>CM051631.1:15165827-17831763 GCA_028020825.1 Podargus strigoides | reverse complement strand
CCCCAAAAGACTTGAGATCGCATTTGAATCTTTTCTCCTTAAACTGCAAACTAATTTTCAGCAGCAGTTTTTAGGCTTCTGAAAAGCATTCACAGCATAAATTTTGTGCGTAACCAAAGACTTTTACATTAATGTCATCATATATGGATGGGATCTGTAGCTTTTAAAGAAGGGGTTTTAAATTAATTCCAATTAAATAACTATAGAATGGCATTTACGAAGGGATGAACTGCATGATACGTAAGGGAGATGCTAAATATTGCTACTAAGCAGCAGTATTCGTTTGAAACCACAGTTTTAAATGAGAGCAACAAGAACACCAGTTCATTTATGTGCTCTGAAATGTAAATTGGTCAAATTATGAACTCTGCTTATTTGAAATTTTTAGGTCTTAATATTGTTTTTATTTTGTTTTTTCTTTTTCTTCTGCACTCCCATCCCTTCCCCTCTCCAGCTAAATGGCCTTAAAATGGCAGATGAGCCTATGGAAGAAGGTGAACCATATTCCTACCACGTAAGTATATTTGATGGATGTTCAGTTTAGACACTCATTAGCATGGCTTCCTTTTGAAGCCAAACTTATGCATTCCCTGCCCTTTTAATTTTGGGGCCTATCATTTTATTTGACCAGATTTGAAGAGGCTCTAAGTCTCAAAGATTATTTTGAAAATTAGTACCTGAGTAGGGGCTGTAAGTGCCTTCTTTGGGAAAGTTTGCTGTATGGAAAACAGATTCTATATGCTGGAGAGAGCATTTACACGTCCCTCAGCCTCAGAAAACGCTCAGTTCAACCTTGAACCTTTTATACACCATGTGCTTAATGTTGCTCTTATTACACTGTCATCTCTTCTTTGTATTTTGTAATGTAGTTGCTGTACATTCATCTAGAAGGGACTTAATTCCTGCTATTTTAGAACAGAGTTAATTCTTACACCAGTATATTAATTGACTGTTATGTAGAAATATCCCAGATAAACCCTGTTGAGCATGATATGCATATGTAGGAGATGTTGAAGATCAGTGTTCTGTGCGCTAGCTAAATCGTGGACTAAACTTCAGGCTAGTTCTCTATGTGGTGTAATGCCTGACTTTGTATGGAAAAATTTGCCATCATTTTTGCAACATGCAGCACATATATTTCTGAACAGAACTATGGAAGAAGGTATTGAATAGATCTTATTACCAGCTGTAACCACTGTTTAATATTGTAATAATAACTTTTTAAGTAAGGGACTTGAAGAATAAACTCTTGGAGGTAGAAACATGTGGTGCTTGGACATGTCCTGGTGTGGAGTAAGTGGCAAAGAAAGATGAGCCATGGGTCGTCTCAATCTTTCTCTGTACTTGAACCAGAAGGATGTTGCTGAGCTTGTTTGTTAGGTGCTTGGAGCTACATACCAGTCAAGCTGTAACGAAGTAAGATGGCACAAAGCCATAACCGATTGCGGTGTTTCTTACAGTGCTTTGTCTTCTGTTGAACCTGCTGGGAATAGTTACCTCTTGTGCAAGGCAAGTCAGTGGGAGCTGGTACCTGAGCCCTGAAATAGATCTGCTGCTCAAGCAGCAGAGCACAAAACCAGATAACCAAATCTGCAGTTTGTGGAGGCCAATCTAGAAATGAAAATGAAACTGGCTTATTTATCTGTTCAGTTCCTTACCTGCTCACTTGTTGATGATGCAGAGGTCTTTTTATACTTCAGTCATGCCAATTTTTAGTACTTTAATGATAGTTAAGTAGGTGAAATTATCTAGACATCTTTTGTGAAGGTAAAACACTTCATAAAAAATAACTCATTTCATACATCTCAAGCTATTCTTTATTTGCATGGAAAACATTTTTCTCCTCAGTTCACATTTAGAAATACTCTGTCAGTCTCCTCAGCAACCACATGTGATGTCACAGGCTAATGACTCAAGGTAGGTGATAAACAGAAGAGCAGATGAACTCTTAAAGATCTTTTCTCATGCAAAGGTTCACAGTATTAAGGAATACAAATTAGGATGGTGAAGTAAAAAAGGCTTTTAAATAGTATATTTACATATTTCATAGAAAAAACCCAGTCTGTTGTACAACTTGATGTATAGCTAGATGACTTGAAATGCCAAATGTTCTTACCTGCCCTAAATTCCAGGCCTGTGTTTAAAAATTCAAATGAAAACATATGTGCATCTTTCCTGTGAGTACATATATGCATAGTGAACAAGATGGATGGATGAAATGATGTTGGGATGCATACACTTATCATCAGTGTATGTCAGCTGTTGTTTTTTGTGAACAGAGGGGGAAATAAAGTAACTTTAAGTATGGATTAAAGAATCAGCTTTGTTATCTAGCAGTGTCTTGTGTTAATACCAACCTTTGCATAAGAAGCAGGCAGAACAAACAGGCCTTTTCCAGAAAGAGTATGAAATAAGAGATGGAGAGCAGATGACTTCCTGTGCATTAACAGCTGGACTACCGTTTGTGAATATACCATGATGTTAGATTGAATCCTTTTTTTCCCCTCTCTGGACAAACAAGGCAATTAATGCATTGACAGTTAATGCAGTGTGGTGATTGGCCCACTTTATATTCTCTTTTATTATTGCAGTAAGTACATATGCATCTAGATTGAGATTTCTACCCTGAATTTCTATGTAACCCCACCTAGAGAATTTCATCTAGATACTTCTCTATCAAGTCTGATATCGCTGATTATAAGTTTTAATGCATGGTCTTTAGCAGCAAGACTTTGTGTAGTCAACCTGACTGAGGAATGATGTTGTTTCCCATACCCAGCTGTTTCACCAAGTGGTCAGGTCTTTTTCTGGTGATGTTTGTACTTGTCACTGAGGAAAAGCAATGCACTGTAGGTTGGTAGGGTGTTTTTTCTGGTCTCCACTAAGAGAAGATTTCAAGACAAAGACCTAAAGAGAGGATAGGAGCACAGTTAATAATCATTTGAATATCCTAAAAGCAAAGTACTACAAATCAGGTGGGATTTTCTGTTGTGATTAGGTTTATTTGCTGTGTACAAGAGATTCATTGGTATTCTGTGCTGCTCCTTTTCTACGTGCAAGCTGAAGGTGCTGTTGTGGGCCTTAGCACACAGGTTTTAGTTTCAAGGGCACTTATTTTGACATCTCAATTGTTTTGGCTCACAAACTTTTCTTACCCCATAAAAGCTGCAATACATCATCTGATTTGTTTTCATCATGGATGTTTGTCTTTTCACAATTGTAGCTGCTGTGCCCTGCTTTGCTAAAGATGAGAGTAACTGGAAAAAGTCAACAGAACACTAAATCTTCTACCTACCCTAGAATTGCCCTCAGCTTTCTGAAAGAGGTTTCCACACAGGGGAGTCCTTCCATGAGCTCTGCACCCCATAGCTGTGTTTCTTCTGTTGGTTGCAAGAATTCTCAGAGTTATTAAGATGACTCATATCGTACTTATGCTCTTCAGATGATGCATATTCCTTTAGCTACAAGTGAATGACCATATTTATTATTTGCTGCTGTGAAAAGCAATAATTACCTAAAATGATGAAATTCAATTTAGCTTTCATTAAGACTATTTCAGGAAAGGGAAAGATGAGAAGAGTAATCACTGGGAAAACTAAAGACTGCTAAAACAGAGGTGAAGCACAGTAGGATCATCTTGGACTTGGCTTAAAAATCTGTGTTTTTATTCCTTTCATGTAAGAAAATCTGTCTTTACTGTAGTTGTAATATTTGTGACAAAAGGAAATGAGCATTCTTTGAGAATTGTACTTCAGTTTAGAAATTTTAGATGCATTTATTTAAAGGATGGATAGGAAAACTTTTTATTTGAACAGCTTTTTTTACACCTTATGAACATTTCAAATATTTTATTAAAAACCCAAAACAAACAAGAAAAGAGCAGGCATTTACATGCACTTCGAAGAAGAATTGCTTAATTCAGACCTGTTCATTGCTGTGTTTTTGTTTGCCTTGAAATAATAGGATGAAGGAAGTGTGAAAGAAATTCCTATTACACACCATGTGAAAGAAGGATGTGAGAAAGCAGATCCAGCACAGTTTGAACTACTTAAGGTTCTTGGACAGGGATCATTTGGAAAGGTAAGATAACAAACTTTGTTTTCATCTGATGACCACTTTGAACCTGCTTTGTCCTATTGATGTTTTACTTCCCTTATTTCTAGAATACTACAAGGTTAGGTACAAACCTGAGTACAGGTAGATATGCTTGTGGAAATTGCCCCATTTTAGAGGAAGTTTATTCATCCTGTCTTGCCGTTGGTTGATATGGGGGGTGGTTGGGTTTTGTTTTTACTATCATTAGTCTTTCCGAGTTTGTGTTTTTCAGAGGGAATGTGATGTCTTTCTCCCTAGACCTGCCCAGGCAGTCAGCCTGGGAAGGGTTAGATCAAATAACATTTTTGGATAAGACAAGACAGTGCCGTAGCAGAGTCACTGAGGAGTTTGAAAAGTCACTGACAAATTTCATCTTTTTTCCAATCTTGCTCTGGTGCCAAGGGAGCACTGTTTCTAGCAGGACACCAAATCATATCTGAGACAGAGAGACAACAGCCTCAGTCTCTAAGCAGAAGGGTGAGTCAGTAGCAGATTTTGAGAGGTCTTCTGTGGAAAGTTACGATTTGCTTTAGCTGAAGAGAGAGGTGTGTTTGTAGTTCATCTGGACTGGCATCTGCAGCTCCATGGGAACAATGGCACTAAGAGCCAGGGATTTTACCAGTTGGGTTATAGGGTTGGTGTGGTTTTTATGCAATAACTCTGGTGTTGTCAAGCTCTGTTTGCCTAATGCCATGGCTGTTTGACATAAAATAATAGTGTTTTCAACTGCCTCAACTTTATTGCAGCATCTAGTGAGGCCTCAGAATGAATAGTATCTCTGTTCCATATAGATTGCCTCACATCTGTAGTTTAGGTTGATGCTCAAGCACCAGCAGTGTAATAAACACTTATGGAGGAGACAGTGATTTGTCTTTTAGTGATGGTACTTGACATGCTCTGAATGTTTGACTTTTTTTCTATGCATGAAATCTGTAGTGATGTAGAGACAGGAACAATTGTGGTAGTTTAGAACTTGAACCAATGTGACAATAAGGCAAATAACCTGTGAAATCTATTTCAATTTTTTTGTTTAGCTGTATTTGTCAAGTGATCTACAGCTAAAAGACAGTAAGTGGACAATTACTCAAATAGGTTATAGAAGAAATACGGCAATTTTTTTGTTAAAATAATTTCTTTTTATAATGTGCCACTTAATGTTGCATTGCAAAAATGAAATTAAAAATAAAGTGTCTCAGTCAGTAGTTTGAATCACATTAATTGAAATATTAATCTTAGTGTGTAAGAACCTAAAAACAGACTCTGAAAATAGATCTTTCACAACACAAAAAGTAGACAATCAGCTTTGCATGTTTCCATTTCCCTGTTCTTCTGCTGGTTTTGTCTTTCTCACGACAGGAACAAACCTCTGCGTAGAGTTGTATGAGAGGGGGAAAAAAACAGAGATTAGGAAGGCATTCTGTGCATAAGTGATGGTTTAGAAAGCAGACTTCAAAATATTTCTTGATGTTTCACAGCTTAAGAAACATTTTTTTGTCTGGTAATGTTGGTTGCCAGTTCCCTCATACACTTCTCATGTTCACAGACAAAAAGACTCTGTGCATTTATTACTCCTGACGTGAGACATCTTAAGCTATCTTAGGGTTCAGCACATCTGGTATGGACATCTTAACCCTGACTCAGACAGATTCTTACTTCACAGAGTTGAGACCTCTGACAGCCTGAGGAATGTTCTTGCTCAGAATCCCACCAGCTTGGCGACATGTCTGTTGTGGAGCTTTTTGAGACCTTGCAGTACTTAGTTCAGGAACCAGCTTGAAGAATCAGACAGCAACTGTTGCACATCTGAACAGAGCTCTTTTTGTTTAATGTTTGTAGCTTTCTATTGAAAAGAGAAAACAAACAATGAAGATCAGTGGCTGTTACCTTCATCGTGCTTGTTTTCTATCTCCAGTTTGTGCTTCCTGGGGATTCCCCTTTAGAGAGGTTTGTTTACATTGACTAGTATAGTGCTGCAGCCCATCCTCTACCTGTCTTTTTTGGCAACTCTGCAGGATTTGACAATGTTCACAGAAATAAAGATTAAACTTCATGTCCCTCACTGAGTTTTTTCAGCCTTTGATAACATTCTGAGGGTTCAGCACCTGGTCTGCCAAAGATGGGCTTCTGTTCACTTAGGTGGATCGCTCTGTGCAATACGTGTCCATCTTCATTGTGGTTTACATAATTAACAGCCAGTCATTGCATCTGCACAAGGTGTGGGATTATGGAGACTGTCTGCAAATTAAGTAGATGATGCTTGAGAAGTTTCCACAGCAGCAGCTATATTGGTCCCTATTGGATAGAATTTGTAACATCTGTTGCCTTACATTGTCACAAGCTGCTAGTTATTAAGCACTAAAATATTTGTACATGCTTATTAATATTTTTACTTTTGTAATTGAGTGAATTAACCTACAGATGTTTTCTTATTTGCTGGTGTTTGAATTACTCCCTTTACTATTTGATGATCAACATCCTCTATTAGAGCAGTGCTGTAGGTCAGTCACTGGGCAAAACTTAAAGAAAACAAATAGCCTGATAACCTTGAGACATGATGACGTTTTTCTTCCAACCAGAGCTTAAAATAAAAACAACTCCTCTCCCAAACCTGTACTATTTAGTCAGTGACAGTGTACGAATTTCTGATTCTACAATGGAAAATTTAACAAGCTTATATGATTATTATTTTAAAAAATATTTTCTAGATATTTAATCATTTGTAACAAAGTACACATGTAAATAAATATAATGTTAATGAAAATCTGAATAAGGTAAGATCAGAGAGAATAATTTTGGGTAGGCTGGCATTCTCTTGTGACTTGTACATTTATTTACAATTTTTTTGCAGTACAAACATTCTTCATAACTAAAAACTGTTATTACAAGACCAGCAACTTGGAAATAGGGACACATACCAAACAATTTTGTAAATTGAAAGACCTGGTAGTTAGAATATTAGTCAGTAGAGGTACATGTATTTGTACTGCAGTATTCTATCTAATATTATGCTTTTCTTAGTGTCAAGTTATATACCATCTATCTTTAAAACTCCTCTGGAAAGAAAAGAGTAGAATAACCTGTTGGAGTTGCTGTTCCAGTGGGAAAGAGTGCTTTGATCTTAAATGGTGAGGTTTCCTTGCTTTCATCTCACCACTCTTACAGAATTCATTAATATAGCCTGTTACATATTTGAGACTTGGGTCTTAAACCTCAAAAATCTCTTAGGAGATGGCAGGCCAGGCAGAATTGTCATTCTCCAAGAAAGTAATGTAAAGAAACACATATATACAGGTACTTAAATGGCTTGCTAGAGGAAAAAGTGTATAGTTTATGACCAATGTGAATACTTCAGAGAGCTTGATGGTGCATGTACCTCTAATCTGATGAAGAGGATGCAATTTTACCCTTCCCTTAAAGGTATGTACTTAGAGAAGAACACTGAAAACTGTCTGAAATTAATAGGAGGTTTGCAAATGCTTTGTGATAGTTGTCTATTTGATTACTAAGCTTGCTTATGCAAAAAGACTTACTATGAATGCTTGGCATCTTTTATTCCTCAGAGTTTTTAAGGAAGAGATTGGGACTAGGGACAAACTATCTCCTTGTCTATGTTAACCAAGTTAAAAGAAAAGATGTAGTAATGCTTTTTTAGGCAGGTTGATTTACATAAAATATTTTTAGGAGTAATTTTAAAACGGGTTTATGTTACCAGGTCTTCCTTGTACGGAAAATAATTGGTCCTGATGCTGGGCAACTTTATGCAATGAAAGTATTGAAAAAAGCTTCTTTAAAAGGTACGTGCATCTTTTGAATTGGAACTTTAGAAAATTATTTTCAGTGCACCTTTATCTCTTAAATGAGTCTTGTAAATACTTCTTTCTAAAAATTGTTTGGTTTTTTTTAAGCCTTAAATATTTTTTACTAAATTCTTAACTCTTCTCTGACAGTAGCTTTTTTCCTAGAGTAACTTGTAAGTTCATGTTTAAGACTTACTTTAAATCTGACCAGATAGCTTTAATTATGTAGTAACAGGTACTCTTTCAAAGTTTAAAATTGCAGTATTTAATTCTGCTTAATATTTTCATTATAAGAAAACAAATTAATTTCATAAACAATTTTCTCTTTGTCTTAAGTGAGATCTCTACTGTGGTTGAAATTAAGTCATTCCCTCTTGTTATAGGTGCCATAGACAGCTAGCTTACTTTTTTGGCTTTCAGAAGGCACTTTAATGGATGGAAGTCCACTGTCTGTAAATAGGGACTGTTCCTAATTAAAGAGAAAAAAGTGATCTTTAAAGACAGAATATATATTCAGTACAGATAGGTAATTCAAAGATTAGCTGCCTCAAAATGTAGATGTGAGCTTTTTTCTTGAAAGTGATATGGATTGTCACAAAATATTGGGATGTGTTGGAACAAAATAAAGACAATAAGGAAGCTGGGGCAGGTAAAAAACAAAATAGAGTTTTGCTGTCTGAAAATGTGTTTTGTGGGAGACTTAAAAGTTAAATAAGGTAACCAGGAAAAGTATTTCTTTAGACAGCAGTGATTTTCCATATGCTAATTTCTGCTCTATTCTACCAAATACATTTATTTCATACTAGTCTTTCTTTTTTTTCCCCTCAGTTCGGGATAGAGTTCGGACTAAAATGGAGAGAGATATATTAGTAGAAGTAAATCATCCATTTATCGTCAAACTGCACTATGGTTGGTATTTGGTTTTGTTTGCTACAGTTTCTTTCATTAGTTGAAGGCATAGCTGATATTACTCTTTCTCAGTTTTGTAGCATCTGTTTAGTGTCCAAACTAGGTTCTAGGAACTTTAAAACACAGGGCTAAAAAAAGGAATGTAAATACACATGTATGTAAAAATTTTAGGTTAAGTCCTCTTGAAATTAAAGATTTGGGAAATTCTTACAAGTTCTGCAGAGATTTTTTACTTTTCATTGAGTAAAACCAAACCACAGTATTTCATATACTTGGTGTTTCCCTGTTTGACAAAGGAGAAATCAAAGAACAGTATTTTAATGATCTCGTATGACTAAGATTGTCTTCTGTGAAGAAGCAAGTAATCATTCAATAAATTACCTCATGTGCTGCTGAATTCTTTCCGTTCCATAACAAAAGTATTACCTTTCATTGAAATTTCCAAGTTGTAAAACCATTCAGATCTGTTATGTAGATCAGTTTTGTCATACAGTTATTGATTTTTTTTGTATATTTTTTTTAAGCCTTTCAGACTGAAGGGAAGCTATATTTAATATTGGATTTTCTCAGGGGAGGAGATGTATTCACACGATTATCCAAAGAGGTAAGTACCTAAAATTTTATCTCTACTCAGTGTTAGACAGGGTGGGTTCTTTTATCAGTGTAGTGTTGTCCTCTCTAGCTGTTGCCCCCATATTTCTTGTCATAATCAAGTTGCTAATAATTTAGCTGGGCTTCCCTTACGTATTCTAAAATATATTCTGTAACATTAAGAAACATGTGTTGATTAGTAGCCTAAGTTTTTCTTTGATATCTACAAAGGACAGTTCTTTTGTCTCAAAATGTTTTGTTGCTTGGAAACCTAACTGAAGTAAATTAAGATTTAGCAATAAAAGGGATGTATAGTTCTCATGCTCATAGTCAGCTTAGGTACTCCTGGAAGCCCGCATCTGTAAGGCATTTCTGCTGCATTGTAAAATTTTGTGATGCTGTAACAGGAATCCTAATGCTTTATCTCACAAAGGGTCATCACTGATTATTTTTGAGACCACTCCCCTTCATCTAACATTGGCATACAACCAGAACTTTCATTTTTCTTTTATTTCTGTTTTCTGGAGAGAGAGCTTTGGAAGAGGGCATATGATGCAGACTGTGGGGGGATTTTTTGACCTTTGTGATCAAACATTTATTATATGTTACCTTAAGGATCATGAATTTGTTCATAAGACTTTTCTTACTGCAAACCTTTCATGAAGATCTAAATTTTTAATGTCAATTTCTCAACAACTTAACAGTAAGAGAGCTTTTCAGTGTTTTCACCAATGTAAATACATTGATATTGCTAATGCTAGGGAAAAGCCACTTTCTTAAATGAGAAAATGGATATCTGACTTTTTATTATTATTTATTTATTTTTTCCCATGATGTGAAGGAGGTGTTTGTATCCCCAGTATGTAAGGCCATGAGCTAGTTGTGTTCCCATATACTTTTTGCAAAAATAGAGCTTTACTTCAGGAACAAGCAAAAGAGAAGGAAGAACTTGGAGTCTTGTTGTCCTTCTTATAAAAAGCTGACCTTGGTAAAACAGTGATCATGTCTTCAGAATTGAGCTCAAAATTAATTAACCACAAGGCTGAAATGGAGGTTAAAAGCTTAAACAAACTGACTGACTTGTAAAGGGTTATTGGAACAGTAGGTAGGAGAGAGGTCAATCTCTGCTTTGATATAGGATGTCTAATTATAGAGGAAGTTCTGGTATAGCAGGAAGAACTGTTCTTTTGCACTAACACAACTGGGATTGCCAAGTATGGAACATCATTAAATAAGGGATGCAAATCTATCCATAATAATACTAGCTAGGTGGTTTGAAGAGGCATATATTCCTTTCAGGAATAAAGAAATAATAATTGTCAAGTTTTCTTACTGTTAAGTTTCTGCTTGCATTTTGGAAGACTTCAGTCAACTTCTGTGATGGCTTTTAAACACTGTGTATATAGATAAGAAAAAAAAATCAGACCTTTTTATTTTCTGGTGGGAATACAAGGTATTTTCAAAAGTTCATGGTAAAGCAAAGACAGTGGACGATATGCAAGAGTAAATTCCCTATGGCATTTCATACTTTCCATACAAGGACTATTTTAAATTAATTTGGTTTAGTATTAGGTTATTAAAACACTTTTGTTGGTCTTTAAATTCTGGTGTGGGTATGAGAGTTTCAGCTGAAATGAGTATGTAATAAAGTTTTCATCAGTAACATAATGAAGTTGACTTGCTTTGTGTTTAATTTGACACAGAAAGCAATTTTAAATGAAATTATTTTTGGGAGATTGTAGATTACCATTTAGCATCATTGTATTCTGAGATTTGCTTTTTGGCTACTCCAAGGAGTAATGATATCTGAGGTTTCCTCGTGCTCTTTTGGATATAGGTGAAAAACTGTTATCAACATTGCTCTTTAAAAGTCAAGGTGGAACTTTGTGTAGCGTAACAGCTTTATTGTTCATAGAACATTAATACATATCGTTATGGAAATTAAGCATATTTGTGTTGCCAGTAGAACAGATTACATATGTGCCATTCAAAGTACAGATCAATGTACTACTAGATTGGTAAGCCCAGTTACCTTAAGTCAAGTCTTGGTAGCTATCTACTGTGCAGTCGAGTTGGCTGTCTTTGTTCCTGGTGTTTTGAACAAATAAGGGAATAGTTCACTTAAACATGAAATTTAGTTCCAGTAATCTAAGGATTACTAGCTTCTTGGGTAATCTGTAGAATATAAGAGCCAAAGCAGGTACAATTCTTGTACATGAAATTCAAAGCAACCTGTTGAGTATTTAGGATAGAAATGCATCTCTCAAGTGCTCTATATGCAATGTCAGGGAGTTTTTCAGTATCTCACAAGAGTTCTTCAAATTTCTCTTCCTAAGAGCAGAGTAGATTCTTCAACTCGCTGCAGATTTTCATGTCATTATTTTCACCAAGTGTTTTATTTTGCATACTTTTTTCTAAATTATTTTACTGTTTTTTCGAAGTATCCTTAATGTGAATTCAGAGACAGTCACTCAATACAGCAGCTGTACACTAAATTTTATGATGCAGTGGAAAACAGTCTGTATTAAATTAAATTAATTAAATGTATTACCTTTTAAAAGTTAGCTAATGCTCTGCAGTAACTGCTGATGTTCATGTTTAAGTATTACAAGTAGTTCTTTTGTGTACTTGATGAGTAGCCTATATTAATCATTTCTGTTCAGTGAGTTCATAAATAATGAACTCATAAAGTACTTCTAAAACTTATCTTGAAATTTAGGCAGACAGGACTATTTTTTTTTAGATTGCAGTTTTAAAAACTGAAGACAAGATCAGAAGGTAAATCTATACAGTTCTTATTAGGTTATGTTTACAGAGGAAGATGTGAAATTCTACCTCGCAGAACTGGCCCTTGCTTTGGATCACCTTCACAGCTTGGGAATTGTATACAGGGACCTGAAGCCAGAAAAGTAAAGTAAAATGTATTTTACCACTATTATGTGTATTTTGCTTGTTGCTTTGCATTTTCCACTATAGTGATGTAAAAAATTAAAAATATTTTTGTTAGACTATGTAAACAAACATAAAATGTAAAAAATATATCTGATATTTAAATGAAATATTATTAGCTTGTTAAATTGATAACAGAAGTTGGAGATCAAAATTGTTAACTACTGTATTTTAAATGTTTATATATAAATGTTCCTCTTTATGTGTATTGGTGAATGTGAATTTTAATTTTCAGCATTTTGCTTGATGAAGCAGGACATATCAAATTAACAGGTAGGTAACACTTATTAGTATAGCATTTTCTGAACATATTTCTGTGTAAGCTTTTATTATAAGCCTAAGATATGTAGAGTGATGGCTGGAGTATGTGTGAGCCAGTACTTAGCCAGTTAGAATTTTTTTTTTATTGGACAGTCTTATAATAAATCTGTATCCCTTCCCTATATAATGATTCTTTAAATAGTATTACGTACATTTATTGAAGTATTTTAGGTAGTCAAAGACTGTGTCTCATGGTTTGATTTGCATTCTGATGTCCATGCAGGTTCCACTGAAGTTAGTTTTCTTGTTGACTCATGTTTGCATAGATCAAGTTGCAGTCTTAGCAGCAATATTGCTGTAAAGTGCAGATCCTAATTGCTGTGGTTCAAAGAGAAGAAATGTAGTTGAAAATACAAAACCAAACATTGGATGTGGGTTTTTTTTTAAAGGAACTTTAGGTGATTGTATGTTAGTAACTAAAGCTATCCACTCTTCAGGTTAGAAAGTGAGTTGTAACAATATTTGCTGTGAAATGCCTTTTAAGTGAAGATTGAGAGGTTATAGACCCAGGCTGAAGTTGCTGACTGTGAGACTTTTAAAAGAGAGTAGAGGTGCTTTTGGTGTAAAAATATTTTGGTGCACAATGACTTCTGTCTTTATATAAACAACAATATCTTTACTCTGTTTTTACTGATTTGTCATTCAGTAACACTAGACAGTGCAGACTGCATTCTCTTTAAAACTAATTTTTACTGCTTTCCAATTTGTTGTGTGAATAAAGCAGGCAGTAAACAGAGAAAATGACAACTTTTGGTTATGTTAAGACTCTAAATGTATAATATTTCAAATATTGAGTTATTTTCATGGCTAATCATAAATTTAATACGACTTCTAGAATGGCTTTGGTGATATATAGTAAACTAAAAGTCTGCAGTATCAATAGATATCTTCAGTTTCTTGTTGCATGAAGAGGCAGGATGATCCTGTAATATTCCTGAAAGCAAACAAACAAAAGCTCTCAACACTTTGATTCTGAAATACCGTATACAGTATTGTGTTGTGTTTTTTTTTCCCTGAAGTTCTTTACTGGCTATATTCTTGTAATGCTGTTGTTGTAGACTTTGGACTCAGCAAAGAATCAGTAGATCAAGAGAAGAAGGCCTATTCTTTCTGTGGTACTGTAGAATACATGGCACCTGAAGTAGTAAACAGGCGAGGGCACAACCAGAGTGCTGACTGGTGGTCCTTTGGTGTTCTCATGGTACTGTATGCTTCGTTGCTTACCTTGCTTAAGGTCACAAATACACTGCATATGTCTAAGTGAATGGGAAATAAAGTAGTTAAAATAACCTTGTCCAGATCTTAATTACAAATGTTTGGGTAAGGGTAAGGAAGAGTTCAATAACTGAATTGCTACTGGAATAGCAACTAATTTGAGTAAAACTTACTTTTTACCTGCTTAGCCCTGTAAGGAATACTCATCAGGAACCATAAAAATCATGTGTAGTCCATTAGTAGTTTAGAGTAGTTGTAGTCACTGTGAAACTTCAGTTTATATATTTATTTCACATGTTACTTGATAGTTAAAGAAAAAAAAATCCTGAAGACTTGGTCTGATGGAATATTGATTGCAATTTGTAGGAGTAAGCCTGTTGAATACTGGAGTGGAGTAGTGAAAAAAGCCATAACTGCTAGGACTTATGCCTTTGCTGTGATGTGTTAGAGCATCAGGCTGAAATCTGCCTATTGACATTAAAGTACTGGTTTAGAATTTAGAATTTATTCTGAGCTTCTGTTTTCAGAGTATGGCAACATCTAAAGCCTGGTTACGGAGGGGATTTTATTACTTTAGTAACTTCTGAATGTAAAATCCATCATGATTACGTTACACTTGTCACTGTTATTATCATGTAAACTGCCACTGAAACCAGAATTTTACATTTGTGAACAACTTCGATAATGTTTCAAAAGCTCAAGCCAGGATGCCTGATGTAGTGATAGGGAAGAGGACAGTACTTAATGCTTTGTCTGAGCCGTTGGCGGAAGAAGTGTTGATTTAGATTAACATTTGTTCTTTTCAGTTTGAAATGCTCACTGGTACACTACCATTTCAAGGTAAAGATCGAAATGAAACTATGAATATGATACTGAAGTAAGTATATCTTTTTACTTTTTGGAAAGTTAGAAAACATGGTTTTTAAACAGATTTGAACACCTTATTATAATTCCTTGTGCTTGAAGCATTAAGCATCTAGCACTGAGATAGAACAGGAACAAAAAAGCCGAGCCCCAGCCCCCCAACAAGGTTTAGATCACGGATCATGCATATACTGTTAAGTATCTGCAGGAATTAAAGTTTTAGGGATTAACTTGTATTTTCATAATGAAGATAAATACCGTACTGTGTAACAGCATTATTTACCACTCCTGTGGTTATGCTCTCTTGCTACTGTTACAGCATACCTTGTTTTGTAAGCGTTAGTTAATCGGGTGTTGCTTTGTGTACGTATATATAGAGAGTGCACTTAGTGCTCACATTTTTCATATTAAATCACCTCGGTTACAACAGAAGCTGCCTAACAAGACAAACTGGGTAAACTGGTGATTATTAAGTGAAGTTGTTGGGCAAATATGTTAACATCTTTATTGGTGCTTAGCTACCAAAGAATTTCCTTGAGACCACATGCAGAGCCTTGGGCCTTTTGGAGGGTGGTAGGGAAGGGGGTGAGAGAGAAGCTCTGTTCTTACCAACGTACAGCAGTTTGAACTTACCCTGAGTACGAGTTTATAGCAATACTGCCTGTGAAAGCAGATGGATTAGATCACTAGCCTCACTTGGAAGGCTAGTGGTAGTGAAGTTCTGCAGAATTTCTTGCCTTAGCATAATTGTTTTCATAAAATAAACTCAGTAAAGTCAGTAAGCTTTTATATAATCTATATAATGAGCTATTTCTTGAGGCTCTTGCAATCACTTCAGGGGCAAGTAATTGGGATTTGATGAGTCTCTTCTGGCACTTATTCTGGTACAGGTATTTTGGTGATAACTTACTGGTGACGTAAAGATATATTTGAAAATACTTGTATGTGTTCCTGAGATAATTGTTTTATTCTCTCTTAGCCTAAAGCTTGTTTTGAGGGTTTGGGTGGGGTTTTGGCTTTTTGGTCTGGTGTGGGGTTTTGTTGTTTGTTTTAGAAAACCACTCATAATGTGAAACTTCAAAGCTGATGAGATAAATGTGTACGCTTTACAAGACTTTGGAATAGATCCTTGATACATCAAACTGTGCAAATTCTATGTAGACAGTTTTTGTAAGATACATTTCTTCCTCTTACTGTCTGTTTTCCTTTAGAGCGAAACTTGGAATGCCTCAGTTCCTCAGCCCTGAAGCACAAAGTCTTCTGAGGATGTTGTTTAAAAGGAACCCATCAAATAGATTAGGTTGGTTCATTTATTTGAAAGTGGTTGGGTTGAGTTCTTTATTTAAAGAAAGTAGTTGCTAGAGACTCAAGCTCAAGATGATCAGTAAGATTTGGATTTGGATACCATTTCTGGCTAGCCTGGATCATGACTTTCTGGGTTTGGCTAATAAATGATTACTTTCTTGGACCAGAGACTCTTAGCAGTGAGCCAAAGCTTTGACAGTGTCAGAGCAAAGAATATTGACTCTCTGTATCTATGGGCTTCTTGTACTCTTGTCTCCCTGATGAGGTGTACACTACTTAATTGAGTATTTTACATCCTTGGAATATTTCTGTATTTACAATTCCCTCAAATAACTATGTCTATGCAAGTTTTGTCAAAATGAGCCAATTTTTAGTGCAGTCTTCTTCAAAGACTTTACCCAAAAGTTTTTTTTAAATACAGTATTTTCTTTGTTCAGGAGCTGGTTCAGATGGAGTTGAAGAAATCAAGAGACATCCTTTCTTTTCTACTGTTGACTGGAATGTAAGTACGAAATGATCTGAATGATAAAGCTGTTCTTAATTTTTCTACCTATGGTAGCATTTGCATCTGAATAGGGCACAGTAAATACTGCAGTACTGCTGACTGTAACATTCTGGCTTCTACTGTAATCCTATTTGGCATTTGGAGCTGTAATGTTTATGGTATAGAGAGTATTAATTACAAATGGTGCTTTTACTTTTTAAATAATTAAGAGAGTTCCAGCATTCTAAGTTTTCTGTTAGAGCATTTATAGTTGGGAGAGGATGCTGGTGTTCCCTGTGTGCAAGAATCCTTCTCTTCAGTAAGTGTCTATCCAGTGCTTCCATGCAGGGCACAAAAACTCACTGTGACTGTAATTCTCTTTGACTTCTCTCCAGTTAGCCATAGCACATTCCTATTTTATCAGTCATATTCCACTGACAGTTGAAGTGTTGACTCTGGTGCAGAGGTGATCAGAAGTCTATACAAGTTCGTGATTGCTTGCTTAAATTTTTAACAAGCACGTTGATGCTTTTTCTCTGCAGTTCTAAGCTTTTCAGATGTGTTTCCCAGAAACATTCACAAAACTAAGATACTCTATATCAAATAAATCCACTCTGAAAACACTCCTTTGCTATAATGCCTACAAAAGGATAGACACAATAAATAAGATGTTGCAGTACTGACAGAACTACCTGCAATGCTGGTAAATACTGTGCTCAGCTGTTTCTTTAAAGCCTGTTGTCATTATCCTGTTGTCATTATCCTTCTCTATCTCTTATATTTACTTCTGAGAAGGTGGTTTTCTAGCTGTGTTCATGCAGCATCTGCCATAGAGTCCTGATAAGCAAGTAGAGTTTTCAGTAACAGCCTAAGTTCACTGTCTTTTATAAGTACACTCTGTAAGAGAAGGCTGTGTTATGGCTTGATCATCTACTTTTTTGTGGTAAGGGCCTGGTGTTGAAGTAAATACCAGCAAGAAAGTCTGAAAGATCTGCAGTTGTAACTTTTTTTTTCTTTCTAGGGTTTTTTTTGACAGTGCTTTGTATTTGTTTCAATATGGTGGTGTTGACCACTTCTGTATTGTCTCACTATTTCTTTAGGACTAATTATTTTTTTTTAAATTGAAATACATTGCATGTTCTTGTGCAGGAAGATTAAATGGAAAGAACTGCAAAAAAAGGTGTGACAGGATGGCAGAAGTACCAAGAAAATGCTTTCATAATTTCCTGAACTTTGCATGGGGCTTTGACATCATTTGACATGAATTTTTCTGTTCCTTAACTGTAAATGGGACTTAACTGCTGATTTGAGATCACTTGGGCAATTCATTTTTCTCAAGTGTGTTAAGTAAAGGAGAAGAAGGAAGAGCCACTGTTCTGCTTTCCTTTCCTTCTCCCTGACTTAGTTTAGTAGATTAGGAAAAATCTGGAATAGCTTTGAGAGTTGGCAGCTCCTTGCCAAGAGGGACTTTCCTGTGATTTGAGAGTTCTTTTTTTGGGACTCAGAATAGAAAGATAAAGACTATTCCCTGTCTTCCCTTTGGGGTGGCTTCTTCAGGGTTCTGACAAAACAGAGTGAACCATGTCTGAGATTATGGTAGAAGCGAAGATGATGCTGTGGCTGTTCCATGTTCTTCTGAATAAGCCAAAGATGAACTAGTGATAAGTAGCAGCCTGCTGTTGTAGTTTTAGAAGTACAGATCTAGTAGATGAGGCAGATTAAGAAGGAAAAAGAGCTCTGTGTTGTTTAACTTCTTCACTAATATTTCTTGTAGCATTCCAGATCAAAGGTACATGAAAATAACTCTTTCCCATATATACTTGTGGTTTTCTATTTGCTATGTATTATTCACTTTTTCAGAAAACCGTTTTAATACATTAACATTTGAGTTGCTTACCTTTAGCTTGGCAAAATTACAGCACACATGGAAGTTTCATTCGCTCTTAATTAAATGACTTTGTCCTTCTACTTTAGAAGCTGTTCAGAAGAGAAATTCAACCCCCATTTAAACCTGCTTCTGGAAAGCCAGAAGATACCTTTTGTTTTGATCCAGAATTCACAGCAAAAACACCAAAAGGTAATTGTGCGTGGTTATAAATTGATGAGGTTCATGGGACAAGATGGGTCAAATCAATGTTAGAACAAGCTTACTTTCTCTTTGCTGAGAGAAAAAGACAGTGACAAAATTGAAAGGAAAGGATGCAACAGGGTTCCAGTACTTGGAAGGAGTATGTTCTCCTCAGCAGGTTCCTGTTCTTTGAAATACTCTACTAAACTTTGATTCACCAACAAAACAAAAAAAAAGGAGTATTAACAGCCAAATTACTGTTTCTAGTTCTGGTTTAAAGTCAGACTTGCAGTGTTTGGGGAGGAAGTATTCAATACTAAAAGTAAACTAAATTTGATTGCAGCAGTGATTATTTTTAGGGTTGGTATTCTACTGAAAATAACTTTTACTTTCTCGAACCTATTAATTATTATAATTATTAAAATTAAATCTTAAAGCTAACATTGTAATAAGTTTTTCATTGAGCTGATCCCCTCATTACCCATGCTGGTTTTTACTTTACTTTTGAAAAAACAGTGATTCAAAGGTAGAGAAGAATGGGGAAAACGTACAGTGAACTGGGTACCTGTAGACCACACAGAATTAGCAAGCTGTGCTTACTGTGGAATTTCAAACAGTGCACATGATGTAATCTGAGATTGTAATTATTCAGTAGTGTTACTAATTGAATATTATTATATTGCCTCACCTCTGCCTTGCCAGCAACACGTATATTGCTGAAGCAGCAAAACCTGTGGGCACTCTGTTTTGTGGTCTATAAGACTATGATCTTTGTTTCTTTCTCATAAGTAGTGTTGTGGTTCAATAAACTTCTTTCTAAAAACATGTTCATATGTTAGTTCCTTCAATGTTTTGCAGTTTTACATAAAACCCAGGAATACTTGCTCTGTGTGTGTTATTGAAATAAGGGAAGACAGATTAACTTGACTAGAAGTCTTATTCAACATTTGCTGTTGCTCATGTTTGCTTCCCTTCCTTCAAAATGTTTCTTCTAACGTATCTCCTGAATGTTAATTAAAAAGCCTTGCTGGGGTTTAGTCATGCTAATCAAATGTTTATGCAACTAGATTCTCCAGGAGTCCCACCTAGTGCAAATGCTCATCAGCTCTTCAAAGGATTTAGTTTTGTTGCAACTACTACTGTAGAAGATCATAAGATATCACCACTCACCAATATACTGCCTATAGTACAGGTAACATCTTTTGGGGGAGGAAATTTTTTTTGGCATGCTGAAGATTGACCAACATTTAGTGTTTGTGGTTTTTTTGTTGGGGAGGTAATTATAAAATGTGCATTATTAAAACACTTCTATGGGCTATTTTTATATTTCAAAAAGCAAGTTGCTGTTTTTCTGAAGGCAGAATTCAAAAGAAAGCTCGGGCAAGCAGGAGAAACTTGCTGTTGGAAACAGTATTATGGCAAGGAGTGTCTTGTTGCTTTAGATGACAGCTTGCCTTGTGTTTGTTTTTTTTTAAAGCAACTTCATGGAAACAGCGCACAGTTTACCGATGTGTATGAGCTGAAGGAAGATATCGGTGTTGGCTCCTACTCTGTTTGCAAACGATGTATACACATAGCTACAAATATGGAGTTTGCTGTGAAGGTACTTTGAATAAATTCCACTTTGACAGTTCTGAAATTGTGTAGTAGATTTCTAAATTGTACTGCATGAATTTTCCAGTTACTGTGACTGTTTATATGCTGTAAGAAATGAAAAAGTGTTTTCTTCATTTGCTTAAATTTTGCATTGGCTTTTGTAGCTCTCCTTTTTGTGGGTCAAGTTATGACCTTGGCTTTTCAATTGCAGTCTTGAAGCCTGAAAATATTGTATGATGGTGAGAAGACCTGAAATAAAATAAGATCCACAAGGCTGGACTGCAGGGAAGTAGTGGTGCTTCAGTCAGTCCATTGCATTTCCTTGTCCATTGGAGCAGAACAGACTGCATTAATGATACACTCTTAACTGGTAGCAAGGGTAGAGCAAGAAATGAAGTAACAGTGGGATATGAAGCTGGAAGTTGAGTTAGTCATGATTAGTAAGAAGTAATGAATTCTAGAAACGTTTTTATTCTATTGTTGAAATGAGAATATAAATTAAAAAAATACTTTATTAAATAGACTTTGAGCCAAGTTTTTCCTGTTGCTATATTTTGCAGATAATTGATAAAAGTAAGAGAGATCCATCGGAAGAAATTGAGATTCTGATGCGTTATGGACAACATCCAAATATTATTACTTTAAAGGACGTATGTACCTCTTTTTCTCTGCTACCCCCTATTAAACAGTAGTCAATAAATAAACATGGATGTAGGAGTTTATTGGCATTCATTAAATTTCTTTTACATAGTAAAATGCATTGGGAGAGCAGTACATACAGTGAAGTGTTCAGTATTTTGAAATATGACATTGTCTGATATTTATTTTTCTAAAGGCTGTTTAATGAACTTGAAGTGAGAAATGATGTAAAGGTTAGAAATACCATATTTTTTATTTCACATGAGTAGCTAACATGGTTAATCTGAATCTGAAAAAGCAATTGCATGTTCTGTATATGGAAAGTGCCAGCAGCTGAAAATTGTCCATGGAGGGGAAGAGCAATAGGGAGTGGTAGGGCTGCTCTCCTCTTACAACAGAAGTTCCTAGACTGAAAAATTTAATTCAGAGTCATGAATTAACAATGTCAGAGAATGACACATAAACTGTACTTCATGCTTGAAGGCTCTTGAATCGCAGAATTAAATTTTTCAGTCCCTGCTGTTTGTGCTTTATGTTCGTATGTGAGTAGGTGAACGATCTAGCCTGTGATTTTCATTGATCAGGGTGTATAGTTATAGATGATCTTTTTAATAGATGTGTGTGTATTTATATATGTATGCACTTATTAAACTTCTCATCAGGTGTATGATGATGGTAGATTCATATACCTTGTCACTGAACTGATGAAAGGAGGAGAGCTGCTGGATCGAATTCTCAGGCAGAAGTTCTTCTCGGAACGAGAGGCCAGTGCTGTATTATACACTATAACTAAGACTGTGGACTACCTGCACTGCCAAGGAGTGAGTGATTTCTTCTATGACATAGCTTCTTTCACACTTCATAGAATTAATAAATGCCTTTTCTTAGGTGCTTTGGTTGGCTTGTTTTTATGGCAGAAGGGAAGAAGATTTCTGAGTATTTTATGACAAAGGTGAATAATACAAACAACTCATCCTGTTACTCTGAGGAGGCCTTTTGAATACTTTTACAGTTTATGAAACAGCAGATATTTGTTCTTACACTTGTTTGCCAATGGTTATGTTAGTTCCAGCAGCATTGTGAGCCAGTAGGCTTTTGAATGGCATTACCTGAACTAGACTTTTTTGTTAATTGAAAGTTATATAATTGTGTAGAACTGTTAAGTATATTAAACGAGAGAATAGTTATTAAAAATTGCAAATTACGTACAAACAAGTGTACATGCAGCTTCTAAAATAGACTTTAAATTTTCTTTGTTTAAAGGTAGTGCATCGAGATCTTAAACCTAGTAATATTTTATATACGGATGATTCAAATAATGCTGATTCTATCAGGATTTGTGATTTTGGATTTGCAAAACAACTTCGAGGAGAAAATGGACTACTTCTAACTCCGTGCTACACTGCAAACTTTGTGGCACCAGAGGTATCTTCAATTGTTCTGTTTCTCTGTGCTGTTTTTCATGCATCATGTACGTAAACCTTTTAGCAGTGCTTAAAAAAAAATAAATCTGCTTGTTTTCCTTAAATATAATTATACATGCTTTATAAACACTGATGCACGTGTTTATAATAAACTTGCTTTAAAAATAGCGGAATCCACCCTCAAAAATAAGATGTAAGCCTGTTGACAATCTTAAGGGATGATGTTCTGGGAACAAGAAATATTGTTGATAGTTACTGTAGCCTTTATATTGAAAAATAAATAATCAAACTTCTGAAATTATCCTGGTATTGATTTACCCTTCCTTAGGCTGTGTAGTGGTATTGGTTTGGGGTCTCTCTTTAATTTATGAGAAGTCTTTAACACTTTTTGTTTTTTAGGTTCTCATGAGACAGGGATATGATGCTGCTTGTGACATATGGAGCTTGGGTGTTCTTCTCTACACAATGTTGGCAGGGTGAGCAATATTTCTTAGCTTTTTTGTTTACCTAAAATGCCAGCATGCTGTATGAATCCATGCTTTCATTAAAATGGTAGGGTATTACCTCATTGATTTGAATGAGGTAATGACAGAATGACAGACACCAAAGTGGAAGAGGAAGCTGTAAGTAAATGCATACATAAAGTAGATTTATCTTACAGGTAGGTTCAAGGCTTCTCTCTTCTGTAGTGCATGACTGAGGGATGCCAAAGACTCTGCCCAGTTTCCAGGAGAGAATTTAGTCTGTGAAAGGGTTGTGGTGGTTTTCTTCTTTCTCCTTCTGCCTCTTGTCCTCCTCACCCTTGTAGTCCACCTTCTTGTACGTCCTGCCACAGACTTGACTCCTGCCCCTTGTGTAGAACACACTGGCTTGTAATCTCTGAAGTTTTCTAAATCTCTAAGCTTTCCTTAAGTACTGTGAAGTGTTTAGTGGCTGAATGACAAAAGGTTTTCTGAATTTTACTCTGACAGGACAATAGCAGATTTTTTTTGTCTTATAGGTAAATATTATCTCTTGGAAACAGCTCCTCTTGATAAATTTTTACTTCTCCATGTAAAATCACCACTTCCACTACATTTCTGTCATCAAAACACAGACTGCTGTGTGGTTTAAGTGCAAGTATGCAGATACTGGGCAGTATACTGCCTGCACACTTGAGAATCATTGAACAAAAGATCTGGCAGGCCAGAAGTTTGGAGGAGGAATGGCCCAGTGCAAATTTCTGTCTTTCCATTTTGTTCCTCTGAAAGCTCATCAACTGGAAGATCAGAAATAACTGGCTGGGATACTTCCTAAACCTCTGTTGATGATGCTGGTTGATCTTTCTTTTATGCAGAGCTTTCAAAGTATTAAGACAGGTCGCATTAAGCTTAATTATTACTGTTGGCAAGCTAATTTGAAATCTAAGAGGTATTATGATGTAACTGCTTAATCCAAGTAAGATTTGGGGTTTATAGTTAAAACTAACTTGGTACTAGCCTACGGTTGTAGAAGATGCCAGAACATCATAATATTCTTGATGCTGTTAAAAAGTGTATTTAAGTGATTCAGATCAGTTTTCAGGTTTGCCAATTCAGTTCAGTTCATCACAGTAGGATTTGTAGAAAATAAACCAAATTTACAGGAAACCCTGTAAACTGTTGTAGTCCTTCAAAACCAATATCTTGTAGTTTAAGCCTCCCAAACTCACTTAAGTAAAAAAACTATGATGAAAATTTTCTTGAAGCTTTTCCCCAAATAGTGGATATGTGTACGTTGTGCTCATTCTCTAATTAAATGCACATACCCTAAACATGATATTACTCCAGCTTTATTGGGCCATTCTGTTAGGGTGCTGTTCCAGGTTTGGATTACTTTGCATGCTCTGTTAATGTAGCATAATTTGTGTTTATGAATCACTTCTATTTAACTGGGAAGTCTGCACTGATTAGGATGCTTTATTAGGATATTAACTTAGGACATCTTTTTAGTCTGCATTTTCTGTTTCTTCTACTTGATTAACCACAATTATGAGGAAAAGAAAATAATACAGTTTCAAAGATGAAATGCTAATATAAGAAGTATTTAATAGTATATAGTGTGTTTCTGTCAGCAGTGGGATAACTACTTGGAATGAGTCATGAGATTTTATCAGTTCCTTGCAGCTTTTTACCTATAATAAGGTGTGTGTTTGGTTTTTTTCCTTCCAACAGGTATACTCCATTTGCCAATGGTCCTAATGATACTCCAGAGGAGATCCTGGTACGGATAGGCAGTGGAAAATTCTCTTTAAGTGGAGGCAACTGGGACACTGTTTCAGATGCAGCAAAGGTGTAAATGTGTTTTGTTTTTTGTTCTTATGTTTTTGTAGAATTCAAGTGAACATCTACCAAACTTGATAAAATAAACTTGTCTAACACAGTTTGCTATTATTACCTGCAAACTTTATTGCATTGGAGGTCATGTAGTTGAACCTCCTGCTCAAAGCAGCAGGCTCAGCTATGAGATCTGACCAGGTAGCTTAGGGCTTTATTCAGTCTGATTTTGGAAACTTCCAAGGGTGGAGACTGAACAATTTGCATGGGCAGCCTTTCCCACTGCTTGACTACTGTAATGAGGAAAAAGCTTCTCCTAATTTCAAGCCATAAGATCTCATGTTTTACTTTGTCCTCTGTCTCCATTCCTTTGGCCATGCTGACTAAAGGAATGCAGTCACTTCCCTCAGTCTACTTGCTGTCCTTTGGCCCAGGATGCTGTCAGCCTTCTTGGATCCCAGGTCACACTGGTAGTTGAGGTTCAGTTTCCTACCACCAAAACCTCCTGGTCCTTCTCAGCAAAGCTGGTCTGCAGCCAGTCAGTCCCTACCCTGTACCTTTGCAACCATTTCTTCCTTTCCAAGTGTAGGACTTTATATTTGTTCCTGCTGAATTTTGTATGGCTCTGGTTAGCCCATTAGTCTGCCCTGCCTAGTTGCCTTTGAATGGCTCCTCTGCCCTTGAACTCATTAGCTCTTTCCTCAGTGGGTGCCCCACTGCAGACTTGGCAAGACTGCACATCACTGATAAAGATTTGAAATAAGATAGGTCCCAATATAGGCTTTTCTAATCATCAGTATTCTTTTATTCTTTGTTTTTTGTTGGACCAAAATCAGGTGTTTGTGGGATTCCTTAAATGGAAGGATGACTTTTTATAATTACCTGTTTGTAGTAGCTAACCAGTCTTGCGTTAATAGGTTATTTTTTTTGTAGTGCAGTTTCTTACATGTTGTTCATCACTGAAGTAATCGGGTCTTTTGTCTTTGTTAGTACTTTCAGCAATTAAACTAGTACTTGAACAGTCAAATACATCTAGATATCTTGCCAAAAATCTTGATGAGCTTGATTATGCAGCTGTCCTTTTATTGGAAGACTGTATCTCTCATCACTTGCTGTATGTTCTCTGGGTTTCTGTTTAGCCTGGCCCGTAGGTATCTTAGTCACCACTGTTACCTTTTCTGGAGCTTGACATAAATATTAATCTTTTCCTGATCCTTTGAAACTGGGCTATTTGTTCATTTCAGTAGGAGTGATTCAGAATACTTGTTGGCTGATGCTATCTTAGCACAAGTAATTCACTTCTGTATAGTTAAGAATGCTTAACATTTTGTACCTAAAACAAAAGGAACATTCTGTCAGTTTGTTCAAGCTATTCCTGTCTCTGTTCTGTGCCCTTCCCACCCAGCTCTTATTTTGACCAACATTGTAATTAGTAGCTTATTGCTAATGCTTCTCAACAGGCAAAAAACGAGTGTCCGTTTCTGTTGGCTTTACTCTTTATATAGGTCCTTGAAAGAGCAATTCTTTGGTAGTTTATCACTATATATGAATTCAATTGTAATATGTAGTCAGCAGACCCCAAATGTGTAGTACGAATGTGGAGAGATGTTTGCAAATAATAGCTTTCTTCCATAAAATCTGTCTGTTAAATTTTTGTAGGATTTCTAGTCTTTTAAAGATTATATTAGTAATAAACGGAAGTATGAAACACACCAACAGCAGTAAATTTCCTTACAATAAGGCTTGCTCTGTTAAACTGATTAAATAGTGCAACACATTGTTTTCAGACTTCTGTGGTGTCAAGGCACAGAATGATCCAATTTATCTGCTGATTTTTTTGTGTGTGTGTTTGCATTGTGTTAATCCCTCCCACACAGGGTACCCTTTTTTTTCTTTGCTGCCATAATTAATGCTTTAAAGTCAGTATAAGATTAACTGAATAATGTGTGTGTTTTGTTTTTATCTAGGACTTGTTATCACACATGCTTCATGTAGATCCACATCAGCGATATACAGCAGAGCAAGTATTAAAACATTCGTGGATAGCCTGCAGGGACCAGTTGCCACATTATCAACTAAACAGACAAGATGCACCACATCTAGTAAAGGTAAAACAACCTGAAAACTGAGCACTGCTTGAGCTGGTGGATGTGTGATGGATTGGGTGGCTTTTGGGGCTACAGGCTCTCTTCTGTTTTGTTTAGCACATATGTATTTAGGTTGCATAAGCAGACAAGTTATTGGTAAACTAATTTTTTTAACCTATGTGTAAAGGAAAGTGTTTTTCTGGGTGTCTTAATTCCAAAAACTAAGGTAGCTTTGGCCATAGAAGAACCTGATAAGACGGTTGTCTGTGGCTGAGCCATCCACAGGCCTCCCAGCATTCCTACTCAAGGAATCTTTTGGGATTTGATTGGCTCATATTATACTTTCCTAACATAAATTAAAAAACTACATTACAGTTTTTCCACCAATATTTTTATCTGTTCATTCATTTTGGTTTGGTTTTTTTAATGGAGTTAATTAAGAATTTAATATTCAGTTGCTTTACTTACTGATAAAAATTACCTTTGCAACTTTTTATATATTTTGTTGTTTTCTAGGGAGCCATGGCTGCTACATATTCTGCACTGAATCACAAGACATTTCAGCCAGTGTTAGAGCCTGTTGCAGCCTCAAGTTTAGCTCAGCGACGGAGCATGAAAAAGCTAACATCAACAGACTTATAGATCCACTGGGACACCTTAGCAAACAGAAGCAAGGGGAAAATCCAATAAGTGGCTCTATTTTGCCTGACCTGTGATCAAAAGGCATCTATGGTTTCCTGCTACACTACTTGAATTCTGTAAAAGTCCTTTTTTTAAAAAGAAAAAAAAAAAATCCACAGGTTCATACTGTGTTGTTTTACAGGCCGTATCTGTTAAATTAATTTAAACATCAGGTACACCATAATGAATTTCTCTACACTGTCCTTTAAGAGATCTGTTGCAAATATTATTTCACATTCTGTATAGTTTTGCTGGGTTCATTTAAAAAATGGTTTAGGGGACCGTTGCCAATGACCAAGTTGTACATAAAGTGTCAGTGTGAGTTTTCTTTTCTTCACACTTTTAGACCCTGTTGTGAAGGACAAATTCTTAGTTTTGTAATTGGGCACTTAATTCATTCAACCTCATTTATTTACTTGTTCATGACTATTACAAAAAGCTGACTAATGTATTGTGCCAGTGTTAAATGCATTAGTGTAAATTTGGAAGGTCTGTATTTGCATGGTGCCAGTAACTGGTTTTATGTGAAAACACAGAAGGGATGTGTAAGATTCTGCACTTTACCCATAAACTTAATTTGATCACTTATAACCCAAAAGAGATGCTGATTAACAAATGGCCTTTTAGAGGAAAATGAACATTTGTAGTTGTTGTCACAAATGGTGGTGTCCTGCACTGAGCTGGAGAAAGTAAGTGTGTATATGAACTGTCAAAATTAAGGATCTAAGTAACATTGATACCACTTTAAGACTACATCATGCAAGCCAATGATTTTCTTTTTGTTTATATTGTCCACCCAGTTACACAATGACTGCGTTACTGTTTCCTTGGCAGTTGTTCCCACTGAATATACCCAGTATTAAGTTTGAGATGTAAGGCAAACTGACACTTTATTGTAGGAAACTTGGCACGTGGATTTTATTTTTTATTTATTTGATTTTTATAGAACGTTGCTTCTATCTGAATCTCTCGCCGCATGTACAAATATTACGGAACATAAATGCAAAATTCTGTTTGCCTAACTGTAGGGGTAGCTTGGGAAAACAAATAAGCCTTGCAGTGTGCCCAGATAAGGGAATTCTGACCGAGAAATTTCACAGTTATGGACAAGTTACTGACGATATCTTGTTGCCAGCACTCACCCTCCCTGTCTTGGTGTTAGGACTTCAGCTGTTTCTAAATGCTGTGATGGAGAAGAAATTAATTTCAGGGCCAGAATTACCTTGGTTTTCTAACTCAGACCCAGTGCAAACTGCTGGCAGGCTGAGAACTAATGCATTCAGAGATTGAGCTTAAAAGTATTTTCGAAAGGAGTGGACACTACTGTGCAATTCTGCTGTAATAGTAGGATGATACACAGTTTAAGTGTATTAGTGACTAACTATTAGACTATGACCAGTTAGAGAATCTAGGTGACCAAAAATCAGATGTATTTCACACTGATTTGCCCTTGTGGAATTTCTTATTTTGGATAGCTTTGGCTAGTTACAAGACACTTTTGATGGCAGAACTTGGTGTTTTGAGACAGGAAAAAATGCTTTCAGGAAAATTCTGGCCCAACTGCTGAGAGTTGTGGTAGTAACTCAGATCTTAAAAGGCAGAGGATGCTGGCTGGCTTTTGCTTATACCTGTGAAATACTTGGCATTGGAAGTACTATTAGATAAGCTGCTTTCTTTTGTTGTGGTGGGGGAAGATGGAAATTATCTGGCCAAATAGTTAGGTATGAATATATGTAGATTTGAGACTTAATGAATATAGCAAACATAGGTGTGCTATTTGTATCATGCAGAACATACCCCATACTAAATTTCTTGAGTGTTTGATAGATGTTGGAAGCTTTAGGGGCCATTTGTGCCTAGTTTTGAGATGCCAGTTTGAAATGCTTGAAAGCTTATCAAAGAACACAACTGCTTCCTGGAAAGCTTATTGTTTAGTACAAAATCTGCCCCTTATGCAGCTGGTTCATCCTTCTTTTCATTACTGAAGAAATTTGCTGGCAAGAACACCTGAAAACCTCTTGTCTATAGTCTATTGGTATATTTTTTTTATGAATTTACACATGACTGCCAGAAGAATTTAAATTCACTCTCAGAAAAAAAACGGTGGAGATAAAGCCCCCTTAGCCCAAGGTCAAGGTATAATGTGGGTTGAAATGTACCAGTAAAAACTGTGTTGGGGATAGAGGGTAAGGAGAGGCATGGAACACAACTGAAATGTCAAACTTGAATTGTCTTCAGCTTTCCCGTAAGATAGCAGCTGGTCTTTTAATGGCTTTATTCATGAATCATTTAACAGTGTTTATATTGGTATTTTCTTTTAGCTTGCTTAGAAGCACCACATTATAAGCACCTTAAAAGCATTTTGCACAAAAGCAGTTGTAAGCAGCTGAAGGTACTGAAGTTGTTCTCGGTGTGCAAAACAAAGGTGGTAAGAGGAAAAGTACACAAACAAGATGGATATTCTGATTCTTAGCAAAGAATTTAAAACTTCTTCTATAAAGTTACCCCTGATGTTTTTATATCATTAATAGCCTTTAGTGGAAGTGGTACTCCTGGGTTAAAAGCAAAGTTTCAGTGACTGCAACATTACAGAGTTGTCCCATCATAAATGTATGGATAAACACCTTTGTTGTATTTGACAGGCCAGTGTACCCTGGTATGCCAGTTCTTAATTTGGGGGGGAGAAAGTTCACTTGCTATGGATATTTCAGCATATCAGTCTTTGAAACATTTTGGACGTGCAGGGATACAAAAGAGTTCACTTGCAGTTCACTCTTACTATTTATTATTTAAGACCATCTTTGTGATATGTCTTTTGGAATTTCTTGTATACTTCTCATTCTTTTTGTTTTTTCCCTAAACTTAGATTTTGTTCAGTTAAGCAATTGTATAAAAGTAGCGTGGTCTGCTCATGAGTAATCAGTTCAATGTTTGAAATAGAAAAACTTAATTTGAACGTGCTCTTGGCTGGAGTGAAAGGTCAGTGTAAATTCTCACTTTTATGTTGTCTCCGCACAGTTCAAGATTACAAACTAGTTAGGATCTTACAGTCTTACTGATTTACTTTTTTAAAAAAGAGTGAAATTTTTAAATGATACAATATTTTGGTTATGGCTTCTGTTACTGCCAGCAAAATAGCTTCTACTCTGTTGTTTGTTAATGGCAATTATAACTACATGCTAGTTCTCAAGTGCACATAGAGCCTGGTACATTCTCACTAGGGAGAGTAGATTCCCACAGACATCAACTATAGGTGGAACAGGCTCCTGACATCTTTTGCTGTTCTTTCACCCCTTGGATATTGCAATTTCTGTCTTCAGTTATCCTTTTGATAAAAAGCAAGGAACTCTATTGCATTCCTGTTATGTATCCAAAAATTTTGCAGCGGTGTCAATATCAGCTGGTGGTGCATAACGAAGAGTGCCCATACCTGAGAGCATTACCATGGGTGGATTCACTTGAGCCACTGTTTGTGGCTCATGTAGTCTCGTTGCTGTTATTAGCATGTTGTAAAATTCTCTAACCACACCAATAGTCCAAGGTGCAGGTGGTCTAAGCATACTGTCCATTTGAGGCCTACGTTGTAGTACGGTTTATTCTCCTTGCATCCGGAGAAGGCATCCAAAATCTCACCCAAGTCAGTCAGACTGAGCTTGAATTGATTTCCATGTTTTAATTCATTTTCCCCAAGGCTAATCTTCGTATGTCCAATAGTTAAATTACCTCTAGCAGACTTCAGCAACTGGAATTTACTTTAAAAGTGGTCATTTGCAGTGACGGATTGCTGCATCCAGTACTCGGCGCTCTGCCCTCAAATGTTACAATTAAAAAGTTGAGATAGCTTCTAAGAATTAAGTTAAATGAATTGCACAAAACTATAGTAATTATCCTGATTTGTATCAATGAAATTGGGCTGAAACATCACTACAAACTTGGGGGTTTATGTACTTCTGTAGCACTTAAGTTTTTCAGTCCTATCCAGAATTAGAAGTTTGCTAATATTTGTGGGAGGGAAGGGAGGAGCAGGTTTTACTTCCTCAGAGTTTTCAGGAGACTTTTGAAGCCATGATAATAGAGTCTGTATGTAATACTGTGGGAGCTCTATATGATTTTAAGTTTAAAAATTTCTACTTGAAAGTTTATTCAAAAACTTTCTTGGGTCTGTATTGATACCTGTTGGTAACACGCCTGTGCTGTCAGTCATACAGTACTGTCCTGCATTAACACCCCTTCAGTTAAGTAAGCTCTGGATACTGTTTGTCCCTACTTCAGTGTAATTTTAAAATGTTTACTCCCACAAATCATGTCATTGTTGATAAGCCTATGTTTTTCTTTGGGAATAGAAGAATGAATACAAATTTTAAAAAAACCACCCTTAGTGTACAGCTAAAGCTGGTTTGAGTATTGTAATAACTTATGCAATTAGAAGTCCCTCCCTCAAAATAATCAGTGACAGGTTTTCTTGAGATTTTTTTTTTTTCTTATGTAATGAAAGCACACTTTCTTTGAAAGCTTTCAAAGATATTTAATTGATTCTGTCTCTTAATAATGAAGATCTGGGCAATAGCTTGTTACCAATAGTGAGTTTGAATAACACTGAATCCTGATTGGGGTTGGTTTTACGTGAGAACTGAAAAGATGCTCGAGGTGGATCTCCTTTGCAGGACAAAGTGTTCCGATTTTGTGCATTTTGCATTAGGCTAATGAGCAGCGTTTGCTGAGTAATTGCATTGTCATAACATCCCAAGCACTTTGGCATCTTGCACTGATTAGAGCTAAAACTCTTCTGGCACGTGACTGGCTATAAATCTCAATACACAAAAGGGCATTAATTGAAAACAGTGTGCAATGAATTACATGCTCTCTGAGGTACTTCAAAGATGAAACTATACAAAAGGTCCCCGTTATCAGATATTGTAACTGTCATTTCTTTCTCTGAGCATATTGTGGATTTTGTATCATATTGTATTTATTTCATTTAATTTTAAAAAAAAAATAATGTTTTCTTTAAAGCTCTGTATATATTGACATTAAAGTTTGCATTGTACTACGTTCTCTTCTCCTTGTAAGGCTGAATCTAGTAGTGCATTGTATGGTATGTTGTTTTTCTTTGCACTGTGCTGCTAAGAGATACTATTGCCTTGAATTACGACATGCCAAAGACAACCTCAAAATTGTATTTATTTTTGTTAAACTTTGTGAATAATGATAAAGGTACAGTTTTAAATAGCTGGCAGTTCCTTGAGTACTAGAATTAAAAGGGTTGCAAATTCGTAATATTTTATAATTGACAAAAATCTGTCATTTATGATTTGGAAGTTCATCACCTCCTTTTTTAAAAAATTGATACAAAAACCAATGAGCAAACATTCCGAAATTAAATGTACTGTCAATTGCATTATTTGGTAAACCTTGGCAAAAATCTCACATACATCAAGAGCTGTTTATAAATTTATACTCACAGTCAAGTGTTTCATGCCTCACCTTTCAATAAACCATACATTCACTGATAGGATCCATGTATTGCTTTAGGGTGGAATGATCTGCCTTTTATGTTTTGCAGGTATCTGTTCAACTTTGACTTATATATTAGGAGGAAATAATTTTCCAGCAAAGGTCTGGTCCTTACAAAATACAGGCACTTGCGTTATGAGTGAGAGTTAATTACATTAAAAAGTGATCTGACACTGTCAGAGTTCAGTACGTGTGTCAGGGTGCAGGAGCTGCTTTGTCCTTGGATTGAAGCTGATAAATTGCTGCAGATTATTGAACTCTGCTGTCCTGTACCTCAGCTGCTACTGTGAAGTCAAATGTGGTTGATCTCCTCACTGGTGAGTCATGGAACAGCTTGATATGCAGCTAATAATGGGACAAGGGTGGGAGATACTAGGATGTAGTAGTGAAGTTCAATTGCAATATCTGGACCAGACATGAGCTGAACTGTGGGGACCTTGCCCCTACTCCAGTCACGAGGTCCCGAGCTGTCCCCTTCCCCACTCTGGCAGAGGCTGTGGGGCTGTATGGGTCAGCCCTCCAGCTCTCCACCCTGGCAGCTGTGCCCTGCTCACTCTGGATGCCCCAAGGAGGTGGGACCAGCTGGCTGTGGCCGCTGGCTGTGGAGCTGGGGGCCATTTCCCTGCCCCTGCGAGGACACTGAGGGTGCTGCTGGCCAAAGGAGCAGCTTGCAGCAGATGCAGGCAGCTCCTGAATGACTTGCAGGCCTTGGGATGACTGGTCAAGGGATCAGGAGCACAAGTTGTGCTCTCCTGTCTCTCCAGCAGCAGGGAATGATGAGAGCGTCAAGAGGAAGAGCCGGCAGGTCACTGCCTGACTGTGAGCCTGGTGTTACCAGCACATCTTCGGGTTTTTTGACCATGGCTTGGTTTACAAGACACCAGTCCTGCTGGTAACAGATGGGTTTCCTTCAAATGTGGGTTCTCAGAAGCTGTTTTCCCCATGCTTGTGGTTTCCCAGACACAGACCCATGGGCCAGCCATGAGCAATCCCGAGTCAGCTGGGGGATCCAATCAAGGCAGCTGCCCCAAGCTGACTCAGGTGTGTCCCATACCACTTGATCTCACGCTCATTATAAAAGGAGGGAGCATACTGCGAGTGGGGACCTTCTCTTTCTGGGGCTTTTTCCTCTTCATCTCTTGCTTTTCCCAAGGACAAGGGTGAGTATAAGCTTGTATACTTGTAAGTTGGTGTTTGTATTAGCTTTGTTATTTCATAAAATCCATGGGGCTTCTCCGTTCTCTTCTTCCTCAGTTCCCCTTCATAGCTGGGAAGGGGTCAATTGGGTGGTGGAGCAACTGTTACAGTTTAGCCCCAGATACAGGCTAAACATGGACACCATGTCTGTCTTTTGTGCTTTTGTGGGGTAGAATTTTAAGGTGAAGAAAACGCTCTCGAAGATACTTAAAATATGCTTACTTCAGCTGAGCAGCTTTCCATAGGTAGTGACTAGATCAAGTTCACATCCTCAGCAGCAGTGTGGTACCATGCTGGATACATTGGAGACCAGAGCATGCTTCTCCTTGAGCATGACCTGTTCAGTGGCAGACCTCAAGGATGGAGGGCAGGAGGTAAGGAATGAGACCACATTTAAATGTGGTCTTAGCAGAAATCCTGAATGAAGAGCTCCCTTTTCTGTCTCCTTGTCTCTATGAAGTGAAGGATTTACTGCTGAATGTGGTGTCCTCCTAGCAGGGCTGGGGCAGGGTGGAGAACTTCTGGGGAATTATTCTTATAGAAAGAGGCTGGGACTTCTTGTAGGCATCTTGAAAGACACCTAAGAAAACTTTTGCCAGAGGTGCAGGTCAATTTTCTTCCTTGCTGTTCTGCAGTGCCTTGAGGATGACTTTACTCAGCGCTGGGGCAAGGGCTGCGTTGCAGCTCTCCCCTTGGGTCTGTTTCTCTGCAATTCCAGCCTCAGAGCAAATTCCAAACTCCATAACCAGTTTGGTCCCTGCTCTTTGATTTTCAGCATCCACAGGGTACTACCCCATAGCAATACTATACCAAATCCCCAATGTCTAAACAGTGAAGTTTAATGCCCTAGTACCAGCTAATAGTGCAAACTGCTTTATTCCTGAACTGGTGCATTTCTGGCTCTTGTGGCTGTTGGCATCCAGGTTTGTGTCCTGGTCTCTGCTGAGGTGGCTGGGATTCATGACTACAAAGAGCATAGATGCTTCTTGAGGGGGTTATATTTGCTTTTAAGGGGAATTAGAACTGTGTTTGATGCAGGCACTGTGCGTTGCCAGCCTGGCAGCTGGATGTACTGAAAGCCTTAAGGCTTGTTTGGAGTTCTTTCTAACTAAACTGAATGTTGATCACATAGGAAGGTGTTTGAAACGGGTTTTGTGTTGTCTTCCACTTCTTTGGGGCTGAGTTCAGTAGGTGAGAAAGCAGCAATAACAGGGGTGAAGCACAGTGCAGGAGCTGTTGTGCAGAGGATGCGATTCTTCCATTGCTCTTCTCTTGAGCACTAGTCAGGTACAGGTACCAGCTCAGTGTGTGCCGTGCCTGTTGCGGTGCCTGTAAGGGGTTTCGGGGTGTTCACCAGCCTGGCCCCTGCCCGGGGGGGCTGCAGTACCGCCCTTTGCTGTCCCACAGCCGGGCCGGGCCGTGGCTCCGCTGCCTGCGCTCCCCGCTTCGTCCGGCAGATGGCGGCAGCGCCCCGCCGGCTGGGGACGCCTCCTGGGAACCTCCGTACCGGGCTTTATCCGGTGTGCAAACGTTCGGAGAGCACTTCAGGCTGAAGGATACAGAGCAAGGAAGAGGGTACTGGAATTCAATTGCATTTTATTTTATTTATTTTTGGTTTTGTGCTGTTGATAACTATCTGCTCTTCTTATTGTGGGATGGCTTTGGTGTTCTTATCCCAAATCCACGTGGAACAGCTTCCCCCCCACTGCCCAACAGCCAAGTGTCTGCTGCTATTGACTGAAGAGGGGACAAGCAGGCCCAGGCAGCTGCCTGCCCATCCTGCCTGCAGCGGAGGGCTCTGCGGGGAGCTCGGATGCTGCCCAGGGACCAACTTCTGGGCAGCTCCAGGAAGGCAGAGCTCACAGTCACTCTGGGAAGGTTTTTCCCAGTATTGGCACTGCTGGGAAAAGAGGAGCAGAAGGATGAAGCGTGGTGTGGCACGAGGAGAGCATGGGAGTCTCACACGGGACCCACATGGACACCTTGTGTAGAAGTAATGCAATCCTTGGATATGGAATGTGCTGCTGTGGGCACTTCATCTGCTCTTCCTTAGCAGATGGAATCGGTGCAGCCAAGTAAAAAAAGCTTCTGGTCTGGAAATGGTAGAAAGAGGCAAATTTGCAAACTTCTGATCTAGAGCAAAACCCTCAAAATCCACAAAATACACATTTTTGAGATAGAGATGTTTTGAGTTCAAAATAGAGATCAGGTGTGTACTTTAAGTGATCTTTCAAAGCTGCTAACTCTAGTTTAGCAACACTTGGACAAAGTCATATCTGCAAGCATACAGGTGTCTGTTTGCTCTTTTGATTAGAGAATTTATTGCAATTTCACATGCTATGGTATTGCAGGGTTCAGCATCTGGAGCAAATTGTACAACAGAAAAGTTCTCATTAAATTGTGCTAGGAAGAAAACCCTTCAGGAATAAAAATTCTTTGAGAGCTTGCCTTGCTGAGTTGGAGAAGCACATTATTTGGTTTGCTGAAGTGTGGTGAAGAGGCACCACTGCCCTGTGTCACTGCCTCCTGTAAGGGCTTGGGGGGTGTTATTAACTGTAATAACTCACTGGCTGAGACTTCTCCTAGGTGTATGGGCTTTCTTATATCTTAATTTATACTTATTTATAGCAGAGGCTGCCTCTCTGTGGGGCACATCCATTTACTTTTGACACCAAATATGTCATCACTTGTGCCAGTCTAAAAGTGCTTTCATTGTGCTGCTCAGGCTCCACAGTGCAGATGGGGGAGCAGAAAACGTACCTAGTGTTAATAATCAGCTTCAGTTAGCTAATTCCCCGTGCACCAAACCTGGAACATATCCTTCAGGGGTCTTGCTAATTTTCTGTGCCTCGTAGAAAATGATCAGACTCAAAAACAGCTGAAAGAATTAATTTAAATGCACTGGCAGTGGTTGTCAGTGATGGAATATGCCACCAGAAGGGCAAATTTGAGGAAATTAGTAACGTAACTGGAAGTTCCCAGCAAACTAGTGACAAAGGCAATGTAAACTTGGTTTCAAATTAATTACTGCAAATAAACATTTGAAATGCTACAGGCCAAATTAATATTTCAGAATTCTTCACTATTTATTACTGTGCTTAATTTTCTTACTTAAACATATTTGCGGCCTAGGGCTGTTAAAAATTTAATTTTTGAGGTACTTTAATGAATTATAAAACATGTTTTAAACAGAAATGAATAGCTAATAAAAACCAAAAGTGATTAATTTTCTGAAACGTGGAAAGGCCTTTGTAGTTAATTAAAAAAATTGCCCTAAATTGTTGGAAAATAAAGAGAAAGAAAATACAAAGTGGATCAACTGAAGTTTTTTATTAACTTACTAAGTCACAAATTGATTTCCCTTTGTGGTGACATGGCTGGGGTGGGGTGACAGGGTTGGGAGTGGTAAGGCTGGGTTTAATTAGCAGCACTAGCTCTATAGTAGTTACCTGCTATAGTTCCCAGTGTGTGTTTGGATCTGGGATGCTCCTGAGCTTATTTGTTAGCATTTGGTTAAAGATTTCCCGTAATTCTCACTGTCTTAACGAAGAGTGCTCCTTCTGCACTATTTCCTCATGGTGCCATTAGGAAAGCTGCACTCTAAGACATCTCATACTTGGGGGCTGACTGTCTGCAGTTTATTTTGGCTTGAGTCAAGCCAGATTCACACTGAACTCTCAAATACTCTTGTTGTGATGCTGCTTTCCAGCTGGGACAGGGTTACCTTTTTTTTTTTCTTTTTCCTTTTTTCCTGACAAAAAGAAAACTGTTTAATATTGAAAAGCAGCTCTAGGAAGTAGCTTTGAAGCTGAAGTATATTTTTGGGAAACTTCTCCCTGCTGCTGGAAGAGCTGCTACATGGCTGGAGTCATTCCACCCTTGGGATGGTGGCGATGGTGCTGAAGTTTTTACTCTACAAGAGTTTGTGGGCCCATTTGGCTCCAGACTATAAAACAAGAGATGTCAACCTCTTCTAATGACATGAACGCGGAGGTGGGTGCAAATCTGTGATTTCAAGCTCTTCTTTACAGATTGTATTCTTAGTATTAAGCCTTTCTGGGACATCCTCTGCACCCACCTGTGGCATGGCAAAGCCTGGGTGCTGTCGGCCAGGCTGAGGTGGCCATGAGCTCTCTGTCAATGGCCACCTTTGTCAATGGCCACCTCTTGCACCTCTTCCACCCCTGGGTGGAAACTTCCTGCTGACATGTGGCACGCTCCATTGCCCTGCCTTCGTGGCTGTTGTTGCTGGCATGTTGTTACTTTTACTGACTCTATTTTCTTCTGTGAGACCCCAAACCATTTTTCATGTCCTTCAGATAAGGTGGTGACACAGAAGTGGATACAACCTTGCTCTGAACCACAGCTAGCTGGATGAACAGCAGTTTACTCTATTTAAAATTGGTGTAACTAAACTTTTCTTGGAATAGTATAATATCAAGGATACATGATTTTATAAGCCTGTATTTTTCTATTTTTCTGGCCATTTTAATATGTATGTTTTTTGGTTTTTTTAAGTGAAAAAACTAGTTGTAAGAATGGAGAGGTTTTCCTAGTTTATGTGAGCTTTTAATTTAAATTTTGAATGTGGGGCTTGTGTAATGCTTAAAATGATATGAGCCTCATTTTGACATGGGGATTTATGTGCGCAGCTTCCTGCGTGTTGAGATGAGAATACCTGTCATTAATTTTTGTGGCTTGAAACCGAGCTTGATTTAGATGCTTTCTTCCCAAGGGAAGAGACATTTTATAAAATCACCACAGTGGTAATTGTTTGGAGTTCAGAGTGAACTAACTTAAATTTCACATGAATCAATTGTGTACTGTAAATGATTCATGCCCTAGCACATGCCTTCAAATGTCCTTACAAATTATATGGAGCGAAGAATAAGATGATTTGCTGCCAGTGACACTTTGTAGACTGTTCAGCAAAAGTGTTTGCTTGAAGGTCTTATTATAGAAAGGTCCTGCTCATCAATGAGGTCAATAAAACACAAATTCCTTCTGAATTTTCTGTTCTTGAGTGTGCAGAAATGCACACACAAGCATGTACATACCAGTGTCTCTTCTACAAGGAGTTACCTCTTAGGATGGGTTGGTTTTATACCTTACAGCCACCATTCCTCCTCATGAGAAGACACAAAACCTTTGAGAACCAGAAACATGGGTGCTGAGCTAAGCTAGAGGTCTGACAAAGGTGTCCCTGCTGTTTTCCAAAAGTGTGAGGATCACAGGGAGAGAAGTATTATATGGGGTGCAAAGATAAAAAAACTTGGCAATTTAGTGCTTGGATGAAACTAGGAAAGAATTTAAAATGTCAAACAAAACTTCTTAATGGTTTAGAGGGTGAAGTTATCAGGAAAAAACCCACTAGAAAATCAATCAAACTGTGAAATTTTGCATTTCTTGGCAAGTTTGTTTAACCTGCTGTATTTTTTCCCTTATTTTTTAAGCTGGGATTTATAGAAAAGAGATAAAATCCTTTTTTTTTTCCCTCTGGACTTTGAAATTTCTTAAATTCTTTTTACTTGGAAATTCTTTTTCTTTGGAGCCTTTTGAATGCTTGAATTGATTTCTGTTTCTTATTAATGAAGCCGCTGTTCACCCAAGAAAACTTTAAAGAAGAGAAATCTAATTTACAGACCTACCCTAGTGAAAAGAAATCAGGTGAACAATCAGCTGGAACATCCAGAGGGTTATTACTGTTTCAACGTAAGCTATTTAAGAAAATGTCTATGGGGAAATATCTGGGAATGTAATAACTTAATCTTAAATATCATGAAAACAAAGCAAATAACTGAGTATATTGTAGAGACTGAGAACATGAGCAGAGGCAGATGCTCACCTGGGAGGTTTGTTTTAGGCAGGCAGAAAGTTTGTTTTGCTGTGATCTGGCTCTGAAAAAAAAAGACTGTCCTGAAGCTTGCCATGATGGTAGGCAAGTTGCTGGTTTGCTGGGAAAAAGCTCTTTTTTTTAGTGTCTTGACACTGTCATACTTGCATATGACGTGCTTTAAGGCCAGAGGGGTGATCAGTCATAAAGGTACTGTTCAATTCAGTAGTGTTTGCTCTGGCAAGTGCTGAGTTTCTGGTTGAACTAAGGCTGACACGTAGAAATTCTCTTCAGTTTAAAGATTTCAGGTGTCAAAGTACTAAGGTTCCTGCACGCCCCTCTTTGCTGGTACGTTAGTCAATGTTTTAGAAGCATGAACATTCCTATCTGGATTGTATTTTGAATATATCAGGAATTATGTAAGCTCATTATAACTAACCTAAAAGTCTGTTTATTTCTTCCTTACCTTTAGCTAACAATTTTCATTCTCCCTTTTAATTAGCTGTGCAATGACGGCTTCTTTTTCTAGCTAATCTTGGAGGAGGGACATAAAGCTGAACACATGAGATAATTTTAGGGATTGAAGAAGAGATGGATGCAGCCACAGCGAGAGTGACAGCCAGTGAGTTTGGTCCATGCACACTAAGTTTCCACCAGCTTATGGAGGAGGCCACAGGCTGGCCAGACAGGAGGGTGCCCAGATGTTAGGCAGCTGAGGGTATTTTGAAGTCCCTTGTCAGAGCTTCACTGTGGATCAATAGAAGGTGCCTGGCAGAAATGTTAGCTGTAGGATCATGTGCTACCACACTGCGAATCTCTACTTGCTTAATACCTACCCTTACAGCACACCATTTCCCAAGTCAAGCTTGCCCGCCCACCAGGAGGGAACAGAGCCAGCCGGGGTGAAGTCTGACTTTGCTGTAGAGATGTCAAGAAAACCTGCGCTCTGCCCATTGCCAGGCCTGTGCAGAGCAATTATTCATGCTGGAGACCCAATGCTAGGAGACATGGGCTCAGAGAGAGGGAATGTCTAGTACTGGTAGGACGAGATCATTGTGCTGCAACTTGAATGAAAAGCATTTTTTTTCATAACAAAGATAAGACAGGCTGTGAAAGACACTTTTTTCCACGAAGGAAGAAGGCGTTATCCTGCTTAAATGATTTAGACAGACTTTATTTTCTAGGAAAGCCATGAGTCTCTTCATGGACTATTGTCTCCAAGCTGAGTTGCTCAGTGAGACCTTTCGTCAGTGGAAATAGACCCAAATAGTGTGAACTGAACCAGTGACCTTCCACCACCGCAAGTCAGGAGCCATAGAAAAGTTTGTCAGTGCTTTGAAAAGAAATGGTTGTACTTGAGATGCTTTCCGAGGAAAAAATCCTCAATATGGAGCCACAGTAAGGCTAGATTTTGGCACAGATCTGCCAGGACACATGGGTTTGTTTTTTTCTTTTGAGGAAACGTGGAAGGCAGCTGGGGTGTCTGTGCATTTGGGATATTATAAGGAAAATAGTCGATGCACCCTTTCTTATTTTTAATTCAGGTGAAGTGAGCTCTGCATATAATTAGTTTTCAGAAGCAACAGAATTATAATTTTAATACTGAGAGAAAAACAGCTTGAAAAATTCTTTATATAAGAACCTGGTTTGGTGGCCTCCTATTTGGGGAATGATATGCACTGGTCTGTAGAGAAAAATCCCTAGGTCCCAACTTAACCAAAACATGTGGCCACCAGCTCCGAAGGCATTTCTCCACTGATGGAGACAGGATCTTGGCCGATGAGCATTGTTGCTTGGTCAGATGAAATTCTGGGTTTAGTGCAAAATATAAGTTTTGCTTATATTTTGCACTATATGCTTAGTTTACTTCTGATAACCCATGATCCTAGACTGGTAAAAAAACAGTGATGATTCCTCCTACAGAGAGAGTTACTTGAGCTTTTTTTGCTTATCTCCCCACCCTTCTCCCATTCTTGACACATACAGAAAAATATGGTGTTATCATATTTTTTTTACCATAGATTGAACTGTGGGCTAACGTTAATTTAGCATGTATTTCCAGTAAACAAGATTCCTGCTTTTCACACTCAATTACTGTTTTGTCCAAAACCTGGGATTTTTCCCTTTTTTTTTTTTTTATAAAGCAGGACACCATCTCAAAGCCACACATCATAAGCTGTTTTCAACACTACTACATTATTCCTGGTCAGGCACGTTTCCCCACTTATTCAGTGCCTGCAAGCACTTACTCTCCTCCCATGGATGACATCTGCTTTGCTTATGTCACACAGTTGTCCTGGTAGATGACATCATAAGGAGAGTGGGAATCCTGTCAGGGATCCTGTCTGGTTTCCTCCTCTGCCATTTGCCATGCAAATGATGTACATGTCATTGCAGCTATTTAAAATATGCAGATTAGGGGATGCAAATCTTTCATGAGCATTGGGGCAATTTAAAGTCAAAACTACATTAAAGTAAGTTCCCCATAATATAGTATTTTGTAAGTATGGCAAGATTAACCTACAAAATTAGTTTATCCATATTACATCGATGCAGACGATGGATGATGTGAGAAGACAGGTGTCTTTTGATTGCGACCTAATGCCAGTCTTTAAGTTTCTACCCATTAATAAATATCTGTGTTTTATTGACAGAAATGGAGAGGTGGGCATTAGCTGGATTCATCCTAGGGCTGGCATGGTGCTAAATTCTTGCTGCTGTCAAGCATACCAAGCAGGTCTGCTCAGGCATGCTGTGTGCTGGGACTGATTTGATTTGTATGCAAGGCTGCAGCCAGGGAAAGCGTTGAACAGTTGCCCATGGGATGTCTGAGAAATGTCTTTTTAAGAAAATCTGTATGAAAATGGAGGAAATACACTGCTGTAGAGAGGAACTTCTTTTCTATGTGAGATAATATGATTATTTTTTTTTTTTTTTCCCTTCCCCAGAAATGCCTAGACCTAGTTAGAAATTGCCTTGTTTGGGTTGTAGGCAAAAACATAATTTCAGTGCTTCTTTCGCTTTCTTTCTTTTTTATAATCAAATAGAATTTTTGGTTAGTTGAGACATTTCTGTTTAGCACAATGTACATGTTCAATGTCAAGTACGTTGCAGGAAAAGAGAAGAGTTTTTTCCTGTATATTTACACTGAAATATGTTGTCTTGCACAGAGTGTAACTTCTGTTACAGACCTGAAAACGCACCTTTGGTGCTTCTTAGACTAAAGCCGAAGACCTAGATTTTCTATTAGTGATTTTCCAGGTGAAGTTTTCAGTGGTTATTTGAGAGATGTGAATGAAGATGACTTTTCTGAAGAGATAGCCTCCTCCATGGTGGAGAAGCTTGATCTGTAATTTTAAAACTTTGCTTACGTTTTACGTAAAGTCCTTTCATTGACTGCTCTCTAGTGCAATGCAGGTCATGACCAGCTTTAGAGGAAAACAAAACAAATGAAAATACTGTTCCTCTGTGTTCCTCTACGTAAGTACACAAGGTCTATGTCAGCTGCTTATCTGTTCAGTAGTGGAAAGAGGACAATGTCTTGCTGATGTCTTGGGACGTGCAGGTTTTGGAAAGAGGAGATTGGTCTTGATCAGTGACTTTGGTAGTAACTCCCAAAAAATTCAACCTAGGTCTAGAAAAAAGCAACAGTTCCAAAAGAGGAAATGTATGTGTTTCTTTTACTGTCACATCTTGACTGTCATTTTATAAAATGCATCTCAATTTGAGAGACATGCTATAACCGTTATTTATTAGAGAAATTTTAATGCAGCATTGCAGAGAACAGTTTTAAAAGCTTCAGAGAAATCCAAAATGAAAAGCTCAAGTCATTTCTGTGGAAAAAGCCTCAGTGTATATAAACCATCAGCATTGCTGCCAGAGTAAACTCAATGGCTTCTGCTTTAACTGTGTTGAGTTCTGATCAGGTTACCCAAGGTATCACAGCTCAGTGGGAGAGGTTGCTAGGATTTGTTTGATCCAGTGATGTTTATGACACTGCAATAGGTCTTTTTGATTGTATATTTTTTTGTATCTGTAAGCCATGATTCTGCAGGTCAGGTTGTTGGGTGCAGGTTTTTTTTGGTTTGGGTTTTTTGGAGGGTTGTGGTTTTGTTTGGTTGTTGGTTTGGGGTTTTTTTTAAGTTCTTTTAAAAAATAACACTTCTCTTTGGTGACAGCACTGTGATGCATTACAGTGATGAGCCTCTCAGGGAATTAATGGCCTGGCTGGGTTCCCCAAAGGGCTGGGGAGCAGCTGGATGCAACCAAAACCTCCCAGCTGCCTCCTACCATAACCACCTCCTTCTCCCCTCCCAGCTGCACCACCAAAGTGTTCACAGCATCAGCTTCAGACAGGCTTGACCCAAATGATGCAGCTCAGACACATGAAAACCACACCTACATACGCACATACTGGTTGCAACCTTTATTCTAGTGTCAAACTCCCTAAATCAGGTGGCCATATGTAGCCCAGGTATAGTTGCAAACATTTGTCTTTAGATGTAATTTATTGTAAGAGGTGATTATATTCACAAAACAAAAGCTGTAGGAGAAGAAATATTTAAATGATAATCCTTGAAACCTTGGACCCCATCACTGTATCACAGAGCAGATTAGCTCATTTATTTTCATTGTACAGTGCAATGAGCAACATTCATGCTGAAAAGTAAATGAGATTTGGAAAATGACTGCATCTGAATAACTGTAAATTTTATTAACAACATAGATTTAAATAATGGCTTTTCCTGTATTTTTTTATCCTATTTGTGTCTCTGTCTGCTTGCCCAAGTCTGTAAATCATTCATTTGATCACTTGTTCAAAATTTATTAAAATTGATTACTGTTGTTTTCACATGCAGAATGAATTTTCCAGATCATCATCACTTTAATCCTCAGACAACTCATGGCCTGTCACGGTCAGGTGGTGGGGTGCTCTGGGATGAACATCTCCCTCAGCTACCAAGGGTTGAGCCTTTGTTGTCTCCACAGGTCGGGGAAACAGCTATGGGGACTGCTGGGGTTGGGACCTTGACCAGGCACAAGGGATCCTTCTGCAGCCTCCTGCCCCTGCCCACATCCGTAGCCTCTCAGCAGCCTGCCATGCTCCCTTATTCATGGATAGCTAGCAGATTACAAATGTGAAAATACCCAGTTGCAGGAATTAGTTGGTAACTACAGAACCATTGCTTTGGGGAGAAAAAGCACGTTACTCTGCTCACAAACTTGTATCCTTTTAATAGGAATAGACAAATAAATTCTGTTTAAAAGAAATTGGAGGTAGGAAGTCTGTGCTTAAATAGCCCTGAGCCCATCAGCATCTGAACCTCCATCTGTAGGAATCAACAAGCTCTTGCAGGGAAAGATCAGATTTTGGGCAGGGTAGGAGGACAATGGGACAGAGAAGCTCTAGCAGCTCCACTCTCCTCCTTCATATGCAGGGACAGAGGTGGGAGCTCTTCCTTCTAGGCCTCTGCTCATGTGTCAGCACCTTGTCTGTGGGAAGGAGTTGGGCTCTGCTCCAATATGATGTGGCTTTCCCTGGTGGGAGTGTGGTGAATTCACAGCCCAGGCTAGCTGGGTCTCCTGGTCTTCCATGGGAAGGATATCCCTCCCAGCACAGTGAGAATGAGAGCTTTCAGAGAACCAAGCCAGCACAGGAGGTTTGTGACACAATCCTGAGAGCTGCCAGATTGCTGCCACTCATAACATCTTCGAGTCAAAACACCTGGATGCCATCTTGCTATAATGTGAAAGCAAAACTGGAGTCGGTCACAAGAAGAGACTGTATCATATGCAGGAGTCTCATCAGCTTGCCAAGAAGATGCTGAGCAGATACCACCTAAAAGTCCCTGTACCTGTCTGTCCTCTGTGGCACAGGCTGAGCTGCCTTCTCCTGCCTGCAGTGCTGGTGCTCAGCGAGGTGCTCCGAGCAAGACGTGATGGGGCTGGAGGGTGATCTCTGAGCTTCTGCACAGCAGCTGAGCAACAGAACTAAGCCATGGCGAGGGATGGACTGATGCTGGGGAAGGTAAAGGTATGGACAAGTAGTTGTATATTTACATTTTGTAGCAAATATTATGCTCACATGTATTTAGGGAGTAAAATCAAGGTAAACAGAGGAGGATGAGTATTACAAGGTAATGGAAAATAAGTTGGCTCTAAACTTGGTCATGTTTAGCAGTTTTGTAAAACAAGGGTCAGAATTTTGCAAAGAAAGCAGATGCAGACTTGCATGGAAAGGGGCTTTTGTTGTGAATTATAAGATAATGAAGATTTTCATTGCTAGGTATTCTTATTTAAACAATATTTAGCTACTTAAGATATTAAAATTAATCACTGCAGTTTACATCAGAGAGTGTTTCGTAATAGCTTTTTTCTTTTTTTTTTTTTCTGGAGTTGGTTTTTCAAAGGCTGCATGAGGCTTTCATGCTTCAAAGAGCTCATGGGAGCTAAAAGGTCTCCATCCTTCAAAGCCTTGCTGCTGCTTTAGGTTCACCCTCCCTAAATCCCTAAACTCAAAATGAAATGTTTGGATGTCTCCTTTTGCAGGTGGATGGCTCCCTGCAAAGTGTTTTGTGTTCAACTGAGGAGACTCCTTTCAAGCAGCTATTTACTTCATTCCTTGTTTCTCGTTTATGAGGAAAACATAAAAATGCTTTTTGCACTTAAAGTCATTCTGGTAACGCTCTAAATTCTATGCTTAAGGATGCATTTAATTAAAGATTGACTATGGCATAAAGCGTAGGTTAATTAAATACTAGTCAATTCCTGTGTAAAATACATATAAAGGGGCTTTGACTCAAACAGTAAAATGAGTCTCCAGGAAGAGATACTTCTCTTTGCACACTGTGCAGCTGAAGAATGAGTTCCCAGACACTTCTCTCACTGTATTTGCCATTCCAAAAGCTGAAGCACCTGTACAAAAGCTCTGTTTATGGAAACAAAGCCCTGGTCTGACCTGTTCCTGCTGTGCAGAAGAGACTTCATAGAGACTTTCCCCTTGATTTCAATCAGATCTTCACTTTGTTACTAGACAAAAGTCTAATTGAGGAAAGAATAAATCTGAAGCAATATAGGTAATTTTTTCCAAAGATTTGTAACAATGTCCCTCGTAGAGTCAGTGCCATGAGGGGTACCAAATGAAGATGGAATGTCAAAAGTTAGTAAAACAAGATGACTTGTCATGAAACAACTTTTTCAGCTGTAGATGGCCTTGTCACAGGGTATTGTGTATGCTGAAATTCAGATGAGCTCCAGGGAGAGGAGGAGTTTAGGAGGGTCTGGCAGAGGAGTCCAATGTGGGAGAAGCCTTGTGTGGTCGTCTTTCTCCTGTGTTCCTCCCCAGGCCCATGAGGGAACGTTTTGGGGGTCAGCAGGAGGTCGGTCTGACCCTTTCCAGCGCCTCTTCTGGAGTACAGATATCTCTGTTTCACTGGTGTGGTGGCAGGGAAAGCCTAGATGTTAATACTGAAAATTCAGGAAGGCACCTGGAGTTTGTGCTCCTCCACTGGTGGCCTTTAATCTGAGGCCAAGTGGGTAGTCTTGAGAAAAGAGGCCTTAGTCTTAAAGGTTCCACAGTGAATCAAGGGCAGAGTTTCTCTTCTAACTGGATCTACTTCGTAAGAGTACCTTAGAAGAAGAACTTCAAGATATTCACTGCTCTCTATGCTCTGTAGTACTTCAGCAATGTTGTTTACATGGATGTTTGCCTGGGGTCCAGCAGCACCTTGCCATGTTGGAGCAAGGACTGGAAACCACAGCCCCTGGTTGTTGGCTCCATGCTGTGCTGCCTCCTCCTACCATCGTGGTTCCCAAAGCTCAATGATTTCTACACTTGCATGTCACCCCATGCCCTGCTTCCCAGCTTTGGTGGGTTTTCTAACTAGTTCTGAAGGTGTTTCTCTGCTTTTCTTTGTATTCCTTTTTTCCTTTCCCTTTTATTTTGCTTTTGTATTTTAAATTGTCATCTTAACTTTTATATTTTCTCCATACTTTTTCCTTTTGTCTTTACCTTCTGACACTTAGTGGATGACCAGGGTGAGGTGCCTCTTTCCACACCAGCTTCAAGCCAGCAAAGCTAAAGGGAGTGCAAAGCAGAACGAGGTGAAGTCCTCTGAGCCTGATGACACTGCATGGCTTCTTGTTGATATTGTGCCTGACACATTCATGAGAGGTACGAGTTGCAAAAATGAAGTTGCAAGTTAATTGTTTCTTGTTGCTGAAAGGCCTAGGTTAGTTGCTGTCATTACACTAATTTTTATACTGTCTTAGTGACCTTCATATCATATTAACAATTTTATATTATGTTAGCAAATTGCTCAGTGAGAGCTGCTAGTCTGATTGCATTCTGAAGGTCATTAATATGATATGAAAATCTTATTGTATTCTCTGCTTTCATATTTTATTAGTGATATGGAAAGCAATAAAGAGGTTGATTTTTGCTGGGAGGTTCCCCAGGGAAACGGGCTCTACAGCAGTGGTGTCCCACATTGGCTCCTAATCCAATCTCAATGGGAAGTTCAATTTCCTCATCATTAATTATTTAGCTGTATTTAACTGCTGTAAATTCTCAGATTAATTTTTTTAACTGTTGAGTTTGATGACCTCTAAAGACATTGGTATTAACCAATGCAATATGAAATACAGCTGCTTAATACAAGTAGAAGCTAACTCTTCCACGAGGATTTGCGTGAAGGCATAATAATGGCAAATTTAATTTTTCTGCTATAACAGTGAAGGCTTATTGTATTACCACCTTGGTGCAATTCAGTATTGCAAAATGAAAGATGAAGGCGATTGCAGCTGGGGCATTCTCTTAAAGTAAGCCTGGTGCAGGCTGTCCAGGTGGTGGCACCAGGGTTGTCCCCAGGATGCGTTGCCAGTGGCTGGCCAGGAGTTCCCTTTGATGAACTTCACGGTGCATTTGGCAAAAGCTCGCACGACCCGTGTCCCAGTTTGAGCTCCTAAAATATTATTAGTCAAGTAATGTAGAGCAGTAAAGTCCTAACATGTGTGAGCAACAGGTAGAAATGTTATCAGTCCCCTAAAAGAGCCAAATGTGAAGGCAATAACCTTTGGGCAGTTTTTGTCTATTATTTCAGTACAACGAAATTTTAATCTTGAAGGCTTTAATAGAAAAGAAAGGTCATCACTTGCAAAGACAAATGATTTTTCAAGTTAACAATGCACTATACTAGAATGACTTCACTCGAAAGGATGACTGTTGTTAAGCAGCGAGTTAAGTGCTTTAATGCTTTAACAGCCTTGTGGTCCCTTAACTGGCCCTTAAAATGACATATAACAGCAATTTATCAAGTGTTACCAACAACAATCTTGAATTATAATATAATAGGGTCTAAATGTTGTTTTTTAACAGGATTGTTCTGACTAGTATATTTTAATGTTTGAATTTATGCTTTTTCCCAGCCACAGTGTGAGGCTGCTTTGAGTTCATAGGCTGCAGTCGCACAATGGCTGCAGCAGAGGTGAGATGTAGCACCTCATGTCCTGGCAATATGCTTCCAAAACAAATTCATAATCGGCTTGTTTGGTGGTAAGGGCTTGCTGGAAATTTAGTCTGGGGTTTCCTGCAGCCTGGGGAAAATCCTAGCAGGTTTCTGCCATGCTCTACGCAGCACTTCAGCAAGCAGCAAACAAAATGGATCATATTGCTCAATAGGAAACAGTGCTGAGGGATATGGTCTGAATGTACAGCAAGAGGCACTGTGTGGTGGCAACCGGCCTGCCTGAAGTATTCAAACATGTCTGATTATTTAGCTTCAAATAAATAAAATCTAAGTCAAACTTCCAAGGTGGTTGAAAGTTTCCTCTGAGCAGTAAGTGAATTATAAAGCTCACAACCCAAGAAAAATGATGTTAGGTGCAGCTGAGGACTTGATTCAGAGTTTGTGTGTGCACACCTGCACCAAACCAAGTTAAAACCATGATTTATAGTTTTTACCCATAGCCAGAAATGGAGTAATGGCATTGTATGGAGGGAGCAGGTCCTGCCAGCTGCTGTGCAGTGCTGCTCGCAGTGCTGTAGATGGCAATGCTCCACCAGTGCTGCACGATGCTGCTGCGCGCCAGCACCACTGGTGTGCCCCAGCACCACTGGTGTGCCCCAGCACCACTGGTGCACCCCTACGCCGTGTGCCCCAGCACCATACACCCCAGCACTGCTGGGGCGTCCCGCTGTGCGCTCCTGCCATGGCTGCTCACTCAGCTTTGCTTATATGCTCACCTAATTGCTTATATAGAGAGATGAGGGGGGCTCTGCCCCCCGTGCTGTGGTATGGCTGCTGCTGCAGCTGGGTGGGAAGCACTGGGGGCGTGGAGGGATTTGGATATTCACCCTGGTCTGGGCACAGCAGTGACCCCCCAAGCTCCAGGGAGATGGAGCATTGCTCTCACTGGTGGTGCAGTGGGATGGAGAAGTGCTGGTGTAACTCCATACCCATGGATTTTTACCTGCAGTGTAGCTGTGATGGTGCTGCTTACCTTCCAGTTTGTGTCCTCTCCTGTCTGGTGCAGGGCAGGACCCAAGTGGCAGGAGATGCCCCAGAGCCATGTGATACATCACTACGTGTGCAGTTTAGGTTGATATGTTCACAGCACTGTCCACAGCACTATTGGGCCTTAAATATGGGGCTGTAAAACTTCGTGAAAACCTAGGACAAACAAGGCAAAGCCACACCGAGCCCCAGTAGGAATTTTATTGACAATAACAAAGTCTTTTGGTGTCTCTTATAGGAGGGAGGAATGCATCAAGTGTGGTACTGGTTAACATAGCCTGAGACAACAGTTGAGAGTACTGAAGGTAAGACCCTGTGGATTGAGCTATATTTCATCACAGATAGAGCCCTTTAACCAGCAAACTTGTTCTGGGAAAGTTTCCAATTCAGACAATCTCTTGTGTTGTGGGGTGGTGGGATCTCTCATGCTAGGAGCATCAAAGGAGTCTCCAGAGATGTTTTAAAAGAGGACGGGAGCCTGGGAGGGAGACTTCAAAATCCTGGCAAGTGTACAAATCAAATACACTTCGGTCTTAAATTAATGTAAAATATTATGAAACTGTCTCTCAATGATTATTTCCAATGTGGAGTTAGATAACAAACAAGCAAACAAAACAAGACAAAAGCCTGGCTGGTGTCCACAAAGAACAAGTGCTCTGGTTCCTAACCTCTGAAGGACACTCTCCTCCAGAAATCACCTCTTTGGGAAGGTTCCACATCACCAGGCTGTATCTGCATCCTCTGTTAAAAAAAACAAACAAACAAAGAGGCATCCCGGGTCCTCAAAAAAAAGAGAACCTGTCCCTTGATCTAAGGCACAGACTGGAACACAGGAGGTTCAATCTTAACATAAGAAAACACTTCCTTCCTGTGAGGGTGACAGAGCACTGGCACAGGCTGCCCAGAGAGGTTGTGGAGTCTCCTTCTCTGGAGACATTTAAAACCCATCTGGACATGTTCCTGTGGGATCTGCTCTAGGATCCTGCTCTAGCAGGGGGGTTGGACTTAGATGATCTTCAGAGGTCCCTTCCAACCCCTACCACTCTGTGATTCTGTGGTTTACGTGAAGGCTTCCCCTGGCAAAGCCAGCACGTGCCCAGCCGAGGCTGTGTCTGCTCTCTGGACCAGCATGGCTCTTTCAGCTGCTGCTGGGCTCTGCTGGAGCATGGCTCTGCTGCTCCAGGCTCCTCCTGAATAGCCAAGCCAAGTCGTTTCTCCCCCTCCAGGGCCTCCATATGGCTGGAGAGCAAAGTTGGGCTGTATCTGTCTCGGGAAGCAAACAAAAAAAGACAAAGCAAGAGGAGGAAAAAAACCCCAACAAACACAAAACAAAGACCAGTAAATAAAGCCTGAGCAGAGAAGGAATGAGAAGAAAATATAATAATAATAATAATATTAATAATGACAAAATTTAATTAATAGGCCACTAATGAATTTTATAAGCACCATAAAATTACCATAACAGCCTAATTGCTTTGCTTGTCTTGCCAACAGCAGTGAGAATATGAAGTGTTATAATCCCCTGGATTTCGATGTGGGAAGCAGTGATTAGGGGGACATGCTGGGGTGCTGGGGTCTGCACAGGCAGTGTCAGTGTGCCAGAACTGGCTCGTTCTCCAACGAGGTGACCCGCTGTCCTTTGAACAGCTGCCACCACAGAAGAGCATGGCTGGGGGCAGCTTACCAGCCTTTGCAAGGGGAAACCAGTGGGGCAGCGGCTTTGCCCAAAGTGTGGATAAAGTGACAACAAATGGTTAGTAAATTAATTTCCGCTTTGCCATCATTCTGGGAGAAGTATAGAGAAGCCATGGTTTTATTGCAGCTGTTTCCATGCTCTCCTTCAAACCCTCTTGCCCTCTTATTGCCCTTTTGAATGTAGTTTTTGACTTACTGCCAGCACAGATTTTGGGGTCTTTTAGGCTTGCTTACTCTTTGTAATAACCATGCACTCATAGGAAATTACTTACAGTGACTTGGGCTGTAGAGATACCGGTCCCCAAAGCCACGGGAGCTCCCGTTCCTCTCTACTGCTTGATGTCCCTTAGGAGAGTCCCCAAGCACTGAGAACTCCTGGGGTTTATTTAGCTGGGGCTGCCCGGTGTGGATGTGCATGGCCCACCACCTCTCCTGTCCCGTGGCACTATTCAGAGTGACATCATGGTCACACTTGGAATAGTTATTCAATGAGATGGGTGTTTTTCCTCTGCTATTTTTGTCAGTGTTACACATTTGCCATCAGTTCTGTGATGAGCAATTTGGCTTTATCTGCATCGACCCCTCTCATTTGGGGACAGGGAGAGGCTGCTGTTATGTGCTGAGTCTGTTTTCAGGAATTAGTCCTTTCCTTTCTAAAGGTGGTAATCAAGTGAGATCACATCATCATTTGCTGTAACCTTATTGCTATAATTTCTGCAGAGAAAAACAAATAGCTGTTTGGGGTGATATGGGTTCTGTAAGGTATGGCAAAAATTCTTCAGCTTTTACTTCATATAATTTGTGCTACTGACTTTTCTCTCTTTACATATTTATATTCCTTCCATTCTTAACAAACAAGTTTTTTCAGCCCTCCTATGTCATAAGGATGATGAGGATTAACTAAATGCATCTAAACATAACCATAAAAAAGGGGAAAAATACACTGCATGAGAACCTGATACTCTTCCCAGTTCATTAGAATTTAATGAAGAAATACTCAGTGCCCAACAGGGGAATCCTAATTCATTATGTCTCTTGAATTCTCATTAAGCAGATGTACGGTGACTACTAGAAAACTGCACCCTTCAAGCTCCATTGTCCATTACACTGACGAATAAGTATCCATTATACTTAAATACTGATGATAAGAGAAACTCATGGAAGTTTTATTCCTGTAATTAATTTTCACTAGTTAACTCCCAATGACTTTCCAGTGTTGTACTGGTGGTGACTGAATCAAAATCATTGCAACAATGGGGTTAGAGAGAAGCTGCTCTCAAGATGTTTTGAAGATGGAGAAGAGCATGGACCACAACTAAACCTCCCTGCCCTGACACAGAGACTGCCTTCTTCTTGCCTCGAGGGTATTGGTTTAGAGTTGAGAGGCTCTGCTGCTTTGTTAGAAGGGAAAAAGCTTGTTATCCATTTAAATGGTGTCAGCTGGTTTTGGCCAAGTGTCTGAATGGTGATGGAAGTTGTCCACTGTTATCCAAGAGGTAATACTTTGTACTGCTTTCCACCACTATTGAGTGAATGCTTTTGGAAGGAGCCTGTGTCACAAAACATGATATTACTAAATGCTTGACATTATTTAGCTTAAGGCAACTTTTAAAAGCTGCTTAATCGCTCAGAGCTATATTTCTGTTGCATTGTCGTAAGAGCAGAGGGGTTATTCATTCATGTATCTCTTCACAGTTATTAATACTTTCATTTTTTAACTTTATTACTAAAAAAGGCTAATAGCTCTGAAATAAGGTATCTGTTGGGGTGTTAAAGAAACGGTTGGTTTATTACAGCTCCTTTCCAGGGGACATATCCACTGTTCCTTGCAGTTCAGCTTTGGTCATGCATGAGGAACATATAGGAGGCTTTTGTCTGTCAGCTGTTCTGCAGGGGATGCCAGCCACAGAGGAACCCCCAGCTCATGACGGTTTGGTGATGAAACTGCCAGAAATGGTTTGCTGGTGTAGCAGAGGACCTGGGCTCAGGGATGGAGCAGAGGTTCCTCTGCACAGGAATTGGGATCCATGCTGATTGAAGTAAATCACTGGTGGTTCACGGACTGAAAAGCAGCTGATGAACTCGAAATCGGAGTTGGGGTGGTGACAAAGGCACTGTCAAGGAGCTACAGCTAATCTGAAACATGGGATGAGCCATTCCTTGCGATCTCAGCCCCTAAAGGAGCAAAGGGTGAGATGAGGAACACTTGTGTTGTCTTTTATGACTGCAGCACAGAGCTCCAGCCCCTTGTTTGCGATGACTTGCCACTTTGGCGTTAGATCAAAGAGGATTATTAAAGGAGCACAGCGGGAAAGATGAAAACGGCTGTTGCAGAGGAGCGTTTCAAACACACAAGCACTGAGCGCTGGGCTCCTGCTCTGATGCTGGTGCTGGAGGTCAGGGCCCTTGCGAGGTACAGGTGGTCCGGGTGGGAGGGGAGAGGAGGACCTGGGCTCTCCCTGTGACCATCTAACAGCATCTAACATTCTTCCATCCCTCGTTGGCTTTACAAATGTCTTATATATATATATATGTATATTAAAATTGTTGGTTAAATACTGGAAAATGATAGCATCTCACTGAAGTTATCCTGATTGAGGGCTTACAGAAATTTATATAATATTCACTAAAATGAAATCCATACTCAAAATTATTTTTCATAGAAGAAAGATCTATTGTGTATCTCAAGATACCTTGTAGCAGGTTTCTTACAAATTTCTTCCTGATAATCTTGTGTTTCTGAATTCCCTCAGGAAGATGATGTCAGCCTCCAGAAATTTTGATCATGTCCTTTTCAGGATAACTTTAAGTCATTTAATGTTTCCACAGTGGTGATAACTCTGTCAAAACAAAAGTGTTGTTCAGTGCAGATAAAAATAATCTGCGTATTTGATCTGAAATCAATGGGAGTAATTGGAAAGCTGATCCAAAGCAGGCTGAAGTTAGTGGGTGTCTTTTGGTCCACCTCAGTGGCTTTCCCAAAGCTTGCCACCAGCTCTGCAGTGATATGGGTGAGCTCCCTGGTAGTGATGGAGCTGTGTGTCCATACGTTGCCTTGTACTGTCCATACATTGTCCTAGGCTGACTTTGCTTTAATATCTGCTGTTCCAAGACACGCAGATGCTTCTTAGGTTTTTATTGCTTTATATTAGATTTTATTTTCCTTATAAAGGTGAAAGTGAATGTAATAAATCTTTATATAAAAATAGACTGTATTTGCTGGTGTCTTCTAACCTATTGACTGCTCTTGACATGCCCAAACTACGCATGCAGACGCTCACTCTCCCAGACTTTAGAAATTAGTCATTATTGGTGTCATTCCAATGACACATCTCCACTATAATGAGGGTTTATCCTTTTAAAACAAAATAACTTTTATTGATTCCTTGAATTAGTAATTGAAGGCTTGACTTCTAAGGTGGGGGTGGCAGGTGTTTGTTGTGATTAATAGCACACATTTTCTGTGTATCACATAACTTTACTAAATCATAGTAATGGTGTGGGGGTCAGTGTCACTGTTATTAATAGTAATGATAATTATATCTTTGGGAAGCTGTCAGAAAAGTATCTTTTGTACGAGTCAGAGCAGTGTAAACAGACTGTACAGGCAGGCACTACCCTTTCCATCAATAGGTAAACAATCTTTGTTAAGCTCATCTTGATAGTCTTATTTTGTTGCCACATTTTAATTACTCATCCTGTCTGTTTATATTCCATTGCGTTTTGCTGAAGATACAAGCTTTAAAAATCATTGGTATTTAGGAAAATCCAAAGCTGGGGTGATGCATGCTCAGGTGCTAATTTATTTACATCAATTAATTTCAGGCCCCTGATGTAAACCAATTAGTATTCAACACTTAATGGAGTCATTATCTGTCAGATTAGCTTTTAGAAATGCTTGTCACTGCTACAGGACCAGGCAGCAGAACTTTGCTAATAAAACTAGCAGAATTAATGGAGTGAACAGCATAGATAATGACTTAATGTGGAACGTACAGTATAGAAAAGAGACTGAACAACTGTCTTCAAGAAATGAAGATATCATTGAGCTAGCTACTTTATTCCAAAAATGAGCTCAAATGATGCTCTTCAGAAACATCAAAGGTGTCTAGCTAAGCCTTTGCAAAGTTATGTTTCATAATAAGTCGTTTTCAACCTTTGCATCCTCACATACAGACAATCTACCTTTCTAGTTTGACGTGGCATGCAAATAAATGCTTCATATTGTACCACCCCAGTGTGGCTCAAAGCTATTATTTTCAAAGAATTAAGAGTTAACGGGAGTGACCATACCTAGGCTACTGAGCTGCTTCTGTGGGTGTCATCTCCAAACAGCATGGTGTACCCCTAAGGCTTCCTTCCGGAAGTGCCCTATAGAGAAGTGAGACTGACTGGCTTTTTCTTTGTCTTTTAGGGCATACTGGAGGTGATGTAGCACTTTCCTAATTTCCAATAGTTGAAAAAAGCACTTGATGATAGATAAACGTAAGCTATTCTTTCTCCATCTTATCCTTCCCCCCATGAAACTGTGACTAACTGCTATCCTTACACACCCATGTGAAAGAGATTTTAGAAATATCAGTGACAGAGAATATTTGTGGATCTATTTTTTTCAGTAATCGCAGCAAAAAATCCTCACGTGTGACTTTCTCCTCCAACTGTTTGTCTACGTGATCCCTGGAGTGGGAGAACTTGGACCACAAGGAAGGAAATGTTCGTCTGCCAGCCTCGGGAAGGTACCCCTGGTGACAGAGGGACATGCTGTGTGTTTGGGTAAGTAAGGTATCAGTTTTGGGGGTGGAGGGCCAACAGCCAGAGCAACAGAATTGTTTTTGTGAGCAAGATATGGGCATGAGAAACAAGTTGATTTTATGAACTTCTGGTTCAGCTGAACTTATTTTAATATCTGTAAAGAAACTTAAGCCCAGATTAACTTCCACTAGACTCAGATTTCATTGTGCATACTTTTTATGGCTTTTCAGAATTTTCTGCTTTTCCAAAGAACAATTAATTTTGGTATCAACAATTTGCTTCTTCAAAGACTGTATCCATACAGCTATCAAGACAGTTTGTATTTCCATAATTGAAATCATATATGACTGCTGCAGGATCCTTGAAGAGGTTGGGTTTTTTGTAGGGTTTGTTGATTATTTTTTTCTCTACTACTTATCCTTTCTTGTCAGTCTAAATAGTCACTCGTCTTACCTTGTAACTGGTGATATGACCCCGTAAGTGGTGTTACGACCCCTCTGCTGTGCTTTGTGAACGCACAATATGAGGTGTCGCGATGCAGATGCTGCTTTATGGTCCTACCTGCTGGAGATGCCCCTTTGAAAGGAGAGGAAATTGCTTTTGGATAACATCACTCTCCCGTCACAGCTGGTATTGGCTGCTGCAGATACGTGTTTACATTTTGCTTGGAAAATGTAAACACTAATTAAGCGTTAATGTTAATAGGTCCTGGGACTGGCAGGCTGGAGACACAGCTCTGCTGCTGGCTCTGCCCTGGCTGCAGTCCATTTCACCCCACTCACTATCTGTGTTTCCTGGCAGAAAATAAGGATAATTATTTATTCCTTTCCAAAGAGGGAGGGAAGGGCCACCAGGGAGGGTCATGTAAGGACAAAATACTGTGTTACTGTGAATAAAACTGCATCCTTATATCAGCCTGATGAAAAAGACGGGAGTAGTTTGTTATCCCAGGTTCAGTGATGGAAGCTGAGCAGAGAGAGGCAGTGATGTGATCCCTGGAGCGAGACAACCTCCAGAGAAAAAATACCCTCTATATTTCCTGCTCTTGCTTCCCACACCCCAGCTCAGCCTTCCTAGGCAGTTTGCTGGGAAAAACTCTACAACATGCCATAACGTGGCTATAAGATGTGTCTAGCAGTTAATGCAGTGGACATAAAGCAGCATCTACTGCTGCTGTGGCGTGGGCAGTCCAGATTGCAGTTTTAAATCACTATACAAAAGGCTTTGTTATTCTTGTTCCTAATGTGTTCCCTTTTTATGTGCAACTGCGGAATGAAATGGTCACTGAGGTGCCGAGGCTGTTGGCTAAAACCATGCTAGGACAAGACGTGGCCATTTCAGGTCTTTGATGGCAGATTTTACATTTTTCCTCGGCGTGACTGTGAGAGCAAACAGGGGCTCTTCTAATTAGGCAAGGGTAATTTCTCACAAACTGGTCCTCTCCCTTTGTGAGCCTGTAGATTTGCAAAAAGAATAAAAGCACCCTGATTGTCCCCTCCTTTCAGCCCTTCCCCTGATGAGGAGTGTTGCTACACCTAATAAATTAAAGGACACAAAGTTAATGAATTTTTCATTCGAACTCACAGCTAGGTATGGATTAGCGAGGCTGACGTTACTGAAGAGCTCAGAATTAGGAAGGGTCCTACAGGGACATTTTCCTCTTTACTAAAATCTTTTCATTCACCTTTTCAAGCATTATCTTGCTCGGTAGAAAGAGTTCTTTTCACAGCACATAGCCTGTGGGGTCTGCTTTCTGTCCGCCGCGTAAATGTGATCATTCATTTTGTTTGTCTAATGGATAAAAATTAAGGGGAATGTGAAGGACATTCAGACAGCCCTTCTCCTGAAAGAGAAGAAGGGATTCATGCCATCCCGAGCAGCACTCTGGAGCAGACCTTCACCAAGCATAAATGGTCCCAGTTCCTTTAAATTCCACCTCTGACAGTTTATACCAGCTGAAGGTTGTGTTTCTGTGGTGAGCTGCAGAAGGCTTGGGCTTATAAAAGGAACTACACTCAATTTATTTAAAAAATAATTTTAAGTTAATGTCAAAGGACCTACATTATTAAGAAATATTTTCCTTCCGTCTCCCATAAATTTCAAAGCATTGCAGCTGCTTTTAAAGTGTAAACTGATTTCTGGTTCCTGAAGCTGATCCAGTGCGACCCAGCACATACATCCATTCAGGGGGAAGCTGTTCCCTGAATAGTTTATCCGTATTTCTCCTGTCCAAATTAAAGGTTTTCCTGTGAACTTCAATTTTAATATTCACTTGCCTTTTGAAACACTGAAATAGTCTTATTAAAAATGTAAAACAGATTTTTGTTAAAAAATCACAGAATCACAGAATGTTAGGGATTGGAAGGGACCTCAAAAGATCATCTAGTCCAAACCCCCAATATATGCTTTGTGAATGCAAAAGAGGCTGGGAAGGGTGGTGGGACTGGGGCTACCTCCTGTGGGCACAAGAGCCCTCGCTCCACCTCGCCGGGCTGTGGGCTGGCACCCCAGAGCCCCGTGGCCAGTGGGTTCCAGCCTTTCCCACACCCTTCAGCCACCACTGGTGCATGCTTTGACACACTTAACCTGGACGTCGCTTCTAATGAGAACAGAACCAAGTGGGATAACTTGTGATGCTGCAAGACAGGATGAGGAGGAGAGACAGCAATTACTGCAAAAACGTTTTATTAAAAATGGATGATTTTCTGGAAAAAAAAAAAAGTAAAAAAAAAAATAAATAAATAAAGCCTTTGAGAAGAATCTGGGTAAGTAATTTGCATTTATTTCTTTATTGTATGTATCATGTAAGTTTGATATCATTCCATTTGCATTGTTGCTTTCCTTAAGCAACCACAAAGAAGCAGTTTGCAGGAATGAACACCTCATCTGGGTTCTACTAATGGTTTTATTTGGTTGAATAAATAATGATGAACATCTTGCTTTTGTGACAGATTGGAGGAAGAGCAGAAATGCCACAGATCAGCTCATAATAATAGCTACTTAGATTAGTATAAATCAACATTATAAAGCTAAAGAGTAGATTTTTCTCTTTATGCCATTTTCATTTCCTTGAGTTAGAAAAATTGGGTTTTTTTTTTCCCTTTGTAAATAACTAGTTTGTATTGGGTATAGGAACTTCCTCCAGAGTGTGCCAACTATAAAGTGTAACTTCATGGCTCAATTAAGTCCATGAGGTGCACTGAGGATGCAGAAAGACTTAACTCCCAAAGATCTTACTCTTTTTGCTGCTTATTGCACATTTCAAACAGAAATGTCTGGTGCAGGAGGGAGTTCTCCACTTCCTAAATAATTTGGGATCAAAGATCCTGGCTCTGGGTTAGGTGAGGGCGAGTATAAATCTGGCTTTAACTGAGATTCATGTTTCTATTAAAAATAATTGCAAAGAACTAACCATGATTGTCTTAATAAATGATATTTATGCCCCTCAAGCAGCATAACTGATCCATCATATTATACATGGCTCGAGAATAGATTTAATATTTCTTATGATACTATGGGGGTCTGAAGTTCATCAGCTCTTTAGAAATCAGCTAAATGAACACCTGCAGCTTAATTTTTCCTCACTCTAAGCGTAGATTCTGGAAGTGGGAACTGAGTGTTAACTGTCTGGTGTTTCTAAAGAGCTGCTTTGAACCTGGGGCTGGCTTTGGTTTAGAGTCGTGAGCTGTTTTATTCTCTGACTCCCAATGGCTGCCCATGCCCTCTGTGCTGGCAGAGACTGTGCTCCTACTCCAGTAGAAATTAAACCTTTCAGTTTCTCCTAGCTGGTGGCAAACACCGTGGGAGAACTGCCTTCACCAGGTTTTGTTGTTCTTATTGCACATCGATTTGAAAACCCAGCCAACTGGGAAGACAGCTGCTTGCAGCCCTTTTTCCAGTACTGTCCCTACGACTGTACCCTCCTACCCCTTATGTGCTGGGTCTGGCTCTCCTAGAGCCCAGCCTTGGGAAATCCATACAAGTTAGCTAGAATTCCCATACCAAATACTTCCCTAACCTGTAAACCAGTGTCACCTCTCAGTTCAGATAAGTAAGCACTGGAAAAAGATCCCAAATAAATTAATTTCTGGTCTTATAGACATGTTTAAAAAAATGCCAACAATGAGTGGTGATGAACAATTATTGTGCCTTTGGACTTGACCACGCTTGCACCATATGTCAGGTGGGAGTATTTTGAAAACTTTTGGGGGTGGAGGGAGGTAGTCCTAAAGGGAAATATTTTGTGCCTTTCTTTTTCCAACAGCTTTTTACCCTGGCATATCTTCCTTGCAGGTGCAGAGCAAAGTGATCTTTTAATCCAGAAATAGATTAAAACTATGAATTAAAACTAATTATAAATTTTCTAGAGAGATTAAGATTTCTTTGCTTATAGTGTAAGTTTGCCATTTCCTTTTGGCTTTCTTTTTTTTCCCCCCAACATGAGAAGAAAGATATTGCAATCTGTTGATGGGCACATCAGCATGGACTGGGAGTGATATTCCAGTGTGTGCTTCTCTTGTTAAAATATTTCCAAGTGCTGCTGGTTTCCTCTTTTTCAAAGATGACTGCTCTTGCTGAGCGTCTCTGTAGGGTTTTTTTTCTGATGTATATTTTTTTTAAATGAATATAACTTCTTGGATCAGTCAGAATTTCAGTGTATACATTTGCTTCGTGGCACTTTCTAATCTGTCTAGGCTGATTTGCAACTCAAATACTAAAAAAATATATTTATGAATGTACTTCTTAAAGAAACCAAAACAGGAAATACTCAGAGACAGCCAACATTTTTGCATCGTAAATGTGCTGTGTTTCTTCTTATTTCTCTATTCATTATCACACTTGCAAACAATTCATTGTTGATAATTAATATTAATTTCATACACTTAATTGACAGTATTGCCAGGGGGTGAGTAGCTCAGCTTCCCAGTATTAAATACTTTTTACCAATTTGTACTGCTCAGCTTGCTGCTTTGCTGATTTCCCAGTTGCTTCATCTCTTCTGCATCTACAGCCAGACACAGGGGGAATCAGAGTGGTTCAAAATCAATAGATCAGCAGCCAGAGCAAGTAGAAAGATGCGTCTTCGCTGCGTGACCATGCGTCTCCGACGGAAGAGCAATGAGCCTCACTGTATTTGATCACCCGTCCATGTGATCCATCTCACCACTGGAACACCAGATGTTTACACAATATATTGCTCGGATCCATCACATAGATGTTAAGCACCGTTAAGAGAGTGCAATTTTTGTCTCATCATAAGCTTGCCTGCTCAGCTCAACAGCCAGTACCCTGCTGTATTCTCTTCATCACCTTGATTCATACCAGTGTATTTCCTGATTTGCTGTGGGAACATATTATATTAATACTTTCATGTTCAAGCAGGATGGCAAAAAGTAATGACTGAGCTGCACTTCTCCACACCTCTGTGAAAGAGCTCAGGGAGACCCAAGAAAAAGTTGTGAGGAAAAAATTTTGTGCTGTAGAACTGAGACCAAATATTCTGTTCTGGGTATGGGAAGGAGTGGCAGTTTTTTGGGAAAAATCCTCCTGCTTTGGGATTTTGTTTTATTTTTTAAAACTAATTGAATTTGTAAAGGCTGTTTTTCTGTAATACAAGAATAATTACTCCTTAAGGTACATTCAGAGATGAGGATTTTACTACACATGTGGTTTTGGAGCACACAGACCTGGGTTAGCACCACAAATGCTCAGGAACTGCCTGCATGACATGCAGCAGCTCAGTAACAACCCCAAAAAGTTGCTGTCTAAACCCAGCACTGCTGTATGCAGCAGAGCATCCCACCACCCTGCAGCACACACCCCAGTTAAAGGATTCTCTCATTTTTTTTCCTCTCACAGAGCACACTGCACAGAAGCACACCTGCTGGGCGCAGGGAAGGTTGAAACCCTCCCATCTCCCAGTACATAACCTTTTTGGCTCTATCGTTTCCATCCTTCTTGTTCCCCTCTTCTTCCTGCCTTGGTTTTGCAGAGCAGGAGGAACTTTCCTTGCATGGGAGGACCATGGGGGCTTGTCATCGCGGGGCTGGGATGCCACACATGGAGCTGCCTGGGGAAAACCTGGCCCTAACTGGGAATTTCATGATATTTCAACACGAGAGGTAAATGACAGCCACTGGCCAAGAGAGAACATTGAATTATGGGTTTAAATGGCTGTGAAGTCTTGTGGGACTTTCCTTTTTCAAAATAAGTCTGTTTTTCATAAAGCATTCAGGGCATAATGTTTGCAATGTTAGGTTTATCCACATGCCTTTCCTCAGCCCAATTCTTCCTGTCCTCTTCCCCTGTGCTGAGGTATCTCAGTCCCTTCTGGGTACTGCATATTAGTTAACTTTAAACCATGTTTTTCTATTAAGTTATCCTAATCCTGGTTTGGTGCCTACACTATGTTTTTAATCTTTTGCAGCATATAATATTTTATGTATATAGTTTTTTAATACTCTATTACAAAACAAATAAAAAAAGCATGTTAGTGATATAATGGAAAGTAAAATAAATATCAACAGCACCGTTATATTTGATGTCTTGTTATTATTTTTCATATCCTTGTAATAATTGCCATTTTAATGACCTGTTATTTTCATTACCAACTATCAGAAGTGATTTTAAAATGAAAACATTGTGTAATTTTCATGAGTAATTTGTTTGAGGTAATAGTAGGAAAAAATACATTTACATTACATTTTATTTTCACAGGTCTTTTTAAGCAGAAGTTATTTCAAGTTCAGTCTTTGACTTGCTCATGAGAGCACAAGCCTTTTGTTTGTGAGTTTTTCTTAGCTGATAAAATAGATTATAGCTACCTATAAATGGAATCAGTTTTAAAGAGGGACTTGCTATGCCTTCAAAACTGATGAAATTTCATTTTTACGTGAATTTTCATTTACATGAATCTGCAGAGTTGGAGCACAGCAACCATAAATTGGTTCAGGACACCACTGGGGTTGTTACTGTTTGTTCTGTAACAAGTTCAGTGTTTGTGAGGAATGATTGTAGGAGGTTTTAATCTTTTTCTCAGTCACCAGGCATACTGTGCTGTTTCTGAAGGGTTATGTTAGCAGAATACTGATAACACTCGTTTTGGGGCCCATCCTAAAGATGTTTTCTTGTAACTTATTGGCTAATTGTTTTTTTATTTTGCAACACAGACCCATTGTTCCCTTTTTGCCCAGTTTCTATCACCTTTCCAGGTCCCAATAATCATCAGGAGGTCTGCAGTCATCCAACGCTCTTATTTCTTGGTGTAACACCAACTGTGCAAATACCAGGTAAAGCTAGTGTGCGTTAGCATCTCCTCTGTGTGTTTTAACCCTGATCTGGCTTTCGTGTTACAGCCCAAGTTGGCTGTAGCAGGGGACCTGAGTCATCAGAATGGATTAGTTTTGTAGACAGCTTTGTATGCAAAATGAGGATAGTTCCCCAAAAGAGTGGTGGTTAAAGGCATTAGAGGTGTTACACAAAGATAAATTACAAGTGTGTTGAAGTTGGTTTTTGTGTTCATAGCTGGTCACACCACAACACAGACTCTTTTGGGAAGAACAAGATGTCCTCAGCAGCAACAAAAGCCATGAAGTTCTTTCACTGGTTTGAGGGACTCCAAGACAATACCCACTGCTATTTGTCAGAAACCCTTCTCACCTTTCTTTCACTGAAACATTGAAGCACAAACCCCACTAATAGGGTGGAAAGTTCTTCCTTTTTTTTTTTTTCTCTCTCCATTAAGGTTTCTGGCTACTCCCTGGCCATCAAAACCTGGTAATTTGTGGGGTGCATTGAAGAGAAGCCTGCTGGTATCCCACTTCTAGGGGGACCTTTCGAAGCACCGGCTGGACAGCCTCCAAGTCCTTCCCGGCTGCGAGCTCGCTGGCTGCACTTAGGCTGGCTCCTTTGATCCTCTGTGTGTTTACATGTGCCTGTCTGCCTATTTATGATTTGATATCACTGCCCATCGTAGTTCAAAGAAACTTGGTTCTCCGTTACTTTCTCCTCTGTTGCCCTTCATGCTGAGGAGAAATTCCCCATCACTAGCAGCAGTGTTCATCTTCAAATTTCTCTTTCATTTTCTCCCATGTGGTGCCTGAGGAGCACCGGCGGGGACTGAGCTGCTGGGACGCTATGGCTGGTGCCTATCACATTGTTCTGGCTAAGACTGTGGTATGTGGGGCTGGAGAACTAATAAATAAGTCACGCTTCATCACTTCTCATGTCAAATTTCTCAGGAATAATGAAACTCTCTGTACGCTCGTTCCTTTTTTGGGTTACCAAAACTCCCGTCATGGTAGGGTCTTCCCATGTCTTCATAGGATCAGATCTACAAGGGGGATCTATATATAGCTAGAGCTGGGGGATGTGGGGTGTGTTTGGAGCCTGGCTAAGAAGGTGTAAACTGTCTGTGTTCATGGGCACTCGTTAATGTTCTGTAGCTGGCTTACGACACGCAGTGAAATTGAGATGCAATACATTTAGAACAGATAGAAAAAAAATATGCACAGTGTTTAATTGGCTTATAAAACCCACTGTTATGTGCAAAAGCAAAGCAGCTTACAGTGGTCTGAGCAGGATTCGAGGAGCTAGTGAGAACAGGAGTGGTGTCCCCAGCAGCACGGCTCTGTGCCAGTGGTCTACAAAAAGTTTTCTTTTTTACATTTTAGCTTAAAAACTCCGAGAACTGAAGGAATCTTCTGGTCTCTGTTTAGGTTTCCTAATTTCCACTGGAGCGCCTGCTGCTGGTCAGTGTTGGAGATGGGAGGCTGGGTGGGATGGGTCGCTGGTATTTCTGGTCAGGTGATCTGTTGCTATGCCACACCACGCGTGGTTTTGGTTTGTGGCGTCATCTCTTCCTTTTGACCATTTCAAAGGAGCAAATGAATATTGTGCTGGTTTTGTGCTCATTACAAACGTTGCGTTCAGAACAAGTCGTGCTTTGCCATTTTCTGTTCTCGTTAAAGTGTTTGTTATGAGAATGAGATATCATAATTTTAATGCCCAGTATAGCCTGTGAAAGGCTATAAACATTTAATAGACTCATAAACATAGACTTTAACCTTTTCAATATTCTGTAGCTGGATTGGTCCCTGCTGCACTGCATCCCCACAGGTTACCACTGTGAACACGAGGGATGGCCATGGCGAGTGAATCAAACAGCAGAAATCCTGAAAAGGTCAAAGCAGCGCAGTTTACTATTATCTTCCTTAGAATATATGAGGCGTTACAATTCCGATACCACATTTTTGTGGCTTAGGTTGGGGCGAGAGGAAGAAATGGCATGGCATAAATCTCTTCTGAAGACAGTCGTCGTAATGGGGATGGAAACGAGCACCCCTTGAACTCATCCCTTTTAACTCTGCTGTGGCAGTGCTGGGTGTCTGCCCTCCCCTCACCCCATCTCCCCACTTGTCCTGCCTTCAACATACACAACAAGTAGCAGCAGCTCAGAACAGACAGCATGTGTGTGTTGTTTAGGAGCTTGGGAAACCCCTCCTCAAGGCTTTTCTTTCATATGATATTCTTTATTTTGCATAAAGCAGTGAAATGTATTTTATAGCCAAGGATAAAGAATGTTAAAGAGCAGAAAATATTCACGGCGAGTTTGATGTTTTGAATGTGGGGTAGCTGGAGATGATCATCTGAAATTGGTGTGCAGCATAGTAAATGGATATAAACCAATGTAGACTTCAGTTTTCAATCTGGATTTAGGATGAAGGTACTGTAACAGGTGCTCATATTTCCTGAATTGGGTTTGAATTGCTCCATGTGCTAGTTTTGTCCAAGGAATGGTGTTTGGAGCGATTCAATAGCACTTGTTCCTAGGATAGTAAAAGCCCCTGCACAGAGGGTTGGGAGCCAACACTGAATATGAGATGTGTAGGTCCTGCAGTGAAGTGCTGTGACCCCAGTGACCAGTGCTGTGGTGTCACATGCAGGAGAGAGCAGATGGCAGCGGGGGAACCCAGGACCTTACCCTGACTGCACGTTGTACTCACCTGAATGCAGTCTGGGGATGGCTGCAGCAGAGCAGGGGCCACCATTTTCCCAGGTACAGCTGAGACAGGCCTAAGCAATGCTCAGTCACAAAGGTTCTCCACCATGAGAACCCAACAGTTCAGAAATCCTGGTTTGTAATTTTCTCATATGCCATCCTGAAAAAATCTTCAGCTTTGTACTTGAAATCTAATCCTGTTATAACCATCTCACTATGCAACTGCATATTTTTCTGAGAAAACCATTTCCAGTCACATTACCATGTATTCATTTCTGTATAGATCTTGTTACAAAGGCAGATTTTCTTAGGCTGTACTACAGCTTTGCTATAGTAAGAAGAATATACAATAGTAAAATCTATACTATTGCTTTTTCCATTAAAAAGTTATCGCAGCTGTATAATTTTGGCTGTGTTGCAGTGGTTGCTCTGCTGTGGCTATGAGAAGTTTTGGCTGAGCAGGGCAGGATTTGAGAGCCACCTTTGTGTTTATACGGTGCTGTGTTGTTCCTGTGCTCATGTTGGGTTTGTGTGGCATCACCTATGGCGAGATTTGTCTTCTCTATTGCAGAGCAGGATTGTACCAAAGGATTTGACCCTGCATCATCTTTACTCAGACAGAATTCCCACTGCTGAATTGTTTCCTTCATGAAGAAGCTATATCAAAGGTAATAAAGTTTTAAATCAATAGTCTAAACATATGCAGAGCTATAATTGTCCTGCAGATATAGTAATCCCCTGTGACATTTACAGGACAGTTTCTGCAAACTCAAAATTCCAGCACTAAATTACAACTCTTAGTTCTGTGACCCACTGTGTCCATACAGCGTGTATGAAACAAGGAGCAGCAAAGTATCTGAAGTATCACACACTCATGTTTGATAGCACTTCTATTTATGTGTTAGCAACTCCATTTTCAGGTTCTAGGGGAAGGGAAAATTTTTTTTTTTAAAAAAAAAAAAAAGGCTGTGACAAATTTTCTCTGCCTGTGTTTTCTGGCAGGATTTTGATTTTTCCTTTTTACCCCCTCCAGTACAGAGCCTCAGAAAGCCCCGTGCAAAGCCAGCCCCTGCTTTTCCCCAGGAACTGCACAGAATTTGTGCTGCGAAGTCGGCCCCCCAGCACCTGCTGGGCGCTTTTCAAGCTGCTTTAACTGGATCACAAGTTCCTAACTGTAGATATATGTAACAGAGACTAATCCCATAAGCTAGACAGAAGTACAAGCTCTGAACGGGGAACAGCTCGTGTCACCTCCATTTGCACTCCAGCCCACGTGGCAGGAGGAGCTCAGACATAGGCATCCCCCCCCCAACCACTTTCTGGTGAGTAAAGCCTGTGGGCTGGTTTTATTTGATTTGATTTTATTTTTCCTTCCCAAAGTCTGAAGATAAATATGCAAAAGAAAACTTCATGCTTTGGCCAAAAAAGAAAACAACTTTGGTTCAGAAATGGCACTACTATGTTGGGTAAATATTATTTGTACTTGAGGTGCAGAAGTCACGGGCTGGCATCATTTAAAAAACAAACCAAAACAAAATAAAATCCAGCAGCAGAACACTGGAGCAGCATTTTCAGTTCCTTAATAGTCCCGGGGTGAGTAAGGCCACTGCCCAGCTCCTCCCAGTCACTGCTTGAAATATCTACATTTAAAAAAATGCACTTTTGCAGCAGCAAACTTCTCGGTGTCATGTCAGTGCTGCTGTGTGCCAGCAAAACATTGATCAGGAGCTGAGCCAGGACCCAGCGATCGATGGCACCGGAAAGCCAGAGCCAGCAGAAATGATATTTACCATTAGCTTTTTAACTTCTTGTTGACAGGCTTTTACCAATGACAGCTCTTCCTCGCTCTCCTCTTTCTCTACCACGTCCGTGATTTAATACTGTTTTACCGTTTTAATTAAGGACGTGGTTCTACAAATATTTACAAGCTGGCAGAGCACGCAGTGCTGGCTGCAAATCAGCAAGTCCCAGATCCACGTACAAATCCCTTCACAAGGGTGTGTAAATTGTGGCACCCTTCACATCACCACCACAAAAAATAGTAGTTTTAAATCCTCCTACTTACCCAAATCTTCAAAACTCAACGAAAAATCCATTTGGGGTGTGATTTCACAATCTCAGCAGAGAAGTCTGGCTTTCTTTTCATTACTTTAAAACAAAAGTTATTTAGTTTGGCCCCTTCTGTATCTTACAGTGCTAACAAAAATAGCTGCTTATTGCTTTAATAAAGGTTTTGATTTGGAAATTATTTACAATTTAGACTTTGTGCGCTCTAATTGCTTTTGATTCTTTGGAATATGTATAATGGAAAGCAGCTGAAAGACTGGGGTTTAAAGACGGGCTCTTGCACATTTGAAGTAAATTTTATCCTGCAATCAGTCATAAAGATCTTAACTGCAGCTATCATGTATCCTAAATATGTAATTGCTGTGGAGCCTATCCAGTCTGTTGGTTACAGGATGCTAGAAAAAGGGGAAAGTGGGTACAAATGTAGGCTCTGATCTCTGCCAGTATTTTCAGGGATATTCAGTGAGATTGGTCACCTGCCTAAAATCTTCTATGTACTTTTTTTCTAGGACAGAGCCTTGGAATTAGATTGTGTGAAGAAAGACACAAATGAATAATTTCATTTGCAGGGAGGAGCTCACAGAATTACATGGCAGCAGCTCTGGTGAGCAAAATGATGAACTGCTTCTGGGTTTTGGGGTGGGACCCTCGGCTGAAGGGCATCCCCTGCCCAGCCCTGCGTGCTCCCCTGCTCCAAGGGGAGGGACTTAAGTTTTTAACATGCCTACATCTGCCCTAAAAATCAGTGGTGATTTTGGTACATCGATGCAGCCCATTAGGACCAGGTACTCTGTTCTGCCTGAACCTATGGAATTACTACTTGAAGAGAGAAAATCTCAAGATACTTAATTTTGAGGGGTTTTAAAAGCACCTTGGTCAAATATAGTCGAGGTACAGATTGACTGGTCTATACTCTGAATGATCTATAAAGACCACTATGAAGTGAGATAGCATCTCTGCTCACTTGCAGTAATTTTTGCTTTCAAGTGAAGTCCCTCCTATGTTCTTGACCTTCTGCAGAGGGGAGGAGAGCGCAGCTTGAGGATATTTGAAATTTAAATCCTAAGGAAGCCTCAGGTTTCACGTAACATAGAAAGCAAAGGCAATTCGGCCTCAAAAATTGTTAAAGATGTTTAAGGCTCTCCATTAAAATCACAAAAGCGGTGCAATTCGTTGTTATCGGAGAAATGCTTTCTATCAACCCTTCTTTCTTTAAAGGACTGTGTGAGATATTTCCATACTAAATTAGCATCTCCTGTGAGTGTGGATGGCTGTGAAGTACACACCGTGAATTCCTCGCGCTGGGAGATCCGTGTGTGCAAAGCCAAGGCTGCTTCGGTCCTCTGAGGAGGAGCTGCTGGGAGCCCAGAGGTTTGCAGAGGCTGCTCAGATGGGTGCTCGATGGTGGGCAGCTTATATAAAGCCTCAATATGCTCCTTCTGGATTTACTTTGTTATAACGAAGACCAAATTTGGAGTCTCTCATTCTTATGATTATACCCCGTGCTTCTTTCCACCCCCTCTTGAGTTCTTTTTTTAAACAGTTTCCTAAATTCAGAAGATGATCTGTGACTGTGAAGCTCAAGTTTTGTTTCCTGCCCCTGGTTTGGTGGGACTTTGGGATGCTGAGCATCCCTGGCCACCCCACTCGGTTGGGATGCACTTTGCACCCCGTGGCCTGCCCACGCACACACCATGCGTGATGGGCAGCAAAGAAGACAACAGTGATCCATACTTAACATTAGGTGGCACAAAAGAGTTTCCTTTTGCTCACAGGAGCACTGAAATGCATGGGCAGTAACAAGCAGAGATTTTTCTTTTCTTCAGAAGAAATTTGCCTTCCCTTTTTTTTTTCCAGCTTTCAAGTAGTCTTTTGAAGCACTTCTGTTTATGAACTTACTTGATTTTGTCTTTCGTTACATCTCTTAACATAATCTGGTTTAATATAACGTGTAACTCAGCCCTGGGTGTAGTTGTATTTACAGAACAGCCACAGGGCTGTAAAACAGACTAATTTCAGTAAAAAGCCTTCCCTCGTTCCTTCACCCCTGCACTGGAAGGATTGCACCTCTCGGGCCCCTGGATGTTCAGAGCCAGCAGGACCACACAGGGTATGTTCTAACGTGATGCTATTCCTCTGTGTCCTTAGTAGGGGCTGTTTACAAACTGCAGCCATTTACTCCTGGTGTGGTACCCACGCTGCTCTGGTGCGCATTTGTTGTATTTCCTGGAGCTGACTGAGAAATATGATTTTTGGGGGGCTGTGTTTCCTTCTCCTCCTCCTGTAATTCTGAAGATGGAGTTGCAGGTTGTCTTCCCTCTGCGGAGGTGGATGGGCTCTGCTCCCCCAGCGTGGGGGCAAGCACAGGCCCGTGGCCCCCAACGCCGCCAAGCTGTAGCTTATCAAAATTTACCAAAAAAAAAAATAATTAAAAAAAAATCATTTTTTTGGTTAAGAAACAAAGCATTGCCTACTGTTGACATCCCAAATCTCTCGCTAACAGGTAGAGGGCTGTGTGTTTGCTGTACATGGCATGGGAAGGTGCCCGTCCATCCACTCGTGCTCCTGGTGGGTTGGTGAGTGCTTGCTCCCGAGTCACTTCTCGGGACTCCTAAAGGTAATTCCCCCCCCCTAAACTGTTCACAGAAGGGTTTGTGGTTTACTTCAAAGTCCAGCTTAGAAAGGAGGGGGGAAAATAAAAAATAAAAGGCCATTTTGCTGGTGATGCTGTGAAGTTAGCTGCTTTCCTCCCCCCCCCGCCCCCCCTCCTTGGCCCGGCCCTGCTGCGGGGATGGAGCTTCCCCGTTTCACCCCATTAGCTGTGATTAACTGTTATTGTTCCTCCCGAACACGCCACTTCCCGCCCAGGGGGAGCGGGGGGCGCCCAGGGGCTGCCGGGGGGGGGTGAGGAGTCGGGGTGCAGGAGGGGGGGGGTCGGAACAAAAGAAACTTCCTTCGTGCCCCGATTCCTGTTGATGAGTGGAGCGGGGGACACACACACACAACCCCAGCCGGGTCCCCATCGGCTGCGGGGAATCGGGTAGGGACCGGCGGGGGGGGGAGGGAGAGGGGCGGCTGCGAGGGGAGGGGGCAGCGGGGCTGCTGCCCGCACTGTGCACCGACACACACTATATATATATATATATATATACACACACGCACATATGTATGTACACACCAATATTTACACACACAGTCTATAGAGGCAGCGGCGCGTCCCGTCCTCCTCTTCACACACACACCCCCCCCCGGCAAAAAAAAAACCCGTAAAGACCCTTTTCCAACCCATTTCCCGCGGCAGGTGTAACGCGGTCCGCACGGCGCTACCGGGATCGGTGTGTGGGTCCCCCCCTCCGTTCTCCCCGCCACCGAGCATCCTTCCCTCCCGGGGAGGGGAGGGAGCCCGGTGCGGCGGAGGGGGACACACACGCACACAAAATGGGGGGGGATCCCCACCACTTCCCGCACCCCCCCGGTTCGGTCAGCGTACAAACAACTGCAACGTAATATATTTATTTATTTATTTATTTATTTATTTTTGTAAAAATGTTTATTTAAACCTTTTTTTTTTTTTTTAATTTTATTTTTTTTTAATTCCTTTTACAACAATAAAATATTGCGTCAATATAAACCCCTTGACTAAAACCGGTCGACACCCAAACGTTACAGCGACTCCTGTGTTTCCTTATTATTTTATTTTAAATTTTTTTTCCAACACCCATTTAGGCTTTTTTTTTTTTTTTTTTTTTTTAATCTTTCTGAAACGTTTTTTTTTTCTTTTTTTTTTTCTTTTTTAAACATAATGCGGAATTTATTGAAAATAAATAATTGTTGGCAACTGCAATAGGCAATTTTGGATAAAATAGTTGAAAAAAGCAACCTTTAATGAAAATAGCGTTTATTATACATCAGTTACTAAATGAATAAACTAAATGATCTTTCTTTAAATTAATAACTTCCAAAAAACGTTTAATATACAAAACTGTACAGTTATAAAGTTGGCAGAAATAGGCAGGTCCTCAGTGTCGAGTTTTGTTTTTTTTTTTTTTATCTTTTTTTTTTTTTTTCCTCTTTTTTTATTTCTTTTTAAGCGCTTACTGAAAAATACTTGAAAAATATAAATGTGGAAAGGAGAAAAAAAAAAAAAAATCCGAACGAAGGGAGAAGGGGCTGTGCGGGGTGCCAGGGGGTGCGGGGGGGAGCCCAGCCTGGTCCTGCCCGGCGGCCCCCAGCCCGCCCGGCCGCGGGGACTGCGGCTGAACTTGACCGTGCACAGACACACACATAGAGGCAGTGATTCCCCTTCGTGAGTGGGTGCGTGGGTACCGCACACCCCCGTCCTTGTGTACCACACATCCCCGGAGGGGAGGGGGCGGTTGCAGCTCAGCACTTCCCTGTGCCGAAAAAACGGGTATGGTTTTAGCGTTTTAGTGATTTTTTTTTTTCCCTTTCTTTCTTTGTTTTGTTATTTTCTCCCTGTTCATTTTAATTATTTTTTTTTAATTTATTTTTTTTAAAAAATAAAAGCTTTTCAACAAATCCAGCATCTCCCTGTAACGCGGAAAGAAGCTCAGCGTGAATCAAATGCGGGCGTTTTCTGTGTCATATGTTCCCGTGTGTATGTTCCTCCCCCCCCCAAAATTCATGAGACGCCTCATTCCTCTTCGCTATCGAAACAAAACACAGAGAAACCGATTTCCGAAGCCAAAGCGCAGAAGGATAAAGGTGTTTTACTACAGACCTCTCAGTCTGGCGCTGATGGAAAAAGCCCAACTCATCTTTGGAAAGGACTGGCCAATGCCACTGGTTTGTTCGTGATGCTTAATTTCGGATAAATCTCTTAGAAATAATTATTTATAATTAATTTTTTTCCTTGGGAGAAGAGGGGGAGGTCAGGATTATAACCTGGCCGTTTTACAGTGTTAGGAAGTTCTTGAAAAAGCAAAGAAAAGCTACAACAAATAACCCTTTGCAACCATGCGTGCGGTTGTGGGGTGCGCGGGGCTCCGCGGGTGCGGAGGGAAACCCCATCCCCTTGGAGGGGGGTGGGAGGAAGGGCCGCGGTCACCCTGCCCCGTCCCCGCTGGGTGACATTGCCGGTGCGTGGGGAAGGGAGGGGGGGAAAAAAAAAACAACGAAAAACAAAAACCAAACCACGTTTTGACTGATCAATTCGATACAAATTAGGTCACAAATATTGTGTACAGTTTGTAGTAAAACACCTCAGACATTTAAAAACCGCTATATAAGTCTTTAAAAATGCAAAACTAGTCTATTGTAAAACAGATTCACCTGAAATACAGCTGATATAACCAAGGCGCTGGAAGGTTATTCATAGGCACACGTCTGTCTGTCCTTTTCTGTCGGGATTCTCTCTCTCTTTTTCTTTTTTTTTTTTTTTCCCCGTGGGTTTTCTTTTTTTTTTTTCCTCTTTTTTTTCCCGTGGATTTTTTTTCCTTTTTTTTTTTTTTTTTTTTCTTTTTTCCCGTGGGTTTTCTATTTTTTTCTTTTTTATTTTTCCCGGTGGGTTTTCCTTTTTTGTTTGTTTGTTTGGTTTTTTTTCCTTCGTCCTAGCGGAGACCGAACCCAAACCTTGTCTGCGAGTAAACCCCGTGTACTGATCAGCGGAAAAGTCGGAGAGAAGAATAAAAAATATTGCCCAGGCGGGGAGCGGGGAGCGCCCGCTCCGCATCCCCCGCCTCTCAGAAACCCCCATCAGTTAAAGCCCCGGCGGAAAACCCGCGCTGCCCCGCAGTCCTGCCCGCCCCGGGGAACCCCCGGTCAGAGGTCGTGGCAGGCCGTGTCCGTTTTCACGCCGTGGGTGTACACTTCGTGTTGCGGCTGTTCTCCCGGCGGGGTCATCCGCTTCTCTTTCTGCCGGCGGTTGCAGAACCAGACCCGCACCACCTCCTTCTCCAGCTGCAGGCTGTCGGCCAGCGAGGAGATCTCCTGGGCGGCGGGCTTGGGGCACTTGAGGAAATGCGTTTCCAAGACGCCTTTGACACTCACCTCGATGGAGGTGCGCTTCTTCCTCTTCCTCCCCTGCGCCGCGATCTTGTCGATGCTGGTGGGGCTGCCGGTGGAGGAGTCCGCCTCCTCCAGCCACTTGTTCAGCAGCGGCTTCAGCTTGCACATGTTCTTGAAGCTGAGCTGCAGGGCCTCGAAGCGGCAGATGGTGGTCTGCGAGAAGACGTTGCCGTAGAGGGTGCCCAGGGCCAAGCCCACGTCGGCCTGGGTGAAGCCCAGCTTGATGCGCCGCTGCTTGAACTGCTTGGCGAACTGCTCCAGCTCGTCCGACGTCGGCGTCTCCTCATCCGAGTGGTCCTGGCAGTGGTGCCCCCCCAGCTCGCCGTGCTCCCCGCCGCCCTCGCCGCGCAGCCCCGGGTGCAAGCCCTGAGCGGCGGCGGCGGGCGGCGGGGTCAGTCCGCCGTGCTCCAGCATCCCGCCCACCGCGAAACCCGCCTGCGAGTACACGTTGAGGGGCTGCCCGGCGGCGGCGGCGGCGGCGGCGGGGGGGGCCAGCGAGGCGGTGTGGGCCGGGCTGGCGCCCCAAGCGCTGGGGTGGTTGGCGTGGGGCGAGTGGTGGGAGACGTGGGGCGAGCGGTGGTGGATGATGGCGCCCAGCTGCAGGTCCTCGCGGCCCGGCTTCACGTCGGGCTGCTCCAGCGGGCCACCGGCCAGCGCCGAGGGCCAGGGCCCGCCGTCGCTCAGGCTGGTGACCCAGTGGTGCCCCAGCGGGTGCCCATTGCCGGGGACGCCCTGCAGGTACTCGCTCTGCAGCAGCTTCTGCGGGTTGCGGAAGGGGCTCCCCTGCTGCATGCCCGCGCCGTCCGCATGGGCGAGCGAGCCGGAGCCGAGCAGGCTGTAGGGGTTGGAGGCGGCTGTGGCCATGGCCGCCGCGCAGCCCCCACGAGTTATACTGTGGCGGCGCCGCCGCTTCAGCCTTTGACATCCACCGGCACGGCGGCACGGGCAGCGGCCGAGCGCCGACTGGCAGCCGCGCCGACCAATAGGAACGCGCCGCCGGCGGGGCAGCGCCGCGCGGGCCAATGGGAGGGACGAGGAGGCCGGACGGGGTGGAGGGGGCGGGGCGAGGGTGCCGGGAGCCGCGCGGGCGCGAGGCAGGAAGTGAATCACTCCGCCGGCACCGGGGGCCGGGCGCGAGGCGGCCTCGCGACTTAACTCCTTCCGCGCCGCGCTGCGCTCCGCGCCGGGCAGGCGGGGAGCGGGGTAAAGGCGGGGGGGGGGGGGGGGCGTGGGGCACGGCTTAAATGGGGAGCGATTAGCGCCGGGGGAGCGCACGGCAGAGGTTAAACGGTGGCGCCCCGGCGGCAGCCGTGCGGGACCACCCCGGCGCGGCCCGGCTCGGCCCGGCTTCTCGATGCGCCCCCGGGTCCCTCGCTGCCCTGGGCCCGCCGGTCCGGCCCGGATCCGCCGCTCCGTCCGCACCGCCCGTTCCGGTCCTCTGCGCCGGTGGCTGCCGCCGCTCTGCTGCCCCGAGCCGCGCGTGTCCGCCCGCCCCAGTCCGTGCGCTCCCGCGGTGCGCGCAGAGGAGCAGCAAAACAACAGAAAAACACCCCAAAATACTAAAAAAAAAAGCCCCCAAAGGCGCTTTCCGGCAATACATCCCGGTGGTGCCTCCTCAAAGTTTGCCATTCGAACTACACGGGCGCGGGGCGCCGCCGGTGCGCGCCTGGCGTGCGGTGTGCGGGGGGCGGGGGGGACACACGGGGAAAAGGGAAATCAAGGGGGAAAAGGAGCGTGCGGTCCCCAGGCCCCGGGGTGGGGGTAGCGGGGGTGCGGGGGGGGGGGCAGTGCTGCGCCCCCCGGCTCGCTCGGGCCCGGCGGGCAGAGCCCCGCCGCCGCTCCTCACCCGCGGAACCCCAGCGGGGCGGTGGCGGTGGGGACAGCCAAACCCCCCCGTCCCTCCGAACCCCTCCCGAGTTAAAAAATGACCTTTCCCTGCATAATTTTGGAGGTAACCTAGCTGCGTAATTATATTTGCACTTCCAGAAGACTGCATCAGAGTTCCCTTATTGGTTTGAAATTCCATTAAATATATTGCAAGAGCTCCTAGGTTAAGCTTGATTTAAATTTGCATACATTTTCATATATTTAGCAGAAATAAAAGAAGGCTTGCAGCTACCAGAAAGTCATTAAGGCATTAGTTTCTCTGGGAAGACAGATCTGAAGAAAATTCAAGAAAATGAGAAAATAGATATAAATAAGGTGAGAGCGCTCCTCTGATTCCTTTATAGCCGCGTGGCATCGCTTTCCTCATTATAATAATAATAATCACAATAATTTCTCGCCGGGGCTTGGGCTTGCGAGAGGGGGTAAAGGCAGCGCTGGTCGTTAGAGCAGAACGGGGTGCCTGGCTGGATATATCGCGATATATCGGGGAGCCTACGGGTCCCCCAGCGCATCCCCAGCAGGGGACCACTGCTCTGCGCACCCGCGCCCGGTCCGCGCCTGCCGCAGCCCCAGGAGGGCTGTGTGTGTGTGGGGGGGACACACGACAACTTGGAAAATAAATAAGAAAAGAAAGTTTGCAGGTTGAGGGGGAGAGGTGTGGGTGCGAGCGGCGGGGGGCTGGGGGGGAGTCCGGGGTGAAAAATGCCCCCGTGATGGCTCCAGTTCCCCCGGGGAGCTCTGCGAGCGTTCCGCACCGCGCCGGGGAGGCAGAGAAAGAGTTATATTAGCATCCCTCTTCCTTTCTTTTTATTTTTCCCCTTTCTTTCATTCCACCACCTCCCCACCCCCCCCCGCCTTCATAATCTTCTCGAAACAAATATCACCGCAGCCCGCGGGAAAAAAAAAATAAATTAAAAAAAATATGAATCCACACTGTATAAAAACGTAACTAAATTATTTAAAATTAATTTACACTTTAACTTCGGAAACAATTTTTCAAATCCCATTGCCCGTGTTAATAGATGTTCGGATCTGCCGTTTAATTAAGGAAGAGTCTCTAGCAGGGAAATAAAACGTCCCGTTGCAAATATTTGTTGTAAGTGTGGTTCAGGCAGAGCCCGGCTCCGCGGCACTCTGCTCCTGCCGGAGGAAAGGCTCCTATAGCGGAGTACGGTGTATTTTAAAGTGTTTTTTATCTGCATATAGTTAAATCTTCTTGCTGTTCTAACTAATCTGCTGGAGAGGGTTTCTTTAGCTCTTTCCTGTCAGTCTAACTTCCCAAGTGTAACAGATGCCGCTCTCAAGCGGTCCTTTCTGCTGCTTTTCTTTATTCAGCCCCGCATATTTCTCCCCATGATCTGGGTTTCCATAGAGAGAGGAATAAAAGGGGGACCATGGCCACAAATCCCCTGCCCCATGCAGAATAAAAGAGCCTTATTCAATAGACGACCCCGTCTGGACATGGGAGAAAAAAAATAAGTACATGCAAAGCTACTGTTGCAAGAATTTGTAACTTATTTTTCATAGGCTGAAATCCGTTAAAGTTTTTTAAAAAATAAATAATAAAAAAAAGTTTTTGGGTCCGGACCATGCGCTTCAGTCCTCTGGAGCCTCCGCATTGAGGGGGCACCCGCCTTTCCCCAACAAATAAATCGCTTTAATATCTATTATTATTTTTTTTCCCCTGCTAAATCTGTGGCATGAAAAAGATGGCACAATAGCTGAAGGCAGCCTACCGTCTGGGGGCAGCTAGAAGTCGCTATAGAGAAACCCCCCCTCTTTGAAGCTGTCATTGTCCCTGGTCCCCCCCCCACCCCTTCACCCAGCGGAGGCACAGGCGGGACCGGGGAATTTCGGGGGGTCACCCGGGTGCGTGGCTCAGACGTCCGTGGGCAGCGGGGCAGGAGCGGCAGCGGTACCCACGCGTGGCATCACCGGCGGGGCAGGGATGGCTCTGCCCGGCACCCACCCCACGCACTCCCCTTTCAGAGCTAGAACTAAAACGCGGGGTGCGTCTGTGAGTGCGGGTGTGTGTCCCTAAGCGGTTCTATAGGCTCCTCTATAGGTACGGACCTAGGAGACAGCCAGCCCAGATGCGCGTTTATTATCGTGGCAAAGCTGATTTTATTTTATTTCAGAGATTTATTTTTTTTTTCCCCCTCATTGTTCATCGGCGGGAAGGGGGGTGTGGGGGGGAAGAAAAAGGATAAAAAAAGGTCTAAAAGGGGTTCGTTTTGATTGTGTTTAATACAGCATGAAGCTCGGAGCGGTGAGCTGCGGCTCGGTGTCATGACCCCTATATTGAAAACTTCACCTTCAACACAAGTTCACTTTAGAGACAGGACGAGTTCGATCGCGCTCGGTGGGAACAAGTGCGAATTTAAAAACGGAGTCAATCATAACGGGGGCGTGGAGTGGGGAGGGAGGGGGGTTGGGAAAGGGCAATTTCAGTGTTTCTGAAGCCAGGAGTTAAGGTCTGCATTGTGTGCTGACTCTGCAGCTCAGCCACCCAACTGCCTCCTGCATCTCCGGAGGTGCTGTCTGAAAACCCAACCTGCATGGGGAGGGGGGAGAAGGTTAGGAGGAAAAGAGGAATTTACAGAGTATTAGCAGAAATTAGCCAATACTGACACAACCTCAATTAGTTCCTTTTTTTTTTTTTTTTGAGGGGGTTGGTTTTTTTTTTGGTCTCTGTTGGCTGCTCTTGAACGTGAGTAAAACGCCGTGCAGGGAGAGAGAGAGAGAGGCAGGGAGAGCCACACTGCCATCACACAGCCACAGCCACGAGATGGACTGACAGATTGCAAATTAAAATAGTCCTAATGTAAGAATGAATGCAGCAGCCCCCCCCTCCACCTCCACCCCCCCTTCCCCAAATCTCTCCGAGCACCACCAGCCCGTTAGCAATAAGCCCGGTACGGAGCGAGCGCTGCTGCGGCTGGGCTGGTCCTGCGCCCGCAGGAAGGCTCGGGGGGGGGGACAATAAAGGCAGTCCCGGGCACAGAAATCACAAGGTAAATAGCGTTTGTATTCTAACTGCTGCGGTTTCCAAAGCCTTTGGGGCGACTCCTCGCTCCTCTGCTCGAATCGCCTGTTATTATTATTATTATTATTTTTATTATTATTATTTTTCCCACGTTGTTAATATTTGAAAAATGTACTTGCTGGGGGAAAGAAATGTCTTTCATTTTTGCACTTCAGGTCCTTGCTGTATTTTTTTCTTTAGCTGGGTTGGTTTGCAGCAGGTATTGTCTCGAACATTTGCAGTCGAAAGCAAAAAAATATTAAAATATTCCTGGAAGTTTCTGCAAAATGCACATTATTTTTTTTTAACCGTGGGATCAGTCTTGTCGTTTATTAAGTCCACGTATTGTAACGTCGGGTTTTGTTGTGTTTAATGGAGGAGCATGGATGGCGAGGGGGCTCTGGGGGGCTCCGGGAGCGGGTCCCCGCCGCGGCCGGTCCCTTTCTCGGGCGGTTCTTGTCGTGCATGTCAGCTTTTAAAGGTCACGTTAGGAGTTAATAGATCTGCACAACAATGCGGATCGCTTCCCTTTTACGTAGGCACTTTCCTCACCGTGCCATTCAAACAGGCGTGATGACAAGAAGGCGCTTGTTCCATCCCGCACCGAAATCCTGTGGGGGTTTTTAGGTTTTTTGGGGTTTGGTTTTTTTTTTTTGGCGAAGTGTGTCGACTCCCAACGATTAGGGTGAGCCATGGACGGCCACAGCCCCTCTGCGCGGGGGGTGCGACAAACGGATCCAACCCCCTCCTCAAACCAGAGGCCGTCCTGCTTGTGTTTTAGAAAGAAATCAAATACAGTTCCTGAGCGGAGAGGTTTCTGCTCGGTTATATTTAAAGGGAAGTGGGTTGGATTTGAAAACGCACTAACTGGCACGCTATTTAACCAGAGGTGACTAATGAGACATCGAAGACAAATAGCTCTATTCCTTGGGTGACAAATACCTGCGTTGTTGTTTGGTAGCGCACTGAACAATTTCAATGTGTATTACTATTATTATTATTTAACTCTACGTTTTCCCAGCTTTACCGTGCAAAGCATCCAGGATGCTCCTAATCCTGCCCAGGGATCTGAACCCCTCCTGCCCTTCGAAGCGTCTCGTCACTCCCAGATTTACATTTATAACTAGGTAGCTGGTACTGCTGACTCTTTGTTTGCTCCCAGAGGGAAGGGATGTTCAGGGCTTGGTGCAAAGTCGTCTCCCCGTTTCATTGCAGGTCGCCCCTATCAAAGCTGTTATAAAACCTGAACTTTCAGGCCACACTGTGTTGTTAAAAGATGTTTCCTTCGTGAGTCGCGCATCTCGGGCACACATGTGATGCCGGAGCGGGGGACCCCCAGCCTCAGCTTCACTGCCCCCACCCCACAGTAACCCTAACCTCCCCCACTCCCCCCCCCCCAAGAAATAACCTGCTGGGGCTGAGCTCCCCAGCCGCTTCTTCCCCAGCTCCCAGATACCCTGGCATCCCCTGGCACCTCTTCCCCCCCAACAGGCGAAGCGGGGTCTGCGGGCGGGGGTCTGTGGGGGTAAAGTTCCTCGGGGGGCGTGCGGGTAATAAATCAGTGCAGTCCCCGGGGCAAGCGGAACCGCACACGGGAGAGTCGCCATCCAAGGGGACGAAGCAGCCCCTGCAAGAAATAATTAGGGATAAATCATAGTCGGGGTGCTCGGGGAGGAGGGGGAGGAAAGATGGAGCAGAGCTGGGGAAATGCACTCTGCAAACTTTTAATGAAATCACCGGCGGTAACGATTTTTGGGTTGTTTTGGTTTATTTTGTTTTGTTTTCATCGTGCTTCAGACGTTGGCAAGTGTCCCTCTTGGGGCTGAGGGGAGGAGGGCAGAAGGGGAGCGGTGCAACGCCAACTCTGTCCCTCGTGGAGTTATTGCCTGTTTTAGAAAATAAACAGAGTGTGTGAGGCTTCTCCAGAGAGCAAGAGGGCTCCGGGGGGCTTGAGCCAAGCCAGAAAAATTGGGGGGTTAGTGATGTAGAACTTGCAGGTCCCAGTTTGTAGGCCTGTAGACCTCTGGGACTGTCCCCTGGCCGGGAGGGGACTGTCCCCGGGCTGTGGTTCCCTAATGCAGAGCCCCCGGGAGAGCTGGCTCTCCCCCTCGGACAACACATTTTTGAAGTGCCACATTTGAGTGTTTCCTATTGGCTTCTTCTCCAAACTGTTTAGAAATTACTAGTAGCGGATAAGTAAATTGCAAGTAAACCTAGTGAATTAGGATGATTCTCTATCAGTTTAATTTATGTTTTATAGTTAGTTTAGCCTTCTGATTTGATTGCCTTAGTAATGCGAATTGCCTACAGCTGCTGATGATACAGCTTTAATTCTGTTTTAAAGGTCATGTAAACATGTGCCTGTAGCATAAGGAATGCAAATTCAATTCCCTTTTAATGCTTCCTCACATTCACTTCACAGCCTTCACCTCGAAAATTAGCAGGATTTAATAGAAAACTGTTTGAAATGTTATGGTTTCATCAAAAGCCCCTCTCCCTCCCAGGCGGGGCTCTCCCCCCCCCCCCGCCCCTGACGCCAACACAGATGCTCTTCCCACGCACGTTTTGGGGAAGATGGAGGCGGTCCCCACCCCGGGATGGAGTCGTCATCTTCACCTCGGAGCGTTGTTTAGCTGTAGGTAAACGACACAGGATGGGATAACCCGGCGACGTTGGGAATTCCCCCCCACCCAGGGGCGAGAACATCATGCAGGTGCATGGCTATGTATGTGCTTCCCTTACGTCAGGGTGAAAGGTGGTGCTGGAAAAGAGAAATCTGGGTTCAAATGTTTGGATTTTGGATGAGGGTGGGATGCAGAGGCTCTCCGCATCGGCAGGAGGAGAAGCTGTGCCGCGATGCCAGGGTGATAGGCTGAAATGCGGGATGTCTGCGCCTTGAAGACAGGCGTTTTAAAATTAATTTTTAAATACAGCCAGCCGTGAGTTCATGAGGAATTGCTACAGCTACTGTATTCTGGGGGGAAAGAAAAAAAGGAAAGAATGGAAGAGCCAAAAAAAAAAATCCCCCCCTTTCCCCTGTTTCAAAGAGTTCAGTGAAGTTGCTGGAAGTTTGGCCGGGGAAGCTTTTGAAGGGACGGGCTGTAACGAGAGGGGAAGAGCGTCCAAAAAAGGCAGTGTGGAGACGCTTTGAAAAGGGAACGCAAAGGGAAAAGGGGGTGAGGGGGTTTGGGACCCCCCCTCTTGCCGCAGGGACCTGCCTGGCTGCTGCCCGAGGGGACCGGAGGGGACAGTCTCCACTCACCCTGGGGACGCCTTTCGCTCTGGCAGCGGTGTCGCAAGAGGTACCCCTCTCCTCTCCCCCCTCTTTTGGGAATAGGGTGTTTTCCTGCGCTCGGAGGGTGTTTATGCGGTCCCCAAACACCTCCTGTCCGCCGGGGTGCGGGCAGCATCCCCCCCCCACCTTCATACCCCCCCTCCCTGCCTCCCCATCCCCGCACCGGGGCCCGCCGTACCACCCTGCTCCCCACTTGCTGTGAAAATGGATGGCTTGCCTTGGGGTCCCCCTGGGAGGCTGAAGGAGCTGAGATGCTGGAAGGCACCGTCCCCCCCTTTCGTTTGTGTGGCAACCAGGAATCTGTGCCCGTCTCTCTCCTTCTCCAAAATGACTGATTTTTGCAAAAATCTTCATACTTGTAGTAACAGCTCATTGGTGATTCTGTTAATGTTGCACACCTCATTAAATAGCCCCAAACATAAGGAGGTTTAAATGACATTATTGAATTAAAAATAGCATAGGAAATCACCTATGGTACTTTCATCAAATAATTAATGTAAACTATATACATATAGTGAGAGATTCCTTTTAACAAATCTCTTCATAAAACGTGTGGGGGGGTTTACTTAATGGCTGAAATAACTTGGAGCAGCACAACTGGCTGGAAACATCGAACCGCACTCGTGCGCTTCCTAATATGTTCCTGGATGTTTCCCTGAGTGTTTTTCTTCCTTATCATTTTTTATATCTGAAGTTCTATTCCCCTCCTCTACTCCATGTATTTGATCATTTTTTCAAGTCCCTTGGCTGAACCAATCTCTTTTCATGCAGAGGATAAAAAGAGAAAAACTTCAAAGTAGGTTCAGGTAATTAACAGCTGAGGGGAATATAATCTAAACCATAGGCCCTGCTTTGCACCCAGGTCTGCTTTCAGAGCCAGCCGGCAAGGGAGTGCCTATTCCCTATAGCATCCAAATCTGCTTCCTCTGAACAGCTTTGCCAGGCCTCCAGTTATCACATCTGCATTTCAAACACCATGTCTCTGGCATTAATTATTAATTAGCCTACAGTCACCCCAGAGGATTTAAGTTCCAGCCTGCACATACTTATTCATTGACCTCTATCTTAGTTTTTGTTGGAAAAAACCCACTAGAATGCTTAATAATTTCCTTTCTCTCAGACCCTCTGTTCTAGTTTCATGGAGGGGAAACAGTATATTTTCAGAGATGGAAAATCACAGGGTTGCCTCGAAATTTGTTTAGAGCAAAACGCTATGTCAAGAGTTTGAACAAACCATTTCAAAAGATTTAGAAGGAATTTTGCAGAAGTATTCTTTACCTTTGACAAATGAATTTATGGATTTCCCAGGACTGAGAGGCGGTGGATACAAACACAGTGCGGTTTGGCTCTATGCGGAATTATCACTTTAAAAATACAAACTGGATTTAATTACCGGGTAGCACACTTATATGATCAAACTAATGCAAACGTTTATTTGAAAGCTCTGGGGTTACTCTGCTATTGACACTAGTGAGAATGGGAAAAAAAAATAAAAAATGCTGTTGTGAGGCACATTGGTACTTGGGCATTAAATATGCGCTCTGTCCTCAGGAATATAGAGCTGAAGAAATGTGTTTTGTGACTGTTTTGCATCATTCCTGAGGTAGTTTGGAAGATGCTCCTTAGCCATTAGAATAAGTACATATCTTACTACTGCTTTCTTGGCTGTTGTGTGTCTTGATATTAAGGTTCCAGAGGTAAAAAATTCGGACTAATTGGATAGGAACTAGGTTATATGATTCCCTTTGTCGCAATTCTATGTGAAATTCAAAGTGATTGTTCCAGTTTGGATGAGTTATACACTGGATACTGCCTTTTGTTAATGTATTTTAATACCACAATATCCCAAAGCCCTGAATGAGTCCTATTTTATTGCATCATGCAATTATCCATAGATCAACTTCCTTAAATACTGCCATGGTTTCTCATTTTTACATGTGGTGGTACTATCTGAAATAAGCATTGAAACATAAAATTTTCCTCCGCTTCGTTTCCTAAGGAAGAGTTTAGTCTGTAATCACAAGGTCAGACTGGTTAACTTCTATGCCAGCCTAGAATTGATTTTTGAATGCGTTTAATCTGCACCTAAAAGTCTTTTGAATTTCTGCTTAGTGAAGAATATGGAAAAGAGGTCTGATGCACAAACATACGCAGTTACACTGCTGGGCTATCTTGGTAAACAAAACCACATTTTTCCAAAATTGCAACTGAAACAGTCCTTTCTGTCAAATCATAAACCTCGTGTGCCTGTGCTTCAGCAAATGATCACCTGAAAAATAGGTCTAAGGACTAATGCTGTCAACTTCCATGAGGGATCTCTCTCCTTGACTGCCCTGAGAATTTGAAAACTTGGCTTGTTACTGCTCTTTTATTATTTTCATGTTTTATAAGCAGACCTGGGGAGTGTTCAGCATTAAATAGTAAATATTTTTGCCTCTGCTTCAAATATGCAGACTCATTCTTACGTACAATTTTAACAGTGAAAGTACCTCTGTTTCAGAAGAAGGAGAGGAATAGGTAATGCTTCAAATTTCATTTCCAGAAAGATTTTTCTTGTTTATGAAATAAGAGCATGTATCGTGATGCTGAAGAGGAGAGTAGATCTGTTTTAATAAGATCTCCAGGACCTTTTAATCACTTCTACAGTGATACTAATACCAGTAATAACAGTGATAATGGGAAAAAAGCCTAGTGTGAAACCAGGGCTGGAATCTGTTCTTTGCAAATGTTGGAATATTTCTGAAATTAAAACTTAGCTGTTAATGTAGCTCCGTACCTTCTGAATATTAAAGAGGACTAAGGACTAAATTTCTTCCATAGCAGAGTAGAGTAAGATGTTGTTTGAGAAAACAAATCTCACGGCGGCTTGTTTTGCAGTGATATATCTGGTGTGTTTTTAAAGGCTGGCTAAGCCTAAGGGCTGCTGGGTTGGGGTCTCGCTGGTTTGAGCCTTCTGATGCTGGCTACTGATTTTCCCTGTTGTTTTCGTTTATTGACTGGGATTGCAGAATCGTGAGATACACATTCTGTATGCCAAGGTTGGAAAACTCCTTATACCAGTGCCATTAAGTTACCTTTTCTGTGGTTATAGTGCCAGGAGTGAGGAAAGCAGGAATGTATATATACAGTGGGTTTGACATGTTATGAAATATTTGTACTGTTCTTGTTATGAGACATGAATTTCCATATGAAGCTGATTTTATGGTTCATTTTATATATATTTGCATTTATAGATTTCCATTAAAGCTTAAATGTTTTACCCCATTGTTGAGACCTAACCCTTGGCAAGTCTGGAAACGCTTTGACCCCTGTTCTTTAATACCCTTCACTTTTTTCTTTTAAAATAATGCATGCAATCATTTTACAGTAGTGACTAGCATCCACCAAGGACTGAGCTGTAACTGCATTTTGTATTTTGAACGTTTCACATGAACGTGTTTTGAATCTGGATTTGTAGCTTGCAGATCACTTTTTATTTTGAGAAGCCATGTGAGTAATTCTGATTTTAAATTACTATGAGAGTGACTATAGTCAAACACTGTTGATTTCTTGTGTCTTTTAAAATCCATGGGCATCTCTTGATAAAGCCCCGGTTGCTGTCTTGAAGGAGTCTTGCCCACCTGTGCACTTGTAGGTGGAAAAATCTTATACAAAGAGCAGGTGAAGGTGGAGATCGCTGTAGGTATTGCTGTGTCAGCAGAAATGGGTTCTTATTAGATTAAGAAGGGTATGCGGGGCCAGCCCTTCAGCTGACTTAAATGGGCAGAGTAGTATTGACATTCAGTTACGAGAACTGCAGATTTGCTCAGTCTAACCAAAAGATTGCACGAGTGATATCAGAATTATTTTGCATAATGTCTGGAATAATCTAAGCCCGTATAAAATAGTTTTTCTCCATTGAGGTGTAGCATGGCAGTGATGCAACCTGACCTCCGATGTGCAGAGGGTGTAGTGTACGTAATGCCATGAGTGCAGGAACAGAGACTGGCAGTGAGAAGCCAACAAACACCTGTGACATAGGAGATGTCACAGATAGACTGTGTGACAAAAGCAAGTGAACGGTGACTTTTGTGTGGTGACCATTACCTGAGGTGTCTCTGCAAGTGCTGTGTGAGTACTGAGAGCCCCGAAGTCCGCCTTGAACTCTCTGTAAGACCATGTCACGGTGGTACTCCTAAACTTTGCTTTTAGCCATCTCCATCCTAAGAACCCCCAAACGTAATGTCCTTAGATGCCTTGCTGACCCCAGCCGGGTGCTTCATTGCATGGCACAAAAACCAGCGTGCTTTAACTGTGTCTAATGGAGTGGCGGAGTGCTCTGGGGCTGCGCCTGGCAGTGGTCCAGCCTGCAGCCACCCTCTGCGTCCTGCAGATGGGTTTGTGTGATGGCAGACAACGCCCTGCTACAGACAGATCCATCCTGCCTCTTGACCTCCCAGCTCCACCCCAAGACACCCTGCCAGCGTGCCTGGTGCCAAGGGCTTTCAGGGCAGCGTTGGGACAACCCTCTGCAGCCTTCCCCTGCCTGGAGGCTCTTTTCTTGGCAGTGCCTCTATGTAAAGTTTGAAAAGGCTTTATAAAGTTTCCCTTCCTCAACCATATATGTTTTCCTTTTTTACCCCCTTTTTTGTAAAAAAAAAAAAAGTAATTTTTTTCCTTTTTCCCCTTTTTTCTTTTTGCTTTTTTTTCCCCCCTCCTATTTTTGGTTTATTTTTTCTTTCCCCTCCGTGCATAAATCACTTGGACTTCATTTACTGCCTTTGCCGTGGGTTTGAGTTTGTCATGGAAGGAATTAATGGGGCCAGGCTGACACTCCAGATGAGCTATCACAGTTTGGGTGACTTTCTATCAGCTGAGAATCCAGCCCACTGGTTGCAAACAAAATACTTGCTGCAATTAAACACTTCATTGCCAAAATGTGAACAGCACATTTAAAAATTGTTTGTATACATAAAACAGGGCATGCAACCTGAAGAATAAGAATGATCTTAGGGAATTTTTGCCTATTATTCTTATTACTGTAAGTTTTTAATCATAAAACGGAGTGTATGGGTGTGCCATGTAGCTGCTACCACCAAATCACATGTAATGCTCAATGGTAATTATGTTCATAATTATGAAGTTAATTGAATTTCTGTAATAGTAAAAACTGGCATATAAAAAGTCTCTCAAGATTAAATGTTTTAGGGAAGAATACACTCAGTTAGAATATTTAAGAAAAAGCAAGTAGTTCTCATATGCAGGTGAATTTAAGCTTAATAAAATAATCTCCAAAAATGAATCTTCTCCATAAATGCTGTTCCAAACAAAAAGTGATATCACACAAAACCCATGAATTCTCACAATGCTCCTGTTTTGCCCTCTGAAGGAAAAGCAGTGTGCACTGAGGTACTGCAGACTGCAGAGAGATGTTAAAGGAGCCTTCTGCTGCAGCTTCAGCATCTGCTGAAGTATTAGAAGTGCACAGGAAATGCACTGTGGCAAGCATAGCACCGCTCTGAACAGTTTAATATTGTAACACCACTGTGTTAGAAAGTAAAATTTTGCTTATAGTGTTTAGCATCATTCATTTTTTTGTGTGTGATCCATTCAGTAGTTTAGTGCCACTTTAGGCCAACTTCAGGGCTGATTTACAACTCCCCCATTTCACCAGGGAGTCACAAGCTGTAATACAATACAGAAGGTGGACTAGTGTGTCTGCTGTCTTTGTCCTGTATATTATCAACTGATATATTTTTGAAGAGAAAAAAGTAAGTGTAAGAATTCCCAAATTGTAAGATATAAACCTGTATACCTAACCATGGGCTGAGTCATCCTCCTGAAAATGAGAAAAGGATTGTTAAAAACGTGTTGGAGTCTTCTCTCCCTCTCCTCTCTTCCCTCTCCTCTCTTCCCTCTCCTCTCTTCCCTCTCCTCTCTTCCCTCTCCTCTCTTCCCTCTCCTCTCTTCCCTCTCCTCTCTTCCCTCTCCTCTCTTCCCTCTCCTCTCTTCCCCCTCCTCTCTTCCCCCTCCTCTCTTCCCCCTCCTCTCTTCCCCCTCCTCTCTTCCCCCTCCTCTCTTCCCTCTCCTCTCTTCCCTCTCCCTCTCCCCTCTCTTCTTTAAGACAAGGGGAAAACATTGCTTTACTTGTTACAGCTCTAAATTCAACTCAAATTTAGTATCACTAGGAAAAATAATTACTATGGGTTGTGTTGTTGTTGTTTTCTTTTTCTTTTTTTTTTCCTTAGGCAGGAAAGTCTATTTTTGAAGTATACTCATTGCAAGAACAGTGGCAGTTGAACATTTTTAACATCGAAATAATATACATTTTGAAAAAAAAGTGCCTCAAATGTCAACTAACGCCGCAATGACCTGGCCCTGTAGGAAATCCAGCTTTAATACCCCTTTTCCAAAAGATCACGTATTGAGTTTCATTATTTTCTACCAAGATTCACGGGAGACTGTTTCTTTTAATATCCTGTTTTTACCGACTGATGAGATTGGCTCGAGTGTGTAAAATATAAAATATTGATAATTAGACCTTAGGTCCCTCATCTTTGGTAATATAGAGTTTCCATTCACCGCTCTTTTCGTTAAAAAGTTGTGTATTCATATTCAGTTACTACACTGTATTTCAAAATTTATAAAAAAATATGCAGTCCCCCCCTCAACTACCCCAAAGTGCAGGGGCTTTATTTTGGTTATTTCTCCCTTCCCAGAGCTGTTCCCCTCCCCCAGCAGCTGCACTACAAAGCTTGTTGTACAGGGACTCCATTAATCCTACATTTCCTAGATGGTATCTGAGGCACAGTGGGTTTCCACAGAAATTAATTTGTCCTGACAACAGGCCTAAAGATTGGAGTCCAGGGATCACTTGGCAAATTCCCTTTAAACTGAGCACAATAATAAACAGAAAGCTGATAACGACAGTTCTGAAAGACCACACAGAGGAAGGAACCCCGAGCCGAGCTGCTCGGTGTGGATCTGCGAATCCCTCCGATAACCGCAGCCCAGAGCGTGCTGCTCCATAGGAAAATGAGCGTGCTGATTTATGCACGTTTTAATGTCACAGCACTGGGCAGAACCTGCTCCCTGTAATAATGCACATTTAAAACTCTTTTCTAGAATAGTAATAAAAGTTCAAGACCGCTCTGGTTTAGGCCACACCTATTTAATATTTATATTAATAGCTCTGTGGCCATTTTCCCCGTGTTTCGTATTGTAACATAGCTTTAATTTTCTCAGTACATATTATATGTGTAAACATTAAAAAAAGTTGAACAGTGGGTAACATACTACTACAAGGAATGAATCCAGAAATTTCACCATCTCTCCTAAATATATTTTCTTTTCAACCTTCAAGATTGTGCTAGTTTTTGGGTTCAACTGTCTTTCATGTAGTAATTCTTTATTAAGAATTATAAAAAGCATTTTAGACAGCATTATTACCTCTTTGCTTGTTTTTGTTCTTGCCTGTGGTGCGTATTTAAATGCTGCTGTTTTCCCACAGTTAAGGTATGGGTGGGTTGCAAATATATAGTGATATAGTAAGCAAATAAACAAGCATTCATTGGATGTTTTAGAGCTTGTCTAGAGAAGAGCATTTCAACCTCTCATTTTTGCCAATATAGAATTCAGAGTTTTAATGATAATTAGGATTTGTGGTGTGTCTGTAAATCTCTGCCAGTTACGTTTCTGAAAAAAGGCATCATAATATTAGGAGTTAGGACTGATAGAGTGATGTTAAGAAAGACACACGCTGCATAACTTTTCACTGCTTAAGTATAGGGTATATAACAATTTAAGTAATGAAATAAAAAAGGAGGGCAATTTAAAAATGCTTACAGAAAATGGATTTGGGTTATTGAAAGATACCTTGAAAATAAAGTCTGGTTTTGTTCTCAATGTCCAAAATACATTATGAAATAACAGCCTCTTGATGCAGAGAGTAACTATGCTAAATGAAGGCAACTAGTGTGCTTGACAGGTATGGTTGTACACCTCAACAGCAGGAGTCACGTCTGATCACTTTTAATAGCTGAGATATTTCTCTTAAGGTGGCAATTTGGCAGTGGAGTTTTCCATGATCTATCCAAACCCAACAATCCTTAAACGCAATACCTCCTCCTCACTTTCCCACGGGCGGGGATAAGCGCAGGCTGGAGGTTGAGCTGCAGTACTGAACCTGCGGATGGGCCATGCCTGGGGAAGGCAGGGACAGGGGGATGACCCAGCTCCCATCCACTCCATCTCCACGCTGGGGTGGGGTGGCAGGGTGCCAGAGGCCTCGTAGTTACGGGCTTGGAATGCTGCTGCCCTTGGCATTTGTGATACAGTTTAATATAAAAAAATCTCTGTCTAACAGACTTTTCCAGCACAGCTAATGACCAAACTACCGCTGACTTGGGTAAGGACAGCTTTAGACCTGCTATTTAAGAGCTTAACAAGCGGAGAGGTGGGGCTCTGTTACACTGCTGGAGTGGGGTGTGGATACCACACCTCTTGGCTCAAAAATAAAATCTTCTGCTCTCGTTATTGGCTTTAAATTAGTTTGTACACTACGAATCAATCAATTAGAGCCAACGTACTTTGGAAATGAAATTCAGGATGAGTGGTGCAATTTGTATTTGTCACACTTAAAGAACTCCATTGTACTGAAATGCAGAGGATTTGAAAACAACTAGTTTTAACGCTCTCTAGCTCCTCTTTCTAGAGTCTGATGCAAGAGCAAATTGACTTGCTGTGCCTTTTAGTTCTGTAAAAGAACAAATCGAAATACTCCCCTCCACTTTTTACATCAAAATCACTCTATGCATTTCAGTGTACAGGCTATTAGTTTTTTTGAATTTGGATCAAATTAGGCATTTCCCCCCCAGCAAATAGCTCTCAAGCATGCTTTATACATTTGATTCGAAGAACTGTGTATTATTTGATGTTCTTAGGAGATAAACAATAAACTTTTGAATATATTTTTTCCATTTGAATACAAGCCTAGGGATGCTTCACCCTGCATCCTAAAGCCTGATTTCCCCTGGGACTCATTATCATGCAGCTCACATGTTCAGTCACCTACACTGTTGAACTTAATATCAAATAACCTTCGAAACGTTACTAGTTATTACGTGTCAGAGGGCAGATTTATGATAAACTAACTTTGAAACAAAATAATGAATTCTCAGCGTTCTGTTTCCAGCAGCATTCCTGGTAATTTTGCTGGATTTAAATTTTAAAACAGTAAGTTGCCTTTTTCTCTTATTCTATCATATAAAACAGCTCCCTCCCTTCATGAAATTTCTCCCTCCTTAAATATGGTTTATGATGATTTGAGCACTGCCTATAAAGAATAAAAATGAGAACATTTGTCTGTGAGCTACCAAGCTGCCCACTGGAGTTCATTTGTGATTCAACTTTCATAGCTTTCTAACTTGGTGAAAGTTAAATTAACTTAACCCTTAGCATAGTCCACCGGTGTCCAAAATACAGCTGTGCAATAGATGTTTGCAAACAGAAATCTTTTCTCCTTGCACTTTTTACTGCCAGTATTTTGAGGTTTCAAGTGAGGTTCTTGCATTAGAGTGACACAAATTAATAGTGTCATCTTCTCAGAAAGCAGAAACATGGTTTATGGTGGATGAGAAAGGCTGTCCACAAGGGTTTTCCAAAAAGGGTGTCCTGAATTTCAGCCCCAAAAGCTCTCATTTAGGGATCTAAATAATTGGCCAATTTTCAAGAAGGCTGAGCATGACTTCGGGGGGTCTGTAACCACTTGGCTTGTTTTAAATGGTAGCCAGAATGATTGTGACTTTTAATGAGATTGTATCGGAGGGATGAAATTTGGGTAGAAAAATATTACGTGATCAATTTGGAGCTGATTAGTAGAGCAAACAACTGCAGATGAAGTTTAAAAGTACTCTATGTCAAAAATTAAGTCTTGCTAATTTGGAGAAAAATCAGTGTAGCTCTTCTTAATATCAATGGGAATTTTTTCATTGTATTTCAGATGCGTATCAGGCAGATTAATGTCTACAGGATTTTCATCTCCCCCCAGACAAAGTCTAGGCTTTGAGCTATTGCTCATCTGTGTTACTGCATGGAAAGTGCCTGACCTAGGGTAGCTCTCTGAAGCTGGGCGATAGAGCCACCATCTTCAGTGCTCTCTCTCATCTCTTTTGCTCCACTTGCCGTGATTATGGTTCTCCAAGGGCATTATGGGCAAAAGCTCCATATCAGGCTGTCTATTAATATTTATGCAGCAATTCAGGAGGTAATACATTGTTAAAGTATAAGTTGGAAACGCACCAAATTTAATCACTTTTAGTACTAGAAATTATCTATTTTTACATTAGATTGGGGGGAGGCTATCATTACATTCTTTTTAACCCAGTTATTTGCCAGTTCTAACATGGCTTGAATTAAAAGGGCAATAAATGCTATTGTGAAGATAAAGTTTTTAAAAGGAGCGCAAGCTATATATGTGAAATGTTAAAAAATATTTAAAGTAAGTATGTACTATGTCAGTATGTCCACTGATCAGTAGGGCCATGTCAGTCAGTCACTGCCTTCCTGTGTAAGGACTGCTTGCAGGCACGGAGGCCAGCGGGATTTGCGCTGTGCTACTATGCAAGTTCCTCCTGCCTAAATGTAGAAAAAATATTTTTATCACTGATATCACTTCATTTTTGCAGCTGTCTGCTCACATCAGGTTAGTAATATAAACTCTGTCACAGACCAATCTCGCTCTTCCACAGGCTAAAAGATCCACAATTATTATTTAGAGTTAACCTCCTAAGAAAGTGTTCATTATTTAAACTGTTCAGCCCCAAAAAGAATTGTTAGCTATTGTTATCTGATGACCTCCTACAGTCTTCCCTTGGTCAAATAAAGCTCCTCTTGTTTTCAATAGGAGGATTTTTTTTCTGAGAAGAAGCTCTGAGGTTTCATGCAAGCAAAATAAATGTAGTGAAAGTAAAACATTAATAAAAATGTATAAAAAAATAAAAAGGAAAACGTTCAAGAAGAACGTGGTGCTCAAACAGAGCACTTTTTTTTTTTGGGTCACTTGGCTTTCTGATGTCATTTCTGGCAGATTCGTTAGCCCAGCTCCATCACGTTCTGTTCTGAACCATAACACGATGGGGATGATCAAAGTGAGAATGCTAAAGGTTCAGGACATTTAAAAAATGTTCTATTCTGGAAATTGTTCTAAAACTATAAACAGATTACATTAAAAATCTGTGTTGCTGAACATGGTTGCTCATCATCCTTTTTTAGAAGGAGCTATTGAGAATACTGAGAAGTTTGGGTAAACAGCCTTGAAGTTCCTATGATGGCAGGCTGAAAATTTCTCCAGAATTTTAGGCAACAGAAGCCTCTCTGAAATATAATATAACCTATTTCTGCTGTTAGGCATGTTGTTTTAATCTTTATACTTGAAAGTGGTAAGCATATGGGTCAGATCACCCACTCCTGCTAACAGACACGATTCCGTGGACTTCAGTGTCCAATTATGCCAGCTGAAGATCTGACTGTTGCTGGGTTTTATTTCCTTATTTTTCTTGTCTTACTGATCTTTGACCCTTTATCAAAGGAATGCTGTCTATAATATGATAATATGAATTTCTGAGCTCACTTTCTAACAATATATAACCCAAAGAATTGTAAAGATGCTCACCTTTATAGGAGAAGGATCTGATGAGAGGTTTCAGCCTTGTGATTGTCTTTGCTTGGCACAGGGGCAAGACTCAGGTAGCTCTGCCTGGCATTGCAGTGGAATGTTAAACATTTTTGCATTTCTGTGAAACAATTGCTCTGCAGGATGAGTGAGTAAATAAACTCATTGGCAAGTCAACAAAATGACAGGAGGTCATTTTTCCTAATTTTAGATGCATTTTAGTGCTTGGGAAAGTGAGAAATTTTCTGAGTTTTTAAAGGCTGCACACTCTGGTGCTCTCAATCAGTGCTAGGATGTGGCTCAAGCTGGAGGCAGAAATATATAGACAGTGTGACACCTCAGGTACATAATGGAGCTGCACAGGAGTGTAAGAAGGATTTAGATCTATAAGCAGGATTTGACTATCTATTTTGATTTATGAGGTGAATATAAGTGTGTATTTTAAGGAGCCATTAGAGCTGGTGATTTGAAATATGCAGAAAGCAGGTTCCCCTCAGTCTCATGTAGGAAAGGGGAATGCAGGCTCCTCACACAGGCACACATACTTCTTCATAGCAGAGAAAATGGCAGAGAATAGTCTGTAGCAAGAAAACCCTTTGCTTCAGACTCTACACTGAATAAATGATGGAGTGGTCAGGAATGGCATGATCCATCACTCACTGCAGCACTGGCTGAGAAAGTAGGAAAGGAAAAAGAGACAGGGAACACTCGTACTGTACTTCAATGTAAAGCATGTACTCCAGGTGTAATTTTTAGGTAAATTAATGCTGCCCCTGTTGATAGGGCCACACAAATGCTTGAGAAGGGCTGGGACTTGTAAATGCAAAGAAAGAATGGTGTAGCAGGAACAAGTAGCTGCTTGGGCACTCAGCCAGAGCGTGGCTAGAAACTCGGCTGTACAAGATGTTGTGAGAGGCACACCAGGGCAATCACTTGAAAAGTGCAGTGAGAGGCTTTTGGCACCTCCCAACCTCCCCTGTCCCCCATCCTGCTGCAGACACGTAGCTCCTCTTCTTGGGTGGCAGCAGCAGTTGCAGCTGGTGACCCTCATCTGGTGCCCTCTGGCTCTGCCGTTGCTACAGCTCTTATCGTTTCGACAAATGGTGCCCTTGTTTACAATAAGGTAAATTTGGAGCAACCTCTCTGCCATTTCTCCGGCGCAAATTTTGCACTCTGTGTAATTCCCATCTCCTCCCTCACGCAGATGGAGCCTGGGAGGTGAGGGAGGAAGGCTGCTCTCTCTGACTATCCGTGCATCGATCTTTTCGGCTGCAAGCCCCAGGTGACTGCCAGGCCATACATTCGATCTATATAGCTATGGGACCTGCTGTTGGCCTTTTTTTCTTTTTTCTTCTTAACTACCAGCACTTCCCACCTCTAAACCCTGCTGTAATGCAGGAACCACGGACGCAGCCCACAGTTTCTTTCCTGCACTTCATTACTGCTGCTCCAGCCCTGAGAGAAGGCTGCCTTGCCATGACAAACTGTGCACTGGCTCTGTGATTTGTGTAAGCTCAAATTTTCCACTAATTCACTTATATATACTAGATGGAAAACACAGCCTCAGGGCTGCTATAAACCATGCTGCTGTAGCCACAAAGGGCCGTCCTGCCAGCTGGGGGATCACTGGAGCATGCCGTGCGCCCGAGGAAGGACTGAGATGGAGTTTATGCACTTGTCAGAGGAGCTGCGGTGTGGGAGCAGATCCGGCCCCTCCGTGCAGGGCTACAGCCCCCACAGCACCCTGGCAGCTCGAGTCCGTGCACCTGCGCTGGTGTGGGGACAGGGTGGGTGGATCACAGGCAGGAGCAAACGTTGTGTCCTGGTCGCTGTGCTGGCTCTGGAGGAACGTTGGCTGCTTCCAAGCAGCTGCTGTGTTGGGCTGGTCATTGGAAAACGTTGTGGTGTGCTCTCCTTTGCTCTCCTGCAGCCCTGATCCACCCTAGTGTTTTGTTTTGTGCTGTGGTGTAATTCTGCAGCTTTAATTCTCTGTATAACCCACTGACAGATAATTTAAGAGTGTTTTGGTTTTTTTTAAGAACAGCAAGAACATTGGCTGACTCCCCAAATGATTGCTTGTCTTGTTACAGAGAGCTGTTGACCTGTTCCTTTAATGTTGCAAGTCTGCATCTAACTGTTCTCTTAAGCCAACCTACTTCCTTTTTTCTTAATGAAATTGTCCCTTTAGCCTTTTTCCTGGGCTGGCTTTTCAACAAGAACATTAGAAACTTACTGCTCAGTTCTTTCCTCAGCTAACACCTTGCCCAGAGCTAACTTGCAGCTTCACTCTGTCAGCTGTAAGATATAGATATACTGTTGTCTTAATTACTCATATTTCTCCTGCTGCTCATAATTCTGCTTGTTCCACCAAAGAGCTCTTCAGAGAGCTTTACTGCTTCCCTTTCCCTTTCTTCAGGGGTTTAAAGGTTGTCAGATATATAAACGATCCTTGTTGCAGAGCTTTGGGGGTGACAGTGTCCTTTGTGGAGAAGATTTAGGGGGATGGGAGAACTAAATACAAATGCTTTTAGACTCCATCTCTGTGGACGGAGAGAATACACACAGTACTACCTTGCATAACAGAGCATCAGGGAGTGTGCTTGGCAAATCCCATCTCTAATGAATAGCTAGGCAGCTGTTTCTTCTGTAGCTTAAAGTGTAGATGCTGATTGTCAGGACCAGGGTTTTCTTTACTCTCTTCACCACTGACTGTCCAGGGCTCTATCTGGCTGACTGCTATTCCTCTAAAAATACTACTGAAAAGGGACCGGACACTTAAAAAAATACCACTGTGCCCTAGGGAAACCATAGTCCTTTGGGGTTTCAGCTCTTTCTTTTATGATTATAGGCTAAGGTTTCTGTTATCTGTATTAATTAATCTCTCTGCTACTGCAAGTATTGTATGTTGAGTAAGGTAGAGCAGACCGACAATATGATGTCTGTGGATTTTTTTAAAAAGTTTTATCATCGAAGTAAGCTCTCTAGTGGCTCTTTGGCCAAAGGCCTTCACTCCTGGCTTTTTGGGGTCCACTCTCAATTGTCACAGACCTCAGCTCTACACAGTGAGATAGTTTAGTGCAGAATATGTCTTAGTATTCAGCTGGTTGTCTTAGTTCAGCTGGCTGACAGGTTCAGTTCTGTCAGTTTATGTTAATCGAATAAATTATGAACTTGTCAAACTGCTGTGGTTGAGCCTGTTTCCACCATAAAGCTTGTTGTGCTGGTGATGTGGTTGGAGGTGGGACTGGGCAGGGTGTGCTCTCCACAAGTAGGGCTTAAGCCCTCCATTCCAAGTTTTGTTGTGTTTGCTTTTTAGTAACTATCTGGTGAAAATGCTGTGCAAGTAGGTAGGAAGAAATGTTTTGGGATCAGTGGTGAGAGATGGCAGCACCAAAGATAACACACAACTCTTCAAGGTTTAAGCTGACCTAACAGCAAATAAACTATAGGCTGCAGTAAGTCATGGCCAAACTCTTCCAGTAGCACAGATGTGACTAAAGAGTCTGTTAGAGGAAGCAAATGGAAATAGAGGAGTGATTCTGTTCTGCGTGGGGGGAATAGCATGGAGAAAATAGCTCTTCAAGTTAGCACTCTGGTCTTGAAGAGCTGAAAGGGATCAGGGTAGCTTTCTCAGACACTTTCCCTCTTTGCTCATGGTTTCCTCTTGGAGTCCCAGCACTGTCTCCTGAGGGCATGGTGGTTGGTTAGGTAGGTGGCCACACAGCTGCTTTCTGACAGCTGCTCTACAGTGAGCAATTTCCTACTCAGTCCATCTTCTCTGCAGTGATGTTGGACACATGACTTGACCTTGTGCCTCAGCTCTCCAAACGTAACTCCTCTCTACAAACCCAGGGGCTGTTAAAAGAAGTCGATCTCATGACTGTGCGGTACTTGGATGCCATGGTAATGTAATTAGCTGCACAGCAATCTTACTAAAAATGTCCTTGGTGGAGGAGAGGACGGGGTGGGGGACTTGTTTAGAGGATGGATGTTGAAGGGGAGGATGTTTCCAGACCTGTGGATTTGTCACAACTTGACTGCGTAACACAGGTCCTTCACGGTGCAAATCCAGAGGTACGGAGCATAATGTTTACTGCATGTATCTGTATGAGAGATAATGTGGCACAAACTATTTGAAGTGTTAATAGATTATATAACAGCTTTCCACCCCCAGAAAGCCTTTTGAAATTTTTATATGGTACCTTGGGCTAAAAATCTTTTTGAGCTGATGTATAACTTGCAGTAAACATAAGTATTCCTGTTACTTTCCCTTTTCCTCTCACTTTCTCTTCAACTTTATATATAGATCCAGGAACTTCTGGGCTGCTTAATCCAAAGGAGAGAGGCACAGGGTTCTGCGTGGAAATCTGAAAGCCTTGGTGCAGGAAAGCTGTGCTGCTGATTAGTTTATCTCTGTTACTCTGCCAAACCCCCAGACTTTGGTAGCCTGGGTCTTTTTTTTTTTTGCCTTTTATATCCGTTAGGACTTTTTCGTCCCTACCCTCAGCATGACCTTGGTAGTGATGGTTGCCAAATGTTACCCACATTAAATATGAGGATGTATATTGGCATCCACACACTCCTGAGCTGTTAAAGCTCTTCAACTGGAGCAGCAGCCTGTGAATTGTCTGAAGCTTTTGGAGTTTAACACTTCAGCTCTGGTTAGCTGGAAGTTATAGTAGAATCGTGTCACCAACTTCTATTCTCAGCTGTATCCTTGCTACTCCAGCGAGGGAGAAATTTGGTTCTGTCGTTTGTGGTTAACCCTACTGTACATTTATACAAGAATTTGTTGGTTAAATGAAGGCTGACCATAGAAATAAAAAGTGAGGTTTTACAGCAATATCCTGAGTATTTTTTAAAAATTAGGTGAGATAATGCAGTTGTGTAATGAAGGGTCAACTTGAATTGGGTGGGATTTTAGTGAGTTTCTTTATTCATATGTTGTTCTCCTTTATTCAGAGTTTCTTGCATGCTAGGACAAGGCAGAGCCAGCCATATTTTCCATCCTGACGAATGAAACCGAGCTCAAGGAGTTTAGCTGAGATTGGCTTCCCTGAAAGAAAGATTGCCCTTTGTTGCTTGAATCATAATTTTAAGGCATGAAAACTATTCATCAGGAAAGCAGCATTTTAACTCCTTACATCTTGCAGCCTGGTCTTTGCAGAGTAAAAAAATCCTCATCCACTGAAGTTGATCAGAGTTGTAATAAGTCTCTAAGGTCACCTTGATTACTGTACATCAATGTGGTCCTGACAGTATGTTCTTGATAAGACAGCCCATTGCCATGATTTAATCCAAATCTGTTTAATCATATATAATCCACATAATTCAAATATACTCACCATGGATCCAGTTTTATAGCTGTACTGAGGGGAGGGAAATCTTGTGTTGTCACAAGTCATGCTGACATCAGTGGGGTTTCTTATTGATGTAGGAGTTAGTGCTGGCACATGCAATTACAGCAAAATTTGGGGTTAGCATATTTGCAATTTGATGTGTTTTTAGGAGGCAGTTGCTTTGAGGTAAGTGAGTAAATGAACTCTGGGCCACGTCCAACAAAATCTCTGACTGAGAGTTGTGCCCAGTGGTCATTTCAGGGAAAAATATATAAAATAACCTGAAATTATTTGTTGTGCAATGAAAACATAATGAATGTTTCATCTACATTTTTGGCTTCGAAATTTCACTTTACACAAACTATATAAAAAAGAGCTTGTGCTCCTCCCAAGGCATTCTCATTGCAGAAAATTTTCAACAAGAAGTAGACATTTGTCAGCCTGAGTAACACACAGACATTATTGCAGTGTTACTGGTTACAATTTTCATGTTCAAGATCACACTCCATTTGTGCAGCCGTTTGGGAATGTGATGCCCGTGCAGCTCTGTGGCCTGATGCCTTACAGCCCCAAATCTAAAAAACCTGCTCAAGCCCATGAGTAACTGTAAACATCTGAGTAATCCTGTTGAAGTCAGTCCATGCATGTGTTAACTGTGCAAACTAATCCTTAAAAAATTATGAAACTGGCAAAAAGAAAACACCATGCTTTCCAAGCCAATGAAACTCCATACGTGCTTAAAGTTAAATACTGGAATAAATAAATAGTGCATGATCTGAAAGGCTGAATCTGTACTCGTAACAGCAGTTTATCGGGTATCCAGTGAAAACATAATAGAAGTTGAACTTTTTTCAGCTTGCATACTCTTTCCCTTCTGATACATTTCTGACGTGACTTTTTTTTCCTTTGTGGCCATTTTGTGGTTTTCTATGGATTCGTTTTGATTGTAAATAGGCATACACATTAGCTAAAGACAGATAATTTCTTCTGGCCAGCTTCGCCAGTAAATCACTGAGCTATGTAATTGGGTTTCTATAAAATTATGCATTGTGAACTTGGGAATAAGTAAAACAGAAACAAAAAGGTTTTTTGTAAATAGTATGATTTTTGTGCAAAACTTTTGTTTTGACCCCGTCCTTCTACTCCCTAACTTGATAATTTTGATTGTTCTTTCAATGTTGAATGAAAAGCAAACTGCAGAATAAATCTGAGCAAAACTGGTAATAATTTCTGGTTTGGCTTGTAGGTGGAGTTGAATGCAATGCCCGTATTTGTGGTTATCTACAAGCAATACACTTTGAAGATGATGGTATTCAGACACATACCCAAACAATTTGCTTCAGACAAATTGGATACAAGACTTCGACCAGCATGAGAACAGGTGAGAACTCTTGTGAACGAAGCTGAAATAATAAGTATTCTGATGGTCAGGAAAAATATTTCTCCAGTAACACAATAGACCTCCTATTAGAAACTCAAAATACTAATTACAATCTGCCTAAAGACTTATTATAAATGAAGTGGAGATAGAAACATGTTTATATTATGGGGAAGCTTATTTGCAGAGAAGCAGGAAACCAGTCACACATCTTCACAAACATAATTTTAGCTGTTTTAATTAGCAGGTTTGCTTTGATTTAATTTAATTCAGTGATTCCTTCTATCTTTACTGACACATGTGCAAATAAAATGTGCTGACCTGACTTTTGACATCCAGTTTCCTTTTTCATTTCTGTTTTTGTTGTTGTTGATTTCAGCAGTGTTTACGGTGAAATGATGGGGTCAACACTTCCTAACAGCATGGCCAACAGATGTAGCGTGGGGATGACAACTGTACATTTGAGTGGTCTTTTGTTACCCCAGCACTGACTGATTGGTGAGGTGCTGGAAGCCAGGGTGTCAAAGGCCATCAGAAGTCCTAATAGCCTCTAGATCTCAATTCTATTAAGGGTCAGAATGACAAAATTATGCCTTTTTTGTGTAGTTGTGTGTAAAAGTGAGCGAGCTTTTTTTTGCTAGAGAATGAGACCCTAGAAAAAAATCCCCATGTATGCCTTTAGCAACTTATTGTAGCTTGTGCATCAACTTTGGGTTGAAAAGCAAGATTTAAAAGCTGTCAGAATTCATATATTTAATGCTTGGAGATTTGGTGGTTTTATTTAACAGTGAAAGTAGCTATTGACAAAATAAAAACACGTAGTCCAGAATAAAAACAGCACTTTAATGTACTGACCAAAAAAAATAAAATCTATGTTGACTTTGCAGAGCTTTTTGTTGGTCTCAGTGCTTGGAAACTATTTTTTCTTCTTTATGTCAGAAAAACAATTGCGAATACACCAGGTGGTGTTCTCCCTTCTCTCTCCACCCCTCCCTTTTGCAGTGTCTCACAGCTGTATGATAGGTAATTAAAACAATCACTGAAATGTTTCAAAGCTGTTGTAGCCTTTAGTTGACTTTTAAAATTCGTATTTGAAGAAGAATGGTAAAATTAATTTGTATCTGGCTCAGAAAAGTGCTCTTTACTTGAGCAATGGACTTTACAACCTTGCCAACAAAAAGAATGAAATTAATATTATACTTGCCTTTATCTAAGGTTATTCTGTTAACTGTTTTATACTGGAAATTAATTTCAATATCGTGTCTCCAAGTCATGAATGCAGCAGTTCTAGCATGCAGTCAGATAGCTCTCCTTCTTCATAATCGTGGTAAAAATAATAATTCAAAAGGAGTAAACTTGCCAGGACAATTAAATGATTCTGCCACCAGATAATGGAAAGATGAAGTTTATATTGTTGGATTGTAAAATGTGTAAGATTGAAAAGTGTTATTAAAGCAGTATTATGGGGTTATTTTGAAAAGAACAGTAATTTTACAGGTTCATCTTTCTACTGAGAAACAATACTTTAGAGACTATGAGAAACGGAGACTTCTGGAGAGGCAATTTTTGATGCTGAAACACTCTTCTCTTTTTCTTCCTTGTCTCTATTTTTTGTGTTTCAGTTCCCTGCTTCAGTAATAGGCTTTAGAAAACTTGTAATTCATTCATTATGGAATACTCGGTCTATGGGACAGGATTTTATTCTTTAAAAATAAACTTCCTTGTAATATATTCCTTTTGATCCTTAAAACCAACCCTTCATCTTTACAAATGAATGTGTTACGTCAGTGTGGAGTGGATCCTTTTCTCTCTTTTCATCCTTCTCCCCACATTTGCTGGTCTGTCCCTCTTTGGAGGTTTGTACTTCCCTGGCATGGGCAGGAGTGGTGGCAACTGCTGGGTACAGAAAAGGCAGGTTCAGGAATTTTCAGTATGAAGGGAATTGGTCCAGGCTTAGAAATTACTAATTAAAAAAAAAAAAAAAGTCATATAAGATGAAAGGTTTTTGCCTGTCCCTCACTGGTTTAGGGGTATGTATGTCAATATGCACATAGAGCAAGCACTTTCACATGTGTATATTTGAAAATCTGACAGATATCGGGGAGCAGAGTGCACACCAAAAATATCAATACTGACAAATTAAAATATCTACTCTTCCCCATCAATTTAAAAATAACTATCTATTGCTATTTGCACAAATATTTCCTGTCAATTAAAGACAGCATAATCTCCTCCTCTTTTCTTTCGCTCCTTTGTGAATGTTTCTAACCACACACAGGTATTGCAAACAAATTTACAAATGTGGATAAAAATAAGACTTAAACAGTCATCTGCATCTTTGCATCAACACAACTCGATTTTACAGTAGATTTTTGCCAGGTGGAACAAAGAGCAATAAATTAGTTTTGAACATTTATGATCTTGCATTATAAAGACTGCAACAGACTGTGTTCAAAATCAATTGTCAGAGTGATGGGGGATTAATAACTCTGGTACTGTAACCTTTTACGTATCTGCAGACTGGGTAAGGGCACGTTTCAAGATCTGCTGCCATATTTCATTACTGCAACTTATATTTGAAAGACCTTTTTGATGCTCAAAAAAAGAAACAGATTAGTTTTAGTAGAGCTGGATGAATAACTCATAATTAATAATTCATTCAGTGAATTTTGCCTTCTATTCTGTGGGAGGAATAAAAAAATAGTAATAATTTTTCATGATTTCTATTGACTAGTTGTTTTTTAATCAGAACTAGGAATCAAAAATCAGGGTGTGTTACTTATGTGTGATTGGTAAGTCATGTGGTATTGGTTTAATTACCCAATTAACTGAGGACAAATATGCAAATACATTTAATGATTAAATGTTTGAGGAAACTGTGTTTAAAAATCCCTTTCTACATGCATGCAAGCTTAAAACCGGTGTTTGAAAGTAGTATTGAAAGTAAAAATCCAAGTGTATGAAAATTGTCAGAAAGGAAATGCAAATGAGGCAGGAATATGGCCAAGTTCATTACAAGACACAGATGAGTTTCTGTAGATGGTATTTTCCAGTTGTAGTTTTCCCTCCTTAACTCTAGCACCTGTTTTGAGGGAAGACCACTAAATATTGGGAGTAAATATGGAAGCAAAGGAAATGAGAGCTTTATTGAATATCCCTAGCTCCCTGGGTACTGTGTTTTATATTTTACAATAGCGAAACAACAGTGAAGCCACATGAAGAGTTGTCATCTTTTGGCTTCCTTCACCTCTCAGCTGGCAAGTTTGCATCCTGCCAGTGCGAGGTCTACTGAGCTAAAATGCATCTATGGATTCTTCTGCCTTTTTTTTTTCTTCATACATGCACTTCATTTTGGTTTCTTCCTAAATAGAGGTAAACCAGTTAAATATTTCCTAACAAAATACACATATGTAATCTCAAGGGTCATGCATACCATCTAACTGTCATTTCCTTTGATTAACCTTCACCTGACCTCCCTCCCTAAGGCAGTTTCAGATCCTTTTGTTCCTCCATTTAAGTATTGCACTCTATCAGGTGAGTACATCTGTCATTCAAGGGCTGGCCATTTCACGAGAGAACTCAGTGGAGATGTTCTACCAGAAAACTGTGCAGAATCTGTCACAGATGAAACAACCCAGTCTTGTGCAGAGCTCGTATCTCTTACTGGATATATCTAGAAATTAAAAGGAAGCAGAGCTTGCATAAATGCAGTTGAAGATAACTGAATTTTAAGAGTGTATATTAATTGTTTCATGAATATTATTAAATATTAAAGACCTGAAAAGGATCATGACTGAGAGCAACAGGACTTTTCTGTTGCTACTCCTTCCTGTTGTCAGGAAGTGCCAGTTTGTGGAGAACAAAATTATTAACAGAAGAGGATCAGAGTTAATGAATCACCTCCTTTACAAAGGTAGTTTGGAAACTGCCACGGTAGTTGATTTTAGCATTTTGAAACCCAATAGGTTTTTGTTTCATCTCATTGTTTTTGTCTACATATAGCAAGAAAATGAAAATTAGGGTCAGAAGAAATAAAACATTTCAAAATGATTTGTGCCTATAAATTCCAGTTGATCCCAACTGAACTTTTTTGGATGGCAGTTTGCAGGGAATTTTGGTGCTTTGTGCCACAGCTTGGGACAATTTTCAAATTTTTTTTCTCTTTTTTTTTTTTTTTTTTTTTTTTTCCCCAAGATCCTGAAAATTTATGTAGGGTGAAAAATACAAAACTGACATATTATGAATCCAGACAAATCACACTTTTGGCTGACAGCAATGAAGAGCAAAACCTGCATTGAATCCATAGCTTCTGCTTATGTTATAGATTATTTTTCTGGAGGGATAATAAAGGCCATGTATGATGAAGTATTTCTTCACCCAAAGTAAGCTGGTACAGTGTCTCATGATGGTTCCTAACAGCTAAAACTATGCACCTTGATTCTTCTAGGCTTCATTTCACTGTCAAATCTCATATCTTTTCCTAATAGATTAAAAATATGTTATCAGAAGCCTCAGCATCATGTAAATTCTTATGGATGAGGATTGACTCATCCCTTAAGTCAGTCTTTGATGAACTAAGTAGGTCAGACTTCCTTAATATTTCATCATCAGGCATATTTTACAGATCTTATATGATTTTTTTTTAGATATTTTTTGCCCTTTCCCTGTTTGTCCTTTTTTTTTTTAATTATACAATTTAAAGTTTGAAGGACAGGGTCTAAGTATGCAAACATTTCATGATTTCTGCTCACCTCCCAGGACTGTGAGGCTCACTGAGAAAGCGTGAGTTTTAAAATAAAGAAGAATTGTACTGTAAGATTTCTGTGCAAATGTTGAACGCTGGATCCATTCCTTCTGCAAAGAGTTTATAATCTATTTTTTAAGCTTTTATTCACGCTGGCTTTGTTCCCGTTCTAGTGGGCAAGTTACATTTTATCGCTCACATGGAAGCAGACACGGTTACAGATGCAGAGTGGAGATGTTGGTGAGAAATGCTAACGTGATGGGGTTGGTGAGTCTGTACCAGCCAGCAGCACCGAGGTCCTGCTTTGGTGTAAACTGGTGTGGTTTGCTTAATTATGTTTTAACTAATACCTACAAAAAGTGATGATATAAATCCATTGTAAATATCCCAGTTCTGGAGTAAATGTGACCTGTTATTTTCCCTGTGAAGGTTTTTGCAAATGATTCTCCAGAGCAAACATTTTTTGTGAAATCCTCTCCAAAACCAATCTGCTCTCTGTGAATGTTCTGTAGTGACGGAGTTGTACTCACCTGGTGTACTAAGAATTTAAATGGAAGAACAAAAAGAAACTGAAATTGCCTTAGGGATTGAGGTCAGGTGAAGGTTAATCAAAGGAAATGACAGTAAAATGGCATTCATGGCTCTTGGTACATTTTTAATCATTCCTCTCTCTCTCTCTCATAAAAGACACAAAAGCTGTACAACTTTTAACCATTATATTTAGTTAGGGATGATTTTTATTTTTGTCTTTATTGTTTTAAAATATCTTTTCTTTTAGATTTTTCTTGTAGATTTAGCTCCTGAACACTTGCATTGCAAATGTGTGTGGGAAATCGGGAATGTGTGTGTGTGTGGGAAGAAGAATAATAAGAAAAGGGAGCAATTTTTCCTAGAATATCTCTCATTTTATCTTCTCTTTCTAATGTGATAGATTTTGAATGATTTCTAGGAGTCATGAGTGTAGGGAATAAATACTCAGTAAAGCTAAATATTCACATTATTACACAAGTGTCAGGCTAAATGAAGCCCATGAGCGCAGCTACTGGAAACAAGAAGAGTTTCTTTCAAACTCTGCTAATCTAGCAGTAATTACTCTGGTTTTAAGTATAAATGTCTTGTGTATTTTTTAAAACGATCTTAGAACAATCTTAATAATTACAATGAAATTTTGAAGTCATGTCTTAGTTTCTGGGCTGTTATATTCTGATTTTGTGTGTGTGAAAAGGCCCCATTTAGGAACCTTTGTTTTCCGAGTTTGGAGTTGTCAATGCTAGTCACCTTAGATAACTTTGGCATAACTACAACAGGAACAGGAGCAACTTTATGTAACTTATAACTGCCTGAGGCAACTTTTAAAAAATGTGAGCAATGCATTTTTTTTCCCCCAAGTATGTTTATATCGCTCCCTTCCCCCTGTAATGCAGAGAATCCTAAAGGGTATATATTAAACCCAAACAGCTCTCAGCTGGGGTAACTTCACTATAGCAAATGTATTCTCTCTGCTCTTTAGATCATATGCTATGAAGCATTAGACACTGAGTACCTTCAGCACTGCAGCTGAGTTTAGGTGAGACCTTGCGGTGTTAAAGCCTTCAGAGAGGAATGGGTGGCTTAAAGTAAACATATTACTGCAGACCCATGCTATACTATCACCACTGTGAGTTGCAGTAAAATAAAAAAAGGTGATATACATACATTTTCTCCACATCTCGGAGATAAAAAAAAAAATAATCTGGAAGTCATTTCTTTGTGTGTCGTTGTGCTGTTTATGGCTGTGATTGCTACTGGTAATGTGGCACTTTTCTGCCAGATCCCACATAGCAAAGGCTGCCACATGGATGCCAGATGGGCTGTTTGCCAGGGAGCCAGGGGAGGAGGGAAAGCTCTGCTCCACCCTGCAAACGCCGCTGAGAAAAAACCTGCCAGGCAATTATTGGGAAAAATAGAGAACTGGTCAAAAATGGGAAAAATGTATCTGAAGTCATTGGGTGGAGGTTGAGTTTGCCTCTCAAAACCCAAAGCTCCTCAGCTATGCAGGGAAGGGAAGAGAAACACATCAGGGAAGACTGAGCTCTGGTAATTGGAGTGTCGTACTGCACAGCAACAAGTGGCTGACTGTGCAGGCACAGATAGATGAGTAACTTGAGTATTTTCATGTTTACAGGGTTTGACTCTGTGATTTTATGATGCTGTAACAATGTCAATGTTATTTTTATGGAGGGCATTTTTCAAAGGTACTCGGCATCAGCCCAAGCAGCTGACTATCATCTCACTCATAACTTCTCTGTCTTGAAAAACTTCTGCATTAGTAATAGAAATACAAATAATTTTCACTATGTCTTTGGCAAAACAGGAATACCTGTTTTGGGAAGAGTAAAATGTGAGAGAGATCATTTTAAATGAAAACTGAATACCTGAGTTGAAGACAGCATTAACTGCTGACAACTGGAAAACTATTGAACAGAGAGAATATGAATTTTTTTCATGAATATGATTTTTTTTCATAAACAACAATCAGACCTCAGAATTTTTCTGAAGTAAATACTAAAGAATTATAGCCAAATCATATATCTATTTTTAAAGCATCCAGCAAAAATATTCAGACTATTATATACCTGCATACCAAAATTATTCAAATAAAGGAGGTATTAAGTTGGTTTGAGCATTTTTATTCCAGTCATTCAGACTGTCTCCCAAAACATAATTGGTAACTTTCTTTAATGGTTTCTTTTTAAAAGAGGCTGAATTTCTTTAGTTTTTCAGTCTTTTACAAAAAAGCAGTTGACTGTAAAATATACCAAGTCTAATGTTCAGTGGAAGAAACTGAGGCTGAAATGAGATCTCCCAAATGTGGTGTCCAAACACATTTAATTGCTGTGCATTTTTCCTGCCTGGACTGGCAGTCAAAATAATAGGGGAATGGATTCAGCCCCATACCTCTGGTCTCAGCATCCCAGGGATGCTCCCATGCCCGTGGGGTGGGAGGACCACTGGGAACATCACTCCCTCTCCCACCCATGGATCCCATCCCTGATCAGGGCTGCTTGTGAGGACAAGAGCTCATCATCTAAATGAATCTGGATTGATGTTATTGGGTGTTGTCCATGTCGCAAAAATGACCATGGGATAAAATATGAACACTTACAGTTTCCCCTGTGGGCAGAAAGCAGATTTTGCTGGAGCTGCAGTGAAGGCAATGAAGCAGATGAAGATCAGAGGGGAAGCTCTGCTCAGTGTCTCACAGTTTTGCAGGCTGGTTTTCACATCTTGTACCGGATTAACAGAGCACCTGCCCTGAGAGGGAGGGGTTCAGAGTGAGGAAGCTCATTTAAGCATCAAAGTAATATGATAATAAATGATGGAGGAACAGCAGTAACTGATGCTTTCGCATTTCCTTTAGCTCTCTGTTTTTGGAGAGAGACCTTCTATGCAAGTATTATCAGGTGCTGCTTTGGTTGCTGCTGGAATAAATCGGTTGTCTCAGTTTGATCCCCAAGTCTTCTGATAAAAATAACCTTTTTTTTATTTTGTACCTTATTAGAAGCCTTGTTGGGTCCAAACCCTGACAGATCTTTGCTGTGTGTGAGGGATCATTATAGGTCAGTGATATACTGAGTACAGAGGCTCGTGTGCCCATGGTGTAGGTGTCCTGCTGCTAAAGAGAAGGGTTTGTTTTTCTGGTTCTCTCTCTTTCCACCTTCATTTTCCACTCTTCCACCAAGATGCAGTGATGCTTAGGAGAAAATTCATGCTGTTTAATTTTAGATATCCAATTTAGGTTGCTTCTGCCTGTAGCAAAGCACAAGCTTTGCTTGCTACAAATCCAGAACCGTTTCTTCAATTGCAGAGTCAGCTTCTCACTTAACCGTAACTCTGGGTGCGCAGAAAGCACAGCGAGGAGCACAGCTCTGCCACACCTCAGCCAAGGCTGGTCCCCTGCCAGGGTGCCTACTGGGTGACTGGGCTCTAACCTGAGCACCGAAATCAAGTCCCTTGTGGGTGCAGAACCAGTCATTTCAGGGCAGTTCATTTTTTGTAAGGGTTCCTGTGATAAAGCCTCGATATAATCAAGGTTGGAAAAAGAAATGAGCCAAAGTCTGTGAAAAGATTTCTAAATGGGCACAGTTTCACATTGTCTTTGGGGTGAACCACAGGTTTCACCAGGTGCTGAGTCAGTTGGGAATAAACTGTGTGATAACCTTCTGCCCATGGGGTCATTGCTGGTCGGATGGATGCTTCTCCAGGTGCTTTGCACCATTGGTTCTTGCAACACTAGGAACAGTTAGAAACAGAAGGTAGGAAACTATTTTGTCAAATTAGTTGAGGTAGACACCGTTCCTGAGGCTATTTGTTGTATCACGTGAAGTTAATTTAGTACTTAATGCATGCCAAAATGGTGGCTAACCTCTTCTAAGAGATTTTAATCTGAAAATTCACTTAGAGGAGCTACTGCCTTGTATTCTCTGCTGCAGAAGGATGGGCATTATCTGACAGAGGACATTCAAAATGGTGACATTTCTTTATGGAGTTAGTTTAGAAACTTGAACCACAGCAAGAGCTCGTTGGAAGAAGATATCTTTACATTCAAGGATGTTGTCTATACTGGAATCATCAGAAATTCAGGAGAGTTGTGGCTGCCTGGGCAGCCTTGAGAGGCTTTGGACAATTTGCTGTGGCCACCTGTGGTTATTAGTTTAGAAAATGTGTCACTATTTTACTCTGGCATCTGTTCAAAGTACTAATTCTGTGGATCAGTGTCTCTCAGATGAAGAAAGTGAAATGCTTTTTTGCCCCTGGTGTCTCAGTAAATTGATATCAAATACTCTAATGAAAAGACAACTGTTGTCAGCAGAGGCAAGCAACAAGAAAATCTGGGACAGGAGGTAACTTCATGATGGATTCTACATCCTCAGGGACTTTCTGGGCTCTGAGGATTAATTTTCTATTACATCCACGTGTGGGGTTTTTCTTAAATACACTTCCTCTAACAACTTAATACTTTTTTCAATTACCATGTCATAAAACGCTACAACTTTTTGTCATTCTGCCACTTAGAGCCCAACACTTTCATCGTTGTGACTGCTATTTCCACCTTTTACTTTTCCTTAAATGAAGCATCTGTTTGCTGCTCCACTGAAGCCATGCTTTTGAAGAGAAAGGGTATTCTGCATAGAAGAAAAACCCCTTGGGAACTGTATTTCTGCAGTGGTTTGTTGGTGAACCCTCATTTCCATGACAGTTGGTTTAGTTTCCTGCAAGTGCACCTTATGGACTTGGGAAGTCTTCACCAGATGTGCCTCTCCTCATTATTTTAGTTCAGTTGGTTCAGATTATTTTATTACATTGATATATAATCTTTATTTTATTATATTTATTTATATATTATTTATTTTATTATATTTATTTCATGTATAGTAACTCCAAGAATGCATTCACAAAAAAATGAGACATTTTTACCTGCCAGAACGTCCACTCATTTAACTGTGATGGGAAATACAGCAAGAGCACAACAGAGCAAGAGTTTCCTGCAACAACCTTGTAGTCCACATAAAAATGAATTGTACAGGATATGACAGTATGTGAGCCAATGATTTAGAAATAAGTTGGATTTTGGTTTTGGGTAACAATAGGGTACAGCCCATTGTAGGAAAGTGGTCAGTAGCTCACATAATTTGGAGTTCTCCATCCAGAAGTGTAGTGGATTGGAGAAGGAAAAATAGATAGCATAGGATGTCTGAAAATTACCTGTGCACTAAGGAGAGTCTAAAGTGTTTGTGAAGCTGTCTTCGCCTTCTGGAAGATGGATCAGTGTTGCCAGTCACATGATATCACTTCTGGTAGAACAAGGCTTTAGAAGGCTCCTGCGCCTGGGGACTTACTGAATTGCTTTGATTTTGTTGGCACCAATGAGGAAGAGATACACTGATTTTACAAGACAGCTCAGAATCCTTTTATCTGGGAAATACTAAGCTAGTTGCCCAAAAATACAGCAACTTTTTTTTTTTTTTTTTTTCCAAATGATTTATAGTAAACTGTATTTTTAAATCCAGAACAAGATAATTGAGAAGTTGGTGTCTGTGAAAAGGGCTGGACAGATACGGAGATGCCTGTAGGAGAGCTTGCTGTTCGTCTGGATGGAGCAGAGGTTCCTCGTGCAGGCGAAGGGCAGGCTGGGATCGGGAGCTGCGTCCCCCAGCCAGGATAAGGATGGGTCGACGAACTGTTGGTGTCTGCTGGAAAATAAGGCTGCCCAGCAGCTTTCCCACACATTTTCTATCATCTCCTTCATTGAGGAAAACAGGTAAAATCCATTCTGAGGCAATGTTCATAAGAAGCAGCATCATCATGTGTCAGTGTTCAGAACATAAACTGATCTGAGTTAATATTTGTTTTCTTCTGCACCTCCATTTTATAAAATAAAATTGGAAGTACATTATGGTCACACAACCTGATTTTTGCCTCAGTTCTGGTCTTCAGCATAAAACTACCTGACAATTAATATTTGTGTATACCTTTTGAAATATCTGACCTTTGGGGAGTTGACAGAGCTATAATATTAGCCTTTGTATGCTAGCCTGGCTTTTAAACTCCCTGCCTAGTGGATGTAAGTTCAGTGGATACAGATCTGAAACTTGATTTCCTCAGTATAGCTGCATTAGCATTCAGCTGTGGGTATGTAAGATAATAGTATTAAAAGCAACCTTCCATCCTGTTGTCATGGATGCAGCACAGCCCAATCCTGGTAGCAGTATACCACCAGTCTTTGTACAATCTCATTTTTATCTACAAATTTTAATTTAATTATGCCAGAAATTCTGTAAGGGTATATAATATATGATTTTATTTTCTGGTTTACGCATTAAAATGTAAGAATTGAGCAGCTCGTGTTCTTTGTCCAATATTCTTTTTTTTTTTTTTTTGCATTCCAAGTATCTGTCAGTATTAGTTATGAGACTGTGTGAAATAAGTAGCCATGAAAGATGCCTGCTTTTATGACAGAATGAGTGGTTTCATGAATTTTAAAGGAGCACATTTGTATTTTCTGTTCTTGAACTACATGGGCTACTCACAAATATGACAGAAGATAATTGTTTGAGAAATTATGATGCCTTTCAAGATTTTGCAGGATATTACTATTTTCATAATCTTTCATTTATCAGGTTATATGGCTTGATTTATTTATGTATGTAATTTGGAAATTAAAGTACTCCCATTCTGTCAGCATAGGTACATGTTTTCTACATATAGCTCATACTCCTGTTAGCAAAAATAATGAATGTGCTAATTTTTTTGTCAGTTACTAAAGAAACGTGTCAGAATCAGAAGGTAGTCAGGTATTATTCTGGGCCACGTGAGACAGTATGGAGTGGTACGTATTGCTCTGTCAGTGCCTTAGGATGGCAGGAGCGCGTATTTCAATATATAGCACGAGCTGTGCCACCAGGCAGTGTGGGCACTGCAGTTTGTTAAGATTTAAATGAATGCATTGTTAGCACCGACTTCAACAGGGATTTTGTCTGAGTGAGTAAAGGCTTCAAGCCTTTAATTGACTAAGAAAATCTTTTTAGTTGTGATTAGAGGGACAGATACTCAGCTGGTGAGAACTGATGGTGCTCCGTTGAATCAATTTTCATACCCTGTCTGAAGTCAATGGAGCAGTGCTCATTTATAACCCGGTACCTGGCCTGTTATTATAAAAAAAAAAATGTTTTAAGTCTGATATTTGAGTGGTATGGTAACCTTTTATAGGGGAGTTGCTTGACTTGATTTAAAAAATTTCATCAAAATCAGTGGTAAAACCCTTGGGCTAATAAATTCAGTGCCATGAGCTATTCCCATTTGGTTAGGAGTTTGAGTGTAGAAACCTATGACTGTGTCCTATTTGCTTGAAAGCATGGTGATGTATCTGCTATACTTTCTGATTTAGCACACAGTTGTCTCTTTAAAGACTGAAGTGAAGCATCTCTGTATCTATACGAAACATCTCTATATCTATATGAAGCATCTTTTAAAGACTAAATGAAGCATCTCTATACCCTTTTCTGTTTTAGTCATGAAGTAGTTGTATTTTTTCTCTTGGTGATGTTATCACACTTTCCATCCTGTGATAAATGCATAGCAGGATTTTATTTTATGAAAAAAAATTCTGAATATCTTTATTTATTAAACTTGTTCACGTTAACTGAATTTTGTTGCTGAAACTCCCCTCTCAAAATTCTGCGCACGCCCATAATTAAGCTGCTCTGAAGGTGCAGTCAGGAAAACCAGGCACCAGCATTATGGAGTGAAAATTAAAGAGGCAAAACATCAGAGTGTCTACTGTATGTGCCTGCTGTTATACACTCAAGCATGGAGAACAGGATACACCTCTATGGATGGATGGCTTTCCTTATTAAAAAAACACAGTAGGATGCACAGTAGGGGAACACACTAAAACAAGGCTTTGTAGTAATTTCCTTGAAAGAAATTTCCCAAGATAGCAACTTGAAAAGCTTTTAATCTTACGACTAGCTATATAGTGAGTTTTACTGTAGGTGGTATAAAAAAGACCATTAGATTACAGCTGATCTGATAGAGTTGGTCCAAACCCTCTTCCCTTCTAGTCTTCCTTCTCAAGGAAAGGATTAGACTTTCCTTGCACCAAAATGAGGATTGAACAGATCAGTGTAAATTTTGGCATATTTAAGAACTTTAAATATGTGTCTCTCAAGTTTGAAACAGTGTTAGAAAATAGAAAACCCACCTTCACCATCTGAAATACTTCATCGAATGTGCTGCTCTCTGTGACACTGAACTGTTTCACTAGATCAATGTTTCTTTTACATACCCAAATTTAAAACCACCGCCACTTGTGTTTTTGAGCTGATATTTTATTTTGGGTCTCTGAACAGTGTCCCTTACCACTTGTGAGGAACATAAAATGTTTCTCATAAACTCCTGAAGAAGTATTCTACGGGACCGTGTCCTGCAGCAGCTCCATGTGCCACAGTGTACCAGCAGCTTTCTCCCTGGACTTTGCCTGATTTGTGTTGTCTATCTATTCCACACGACTAACAAACCAAATTCCTGTGCAAATCTGCTGGAAGGCTGTTGCGTGTGTTGTGGTTATCTGATAACCCTTAAAGTAGCCTGGCTGCAGGCTCTGTGCTGTGCTTGGTGCTTATTTACGTGTCAAGTGCCATACTCTCAAATCCTGTAGCTTTTTCTCAACCGTATCCTCCCCCATTTTGGTGTCGTGATTGCAGGGTGGTGGCCCCAGAAGTTCGGTACAAGGAGCTGGAGGCTGTAGGTGCAGCATGTGCTGCCCACCCTCTCCTCCCCCAGGCTGGCAGGAACTGGGTACCCAGCACCTATGTGTGTGAGCATCAGTGGAGAAACCTTAACATCTTGTACCTATCTTGTGTCAGCCACTACGAGCTGAGAACAGGGAACGAACATGTCTGATAATGTGTTTCACATTGAAATAATTAAAGAGAATTGTTGCTGGAGGGAAATGTGCCTTTAAAAATTAACCCTGACATCTCTCTGACAATTTGGCTTATTACAGGAGATCCCTTTTTTTTTTTTCCCTCAATTTTACTAAACTGGATATGCATTTTTCAGCACTTTAGAAAATGTAAAGCCTTTGAAAACTTCCTTGTACAAGTAGTCTATACTTACATGAGCAGTCCCGTCTATTTTCCACAGAACTACTCGTAGGACTGATGTTTAAAGGATTGGGTCTGAAGTAAATGACACATTCTGCTATGCCCTGCAGCCTGTGCTGGTTGTTATTGTTTGAATCTATCTCTTGATTGCATATATTGCAGTCTTCTATCACACGGGGTGCCAGTTTTGAAATCTGAATGTCGTTCCTCAAGTAGCTCTTGAGCAGCTTGCTTTTTTATTTCTTCTTCTGGTGAAACGAGTCCTTGGAAATCAAAAGTAGTAATTTCCATAAAGCACTAAAAGTTTAAAAATGTTTTTCTAGATGGAGCTGGAGTATTTGAAAACAAATGGAAATGCCTATAAAAGCAATAATGTTTATTTTTAAAATTCTAGATATGACAACAACAATTATAGTAACTTTTTTCCTGATCCATGGGAAGTTAAAAATATAACCAGGTATTGGTGTTCAGGAAGTTTGATTTCAGTATAACCATGACTGTATTTACCAGTTCAAGAACTGTGCAACCTTTTATTGGGGTGAATTCCAGCATTTTCAGTTCTCCATCTGATCAAAATAGGTTAATCCAGGGATAGGAAATTTTGGGTTTCTCTCTGATCATTTTCTAACTGAAGTTAAGCTGTATTTAGGGAGTCTAAAAGGGCGTACAAGGTGGCAGGAGTGGGTGCCTGATGCTTTTCATCTGTTTGATGTTGCTTGAACTGCCTCGGACTGTGTGTGTTTAAAGGCTCTCTTCCTCCTGTGTGCCTGCCTGTCAACGGGAGGAATTCGAGTGCATTATTCCAGCCACGAAGGTTTGGAACTGTGTAATTCTCTGGCTGAGGTGCTGCTAAGGCATTTCTCGCTTTCAATTCTGCAACTAAGAAAATAGACATGCAAATTTTCCTTCAGATGCTGAAAAGTTTTGGTGGTTTTCTCATTATTTTTTTTTTTTTCCTTTTGAATAACGTCTGGCCTCACGGGAGGAAAACGCAGTAAAATATACAGGAGCAAGCACATACTTTTAATTTGTATTCTGCAGTTCTCAGTTTGCAGAGCGGATTCCTGGCTGACACGATCTGCACCCGTGGGTACACCTGCATTTTGTGTAATGCTGGTTTACACCAGCGGAGAATATGATTGCAGGACCCAAACCCTCCTTCCTTCCTTAGTCAAGAGGAAGAGATGCAGCCCCATATTTCCTTTTTCACTCAACTTTTAATGAGTTGGTGATCTTGGGCACAATCCTTCAAGGTGCTGAGTACCCCCATGGGATTGTAAATCAGGAGAGCAGGTGGTTCCTGATGCTTCTTAGAACTGGGTGTTTCATTAGCTAAAATTTAAAACATAAAACACTTTAAAAACACTTCTCACTAACATTTTTCTTGGCTTGGGAAGGATTTTTACCCTTTTTACAAAACCAGCAACTAAAGAATGTCTGTTAGTTGCTGTGACGTTTGCTATAAACCTAGCTGTGCACAACATTGCTGGTACGTTCTTTCTGGCTATTAAAGGCTCATTAAAAAAATTAAAGTCTCCACAATTTACAATATTTTCCATTGAAATAGCATGTTAACAGTTTTCTTTAATCAGTGTGTAACTGTCAAGGGAAAGAACAATTCATCTAGTATAAGCATACATTAGAAAAAAAAATTATCAGATTTAATTTTATTTGTTTTATATTCAGGGCTTTTTTGAAGGAATTCCTGCAGGGAAATGGTTAATCTATTTTTAACTAAAGCTTACTTTTGTAATCTATCCAGTGCTTAGAGTTCTGTCATTGATCTATGATTTATGTGATTTAAACCACCTCTTGGCTGTAACATTGGTTTCTATCCAAGATGCTGAGCTGAATACTAATTACGAGATCAAATTTATGCTGTTGGGCTAAGCAGCTGAAGGAGCTTTCCGTGCAGGACTCCCTTAAACCATGCCACCGTTGAGCATTAGTGAAATATTTGGCAGGAGGGGGAGGGGGAAAAATGCTGGAAATGGGAAAAAATATTGCAGGAAATCTGAAATGTCCTTTGAAACCTTTGTTTTTAGTTCTCTTGAATGACTGTACAGTGCTGTGTGCAGTTATTCAGTGTGTATAAGCCTGTGAATATGCACATGGTTATGTTTTTACAACAGAATCTCACTAATTCACCCTAACGATTGGGAAACCCACTGAGAAAAGCCAAATGGCATGAGTGAGCAAACAAATAAATAAGATTGAGGATATTTTATTCCAAGATGTATTTTATGCCTTTATTTTGACAAGTATCATGTTGTCAGAATGATTTATGATATTTCATAGCATACCAGTAAATGCACTGTAGTATGGTTTCTTGCAGTAAGAAAGTCTCAGTAACAATAGCTTTGCTTTCCCTCTCCTTGAAGCATTTTTGCTGAGAACTAAGCTGAGACCACCACATCTATAGAAAACACAGGTCTTAGGCTTTCCTTCAGTAAGAATAAGTAACACTCATCCATTCGCCTGCATCATCTTTGCAGAGCAGGTTGGGGTGGCAGAAATTTGCTTGGGTATAGGTAGTCAAAACGTGTTCAAACAGCTCTGAATCCAAAATCAAGTTTGAATAAAAATGGGTTTTTCTATAGAAATTTTGTTGATTATAATCAGTTTTGAGAGAAACTCATGTTCCAGTACATCATTTGACTTTCCTGTCTGTTGGTATAATGTTGAAGTGTTTCACTTTGATGATGCTGAATTGTTCCAATTTGTTTGGTTTCCATTTTGTTTTAAATTTTATTTATAGCATTCTTCTCATGTTTATTATATGCTTTGTTTTATATTTTGTTACATTTGGACCATTTTAATATTTTTCAGACTACAACTGCATATTATTTGTCCTGGTTCCCCAGGCACAGCCCCATGGGCCAGCCATGCAGGCAGGCCATGAGCAACCCCAAGTCAGCTGAGAGTTCCACTCAAGGCAGCTGACTCACAGGTGTACCCCACACCTCAGCATGCTCATTGTAAAGGGAGGGAGCTCAGGGAGGGTGGAGTTTCTCCTTTTCCTGAGGCTCCTTGCTGATGGTCTTCTGTTCCTGCTGTTGGCATCAAGAACTAGGCTGAGTAGAACCCTCTATGGTCTATGTTGATTGTTATTCCAGTTTTGTCGTTCTATTAAATCTGTCTATACTTCAACTCATGGGTCTTCTCCTTTTTTTTCCCCAATTCTCCTTCCCAGCTGGGGAGGGAGCCTTGGGTGAGATACTAATTGCTATGGTTTAGCCCTGAGTACTGGCGAACTGTAGACAGTTTATTAAAATGTAACATTTCCATAAAATGTTTTCATACCTTCAGTTTTGCAGGAAGATTTCATTTCCCTTCTGCACTTGTGAAAACACTGGAGTTTCTCACAGAATAGCAATTCCAGGTTGTGACTATTTCTCCTGTCTTTTTTATGTTAGAGTGATGTGTTCTTGTACCCTCAGGGGTTGGGAGATGCAATCTTGGCCAACAGGATAAGTCAGACCCACACAAAGAGGAGGAATTGGATGTTCCTCTGTTTTCCCTGTGACATGTGTGTTGCCATCGGTGAGAATTGTTGTCTTGAGCCTTGTTGGACTGGATGTGTGGCCTCACATGCCTTCCCCCTTGCAGAGGTTCCAGCGTGGTGGCTGGAGTCAGCAGGCCATCCTGCTTGGTCCGTAGGAGGCCCTTTAGTGGGGAATTAGTTTCCTTTTATCCTCATTCTTGCTCACTTTAAAAACAAAACACAAAACAAATTTAAAAACCCCAAGAAAACAGAAACAAAACAAACAGAAAACCTTGAAAAAGTTTCTTCAAGGGCATTTTTAGACTAACAATTTCTGGTTGCTTGCTATCTTCCTCATTTCTTATTTCTATCATTTTCTAATGTGGAGAAACATATTTCAGATAGATTTTTTTTTTTTTTTCCTTGGCTTTTAAAGAATTATGTTTGTTTATACTCCACTTGATGCCATATTCGGTTTTCAGTGTGCATTGAAATGATTTGCAATGCAAATAATACACATTGGTAAATTTGGGTAAAAGTTTTTCAATATATGAATGTATATGCAATACTGAAGTGGGATGTCCTTGTGAGAAGTTTTATTAAGAGGAGCTACAGTTCCCAATCCCATTTGTGTATATTATTCTCCTGTGATGCCATCCTTACCTGCCCCTTCTATAGGTGCAGTAGATTACCTATCTAAATGCTGCCAGTATAAATGCAATGAATCGCCCTATGGGATTATGCCTGCAAAATGGAGGCTATTAAAAAAATCAGGACGATCCCAGGGACGCTGATGAAACTATACATTGTGGCTGTAATTGCAATTGGGTCCCTTTGCCAGCTGACCGTAACCGCTGGATGTGAGACACATTCCCTTACTGCTTATGTAGGGAAATAATTTGCACCATCAGTGATGTTGTTGATCTTGAATAAAAGTAGGTAAAACAACAAAAGTGAAGATGGGTCTTGAGTTAATTGCTGTCATGGTCTGTGGGACTTCAAAGGAATTATTTTACCGGAAGCCTCATTAAATAGATTGGATATTTTACTATGCTGAACAGGGGGCTGAGGTGCTCCAAAGGGAAGTGTTTGAAGATGGGAACCACCTCCGGGTCTCTCTGTACCCACGAAGCTGCTGGGGTGGAGGGGCGCTCCAGCTCCAGGGGCACCCAAGGTGGGCCAAGGGGTGGCCATGTGTCAGGGAGGCTTGTGGGAGCTGCAGACCCCAAGCCACGCCAGTGAGGTCCACATCCTGAGCAGGTGCTTCCCCTTTTTGCTGTTTCTTTGATGTGTTGGCTCGCAGGACTGATGCTGTGGATGCCACATGGGGCTTGCGTGGTCTCAGGGTGGCTGTGCTGCACGGCCAGGGCTCTGGGTGCAATGGGAGCCTTTCTTCCCTGCACCAGGACTTGCTCTGGTCTACACTGTGCCTCTTATACAGCTTTTACAGAGCAAAAGTCATCAAGAAGTGCTATATAAAATCTAAGTACCATTCTAGAGGAAACATATAAATATTCTGAATATGTGCTAAATATTTGTTCTGCTTTTCCTTTTCTTTATTTGCAGTAGAACTGTTAAGTTAACAACTGTGGCTTTGAGACAATGAATGTGGGGGGTTTTCCACTGGAAGTACAAAAACTGAAACCATGTCGATTTAATGCATACATGTGCTTACATGTGTTTTTAAAATGTGATTTATGCATGTTAGATGTGTTGTGGGTTGCAGTTAATTTGTGCTGCCTATGGTCTCGATGATGTTAGGAAGTTGTTATGTACCCTCAGGAGAGCCCCATTATATTCCTGATAAAGAAACTTCTCCCTGGTTGAGAAGAGGAATATGGCTGCAGACTTTTGGGGGATTCTTGCTCAGTTTTGTAGCTACACTGTGTGTATGCATGCTCGGATGTACTTGCTGGCTGCTGTTGGGAGGTCTTTTGCTGACATCAACAGTCCCATGGCTCCATCCTCCCTCTAAAATTGTAGCCTGTTCTCTTAGAAGCCTCATGTACATGAGCTCTAACATGTCTGCTGGGAGCTTTGCTGCTTTTCCCATCAAATACCAGTTTGTCTGTACAAAGCTATGCAGTCCATGGTGACAGTTAAAGCTTTGTTGAGCTGCCACATTACCCTATTAAAATACCCTATTTTTTTTTTTACCTCACTCCAGGAAAACTTTGGAATTAAATTCCTGTGAATGTTGTGTTTTCTGTTCACCAACAGCCCTACGGCTCGGGTTTGGGTAGTCTGCTGCTGAGTGGGTTTGCTGGAGTGTGCATGCATTCTGTAACGGCCAATTTGGTCAGATCTTCCAAAAATTCTATGATTTATGGAAAAGGGTGAAAACCCCACATGGGATGGTGACAGCAATATGCTGGCCACCGATTTTCTCTCCTTCTCTATCATGACAACGGAAGTTCAGATTTTCTCTATCTTTGATTATGTAGGGATGCTTACTAATCCCACAGATGTAAAACTGTTTGAAGAGTAAAAGGTTTGAAGTCCACTCAGGCTGCTGAACATCCAAAAAGAGAAAAGCCCACCATACAAATCAATTGTTTGCTCTTGGGAATACAGTTATCAGCAACAACAAAGTTATCAGCTTCTCCTTAGGTTTAAATCCCTGCAAACAGAACAGAGACATCTAAGGTACAAGCAGCAATACAAGATTTGGGATGCCTTTCTTATGGAAGTACCAGCACCAGAAGACCTAATGTATCTCTAAAGCACTGCTTGGTTTTCACAGAAAATGTATATAAGTTAGGATATAATTTATAAATAAGCATAAGAACTCTGTAATTTCTGCAAACCAGTGAAAATTAATAAAACCTAGGGCTAGCTATTTGATAAAACTGAGCAGACAAAGTGTGTGTAACTATCCGTAGAGTGGGTGACATGATGAATGATGATGGATCCAAACTCATCTGAAGTTCTTTAGGAATAATAGCAGCATGAAGTAATTTCTATAGGGTACTTAAATGTGCCTGAAACAGAGCAGTATATTGAAGGTTGTGTATTATGCTAAGAATGACAAGTATTTATGATTGGAAGGTCTCTGCGTTGGGATTATCAGTTTTTGTATCTCTTTTCTCTGTTCTCTAATATTTTGATTTAAAGACCCATCCAAAGATTAAAAAGAAATAAAATAATTCTGATTCCTATAATTCTACTACAGGGATAGTAAATACCCTCTTACCTCAAGAAAATCAGCAGTGGCTGATACTGCACAGGTATTTTTCTTCTGGAGTAGTGGATGTCCTCCTTGAGAAACAGCGGGAGAGGTGCCTAAGTGGCAGGCAGGAAGGTGGGCTTCAGGTCAGCTCAGCTGAACTCAACTCATTCCCATGAATGGGAAAGAAAAATCCTACCATGCAGTGCCAATTGAATTTAATGGGGTTTTATGTTAATGTAATTGCAGGTGTAGCTGAGGAATTTTTTCTTTAGAAGTGTTTGGTTTTTTTAAATTTATGGTCTCAGCACTTGTGGCTAAGTGTGGCAGCTGAAGAAAAATATGGATGTAAGTATACTGGATTGACAAGGTACTAGAAATCTGTGTAATCAGAAGGGGGATGGAGTTTTAGGAGTAAAATGTCTCTTCTGCAGAACTTCTGCCTTCCAGTTGTCTTTGTATCTCTGGAGCGTTGTAGTCCTGTTCAAAAGAGAGCGAGAGATTTTGATTAAAGGTTTAAATAAAACTATGATGAATACAATCTGCATTTGTCTCAGGTTTGGAAGAGGAGAAACTTTTGTGAGATATACAAATTGATTTGCAAGGCTTTCAGCTTTCCCTGACTTTTGCTAACGTACTGCAGCAATCTGTTCGTTGAACGTGTCGATCCTACTAGGTCTATAAGAGCCTTTGAGACCAAGCTAATTTTTTCAGCGTTGCCTGTAGAGGCTTGTGAGTTTAGATCGGAATGTCCCTTTTTCAACCCTGCTACCAGTGACCCACTGCACAGCAAGTGTCTGACGTTATAAAGTGGTTATTTATAGAGAGCTTTGACCAATGCTATCGGAAGGGTGGGAGATGCTTTCCTGGCAATGGGATGTGAATGTTGTGGGGCAGATCTTCAGCCAGGATAAAAATCCTGCTTGGTGGCTGCAGCTCAATGGATGTCTGTTAATTCATGTGGAAAATTTGTGACCCTAGCGAGATCACAAAGTTCAGTGTCCTTGACTGAGTGCAATACTTTGCAGTCACGATTGAAGTGTCTTTTCTGTCTTTCCTATAATTCCCTTGAATTTAAATTGTCCTAAAATTCTTTTAAATTGTTTTCTACCAAATGCTACAATATTGTCCATGAAACCTTTGAGGAATTTTCTGTGAGTTCTTCCTTTCTCTTTTATTAGGTTATTGCATTTTCCATACAAGTAGGAATATTGAGCTATGAGATCTCACCTGGATCCTCTGCTCATAGGCTGTATTCATTGTGTATGGAGGTTTAACACTGTTGATTTTGGTATGGCCGTTATTACCTTAGCAAGCATTCAGGACTTTATTTGCTTATTCTTGAAGAGCCTCAATTTTTTACTTTTAATTTACTTGCATCAAGATTTTGAGGAAACTCTCCTAGCTGAAGGAGAGCTTTTCTTCACTCCTCCTCAGTGAGCAAGGTATTTGGAAAGATGAATCATCTGCTCTTTGTGTTCAGCCTGGAACAAAATCTTTCATCCTCCACCCTTTCTACAGGAGAATTTTCTTGTCTTTGGGGCATCTGACTGCAATTAATACACCTCTCAAGGCAAAAAAAAAACAAACCAAGAAGGTAGGATGCTGTTAAGGAGAGCATTAGCCTGGCAACAGTAGTGACCATCAGCATCACTTTACACTTGATTACAAAGGAGTTGGGTAGATGTGTATGAAGCTTTGCTATTGCATAAAAATGCCTCTTTTCAGTCAGCAAACAAGCCCTTTCTCCATCAGTCAAACGTGTCAACTGAGGATCTCCTTCCTTTATAATCCTTGGGCCCGATCCCATCAACGCTGGAAGCAAAACTGCCGATGGCATTGGTGATAGCAGGCGTGGAGTGCAGTCCTGTGAGGCTACCTGACTCTGACCTCATTGACACCTGGATTACTTTCATCTGTGATGGCAGGATGTTGCTCAGCACTGACCAGGCATTCCCCTCTCGGCTGTGTGCTCTGATGAAAATCCCTCCTAGCAGACAGCGAGCACCCGTCATTGGGAGAGGACCTGCTCTCAGCTGGTCACAGGGTTCTGGTTGGGGTAAAAACTTATCCCTCTTGTGCTGTTGCCTTGCCACGATGTTGTATCCCTGCATCGTCCTGGTGAGTGACAGGCCATCTCCTCTGCCTGCACTTCCCCACCACCATCAAGTCCCTGTTCTGGGTCAGATCAAGAACCTGAAAACCAAAATCTGTTCCTAGCAGTAAGCCCATCATATATAAAACCCTGTACTTAGTTGAGAGCCATTTGTGTCATTAGTAGGTTACGTAGAGCTAACAATTTTAGCTGCAGGCACACATAATTACCTTTTTCCCCAAAATGACCCCGGACCATGTAGTCTTCATACCAGTGCTCTCTAGGTCTTCCTCCTTTACACAAGCAAGAAGCCTGAGCTCCAAGCCAATGTCAACCCCGCTGTCTCTCTCAGTTTACCTTCTATGATGTATTTTCTCTTGTTTGTGCTATTTTGACCGTCTCCAGCAGAAGGTGTGGTAGCCCTTCAGTGGAGCACTGTGGAAGTAGCCTTGGGTCCTTCTTTCTCAACCACTGAGTGTTCTGCATGAGATATTCTTTTTTTCTTTTGGCCTAAAAATAAGAATTACATTGCTCTGTTGCAGTCACATCTCTCAGCCAGTGAACAGAGCTTCTTGAAACCAACAGGCTATGCTGTATACTCGGGCTTCCTAGATTCCATTAACATTTTGTTAATGAAATAGTGCTTTGTCAAAGAGTCTTGAAAACTTAAAAGGGTATTTAAGCTTCTTCTATGAGTCAATACCATGTAATGTCAACATTACCACGAAGGGATAATTCAGAGAAATCACACAAAGCATGCGTTATTCCATTTGCAATCTAGCAAAACAGCTCAACATTTATGTTGTTTAATCCATCTTCAAAAATCTTTTGTTCTGAAAAAGTTTGAGATCAATCTTGTCAGTAGTTACTGACACAAAGCTGATGTAAGTCGCCGTGTTCCTATTGACTCCATCTCAGTTGTAATGATTTACCCCAGCCTGGAATTAAGCCCAAATTAGGCATATGAAGAACTTGATATCAAACTTTTAAGGAATACAGAGCTGAATTGCACACATCCTGCCAATGAAAATGTGGATAAAAGTAGAGGAAAGATCTGGGGCAGTACAGATACAATTTGAAGAGACTTTAAAAATGCAACATTATCTAAAAACTGGGGGCTAATTTCCAAAATGTATGTGCTGCAGTGTCCCAGGTTTACGTTGCTGTCACAGTGACCCTGGTCATGGTACATGAAAGCTCTCCTTCCATTCCTCCTTTCTTCCTTTTTTTTAGTAATTCTGTAGTACCATCTACCATGTAAGAAAGTTGGTTCATCCTACTGGACATTGCAGTAATGCTGTTTGTTTTACCTTTGTACTCCTTAATCCTTTTCCATTAAAGCTCTGTGTAATTGATGTAGTTGAATGTAATGAAAGGTAGCCTCAGCTTTCTTTGAAGAAAATAGACTGCCTTACTTCATAGTTGGCTGAATCCAAAATGCTTTCCTGTGATTATTTCTTAGCTGCATTTAATCTATTTCAGTTTCAGACTTGCCAGATATACAGGGTCAATTCTGCAATATGTAAAGTGATGTAAAGTTATTGAAAAATATTTCATACATTTTGGTGGCAAAGCTTTGTTTTTCATTCACATTCAGTATTTTTCTTTCAAACCAGGCATTGTGGAGACAGGCAGCATCACAGATCTGCTGGAGGAACTCAGCAGGAGAAGAGCCAGCACTGCACCAATGATGTGAGTGAGTGGGGGAAAATAGTCCTAATATTGTATTACTGCTGCTGGACCAGGTGCGCCGAGATAATTTGCAGGTTCCTTCTGGGTAAGGGATACTTTCTGGCTTGATTGCACACAGCAGGAAGAAAAATAGTAAGAGGCTCTTCATTTATAGTTTTATGCTGTTCTACAACCTCAGAAACATACGGGGCATAAACCAATTGCTCTTTCTGTGAAGACCTATGGAGCGCTTGGAGCCTTGTTGCTCTGGATGAGGTTACTACAAGAACAAGAAAAGTGAGAATAAAATATGGAAAAAAGGAAACACCTTGCAACTACAGGCTTTGAAACCATATGAAAGCAGGTTGTACAGCATAGTGTTTGTTCTAGCAGCCTTATGGTATGAAAGGGTCTCAAAATGGTTAGCTTTTCTTGAGAGATGACTTGTAGCAAATTATGCTATATGTATGTATATGTAGTACATGCATAATTTTACAATTAAATTAAATTTTGGAATTATCTCCCAGATACTAGTATATTTGTTCAGGTGCTTTAACAGAATAATACATTTGCTAAGTGGGAAAATTTGAAAACACACAAATGTTACGTAAGGAGCAGAATCAGACATAAAGTTTATGATCTGTCTTGGCCTGCTGTTATAAACCAAACTTGGAGTAAGCTTGCTGAACCTGAAATACTGCAGTTAGCACTGCAGCGTAATGAAGCGTGTGGCAATAGAGGTGACGTTTAAAAGAAGAACAAAGCCAGGTACTTCTAATGAAAAAAAAAAAAAAAAATATATATATGTATAGGTAGTAATGCAAGTGTATATGTGAAGTGCCATTCAGACAAAGACTGTCCCAAAGTCTTTACAGGTTTTAATGAGACCACAGTATAAATCAGAGGAGTCTGAGAAAGGAGGGTTGAGGATGGAGCGTAGAATGCTGTGCATTTTAACCTACTATTTATAAAAAGGAAAAAATAAGTCCTTGAAGACCTGTTACAGGTGGTAGAAACTGTGTACAGAGATGAGGTTTGTACATGCAGTAGCAGATGTTTGAAGGAAGAGGAAGGTTGCTGGTGCCAGAAGTGTGATGGCAGTGGGGTCAGGGATAGACCCAGCTAACCCAAGGCAGTGGGATTATATCCCACAGACGCGACTACCTTCTCTCAGTAGCCAAGATGAGACTTCCTTGCAGATGCAGAGCTACTTACATCTTATCAAAAAGCAGGTGTTACAAAGATTTAATCTAAATTTTTTTTTTTTTTTTAAAAGTCAAGTGCTTGATATAAAGCCTCTACAGATAATATGCAAGACTATTATACTTCTGTTTCACTTAAAAATCCACTTCTGATTTCCTTAATGCCATCAATGACACTAAACATCTGTTGATCTGCTTGTATGTGAACCTGCATCTCTTCTTGTCTCAGTTCTCCATGTTTAAAATGAGAACAATACTTTCTTTTGTACTTTTCCATATTTCCCGTGTAAATGATAAATTCTGGGGAAAGCAGCTCTGTATTACTCTATGTTTAGACAGTGGCCATACTAACAGAGCCCTTATGTTATCCAGAGACTTCCAGGTCCAGCCACAGAACAGGTAATTGTAATTTCTGAACCAAGCTGAATATTTCCTCTATATGGCATTAAATTGGGTAATTGAAAGAAACCAGTGCTTTTACAGCTCTATCATATATTAAACAACTGCTTGTTCTATTTTCCTTGCTTCAGGTGGTTTGAGCAGAGGTCTGTGGTGGTCCAGCTTGCTGGAAACTTTTGTGCTCAAACTAGGAGGATGCTATAGATGGAGCTAATCTGTGAGTAAGTTTTCTGGAGGCCATTATGTCTCCTACAGTTGGTTGTTTTTTTGGGTTTTCATTTTTTTTTTTTGGTAAAGGAAACATTGCTCTGTGTGTGTCTGCATGTGAGGGAGAGAGAGAAAGAGCATTGCCTAGAGGGTTTCAGTCATCACACTGTCTAAATATCCCTTATTATTAGTTGGAGTCTTCTGAATGTGAGATCCCACTACAGGTAGGTGAAGTGACCTCTTCGGTTTTGAATCTGCTCTTCTCTGGCAGATGCAAGGCTGCAGCTTTGAACAGGAACCCCCTCCTGCTCCATGCAAAGCTCTTTGAATTGCCCCTGATACGCTTCTAAGGCTCCCCGGTTGCGTGTGAAGCACTTTGAAGATGAATGCCCCAGCAGAAGGAAAACATGAAACAAAACTTACTCCCTTATGTCAGAGTGTGTGGCAGATTTCTCGAAGATCTTCAGTACAATGGTTGCTCTTTGGTGGGTGAGAGGAAATAGGCTGGTTCACCAGCTTGTAAAAGCAGAACAAAATTGCACAGGGCTATCCACTGGGTGGTAGACCAGGCAAAAGAAGGGCATTTGGGGGTCTGCACAACATTAAAGTCTAGCAAAACTTATTTCAAGTGGACTTCATTGGATCTTGATGAAGACAAATGTATTATTGTTAATAATTTCTTCCTCCTGAAGTTTGCTATATTTTCAAGTTGACAGATATGCCATATCCTCGTGAAGGGGAGTATTTTTCTCTCTCTCCATGAAAATCATCCCAGTCCAGCTCCTTAGGCTATATATAACCACCACAATTATCTGGTACAGTTTGGATGTGACTTAGTGTCCTGGGAGCTGAAGGGCCCATGGGTCCTTGGGAGAATAGTAAAACTGTAGGCAGTTTTCTCTTATCTGTGAAGTTCTGAATATTTCTGTGACAACTGGCATGAAACTATCATTTAATGTGGTTTTTAAACCTGATGGATCAGTTCTTCTGGCCCAGGTGAGTGGTCAGGTATGATCCAAAAGTTTTCATGGCAATCAGCTGAATGAACCCATTTCCTTATGGGGTTAATGGGCTTATAATGTGAAAAATTGAACTGATGTCCCAGGAGAGAGTAGGTGTAGAAAATGAAGGGAAGAGGAACAGTAAGATATTGATTAATAGAGATATACTTCTCACCTCTTTTGGATGACTGCTGAAATGCAGATGTAAAGTAAATGGAAAAAAGTAGAACCTCCTGGACCACAATCCTTTTCCATAAATGATAGATCCCTCTTCCTTACAATCAATTAATTGCATCCTAAAAACATCTATTTCTCACCATTGACTTTAAAAGGATTTTAGATGACTAGCTCAGATATAGCTGTCTACACAGTAAGTGATTAAAGTTGGGTTTGATGAGCTGGCAGACTACATGGATTTTTTTTTTTCTTCCTTTATGCAAACCCTAAATCAAAAGGCATCTCATCAGAGTATTATGAAATACAGCCTTCAGAGGGATAGTCTTCTACTTCCAGATTCTGGCATCTGAAGGGAGGAGGGAGACTCCCATCAATTTAGAGAGAGGTAAAGATTTCATCTCCCTCTAGAAATCATGGTCATAATGGGAAATTCAGACGTTTATGAGATTTGCTGAGCCAAGGCATAGCTGAGCATGTGGATGTTTCTGTTTGCCTTTATAGTATCATAGAAGAAGCAGAATAAAGGACTATTTTTAGTGGGGTTTTTTGTTGTTTTTTTTTTTTTTTTCTACAGCCCCCCTCCCCCCTGCCCCTTTTTATTAGGCTAATGGTCCAACATGTACCTGGGGGGCAGCTACGGTATGTGTGACATTATAAACTGAACCAGCCCTCTCCCTGTGACTGCAAAATAGGGACAAACTGCAGGTGTTTATTAATGCGAAACCTCCCAAAGAAGCATTTACCAGTCCATCAGAGAGGAATTCTCACCAAAAAAACCATGCAAATTGGGCCTGGTTTATGTTTGAATTTTAAAACTGGGTAAGGTTGTAAGAGATGTAAGTATGACCTACAAGTTTCTGGCAATAGGTGAATGCTTCCCTTGGGTTTCAAAAGTTGGCATACACTAAACATACTATATATACAGCTTGGGTTTTTTTAAAGTCAATATGAATTTAAAGGACAAGAGAATCTGAAGCAAAATGTGATTTATTTTAGTTTTAAATCAGAGACACACCAAGACACAGTGCATGTATTTTTCCTCTAATCTAAACTTTAATTTCTTGACAATAATGGGTAAAGTATCAAATTATTATTTAAACATACAAATAAAGCAAGTGTCCCTTTTCCTATCTGTAAGTAATTCTCTTCTGCCAAATGATAGGCATGACTGAATTAGGAAAAAATACAGTCTCCATATCTTTTCCTCTAATAGTCCACTGCTGATTATTGATGGTTGCAATAACTGGCTCTTTATTGGTATATTGTGTTTTCTTTGGGATGTTTCAACTTTCTGCAGTAAATCCTTTTCAAGTTTTACTTCTTTTATGGTCTGGTACTTGCAAAAGTTGATAATTCTGGTGGAATTGTAGGACTGTAAATAAGGCTCAGTAGTTTGATTTGTTGTGCAAGTCATGTATTGGAACCTGGTATCTGTCCTTTTATCTTTTCTAGTAGAAATACCTCAGTTGTTACTGACTATATTTAGCAAGCAAACTCAATCTTTCTCCTCTATCTGTTTTCCTCTATTTGTCCCTAGCTTGAAGGGTTGGTGGCACTTGATAGTGGATAAATGCAAGAAAATCTAATAATGCCTTTCTAATATACCCATTTATCTGGTATCATATTTTATTTTAACTCTTAATGCAACTATATAATCATTGCTCCATTGCTATAATTGGATTTGGAAGTATATTTGTGCCATTTAATTACATCTATAGTATTTCTATAAGCTTATTCAGAGTAATTAGTAATCTTATAATTTTTAGTGGAATCATGTTTTGTATCCACTGTGCTCATTTCTCTCTTCAAATTCTTCAACACATTTGCACCAGTTTTGCTTTTTACACTGGAATTTCTGGCATAAATAATCATTAAGATTTTTTTTTTCCCCCCACTGTGAATGAGAAGAGTCTAATCCAGCTTTCATTGAAGTCAATGGTAATATTTTTGTTTATTTTAGTGGAAACTGGATCAAGCTAATAGGTTGCAAATTGCATTCAAGGCAAAGCCACATCTTATCATGGAAATCTTTGTATAGCAAAGCACGGTGTATTGATGGAAGATACAAAATAGCTGATTGTTTCCAGATTTTCTTGCCAGATAATTTGTGATCTAAAAATTAATAAAGTTGGATAAGATAATCTAGGAATTATGGCATTCCAGCAATTTTTTGAATATTAATTTTAATCCAATTTTACTGACAAATTAAAAACCCCTTTCAGTTAAAGATTTTTGTAAGAGTCTAGAACTTTGCTTTCCAGCGACCAAGTTAGATGTCTATTAATCTCAGTCAGGATAGCTTGAAATTGGGATTTTTTTCAGTTTAAAATTTTTTCCTTCATTTTTAATTGTAAACCAAACATTTGATAATTTATTTTTTTTTGCCAGCTCTCTGTTGTGTCACTTCAGAGCTGTGTCAGCTCGTTAATATAATTGGTTCTCTTGCTGCGGAATATGAAAACCTGTAAGCACTTCCATCTAAAAGCAGAATCCTAGCAAATTACATTCCCAAGTAGGCACAAATTTATGATGATCACTTTTCCCAACAATTTAATTTTGTAACTGCGGAGTGCTAACTATATGTGTCAAGTCAGATATATTTTATTTTTTTTTAAACTATTGCAACTTGCTTGTTAAAGAGTTATATTTCTGTTCGGCACTTCTCCACTCTGTTGATTAGAGATTTCTTGCTTTGGTAATGTGTCTCTCCTTCAGGCAGTTAATGATTACAGAGAACTCTCTAACCTGTGATTCTGGGGGAAGGTTATTGAGAAGGTGATATGGCAACAATTGTAATTGTTTCTCTAGTTTATCAGTGTCCTTAGTGTTTGCTGGCCAAGTGTCAGATCCTGGGCTTTAGAGTGGAAGTGGTGCTGGTGTCCAGGGCTAAAGACACTTTCCTGTGTTATTTATTCCCAAATAATACCAGTTCATAAGGTTGAACATTGTGAAAGATGGTAAATTTAATTTAATTCTTAATTAAATTTATTAAATTAATACATTTTATTAATTCTTAATAAAATGTCAGTTCAAATGGTGCCTATTCCATCCCAGATAGAAGGTGACCTTCATAGGCTTGAGGATGGAACCCCTTGTACCTCCAAGGAGAGATGCCCAACTGTGGAGGGGTGGCCCACAACTCCTAGCATGATTTTAGAGTCTCAGGAGCCTTTGTGAGCTGGAGCATCCTTGGTTTCAGATGGCAGGGTAACGATCATTCGTTTGTCCACCTTTTTGATTGAAAACAGATCAGCTGAACGATTTTTATTGGAGAGTTTGTTATTCTTTCAGCATGGAGAAGAGTTGTTTATAAGTCTTAAACAGAAAAAAACCCTTAACTTTAGTAATTTAATTACTAATAATGGGAATGGAGGAGCATGAGCACCCAAAGACCTGAAATTAAAATCCTAAATACTGCAAATATTTGCATATTTTGTGTAAGTGCCTTGCCACTAGCACTAATGGGAGCCACGTTCCTAAATCAAGGGGACACTCCTCATCAGAGGTTGGATTTTTCCAGTAGATGCATATGAGTAATTTGTACCAAAATTTTGTCAAAAAATTACTAGTGTTTTGCCACTTTAAAACCATGGAAACATCACAATGTTCTTTTAGAAATGACTCCATGAATTAATTGCAAATTACTTATTAATGAAACAAATATTCAGCTGTCACTTGAACCAAACTGCACGATATGCTTAACGATTATTTTTTAAGAAAACATTTTTGTGTTTGTTTGATCTGCCTAGTGTTAACAGCAGTAGAAAAAGAGGAAAGCATTTGATGTCGGAGTGGAAACTTGAAACTGGCAAAAAGAAGAAATAGAGGAAAAACATCAGCCAACAACTGCAAAATAGGTGAAAAGCCCAAAGAAATAGCAGATCCCTAATAATTATGCTAGAAAGCTGCTCCCCCAGGCAGCGTAGTTGGGTAATGAGGGTAAAATACGGTGACACAGGAGGGGAAATCTGGCAGTAAAGGTTTGCACAGTAATATTATTTCAGCCACATTCCATGTACGTAAAATGAGCATCAAAGCATTTGCCTCATATGGGATGGGTAACTGCAAACTGCACAGAAACTCTCGAATGCAAAATATTATCTGTAGTTCTGCAAATTATAATAAAAATAAATGCTGCTAGCTAGGGAATGTGGATACCTCAAGGCATTGATCTGGGACAAAACCACTGAGCTTCCCTGCCCAGACCTCCTATATCCCACTGGAACCAGGTGAGCAGTGGTGAGCCCAACAGGACCTGAATAGGTGACCAGGATGCATCCAGGGGGAGGGTTTCCATAGGTAGCTTGCTGAAGCTGTGCATTTTTTCCATGTGCTCTGCACTGCAAGGGGCAGATATAACTGAGTAATAAAGCCTTTACACTCTTTGCTGTGCTACTGATGCTGTTTACAAGAGCAGTACATGAGCAGGGCAGGTACGCCTGCATTTTGAATACATCTCAGGTGTCCTTTGGCTGGTGCTGCTAAATTATTTACCACTCAGCAAGTGTATGCCTATGTGAGATATTTAAAAGAGGGAATCTGAGGTGAAACTCTATCAGTTTACCCGGAGCTGACACTGGAATATTCATTATCGCATTAAATCTAACCACAGCAAAAATGAAGGCTTCCGTTGATTATGTGCTTGCATAAAAGACTACTTTGGTGGCAAGCCTGTATGCCAGAGATCTGAATATAAAATCTAGTCAGTGGAAACTATTCTCTTTATGGTAAATTTGCCTTCTTGGAAGTTATGAGACTTGGCAGGTTTAAATTATGTTTTAAAGCTGTGGTGGATTAGATGATTTTTCTAACTGGCCACAAGCAATACTAGATGAGCATACATCACACATGCCCAACCCCAGCCACAGGCATGAGTCAGGATTTCTCATACAAAAAAAAAAGAAAATGCAGATTTGATATCCAGAGAGTGGTACGTATTTATTTTGGTATAATGTTAGTTTTGCAGGGTTGGTACAGAGGTACAAACAGCCCTGTCTGCACAGTCTCCCTTTCCTTCTTCCCCTCCATCTGGAGTCTGTGCTGGAGCAGAGTGAGCAGCAGAGCTTGGAGAGGGATTTGAGGAACCCCTTGGAGTTACAACTGCAGAAAAGTTCAGTAAAATGTGTGGGACTGGCCCAAAAAGAGACACAAGGTATTTTCTCTCTCTCTTCATCCATCCCTCACTCCCTCCCTGTCTTCCCCCTCCATCAGGGATCCTGCTGAATTTAGAGATTGAATTAGATCTTCTGCTCTGGAGGGAGAGAAAATAATAGCAACGATGGGATGAAACACACTGAAAAGCCACCTCTGGAGGAGATTGTTCCACCAGGAAAAAGGAGGACCACTTTCTCTATTCTTCTTAGGTCTGTAAATGAGATTCAAGGAAAAATGGCACAGCCAGGGCAGGGTTTGGTGGAGGTGAGCATGGACAGAAATGGGAGAATAAAACCTATTTCTGTTAATGCTAAGAATGATGATTCACTCACAGTTAGTAATTTCTTGAAACAGAAAAAAAGTCTAAAATCAAGTTGCTCCATCCCTTAATATTTACAGCAGACATTCTGCTGTGGCAAATGGCATGTAAGGAAGAACATGACCAGAAGCCAAGCTTGCCTAGTCATAAATGGCAATTGATAAAGCTGGATTTGGAGTGTGATTACAACAAAACCATCATCTTCCAGAAAATCATGAGCTTTTTTTATCAGAATGCTGGAGGTACTTTATGGCACATTCTTCTCTTCATGCCTCCTGTTTTCATCTTTAGTTGGAAATGTACTTAGTGAGCGAGAATAAAACATAAACATGCAGTAGATAGAAAAGTGACAAGCACCTTCAGCTTTCACCAATGCTTGCAGGAGTCATAGACAGAAACAAAATGATCTGGAATGATAATTGAGAGGCAAGAACCCAATCTATGTTTAATCAACATTTAAAGGAGGAATTACATGTGCCACAAATCCCCTTTTATATTGCACTTAAAATCCCCCTACCTGCCCTTTGGTTTTCATGTGTTTCCTTATCTTCAGTGTCACTTAATCATATTTCAACAGGATTTGCTTCCTCACTGCCCATCTGCTCTTCCTTTCTAGTGACGTGTTAATACCAGAACACCATCCCAGTAGCATCCTTCTACCACGCTTTGATGTCAGACACCCAGGGTTTTGGATTTTTTCCATTCAAGTTCAAACAGAAAACAAAAATACCTGGTTTGTGGGAGTGACAGATACTATTTTCAAATGTAAATGTCTAGAGTGAGAGCAGGGGAATAATGGGAGGCAAACACAACTCTTATTTGACTCCTGTTGATGTTGAGCATTGGTCCTGGGGGAGCAGCATCACTGGGACCCAATAGCCATGATCTGCCCTGCTGCTGGCCATGGCAATTCTTTTCCTGGCCCTGGGGAGAGGATCCAGCAGTGTGCTCTGCATCAAGTCTGTGCTAGCAGGAGGGTCATCCTCTGCAGATATTAAAAATATTAATCAATGAGTGGAGAGGGCAAGGCTGTGTTCTCCTCAGGACACCCACTTTGCTTGTGTGGGTTGCCCAGTTAGATCTGTGTTTACTGAATTAGAGGCATCATTTTATGAGTCTCCATGTGTTAAATTAATCCTAAAAGTATGGAACTAGTAATCTTTGTATGTATATATGTCTTATTTTCAGAGTTGAGGAAGGCTTTGTATATTGTGTCACACTAGGAGCATAATGGTGTGGATAGGTCTCCTTGAAAGGGGAGAATATTTTTCCTTCAGTGTTGACAGGAACTCTCCCAAAACAGTTATGTGCTGCCTTCTGTGCTAACAAACTAAAAAAAAATAAATTAAAAAATTGATATAAATACATCCTAATTTATCATGTAACTGTGAGTTAGCCCTCGGATCACTGATCAGAAGAGGTCTGTGAGTAAAGCTGGGGATATTATCCTCTCTCTCTCACATTGCTGTCTTTGCTGGGAATTAAGGTCTCATGATAATTCATAAGAAGATGTATTCTTTAAAGATATTCAATGTCTGCAGTGGCCAATATTTGAACCTCTGTTCTTGAATTATTTTTTAATTAAACACAAAGGTTTTTTTAATAAAAAAGTGCCCCAAAGTGCAGTTCATCCAAATTCTGAGGAGTTTGTGCCAGCAGAAGTCAGTCTTGCTATTTTCAAATAATATTTGCATCGTATCTCATAAAGCCGAGCACAGAGCTGCCTTGTTACAGGAATCCAGAAGGTCCTCTGGGTTGGTGATGAGGGTCACAAGCTCAGAAGGTGCTCATTCATGCTCAGTGCTGTAACTGCAAAATACACCAGAAAACAGATCTGGTAAGGCAGCATCAGGGGCTCATCCCCACGCAGGGCTCTGCCCTTCTCCTCCTGGAGAATAACTCTTGATTTCAACCTAGTGCTGTGTGAGCTGGTTTTGGTGGGAGCAAACCAAGAGGAAATGGGTACTACCAAAGTACAGGCAAGGGAGCATGCATGGGGGTAAGTGGAGGACAGGGCAGAGGGATGCCTGGATAAGCATGCTCTTAAAGGACAAGTTGAGAAAGAAATAGTTGCTTGGAGGCAGATTAAAGAAGTCTTCTTCAAGCCTTCTTCAGTGTGGTAGAGATTAAGATGGTTAACCCCTGAAATTTGGTTTCACACTGAGCACATAAGAAAGAAGAAAAAGATGGCAATTAATACATTACTATACTAGAAACTCTACTAATAGGTAGTAATAACAGTTCTCTATTATTGATGGTTAATTTTAGAAGAGAGTGAGTTTGGTTTTGGCCCAAAGCAGTAGACATGAGCATTGAAGGAGGAGAAAAACCTTTTAACTGAGTAGAAATTTCAGTCGTGAGCTGTAAAAGGAAGTTGAGCTGGATATTGAGAGAAATTCAAAAAGATAAAAACGATTTCAGTTTGGTAGTTCTTCGCTGGTTCTGCAGTTTGGCAGCTGTCAACATCTCAAAATATCGTCTCACCCAAACTGTTGAAAGAAAGAAACCCTTTGATTTTTCCCTTGAGACTCCCAAGCTGAAAATGGACTCTTTGTAGTCTCAGCCTCGTTTCAGACAGTTTTTTTTTTTAAAAAACATTCTTGCTGGCAGAAACAACTAATTCATAAATAGAGTCTCTGTTAATTAAATAAGTTTTATCGTTTTAACTTGCCTTTTAAAAAGAAAAAGAAAGTAAATCTCTAACATTTTCTTCTTTATTATGAATCTTAAGGGACTGAGCATCACATTTCTTGCATCATTAATAATGCAAATTAGTTTTTGTTTGGATCTCACATAAGTTTATGGTTAGAAGTAAATATTTAATGCACAGATCTGGGAAATCAACTCATATATAGCAGAAATTTTACTTTGTAGTTATTGAAAGTTAATGTAAGAAAGAGGGGAAGCACTGTGGTTTCTGTTTATTTAACCTTTTTTGCTCTTGCTTTTCTTTCAGTAGAACTTTTTGTAACTTGTCATTAAACACTGTTATATTCCTACAGTATCTGTTTTTACTATCTGTACAGTAGCCACAGCGTTCAGCATTTAATACCATTTTAAAGTAAAGGTTAAACATATATAGCATACTTAGGGCTATAAGTATTATATTTTTGGTCCTGCTTATTGGCAGGAAAACCAGGTGATTATTTACAATAATATCTAAAAATGTGTTGACTTTGCAGCAGTTTTTCTTAGTTTGCTTAATGAAGCGATAGTCAGATAGCCAAATAAGATTAAACTTCACTTGGGGCCTCTATATCATGCATAGTAATGCCTCGTGAGGGTGACTGTAAAATACTTTGACTTGTTTACTCCTTAGCACAGGGGTAGTCTGCAGTTAGTGTATGTAGCCTGTAGTAGGTTTTTCTGCCCTGTGTTTTAACACATTATTCCTGAATATATTGTACCTTTCTCTGTATGAAATGTCTGTAGGAATGATACTACTGCAGACAAATTACAGTGGTTTCACCACGACATCTGTGCTTTCTGTAGTGACTTTTTTTTTTTTCCCCTGGTGTGTGTGGTGGATAACAAAAAATAATAAGTACCCTGTTATTTTGTGCCTGAAATCTGATAGTGAAAAAGACACCAGAGAGAATTCGTCAGTGATAAAAATTTAAATACACCCATTTATCAATATGACAGAGATTTGACCTGAAAGTTAAAATGTTGAAAGTTAAGTGGGGTTGTACAAAGAAAGTTGAGGCTTGCGCTACAGATTGACCACAGGTTTTGTAAGTTATTAAATCAAAATAAGAGGTATTGACAAAACAATAAATTGCCTGTATCATCACTTCTAATAGCTTCTGGGAGCACTAAATACATTCTCCACACTAAAGATGTGTGAAGCCTTTTACTTTCTTATACTTTTGTTCTCCTGCTCGAAAACATTCACACCGTAGTTGGTTTTATGGAGGACTTGGCAGCAAATTGTGCCTGTGACTGTTTTGCCAGAGAACTTGCTCGGAGCAGCAGTGTGGGGCACAGAAATGGTGGCACTGCACTGCTCTCAGCAGGATTATTAACTTTGCAGGTGGGGTCCTGATCACTCTCTTGGGGATTAAAAATAAAATAAAATAATGGCACTAATATCTTTAGTAGAAGAAGGGAGAGCACACTGTGGTGCTCTTTGCTCTTTTCTCTCCTTAGGAGTCCTCAGCACCATCTCCATGCTGGGAAACTGCAGTATTTGAGGAGGGAGCAGAGTCTGGCAGCAGCTGCCCTTTGGGGTGGGATCCCCTCAAACGAGCCCTGGGGCAGTTAATGCTGCCTACGTAACGATGCTCCTTCCCTGGAGAGGGGCTGAGTTTGCTCATGGCAGGGGGAGGCAAACAGCTGAAGGACCTGCCAGGGATGGGAGGTTGGGGGGCAGATTTTCACCTCCAGATTCATTAGCTGGGACCTGCTTTTTCCTCTGGCTCCTCTGGCTCCACAGGGTTGGAGGGGCATACCCCCTACCTACAGCTTCCCCACCGAGGAGAGAATGAGCCTGGCTCTCTTTGGCTTGAAAACGACACAGATTTGAGACTATTTCCCCTCCTGCAGATTTTTCCATGGAGAAGAGCATAGAAGACATTACTATTTATAGTGCACAGTACGTGTACACAGCGTGACATCCACTGGCTTTTCAAGCAAGTATCCTACCAGTTTGGAGGGGGGAGGTTTTCCATCTCAGTGTCCCTGAGAAGCCCTGTCCCTTCTCCCAGGGAGGTGGGAAATCGTGCAGGGGCAGCACCCATCTCCCCTTGCCTATATGTTTCTTTCACTTATTTTTAGATGAAGATGCTTGTTCCCCCTGCTGTGGAGCTGATCACAAAGTTCAAAGTCAAAGCAAGTTTTCAGCACAAATAATGTGAGTTTTAAGAGGAGGGAGAGGAACCCAAAGCAATGAAGGTACAAGGGGGTCGCAGAGCATCTGCAATGGTTTGGGGATAGACCACTTACTTGTGCAGAGGGAAATTAAGACAGAAAAATGCATTGGTTTAACACAGGGTTTTGGGGAGTTTTCAAGCAGTGGGAGTTGGGTTTCCTCGCTGCCCACTCCCTGCCTGACTGCTGGGTTGCACAGCATCAATTTGTGTTCATGTATGGGTTTGGGAAACCAGAACATCTTCATCTAAGCTCAATTCTCGATACGGAAAAGATAGCTGACAATGGCAATAAAAATAACAGTAAGCAGTTGGAAAGGCCCAGCTCAAATCGTGCTCTGTCAACAGCTTTGCAATCTGTATAAATACGAGCAGAAAGACAAACAACTCTGATTTCTCTTTAAGAATGTGAGTATCCATTGTCGTAGATTTAAATTAGGATGTTTTACTTGTACTGTATGTAAATTCCTTCTTGGCAAATAACCCATGTCCACTAATGTATGTGTATTTTGGGTCTGTATAGTTTTGGTCTCTGTGAAATACAATGAAATTTGATAGCACACAGAAATACTTGCACGGAATGTCAAATTTTTTGTGTGTGCTTCTCACATATCCATAAAAGAGTTTACACATTTCTAATTACTCATTCAAAAAGAGACTTTACAGCACTTTTAAAAGAGAGCCAATTTTTTCCCTACTGTGTTCTGTTTTTACAGCTTGTGGAAAGCTTATTTAACGAAAGTTTAAGTAATCAGCGAAAGTCGTTTCTGAGAAAAGACTGACAGATTTGAAGCCTCTTTTCACACTTCATAAGAGGTGGAGATAGTAGCCATAAAATTTACAGCTGAATAGTACTCTGTTTAGCTTAAGTTATAGAATTAGTGTTTCAGGCGTGTGATAGATTTTAGGGAGGTTGAATATTTTAAATGATTATATATGCTTTGTGTAGCTGAGCTGTAAGTGTGCAGTGCAAATAACAACCTACCCCTCCCAACCCAGCAACCTGCACACTCCCACGGGGCTGATATTGCACTAAAAATACATGTTTGCAGCTGTCTTAGCTTTGTGATATATTAATAAAATACTAGTGATACGCTCCCTTTACAGAGGCTCACCTCTGGCTATGGAAGTATGAATTCACAGGCTGTGGGAAGGAACAGACAGGGAACATGGGTAAGAAAGGAGTCAGGAGGGAGGTCAGCACCATCAGCATCTCTGTCCCAGCTCCTGCAGAGCAGGGACAGGCAAGTTTTAGTGAATGAGAGACCTGGCTACGGAGTAATTGAGAGTAAGTGACTTCTTCTGCAGCTTATGACCAATTATGTGTTGAAAAAAAGCTGAATAAAAGAGGAAGAGCTTGGCTATATTATGAGACTAAACAGTTCATGAGAAATCTCATATAATCTCATGCCTTTCAGAGGTAGTAATGGGCATTTGAGTGTGAATCTTTCTAAATATTATGAGATGCCCAGATGTTATGGCAATGGGTAGCACATACAAATACTTACAGCAACATATAAATAGGCAAACAAAAGCAATTACTGAAGGCATTTAAATGTTACGCTCTCTTTGTCATCCTTTCAACTCTTTTTTTTTTTTTTTTGGTAGTGCTTTAGATGTAACTGCTTACCCAGGAACAAACAGCAGAAAGGCTTTCACAGTTCTATAAAATAACATAAGTTGTCTGAGCTGGAGTCTAGTCCTGCTGCAGTTACTTTGAGCTTTGCCATCAGTTTCAATAGAAGAAGAACCAAACCAGGGAGGCATCCTGCCTCCTCACTGTGGCAGCCATGGTTCCACATTCACACAGCACAGTGTATCATTGCACAACTAACATCAATATGCAGTTTAAATATGTGTAGCGTAATGTTTGTATATTTTTTTATTCACTTTTATGTGAGCCTAATACAGCCAGCCTCATAAAGCTCACTCTTGCACCAGATGAAAGCGGTGTCTTTGTAGCATTTACTGGTTGTTCATAAATCACGGTGGCACTTTGTTACTGCCCAGAAGCTGGTTTTCATGTTAAAGGTTTCAATCATTAAGATGTACAGTATTATCTTAGGCATACTTTTAGTCGTAGAGAAATTATGGTGAGGTGCTTTTTGTGCATCTGGCATTTGTAGAAAGTGTGTGTGTACAACGTGCCATTTGAAAGCTGATACACACGATACTGTTAGCTGCTGTGGTAACAAGCACTTTAAATATACAGAAAATTCTCCCATGTATTTATGTAATGCAGGAAAAGTACTTATCATACCAGTTTGCAAATTCCCAGTGTTTACCTCTGACATCTATTTCATCTCAATTTACAGTTTTCTGGGTGTTGAACATGTAGATTTCAGGTACAAATCTCAATTACAGAAGTGCTTTGATTTGTCAGGCCCTACAGGTTTTCAGCTTTGCTTATTAATACCAAGAACTCCTAAATCCTGTTCAGTCGACTCTGAAAACTGTATGCGGGCGGCGTGCAGTGATCCTGCATTCAAATGGTTAATTTGCACTATGTTCTGTTAAAGAAAAGGGAAAACTGTCACCCTGTCATTTTAGAGTCTGACACTAAGCTTGTCAAAAGAGACAGCTGTTAAACTGAATTACTGTTGACATGCAGAGAAACGGCCCTTGCCAGATGTAAAGGACATCTGCGGCAATGAAGTGGTACAGGGTGGCTTTTAAAATGTGGTCATACTGGTATTTGAATAGAGCATCTATGGCATTAAAACGTGGCCTTGACTCAGACAGTTTAAGGCAGCGAACCAGAGCCAATGGGAAGCACAAAGAAGTGCTGATCTGTTGCTGTATCCGTAACTTATGCATGAATATGAAAACAGTACAGTGTAAAAGCTATTACGCTCTTATCTTGTATCCAGGAGGATGTGGGTTTAAAACACAGTAGGAAATATTTTGTATTTCTGGGTCCTTGAATGTGCGGGTAGGTGAGGTGTAAACTCATAAGGTGGATTATGCAGGGAATGAATAGAAATAAGTCTTCTTGTCTTCAGCTAACAACTGTTCAGGCAAGAATTGCAAAGGGCATTAAGCTTAGGAAGTGAGGGCTGGATGTGCCTCGCTGGTGGTTCCGATAAGGCTGCAGGCGTGTGGAGCGCGTGGGTGGGTGCTGGGGAGGTTGTCCTTTGGAGAAGGGGAGCAAATAAAAATGGAAATAGCTGCACAGAGAGGCCTGTAAAATTTTATCTGTGTATCTTAACATGATTTACATAAAAAAGTCAGGATGCCAAATTATTTTTGTTAAAAAAAAGTAGGTATTATGAATATTTTATAGTTTAGCGATTGAACCAACAGTAGGGAATTCTGCACGTTATATAAGTGTGCGAGTCTTTGATTTGCATGTTTTCAGGGTAGAAATAAAGCTGTTTTGGAAAAAAATGTATCAGTTAAGCAATTTTGCTAAATGTATGAAAAATGAAATGTTATGAGATGAGGCATGTATTCATTACGAAATGAAATTGATGTTTGAAGCTAAAAAAAAATTCAGTCCAAACATCATTTTTAATATGTTAGCAGATCATATCTTGATGATTTATTTGTATGTTTAGTGGTGGCAGAAACCAAAGAGTTTGCCATCTGTGGGGAAGAAGGCAAATGATATTTCTAAATCATATAAGCTAAGCTGCTCCTTTCTGCAGGGAAGCAAGAACAACAACAACAATTCGCTCCAGGTGGCAAAAATGCTAAAAGGGGTGGGTGTGAGAGGTGTTCTCTCTCTTTGTAAGAGGAAAATTTGCTTGCAGGCACCTGGGTTTCTCTATGCAGAAAGGCTGATGTCAGTCGAGGTGGGCTCCAAGGATGGTGGAAAGACCAGTGCTCATTTAGCGCTGGAGATGATTTGAGCTGATGCTCTGCACTGCTCTGAGAGCATTCCTTTACCACGGAGAGCGTTTAGCATCCTGTGCTGCCCATACTGCACTGCCACTGTTATCTGTCACCTCACCCCCAAAAGGTGGATGATCTGTGCCCCTCGTCCAGCTGGACAGCCTCCAGATTGCTGAAGAGATGTGTAGTAGGATGTGATTTATGGAGGGGACTCTGCAGTGTGGAGGGCCACTGGGTAGTGCTGCTTCCAAACCTGACCAAAGGGCCACCGGCACATGTAACCAGTGGTGCTCCCACCGGTCCATATGGCCGTGGTTAGATGGGTCACAGCAGGAGGTGACTCTACAAGTACAAATATCTGTGATCTGACACAGCCCATCCTGAAACCACATTTATCAACAGCCACCAGAGGTCTGCCATGTAGGAGGGAGGCAGAGAGTAGTGTCAGCGTTTAACCACCGTGGCATGGGCAGCAGGCAGAGAGAGGCTGTTGTGTTTGTGCAGTCTCCAGGAGTCAATGACTTATGCTTTGTTCCAGTCTCTGCTGGGAAGCTTTTGAGGGGAGCAGTCAGGATGACCATGCTCCCCTGGGGTTGGAGCCCAGGGGTATATTTTAGGGGTTTAGATGTTGGGAGAGTTGGTTCTTCAAGAATAACATTTATGTGGCGACAACATAGCTGCTTGGCAGCAGCTCTTTTCTCACCCTGTAGGGTTTGGTAAGATCTTAGTGACAAATACAGGAAAGAAAATGTAAATAAAAATGTTTAGTTAAAAAACATTTTGAATGTATTTTAGCTTGTGGATGACAAGAGGGTAGGTGGCTGCCTACCAGCACCACCACCATCTCATGCGTGTTCTCTGAGGACCACTGGAAACTACGGGACACAGTCCAGGAGCTTCCAGCCTGGTGGGGAAAGGGCAAGACAGACCTTGGAGAGAATAACTTTACAGTGATTTTCTGCCTTCCTGCTCAGCTGCCATGTGTGCTGTTGTCTGTGCTGACCCAGCAGCATTGGCACTGAAGTGCCTGCAAAGGCAGTGTTGTTTCAAAACTCTCTCTGTGGCTGTGCTGGGATGGGACTCAGATGGTCATCTTCACCTGGCCAATCTTAGAGGAGTTACTTGGGCAAAACATCAAATACTTCTTCAGAGGGATGTTGTATGCTGCAGTAAAAAAGGCTGAAATCTCAATATCCACTGTTCACTGATAGGTAGAGCTGCAGCTCAGTGTTGGAGATTTTATCTACCTATTTACATAAGTTTAACTATACTGTAATTATTAACTTTTTACAAACAAGCATAAGGTGGAACCTTTAAATAAACAGGCATAAGCTTATTATTAGATGGCAGGTTTTTCTGTGATAGCTCTTGTAATATCATCACTAGTTTATTGAAGCTTGCTACGAAAAATCTTTCTCCTAATCTAAGCTCTTTCATATAGCTTCTGATTTTGATTGACACCAAAATAAAATAACTAGCCAATAAATTATAATGTATGATTTAAATGATGTATAAATACATTATTTGTAAGTCATTGCAAGTATCATCAATGAGCAATATATGCAATTTTAAGCAAATGAAAAATATACTGCCAAGATAAGAGTAAGGCAGAATGCAGCTCTTCCTGTGAATATTCTCTGTGCAAGCTTATGTTAATTGTAATAATCAAACTAACCTGGAAAAAAGCCCTATGTCAACAGCTGTTTGAACTTCATCATGTAATCAGTCCAAGGTCAAAAATCAAAATATATGCATTTATCTCAGAAATGCACCCCAACTTTGTGAGTTGTCAAACACGCAAATTTCTGTCACTGAAGTCACCCCAAAATTCAGGTTTGTAAGTATGCTCCTACTCACCTGTTCCTGGATGATGGAAAGGCATCTTTCTTTCTCATTGTATTCAAGTCAAGAAATGAAACTTTGAGTGTTCTGTGCTGACTGGGAGATGCTCTCTGCCTGCTGTGTCCTGACACAGTGAGCTGGACTGAATTACTCCAGCTGAAGATCTACCCCCAAGCTTTAGATTCCCATTTCAGTATCACAGACAGCATGGGAACTAGGTCATTGACAAACAGAAAATAATACACAATGGCTTATTATAATCCATCCATTTGCTGGGGAAACTAGTGATCTCCAGGGAGGGAAAGGACTCCATGCTATTTTTTTCAACACCTTATTTCAGATTAAGGTTCCTAATTCAGCTTCTATGTTGCTTAATAACTGTTCATCACTGTACAAAGGATCTCACACAAATGGAGGTTATTCTACCCATGGGCTCGGACTTGGCTCAGTAAGGTCATCTTCTGGTGCTAGTGCTCACTGATGTGCTTTAATGTGACTGTACCAGTCCTGTAGTGGAAGATGTGGTTCTTGCCTCTAGAGATGTGCAGTGTAAAATGAGTGAACAGCACATTTAGGTCTGGATCTGAATGCATATTATAAAAGACTAATTTATTTCTTGAATTTAGCATTTCCCCCTGCTTAGATTGTGATTTCTATGAATATAGGAAAATATTTTCTCTTTCTCTGTGGTATGAATATATATTGTGGAAGAAACATATATTTGCAAACCAAAATTGTTACCTTTCCTTGCTTAGATGTTCATGGCACATTTCTGGCAAGCATCTAGAATTCAGTTTCTAAGGCTGTAGACAGCAAAGGGCATATCTTGCAGAAACAAAATGAGACTGATGCAAATAAATACCCTCACAGCATGATGGGAACCCTCCTCCAAGTTGAAAACCATCAAAGGAGCTGAGATAAGCATGTATGCTGTAGCTCCATGTACAGTCAAAATACGAGGCAGCATTTACTCTGGATTTATACAGTTTAACACTGCAGGGAGTTTGGAATCTTCATAAACTCTAACCCTGCCATCTCCTCAATATTCTTAGTGGTGCAAAATCTTTTGTGATCCAAGCTAGTTTGCAGTGTTACTAATCTCAAGGTAAGGTCATGAGGAAAGTCATGAGGAATTATATTGTTTCTTTAGTGTCCTCTTCCCCTGTGTGTAATTCTTGAAGGCCAGCTGCAAACTTACTCTGTGCTGACTGATGTGGTGAACCACGTTCTGCATAGATATACTGATATATAACTAATATCACTTAAGCTAAAGAAGAATCAGATGTACCGAGGAGGAAGGTGACTCCTTTTTCATCTTTGCACTGAGCATGTTTCCTGTTTCAATGTCTTTTTCATCAGAATTTAATCTTTTTGGAAGTACCGTGACAAGCCAGGTAATATCTTTAGACCTGGCCCATGTCCATAAAAGTATTTTAAGAATTAATTTCATGGGTATAATAATCCAAATATCAGCCTTTTCTCTTTTTAACCATAAGCACAGGTATTTTACTCTTCTGGCTTTGTTTTCATTTTAGAAATACTGTTTATTAGACTGAATTTAGTGACCATGCACTGAACAGATATTTTCTCTGAATTAAATGGAAAAGCCTTTTCTTGCACATACTTTCTCATGTAATTAGTTATAATGTTGTTATAGGTTACCTAATTTCCAACAGAGGAACAGAGTTTTGGTTATTTTTCTTTTTTCTATGGGGATTTTTCATATTTTATAAAAGCTGTGGGTATAGGTAAAGATGAGGTAAGAGCAGTGCAGGTAGTGATTGAGTAGAAATGGAAGTTGCCTGGGGCTGACTTGCAACCAAATGACCAACAAATTTTGCATTTTATTTATTTATCTGCCTGCTTAGTGCTTCTTAGTGTTTCTTTTATAGGGATTAATTTACCCTATAGAGCACTCCTTGTGCTAATCAATGACTCATCACACTGAAAACCCATAGGAAAGATCAATTAAATGAAAAGTGTCCAAGAGGAATCTTCAACTTTTGTATTTCTAGTGTCCCATATATTTAGTGCTTTCTTTATGCTGAGTTCTCATAAGTTGCAGGAGAGGTTTTTACCTCGAGCTACAGGGAGTTCAAATGGCTTAGAGTGTGGTGGTATTTCCTAGACATACCAAATCCAGTTAATTTATCATCGATATCCACAGGAAATAATAATCTGTTTATACATCACATTTCTCTGAGCTCTGTGAGGTTCTTGTTATAAATTCCTTCCAGCTGCTTTTCTCATCCCCACAGAAGAATTGCATATGAAGGGTTACTGCTTCCCCATCAGTTACTCTAACAATTATTGACTGATAACCACTGGTAATCCCAGCTCTTCAACAATCGTTGATAAGGATTTTGTGTAGTTATTATGCTCTAAAATGTCACCTCACCCATAAAGGTCTCGAACTTCAGGTTGGGTAGCTGCCACAGCCACCTTTTCTGGATCCTAGAATAGAAAGAGGTTAATAACACAGAATGTGGAGCTTTTACAGCTGTAGAAATCCTGTGTAAAACCAAGAGTCAGTTTGAGACTCCTGCTTTCTGCCCCATGGGAGTGATTGCATTCTGTTACCTGTGGAGAAGAGATGCCTGACAGACAGCAGTCGAGGTTTCTTTTATTCTGTCCCATGATTTCTGGTGAAAGCAAGTTAAGTAAAGCCATAAATTACAGCAATTACAATGAGGTAGGGGAAAAAAAAAAAAAAAAAGCTATAGCTAAGCTAATTTCCTTTACATTCTTTGCACTGCTGGTTTTGCAGTAAGCCAGCTTTCAGTCCTGGTTTGTTCCTCCCCCCCAAATCACTGTTCACCTCTATTAATGTCCTCATATCTATTGTAGATTTATGCTTTCTTTAAGACCAGTATGTACCTGCATTCAGGCAGAGTTGCACCACAGCAGAGCAGATGAGCTGCTTCCCTTCTAGTTGAGCAAGTGGTCAAATGCAAACCTGAGAGATTTCCCATCCTGGAAAGGGTCAAGCCACACACACACCAGCATTAATTACTTTATTTTTAAAGTAATCTGGGGAAAGAAGGAGAGTTAGAAAGAGAGGAATGAATTCTCTATTCAGTTTTAAGGCAGCAAGAATTTAAGTCAATTTATCTCAACATGTTAATTAATACTTCCAAAGAGCTGTAAAGTGTAATAATATAGAGGTTGAATTCTTTAAAGTGTAGGTGACCAACAGAAATCTGGATGAATATATTGCACTGCCTCTGCTTTTGGTTGTTAACTAACAAATTGCTTTAAAACCATTGGCACTGCATTAAAGAGTTTTGTAATACTTTGTTCTCAACTGCAAGCAGCTGTAATTGCTGTAGGGATGTTACACTGTGCTGTAGGACAGGGAAGACAGTGCTGTAAGGGTAAGTTAGGAAAAAAAAGATTTTAATCCCAAATGGATGAAACCTGAGATACAAATGCACGTCAACCCCTAACTGTGGGTTTTTAGGGAGAAAACAAACTAAATGGTATTAGTACTGTACTGAATCTATTTGTCCTGTGATTCAAAAGCTGGATATTTTCCTTGCTCCTGTGTAATTTTATTGAAGTAAAATTATAGAAAGCTTTTCCCTTAATGTTTTGTCCCAATCTTTCCAGTGCTTCAGGGGACTGATATAGGTTACATAAGTGGCTTTCAGGCTGCTTTCTCCCTCACTAGCCTTTGCAGTTCAGTGGGACTGATGGATTATAGCACTTTGGAAATCAGGCCCTAAATTCTGATGTCTACAAAACATAAAAGAGGTTGAATTGTGTATATTTTGCCTTCAACCTACGGTATATTCATTGAAGACAATTGAAAAAAAAAAATAAAAAAATTGTCTCTTTATTTGGAGGTACTTTAATATCAGAGGAGACTTGCTTCCAGCTAAGAAAACATTTGTTAAAGAAATAAAAATGTTTGATATGCTGTTGTATCAGATAAACTTTGTTAATGCACAGTAGCACAGTGCTGATAATTTAGGAACTCATAGGATTTTCAGCAGTAAAAGATCCCCAGTGAGTGCTAAGCTCAGTGGGAAAATGCAATATATAAATCTGCAGTGAGGGGAACAGAATGGGAGGGGAGCAGTTCTGCACTCAATTTTGGGAACCCCAAACCACTGTTCAGGGACATCAGAGAGAAATAAAAGAGAAGAGATGATATTTTGGGGCATAAATGTTAATTTCAAAGACTTTCCATGTTAAATACAACATTGGGCAAGAGCCCATCTGGAAATCCTTAAGCCATTGGAGACTCCTGCAATCGTTTGGCATAGGGGGAGATAATCTGATCTACTGGAGGAATAAGCCTCTAGCTGCTGCGCAGTCTCAAAGTAAACTCTGCAACACACAACAGTGTGAAGGAGAAGTGGTCACTGGAGGCATCAAGATGGAGAAAGGTCCAGGCAAGAAAAGCATGGCCAAAGTTGATGGATAAACTGGTTTCATGTGATGAGATAACGAACATCACAGTGTAAAAAAGAGCTGATGCTTAAGGTGAAGGGTTGTCACATCCAGAGTCAGTCAGCCCTGGATAATTTCAGTAGTTATAAAGTTGAATTTGGGAAGAACCAAAAAGGGAACAGCAAAGCCTCCAGTGAAAGGCAGCAGAGGAATTTGACAACAAACTCTAGAGAGAAAACGCCGCGCCATAAAGGCAGAGGATGCTTTGGCACCTGTTGTGACAGCTGTGACTAAGCATACAATGACCAGATCAGGGTGAATAATGAGAGAATCTGCTCATTTAAGAGTGTATATACAAACCCAGCAGGGACATGAAACTGTTTTGCTTTGTTTTACTGATAATGTGTTATTGGAGTCATATCTCTGACTGTGTCCTAGAGTGGGTTCAAAACAATTACTTATATAACACAGGATATATTTAAGTTGGGGAGGAGTGGGAAGGGCGAAATATGTGTATCTCAATTCCAGGTTAAGAAGCAAAATGAAATTATGTTTTTCTGAATAGATATATTGATTTCTGTTCTTCTGACACAGGGATATCCATCTCAAGGGCTGGATGACCCTTGCAAAATTTGAACTTCAAAGTAATTGGTGAATCAGATTAAACCCCATATACATCTCTTGCCAGCTAGTGATTCACACCCTAACCTGAACTGTGTTATTCCAAAAAGTAAACTGCTTAAAAATAAGCTCAGTCAGTGCCATCTGCAGAAGTTGGAGCCCATCTCTAGACGGCTGCAGCCTGGTACTTGGTGGCCGGGACTCACCGATGGCTGGGACAGACAGGCAGTCTCTGATGCAGTTCCTAACATAATTTCTTCATCTAATGCTCTGCTTTAGAAGTGGTCAGGAATATTCTGGATCAGCTTTGGGGTTAAAGAGCCTTATTTTGAAGGAGCAAATGCACAGCTCTAGCAAAATTGAATCTGTATGTGAAATAAAATTGCATTTGCTGCTCACTTACAGAGCAGAGTAATATGCAGGACAACATCAGGGAAAACAAAAGGAGAAGTAAAATTCAGCAGAGCAGTTCTTTGAGCACCAAGAAATAGCACGGTCCAATGCAACTGCCCGCCTTGCAAATCTGGTTCACAAGTAATGGCATTCTATGCAAGAATAACCACTGTTAGTTTAATTTAAAATGAAAAACATATTGAGAAACTTTGAATACGAGGACAAGATTTGTGGAATGTAAATATCTGGTAGGTGCAGCCAACCAGCACAAAATATATTTAGAGGGAGTTGGAGCTCCAACCCTACTAGAGTGCACTGTGCTTACAGATCATCATGTACAAGGAATAAATTGCAGCAGGGTTTGTCAACTAATTTGGTGGAGGTATGAATTCTTTAACTATTAATCAATGTAAGGAAGCATGAAGCACCTATAAACCATTTATCTCACTTTAGCTTCTTGTTTAAATTTAATCAGAGTTATTCTGATTTGATTGCAAAAAACAGGTACCTTTGAATATAGAGGTGTCAGATGGAGTATCTTGGACAGCACTTACTGGTGTGGAGATCCTCAAGGCAACTGGTCAAGTAGTTCAGACTTTTTTTCCAGTGTGAACAGCCATATAAATTGCTTATAGGGTAAGACCCCTCATTCACAAGTAAATAAAAAAGATGGTCATGGTGCCAGCACCTCGCCAACATGAAGGAAGTTTGTAACAGTGTGAATTAGAATAGAAACATAGAATAATAGCCTTGGTTGGAAAAGACCTCTAAGATCACCCAGTCCAACCATTAACCCAGCACTGCCAATTTGCCACTACACCATGTCCCTCAGCACCACATCTACACGGCTGTTAAATACCTCTAGTTCATTTCTCTCTTATGTCTGAAGCAATTTCCCCTCTTTCATCAGTTTCTCATTCTTTTATTGTTATACACATGTACTAGGAAGAAATTTATCAGGGAAACTTAATTTTTTTAACCTTATATCCTTATCCTAAGTTTCTACTGCTGTCAGTGCTAAATTTCTTTAACTGCCACAGGATCAGACAGATGAATTTTTTTTTTAATTCCTCACAAAATTATTTACCTTTTCTACCCATAATTTCCATGGGGTTTATAGATAAGGCTGTAACATCGATGCATAGTTATGGTATGTTTTGTACTGCGCATGTAGTATGTGATGCAGATAGTTGCAACTGCAAGCATAGAAAGCCCCAGTGGGTCACTTGCATTTCATTTTGTTTTAGTTTGACTTTAAACCACTGACATTTACTTCTTATTTTTTATAAAAGATTCTTTAAAATGCTTTTTTAAAACGAAGTCATTGCTAAGCCTTAGAGTCCTACATGCAGGACTCAAAAACTGCAGTTTCACTAAAAACCATGCACTAAATATGATGTATCTTGGTGCATGCTAGTTATGGATAAATATTTTCTCTAGGTAGTGCCTAGAAATTTTAATTAATTTCAGATATGCCCTATTTTTGTCCACGTATGCAGATTTCAAATCTGTGCCTTCGTTGATTTTGACACTGTGCAATGATGTATCTGAGCTTTCAGATGTCTGGCTCTTCGAGTTGTGAAATGATAAAACAAACAAACCCAACCATTTCAGCCTTGTCAATCTAGTTCTCAGTGGACAGATGCCCTGGTGTTAGAAAAGCATCATCCCATGCAATACCTCTTGGCAGTGTCAATAAAAGTGCCAGAGATCTTCTAGACACAAAAGACTGGCTTCTCATCTCAAAAGAAATCATGTTTATGGCCATGCTGAAGCTCCTGGGTAAGACTGCATAGGGAAACATGCACAACCTCTATGCCTGCTGTGCTTTGTTTGTGCATGAGTAAGTGATTTCTGGTCTCAGATAATCAATCTGATCTGCTTCTGGAGCAAGTTGCCTCTGGACAGTGATGGATTAATGGGTGAGGGTCTAGGTTTGTGCACTGAGGTTTCTGGGATGAGCTGGGTTCATTGTTAGAGTATGTGGATTGCATCATTAATTAATTAAATTATATCATTAATTATGGATTTAAATATCTGATGGGATGCATATCCAGTGGGAATTGACTAAACTTTCAAAGAAAATGGGAGGTTTTGTGTTTATGTTGGCACACCCTGCCAGTGTATGGCTGTGGGTCTATATCCTTGAAGGCCACTGCTGGAGGTCCAGCAGAGCTCTCCTTTCAAGCAAAGCAGGGGAGGGGGATAAGGCTTCAGGCTTGTCTCCTGCCCACATAGTTCCTCTGGGCTCAGCTGAGCACCTGGGGATGTGCAGTCTTGGTGGGGCAGATCTCCAACACAGCCCAGTCTGATGAGGCAGTACCTGCCACAGAGCACAGCATCATCCTGAAAGTCTTGCATGATGGGTTTAAAAAAAATGCAGAACCCACTGAATTCATTGTATGGACAACTGGTTATGACTGAGAAAGATGGTGAATTGTTTTGGTACAGATGAGGTTTTCGTTTGGCTAATGGTTTGTTTTTAATGTCACACATGGTATCATGAAAAGTTGCAGCATTCAGGCATTTTTAATGAATTCATATTGCTTGCATATTAGTAGGAATATTTCCACTGCAGCAAACACCATAAACAGTTTCCACACTGGGATATGTTATACTGCCACCAGAATTGGTTCTTCTGATGGTTCATTTCTTTTATGTTGAGAATTCAGGACCAATTCAGCTTGGTTTTATGCATCATTAGAGATTTACAATTACTTTGCTATAGTTTCTTTCTGGAAGCCTGTCTCACATGGTTAATGCTATGGGAGCCCTGTTGTGTAGAGGCTGGTATTAGCCACCTTATAGCAATAAAGCGTTTGAGAAGGATTTAGAATTATGAGTGGCTAAATTCTCTGTGCAGCGACTGTAATACTGTTATCCCTTGCTGAGCTTGGGTTGAATTTTTTTTTATTCTCCTCAAATTAGAAAAAAAGGCTGGTTCTTCAAGAGGTTTTGAATCATTTACATGTAATTTTTTTGTTAAACTGCTGCAGTCAGAAATGAGAAATTGTGAGAAATTCCATTTGGATTTCATGATGCTTAAAATACATTTATTAGTATATAATGGAAAGAAGGCCTCCTCATTTTTAATCTCACTTTAAAAAAATGTCATAATCATTTGGGAATTTCTTTTGATTTTCAGATTTTACGTGAGTTGCTAAGTCAATAAATTTTGCAAGCTTTGCCTTTGGACAATAAGCAGTGGATCTGTATGTGTTATAATTCACATTAGATAAATACACTATTGCACTGAAATAAACATAATATGCAGTGAGTAATATGGGCCCGATCTAAAGGCCATTAAAATCAATGAAAATATTTCAAATTAACTTTTATAGCCTTTAGATCAGTCTCTAAATGGGCAAATTACAGTTATGGAGTTTCCCATTTACATACCTGTGTGCTGCATTTAATATATTTTATGGAATTGAAATTACTTGGTACTCTTTTTCATGCTTTTTTTAGGATAAGAATTTGCCAAGGGCATCAACAGCAGTTTTCACAGGCTTCAGCACAAGGATTATATAGTCAATCCACAAATGACTCAAATCTTTGAAAAAACGGACATGGTTATCAGAGAGGCTTTGACGACAGCAAGGACGGGAGCGCTATCTGGGTTATTCCATCAGAGATTCTCATTCCCCTCTCATTAACATACTCAGGACATCAGCACCGGCCATCAGTCCCAGGGGAATCACTTAAAACTTATAAGGGAATATGCACAACACCTAACCCCTGCATTATTTTAAGCAGATCAAATCGAATTTGTCTTGTGTGAAGGTAGAAGAAAGGCTACGGTACGGTAGCGTTAGGGGAGAGACTCAAAGGTTGCAGGGAATTTTCAAACCCATTGTTATAACTCAGTAATCTTTCTTCTATTACAGAGTTCTTGAATCCCACCGAGGATGCACAGAGCTGATCTCTAAGTCTGTGATATCTGCTGCTGCTGTAAGTGTGAAAAAGAGATGCCTCTACCTGCTCCTTCTCAGTGCCCTGTAATGAAAAACCCTCTTGGAGCAACACTGGAAATAAGCCATCACGATATCTGATTAAACCTCTTAAGAAACTGTCACTAATCACCCTCTCTGCTCTTGATGGAATATATTTATGCATTATAGATATACTTACTACGTGTGTGTGCTCCATAAATCACATTCAGCACTTGTATGTGATGTATAAGCATATTCCATAGAACACACACAAATACAGATGCCAAACTCCCACAGAGTTCGTCACTGGGAAATGTTTGAAGGATCTGATCCTTAATATTTAATGAGAAAGATGCTATTTCCTTCCTCAGCTTTTATCTCTGGTTTGGCATAGTCATTAAATTTGTTGTTTCCTTGCAAGATTATATAATTTATGACCTAATTTTAGACTTTTGTGTAACCATGCTAAAATACTCGTGGCGCATCCAGATCTCCTCATATGGAGTGTTTCAGCATTAGACACTAGCTAGAACACGACTGCTCAGTGATGAGCTTCCCATCAGTGAGGAGTTATGAGCATAAAAGGAAAACAGCCCAACCATATTCAGATAGCATTACAGGATTGCATTGTGTTGTTATTTTTTTTTTTCTCTGTAAAAATATGATTTAGCAACGTTTCCATGCTGCAGTTGGCAGGAATCCCCAGGGAATACAGGAGTCACCCAGTACTCCTACTGCTTAAAATATTTTTGTGTAGCAGCTTCTGACTTTCAGACCTCTCTGGGACAAATTCATGCATCCTTCATCGCAGGGAGGGATGGATGGAGCTGGGGAAAGCAGGTGAAGAACAACACATAGTGCTTTAAAGTGACTATCAGCCCCCTCGCCCTCTGGACCTGAGAATTTCTCTGCAGTTGGAAGACTTTTTGCTGCACAAGATGTTGCCAGATAACTCCTAAATGAATCAAGCTAAAGCTGCAGCCATATTATTTTGTACCTTTTGTACATCCAGGGTAATTCAGTGATGTCATAAATAGTGCCATAAGTTTCAGGTAGTTTGTCAATTTAAACCATATTGTTTGGACCAGTCTTTCATCAAATTTAATGTATTGGCTATTGCATTAATGCATTTTGAGAGCACTTTATTCTGGTGTTTAAGAGGGAAGTGACTTGTGGTTGAGGACAAGGTTAGATGCTTGCTTTGTGGCCACAGCACAGCTATGAGGCTTTCCCCCCTCTTTTTCTACCTTCCCCCGAGGTATCTAGCATGGATGCCAGAGGTGGGGTGCTGCATCCTCAGATCAGAGAGACAGGGACCAGGTACATGCAGCTCAATGTACTCCTCCAGCACAGCAGCTTAATGCCACGTACACGGTGAGGTGGGTGCCTACATGAAAGAAAAAGAATCCTTATGAAAAGGTGACATTATTTCTTGGAACAAGAAAGATCAGAGAGTGCATCTGCTTGGCTTTAATGGAGCAGTTCCAGGAAAGCAGCAGCGACCAAAGTGTTTTCAGTATCACATAATTCAAGAGTAAAATTGTAATTCCAATTATCATTTCAGCCATTTCTGGCCTTGGTAAACCTATGCTAATATTTATTATTATATGATTGACCTATGATTTCTTCATCATTTACATTAGTAACTATGATATTCATAGTAACATCCTTTAAATCATATAAGCTGATGTCAACAGTGCACGATGAAGTCACATCCTGCCCATTTTTTATTTACTTAGCCCATTTTTTTCCTAGTAAAATAACACTGTGAGATGCATAATCTCACCTCCATGAGGCCTCTAGGGGCATATATAATCACAGAATGCATTTTCTATAATCTCACAAAATGAGTCAATTCTATCTGAGGTACAAACAGTTATACAAAGTCAGTATTTCACTTCCATCACTGCCTGACATCATCTTCCACACAGTGCAAGAAAATATTTACTTAGCTCTTTGACAGGAATTGCCACAAAGCCTTTGGAATAAAAAAATCAAGGAAAATGAGGTATTAAAAGGGAATAACTCGATTTAAAGAATTTAGAACCTTTTCTGGTTGCAGGATTTAGATCTAACTTTTTCAGATGATTTCTTAAAATGTCTGGACTGGCCATAGACACCTCTAATCTCTGTTCTTCAGTAAAGTGCCTAAGCATAAATCAATAAACCGTGCAGACGAGGTGCCCAGGGAAGCCTGGGGCTTCTCACCACCTTCAAGTAGAGTTGGTATAATTGTATTTATTCACAAAGAGACAGTAATTTTATTTTTTTTTTTCAGATTGTTCTGGTGATGTGTCAAAAAGTTTTGGTTCTCTGTTTGTCTCCTGAACCCACTAGTCATCTTCTGGCCTCAATCCAGCTCCTTCTTTTGTTCACCTCTAGAGAGCACAGCCAGGTATTTTTCAGCATCTCCTTGGGAAATGTGCCACATCCATGGAGTTCAGGAAGGTGGGACCCATCAGTGCTGGCTGGAGAGCGCTCTCTTTGATCGTCTTCATCTCTCATCCATCACTTTTTTACTGATGTTAAATTCTTCTGAACTTACGTTGCCTTTAAGGGTTTACCTGGCTCAGCAGGTGCCAGGCTTAGGATGTTTCAGATAGTTCTTGGATCACTTTGGACAAATTTTTAAGGTTCATGAGGCTTATACAGGTTGTCAGCTGGTTAAACTGTTTTCTAGTCTCTGGGCATGAAGCTCTGAAAATGCCCTCACATTTCTAGATGCAAGGTGAGGTAAAAAGGTCAGAACAGTCCTAGATCATGTTTCTGAAGATTGGTGGTGTATAATAATTATTAACAGTCTCTGTAATGGTGCAGGTTACAGACACGGGACCAAACACCTGCAGTGAACCTCCTCAGGCGAAATTCTCCTCTGCTTCAATCACAGTTTTTCCAGAGAAAAGACCGCGGGCTGCGCTCAGGGCGATCCGCCGGTGCCTGGCTTAAGAGGCACTTATAATCTACTGCGAAGAGACTTATTAGCAATGTAAAAATGAATTTGAAGCAAGAAAAGTATTCTTCCTAGAAAAAATAAATTTTTTGTAAAATTAGTTTTGCTGACATAAGTAATTGGACTAACTCCTTGTGACTATGGATGTTGTTTGTTGCCCCTTATCTTACCAAAGCAAAGGGTGCCACATACTTTGAACTTTGTAAATAACTGTTTCCAAAGTGTTTGGGTTTTTTTCTCTATATAAATTCTTTATAGAAAAGCTCTCTTCTAATCCTTTCTCTTCCAAAGCTTTTACAGCTCAGCTTCTTCCCACTCTAGATATCTTTTATTTTCCCTATTTGGGTTTTAATATTTCCTAGATATTATAAAAGTCTCTTTTAAGGGTAAATCTAGAGCTTTTGCTCATATTGGAAAAGTCATTGCTAAAGCTTTATTAGATTGGAGAGAGGGAGAGAAAAAAAAAACAAACTGAACTTTATTTTGAACTGCCACAGATGCTGGGGCTGTGGCTTGGAGATGAGCACCTGAGAGCCTGACTGGTGCCCAAAGCAGGGGTCCTGGCCATCAGTCTTGCCAGTTTTTCTTGCTTCAGGTACCCAGGTAGTGCAAACAGCTGGCAGAAGGGTTGACCCTTTGCTGGTTGTTCATGTCTTCTTGGCTGGACAAGAGCTGGGATCTGCTCTACCCCCTCCATCCCATCCCACTGGTGCTCACTGTCCTCTCCTGTGCAAGGAGAGGGGCATGGTTTTCTTGCAAGCACAAATTTCCTTGGCTTTATTTCACTTTTGCCACCAAAGCAATAAATATTCACCCAGAAACAGGACAGAAAGCTCTCCCAGAGTATGCATTATTAAAGCAGTGTCAGAGGCCTGCAGGAAATCCACACTTATTATTTGCATAAACCCAAGCAAACTCACGGATGTGGGAAAACTGAAATGCTGGAAAAGCAAGACATGACTTGCTCCATCATCCTGGAAAACTGAACATGAATGCTTTTAGTTATTTGTCTATCTGTTATCTGTTTGCTTATTTTGGCAAAAGAGACAAATAGTGAGAAATGTGAGTCTCTAACTGAAGCAGTTACCTTGCCTTGGATTCTCAAAGGTGACAAGAAAGGGTACAGTTTGGGCAGACCTGTATAGCCCAGAAAAATAAACGACAGCTTCCCATGCTTGTGTTGCCAGTGGAACAGAGGTGGGTTCTAAATCCTGGTCTTCAGCCTAAGGCAACAACCTAAACCAGCAATGCCCAGGCATCCATGGGCAACTTGTGGAGTTGCAGGAGCTTCATAGCAGATCCCGAAGGAAGAGTCCTTGTTGAGACACCTTGTTGTGTCAATCTCAAAACAAGCACACAAAACCATCATGGCCAGTGTAAGGTTCATCAGCTTTTTGTCTAGCCAAGATCCAGCTGCTGTGGAGGGATGCTGATGTCTTGTGTTCATGTCATGGTGCCATTTCCTGGCTGTCCTCCAATGCCAAGGCTGGGAAAGGTATTCCTCTTAAGCCCAGCTATGAGACTTCTTGAGTCTTCAAGTAAGAACTTGATGTTAGGAGGATCCCACCAAGACTAATCTTTGCTCCTTCCCCTCCTCCAGAGACAACGTTTTCAGGTCTTAGATGCCACCAGCATCCCCCTGTGTGCTTGGTTGGTGGTTTGCTCCCTGACCTAGCTGAAGAGTGAAGGAATTTAAAGTTTCCAGTTTTTTTTGCTTAAAAAAAATAAAGTTTATGATTTTTAAAAAGGCACCTTACAGCAGAGCCCAAATGGGAACGTTTGTGTTCGATATCATCCATCAACGCTGAGACACCGAGGCAGCAGCTCCTCCAGCTCCTCTTGTTGTGGTGGACAGAAGGAGCTGTCAGGGAGCTGTGTGTGGCCGCCATGCCGAGCGGGGCGGGAGCCGTGCTGGCAGAGATCCCTTCTGCAGAGGGGATTTCTGCACTGACAATTTTTGGCTCCTTTAGGTTACTTTGGAACTGCACAGAATATGTAATGTTCTGCACTTGTGGAGGGGCTGACAGGGAACTTAAATACAGATTGCAAAGATAGATCATCTCTCAGCATCACTTTGTTTTCTGCTGCACTAAAATCATTTTACTTGTTCCTGCAGCTCCTATAAAGCCAGAAGAGCTCTCTATATTTGCTTCCCGGATGCCTTTTTCTCCTCTGCTTACAACTATAAAAGCAGCTTTTCATGCTCCAAATCAGAGATAAATTGAAATCGCTGCTGAAGAAATAAAACACAAGGCTAATCAAATTGTAGTACAGGAAGCTGCCTTCAGCCAGTGCATTTTTTGAGAGCTATTTTTAGAATATATTTTTATTTTGTCACTCCATATGGGAAGTCAAACCCATATGGTTTGAGAGAATGGAAGTTTGTGCTTTTATCGAGATCTCACAAACCATCTCTGCTCAGCCACGTACTTCAACATGTGCTTAAATCCAATTGTCTAAGATGGGATTGAAGCACATGAACTTGTGACTGGGGCCTCGGGCCCTGTCTGAGGTTGTAAGAGCATTACTGCCTCCTGAGATGTAAAACTATTCTATATTTGTTAAACCAGCCTCCAGTTAACTTGGCTCTTCTTAATTACGACATTTCTCATTCATAGACCTTTTCTTTTTTTTTTTTCTTTTTCTTTTTCTTTCCTTCATTTCTTCTCCATTGTTTGGATGCCCTGATGAACACATTTGGTTCAGTACCAGTCAGGAGGTGATGCTGAGCATCCATTCCATCGCTCTCCATTTGCTCTTCACAGCAAATGTTGCTACCCTGCAAGTGGCAAGATTGATGTGGTGTTGGGGAATACGACTGTATTGACTGAATATATATGTATATGACTGCCCACAACACCGTGGCACCCTCTGAGTATGTTGATGAAGCAATAATTGGCTAGAAAAGGTATCATACTTCTGATGTCCTCAGTGTTAATCCACCAGAACATCCATTTTACTTGAGTTTTGGGTTGTTCCATGAGACTTACCCAATAATAATGTTTCTTTTAAGGAATGTTGTGGGATGGTTAAAAACATTGACAGAAAGTTTCTAACCTGGTAGATTCCAGGGGATCATTTTTTATTGTAATCCTGGAGTTTTTTCCCTGTGCAGTTTCTCAGAAGGTGAAGTTCAAAAAGCCAAATTTAAAGCGTGTTATTTATAACAATTTGAAAGGTAAAATGGCTGTATGCACGGAAAGCAGAGCAGCATCGTGTGGCAGGCAAGAGACAACATTAAATTGCACATTAGTTAGCATGAAAAACTTAAATGAGTATTTTAATATGTCTGAGATGATAGCTGACTTTGTCTACAAGTGCTCTGCAAGGCATATCAAAATGCAGTTGGATGCTTTTATATCTACTATGATGGGCAGAGGCTCAGAAATTTGGGTGGCAAATGCCCTGCAGAACTGCTTTCTGACTAAAGCAGAAGTAATTTTCTCGGTTACTTTTGATTCAAGAGTTGCATTTGGCCTCAACGTGGAAGCAGAGCAAAAGAAAGAGCAGGGCATTAGCAGTTAATATTTTTATGCTTCTTTTTTTTTTTCCTTAGGAAACAATTTTCCATCCTTTTTTTGGATAAAGTGCAATGGGAATAGGACTGCACAGTGGAGAATTCAGCGTGGCAGAAGGATGGGAAGCACGGAGATTTCTGAGATGGTTTGGATGCCGCTTCCAGCAAGCAGAAGAGATGTTATACTACAACTCTTGACCAAAATTGAGACCTCACACAGATTATTTTATTGGAAAGTCAAGAAGACAACCACTGATATTTTCCCCACAAATATAAAGAAGAGATCTTGTGTAAGAGGAGAAAATGTTAAAATAACCAAGCACATGAAGGGGGTAAAAGGAAAAGTCTGAGGCTGGAGCAGAGAGAAACTGTCAAAAGTTTTAAAATAAATTTTCTGACTTTTTATATCCAAAATATATGACCATTTTGAAATCAAAATAACTACTGTTTAAATTATTTGCTCTAAGTAACTTTATAGTTGGGAAAACCATCATTGCTTGTGTCCCACTTTAAAAAAATCTATTCTATACCATTCTGAAATCCCAAAAGACAATAAACACCCCCTGTATTTATGATGCTTGGGTGTATTGGAATTAGGTGCAAGTTGCTGGGTCTTCCCAGAACTGTTATTTTGGAATATTTGCATAACACCACTTTTGGACAAGGAGCTTGGGTTGTGTGTGTGACATGGGTATGAGGTCATTATGAGGTAGACTCGTGATGTCACTGCATTTCCTGTGCATCACTTAGCACAGCTGAATATGATGGCCCCAAGAAAGCCAACCAAGTGTTTGCCAGTGACTTCAGCCGAGCCAGGATTTCAGCTGATGGGAGCAGCTGATGGAGAGTGTCACAGGCTGGTGACCTGAAGCAATTTCAAGTCAGTGATGTAGAAGTGAAAAAATTCCTTGTCACATAACTGATCTCATTGGCAACCCAGGGTACCTGAATTTCACTTTGGATTTTCTACCAAGTTTTCAGTCACATTGCAACTATACAGATAATATTTTAAGGCATTATTCTTAAAAAAAAAAGACTTAATTTCTTTGGGAGGTGGGCAATTTGTAGAAGATATTTGTGTAATTTTGCATTCTAAATGTGATTTATATTTATAAATAAATTTATAAATTTTCTAGCCCTCGATGTCATAGTTCTCTTTTATCTTTAATTCAGATGCTCAAGAAATGTAAATTATTTTTATAGCTAAATAAAAGCTATAGAAAGCTGCCAGGAAAGAATAATGAGATACATATTGTGCCATACAGCCATGATAAATCCAGCAGCACCATGGTTACAGTCAAAATGTAAGGCCATCAGCAACTAGGGAATATCAGCACATACAGATTCCTCTGACTAGATTTAGCAAACTAACCTTAACTGAGGAAGTTCATGACACTAGGTCAGGAAGAAAAAAATATTTACCTGAAAGACAGACAGGCATCTAAAATGCAGAGTAACAGTTGGTTTATATGGCAAGGGTTTATTATAGAATAAAAACATTAGCTGTAGTTGGGCCAGGCTCTTCATACGTGCTTTGCAGAAACAAAGCTATCAGCCTTCCTTAACACATCCTGGTGGGTTGATAATGGGAGCATAGGCTTATAAAATAGGGTTTGGTCATGAGGATGGCACTAATGAGAAGGTATATTTGCACCTCCTTAGTCATCCTGGTAAAAGGCTCCAGGGCTATGGTTCTGGGTGGACTAGTAGATTAAGAAAGGGGTTCCTCTCATTAGAAATTAACTCAAATATGAGGAGATAATTACAGCAAATGAGGGTGTGAAGAGCCTCAGCTGACAGTAGTTAATGGTCAGTAAATAAAAGGTTCACTGGGTCCACATGTCCCTCTTCTGGTGAGGAGGCTTAAGGGATAAATTGACCGGGTTTTCAAGAAGATGAGCCTTGATTTCTATGGCTTGCTGCATCTGATGCAGGTAAGTTTTATTGTTCTCTGGTTTTGTCTCATGTCTGATTGCATCTCCCAGTAACAGCACTTTTTTGGTGTGTGTTTTTGCTGCTTGTTTGCTGCTGGAAGTGTCTTAATCCACCCTGCTGATTAAATAGAATGAACTAAATCTGATATGAGCAGTACTGCTGACTTGTTGCCATTCCCTGTTTGCTGAATTACAGTGGTCTTTAAAGAAACTCTATTTGGGTCAAAGAGCTCCAAGAGTGGTTTTGCAGGAGCTAGGTGACTGCTCCAAGGCCTTTTGCAGAAGGAGGCATGCAGAAGATGAGGCAGTGATGAAGGGGTGTGTTCAGTGTTTTGCGGGTGACCAACCACATAGGCAGTTTAGAGGAAGCAGCAGTGATGAGCATTCCTGTAGTGTCTAAATTTTGCAGAATCTTTGCTTTAGAGCTGTGGCTATCAGACTTTCCTTTGTGACAAAGTGTATGGGGTGTATAGGAAACCTTGTGTTCTTGGATCTCCTGCTTTTCCCCTTTAGGTTTCCTCTTCCAGACAAAAGAAAAGCCATACTTTTGTGACAAGTTTTATACTGCCACCAGACAGGACTCTACACGATGCTGGGCACTTCCCCAAGGAGGTGCTGAGCCTTTTAAGCCTTGTGGGTTTAAGGGCCACTGGGTCCTTAGCATCTTCGAAGAACAGAACCCTGTGATGCTCAGTTTTCCCAAGCATGTGGCCAACAGTTTGCAGTGAATAGGGACAGCCTAAAACTTGCTGTTTTGTTTGCTGAATCAGGGCAGTGAATGCATGTGCATCTTGGAGAGTGTGGACAGGCCTGTTGACTCCTAAGGACCACTCATGTGCCTTAATTGAGTATGTGCATGAATGCTCAACTGGTTGGGATCAGCATAAACATCCCTGAATGTCAAGCTCTCTTCTGTGTCTATTTTGTAAAGCTAATGACCACCAGGCATTAAAAACTTGGTTCTCATCTTTGGAGATATTGAGGCATCTTGGTTTATATTTTTAAAGGTGAATGCCTTCACCTTATAATAAAATGTCTTTATTTCAGAGACATTGGAGCATAGAAAAATGGAGAGGTGTAAACTTAATGCCCTTGGAAGTTTGGGATTTTTTTAAATGTCCGTAACTTAACAAAGGAGCCAAATAATGTCATTTAGAAACATTTAAAAACACAAAATCATGCTCAGCAGACAGCTCTTATGACAAGGCTCTGCCCAGAGTGAATTTTTATGCTTGAGTTATAAACCCTTGAAAAATAGGGATCCTAATGCAAAAGCTGACACAGCTTTAACTAAAGCAGCTCTAGTAAGTGCTGCTATAATTATTTGCTCATTAATTACAAATTTTGCAAGACACGAGAGTAACACAAATTGGAAAATAGGAATAATTATCAGTAATAATGCCGCAGAAGCTGGACACATTGAAAGTATCTTCCTCTTTAAATTTAATAATAGCAAGACAGCTAGGAAACTAATAAGAAATACATAATTGAAAATTAACCTTGCAAATCTGCTGTTAATAAACCATGATACTCTTGTGTTACAATAATTTTACAGAGCCCTTAATTTGCATTTGAAGTGTTATTCCAGGTAGTACTTTGTGTGTTCACAACAATTAGTATGTCTTTGAATTAAAACAAAAATGTGAAGGTAGAATTTGGTATAGCTGAAGAGTACAGAATAGTATGTACTGTAGGTTTTAGTAGCTCAGAGCTCAAATGCTTGGAAACCAAACGTACAATGGTGATTTTTGTGCCGGCTGTTATGCTTGAATGCTGTTTTGTTGTTGTTGAATTCGAGTATTGTAGTGTTCTGTGCTTTCATCCTTAGCTTGTGTAAATATACTAGTTGGGCTGCTGGATCACTTACGCTTTCTCATTCTCTGACATGTGAAGCTTGATTACTTAGGGATGCCTGAAAACATTCAGTGCATTGGTAACAGGTAGTGTGTGGTCTTTGGAATGCTCTGCTATGGTGCATGCTTGGACTATAATATTTGGGTAGTTTTAATGGATCTAATGGGACTGACTGCTGGAGGTACTGGGGTTGGCTGAGGGGGGTGGGTCAGCACAGCCTGTGGCTCAATGGAAAGATTCTGCTTTACTGCAGGGTGGCACCATGTGCCTGAGGTTTGCCCGTGGTTCTGCATTCAAAGGGAAATGGCACTTCCTTACGGATGTTTTATATCTGTTGCCAATCGACAGAAGTCTACAAAAATATGTTAAATCAATCACTTTGCAAGTAAGGATGATGAGAATTGTTTATTCAAAGCTCAGACTGAGTCATCTGCTCTTGCTAAATATCTCCCACTCATAAAATAAACCTGGTGCGTATTGCTGCCTGCTCCTTGTGTTCAGTCACTGAAAACTTGCACGTTTGTAGCCAAGAAGTGTTTAATAATTTTGGAGTTCTTATCTATGAAGCTCTGAGTGCTCAGCTGAAAAAAGAGGATGGACTGTAACAAAGAGGAACGTCTCTGACTACAGGTTTGTACTTATACCGCAGTGTTAATGGCAGTGAAGGTATACACAGGGTTTCAAAGTTGTGTATGGCCAAGCAGCCTAAAAAATAAAAAATAACCTGGAGACATACAGTGTTTGGCATCAGAGAGGAGGAACACTGTACACAAACAATTGGGTTAAGTGTGCACTCCAAACAGTGTTTCTGCGCAATTCCAGACTCCATCAAGGGCCGCATGTAAAATGTTGGCTTCTTTGTGCAAACCCACAAATCCTAGGGAAAAGGCCATTAGGGGTCAGCAATTCAGCTGTTTGTCTGTTCACTTTATGTAAGAGGTTAGCAGCAGTATGTGTTTTGTCCAAAGCCAGCAATAGCAGGAACAGCTTGTTTCTGAAAGGGCTGTGGCTCCCCTAGTAGTGATAGAAGAAGGGGTCCTGAAATAAACCTCGAATGTGGATAGTCTTTGATTTGACCTTTTGTCCATTTATTTGGCTATAAGCATATGCTTAGCGCAGCTTTTGACTCCTGTCACTGCCTTCCCTTACAGCCTACATAGCTTAAGCACCACCAGCGCAGACATTTTTCCTCCATTTCAGTACGTTTCAGGGAATTTGGAAAACATTGCAATGTGGGACAAGAAGACATTTTGCTTGCCCAAACTGTTCTTCCAGAAGAGCTTGGGACATTGTATGGAAAACCATCTCCTCATAGCCTCGGGGTGAAGTCCCAACAGCATTGCAGATCTCAGTGGGTTCAGCCCATGGGAGGAGAGGATGGTGATGTTCCCCCTCCAAATGCCTTTGAAGTTAGTTTTCAGTTTTGTATTTTTTAAGATGTAAACTGACTTTAAGTGCCTTCTACTTTGGGGGTAAACCATGGAAAGCTCCCAAAGGAGTGGAGTAGAGCTTATATGGTGAACTTGGTGTGGCCATGTTTGACTTGTAACATGCCAGTTTGAGGAGACCTTCATTTGAGCCACAAAGCTTTATTTTGAAAATGGATCAGAGTGAGGATGAGTGTTCCTCAGCTTAACCCCGGTCAGGCTGTAACCACTGCATTTGTGAGTGTAAGAATTAATGGCACAGTGCTAAGAGATGACCCACTGAAGGACTGTTGAAGACCAGTTAGGTGCAGCTTTCCTTCCACGTGTGTCTGTAAGTCCTGTTAGCAGCTCCCTGCAGGTGCTGGGGCTGTGCTGACTTTCTTGTGGGGGCTCAGAAGCTCTGCCAGCCTCCCAACCTGAGAGAAGCTCTGAGCAGAGTCAGGTGTTGGGTGGAGAAGGCTTGGCTGACAGCTGCCTGGATGAAGAGGAGCAGGGAGAAGGCAGTCATTGCTCCAACCTTGAGAAAAAGGAGATAGACAGAAAATACCCCTTCCTCTGCCTGAAAAACAGAAGGCTCTTAAGAGAAAGGTGTCTCTTAATGATGCTCCTGAGGCAGCCTCTGCTGGTGACTCCTGATCAGTATTCTGTCCATCACTGCTTTCTCAAGGAAAGACACAAAGGAATGACTTACCCAAAAGGAAGCTATTTTTAGAAGATGAAGAGATTACTTTTTTCCCTAACCATTCTGCTGTTATTTATGTTGCGTAGTTCTTGAGTTATTTACTTCAGTGGGAGTTGATGCAAAGTGGGACGGTGTTTAATGTGTGGAAGGACGGTGAAATCCATCCTACAGCTGTCCTTGCTATTTCAGAGCTGGGATTTGATAGTCTTTCCAACCTGCAAATTGGATGGGTGCTTCTTGGGCATTGTCAAAGTGCAGCTGATTGCGAGGGGTGTTTGTCACCTCCAGTCCCTTCAGCACCCTGTGCACTGACCATGCTTCTACAGTTTGTCACTGTGGCATATTTTAACCTGCCACTTAACTCACCCACATGCATTTTCAAAACACTAAAAAGCAACTGATAATTCAAAGTGTGCTCCAAGGTAAAAATAAAAAATGTTAATACTTTTCATCGATCAAAGCTAATTTATGCGAACTGGGCTCTGCTCACAACTGCAGCAAGGTATAAATGGTGACATCATTGAGCATGAGCTCTGCCAACCTGAGTTAGTGTTGGAATGACAATGGAGTGATTTAACTATTATGATCTCACTTAATATTTCATACTTAAAATGTAGCCTAACCTGTAATTCAGGGTTATATGGAGTACACAGTGTAGAGTTACTTCAGAACAGATTTTGACACAAACTTTGCAGTTAAAGGAAATGTTTGAGTGACATACATACTACATATGCTGTTACTCTGTAAGGTTGCTGGAAATCTCTTCAGAAAGGAGAATTTATTGTGGAATGTTTTCTATTTTATATATGTGTGCGCATGTATAAAGACAGATGCACAAAGCCAGGGGAAAATCTGGAATGTTCTTAAGCTTTCTGATGTGATATCATCACAGGAGAAGAAAATCATTGGAACTGAACAAATATTGATGCAGTTTTTAAATCCCAGACCCCATCATCCTCACAACTGTGACAACAACAGAACACTGCAGATGTGATGGGTGATAAGTTAGAACTTTTAACAACAATTTTAGTTTCCAGCCTTTTACAGAAACAGTGCTAAAGTGACCTCACATTCAGTGAGGGAGCTTTTGCAGCTGGTCTGAAAAAGCATCAAGTAAAGCAGCAGGAAAAGCAAAGCTTGATTTTACTTGATGCTTTGGCTCCCTAGGCGTGAGGCTGATGGGGGAGGATGTGCTTCCCCTCTCCATACCTCAGTGTGGAAAGACAGGATTGTCCTAACACACAGTCTTGCCAGGCTGGAGAAATGAACTGACAGCCCTCATGAAGGCCATCATAGACCATGTGAAGCCCTGCACCTTGTGGAGTAACTCCATACAACGGTACAGGCTGGAGACTGGCTGAGGAGCAGCTTTGCAGGCAAAGACCTGGGGATCCTGGTGGAAAAGCTGAATATGAATCACCAGTGTGTCCTTGCAGCGAATAAGTAAGTGCTCAAAGCTTAAATGGAAGAGGTTCCACCTTTGAAGTTGGCCATGTTTTCAGCAAGGGGTCCAAACAGAGAGCCTTCAGAAATCCCTTGCAAACAAAATTATTCCATTATTTCCTCTAAGGCTGTCATGTTCTGTGTCATGAAGCCAGGTCTGGTTGCTCATTGCTGGCTACCAGCAGCCTGCATTTGAAAGCCCATTTCAATGATCACTCAGCTGAGGCTGAGACATTTTTCACTTAGAGAAGGACAGAGGATTTCATTGGGTAAAGTATTTTTGCACCTGTGTTTGAAAATGTTTGGAAAAGACATTTTCCATACCAGTGGAATGACCTTGTCACTGCTATAAATACTTAGCAAAAGCAATCATTATTAGTTCAAGTGTTTAAAATATAGTGACGTAGAAACATTCATCAATATGAGCCTCAGTTCAATTAGGATGAGAAAAGGAAGGGGGGGTTGTAAATCCAGAATTCTAGAATATTTAGTTTATTTAAGTGCTACTTTGGGATTTTTCAGTCCAGAATGAATTTCCAGTGTTCCTTACAGCTAATAGAAAGTTTTCCAATCAGAATTAGTTTAAGCCACTAGAAAACATCCTTTGTTCCTATATTGATAGAAACCCAGTATTATCCTTTCTTCCTGCTTGGCCTCCCCTGCCCTGGATGCAATGGCAGTAAACACAGTAGAAGGATTTGTATTACCAGCAAAGAACAACAATTGCATCAGTGTTTAAATTCACAAGGTTTGAGGATTGTAATTGGAGCTTATTTAAGCGTGGGGGGGAGGAGAATGTTTATTCCACTTTATTTTTAGGGGCTCTCCATTTGCATTATCTGTGGTTATCGCAAAGGGACAGGCGTTTTTCCATAGAACAGAAATATTTCAAAAATAGCCTAGAAGCCATGAGATCCCAGGAATAGGTTTCTCCCTCTAGTGGCAAAAGAAGGGAAGATAGAGAGCTTTCAAACCAGGTAGCTTCACTTTTTCAGAAGAGCATATGAGATAAAAGTCCTGTTGTTTCTTTATAATTTCAAAGGAATGTGGCACAAAATATTTGTAACTTTGTGCTTCTCTTTAGTCACTCAAATACTTGTAAAGTCAAGACACCAAAACAAGGATGTCTCTCTAATTTTTAAAATGACCTTGGGACTCAAAGTACAGCTGAGGCAACAACTGAGAAAGCCACGGAGCAGACATGGTACTTGGGAGTAACTGCTGGAGCTCGCTCAGCATCCATCCCTGCAAACACTGCATAGCACAGGGTGGCCTGCAGAGAGGGAAGAATGAGTGATCTTCAAAGAATTGCCTTGGTGATCGTTTGAATCACATTTGAGGTTCTCAATGCCTAAATTACCCCTTGTGCCTTTACAAGAAAGGGAAAAACATACTGTACCTATAGGCAGAAGAATCTGACCACCAGCTGTAAATCAAATAATAAGCACACTGAACCAAATCTACCACTTCTCTCCTATTTCTTCTGTCTATTGTTGTTGCCTCTACTACCTGAGAAGAGCATAAACCTGCTAACAGTTGTTTTAGACTTGGGCAGAAATGTTGCTCTGTGGAGGGAGGCTGGCTGCTTAGTGTTTTGGTGAAGTGTTACTTTAAGAGAAGAGATTATGTGAATGAAAGGAAAGGTTGAAACCACATCTTAAATTCAGGGATAATATCCTTCAGGCTTTATAGTGCTGAAAATCCTGAACCACTAAAGGATGTGAGCTGTTCTCAAAAGAAAACACAATCGGACACCCCCAGCCCCCCTGTGGCTGGGGTGCAGCTGATGGCAGACACCAGGTGGTGGAGATTACCTTTGCCTGATGTGGGGGGGCAGTAGCAGACATGGCCCTTTGCAGGGTTGGGGGGAGCATGTGTGCAAGCTTGCCTGCCTTCTTGGTAAGCTCCACCCAGGCTCTGGGAGTGAAGAGCTCTGCCTTGGGAAGGCCCAAGGAGGAAAATATGGCCAATGTCAGTAGTGCACCTTATTACATGCATGGTGTCCCCTGGGACACAGGAAATGTCTGTGTGACCTGTGAGGTCATGTGCATCAGACCATGATGCACGTGAAGTCTTTGGAAGTCTTCCTTCAGGGAGAAACTTAGGAACTCCAGAGTGAAACGCAAACTCTGTTCTTTCCAGTTGGGGTTGTGAATTAGCAAGGCAGCCTAATTGCAGCTGCTTTCTGTGAAGGTTATCAGTATCTCTTTGGCCTTTTCTGTTGCTTTGGAACCTGTTTCATGTTGGGACTTCCTGGGGACAGGACTTACTGCAGGAATTCTGGGTTCTGGCAGGCCTGTGTGTGCCTGCTGGCTGGCTGTGGCAGCGTGAGCTCCTGAATTAGAAGACCTCTTGGCAAAGGGTCATGTTTGCCTGTCACCTTGTCCTCAGGACCAGGTCAGCGTTTTGCAGATGTTTTCCCAGCAGCCATTGTGCCTGGAAGGTTCCATAGGACATTAATTAACAGCAGTACAGCAGTCACATTGGGAGTTATTTCATCCATGCTGTCCTGATCTGTGAGAAGGTTTAAATCTTAGTTACTTTCTAATCATAAAGCAATAATTCAGTCTCTTAAGGTGGTCAGTTCTTTGGATATGTTACCCTTGCTCTGACAGATACCTGGACTGCTTTTCCAGCCTCTTGTTTCTGCACTGTACTTGAAAACTGTTCTAATTTTATTTTACCTCCCTGTAAATTTTCCTTTCATTCTGTCTTTGCTTTTCTTATCGCTTTTTATGCTCTCAACTTCATTATGCAACTGTTCCAGTCCTGCTCTGTATTTGATGTTTTATAACTCGTGTCTGCCTTTTTTTTCCACTGTTGATTACTTTTACATTTCTCCGTTCCTTCACACTGGCTTTAAAAATAAAATAGAAAAAACAACTTGAACATTCCCTGTGCAATTACTGTGAGGTGGTACGCGTAACCCTTGGGCATACATTAATTTATCTTTGAACACTTTCCATTTCCTCCGTGTCCTTTCTCTCCCCAGCTTTATCATGTTGAATTTCACCCTGCACTTAGTCTCCCAACTTTGCTCTGCTAAAATCTAATCTACTTGTTTTCTAACTTTTAGTTGAACATTAATCCTAGTGAAATCCTTAAAGACTGCAGTCCTGATTCTCCCCCACACCTACATCACCAGTCATAATTGCTGTTACAGAAGCCTTGCTCAAGAGCTGCTCCTTACAAAAAGTCATCATCTTTCCATACTTGAAATAATGAAAAAAACGCCCTCAGCCAGGACCCACTGTAAGACTGCACAATAAGGAAAGAATTTTTTTCATTACATCCGCGTGTCACTCAAATTTCTTCCCCTCTCCAAATTTTAGCTTTTCACTTTGACATTGTCTCAGCAGAACATTTAAGCATCTGCCTAATTCTGAGAAATCTGTTATGGCTATAACTATTTTCTTTCCACTAAGAGTGTTGCTCTTGCCCTTTGGGCTACAGTCGTGCTCTTTCTCTGAGCTGGTGTCCAGACTTAAGTGGATGAATTCATTAGAAAAATGATGGGAGCAAGAGCAGAGCAGGTGCAGCACTGGAGCATTCTTGCCAGGCATGGAGGAGCTATACAGCAGGAACACTGGGGAGATACCCATCCCTGCCACTGATGCTGGGGCACAGTGCTTCCTGTGAGAGGTTTTTGCAGCTCATACCATGGAGCATACATGACCATGGGCCATGTTCCTTGGTACATTTAGTTGGATCATGCTGGAGTGGAATTAAAAAAAATTCCCCCAGCCCATCTAACCCAGTGCTTTGGGAGCAGCTGGACCAGGGTTTGACTTTGCAGCAGTACGTGAGTTTCACAGGAAGCACTCCAACAGATAAATTAGCAATAAAAAGATGCTTCCATCCTACAAACATGGACTCCTTGTATGTCAGGCAATGTGTGGCTTGGCCTATGATGGGTCCAGTGAGACTGGACTTTTGCTAAACAGAAGAGACATTCAACTGGTGGAGAGGGTGTTGAGTGGGTGATGCTCTGCAGAATAAGTGGTGTCCCACTTTTCTTCAATGCGGAGAAGGGAATATATACACATACATATATACACATACTACAGAGCTGAGAAAACAGCTTTTTGTATATGACTTCAGGTTTACTGGTAAGACAGTCTTCTGCAGAGTGATTTCAGCAGATGGCTGTAGTCTAAGAAGTACCTTTGAGCAGTGAGGAGAGCCAGCCTGGCCATGGCAATGTCCATGACAAGTGTCTTGTGAAATGTGCCTGCATTAGATTGTGCTGAGGTCACTCAGGGCTGCAGCATGCACAGAATGATGGAAAATGTATCATCCAGATCCATAAAAGGGACCACTCAGAGCAAGTCTCACTAGCAGTAGAAACAAACTGTCTAGAGATGGGTGGTGGTACAAGGAATGAAGAGGATTTTATCTCTGTAAGATGCAGCTGTATTACAGTTGCTATCTCTGTTAAATGTACTTCTTTGTAATGCTATTATTTCATATTGATTATTTAGTTTAAAGTTTCTGAATGTATTTGTCTTGATTTTGTCCTTGTGTTATCATATGTAATTAACACATCTAATAAAATATTGACTTTAAGTGACCTCATCAGTGTCATGGCTTACTAAGTTGTTTTTTTTTCATGTAATGTTCCTTTTCCTCTCTATTGAATGATTACATTCATTTGTTTATCATAATTTCTGAGTACATGTATTTTGGAAAATAAAACTGAAATGCCAAGTGCTTTCAAGAAACACTTTCAAGCACAGTAGTTGATGTATCTGTATTTAATTTTTTATAAAGTGCAACATGAAAACCTGTCTTCACCTTCATTGCTTTCTCTTCTCTATCTTCCACCTACTACATTTTTCCTCAGAAAGGCATCAGACAAAAAGAACAAAGATTCCTTGCATTAAAAGAAAACAACTTAAATATATATATTTTTTTTGCTTTGGCATTTAATCTCAAGTGAAAATTTGCAATTGGAACCCATGCTTTCAGTTCAAATTGAAAAAGTATTCTTCAAGAAAAAGTATTTGTTTGGAAAAAGCTCTAATTGTAAATGTTGGTTCTCACAATAAATATTTCCGTAGCATATTTGAGTTGATTAAGCTGTCACTTTTTTCAGTGCCAAAAGTGCAAAATTGGATCAACCCACATCTTGCTTATTTACATGGCCAGTTTTAATTTATCATTAGTTCTATGGAGTGCTAAAGCTTTTAGTGGAAAACAATACCTTTTTCACTTAATGGATGATCATTTAGCGCAAGATAATTTTAAAAGATTTATATGGCATCTCTGCCATGGCTGTAACATAACCTCAACGTGATAAACTTTCTCCAGAAGAAGGATTAGCACTTTCTGATGGCTTTTTCCTGGGTATTTGTTTCGTCGTAAGTTCAATAGCCAACTTAGCCAATGTACACTGTGATCAGAAATCAGGTACTTGGCATTGTAAAAATATTTCTGGGTTTGGCTGTACTTTCCATTAGACCACTTTTTGTCAGGTAATGCAATAGGATTTCAATCTGGATCACTGCCTCTTTTTTTAATTGGAAGATAAAAACAAGCAATTCAAGTCAGTCTGAGAGAACTGGGGAGGCACTCTCTGTCCCTGTGTGCAAGTCTAGGGGACGGAAGCTGTACCCAGAAAAGATGAAATAGTAAGTGAAAAGAAGTGCTTCATCAAATTAAGGGAAGAGACTGAACAGATGACAGTAAGAAATTGTGTGTGAGGATATTTTCAACTGTGTTTGGACTGAGATCCTGGGACTGACTGACAGCTGTTTAGTGAGGAAGATTATGCTGAAAGCTGGACCTGAACTTGTTAAACTAAAGTTTAAGGTTAAAAGCTTTGAATTAATGTGTTGTTCAAAACTGAATGAGTGCAACACTCATCATCAGCATGGGTTGACTTTGCTTTATGTGCTAAATGCAGGAAAAACTAGGCTTCCCCTGGTTTTAATTGGGTTTTGCTTCAGTTAGCCTCTGTCCAGCTGGGTTTCAGAGCTATCGTCCCTGTGGAGCAGGATCTCTTCTCCAGCTCCTGCTGAAGCTGAGTGGGCATGGCCAAGGATGATCATGGAGCTGACAGGAAGGTTTAGATTTTTTCCTCTAGCTCTTCTTTCTAAAGTGGATTTCCTACCTGCACTCTTGATCTCTGATGCTGCACTAGATTTGTTTCTTGGCATGGAGAGGCACATTGCATGTTGCACGTATCTTCCTCTTTCTACTAAAAAAATACACTTCAAAAAACCCTGAGAAAACAAAGCCCCAATAAACCCCTAATCCTCCAAAACTACAGCCTGCAGTTTTAATGATCTCTTATGTGAGTGTAATAATCCAAAGCAACATCTATAAGCTTCATTTTAGAAGTGATTAACAAAGATGGTTTTAATATCTTTCATGTAGTGTAGAAGCTGCTGAAAGAACAGCAATGATCAAGAGGCAGTTATGTTTTTGCTGATGTCTGGAATTGAAATACTGGTCGATTTTTTTTTCTTTTTTTTGGGGGGGGAACAACTTTTCTTCTTGAGGAAAGAACTTCTGAGTGCAATCAATTAAAGAAAAGATCTGATTTGCTTTGTAATTGTTTTTCTGTCTGTATGAATGATGTAAGGGCATATTGGAAGAATTTACTTCACTACTCTGTCTTTTCTAAAATAACAGGTCTACTGGTTGATTTATGGGTTGTTTGTTTTGTTTTTGTTGTTCTGTCTGTAGGTGAGAAAAAGGTTAATTTGCTTGAGAAATCATGTCTATGCCAGAGAAGGTCAACTTGTTCCATCATCGTGTACTGCCATTGGAAGCTGACCTGAACCTAAACACAGTGGTTTAAGGGAAGAATTAGGCTTCCTGTTTTTCTGCATGCTTTTCCCAGCATTTGTTTTCTCCTTTTTTTTTTTCATAGTTTCTCAAAAAAGCAGGAGGGTGTGACTCAGTGGGTAGTTGCTTATATCCTCCCCAGAACAGATTCTGTTCATATTCCTGACGTTCTGCTTCAAAAAATTCAAACTTTGCTGTGGCTGTGCTAAGCTCAAGGTATCTCTCATTCTCTGACTGACCAAAAGCCAAAATACCACGAAGTACCTTTTGAACTGTGTTAAAAGCAGTGAAGAAATATTCAGGTACAACAACTGGGAAAGAAAGGGAATGTTAAATTTGTCGAAGAGCTGTCCATAAATATAACCTAGTGGCCAATGTGGTTCCTGGGGATGTCCCCAACTCCTCTTCCTCAGCTTCTTGGCTGAACTATTTCTGTGACTTGTAGGATGTGGACCACAAATGATGGACTAAGGTATTGTTAGAGTTTAAACCTTTTGCAATGACTTAAGTGAATTAAAATGAAGGGGTTTCATGTTGTGTGTGTTTTCTAGTAGAACAAGTTTAATATTAATGTAACAGAAGTGGGTGTCTGGTTCCCTGCTCTGTCACCCATAGCTCACTGCAGCTGAATGCAAAACATCAAAGTGTTTGAGTCCCTTCTGTTTTATTTGGGTTTTTTTCTGCTTCTTTTTTCTCTTCCTTCATATGTTTAAGTTCATGTACACAATACATATGTTCAATATGTCTGTTCATGTGTCGGAAAGCAGAATGGTGGTGATGGAATATTTTTTAGAGCAATAATTTCAGAGAAATATTAAGTCTTGTGGAAATGATTTAGTTTCAATTTTCCAGACGTGGTGAGATTAAAAACTGGTTATTGGGCTTGCCATATTTTGCCCATGTTCATTTTATAAGGTTATTTAAGTATTATCATTATGTTTTGACCTCAGTGTGTTTTTTCCCCCTTCATTTTACGTACCTAATTACAATAGATCTGTAACTTTATTTTTGTAGAGTAATAATTTGCTGGTTTTCAGTTCTGAAGAACTATTCTCTTAGGTTTAAACAGAGTAAATAAGTTGAGGACGGGGACAAAACACTGTCAGAAGGGAGAGCAAAGAAAAGCAGTGTGGTCTCTGAAGCTGGGACAGAATTGCAAGAAGAGATGTAGATGATGAACAGATCAGTGCTCCAGGCAAGTCTTCTGTCTCTGTGGGCTTTTTGCATGGACCACTTTTCTTTTCTGAGGACCTCCTGGGGAAATCCTGTCTGACCAGAAATTACTTGTAAAGCTAATGGTGTTTGTGCTTAAAAGCAGAATTATTTGGACAGACGATAAATTAGGGAACAATAAAGTCATAGGTGTAAGTTATCACTGAGGGGGAATATGAGGAAGGGGCATGTAGACTTTGTGCTAAATGTGGGAAAAACTAGGCTTCCTGTGGAGAGGGTCCTTTCATTTTTGTGAGGAAGGGACAGGTAGACTACTATATTAATTAAAAGGGGCTGGATGTAGTGGTTTGGGGAAATCTTAATTTCAACTAATTTGGTGGCAACTGAATGATAATTCGATGGTGATGGGGGTATGTTGGCAGTGTATGAATCTGAAATGCAAGTCAGCAGGGGTCCCTTTTGTGTGTGCATTTTTGGTGCCTTTGTTATTTTCTGAGAGACTCGCAGAGAAAAAGCAGCACTTCAAGAAACCTCGATTTGTTTTATATAGCTAGTCTCGTTCCTGGGGTCCTGCTTTGTGCTTTTGTGGATGTGCAATTGGTATTAAGGTACATGGGATGCTGCAGTGGGGACTGGAAAGAAAATAGCCTCTTTTTTTTTCTTCCTTTTACTGGAAAAGTATGTAAATTATGATTGGAGTTTGCCAGTATGGAAACAAATGCCTTAATTTACTTGCATAGGCTCTCAAGACTTCAGGATCTTCAACCTTTTCAGGTATAAAACCCCCTTCAATAAGACATTTACAGGATTTTACATAATTTACTATTTTTGATGAAAAATAGCATTGAAGTGACACCTGAGGCACCACATCCATCAGCCTTTGATAAGAGATGGAAGTTGGTCAGTCCTGTTCTTGTCATTTATTAGGACTGATTCACAGGGTGAAGAAATGGCAGCTGGGAAGAGTTAGTTATACAGTAATTTCTGAGCTAGAGTGGCATAACTGGTATGAAAGAGACTCTGGTTTCCTTTAGGCTTCCTGTACATCATTACACATCTGTGGTGGTCACTTCATATACTTGCAGGTCAAAACACTTGGTATTTTTTTCTTTTTAGTAGTTTCTTATATGATTTTTTTAAAAAATTCCTTTTCTTGAAGTAATTCTTGAAACATTTTCAAAATAAGTGTTTAATTTAAAAAAATATTTGTGCATCCTCTTCAAATTTTGGGGATACATAGCACAATATACAATAGCTCCTATTACAGATTAAACGACCTGCAGAATTGGTCTTTGCTTTTCCTTCCTCTGGGTAGCTCATATATCGTGTCCTGTTTAACTCCTTCAAGATGCACATGAAGAAATTTCACGTATACAGAGGCAATCAGGCCTCCCCCTGTCCTTGAGCCTTCGTGGAAAGGATGTATGAGTTGGAATTTTCGACTACATATTATGGAGTTTATTGCCAGTGGAGTATGCATAGATCAATATTCAATATAGCTGTAAACATACGTCCTTCAGACACACACTAGGCGCCCTTCATTGCCTGCAGTCCGGCCGGCAGCTCACTGAAATAACAGCTTACAGCAGCCCAGCAAGGATAACATCTTTCTGGTTGCCCCAGCTCAGGGTTTATTAAAGCAGATGGTCACAGGTGAGTCTTGGCACTTCTGAGACATAAAGTACCACCTGCTATTTGTTTTCCTTTAGGGTAAAATATGAGAGGATCTTTCCCCAACATTTCACAGAGTGAAATAGCCAGGATGCTATGTGTAGATCTTTTTGCTGTGCTAATAAAGACAGCCCACCAGTGTGCAAGGTCAGCTGGGGCCACAGGTATTGCTCTGTTAATTAGCATATTTCTTGAAAGTTAAGTGAAGACTGAACTTTCCCATTTAATATACTATGATTAAATAATGCCATATCTTTGCAAGAAGGATTCTTCCATCCTGAAGAAGGTCTTTATCTTGCCTCTAAGTGAGAAGTGACAAATACCTTCCCTATAAAACCAAAAGGGAAAAACTGTGGTTAGTTATTAAAACTGTTGAGGTTAAACTGCTGTGTATGGGGTTTTATTTTTTCTATTGCTGTATGATCTCTTGTTCAGTTTAAGATTGTTTTAGATCGGACAGCGAGTGTTTGTAGGGGTCTGAGGGCTGTCAGTGCTGTGAATGTTTTTCTTGTTATGGAGAAAAGGCTTTGTCCAAGTGCTTATCATGTGCTGGAAGGACTGTGCATGAGAAATAATTGCCAGGGAATAAAACTGCTGGCAGTTCTCATTTAACCCACTTCCACGGCACATACTTCAAGTGCCATACAAGCCTAAGCAACATGCAAAATAAAACAGGGATTTGTTTCCTTCTGTGTGAATTTCCTGGTTTGAGATGCCTTGTCAGGCAGGCAGAAATAATTATTACTGGGAGAAGATGGGAATTCTTTCCTCAAAGATATTAATTCGTTCATTCACCAGGAGAACAATTAATGACAACTCACTAATGGCTGCAACATTTTATTTTCTATTTCCAGTGGTACGTGCAGAGCCAGGCTTCCAAGTGCCTGGGTACTCCCTGCCTGGCCCCAATTACTTTGGCAGGGAGGCATGGTATTGCTGCAGGGACCAGTTCTTCCCCCGGCAAGCCGATTCCCAGCCAAGAATAGGTTTGAGCTTTTGGCATTGAAGTAATGCATATGAGTAGCACTGGGTAGCAGAAATCACTGATTGTTTCCAGTAAAGGAGTGGCAGTTGTGTTTTAACTATGTAATTAATTACTGCAGATTTGGGGGTGGGGAGAGGGGAGAGTATTTGGGTTTCAAGGCTGAGCAGCAGTATGTGAGACTTCCTAATCGAGTAAACATTTCCCTGAAAGATAAAACACACAAGGAAATGGAAGGATCTTAAAAACAAATCTTCAATAAAATAAAAATAAAACCTAAATTGTACTCTCTCTAGTTTCCTTGTGCAGGCTTTTGCCCTGAGCCTGTGGGTAGATCATTGGTTGTTAGATGGTCAGTCTCCCAGTATTTAGCTTTTACCACTTCCAAAGTGACTTTACATAGCTGTAAACACACACATGAGATCTTTGGTCAAGCCAAGGACAGGGAGGATATCTGAGGTGGGATGAAAGAGGGGTTTGCAGGTTTGTGTGTCATGCTTATGCAGAAGCAAAAATGCATGTGCTGTGTCTAGTACTTTAATACAGGGTACCAGTCTATAACTTATGTTTGAGAGACCAATGTCCCTTGATCTGTTTTACTGACCTGGTGGCCTGAGAAGGCTGCAGACCTGGGTTTGAAGACAGCCACTTGGTCAGCCTGAAGCATTGTCTCCTGAGGCATCCACCAACACCATCAGCAGGGAAGAGGGAACTACTCTAACTCTGAGCCTGCTACCATATTGCTGGTGTGGTGCAGCAGTGAGAAATCTGGTGACTCAGTTGGTGGCAGCCCTAAATGTGTCCAAACCTTCCTGATCACTGGGTTGTTGCGAAAGTGTCTAAGAATCATGTCCAAGCTGTTTAAAGTAAATCCTGTTGGACAAATTCAGTAGCTTAATAACGAGAAGATGTCAATGGAGGCTGGGAGCTTAAGTCTTTCACATTCATTGAAAATGTTACTTTTAATGCATTACCTCTTCAGACTTTAAAGGAGAAAAACCCAAAGGTAGCTAATAATGAAGTGATTAACTGTAATAATATGCTGCATGTTTTGAAGTGAGCAGTATAGGTGCAGACACATCAGGAAAAAATGTATACATTAATATGTGTACAAAAGTGTGGTTTATGATTTAATTACAGTTCTAAAAGTAACAACTCAGGGAAGGAACATAATGCCCTGATGTTTGCATTACTCTTGCACAAAGAAACATTCAAAAGTTGGTTTGTAACCTACATTAATTAATGGCTTTTGTGTAATTTGTTTCTGTGCTGCCTTTTCTATTACACTGCTATGGGTGATCCTGGGAAGTGAAGGAGAGAGTCTGAGTTCGGGAAGGCATCGCTCCTCCTCCAAAAAGTGCTGCCATAGCAGAAGCAGCCTTTGATCCCAGAGGGGTGGTTGTGAGATTTAAGACTCTCAACGTTCCCATTGCTGAATATGTAATTTAGGTCGCTGAACTATGTTTTGGTGGAAGATACTTATCTATTCCACTTCTTGCTGATGTCATGTGCTGGGAAATCAGATGTTAGAGTGCAAAAATACATGAGAGGCTAGACTTAAAATGGCATAAAATAGAAATGACTGGGTGACTGACTGCTTGCAGATTGCAATAGTGGTTGTAGGGGATGAGGGTCACATCACTTCTTCTATACTTGTCCTGCTCTATACAAATTTTGATAAAAATATAAAACCAGCTTTTCTCTGCCTTTAATTTTTAGTCTCTACATGTGCAGAAAGTGAGCAGAAGACCCCCAGGAAATATTGTCTCCCAGTCGCTACATAGAACTCGTCTCTCTGTTGTAACACCTCTGTTCAATTTAGGGCACCTGAGAGGGTGTTAAATTCAGGTGTTTTCCCCTACTACAGAAATGGTCACTACTAGCAAGAAAGATTAATTCAACCCAAAATAGACCACCTAGAAAGAATGGACTTCTGGGTGCATGATAGTGGGACCTTACTAAGAGGGCAATGAAAGAGCCTAATATGGCTCAGATGGCTGCATAAGTCAGGCCTCTCTGACCTTCAGGATACCTTTTTCTGGGAAGCATTAGTTAAATTATTTCATTGTTTAACAAAATTATTTCATCATTTAACACAGTCATTGGCTGTTGGTAAGTGCTCAGCAGCGTGGGGAAGCGTTTCCCACACTATCGGTCTGTAGGTGAACTCTTCTCTCCTGAGCTTTGCTGGGTCAGCTACAAAGAAACTGGAGATTAACTGACTCTCTAGAAAGGTCTATCTGGATTTATGTAGTTTTCCAAACATTTTTCCTTCCCCCGGCCCCAGAGCCTGCTAAGTTTTTGCTTGGGGGAAATGGTTAACAGGGAGTAAACTTAGAGGAAGATATGTAAGTGCTTTCCTTCATTGCAAAAGTACTCAAGAAGTTCGGCTGATGATAGTGCTGCAAATTTAAATAAGTAACAAAAAAATCCCCAAAACATCGCCCTTGGGTAACAAAAGGAAAATATGCCTCCTAGGTAATTTGTCAGGCAGTGCTCAGAAAACAGCAAGAGAAAAATAAATTATTTTTTTCCTAACTCTCTCTCATAGTACAAGAAAAAACAAGCAGTTTTCCTCTTCCCTCTATAAAATGTCAACAAATAGTGATTAGTAATGGAGCTGTGAGAAATATCGATTATTTTGCTCGCTGGTATTAGAAACCCCCTAATTTACAGTAGCAGCCAATGCCAAGATAGCAATCTGGATTTTGCAAATCAATCTTCGGGTTTGTTGGTGCTGAGATCTGAAGTATCAGAACTACTAAGTTCACATTTTCTGCAGTTTTTTAATCAGATTCCAACCTTGCTGTATCTATAAAAGCAACCAGCTTTCTAGTGCTGTGGCTTTGGATGACATATTGAACAATACAATTCAGTATACATACAAATCGATAATAGTTCACATTTTCAGTGAAACCCGGAGATTTTAACAAGATAGGAACATGATTTTTCCTTCTTTTTTTTTTTTTTTTGTGATCTTCCCCCCCTTTCCACCAAGATGTACATACTGTGAGAATGTCTGTATAATTAATAGATATATATAACCATTATATACAAATACACATATTTATATTTATTACTGGAATGTACTTATTTGTGCTTCCTAATGGCTAATTAATTTGGAAAAACTCACAAAGCCAATGATGTATATTGTGTTAAATTGCTTGCTAAATCAGAGATATCATTCTGGAATTTACTGTGAGATGTTAATTGCTGAGGTTATCATCAAGTAGAAGTTATACCCAGCTTGGCATAATTTGTCACTTATAACAACACTTCTCTTACTAAAAGTTACAGGATTTACAGATGACTTGATCCAGATCACCTTTATACAGCAGTTAATAATTAGCTCCTGGGCTACCAGCTTTTGCTTTAAAATTACCTTCCTGCTCATCCAGTCTTGCTTTTAAAAACAGCTTAAGATTATGGAATATATTTGCCACTGTGGCTACTGCATTTATCTTAGGCACTGGTAACTTAAAATCTGTGCTAGACACTTTCACCATACCTCAGAGTGAAGCTGTCTCTCTGGATTTCTCTCTCTCAAGAACTGATTCAAGTCATAATTCTTTAGCAGTTGTGGCATAAATACTGCTGGTAATCTCCCTAACGGACAAAAGGCACAAGCAACTGCTGATTTCAAATAAATTGGCAGAGTTTCCCTTTTCTTCATTAGCTTGCCACTCTGAAATAAAAAAATCCCATCCAAAATAATTAGCAACTGTGAGGAAGATTTCCCATATCTGTAAGAACGCTGCAGAATTCAAACATCAATTCCAAATGTTCCTGTGACTCTTCACACACACCTCTGGCTGCACGCGGCCTTTCTGCATGAACACGGTACAGTGGGCTGGAAAAGAAACATTTGAGATTATTCACCAAAAAGAAAAAAAATTTAAGCTCGTATTCAATGAGGTGAAGGTATAATTTTCCTACTGGGCTGGGAGGAGGTGGGGAGGGAGAGCGGGCACATCCAAAGCTTTTCTGTTTAACACAACTGTATTTCTAAGTTGAACACATATCTGGTATCTTGCAAAAAAAAAATATTTTTGGAATACCTTATCTCTCAATCATTTTTTGTTATTTTTCCCCGATCTTAGTAACTTTTTGCCGGTAGTTCGTTACTTTAACAAGTGAGATATATCGAGACATAATTCAAAATGACAGGAAAAGGGTAACCAATATACGGTGCACAAATGACTCCCTGTTAACATGTCACGTATTACATCCTTTATTAAAACCAGCCCCTGCACAGTGTCAGCAAGCAGCGATTACAACCAGCAGCCCAGCTCAGCTTTGATGGATTGTTTTAAAGCCCTCTACTACGTGGAGTAAAATATTAGCATCAATATAAACACACAATATTGCTTATATCTTTTTTTAATTTTTATTTTCTTTGCAGGGATTTACACCCAATCTTTTTAGTCACAGCTCATAGTTTTAAATAGGCTTCCCAAGACAGCCTGGATTCCAAACCTTGAAGGTATTTCAGCATCCAACTTCTGCATGATCAATTAATTTGAGGGTTGACATACTTGACAAACTGGTGTCTGTGTCTCTGCCTCAGCTCTGCAGCTTCCTTGCATTCCTCTGACTACCTTAAGTTTTCATACCGCTTCCCTTGTACTTGGGATAATAATTTTTCAAATGAAATGTTTTTCTTTATTGTATGCTATTTGCCACCAGCTTTTAATTATTTTTTAATTTTTTTTTGTTTTGAAGCTGTGCATAAACCCTGAATTGATATATAAAGGATGCCAAATTCCCATGTGCTTGGCTCAGTTTTACCCTTTGTGCCCGACTCTGTTTTTCATTGTTCTGGAACTGGAAAATCCTGACTCCTTATTCCAGTGTTAGTGCAACAGATGTCTCAGAGTCCCGTCTTCGGCGAACTTTTCTGAAGCAGTCAGTGAGGAGATATACTGTCACTACTGAATAAGGGAGGATTAAGGAATACACAGCTTTTTAAACCCTGTGTATATATTTCTGGGATCTGTGTGTTTACACACAGATGTCAGGCATTGTTTTAAAACTGACTGCTAGTACAAACAAGCGTATGTGCTATTATTTATTGATTATGATAATGCCCTTTACGCATCACAAAAGCTTTCATCAGAAAATAGGTTTTGTAGGGTGTAATCTTCACAAATATTGGAGGCTCAAAATAACGTCCTGAGGGGTCTATAAGTGGAGGAAGAGGATTGGGAAGGAAAGAGCAGACCTAGCACTGCGGACTGGCTGTGGGTAGGGATGCTGGCAGTGCCTGTGAGGGAAACCCACCCCAGGGTATAGCCCTGGCAGTTTTCCATCCCGCGGCAGTACCAGCACAGTGGAAAAATGCCACGTTCTTGTGGCGAGAAAGGTGATGGTATGTTTATCATGCAGGGAAGAAATAAATGGTAGCCATTACAAAGGTGTATAATTCAGCAATTACAGTTATTTGTTTTTTCTGACACCCCCTGCAAACAGTTATCGCTTCAGTCAAACATAATTTGATTATCTTTTTTTTTTTTTTCCTCTTTTTCCTGCTACTGTATGTTAACAGGGCAAATAAAAGGGAATATAGTGCAGTCCCTTGTAATAAAGAAAACAGCAGCAAACTATTAATACTCTTTGAAAAGAGTAGTTTTAACAAAGTAAGCAAGAATCATTTTCTTTGGTTGAGTGTTGATTCCCTAGTGTGCTCTCAGTAAGTAATTAGAATGGCCCAGTGAATGTCAGCATCAGCTTGTTTATTCTCATTATTTTATCATTTTAAAAACCCTCTAGGTGATGAGACATGCAGTATAGAACATAATTACCATTATTAGCATACTAATTGGACACAAAAATAGGCCAACTACAAGGTAGCCAACTGAATAATTTCACATTAATCAAACACCATAGTGAATAAGCCTATTGTTAAATTGACAGCTACAATAATTGGCAATATTTCGCTGCGAAATATAAGAAATTCCTTGTAATATCTCTGCAACGTTATATAATTTAGTAATTTCCCATATTTCCAGACTTAACTTTGTAGACCTAGTTCAAGTTCAAGAAAACATCATGATAAGATTATTAGTCTATTATCAAGTGGACGATGCATACAAAGACCTCCTTGTTAGCATTCAGGAATAGATTTACACGATAAGAAAACAAAAAGGCTACCAATTTAGTGACTTGTTGCTTCAGCATTGAATATGTATAAAGGTTTATTGTAAGATTTATTTTTTAACAGTATATTAGAGTCCAACTAGCATCTTCAAGAAGCATAGAAATTGGTAAAGAAATTTAAAAATGCAAGTGGTAAAATACAAAAACCCCAGTGGGAACTGTGGCTTTCATCCTTTAGGATATGTTTCTGGCTGAGGCTGGTTGGCTTTTAGTTGTGCATTTGTGTGGTGCCGTCCCCTTGTTTAGCAGTGAGCTAGAAAGTTGCAAAGCCACCACCAGAAGTGAGAATTCATGAAATGCTCAATTAGTAGCAGACAGGAAGGAAAAACTGGCCCGAGCTGTGTTTGACTTTGAAAACCTTGGGGGAAATAGGACAGGAAAGGAGCGGGTGGAAAGGCGAGGAGAGACAAAGACGGAGAAGGTGTAAGCAGGGAAAAATGAGGGTTGCAGCAGAGGGAAGGAGACCGATAAGGAGAACAGAACCAGATGGTGAAACAAGAGGAGCAGAGCCAGGAGAAGACGAGAAGAAAGAAAAACAGTGAGGAAGAAAGAAAATAGTCATGAAGAAAAGAGAGGAAGAGAAGGTAAGGTGAGAGTTGGGGAAGGGAGTGCAGATTTGGAAGAGTATGAAACAATATTCTTTTAAGAATTCAAAGGCGAGGGGAAACACAAGTATCTCACTGAAAGAAATGTTTCCTTCCCACTCCCCAGGCTTTCAGAGATGTGGAGACTGGGAAGGAAGGTGGAAAGGATTCTCTTTTAAGCCTCTGTTTATTTCGATAAGGAAAAAGTTTTTTGAAAAATTAATGTAAAAACTTTATTTCATCAGGTTGTTCACGTTGGCATTGGGTGCTCGCTAAGGACATGCACTGCAGCTCAGGGGCACGCAGCAATAGTACCAGTTCCGAGCCCCCAAATACTCCTGGATGGCTTCTTCTTTATAAGTGCAGTGATAAATCCAAAACCATGTGGGTAAACTTGACTGAGGGCACATAACTTTAAAGAAATGAAAGGGAAGGAGGCTCAGAAAGAGAAAGAAAATGTTGGCATGGTTTTTATGAAGTGCCTGTTGTTGCAGCACCAGACCTGGCACCCACCGCAGTCTCTGTAAGTCTTTGTATTGGCACCAGGTCCGGCCTCTCTTGCAAAGTTTGGAGAAGGGAGACTGCATTGAGCATGGGCTAGCAACTACCTGAAATATCATTATTTCGGTTAAATAATGGAATTGTTTCAATTTCAGTTGCCAAAGGGGCAATTTTGGCGACAGGGCTACAGAGCCCTCTTTGCTGTGAGAGGTCACTTGGGCAATTGTAGCACTTACCCAAATGCGCGGTTCTGGTAGGAGCAGCTCTTGAGAATCTGCTGATTTAATTAAAAGCAGAAGCAGCTTTCTATAAGAAGTAACCTCTAAGTTTCTGTTGCAATTCAACTGCCTTATTTCGAACAAAGCTATAGGAAAACCCACCACCTTACAAGCTATAGCAGTATTTTTTTTTCCAGTTGTTCTTTGCTTATTAATTTGATAATGGGAAATTCTCTCCTAACGATCAGGGATGCCTGCATATATATCACAGGTTGTCTACAATCCCAGTTTATTGATTACCTGTTTTATTTCCCTCTGTATTGCTGGTCTCTTCAGTAGCAAACCCACGATAAAAATTACCTAAGTCTATACTTCAGATATGACTTGGTACAGAGAGGAACCACCATGGGAAACGTCAGAGGGTACTAACATCAGCTAATATGTGCAGTATGTGCTCAGACTTCGTTTTAAGCATAAGTGTACAAGATACAGCTTAGATTTACTTGCTGAACTCCAAAATTACATCTCTGGGCACTCATTGCTAGGAAGTCTCTTTCCTTTAGCTAACTTCATGTCTATAAATGACCACAATACTTGGGTTGAGAGGTCTTGAAAGATCTCTCAAAAAGTGTTATAATCCACCCTCTATAGGGAAAAATTTGCAGCAGGAAAAAGGAAGCATCCTATGCCAGGTTTACAGTGGAGTTAAGGATAACAGCCAAGGCCATATTTTTGCTAATACATTAGGATGGCTCCAAAATGTGCCAACCCTGTAGCTTGGAATACAGAAAATGACAAAACTGAAAATATCCTTGACAAGACGTCTCTCTTAACACATTAAGAGGCTGTCCAAACTGTGAAAAAAATCCTCAGCAGTTCCTCTCCTTCTGTCACAGAGTCTGTGCTTTGGTAGCTGAAGTTGCAGGGCTCCACCGAAATGCTGCGTGTTAGATTATACTTGACTAACAGCTCGTGGACAGCATGTTTGACACACATCATGTCTCACCTGCTCCTTTATATGCCAGCCACCAAGGGCACTGCAAAATCCTCAAAAACACCCTGGTTAACACACCAGCTATGTCTGGGCAGGTTGTTTGCCATAGGCACACACATCCATCATATGTTGTAACTGTATCTGTCAGAAAGGCATTGCAAATCTGATGTTTTCTCATCTCTTAAATACACCTGGATGATTAATAAAGCAGTCCCCCATCATCTACACCCCCCAAAAAATCCCAAACTGAACCCCACAGCTGAAAACAAAAGGAAAGAAGGATATTTTGCACATTCAGGCACAATAAACACAGAGGAAAAACACTGCAAAGGATAGTTGCTGAATACATTTGAATAACAAATACATTTGAGGAAATCCCAGTCTGCTTGGGGACAGAAAAAAGGGAAACAAATTCATCACATTATTCATTGGAAATTATTTGTTCAGCTCTGCTCCTTAATGTGTCAGCTAAAGATGATTTCTAAGAGTGAAGATTTTCTTTTCTTGCTTAAAATGACTCAAAAAGAAATGAATATTCCAGCCACCAAGTGAGGTTAATATATGAGTTTCATAGCCATTTACTCAACACTGCTGTTCCCTGCAGAGTAATGGCACTGAGATGCATTCTGGGATTGCCAGGGGTGAAACCATAGTAGATGTTCTTGAATAATTTAGCAATGTATGAAAGCTTATTTCATCATCATCAACACAGTAATACCTTGCACCAATGGAGTGCTTTACATTTCTGGTCTCCAAAGCTCTGCGAGCATTCCCATTTTTCAGTTGGGGAAACTTAAAAATAGAGAGACAAAATTAATTTTCCAAAGGGGATGAAGGCTGTGGCAGACCCAGAAGAAAGATTTAGGTCCTTAGGAAGAGGTGTTTGTAACATTAGAGTTGAAATCTGTTTGGGTGAAGATGCTGCATTTTAGACCTGTTTGTGTTCAGTGAAAGAAGAGAAAGAGAGCTAACCAAAAGTACTTTTCTCTTCCTTTCCTGGTAAAGTAAAAAGTAAATGAAGAATTAAACTTCCAGAGTAAATTAAATATATTGTTAGTATCTGTGCACCAGTTATCCTAAAGTGGATGAGCAGATTCATGTTCAGGTCTTTCAATGACAGGAGACTGCATATATGTTGCAGAGTGATTATTACCATTAGGCCAAAGGAGCAGAGACACTCTCGTGCCTCTCTTTGGGCTGTTTACACATGCATGTAGTTGGTAACTTTTTTTTGTGTTTAAAGAGTCTAACAGCTCATCAATCTTATTCTTCTCTGAATGTAGATTGGTCTTTAATGAGATCAATGAATAGCGCTGGTACTCGCTGGCCAAAATTGTAAATGTGCTGTTGTGTTTCCTATTTACCCTGTGGCACAGGGATTTCGTCGCGTTACTGCTAATGTGTTTTGCATTCCATTGCTCTCTTACAAAATTTATGGCCAGAGAGAGACTGCAGGAACAGTACAGGCAGTCAGAGCTAGATTGTATTCTCTGTACGACACTCAGATTTTTAAAAATATATGGTCTTGAAATAGATGAAGAAAAGGAAAGGAAAATAAAGAGCAAAGAGGGAGCTGGGAGGGGAAAAGAATTTCAAATTAGTTTCATAAAACCAGAACTTTGGTTCCTGAGATGTCAGAGATGAAAACAAAGTGGCCTAAAACAGCTTAAGAAATGTGATCTTAACAGCGAGATGCAATGGAAGGGCCTTTAGTTGGCCCAGACAAAAGGCAGAAGGAGAGAGGAGGTTGCTGGGCAGGGAAATTAGCAGTGGAACACCATACATTGCTAATTATAGCTCTGGAGAAGCCCCAAATGACAAGTGCTCTTCCAGCCCTGTCTCTTCTACTTGCTGCCCTTGTTAGCACTGTGTTTGGTTCTGTTCCAGTTGTGTATTAACCTCTATGACTAACACCCTACATACCTTAGGTTTTGTTTCTCTAATGTGGCTCCTATGGCAAGAGCTGTACATACACCTCAAAGGTCCGACCTGGCGGGTTTTTATCGTTGTGCATGGTGATATGGGTTGATATTGAGGAAGTTATGTGTCTGGTACTTTGACTGTAAAGTGATGAATTCTGTATTTTATTTTCTTTTTTGGAGCTTTCATCCATGACCTACCACCCTTGAACAGCTCCCAGGGAAGCTGTATATACCAGAGAGGTAGACCTAGAAATCTCGCTGTGCCAAGGAAAGGAGTCGTTATTGGGCATCCTTTACATATACATCTTCTTTGGTGCAGAATGGTCCAAAGCCAGATAAAAGCTATAGTCCCAGGCCTTGACCTGACTCTGTATTACATGGGAAATCAGTGCAGAGAGTTTAGGCAAGCTTGATAGGCTTCTCTTGGCCCACTTGGGCTAAGTTGCATACTGAACCAAATTTCCTACTGACCGACAGCTTCACCCCTGAATGAGAATAGGGGTGACGATCAGAAAGAGTAGAAAATGTAGAGAATTTAATTCAAATAGTCAGATGAGTTGGACTCTTCAGAGGGAATCTAAAATGTCTGAAGCAAGTTGTGGATAAGAGCCCAAAAACCCTGAAGGAAGCAGAAGCTGTATGCGTGGAAAAATCTTAGAAAGATGAGAGGTGTTCAAAAGATGAGCAACAGGAATTGCACATGTCAAAGGCGAGTTGAAGACCTTGCATGCGGAAGTGTAGGTCAGTGGTGCCGCCATGGAACGTTCTCCTGATCTTGCCTGTGGGGTGAGCGGTTCATCATCCTATAGCTCTGGTATTTTCCAGCTCTGTGCCGTTTCTAAACATCATTAGCCTCGCTGTTAGTGCACTATTCCCAGTGATGCTGCCTGTGAAATAGTACCCGACAGGTGGTAGTAAGGCTATATAGGCTCTTTGATTAACTTGATGAAATGATTTCTGGAGCTCCTGCCTCCCAGATGAAATGCAGAGTGGCTATTCAGGGGCCTTGCAAATATAGGAATGGCAAGCACAGTATTGCTAACCCATGGCACATTGTCTATTAAATCTGAAAGATGGGCAGGACCATCTCTCCTTGGAAGGCAGGCAAATACTTAGGGGGTATTGGACAATCAGTCAAATCAACCATATAGAAATTAACTTGGGAAATTTGAGAGAATGTTATCAGATGTGTTATCTGTCAGAAAAGAAAAAGTGGTATTGTTCTGCAAAGGATAAAACTGTGGAGGAAAAATGACTGCACATCCTGAAGCCTGAACTGATTATGCTTAGATGCAGCCACAAAAATCGAAGGGCTCGTTGAAATCCTTCAATGCTGCTCAATGGTGTCAAGCCTCTATAAAGCCAATAGAGCTGATTTTCTGATAAATCCCTCAGTAAGGGGGATCCCTTAGTAGCAAAGGGCAGACTGGGATCTGTCCATCTCCCAATCTCCTGGCTTTGGCAAGGAGTGGGTGGCTGGGATACGAAGGACAAAGTACAGAGCGGGAGCATAAATAGAGCTTCTGCACCATCCTGCTTACTAGAAGTGGTCCAGTGGCATGTGGAGGTTACACATGGGAAGATCTTGTTTACAGGAGCTTCAACTTCTTCCATTACACCAGGGCCAAAATGTGGCCTAAGCTCAGTATTTCTTCTGCTGGATGCAAACTTGTCAGGTCAGCAAAGTTGTGCTCCATATCATGTCATTTCATTAGTTGAGTAGCATAATGTTAGATGGTGGTAGGAGACAGAAGGTAGATAAAAATGTGAACTGCTTTTTTGAGGAAACAGCCAAAATTCTGTTTGCAGTTGCTGTGACATAAATATGGAATAACTCCCCTTGGATCAGTGGTTTCCTCAGAGTTCGTATTAATTGATTGTAGTATTTAGCCTTCATCCTTTGAATAATATGCCTTTCCATGCACTTCTTTCATGTTGGACATCAATGTTATATCTTATGCTCTTACCCAAGTTCCCTCTGCAAAGAGCAAATTTTGTCTCTGTTGCTTTATCCAAGATTTAAGTGCACATCCTCCCTTTAATTCTGCACACTTCTTTTTTAATAGTCTGTCTTTCCATCCTTAAGTATCACTGAGTTGCCAGATAAAAAAGTTATTGTTCATATTACTAGAAGATTGTAATGGATTTATATAAAACTCAGACAGTGCCATTGTTCTTGAAGTCCATTTTATTGTAATGAAGTTCCACTCTTAATATTCCATGATCTTCAATGTCCTTTACAAGTAACTTTTTATAAATTAATCTATAATAATCTAATTCAAGTCGGTTAAAGTGGATAACTATACTCCAATTACGATATTGGGAAGAGTTTTTACATAATGGGGCTTTTATATAGACGGTTAACGCTAATACTCTAGTTTACAACATACTGTATGAATCACTAATTAAATGCCTAAGTAGCAATAATGGAAGTGGAACTATCAATACAGAGAAGATATCAATGATGTAAGGCATTAATAAAAGTTTATGGTACCATTTAATCTTTTTTTATAGGTACTCCATTATGTCAGTGAAAAGAAAAGGCAGAAAAACAAGAAAGTGAGAAAGAATGGAACTTAAAGGGACCAAGAAATGGAAACTAAAATGTACTTGTCCTTGTATCTTCCCCACAAAATGGGCCAGATTGAAAAGTAATGAGAAAACTGCCCAGTGGAAATAAATGTATCACATTTCTAAAAATATAGCTGTTCATTGCAGTTAAATGGTTTAAATGTTACTTAAATAACCTCTATTCTATGACTTAAATGAAGGGCATCATAAATAGTATCTTCAAAAGAGGAATACAAGTTTAGTAATGCACTGACCAAAAAGGAACAGCTAAACTGTTGTTTTCTTGCTATTGGCCAGCAGAGATGACTAGTGGGATAAATATATAAACATTTATATTGGAAGGAAAAACTATTAACAAAGGTATTTTATTTTTAAGCCAAAACACAAGCTTGGCTCTCGGTGCTGCTCAAGGACCATTCGAGGCAGCCAGGCTGCTCTCCTGACAGGACATCTCCTCTGTGTTCCTTGGATGCAGTCCAGTGTCCCCTGCAGGAAAGCAAGCTGCCCATTTGCATATCAAAGCAGAGGAATAAGCCAACCCCAGCAGACCTCTAAAGGGAAGTGAGAGTATATGGGAATTTTTAGTTTTAACAACTCTCAATAAAAAATAAAAAATTCACCTCCATTCCTTTCATGCAAGAGTCATTTCAAATGCTTTTGCAACACATTTGAGCAGGAACAAGTATTTACCCCTTCAAATCCCCTTGCAGGATGTTTCAGTCCTGGCTTATGTTTTAACAAATAAAGGGGAGAGATTTATTTTCCTGAAAAATGTGCTTCATATCAGCTCTACACAGCACTTCTTTGAAAATTATTGTACTGAGACCTCCTACGCACCTTGAGATGTACTAGAAGTGTGCAGTAGTCAGGCTAGTGTTTCATGCCCGCTGTTGTTGAGATGACATGTTTATTTAGCACAAGATTCCTAGCCTCATGTCTTTCTGTGCCTCATAGGAAGTATTTGACATCATCTACATGGGGTATCATTGCTTAGGCTTGGCTCTGAATTCCACCTTTCCTGTATGTCCATCACTGGGCAAACTGGAGCTGACAACCAGCCCCACAGCTTCTAATAAAAATACATCTTAATATATTATTTTAAAACTATGACTCCAATATGAGTAGATGAAGAGGCTATGAAAATTCTTTGCCAATATCAGTGAAGATTAGATCCGAGAAATAACGTCGCTGTGTGATAAGAAATTCATTACTCCCTTTGCCTGTCAAATGTGGCTGTTGGCAACCCTCTGCCTAGAGTACACGGGAGCCGAGGACATCAATAATCCTGCAAATTTGCAAGTGAAACCAAACCTTTGTGCAGACTCCCCCTTCCTCCTGTGTATTGCTTCATTTCACAGCCACCACGTCTGCTTTTTTTGAATACCTTTGAAGAACTGCTGGAGTTTAACTTAACTATTACGTTTCTGGTGTTTGAAGATAACCCTGCTTCCACTGAATGGAGTTTGATGTACTTTGTTGAACAACAAATTTAACTGAAATACATGAACAAATGCAGCTCTGTCTCTTTGTACCACCAAACAAATCCTAGGCATGTCATTAGTAATATGATCAAACCTAAACAGTAATTAAAAGGTAATTACAGAAGGATGTGGTGTTTCCCAAAAGTACAACCTTGTCTTATGTCATGGTTATCACATGAGCAGAGCTCATCCATGGTCACTTGCTTTTCTTCTGATGTTATTCTGATTTATCAGCAGTTACTCAAGAGGAACCATCATCTGCTGGATGCCACTAACAATCAACCATGGGATAAACTTCTTATTTGAATTTTTATTTCTCTAACGCTTTGGAGTGGCTACAGGCTTTTCTAGACTTACACAGGAGGCTGCAATTGCCATAGAATCATAGAATCATTTTGGTTGGAGAAGACCTTTAAGATGATCAAGTCCAACCTTTAACCCAGCACTGCAAAGTCATCACTAAACCATGTCCCTCAGCACCACATCTACACGGCTCTGAAATCCCTCCAGGGATGGGGACTGCCCCACTGCCCTGGGCAGCCTGTGCCAGTGCTTGACAACCTTTTTAGTGGAGAAGTCTAAACATCTCCTGGTGCAACTCGAGGCCATTTCCTCTTCTATCACTAGTTACTTGGGAGAAAAGACCAACTCCCACCTCACTACAACCTCCTTTCAGAGTTCAATGAACAAAGTTCTGCCATGAAGCTTCAAGTCCTTCAACCTTCTCTAGTCTTTCAATAGCTCTTATTTTTTCACAGGTTTCTTGGTAGAACATAAAGAAAAAAGGAGAAAAGATCAATGAAAGTTTTCTATAGTTTAATAGTTTTAGCCATACAGTCATCTTGTCCAATGTTCTTCTCCCTCATGGCAGCTAGGCACTGTATTGTGTAATGTGCCATAAACCTGGGACTCCACTGTAGCTTGTTTCAGAAACCTAGAAATGGCACTAATGGACAATAAGAAAAATAAATTAAAAAATCAGTGAGAGGCATGGAGGCTCAGCCGTGTCAGCAAGAACAGCTGGAGACACCGAGCTGAGCATAGGGACCACAGCAGGACCTGGCCCCTCTTTCCTCTGCACAAATTTGTGTAAATAAATTCATGGTGTGCAGCTACACTGAGGTAAGGCAACAGGCTTACACTTAAGCAAACTGAGGCTATGACCTAACTTTCATTTACAATTTTTACACTTTATTTTTTTTATTTTTTTTTTAAATGTTGTGGGGACTATCATTCTTTTCTTCTGTCCGGGAAGATCTGCAGGCTTTATACAGGCTGAAAGTTTCTGTAGGAACTGGGTTCAGCTGGGTCAGAAAATTTTGCTTATTTTTAATTTTAAAGGATGTTTGGATATACATTGAGACTTTCAATGCTGCTTGTTATGCTATATCCCTGTTCCCTTTCAGCACACCTACACAATTCATTGTCACCTCCATTTGGTTTATCATGCAATAAGATGTCATGTTTAATTTTATTTATGAGCTTAATATTCAAGTTTTTCCCAAGTAATTCTTCCCATATGGGCCTTTAGAAATATGTTAGAAAAATCATTATGTACTGCTATTAGGAGTAATGCATTAATAAGCAGATTAGTGTAAGGCTTGTCGGCAAAAAATCTAGTTTTAGCACCACGTGAAGGCACTTGGTCCACAACGACCCATGAACTAAAGAGTTTGCAAGTTATGGATGACTGGATGAAGTGCTGGGGTCTGAACCCCGAGCCCTGAATTAAGGTTGACATAGGGGTGGTTCCCATGGTCCTTTAAGAGGAGGGGATGAGTTTGCTTTTTGGCTTTCCTCCAAGGTGTGGCTGACCTTGTAAGGAAAGCCCTTGGGTAAACAAGCCCCAGGTGCCCTGCATTGGGTCAATGAGTGCCAGGTGTCCTGCTGTGGGGATAAAAGCTGGGACCACTTGCAGGAAGGGTTGGAGTGTCTGTCTGTGAGGTGGATGCACTTTGCAGAGTTTCCCTGTTGGGGAAGGACCTCCTGACTCTGCGTGCAACTGGGCCCTGGTCAGGTTTGGCATTTGCGAACACGGGCTTTGTGGGGGAACAATGTGTGGGTACTTCTATATGCTCAGCCTATTGACTTGGTTGTCTCTCATCTCTTCTATGGGAGACTTTGTTTCTTTGTTTATTCTACCTGTTATTGGTCGTGCTGTGTCGTTCGTGGGATCGCTGGGGTTGATGTCTATTGTGTGTGATCTGTTTGACTTGTTTGTACCCCCAGTGATTACCCATATACTGACTTTTTTATGTGCAATAGACTCTGGTTACTGGTTTGTTCTGCTGTTGGCTGTGTCCTTTGTGCTAGGCCTGGTGATTGGCAAAACACTGGAGTGCCTTAATACTTTGTGCACTATCAAGTACAATGTTGCCTCCTGTTTTAAAACCAAAATATAATCTTAAATGTGCATCACTGATTCTCCTTGCCTCTGTTAACAGGCTTTTCAGCCTGGTTTCTCTCCCCAGAGAGGTCCTGTGCTCTTTGGAAGCCTTGTTTGGCTTGGTCAGAGCCATGAAAGGTGCCGCTGGGGTCAAAGGAGTCCTTGATCTCAGCCTCTGGATTGAAGTAGGAGCCTTCTGGGTTTTGAGCAATCCTTTTGCACAAGTATGAATGAATGAAGCTTGCCTGAAACTGTATTTTTTGTATAATTCATCAAGAAGCAAATCTGGCACAAGCACCTAATGTGATGACAAATATCAGTTTTCTGGTCCCTTCGCTGCCAGCCTGTGATATCTCTGGCTGGTAGAGCTGGTGCTGTCCTTGAAGGGTTGTTGTTAAACTTCTCACATTGCTTGTACGTGGCCATGCGTGCAGAAAGCATCGCCTTTGGAGCGTGTTAGGCCCTTCCGAAATGAAACCTGTTGCAAGTTTGAGACTGGGATTGACAGGATAAGGGGAACAGCTGTGATGTTCCTCTAAAGCTAAATGTTGCCGGTTTTGCATAATCTGCAAAAATATGTTGTCAGGACGAGAGATCCAGCTGGCTCTCTGCCACCTTCCCCCTCCGCAGTGTGTGCTGCGGGAGCGGGTGTATCATCTGGAGAGTGGAAGGTTTATCTCTGACACTGAGATGTCAACCTAATATAGAAAAAAGGAGATATATATATATACATATACGTGTGTGTATATATTTTAGGGAGCTTGCAATTCTTCTGACACGACGGCTGTTAAAAATGAAACAAAGGGAGCTGCAGTTTGCCATTCTGAGCTGTGCAGGGTGAGATGTAGCCCTGGCAGGAACAGAGAGCCTGCACGCTCGCTGCGTGCCGCGGTGTTAGCATATGCACACCGCGATCTTCTTAATACCCATGGTAAATCCCGCTGTCTGCTACAAGCTCTGTTTTGAATGTTAGGCTTGTTTGCCTTCTGGTTTTTAAGCTTATAAACAATTTGGGGCTGAAATTCCCACAGAAGGTAACAAGAACTGTGTTAACCCTTGGCAATGGTCTATTTAAATGAGATTATCTTGGGCAAGTGGGGCAAAGGACTGAGCGAGCGGGCTGGCAGCTGAGGAGTGGGTCAGGTCTGGGACTGCAGTTACTCCACATTGGCATTTCTAGCAGCACAGATGCATTGAATTTGGTGCGGATTTATGGCAAGCATATGAGTAGAAGATGACAACACTTTTGAGTGATTGATAGGTTGATGTTGCTCATCTGCGTAGTCCCAAGGGTCAAGAACTGTTATTTACACCTGAGCTCTCATTTTAAGCAAGCTGCTGTTACTACTTGTGGAGGCTGACAGAGGGTTTGATGTGAGTTTTCCATGATTACCTTTACTAGTGTCCATATATAAGGTTTTGAGATGTTATAAAACGCTGTTATGCTCTGAGAAAATAAAATTCTGATGGAGGTTGCAACCGAGCAGGTGATTTGGTGTGGGTCTTTGCTCCTGGTGTGTATTGGAAAACTTCTGGCTTTGGTGGAATGAATAAGGAATCAAAACCCCCCTTTGAAACTCTTGCCACAGTTTTTTAAACAGTCCATGTGAAGGTAGCACTTGGTTATTATTTTTAATTAGTATTAAAAGAAAGTTGCTACCAATATCTGCATCTAATTTATATCTTAGATCGTAATGCTGTTGGCTTCAAAAGATGATAGGCTTAGTTAAAAACTGAGGATGAGTGAGCAGATCTGCAGATCCAGCCAGGGTGTAAAAGAAGGTTTGAATTCTGCAGGGAGATTCAGGGAGAATAGTGAATATAAATCCTGTAGGAATGATTCAGAAGTGGTTAAGCTCAATTAAAAGATAGATCTAGAATTTGTTTTACTGGTACTAATCTCTATTAATAAACAAAATTCCTGAAATATGGTAAGTTTGATGGGTGATGGGTAGAAGCTGTGCATCTTTTTTTGTAAGCATGTGTGTGTGCAAATGCCAGGTCTATGGCTTGGAAAAGAGAAGGAGGACAGGTGTAACAGGCTGGTTCCCAAGATGTGACAAGAAAATGCCTTTCTCTGGTCTATGGGCCCCTCAGCGAGGTGTTCCCAGCTGTAAGTCTTCCCAATCCACACGTGTGGACAAGGCTGAGCTTCACTTCCCTGCACATATGCCTCCAAGAGCAGTGCTCCTGAGTCTGGCAGTAGTGCTCTGAGGAAAGATGTTAAGTGCTAAAATACTATGAGACTATATAAATACCAAAGGTGGGTTCCACTTTATCTTCTCTAAAATAAGAGCAAGTCCCTTTTTTTCTTTTATTTATAACCCTTTATATATAGAATGTGCACATATATATCCTGGAGTCTAGTGAGGAGGCTGCTTAGAGATTGCTTGCGCTGTGTTGTGAGCAGTCTAATAGCCAAATCTCCCCCAAATTTGTTCATTCTTCTTTCGGTGATTCTTGCAGTCTGTTTCATTTGCTACCAAAATATATACTTAATCTGATGGAAACCTGCACAGTGGGTTTTTTTTCTTCACTTGACTGATTTCCCTCCTTTGGGTTGTTTATCCTTCAAATGTGTATTAAAGAGATGAGGGAAATATTTCCTGAGCTGTTAAAGAATGGGCCATAATCAAGAAAAAGTAAATTCACCATCCTCCCTTGGCAAGCCCATTTCAGTATATCTCCTAATAAATCACCTATATGAATCGAAGGTGTGAATAACACTTGCTTATGTACTACAGAATGCTAAGAAAGTAATACTGCCAGAAGTGGATATTGGAAGAACTGGGCTTTAGTTGTGCAGGTAGGGTTTGCAGGGTGATGTTTTAAGAAAGTTTTTTCTATCCAGGCATTTTAGCTTGCAATTATTATATTATTACACAATTATATATTCCTAATATATAATAGTTGTATTATTATAACAGTAGCATTATACTTAACTTGCAGTTATTATATTACAGCCAGTGTAACAATGCACCAATGACTTTTGTACAGACTATTTTAAAATCCAAGAGCAAATGAGTGTACCAGAGCTTGAGAGAGAAGCAGGTGCCTGAGTAATGTTGGAAGGGCAGTCGCCACCCTGAAGGAAGAGAGAAATAAATGAAAGGAATAAAGCAAGGTCCCCAGAAACACTGTAGCTCTAAATCCATGCCAATGCTATGATACATAAAATAATTTAGAGGTCTGACTTTATGCAGCTTTTGACCAAAATTTTAAGCTCAGGTATTGCATGCTTCAAATAGTAAGATTATTCTTTTTCTTTCAGTGAGAAATTTAATTACATGCCTATGCTGAGCAATTTCTGTTAGGATTAGCAATTTCTGTTCTGCCTGCTCTGCAGTCTCTGAATGTGAAGATGATGATTCTCATTTGCAAATAATTTCAGCATTTCTCCCTATCTGCAAGGCTGAGAAGGATGAATCAAAACAAAACATGCTTTCAAACAGATGCATGCAACACAATCGGCTCATAAACAAAATGACTCAGAAAATAGAGTTCTTTAAAAAAATTGTTATCCGTACTCCTTGCTAAATGTTTACTAGAAGCTGATAATGTAACATTTTAAATGTGAAGTCCAAGAGTATCTCAAAACACTTGTAGAATACCCCCTACTGCTTTAGTATAATGACCTGAAAGAAAAGATTTTTAGAACATTCTTCATCATCTCCAAGTAAAATAATACTTTTTCTTTTTTTTAATCAATTCCTCTGCCCGCCAACTAAATTGCCCCACAAAGTTGTTTTTAAATTAAATATAGAAGGATTGAAATGTTAGAGGGAGAAAAGGCTACATCCACTATTGTTCCTTCCAACGTACTGAGCTTGGTTAAGTAACTTCAGGTTTTTTATTTATTTAATATATCTCAGATTGGTATCTGCTTAAGTCATAACAGCTTACCCTGCCAACAGGCAAGCTCTGCAGAATTTACTGCAGTAAAATGCAGGCATGCTTCACGTAGCCTTAATTTGTTTTGAGATCCCATCTTTTATCTATGGAAACCTGCTCTCTCAGCAGGATGAACTTCTCTGTGAGAAAGTAAATTGGTTGTAACGTGGCGTGGGTCCCAGCATGCAACGCTTATTACAGCTCTCCCTTCTGATGCCTCACAGAAACGGGTGGAAGAAAGAGTTAAATCAGCCTTTAGCATCTCGCATAATTATTCTTGGCCAATTGTCTCCAACTGGAAACTCGCAATTTGTTACCACTTAGTTGGTTTCGGTGAATGAAGAGGATTCATTGCTCTTTGGCGGCGTTCAGATCTTTTGTTCACAGTTTCGAGAAAATTGCAATCTCTTTTCTTGCTACTGTTCCAGCTTTAGCCATGCTTGGTTAAGTCAACACTCGGATTTCTCTGGATTCACATGCCCTAATCTGGTAGCATGCAGGGATTTTTTTCTTTTTACTGATTTTTCTCAAGTGTTTTATTTCTCAGATGGACACTAGAAGAGCATTTATTTTTACAATCTTAATATTGTTATGGAAACTTCACTTTCTAGAAGTTCCCTGAATTTATGGGGTGGCCCTTTATCTGAATTATATGTTAATGTTTTCTGAGCCTCACAAGAGACTAAATAAATAAAAAATAAACCACTGGTAGAGGCATAGGGTAATAAAATTGATGTGCCAACATTTCATGAACCAGCATCTGTGTGCTTGTTAAAGGTTAGTTAAATTTTGAGAGTGGTGTCAGTAGCTCCTATGGGATAAGCATGGCTTGTGCCCTCATGGAAAAGATTTCAGAAAACTTAGTAACTGAAGGGTTATTGTTTTATTAAAAAGTGAAGGAGTTGTAGCACACTGATCCTGATTAACTAACTGTGACAGATGGTAATTCTTCTCCTTAAACATGGCTTAGAGAAATTAAATTCAAGGTGATTTAAGAACTGTTTAAGAACTTCTGAAGCCAACTTGAAGAAAGAGAAAAACCCATAAAAACCACAATGAAAAAGCAGAGCTGAACACCTTGAAGTTTTTTTGTTTGCTCTTGCAGAGTTGTCTCTGAAGGTAGGGAGTCAGCTTCGTTCCCATGTAGTCACAGGGACCTTTTCACTCCAGCATAGTTTCCAGCATCTTTCTTAGTGTGCTGTGGTATTGGCCCAGGAAATTTGTCTAGTCATGCAACCTTCTTTTAACCTAAAGAATAGTAATTTATTTCTATCTCAGGAAATCATGCTACTTGAGAAATATTTTGGGGCCAGGGGAGTGAGTTACTACACGTTTTCTAGGAGATTGATTAGCTGAGTTCTGCAAAACTTGTGCTGTATGTCTTTTGAAAGATTATTTGTGGGGCTTGGATCAATACAGAAGGGCTGAGACCTTCCCATTGTAATTCTCAAAGCATTGATTTGTTTTTGAGATTTAAAGGGATCTCAATTTAAGAGGGCAAAACTAGCTGTGTTCATCTGGTTTCGTACTAACAATCTATGAATAGCAATAGATTCTTCACTGAATTGAATCATCATAAACTATAAATACTTTATCTCAAAACTGGACTCAATGTCACTTTAAAGATATCTGAATCTTACTGTACAGCCCAATAGATTGCTTAAAACAGGGTATGAAACCTCAGACTGAGAAAAGTTTGCTTTTCTTTTTATGATAGGTATATGCCTGTATGATTTATGCATGAAATCAAACCATAAACCTTTAGGATGTTATTGTTAATCATGTTTCTAGAAATAGCACACAAAGACAAATAACAGACTTCATAATTCTGATGTTTCAAATCATGAGAAAGCAACTCATAAGGCGTGTGGGAGTTATCTGAACCTAGCTGGCAAGACAGCATTTCACTAATTGTCTCTAATAGATGAAATACAAGATCATACCTGAGCAGGAGCAGTACTTATGGCAAGACTGAGTTTTAATATCAAGTCTTGTATGAAAGGATGCATCTCGGTGGGAGCAGAGCAGTGCATCCCTGTGCTGGATCAGTAAGAGTTTGAAATCTTGTGTGTACTTCTATCCCTGTCCCTTAGCTGACAGGCACACGAAGGAGAAAGTGAGCCAGCTGTAGTGGTGTGATGTTCAAATTTTTAAAGGTTTCCCAGGATGGCTCTCTTCAGCTGTTACTCTTTATGTAGGTGAGCAATTCTAGTACAAACATAAATCTCTTTATTTATAAAACAGTGTTTCAGCTATTCTGTGTTATCTTGGTGTCAGTGGTTTCTATATGATCTCTCAAAATTGCTTTTGTCAGCTATGAAGTAAGTGTGAGTTGGAAATACATACCTGTTTATGTGTGTGCCTTTATATTTTGCTCTACACATACATGCACATATATATTTATACCAGGTACTGTTTTTTATTAATCTTCTAGTTTTTAGGGGTTTTGTCTCACTGATTCTATAAATTATAAGAAAATTATGCACTATGCAAAATTATCCGTGGCACAGTTTTTAAGGATAACTTTTGGCCTCATTGCTAGCTATGGAGTTTGAAGCACAAGTTGCTTTACTTGGACACAAATGATGTGTTCATTTTCCCTTTTCTGACTGGGTGAGTTTATCCCTCTGGAGAGGTTTCTAGGGTGTATGTTTAAAGCTCTTAGTTGAAAATATTAATTTTCTGTAGGTATTCTGCGATATGCAGAATTTTGCAACTACCTGAAAAGAGGTTGTAGCGAGTTGGGGGTCAGTCTCTTCTCCCAGGTAACAGTGATAGAACAAGGGGTAATGGCCTCAAGTTGTTTAGATTGAATATTATGAAAAATTGCTTCACTGAAAGGGTTATCAAACACTGGCACAGGCTGCCCAGGGCAGTGGGGCAGTCCCCATCCCTGGAGGGATTTCAGAGCCGTGGAGATGTGGTGCTGAGGGACATGGGGCAGTGGGGACTGGGCAGTGCTGGGTTAATGGTTGGACTTGATGATCTTAGAGGTCTTTTCCAACCAAAACGATTCTATGCACCTACACTGCTGGTTGTGTAAACAATCCTGTCACTAATGGCAGCCTTTCAGGAAAGGAAGGAATTCTTTGTTTTCTGATAGTAACTTTTTTCTGTAAGACTTGTGCATGTGCAGTCTTTTGGACTAATCCCTTTCTTTTGGACGTACTTGCCTATCATGTGCAGGGAGTAGACTTGAGAGCTGTGACCCTTCTGATTTTGCATTCATTAAAAAAAAAAACCCAACAATATGAGAGCTTGAACAAATTGAAGCAACTTCATTAAAAACATGAAGAAATATTCCCAGGTTGTTGACAGGTGTTACATAATGTCACTGTTTGTTAGCAGTAATGTTTTTTGTCTTGGATAGTACCCAATATCCAGGAATCTGAGTCCCTGACAGATATTGATTCAACCTCATTGTGTCTCAGGATAAAAGGTCAAAATTATTGTACATAATTTTGAAATGGGCAGGTAGAGTTACAGCATGTGTAGGTGTGTGTGAGCTGAAGTGTGACACACACCCCTAGCTGTTGAATGACTGATGCATCCCCTCCCTTTGCTCCCTACTGCACCCTGAGTGGGTTTGCAGCATCTCCTGCTCTGCAAGTGCTGATGGAGGTGGGGCACAGACCCACCAGCATTCATGCTTGGTTCTGGGTGCCAGTAACACCTGTCCTGCTCCTCCAGCTTCTTCCTCCACCTACCTGCAAGGGCTGCCCTGCAGCAAGGAGCTCAGTCCTGGAGTCGCGATCATCGTCTCTTTGTCCAGCCATGAGCCATCAACGTGCTCTGTCAGAGTTGAAGCAGCACACTGATAGACTGTGGCTCAGGGTGGCACCCTGTAACCTAGTAACAGCAAAGCTGGGTGCCTTTCATTATTTTTAATACTTGCAGAATGATTTATTAATATGTATTTTATATATATTCTAACATGTCTTGTGTGTCACGGAAGAGTATTACAACTGTTATCAGGCAAATCAAACAGCCAGTGCTGAACTCATTTAAGTTAGTACAGCACAATGTAATGGTTACATTAATGGCAAGTGATAGCATTTGTAGTCTGAGATTTAAATACATGATGATTTCCATGAAATCATTGTATTCTCCATTTTGAGATTTTCAGGAAGAAACGACAGACTTAAATTAGCACTTGGTCATTATTTTTCTATCATGTGCTCTGATTACTTCATAAAGATTAGTGAGATGGTGATCATATATCTGTATTCATGTGTGCCAATTCAACATCATCAGTATTTACTTTGATTACCCTGCTGGAGGAAATACTTTACATTACCACAAAATGGTCTTAAGTGGGAAGATTTTGCAACAAAGCCCAGTAGTGTTAATCTGAAAAGATGTTGTGAAGTGTTAATACATTCAATAGTCATTATTTAATAAGAATTATGGAAAGAGCTCTTCTTTATGAAGGGTATTTAGTGGTTGTATTTGATTTTGATAATTGTTTGCTAAGTGTGTTGGATTATTTGTTTTCTCTTCTGCACTGAATTCAGTTTCAAGGGGAGAGTGAAAAATTTCCAAACCTCAAATCTTGAATTGTTCTTCTCTGCAATGAGGGACTCTGATAGGCTCATACAGTTCTTCAAAAAACTCTTTTCCATTTTTGCACTTGATTTGATATAGAGAAAAGATGTTTAAAGTCATGTTTCCCACCTTTGGAGTGGCATTTATTGGTGGCGAGTGACTAGAAGAGATGGCTGTATAACAAAGTTCAGCTTTATTTGTCTTCTACCTGCAAAGCAAGTGATAAGTGCTACTGAGAGACAGAAAAGTTCATTCTCTAGCAAGGTTACTCTTCTTGATAAGCATTAAAAGATAGCTTTAAGACATTCACAATTATGACCTTGACTAGGAAAATGTAAGTTAATAAGGCTTCAACAAATTATGGTCTTTTTGGTCGATTTGCCTAGTGAACTGTTAATTGTAAAACTGAAAGACATTATGTTCAGCTTTCTCTATCACATCTTTTGTGTTTTAACAGTGACACTTCATTGAGTGCAATTAACAAAGCCTAGGAGATTTATTAACACACTTCTTCATGGCCAATGATCCATTCCACTTAAGACATAACACTGTAAAATGCACATTATCTCCTTTTGGCACTTACAATAATGCTTCATGAACTAGGAAGGCATATGTTAAAGCAGATAAAATAGCATTATTAGCTGACAAATCTTACAATTTATTAGACAGTTAATTTATCAGCTTAAAAGACACTTAAAACAGCTGTGCATTTAATGTCTTTTTAATGTATCCAGTAAAACTTGCATAATTGCCTGTAGTGCAATTTATTTTTAGCTATGTTGCAAAATGTGTGCATTTACTGTTTACATCTTCTTTAATTTTTCCTGCAAGGCTCATCACATCTAGGCACAAGCCCTAACAATGAGGGCAGATAATCAGATAAAAAGACTTCTTGTACAAATGGCTGCCCATGAATGAACTATTCAAAAGTACATGCTGAGCTGGACCAAAGAGTTCTTGCATTTTATCTCCACCCCAAGGGCAAGAGAGAGAAAAAAACCCAGAGGTGCCTGGTAGGCAGCACGGTCATGGGCTGCCAAGCACGGCACATCAGAGACTGAGGATGTCTGCCTTTACTGGCATTAGCATTTGGAGCCCATTCGGAGCCACATGTCTGGGGTGTAAACTAACAAGGCTCCAAGACTGCATTAGCAGAGGTGTTTCATTTTATAATTAAGGTAACTGCTCCCTGCAGATCAATTGTGGCAGACCTAAGTACTATCTATGAAGAAAGTATTGGAGAGGATACACATTTAATGCCTCCGATGCATAAATTGGCTCTGTTTGTTTATTGCTCTCTAATTTAATGGAACCTTTTGTTAAATCTTTCTAGGCTTTTTTTTTTTTTTTTTTAACATACTGCTAGTAATTATTTCTGTGGGAACAAAGGGTGTTGCTTATTAAAATAAAAAGTCAAACATTGCCGTTTCCATTAATTAAATGTCAGATTAGTTTAATCTTTTTATAAATATTGGATATAATCTATTTACAGAGTGAAATCAGATCTGCAGGTGCTGGCACGTGGAGTAGAAGTGCAATTCTCCTTGCTTTGTGGAAATCGGGTACGGGTGGGAGCTCAGGCAGGTTAGACCTGTGTCTGCAACTGGGGTCCTGAAACAAAGCAGGTGGGAGAAACACAAGGAGTGCAGGGATATAGGAAACTTTTCTGGAGTAATAAGTGACTCCTGCAAAAGGGAAAAAAATATCTTCTGGAGAGTTTCTAGATTCAGGAATCTGAGAGTAGCCAGATCTCCAAATGACCAGAGACTGAAAATGTGTAGAATCCATCAACATGAGCTGTGCACCCCAAAAAAATTAAATAAAAGGAACAAAACACTCTTTTGGTCAGGGATGAAAGAAAAGAGGTAGGATTTTCATCATGCAGGGTGACATTAATTATATGGGAAGCTGGAGAATTCAAGGCTAAATCCTCCTAAAACCATAGAATCATAGAATAGCCTTGACTGGGAAAGACCTCTAAGATCATCAAATCCAACTATTAACCCAGCACTGCCAAGTCACCACTAAACCATGTCCCTCAGCACCTCCTTTCATTGTGTCAGGATGCCATTTGGTTTTCCTTCTAAATTCACTCAGAATCATTGCATTCAATACAAGTTTACGAAAGTGTTGAATATTTATGGTGGCAGCATAATAATCCTAGTCAGCTTGTAAATTTTTATCAAAACTTTTCCCAAAAATGACTTACATTAGCAGTCTGGCAATATAAATTATCCAAATGAGTGGATGTGAGAAAAATTGATGAATTATTGAAGTCAAGTATAATAGAGGCATATGGATACCTATATTCGTTAAAAGAAAATGTTTTGTATTACATTTAATTAAAACTAAATATGTAATAGTGCATTATTCATGCAGAGAGAGTCATCTAATGAGAGCTGCTTCATAGTTTGACGGCATTGTTGACTATTATATTACTGTACAGTAAATTGTTGGAGAGTTGTCTTTGTCCCAGTTAGAGCTGATTTTCTGATGATGTCAGGTTTCTGGTGAGGAGTAACCTAGTTGGCAACTGGTAATTCTTAAGTTACAGATCTTTTTATGAGAGATTTTAAAGGCTACCACTGCAGAAGTAGGGTGCTCTTAAAGTTCTCCCTCCTCTCTGCTTTCTAGCAGGACATCATCCAGTTCATATTCTCCCAATTTGTCATTAAAATTTATTTTCTGTTTATTTAGAAGTAAAAAAATACTGGGGAGGAAACTGCCAGAAATATCTGTCCTTATTTAGGAATGCACCAATGTGGGGCAACGCTGTAGCTGCAGAACAGCTTCAGATTTAAAGTAGTATTGTTTTATGAAGAGTAAAATCTAGCCTTTGAAATCTTGCTTGGGCATAATTCACCTTGTTATAGTAATAATTATTTTACAGACTAGTGAAGTTATCTCATTTTGTGAGCAGCTTATAAATAAACTCATCTGTAACCACAAACACTTGAGAATCTTTTCTTGTTCTTTGTTTGAAAGCTTTCAGACATGGAAATAAGACAATTCATTGCAAAATGATGGGTTGGAAGTAGAGGTGTTCTCATCTGGAACGTTTTCTGGTATCTAATAAACAGTAATTTAGAAAATAGATAAAAAGTTACAAAACCAAGGATCTGAAGAAGTGATTAATTTTTTGTCAAAACTTTGGCAGACCTTTTTTCCAAACCTTGTGGGTCCTTAGAAAGATGGTTTATGAATAGGTCTGGCCATGGGGTCTAACTCCCCCAGTGGCCCACACAGAGTGTATGGCTGGAGATGCAACCTCTCATCAGTGGTGGGTTTCTATCTCATGAACTATGAATGTGTGTGGGAAAAGCACATGTTGGCTCTGAAATTCAGACTTTTCTACAGACCTGTGCGCCTCTTGTCATTTGCGACGTAAAAAGTCAACATAATTTGTAGAATGTTCATCTTGACATGAGAGCATAGAAAAAATTGATACGTGCTTCCAACCAGTTGGGCAACTGGGGGGGGGAGAAGAACTGGAGGCAATGGGTTTTTCCCCTGTTCTGTAATTCAGCAGATTTCTCTTTCCTACTTTGGACCATGCAGCTTGGGGAACTTAAGAAAAAGAACAATAAAATTCTAGAAATAGGTTATTAGTTCCTCCCTGGAATTGTTAGCATTTTAAACAACTAAAACTTGAATTTCCTTTTCACATGGGGCAGTTCACTACCATAAGCTAATTACTTATATCTTGTGTCAGAGCCTGGAAATCGTTGGTTTCACTGTCTTCTAATAGCATTTCATTTGAGATTACTTATTAGAAAAATATTTTTTAATTTCAAGGCTATTATGCCATACTTCCCCATCTTATTAGGTGGGATTTGTCTTCCCTGATGTGTGAAATACCTCTTCCCAACACAGTTCTCTTAGCAGTAATCTTTATAAAAGTCTATTTTTAAAAACCTACATCTGAGCAGACATTGCTAGTTTTATAAGAAGCACGTTGGGCGTTGTGGGGAATGGTCTGAGGGAAGCGGGAGTGTGTGTGAATCCCTGTCAGAGCTGGAGTGTTTCGGGGGAAGGGTCGCTCGGGACCGGTGGTGCTCTGAGCCCACCGCGTGGGATACTCCAAAGCTTTAGTTACTCATACAGCTCTGCTCATGCTAAAGACCTGAGGAAAGAAAAAGAAGCAGCTTTTCCCATGGGGTTTTACACAGAGAGCAATTAGAAAACCATATCCAGTGAGCTTCTCTCACAAAATCACTTAAAACATGTTATACAGAAGAGTATATATCTCATTCCATCCTCTAAAATAGTAAATAAACTTCTGTCCTTTTTTCTGTTCTTTTGTGAATTTAACCTGCCCTCATAGAAGATGAACCTGTAGTTAAAACTAGTTTTGGATCATGTTGTTTTTCCCCCTGAGCATCAGAAGCCAGATGTTTCCAGTGAAAAGGAAATTAATGGCCTAAATAATGAATATATTGAAGTACTGTAGCCACAGTCCATCTGCTGCTTTAGGCTGTGCTATTAATGAATCAGGATCAGACCCTCTTTTATTTTTTTAGAATATATTTATTATATATTTTGTAAGTGTGAATTAAAGAAAGATTAGCCTGCTCTGTGGGTGGCTGTTAGCTTCCATCTTTAACAGCTAGGAGCAAGGAATGACCTTGAGGACATTGCACCAGCTGGGATAGTTGGAGAGATCGTACAGACCCCAACCCTCTCTCATGACTCCTTGGTGTCCTGACCCAACCCTCCAGCCCTACCTCCAAGGGAGGGATCCATGGCAGGTCCCCCACCAGACCATGTCTGCCAGTCTTGTGTTCCAGTACCGTCCACCCAGGGAATGCTGCAAGTCCTCAAACTTTTTTTATAAGACTCTTATTTTTGTTTTGACCCAACAGGAAGCCATAATGATAATTTCAGAGTGTCCTGACAATAATATTTTGTATAAAAAGCTGTGTGGGCAGAGGTCCAGGGAGGGAGAGGCACTATAATAGAAAATGACCACAGAGTCTTAACTTGCTTTCCTGGAAGGTTTTTTTTTTGTTTGTTTTGGGTTTTGTTTGTTCATTTGTTTGTTTGGGTTTTGTTTTTTAAAAGATTTTATTTCTTATTATTGTGCCTGAAAGTTCCAACAGAAGGAAAGAACCTTTCCAAAATTCAAAGATGGTGATGCCTTGACAAGTAATGGTCTTTCCAGCTGGTCTTGTGTTCTGACAGCTTGGATGTTTCACTGAAGTCTGGTTCTTTCAGATGTACTACATCCATGATTTGATTCAATAACTTTGATTTCAAGTCCAGTGAAAATTTGCACTTTAACCTGGAAATTCATGGTTTTGCAGTTCCTCTGCATCCCAAAACCATGAACCTTCACTGTCAAATTTGGCAGGTACAGGCACACAGAGGGCTCTATTTCCAGTTGTGTATGGTGACAGTCAAACACTCCCTGAAGGAGTGGGGAGAGTCCTGCTTCTCCTCTGTCGAGCTGCTGTGTAACTGCTGTTGCATACAGATGGTTTTGCCCTCCAGTAGGTATTATATTATGCTAAAGTTAAAAAGGCTTTATGATAAAAGACAACAGAGAGCGTTCTCTAGCAACAGTACCTTCAAGTTGGGGGTACGTTCTACCCTACATCTTGCTTGGACATGGCTTGAGGTCATTGTCACAAACATCTGAAGTTCAAGTTCATGCCAGAGAGCTTCCTGAGCTGTCGCTGGCCACCAGATGGTCTTTGTCCTTTCCAGACACTGTGACACCAGCCCTTCTACAAGCCCATGTGGATTTGCTGAAGGTGCAGCTTGCTGAATAGCCTGAGAACAGTGTGCTAGAAAAAGGCTTTTGTTAAGGATTGCTGTAGTCTTTGGTGAGGAAGGATTTGCTCATCCTTTCTAAATGATTCACCTGCAGAATTTCTATGCCTCTTCTCCACAGTGAATTACTTCATTTAAGGTTCTTAATGCAAGTTTCTCTCATTTCATCTCTTTATGCTATTTCATTGATGGCCTAATGTTTTACCATGCTAAACAATATGAAAGCGTGGGAAAAACATACTACAGTGAAGGATGAGGTTTGGACCAAGAAAAACATCCGTATGAAATATTATCTCCTAAGAAAAATACTCATTTGAAAATGCAGTCTCTGCAGAATAATATTTTTAGCATTAGTTTTTGGTATAAATTATTATTCCGTATATGGTGAGTTGTAAAGATACGTTTAGAAATGTAAAGTTTGCAACCTGTAGTCTGTGGGCTCAGGACTGATACCAATGCACACACAGAATACTGGGGATTTGGGGCCATTTAAATATGGCTGTCCCTAACTTTCTTGGAGACAATGAGGAAGATTGTTTTGGGTGGTAGACCAACTACTTTTTAGAATTAAAAATATTCCTGATTCAGCTATTTACATCTGGTGACTGATGGATTTGCATTTTACATTCTTTTTCAGCATGTGCATATGACAGACAAAATAGCTTGTTACACTGTGTTGTGTCATTAATTTTCCCATCATAATGAAATATCACATCAAGCTGGATGTCAATGGCACACACAATCTTGGACCATCCAGCCCTATACTACTAGAGTCCTAAATATCTACATAAGACTTACAAGGACTTAAAATCTCTTCCAAGTTGCAGTACTGCAACTAAGTATAGGTCAGACCAGTTGGAAGTTCAACTTTCTGACATCCTGTGACAAACCTAGAAATGGGCATTATTTGCTGAAAGTGTGTGATATCTTCACACAGATGCAATATTAAAGGAGCAGCAGAATCAAGGATTAAATCATTTTTTGTTCATTTTAATCCTCTGAGCTAAAGTTTGCTGCTTATAAAGGTTGGCAAAAATAAATACCTTTAGTGGACTGGCAGAGAAATCTGTAAAACTCACACAGGTATAAATGAGAATTTTAATGTATATGGTGTTTATTTATGTTTTGAAAACATCAGGGGGTTTGCCTGGGTAAGGAACTGGGTGCTCTAGAGAGTGGGAAAAGATGTACAGTAATTCTTCAAAGTTTTGGTGGTTTCAAAGTCACAGGAAGAGAAGAGGTCTGCCTCCTATGGAGAGAAAATATTTTCTTGTACCAGGTCAGTGATCTTCAAATGAAAAAATGAAAAAAAAAAAAAAAAAATCTTCAAGTAGGGTTAGAGATATTAGAGTGTAACATCTCGTAAGAAATTCTTTCAGAGAATTGGCCCAGTGGTCTGAGTCAACAATGTGCTTTTATACGGCTGTGGATGTGGTGCTGATGCTGGAAGAGCCTGCTTGGGCTGCTGAAAAAGCCTGCAATTGTGGAAATATTAATCTACAGACTTGTAATTGGGAATGTTTCCACGATCTGCAGAATGCAGACGTGAAATCAAGGCAATACAATGGCATAAGCCAGTGGTGTGTTATAAAAAGTGGGAATTTAAGCTGGATCATTTAAGCTTTCGTTCATGCTCTTGTACCTTTCCCCTGACCCCAGTTTTGTTCAGTTGGTACTAGTGTGTCAGCCTGGATTTTCAGTTCATTTAATCATCCGTCTCTACCTTTCCCCTTGTTTGTTTCTATCTCCACGCTAAAAAGACTGCTTCTAATGTGTTATTGAATAAGGCAGCGCTCTGTATGCTGGGGAGCACTTTCCCTTAGTGGTGATAAAATGGTGATAAAAACGAAAAGTGACACTTCAAACGCAAGCCTGCTTTTGAGCTTCAGTGCATATTGCTTTTTCTCTCCCAAACACGACTCTTTATTTTTCTCCTCTCAACAACTGATCATTTTGAAAGAGAATAAGGATGCACATATGGTACAGCAAGTCTTTCCAATATCTAGTGGTAGGATCTGCAAAAATTATGTGACCTATCAGGACATTTGAGCCTACGGTGCTGCAGAAACTACTAATATTGAGAGAGAGTATTTTCTCTGCTAGAAAGGTTTCTGTCTCTGCTGTTTCTGTGGGTTGGACTCATCAGGATCCTGCAGCTGCTTTCTGGGGATGCAGACCAATGATAAACTTGTCGACTTACCTCTTTACTGGGTTCGCAGTGGCTTTGTATCACCAAAACAGCTTAGTTCCAGGTGCATCTGCCCCCTGCCTCCCCTTCTACCCTCTCTCTGATGACTTATACCAGAATAAGAGTTGCTACATTAATTATTCTCCCCTTTTAATTAATTAAAGAGTCTCATAACATCAATATACTGAAGTTTGGCTGCAGGGATGGCTGGGAGAAAAAATAGAGGCTGAGAGAAAGCTCCCTCAGGAGGCTCAGCAGAGCTGCCCAGCGTTAATACCACTGAAACAGGCACAGTGCTGAAGAGCTGGTGGCTCTTTACACTGACTGGGCTCTGTTTTCTGTACAGAGCTTCTCCAAACCCTGATTTTAGCCTTGCTTGTGTTTCCTTCCCTCTGGATTTTAAGCTTTTTGGTTGCCAAATAGATTGTATTTGAAAGAAGAAAACACTTTTCTGCTCCCCATTCTCTCCCCTCAGTTCCTAAACCTGGGGATCATAGAGTGATGTTGGGAGGTGATTAAAAAATGACTGTCCCTGGTAATTGATTTCAAAGCTATTCTTATTCATGTCTGCTTGTGCTTAAAACATTTTTTTCCAAGATGCCTCTACTGTTTTTCTGAAGCCTGGGGGCAGGGCAGGCGTTTGGTGCTGCTGCGGGTTTGGCAGCATCCATTTTTAAACACTGTTCTTTAAGGATGCTGTGCAGAAGTCAGAGCTCTGAAGAGGACCAAAAAATGATGAAAGATTCAGAAACAGTGGGTCGGAGACAGGGCTGAGTGAGCTGGGTTTGTTCGGCAGAAAAGTCAGTATCTCTCTGTTGGGCTCAGGAAAAGAAGAAATTAGCTTGCTTTGCAGCAAAGGTTTTGGATAAAAAGGCCGGTTAAACATTCGGACAGCCCTGCTAGGAAGGTGAGGGATCCTGTTTTCGGTGAGTTTTTGTGAACAGACTTGTCAAAGTCCTGCTAGGAATAATGTAGGTGAACTCCATCCCCCTCAGTGGGCAGGGAGGTTGACTCAAGTTTCTTACCACCTTTCTCTGCTTCTAATGCCTATGTAAACACGGGAACACAAAAACACTGTCTTTTTCCACAACGAACTCTGGAAAAAAATAAAATGTATGATACAGTTAATATTTTATCACTGCTCTGAGCTATAAAAAAATTGGCACTGCTTCCGAAGTTGTTGCAGAAAGGATGGATAATTTATAAGAAAAATGTGAGGACCGTCCCATCTCCTGTTTTTAAAACTCGGCAGATTGAATGAACAAGGACATATGAGACATGGATAAAAAAGTCTTTTTTTTTAATTTATGAGGGCATAGGGTTGATGAGTCCATGTACAATTGACACAATAACCTTGCAGAAAACTTCATTAACGTGTAAATCTCATACAAATGTCCAAAGATTTCCTTCTGTATTGGGCACTTAATGCAATGGGAGGCCATGGCAAGTAAAAATGCAAATAACTCTTTAGAGTGCTGAATGACATTTGTTAAGTATGGTGATTGATACCTCACTACGTGGAGGTCTTAAAATAGATGTCCAGATGTTCTTTAAAAATTTAACTTGAAATTTGACTTTTCTAGTGCTGTATTTGCCATGGTTTATTGCAGTTGGCCACTGGACACCGCCGTACATGTCCCCTCCTTGTCCCCCTGTTACAACAGCCCTTTTTATGCCCACAGCTCACCTAGCTGCATCTTCTTGCATATCCCACTAGCTTGAGGTGAGAAAAGAGTGATGATTTCTTTTTTTTTTTTTTTTAGTTCTGTCATAACCTTAATGCAAATTTTAAACTGAATTTTGCATTTCATGATTTGTTCTTCCCACACACACACACACGCACAGATTCCGACTCCCCCTCAATGAGGTAATTGCATGACAACTAGATTAATATCTTTTACATACTTATTAAACTCAATAAGTGGTCCTGCGCAAACAATTGATATTTAATTACCATATTATCATCCTACTAAATTTTAATTACTATTCATTTAAAATACCTCATATGTTATCATTCATGTTAATGCAGATTTGTTTCTCTGTGAATGTTTCTCTGTAAATCCTAACTTTAAGTTGAACTAACCTGCAAAGTAATTGGGATTTCTCAAGGTAATAGTATATTTTACAGGTTCAGGGCCTTGCAATATGCTATAGAAAGGGAAAATGCAACCACCAGCCAGGATTGATTGTATTTAAGAGCATATGTTTTTGAACCAGAGTTCAGAAAAGGTTGAATGACTTACCTTTCAAATCACCTTGTAATGTAATTTCAGCTTAAAAGAACTTAAGCCAGAAGAAACTGATATTTAGCAGCTGACAATGAAGTGATTGTTAAGAACCAGAACAGTTCCAAACTTGGTGAGGAATATGAAAAAAGACTAAAATCACAATCCTATGGTAAACTTGTTTCTTCCAGTGATCATTGTTTTTACCTCTGACAAGTATCGATTTTCTAGATCTCATCCATGAGTCACTTAATTACTCCTCAGAGAAAGGAAAATACATGATGATTTTTGTAGTGAAAAACAACCACCCCTGATGGGTAAAATGACAACACCTTGTCAGCCCCTGCAGCGGGAGGCAGAGATTGTGGGGTCTCATGATCAGATTCGGTTAGATCTCTTCAGTTTTGTAATTTATTGATCAAGGATATTTAAAAAGGAAAGGGGTTCTTTTCTATATTTCTTTATATAAGAACTGGTGCAGTTGTTGATGGCCCTACCAAGGAAAGTCATATGCTCTGGATCAGAGCAATTTGCTCTGATCAGCTCCTTCTCACTCTCTGTTACGTTCATTGAAATTAAATCTCTTCAGATAGCTCTTCAAATCCATTGTGCTTTTCTCAACAAGGCACGTGAAACTATTAATATCTGTACTTTGGCAGCATGATTTCCCAAATTTCTGCAGAACCAGTATTTTTCTACTCATTTTTGCAGCTTCTATAGGTGGTACTTTATTCCATCTATTCCTTTCCATTCTCAAAAACTGAGATTCAGCTCGGTTCTTATTAAAATCATAAATTTATAAGATTTTTTTTCTCCATGTTAAATATAGATTATAAGAAGGAAGTTCAGTAACAGCTTGGAAAAAGCTTCTTCAGCATGGTTTGTTAATTTGAAGGGATTCAATTTTGAGGGGTTATTTTTGCTGTTGTTTAGCTGTCTTCCGGAGAAGTTCATGTGAAGGACCACGCTCCTTGTATCAATATGCTAAGAGTATATTTTGTTTACAAAAACCAGGAGATTTTTCTTAGGCAATTAATTGTGTGACTCAGTCCCATAAGCTCCTGTAATGACTTTATAGCCTGTCAGTGATACATAACCTATTGACTTTCCTTTGGTTATAGGTTTATTACTTTCCTGGTAGATAAAGGTAGCACGGAATGATTAAATCAATGTCTTTCCTTTTATGAAACTGTTGGCTAGCCAATCTTTTAAGGACTGATCCAAGGGGAAGTCATGGTGGTCCTCAGACTTCTCTGAGCTCTGGGATCTGGCTCCCACATGAGGTGGACTTTACTATTCCAGAATAGACATCTTAATGTGATAAAATAATAATTATGTTCCTACCAATATATTTATCATAATGGAAAACAGGCAGTGTTCCCTGTTTACAAAACACCAGAACTGGTTTCCTGTGGGAATTATTGCTTTATTAATTATGCCAGGTTTTGTTCATATTTTACTTGGGCAAATTTCAAGTGAGTTTATTTGCATGGATTGCCATGTCTCTGGACTGGCATTTCTATAAATCAGTGAGAAATACTGAGTTGTTCCTCGCACGTGTATAGTGGGCATAATAGAGTCTTAATTTTCTTAGAAATATTTAGTATGCAAACACTTTCACGAGACCAATTTACTTATTGGAATGAAATTTGTACAATGTATTAGTGGTGGGAACTATTGAACTAAACCATTTAAACCAGTGCTGGACTTTAGAGGAAATTAATCAGGCGGCAATGAAGATATCTGCCGGGCAGAGCCTCGGTGTGCTTGGGAGGCGCGGTGAAATCCAACCTGCGTTGCTCTAGCGTTTGTTTGGCCTGAATGACAGCAAAGACAGATTTACTGACCTGGGCTCCACTGTGCTTAGACCCCACATATTGTAATTTTTATAACACATATTCACTATAACACTTTAACTAAGAGAGTTTGTGTATTAAATGATGTTAGATTACGATATTTAATGGCTTATAGGATATAGCTAGTACCCGGGAGGCTAATTTGTTTGCATTAGTTGGACGGGTCAACTGCTTCAAACATGCAGATTATAGAACTACTGGTAGATTGCATTACACAATTTAAATAAATAGTAGCAATTTGTCAATGTCATCTTAGCTTCAACATTTTCCTTTTAAACCCCAGGAAATAGTAGTTCCAATTAAATTGACCTTTTCTTTTCTGCATCTTCATGTTATTAGTAGATAATGCTTAGTCTTTTAGCAAGTAAAAAAAAATTAGAAATGAAAATACTTCCGAAGTGACTATGTGCTTGTAGTAAACTTTCCAGACAAAATTACATTCTTTGTAAACAAAGGAATCAAATTTAGCCACTCAGTAGATTTTACAAGTTAGATATACATGTACACGTCAGTAATGGATTAAGACACATGAATTGCTGTATCTCAATGATTAGGTCCTTGGTTTTAGGGGACGATTGCAGGTTCTTGTCATTGTAAAGCTTGAAGTTATACTATTCATTTTGGAGACAAAGTAGCAAAAAACACATAATGGCTGAACCAACCATACATGAACCACTCTCAACAAATCCTAGACATCTGGAATGCCAACTCGCTTTTGGGAGTCGAGTGTAGGTGTCTACTTACTTAGTCTTGTAGCACTAAATGAACTGGATTTGAAAACCTGGACCTCAAAATTTCAAGTTTTGCTGAAAAGGGTGAGATTATTTTTAGTTAAGTCTGAAAAGTGCTTTTGAGCTATTTTTCTTACACAAACAGTTTGACTAAAGCAAGAATAATCAAAGTGTGGAATCATGAAAAACAATTATTTTTTAAGGAAGATGCCGATTGTCTATGATAGAATCCTAAAAACAACAACAAAAACAGACCAACAAACCAGCCACACTGTTATTCACCCAACTTCAGTACTGTGGACAGAATGTTAATTCTTCTGAGAAAATCCAGATTCAAACTGATCTCCAATACCAATTGTTTTTACTTATCTGATTATTGGAAAATACATCTGTTTTCTAATATTTTCCTTTTGAGCACTGTGCCAGACATCTCTCACTTGCTTATTCTGTTGCCTTTCTTCAAGCTGCATCAGTTAGCTTTGCATAATTTTAGCATTTGGGTTGATAGGTTTCCATCCATTTCTCATTTCACGTAACAATAGATCCCAGAAACAGAAATGAGCCAATTTCTTGTGCTACCCTTTATCACACCTTCTGTTTATGTGATACTTTCTTTTCGTAGTGTCAGGAGCACCCAGCAAAGTTCCTTCTTACCCGTCAGCAGCTTTTTGAAGGTTACAATTTCATTGACTTTATACACTCACCTACTAATTAAAAGGACTTTTTTGTCTTCTGAACATGTAGAATTAGCACATTCCAGGGCTGAATGGTACAAACTCAGAGCACAGGATATTTAAAGTTTCACATTACTTAGTATTCAGTGTATATCATTCAGCAACTACGATTTGAAAAGAGGCCAGAAAGCAATTTTAATAATATCACATGTGAGAAAATGATTCAAAGTTTTGGAGAGATAATTCTGTAATCCCTGTGGTCTAAATCTGAACAAAGGATGTGACCCAACATAATAAATACAAGAAAGAGTCCTGTTTCTTTCACTTCTGACTACCTAGAAAGTAGACACAGTAGCCATGGGTCTAAACTCATCATAACATCATTAAACTGAGCATCTTATCCTCAGCAATTCAAAATAGCCCAGCAAGTGGGTGCAAGTAAAGGGGCTGAGCTACCCCTGCCCACTTTTGACTTTAGGGACACCCCATTTGTTTGATCCTCAGGCACAACATAGCAGTGTAAGGACTGTTCAGACTTCTGAGGTCTTCCCATGGCTCCAAGATTTCCAAAGTGCAGCTAGCTTTTGCTGGGAATAAAAATAAAGAGAAGCAAAGGACAATCATGTCTGGATTTTATATTTTTTATTCTTGAATGTAAATCAATGCAAATATAGCCGATTAAAAAATGCAAATTTGCAATTTGAGAAGACAACTGCTAACAAATACTTTAAGGTTATTTGGATAATTTCTGCTTGCATGTTCTTAACGTAGTATTGAATATTGGAGATGATACTGCACTTCTTGTTAGCATCTTCACATATGCTGTTTCATCAAGTACACTCATTTGAGTCCAGATTCTAAAATGCAGCACAGTTTATTTTTTTGTTCGCTTTTACATTTTTTGTGAATTCCACGAATTTCTCATCTGTGATCAACCCACGTGTTTTTAATTTTTTTCAGAGTAGTAGCCGCATAGTTCTTTCCAAATGACAAGGAGAGTGTAATAACTTTTTGGAGGCCAATCCTGACTGTTTCTGAGTATTCTTGGTCTTTGGCTGGTGAGGACTTTGTAGGAAGATTCAAGGATTCCAGAAAAATGAGGTGGAATGGAAAATGTGTCTCATAGCAGAATCATTATCTTTTTTTTTTTTTTCCTCTCTTTTTTTTTTTTTTTTTAACTAGTTGGCATGCTTCAGATGAAAGGCTTGTTCATTTCTGCTGTTATCTGAAAAATTTTAGTCGAGAGCTTGAGCATGTACTCGACAGATAATCAATGCCACATCCCTTTAACTGGCTGCTAAGGCTGGTGGGTATCAATAGCAGACTTTTAGGGCTGACACTTGCTTCATTTACATGTGCAGCGTATGGACCTCATCTATTCCCAGGTACAACACGCTTTGCACCAGTGCAAACTGTTGACTTCAGTAGAGACAGATCTCATTTGCAGTGGAATTAGCTAGCAGAGAATCAGCTCCTATGTATACAACAATGGTTTCATGCCACTCCACTGCTGTCACTATTCATTGCCAAAGAACTAGATCCTTTTATTATCAGCCGGCAACAAAACAAAAGAGATGCATACTACAGAGCAAAATAAGTCAGAACCAATTAACATTTGTACTGTTTGCTTTTCTCTAAGAATCGTTTAAAGATAATTCTGGAAATTCCATGGTTGCAGGTTATCTGCAGTATATTCTCCCTTATTAACCCTAGGCAACTGAGGTTGAAGCAGGGATGTAACTGAAATGAAATAGCAAGTACACAAAGGTTAGTCAGCAAATTAAATAAATATGCATTAATGACTCATTTTCCTCAAGTGACTCCATACTGTAACAGCACTTGGATAAAGAAATTCTCTTCTTATCCCCATTTCTGTAGTTTTCTCACATCCAGATAAAATAGCAATACACCATGTTAGTTGGTTACTCAGACTGAATCCACATGAACCAGAGGTTTTCATCTGTCTGAATCTGTTTGGGAAGGAATTATTTTGGTGCATTTCTGAGTATGCACAAATGTAACAATTATCATTTCCTTTTAAAGTTCAACACTGCTCCCAAAGGGAAAGTTTCTCAGTGTATGAGAAAAGACTGAACAGTAGCTTTTGGTTGCTACATCATTCCATAGAAATGACATCTTTTAATGGATTCAAAATGCAATTAAATAAAATTATCTATAAATGGGTAGACATATCAATGACTGCAAATAAAAATTGAGCCTGCTTGAACAGGCTTTCAATATATATCATGATGTCAGAGGCTTTGATTTTTGTGACTAATGTATGAAGCAGTTCCTTCCAGATCAAGATGGGTCTTCACTCAGGCACACCAGAGCTTTTCCACCTTCTGTTTCAGTGAACAATAACCATGGTGGAATATGTGTAAGGAACTTTATGAAACAGCTATATGTGCATTCCTTAAATACTGTTGAGATAAAAAATGTGTGCACCATAGATCTGCAAATAGACTGTAATATAATGGACATAAAGTGTGTATGGAATTGCAGGAACCTTTTCATGTGTTTGGACAAAGGATGGATCAGAAAGTGAAGGGAGTTACTGAAAAAGATCAGATTGGTTTTAATCAGCATAATCTCGTCAGAAAATGATCCCAGCACTCTCACATACCTGGGTCGAGCTGTCCATGCCAGCACAACCCCCCACCCTGTACCTTGCCCCTAAGTCCCAGGAAAGCAATCTGGAGAAAGCATATGAGAAGACCTAGGGAAGAGGCTCCTGTTAATAAGATGAGAGACTTCAGGAGTTTTCTATTAGAAGAATTAGGTTCCTCTGTTAATTTAAAAATTCTGCATAGCAAAAGTTATGCACTAAGATTTGGTGAAATTACTCCTAGGGGATGCATATGTCTATATACAGTATGAAGGTGGTAAATGTCTCTTTGGGTGAGAAGGACCTGAAGGAAAACACCACAGAGCAGGGAACAGCTGAGCTCAGGGAAGCTGACATGGGTTTGGACATTAGCTCAGGGAACAAGAAGGCTGAATACAAATTTGTTCTGTTCATAGTGCTCCCTCATACCTGGCACTGTATTAATGAAGATTATTTTCACGTTGATAGTCATTGCCAAGGCTCAATTTTGGATCCACCAGTTACGTAGGTTTTTGTTACTGTCCTGCTTTTGTATTAAGATGCACTGTAGGGATTTATTTTTATTTAACTTTTATATTGATTTTTTGAAGAAAGCCTTTGAAAAAATTACTCCTCATCAGCCATACTGATATAAAAAGAATAGTTACTGTAATAATGGTCTTTGAATACTGTCCATTAAACTCTGACATTTAAAGTGTTTACTGTGAATACATATTAAGTTTCTCATTAAAGACAAGGTCTGGCTTTCCTGATGTGACTCTTAGATTAAATCAGTCTAATCCAAAATAAATACAAAGATGGAGAATTCATAACAAGCTGCCTTGTAGATTCTCTGTGTGTAAAACAGCAACTGCTATTGTGGCAGAAAGATTTCATTTTAGTGTCTCCTCTTTGGCCATCCAAAGAAAAAAAAAATATTCATTGTGTATAAAACCTTTTGCACTTTGACATAAGTCCTTCCAGCAGAATCCCCCCCCCCTTTTTTTTATTGAAACAAACTTAAACCATATTCCATTTCACAAAAGCAAAATGTGCTGAACATGTGCTTTCTAAAATAGAAGCATGTGCATCAACTTTTCTACAAGAAGCTACTTTCTGAGAGTAGTCTCCTGGGAAGGTCCATTACCCAAAATCCAGAGAGCACAGGAAAAGGGTGAAACAGTATTAGATCAAGCTTTACTAAGCTAGATGGCCCAGGCTGTGGAATAAGTGATATTTAATATGTGCACTTTGAGGCTCCTGTTGAGTGCCCTGTTTGGTAACCCGGATCAGGATGCTTGTTTAGTGGATAAAAGTGTAACTTTAGAAATTGGCAGGAACTTTCTGTGCTTGGCCACCTGTACTCTCAGCCAGATATGGTGTAAGGAGACTCAGACAAGCACACTTTTCAAAGTTTGTTCTGTTTCACTTCCTTACAACTGCCAGGTTCAAAAGAACCATTTATTTTTAAAAAGAAAAAAAAAAAGAAGCTCCGATCAGTTCAAAGATGCATTTATAAAGCTCACTAGTCTTTATGATCAAGCTCATACTTTGTCTTCCCGTTACTAAAATAATACTTTTATCCTGTCCTCTTTTTCCCCCTCTCATCTGTTTGGTTGTGAAAACATATCTATAATGAAGGTCTCGGGCATTATATTTTCCAGACAGTATGATACTATAAGTAATATAAAATGGGGTTCTTTTTTTGTGGAGTTTTTACTGTCAATAATAATAATAATTGTATAAAAAATAATGTGAACTCCCACCGAAGCCTGCATAGTCAATCAGCACAAAGTATTAGCACTTCAGGGACACAAAGGCACCGAGCCTGATGAAAGAGATTGGACTGAGAATTTTGACCTAAGAATATAATAATGTCTTCCAAGATCTCATTATGCCCGTGCCCATTCGAAACCATCTGGGGCCCTGAATAATAAAAGGAGTGGTGTGAATTTATGAACCCATAGATCTAGCCATGCCCCCTTGGATATTGTGTTGGATTAGTAGATTTACTGCTAATCCAAACAGTGTGGGCAAAATTATGTCTTTACATCTGCACTGCGGATCTCCGAGAACTGCAGTAAGTTAAATGTTTGAAGGGTTGACAGCAGCTCCCCTGCTCCAGGCACAATCTTCTGGCGCCCTGCCATCTTCCCAAAAGTGCAGCTCCTCGGATGCACGTCCTCCACGTCTGCCGTGGCAGTTCTCCAAAGGGAGATGCTGCCTAGCGAATGAAAGGGGGCTAGAGAGCAAAAAGTCACTGCTCCTGCCTGTAACAGGTGGGAGCAGTGTCATCTTGGTGCAAATAAGGCACAGTTGGCATGGGAAAGATTGATCCGTCGTCTTCAAGTTGCCTCAGGTGCAGAGCCCAAAGAGAAGTCTCTACATTTAATTGGGGGTGTCTTCAGCTAAATAAAATAGTCAGATGCAAATCCTTTTCCTAAGGGGCAGCCATGTGGACTTGTGACCTTTCTTTGAATGGTTTGGAGCCCAGAAATCAATGATTACACTAAATCCATAATTATATTCTTTTCATCTGTGGCAGGGTACTGATAGCGTGACAGATGTGAGACCTTGAAAGCATGGAAACTTCAAAGACCGTTGAGATGTGTTAGACACCATGGACATGTGGAGCAGTAAAAAATAAAATTAAAAATAAAAACAGACTGCTCTATCAATGCATTAGGTGATCTCTCTTCACACATATATGCACACATGTACACACACACACATGTTTGCACACATTTATGCACATGGCTTTAGCTCCTGGAGTCCCCAGGGAAGAGGAGAGGGAGTAACTGCTGTAAATCAGAGAGCTTTGGCCAACTAGAAGAGTTAAATATTTTAATAGATGTCTTGTTTTGGCTCAAGAGGCTTCACAAAGAAAGAAAGGGATGGACTGGGTCTGGAGACATGGCTGGAGAGACTGCCAGGAATTAAGAATGATGACTGTGTACAGTATCTCTCATGCTGCTGCTGGGTAACGCAGCTGAGCTGGTTTGTTCGTTTATAAGATGCTTCTCAAAAATGTATTTCTGCCTTTAAAGAAGTAGCACTGTATGTTATGGTTATTTTTGTGTTGTGTAATAAGATGTTGCAAGAAGAAATATTGGGTCAGCATGAGGAGGGTTGTTTGCAGTGGACTGTAAGGGATGTTCAGCCTTAACACCGTGATCCCCAGGCAGAATGATGCAGATTCCCACCTGGAAAAGATGACGTTTGGGGGTCTGTGACCCCAGAGATATTCCCTGGAGCAGGCTGATGTGAAAGGTGTAGTTAACTACAGAGCTTTGACAGGCTATTTTTTCTTTTCATTTTATTTCTCTTTTAAAGCACGAGGAAACCATAAGGGTTCTGGTCTGCTTAGGTATGTGCATGCTAATATATCAAAAGCACATGGTAAATGCAATTATTTTTATGTTCCTGGCATTACACGTTACACGGATACTTGTAACTGTAAATGGTGAAGCAGGAAATGATGGTATGAAGTACATAGATAAGACAAACTGAAGATTAGTGGTGGCTACTGTTGAGACAAGAAACTATAACCATGTAATTCACATGCAGTTTCTTAAAATTAATAGTGCGGAAATGTGAATTGAAAAAGATAAGAGTTTTGTTTTTTCTGTAAAATTTGGAACTTTAACGTTAGGTTACACTTTGAGTTTTGGTGTAGAAACCTCAGAAATAAAAAAAGCACATAAAAATGCAAAATCTCCCCAGTATTACAAGGTTTATTTAGTTTCTAAGGCAAGATGGGGAGGTTTATCTCTATAGCCTGTTCCTGAGATCACAAAATACTGGATTGTAGCTGATCTAGGAGCCTGAAATGCCTGGATGGTAACTTAAACTAGTGCTCTCTTGGATAAAAAGCCCAGATTTGGAAGAAACATCCCTTAAGAGGATGACCCTTTCATAAATATTTGTTGTTTGAAGCTGGCCGGGTGTCTCTAAAATCAGAAGTGTCTCATCAGAGATGCATAGTCAGGCAGAGTGTAGCACAAGTAGCCAAGTGCACAAGGGGTTTATCCCATACCTGTAGGATTCATCGATAACTAGTAAAGCTTTTGAAAATATCTGAATTTGAACATCCTAGTAACTCCAGCAGTTTCTCTCTGTGCTCCCTGTGCAATCCCAAATCTCAGACAAGCCCTTCCCATCATCTTTCCACTTTCCCATTTTTAATACCCACTTACAATTCATTTTCCAAATGATCTTTCATTAGTTTCTCTCCTCATTGCTTTCCTTTGGTTCTGATTCTCCATCATGAAACACTAACAGAGTTGCTTATCAGGCATGTCGAGCGTATTTTTCCTCACCAAAGGAGCATCTTCTGGAAGGCAACTCACATAAAGTCAGCCAAATACTTGCAGAGAATGTAAAGATACCTGGACAGAGCCAGTTACTTATATCTCTTAGGTCTGCATCTTCAAGGCAGATTAATTGTTGATGTGATTCACCAGTTGCATATATATTATATAGTCACTTTATCACTTATGTAGACTCCTGTGAAAGGAGTATCATACCCATTCCTCAAAATATTAAAATCTTACCTTTTCTTACTAACTCAAGGGGCACAAAGATGAACAAACTAGTTATACATGCATGGAAAGTAGCAAGCAGAAAGTAATTGTGTATTCAGTTTTAATGGAGCTGAATCTCCTGCTGAGATTTCAATATCTGACAGCATTGCTTTCATTGCCCCAAATGCCCAACCTTTTTCTAATGTTTGACCTTGGGTATGATTATATTTCTGTATGTATCTCAAACGATGCAAAATCATTTGCCTATATCAGTCTTCTCTCGCTGACAGTCCTGTTCCAGCTCATGGCAGAAGAGAACAAGTCTGATGGCAGTAACAATAGCTAAAATGAGCTTTGATAGATGTTTCTCCCCTTCCAATAAATACATAAAGCATCTCTATAATGTCATTTTGTTAACTGATAAACAACAAAAGGATGAAGGCATTCACTTTTAACTCTATTGCATGTCATTATTTTCTCATTGCCATACTTAGTGTATATAAGTAATGTGACCTGCAGAACAGAGCACAGGACTGTTGCTTGCAGTATTGGTTATTTAATTTTTCATGTCTAGAGGCCCACCTGCTAAATGAGAACTGTGCAGATGTATGACAGGTTTTGCCACAGCAGTTTTGCCCCAACATATCAGCCCACAAACCTATGTCTATTCTTGGTGTGCTCTCAGCAGGATTTCACATAACTCACAGCGCTGGCTTTACATCTCTCCATGCCTGAGGTCAACGTGCTGCACTGGCTCCTCACAGAAATGCAGTCCTTTGTGCTCATCTCTTGTTTTTTTTTCTCCAGATGGTCTAACCTTGCACAATTATTAGCCCCATACTTCTTACTGTGGAGAAGCTCCTGTATAAGGCACAGTGCTAGACAGGGCAGGGATGGGTGCAGGAGGCAGCTCTTTAGTGCAGTGGTTTGGGGATGATATAACAACTAAATTACTGGGGTTAAGGAGAGAAGAAGTTTCATCCCACTCCTTGTATCCCCACGATGAAGTGACCATTGGAGAGGAACTGGGAGGTGGCAATGCTGGCAGCCTTGGCAGGCCAGATGAAGAAGGGCGTTCAGATAGATGGGGACAAAGGGACCGTTTTTTAAGTGCAACTCCAACAGGCAGTCTCAGTGTGATTAATGTTCCTGTACTGGTAACAAGAGCATATCCCTAAAGAGAGAAAATTTGATAGTGGCCTCTTTTTTTAGATCTGTGTAAACTGGGCACATTATTTTAATAGTACACCATTAAGGTATTTATCTTAATTTAAAAAAATGATATTTCCCTTGTTGTTTGCAATTGCCCACTAGAAATGAAATCCCTTTCCTGACTGAGTATCCTTTACAATCCTGAGCCTGTTGTTATTGCAGGTTGCCTCGGGAATACTGAGTTACTGAGTTTCAGACTTTCTTCAGAAATATTGAGGGGAGTTTAACAGCATTTGAAAACATAGATAAAGAAATACATGGACCATGCAAACAGAAGTAAGTGGGATAAAAAGAGATGTGTTTACTAGAGTGGTGCAAAAAAAAAAAGGGTCCACAAAGAAGCCCCTTGGTCTGATTACAAGACTTGTTATGGATGCAGAGCACTAACCAAGTTCACTGGAGTTTGAAATCCCAAGGGCAGTTTTGGGTTTCTTTCTGCGGAGTCCAGAAAGTGATTTAATAATTCATTTGAAACTGTGCAAAACTTCCTGTTGATTTACTTTACTCCCTCTTCAAGCAGATCTTTAGTTTTGCTCGGAGATTTTAACCCAGTATAGAGGAAGCATAAACAGATGGAGATCCAAACCCCAGACTAAACACAGTTTCACGCATGTTTAGATGAACATGGACAATCTGACAATTGGTTTGTCAGAACTTGCAAAGAAAAGAGGGCACAGGCAGGCTCTGCTGTACACCAGCCTGCCCTAATACAGCCTCTCTACTTCCCAAGAACAAGGACAAAGAGACACTAAGGCAAAAAAAAGGCATTGGTATGTAAAAAGGGATAGAGATTTAGTGCTATGAACAAAGCATTTGCTAGACAGCAAAGCATAATCTGCACTGTGCACTTGTTAAAAAAACAAAACCAAAACAACAACAACAACAAAAACCAACAAAAAAGTAATAAGACTTTGTAGTTAGCTGATGTATGTGCTTCCTGCAGGGCCATTCAGAAATGGTGTTTTGGAGCATTTTCTTTTGCTCTGTTAACACTTCCCCTTCTCCTGATTTCCTTTTAGAGCATTGACTGTGCTCATTGCTTGCATCCTTCAGGATGGCTTCTGCCAAGCCCTTCTCCATGCCGACATCCACCAAAAAGGCATTGCCAAGGAGGTTGCTTCCACCGTGGAGTGCTCCCAAGCCCAATGCCAAGGTGGTGTCTGCCTCCCCGTAGTCATGACACAGGACCTGGTGCCTCTTTGCCAGCTGGGCTGAGCCACAGGTCCCTGCTGCCATGGCAGTAGTGGAGCTGTGGCACAGAACCGCAGCTAAAACCAGGCAAAACCACCCCAAATACTACCCAGTGTGAGGACTCCTTTTGCCAGCTGTAAAAATGGAGGAGATATTTGCAACCAAGAGTGGATCAGTGTGCTGCTTGAACTTAACTCAGCAGCACCAAGTACAAGGTGGGCTTCAGAGATGGTAGTGTTTAATATTCTGTCCAAGGATGCTGGTCCTAATACCAATATCTTAATAGGTGCATCATTCCAGGAAAAATGTGTTGTTTAAACATAAGTGAAGTGTTAGCTGTCGAAAAGACACAATGACAAGGTGTTAACTCTGACCTCCTAATTAAATGTAAATACAGTGTAAGAGCAAAACAGGGTTTGGGCTGTAACTGTAAGAAAGTATTTATTAATCAGAATAAAAAAGGCTTCCATAAAGAATTCGTTAATTGATGTATTTTACACAAATGCAAGATATTGCCTTTGACACCTTTCTGCTTTTACTTTTAATAAATTTCCCTGGTAAATGTGCATTTACTTCTCACTCACAAACATTAGAATGCTTCATTAGTTATTGTTGGTTGTTTTTTTTAATTCTACTGGTCTCTCCCCCCAAGTCTTTTATTGAGGCATACAATCTTAATAATTTGTGGAAAAGATGACATTTCCAAAGAGGCCAAAATGCTTATTGGTCACTTACTCCATTCTCGTGCCTGCCTCTGTGGTGGCATAGTCCTCCACCTTGTCTCTTAAGATAATGTATTAAAACTGGCAAGCTACCAATCGTAAAGTTACCACAAGCATCCACAACATGCAAAATTATTCTGCTTTAAGCACAGTTTTAGGTGATTTTCTTCAGGTTTTCTTATCTCCAGTATGTGAACTTGGTTTCTAGTAGGCAACCAAGTTCCACAAATTTCTTCAAAATATATTAAAAAGTGAATTAATCCATAACTACATCTTGGAAATAACCTTTAAAATAGAAATAAATCTTTCCCAGATCTAAGAGTCTTTATTTTAAGGAGGAAAAACTTGTCTGTAGGTGAACTCTCAGATAAAAATATTAACTTACTCAATGACCAACTGTCCAAAAATTAAACTCAATCCGTCGTATTTTTTTTTTTTGTTGCATGCATGCGTGTTTCCTGTGAAAAATGGAAGTTTCTACTCAGAAAGTCAGAACAACATGTACAAGTAGCCCAAACTGTTTTTGATTAACAAGGTTTTCTGCCTGGAAGTCACTTTATCTTCATCCCATTAGCAGGACTCAACAAAACAAATGAATCTAATGCATTAGGCTAAACCACTTTCTTGCTGTGTGAATGCAAAGAAAAATCCTCTCTGAAGAGCCATACAACCATCTTCTATACATAGTGTAGTTTTTCAGCATAACCTTTTGAGTTTGTATGAAGAGAATGCAGTTTTCTATCTCCTTTCACTGTCAACTCACATTATGCTTATGTGTGCTATTCTGAAGCATGAATCGTGTGATGTTGTGATGAATCAGCTGGTGTGACGTAGGACCACAAGGACCACCTCATTTTTGCTAATCAAAGCGAATAATTAACTTATTTGTCTTTGTCTGTTTTTTCTCTTTTGCAACTGTGAGGAAGTTTATTTTTCTTCAAATATTATTTCAAGTTGCATGCTTAGGAAGTCAGGTATGATGTAATTTTTGTTGGCTGTGCAAAATCATGCATTTTGGTACTTGTGAGATTGTTCAGGAGTTATTCCACATATCCAATTTACAGATTGATCAATTGTTGTGTTTTCATAACTATTCCAAATAATCTCTGTCCTAGACTATTAATAGATGGCTAAAATGAGGAATGTGTAGTCATGTGAGTATTACCAGAATGCTTCAAGGCATTTTGCCCTCTAATTCCATTCTATCCTCAATATATCTAGTATAGAATGTTGCCCTGGTTCCCCAGGCACAGCCCCATGACCCAGCCATGCAGGCAGGCCATGACTTGCCTTGAGTCAGCTGGGAGATCCAATCAAGGCAGCTGACTCACAGGTGTATCCCATACCACTTATTCGTGCTCATTATAAAAGGAGAGAGTGCAGTGAGGGTGGAGTTCTTCCTGGGCTTCTCCCTCCTGGCCTTCTGCCCCTGCTGTTCACCACAAGGACCAGGCTGAGTAGAACCTTGTATATATTATGTTGGTTGTTGTGTTAGTTTTGTTATTGCATTAAATCTGCTTCTACTTCAGCTCACAGGGCTTCTCCCTGTTTTCCCCAATTCACTTTCTCAGCTGGGGGAGGGAGCATGGGGTGGTAGAACAACTGCTGCAGCTTAGCCCTGGGTACAGGCTAAACGTAGACAAATTTGTACATAGATTCAAAGTTGTCTTGGGAACTATTAGTACATGCTCTTGAATTCATCTGGTGCTCTGTGTAAGTAAATATGAATATCCAGACAGAGACTATGATCATGTGCCCTAAACAAGATCTATTCTTAATTATATAAAACCTGAAGATGACCAAGTTTTCATTTTAATTTTTTTTTTTTTAGTTTTCTGAGCAACGTAATACATTGTGTTATTCTTAGGAAAAGATTTATCACTAGAAAATAACAATTATAAAGGAGGCTTCCAAAGTCTGCTGAACAAGATGGTGAGATGTCTTAGCAGCAACAGAAAAATGAAGTGCTTAACCAAAGTGCAGTGTCTTAACTGGAAGCCTAGTGGGAGTGCTAGTGCTTTTCCTGCTTGTACTCTAGTATATTAACTAAGACAAACAGCCAAGAGAATAAATTTGCACATAATGCATTTCCTTAGTTTTCATTATCTTGTTACTTAAAAGTTGCCTGTGAAAAAGTGAGCACATTTGTAGGAACATGACTAAAATATTCTTAATAGAAAGTATATGAAAACAAAGTGTTATTCAAATTAAACAAAATATACAATTGCAACTGGCGCTGTTGTGTTCAGCTCCAGTGGGCACACTGAATTGTCTTTTTTTCTAAATGGATAATTTATTTAATTAAGCAACATACAATGAATTTTAAATTGTATATTAAAATTAAAAAAAATTAGATAATTAGGAAAAAATACAATGTGGTTTACATTCTTACTCACCGTTAGGAAATTTTTTATTACATAATTAGAAATTGCAGATGGCAGTTTACCCTAACATGAGTTTTGTCCACAAAAAATGTTTTCCTTGACCATGCTGGCCTGATAGGTTTGAATAATTTTTGAATATTTAAAAAATTCAAATTAAATCCATCTGTAAAAAATACTTCTTGCAAAGAATTATCCAATCAATGGATAATGAAGCTTTTCCTTTTTGGTCATTGTTTTTCATCTAGGAATATACCGTATGGTTAACGTCAAGAAATTTATATGTGCTTTATGTATATTCAGTCTTTTATATTTAAAACAGAGACAGCATGTAAAAAGTCCTTTTTCCCCCAGAAAATTTCATATAAACTTTATTCTGCAGTTTCTATCAGGAATTGTACTTCATTGCATTACACTCTTGATCCTGTTTATCTGCATAATTCAAATGCAACCCTGAAGGATATAAACATAGTGACAGTTTTTAAACATACTTTCTGATAATCAGCACAAACTATTACTTGAACCTATTCAATAACATAACACTGACAGACGGAATTCAATGACCCTCAATAACAACAGATACAATCTCATTTTATAAAATTATATTATGACATGATTGTGTTGTCTTGAGTTATGACTTAGGTTGACTGCAATATGGCATGCTATTTCTTTAAGAAAAGATGATACTTATTGACATTGAGATAATGCAGGATCTCAATTGTGCAGCCCAAGTTTCTGTAATGAAAAAAAACAAACCCAAAGAGGTTTTTTCCCGGTACTGTCAAGTACTGTTAGAAAAAAGGATCACAGCAGAGCAGGTCGGCATCAGAAATCTCTGTGGGTGGCTGTCAGCAAGCGATCTCCTTCCATGGGATCTGGCAAACCAAGATGATTTCTAGACCAAGATGGCAGCACGTCATCCAAATGGACATTTAGTGGTCAAAAAAAGCCAAAGTGATTTAAGGATGTCAGGTTCCCTTAGCTGTTGGGGGAACTCATATTGCTAAGATGGTAATAGTTCCTGGACAGGAAAGCCAATGTTCCCATCTTCTTTCCTTCCTCTCTTGGTCTTAAGTCCCAACTCTAGAGAAGGTGTGATATTGCAATTTTGGAGCACTATATGATGTTTGATGGGATAAAATTGCTGGAGGGGACAATAGCACATATCTTTCATGTTTGCCCATTGTCATAAGTCTTTGGTTAGGTTCCAGATAATGTGCAAATGAGTAAAGTCCAGAAGGGATTGCTAATGGGGCTGCTGATGGGTGTTGACCAGACCTGGCCAAGGATGTGCTCTTGGTGTCTTGGAGATTTGAGAAACTTCTAGATAGACACGTGATCGTTGTGTTGCTACTGCAACCTTCTCCCCTTCCCCCAAAAAACCCCACCCCAAACCAATCAAAACAAAATGTAATATAATTTTTTGCATCTTTGGAAAAGGTATTTTGGGAATTAGTGAGAAACTTCCCAATGTCTTCAATCAGACCGAATGGGGTAATATAACCATAAAATTGCCAGAAGAGTAATGCTCTTTTACTTTTCATTTGAGGGGAATAAAGATTTTTGTCAAAAAAGCCAACACTCCTGAACAGTGAGATTCCCAGTGCATTCAGATGTTGAGGGGTTTGGGTGTTTGCCCACCTCATGCAGCATAGCCAATATATAAAACTTCATTATTACAAGCAGGTTAGAAACACAGGGTTTTTTTATGAATAAATAATTGTGTATCTATCCTGCAAGGTAGCAAGGACACTTAGGACATTCAACATCTCTAAGGATGCTGTGAGCAGGAAGTATATGTCGTGGGTAAACAGATTTATGGTCAGGTAAATATAGGGAGAAAAGAAGATATGCACAATACATAGCCTTACTTTCCACACAGATACAGAAACCACAGCCATTGCATGAATTCGCAGGTTAAAATTTAGCATGGATAGAGGAGTGCAGTATCTTGAGTCATTTCCATTGCTGGTGAGAAAATCGCTGTCAAATACTTCCTTACTGGCAAAAACCACTGAAAATACTAATCTGCTGTATAATATAAAAATTCATGGCCGTTATTGAGAGGATCAAAAACTACATTCTGCCTTTAAATAATTGCTTTTGTTGTTTCCTTAAACTTGGTTTCCACAAAAGCATTACTTGGAGAAATGTGTATTTTGGTTGTGTTTGCTTTGATGGCCCGGCAGTGCTCAGCCTGTCTGTTGTGACCTACCAGCAATCCAGGGACCCCAGCACGATGCTCAGCTCCCTGCTGCCATCCTGTTATCAGAGGGAGATTGCTGGGAAGAGGTGTACAGGGTGTTATACCAATAAATGTTGTAGTCTAGAACACCTGCCCTGAGCAATGCAGGAATAACCTGATTAACTACAAGTTTTCTTGTGTGGTTGCACCCACTAAGCTTACACATACATGTATGCATGTGTTTATCACGCCTGTGAAATGGAAGCATACTATTAAAGCCCTGCCTACCCTCTACCATGGCTCTGCACCACGGTGCTGCCCAGCCAAGGGCTATTCTCCTTTCACATAAATAGTCTCTCTTGCCTCAGAAGTTTTTCCTCCTCTCCTACAGCAGTGCTGGGGGTCAGGCTCACAAAGGTGCTGTCCCCTGATTGCAGCAAACACCGCCATGTGTTGTATGTTTGATGAATTAAAAGGATGCTGCCAACTTAATTACACTGTAACCCTTCAATAAAGGAAGGGCAGAGCTGATTAACTAGTGAATAATTGGGGGCTGATTGATGGCTTTCTCCCTCACTGCTAAAGGCTGTATATATAATTATTTTGCCTGTGGGCCTAATTTTGCCACTGTTAGCTTCCACTTTTGTCATCAGCTGTAATTTATGGATGGGGCCTGAAGCCTTAAAAAAGGCTGGAAAATGAAATAGCCCCAAATCCCCAGATATGTCACCTGGAAATGGCCAGCAGGCAGCCTTTAATGTCAACATTTGCAGCCATTTAGCAGCATTAACACCTCATGCTTAGCTGGAAAATAATATTATCATTTGTCAACAACTATCATAATATAGATTTTTTTCCTGACATGTAATAATGTTGTATCACTCACATCAATGATTTAATATATGTTTTAAATGCAAGATCAATTTATTGTAACTGAATAGAAAATTCTTCTAGTAATGCACTTAAAGAAAAAAAAGAGAGCAAGAGAAGGAAGAGCCATGTCCCTTCATTGCATTGACAGGTTGGTTGCAGAATTAGTATGCCAGTCTCTAATGAATCCCCATAATCACTGCAAGCTAAGATGGTTGTGAAACTTAGGTTGAAAAAAAAATTCTTTTTTCCTTTGGACTTTGAAAGATGCAGTAGCAGTTTCAAAGAAAATATAGTTAATAAACTTGTAAACTTCTCTCCACTGCACTTAAAATACATTGTGGAACAATTTTCCATCTACTGTCAATTACCAGCCCATATAGCCATGCTGGTTTGGATGGGATGTAGATCTGGCCCTTTGTATTTTAAATGGAAGTAAGATTTCTTATTTTTTTCAGAGAGACAAAAGCTAATCATTAATGCTGCAAAGTAATAGTAAAAGTCGATCTGTTTTGAAGGATTGAATTGCTTCAGTGGCAAAGAGGAGAGATGCCTCCCAAAAGAAAGCCTATTTTGGGAAAATACAACATTCTGATTAGAGCTGCTCCAGCGGCCGCGTGAGAAGGGCTGCCTATTTTATATTCCACAAAGATTTTATTCAATAAAGTAATAACAACTTAGATTCACTTTTTTTTTTTTTTCTTAACCCATATTTAAACATTGCAGAGAGGAGGCTTCTAATTTACAAGCCAAGATATACAAATCCTCTCTCTCAAATTTCCTTTGTTGTTTTGTCTTCTCAGAGCACTCCCTTGCCTGTGAATCACATAAAGATTTGAAGAACCTTTCAGTCAAAGCTCAGTAGTGTGCCAGTGGGCACTGGCCAGGAAAAAAAAAAAAAAAAAAAAGATTGATATTTGCCCTCTCTTCTTATCTGCACTTGATTTATAAGTCAGTGCGAGTATGCAAGAGAAATAAAGGCAAAGACCTTGATGCCTCCCTGTGGAGAATATGCACCATTTGGATTGAAGGCATGAAAGAGGAGAAATTAATGGTAAGCTGTTCATCTGTCACTACTGCCAGCCTGATGGTTTTGCAGAGAAGGAGAGTACTAGATGACATGCCCTCCAGTCAAGGGCACGACTGCCCGCTGTTCTCATATTATAAACACAGTGCTTTGGGTTTCTAAGGGATTTAAATTTAAATTATACTGTACTTTGGATAGGCAAATCTTTACACAAGTTTATTTTCTTGAAGTATTAACATGCAGGATTTCACTGGCTTTATGTGGAAGAAAAATAAAAATTAAGTCCCCCTATTTGATAAAATGTGTAGCAGACTCTTAAAAAGTCTCTGTATTTTTAAAGCAGTGTGTTATAGTGTAATGAGATTTAAATTTATATACCCATTGAAGATTTAGGCACATGCACAAATAGATAAGCTTTAGTTATTCTACTTTCTGGCACATAGGAAAAGATTAAAAAGTTCAAAATGGGAGCAGAATGTGTTTTTTTTCTATTAAAATGGTATAATACTAACTGCTGCTATTGATGACAATATTAGGAACAGATCTGGAGGATAAAAACTGACACAAAACTTTCACGGTGTGCTAAACAACAAGGAAAATGTACTTATTGCTAAATGACTTATTTTCAGTGCTGAGCATTCGTGTACCCTCTTGCTGCTGTTGAAATGATTTTGTACAGTACCTAAGCCCAAAGGATCCCCAGTCTGCTTGAGTCCTCGGGATGGTTCTGCACCACGATGAATCACAGATGGTATTGCTGCTAACAGCAACGATTTTTGGTGCCTGGCACGGTTTGGATAAATGCACATAGACATGAGAAATAGTTTGGACTGTGCATAAGTTCAGGGATCAGATTTTGTGACGTTACTGCCACCCACCCACCAGCTATTTAAAGCCCTCTTTGCTGAGACCCAGCAGTGGGATGGGAATTTCTGTCTTCCATTAAAGAAAGAAATGCGTTGCTAGTCCACTGGTTTCAAATGATCCTGGGTTTTATAAAACAAAAGCCAAAAAAAGACTCACTTTTGATAAAACCTTATGAGTTTGGAGCTCACTTCATTTTTTTCCTGAGGCTTCAGTCATGATTCCTGAAACCCTGGATTAGGCAACAGATTTCAATAAAATAATTGTGCACAAGTGAAGTAATGTTTGCTCTTACTACAGCAACTTAATGATTTGCATATCACTTCTGAAAGAGCTGTGAATCTTCCACAAACCCAGCAGAGAGAAATCAGAGAAGAGGAGGTGGAGGTTGGTCAGGTATGAGATGGTACTCCAGGATCTTCAGGAAGGAAGGGTCATCCTACTCTCCATTGGCATCTCCAAAATATCATGCCTTGATTTTTTTTTTTTTTCTTTTCTACATTCCCCCCCCACTGTTACAGGAGGGTTTACTCTGCCTTTTGCTCTCATGTTGGGGCACTGAGACTTTGCTTTCCTGGGCTCCTTGTCCTCCTGAGCTCATCCACACCATGCCTGAGGGCTTTGCTTTCTTGTGCACTGTAATCAACCTTCTCCATCACTTGTTGGGAAAGCCCTCACTGGAGTGATTTCTAATTCTGGGTGATGAGGATCAAGGTGTTCACAGTCCTAATCAAAATTAGTCAGCCAGAGAGATCGTATGGTCACCAGGGCTGAGAACAATTCACCTTCAAAAATGTATAGTTGCTCTTATCTCCCTGCTCCTGAAGCTTCTACTCTGCAATGGTTACAGGCTCTGTGCTTGTGACTGCTGCCCGGCGCTCTGCATTTGAACTCCCTGCTTGAAGCTGCCTGGAGTTTTGGCAGACTTCAAATGTTGGAGGTGATGTTTTCTGTGCCAGCTGTGTGTTAAGCATTTTTTAAGAAGTTTCTGCTGAAATGAATAGGTGGGTTTTTTTAAGAGATTGTAGGAATGTATACTACTTCACCGACTTCAAAATTATGATAATTTTTCTGAGCAGCTCCCGTTCCTCCAGGCTTTGGAGCAGGTAGTTAGTCAATTTGGCGCTTTTTTTTTTTCTTGTTCTTGTCAAAAAATCCTGTGCCCTAGTTTATACGCATGTTAAAAATCTGTTTGCACTTGCTGAGTCCATCTGCACTCAGGCTGATCTGTCTCCTAGCAGTTCCGTGCCGACCGTAGTGCGGATGCAGCACCCATACAGAGCAACTCTTCTTGCTTCAGCTGGGTACCACTGCTGGGCTGCTCCTCGCCGTGCATTGGCAGTGCTGGAGGAGATGAGGAACAGGTCTTCTGCTCTCAGGTCACCCCTTGCTCATTGAGGGACAGTAATGTAACCCACTGAACTAAGTATTATTATCTATGTGCTGAATGTTTGTACAAACATCATCAAATTGTATGTGTTCCACGTCTATAGTGATGGGTGATGTACAAAAGCTTTCTACTCCCATAGACTATGTTGTGAGCTACAGTACACGAGGTGGTACAAGAAGTCTAGAGGTCCCAGTTTTGCAGATGAAGTGAAGGAAAGTTATATGGTCCTGAAGGCTAAGCACTTGATTTATTAGTTGTTTGGGAAATTGCAGGTAAGAGGAAGTAAAGGAATATAAGGGTTGTAACGTTAAGCACTGAAAAGAAAATGCTAATACAGCCATGTGTATATATTTATGTGTACACATACTACATAGTGGCTATTGTTATGTGGTGTGCACTAAAAGGTGTCCAAATGGTCCCTCCTCCTCCTTCAGCAAGTGCAGTCTTCTCACACTCATGTTCTGTTATTTCCCAGTCACCATCCAAATATTGGGCTTTTCCTCATGGGTTTTCCTCTGACACTCTCATGATGGCTTTTTACAATTAGCTAATCTTTGCTACTTATGTGAATAGCAGTAGAGAAATATCCTATTATTGTGGAAGGAATGGGTTGTCTCCATTTTACATATTGGCAATCAGGCACTGAGATTGAAGGTGTTTCCAAAGCACCAATAAATATGCAGGACACAGATGTTGAAATTCTCCAGGTTTGCTTTTTCATGGGCATTACCTCTAATAACTCATCAGCAATGGATGCTGCTACCAGGACAGTTTCTTTTAAGCAACCTGTTACACATCTGGAGTGGAGCAGCTGCTGTGAGCAGTGGCAGGGTGCTGTGCTGTGCTGAAATACCTGCTTTGGTCCCCAAAACAACGTATATGTATGGTGACCACCAAGGCCTCAATAGCTTAGACACAGCATCGTGCTGATACAGCGATGTTGCCTTGGGGACCCAAATGGACTTGTTCAGAACTGATGGGATTTTACATTTCAGCACATAGACTTAAATGGTGACAGGGTTTTTTTGTATTTCTGGCTTTTTTCAGCTCATTCACTGTGTATCCACCAACTACAGGCAGCAGTAAAATAAAAATCCTGATTTATTTCCATGCACAGTCATTCCTACGCGCTTCTGAGACTGGGTTTCTCTGGAATTAAAAAAGAAGGAAAAAAGCTGCAAGTAATTAATAACTACATCATAGTGAAGACAGGCAAGGGCCAAATTAAAGTTTCAGAGGGACCTTTAATTCTATCTTTTCCTAACTATTGAGTGCTTCGGTATGTGGTATTAGTAATCTTTTAGCCTAGTTTTTAATACAAGCATGTATCAACGTGAAATGAAAGGCTGTTTTCAATGCTATGCCATGCAGTCTGCAAGGCAGCTGATGTTCCCACTTTGACTCCTCAGCTTTGCTGCAGCAGTGGGTGATGGCTGGAGAGTCTCGTGTGCACTGTGCTGCGTGATTGATGCCTGGATCCAAAGGTACAAGGACAGGGAAAGCATAGGAAAACAGGGAAACTGCGGAAGGGATTCATGTTCCACAGTAGGAAACTGGTTCAAATCCAAATTAACTGGGAGGCAGTGTGGGGGTCCAGAGCTGGGCAGCACTGCTGGTGTGAGCTGAGCTACTGCTAGTGAACCAAAATGAGGCTGGTTTAAGGGTGGCTTACCAGCATCCTTAAAAGCTTACATTTTCTGGTTTTCACTCTTTTTTCATTCTCTTCATTTTAGCTCTTACTATTTTACAACCAAGTTGTTCAATGTTACCCTTTCAAAAACACTCCTATCAATAGGAATGAAATATCAATACAAAGTAAAACCTAAGTTTATTTCCTGCTCAAGTTCAGATAGAAATCCTTACATTTCATTACCTAAGGTAGCCTGGTTGTGAAAATATTTTGGAATTTTTGGGGAACCGTTGTTGTTCCTCTGGAATGAAAAATGTGTTTCATTGGAAATCCTTTTTTTTTTTTTTTTTTTCTGTGAGAAAAAGAGTTTAGTAAGAAAACTTTAAACTGATTTGAATATTTTGTTGAGTATTTTCAGAAAGTTCTTCCAATAAATTAATGAAGTGCTCTCCCAGCTTCCCAAATAGAGGGGATATTCTCATGTATAACAGCAAAACGATATTTTGCTTATCCTTGTGGGACACACTCTGTGTCCATCATTGCCTCGTGTATCAGAGTTTAGGGGTTTGCTGTTATTCTGTATGGCCACACAAACACCCAACACTTGTCATCAGGTTTAACAAGTTCAAACTAGAGCAAAATTGTACCCCACAATTCAGTTCTAAATTTGATAACATAAGGGGCCACTAATATTTTAGTGTGTCTGGACTACATCACTAAGTGTTTAGATGCTTTTTTTAATATAATTTTTTTTCTTGGGCACTTGATTAAAACTTGGGAAATAAATGTGGGTTTTATTTTTATTTTATCTCTGAAATATGATTATAAATGACCTTTGATAAAAAGTTAACAGAGAATATGTCAGGAAGCAGCTCAGAAGGAAAAGATTAAAAGCAGACAGTCTAGAGAGGTGTTTAATTTCAATTTTCTTTGTGGTATAAGAAATCTGTAGATTTTAAAGCCATCATGCCATAGTTACTTTTATCAGTAGGGCTCTTTTGTTTTGTTCTGCCACCTAATTCTTTTGATGACAATGAGTCCACAGTTTTCCAATGACTGATTTCGATTTGCATGTTATTGTCAGCCTTTTATATTTTATCATATCTCCACTTTGGTTTTTATGCAGATCCTCACATCAGAAGGCAAGGGCAGCCTGAGCTAAACAGCTGGCTGGATTTGCATGAAAATGGACTGCCCTTTTTCATTTGTTTGTTCTTTGGAAATTACAGTAGGTGAGTATCTGACTCAAATTTCCCAAACAAATAAAGATAAAACTTCGCAGATATTAAACTGCGGAGCATTAAACTGTATCATTTTACATATAAAAAGAAAAGGATTAAATAGAATTAGTCTGTTGAGCTGGCTGAGGAGAAACAATGTGAGTGACTGTCTGAAAACCAAAGATACAAAAGAACTGTGGTATCTTCAAGAGATTTTTCTCTCCAAATATTTTCCTTTCCCATGTTTAAAGGATAAATAGTAATATAAGTATTTGCCTTATGAATTTTTTTCTAGGAAAAAGAAAACTGTAATCTGTTTTAAGGCATTATATATTTGGTAGTATTCATGTATTTTGTGCACATTTTTAATATACATAGCAGTTTACAGAAGCCCCGTAACAGCAGATATTCTTTACAACTTGGACTGGTTCTGTAAACCAACCAAGGTGTAAACGTGACCAGGGGCAGATGACATTAAGAAGCCCACGTTGTTTCCAAGAGGCAAAATCTGCAGGGTGAGGTAAGATCTTTTATTAGACTGGCTGATATAGATGGAAAAAATGAACAAGCTTTGGGGCACACAAGAGCTTGATAGTTGACAGATACGAGCTTTATAGATTTGAACAGTAAGGTATCAAAATAACACATGGCATGACTTGGAGTTGTCAACAGACTTATAAATTATTTAGAGCATGTGTGCCCTTGTGCGCCTCTAAGCTTGTCCGTCTCTCCACTTCGGCTGCTTGAGCTTATAAAAGGCATACCCACTCCCTGCAAACATTACCTCTCTTCTGTCTTTAGACCACCTCAGAAAGAATAAGACTACAACATTTAGTTTAAATAAAGGCATGGAAAGAGTGGATTTTATGATGTCTAGCTATAGACATGGGATTTAACTACTTTATGCATAGAGTCTCCTGCTTTCAACTTACAGTAGGAGCTTGGATTAGCAGTAATGCTACACACTTTCTAGAGTTAAACATCTGGGGCAAAGAGCTCTCAACTCTGAATTTCCTGGAAAAGTGCTAACTGCTAGTCTTGCATGAGAGTTAAAAATTCATTCTTTCCTCTGATATGGTTGGAATTAGGTATGTAGAGTCACAGCCACGCAGTGCGTAGAGAGAAGTAATGTCCCCAGGGAGCAGCACAGAGCCCGCTAACAGCCAGGAGCCCAGGCAAAATTTGTAGGGCAAAATATATTCTTGCCTTTTTTTTGAATTTTATTTTAAAAATTTTATTATTCAGACTTCTTCCATTATCTTTCCTAAGTACACATGGGAGAGTCTGGAGAATGCTTTAAATCCTTTTTATCTTAAACGCGGCAAAATCATGCATAGCTTTCTTTACATCTATGTATTGAAACTTATTAGCGAAAAGTGCTCTAAATAATTCATAAGCCTGTTGACATCTCTAGGCATTGCTTTGTGGTGGTGTGAAACCTTGCCACTCAAATCCACAAAGGCTGTACCTGTCATCCAGCAGGTGTTGACACGTTTGGTGTAAAGCCCTGTAAGGTCAGTGGAAAAGACATTATGTATGGATTCTCACTGTTTTGAAGGTTGGGTCTTTCATACAGCTGTACAGGATGCAGATTTGTCATGAGCTAAGCGTGTTAGTAGTGCTTTAATAAATAAGATATACTTGCTGTTGCAGGACAGAATTGCTGTAGTTCAAGAGAGAGTAGCAGCAGAACACAGTTAGCTCCAGGTAAGTGCAGAAGGTCCTAAATCCACCACCTGTAAAGCTGAAATGATTGTTTTGTGAATGCTGGGACTCAGCAGATGACAGAATTAGAAATAGTTAAAAGGAGACCTAGTCCTGGAAGACAAAGCATATTCAGGAGCATGCTCCATCAGATGGGTCAGGAACCTTTCTGGAAGGCAACAGGCTGCTGCTGGGAACCTGAAAGACTTGGGACAACTGAGGACACATTCAGTTTTGGGGAAGCAGTGTGTGATGGACATCATGTCTGGTGGACTGGGCTTGGCTTGCCTAAAGTCCTTGTGTTATTTTCAGCTATTTAAAAAACCTGACAAATACTGTTTTGTTTTAGGAAAGCCACATAGGGAATTGCTCCCACTTTGCTCAGCTCCCAGCGGATCTGAAGGCACTGTTGTAAGATTGCACTTGCTAAGGACTCACTAGGAATATTTCTAATCTATAATTCAAACCTGTCTCTGAAGGTAAGAAAATTGTTCAGTTTTGTTTTGAAAGTGGCAATGGCTGATGGTCTAGGAGCTGAGAAGGGATGCTCTTGGATAAAACAGATGAACCCTTCACTTGGCTTTTGAGCAAAGAATATCAGGGACAAGTGTTTGCTGTTATTTGCAGTTCACAGGAATTGTATGGAGTGTCATACAGCCGTGTGCATGTTTGTACCTGTGCACAGAGCTCCCCACAATACCTGCTGAACTCCTGCAGAAAGCACCATTGTAAAGCCCTGCCTGTCAAAGTCACTGAACCTGCAGAAATGTGTCGCACACAAAACAGACTGAGCAGAAACTTCTTACACTTCAGTATTTATAGAGATGTCATGGAAGTACAAATGATTTTTGGTTTATTATTTATTTCCTGTTGATTATATTTATGTCGTATTTCTGGACTTTTTCCTAAAAATGATGCGTTTCCAAATTACTAAATATCACACATTTCCGTATTACTAAATGTCACACATAGACATCAAAAGTTGCGTTGGCATTTTTGAAAGTTTTCCAAGGTTTTGCTGTTGTTACATCTGCAGAAACCATAGCCCTTGTGTAGCTGTGAATGACTTGAATCGCAGGCACTCAGCCTGACAACTACTCAAACTACTTAGATGTTCCAGTATGTAAAAATAATGCAGAAAACAAGACATTTTGGCTTTGGAACCTGACCTGGAAATGGATTGCTGGAGGAAATGGAATATTTGACTTGCATTTCATTTTAATGAAAAGGAACAAACTGTCTCAGATTTGGCTAATTTTAGAACTTTGATTTTCTGTTGGGTTTTAATCTGGGCTCACGAGAGTTTTCCTTCACTGCTTGGATCTGTTTGAATGAGCTCTTCCTGCTCTTACAGTTTTAATCAAACTGGGCTGGCATGCCCACGCACAAATCAGCAACACAGGGAGAAAGAGCTGGTGCAACGAGAGCCAGCTCATGACATCTAGCTGTGATTCTTCTCTGGACTGCTTCACTTGGGCAGACTGTTGGTGGGTATATGTTATGGCTCCAGTGTGATAAAGAGGAACTGTGTGTAAGAGTAAAGGGTTAGATCTCCATCTAACATCAAATGGTTTCTTGGACTTACACTTGGGGAGGGTCAGGTGCAATACATGGGTCTACATTTTGCAGAAAATGTTATTCAGATTCTATTTTTAAACCCCATTTATACATTGACTTTGTAGCGTAACTTCATGCATAAATCCATGGCTATAAGTAATGGTGAAGTACCACTGTCATCCTTACAGAGCTTGGTGTAATTTGGGGAATCAACACTTTTTTCAGTACAAAACAAGGTAAAAGTCCTTGTCCCGCTACCCAACCACCGGTGGTGAGGCCCCTGTGCCCATAGCAGCCTCTGCAGCAGCTGCTCTCATTGCAGGAGATCAGGGCTCGGCTCAAGTCCCCATTCCTGTAGGACAGGCTCAATTCAAGTAACCTTCTGTCCTTTTCCTTGACATTAAATTGGTGTGACTAGTTGTCTCCCATGGCTCTGTTGACCTACGAGCAGTGTCAGGACTCCTCTGAGCTCATGACATTTAGGTTATCCATCTTTTCCCCAAACAGTCAGAATCCAGTTGTTCGTTGGGCTGACAGAGTCTCTAGCACCACCCACGCAACAGGTAGACAATGTGGATGGGAGATCGTGCATCCCTCCCCATGGGTGAGGAAGGGAATAGTTAAAACATAGATTAATTTGGTTTACTCTTGGGGAAAAAAAAAAAAAATCTATCCTTAGAGTTTGTTATGGTGTGGTCACTTCCAGTTTCCATCCATGTGATGGGTGCACAAATGCAGCTCGTGCAAGCTAATTTTTCTCATGGTTTTCCCAAAATGGTGGAAAAACAAGAGCTTCAATAACCCTGGGCCTCTAAGTCTTTGGATTAATTGCATTTGTTTGTGAAACAGTGTTTTGTTTTTAAAGCCTTTCATAGTACTGAAAGGACATGTCTTTGCATGTTTCTTAATTTTCCACCAAGAAAAAACAAATGTGGCTATTTTATGTCTCCACAGGTTTAGTGTTAAGCTCCTGTACAGAGTTACTGTGTGTTATTGATAACGTGGAACTGGACTTGGTGGATTTTAATGTCTTTTTTCATGTTTATATGGAACATTTTGAAGCAGCAATTAAAATAATTAAGGAGGGTGAAGAAATCTTTAGCATGCAACAAAGATTTCTGCAAAATGTTAATTTCTGTCAAATAAGTGAATATATGCACAGATGCCTCCTGACAGAGGCTGTGATTTCTGAGTGCTTTGCATGCCAAATAACTTGTTTACCCCCTCAATGTTTGCCAAGTTTACTGTCAATTTACAAATAATTTCCATTTTGCTGTTTATTCTGCTGCCTTTTGATGGATATGTCTTCCAGACTTTTATCTTGCATGTAGACAAACTAATTAATATTTTCCCTTCAGGCAAATATTTTTTTCTTAGATCTAAATGTGGGTTAGATTCTTCTTCGTTTCCATATGCTTTGTTCTGTCAATCATTTCTCTTCTATGTTACTAAAAATGTACCTTTGTGGATGTCATTTCTCATGTTTTACAGATTTATTTCACCTACATCTATATGGGAACGTGTGTGTGTGGAGAGACATATTTGTTATATATGTGCTCATATATGTTTAAGCAGAGAGAGTGAAAATACTCACTTCACGATAAGATTTGTTTTTCAAGACTGAGTGAAAATACATTTTATCTTGCCTGTTGCTGCCATTTCCCAGGCTTGACCCCACTGTTTGTGGTTACTGCTGCCCATATGGCACATGCAACACTGAGTACATCTCTTCTGCAGTGTCAGCCCTGATTCCTGCACGTCTTTTTGACCTAGTCCAGCCCTACTAGCCGTATATAAAATACTCAGTATATGCCATCTCCATTCTCCTGCTATCATCCCAGCACAAACCACAGCATGCTGACCCTTCTGAGATGAGCAGGTTGATGCAGAAGCGATCCTGCGCCGTCATGGTCCTGTGGGAGGGATGCTTCCCACTGGACTGATCTGGCCAAGCTCTGCCAACCTTGGTGCCAAAAACTCCTCCTAATGCACCAGTGCAGCCTCAGCCCCAGGGATGCCCCTTCTACAACGCCTTTTGTCAACATGCAGGTATGTTTAAAGATCTCTGAGAGCTAAATATTGTCATATTCAAGGAACATGATTTCCATATAGTCTCTGCAGCTTCCACAAAGCTTTTAGGAAGTATTGGAAGACACAATGTGGGATTCAAAAAAAAAAAAAAATCTTATTGGAAGGCTGCATGTTAACCACGTTCTGCTGAGAAAAACACAGGTGGTAACGGAGAGCGCAGATATTGCGAACAGATTCTTGCAACTTATCAGTCGTAAAAATATCTCTGCAAAAAATACTCCCAATGACTCTGTTTACAGAATGCTTGGTATTTCCTATATCTGGAAATATTCTCGTTGTAGCTCCATATGTCGCAGCCAGTCTGACAAGCTCTCTTTTGAACTGTTTGCAGGTTGCAGTCTGTCTGGAGGGCTGGGTGCTGATGCCTTCAGGTTTTTAGGGCCTGCATTATGGGCATGATTATCTTGTTCACTTTGCAGGCATAGAAAAAGGGAGTTGGGATTTAGGGGGATTTGAACAAACTTCCTTATTATGCCAAGTAGAGACCTGCCCTGGTCTATTAAAATGGAGCTGAAGATGAGGAAGAGCCAGGATGGCTCTCCTGACACCTCCACACTGTGTTGGGGCTTCCCTTCACAACAACATCAACACAGGGTGGTAAGGGTGCCTGGCAGCACCTTACTGGTGGCCAACCCTCTGCTTCTGGCCAGCCTGCAAGCTCTTCTGAGCCCATCTCTCCTGTCCCCCATCCCTTCTGAAGGGGTGCCATCTCCTCTGCTCTGAGGACAGGGAAAAGGGACAAGACAACACGGCTTCTGCTGGACTGCTGTGCTAGGAGAAGTCCCTCAGTCCACTGAGGTCCCTGGAGATGGGGTTTCTTCAGCCTGAGGACAATAAAGCCACCTGACAGGAGACTGGAGAGTGGAGGGTGGGTGAGCTGGGAGCAGGCTGCCCAGAGAAGCTGTGGCTGCTCCATTCCAGGCCAGGTTGGACGGGGCTTTGAGCAACCTGGTCTAGTGAAAGATGTCCCTGCCCATGGCAGGGGGATGGACAAGGTGATCTTTGAAGATTCTTGCCAACCCAAGCCAGTCTATGAGTAAAATCTCATCCAGAATCCCAGGTTTTTTATTACTGGTTCTCTTTCAAGTGTGTCTCTATCATTTTTTGTGTTTCTGCTTTTGTTTATATCATCGTAGTCAGCGGGACTGAGAGATTAAAAACTGAAATATATTATCTTCGCACATCCTCAAAACCTGTCGAGAAAGAAGAGAAATTAAACAAGGACAAAAACTCACAGTGAAGTGAAGCTGTTTCCTTTGAGCTGCCTTATTAACCAGTCAAGTACTTGACTGCCACTGTCAGCTAGATTTCTTTAGAGAAAGAGTGGCATTTTGAAAAATACAAATTCACCGCCTGCACAAGTTAATGAGGCCCTTCAGCAATGTTCATTGATAGTGTAAATTCATCATAATACAGTGCTACAAACCATAAATGGGATATGCATACAGGAAATCATCCACTATTAGAAATTTGCCAGACACGAAAAGAAAAAGAAGCCATTGATAAGCAGAAAACTCATCTGAACTGCTCTGTGCTGATGGGTGTGCAGCACATTAGTAATGCCAGATAGTGCCACAGTGAGAACTTATTAAGGTGAATTGAGGTAGCTCGTCAAGTATATTTTGCTCCCCTTTGTTCAAGTTTTATGGACTCTCAGCTGCCTCCCTTATATTTGCCAGTGTCAGCTTAGATAAAGTTTGCTGTGTAAGGACTACCATCAACATAAAGGGACAAATGTCTCCAAATATGTTCTGTGCACGCACAAATGTGCTTATGCATTTAATTGATTTTGAGTTGCATTTGCAAGCAGTAGCTTTACAGTCACCAAATTATCCTGTACACCATTATCCTGTACACCAGAAGCGGACAGTAATAAAAATTGGCAGGCACCCCAGAAAAAATATATCAAGGTGACTTCCTGTTCTTTCAAATAATTATTGAGCAGTGCTATTTTGCTGTCCGTATCAATGAATAAATCTCTCTGAAGTGCAATACATTCAGTACTCCTGCCCTTACTGAATAGTATCAGTTTTAAAATCTCTGGGACCATTAGGCCAATACTTAAGTGTGATTTGTCTGTTGGCCAGTTTCCATCATCATGTTTTGGGGAATGAAGAGAAAAATTAATACCTTGCATCATGGTCATAAAATGGTCAGCTTCTTGAAGAGAGGAAGTGTTCAAACTTGTTAAAATCTTGAAGACCATGGCCTCTGATGTGTAGGTCACTACTGAATTATATGAATGAATTTTACAAAATAAAGCAGACAGGTACAAAAAGGCTTTGAAACACCTGCATTCATCTCCCGTTGTCTTGATTCCAAATATACAGAGATCTGAGGAAAGACTACATTGGGTTAGTGTCTGAAAAGTGTCTGGAGAAAGAGAATCACTACCCAAACTCCCTACTGTCCTGATCATCCTGCTGTTGAATGAATCTGCTTGAGGAGCCACAAATGACTGGGGACCAACAAAGGAACTTGAGAAGATGCACATTCTGGTATCCCACTTCCCACAGTGTCTTTGGTTTCACACATGAAGACAAGGTTATGGGCATGAACTCTGGTCTTATCTCCCGGGGCTCTGCTTTCAGACACCATCCATAGCCTTTCCACAGAGGTTAGTTCAGAACTCATTCAAATCCATGGAAACCCTGAAGCCCAAGTCCCCTTCTCCTAGTGTCACCTGTTTCTCTTGGCTGATGTGTTTGTGTCATCAGCAACACAAGGCACTGGGCGAAGTAGCAGAAGTCTAAGCAAACGTGTCTTCTGTTTGTAAACAGGAATAATGATGCAGAGTGGAAGATAAGTAGGAATAACTGACCAGAAACTGCAGATGTTGATGATTTATTTTTCCTCTGCCTTTCAAAGTGCTTTGGTAGCTCCTCGGTGCTGATCCTCTCCCCTCTCCTGGAGGCAAAGTCCTCACAGGCACTTTTTGTGAGCCCCTCCAGTGCCTTTTTTTTTTTTGTGCCTTCCCCATGTTGCAAATTATTTCAAAGCTGACAGGCCAGAGATGCGCTCCTTGGTCCTCTCTGACCTCCTGTGTTCCTCTTCCCCTCTCCTCTGCTCTGATGACTCCTCTTTTCTTTCCCCCTTGCCCATCTGACTCTCCCTGCCCCTGGTTGCCCTTCTCTTCTGAACCAGTTTTTCTCTCAGGTCCTGCCAAAGTCCATACGATTATCTCCAAAGGGATCTCAGAGCTTCACTTCTGAAAGGGTAGTTTTCAAATAAATCTGGAGTGCATGTTGTTTAATGCACTGTGGACTGTAAGAGATGAAACAGAGCTAGATGCTTTTGTTCCTTTTGCCCGCTACTGAAATCCCCAGCTGATAATTACGAACAATAGATGAAAATGTGTTTGGTATATATCATAAGAAGAAATCTTATGGAAACATTAGGCAGCCTATTATTGTAAGGCTCTTGTAAATACTGTTTTGTAAGAAGAACCTATCTAAGATGATGTAAAACTTAATATTCCTATTAACAAGATGTACTATACTATTTCCAATTCATATCAGTGAAAATGCATTTTAAATTACAAAGTACTCATATTTTATCTGAGCCAATGTTCTGATTCATATGCCTCCTCTTTAATCCTATTTTCATTCAAAGTTTCGCAATTCACATCTTCTTTTTCTTATTTTATGTAGTATTTTCTGTGTTTTCAAAATGTAATCAAAGCTTGTTAGCTTCTACCCAACCATGTTTGGTTGAATGGGAATATTAATATTACCAGCTATTGATGTCTTTATGTTAAAATTTGATTTATTGAGCAAGTGGCACATAATCTGTGGGGAAAATACCTAGAGATAACACCTTGAGATGATTAATTGTGTTTACAGTGCATTCCTGTAATAATTGTTTACAAGAAAATTTATGCATGAGTTGCTGCCCCAGTTCAAAAGAATAACTCATCAGATTGTCAAGCTCTCTGCTCTTGAGTATTCTAGCTAATTGCTATCTTTGCTAGTTGAGTATCATAAATCCTTCTTCCACAGAGCTGAGAGCAAGATTTTTGGATCATGCTTTTTCAGGCAATGAAAACCTTCTCATGCCCGAGAACATCACTTTTCTCATGCAGGAAGAAAAAAAGAATATGTAAGGGGATGATAGCTAGAGGAGATTGTGACAAGTTGCCCAGTGGCATTGGGTAGAACTTCTGACATGGGCTTATATAATCATGACTTAAAATCTGCATGGGGTAAATGCCAATAACGTTATTGATAATGAATAACATGTGAAGATGTAGACTTAGTCTTCTATATCTAAAAAACATCGAATTTCCAGTTCTGCTGATCTCTAGTTTTGTATTGCTTTCTCCTTTGCAAGTGCTGCAGGATAGAGATGGCAGGATGGGTTGGAGAACGGTTCCTTTGCAGCCATCTGTGCTTATTACTGATCTAATAACAACTGCATGACTCCCCCTTTTGGAATTAAATCCTCCCTTATAAATTCACAGAGATAAACACACTTTTCTTTTGCACAGCTTCTTGCATTATTACATTTTTTTTGTTCTATCTCCAACTTTTGGGTTTAATTATTTCATAACTACATTTACTGTAGTTACAGGAGTATTATCCAAGCAATATGTTGCCAGGAAGTAGTTGATAATGATTAATAATTCCTGATTACATTCCTGTTCCAGTCTATGATCATGATCATACAAATGTTTCTGGTGCTATTTTTCAGTACAAATCCTTCTTTTCAGGGTTTTTTTTCTTCCTTGTTGACAATGTATTGGTCAGAATACAAGAGAAACTGACCTATTTGCTAGTTTAATTAAAGATGTCAGTATAATCCTTAAGGTTTGCCTGGGAAGGAGCAGATTTACTTGCTGCTTTTATGCACACTGTGGGATTTAAACATTTTGAGAATTGCTTTGGTGATTTTTCCCAGGAGATAAAGGAATGGATTAAGTGAAGTAGTTTCTGACTATAATTGGTCTGGTTTAAACACTTAAAAATAACTTTAAGAAATAAGAAAACACAAAACAGGTTTTCAAGTAGGGATTTAACTTTTTTTTTTTTTTCCTCAGCTATGTGTTTATTTCAGCTTTGGTGTCTCATTGTGAGCTATCAAAGTGTGCTGTACATAAGGTAGTATATATGTACTTTAGCTGCTCTGAACAGCAGTCCAGGCAGAGGACAGATGTCTGAAGGAGAAGAAACAAAGGGACTAAATCTGAAGAAACAGCAGGGGAAGAGAAAAAGGAGATGGGAGGGGGTTTTCAGCCTTTGGATAGGTTATTTGCTCTTTTCAAACAAAATGGGCTGTGTGTGCTTTAAACTTTCCCAGTGTTTGCAGGCAGCCGGCTCCATCAAAGGAAGGCTCCCACCACCTGTTGCTGAGGTGGTTCTGGCACAGCACCTCTGCGGCTGGCACACTGCTGCTGCTCCTCTCGGGTGGTAAATTCAATCAGTTATACACACAGGGCATCCCAGAAAAGCTGCTCTGTCTATTTTTCTAGTCAAACACATGGGTTCTTCTTACTGCCTCCCTTTGTCTCAGGTAGGTGAGCAGCCAATAACAAGGAATTGCTGCCAAATGATTCATGTCATAGTCGTTTAGAAAGGCAGAGGTAGCTTTGGCAGAAATCACAATCTTCAGATGACTAAACCAAGCCTAACACTGTAACCCCCAAATACCATCAGGTCTTATGATACCAGCTGCACTGGGTGAAGGCAATAAAATGCACTGCTGAGCAATTTGAAAATATAAATTTAACAGCTAAATTTAGGCTTGTGGTCCAAATAAATGTGGATTGCTATTGCACATATAGTAACTATAGTTCATCAGAAATTAGTGATAAGGGAATTCTTGAGCTAAGAGTAAAAAAAAAAACCTAAAGCCAACCAAGACTTTACAAGCAGGTTTTGATCAAAAGTAGACGCAATAACACAACATGTGAAACAGATTCTGTAGGAAATATTAGACTCTAATCTTACAAAATATTCCAACCATGCCTATCAAGAAACATTAATAACAGTGTTATTGACAGAGTATTCATTTAAAGTCTTTCTGTTGGATACAATTAACATTTAGATGAGAGACAGTTATAGGTACTCAGATGATATATATGAAAGAAACAATGACTCGTCTTTCCAGCAGCAAAGGCACCAAACCTCACAGCAGGGAAATTGCATTTCTTCTAGCTTTGGAAAAAAATTTCTGTGGACCTTACAGAAGAAATCAGCTTGTTCCTATCAGAAGGATTGCTGTGTACTCCTTCCTTATTCAAAGAGGAAATTTCTGTGTAGTTTGCCAAGTGCTGGGATGAATGTATTTAGGGCAAGAGCAGGTAGTGCAGCAAAAAGGGCTGAGATGGACAACTCAGCTCTGGGGTCAGGAGAAGGCTGCTGTGCTCTTCTACTTTTCCTTCTAGAAGTTCTTTATGTAATTAGATTACTCTTTATATCACCCACATGAATGTCAGCAAATGATGAACCTGTGTACATCAAGTGTGATGGTGTTCACATCTCCTACTCCTATATCTGTGCTTGGAAGCATGAACCAGAAGTCCTCTCTTCCTAACACAGTGTCTTTCTAATATCAAACCAGACCTGGATGGGTCGTAAATGAGATGCTGGAAAGATAAATTCAGACAATGATTTTCTGAGGTTCACAATGTCTCCAACCAGACAACAAATAAACCTTGGGGTCTGGATTATTCTCACCAGCTTTCAGTTCTTTAAAAGTTAGTCTCGGCTTAATCTGAGTTTGACACAGAGAAGTAAATTTGGCCTAAAAGCTGCTCATCCCAGCTAGCTTCAGATCCCTTATTTTAGAAGGCTGAAGTGATTCTTGAATGCAATATAACAAAAGCATCGATGGCAGTTACTAATCTAAGTCTCTTTGAACATGACCGTGGTGAGCTGGCTCAGGGGCCTTTGTATTAGTGAGCCCCCACTTTCTTCTCTGCATCTGTACCCACCTGGAGGTCTCTCCACCCACCTGGATTTTGTGCAGTTTCATAAGAGGCCTGATCAGAGAGAAACTGGCAAAACACTGAGCGCAACCGACTGAGATTCAGAAAATCTAGAATTGTGACAGAGCTTTCCACTGTAAACACTCCACACCAGCAGTTACTGTTTTTGGTAAGTAAGAGCATCTAAATTGGGTTTAGGAAAAGTGGTACAATAATAATTAATTGATAAGTTGCCTTATATTCCAAACAAAAATTCTAGATTAAATGATGGCACAATAAGAAGACTTGTAAGTCTTAAAATGGAATTATCTCCAACCATGCTGCTTTAAATCTGATCTATAATAGCCTGGTAGTAGTTTATTTATATTAATTCTGTGCTGTACATTTTACATTTTGTAGAAATGCCTAGAGCATGCATATTAAGCAGTTAAGAAAATTAATCTGCTTGAGCAGTGATAACATTTGTAGAACGAAATCCTCACGATTAGAAAGACATTTGAAGAAACCATGTTAAAAGGTGCTGAAATGTTCTTGAAGAAATGCCACATGTTGCTGTGGGCAGTAATGAAACATTTCCATATAAAGTACTACATAAACACATATAAAATGTAGACATATGTTAGCAGATTATGGAGTGTGAGAGTGATACAGTAGTGATGATTATTTGCAAGTGTTAATGTTATCAAAGCTTAAGGTTATCTCCTGGTCTTGGACCCTATATGTAAATAATTATATCTGAAAATATGCATCTCTGAAGGTAGCAAACATAATAGACATCCAGCACTTCTGAAATACTGCAGGGTTTATTGATTTGCAGTTTTGCCAGCTCAAACAGCACGTGTGAGAAAACATGCAGTTGTTTTGTAACAGTTACGCGAAGGTCTGCAACCAATATCAACGTTGAAGGGGCATGGAATGCTCCTCACGATGCTAAAGTGGGTACAGGGATGATCCTTGTCATGCTGAAGGTGTTTGGGGATCCATCCTAATACATCCCAGCTGGCAGGTCCTGTCCCTCCCTTCTCCCTCATTACCTTGTCTTCTTGAATTCCTGGCTCTTCTTCCAGCCTTCGGTTAAGATCTGTCACTTCTACTGCAGCAACAGCAAAGCTGCTCCTACCTCAAATTTAAAACTATTATCCATTGCTGTCTCCTTACGTCCTGCATCCTTCTCTTTCCAGCCCACTTCAGTTCTTAGCTCTTAATTTCTTCACTCATATTTCAGGTACATTGAGCCATATGTGAAACTACAAGAGTGAAAGAAACCTACTTCAATGTTAATTAAATATGTTTTTTAAAAGTGTAATTACCTTTAAAAATTAGATTGATTTTCCCCTCATTCTTATAGAACCTTATGATATCCAAGTCTGCAATCAGACATAGTTTTTAAGAATTTTTACTCATTGAATATTCCAGGGTGTTCTGAGAAGCGCAACAAGTGTACTTAAATACCCTCCTACATTCACCAACGATTAGCACATCCTATAGCAAAACAAAATGTACTGGCAAACCAAATCACAAGTTAAAGAATAAAATCTCAGTGAAGGTTAACTTAAATCAACCTTCAGATGTGAGTCAGAGCCTCTAAGCTCTGATTTTAAAAGCCTCAAACTTTGGCCTCGTAGCATCCTTTAAACAGTCAATTTTAAGAACTATCAATATCTGTACAACAAAAGAATTTTTAAAAACCTGAATGAGATTTTTGAAGATCTTACTTGGGAAAAAAAGGCAGTTTTGGAAGATTAAAAGGGTCTTTAACCATTTAGAGTAGTCAGTGGGCTGCATTTGTAAGAGGGACTCTTAAACACAAAGAGCACAGAAAAGTCAGAGAAACCTTTTACATCCTCCTTTAAACAGAAAAGGATCTTTATCATTATTCTTTGTGGGGACTCACAGAATCTGAATATTCAAGTTAAAAAGGATATATGCACTTGCTAACATTTAGCCCTCAGTGAGTAATGGATGGCGTGGTTTTCAAAAGAGATTTGTACGTCCTCATTGGTATTTTATTGTAAAATCTTATTATCAGATTAAAGTAGCAGAAGGATGAAACTTAAAGGAGCTCATTATTATGAGATCTCATCTGGTTGACTTAATAATGAACTTGAGTGGTTCTGGAGGGATTTTCCTGATTGAGGTTGGAAGGATTGCTGGCTCATAGTTCTGCTATTAGGTTTCTGGTAAAATACACATGCCATCCTTGTCATCAAAAGCAGTACCATGATGACCACTTTGTAGTTTAGGAGTTTATGGCTTAGAAAAATCAGTTTAGCAGTAGAATTGCTGGGAAGCCCAAAGAAATTGCAGACCTGGTCTCATCTGCTACAAAATTTGCTGAGCTATTGGCAGAGGACAACTAGAGAAAGGTCAGTCTTGCAATCCAGGAACACGACCAACAAGCAGGAGGAAATGACCTGGTCTTCTGCTGTATCAGAGCGGCTTTCAGACAGTATCACCTTGCATAGCTCTGGTAACTAGTAATTATAACATAAAAATGGAGCTTTTTAATCTGGAGATTGTTTTATAGGTTTGCAAATATGAATAGAGACATCATATTTGTGCTATTATTGATCCCCTGCTTGATGTTGGTTAGATTTAACTGAGTTGTATAAAACTAAGCTATTCAGAGTAAAATCTGATTCACACATAAAAAACTTGGCTGCTTCCCCATGTGCTGTTGAGACATCTTACCACTTTATTTGTATGGTTTGTGTTTGGGTTTTTTTTTTTGGTCTAAACAATGCAACTGCATCTTAGGATGGGCTTGACACTGTCCCAAGCAATGCTTCTCTTGACAAGTAATAGAAATTTAAGAATGTACTAGAAAAGTCACAAATGTACACTTTGGTCATTTAATTGACTTTATGGAGCTTTGGAACATGTGTGATATATTCCTGCAGCAGAACTCTGTAAGATGTCTCGTCAGACCTTTGGAAAGGTCATTATACTCCATCAAACAATCTGCAGCAGATCCTCTGTGACAGGGACATAGATGCACTAAAATGAACTGAGATCACCAAATAGTTTCATAAAGAACAGCCTTCAGAAAATAGCACCTTTTATTCCTTTTGCAACAGACCTTGAACCGAAGCAGCAGCCCTGGGTTTTAGCTGGTGCCATTTCATTGACTTCAGTAAAAGGACAAGCTGGTGTGAGACCTCTGTGTACTTCAGTCTCTGTGTCAGCTTCTTCTCCAAGTCCTCAGTCTCCAAGACAGTGAGCAATACAATTTTTAGACCCACTTATGCCATTTTATAAACATTATTTATCTTTCTCCTCTTCCCACTATATTAATTATACAGTGTTAGATCTCTTGAAACATAAATACTCCAACTGCCAAAATTAGAGCATGGTAGTGAGAATGCTGTAAGAATGGTTTTTTTGAAAAGAAATAATGGATTTTCACAAATGCTTGTTGACCTTCCAGAAACTCCATTCTGGTACTTTTCAGCATGCTTTGACGTGCAGCAAACATTTTGCTATTTGACCACCTCCTGGTAGGGTTTCCATCCTCAGCATTCGGTGGAGCAGGAGACCTGATACACAGAGCTGTGTACTCCAGTACAACACTTTAAGCAGAGCCTTTACCATCTGTTTCAACCTCTAATTACAAATGCAAAATAACACAATTCACAATTGCATCATAAAAAAGTAAAATATAAGTGATTTAAATGCATGTGTGTGTTCCTTATGCAAGGCAACATTCATCTGTTATGTTTTACCATCTTCTAGAAACAACTCCGGGGTGAAATCTCTCTTTGTGGAGGGAAGAAAAATGATTTCATCGTAAGAAGGCATTTTGTTAAGGTATGTTTCCAGGTTGTTATTGCACTTTATAGATTTCTCTCTCTGTGAATTCTCCTCCTACTGCCAAAATAGCAGTATTTATGTCATGATGTGATGGATGGTCTGTCCAGAGCAGTTTGCTGTCCTTGAACACACAGGCTGGGTATTCCTCCAGCTGACCATGCTCTCTTCTGAAGATTGCATGCTCTCAAGACCTCACACTTTCCTCCATCCACACCTCTGCCTTGGATAGAGATGACATCTCCATGTGGGAGAACAGCAATCTAAAAAATCAGTTTCCTGGTGAGAAACAAGTGATTCACAGTAAGCAGCTATTGAGGAGCATCAGAGTGGCTTTCCGAGCTCAGGTCTGGTGGTGAGCAATGAGTATTTTAAATGTAGCACATACTGTGAAGTTCTGAACCCTGCAACACTGGAGCCTTTCTGGACAGTAAAACCCAAGCCTTACACACCGTCTGTATAGCATACATACTTGCAGCCTACACACAGCCCTCTGTCCTGGGCTTTGTCCTCCCCTTCCCTTCCTTTCCTCATCAGCATACCTAAAATAAGGGTCCAATATATCAAGGGATTGAACTTCATGGATTTAAAACGAAAGCTGAAGAATTTGTTTTCACTCTAATGTGAAAGAAACAATTAGCAAGGGTGCACACCCCTTCCCATCAATATGAGACTTTTCAATTACTTTGAAAGGCTTTGGATCAGGATCTAAAAGGGCAAAGACTTGCTCTTAACAAAGATGCTTGAATAGGGATGGAAAGCTGTTTCATCAGACACTCCTGGCACACTGGATGCTAAAACAAAATGATTGGCACACTTAGTGCCTTCACTTAAACTGTGCCATGGGCAAAGTGATGATTTTATAACTAGGGAATCCTGGAGGATAACTAGTGGTTATTATAATGCTTACTACTCATTTCTAATGCATGTAAAAGGGTTACAAATGCAACTCGTTAATTCAGTCTCATGGTAAACACTTTTTTTCAGCCGCAGTCAGCTGTGGGAATGGAGAGAGGAAAATGTCTGCTGCTGGGGAGCAAGAGGAGAGGGATTCAGGAAGCTATGCTGGGTGAGTGTGGGACCACTGGGGTGTACTGGTCCTTACCTGGGGGTTGGGAAGGGCAATAAGTTTGTGGGTGCTCAGTGCTGCCTGAGTAATACTATGCTTGCTAACAGGGATGTTCCCACTATCTCTGTTCCTTGTCTTGGACTTTTGTTGGGCAACTGAATGGGATTAAAAATCCTTATTATTATATCAGATTACAAAAATACTTATTATGGTGTTGGATTACAACTGTGATTTAAATTCTACTGAGGCTATGAGATACCAAGAAGGGGAAAAGGAGTTACTTTTTGGGAATGTTTTACAGATTTTCTTGTTGCCTGCTCTAGCTAGTGCCAACATTTTGCATCCTAGCTAGTCACAACTATTTTGGAGTTGCATATTTCTGTTTTCCTTTTCCTCCATTCTGCTGGAGTTTTATTTTTCTTAGCAAGATACTGTACTGTTATAGCTCTGTGGATTTTTTAAAAAAGCTTTGTAACTGGACTTTATTTTTTTCGTGTATGTCATTTGGTTTTGAAGTTGTCAGGGGACATTTCTATTAAGAAGAAAAACAAATTCACCCATATTATGAATTAGTTTTATCTGAGGAAAATGTAGTTCAGATGAGCCAAGATTAAGTTATTTGGCAATAAGAGGTTTTGGGATCATTCCCTCTGGAATGACATAGTCCTGAAGAAACAATTGCTAAAAGGAACTGATTTTAAAATAACATGACCTTTTCTTAAAGGAAATTGGCCTCATAGTCCAGTAAGTTGCTTTTTCCCAGGCTTGCTTCTTATTTTAGTTAAAAGCTCTTTCAGAATAGACCTGTTAACAGGTCATATTCACTAATTGTGAGCTTATCTTTTCTTTGGCTTATAAAGGCTTTGGACTGAGGTCAAAAAGAAAAAGAATGTAGTAGGCAATTTTAAATTGCCAGTTTTTTTTCATTTTAGTACCAGTTTTTGTTTGGCTCATTTGCATTATGTACATGAAGCTGTGGTACCAGAGCCTAAAACCCTGATGGTGTCCACACACCACTTTGGGCTGCTGTGACCCTAGTGTACAGCCCAGAAGCTTCTCTCATGGGCTGAGGATGAGACCCTGAAGTTTGTTTGTCATTTCATTCCTTTTCTGTTACTCTGGTTTGACTGTGAGAGCACGATCTCCTGTGTGTCGGGTGATGCTGCTTTATTTTGTGTCATAGACAAATGTCCTCAGTGTTTTCTTATTTTACATGCCACATTAATGCAAATACCAAAAAAGAGTTTGTTTTAGTGAGTCCCCAGCTGGGTTAGGGTACTAAAAATCTTTTCTCCTTGGATTTAAATGGAACTTAGTTATTTTTCCCAAGGAACATACCTGGAACCTGTGAGGAGCTTTATTGTTATTGCTCTTTCAGCGTTACAAGTTTTAATGGTTGGACTTGATGATCTTAGAGGTTTCTTCCAACCAAGGCTATTCTATGGTTACAAACATTAGTCTTGAATCTCCAGAAGTGTTGTGTACCATAAATTAAGCTGTAATTTGAACACTCCTTGGTTTTGTATCTCTACACGTTGATAGTAGCATGGTTGGGCATTACAGGTGTCATTTTAATATGCAATGAAGATTAAAGCATAGTAGTTTACCAGACAAGTTTCTATCCAAATAAGTTGCACAACTTTGGCTTGGGTAAACCAGCTGAGACAAGGGGGATAATGTCTTGAGCAGGAAACAATGGATGACTGTAGCATAATTTGAGGCAGCTTTTAAACCAAACTTTGGTGTAGTTTTATGTTTTTTTCTGAAGCAAGGCAGGCAAAACCATAGGCAACTGCATAGAATAAATTACCTATAGAAAAGTTTGTATTGTATTTTTTTAATATCTAAGTAGTCTGGTCTTAATAAAGCGAAGATGTTTTTGTCATCTCATTTCTAAATGATCACCTATGTTACATCTCTAATGCAGAAGAAGACTCATAGGTTACCCTCAACATGGGCAGAAGCCATTTCTATTATGAACTTTTAAAATATTTTGTATGTATGAAGGAGACTTAACAGATAAGGTATTTTCTTGGAATTTGCAATAAGTGTATTGAGATGCTCTCACAGGTATGACTATGTGGGACAGAAATATATTCTAAAAGAAAGAGCATTGTGGTGACAGATTGTAGATGATAAACAAGTATCAGTACTTTAACACTGAATAGGGCACTATATATACTATCTCTGCTCTCAGCAATTCACAGCTGTGTTATATCAGATTCAGTGGTTTTACCATTTTGGGGACATCGGTAGCTGTGACGTGAGGCAGAGTGGTCCCCTTGTGTATGGGGACGGGCTCTGCCTTGAGCCACAGCTGACTGCTTGGGCCGATGAGAGCAGTGCAGTCATGTTTACTCAAGTCAGATTGCCCACTTTGTGAAAGGTTAAGCAGTTACTTTGCAGTTGTTAATCTGATAAAACAAATTTTATGTTAGCTTTGGACTTCAGACACTATTTTTATTTATTTATTTTAGAGAAGTGTAGTGAAATTTATTTATTTTTTCAGAAATCCATATATTTTGGACAAATAATTATGTTAAATATTTTCTAGCATTACATCTTTTATTTATTTATTTTCCTAAAAGCACCATTTATGTTAGTTGGAGAATACTGCTGCCTACCAGAATGAGAAACTAGGTTTCATTCAATTAATGAACTGGAAACAGGAACACATTATATAGTAAATGAGGTTTACATATGATAATGTTGGATTTGTCATGTAAAAGATTGCTTCCTTTCAGCTCCCTGAAAGGACTAAATTTTGCTTTTGTACAGGTTGTACAACGCTAATAAAAAGAGAAGGCTCTATGGAAAGCATGACAATAAACTAAATCTATAATTCTAATGAGCAGAAAAAAAGATGATGATATTTTAATACACACGTAGCTCAGAGTTAGGTAGTAGTGTCAAAAGCCAAAGGCTCAATCACAGCTTTGCAACAGACTCCGTTATGTAGAGCAGCTCCTCTCTCCTGTGCCATGAATGGTGCACATTGGCTGGGGTAGGGGTGGAGGAGGAGCTGAAGCTTCACCCATTCCTTGCCTTTTTGCCCCCATTTCAGTGGGAATAAATGTCATTCACTGACAAGAAACCAATGAGTCCCTTCCCAGTGCTATCTGAAAGCTGCTTTCCCTCCCAGGTTGTGCCAGGTTGGGCAAGAATTCTGCCTTGTCCGAGGCAAGAAGAGGTGGAGCAGTGAGAGTTTTATTATGACTCTTTTTCTTCAGTAATACACTGCATCTTTTTTTAATCAATCCAATCAAACTATCAAACTAAATTTTCTCCTGTTAGTTCAGTGTCACCACCTGTTATGACCCAGGCTGATTATGCCCTCCTTTCTTTAGAGGGAAAGAAGCTTGGGCAAGCCATTTCCTGTACGTTTTTATTTCACCGAAATTGTCTTCAAACCTTAAAACAAATGTGCTAAACTGCCAAAAAAAAAAGTCTCTTTCTGACTTTTCTCCCGGGGGACGTCAAAGACAGTTATTCAGCATTCTTGTAACAGTAGCCTTTCACCAACCCAAAGACTGTTCATTGTATCTCTCCCCAATTTTCTCTTTATTAAACTAAAGAGCATCAACTTATCCCCATGAGGCATACTTCTTCAGCTCTGACCATCTTTACTCTCCTCAGTTGGACTTTGTTTAATTTTTTCTAGTTTCTTTGCATCTTTTTTAAAAATATGAGCTCAAGAATGGCACACAGCATTCTAGCCGAGGCCTCATCTTAACAAAAGTAGGATAATTACCATAGTGATCTCACATAGAATCACAGAACAGCCTTGACTGCAAAAGACCTCTAAGATCACCAGGTCCAACCATTAACCTAGCACTGCCAATAAGATGCTCTTGTTAAAAAATCCCTGAAATTACCTTTTCTGGAGCATTTTCATTCCCTTGTTTGATACTGAGCTCATAGGCTACTATAACTTTGAAACTCTTCTCTGTAATACAGCTCCCTTACTGGCAATTTCCCATTTGCATTTGATTTCTCCTCTGTAACTGTAACACTTTACACTTGGCTTTATTGAATTTCATCTTAATTTCAGACCATCACTCCAAACCGTTAATATCTTCTTGGATTTTGATCCAGACCTCCCAGGGGTTCCCACCATCCCAGCTCCTCAACATTGCAAATTTTATAAACGTAATCTCTTTTCCCTTTAACTGAGTCATTATGAAAATATTGAACAGAGCTGGAGCAAGGACAGATCCCTGAGGAATCTCACCTGAAATTTCCTCCCAGTTTGACAGTGAACTATTGATAACTACTCCTTGAGAGCAGTTTTTCAGCCAGTTGTTCCCTCCACCTTATGCTAATTTTATCTAGTTCTAGACCATATTTTCTTAGTTTTATTATAAGAACGTCATGTGAAACAGTATCAAAAAGCTTGCTAATAACAAGATGTATCACATCGACTGTCTTTCTGTTATCCACAAGGCCAGTTATCCTGTCAAGGAGGGAAATTAAATTGGAGAGCTCTGTGAATGAGAATTTATTTTTTTTTTAATCAAGACATTTGAGTTATGACCCCTGCGATATCAGATAAATTTTTCAGAAATAACAAACATGCTGGTTTGGGTTTTTTTTTCTAGGCTACAGCTGTAAAACTGTTTGCTTGTTTGTTGTTTTTGCGTTTTGGTTTATTTTTAATAATCTGGTGGTGTGAGATTAAGAATAATGGTTTGAAAGGCAAAAGCCATTATCTGACTGACAAAAATTAGGGTGAGAGCAACAAGCCTTCCTCCATAATGGTGTTTTCTCCATATCAAGCTGATCAGTAGGAAGTGGATTTAGAAGTGCTTTAAATTATTTCACACCATTTACTGGTAATCTAACCAGCATGTACTGCATGTACCCTAAGTGCTGATTTTTTTTAAAGCATAAGAGGAAGAGCAAAAGAACTTTTTATTCTAAGTCATTCTGTAATTTACACATTTTTGTATCAACCCACTTACTAGTGCCATACGTAAGTGTTTCCTCTGAACAGATTTAATTTTTAATTTTCCTGAATCAGTGTTAACCAGGAAAAAGGTAATTGTTGTCAAGAGTATTCAAACTGTCAGAATATCATTCAATCTAAAAGCTGTTAGAATCTGTGCAAAAGTAATTACTGAAACTCTATTCAACTGTAATAATAACCTGCCACTGATGACAGCAATTACTGGGGAAAGTGTAATAGAAATCAAAGGCGCATTTTTCTCTGACAAGTACATTTCTAACTAAGGTTTACATTGGTTGAATAGTGTTGACAATGATGATGTGCTGTATCACTCTTAATCACGGTTGGCATGATGTTACAGTTTGAACTGCTCACTGTTAGAGGGGGACTAATTGCGTGTTTCATTTGACACTGTCCATGCTTTCTGTACATAGGGATATATATTATAGATGAGCAGAGTTTAAGTGTTGTGCCTCATTGCCTGGCTCGCATCCTTTTTAAGTGTAGGTTATAAGTACTTCTGCATTTAACATAAAGGCTCCAATTAGAATCAGGATGAACCAGTTAGGTCAACTTGTAGTATGTACAAAACACAGAGGGATGGGAAGCAGCATGGTGGTAAAAGTCAGCCCACCTTCTGCCTCTCTGCTAATGAAGGTTATGCAGAGTTCCACTCCTGGATTTATCTCCCTAGGAGGTATAGCTGTCTGATCAAATAGGCTTGAGAAGATAGTTCTTGGGTGCTTCAAGTTAGTAAGAGCAAGGAGTCTGCCATTGTTCTTTTGACAACATTCATTTCTCTGTTGATGAATATTGCTCACTTTTTCATCAATAGATGAAAAGATTCTTTGAGAACTTTTCCCTGTTGTGAGAACTCCTTAGGAAGAGCTCAGTTTCAGAATAAACCATCCACAAATCTATTTCAGTATCCCTTGTGTACCTCCCACAGCAGCCCATCAGGCTCAGGAGAACTGTCTTTTGGCAGTAATATTGGGGCAGGTGTCAAGAGTGCTAAGTGGGTTAGTCCTGCCCAGTTATTCTCAAAATAATTCCCAAAACGTATTAAGACAACACAGAGAGCTGATTTTAGTAGGGTTTTTTTGCTGCCTTTGAGTCCATCAGAGTAACTTTAAGGAGTGAACATGTGTGGGAGATGATGCGCAGGTCTGGAGCAAAGACGATGAGAGCAGATTCAGAACATGCTGATGGTGAGGTTTTTATGCAAGAAATTAGAGGTATTGATTTTTATAGAGGGGAAGAGATGAAGATAATTGGGTGACAAAGTGCAGTTAATCACATCTCTTGTGAGGGCTGTTTTGCCCTTCATGTACTTCCAAGTCCATAAGCCCACGTTCACTACAAAGGCCAAAACTCATTGTTACTTCATGGCAGAGTCAGCTGTCTCCACCACTGAGAAGCAGTAGGAAAATGCAGTGTAGAATTCAGGTGGAGAATACAGAGACAGAAGTAAACAGTCTTTCCCAGGGCACCAAAGAGGTTATATCCATTAAAGTTATTCCAAGCTGCAGGCAGAACTGTTTTCCAGGAGGCTTTCTGAAATGGCTTTTAGGTGGTGCCATGTCTCAACAAAATCACTGGCTGTCCCTGAAATCCCATTTCCCCAAGATATTTCTGAGCTTTTACCGACCACTTGCACACACTTTGTGCACTTAAACACGTGCCTAATTGTTCACTGCATCAGGGCCTTGCTTGGCTCCAGATAGGAGACTGCCAGGAGGAGTTCATTGTATCGTTCTACTTATTGCGTTAATTGCCTGTTTATGTTTTCTGACAGCCAACACTACCCAATAATTTTTATAAACAGAGGCTCTTTCACAAAATTTATGAAATAAAAGTCACAGCTCTTGAAAACCAAAATTATTTTAAAGAAATCTTGATATTTCCCCTCTGATTATCCTATTGGTACTTAACAGTTGCATCAGATTGGGTCCCTGGTGTTCTGTTAACATGTGGCTCTCTTTTATTATAACATAACAATAATGCAATTCAACTGAAAACATGTGTTAAAACACTCTTAGATTTTGTGCACACCTTATTAATTATACTAACTGCAAAATGATGGGGTCTTTGACAATCGTTTCTATAAACTCTTTGGGTTTCTAAAATGATGGACTACCTGAATGAAAGTAGTGCTTTTCTGGTTTATTGAACAGTTGCAGGCAGGCGTTTGCATAACTAGGTGATACGTATATTTATGTACACTGTGCTGATGAGCAGTTGCACTTCATTCCTTAGTTGAAATAAAAGACATGAGAGTGACTAAAAACAAAAACACGTCAGGAGCCCCTCTCTGATCAAAATTTTCCACCTAAGAGAAGAATAACATGACCTGTGTCTGAACCACCCGAAGGAAACAGCCTGTGCAAATTCTGTGCTCAGCATCGCTCTTTGCTAATTACAGACACTGAATTCCTTTCCTTAGAGGGCTACAAACACAGCCAGGTGGCACAGGCACGCTGTCATGTGCAGGGTTTCCATACAGCTCTTCTCGTAGGTTGAAAGCATATGGGGCAGAGCTCTGCCTCCACAACAGTCGCTCCATGGGTGACATGGATGGTGTGATCATCAGTCATCCTTTTTACAGAGCAATAGGACACAACATAGAGCTTGCAACCTTATTCCTTACAGAGTTCACACAAACTCTGTTGAGTTTGTATGCTTATACAGTTTGCTCCTATTGTATGATTGGGCTTCTGGAGACCTAGAGCAAACTATATCCAATGGAAATGAGATAAGATGCCCTTTGACTGTAGATCAGGCTAATAGCTACAGCCTATTTTCTCCTCTTAAATACTGCACTCACTCTGTGGAGCTGAGATAGCCCTAGAGCTTTAGTTTCTCTTTCTGCAGGGATATTCCATCACTGATATTTTTGCTTTTATACTAAGTTTACACTTAGTCAAATTGAACACCTAATAAGCAGGAGTGCCTGACTTAAAGATGCATCATTATCATCTTATCCTGGTGTGATGACCTCAAATGGGCAATCATAGAGAAGATGGTATCCAGGCCAGTGATGAGACTTCAGTGTGTGGCAGTAAGGACAACATCTGCCTTGCATATTTCTGCTTGCCTACATAATCATGCATAGCTTTCTATTGTTCCAGGAGTTACTCAAGCATATAATAGAGTTTCAATGAGTTCAAGCCTCCTGTTTTAGATGGTGTTTTAGTGAGTTGTTTTTCTGCCTCAGCTTGGATTAGATTTTGATTTTATTTTTTTTTTTACCAGGCCTTTCAGATCCAGGGAAGCACATGGAGAGATTGTGAAGGAAATAGTGGATTATAAATGCTGACTACACATCTGTATCACAAATTCTAAAATGTATGAAACCAAAATATTATCTGAAATATACTCATGGTACCTGCTCAGTAACCCTCTATCTGTTAGTAAGAAAGAACCTTCTGGCCCCAAATGCCTCTTTTGCTGTGCACAGATTCTGCATCCACAGGTGGAGTTTCAACCTGGTGCAAACAAACTCACATGGCAGAGCCAGGGCTTCAACCAGGCAACCCCAGACAGGATTTGTACCCAGGAGTTTTACCTGGAAATTTTGTTTGCAGATTCATAATGATGGTTCAAGGAATATGTTCAATCTTGCTGGGGTAGCATAACAAGTCATGGGCAGTAATGCTGGATCTAAAGGATCCTGTCTCCTGAGCCCTGTGTCATGTCCCCTGTATCTTATGCAATTTCTGTCATGACAATTTAATGAGAAACAAATATTTAAAATAATATATTGTTTGTGGCCCTATATTGTAGCAGATACTTTTAATTTATGTACACATATGTGAAATGGGAATGGGAACATGGTTTGTGTGCCAGCTGAGACAATACCCACCTGGGCTGGTCGATGCCACCCTCCCTGCCAGCCATTGCCTCTGCTGATCAAGTAGTGTGTGCTCATGCTCCTAGTTCCTCTCAGCCAGATTGGTTTTAACTATTTGAATTATTAGTCCCAGCTATCCCAGCTATTTTTTATTTATTTATTTTTTTTCCCCCTGAAGAGAATTAAAGTGCTCATTTGAACTGCTTTGCCAACAGATCCGTTCAAAACCTCCAGCAAGCGGGTTTTAATGAGCAGCTGCGGGAGTAACTTCTTCCTGGCACAGGCTGCTCCTAAAGAGTCTGTCTGTGCATATCCTTAAGACATTTTAAGAGACTGAACATTTTTATATCTTTAAATCATATTAAAAGTGACTTCAGCTGTTGCACTGCCTTAAGTCCTTTATTCCTTAAGAATGCACAGTGCCCACATCTGCCATTAGTGCATCACTTTAATGGCCAAGGCTGGACTGTTCAAATGAGCTTAAGCAAGTTAGCACTCCAATCCCTTGGGCAGCCAGCAGGACAGATTTAAACACATCAGTCCTTCTTCTTAATTAGATCCCAAAATCTCAAAGTAAAAATCCAACGATGTTTTAAACCATTCTTCTATAATTGCTATCTTAGTTAATTTTTCCTAAGGATTTTCAACCTTGGTTTAGAAGATTACATCAGTTGTGCACTTAACATTAAGGATGTAAATAACCTCATCCCTCCATAGTAATAATTTAAGCAGCTGTTAAGTCATATGAACACCTTTGGAAGTTAGGTGGATGCTTAAGTGTTTTGTTCAGTAGATGATTAATATTAAACAGGTATTTATGTGGTTTGTTCCAGTAGGGTCTTAAAGATATAATTTAGGTAGATGAGTGTCTTCTCCTAATGACTATAATAAAAGATCAGTGAGGGAAGGTGGTGGGAAAATGTGTCGGATGCAGTGGTGGTTCTGGAGGGTGAAGAGACAGATTAGAAAATTTTCCACCTCTTTTATTTTTCAAGTACATAAAAAAATAAAGAATCTCATCCTTTTCTTCAGGTGAGTAAATGAAAAGACTGCTTTCAAAACAGCTGCATGTAAATTTTCAGTTTCTTTCTGTGCATTTGGTCACTCAAAGGAAAAAAGATGTGTCTGACAGGCAGATGGGCTTTGAGAGACATCTCTCTGCTTTCTCAGAGGGAAAATGTTTAAAAATGAAAATAACTCTCTAAGGGCCATACGATGCATGGTGGTTTATTTAACCATTGTTCTGTTCTATGACCCATCATTCTGCCTTAATACATGCACAGCAGCAAGAACCCATGTTTTAGAAATCACAAACCTGTGCTGTTTGTCTTGTGTTTTCTCTGGTGGACAGCATGCCATTATCGTCGCTCTCACTGGTTATATTTAATGCAAGGAGGATACATGTCTTTTAAAAAAAGTCACTTCAGTAGTACTCTATGCATTTTTATTCCTGAATATTAAGTTCCAGTTTTTATAGCCTTAGCTCAATCTGTGGCTTCATAAAACATCATGAATTGGAGCTTAGCTTTACAGGCAAGCAAGATGATTTGATAAGCATGGGATTACCCCTACTACATCAAAAAACATTTCCTCTCCTAGTATCCAGAAGCCCTGAGTTATGGCACTGGTTCAGTAGCCAGCCAAGAGATGTAAGGAGCCCTGTGCAATTAACTTCTTACATCTTGCCTTTTTATTTCCAAGGGGAAAAAATGAGAAAATTTCTTTTAACCAGGTATTTTCTTCCAATTTTACCTTGTAGTGAAGTCAGCTAAGTGCAACCTCTTGTCATCACAATCATTATCTATAATTTACATGCAAGAAGCAACAGAAACTTTTAGGATGAAATGAATCTAAAACCAGAAACCTTTGCCTGTTCCATCATCCAGCCTTGCGAGTACAGTAGCTATGTCAGTGACTGTATTAAGAGCTATTAAAATGGCTTTGATGTATTGCCGAGTTTTGGTATGATTTTCTAGGTTTTATTATTCCTCTGACTATCATTTGCTGGTTTAAAATGGAATCTACTATTATGGGATATGAGCAGTCTGTCCTTCAGAGGAGACTCTGCACCAATAACCCTTCTGCTCATCCTCAGTGGCGTGTACTGGGCTATGCTAATGATCCCCTGGTAGTTCGGTGTCCTAGCCACCATTTATACTATTTATCATCAAAGAAGATTCTGATATTCAAGGTTGTGTGCAGGCACAGGAGCTGCATACATAACAGCTCTGCTCTTTAGCTCGGTGCATCTCTCCATCGGTGGCTACGAACCACCGCTGGTCCCTTTGGCTCTGCCCCTGATAGCAAGCAATGTGATCCAATGGCAGCTGAGCTGACCTCCTCAAATGCTTTTCCATGCTCTAGTCTTATTCTCTTTAGATAAACTACCTTTCTCCATCCATGGTCGGGTAGCGCTTGCCCAGCCATGGCTGCTTCGTGGGTTTGCTGCGTGGGTTTTGGCAAGGTTTTTCCACAGAGACCTGCACAGTGTTTTAAGGCTAATCCAATACCTGGGTGAGATGTAGCGGTGAGAAAAACAATGACGTTATTGAGGAAGGAATATCATTTCATGAACGCTAAAACATATTATTCCCTTTTCAACAGAGCTGCCTAAAACCTATTGATTTTGCTACCCACGGATTTCTAATAATAAAAAAAAACTAGAGCCTCACTATCATTCCCCCAAATCAGGTTTATTTCCAGCATGACTAAACTCATAAACTCACCAGTTAGAACTATGGGACTCAGATCCTCCAAATTAACAAATTCCTCTTCAAGTCTAACAAAACGCATCGTTCATCTGCACCCTCATGTTAGCATTGCATAGTGAGAAAAACAAATGAAAATGGATTTGTCTTGTTCAGTGTTTGGCTGCTCCTCTTTTTCCCTCTGGCTCAGCCACCTTAATGAAACCCTCCCCATGCATACTTATTTTTGTAACTCTATTTACAAATATTCTCATGCTACGTCTTTGACCAAAATTAATGATAACAGGTTGTTTGTCCTCGCCTGTCACTCCAGTTAACCTCCCATTAAACTTCTTAGGTCAAACCTGGAATGACAAGGCTCTAGTAGCAATATCAAGGTACCTCACCTGGCCCTTGAGCCACTCTGCTGCAGCTGCATCTTCATTCATTTTTACTATTCATTTGGCTTTTTTTTTCCTCTTCTTTTCACCACTAATAAGATGCCACAAAAAGACTTTTGGCCAAGCTGCTGGTTTTCCTTGCAGAGCGGTTATCCAGCGTATTGCTGGCAGTGCCTTTAGGGGGGAATACATAAGTTGGAAATCAAGCTTCCAAAAAAACAAACACCACTTCTGATTAGTATCTCATATTGTTATCCTTCCTGCTTCATTTGTTTTCCAGATGGGTGAAATAAAGGTCAACAACCCTAGGGCAACGATCTGATTTGAAAGAAATGTGATTTCTGAAAGGGAAATTTGCAAAAATAGCCATAACCAAGAAATGAGAAACATTTTAAGAAATTGGCAGTTCAGACTAATCTTGCATGTAGTTTGTCTTTGTGAATTGGTGATATTTTATTGTCCATGCAAATGCACTGATAATCCAGTCCTGTTCTCTTTCTGGCATTTTAAACTCATTTTTCTTTATTCAAATTTTTATATTACTATCATCATGAACAAGGAGATAAAGGGAACCATCATGCACTTAGTCACGTTGTAAGCTACTACAGCCATAGTTTCCCTGGAGGGAGAAGTTGGAGCTGCCACGTCCCCAGGTTGGCTGGGGACCCCTCTTCCTGGCATTCATCCCTTCCCATGCCTGTGTTTGCTCCAGGACATCATGGGATGCGCTACACTGTATGCTTCTCCTGCATCCTTCGTGGCTGCTTGTAAAGCAATGCTGCCCATTGCTTCTACAGGAGACCACCAAGTACCACACAGCCATCGCATCCCAAAGGCGGCCAGGAGGGCTCACGGCGACCTGTGACCCACAGCATCCCTCCACCGTGGGTCACCCACTCCGTCACGCCTGGCAGCCCGCACCTCGGAGCTGCTGCCTGGCTCCCTGCCTGCCTCCTCCTAAAATCTGGGTCATGTCTCCCTCTAGGGGCTTGCAAGAAGGATGGAACCCACGTTCCCCTGGCAGAGGAGGTTTTCAGTGCACTGCCTGTCTCTTCTCAGCAGCCACCCTCTGTCAGAAAAAAAAAAGGTGCTCTTCCAGAGGGTGCTGCTGGCTGCTTTGCTGATCACTGATGCAGTCATAGCAGGACAGGGGAGAGGTATGGGGACATGGCCATGGTCCCTCAAAGCAGAGTGCAGAAGACAATTGGGTGGAACATTAGGCTTTTATTTCACTCTTTTGTTGAAATGGAAAACCAGAAGCGTCTAGTTGGTATGACACAATATTTAAACAGAATTCGTCAAACTGAGTTTTGAATTTTCAGTTTAATTTGACCCTTTTGTGGACTTCCTAGTTAGTCTGTATTCTGTTTTTACAGTAATAAGAGCAGTGGGAATTTTCACCTGCTTAGTTGCCAGGCAGCTGTGACAATCATTCTGTGCCACTATTGACCTGATATTGGTCTGAAACTCTGGGAAGAAAAGAGGTCTAATAAATAAATATAAAGCAATAAGTTTAATCAAAATATTAAGGACAGTCTTCCTAGAGGCACAAGTGAGAACTGCAGAAATTGAAAGGCAGCCCATGTAATTTGAATGACTCTGCTGTTTTTTTGTGAGAAATCAAGTACAGATTTCAAAGCCCTCACTTGGTTAGTTAGACTAAGGCTTCCTCCATGGTCAGCTGAGAGATGGGATGAGCCATCTTCTGCACGAGTGTGTTCATTAGCAGTGGTACATGATCATCTGGGCAGTAGGTGCTTGATTTTTAGATGGCCAGAGTTTGGTAGAGTTCTTCTCATCCCTCTTGATAAATACTTCATGGGCCTTTACAGCCGCTCCCGGAGAAGGAGCAAAGAATCCTTTTTACCACAGCAATTATTTACACTGAGATGGTTTCCCATTGCCTGAAAGTAATTAATCTTTTTTAAATTATGATTGTTCAGTCAGCAAAACTAAGGATCTCTATAAAGATGTAGCAGCAGTGCTGCTGATAAATAATCTAACAAATTTTTGAAAAAGCCAAAATCAATTTGGGTACAATTGTTTTTTCACCAACTGCAGTGTAAATCAGGTCCTGAACACCCAAAGGCTTTGCATACCAAAGGCTTTGCACGCAGCTCATATAAAGATTATGAGCCTTTGGGTCTTGAAGGATAACTTTACTGATGCTATAAAACCAGGACACGTCAGACAGATGCAACCCCTATAGAATAATTACTACTCACTTGTTTATATTAAGCCTAGTTGAAGAATATAGTTACGCTCAAAATGAAGCTGAAGGATTTTGCTGCTTTGGGGGCCTGAGGATATTGTGTACATTTGTGTGCTGCAAAATGAAAGGCCTTGCTCCAATAAGAGCTCTCGCAGCCTAATGGGAAAGACAGGCAAATGACTGTGAAAGCCTTTTATTTGGGGCTAGAGTAAGGAAAAAATACTTTGTGATTAGCAGGAAATCAGTCCTTATTTGGCATTTTTGCTGAATATGCATTATTGTTATAAAAAGCAATCTCCCCTTACCATGAGCCCTGCAAGATGCTCTGGGTTTCCCCCAAAGCACCATGTTTGGGTAATCACTCCCAGGAGAGCAGAGACCTGCAGATGGTGGGGCAGGGAATGTGATGCAGGTGCTGGGGCAGTTGTCCTTGTCCCACCCCAGGTGCAACCTTCAGCAGATCCATGCCAGGGAAGCAAAGTGTAGATGCAGGAGATGTTTTACCTGGCCACTTGTCTCTCTGCTGCCTGGCCCAGGGAGAAGACCTGAGGGTGAGTTTAACTCTCAAATTTTCCTTTTTTTTATTTTGACTCTCCTGCATGTGGATGCTTTGCCTGAGGTCCCCTCTCTGAGGTGGTAAGACCAGCCCTGGCTATGGAGTCTGGGAGTCCCCCATGGCTCCTGACTGCAGCCTGACAACTGAAAGAGGAATACTAGAATTAACTTTATTCTCCTTACATAGCAGCTAAAGAACATATTCACAGGAGATGAAAATCTCTAATGACACAGAACCATGGGCAGGCAGTCTGTACAGAGGGAAAGCTCGTCGGGTTAGTGACGGTGCACTGCAGACAGGACATGAGCAGAAATGAGCCTTGAAACCAACCCTGGTGAGCAGTGAGAGGCCAGGCTCTGCCAGCATGTTAAGAAAAGCCTGTGCATGTCCTCTAGCACTGAGCAGGAAGGAGTCAGGCATTCACATGGTCAGATTCAGGGATGTGAAAATAAGAAGTAATAAATATCACCCAGAGAGAATGATGCTGATACTGTGTTAGGGGTGAAAAGCAGTTTAAAAACATTTTTTTCTTTTTATTCTTAGTTACAGAAATTCAGGGCCAGATCTAATAAAAGGCTTAATATCTAAACTGGGTTTAGTATCTAAACTGGATTGTTCTGCTCAGTGGAGATGTTTGCGTTCAGGCCAGGTGAGGACAATGCTGGGGCTCAGCAGGGCGAGGGGACCTCACGGTCCCTCTGACTGATCGAGCCCATAATAAGCCTCTGACTTCAATGGGAACAGAGTCCCTGCGATGTGGAGAAGGTGGCCCGAGTCCAAATGTCTCCGGCAGTGTTTTGTGGCTGCTGTGGGTACTTTCTCAGATTTTCTGCTGATTATGCTAGAGCAATATTGCAAGGAATTTATGCATAATGGACATAAATCTGGCTATACGAGCCACCTGAGCGGCAAGAAAAATGGTCTCTGTCAAGGATCTACATATAGAAATACATTAAACAACAGCTCTCTGTAGAGCAGGAGCTTGGGTTTCAAACGTAGGTTTGGGGAAATAATGAAGAATAAAATTAGCGCTTTGGTAATGCATTAAACCTCTTGGGAGGTTTTCGCTGGCAGATTTTTATAGCCTTAAAGGATAAATGGTGATGATAATAAATTTTTCTAACTTTTAAACCAATCTTCCAAAGGAAGATGCAGAAAGCTTTTCCTGTGCCATTACAGAGCTGGAAGAGTTGTTCAGCTGGGACTTCAGACCACCGTTGTAACTTCTAATTAGCAAAACACACATTAAAATTGGCTGCCTACCAGGATGGGAGAGCTTGGGATGGCTGTGATGAACGGCTGCTCACCCTGCTCTATCCCTCACAGGGTCTTGTGAATTGTCCACACAAACTTCATCAGTTCCTGGTTACCCATCAGAGGGAAGTTGTCTTTTAGCGTGGGATTACATCTGTTAATGGCACTGCCCCTTCTCTTCATCCAGGGTGGACATGGTATTTTTTTCAGTGACTGAGAGCTGCCAAATGGTGTTGATAAAGGGAGTTTAAAAGCAAAATCATAAAATGAAAGCACACTCATTCCTTTCAATGTGTTAGTTATTACAAAGGGAAGCGTGATGTTATTAAAGTGTGTACGAGCCTCTTCCTGTCACATTTCTGTGGCTCTGGCTTTGTTATACATATTCTCATAAATTATTTTGTTGCTATAGCAATACTTTTCTGTGGGTCTAATTCTTTCTCATTTACACTGGAGCCCTTTACTTTGCTCTCTCGGTGCAACGGGGCCTTTACTTTGTCAAATTACCTTTCAAATTGCATCTTTAGGTTACGTTTGCTCTTGCTTTTCAGTGCTAATCTGGATTAGGGTATTCTTACTTGGGGTTAAAATGGATTTGGAAGTTCTCTAGTAAAACAAGTGCTAACAGATCAGAACTGTAAAACTATAATATATATATATATATTGTGTGTGTGTGTATGGATGGATGTGTGTCTGTATCTTTGCAGTCAGCATGGATCTTCTCATCCTATAATGTCTCCTGCACAGAGAGGAAAGTAGTGGGAAAACCAGAGACATATGATAAGAAACTCTATACTCCACATTTGCAGATTTACAAATCGTGTTCTCACTGTAGCCATTCTCAACATTTAAGCAATATCTCTGTCAAGTTTATTTTCCCAGCCATGAGGCAGGTAGAGCAGCAGGGAGGACTGCAGGATGGCATGAGGCAGAGGCAGAGAGCTCCGATGGGCCACACTATTGGTGGATTTGTTCTAATACATAATTTTTCTTATTTTTCTTTCATTTTTTTTTGGCATCAGTTTTCTTTGTGTGTGTGTATATATATATATATATATACACAGATATACATATATACACACATGAGGTGCTGAGGGACATGGTGTAGTGGTGAATTGGCAGTGTTAGATTAATGGTCAGACTTTATGATCTTGGAGGTGTCTTCCAACCAAGGCTATTTTATGATTCTATGTGCAAGTTTTTTTACAGTCCTCATGGACCAAGTACCTGCTGTCCCTCGTGCTGGGTCATTGCAACTCTCAGCAATCCTTTGCTGTGTGGTTCATGGAGCAGCAACAGGGGTAACAAGATTTAAATGCCAGAATAGATACTTATGGTTGTATACATGTATGAAAGACAGGTTCAAGGCAAAAGAACGAAGTTGTTTGCTTTCCATTAAGTAATACTTATTAAATAATGTTCTCTCATATTAATTTTTAAATGGACAAATTTAGGAACTAGACCAGGCTCTGGATGATCTTTCCTTAATACCCTAAAAGAGTAATTATAATACCAGCTATGTTGCCACAAGCATGTAAAATTAGTAGTCGTGAAAAGTTAATAAATATAACTCAAGTTGTTGAGCAGCAGAAAGCTGCTATTGAAGGGCAACAATGGACTGGATTCTGATACTATTTCTTAAACTAAAAGCATTTTAAATCCAGGACTGAATTCATTGCAAAGATCTGAAGTTCAGCCAGAGGGTCTTGGGATAGAACGAGGGGTGCCTATGAACCACAACTGCCTCGTTAGGCTCGCACAGATTGGCACATGTTTGAATTTAGCCAATTTATTCATGGTTTCTCCTATAGGCAAATCTATTCAGATGCATCAACTCTTTCAACTATTCCCATTTGGGTGAATCTTTCAGCCTTCCTAGCTGACAGATGCAGGTGTCTTAGCTTCTGCTGCACTGCTTTAACATCCTCATGTACTTCCTCCTTTATGAATAAAGTCTCTCCTACAGTGAAATGAAACCCTGATGTCTTCCTGTCTGAATGCTCATGGTGACAGTGGGGCAGGATGGAAGAGATGGGCGCAGTACGGGTGAGTGAGAGCCATAGGCATAAGGAAGAATAATGAATTTCTGTGTTTAAGGAAGAGAAAATACAAAGGAGGTCCATGATTTACAGGGTTTTTTTTCCCCTGAAGTCTGTTGTTTCTAACTTCCTCAGACTTTAAAGAAAAATACCAGGATTTACGGATAGAGAAACAGACTCCCTTAGCAGCTGCTGAGACCACCTCTGAAGCCACCATGGCTTTCTCTGAAGAATTTAAATTTCCTTGGCTTCAAAACTCTGTTTGTTATTTAATCTCGTAGGATGTTCCCACTATGCATACAGAGTAAGTTTTAACATACTGTCTTAAGTACACTTGCAGTGAGCTATCATTGATATCTACTGTCATAATTTCCCCTAAGGGCTGCATGACTGGTATACACTTCGACCAATATCTGGATATTTGCCTTTTTCCTTTTCCTCCCCAGCCCCCCCAGAATGATGTCTGCTTTTAGATCCTAAAATACCAAAATGAGGATATTTTACATAAAGTTTAAATATTGTTTTCGTTTGGGGGAAAAAAAAAAACAACAAACAACTCAAAGCAGGTATATTAATATTCCAGAGTAATGTTTTGGTTTGAATTCATTTCTCCCCTTTTATCATGAGGGGTTGTCTGACTTTCTCTTCTCAATGTTATATGTGCACTCTGAGTGAGGGAGCTGCAGAAACTCAACTGCTTCTGAGGGCTGGAGAAAAGAAGGGAGGAGGAGTCTATGCCATGCGTGTCAGATCCTAGATCTGAAATATCATAATGACCCAAAGCCCTTTCTGAGGTGGTGCAAACAGATTAAGCAAAAAAAAGAAGTGTGCTGAGCTCATACCTAAAGTCCTTTTGTTACATTTCCTCTCAATGCTTGCTTAGGCTCCCATGATACCTGACCTTATATCCATCTCCATCGAGTTCCTTAATAATACTTTAGTAAACTTGGTGCTGCAAATTGTCTTTCTAGAATAAGATTTCCAAATGTACATTTTCAGTAGATGTCTTGGCAGTCTTCTTTTTCATACTGAGCATTATGTGTATTGAAGACTAATTTTTGGTGACCAATTAGTATTTATCATGGCCATATAACCAAACTTAAATAAGCATCATTTTTTGTTGTTTATTTCCCAGCACAACAAATCAATTTTACATTTTGAGTTGGAGGAAAACTGACTGAGGCTACAAGAAATATAGATAAGTGTATATTCGTTGGACCACAGAAATAACAGTATCTCACAGCTTTTCATTAATGGGTTCTCAAGGTCTACATTTAATATCTGGGATTTAACATAATTAATTTCATAGCAGAGTTTGGCATAATATTCATTAATTTTCATCAGAATGCAAGTGATAAATTGTTCTGGGTAAATAATCATCAATCTATGCATTGTCAAGAGAAGAGCCCTAAATTGGGCTTTGGGGTATTGGGGATCCTTCTGGCCTCCAGACTTGTTAGGTGGAGGCACTGATCCCCAGCAGCCATCCCTGCTACCACATTACACAGCTCTGGCTCCAGCTGCAGGTAATCTGAAAGGAGGTTGTAGAGAGATGCTGATGTGTCTTTTTAGCCAAGTAACAAGTGATAGGACAAGAGGTAATGGCCTCAGGTTGCACCAGAGAAGTTTAGACTGGATATTAGGAAGAATTTTCTCACAGAATGGGTTGTCAGGCATTGGAATGGGCTGCTCAGAGCAGTGGTGGAGTCCCCATCCCTGGAGGTGTTTGAGTCGTGTTGACATAGTGCTCAGGGATATGGTGTAGTTGATGACTGTCAGCGTTAGGTTAATGGTTGGACTCGATGATCTTAAAGGTTTTTTCCAACTTAGGTGATTCTGTAATGTCACACCTCGCTGGACACTGGGACATCTGACAAACCGCCCAACGTAGTTTAAGTCGTTGCAGAATGACGTATCTTGATCTGATCTTCTGTTACCTCTGAGCAATGAATACATATGTATGTTGCATTATTTACTCTGTCAGCAAAAATAGGCCAGCTTTGAAATGCAAATAAGCTTCCTCATTTACCAGCCAAAGCATGCAGTAGACTGCATGTACCATTTTGTTGTTCAGGCAGTTTCATTATCACTGGCAAGCCAAGCTCACTGCCACACAACCCTTTTCTTGGGGACTTTCAATGGAAAACAGTCTTTGCTTTTCATTAGTTCTCCTTCTGAGATTTTGGGTTTCCTCCAGGTACCCTTTGCTGGTCTCCATTTATCACAAAACCCGTGTATGTTTTTACAGGGGAATCCCAGTCATGTGCTGCATCTGCTCCCTGAAGTCTCATACAACAACATGCTCTCAAACACTAACAATTTTCAGGTGATGTGGCAATGTGTTCTGCACATGGTCTAAATCAGGGCTTTTCACACAGCCATCACATTTACTTAGGAAGAAAGTTCCTCTCCAGAGCAGAAACGCAACATCATCCTTTCTAGTACCATATGGTAAGAATAAATGCTGTAGCAGAGTAAATCCATTGTCCCTATACATCCAGGCAGAAGTTCCCACCTTATTGCACCTGAAAACATGTCTCCTGTAATGCCCATCAAATAGATTTCCAGCACGTGCAGACAAGTCAGTCAGTGTTATTTTGATTCCGTGGTAACTTGAGCAAAGAGTAAGGGAATCCGACGAAGAGGTAAAATGATCTTGCAAACAGCCTGAGTATTTGAAAAGAGGGAAAATATATCCAGTAGAGCAGATGAATTTAGATTATGAAAATACTGGGCTTGATTCTGTATGCAGAACTTTCCAGCCTCCTGGCTTGGTGGTACAAGAAAAAAATCAGCTCTTCACACAAATCCCTTTTTACTCCCCAAATAAAAATATTTCTCAGTATTACCGCATCAAAAATAGTTGTGTCATGGTCCTAATGTCCTAAATGCTTAACACTGCAGACCCAAACTTTTGACTACCACTTTTAAGCAAAGTATAGACAGCCTTCTCAAGAAAATAAATTTTTGTAGCCCTGTTTCCTTATTATCCTTCACCCTGGGTGGTATTTTTGGCTGGAAATCCCAAGGAATGTCAAAATTTAATTGTATTTACATTTGTCAGTATTAATCTTTAATCTGCATGAGTCTGGCAATGATGCTGGATGCCCCGCAGGAGCGTGCTGCTGGTGACAGCAGAGAGGAACCCATCCAGCCAGGTCTGAGGGCAAGAGACTTGCAAAATGTCAACGAGAAATGCCTTTCCTCACCAGGGATGTGCAACCAAAGTGGGGTGCAGAGAAGTAAACTGGATAACTTTGCACCACTATATCACACCACAGTTTAGTACTAGAAATGAAAAATACTTGGCAGTTAGAGCTAGAGAAGGAATTAAAGAACGTAGATTTATTAATCTCAGTTATTCAAACTGAATTCCAGCTCAGAAAACATCTTTTCCCATGAGCGAAGATTTTTATGCTAAAACTCCTCTTTTGGAAGTGTCTGGAATATTTTTCTATTACTTAGTTGTTCATGCTGAGCTATTGATTTTCTTTCTTGGCTCTAATCAGATGTTATTGCTTTCTCTTAATTTAGTTTTATAGCTGTTTAATGAATACTGTTCCTAAATGGAAGAAAAAGTCCAGAGGATTTAAGGAGCTAGAAAACTCCTTGGAATCTGATTTGTGGTGTATTTCAGGTAGGAGGGGGCAACTCTTGCTGGCTTGCCATCTTCAATAAGGCTGCACAGCACTGCAGATGAGATCATTTAGTCAGTGAAAAGTCATTCTGAAGCAAAAATCTTCCAGATGTTCCTCTAATTTTGCAGGACACTGAACTGTGAACAGTTGTTAAACTTTATCCCTTTTGTTTCCTGAGTTTTCAGAGAGAGAAACAGACAAAAGAATGTGAAAAAAAAATTTAAAAATTACCCAAACCACTGCTGACAAATAACTGTGTAAGGGAAAACTCTGAACTAAATATGTTTTATTGTTGTTATGGCCAAAGAGGAAAGGAGGCAAGCTACCTGGCAGTACAATCATTTCACTGAAGAGCGAGATTAATCACTTGGCTTGCAGAAGCTCAGTGTTGGTAAAGTCAAGTGCTGGAAACCTCCCTGCAGAGAGGTTTGTTTAATAGTTATCACCCTATAACTGGTCCTGGTTGAGACGGAGATGGAGATCTTTCAGTAAAAAAGGTTTTGCTTTTAAAATTAATTTTTACTTGCTGAAAAACAAACTCCTGAGTGTTGCAGTCCTTCCCTACCCTCTAACTAGAGTGAGAACTAAGGATATTTCCTCCTAAGATGCTGTTTCCAGCACTATGAATTCAATCCTCCATAAAATTTTGATAAAGATCTTGAAGCTTCAACTTTAGAAAGCATGTGCTTATTAAAACTCCTCTTACTACATGTTTAATACAATATTGACATCCAGTAATTGGTTTATCCATGATAGCCTTCAATTCTTTTCTGCTAATTAGTGCTGCAGTATTCACTTTTGCCTGTCATAGAAATCGACAGAGAAGATACCATTAGATTTTATTCTACTCCTTTTTTATGCAGTTTTCCCATTTCTTTTTCATCCATTTAGTGCTGGAAGCTGTACCGAGATGTGGAAATTTGCCAATTGCCCAACATATACCCTGCAACAACCCTTTTTTGGTGGGAAAATAATTTAGCTCTAATCTACCGAGACGGTACTGTCAGTAAATTAGCACGTGCTCAGTTTGAGGGACTTGCTGTTGTCACTGCTTTAATTTCTCACATGACTGCTGAATGGAAAACCAAGGGGATTTTTAACATCTCTAATTTGTATTTACCAATTAAGAACCAATAAGATCCATTCACGTGATTGCAACACTGTTTTTGGAAAAGCCCCAATACAGCCTTTTCCTATATTTTTTTTCTGTAAATGGTGTCATTTTACATTAATATAGCCTCTGTTTTTGTTGAAGCAGCTCCTGCTTTTTTTTTGTTGGTTCTTTGGATTAGACTGGCTGTTATGAATTTGACAACAGTTATCAAATCTCCCCTGCAGCGGACTGACTGTCAAGGATATGATGGTCAAATGTTTCACATATTGCAATCAAACCATTTGTGTTTGGTTTGAAGAATTCCAAAAGAAAGCTGTCAGCTAAGAAATGAAGTCGAAGTAGCCTGAAGCTTTTGGAGCATGTTGATCCAATTATGATGATCCACTCATATCCTTCAGCTTTTTTTCAAAATCAATTTTCATTTTAGCTCAGGGGACTTTTTTTTTTGGTAACGCAGAGAAACATCTGTAAGGGTATTTCAGATGTGTTGTTTCAGGAAATTTCTTTTTTGTGCAAGAGAGCATTGAACTCTACATGTATTTTGCAAGTGTCTTTTGTCTCCAGTACACACACACGTACATTTATATTATATGTTGTCTGCCTGTATATATATGTATACACATGCAAGTAACATATATTAATCTGAATATTAATTTTAAATTAGTTTACATGTGTTAAATATGGTTGCCTGAATCTGAGGGGAAAAAACCACTGCAAAACCTGAAGGAGTGAAGTGGCCAGCATGTAAGGATGGACGTAAAGAAACCTAAACTGTGAGTGTTGTGGACCAGATTCTCAGCTGGGGTTTAACAGCAAAGCTGTTTGTCATCAGCAGGGCTATGTCCTAGAGAGACACTGCTGCATGTGATGTGTTGAGATAACAAGTCAGTGGTCAGCTATCTCCTTTCATTCTTGTAGCTGAAAAATTACATTTGAAAGTGCTTCATATTTGTTATTCTGCTGGCAGGGTGTTGCTGCTGGTGTGTCTTGATCTCTTTGTACCTAGTACAGACTGAGAGTGATGCCACTGTGTGACTGAGGTGATGATGAGTAGCAAAGCCATGCTCACCTACCCATGCTGCCTGCCATGGGACCAAGCCACGCGTATACAACATTTGTGAGTTAGGACACCAGAGTTGATCCAAGTTTGCTGTGCTGTTCTCATGCTAAATAATGTGTTGTCACCATGTTTTTTTCACATTATAGGCCAAGTATCGAAGAAATGTACTTACATAAGGAGATATTCCAAGCCTTTGGCCATTGTAATAAGGACTAGGTCTAGGCACTGTCTTTGGGATGATGGACATCATTGTCTTTGGGATGATAGACTCTCCAGTGTCCAATAGAGAAATGCAAAATCCCTGCTGCTGGGTAAGGAGCAAGATGCAAGGCAGGAGCTCCATCCCTTTGTTAAGCTTTCCTATTAGATCCAGTTCTGCTGATGTTTCCCTATAGACATACCTAACCATTATCACCCACAGCCTGATTCTCTTCTTGGGAAGGAGTTCTATAAATTCTTCAACTTGGCAATTATTTCACAAACAATCTATACACCCAGCAAGCTTCAAGTCCGATGACCTTTCAGAAATCCATAAATGCTCTTCGGAAACCACCTGTATAAAATCTTGATAATTTAACCCAACAGTAAAAAATACATAAGTCCTCCAAATCTCCAGGAAGTGAAATTTGACCTTTTCTTTGTGATTCATCTTCGAGCTTCATTTAATGATGATTTTGCTATGAGAAGAGGCTACTGTGAGATAAGGAGAGAGAGCCTCTCTATAATAGCAAGAAATATTTCCAAGTTTAGTATTCATGTTCCTAGAAGGAAAGCCTATATTCATTTCAGTAAAGACCTGATGGACCAAAGGTTGTTTCATGGTGGTTGGGCACCTGTTTCCATTAATGTGCTGTGGTCAGCAAAAACCATAAAAAAAAAGAAACCACTACAACTGTTTCAGGGGGGAAATAGTAGACACTGCAGTTCTTACCTGGCACCAAATTCCTTGAGCCATCTGACTGCAGTGACAGAAAGTCTTTTATACTGTTTGTCACTGATGCTATGGGGCATCCTTCTCAGTCACTCAGGACCCATTATATCAGCTGTTTTGGCTCGTGGCTTACTGAAGACACAGAAAGCTATTCAGTATTGTCAGGTTTATTAAGGTTTTTAAGATTTTAAACAAGATGTATATAGAGAAGTTAATCTTCTTGATTTTTATGCCAGCATACCTAGAGCTGATGGGCAAATTTAACCGCTCTTTCAGCAGTATATTTGGTTAAATCAAGACAGTAATATCAATTGGATTGCTTATATTTTCTGTGGTATAATATAAGCCAAGGCATAGTACTTAAATATCTTTGCACCTTGCATTACTGGGTTTCAAGAATGATTTTGACAAATGCTGGCTTTCAGCAGAAGCCAGTTTTATTTTTGTTCGGTTCTGAAGTCCTGGTGCTTCTCAAGGAAATGAAGAGTTTATTTGATAAACCCCAAATACCCAGGAACAGACTCCAAATGCTGACTTTAACAGAACGATGCTGACTTCCACCAGTTGAAACTTTCAGACCTTTCTCTTCTACTTCATACACAAAATTTGCAGTAAGGCAGCACCAAATTCCCTTATGATTTTACTAGGAACTGGATCAGCCCTGTAAAAGCAGTTATCTGGAAAGGAATAGACCAACAGATTCTGAATACCTTGCCAAATATTTTTTTTAAGTGATGATGGAGAACTACGCTAAGATCAGAGATCACCTTTCAAACCTTTTGGCCTAAGTATACTTTATCTTGGACCTAGAGTATATCCATCAAACTTTGAAGTTAAAAAAATGAACCAGTTAGTTTTTGGAGTCCTTTCACTGTACAGTAGCACTGCTGTTAAAAATAATTATTCAAAAATCATTTAGGGTTTTATTTAACTGTAAATATTTATTTTTCTTCAAAGGAAGGAAGTCCCAGAGGTGGGCTAGGCATCCAGCTGGCAGGTTTTCAACAATATATTAATTTTTGTACACTCTTTTCCAAGATGTGAAGACAGGATCTCCTGCAAAGGGCCAGGAATAAGGGCAAGTTTCTCGTAGATAAACACAATGGGCCATATTCTGCTCTAGAAAGGATTCATCCTGATTTTCTTATTCCCTCAAATTTCAATATGAGACAAAGCAAACATTTGTTTCAGCTCAAAGCAAAACATTTTGCAGGCTCCTGAATATTTCATTATAAAATCTTTCCCTAATTTAGGTAATTTTTCAAAATATTTTATTTTTACCATATGATAGGAATGGAAACTCAAATTTGATGCTTCTCCAGGAGTAACTAAACCTCTGTGTTTGCCAACATGATAACAGCTCTGCACAGATGTTTCATACAAGCATGGACCTGCATAAACACAGAAAAATCCCTGTCCAATCTCTCTAGATACTAAATTGTACAGGGAGTAAAGCATGCAAAATTAATACAGCTCATGATCTTGAAATAAGGAAAATGCCAATCAAAGTTTCCAACTGCTGATATGAAGCGTCCCAGAAACACAGGATTTGGACTAAAACCTGTGTCAGTGGTTAATGACTCACTTGCGAAATTGTGTCATCGGTTATTTTTTTGTACTACTGCACGTGGATGCTCCAGTTATGGCCTGGGACAGATCTGTGCTAGCACTGTATAAAAGCAAACTTGAATATGGGATGGTACACAGGGATGCAATTAGCATTGTACAAGAAAATATCAAGGAAAACATTAATTGGCTACACGTTATAAATCTAATCCGTGTCAATTTTTTCTGTACCATTTCCAAGAAAGTAAATTTTTACAGAATGTTTTAAAGAAGAATCCAGTTGCTCTTCTCATATGTATGGGGTCATTTGGATGAACGTACAAAATTGCGTTTTTGAAACTGTTGGCCTCCCAACATTGAACTGGGTGAGGTGGAAATATTCAGAGCTTGATTGGACAAGTTTCTCAGTAACCTGCTCTGGACCTGCTGCCAGCAGAAGACTGGCCTGGGTGGCTTCTGGAGGTCTGTATGTGTCCTATCAAGACACAGAATGCTAATGGTTTGCTGTATGGATGAACAGAGAATTGTAAAATTGTATCATGCAGAAAAAAAGTTGAAGACTTAAACATAGCCTGGAGGCTTACATACAGGAAGATTTGCAAATGAATATAAAGTCAGTATTACATAAATACAAGCTAAAGGATCAAAAAGCGGAGAACGTTTTCTACAACGGTTATGTATTCGTTTGTCTGATCAGGCTTGGGAAGAAAGATGAATAATTCCATTTAAATCATATTGAACTAGAAGAGGTGGCTCAAGATCTACAGGAGTTCTAGGAAGACAAGGTGAAAAGGAAGACAAGCAAGACGATGTGAGGTTCAGGCAAACTCACCCTGGTCCAGGCTGGCTGAAGCTCAGCCCGGAGGCACATGCTTCACATCATGGCATGGAGTATCTGAGCGTACACTTTGGGGCTATTGTGATGGTGTCATCTTCTTACAGGGAGGAGAAAGATCCCTCGTGTCATCTGTATCCTTGACCCTTCGTGCTTTCTGCTTTGAGCATAATCCACTTATCAAATTCATGCATAAAAACTGTAAAACTTTTAGAGTTCTGTTTAGCTGCTTAAATTTCAAACTTGAGTAAATGGAATAATTTTATTTATTTATTTTTCGCTCTGCACTGCTGCTCAGGGGCAAATACATAAAGATGATGCATTTCAAAACTGAAGCTTTTGACTCAAAGTTTAGCAGAGTCATTAGTCATGTCACACACGCCAAGTCTGGTGGAATTTGGTATAGCTGTTTAAACTTTAACAAGGGGTAAATTAAATGAACCTTTACCTAAGATATACTGCTGAGGACAGAATGCCTACGGTTACAATACAGATGCTAATTTATCAAGAACTGTTGAGTACTCAGCTTCGTATTAAAATACCAGTGTCAGCCAGGATCAATCCCTACAAATCTGTCAAGAAAGATACAATTTGGATCAAACAATAACATTTTTACTCAGGCTGCACAGACACAGTTTGGCTCTGATGTGTTTTCCTGGGTGAATTACAAAAGCAGGATTTGGAGATTCTTCCGTCTCGGGAATTAAATGCTCAGAACTATTGGCTGTCAACTTGAAAAATGTTAGATCTGCATCTCTCCACAATTGTCTTAAGTTTCTTGGAATCAAGCCCAGCTATTAGCAGGGGGTAAATAAGACAAAAATTGGCAACAATGTGCATTATAGGGCGAAGCATTGAAGGATGAGTTTTAGATGTGAACGGTTAATGGATTTCTCAGGACTGCGGTATTTGATTTGAAGCTTACCATGTTTTTGAAGCAGATTCACCTCAGTTGCTCTCTAAAAATGAAAAAACCTGACACTTATTCCTTTTGACACTTCCTTTTGAAGTACTGAAAAATGTGGGGTAGTATTTATTAAAAATACGTTTTAAATGGACAGCATTACAAGTTTGAGGTCAGCTGGATTCAGTTTGGCTGTTGGTGTATATCACTGCAGTAAAATGGAAATTGCTCGGTGAAAGAAGGGTTAAGTATCTATTATTTCCAAGTACATTCATATTGTTTCCAAACTCCTTGTCCTTTTGTTTTCATAGTGTACTGTCCCTGTATGGGTGCCAGAGTGACTTGGCCTCTTGTTTTTACCAGAATACCACCCACTTGGGACCCTGTAGCAATATAAACTAATAGTTTAGATTTAATATTTGCACTATCATTATGTTACTGGGTTAGAGAAAATGTTAAATGGAAACTACTCAGAGTACACCAGCAAGTCCCAGCAAACTAGAGGAGCGGACAGGTTAGGTGCAGCTTCACCGGGGTTCCCATAAACAAAGAGTTTACAAGTTCCCATTGATCATTTCTCTTTGCAACATGTGCATAAAATAGCAATTTGAAGTTTCAGGAATGTCATGTCTGGATGATGAGTCCATCAATTTTCTTTGGCTGCAGGTTTCCCTTCAGTGGCTGGAACGTAAATTATGAGAATCTGAAGGAGAAAGCTGTAAATTATTGGACTCTGCCAACTTCAATATCCTTAGCCTGATGGAGCCTTGATTTGACAACAATCTGCTTGTCAGTCACTCTTGCAAAATATTAACATGCTCAATTATCAAATGTGTTAGCCAACTGTTAAATCTAATGGATAGAGCAGTCGAAAGTCCAGACGCAGAGGCTTGGTCAGACTCCGCTTCAGTTCCTGCTGCAAAGCAGCTGCTAAAGCTCAGGAGAATGTTGTTGGCCTGTGACAGCAGGGTTTCTTTAGGGTTTACAGTAACTTTTAGAAAATTCTGGCTCTTTCTATGAGAAAAGTGGAAAGAAGAGCACAACCATTGCTGCCCAATTTCCCCAGGTACAGTCTGAGTTTCTGCTCATGATCAATGGGAATGAGATGTGTCCAGTGCTCCCAAAAACCAATCTCTTTGAATATATAGAAAACAGTTCATGTGCCTAAACAAATCCCCAAGTTTGGAAGGAAACTACTAGCCAGTGCAAAAAGCTCTTCTTTACCTGAAAGACCCTTTGGGAAAACCATCCCACTTCACTGTGATTTTATCTGTCCTTTTACAGCACCTGGTGCTGTGATTCAGACCTGAGCCACTCTGGGACATCGCAGAGAGAGCATGGGCAGCCAAGCACCAAGTTTCCCCAAAGATTATAAGAGCAGACCAGAAAACTGTGCTCTCTTCAGGAAAGCAGGAGCCGATGGTGCATTCAGGAATGCTGTGGGAGTGAGGGTGAGCAGGAGACAGGACCACAGGGAAGGGGCCACTGGTCTCTAGTTGCATCCCTCAGAGACAGGGAACAGGCACTTGGGGTTGGAGAGAAATCTGCAATGCAGTAAAGGTGATTTGCTCATTCCCCCTCCACTCAAAAAATATGAATTTTAAGAATATTTTACTGGCAGTAACAGAGGGAATTCCCTTGAGCATTACAGTGTGCAATGAAAAAGATATGTGGTAACAGCCTCCAGCACCTCTGCTCGTGGAGCTGCAGTAGCAGGGTGGCTTAGAAATACCTACTAAGAACAGGAGCGCCCGTCCTTAATAAGCACTGTTAGTTTAATTGCCCCCATTACAGATGTTAACAGCAGCAGGAAGAAGAAAGGAATCGCCTGTCAAGCGGAGTGGGAATGCCCGGACAGTCGGCAATGCGGACTGCTGCGTTCTGCTGAATGCATAATGAAACTGCCAGCCAGCACAAGTAATTAATTATGCATTTCAACTATAAGGACTCTCTTCAAAAACTCCTGCAGCTTTTTTTTTTCTGGTATGACTATATACAAGTTCTCCTAAAATAATATTCCTGCAAAGCTGGTTAAATAAGCACTGGCCATCAGCTTGGAGAGCTCTGAGACACCTCCCACCAGTTCATGTTGGCAAGCCTTTTATAGACGAGGCATTGGTCAATTATTACATTTAATTGCTTGCATGGAATTTAAAAAGGAAGTCATATCTTTAAGCATGCTAGTCTGCCTTAGGAAATGATGATGAGCATTGGCCTGTCTCCTCATCTGTAAATTATGATGGGCCACTGTAGATGCAGGTGTTGTGCTAAACATAAAAAACAGTCACCTGGAAACAAATAAAAGTATGAGTAATAACCAAATGCAAATTTATCCCCCATTTATTATGTGCTAGTAAATGCTGACATTCAGAGAGAGGGAATGTGGTTCAGGAGGAGGATGCTGGATTTTGCAATTACAGTCCCAATCCATTCTCAAAAGATTAAAGTTTTACACAGTGGTTGTTCTCAGGAAATTTGCTGAATCCTAATATTTAAGATGAAAGAATAATGAAGGATGATTTTTTTTTGAAGAATTGTCTGATAGGTTTGATTTGCCAATTCTCACTGAAGCAAAACTTTCTATGGACTTCAATTATCAGTAAATTGTGTTGACCTCAATAAGGGTTTTGGCAGAACTGAACCCGTAGCATGAATAGGCTGTTCTGCGCAGAAAAGTGACTGCATGGAAATTGCATCTTCTTACTCATCACTTCTGCTTCCCGAGGGCACACGGAGCTGCTGCATCTGTCTTCAATGACAAAAACGAGGTTTTGCTGCTGTTTCCTCCTGCAAGACCTTCAGAGCTGATGGAACCGGGCTGAGAGTTTGCGCAACAGCAGCAGAGTTTGGGTGAGTGCCACCTTGCAGAGCAGTCATGTCTCATGCTGGGGACACCCAAGAGTGGAGCATCCCTTGTCCCCCTTCACTGAGGCAGACACCTCTGGTCACACATACCCAGAGAGGCATGAACCCCAAGGCTGTTCTCAAAACCCACTCCCCATGTGACAATGAATCAACCATCATTTTTCCAGTGGGCAACTCCAGTCTGGGAGCTTTAAATGCTTTCTGTTTGACATAATCCTGATTTATTGCATTTGTAAAGGTGACCTTAAATATTTTAATGGTAATAATTCTTTCAAGGGCTCGAATCAGTAAATGTGCTATGTTCATATTTTGGCATTATATACTGTAGGCAATTTAATCGATATAAGCAGTTTCAGTGATATTAACACTGTAGGCAAACTGATACTAAAGTTTAAATGTCAGAGAGAGTTTTCATATTACATCTAGTGCAAACAAAGCATTTTTTCTCCAAGTACTGAAGCATAAAATACCAGGAGATAGTAAAGACAGAGACTGCCAATGAATCTGAAATAAACAGGAGGTGAAATTTATAGTATTTTCAAATATGTGCCTTATCCAAGGACTGCTGCAGCTGCACAGATCTATAAAATTAGAGATAAGAGAAAACCTCGTAGCACTCCACAATAAATGCACCTCTGCTAGTGTATCTGTCTGGATTTCTGTAACTCCTTGGACATTTACCATTTCACCTTGGATTTATTACCCCACTGTGCATACCATGGATGGCATTTTATATTTCCTCCATTGCCCTGCTCATTTTTTAATGACAGGTCCCAGTTACAATCACTGTGTAGGGATGTACTGTCAAACCATTGTCCACCCCTTGCAGAAGTCTGTGAGCAAACACTGGCATGATTCCACCAGTATTTATCCAGTGAAACTATGAGAGCTGTGGGATCAGGCAGGGTTCCATCCTGTGGCCCCAAAACTCTGGATGCCTTCTCACACTCAACGGGCAGCCAAGAGTCTGCCTTACTGGGGCAGCATGGACTGGATAAAAAGAGATGTCTTCTAGGGTTTCCAGCTTGTGGTGAGGTGCTGAGTGCTGCCTGTGCTGGGGTATGCAATGCCCATGGCTCTGAAGAGCTGCTGCTCCTGGTTAGGTGCACCCCACAGGGATGCCTGAGCTGACTGAGCGCTCAGCACCACCAGCTCATAAAACCTGTGACAAATGGTCAAAAAGTTTATTGTCTGTGTTCTGCTGCTTATGATCCCATAAACCACTGAGGATAATGTGTGTAGAAACACTGACTGTTTGTTAGGATGTTTTCTTGTTAAATAACCTGACCTGACTCTCAGATCTCCTGCAGACATCTCTGGGAAAAAAAGGGGCAGTTGTAGGGAGCAGCCCACTGAAAATAAGTAAATAACAGATCCTCAGTACTATGGAAACACCTTGAGTTCATCTCCCATTTTTCATACAGGTAAATAGTAGAGGTTGAGGTCTAGACAACTGTCTGTTCTGTACTTAGGACATCTTCCTGCTAGTGTACTCCTTGAACTGTGGACATCTCCCTTTCTCTGTTTCCCAGGCACAACAGCCATGCCTGAAGCCTGCTCCTGCTGCGTCCTCCTCTGCTCCGCCAGCCCTGGGTCTTCACCATCATCACCTGAGCCTTGGAGGGGCACTAAACCTTGAGCTTTCCCTCTATTTTCCAGCAGAAGAATTGTGCACATAAACACAAGGTAAGTCATGATGGACGGAAGAAACCTGTTCCTACAAGAATGCTAATGCCAGTATAACCATTTGTTTCACTCCACTAATGCCAAGGAGACAGCTTCTCCCAACCAGATTTCCACTCAAGGAGGAGAACATGAGCATGAACCTCTACATCTTCATGAAGATTAATCATATTTCAGTACAATTGGTCACAGTTTCCCAAACTGTAATAATAGAAGCCCTTGAACTTGGACAGGCGCAAGTGGTGAGGCTGTCACTAGATAATGAAGTTTGGGTGTGTGATGTCAATGTTGTTTCATAATCAGCCTGCATTGTGCAGCATGTATTTTTCTCCTTTCTTTGAGACTTTGCCAGTCACCATTATGACGCTCAATGCACTTGTTAATCAGATTTTTTTAGAAGTGGGACGAAGTTGGCAAGCTGCCTCCCTGAGAAAGTGGTGTGGAGTAAATGTCAGCTATGTCAGTAAATGTCAGAGAGAACAACTTGAGGACTCAGAAGTAACAACATTTGAACCATTTTTCCAAGCTACCCAGGCGAACGATGTATACAAAATCACAGGCAGTGGAATCCAGTCTTAGTTGCCTCTCTGCAAGACTTCTTTTAGTCAAAAGCAATTCTTTATCTTTCTTTGGCCTCCTTTAATTGAAAAACTGTGAGTAAGGTGTTATCATGGCTTGTTTCTCCATAGAAGATGTTATCACCATACTTAAAAACATATATAGAATGACTTGTGATAACTGCTACTACATCAATAGATGATAAACCCATAAATTAAAGTAACGGTGCATAAAATGATGAATTCTGATAGACTTAAGGCAATATAAAATAATTGGAGAGTTTATTGCCATTTCCCTTTTTAATGGGGTACTATGGCAGTACATTCTTGCAACAGGGCTGGAAAGGTAAATTAATCTTTATGCATCATCATCAAGCAGTGTAAACATAGCCAAACTTAATTACAATATAATAGATTGTTGACTGTCTGCCCCACAGAGGTGTGATTGCTCTCAGGCAAGTGATTACAGCAGAGATGACTATCGGACAAGGTCTTCTTTAAAAGGCTGGTAGTAGCTTTTTCATGCCTCTGGCAAATCATCCGACAAGGAAGTCATGCCAGAGAGGCAGCTTTCCACAGCCTCAGCTGCAACAGAATGGTATCTGAGGGACAAACACAAATTTACGGTGGAGTGTTAACAAAATGTGGCCTGAAATTGCAGTACTTTGCCAGTAAACACTTTTGTTTCTCTACAAAAACACGATGAGAGTCATTGAAACTGCAGCCTAGGAGCAGGATGGAGGTGCAGTGTCCCCCTGGCTCAGCTCCCTGCACCCACTGGCACCCTGTCATGCTGGACTGGGGTCCCACAGGGAGGAAAACTCATGGAAGGGGTGACTGGACTGAAGTACTTGTATAGAAAAAGAAAAATCTTCCTTGCCATATTGTCTTTTAGAAATTATAGCACATTAAGGAGAGAAATGCAGTACGACATGTATTTTCCACTTCTGTCTCCAATACTGTTTCTGTCATTAGCAGCTCTGTTCCTGGCACAGATGTGTGATTTCATGAACCCTTTGTACCACTACCTCTCTTTCCATGGTAGCCATTTAATTTATACTTATAAGCCCTTATACATATATAAGTATAAATTTATACTTACTAGATGTACTCTGCAGTGAACTTGCTTCTCTAATGGACTAAGTTCACTTAAGAAACACAAAGTAATAATTTATGTTTTAAATGTAGCTGCAAAATATAGTTCATAAATCTCACATTACAGGGTGTTTTTTTGTGAGAAATTTGGGGGAAGATAATATCTTTTATTGAATAGTTTCAGTTGGTCTGTATTTGATGCCTCTACAGTGTGGGCAGCAGAAAATTCAGGCCAGAGAATATCTTTTAGTCTCAGGTAAATTTTAGTTATGTCTGCTTTAAAACTCATACTGTACTATAAGGTTTGTGTTTCAACATCATGATGCTGATAGTGGTATAATCGGTCAGATATGGAGTGGCAGATCTTTTTCACACTGTCAAATACTGAAAGGTATCTTTATAAATCAAACAGCAGCATGATCTTGAATTCCTTGATTACTCTAAACCACTTTTTGGAGTTCAACACACTTGTGTTTATTTCCTGATAACTGTGCTGAGAGTTTTCTGCTGCTAAATTGCCTCAGGAATTAGGATATGCTTTTGAGAGCAGTGGAAGGACTCCCATGGGAGTACACCTCTCCAGAGCAGAAAACATGCCTCATTATGGAAATTATCATAGATGGTGCAGGAAGGGGGGGGGGGAGGAAATAATTTAGAGCTATGACAATGGTCCACTTCATATCACCAAAAGAGAGCGCTTGGACCTATTTTGATAATCAGAGTAAAACAGTGCAGGAGACACAAAATGATCCAAACTTTGTGTTCACTAGAGTACCTTGCAGAGGGGTCTTCTGTACTTTAATTTCTATTCTAATTCTTTAATTATCTTTTTCATATCCTCTTTGCTCATTTATTACATTGCTTTGCTCATTGTTTGCACCACGTAAAACTGCAACAGTTTAATCCACATATATCTCAAAGTCAGACTGCATCCCTGCATCTTGCTTTTACGTTTCCACTCTTCGATAATAGCTGTTACTAGCTGCCCAGTTTAAATTCTTAATTTTATCTAATTCCTCTAAATGCACAGTGATTCTTCAACTGGAAAGGAAAAAGAGTAGTTCTGAATGATCCATATGTTGAAGAACTGTATTTTCATCATTTAAATGAAAAACTTCCCATCAAATATCCCACAAACATACATTCATGACTCCCATCCAATGATCTATTGGCCAGAGGCACATACATTGTTTTAATTTATTTTGGAGTAAAGGTGCTTTCCTGCCGAGTTTGAATAAGCTTGCTGTGTACCAAACAGATGTTCAATAAAAGAGAGACTTTACTGAATATGACATATAAACACAGGGAAAGAGGATGAAGGAAGTAAAATTACAGGAGGTATGGATTCCTGGTTCATCAGACAACAGCCCACAGTTTTAATCAGGGCCGTTTCATGGATGGAGCAGTAATGAAACAGAAGGACCAGGGATATCTTAGGAGAAGGTAACATCTACACATTGCTTGCGGTGGAATTAACTTTGGTGAACCCACTGTGACACCACACAGTTTCCCTGTCCTCTGCAGCAATGTGATGGCTTCTGTAGTTGCTAAGCTGTTCCTCCCATCATGGAAAAAGAAAATTAAATAAATTCAATGCATGATCTGGGAGAATTAAAGCGTCTGGAGGTGGGTACATGTAAAACACCCAGTTTTGCTCTTGCCAGTCTTAAAACAGCCAGTTCTTGCATCTATTCAGGCTTTTCCTATTTGGAGATAGGTGCTATTTAAGGAGGCATTGAGAAGAGCAAAGCCTGCCTGACTCATCGAGAGATCAAAGAGGGAATGCTGCCTTTGAGATAAAGATGTCTTTGCTTTGAAAGGTTTCTCCTTTGTGCAGGAGTGTTGCAGTGGGATGTCTACTGGGGAACATCTCTCTGGGTGGCACACCGCCTCCTAAGAGAGATGCAAGAGGAGAAAAGTACCTACTCTGCCTGCTCCCGGTGAGCTGAACCTTGGGGGCGAAGTCGAATGTTTGGATGTTTCCAACAAAGTGGAACTTTGTGCCTGACCTTCTCCAGACCTGCCCCGGCTTCATGGCCAGATGTGAGCAGAGCAGTACAACTGTTTGTATGATGTGCTTCTACCTTCTTGGCAGATAACTAGGGTCCAAGCAGCATCATTTAAAACTGGAGAATTTTAAAACCCCACTGAAAACTTCCTTATTCGCAGATGCTTGCAGATGTGAATCCCAATGCTGATTTGCTAAGGAAGATTTATTGTCATTTTAAGCCTAGCAATTTGCCGTGTTTGTCCAGGGGCAGTTCATAAACAGTTTTCCTTCACTCTACCTTACAGTATTGATGTGTCAAGCAGTGAAAACTTGAAGTATTTAAATATTTTTGTGGACATTTTGGTAAAATCTGATGGTACAGAAGGCGGACTCGCTCCTGCAGACGCTGCCATCAGCCCTCTCCATCCACATTACTTGGTACTTTCAAAATCAATCCTAATAGTAGTGATAACGTCCTGGGCACGCAATATGAGACAACCTACACGAACATCATTAAGCTGCTGAGGCTTCCTGGAGAAGGATAACAGAATCAGTTCATGCTGGAGACTAATAAGGCTGCACATTCTGTCTTTCTTTGTGTTTGCACACAAATTTACTTCTGTAAATTGGTAAAGACTGGAATAATAATCTGGAAACCACAATATCCCCAACCCCACAGGCACTGTTGAGCATCTGGAAGGACTCCTGCTCTGAGAACATCCCAACTTGCAGACACTTGTTGACGAGGTGTCAGAAGAGCACAAGATTTTTGCTGTGTAATGGAGTGGAGAGAAAAGGTAAGCAGCAGTTACTGGTGAAGAGATTTTTATAATTGAATTCTATATTCAAAATGGGATCGGTGTTCTCCAAGACCAAAGCTTTAGTCATTCTGGTAATATCTGACTGCTCCAAGCTCAGGTGATATTTCCCTGGGGCTCTGCTCTGCAGTGGGACCTGGGTGTCACAAGATGGGCTCCAAAGATTTACAAGTAGGAGCAAGAGCTTATTAGGGAACTGGGATCCATCAGACTATACCCTATCTGGCTTGAATCAGCAGGCACAGAGAATTTAGTGTCTTGATTTTTATTTATGTTAAATCACACATCTATCAGCAGGGCTTCAAGTCTCTCGGAGTTAACCAAGAGTTTTACAGCATCCTGTAATCCTGTGTTTGCAGCTTCCCTAAGTCAAAAGAAACCACTGTGATGAAGTGGTTGTTTGGTTGTTGTTTTTTTTAACTTCATCTTTTTGAGAGTCTCTTTAGCACATTTGAGCTAGAGAATATATTTGCTGGTGTCTGAAGTGCACAGATGAACGCGACCACTCACTGAGTGAGAGCAGTATGTAAATGGCAGGGGCTATTTTGGTGGGATCTGTAAGGGAATCACATTTGGAAGCTGAAGATTTGAACAGAAAATTGTAATGATGAAGCCAATCGAGCTTATTAAAGCTGTTATTTTAACTCCATTTTACATGACTGAGTACACCTAAAACAGCCATGGCACAGGGACCGCTAGTCTGTACGCGAATGAAGACTCTTTAGAGAAGCCTTGTAATTCTGAAAGGGAAAAAGTAACTCAGCACTTTCTGAGCCTGCCACTGACACTGTTGAAGCTTTGCTGCTTCTTCTTCCCAACAGTCAGGTTCCTGTCCTGACTCAGAGTACAAGCATTGTTATCAATACTTATTGAAGTACATCTCTGCAATGACAAACTTTCAGCAAATTCTCAGCTTTGCTTAACTCCCTTTCTTACACTCACTTTTTCAGAAGAAATTTTATTTCTGCAACCTACAAAATGGGTCATTTAAACACTTGCAATGTGATCATCAAATAGTGAGTCCCTGCACCTCTGAGCTTTTCAGCTGCAGGTACGAAAATGCAAACACACAGTTTGCACGGAACAGTGGAGCTTAAAAACAAAAGACTTCCCTTCTGAGCAAGTCCTAAATATATTTGCTTCTTTTCTCTCTAACTCACATGCCACTGTAGGGCAAAGAAGAAGAAGAACAATCTCAGGCAAACTGCTGCTGCACATGTACAAACCAGTCCCAGCCAGGACAATGAAGGGTTGTGAGTCAGGTGCTACGGTGCAAAAACGCCTGCTGATACAACATGGTTGGGTAAAATAGTGGGAAATGGGTGCTAGAGATTAAACAAAGTGCCACAAAAATGCATAGAAACTGAAAATGGGAGGGTGAACTTTTTATATTCTTTTTTGAGCATGTTAGAATGAAAAATGGAAATGCTGGTAAAAAACCCAGAACTGTTAGAAGTCTTGGGGGATGACAAGAGGTTAAAGGCAAAGGCTGGGGTTACTGTGAGAATCAGAGGTTTGAGGAAGGCATTAATCAGTGCTGGTTACCTTCCAGTTGAGATGAGAAAGTAACTGAGCTGTGGAGCTCTGATGAGTTTCTCCAAAAGACACAGCAAAATTTGTTGGTTTACGACGGAGAAGCAATACTGTCCCTTTAACAACGGATTACTTTACATCCCGGTCCTCAGCACGAGCCACCAGCCGTTCAGAACCAAGCAATGAATAACTTGGGAGGCTGCAACATCAAATATGGTATCATGTAAATAAAGGCCCATGTAGAATTATTGCATCATTACGATGTGTAAGTACCTACAACCAGAAGCACCACATCTCCCACGCCAGCTGGTGAATTCAAGCATGATGCTGAAGTTTCAGAACCCTGAAGCCTGGGCAATATTTTTAACAAGACAGATTGACAGTTTTAATAATTCCTAGATCCCAAACATGTATGAAACGAGCCCTTGATGAGAAAGGTCTGATTACAAATAACCTGCAGAGAGATGAAAGTTCGCTTTTAATATCTGGTTTTTTAAGTCTGCTTTAGACTTTCAAGAGGCTTCAAAAGAAGGCAAAGACTAGAAAACAGTTTGATTTAATACTGTTAGATGTGTGAAATAGAATGCTGGACAATAAGAGATGTAAAACCAGCAACAAGTGCAAATGACTTAAATGAAATTAAAGAGCTAATTGAAAATAATGGAATTAAAATCTTTTTTGGTTGTTTTTATTCATCTATTTCTCATCACTGTTTGCAACAGCATTTTTTTAATCTTCTTTACTTTGAAGAACAAACTTTCTCCACCATAAAAGACAATGATTTTAATCAGTATCTGAAATGTCATTCTATGGGGATGTAGATGCTAAATGCCAGCCAGGAAGAGAAGCACCATCAACATAAGCCAGCAGGACAGCAAGAGAGCTATATGGCCTTTGTCTATAGAGCTTGCTGATACAACATCATCATACCAAGTGACTTTATCTCCCATTATAGCGACCCTCGCTAACGTCTTTGTTCTTATTCTCAGTACTCACTAATGGAAATAGTTTTTTTTTTCTCTGTTGTAGCAGACACACTCACAGCTTCAGCTGTGCAAACCTCTGCCTCTGGTGAGTAACCACAAGGTAAGGGCAAAAGGAAATTTGTGGGTTTGGAGAACAGTTTTTGCTCAGATCACCCAATTTGGAGTTAGAGCTTTCTTTAAAAAAAAATAAGGACTTCAGAGTGTGTTTAAACAGCTGAAGATAAATGGGGTTCACATTAGATTATTTATATGGTTTTCTTTTCATAATAGCAAAGGAGAGATTCCTGGGCAGTGGCAAATCTGCCTGTGCTATAGGGACATGCTCGCCTGTGTTCCTGGTGCGATGCCACTGTTGTGTGGGACACCAGGTGTCCCAGCAGGAACACAGCTATCCTTATGACTCTTCACTGTCCCACTTCTCTACCCTCTCCAGTACCACTGCCTGGCCAGTTTGACATCTGCTTATTCTTCTCTCTCCCCTCCCCAGCCCAGCAGTCCTCCTTCACATTCCCCCAGGCTTTTTTGAGCTCCAGGGCAGGAATGGCTCAGCAAAGATGCATTTGCCCAAAGTGTCTATGAAGAAGTCTACAGTGCTTAGAAAAATAGAGCAGCACGTGATTGCAGAATGCATCTGCATGGGGATGTTACCTATGCCCTTTGAGTAAGGGAACACTTTGCAGAGTAAAACCTAACCTGAGCCCACCAACCCCATTAAATGCATTTTGTACAAAATCACTGTCATCAGTATTCAGAAAGTTTCCTCCTTGTTTTTTGAATGGAAGATCACAGAAATAACATCCCCATGGGCTTCAGAGTTGGGTGGCACAGCAGGTTCAGCTGCCCCATGGCTGTAAGGGTTATTTGTGCTTTACTCTATACTGAACATGAGCAAACTGTGCTGCCCTTCTCACAGGCAGCTTCATTTTAAATCTTCAAGAAGAACGGGGGCAAAGACAACTGAGAAAACACGAGGACAATTCCCCTGCTTGTGGGAATGGTTTTTTTTAAATGAAATTATTTCCCCTGTGCACTGCCACGCTGCTTCTTCATTACAGGGAGAGTGTGCACTTGCCCAACACTGAGCACTCATGATATGTGGGGACTGCATAAAGAAATAATTTCTGGGACTAAAAACCAAACCATCACTGCTCCTTAAGTTTGGTGAAATATCCAATCAGTCTCAGTGGGGTTTTGCAGGAAAAGGAATTAACGGGGGGGGGGGGGGAAAAAAAAAAAAGGAAGAGAGAAAACCCACCAACCCCAGTGTGTTCCCATAATGAAGGGTCTAAAAATGCCCCACTCATTGATGCAAAATTACAGTTATTGTTTATCCTCCTTCTACTTCACACAGCTTTATACAATACTCACCACGAAAAATACAAGCAAACAACCGACACATTAGTTAAGAGACCTTCCATTTTACTTTGGCAGTTCACGATAATGGAATTTAATTGTGGAAAAAGCTGAATAATTTTAGCTGAATGTCATTTGGTTCATTCAAACTGGGAATCAGGGACATTTTTAACAAAGGTTTTCAAACTTCTTTTGAAATCAGGAAGCTGCTGTGCACAGATAAGGGGAGAGGTTTGAGGATTCTCTATCAGAAATTTCAAGGTTTTTTCCATCTGCTTTTTCACATTAACTGGTAATTATCCAGAAAGGCACATAATAGTGCAGAAATGACAGAAGCTGACAAAGGTTTTCCTAAGATATGTAAATTGTCAGTGATAGGCAAGGTGCAACAGAAAGGCTTTCTACAGCACAATTATTTATGCCAGTTTCATTTGCTTTTAGGTAGCACTGATGGCATACCGCACCGCCGTGCTTATCATGGGCGCTGCACATTCCCTCCACCACCAGCACGCGGGAGAGATGGCAAAAACCGAGCTTGAAGGTTGGTGGTCTCCTCTGACACTGCTGTTTTATACGAAATGCATGTGTCTGTGTGTATAGATATTTCTGAGGACTCTTCTGTTTATTAGAACATTCCCCTTCGTTTCTCACACCGCATAAATAAATAAGTAGGACCCTTCCCATTGAAAGAGCTTCCACATATTGGTTACGGTCGGTCTACGAGCCCACCCTCCTTGCAGCAGCGTTATTTGAGGGAGGATGTGTTAAAAGAGGCACTCAGTTGTTTGCATCTGACAGTCGTTAGCCCTTTTCACTGATTGCATATTTTCAGCAAATGGGTGAGCCTGTTGAAGATGCTCAGGCTGTGCAATGCTCCTCTTGCTGGGGTTGAACAGGAGGGTGGGGGGACGGTCTTAGTTTGTACTCCTTAAGGGAGAAAAGACCCCATTTCCCTAAACTGCCCAGTCAGTCTCAGGAATTATTACACATAGGAGTGCAAAAATTCCACCCCTCCATGCCGTGTCCCTGCAGATCACCAAGGTGGGCTCCAGGTCTTGAGCAGGGTTTTAGATGGATTATTTGAGTCTCTGCTATACAAGCAAGGGGACAAAGAGTGGAGGTTTGATAAATATCTGCTTTAAAAAGCAGAGGTTGGGCTTCTGAGTCCTTCTGGGAGGTTATTTTTTATTTAAGTGTCAGGGGCTGTGCACTGGAGAAATTCCTGCCTGGCCCTCGCCACATTCAGCTCATACCGGAATTACGGGCTTTAATTAACCTTTTCTGGGAATAGGACTTGGTATGTAACTACATATGTAATGAGAAGTTATGAGATCTTTAATGGATAAAAGGACTTTACCTATCAGTCCCTGATGTAGTGATACCAGAGGTAGTATAGTGGTATAATTACTTTCCCTTACCACGTGAGTGATGTTAAGTTACTCTGATGGGAGGTGTTTCCATGTGTGTGTGTGAGGGGGTGGAATTCATTTCCTTCATGTTAATATTAAGTTAATAGGGGCTGTGAGAAAGTAAACAAGGATGCAACACAACAGATTTATACAGAAAAAATCACCAAGATTGCATTTGAAAGTCAATGGGCTCAGCTATTAGCTATAAGGACCTTGTCTCCTACCTCGAGCTTTGTTTTCCCAAATCAAGAGGCTGGAGATCAAACCCATGTTAAAGTTTTCAGCACAGAGGGAAAGGATTCGACCCACCAGAGCTTGTGGGCTGCAGGCTGGGGGGAAATGGGGGTTTATCCCTGCAGGAACCAGCCTGGGGGGGTTATTATCTTTCTTTCTTTTTTTTTTTTTTTTGGTCCTGAGCAGAGTGAGGATGCTGCCAGCCTCCAGCCCTGGGTTCTGTCCTGAAAACAAGTCCTGAATGCAGTTTTTCAGTCTCAGACTACCAGAAAAACCCTGAGAAAAAAACAGAGGGCCTCCTGCCTGAGTCTGCTGCCAGCCTGGAGCCTGGTGTCCCCATCAGCCCATGCCATGCATCTGCTTAGAGAGTGGAGAGGGGAAAAAAAGCATCAACAGAACTCGTGTGCACAGTTGTACTTACCCAGCAGAGCTTAAATTTGGACTATTAAATAATTACAGCAAAATACCATCCATCTACAGCCAGAGAATTATTTACTGAAGCTATTCAGCAAATAACTGGGAAGAATGAATCCATCAAAGAAAATTGTATACTGAAAAAGAGGTGAAATTCACTGAATGAATTACTCACTTCAGCTTATTCACTCAGCCTTGCTAGAAAAGAGCTGAAGTACAGGCTTCAAGGCACTGCACGGGCATATGGGGGGCTGTATGCAGTGGAAGGAGAGGAGGGTAAGAAGAAACACTGAGGCTGTAAAAAGCACTGCACCAAAACATACCATTCCTATGGCTCTTGCTGTCCCCTAACGACCTTCATGATGCTTGGCAGCTGCTTGGGGAGTGACAGTCTTATGGCAAACCAAGGCATGGCATTAAGCTCCTGAATACATCTTCTGGTGCTTGACTTTAAGGTAGACCATAATACAGCAAAGAGCCCCCATAGCTGTGCTACGTACCCCAGGCTGAGGTCTGCAATGGTTTAGGAGACTTTCACTCACCTGCATCAATTTTCTCTGTAATGAGATGCAAGTGGTGGGTTGCTTTGGCTGTTATGGGATTTCCCTCTTGCAGACCTTCAGCTTTATATATCCCATGAGCTCCATGTCAAAAGTTTAAAGTACACTAAAAGCTTTCATTAAGTCATATGCATGAAAAAATCCCCCTTTTTAAAAACAGTGTCCCTGCACCCAAGCACTGTCTCCTATAAAATATTGCACTCAGTTTTTCCTGTTCTGTTTTACCCAGTGTGGTGGTGGAAGGTTCAAGGTCGGAAGGGATTTCTGGACATGATATGTTTTGTTTAAGTCCCTGATTGCAAAATTTTGGACACACTTTGAGCAAGTAGTGCTCCTCCTGAGATATTTCTCCCAGGGATGCTGAAAATGATAAAGTAATGGTCACTGGGGATGGCAGGAGCTCTGCATCTTTCTAGGGCATAAAAGGATGAAAGAAAAAGCAATGTAGAAAACAAAACAAAACAAAAAGCTTTAAATTGTCATGTTTTCATTGACCAAAACCTACCAGCTTCTGCAATGGCAGAGCTCCTAAACATCATACCCAGCATTTTGAGGGGAGAGGGGAGGGGAGTTAGAGCAGGCAGATGTGGGGGTTGAAATGCACAGAAATGGCCTGAATGCATTGTCCAGACAATCTGATTTTTTTTCTGCAGCCTCTCCTTAAACTTTGAAAGAAAAAAAAAAAGAAAGAAAGAAAAAAAAAAACAAATTTCAGAGTCATTGAACTGTGCTTACATTAACTTACGCTAAAATTATTTTTAATTAAATGAACTTCCCCTGTTTGTAGCTGGAAGGTACGTATGTGAGATAAAAACTCCATTCTAATAATGCTGAGACTCACCACCACTTAATTAGCATCACAACTCAAGGCAGACCAAGCAGGAAGGCAAGCAGGGAGTTGGGCTTGCACTGCTGGGTGGGATTTTGGGGGAAGATGCTCCCTCCTTCAGCAGCCCCCATCCCAGCACCCACCCAGCACTGTGAGGCACGCCGGGAGTGGAAATCACACCTAGGATTTGACACAGTTTGTGGCAAAAGCAATTATAATTAACATTATATTAAATATTAAGTCAAGATCATAAAATGTTGATTGGTACTGATTAGCTGTATAATCCATAATTATAAATCACTGCACCCTTCACCAGGTACTGTAGTGCTTCGCTTATGATTTCACTGCTAAATTAAGTGAGTGATTCAGCTTTTGCCCTGAGTTTTACTTTTGCATTTAATTTAGGTAAGAATCTAATTCAGGTGAAGAAAGGCACAAGACCTCTTCCTGCTGAGGCTCTTCCCAAACTCTCCATCCCTAAGGCAGCTCCCTGTCACTTCTGTGCCCAAGGGAAAGTGATGGTCAAATTCCTCTCCACCAGCCCCAGTACCTGTGTGTGAAAGACATCGGAAGATGAAAGCTTCTTGTGTATTTACTCACCCTCAAAGCGGCGAATGCAAAAGGCAGAGCCGAGGCCGTACATGCCCCCCTGACTGTTCTCAAGCCAAGGCAGATAAGCCAGCAGTAGGCAGTGCCAAGATAATGATGTATTGCTAGCCTAACCTAGGAGTACACTGATACCTTAGGAAGGAATGAGCGAGAGAAAACTCTTTAGTCTGATTTGATTTTAGGAGACTGAACCCATCTGTGCATCGCCCATCAATGGGGTGGAAACACCGACCCTCTGGTAAAGCAATTTGGAGAGGATGGTGGCTCTGGGCTGCTGAGCTGCTGCAGGAGAAGTTATCTGAGGTGCCTGAGCAGCCATGCCCCCCAAACAACACCTTCCCCTGCCTTTATGGGTCCATTTATCATGGGTATCCATTTTTAATGGATAATATCGTCATTGCGGACTAGGAAGCACTCAAGTTTTGTTAAAATAAAAACCAAAAGCCACTAACAATAAGATTTTATGTCTTTGCTACTGTTTTTCAATGACTGCCTTGGCTGGAGATCCGCCTGTGACTTTCCATAGTATTTCTGGGTGAAAATAATAAAAGCTGGCAGATAGATGAGATCCCAAACCCATGGCAGCCTGGCTGTACCTGCTTGAACTCTGGCAGCCTCCTCGCAGTGCTGCAGGCGAGCTGCTCCAGAGGGACCTTCACAGCCTGAGCTCGGCGCCCGCCGGCAAACCCAGGGCTAGACAGAGAAAATACACTGTAAAAATCTTTCTTATCCAAGGGTGCTCTTTGGGGTCCTACGGAAGAAATCTTTTTATTCCTTCCACTAGAGCATGCACTGTTATCTTTTGCTCTGGTTAATATTATCTGGGAGTGGAGATGAGATGCTGGGCAGAGCCTGACGCTCTCAATCAATTCAATCAATGCACTCGTGACGCTCCACTGATTTTCCCTAAGCAAAGGTTTGGCCTGAGAGGCAGCGTACACAGCATCATGGAGGACACATGGAATCACAGATAACGTGGCTGCTGGTCAGGCTGAGAAAAACAGGAAAGTCATATTCCAGGTCCTCATTTCCCTGCAATGGGCACTATGGGATGCAGTCCTGGACCGCGTCAGGGAGGTACTGCACCCCGTGATGCTCACACACTCATTCTTGCACACTTTTAACTATTCTTAGTATTATATTAATAAGTATATTTTTATTTAAATGACGGCTTGCATAGTTTGTCTCCTTCTTTTAAAAGATGCTTTGGATTAGTCCAGGGAAACTACACTCTGGTCTCCCACTCTCCTTCACAGGGACTGCCCTGGCTGAGCTCCTCAAGCAGCCGTGTGTCCTGGGCAGATTTTTATCTGTCCCACTACAAAGCATCCAAAAAACCTGAGGTCGCTCACCTCGTTTCCCTGGACATCTTGCAACCTGAAAAAACAAAAGAGAGGACCAAAGTTTGCCTATTCTTGGCTGAAATATTTATTGTGTAGGGGTTATCTCTGACTAAGCAGTTAAATAGGAAGGTATTTCAGAAGATTCCCATGTGATGACTACCCAAAGCAAAGTTTTCCTTCTTGTACAGCACTTTCATTAGGAGGAAAAAAAAAAGGTGCAAAAAATGCAGAATTTGCTCCTTGCCTATGACCCTTACCTGGGCAGCATTAACTGCAGGCGGCTGCAGCACTCTTGGGCACAGAGTGCTGCATCCTGATATGAAACTGCGTCTTCATCAGCCCTCATCTCTGATCTGTATTGTACAACAAATCCATCCATCCCACAGGCAGCCTGGTGGCTTGTGTAATACTAAAACTGTCTGGGTTTTGCCAGCAGAACCAATGCATTAACTCAGAGAAGTGGCACCAGAACGAAAGCCTGGAGCCACTGCCCGCCCTGGAGCCAAAACGCTGCTCAAGTAACAGTGGTGGGATTGCTGCAAAAGGAGGAAAAAAAAATTCCTCTCCAAAATGACTGCAAGGGGTAAGTAGGTCTTAAATAATGAAGATATTTTCATTTTAAAATACCTACTTAAAGGCAGGTTTAATCTCAAAACAGCATTTCCCAGTTTTAAAAAATATATAGTAAAAAAAAAACAAAAAAACCCCAACCAACCACTTCAAAAATGTCTCAAATTATTTCTCCTTCCATTTATTTCAAATTAAATTAATTCAAAATGAATGAAAAATGTTTCATGCCCTAAGATCCTGGAACCTCTGATGTCAGCTGAATCCAGCACTTCTGCTCTCAGCTTCAGCCTTCACTGCAGGCACCTCTGCTGTGAAGCCTTGGAAGTGTTGATGGCATAGGCAGAGGACCTCTGCAGAGAAAACCAGGCATTTTATGTACATTTAACGTGTAAAGCGTGTGTGTGTGTATTTGTGTTAGCATAACACAGGTTTTCACAATGCATGTGGGAAGATGTAGAAGACCTTGCTGAGAGCATCCATAAGGTGCCTTTTACCCAAGCCTGGGTCACTTCAGCATTGTCCTGAAGATGCAATTGAAACCATCTCTCTGCTGACCTTCAGAGGGACCGAAACAGTTCATTTAGTTGTCTCTGTAGGACTCACCGGCTCTTGCCTCTCTCAGTATCAGGATTCTGACTCTTTTAAAGCTTAGAGGAAATAATGCTACCAAGAAAGGACAAAAACACTGGGAGCAAAGCTGTTTTGGATGCCCACCATGGCTGGGAGCTGCAAAGCAGCTGACAGAACTGCCCTGCGCTTATTTTGGAGATGTGATGCAAGACCAATGCAATAAATTTGAGCAATGGTGAGGTTTAAACCAGTGAGGTTTAAGCAATAATGAAAACTTCAGACTTTAAAGCATCCAGTACAGCCTGTGTTATTTGCACAGCATTTCTCAATGGTGTGGTGAACAACTCCTCCCACGGACTGATTTTTAAAGAGAAGAAAAGTATGAAAGATTTCTAACAACATCTGAAATGGAAAAACAGTTATGTTCTGTGACTCTACAAAAATATTTCTGAGGAATGGTAATGTATTTTGCCAGGGTAATGTCCCTATTCTAGGAGTGGTTCTTTCTTCTCAGCATTTGTTGTTTTTTTTTAATGTGAGCCACACAGGGAAATATTGGAAAATGGATAAGGAAATATAATTAACCCTGTGTTTTTCACATAGTTGCCCTTTGTGCTTCTTTATTTTTATTTTTTTCTAGCTTTTATGAAGCCATCATTAATCTGGTCAGCCAAGGGCAGGCAAGACTTTTTTTCTTCTTTGCAGACCCTGAAGCTTATAAAGCTTCAATCTACTCTTCCATAACCAAATGTTTAGTACCTACCGGTTGGGTTAATTAAAGTGCATTCTTTACAGCTCTGGTAATAATCACTACCACACCATCATAGCAGTGGCTATAGGCTATTTTTTCGTTTGTTATTTCTTTTAACAGTAAGCATTTATGTAGTCACACTGCTTAAACCACTGGTTCTCTTGGGTTTGGTCAAGGGTTCATCTCACACCTGTAGATATCAAGTTCCAGAAGACAAGAGCATCACCTGTGCTCATGACAATTCCCAAACTAAATGCAGCACAGCATCTTGGATATACCTCAAAAATAGGTGAATTTAAAAAAAAAATAAATAAAGAGGAGAAGAGAATATCCATAGGAAAAGAAAAAAAGGTGAGAAGAAAGTGAGATGATCGCTAAATGTCCAGCATAGATCTAGAAACAGGCTTTATCAAGCAGGATGAAAAGGAGCCTTCCCCAATCCATTCAGTGTGCGATTATTCGTATTGATAACAGGGCTCTGGCTCCCAAGAGAAAAGGTGGTGAATGAATTAGGAAACAAATACATTTCTATAAATAAAGTTTTTCCAATTCAGATGTTTTTTTAGGAAGTGGGGGAAAAAAAATCTGCTTCTCAAACATCAAGTACTTGAAAGACTAAAAATAGATCACCAGAATAAATAAATTAACCCAGAAGACAGGACTGATGCTCTGCAGGCATCAGGGATGAAATAAATTCACTAAATTCAAAGTGGTATTCCAGATAAGAGCTCTTTGTGCTGCAGCATGTACATCTTATTGATTATAGGATTGAGGTGCTGTGCACTCTTGTAAAATGTACTCTGGTTGATATGACTTAATCCTGCGGTAATGTGCAGCCCAGTGCACAAAGTGTGGAGCTAGCTTATATTTTCTTATTTATTTTAATTTTGTTTGCATCTTAATTTGCCGCACCATATCTGTGCCCTCTCCCATCAGCACTTCCTCGGCCAATGTTTGCTCAGGATGAGTGACAAGAGGCATTTCAGAAGGCACTGACTCAGCAGGATGAGGGCTGGACTGCCCGATGGAAGCCTACAGGACACCAGCCATGGGTGTCTTCCATGGTTAACTTCCATAGGGATGCAAAGCCTGAGCACTTCACTTTCCCGTTGTGTTGTATGGGCTGGCTGCAAGGATGAGTTGTCAGGTTGATGTAGAGAGCCTTGGGGAGCAGCTCAGATGGAGATACTTGTTCTGCAGACCTCCTGAAGTGCTGGGGTCTGAACCCCGAGCCCTGAATTAAGGTTGACATATGGGTGGTTCCCATGGTCCTTTAAGAGGAGGGGATGAGTTTGCCTTTTGGCTTTCCTCCAAGGTGTGGCTGGCCTTGCAGGGAAAGCCCTTGGGTAAACAAGCCCCAGGTGCCCTGCATTTTGGTGATGAGTGCCAAGTGTCCTGCTTTGGGGATAATAGCTGGGACCACTTGCAGGAAGGGTTGGAGTGTCTGTCTGTGAGGTGGATGCACTTTGCAGAGTTTCGCTGTTGGGGAAGGACCTCCTGACTCTTACTGCAACTGGGCCCCAGTCAGGTTTGGTGCTTGTGAACGCAGGCTTTGTGAGAACAATATGTGGCTACCTCTCTCCTATATTATCCACCTATTGGCTTGGCTGGCTCCCATCTCTGCCATGGGCGACGCTGTTGCTTTGTTTGTTCCACTGATTGTTGTCCGTGTTGTATTATTCCTGGGGTCGTTGGGGTTGATGTCTGACTTGTTTGTACCCCCAGTGTTCACCCATATACTGACTTCCTTGTGTGCAATAGAATTTGGTTACTGGTTTGTTCTGCTGCTGGCTGGGTCCTTTGTGCTAGGCCTAGTAATTGGCAAAACACCTCCACATTTTCTTATGCGAGTCCACCAAGGCAGTAGAAGTGTGTCTAACCAAGGGGAAAACACTACCTGTCCAGATAAGATGGATTCTTCTGGACAAAAAGAAGAAGTTTTTTGTAAAACCTGTTGGGCAAAGTAAACAGTCCCAGAGGGGCTTTTATACACCTAGATGAAACGAATTTTTCTTATGTTCTAATTAACCTGTTTTCCATAGTAGAGAGTGCTTTCACTCTCCTGGTCAGATGTTGAACTGCCAAGGGCTCTTCACATTAGTACAGAAAGACATTTCTTTCTTCCTTTGAAAGCTTTTCTGCCTCTTGTGCTCAGCCCAGCTCTCCTCTGCAGATTGCTCTGAAGAGCCAACAGACCTGTCTGAACATGGACTTTTACCATATAGTTTACCAAGAGAGAAAAATACCTCCAGTCCTCCAGTGGTGTGGGAAAGCAGCTGGGCACGGCAGTGATGCTCTCAGGGTGTGCTGGTCTCCTGTTGCATCTCTCCTCGGGGGTGCTGCTCATCACCCAGAACTTCCCCATCCTTGGGGTGTCCTAGTTCTCTGAATCAATGGTCAAAAAGTTGGTCTGATCAAGGGAAAAAATTTTTATCGTTAATTTTTGTCTCCTTGGTATGAGGGAACAGCTGAACGAAGGAGCTGTAGGGGGTTGTTTTTGGGGTAACCTCCCCAAATACCCATCTCTCCCACAGATTTGGCAAATCCCCTTATATCTTACTTTACCAAAATCAAGTCTCTTAATCTCAAGACATATAGCCTCTACTACGTAACAGTGTCTCTGGAGCATGATCCACAGGGCCTGTATATTAACACCCAAGATTCATTAATATTTCTTGCAGAGTATTCAGCAAGTAGCAAATAAAGCAGGAAGTGTCCCAGATGTTGGAAAGAAAAAATGGAATTATTCATTGCTTACTAACGTCAAATGCTAATGTGAGAAAAGCATCCTTGAAGAAATCCTTGACTAAAATTCATCAGAGTGATGTGAAATCACTGTTTTAATTATGCATTTTTGAATGTATTTATTAGTCCCGGTTCTGATCTGACTTACAGATGTTTAACAGTGATAAGGGTCTACTGCAGTCTTTGGAATTACTCATGATTTATAATGACAAAATTTGGATCAGTATTAGGTCCTTGTCACTACTCTATAATATCCTTTCATCAAACTTCTTCACATTCAACAGATGAAAGAGATGGTGGTTTCCGCAATTTCAAACACTGCCACTGAGCCCATTAGCTTCTTTTTTGAAATTTCCCCTCCAGAAATGACAATTCTCACACAAAATTTGTCTGCTTGAGTTATATTTGCCACAAGAAACTTGAAAGCTAAGGAATTAGACTCTTTAGTCCACCAAAACGATGCGTTTGGTTAACGCTTGTGCTGGCTACAAATGTTGCATTTTAATGGAGGAAGTAATTAATTTAGTTATGCTAGTCTATAATCTCATTCTCTGTAGCCTTATTGTTGTGACTATCACAGTGTGCTCGATACCAGAGGGTTTTTTTTTAAAAAAATAACACCTCCATTCAAAGAATGATTCTAAGTCATGTGTTTTTCAAAAGAATGATGGAGTTTTAAACTATTGCTTGTTCTAGAGCTGGTCCAGAATGAGGAAGTCTCCAGGGATGGTTTACTCCCTAAGGCATGAATGCATGATTAAGCTAAATGTATTCCATAAATGCCTTGATGACATTAAACTAAATTTTTTAAAGAACAGATGGAGAAAGTTAATAAATATTTCATTCTATAATATAAAACTCACTTCTATATTCACAACTTCAGGGATCCTCAGCTTCACAGATATCAATAAGTCTGATGGATTTCATGCTGCATTCTCATTCTTCTGCCCTGGTGTCTCTTATGGGATCATCATTTCTGCATGCTTGGATTGTTTTATGGGATCAGTGAAAGGCAAGTGACTGTAAATCTTGACCTCTTCTGCTCCTGGATTATATACTTTTATTCTTTGTGACCATAAGTGTTCATCTCTACACTGAATAGATAATTAAATGACAAAAATTATTCAAAGGGAATTTATAGTGAGAAATTATCACTTGAAGAACTGATAGGGCATAGGCATAAGCCAAGGAGATATGAAAAAAAACAGTTTAGAATGGCCAAATAAAACACTGAAATACCTGTGTATTTGCAAATGTCCTGAAACATATATTCACTGGGAGAAAAAAAACATGACTTTCACCTGTATATACCGATTGCATCCACACAAAATTTCTATTAATGGAAAACAGTGTGAATTTTGCTGAAGAACTGTAGACAAAGCCTGTTACTCATATGCAAGAACTGATCTTTACATGTGGGAATTACAATTTCTCACTCTATGTATGCCATGAATCTTGTAAAAGAATAATTAGAACTTGCTCCAAAAGGAAAGAAATGCTATACTTGAATAATATTTTAGGAAGAGCATTAACAAACATTTTTATACTGCCAGCAATCTTCACTGCTTTCTATAAGAGATTTACATTACATTATTAATTAACTATACTGAGTCAATAGTATGACATAAAGCTTGGGAGATATATGTTTAGCACAAACTATGACATTCATAAGGACAGCATGTATTTTTATGAAGTTTGATTTAAAATGAGTATGCAAATGAGTTCAGCAAGCAAGGGGCCAACAAACTGCTTCAAAGCAACCTGAAAAACATGAAAAGATCAAATCTTTGTCATTTCTCAAGTGTCTTTACAAACCTCCGCCTATACAGTATAAATTACTTCACCTCGGGTACCTCAATCATTTAGAATAAAATTAGCATGCATTACTCTTAGTGGGATCTCTGTATTTTGTCAGACAATGTACAACTGAGCAACTGCCAGAATTTAGAAGTATCTAAATGGTATATAATTTGTCTTTTTGGAGCTGACTCTTGTGCTATGTTTGTAGAATTCAACAAGGTCCCATGGTCTGCCATCACAAACAAATAAAATAACAGTGCTATTGTTCCCACTCCCTTTCTCCCAGCTCTGACCATCTTTCAGTTTTTGGGTTATAAATCCCCACAACACTGTGTCCGGGGGAAATATTAAACGCAGAGTAATGTGGTGCTGTAAAGAAACACTAATTAATTCATGTTAGGTTTCATGCCACAGAAATTGGTTTATTCACTTATTAAAAGTTAGGTTAAGTCCAGGTACATTTGTATCTTCAGAATCAAGGCTTTTAACAAAAAAAAAGTTTCTCCTGTTTCCCGACATCACATTAAAACAGTTGTCCTTTGACGTCAATTAGAGCCAGCTAAAAAAAAATAATCATCCTTAATTGCTTTTCAGAAATAGATATTACAGCGTACAGCATCGCAGCCAGATTCGATTACCTCTTACAAGAAATAAGGATGCTGGGAATGCCATAAAACTCCGGCTCTGCTGCATATGGATGTGGGGCTCTGCTGACAGCCAGGAAGCTGCTTTTCACAGTGAAAGCTCTTCCATGAGTTGCAGAGAAAACTGATGCAAAACCCATAGACACATCTAAATTTCTCCAAAGTGTAAAAATGCTGAAGGTGGACGTTCAGCTGGGGGTGGTTTTGGATGACAGTGGTTAGATGCTCAGTGCTCCATCCCTGCCTCCATGTAAGAGGGAGTGTAATCATATACCTATGCTGACAATTATAGCTACAAAACCCATCTAGTTCTCAAAACTTGTGTATGTTTCATTACAAGGACCATCACCAATTTTCTCAAAGGCCTTCTCCAAAATAGTCTTAGTTCAGAGACTTCATAATGTCTCTGCCAATCAGGTAGAAGAGGAGTCCAGAAAGTAAAACCAGGGGCACCCCTGCTGCAGCGAACATGAAGGACCACCCATAATACACGTGCACAGGTACGTCATCCATGCACTTCTCACTTCTCTCCAGTAGGATGTACTTCTGAAAGTCAGCAGCAAACTCCTTCCACACCACAAAGAGAAATATGAGCAGGAGAAATAAGCCTCCTGGAAAGAGAAACAAAGATGAGTTATTCTCAGCTTACAATCAGCATATGAAATACAGAAATAAAATCGAGTAAAGATGGCAAAAAATTTCCATTTATTCTTGCAGGTCCTTTGCATCAAAGCTTAGTGTTGCAGAATGATTATTCATGACATTTCTCTGCAGGTTCCTGTGAAAGCCAAGCCCACACGCCATGGAAGAGACCCACACCACTGTGACCAGCTCCTGCCCAGCCACAGTGCATTGACACCTCGTGCTTTAACCACTGGCACTACCAAAGGCTCCGTTACAGCTGGATATGGCCATGGTGAAACCACCATGAACACAGCTGATGTTCACAGCAGGCATCTGCATGAGGCTAACTCTCCCTTCCTGTCTTAAAGGTGAGTAGTTTTGCCTTTTTTATTTTTAATTTGTCTGAGATGAGTGAGAAAGCGAGACTAAAACTTAATTTTTCCTTTTTTTATCTATCTACCCTTCCAAGTAGTGTCAGACCCAATTTCCACTGGAAATGCAGAGATAGGGGTGTCAGTCCTGCTGACAGCAAGCGTTATCTGACATCAAACCTGCTACCCCCAGCACTGGAGCAAGCAGAGCCCACACAGACGCCGAGTGGCTGCTGCAGCTCATGGCAGTTCCCCTTCATGTCTTGTATTACCCTTACTTAAACTGAGCTTTGCAACCAAGTATTAAAACACATGACAAGGAGAAATAACACACAACAGAATGGAAAAGGCATGTAGCCATGAGATGGTAACCTCAGATGGGCTACTAAATAACAGAATAATAAAAATAATAATAAACAGCTTATACCATGAGGCTAGAAAGTCTTTTTATTGGCAAGTAAGACCTCCTTTGCCCTCCCCTGGAGCCAGAGGGGAGGAGGGTTGAGGCCACACTCAAGCCTGAGCAGGGAGTGCAAGGTCAGCATCTCGCTTAGAGAGAGTCAGCTCTCCTCGGAGCCTCCCGAGCCCCGCAGGATGCCTGTGACCCAAATAGCAGATCTCCCAGGAGACCTCACAGTCTCGTATTTCCAGATGCATACCCGCAGAAGGTCAGCGTTTGCAGGAAGAGCTCGGTCACATCTGAAAAGCACGTGGTGAACAGGCACCTCCCAGACCTGGCACAGCCCCCAGTGGGTTTGCAGGCTCCACTGTCTTAATAGGAACCTCCTTTCCCCATAATTCAAAGTGATGGTGGTTGGAGGCTGCAGGTCTAGATCCCCCATATAAAGCAGATGACACAGACTGGAGTGGCCTCAATATCTTTTACTGCATCACCTTAAAGAATACACATAGTGCATTTTAAAGTCAACATATATTAAAACTGAATAGTGACGGTGTGATGACAGATCTGAAAGTTATATCTGATCTTGCTTCTTCACAGCTGGAAGCTTGCTGTTTTTAAATGGTGCCATATAACATATAGATATATACACATACACCCACATATATGAAAGAAATACATCACAGATTATAATATTTTTATAGCAGAAGTGAACTATTCGAAATGAATTTAGTTGACAAGTTACCACACAGTTCTGTGGATGTGTTGTGGCTTCCGCTGGATTTAATTTCTCCCTTTGCAATTTTTAGGTAGCCTGTACTATATCTAATTATTCTTCCTGGCAGCTTATACACTACAAAATCCATCTCCCATGCTAAGCAAAGGAAGCAGGTAAAGCTCGACATTGATATATCTGCTTAGCAATGGTGGTTACTGAAACCTCAGTCAGAGAGAACATGTCAGTGTTTTTCTGCTTATAATGGATATAAGTACATCTGCTGCTACAAACCTCCACTTCCCATCTTGTAGCCAAAAATGAGACTTATGTGAAGGTACAGGGAGTTCAAAGTCATCACTATGTGTCATATAGAAGCTGAAGCTACCCATCCTAAGCTGTCATGTCTATTAAACTGCCTCCTATACCCTAAGACTGCAAATTGAATTGTAATAATCAAAAATTGGTGTAACCATATGAATACACTTTACATCATCACATGCTGTTCTTTCGAGCCATCCTCCCTTACATGGGAAAGTCCTTATGTTTGCTGGAAAGGCAGGCTAGGAGTTAAAGAGCAGCTGGTGTAACATTTGCATGTTCATTGAGATTTTGATACCACTTGAAATTAAGTGCACAAATAAATATTTTACACTTAATATGAGAGTTGTATGCTTAAAATACCAATTATTCTATGATAAGAAAATGATTGCATTTTTAAATAGTCACATGTCCTTTACAAAATACAATATATTGATAAGAAGGCAATTAAGCCTTTATTACTGATGTAATTTAAAATTAAATTAATTAGATAGCAACTGAACCTTGAAAAGTGCTCTTTTAAAGATCAATTTCTATTTCATTAACTTATAATACCTACCGTAAGAGATGCAAATAAAAATGTGGCCCCGGTGGGACAAAGGACACGGGTACGCTAGCATACTTTTGAATTCTCCTACTTTTCTTTAAATAACCAGGCATTTTGTCTGTTTTGAACTGTCCCAAGACAATTTAGATGGCCTAAGCCTCATTTATTAAAGACATCAGACTTAAACCTACCAGTTGTTACTGAGGAGGGTGCGGAGAAGCCCTGTGAGTGGGTCGCACCATCCCCAAGCTCGCCAGGAACTAAGGATGGGGAAATGTTCCCTCTCCTCGCCCCAGGGGTGCCCGGTCTCCATGTGGAAGGATTTTTTATTAAACAGGTACTGGAGGTGATGGCATGGCTATGGCATCTAAATTAAGAACATTTTCACACTGTGGGAAAATGACAAGAAAATGTAAAGTAAGCAGCCTTCTTCCCTGGAATAATTACAGATGAGTGGCAAGGAGTCCCTGGCATCTACACCATCTCCTCAGTGAGAAAAGAAAATCAAAAGGGCAAGTGCAGCCAAAGAAGGATGGTGCAGAAAGGGCAGCTCACTGAAAACTCTTCAGCAAAACAATGCTTACTTGGAACAATCACAAATATTCATGAAACTGTCTATGCTTGTAGACATTAATACACCCTTCATAATGAGAATATCAGGATGTTTCAATCCCATATTGCCAAAGTAAGTGGTTGGTAATACACTTAGCTGCACGCTCAGCAATCGCTCTAGGTCTGGATGAAGTGTGTGCTCACTCTAAACCAGCTCTGCCTCTAAAATGCTCAAAGGAAGAAGAGACCAGCTTGGTCTCTAAAGTGCCCAAAGGAAATGAAAACCTCTGAATGAAAATGAGAACAAGTACAGAAACCTAAGTGCACAAGTAAAGTTGTCTCAGCAATTCAAACAGCTTCCAGAAGCTGCAGTGCAGCGTTCACCCTCTCAGTCACACTGTAGTGATAATTAGTCATATTGTCATCTGACTACTGAAACAACTGGACAATTAGTCACTGGGCAGTATCTGCCTCCCCCTTGCAAGCACTGAAGCTAAGTCTGAGATGGCAAATGTTTGAAGGAGAGTGGCACACCAGCTATTTGCTCCTGCAGTTCAGGCTCAGCTGGTGGGGTAGATGTGCAAGTGCAAGCAGTAGTAGATGTCAGATGGGCTCTGGCTGCATTTCCCAAGTCACCCAGCAGATGAAATCAAGGGGGAATGGCTCTGGTCCTTTGAAAGGGCTCTCAAAAATGCCACCCACTGAGCACTACATTTGTTATGGTAGCTGGCAGTGTGATTTGTCCTTTTGAAAGTATACTAAATAAAAGGCATCTTGGAGAGGAAACCCAGAGGAATCTAATTGAGCTATAACAACCTTCACCCTAAAGCATTGAACTCTCCACTGACAGAGGCACACATAACTCCTTGAGATCATGTCAGGCTGGTTAACCATAAGTGCTCTTGGGAGCATGTTTGCACCAATAATACATTTAGAACCTTTTGGTGACGAATGTTGCATCATTTTTCAGTGACTAACCACAGGTGGGATTTCCTGACCTTGGCATGGGCTGCTACCAAAGGCAGAGGGAGGTTATGGACAGTATAAAATTGGGTTATAGGATTCCCCGAGAGGCCAGGGCATCCTGCTGCTGTGGTGCCCCATCTTACCATCCAGCTGCCAGACCACGTTCCCATGCTACAAATCGCCAGTGCTTTCACACTTCCTCAAGGAAAGATCATTTCTGTGAGGGAGGTTAATTAACACTGACCTGCAGGCCATGATTAGAAGACAAGACACACTTTCTCCTGCATTGTCTCTCCACATCCCACTATCTGAAGGAAAGGGACGGCTAGGGAGTTGAAGCTGTGTTAAATCTATTGTTCCTACTGTTTAGCACAATTATGCAAAATATTTTTAGAAGAGATAAAGAGAAAACAACCATGGAGAGAATGATCCCAAACCCATCAGGAAGCCAGTGTCAAGCAGGATCCAGAGGTCTGAGTTCAGGCTCCATCCACCCCCCAAAAAAGGATCAACTGAAACTCTAAGCAAACTTTGCTGAAAATGCTGAAATGCTATTGCATTCTTCTAGCTATCATTTAGATTGAAAATACAGCAGGAAGTCTCTTCCAGCTGAACTCATTCCTCCTAATGACAGTTAATAACAATGATTGCTGTTCAGATTGAAACTGCATTAATATAAACTTCAATTTAAACAGCAGCATCTTTGTCTAATGCCAAGAGGTTTGTGTGATGCATAATCAGCTCTACTAAGAAGTGTCACATTCTATGCCTCAGACTTTTAATCAAGAAGTAGCCAAATAAAGTGCAAAAACAAAGAAAAAAAAATGGAATACAGTGATTTAATATAACTCAACATTCTTTTCTGTGTGATATTTTACTTATCCAGCCAGTGTCAGAAGATGACCAATCTCAGTTTTTCCATTTGGGCTGAAAGTTGAGTGTTTTGAAAGGGTAGGGCTTTAACTGAGGTAGCCAGAGTATCACATCTGAGAGGATTCAAATATTCAGCCCTAGTCTAACAAGAAGAGATGACTTCAATGCACACACATCAACTGGCCAACACTAGTCAGTAGAGGGCATTGGCACCTGATGGAGATCTGATAGCAAGACGTCTTGTATTCCTAAATGAAATCCACGTGTGTAAAACAACATGAAATTTGCTTAGATTAGAAAAATTAATCCCAAGCAAGCATTTATTAAACTATATAAAAGAGAGACACAAGCAGATACCCACAGGCTTGCTGCCCTCACTTGAACAACTGAAGACCTGGAGGTAAATGGAAAATTGGACAAAATGCAGGGCGAATTAGCAGAGGCAGGGCCACATTGATTTAGTGCCTTCCAGATTTTTTAGACAAATAGATAGATGTCACCTAGCTTCATTTTAACCAGCAGCTCAGCTGGCATCACATGGTTAATTATTAGTACATCTGGAGGAGACAGAAATTAGGAAAGGAGCTATAAAATGGATAGGGAGCTAAATAACAGGGGAAAAGAATAAAGGGTGCTAACAGCAGGGCATGGTGAGACTGGAAGGACTTTAGGTGGAGTTCCTCCAAGGTCAGTGTTAGGACCTCACTCGTTAAATGTTTTCATTAATGTTTTCAGTCCCAAAACACTTGGGCATACTCAAAGCCCGAACTGGGAACAAAGACACTGGCTCGTGTTTGATTCCTGCCGTGTATGAGGAAGCAGGACCTGGTGCAGGATCTGTAATTAAGCAGTGGTTTTACAGAGAAAGGCCTGACTTCATTATGAAGTTCTTCACTCGGCACAGCTGAGCTGAGCTCCAGCCTTTAGCTGCTTGAATCGCAAAAAGAGCTTTTTTTCTGAGTTTGAGTCACTGTTATAAATCATGAATTTCTACTAGTTAAGCCAGCTATTCCTTCTCAAATACACAAAGAGAAAAAGCCCAAGTGATAATTCAGTGGAATAATTTGTAATGGCAGTGGGAATAATGAATAAATGCCTATTTTTAATTCATTTTCCTGCTGTGCCACCTCTTTATCTTTCCAGGTTTTATTAAGCCAGCCCTCCCATTTTGAATCGACGGGTTTGCCTTTCATTGCTTAGTGGGTTTCCAGCTCTACCAGTTGTTAACAGCAGAGACAGGAGAGGCCCAAATGCAAAGACTGACTTAGGGAAACAGAGTGTGGCTGATTGCTGCCCAGGGTTAACGCTGCTACAGACTTTACTAAAATAAAATTCTCTGCTCCTCTGCATTGCACAGAAGAGTAGGGTATTTTTCCCAAACTGCAGCCTCCCTAGGACTAAGGACTATCTTACTAAAGCTTGCCTGAGCACACAGGTTTATTTCCAGTGCAGGAAGAGAGAAATCATTGACTCCAAGCCAGTGCAATACCCATCAGAGCCCGCACCTCCCTTCTGCAGTGCCTTTTCCCCTGCATGCATGAAGTGGAGCACGGCCATGGCATTCCTGCCCCGGCCATATCCCGTTACCACCGCTCAGCAGCTTACCCGAGACCAGGAGGAATCCGCCTCCAACTTTGTAGGACCTGGGGCTGACGAAGGGCGCACCGCACACCAGCAGCAGCCCTCCCACTAGCCCGGCAGCGACAGCCAGCATGATGAACGCCGTCCAGAAGCCTCTGTACACTGCATGGTCAAAAAGAGAAAAGTCAGGGGAAAGGAGAGGAAAAGCAGTTTTTCAGAGTCTATGCTTAACTCCTGCTTCAGGAACAGTAAAAGGAATAACCTGTAATGCTGCTCATGTTAAACAGAGCTGGAGCTCGTGTTTTTTTCTAACTCCCTGCCATGGCATGGGTGCAATGTGCCCAGAACCAGTGCAAGTTCAGGTTGAATGTCATGCCCTATATAATGGGATTGGAATGAGTACAAGGGGTTGAAGGGTTTGCCAGGAAAGCACGTCACAAAAGGGGGTGAGAGTAAAGCGCCGCGCTTAGCTGTGCCTGTAGGGGATGGAAAAGCTTGGCAAGAAAGGAAAGAAAGTAGCAAAATTTGGAGAGGTGGAATCAGACCACATCTTTGTTCCATTTTAATTAACACTTACAGAAGGTGCCAGGTTCCTGGTTTAAAATAAAGGTGGTTTTTTGTTCACTGGACTGCATGGGAAACAGGAGCTCATGATTCCCCCCCATTAGTGGCCTTGCTTGACTCCAAGTAAAAGAGCAGGGCAAGAAAATGGCTGCCTCTTCATCCACTGAATTTGGGGAGTTTTGCTGTGACTTCATGCAACCGTGCTCACCACAGCTTGCGTCCACTACATCCCAAGGGATGCAACGAGCCCACTAATTAAAATCTCTCAGTTGCCATATCTGTTCCAGCCACTGCTACAAACCTTGGCCAAAGGTGGTGGTCTTCAGCAGAGACCCTCTGATACCCTGCTCCCAATTCCCCTGATTTATCAGGTCCCCTCGGACCGCCCCATCCCACCCTGCCTGTTGTTTTTCAGAGGCACTACTTAGTGAGATTTGAGCTGAGCACGAGCAAGTAGGTAGCACTGAAATGATTCACACTCGAAAGAAAAATGATGCAGAGACAATGTGTTTTGCTCATTTGAAACCATTTTGTCAGGAGAGCCACTTAGGGAGAGATAAGTATCTTGAACTCTCCAAAACCACAAAATTCATTTTCATGTTTAACCTCCTGTCACCCATTTCTCTCAGGGAGCCTAAGAGGATGCAGATAACGCAGAATTATCTCCGGAGCAGGTAATAGCTGGAGGACCCCTCTTCTTGGACAGCATCCTGTTTTGTCATCATTTGCATATGAGGATGGACTGGTTTGAAATAAAATGAGTTTTAATGACAGGAGCGTCTGCTCTCTGCAGGTGTCCGAATGCTTTGCAGCGAAGTTGGTGCTGAAGAGGAGCCCAATGCTCCCTCTGCCCTAAATGTGGGTGCTGAGGCATCCTCATTTCATCTGCAATCATAGCGGGGTGGGTGCTGGGAGCCTCCAGGCAGAGCCCTGCAGCACCCCGAGGTGCAGCCCCTGCACAGAGCCCAGCCACAGCCCCTTCCCAGGACCTGTCCCAGTGGGCAGTTCTGAGAGGCAGCTGAAGAGGGTTTCATAGGAAGGGATGATGGGCAGGGACAGATGTCTCCAGGGCCCTTTACTTAGTATGGGAAAAATGGTGTGTTTATCAGTGAGATCATTCAGAAACGAGACGTCATGCCTGCCTTTTCTAAGCAGAAAAAAACCCACTGCTTAACCTACGTCTGCTGCACACAGCCTGCACCGGGCTCCTCCTTCTACTGTTGACAGGTCCCTCGTATCCATTTTACACTGCAGCATGTTCCCTAAGGCAGGAATCCTGCACAGCACAGCAAAAGAAACTAGCTGCTCTCCCTCACATGCTCCTACTGGCAAATGTGGTTTGTTTTTTTTTCAATTAATTCCTCATAAAAAAAAAAAAAATATAAAAATAAAAAAGGTACTGCTAAAGGCTAAGGAAAAGGTCAAGATGTTTGTTTGTGCAGTATGCCTGCCCCAGATCCCCGGAGGCAATGCAGAGTGATGCACACTATTTAAAGAAATCAATTCATTTCAAAAAAGATCATTGAATTAATTCTAGCTGCTGCCACCAATTTAGCAAATTAAAATTCCTAACAGCAGCTGATTCATTAAAGAACTCTGAAAATACAGAGAAACATAAATAAAAAGTAAAACAGTTGAAAAGAGAGCTCTCCAACTGTGTCCTATTTGGTGTATTAAAAATAAGCCAGTCACTTACGTGGATCTTCTAACAATTTGGTCTTTAACTGATTTTTCCAGTGCTTGTTTATTTTGTCTTGCAACAAATCAACACCAGAGCTCTCTCAGGAAGCCAGACTCTGGAAATGAGTCAGTGCTGGACTGCCACAAGCCTGCAGCCCAGGAGAATTTGTGTTGTTTGCCCACAGGGTCTGGTTTTGGCCATGAGGCAAAAGCCCTTTGCCTTCAGCTCCTCCCAGTAAGCAAGGAGGTGGGAGAAGGGAGAGGATGGATTTAGCATCCTCCCTTGCTCATAGGAGTAGGCACCAAGTACCCAGTGGGAGGGCGCGTGTCCCATGGCCCTGCATGGCTGGCTCTGCAGGAGAGAAAATGTGGGAGAACATCTTGATGTGTTTGTGGCTTGGGGCAGTCGACTAAGCAAGGCCATTTTGTAAAGGAGCTTTCCAAGTCTTCGTCATGCCCGGCCACACGCATTTGCAATGGGAGAACCACAGCACTGATACGCATTGTAAATCCCTGCCCGGCCACTTGGGAAAAGAGCTGCTGGGGAAGCAGGAAAGCAACTCACCTGCAGTTGTGTCATAGGAAGGGTGGGGGAACGGTCCGAGAGCAATGGGCATGGGAAAGAGGTAGCCGTGCATGCAGAACTTCGGGTGTGCTTGGCTGGCTGAAAAAGAACAACAACAAAAACCTGTTTGCTTTTATTTCCTGCAAAATCAGTACTCAGACAGTAATTTCCTATCCTGCAAAACCTCCAAAACCCTCACTGAAGGCAGAAGGCTGGGGAGTAAAGAAGGAGAGTAAGTCCTGGTTAGAAAGGAAAAAGGAAAAAGAAGACTGATGAGAGAGAGGAGACATAACAGGATCTGAGACTGCTGCCTGTACATCTTCTCATCTTCACAACCTGAGTTGGAGGTGGGCATAAGCCATGAAAGACGGAGCAACTCAAATCAGTGTAAATATTCCCATTGCTGTTTTCCTCCAGAAAAAGTGTCAGACTGCCTGGAAGGGGTGAAGATATTTGGGTACCAGAACAAAGTACCTCACAAGGCCTCCAGTTTGTGAGAAAGAAAAGCACAATTAGACTGGAAGTGCCCCATCAATATTAATACCACTGAGGCTTATCATGATTAACGGTAATAGAATGAATGTTACACAAATTAATTAATGGTTGGCCACTTATTTAAATATGTTCCCCAGCTCAAAGGAACACTTTATAATAGGTGGACATTAGTTCATGCTAAATTGACTATGGAATACCTATTGAATTAATTATTACATCCACAAGAGCAGCAAATTAATTTGCCATGATCAATCCTATTATAATAAATACCTAAAGAAGTAATACAAATTTGCCAGAAAGAGTAATTTTACTTCAGGTAACATTATATTATATAATGTATTTCCATAGAATGTAATTAGACAGCAAACCCCCTCTCTCAAGCCTGTTCTTTTTTATCAAAAAAATTTCCCTGTGAAAAATCTCACTTTGGTCAGTTGAATGGTGGCAGTAACTGTTCCTGCAAGATTTTACAGGAAATACAGGTCAGGGACTAGAAGGCAGCAAAGTCACCTCCAACTTTAATCACTGTGGAGTAATTTATTGTGGGAATCTGCTTAATGTTCAGCCAAACGCCCTATGAGGAGATCACACTGCTCCACTGGCACTGAGGCATCTTTGAGCAGACCGAAGCAGCTGCGAGTTTGCAGCGTTTAAAACCTTTGCAGAACTTATTTAAAATCTCTTTTTCTTTCTTCTTTTTTTTTTTTTTTTAAAACCCAATACCTCTCCCGGATTGCAGCATCCCAGGGAAAGGCTGTCCTCTAATTACCCACTGTGCACTAATGTGGGTGAGCTGGTTGCTGGCTCAGCCACCAGCAGGGCTGGTGCCAGCCTTGTTCTCACTCCTTTGCTCTTTTGAGTGGGAGCACCTGGTTCACTGGGCCAACACCTCACACTTCACTGCACATGGGCCACCAGTCAGCACCAGCTGGTCTCTCAGAACAGGGTTCACCTTCTCCTTCAATGTTTTTTTTTTTGAAGAGTGAAGGTGCTTTCAGAAAAAAAAATAAATAAATATTCTGCATCCATCTGTTTATTCACATGTATAATTTCAATTTTGCTTAAAAAGCAGAACAGGTAAGTTCTTAAAATAAAGGTCTTGTATGCTTAAGAGTATAAACACACATTGTTATGGCTCTCCATGGTCCACCACTGCCCACTGCTAGAGGTCCTGAGCACCCAGAGAGATCACAGGTGTGCCTTCCCCAAGCTAAAATCAGTGGGAGGTGGGAACACTCCAGTGGCCAAAACCACTCACAGAAGAGCAATGCCAAGGGCCAGGAAATGCACTGGCTCAAATTTAGCAGACCTTAGCCAAACACAAACACCAAGAGGTAGGGGGGAAATCGTCCTTGCTGGTGGAAAGCCACCACTGCAGAAGACTTTGTAGGTGATATTTTGAATGGCATCAAGAGCTTCCTACATTTCTGTGAACAACCCTCTGAGAGCAAAATCCAAGTCAAGAAAAAGAGCACAGAAAACATGAGCCAAGGTTGCTTTTGACAGAGAGACCCTGAGAATGAAAAATAAAATGAAATAAAGACAACTGTCTCCTCATCTCTGAGAGCCCTTGTTATGCTTCTTTGCAATTCAAACTGAGTGAATGCTGTGAAGGCGGCGCGGTGGCATTGTACTCACTGTACCAGAAGGTCCAGATGGTCTCTGGGTGGCCCTCGCCAAAGAACCAGCACCGCCAGAAGAAGCCCTCGTGATGGAAGGTGAGGATCTCCTTCCTGACCTCAGTCAGTGTTTCTGCCTGTGGAGGAATGAAAGCTCAAGCTGATACAGGGATGATCACGGTGGAAAGGTGGGAAGGGTGTATTGTTTGCTTAGACTGTTGGTGCTTCCATTTTTTGTTAGGGTTTTCACTTCTTGTTTGAAGTTGGTTTTGGAGGGTTTGGGGAACACAGAGGCAGCTGCTGTCCTTGACTTTCTGCCATATCAGAGCTACAAAATGTTCTGATATCAAATTGTCATGCAGACCTTCACAAAAGAGTCTCTTCTTTCTCTAATATCTTTAAACTACTGATTGCCAGAGTTGGACAGGTATGTCAGGGAGCAGTGCGTTCTGGGTGTATTCTACTTTCTTTTTCTACTTTTATTTCTACTTTCTTTTTCTACACTTTCCTTAAGTAAATAGCATTGTTGTTATAACCAGTAGGAAGCAGGTTGATTGCCAGGTAAGCAATTTTATGGGTGACCCAATGAGCCCAGTAAGAGTTATGTTACACCTACATGAGACAGAAATCACTCTTTGCTCACAACAGTCTTCCCACAGACCAGGAGAGGGCTGTTGACAAATTTTCCTTTTTGGGTGAGTCTACTTCAACCCCCAGACCTGACCTGTGAGCACAAGGTCTTTCCAGAAGGAAGGAAAGTTGAGTCACGGACTATTTATCAAAAAACTTATTGAAAGGATAGTCAAAACCAGTTTTGCCTTTATCACATACAATTTTGTGAGGCAGACATGACTGTTAAAAAATTACATTTTGTGGAGGATGGAGAAACTCCATACAGGATTGGATCTTGTGAACTGGAGAAAGGAGACAGGACTCGATGGGGAGGTGCTAGGAGATACTTTTTACACACAGAGTTATGACCAGTTCCAGAGCTCTGTCCTGATTCTCCTTTTACTTTCAGGACAAAATACTGATTCTGACAATGGCAACATGCAGCCCTCAAACTTCACCAGCTGGATGGCTGCTGACTTCCTGCATCTATGGCACATTTAATCACTGTTTGGCAGATACTCGAGACTGTCCTTATCTGTAAGGGACAGGATTTACTAGTTTAAAAAAGGGCAGAGAAGGTAAAAACACAGCCCGATGTACACAACTGGTAATCAAAATAGAAATAGAGACAGTGTCTGAAATAGAAATAAAATAGCTCAGAGGAAAGAATAAGAGCAGTTCCTATTTCTGCTCGGTGCTTTTGAAGTCTCTCTGCCTTAGTGACAGGCACACTGTCACTTGGCCAAGAGCGTATCTGAAATGTTTGAGATGCTTATTCATGTCGTGCAGTGCAACGTCTCTGGTCTCTCCACTTTAAAAGACAACAGCACAAACAAAAACCTGAAACAATTAACAGTGTCATTTCCCAAGTGCACCAAAACTGAGTGGCACTCCTCCGTCCGTGACACTGCCATCTCCAGGGCTTTACTGCGCTGCTTTAAACAGGAAAGACAGTGTCTTCTGCCAGGCAGATTTTCTATCATAATTTTTTTTCTTTCAAGTCATTTGGAAACATGATTCAAGTGAACAGTGTCCTACATCTGATTATGGGATTCTGAAATGAAAGAAAATATTTCTCGCTGGCATCATGATGCTTACCCGGTGTGACTCACCCCACCAGAGAAAAATCAAACCTAATTGGATTGAACTTTGAAGTAACAAAAAGTCTGCACACAACAAGGATCTTCCTGTCATTTTGTAATCGAAATCGCACATTGATTGGCACAAAAACATTTTTGAAGAGTGGGTGGCTCAAGGAACTGATCTGGTTGTTATTTCATTGAAGAGTTAGACAATAGCAACTGCAGCTAAAAACCAAGTGATACCAGCAGTTAGCACTAAAATACCAAATCGTCCTTTGAAAGTTACATTTCCTGCTAACTGAAATCCTATATTAATCTTAATTTTAAAATATATAGGCTTCTTCTTGTTAGATGGGCAGGAATTCTTGTCTATTCTGCTCTGCGTCTGATGTTTGCTTTTGTTTTCTGTCTGTGCTGCAGTCTGATCACTTCAGATGGAAATGATTGCCAAGTCCTACACTTTAAAATATGAACTATTTTCAAATGAAGAAACTACAGAGGGAGAAATCTTTTAATGGCAAATACCAGGAGATATCTTTTGTCTTTAGAGGCAATGTTGACAACAAGTAAAGCTCTTACATTTTTGCCTTTCATTCCCTAAGGCTGTCTTAGTGTTTCCTAGACACACTTCAGTCAAAATGCTGGATTCTATGGAAAAGCTGGTTTGGACTTTAAAGTTAGCTCAGGCTGACGTTTTACATTAGCATAAATATTATCACAGATTAAAAACTGCCAGCACCTAAATTAAAAGTATTTGTGTTGCCTTAAGAGCAAATAATTTAAATAAGTCAACTTTTTCTCCTCCACAGCAAGGCAAGTGTTCAGAGTTTACCTCCCCAGTCTGCAGAGTGCTATTCCCAAGCTCAAAGACGCCGCAGGTCTCTGTAGCGAGCAGCCAGTAATCCGTCCCGAAAGCGATGAGAAAGAGCAACACGCCGGTGGCGCCGAGGATCCCGGCCGTGAGAGCAGCTACTCCAGCCTTCATGGGGCAGCAGGTAGGCAGTACAATTGGAAATCAGAAAAGAAGAAAAACACTGAAGATTCTAGAGTCACTGGAAGAGGGGGACAAGAGGAGTGCTATTTTTGGACAGGGATAATAATCTTCTCCTGACTGGTGTGAGTTTCAGTAGGTGGTGGGAACAGGACTAATAAAAGCAGATGACCCGGCGTAACCAAACAGCTGCGGCATTAAGGAACATGACAAACAGCTATTGAGACAGAGTGGGAAGATTTCCAAAGGAACACATGGCTGTTCAGTTCAGAAGAGTGGTGCTGAGAGCCTTCGGCCTCTGCCGGTCAGGCAGCATCCGTAGGTCACAAGTGGTTACGATGCAGAACTGCCCAGGACACTGGAGAGTTTTTAAAGCCCCATTTCTGCATGAGATTAGCAGAAAGGCTGTGCAGGGCCTGAACAGATCTGCACTCAGAGATCTTTACCGTGTCACTGAGTCCGCAGTGTCTGCAGCCAGAGCTGTGAGATACCTTTAGCTGTGTCCTTGCCAGTGCGGTCCAGAAGTGGCACTCCTGGAATATGCATCTCCTTCAGCTCCTGCTTCCTCTGGACAAAATGCTAGCGCAGCTTTCACACAAAGTAACCCCAGAGATCCAAGCAATAAACAAACATCTTGGTGCACATGGAAGTGATGCAAACAACTAGTGCAAACACATCTGAATCAGGCAGGTCCACATCCAGCTAGACAAGGAGCATACCAGTATACCTATGCAGCTGTAGAAAGATGTTCTCTCTCCTGCCACAGAAGAGCAGATTATATAGCATCCATACCCCTCCTACCGCCTGAGCCTGCTGGGGAAGAAGTGTCTCATGGGGGTGAGGACATTCCTGCATGGAATTTCATTGCCATTTGGTTCCTAGTGTTTTTGTCTTCTGCTGGAGCATCTGCTCTACATGAGTGCCAGGAACAGGATGCCAGATTAGGAAAATTATAATTTCTGTAGGGCAATAACTATATTCCTGTGACATGCCAGGAGGCTGGGGGAGGAAATTCAAATTACAGTGAGAATTCAAGTTCTGATTTCTAACCTTAGCCTAAGTCATGACCTGTTCTAAAAAGGGGGATAGATGAAGATGTTGACTTCCTTACCCTATGGGATTTTGTGTTGCCAAATTAATTTCCAAATCAATTTAATAGTTAAAGTTAACTGTGAACATATGGGTATCTCAGAGAAACTGCACACTGGTTAGGGAAACTGGAGAGAGTTGGGTAACATTTTGACTACACTTCTAGCCAACTGTTGAGGCATATGGACTGATGAATGTGCTCACTCTTCTTCTATGAGCACAATAAATTTGAAATTATAATAATTTATTCTACCCTCTGCATTTTTCATTCTTAAATATTGCAGACTGGGATAGCTTTTAAATAATACATTAGACTTCTCTTCCTCACTGCCACGGTGGCAGAGATGCTGTTTGTTCAACCTGACCGCGAGCGCGTGAGGCATCTGATGGGATCCAGGAAAGAGATCCCTGCCCAGAGGAGTCTCTGCACTGACAAGTGGAGAAAAGAAAGGTGGGCCAGGCTGCAGACCTACCCTCACACAAGGTTGAAACTCAGCCACAGTACCCACAGCCCCATTGGTTAGAGCTAGGATGGGGCTGTAAGGGGAAAGAGTGCAAGGAGGACAGAAGATGTTGTTGCATCTGGAATGGTGGGGCAGACGGTGGGCGAGCAAGGCAACGGGGAGCTGCAGGATGGGGCCAGTGGGTTGTCTCAAAGATTTGGTTTGCATCATGGCTGGTCACTACAATGGAAGAATGCCTTCTGATATTTGTATAACGACATGAAAGTCCTCACAGCAGGGCTGAACGCTGCTCTCGGCAGGTAGAAACATCATTGCGTGGCCTTCAGACAGGGAGCAGCTGTGCATCTGATGGGAGAGCTGTGGTACAAGGGCCATTTTCTGGGAAGTGAAAACATACATCATGTCTCCAGCTTACTTAACCATCCCTTTTCTTCCAAACTATTTAGTCGGCTAAGGGAGAGGAGAAATCATTCTGACATGATACAGCCTCCCACCAAAGCCTTGGCGTGCCCATGGGGGAGCAGCAAACAGCTCCACTCCCCCCGCGCTCTCTTGGCAGTGCTGCTTGGGAAACGACCCCCCTCAGCCCTGTAGTTCTGCATGAACAAACATGCACGGTCCCTCCCCAGCCACTTACTCGCCCTCCCACATTTAGATATCATTTCTGGAAGCAATCCCTGCTACTGCAATTTGTTTGCACATAGGTGGTTTTGGCCACCCCTCCATCAGCTTTGCTCAACCCATACCCACACATATTAACCCTCTCCAGTCCATCCCTGCCAGCCCAGCATACCAGCTCTTTCCATAGTTTCGAACTGCAATAACATACCCAGCTCTCAGTCATTCGGTTACTTCGCAGGCAATGGTTGCTGCAATGAGATGACCTCTTTGCATTGAACATAACATGGTTGATTAAATACAAAGTGCAATATGCCTATCACCTAACTAATCTTCAATAAGTGTAATTTCAATCAGTTGCCATTTAACTAACACGTAATACTGGTTAAACCTGTCTGAAAAGACAAGGAATATCAGTTGCTGTCTATTCTTGTGATCGATATCTCAAGGCTGAACATGGCTGATGGGGAAGCTTTGCAATGCTTGAAGAAACTCACTGAAGACAAGGGTTTGCACACCAGAAGTGAGGACTTTTTTTGTAGACTGCACAATTGCACAAAATCAAAATGCAAAGTGGGCACTCGTGTATTTTAAAAGAGGGGATTAATGCACACTTCCACATTTCTGTGTGTGATTTTAGTCAGCTGTATTTGGCAATGCTGTATTTATGCTAATGTGCATTCACAAGTTAGAGCTGTTTGCCATTTGGAAGGTGTCCTCAGCAATTCTCGGTCCCATTGGCAGAAAAAACCCTGTGTGGCTGTGGCAGAGCAGTGCTGGTGCCCAGTCTTGGCTCCTCACCTGCTGTTATGTGCCCAGCCAAACATTTTCCAAATTCTTAGGCTGTGGAATAGCAATTGAGTTTGCAAGGTTAAAACGTCCCCATGCAACAAGCTTTCTCTTCTCCTTGGCACGCCCCCATGCACGTGCTCATCACCATTAGGATCTGAAAAATTCCTGGACATGATGGACAACGAAACCGTGCCTGGGGCACCAGCAGCTGCAGGGATGGGGACAGGGCAGCTGCTCCAGCAGCATGAGGTGGGAGCACTCAGGCTTGCTGGGGAACAAACCTGCTGCTTTCCCCAAGCTACCAGGGGAACAAACTCCTTCAGCCCCACTCAGCCCTCTGCACCCACCTTGCTTCTCTATTTCCCTGTTGCTTGGGGGAAAAAAAAGAGATAAAATTAAAATTCTTATAATACAATGTTTTTTTCATAAGACTTTTTAGTCTTACAAACCAGACTAATAGAAAAAATAGTTCCTTTACTCTTCAGAAAAAAAACACCTCTATTAAATATAAGATTCTGACCCATTCTGGTTTTGAAGTGTAAATTAGCTTTCTGGTTTCCTTTTGTAGAAGCGTTTTGTTCATATAGATTTTATACAATGCAACAGACAGCCTTGTTAATAGACAGGAGACACATATACTACAGGAAAAGAAAGGGAAAAAAGAAAGAAAAAATGGCAAGAAAGCCACCAATAAATCATTCCAGCCCCTTTCCCTTCCTCTGCAGTTAGAAAGGACATGGGATTTTCTGACAAACTAATCAGCAAACATGGATTTTAAAAGCCAAATCAGTTTCCAGGAAGGGCTGGGGTGAGTGTGTACATCTGGAAAAATTTTAAGAAAGATGTTGCTTAATTTTGAATGTTTCATTTCACTGTTTTCAAAGAAAAACTTCTATTGTGTAGGTCAAAACACCTTTTGAGAGCTACCAGAGAACAAAAATAATTATTAAACATGTAAATTGATGTAAAAATTGTAGTAACATTTTTTTTCAAATTATGATTGACTCATCCATATTTTCTTACCTTATTGTTTCCTGGGCTGCTTTATGACATTGCCTCTGAGCTCTGCGTGGAAATGTTGCTCCTGGTGAAAATGGTGTAGAGTATTGGGTGAACATCACCCGGTGATTCCGCTCTCGGCTGGCTTGAATGATGATCAGGGCCATACTTGTTTCCTCCTACAAAGCAACTCTCCACATGTCAAACAGACTACCTTACACATGGGTGCTGGGCAGACCAGGAGCCCCTCTGCCTGCCTCCCCAGCCTGAAGGCAGGTGTTTGTGGGGGGGAGCCTCACAGGAGAAGGAAGTAGTCATCCCAACTAGCCTACAGCCTCCTCTCATCACTAGCCAGTGCCTGAGTTAATATAACAACCCTGGAGCACTGTAGCAATAGGCTCAGGACCCCCACCCTAAAAAAAAAATTAACAACAATATTCACAAAAAAATAGCATCCTGCCATACTTTCTAAGCCTATAGACACCAGTAATTATGATGGTTGTCCTTTGTAGCTTGTGTTAGGATCTCTGGAGTGCTACACCAAATCTAGGTAGGTGTATTACCTGACCATCACCATGATCTGTGCAATAGTCAGACACAAATACCATTTAATTACTAAAGAACACGACCCTCCCTTTTCTGCCCTTACCTCTTCTGCTGCCAGCAGGGAGCTGCCTTCAGGTTCCTTTTACCCAGAGAGATTTGACAAGGGTGCCACCACAGACAGCTCCAGGGTCTCGGTGTAACGAAAGGGAAGTCACATCCTCGGCATTTTAGTGACCTTTATTTCCTAATTGACCAGGATTAATTTTTGCCCTTAAGCTTTTAAACTGAAATTCTGCATCTCCAAAACATACACACTCTAGGAAGGAGCTGGGGTTACTCAGCTTGGATTTTTCCCAACATCAGTGTTTTACCTTTTGATTGATCAAAGACTCCATCAGCACAGTCTGAGTTATGTTATTTTTTTGTTTTGATCCATGCTTGCAGAAAAATTATATATTACATAGGTAGATCAACATATTTTCACTCTCTCATGCTGAAAGTAGGGGATATTTTTTTCTGGTTTATATAAACAGAGGTGATTTCCGTCTGCTTTCAGTGACTTCTCCAGGTCCCTTTCGAGATCTGCATCCCTTTCTGCATTGAAGTTTACCCTGATGATATGTCATGCTCTGAAAGACATTCTATGTAGTGATTCCTTAGGTAGATGAGGTGAATACCTCTCATGGTTCTCTGCCTTTTACTCTTGTTTCCACAAACCTCAGAACGAGGAGAAACCAAGGAGAGCAAAGTCATCCAAGACCATGACAAGTGCTACCCAAGCACCACAAACTTTGCCTTGGAAATGCCACCAACTTCCCCTGATGGTTTTGCAAAGAGCAGCCCCCCAGTATGAACTGCATGGAAAGGGAGAGAAATAGGTATCCTTATTGACATTTGCCCCTTTAATTCTGCATTAAAATTATAAAAACTGGTTCATTGCCATCACATGCTCCATTTTCATCTCTCCCGTCTACATGTCTCTTGGAAGAAGCACATAAGCTGGGACGTTGAAAGATCCTTAATATTTCTTATGAGGTTGGATACCCCTAGTACTTGATGTCAGGAGAGAAAAAAGCTCAAATTTGCTTCACTTGCTTCTTAAGTGTTGCCAGTACTTTCCAGGATTAAGCCATTATAATCTCCTTAAGCAGTTGTAAAAGAAAATAAACCCAAGTGTGATTCTTCTAGTCAAAATAAAAAATAAAAAGTTCTGCTTTTAAAAATAAAAAGACCATGTGTTGAACACAAATGCTCTTTCGAGTTGCGAGTGCAAGGGAGATTTATAGCCCAAGTTGTAAATGCAGCTGCTTGATCTATGTGCCCAGACTTTTCTGATGTAGTTTTTGGGCTCTCACTTTGCCACTGAGCTGCTCCCCATCATTAGCAACTTTTGCCTATTTCAACCTTAACTTTCAAAACACTCCTGTAAACTTCCAGAGTAAACACAGAGCAATAACTCTCTGAACTACCGGAGGAATCAAACTGATGCAATTTCTTTCCACAGAACCATGCAATATTCAATGATACACTGAATCCATGTTTTTAACACTTTTTAAAGGACTAAAACCCTGCAAAGAATTAATTAGGCATGCTCTGAAGCCTGAGCATTTAACAGTTCTCCACTTGGTTGCAGAATTCTAAGACCACCAACACTGGATACTGGCAAAGATTATCAAAGGTATTCTGGGCTGAAATACATACTAGTCAGAGGGCTTGGCCACTAGTAACTGGAAAATTCTTCAAGAAATCTTTGGCTGTGCCATTGTATTTTGTAAAGAAACTTTCTTTTAAAAAAAAAAAAAACAACGTAGTATCTGGAAGGTTAAATTTGGGGCAGAGTGACTCATTGGGAAAGTATGTACTGCACAGAATATTATGTTCTCTGCAGATCAAGCAAATTGTTAATACAGCAGAGGGGTATTTATGGCCCCAGCACTGCAAAGCAGGGTTGAAAGGAATTAATGAGCTGGGATCCGTGCAGGATCAGACCAGTGCAAGTGCACAGGGACACAGGGGTGGCTGGAGCCACGAGTGCAGCAGCAACCTGCTGCAGCCTCCAGCTGCACACCTGGAGCTGAGCAACCTCTGGAATTGCTAGAAGCTGGGAGATCCTGGCATCAAAACATCTCTTGTTGTGCTAAAGTGAGACAAAAATGTACAATTTCAAAAAAAAAAAAAAAGGCAAGCAAAATGTTGTTTTCTTTTTCCACATCAGATAAAACTTCAGTTCTGTTTTCTGGAAGTGTCCTGACCTTTCCAACCATTACCACTGCCTACTAAAGTATTACAAAGAAATCTACACATGCCAAAACAGCCACCGGTTTATAAGGTCCTTGGTAACCCTTAATAATATTGCAGAGAACTCATTTTACATGATGGGAAACTCAAATGAAGAAATAAATAAATCACTATATAATTACTCAGTGCTCAGAAGCATGATGGATGCTTCACAAGAAAGTCAGTACAGCTGTCTGGATACTTTGGGCACAAGCAAGACAGATCAGAAGGCAAAAAAAAAGACAAAACAAAAAAAACAAGCAAGAATTGGCCAAGGGATTCATAAAGTTTCTACCCTTGATTAAAAAAACTTGATTAAGAACTCCTTGGCAAGCAATTTGATTTATTTTCCTTTTTGCTCTCCAGCTATGGAATAAAAAGGACTCATCTTAGTAAATCTTTCTATAGCTATTTGCTGTGCAGAACTTAAGGAGAAATTTAAACACTGTGGACATCAAACTGCAGGCAAACAGTGGACATTTCAGCCCCAGGTAGCCAAGGTCCTCCAGATTCAGGTTGTTTTTTTTCCCTCTCACGTGTATGCAATTGCTTATGCCAATAAACAGACCATTTTTCTCATTCCAATAACTTGTCTTGCTCATGATCACTGATCAAGGGTTATATGAGGCAGAGCTCAATGCTTGCTGTGCCAGACTGATGACACCCAGAGAGACACCCCTGTATGTCACCAGCTACTCCTGACATCATCATGAGCATGCTGCGGATGCAAGGAGGTAATAACCCTTAGAAGATCTTATAACACAGCATATTTAATTGAGATAGAAATGCACTATGTGTATATCACAACATCTTCAAAGATGGGCAGTTTTCTAAATAAAGTGTAGACAGATTAAACTAAATAACCAACCAAAACTTTAAAAAGTAACTGAAGACAAAAATGGACTTATACTAAAATCAGTAAATATGTACATATATGCATATCCACACACAAAATACACATACAAGGCTAAAAGGTTCAATTTTCACTTGCAGTGAGGTGAATTTCCAGTGATGGGGCTGTGAAGAAGGACCTTCAAGTCAAAATTAACTACACCAGCTTACGTCAGGACACTGTAAAGGAGTTTGTCCAAATGAAAATGAAACCTCCACATCATTGTAAAGCAAATACACCCTTTTTTGTGTCTTTAATTTAAAATTAAAGCCCCGGTGTTCCAGGAAGTGGTCTCCTAATGGCGAATTTCTGTGCACAGGAGACTGGCTCTGGATAGCCAAAAATATCATGGAGGGGAGTATGTGAATTCCTATAAATTCTTTTCTTTTCAATTCAGAAAATCTCTTTGGCCACTTGTTTAGATTAAATGTTCTTGAATCTTTTAATGCAGAGGAAGGGGAAGAGAAAGACGTCTATGTTTGCAGTGCTGAAATTTACCCTGTCAGGTTCAGCTAAGGACAAGAATTCAAAGGCTTGAACACTTACCTGGAGTTTTAAGGAAAATCACACAAATGTAGAGATATCAGTCTTCCTCAGGTACTACCCCTGGAGTTTCCCTGCATCTGCTCTGCAAAGGGGATTGCACCTTTCCTGGCAGAAGTGCCCCACAGCAGCGAGGTTTTGGGTCCCTCTCTCTGCTTCACCTTCTAAGAAGATGCATTCAAACCTCCTCTGAGCCTGAAGCTCTCAGCCATGGCAGCAGAGATCTTTTTGCTGAGAACAACCCATCACAGCACAAGGCTCACCCATCTGTGTAAGGGTTGGCATGCTCTTCTCCTGGTATCACCACTCGATTTGGAGCTTCCCCATTTTATTTTTTAAAGCAAATCATTTCTAAAATATATTTTAAAAAATCAGTGAGAATATATTTTCCCCCTTTAACACAGCTGTTACGAGTTTTCATTAAAAGAACGGTGTCCAGGTGTGGGACAGTCCCTCTGGTAAACCACAATGCCTTATTTAACTATATGATTTAACTTTGGACTTCACATGATTAATGTTCATAGTCAGGACCCATTGGTTCCTGAGAAGCAGAAGAGATCTTTCACTGTTTCTGCTGTCTTTCCTGGTAGCATGCTCCATCACCTAATAAAACCCTTCTTGAGAATGTAAAGATTTTCCTAATGTATAATCTAAATGTTCCCTGTTGTTTTGTCTATCCCTACTGACTAATGAGAATATCTGATATCTCACCTTATTAAAACATCCTTTTTCCTTGAAGTTTTAGACTGTTTCAGCAATTTTCCCAGGCTGAACAGACTAATTTTTCCAAGACATTTCTTAGAAATTCTCTCTTAGACATTACCTTGCATTGCTAGTGCTCAGCTATGTATCCTTTCCCTTCGTTCGTGTTAAAAACCCAGCATCGAGCAATAAAAGCACATTTCAACGCAAACCACTCGGGATATTTTGCCCTGTCCATGCTGTCCTTTCCAATATGTATGCTATTTACATTATCTCCATGCATAGCAGACATCCATGAAACAGTCAGATCCCTCAAGGGAAGCCAGCAGCATCTGATATCTCTGAAGTCAGGTCTTTCTCCATTGGCTTCTTCTCCCCCCAGGCCGTCCCACTGGGCCGTGATGGTGGGATGACAGACACTGATTTTGACCGGTTCTCTTTCACTTCCCGAACCTTTTTTGCATTCCCCACTGCAGGAAGAGAAAAAAACCCAAACTCGTATGAGAAATGTTCTCCTTTGTGGGTCCACAGGAATAAAGAAATACCAAGAACTACTGAGGTGGCCGTTTGCTCGCTGGGGATGAGCTATCCCACTGCAAGGATCACTCTTCAATTATAAAACAGAAGAAAAAGATCAGTGTTTCAATGGAAGAAAAAGGGAAAAAAAGGCAATTTAAACCCTATTTTGTGCTCTGAAATATGTTACGTATCTGGATCAATATCACCATTCTTTTATCAGTCCCCACCAGCTACTTTGCAGAACAATTCCTATCAGTGACTACCTTAAAATATCTTTTCAAGATGCAGGTGTCCTTCTGGAACACCTATAATTTCACATTGCCACATTAAGTGATTTTTTTTGAGGTGACATACATGCAATTGTGATGGAATGGTTACGGTCTCCTTCAGCCCTGTCACCAAGGTATGTTGGGGGCCATTGTGCTCCCATTTTCCCTGGGACAAAAAAACCCCACTCAGAAACACTGTTTTTATCACTTTGCCCTGCTTATATTCATGTTTTTCTCCAGGAAGACTATAGTTTAAACTTTTATAATAAACCGTGGATTAAAATAGCTACATCCCTACCAGATGTCCATATTATGAACTCACGAATGCCACACAATTGTATTCCTTTCATCTACTCTTGCAAACCTGCAGTAAGATACCTTTGTGCAGATAAAGTGCCAGCTATTCTAGGGCTCTTTATTTAGTAAGGTTTTAGTTAATTGTTTAAAGAAAATGACAAAGGAAGAAAACATTAGAAATAGAAAGACACAAAAAGATTGAAAGGATGCTTTCTTGCTTCTTAAATATTTTCCAGTACATATGTAATTAAGAAATATTCTGTACACTAACATCAGACCCAACCCCTTAACCTATCTCAGCCCACCCTGGGAGGCAACATTATTTTTCTGTTATTTTCAAAAAACACTGAGTCTTTTCAATCACCACTTTTACAGACGTGATTGTGCTGAAAAGTGTTGTGCCAAGTATTGTAAAAATTCAGTGCTCAGTTTCCCACTGAACAGCCCATTGTGGTTCAGAGGCTAAAATGACTCTGTCTACAGTTTTGACCAGCTATACTTTGTGTGAGGCTTCATTAATATTAAACTATTTTTTTTAAAGTGTGAAAACTAAGCTTTATCTAACAATTGAGCTTGGGCTTACAAAAATATGAGGTCTTGAGCCACTGAGCTTTCTGTAACACATTCAAAACAGACAGTGCTGCTAATGGGGCACTTGAAATATATGTTAATAATACCTCACAAGTAAAAAAAAAAATATCTTAATTTTCAGAGAGCATTTGAGCACAAACTTTATGTTTTGAAGTATCATTCATTTTTATAAGGTTTCAATTTTAGTGTCACCACAGTCAGAATGACCTGCAAATACTGCCAACATCTTAGTGCTTGGTGGAACATGAAGAACAGTACCAGTTTCAAATGTTTGCCTGGCTGGACATGGGAGACAGGAAAACTGTAAATTCCTGCACCCCCTTGCAGCACACGGGTAATAGGGGGGTCAAATGCCTGGACTGGGACACACTCCTCACTGCTATGGTTCCCAGCACTGCTGCCTGAAGCACCTTCACTGCCACCAGTGCATCCCAGCACAGGCTGAATCTTGTCTCAGGTCGGGCTGAGATGGGGCACTGGGGCACTCAGCTCTGCTTGCTCATTCATGATGCTCATCTAAGGAGTCCCATTTTGTCCCCTGAGCTGGAGCAATGTCCCTGCCACCCCACCTGCTGCCACCAACCTGCAACATACAGCCCAGGTCTTCCCTCTGCTGCCTGCAGGGAGGGCAGAAGGCTTTACCTTGGCTGTTTCCCAAATCCCAGCCCTGCAATGGACATGCCATGGACCTCAGCACATCCCCCCTGTCACCTGTTGGGCCATCCCAGAGGGACAAAGGCAGGTTGAGCAAGGGAGGTAGGAAATCACCACTGGCACCCACCAGCATCCCAGCTTACCAGTGAAGGAGCGGAACAGCCTGGGCTGGGTGCTGGAGTTGCCCTGCGCTGAGGAGTCATCCTTCTGTGATTAAAGAAGAAAAGTACTTTAATGTGTTTATGAAGATTGCTAACAACTCTGTTAATGACACTCCTGCTTCATAAACAAGCCATTTGCAATCCCCAAGGACTCTGTTTCCATTTGTTTTACTTTTGCCAAGAAAAAAACCAAAAAGAACTACTGCTAAAAATCGACCAAATAGATGGCAGGAAATATTTACACACAGTGATTTGTTTCAAGTTGGTGGAAGAGGTCTGAGCTCTCCAGGAGTGATTCGGCAGATAGGATGGGAAGGAGCAGCCCTGGGAGGCAAAGCCCAGCCCCAGGACACGGATGTTTCTCACCTTGGCTGTTCCCTACCTTGGCTGTAGGCCAAGGAGGCAGGTAACAAGCTTGCACTAACGAGCTCCCTGTCTTTTCACTCCAGTGCTAATCTCCACCCTTCAGGGGGAAAAAAAAAAAAAAAAATCAAGAAAAAAAAAGAAAAATCAGGTAGCACAATGCTGCCTGAATTGTTCGGTGCTTCTGTAAACTGGGAATAAGCCTCTTACACAGCTGTGATTTGGCACCTCGGTCCAGAAACCCAGACTGCCAAAATAACTCTGGACACCTCCCAGCCTGGTTTTCTGTTTTGTTTCGGTGCGTTCTCCTCCCTCCCCTAACGAGGACCGATGCCCTCCATCCCTTGTTCCCACTTTTATTGACCATTTTAATAACAATGCCTTCCTGCTCCAGCAGCAGCGCCCAGCTCCCTGGAAAGCCATTCCCAGGGGCATTTAACGATTCTCAGAGCATGCTCCATGAAAGGGCTCCGACATAATTACCAAAGGCAGTCTGTCATTTACACACATGGCTTACAGGCAGCTCCAAATAAGCTCCTTCTGGGGGAGTGTACTCGTGTTTTGGCAGAAGAAAAGAGGACCAAGTTGCCTGGCTACAGGTGCAAGGATTTTCTGGGTGCTCGGTGGTAAATAAAAGCTATCCTGGGTCTCAGAACCCACCCCGCCAGCGTACTCTGCATTGGATCCTTGCCTAAAATAAAGCAAGCCCAAAATCCGGACAGCGTTCAGAGCCAGCGTGATGCACAGCTCCAGGAAGCAGCAGCCTTCGGCAGGAATTTTGTCCTTAGGCAGAGGAAGGCAAACTTTCTGCTGGAAATAGATAGTCTTGGAGTTAATCCTCTGGGCTACGGTTCAGATCTGAAGTCACCTCCTAGTCTTGCCAAGGTTCGTCTGCCTGGTGTAAGTCATTTAACCTGCGCTGTTGGCTCAGGAGGTATGAGGACTGTTCTTTTCTTACCTCTTCTCTCTGCCTTCCCTATTCACCCTCCAATCTCTCCTTGGCAGGGGCTTCTAATGCAGCCTGAGAGTCATCTCTCACTGCTGTAAAAGCAACGGTAGACACCTAAAGTGCAGTAGACCCCTAAGGCACCTAAAGCCACCCAGGTTGGCGAGGTGATTCGCCCTGGCTGAAGCCTGGTATTGGCTGTGGGTGAGTGCCTGTCCTGGTGAGGGCACCAGTTTCTCCACACGGGCTGTCCATCAGGTGAGATGAACTTCACTCTTGGCTCCTCCCTAGCCTGGTGGAGCTACAGACCTACAGAAAGATGCTGCTCCATGCATACCTTATTTTTGTAGTGACTGATAACAGGGGGAGAAGTCCAACCAACACTGAAAAAATTATGAGATGAACCTAACTGAGCTACAACAGCTTCATATTTTAATAGCAAAGAACTAACCAACTTCACCAAAAAAAGAAAAATATCTATGCAGACAGCTAGTGAGCAGAAAAAGCAGTGTTTCTGCTGAACCAAAGGGATTTTTTAATTATTCACCCAGCTCATAACACCTGACTGAACACATTGCCAAAACTTTCTTTTGAACAGGCTAGCCATGGAAGACAGGCAGGCATTTCACCAGCACCAGAGGGTTTCCAGCAGCCCTTTGCTTGAAGTTTATTTCACAGTTCCGTGATTTCCAGTTGAGTTTGCAAACACAGTTGTAATGCTTCCATCTCGTGGTGAAATGCAGAATAGAAAAATGTGTGGCATGAGAGGATCTGTTTTTTCTTGCTGACTCAAAACCTGTAAGGCCTAACCCTTCCCCTTTGGGACTACAAAAGATGGAGTATGTGACAATTAGAAACTCTCAAGCAATAAGTAGCTATATTTTTCATTCATCTCTTTTTTTTTTTAAACAGGAAAATGCCATTTACTTGCCATTCTTCAACTTGGTATGAAACTAAATCTGAGAGGCCTAATCTTTTCCCAAAAAATTAAAATATCGAGCTGCCTTTAATGGGCTGAAATCTACTTTTTAGCACAGTGTTCCTTCTTTCTGCTGACAAATTCTGCAATCTGTCCTCCTAACAGCATGAAGTAACAGCATTCACCCACCCTCTCACCTCGTGTTAATATTTCAGGGCTCCTGTAGAGCGTTATCCCACCACTTTTGGGTATCGTCTTATTTCTGTTTGCAGTAAAATGAGGCAGCTATTCTAAAACATTAGATGAGCAAAGCATGCCCAACTTTTCCTCTTGGGTGGAAAGGGATGCTTCTTGGGCTTAGAGTCACCCTTACAGATGTCACTGGAATCAGCTCTCAGTATTTATACCTGCTTCAGTTAGATTGTCACAAAGAAAAGGTAGCTGCTGTAAAGAGGTGTGATTAGCACCAACAAATGACTCCTATGAGACAGCAGTATTCAGCATCAAATTGACATTTTGCATAATCCATAGGAGCATTCACCACCCCCAAAGGCATTACCCACCATTCACGAGTCAGTATAGAGTGAATTCTAGTGCTTTTGCAATTTCCCCCAAAATATTGCCCTTGAAAGGTCAGCTGTAAACATTCCCAGAGGTGCTAAATTTCCTACCAAATACACCCCAGTACCTCATGGGAGAAAGAGTGAAGGGGAAAGCAGGAGTGCAAGGGTTAACAATCAAATGTCCTTAAAGTATGTGACGTCGTGCTCAAAATCAGCCTTATCTTGATGTTGTTCTTTTGAAGTTTAATTATACTAAATGTTCTACAGGAACATGCCATGTTTTTGCCTAACTATTTTGAATTGTAAGTACCAATCAGCATGTAAATTGATCAAATTAAATATTTTAAGTTGTTTGGAAGAGCCAGAACACCTTTCTGTGAATGAAGTGCTGAGAAGGAGCAGCATTTGGTGTGTTACTGCCATTCTTGGTGGGCTCTTCAATGGCTGGCATTGGAACAAAGAAATCAGAGTGGAAGAAAGCCTGCGACAAACCCGAGTTCTTGTGCTGTCGTAGAAAATGACTATCTAAATAAAGAAAGATAAATTATTTCTTTTTAAAAGGTCATTCTGTTCTCCTTAGTGATGGAGTTTTGTGCCCAGATTAGAGGCCACAATCTGCACTTGGACAGTGCTCTAGCTCTAATCATCAAAACCTAAGATTCACAGAAGTGGGGGAAATTTAGCAGCAATTATTGATGCTGACCAGAGCAAAATATGGGGGGGGGGGGGGAGGAGGCCTTAATTGCTTTTCCTTCAGAGTAAGATCTACAGATGACGGGAGAAATTGAAAAGACGAAGCCCACTCTTCGTGTGCCATTCCTAGACCATTTCATCTTTCCACAGGGAAATGTTGGCCCAGCTGATTTCCAAAGAAGTCAGCAAAAGTCTTCACCAGCCACAGATGTTGTATTTACCTTGTTTCTCCTCTCATTCAGAACATGAGCTGACATGGAGCTGTGCCAAAGGTAAATTTGGACTCCAAGTGGTTCTCCCAGGAATCCAGTACGCAACACTTCCATCTAATTTACTTCCTTCAAGTCTGCCCAGAACCACAGCTGCTTTTAAAAACAAAAAACCTCACCTCCAGAATAAATAGGAAAGCTCACAAAAAACTAATGTTTTTGTCCTTTCAAAAGAGATTGGGGAAAAAAAACCCACCAGTTTCAAATATTTACAGTCCATCTGGACTGCTGACAATGGATGAACCAAATTCCAGCCTTCAACGAAATCTCCCAGAAAAGAAAACACGGGAAAAACATACCTCTGAGTCTACAGACTGAAGCCCAATTAATAACATTTGCTCAGTAAATAATTTTCCTTACATGGACTGAAGCCTGTGTTCACAAAGCACCGGACAGCGCTGCACACAAGATGGCTCATTTGTTTGTCAGGAGTTGGGTTGGGGTTTTTTCCCTTGGTATTTCCTACTCATTGGAATGCAATTTAGGATTGAGAGACACTTTTTTTTTTTTTTAAGGCAACAGGATTTGTCTTTAAAAGGAAATACCACCAGCAACAAAGAGCACTCTTGCTAGCGCTTGTTATAGCTGCATGGGGAAGTCCTGCATGGTCTCTGCAGGTCCAAGCCTTCCCCGCTCCCTCTTACCTCCTTCCCACAGCTGCCTGTGTCACTTTCACTCACTTCCACCCGCAGACTCTTGTGCCGGAGGATCAGGATCTCCTTGGCGTGCTCCACAGGCTCGGTCTCTCCCGGAAGGGTGTGCCTGTTGTATGCCGGCCCCTGTATGTTGCAGCAGAGAGACTGCTGTTGGAGGTGGGACCATCCCCCTCTCCACAGCAGCATCCCTTCACTAGTGCCTCATCTTCCAGAGACCTTCTCCCCCCTGTAACCATCCTGCCTAGTTATGGGGAAGAACTGATCCACCCAAGTATGAGATGGGGATGGAGGGAAAACAGCCAAGAAGAGAAAACAAGACTTCAAACTCTGTTTCTTTACGCAAGATTGCCCAAGTGGTCACTGAATGACAAGACTGAGATGCACCTCTACTAGTCCAGGTGAAACACCAACCCAGTGCAACCACTCTGTTTGAGGTGCCTTCAGCCAGAGCTGCCTCAGTGTCGCTGCCCAGCTCTCCAGTGTTTTATATCAGTCTGACTTTCACATATAAATCGTGCAAGAGCATCAACAGGAATGATAAATCCTGCTGCAAAAGGTATGATCTAACCAAAGTTAAATCTCCCACTAATATCAGCAGAAGCTGGGATAACTCTGTTGCTGAAAGGGGTGAGGCTGGATTTAGACAGAAGTGCAAACAGGAGGCATACCTTCATCTTCACCCCATTCACCATTTCTATGCTTTCCTCCCAGCCATATCTAGTTGCTTCTCTCAGCTCAGCAAAGGGGCAGGAGGGGGTGGTTGATCCCTCTGTGCTGAGCTGCCCACACCAGCTGCATCCCCAAGGACTCAGTATTTCGTGCGTAATCCATAAAACAAAGGCTTAGGTGGATTTTAAGGATAAGGCTCCATGTACCACCATGTGAACAGCAATTACAATGCACAACCTCAGACAGATTATTCATGAGTTAGTCTGTAAACAGCAAGTGGTTTCTATGCTATTTACCAGTTGTACCAGTTTCATGGCAAAATCACTGAGCAGCTTTAAAACCTCTGCAGATTAATTCTCACTCAAAGCTCACTGACTGCACTCTCTTCTACGGGGAAAAACGCAATGTGAGGACAACCCCATCCCTGCTCTGCCCTGTAGGTAACCAGGAGCTGTTGCAACTGCTGGATCTGCTAACCTGATGCCTGAAGATCCATGTGCTCCTCCTTTCTCCTTTCTGGTTCTGGGTACTGATGCCTAAAATATTTCATGAAATTATAGGCTGACTGGGTGAACCTTTCAAAAGCTGTCATGCTGCAAACAGAAATGTGCCACTGACTTGGAAACTGGATCTGGCTTCACACAGCCAACTATTCTCTGCTCACAAAGAGACATCATTAGTAATTATGTAAATATTCATAACATCTGCTCAGGCTGTTAGGATAACTGAGATAACTTTTGTTATCGGACATGTAAAATACAGATCGAGGGAAGAGTTATACCGTTCTCCTTATTCGGTACAGGTTCCTTGCCAAAATTTCCTGTATATTTTCCAGGACACCCGGATTCAGAGTATCCTCCAATTTTTTGTCTGTTATGACAGTCCTGTCATTGCTGCAAAGAAAACCAGAACACCTTATTTCAGAAGATGCACAGCAGCACAACCAGTACATCCCCAAAGCCCAGTGTGCGCAGCAACCCTTTTGGATGCCACCACCAGCTGACATGACCAACAGTTAATCCTTGCAGATGGAGTTCACTGCAGAAGGGGCATTCGGTATTTGCATCTGAGCTGCGCTATCCCTGGTAGATAAGAGAGCTGTGGGGAGCTGTGGCAGAGCAGAACCATCTGTGAGAGATGAGGTGGCCATTCTGACATGCAAATATTTCACCCTGCACTCTCAGCCGATGCTCATTGTCACTGCTGGTTCCTTCAGCACACGTAATGGTGCAAAACCATCAAAAAATGGTGAGAGCATCATCCTCAGAGCACCATTTCCATGTAACTCGGGGGGATACAAGGTCAGAAATTATGTTCACCAGTGCCAGTAGAATGCTCATCCACCGATAATGTCGAATACCCACCTAATAATCTTTAAATTTGCAATTTTTCTTTGCTCCTTCCCATGGGATAGCTCAGCAGGGAAGAGCAGAGGAGGCAGAAAAGTTTGCAAAAGCTTTTCATAACCGTTCCCTCCGCGGGAGGGTTGGGAGGAGTGACGTAAACGGGACGACTGCAAAGGAGTACTTACAGCAAGGATGGGTGAGACGGGGCACGACCCAGCTGCCCTGCTTCTGCCAGCTCAATGGCATGTTTCCGCTCCAGCTTCTCATAGAGGAGCACGATACTGGATTTCGGCTGGTCGTACTCTCGAAGTAGGATCTTCTGCAGGTATTTGCTGTTGAAATATTCTAACCTGTTTGAGATCAAAACAAGACAAGCTTAGCCTCCTCCCATGACTCCCCAGCACCAAAATGGACCTGAGAAAGCCGGCAGGTTCATAGTCCACAACTGCCCTATATTCCATTATATTCCATTACCTTCTTTCCAGAAATCAATGATCAAAAAAATCAGTCCCTAATCATTTCTGCACTACAGTACATAAGCTATTAAAACATTGCCAAATGCAATAAAAACTCCCCAAAGTGGCAGATTTATCATGAACTCTTCTCTAAGTGCTACAAGTACATGCAGTCACCCCAAGGGATACAAACACTTCCAGATTCCTTCTTGAGCCCATATCTTCTCACTTTCTGCTCAAATGCAGCACAGCATTTGGGAAATATCTAACTGGTATCAAATACTGATGCTCAAGCTTGCTTCTTGTTAGCTGTTCCCAAACATGCTTGCAAGGAGCTGGGACACTCCTCAGCATCAGCGATTCCCATACTCTCCAGTGGTACTCCCAAGCACTGACATTCCTAAGAAAATCCCTGCCAGCTGCATTTATGAGTCCTTACTATGAGGTTATCTGCATCTGTGTCTGCACAGCCAAGGAATTAAACTTGGCAGACTGCTATTAGTATATTTTATGTGATTTGTATTGTTTTTAAAAAAAAACCCAATCTCCTATGTGCATAATCTACCAGGACTTAATGAGAATTGAGTACTTAGCTACAGAAATCTGCAGAGATCCTCTATAATTTGTCAGTCCACAACAAGCAGCTGTCCCTCCAAGTGCTGCAAACTCATATTTTTAATGTAAAATTGTGCACACACTAGGTTGGGGTCCTCAGATCCCACATGGGTGGACAGGGAAGAGGGCACGGGCAGTGCCGCTGTAGGCAGGGACAGGCTGAAGCCACACAAGCTGTCTGTTGTGCTGGCATGGCTCTTTCATTTCCAGCAGATTTCTTTGGACAAGAAGGGAAAAACACAATAGCAGAGGAGAAGAGAGTCTTTTTAGGGTGAAGTACAGTATGTGACCTGTAAGTGGGGAAGTGTCCTGAGAACCTGGTCTCACTTGGACAAGGAAAACTCATCACCTGCCTTGTGCCACAAGGATGAACAAGGCTCAGCTGCCCACAGTGGTAACTTACGGAATAGAAACCAGCCTCATTTTTTTCTACACATGTACACAGTTGTATTTTGGCAAATACTTACTTGTCTTTCCAGTAATACTGTCCCCAGTGTCCAGATATATCTTCAATGCCAGCCAGCAAATGATCCAAGAACTAAACAGAAAAGAGGATTTTGCTATACACCGGTTGCACGTATTGCATACGTGATGAACTCAGTCAGCAAACATCAAAAGCCAGCAGACAAAACAGGAGATGCTTTCAGCTCGGTGCACAGCACTGGTAAACAAGAAGAGGGGATGTCGGGCTAATTCCCCATCCAGTCATCCACACGTATCCCTTGGTTCTGGAGTACAATAAGTGGTTTGGCTGCTTGCTTTCAGGTCTGTGCAAGCAAAGAATAATCGCTGAGGGATGTGGATCTGCCCTTTATGATACGTACAGGATGGCTGATGGCTTGCATGTCCTGTATAATGGGCCTTGATAAGCAGGAAATGCTCATATTGAGGTTTTTGAGGACAATTTATTTCAGGAGATCTGTATCTTCAGGATATAGATGCAGATAACATACAAATGATGCTTTGACTTGAATAATAAATACTTCCCCCAGACAATTCCCACTAAATGAAATCATTGGCCATATTGTGCCCTATAGAAAAACATTATTATTGTTTAAAATTATATTAAAAATCCCAGATTGATTTTCCCACTTAGAAATTAAATCTCTGCAATTTCTGAAATTGTTTTCCCTCCTACTGGCATCTCTGAACTGGGAGAGGTCTCTGCTCTACTGCAGGTCATTGTCCCTCCATACTCAGGTACTGATGTGCCTGGAGCTTTGTCCAGCTCTAATTTTACAAAAAAAGTATTTATTTGTGGGGTCAGAGACAGCAAAATTTCAGAGTGGTTCACTCAGCCCTGCAGCATGGTACAAGTTTAGAGTTCTTACATCACTGTTTGCAGCTGTAAGGTCTGAGGACCAGCAAATGACCTGCCCCCCCACTGATCATCACTCGTGCGAGTGAGAATGTCCCAACTATCTGGACAGAGAAATAAATTTGAGGAAGAAAGCTGCTTCTGGCTTCTGTGTCCCTGATTTCTACCTGCATTGTTACCTTCTCTACTTAGCTTAATTGGTACATAGCCATTTTCAGCTCACTTTTCCTAATAAACACATTTCCAGAGATGATTTACTATTCACACACTAACAAAAGAAGAAAGTATTCTCTGTTCATGATAGGAAAAGACTCTTCAGCCAATTGAACTGTTCTGTTAACCTCAGACAAAGCCCTGTAATACAACCTAATTGTGAGGATGCCAAACAGTTTTATAAATGTCCTCAGACCTAATGTCTTTATTCCTAGCTACCCAAAAAGAAGACACAAATATTCCTGAAGGAGCCATACCCACAGAAATGTGTCTGGGCATAAACAATTGCCTTCAGAAACATAATTTTACATTGGACACAGATGCAAATGCAAAGCCTCAGCTAGGTGTGCAGAACACCCTGCTTTCTCATGGAGATGATCCACTCTCTGAAGAAGTCCCCTATAACTAGAAAGGTCAATGTTTGGATGGCAAGAGCAAGTTGAACTGAATTCCACCTTTGGGTTATGGACTTGGAGTCATAGAATGGTTTGGGTTGGAATGGACCTTGAAGATCATCTCATTCTAACCCCACTGCATCTTTCACCAGACCAGGTTGTTCAAAGCCCCATCCAACCTGGCCTTAAAGACTTCCAGGGAAGGGGCACTTCAGTCGTTCCTTACCCTCCCTTTTCTAAATTTTTTAGCAAAAATACCCAAACTGATGGTGGTTATGTGACTGGTGAACACACAGAAGTTCCCAACCCTGAAAGCAACCAAGTCTCATTTTCTTTATTTCACTGTTTCCAGAAAAGCAGAAAAGTTGGAATTAGGTTGGAGTATAAACTTTTGGGAGAACAATTATCTTTTTCTGTCATGTGTGTGCACCACCTAAGGCAACAGCAGCCTGATTGAGTCAGTGGCTGCTATTCCAATGAAAATAATAACTTATGGTTAGGAAGCTGCATAGGACTTCAAACCTGGAAAAGGACTGACCTGCAGAAGATGCAGGTAAAACTGCAGATCTGTAGAGTCCCTGGAGGCACACCACATTTCAGAAGGACCACATTGCTATCAGCAAAGCATATTGGAAATCTCTGGCCACATGTTGATGGATGCATCACTTACCCGAATATGGATCTGCTCGCCCACTGTGGGAGCACTCTCTCTTTTCCTCTTGACAGCCAATAAGTCAACGAGAGGACGGATAGTCATTCCCTGCAGCATAACCACAAACACAAAAATCAGCTTTTCTTCACATCAAGCGTTCTTAGTGTCAACAGGAGCTCACATACAGGCTTCAGGATGGGGATAGGCAGAGAGGAGAAATGCTTTGCTCTCCTCATCTGACATCTCAAAGACCACAAAAAGTCAACCAATGACTTCAAGGTCAAGCCTGTTGTTTGCTATTGCTTGTAGCCTACCAGATGGAAAGGGGCTTGAAACATTCAAAGTTCAAATGCCTGAAACGATGATCGTCCTTGAGACTTCACAGAGCACAGCCTCTGCCAGCATTTGCCTGCTAACTTTTTAAGTATAATGTGTCACAGATCATTACTCCAACGATCTCTGATGGCTAGCCGGTGGCTAAGTTTACTAATCAAAGTATCCACCTAGTGGGAAGGGTCAAGGGAAGAGTTTTAATGTCCTTTAAACCTCGTGCGAGAACTTCTAAAATGCTGCTGTGGTGCGTTTCTTAGTCTGGCTTCGGTTTGAAATGACTTTTCTAGGACATGTTTACAGCAGAAAATGATGGAGTAGTTGATGTTTATGACTTCTGAATGTCACAATTGCTGGCATGGAGGAGAGTTGAACACATTTTTAATTGCAGAAACAATTAATGTGTCATTTTAATAGCTAATAGCAATAAAATATGCATCACTATTCAGAGAAAACATCATAAAACTCACAAATTCAGAAATAACAGATATTACAAAAATTTAGTAAAGACTATGCAATTTGGTCTCTTGCCTTCACTGGATAATCAGCTGCATTTTTTTTTTTTTCATTATAAAATGGCATTTTGGAATTTTGTGACCAGGACTCCCAAATTTAGAAACATCTGAATTCCTTTGGCCCTTCCTGACCTTGTGAGCACTATGGGAATCCCGTGTGTCATTTTCAGGCCACATGTCATTTCACAACACACTTGTAAGTCCCCTGTGATGCTCCTCCACCCACCCGGGATAACTGATTTGAAGTGCATCACCCAGTGCTGATGGCTCTAGCATGGCTTACATGAAGTTTTTCTACTGCCAGCAATCCAGTAGCTAATGGGTCAGTGTAGGCAACAATTTTATTTAAAAAAAACAAACAAACAAAACCAACAAAAAACACAAAAAAAAAACAAAACAAAAACCAAACACAAATCTCTTCACAATTACTATATTTGCTAACAATTTCATGGAAGAGGTCAGAGGCCAATAGGCCGAGAGAGTGAACTTCAAATGGAGAACATGGTATTTAATTTTTAAACCACACTGAAAGGCAGAACAATAAGGGCTTTTTGTGACATTCCAGACAAGCCCACAGATCCTTGGAGGACTTTCTGGTCTACGTGGCACATATCCAGGCCTGTCTGGAAGCACTGAGGACTTGACAATTGCTCAGTCAACCTTCTCAGAATCATTAACCAGGCTTGCTATGGGAAGAGCCTTATGCAACTAAGTTAGAAAGGCCAAACCAGATTTGTTTCCTGGGTTGTTATGCACTGATAGACCCAAGTGTGGACAAGCCCAACTGCTCACACAATAGTCACTAGTCTATGTAGCATTGAGGCTTTCCAGACAGCACAGTCAGGATTCCCAAGAAAATGAAGTGGGTTTGTGTGCCAACAAGACTCCTCAGTCCTGCATCCATCGATGTGGCTGGTGGCAATGCCACAGACTTCAGAAGCATTTGCAAACCCAGGTTTCTGAAGGTTCACCTTAATACTCGCTTCTGTTATTTTTACCTCTGTTTTCTGTGCTGAGCTACAGCAATATCCTCATGGTTCAGCTTTTATGCAAGTTTACTTCCCTCCCCCCCATTCTTGTGGTGGCCTCAGCTACTCAATGGTGCAGGTATCTGGAGCCTGAGCAAAGTCTGTCTTTATAGATGCTATATTCCCTCTGAATGGCTGAAGGTCAAGGGGTCACCCCGCTGACACATACCCACAGGGGACCCTGTTTAACTCTCACCCTTTAGCATGAAGATGACATCACCAGTTGAGCTTTGAGGTTACACAAAAGCCCTTTTCCCGGTCCTGGGAAGGATTTTCCGAAGCCTCAGCAGAATGGAGCTGCTGCCTTAGAACAACCTTTGTCTGAGACTCAAGACTATCTCTGCATGAGCGGACATGCCTAGTGACCGTATCTTTTCAATTTCTGACCCACATTTGCATCTTAAAACTTGTCAACCTCCATCTAGCTATGCTCCCCCCACCCCTGGCCCTTGCTCTCCCCTTTCAGCCTGAAATCTACGCCCAGCCCAGCTGCCCTTCGGGACTCAGCTCCGAGACCATCAGCATGTCACACTTGCTGGCCATTTTGTTCAGCTTATGGTGTGGATTAGGTGGACGTGGGGAAGCACAGCCAACCTCAACCTTCTGCATTGCCCAAGTGCCCAACACCCACACCTTAAGGGTTCAGGGAGGCCAAGTGGAAGAAATTTACTCTCATGGGATGATGCTGAGCCATGGGGCAGCTGTCACCATGACCCACCATCTCCCAAAGCTCCTGCAGCTGCTCTGCACCCTCCATCCGAGGGCAGCCCTGGGTGAGCAGCTCTGCATGGACCTCATGTATTTAAGCAGAAGAGCTCCCAGGGAGATTTTCTGCACCGTGTCTTTCACAGACCCCCAACCCACTCACTTCAGTCCTATAGAGACCCACTCTTAACTTTTTGGGACACAGCACATCAGGTAGGCATCAGCCTTGCTCGCTTTGGGACCAAACTATGCCAATTTTCATAGAAATCCCAAAAGAAGCCTCACCCTTACAGTATTGCTGCTGGGCAGAAAAGAACAGGGAGACACATCCAAAATCCTCATCCCACAGAAGGCTGCGGAAATGCTGCCACCACTAGATGTCACAGCAATGCCGAGAGCTGCCTGCCTGCTCCTCCTGAGCACTGTAACTCCTTAAAACCTCAGCCAGTGCAAAGGGAGACCATACACCTGGAGGGGTGCTATTTAAGAAACAAAAGCACATTAGTAAGGAGAGCAACACCAGCACCAAGTTCTTCCCTTGCCCCAGCTGCAGGCTGACTTGCCTGGGTCCTTGCCCGCTATGCAACTGCAGGCAGGGGTCTGATGGGGCACATCCCATATGCTCCCCAAGAGCAGCCCAAGCTACAGATGTTCCTACAGCCTTTCTATAGGACTGGGCTTTGCAAAAAACACCCAAAGCTGAAAACAGTATACAAAAAAAACTAAAAAAAAAGTAGTACATTCATGCTTTAAACAAAAATAACTGCAGCTGTTTTGCTGCAAGACTGTGAAAATATCAGGCATATATACAAAATATTTTGACAACCAACCAGTGACTATTGTTGCTTCAGCTGTTGGATGCCCCAGTAAAATGGAACTCATTCTCAGAATATGTTAATAAGTCACTTAAGAAGTTCAGCTAGGTCCCTTTAAGTTGTCCCACATGTGAACTACCAAAACTGAGATCACCAAACCATTAACCTCTTAAAATTTGTGCTGCCCATGTTCAGAGGTTTTGGAGCATCTCCAGTATCTCCTATCTTCTCACCTCTGGGATCAGGAAATCTGACCTTCGTTGCTGCATGGTTCAGGCAGCATTTAATTTCACAACAAGGCCTACAATAACAAGTGGCTCTTTCTTTGCTCAAACAGCAAACTAGTCGTAGAGATTGATTTGTGTTAGCTTTGCTCTCACATAAAACATGTAAAAGCATTGCTTCAGAGAGGAAACCTATGTCAGCATCATTCTTCCCAGTTGTCACCTCTCTTACCCCAATAAGGATGGACCAGATCAAAGACAGAATAAGTTATCATGGAAAATGCCATGGCACGTGTTTAAGTCAACAACTGCTAGTCAGCCTTACAAACCTGTGACATTCTCACACCTTCTGCCTCTTTCAGTAATAATTTTGAATTTTTATATGCCTATGGCTTGATGGAGGACAAGTTTTAATGACTTGTAAATCCCTGTATCCATCTAATGGTTTAGGAGTGGTTATTTGTCTGGGAAAAAAATGCTTTCGTATCGAGAGTGGTTTTACCTGTACAAACACGGTGAAGAGGATGACAACAGTTGTTGCTGCAATGAAGAGCTTCTTTCTGTGAAAGTCAGGAAGCAAGAAAACTAGAGAGAAACAAATGGCTCCCCGGAGACCCCCATACGCTATAATGAATTGGTCTTTGCTGGTGATGGTGTTCACATGAAATCTGTTCACAAAAAAAGTCAGCACAAGAACCCCTGAAAAGCAGGAAAGAAGATGGGAACACATCAAACAAAAAGATAAATTTGATAAAACTCATGATTGTATGACATATTTTACAGTAAAACATCACCGAACTGGTAAACACCAACCACGAGGAGCTGGCCAGGGCCCAAGGCAATATATTCCCAACATACCACCAGAGAAGGGCTTTTCTCCCAGCCTAGTCCAACAGGTTTGTATTTGATTTGTCCAGATAAAAATTAATCCCCAACACATTTCTGATTTGGGGGATTACAAATGCGATTGCCTGGACACAGTTCTGGGGGCTTTGTAGGACTATAAATTTTTAGGTAGCTCATCTTGTAGCAAATTTAGTTTTTAACTCAGTGTTGTGCTTACCACAGCCCAGCTGGGAAACCAGAGTTTCCTCCAAAAGGACTCTGAAATCTGCAGAGGAGTTTTAGTGTCATCCCGCTCCCATGACTGCAGATCCCCAGAACACACCGGTTACCTGGTGACTTGGTGTTAAACATTAGCTAAATACTGACCCAACAGCAACTATTGGCAGTATAAGATGTGTTAGCCCTTTTATTTTGATGGCAGTTAAAGATTTTAGGGCAATTGTATGGGCATGTGCCAGCCGAAACTTTACTCATGTAATGATACAGAGCCAGACTCTGAGAACTGAATTGAAATATGAATTGATTTATTCTAATTGGTGATAACAAACGATTGCACTGCTTGGATGATAAATGCTCTTGAGGCAAACCATCAGCAACAATTTAGTCACAAGTTACCCTCCACTTTCCAAAAGCTTCCAAGCAGGAGCTTGGATCAGTTACTATATTCTGCCTGTGTTAATGTTGTTTCTTCACATATCTTTCCAAGATTTATACTATATGAATTTAAGACCACATAAGGTGACACAGCAATTGATGTAATTTATAGTCACTGGCAAATACATAAACAGATTCAGAAAGGTACAAAAAGTTGGGCCTTAAATCAGTAAGTCAGTAAGATTTTAATACAAATGGATAAATATTTTATTTCCTGAAGATTAATGGCCATTTTGAGCACTGATGACTGTCATTGACTTTTGCTAGGAATTAGCTGGATCCACATCACTACTGCTTTTCTAAAGCGTGTTTGTAAAGCATCTCTGAAGAAACACACTTCAAAAATAGTGCATTTGTAATGTACATACCAAACAACTAAAAACATCTAAACTTTGATTGCACATCAGACCAATTTGAAGAAAACAAAAAGCTGGGGATGTTCAGACACAGAGAACACAATTAACTGAACCTCGCAACACCTTCCCTGTCCCCAAGCACTGTGAAGCTCCTGCCCAGACCAGCAGAGGAGAAGTACATTGGTTTCAAGGTTCTTTGTACTTTGGATCACATCTCCGACTACTGTTAGATGAGGCAGTGCTAATGATTCAAAGGAACAAAATTTACCTGAGCTGATATCCTGGCCTTTGTCCTAATTTAATCCTTCCTCATAAATTATTATTAGCATTCCCTAACTAATTCAAGGCCAGTTTGCTCCTAGAGATGACATACAATTAATCATTTTGAGCAGAGTATATTTTCCTCTGGAGATACACCTTGAGAAAGAGCAGGAGGAAATCTCTCCAGTGTTTGGGTAACAGCAGAATACTAGTGCTGTCATGCAATGAATGCATTTTGCTTTTTAGGTGATCCCTCTTATATCAAAGCAATTGCAGTCCCCAGGCTTCAGCAGAATCATTTCTCATTTAAGAGCACTGGGAGGGTTCAATAAAGGACTAGAGTACACCTTACACACCAACCCCTGCACTGCCAACCCAAAAGTCCCCAGTTCCTGCAAGCAAACTCTGTGGGTGCCTCCCATTTCTGGATCAGTGTCTTGAGCATGTCCAGAGCTGCTGGATGGGTCTGAGCAGGTCAGGGGCTAATCTCAACCACCACCTCCAAGGCAGGACTTTCCCAGCCCAGCTTCATGCAGCTCCCTGCCTGACTCACATCCCCCTGGCACACCTATGGCTCTCTAGCAAGGTGCTGCAGAGAAGGGACACCCTATTCAGGATCAGCTATGCAAGATGATTTTCAGCCCCAGTTTGTGTGTTCTTATTTAATTCAAAGGGGATTTTGAATATAAAGAGGGTTTTCTTTCCTGGCTGCAGCGCTGAGCCCTTCTCTAATAACATGCTGCATGATTTGAGAATGCAATCAGAAGAGCTGCGGTTAGAGAGCCAGAGGATTTTCAGTGTGCTTTTGAAACGTTACTATGTTCCTTACATCTTGCAATTAAGTTTTTTTTGAACTAAAAAAAGTCAAAGTCACTCAGAACTTTTCATTTTAGCAAACAATTTCACAAAAAACCTTTTAATCATAATAAAACATTTGAATGGATGCACAATTAATAAGCGTGTTTCCAAGTGCATTTATAGTGCACAGTTATTAAAACAAACCTTGGCATGTATTAACAGCTAATAAAACCCATTCTGCTATGTCTTGCTAATCATGGTCTGCCCTATTTACACAATTTCTTGAAGTGTCTATCAAATATGAGTTCACTCTGTTTGACTCAGTCGTTTGTAAACAAGAATCCCAGCGAATGTTTTCCAGCTCTCAAATTCTTTGCCAAAATGTGTGCTCTGTTACATTTGCAGATATAGTTAATATATGATACCATCCATAAATGAGAAGGTAGGCACTCTGCACTCAATCAGAACAGGTGGAATTAACTGCACACTGTAAGAGGCAATGGAGAATCAGCCTCTCTGAACACCAAATCAGTGCAAGGTACAACTGGGGACCAATGGTAAAACACTGCATCTATTTTTGTGGTCATTTACAACGCACAAAAATGGAATCCCAGACTCTTCTGGGAGCAGGACTCAGGTTTTCACTGTAACTGATCTCAAGATTATTTTTAGCCCCTCTACCTCCTGCAATCCCTAAGTCTTTGTCACGTTTTTACTGTGAGGTTGGTCAGACACTGCAATAGGTTTCCCAGGGAAGTTGCAGAGTCTCCATGCATGGAGATAATCAAAAGCTATCTGGACACAGTACTGTCTAGCTAACCCTGCTTAAGCAGGGTGTTGGACCAGATGATCTCAAGAGGTCCCTGCTAGCCTCAGCAATTCCCTGATTTTGTGCAATTCTGTCATTCTCAGTCCTCATTTGAAGTTCTTGAGTAGAAGCTGAAACATCCTCACATTTTTGCCATTTGCCTCCATTTTAGGTCCCAATTCTCATCTACCCAGAAGCAAGCTGTGTAAAGCAGAACAGCATCTCCAGGAACAGCTGTTTGAAGGTTCCTCCAGTTTCCCATTTAAGGATTCTGCTCTACACAAACTTGTTATGAATTAAATCCCCTAAATCTCTGCAATTCACAACACACAGTCAGAGACCCCATGGTTTTACACGGCTCTCTGATCCCAAGCTATGTTCTTACAGTCTCCCTCATATTGTGAAGATACCAAGGGACTAAGATACACTGAAATGGAAGAGGAGATCATGGGAATCAAAGAAGAGTCTAAGACAGAGGTATCAATAAAATTGATGTCACGAGAATTTCTATTTAGCACCAGTGCTGCCTACAGCGAGTGTGCAGACTAGGAAATTGCAGTAAGACCTAAGACTTGCTTTTGAGCCAGACACCAGTGATGGATGATGAGGGGAAGCATCAGCTGGGGTGTCCTGTTTCAGTCCTTGCATTCACATCTGTGATAACCACAAGTACTGAGGGAGCAGGAAAGGGTGATGGTGGGGGCAGGAGCATTGTCTCACTTAATGGAATCACATTTTTCAGTCCCGTAAATAAATGAATAAATCTGTAATTTCACCATACCTAGTGCTCTCCAAATGAGACAGAAAATGACAGTGAAGCAAATGTATGGCCAGTTCCACTCATGGTTTTCTCCAATGGTGGAAACTCCAAGAAAGATGAAGATGAGGGTATCACTAACGCTGCTCCACATCTTCATGAAGTATTTGACTGTGGTGTGAGATTTCAGAGAGATGTTGGCCTCCACGTAACGTTTCATGCCCATGGCACAAGCAATGATGCTGAAAAAAATGAAAATGAGACAATAAATTTTTCTACTTAAGTACAAAAAATTGACACATTGTCATTTATTAAAAAAAAGAAAAAAAAAAAAGGCTTCATGAGGTCTTAGATATTTGCAGACATCTCATTGGGTAGCGATTCGCTTCCTATGTCAGTCCAATAATACCAGGAGGACCACCAGGACAGCAAATACTATATCTGTTGACCAGACTGTCTGAATCTGGTTTTCAACAGATAAACAACTCACCATCTGTTGCATTTATCATTGTCACAGAGCAATAGCGACAATTAACTACATCCAACTCTTCCCACAATACACTATTTTCAGTTCTTTAACCTTGCCAAACTTTAACCATCTGGGACGAAGCGTTTCATGCTTAGGAGCCCACATTACCTATTTTTCCCGGATGAGAGAAAGACATTTGAGGGAATGGGAAACTTGTTTCTCAGCATGAGAAGTGTGTAAATAGGTTTCGCATGAGTTTGGTCGATATCTAGTTACTACAGCTGATTCCTGTAAGACTCATAATCCATGTAGTTCAAGAGCAGCCCGAATGCTGCTCTCCTTCACTCGAGGGATCAAAGCTAAGCTAAAGCTGAAGAAACTCAAGCATACAACATACCTCATACCATATATTTCTAAGCCTGAATGGACTTGCACTGTACATTATTTGGGCACAGCTAGAAAGCCATTGACTCCATGCAACCAAGAGACGATAAAATGCTCAAACACACTCATAAGGCTGCACAACGAGACAAGACATGCTGTCACTATGGTCAGTCCATTTGACTTCCTCAGATATTGCATAGCCAAGGTCACTTCAGAAGCATGTAGCACCAATTAAAACTTCTGCCTTGCAATTTTTCATGGATAATTGGTTCTTCAAGTTACAGAGTACATGTGGTTAGCCTAATTCATCAGCTTTTCAAATCAATATATTTTCAGGCCAGCAGCCTTAGAAGGTCAAAACAATTGAGCGCTCAGAGAACTGAAGCTCCAATTTTTATATTTTAACCTGGCCAGAAACATTTTGGGTTTAATATTGTAGCAGTAACAGAAAAACTGGTTTATGTTTCCAACATCTGATTTCCATTGGTCTTTGGTAAGGCCATCCACACAGTTTTATTGCATTAAAAATTCCTTTCACAGAGGATGTCGTGATAAATCTCTCTACATCATACACAGACAAGCCCACAGAGAAGTAGATCCCCCAGCTTGCAGAAGTGCACCTGGGTCTGGCAGACTGACTACGAACACCAGCTGTGACCAGGACAGGTAAGTGACCCATATAGGTGCACATAGGTGTTAAGAGAGGTGGTAGCCTTCATGGCATATAATCCATAATGGATCCTCTCAGAAAAAAAGAAAAATAAACCACCAAACAAAACACAACAAAACAAACAAGTCAAACAAAGAACATTTTCAGAACTGTTTAGCAGATTGGGTTGCATTCACAGAATTTTGGACTATGCAGAACTGATTTTTTTGGCAATCAAATTATTTTTCAGAGAAACAAACTGCCAAGACCTGCTTCTTATAATACAGTATTCCCTGGTCAAAAATGAATGAATTGTTTGAAATCAAGAGATATATATAAAAGAGGCATTTATAATTTCACAATTATAAGACCAGCAGTGCAGGAATCAGCTGCCTTTGCAATTGTTTTGCTTTAGAAAGAATGCATTATTCAAATGAATAGAAAATTGGTTCCATAATGGGTACAGTAGATTGTGATTGATAGAAGGAGACACCATTAGGATTGAATGTTTTCTGCTCTGTGGTGATTATGCAGCATATTTATTTCACTGTTCTGACTTATGCTTCTATAAATAGGCTTTCTCTTACCTATTCCCAGAGCTGGAATTGTTTTCAGTAATGATAGAATATTGCTCCTATTAACCATTCAAGGAAACAAAATCTGCAAGATATAGGAATGGTTTACATCCAAAGGAGCATCATTAGTTTTAAAACAGACCTCCCAGATACTCCTGTGTCTAGCCAGTACCTGACTTATTTTTATTTTCTTTTTATCTTCAGTATTAGCAGACTTACAGTTGTTTACACCACAGACTGTAGCTATCAATGCACTCTAAGTGCATTTCATAGTCTTTAGGGAAATATGAAATAGTTGTGATCCTCAGCACCAGCTGACTTGGTTTAGGTAGGAGAACCAAATGCAACAGATATCAGCCCACAGAAACAAGGACTGAATCACACTGTTTTTCATCTGCCTCTGCTTTCCAAGGTGAGCTTTCTTTGACCATTAGGATTATTATATCTGTTTTTTTCCCAGCACCTGCTTTACAAGTGAAATGCACAATAAGGTAAGGAGAAAGCTCAGTTACCTCTCGAAATTGAAAGACCTAGCCCATAATTATTCATTTTATTGAAAGACCTACCCAATAAAAAGAAAAATAAATTAACTGTATTATCTATAAATCACAATTTGTGAAAGACTGAATTTATAGAAACAAATAGCTTTGCTTTGCTGATCTGAAAAGTTGCACGGGAATACGTGAGATGGTATCTGATACAGCACAGGACCCAGCTGCAGGACACAGGCAGTCCTTGTCTGCTCCATGCTGCTATACACTTGTTGTACCAAAGCTCCACAGAGTAAACCCTTCAGTGTTAAACTGGTTTTTAGATTGAAGAGTTTATAGAACTGACTGCGCTGTAGTAAATTGCAAGCAGTTTGGGTTTAGTGCCTTGAAACATTGATCTCTGACAACTTGGGCTGGAATTGGTCACCAAGATTCAAATATCACTGGAGACAGAGATGATGGATGACAACCTCACTCGGAGGACCAGATAAATTCAAGAGCTTTGTCTCAACTTCTTCTGGCAGTAAGCCTGAATCTTCAAAGCAGAGGTTTCCATTAGAGCCCTCCGCTCCCAAACAATAGGAATATTTCTTGGTTTTAGCTCCACAGGGAATACACAATTCTCACCCCATCACTCACTTTGCCCTGTCACCGTAAGGTCTCCCTCAGTGCGCCTTTGGGGCCATCACCCAAAGCTAGCTGGTAGGTAGGGCATGCCGATCAGGAGGGTGCTAAAACAGACGTGCTGTAAACTCAGACCAAACATTTCTGAGGATTTGATAAAATACTCCTTGCAGCTCTTCAAATGTTAGTTTTGACTGGGACACACATGGAAAATAACAAAATATGCCAAGAAAGCCTCTTCTGGCTCTGCCAAACCCACTAGACATCTCGCTGTTTGAATGTTCAGGGTTTCCAAATGAAAAACATGGAACTCAAAAAAATTCCTCAGTAACCTACATAAACCCATCAGCTGTCTGAAGCTCACCCATCTGGATTGCTTGTGACTTGCAGCTATTACCATTGATGTGCAATTGTGTAATGTGTGAAATGGGGTTACATGTCTCAGATCTTCCACAGGCTTTTATACTTGCTGCCATACATAGATTTCCAACTGAGCAAATTTATGTTAAAACTTTTTCTGATACTTTGCAATAAATACAGCCAGAAAGCTTTCTTGGACAGGTGAAAAGCTGGGATATACTTACGCCACAATCCCTGAAAGGTGAAACATTTCAGCAGTGAGGTAGGAAAGATAGCTGTACAGGAAGACAAAAAGTGGTTCAATGACACGGATATCCTTGGTGAATCGCGTGGTAAAGGCAGCGGTCATCCCAAAAGTAAGACCTACTAAAACTCCTCCTAGCCCAACCACAAAGAATTTTCCAACTCCAGCAAAAACATCTGCACTTTTGATGGTTGGCATTTCACAGAAAGATCGAAATAGCTTGTAGAGCACCTGGGTGAAAAATGAAAGACAAAAGCAGCCTTTAACAAGATATTCACCAGACATGGGCATATGTAGCAATGAGATTAAAATACTTTGGTGGGATTTCTGCCAGTGCAGGGTCAGCGTCCTTCTCTGGAGGTCAGGCTCCTACCAGGGGAGTGCTGTGGCACTCACATGCATTTCTGTCTCCAGACATAAAGCCAAAGACCTGTTCACCTGAAACCTTCTCAGGACCTCAGATCAGAGAAGTGGACCAGGAGTCCTCCGCTAGAAGAGGCCACTGATGCCTTTTCCCTCTGCAGACCTCACATCTGACCTCTTAGCACCAGCCCATCCACCCTCTGAACGTTAAATACTGAAAATAAAGGCTAGCCCATACCACTGTCACTGCGTCGTTCAGGAGCGATTCACCAAAGACCAAAATGTGCAGCTTTTCATTGACGTGTATCTCTTCGAAGACCGCTAACACCGCCACGGGATCCACGGCGGCAATCAGGCTGCCGAACAAGAGGTTGTGGAGCAATGACACATCCTGCAGGTGAAAGGCTTTCACCTGGCAGATCCCATAGAGGGAAAAGCCAATCCCAAACACGTTCCATATTGTACCCACGACTGCGTAGAGGAGGATAGTGCCAATGTTCTCAAAAAACGGACGGCTGGGCATGAAGTACCCCGCATCTAGGACGATGGGTGGCAGCAGGTAGAGGAAAAAGATGTCACTGTCCATAACAGGTGGTGACTTGTCGTTTAAGCCATAGATGATTCCCCCCATGATAAGTCCTACAAATATCAATAAGCAGCTTTCGGGAACGACAGAAGGCAGCTTGTTGTATAGATGAAACCCTGGAAGGGGATGGACAGATAAAAAACATTATCTCACCGGCCCAAACAGGCTGAAGAGCACCAACCAGTTCCTCATTGGGGTGAGGAAGCTTCCCATACTCCCATCTTCAGCAGGCTACACATCTTTAGGACTTGGTATGTTATTTCAGGTTCCAAGATTGGAGAAGAGGTGAAGCAAAGGCCACCCCTGCCCACACCATCCCCACAGAGACCTCTGTCCTTCCTCACCCTCTCAAGATGCCTTACCTATTTTGGCCAAGGATGCAAGCATGATCCAGAGTGTGATTTCAAAGGGGACTTGAACATGCTGATAATCCAGAGAGAAAAATGCGTGCTCTGTGGATTCGTTGCCCTGGTCTTCCTCGGCAGCCCAGCTGATTTTCTCCGGGATCACGTCCTCCAGCAGCGACATCAGTGGGAAACCTGGCAGGGCTCTGACCCTGGTGGCTTGAAGGACAGAAGAGAGCAAGGACCCAGCTAGGACAGCAGCTGCAGCTTTGCACCCTGGCCTCTGCTGCTATGTTTGTCCTGGAAGCTGTCTGCCACGAGGATTTGGCCACTGGCTGCTCCCACTCTCCCTGCTGCAGGCGAGTGGTTGGGAGCACTGACAGAGACAACAGAGCTCAGCTCACCCTCGTTGCACGGGTTGCTGCAAAGAGAGAAGCAACCGCTCCGCCTCACACTGACTCTCCTCCCTGGTCCATTAGTTTCCAGCTGGGAGACTATGCTGGAGAATCAGGCCCTTTGGCACCACGTGTCCAAACAGGCAGAGGCTCCTCCTGCAGATGCTTCCTTGAAGAAAGATCTCATGTGCCCTTAGACCAACCACCCGTATATACATGCTTGAAAAAGATACAAGTTGCATTTTAGTCCTAACTCTTGACATGTTTTGGCTTTCAGTCTCTCAGAAATACTTCTCAGAGGGAAAAAAACCCAAAATCTTCACTGCTGCTAGAGCAGCCAGGCATTGCTGGAACAGGTCGCACATAAAACAGCCCCATCCAGAAACTTACATCTTACAGTGGACTTCAATGGATTTCTCCAGTCCCCACAGAAAGAACACGTGGCAGAAACATTTCTGATAATCACAGTTTCCATTTGGTAAATCAAGCAAAGCACACAGACTTCGTATGCTAAATACAGAGCTGCAGCAGGAAGAGTAAGTTTCAACAATTTCTTAAAGCTTCTTCCTATAGTAAGGGCTAACAGGAAAAGTTATTTCATCTCCCTTCACTACTTGAAAATGGCATTGAAAAACTGAGCTTGCTGAGAAAAGGTGGAAAGACAGAAAAATAGTTATCTGCCACAGGTTTAGATGTATTCATAATATAGAGAAAAAAAACCCATATTGAGCCAAATTCTTCCACTGTGGAGTTTCATTAAGTTGATGTTTCAACAGGGATGAATTTGGTCCAAAGAACACTTGTAATTAAAATACAGAGGCCCCAGGCTGTTGCTAGACTGATCGATGGCCTATTTGTTTCTCTTCAGCTGCCTAAATGACACCAAAATTGAGCTGCCAATAATAAACTGGTGACCTACTTCTTTGCTGTAGAGTCAGAACCCAACATCATGCAGACAGAGACCCTGGGTTTCTCAGTACCACATGAGCTCCCTGTTTCTGATCTGATTTGTAAAGCAGGAGGAGAATAAACTTTGGGAGACAGGAGAGATGCAGTGATGCACTCCAGGAGTGACTTTTTTCTGCTTTACCACAGTTAATTTAAATTTATAGTGTGTCTTTGCCACGCTTGCTGACTTTAAAGCAAAGCAACATTCCTCTCACAGTGGTCTTTTAGCAAACTAAGCTTTTAAAATTTGGTGCCACTTCTCCCTTTGTATATTCGATAAATAAAACTGCAGGATGGACACTCAGAGGACAGAAATCCCACAAGGTTTTCCTCCATGTGTTTTCCATCATTCAATTCCATAGGGTCTGGGATGGGGAGAAGAGGAAGAAGTGAGGAGATGGGATCTTGTGTCACTCTGAAAGAGAGAATACAGTGCTCTTAACAGAAGTTAAGAAGTAATTAAGAAGTTACTTAGTCAGGGCTAAGAGTTGGAAGCAGTTCCGAGCCTGAGCTCACATGCCAAGCCATCCTATTTCCTCTTTCTGCTGAAATACTTTGTGCTGAACTTGGGAGTTGGAAGGCTTGTTCCAGTTTGGTGGCATGGAAAAGGAGTTTTGCCAACCTCCCATTCCCCCCACCCCAAAGAAACCATATTGATTTTCACTATTCTCAGGAAAACAAGCAAGAAAGTTAATATTCTGCTTACATTTACTTTAAGCCAAAAATGAAATGTTTGTATCTTGGACAAAAAAAAGACCTGCAGCGTGGAGCTCAATAGCACTATCTGGAAAATGGTTTTGTGTGTAGAATCAATATCTATTTGATAATGGAGCCAGGAAAAAAAAAAAACAACCAACCAAAAAAAAAAAAAAAAAAAACCACAGTCACATTGGGACAGTATTTGAGGAAGGTCAACAGAGAGGATAACATTAAAATATGCTCCATTTTCCAAATAAAGTTAACTGATAAAATCAGGATGTTAAGGACAAAACAACAGTGAAGCAAAAAGACACATATTATACTTACCTACCTTAACTGCTCACCAAACCTCTCTGTCTGAACAGAGCAAAACACACTGTGGTTCTTCAGAAAATGATATAAAATGTTAACAGAAGGGAAAAATATTTTGGACATCGTATTTCATGACGGTAAGAACCTTCAAGTTTGCTTTTAGGATTTTGAAACTCCTCTTTTTTTTCTGTCTTGAATTGTTTTACCCTGAAGTTCTATATAAATAAGGTTGCTCCTTCCCTTAAATCCTTATATATATCACTGTTCATTATATTAGTTAGAAATAAACCAAAGGACAAAGACAAAACATTGTTCCAAAGTTCCATGATAACACAGTATGTGGTGTTCCTCTTGTAATGGCTATTGATATTATTGAGCCACTTTTTAATGCGAGTACCATTTAATCATATGTTTATTGACTTGCTTTCATTTTTTTCCAATGTAATGTGCTTTTGCACATTTTTAGGTTTCAGGGCCAGATTCTGGTCCCCATCATTGTATCGATGGATAACTTGCTCCTGCTGGAATGAAGAGGACTATGAGAGGAACAGACCATTGTGTGATATGGCAACAGTGACCAGAATTCAGGGTCCTGCAATGAAAATGTTACATTAGATTAATAGTTTTAACTATTGTATTATGCTCCATAATCAATTGCAACAAGTTATTTTCCTTACTGACTTGAAAAGTGAAAGGAAAGATGTGAAGTCTTTTCTCTTACCTTCCTGATGTGTAATTACTTCTATGCTCTAACTTACGCCTCCTCTTTTTTGCTACGAACGCACGTATCACCTCATGAAAAAATAAATATTGTAATTTCCATCACCTCCTGAAATTCATATACCATACCATTTATGAAAGACAACTTTGAATAAGCTCGTGCCATGAACTCATGGGACATTTTCCCCTCACTGCAAAGGGACTGCAGGATTTCCCACTGCTGGGACTCCCACTGATCTCCACTCTTCAGTGCAATTCAAGTAATCTTTGTAGAATTATTTCTTTCCACAATTGCCTCTGTTAACTTTCTGACTTTGCAGTCTCCACGGGACCTTCGTAGGCACTGTGAATGCTCCTCTGCATTCCTCCTAGCTATTCACCCATCACCCACACACCAGGCAACACTGCTGACCCCGTGGCCACCAAGCCACGGCACTGGCAGCACAGCAGGGATGCTCTCCTCTACACTAGTAATCCTTTAAACCTAAACTGCCCTTCTGTGCCTTCTTCCCCAAAAATATTTTGGCTTCCACTGTGTTATCACTTCTGACAGACCTGGGACAAGTCTAGTTCTGCAAATCCCCTACTCTTCAAAAACCATGAACCTTCCCTACAGCCACTTCCAAGACTTTTTGACTTTGATAATATAGACAGGATATAGCAACCAAATTTTCACCTCATATAGTTCTCAGAAGACAAAAATTCTGCATCTTCCCCCCCCCCCCCCAGGAAACACTTAACTTCTGCCCACAGACAGCCCCAGAAGTAATATGGTAGATTATTTCCATGGGAACTCTCAGCTTCCTCTGGGAAAACCCTTCAGTGGGCCACGCTGAACTCTAGAAATTTTGTTTAGAGATCACTCAGATGATGTTTTAGTGTTATCACCTTTTTTTCCCCCTTTTTGTAGTATAACTTTTTTCCAGCTTACCCTGAAAAAAATCTTCCTTTTTTTTTGCAGAAAGCAGCAAAGAGGTTCCATTAAAAGAATCCTGCCCCACAACCAAATTAATATCCAGGAGCCTCTCCAAGAAAGCTAAACCAGGGTGGCAGTTTGGTTCCCTCTCCATTCCTCACACCAAGCAAAAATTATACATCCTCATTTAAGCTGGTTCTGCACTGTAACAGATACAGCTCTTCGCCAAAGCTGTGGGGCACACGTAGAAAAGCACCTAAAAAGTTGCCCATACGCTGCATCTAATCAGCTTGTTGTAAAAAGATAAAGTATAACTGCTGCTGATATCTACATTTGGTATGTAAATATGATTTTTCCCACTAACAGCAGAAAGGCCATTTGTTTAGATGCATTGTCTAAAATTTCAAGGAGAAAGCCATTCTCACAAATGTGCAAAAACTCTCTTTTCCTCATTAAAATGGAAACTGCTTGTATTTTCACATATAATCACCTTAATTTTCAGCTTATCTTCCTCATTGCCTGCATTTTCCATTACATTTTAATGGGCACAGTGAAGACTCTGCATAAATCCTGGGACAGAAGAGTACATACTTCCACCCATATGCAAACCTGTGAGCAAACACAGAAAATGCACAAAGCAGACAGTTTAGCAAGATTTAACTGGAACTGAAATTAAGACCAAGTCCATCATCACACTTCTCTTGCTGGGAAGGATTGCACTTGCAGCTATTGTGGATAGCAGGAATGGAAAACCCCTTAAAAACCAAAGCCATAGCATGGGTTTTTCTCAGTGTATCACAAGCCATGAATATATTGAGAAACTTTGTGTTGCAGTGAGCTGACTCCACACTCACAGCAAAGCTAGGGTTTCCAGTTCTGTGTAAACAGCAGAGGGAAATCAAAGCTAGCAGCCCTCTTTGGGGTTAATTCAGCTGCAGTGACACTACCAAAATAAACACGTAAGCAAGCATTGACTAACTGGCCAGCACTGCTGACAGATGGAGCTAACAGTTTCACAGAGTTCAGAGCTGCATATTTCAATTTTACATAACTGAAGTTATATTTAAGGAAAGATGCTGTTTCCACTTACCCTCAAGGAGAAGCAGTGTTAATGTGACATGGAAATCCCCTGGGAGTCCTAGTGCTTCCTCTCCAGTTGGTTTTAAAGACACAGCCCTTCTGATGTCCTGCAGTTACCCCTCGTGAGGTGAAGCTCCTCAGCCCCTTACTCACCTGCCTTTCAGCACTTACACAACCATCAGTAAATAAAGCCCCAGGAAAAGTGGCGAGATGCCAGATTGGTTCCAAGAAATGGCAATTTAACAAGACAGCAACAGCAGTGCCGTATTATTTTATCCCTGAAAGACAGCCCCAAACAATTATCCCAAACAAAATAAAGTCCTGATAGACATAAGCCCACAAAAAGACCCAGCACATATTGTGCAAGTTTCAGTAATTCAACTCCGGACAGCCCTGCTGCCAACTGATGCACAAATATTCCTCCAGTCTTTTTGCCTTCCCCAGAGCACAGCCTTCAAGGGAAGGGGGAATATCTGCAATCCCTATGTAGGACAGGATGGAAGAAGGAAGGTCTTTGGCCCCTTGGAATTCATAGGTCAATACTAAATATTTTATTCCCACCTAGAAGCCCGCAGGCAGCCAGGACGTAGTACATGGCAGCAGAAGAGTTCATTAGCAGCTGGGCACTCATTTACCAAGCAGCTGCTGACCCAAACAGGTGATTTATATTCCCAATAGATTGATGAGGTTATCACAAATAAATTGAAGGAGATGCAGGCAGGAATTAAGTGATGATGTTCTTCTGGTAAAGAAAAAGAGAATTAGGTTAATTAAAATCAAATAGCTAAATTTTAGAAACCTGTATGTAAAACAGGAGCAAAATGGGAAAAACACATCAATATTGCAATTTCATGTATAAACTAGTGGAGAGAAAGCTGGATTACCATCTTTCTAGATTTTAACCTGTAGAATGTAAAAATTGATGGAAGCTGTTATTCTGTACAACTGGGAATTCTTTTTGTGGGAAATAATCCTCCAGAAGAGAGGTGAACTTTGAGATTTATTTGCAAAACAGTTGTAAACCTCTGGAAATCCTGAACTAAAAGGTACTAAAAGGTAAAATCATCATTTGACAGGTACCAGAAAAATTAAGACACCTTCTGTAGGGGCTTATTTCCCACCACTGACAGAAAGCAGGCTGGGGAATGACATCCTACTACAGCTCTCAGATCTACCCAAATAACTAACTATGACTTATACTCCTCATACTACTAAGGTCAATAGGAACTTTCGATCAGGCAAGGATGTCACTTCAGTCTTGGACATGTACGAGTCCAATTTTATTAAATTATTTGCTACATACTCAGCAGAAATTGTCTTTGCCTGTCATTTTAATCAGGGGAGAGAGGTTCTTACTTTGGCCACCCAGCTCACTTTTCCCACAGCAGCAGATTCTTCTCAGTCCTGCCAGTCACTTAGCTACAGCAATTTCTTTTCTTTCATCTGTGTGAAAACACCCATCCTACCACAATGCTGTCATGGAAAAGTCTACCTCAGACTGAAGACTACCTGCAAAAGTAACATTAAAGATTGGAAGTTGGCCATTCAAGATGAAAAACAAAGAGCAAGAATAGGATTTTCAAAGGCAGCTGAGGGAAATGGATGCACAGTTTTTAAGGCAGTACCAATCCCATCTTCCTACAACTCCAAGATCAAAGTATATAAAAAGCTGGGAAACCCCTCAAAACCACAGATACTCACCCTGCTCAGACAGTGAACTGGCTCAACACTTAGACAAACTCATTCAGACAATCTATCAGACTGACTAGCCTTGTCAGCCAACTATTTGTTTTATTTTGGAGCTTTGGGGTTTGACCCCAAATCTCATTATACATACTGTAGTAATCCCACATGCTTGCATATGAGTGTGTGTTAGACATTATATACATAATTCATTGAGATTCCTCCACCTAAGTTCCAATGCTAAAAGACATTGCAAGGCACCAGAAAAGGTTAAAAACCTTAAGATACAGGAAGGTTTTGTAGTTCCCTTTCCATTTCACACACTGCTATATTTAGCAGACTGTTTGACACCACATACAATGACGCACACAGCGGTTGCATTCTCTTCCTTCTCCTCCAAAAGAAGCCCCATGCCATGAAGTGCAGTCTTTACATAGGTACAGCTAATTAAAGGTTCAGTACACTTTTTTTCTGCAAATTTCCTTCTCTGTATAGGCCAAAACAGGCACAATTTTAACTCTAAGCCCCATCATACAGTTTCTATTACAGTAAATGCAGCTAATTAATAAGCTAAATTACTTGAATTAAGAGCTTCAAGGTGAACCCCTTGTGAATTCAGATCTTCACGACATTCTGAGGCATTCTTTCAAGCCCACTGATACCTTCATTATAAATGCCAGCTCAGGGATGATTTTAACAAAAGCCTAACAAATAAAGATGCTGTATTTGGAAAAAAAAACAACAAAACAACCCAACAAACAAGCAAAAACCCCCAGTGAAATCCAACAAACAACTTTGATCTCTTCAAAGGACTGATCAGATGTCAAGGGCATTGATTTACAAACAAAAATATGTTTGCATTTGATGTGTTATTACCTAGAGATTACAAGATCATTCATATTCTCTTAGAGGGTTGACAAGACTTAGAAAATGAGTATTAATGCATCAGAGATGTGTCTCAAAGAAAAAGGTGGGTTTGGTTTACATTAGTTGTTTCATAGCAAATTTCACCAAGAAGCTCTGCTTTATAACTCATCCCATCCCTGTGCATTGAGTGGCATCAGGAACTGGATGAAATGATTTGACTAGCAAATCAGCATGCATTGCAAAGCTTACAATTGTACAAATAGTTTGTTGCTAGATTTTGGATTTCATGATTGTAAACCCAGAACTGCAGGCAGGTCAAATTATACTTAGTCATAGTGCAAATATAGAGGGTTTCCTTACTAGAAGGATACTTCGGCAGACCAGGTAACAGTCTGGTTCATTTATCATTTTGCAATGATAAATGACACAGTGATTAATTTCCAGTTGAAGCACTTACTGGGAAGTAATAGAAAAGGAAAAAAATGGGTCTGAAAGCTAAGTAATGAAATTCCCATATCAAAATCTACATTTAAATTTCCAAATGAAGATGAAGAAAGCTTGCAGTACCTTTTCTGGAATGTTGCAATTAGCTTGCTGAGGTTGCAGGAGCTTCATTTCCAAGGAAATAAAGGCAAAGTCCATTTACTAAAAACACAAATGGAACATAAAACAATAACATACTGACAGAAAGCTGAGTGGATTTCATCAAAGAGGAAAGGATTTATTTCACAAGAAAACTTTTTTACAGAAAATTAAGTACTTGTACAAAACTTGAACAACTATTTCACCTAGACTTTCACTGTAACACACTCCACCTTCAGTACAAATGTACAGATGCAGTAATATCAGTGTCTTCATTCATGTACCACATCGATATATTTCCTATGTATGATCATATATACAAAATAATCCAGAGTCCTGAACAACTCCATCTGCTGCCAAGATTTTCAAACCAAAGAAGTATTTTCTCAGCCACTGAGATCAAGCTTTGCAGCAGCAAAATCCAAACGTGAATGTCCAAAACTTGGGCTTCAACCACACAGCCCAGAGTCCAGCAACAACTTGACTCTTACTTACTGGGGTGGATCAGTCTCTTGGAGCAAAGTCTTACCAGCACATGTCTTGATTGTTTTTTTCTTACAGGAGTCAATCCAATGGTACCCAAGTACAACTACTCATACAGCCAGTGTCTTAGGAGGACAATATATACATCACAAAAATACAGTTAACTAGCATTTTAGAGAGAAATTAATTTCAAACTCTGTATCAGAAAAAACCCAAACAGTGACCTTTACTTCCCCTGCTAACAAAGTATAGTTTAAGCTGTAAAATATTCATTTGAAAAAGTCTGTAGTGTGTAAATGTTTTATTTTTCAACCTAATCCTTGGAGTGAAATATTCATACCCAAATCATATCCATCTCTTCAGCCAAGTGTATCACTCATGATGTAAACTGCATCCTGGAGCTCTTTTTCATGCATGCTGGGTTTGAGATCTGTAAGTTTGGAGTACTAAATTCAGCGCTATTTCTATTCACAGTGCTGCACAAACTAAACAAAGCTAAAGAGTGCAAGAGCACTTCTCTGGCTTTTGATGTTTCTATATTCTGCTCCTGGGATATCTGAAAGCTTATCTGATTCAGGTTATTCCTTATCAAACTAGAAGCGAGGAGGCTTGTTACAGAACCACACCTGGTCAAGTTTTCTTCAAAAAATTGTTTGTAGAGCTCTGCCACTTTCGTTTCCATGTACTTGTTGAGCATGGAGTTTGAAAGAGGCTCCTCACAGAGCATGATACTCCTTTCTCCATCTTCATCTCCAGTCAGGGACTTTATACTTGGCTTTTTGGGATGCTCACATGGAGGGGACTGACCTACAGGAATATCTACAGACAGTAAGACAGGGCCATCAGCAGCTTCATCGCACATGTGGTCCAAAACACAACCTGAATCACATGTATGGTCCCCCACACGGTCTCCCCCAATATGTAAGTCAGGATAGTTTTGATAAATGCTGTTGCATGACCAGGATCTATACAAATCCATCTGTTCAGTATTTTGTTCTCTTCTGGGGATGTGTAAAGCTGATGACATGGTTCCTCTAACAAGCATTTTCTGATCTTTTGCAGGTACCTCTTTTATGGGTCTCCATTGAGGACTGCTCCTGTGTTCCATCATTTTGCTACTTCTAGCAAAGATCTCATCCTGCTTCTCATGTTCATCAGCAAAGCCTTTAATTTTAGGGTTGTCTACAAGTTTCTGTCTCCAGATTCCCTCTTTATCCTTTTTGGATGCATGAGATTTGCGAGGCTTATCTTGATGACAGCTTTCTTTATACATGAGTCTAGTTAAGATGCCTTCTGCCAACATGATGACAACTATAACAGTCTGATCACCAAGGTTCCATGTAGTCCTGCGAGTGAAAGAAAGACAGGCAGAGTACCTCAAACTTGTTTGGAAAAAGATGAATAATAATAAAAAGTGAACAATGCACTTTCCATAAAGACCGTGACTTTTCTTTTTCTCTAGAATATTTAATTTTAGTAAATTGCATGCTTTTCTACAATTTTAACCTCTGTACCATGTCAACAAAAATCATTCTGAAGACACAGGATGAGCATTAACTGAGTTCTTCATCTGTAAGATCACTTCTGTTCCTATGCATCTCTTCTGCATTGTGGCTAGTTGAGACAAATCAGACTTACGAACTGTAAAAAAAAAAAATCAGCAAAATTTTACTTGACTATATCATTACCATCAGTTGCAAATCAATTTTTTCCACTGAAAGACAACAACTTCTTACAAGTAAAGAGTTGACATACGAAGGAAATCAAGATCAAATTCAGACTTAAGAGGCTGATTCTTAATTTGCCTGAAACCTCCTGTGAGGTGCCAAAGAGCTTCAAAAGATGCTGATAGCTCTTTGGGTATAATAAAACTGCACTCAAAACGCAGTTCACATATACAAATGTTTTTAGAGTCCCTCTTAATGATGATATTAAAAGATACAAATAGTTAATTTGACTTCCCCAATAGTGAAGCAATGAGCAGTATGTTTTAGTAAAACTGTGGAGCCTATAGATACACAATGCACGTGAATAATTAAAAGCTAGCCAGTAAGTCTCAAAATAATCTATGTTTAGTGATTCATTACCACTCCTTTTTAATTCATTTACTGTTAGAGATCAAAGGGAATGTTTCCATTTAGAGCCAAGTCTGACGAACTCATTAAGGAAAAGATCATCACCACTCCTCTTATGGAGGAATGGGAAAGATGAACACAAGAAGACATCTTGGTGCTTCAAATGTCTTTTTAATCTCCGTATATTTCAAGTGCTTTCACACACCTCGAGTGTGCTGATGGCTTGAAATAGTGGAGAGGCAACGGATGCAGCAATTTTACTGAAGAGTACATAGTAAATCTCCCAAAGAACATGACATACTGGCATGCTGTTTGAAATACACCAAAAACTCTACTTGTATCATGGACAATTAAGGCTCAATACTTTTCACAGTGCTGGCAGTTTGCATCAGTAATAATGCCATGCAAATCACTAGATAGCTCTCCACCCAAACAAAACCTCTGCAAATTTAATATGATATTTGATATACAACCAGAAAGATCCTCCTCCCTTTACTCATTTGCTTCTAACTGTCAGTAACCCAACCATATACTCTGTCTTATTCATTCTAGAATGAAACTTGATACATTAGGTCACTCTTTAATCCCAGTACTCCTTCCAGAAAGCTATTCTAAAACTCTACAATTACTTGAGACATGGAATTTTCCTACTTTTCTCCTAGATTTACACATTGCCACAATACAACCATTTGCTTTTTTGGTTTTGAGTTCTTTTTTTCTTTTTTCTTAAATTGCATTGTTTCCTCCCTGAAGCTGAAGGTAACACTGGAACTGAGATACGCCTGCAAGTGAGACCAAAGCAGAGGAGAAAGTACACCATGCTAATGCAAGCACAGGAGAAGGCATAACTGTCTATCCACAGAACCATTTACACATGCAAAAAGCAGGACAACATTTTCTTAAGCACTTAAGGGACTTAGGAAATCAAGTGTCCTTTTTGAAAAAGACACGAGTATTTGGCAGTCTAAATCTTGCTGAACATCAATGGAATTTGGAATGCTGCATGCCTCGTTTGCTTCTGAAAAACAGGACACAGTACCCAGATCCTTACATGCTAAATATTTTTTGCTGTATGGCTTTGAAAATGCTCATAGTGTTAAGAGCTAAATTGTCTTAGCATAATTGCTCTCTTTCAACTTAAGTAAATCGTGCCTGCATTCTGGAACAAAGCATAAGAAGGAAAAAAAAGGCACAAAAAGCATAAAGAGCCCAGACTTACCAATCGTAGTAAGGTTAGAGAGACTGACAAACATAGCCCAGAACTCTCCTACTACTGCTGCTGTAAGAGAACAGATTCTTACATACTCTTCTTCACGGCTGTCAGTGTGGAAAAAACCTGACATGCACATTGTTTAGTTCCTCATTTTTTCTTTTTAAAACAGAAGTGATCCCACCAGAAGAGTGTGTGGTTTTGGAATATAACATGACAGTAATTCTAAAAGAGGACATTAGAAAAATGAATTGAGACATTTCTGACTGTGGTGCAATGCTCAGGGAGTTGCTAACTGCCATAGAATGTCACTTAAAAACAAAGACCACTACAGGATCTGAGTGCCTGTACTTCACCAGGCTGTTCAAAATTGAAACTGAATTCCACCAAACACTTCCATGTACAGAAGTTCAGTTTTGTGCTATCACCCACCTGACTTACAGAGGTGTTATTTATACAATTTCCCCTTATGAAACAAACAGCCAAATTTAGTCTTGTGACCTTCTTCTGATGGGGAAGAGGCCGACAACTTCATTTCATCACGATTTTGATGAAATATCATTTCTCTATAAAGCAAATATCAGAATCCACCTCTGAAAGCAGCAGTCATGAGACAGCTGTGGACACTCTTATTAGGTAGTGATCAGAGGCACTTCTCTGGGTTCAAAAATGACCTGTCTCAATGAAATGTCAGAGGGGCCCCATGGTGTTATCAGCGTGTCCTTCTGAGAGGCTGGAACCACGCTCAGGTACTGAGCCACACGACTCCCACAGCACCAGGTCCAGTCACAGACAGGCTGGAGAGTTTACTGACAATTCCTTGTCTAAACTTCCTTTTTCTCAGAAGACAAAAAAAAAAAAAAAAAAGAAAAAACAAAAAAACAGAAGCTGAACCCATCCAAGTATAGACAAAAGCTCTTAAACAGACACTGTTAAACAGACAGGAGTGAAACAAACGTAAAATAAAACTAGACTGCAAAGATAACATTACAGCAACATATGGATTACAACACATCATTCAACATGTTTTGACAGCAAAATAATGCTGCGCCCTGGAAATTAACTAACAAGGGTTGAAGTAACTATGATCATATAGGTCCAGTGGAGCCTCTTCCCTCCTTATCACCTATATTTCACAAAAGACTTCAGGTTTTTTATGGAAGCAGAACAGAAGATATTTTTATTTCCACTGAATTTATATAAAACTCACTTCATATTTAAAGGCTGTTTAAAATTACTTTAACTTTCGTCATTTTACATGACTAATTTCTGCATGGTAGATGTGGCTGTGATTTTAACACAGTACTCCTGGTCTCAGAGGGGACCAAACTGCACAGGAATGAGGGTGGTTCTTATTCCACATAGTTTTAAACCTTGCCTCCTGCATTGAGCTTATAATTAGGGCCAGCTGCAGTTGTATTTTTGGCGCAGCAGTTTCAACAAAAGACAAAAGTAACAGAGAGAAGAGAGGTAGAACCCAAGTTAGGCAATTAGTCTAGAGTGATTAAAAGCAAGTCACCTTTCATTTCAGTTGAACTCAGGTGCCGCATGCATCAGTATTCAAGGAAATTAATAACTATCAGTAAGATCTTAGCAAAAAAATCCTTATATTTACATAAATAACATCAGGACAAGACAAAAGCAGAGTTATTCCAGAAGCTGCAGCTGGACTCAGAAGAACAAGTCAGTGAGATGCTCGAATCCTGTGGCTAAATATAAAGCAGGATGTATAAATAAAGAGAAATAAATGACTGGCTCATTGATATACAGAAAAAAATAATACAGAACTATGAATTACGATACACAGTCATCATATTGCACTAACTACAGCACCATGCAAACAAAGCCTCTTATTTACGCCCAGACGATGCATTTGATGCGCATAAAACCACGACACAGAGTGGCCCACGTTTTGTTTCCCAGGCGCAGCTAGTGCGAGCCTTTTGTTCGCCGCTCAAACCACCGACACTTCATTTCACCAACCCCAACCTCTCGGCGCTTCGGGCACCTCCCGGCACAAGAGCTCCTCCCTTCCCCGGGTCTGTCCCGGCCCTCTGGTGACACCTCCTCTGCCCCCCCCCGGGAACCCCCGCTGCCACCTCCCGGCTCTCCGGGACGGGCATCCCGACCTGGGGGCGCTGCCAGAGGGATGCTCTGCGCCCCGAAGCCACTCACGGATCTGCGATGCTAACGTGCTTTTTTTTTTTAAAACACGAAGAAGCCGCAGTTTCAGCACGGAGCGGCGGACAGGAGGGACGGGGCGGTCACAGGGGAGCAAGCGGAGACAGCGCACCCCGCAGCCCAGCGCGGAGGGGAGCGAGGCGACACGAGCCATTCCCGGGAGGAGGCTCCGGTTCCTGGCGGAGGAGCCATTTGCCGGGGTGACAGACCAGCTCACCCCCCCTCGGGCCAGCGCTAACCGGGGCCCGCGGGCACTGAGCAGCGGAGGGGGCGGGCCTTACTGCTGACTGACAAGAGGAGCGGCCAATGGGAAAGGCGCGGCAGGGCGCTGCGTGGCGGTTGGTTGCGTAGCAACGGCAGGATGCAGCGGCGGGCGCCATGAGGGTCTGTTAAGGGCAGGTAAGGGGAGGCCGCGGCGATGGGTACGGTGGAGGAAGGGCTGAGTCCCGGGCCCTGCTTCACGGGCGGGCCCATCCCGCCGCCTGCCGTGTCCCGGCGCTGGGGCCCACCGTGCGTGTCCTCGCGGGGATTTGCCGCCCGTGGGCTCGTGTTAGGGCTTCGCCAGAGTTAATTTGGGCTTAATGTCACGTTCGTGGTTACAAAGCGTGTATCTGATCACGCCCTGTTTGCATAAAAAAAATAACTTGCCCTACGTGCTGGGAAAGGACTCGGAAAGGAACTGAAGCCAGATGGGGATTACACTGCAGCGGGCGGTAAATTAACGATGTTGCTCGTTTCCTTTTCTTTTAAGGATTGCGAGATGTTATGCCAAGCAACTGAAAATGAAGCAGGCTCCAAGTTCCTGAAGGTGTCTTCCATAGAGAAACTTGTGGGAGAAGGGATTACTGTGTACAGAACCAATTTGATGCTTCATGGATGCAGCATATATGTGTTCTGCACACTGAGAACACTCAGGGTACCCAGCACTTACTGACACAGTGCTCACCTCCTGTAGTAAGACAGCAGTTTGGTTTGTACTTCATCACCTTAAGGTGACTTTTAGAATCCTTTTGCATTTCCTAAAGCTTTCCCAAAAGTTTACCAGTACAATTCAAAATTATTATTAATGAACTGTTTGAAATTGTTAATAATTAACTTTTACATCTAAAACATTCCACCAAGATCACATAATATGGGCAAATCAGAGAATACTTCTGTAGAAAACACATTAAAATATAATTACTTGGTAATTATTTATTTGTGGAGTGGCATTATTTTGTGTAGGTAGTGCTACCTGATCTATTCAGATAGACTTCACACACCAGATTTTTTTCTACACCAAGTGTAATCCATCTCCAGAACAAGTGCAGATGCTGTCATGATCTCTGTGAGAAAGGGGCAGGGGGGGGAGGAACATGGAAGAAATGCAGATCTGGAATGGGCTACATGGATATGAGCAATAAGTAAATGCCTTCGTTTTCCCCTTACACCTCAAATCTGCTCAACATCAGAGGCTGGGAATGTGAGGACAAAATGCCCCTCTCGATGCAGTATATACCTTTTCCCACTGTTGTATTTGCATCACAAAAAAAATCCTGAAAAAGCAAAACTGGCAATACTCAGGTATGGAAACCTTAATGGCTTCTTCCCAGGTAATGAGTTGTCTCAGTTTCTTCTTAAATCGGCTATTAAAATTCTCTTACCATAATGGGGCAAAACACAGGAGAGATGAGGTCTGATAAAGTTCTTAACACAGGTTACTGATGAGTCTGAATCCATTACGTTAATGGATTTAAATTAGTTCTTTGAAAAAAACCTTCAATTACGTTGTTCTTGGTAAGCCTTATTTCTTGCATTTCTCAAATTGTGGGCCTGAGTGCACAGGACTAGCTCATACCCTCATGTCAAAAAAGAAAACCAAGACCCAGAACAGATCTTTATATATACATTCTCTTACCAGTAATTGAGCTGCTAATTCACTCACCTGCTGATTGCAGCTGTACCTCAAGTTAACCCATTCTGGGCTTTGCTTTGTGAAGTTAACCTGAACTGACCCTCTGACCAAAGACCCTTCAGTAAAGGGTCCATCTCCACTATGCACACCTCAAATTTGCATGGCAAGCCATTTCTGGTATTTGAAATACACGCAATGTGAGCTGAATGAGCTAATGAGACTTTACAGAATTTTCTGTGACATACAGATTGAGAATATTTAATGAGAAATGAGGAAAATCCCACATTAACTGGTAGAAAAGTTTATTATCACAGTGGACACCCTTGTAACCTGAAACAGCAAGTTAAGTAAACACTACATGCACACAGGCAGTTTGTTTTTTTCAACAGATTTTTGAAAACTATTTTTTTGAGCTTTACATTAATGAGTAACGATTTGTATTTTAAGACTTTTTATAAACAAAGAAGAAAACCAGCGATTTTTCTGGGTTATGCAAGTGTACATACAGGGAAAGTAAATGGGATTCATTATAATTAGAAATGGCATTAGAAGCCCTTTTCTCTTACATTATGGACCATTTTTTAAGACACTAAAGAAGGGCAAGTAGGTGTGAGACAAGCAATAAACACCACTAAAAGACAATGTAACTGATGGCTGTTGGCTGTTCAGACCAAAAGAAGTCCACCCTATAGATGGCAAGCAAGCAGCCCTCACACAAACCATGCTTTAAAGAATTAATTACTGGTTTCCTTCAGAGATATGAAGTCTGGGATTTGGGTGAATCCTAGTGCAGTTCAGGGGCTGAAAATGGGTCTTCTGCAGCTCCACAGAAGATCTACTAGGTGGTGCAAAACTTCAGCATGTAAAGCTTACAAGAAGGTACCCGCTGGATCTACCAGGCAAATGGAGAAGGTAAAAATGGCTAGTTTAAAAATTTATCCTACACCACCCTCTGGCAAAACAAATATTAAATTACATAGTTGCCCTGCTGTGAGTAGCATAAAGCTAATTAATTACACATTGAAAAAAAAAAAAACAACTGAGACTGTTTGGGAAGCTCTACAGGCAGGGAGTGCTGCTGGATTGTCCTATCCACTTTCGATTTGTAACCCCCTGGGGAAAGATGGTTAATTAGGAAGTGTATTCAGTGCTCTCCTAAAACCCCCAAACCCTCCAAAGTCTATTCTGTGCAGGTGTATCCTGTGTAATTAAAACCTACTAGTTGCAACAGGTGAGAGATCCAACCCACCAGACTTAACGTGCAGCAGCAGTGGATGTTATGTTCACTTTGTTGTATAGATCCTGTACTTTTAAAATAAAGCAGCGTTTTCATTTGGAAACTCCACTTCTTTCAACTTACAGGACTGCTTCAAACCATGGACAAATGATGCAAACAAGTCAATCGTGTGAGAAAGCATTCTAAAACAACTTTATTGGAATGATACAGGAATGGTTAATATACAGGTTAAATCCTCAATGCCTGCCTTGTACATAGGAAGAAAAAAAAAAAAAAGACACGAACAATCTCAGTTCTTGCACCCATCATTAACCCAACACAGGAACAGAAAAATAGCATATAGAAAAAACCCTGCATTCCTAGCACTCCTAAATCCATGCAAGATATCTGCATCAAAACAAACCCAAGTTTTCCACGCAGTCCCCCAACAAAGAGATATTTTCAGTATTTTTCAGTTTGTGTTGGTGCCTTGTTCCCCAGACAAAGAAATAATTCAGTTTGTCTCAACAGAGCTTTCTTAGGAATGCTGATACGGCTTGAACACTACCATATGGCAAAGGTGGGGGAACCAGACGAGGGAAGTGACTTTGCTTTCTTAAACTTGGCAATTTTCTTTACGGTCAGAAACAGGGATTGACCTTGTTTCAGAATGTTTTGGGTCACTGAACTGACAGAATTTGGCAGCAATTTTCAATTACAGCTTCTCCAAAATAATGACTGTAATTCACAAAACTTACACCAGGCTTTCCTTACACAGGAAACACGGCAAATTGGCATGAGTAGAGTGACGTGTGTGTCAAATTCCACTTTCTTCATGAGGCTTCACTTAGTATTCCTACGTACTTTCTCAAAAACCTGGCCACTAGTTTAGACATAAAGATCATGCCAATATTAAGAAAGAAAAATCACCTTGGTTCAGAAAGAGGAAATCACAGTGAATAAGAAAAATCAGACACTGGATTTAAAACATAACCTAACTTCCATCCCCAAAAGATCTTAAAAACAAATTTCACCAAAATTCAGTAATTACTGATAAAGCTTGTTAATGAAAAAGCACAAATGCGAGTGTTAATCTTGAAGGTAAGGCAACATTAATTACCCCTATGCCTCTTGATACTGCGCTTGCTTTTGTAAGCACAAGCTTCCAACTGACACCCAGGCTCCCAAATCCGAAAAAATAAAATGTGATTTAAACGGCATTTGCACTAACTTGGCTCTGGGCTAGATGCTGCTCACTCAGACGTCTGCTGAAGGTTTATCAGGAGCTTTCTAGAAGCAGAGCTGCTCTCCAACCCAAGCAGGTAGCTGCATTTTTCTTGTAACAAAACGCTGACAAAACCATGGGTTGTAGTGAAGGGAACAAAAGCCCCAAAGAAATGTTGGTGAGTTCAGGATATCTTTGTAAACCGAAGTTTTTACTTTTATCCTGTTCCTAATTTCAGACTTCAAAACAATGAGCAGTTCAGGAAGTATTTCAAAAGCACTGCACACATTTTGCAGCGGCGGTGTAAAATAACGGCGTGGCGCCGATGCGCCGCCGCCTTTCGCTGATCTGTACCACCTGTTCTTCTCCCAGAGCGAGGAAAATCAACATGTGTGTGTGTGCAGAGCTATTACAGTGATCCTCTAACTACAGCAAGGATTCATTATCTTCCTTACCATCTTTTGATGCTTTTGGGGAATAAGTACATTATGTGTTACAAAATGCATTTTTAATTACCCACACACTTTTAAAACCTGTTTCTTATCCTTCAGGGCACTTGTAATTATTTGTATTTTTGCAGAATATGGCCAAGAAATACAGACTATCTCATGAGCACTGGGAGAACAAGACAGGTTAATATTGCACATGGTAAATTCACCAATACAAGACACTTGAATAGATTCGCAGTTCCTGTAATAGCTTCATGATATGGCAGTAACAATGGGAAAAAAAAAGTTTTTAAACCTTAAAAAAAAAAAAAGCCTTGCTTAATTACAATAGTTCTGGCTATTTGAACATTTATTTCCTCATTTGAAAAAATATTGTATGAATCTAATGACTACTTGAACATGCAATAAGATGCCTAATGCTATAAGCAGTGTGAACTGGTATTTTTGTAGAGAAATACATTAAAGGCTTTCACCCTTACACAGGTAAGGAAATGCCATTTCTGGCCGTTTTGGCCTATTTGCAACATTGCCTGGGAATTTGTGTGTACTTCACTGAGGTGCACTGAATCCTGCACACAGAGGTGTAATCGAGTCAGGCTTAGGCAGCTGTGTGATGAACTTGCCAATGGAAAGGCTGTCCACTGCCCAAATCCCTTTTTCTTTGTCAAAAGAGCCCACACGGATCACTTAAGTGAGAAATACATGGCATTATTATTTTTTTTTTTATCATCTGTACAGTGTGTTACAATACAAATCTTAAATATCCATTCTACAAAAGAACAAACATAACTTTCCAAAGTGACTACAATGGCTATACTACACGATACCACCTACAATTTCATCTGAAACCAGAAAAGACACTGAAAAATTACTGTGTAATTCAGTAACATTTTTGAGGCAACTCAGGCACTACAGTTAGTATCTGGCAAGGTTTTAGATGCAGTTGCTTCTTTTCCATATTTTAAATAGTTGGATTTCTTTAGGTATAACCCCGTGTGTATTATTAGTACTAGAAGTTTCTTGAAGTTTACACAAAATGGACGAATTGCCAAGACAGTTTAATCTACGTGAAAATCATTGATGTCTAATTGCTTCAGTTTCCTATACTTCCACCTTTGTCCTAATACACTCCGTGTATTATTACACTCTCTACCTTTATGTTCCTATTTTCATCTCGTGTTCAAATTTGCATCATGTACGGTGAATGCTGCAAGCACCAATCAAATGTTAGAAATCACATCTACATTTCTTGAAGCAGAGACAGTTGTACTATTTTATAAAAAGCTGTGGAAATTCCCTTTACAGAACATTTAAGGCAGTTGAAATTCATGCTTGCTGCTTTGCCAGTGCTTCAGCTTCCTGAAACAGCAGAAAAGAATTACATACGTTAGTACTTTATGAAAGGTGACAACTTAGACATACCTGTGTTAGGTATGTGTACATAACAAAAATTCCAGCAAAACATGATTAAGAATTGAGCAGCACTCAACCCAGCTCAAGAAAAGAGTCCCCACTGCCTATGACATTATAAAACAAGTCCCATACGGTGCTGGCTTTAACTCTAATTCTGAGCTAGCTCAATTAGGACCTGCAGGAATATTCATGGCCAGTTTTGACCATAAGTTTAAAACAAAAGAAGATCAGGTATAATGAGTTATCCCCTCATGTCATGTTAAAACACAAGAACTATTTAGAGATCAAAGATTATTTGAAGAACTATGGTTAAATAGAAAAGGTATTTTAATAAAAGTCTTCACATCAAAAGAAAAAGGAAGAAAAAAAAAAAAGTCCCAGCAGAGACACAATTTACTTTCTGAACTAAACCCTAACAAATGACCAAAATCCAGCATTGAGCTTTTGCCTTCCAGAAAGGTGATCTGAGCAGCCTGCAAGTCCTTAGCCAGACACATCTCAGAGCTGCTCCAGCAGAAGCCCCATGTGTGAGCTCTGTCCCGGGGCTGGCAGCAGGTCTGTCCTGGCACCAGCACTGCTAAGTAATCCCAGCTCCCTGCTCCAGGGGCAGCTAGCCAGCGGGGATGTGCTCCCTGGGAATCGCTCCTGCTTACCACCTGCTCTCCATGCCCAGGGCTCCCAAACCACACCTCTGCGAGGGACCTGGTGTAGATCTGGTGCCCTTTGGCTACATGAAAACATTCCTTTGAAGCTTCTGAGATGAAGGAACAGCTGAAGCAGTTTAGCACACATACCAGCCAGCCTCTAACAGTTCTCAGTATGTTTCAGAAGGAACATTAAAAAACAATTGCCTGCATTTTGCAGTCTTCTTTCGGCCTTCATAAGGTGGTCACAAATGGGAACAGAATGAAAACAGAAGAAATTTTTTTCTGAAGATGGTTTCTACAAATGTACTTCTGACTGAAGATTAAATTACCTGTTAGCTGGAACATGGCCTACAAAATGATGAACAGTCACAGTGCTCTCACTTGCAGCACTTCAGGATGGACAGATTGGTTTATTTTAAAGGAAAAAGTTTGACATCTGCTAAACTCAACTTTTATGTAATGGAGTTGTTTGCTTTGGTGACTGCGAAGATAACAGACTCAACAGTATGATTGTTAACATGAGCCAGTATCCTAAACAAACAAAAAACAAGAGGGAGAAGGACAAAGCAGGGAATTTCAAAGAAGCCTGTAAGACTTTTAAGAATGGGGACACAGTGGGTGACCCCAGCCTGCAGGGCACGAAGTACCACACATATCTCTGTTATCTTAGACGTGGTGGATCACTCTGGTTTTCCTGGCTATCTGCCCAAGCGCCTCGCATCACGCTGCCTTTTAACTCAGGGGCGTGGGAACAGCTTTGCTCTGACCGCTGGCTCAGGTCTGCTGCGCTCCCAGACTGTGCTCTGCTCCTCTGGCCACATGTCATGGGTCAAAGAGCAGAGCCAGGACATCACCCTGCACCCACGGCGCTCGTGCAAGGGTACCCTATCAGTTCATAGCAGAAAAGGCAGGTGAAGAATGAAGGAAAGATTAAAAGGGATTACAAAGCCTGGGAAAAAAAAAAAAAAAAGGATGTCTGATATTCTCTAAAAGACAAGTGGTTCTTTGAATGGTAACAAAGAGGAGATGGTTCCCTTGGCTTTGTAACAACTCCATTAACCAGTCATGGGCACTACAGAAGTGAAATCTAGCTGGTTTTTTTGGGTTTTTTTTTTGCCAGAAAATGGAGAACAACGTACTTCTCTTCAAAACAGGCAGTGATAAGCTGGAGAGCAAGTGTCTTATGTCTCCCTCAGGGCCCCATGCTCTCAGTCCTTAAATAATTATTCACAGCCTTAAACTCACAAAGTGCTCTCCCTTTAAAACCCACCCATATTGCTTGAAGTAAGGATATTTAAGATAAATTGAATGCAAACCTTTCCCAGGGTTTGTAGGTCCATTTGTACCCTCAGTGCCCAAAGCACAATCCAAACCACCAAGCCTCAGTAAATAGTTACTTGCATTTCTCATGCTCAGTCTGAGCTGTTCTTAGCATTCATACTGGACCTTTGTGTTCAGAATCAAATAAATTTCCAGATCTCTCACAAGGACATTTAATGGAGGTTTGCTGTCAAGGTCCTCTCTTGCAATTGCACACAGGTTGATCCCAGACTCCTTCCATTTTATGTAGCAATGCTACAGATGCAACGTCATTAACTACAATCCAAGCTGCATGTAGCTATGCTGTAAATGCCAATTTCAGCATCCACAAATCAGTTTCTCCTCCTCAGCAGCAGGCAATCGGCTTGATTTGCTATCATGTAATTGTGGGACAGATACCAAAAGTCAGACCAACAGCAGAATGCTCTGGGTATGAGGTCATTTATGCAAAGGTTATCTTTATTGGCTCAAATGCACCTCTCCAAGCTGTAGCAAGCAATATGAAAATTCAGCAGAGTACAACTGCATTATGTTTCTCCTTTTTAAAACTCATCTTTTCCTTAGGTGAGGACAGAGTCAGAGCAACTAACAGCCATACAGACTGCATCTGCAATCTGGCAGGTTAAGCAAGCAGTGATGTTCATAAACGTTACGGAGACAGATGACCTGATTCAGCAGCAGCTGCCCTCCAGTACCACTGCACTTCCCAGATCTCAGCTGTGAGGGGAAACGCACGGGCTTTCCTGCATCCCATGGTCTCACTGCTGCCTTCTCACTTCTTGGCTCTATCCTGCACACTCTGTTGTGCAGTGCTGTGCAGACATTCCAAAAAACTTAACTAAGATTTACATGACTGGTGCACTGTGTGCAGCTGACATCCTGACGCTGGCGACGCATGATGCTGGGGCGCGTATGACAGGTTCTGCTCTCTGCCACTCTGCTACTGCTAGAAATTAGTTTAGATCCCAAAACCCTTTCAATCTGACCCACAACTTGTAATGCTTAATACTGATGGATCATCATCCACCTTTAAAATTAGGTCTCTTAGTGATATGCACAGCATAACCTTTAACTCTTACATGAATGAAGCTGAAATAAGGCAGCGTGTTTATTGGAACAAGAAAGCTGGAAGTGACCTGGAGGATCCTGCTGCTGTGAAACGTATAAAGCAGGCTTGTCCTATCCTATCAAAATCAAAAGGAGAATTCCAGCCCATTGCATCCACAAAGCAGCAATCCAGTTTATAATTGGCAAAGGAAAAAAAGGCTTCAGATAACAAGCTGGAGGAAAAAATTACTCTGAAGCAAGACCACATTAGTTCAAAAACAGTGAGTCTGGTTTCAAGGTATTTTCTAGTACAAAAATCTCATCAAAACTTCACATGAAGTAAGTTTTTTCATTGAGCTGAAATAAATCTTTGGGTTTGGGACAATTTTTTTCATCTAGATTTCTTGTGCATTCTTCAGTGCAGACATGAACTACTCTTTCACTTGTTCCCAGAGTGTACAGTAAAAAAAATCCAGTGGTAAGAGACAATTATGACTAGTGAAGAACTTGACAGAGCTCTTCTTTCCAAAGCAAGAAAAGCTTTTCCATTAACTTCAAAAAGAGCAGGGTGGCTCTGCAGTGAGGATACCAAAAGAGCATCTGTACTGAACACTGAGGTTTTCTGGTAGAAGGACAGGGAGAAAGCTGCCTCTGGGGAACACAACATCCTCCAAATAAAGCAGCACGTAACAACAGCATGTTGCTGTGATGTTGAAACCTGAAAGTTAGTTTCTGGAGACTGAATATCAGACCAGCAGCTGGATTTATTGAGGCAACCATAGAACAAGTAAAAGATCCTACTATAAGCATAGAAGAACAAGGTGTAAAATACAGGTTGTGGTTTACAGTGAGAAATGTACACACCTACCTTTGAACCAGGTGGTGCAGTCAAGCCTAAAAATGCATATACTGCATTGTTCTCTCGGGCTTCAAAGAAAGCTTCGTAGTCCTTCGCCATGGGAGTCAGGGTGGGGGGTGGAAACAAAACACAGAAGCGTGAATCATCAGAAATAATCACACCTCAGTTTGGTGTGTTACCCTACCCACACTGAGCAAACTGCTTCCTGTGGCCAAAAGTATAACTCGGAGCATCACTTCAGATATTTATCATCAGCACTGATAACATAGAAATTGTGCTCTCTGAAAAGTGACGAGCTGGGAATTTCAGTATCTGTAGCAACATGATGCTGCTGTGAGGTGCTCCTGCCTTTCCCAGAGGGATGGCCTCCATAGCCAGGTGGTGGCTGTCACTGGTCTGGCATGGATGTCCCTCCTGTAGGAGCAGGCTGAGCCCATGCCTTGTCATCAGAAACACTGATGTCCCCAGCTGTCATTGCTAATTACTGATTAGTAATGGTAACTGTGCAGCTATGGACACTTAACTCTTAAACCTGTTGAAAGTTAAATTTAAACCTGTAAAGTGAGAGTATATCCTTTCCCATCATGCTTCCCATTAATGATTAGTCTACGCAAACAAAGGAAATCAGGTGGCACAGTTCATTGTACTTATAGTGCACTATAGTTGCTCTGAATATGCACACAGCCACTTCCCAGGAAAATTAAGGTAAAAACAATGAAATAATAAAAGAAATACCAATGCTTCCTTCTCTGCCCTTTTTTAAATATTTGAGGCAGAATGCAGTGCTGTGCAGAGTACAAACAACACAGCTTACTTGTCTGATAAGTCAGGAACAGTAAAAAGCTCACAGTGTGGCTTGGTAACAGCAGTTGCCACACACCAACCAAATGAACCCAGAAGGTCTGTGCAAGTCCACTGTTGTCCAAGATAGCATATACTTCTTCCCTCACTCTGATTTCCAAACTCAGCACACATCCATCCTATGACTTTCCTTCTCTCCTTTTTTATCTGAAGCAACACTACCAGCTTCCTCCACCTTTATTGGGGAATGTTTTGATGCAGGAGTCCTGGCTGAGAAACCCAAGGCAAGGCAGCAGCTCAGAGCAGGCTCAGTGTCGAGCTGAAGTCAGCAAGAGAGCTGCCATTAAGGGCACACTGCTTCGCTTGCTTGTCTGTCTGGCAGGCAGAAAGGCAAAGAAATAGGTAGGCAAAAGCCTAAGAAATAGCAAATGCTGTTGAAAATAGCACTGTGTTCAGAGCAGGGACAGCTTTCCAAAGAGCCTGTTGCAGCTGGAATAGAAAAGAGTACAGGGAACAGAGATCAAGTATGTTAAATTATTGTACATGTAACATTCAGGTGCTAGTTTGATAAAAATGTGTATGATTATGTTAAATCCTTCCTGAAGCCCTTCTGTTGACAGTACTGGGGATGCTTGATAACAAAGGGGTTCTTTATCTTGCTAGTGCACAGTCCGGCAGCCTGCTTCGTAGCATCTACCAGGAAAGGAATGCCTGTGACTAAGGAGCAGGGTTCATGCCAACTTGCACGGCATCTACGGTTACAGCTTTTCTGCTGTGCACAGGCCAATAAAAGCCAATTTGCTCATTCCTCTGCCAGTTCTGCTGCATCAGATGAAACAAACAGGGAAGTTCATGCTTGAGATGGATCAGATAAAGACATAAAGAGGTTTAAGCGTGTGGGCATACAATTAACTTTTACCTTCCTGAAAGCTAAACTATAGTAACTTGAATGCAGCTACACAAATTGACCAAACTTCAAAAGTTCAGAGAGACATCAGCCAAAATTTTTCGGATGAAATAAACCCATAATGAGAACTGGTCTGAAGCATCTATACCTCCCTCCCCAAAATTACTGTATGCAGAACTGTTGTGGGTTGCAGTTGGGGATACATTAAAAGCATCTCTGATAAGCATGCATCAGATCTAGGTGCATACAGCTTTTTCTCTTCCTGTCCCACACCACTGCAGAGTAAAGCCCTGTTCTGCTCCACAGCTGCAGCAATGCAGCAGAAATTTGGCAACATTTCACTGACAAAGGACAACTGCACAGTGATCTGCTTGCATCCCTAAAGCTTTGGTAGAGAGAGGGAGAAAGGTGATACTGTTGCAACTGGACTTTCTACTGGTACAGAAATATTTGCCTCTTTTGTTTGTTTGTTTGTTTTTAAAGAGATATAATTGAACAGATTTTTTCAACAACTTGTGACTAGCCCCTTCTCAGCTTTCAGATGCAGACAACTATTGATCATTACATCTGTCGCTCCAAACCAACCTTTTTCCATGTCACAACCACAGTCAGTAAAATTTTGAGAGCCAAGTGGTACATTAGCTCACTGTGGATATTGCTTCAAGAGCTGCTCTTATTATAAGCAAGAAAAAAAAAATAAAATCCTGATGCATTGAGAATAATTTCTGTCAGTTGCCACAGAATCACCTTGCAAAGGTCCAGAACTGTCAGGTTCTGACTTACAGACTGCAGATCAGGACCAGACTGTGAAATGACTTACAAACCAACACACAGCACCAGAGGAATGCATACTGTGAGATCTTTTCAGAAGATACTAAGTTTTAAAAATAAAATTAACAGTTAATCTAATAATCACTCAAGCATGGCCTGCTGAGGAGAAGAGCTGCAAGGCAACTTACTTTTGATCAAGCATTAAAATAATTACAAGTAGGAATTGCATTTGCAATATGAGTTTTAATCTATTCAAGGCATGGGAGTAAGTGGACCACGACAGCCTTCATTTTGCAAGCAGTACACAAAAACTGATGCCAAGAAGGATCAGAAAACTGATTTGTTGTCATGACAGACATCACTGCACATGAACACTTATTTTGGAAGATGAACAGAGCTATCTGGGATCCACACATATTGGCAAACCCCACGTAGACAGAACAGATCTCTGAACTTGCTACAGAACATAAGGTTGATGCAACAGTGCCAGATTTCTGTGAAGTGTTAGTTCACAATCATGGTGAGCATAAGAATTAAAAAAACCTGTAAACTTTCTCAGCCATAAGAGGGGGGGGGGAAAAAGGGGGGAGGGGAAATATATATATATATACTGCAAGGTGGTGATAGGGTCATTCCAGTAAGAGACACAATGATCTGAGAATCAGGAAGTCCAAATTTTAATCCCTCCTCTACAGTAAAACTGAAATATTCAAGAATCAGTTATTATTAAAAGCCCAAGAGGAGGAGTAAATGTCTAACACCTTCCATGCCCTTCACAGTTTGCACGCTTGAATGTACAGTGGGCCAAGTCCCTTCTTGCTGATCACAACAGCAAAGCACAGACTATGGCAGTGAGTAAGAGGACTCGTGGAGAAGAGAGGGAGACCTGGAGCTGTCCCTTACCCCAAGGTACCGGCTGTCGTTGAAGAGCCGGGGTGGCAGGGGGTTCCCACTTGCTGGCCGGCTGTCCTCGGGGACATTCTCACGCATCCATTTCCGATTCTCCTCATTGGCGGCGATATCCTTTTCCTCAAATTCAATTTTGTTGGCTTCCAAGAAACCTAACACATCTTGTTGCTGCTTTTTAATCTGTCACAAAAGAGGGAGGGGGGAAGAGAAAACAAACAAAATCAGTCAAGCCATTTTTTCTTGTGCTGATTATGCAATTCTAAGGGTTCAATGCAGAAATAACTGGTTGCAAATGGAGCTGCAACCCCGCATCACCCGTCCTTGCTTGTCTCAAGGAGAAGTCTCAGGGGGCTGGCTGCAAAAGCTGGATGAGATCTCACACGTGATGCAGCCCACCCTCTGTGTAATCACACAGCACCCAAGTGAAAAGTACGATCTGTGCGGCAAAGACTGTGCTGGGTTTTTATTACTGTCATTTATAAATTACTGAGTTCCTGATACAGAGATCTTCTGCTTATGCTCTGTTCTTCCTCTGCATGACTTTACCACCATAAGGGAAATTATAATCATGCACATCCTGACAAACAATAAAAAATGGGATTTAATGGGAAATTTGTTCTCTTCATATTATTCCTTCGCTACAAAACCAGTCCGAGGCCTGGCTTTAACCTAATTAGCTCAGTGCAACAAAAGCAGCGCTTCATACAGATGTTGCACTGCTTCTAATTCAGGTCAGCCACCAGCTTCCCTGAGCAGCCTCTCCATATACGGTGAAGGGAAAACAGGCAGCTCCCGGCGAGCCGCGCCGAGGTCAGGGCACAGCCAGCCGAGAGCCAAATATGGTGCCTGTGCCTCTGGCTCACACAGCCCCGCACCCACGGGGCACAGAGGGAGAGCACAAGGTTTTAGTGTAGGAAAAGTGTTGCCCTGGAAGGGTGTGGTTTGGGAGAGCAGAGCTCGGTGTCTCCCCAGAGGAGACATCCATGCCTTGGCAGTCTTCGAGCATCCATTGACGTGTTCTTTAGCAGCTCCGTTGGAGCCATCACTGCTGGCTGCGTGACAATCTGTGATAGGGAACCAGTCCAGGTTAAACTGGATCACTGGTGGTGTGTGGTTTGTTTTTTTTTTTTTTAAAAGACAGACAGATGTCCCTCTGCATCCAGCTCAGTATAGTGCAAAGGGACCAACCCTGCTCTCCCAACAGAGGAAAAATGGGGAAGCTGCCTGCCCAGGGCCACGAGAGCCCGTGTAATTCCTCCTAACATGTCAGCAGAGGTGTCACTGAACTTCATCAGTGAGTATCCTTGTACCCTTAAACAAAACAATATTGCTGGGCATTAGATGATTTTCATCATGACTAAAAATAAATTAAAATGGAAAAGCTAATACCACCCCAAGGAAACAATTCATGTTATAGGCTGTATGGAAAAACATTTCTCAGCAGACTTGAATCTACTGGTAAGAGACTTCTTCAGTTGCCTTTAATAATGGGGGTCACAGCAGGAGGGAGCAGTCAGGGGAAGTTTTTCTCCATTGTATCATATAGCTCAGAGGAAAAAAAAAAAAAAAGCAAGAACTTCCTTCATGAACTATTCTGTAGGACTAAAATAAGGGAAAGGTCTTTGAAATTGTAAACTGCTCTGCCAGTGGTCAGTATCTAAGGCAACATGCTGACCTGGGAATAAGTGGAAATTTTTTCCAAACCAGTTATGTTTTAATTAACCATTTCCCACCGTTTGTAAATTCCAGATCCAGCTAGTTTTATAAGTCTCAGACCTTTAACTTGTCCAAAATCTGCTTCTTAGTGAGAACATACTGAGATGTCCTAGAATTTTTAAGAAAAAAAGAAAACCAAGGTTTTTTTTTTTTCCAATCTACTATTAAACTATACATTCTGCCATGTAACACAAGAACTCTAAGTTGGACAGGAATTAGCATTTTGACTTCCTGAGAACTCTCTTTATTTTTTAAATCATTTTTACTATTAGACTGCCTCCTAGCCATACACACATCCCCACACTCCTCACATATCTCAGCTTGGTCTCACCGTGCAACCCCTTCACAGGCAGACTCTGTGTATCCAGTCCCTCCATGCAGCACACAGTCTATCTCAGCCACTAAGATGCTTCTTCAACATGAAGAAAATGCCTCTGGCTACCCAATGCTGCCATTATTTCATATGATGAACTTAAATAGAGTTTTCCTTTTAGACATATGTATGCAAAACACCTCACTGTACACTGCCACATTGCCTGTTTTGCTCTGTTTTCTCTCATTCTCCCAGCTTCATGGAGCAAGGACAGTCTCTGGGTTGTTTTTCCAGCTACAGGTAGCACAACCTGATCCCAAGTGCATGACCATGGCTCTGAAGGGCTATGACAGCAGATAACACTCTCTGCTTGCTTACAAAGAGCTAGCAAAGCTGGAAATGTATTTATCCTGCTAGAAAAGGCACCATGTGGAAGGCAAGCACGGCAGTTTGGTCTCTGTGCCACTCTCAGTCCGTCTGTGGTCAAAGGAGGTAACTGTCCAAAGAACTGCAAAGCAAAGCAAGGAGCTGGTGTTGATGCATGAGCAATATTAGTTTGAAACCCTAGTATCTGGCCAAAGGAAAAAAAAACCAAGTTGGAAGATTAAGAGGTGACGTCTTCCTCCCAGCTCTTCAGACAAGTCGTCCGACCATGGTGACAAGCACTTACACAATAGCATTAAATGCTCCAGAGAAACATGGCACCAACTGCTGGGCAGAACAGACACCGAGCTGCCAGATCACATTATTCTATGGGATTTTATTTAGAAAACTTCTATTAATCTCAAGCAGTGGAATACCACTGGGAGGGAAGTGCCTAAAATAGAGCAAGAGACGCCTGCTGCTGCTTCAGTGTGTTTTGTCTTACTCGAAAGGGCATATGCTTTCCTCAGGACAAGAGCCTGGAAGACGGTTCCTGCTGCCCATGTTTGGGAAGGAGCGAGGAGCCTTTCTTCAGGATGTGCCCGTCAACACGCAGCACTCCCCAAAAAAACCTCTCCCAGTTGCCTAACCGGGCATGGACACCGGCCAGCGCCTTTCCAGATACCACACCTCGTCCTACGCAAACAACTGTCATGTCTAAAGCTATTTTGGCCAGTTAGCTGCAGCTAACTGCAGTTTGCAAACACAAAAATCCTTGTTTACACTGAGTGCTCCTGACACATTTTGCAGGGCAGAGAGCGCCAGCGGAGAACTGGGAATGTGCGCACGGTCAGCACAAGAGCGGGGAGCTGAGAGCAACGCCGCTGCAGCTGGGTCCTGAGGCTGGGGGACCAGCACTAGTGAGGCAGAAAGACTTGTGCATAGACACAAAAGAGAAATCAAGGACAGGGATGGGTAAACAGCTGCAAGGAAGGAAAGAGGCTCCGAGCAGGAGCAGATGGGAATGAGCAAAATGGATGGATGGAGACAGGGCAGAATCCCAGGGTGGAGGTGGGATGGAGACAGAGACAGAAGGAGATGGGTTGAGGTGGGGAGCAGGAGAAGTCAGTACTGCTGGAGCTCACTGCTGTCTGTGCTGCTTGGGGAAATAATGTCCTTGTGAAAGCCAGTTTTGCTCACAGACAGTTTTACCCCCTGCCCCCAGAAACATACCCCTGGTTCTCAGCCTGAACACACCGACTCACACTTCTCAGGACATTCTTATGGGAAAACCAACTAAAATTACTCAGGTGAGTGGACACGTTGTACTTTTTGCTGACATTCCTAAGATAACACTGAAAGGAAACATTCAACCAAATGAATCTATTTTCACTTGGTTTTGGCTTTCAATGTCTGTACCAGAGACAGAAGTAGCTTTATGGCACGTTATTGGCAGTTAAGTGAAGACTCACCACCAAGCTGCAATCTTCTGCATACAAAATCTGCACAAGCAACATGAGAGGCTGATGCTCCCAGCAGGCTTTTTTTTTTTTTAATATAACCTTGTGTATCAAGATTTTCTTCCTTTCCAGTTACAAGCTAATCACGGAACATTAGGCTTTCAACAGAGCATGTGCATAGAATAATATTATGAAAATGTGTAGTTTAGAATTATGAACAAGTATTGTCCCTCACTTGAATACACACCAGAAATTAAATTCACTGTTCTAAGATCTAACTCGCATCACTGGATGACATCAGGAATGGAAGAGAAACCACATCAAAGCTGCCAAGAGTCAAGGTGTGTGGTGTTTTCCAACAAATCACATCAAAAATGGAGTTTTAACCCAAAAGCACAGGGTGTTCTCTGCCACTTCTGTGGGTCCTGTGTGCATGTCCTCCACGCAGAAACAAACCAGAGATTTTTACTTTTTTTCCCCCAAAGATGTGATTAAATGGCTCATACATGGTTGTAAGGATTTAAAAGAACTTTTAAGAGATTTCCTATAAAATTTCCAGCCATGGTTATATCATTGCTTATAGCATCCAGCTCCTGCTGAACACGTGGCGTGACCCATCTCTCCCAACCTCACAGACAGCCAGCACCAGGACACCACAGAAATGTCACCTTACAGCCGACCTAGATCTTGCACACTTCTCAATTTAGTTTAAACGCAAAACCAGCTTTAGAAGGATTTTTATAACTTCCAATTCCAGCTTTCTGGGTTCTAGATAAGGAAAAACAACTACACCTTTAAAACAGTTGCATTTGAAGCCACCGATGATTTTAAACACACTATTTCATCATTAGGGGGGCAATTGTTTAAATCACAGGGGACATCTTCTTTGTGCAGAAAGGCAATAAAGTTCAAATCCCTAGATGATGCTACTGTTTGTAGCCAGACCTGTAACCATCAGTTCTTCAAATGGTTCAGTACCTCTTGAAGACTGACAGGCTCAGATTTAAACAGTGAATGGGAAAAGCTCCATCTAAGAAATCTTCAGCAGACTCCAGTGGCAGCCAGAGTCCTTTTGCTCACAGCAGCCTTGGTGAAAACACCCAGAAAGTGGTTTTCTTTGGAGGGAGTGGGGCAGCACAAGGAATGCTGAGCTGCTGCCAAGACACATTAACTTACCACAGGGTGTCCTACTGGCTGAGCTGTGCATCATGCCCCAGCCCACTCATGCTGCACTCCTGAGCCCCTGCAAGAAAGCAAACTGGCCAATGTAAAACATCAGCTGGGCTTCAGTCCTGCATCTGAGGGTTGTGCAGGGGCAGTGCTACGCAGCCAAAGAAGTCAACTAGAGAGGCAAGGACAAAGAAAGCTCAGTATGTCCATTAGCAGCAGTGTTTATTTTCTGGTGTCAGTTGACTTTAGGACTTGACCACCTCTGCTGCTGTTGCTGCCTAACACTATAGCTATTCCCAGCCACTTTCTGGAATTGAAAAAAAAGTTGGTTTTTCGTGGGTTTTTTTTTTACATTTTTCATCTAATTTCTAAAATTATAATGCCTTCCTCATATGAGTTGCTAATGCAGAAGCTAATGCTTACAAATTAGCTGCAGAACACTTAGAAGTTTGCCTCCCAGTACAACATAATTTGTAGGACTTAAACAGCACGGCAGCTCAGTTATGCATTTAAATGTCACCGGTTCCTGATGGCCCCCTAAGCTTGTTCTCCACCCCCAGGACACTTCAGCAGGACGCCCTTCAGAGACAAAACACCTGAGTAGGCTTGGTCCTGGCCTCAATCAGTGTTTTTTCTGGTTTTACTGTAATATTATTCAAGGAGCCAGTTTTTATATAAAGTGGGTTTGGTTTTTTTTTCATTTGTATGGACAAACCTGACTTTTTTCTCCCCTCATATTAGTTTAAAATTGAGAGGTGCCAGTTCTGGTGATGCTGGTGGCCACCATTCACTGAAAATGGCAGTGGGAAACTTGTAGGCACCTACAGCAATGACCTGCTTGATCAGAGCTTTGCAGGCTGTCTCTGCGGTGTCTCCCAGCGATTCGTGTCTCGCTCTTACTTCTCTCTGCCTGGTAGAACATTTACCTATTTTTAGGTCTGGGCAATTATCATTACAGAACTCAAACCACTTCTTTGTTCTGGCTATTTTAAGCCAAGCATTACATGTAGTAATGTCATCATTCTCTCTCCCAATGCTTGGTTTCTGGTCTGTAAGGAATGAGACTGAGGACCGAAATCACCGTGAACTCATGCGACCTAAATCAAACACAGAAGGCTGAAAAAGCTCACGCTGTACTTGTGCTGGATTTTTTTTGCAGAAATTAGGCAGTGTCCAGATGGGCTCCATATGTACTTACTCCCTCCTTCCAGGGCCCTTTGGGAAAGCCCATGGTATATCAACATGTATCCTGCATAGCTGCTACAGCAGCCCTCTCTTGATGTGGTTTGCCCCCAACAGCTTAGAAGTTATTTGGACATGGCTCTCACCACCAGGCACCCACCGACCCTGGGCTGCATTACCACCATGTGCCAGCCTGAGACCCAGGGCAGGAGGGAATGGGCTCCAGCTCACAGTGAGAGCAGCAACCCAATTCCCATTTCTCATGTGTGATTCTGGAAGACACTTTTTAAAAGCAGGAAAAAGTCCTGGAGTGAAAGGATGCAGAAACCACTACTTAGGGCAGGGTTAGGGGAAAAATCCAGGCTAGTGAAAGCTTTTTGGAACCTGATCTGGAGGCTGCATCACATCTGGAAGCACGTGGTCTGCCTGCAATGGGGTATTATTCAGGCATAAGGTACCACACTACAGATCAGATTTTGCAGCACAAGCCAAGAATATAGCTAGAACAAAGGACAAAATCTGTACTTCCCAAAACAAGACCACAACTTGCTCCAAAAACCATAGAAAGTTAGGTAAATGGAAAAGCTGGCTCATGGGAACAAAAATAAAAGCTTCTCTTACAGATTATAATGCCATTGTTAAGTACACTCATTCAATAACCCAAGGCCTAAAAATATTAAGCTCCACACCAACAAAACCTAAGTCAAAAGACCCCAGTGTATTCAACAGGTTTTTTCCTACCAGAACCACCAAACATGAAAGTTAATGTCACCTCCAAGTCCTGGGGATCAGGATTCTCAACAAAGCCCAAGGCACTTACAGACTCAGCTCCCACTCACTTATATTTACTCTTTGACACAGACTGCAAAGAGAAGAAAATCCTCAGTGGGAGTTTGGCTAAAGTCCCCTTAGCCTGCTGAAAGTGCAGCCAGTAACACAGGCCTGGCTCCTCTGCTTGGTACAGCCCAGTAAAGCAGCCTGCTGAGCAGGTTCCTGATTGCTATGTCACTATTGAAGTTCAAGGAATTAGTAACAAAAATAAGAAACTTTTTTTCTATTGCTCCAAAGGAAATAATACAGTAATATAATCATCATTTGGAAGATACTAATTTAGAAAACTAATCTCAGCATCATTCTGTTCAGAAGCACAGCAGAAGACTAAATACAGGGTCTCACACATTCACTTACGCTGTGAAAGAGCACTGAGAGCTGAAGTAACCCCCGCAGGCTCACCGTTTCTGAAAGGCTGCTGAGCTGCCTGCTCACCTGGGGCAGTGCTCAGCACTCAGCTGGATGGTGCCTTTGCACTATGTCCGTGTGTAAGCACACTGCACACGTGTGTACACACCTGACCGGTGGGACAGCACACACTGCGTATGCTTTTGCGCCTCATAAAGTGTGATACACATTTAGGAAAGGTAACGGTGTAAGTACCACTCATGCCCGGTTTCCATCCCCACGGGATGCACACAGGCAGAGTGTAATACAGCACAGCGAACAGCGTGCGACACAAGTTGGATGGTCGTGGCAAGCAACTGCTCAGAGATCAGATTCCAAAGGCTCTTCACAGTTACACTGGGGTATTTGTCATTTAGTACCTACAAAACTAGACATCTGCTAGCACAACTCGAGGCTGCAGTACGTTAAGCAACCCCTTCATCATGTTGTGGGCATAATCACACAAGCAGTTGAGAGAAGCAATCTGTGAGAAGTTCACCTCTGTTAGTGTTGCATGATGTGAACAGGCAAAAATATTTGGACTCAAATGGTATCGTTTCTTTCATTTAAATGTACACAGGATTCAAGTTTAATGTTGCAGCAGGATTTTTGAATGTCACCAGTTTACTGTTAGACATGCAATACAGCCAATTCTACCAAAGCTCTATTATAGTCAAATTCTAATAAGAAAGCTACTAAAAGGCCAAAAATAGGTCAGAACTGACTCGCCCTAATGTCTGTTTAGCTGCTTTCCTCCAGCAGTGGCCAAAAGCAGATGCCTTTTTACCCATTAGTCAAGTATGAGGACAAGTAACAGTCCCTTATTTATATCTTTGCAGCTTCTGGCAAACAGCAGTAGCAGCACTGCCTAATGAAGCCTTGATTACTTTTTAATGTGTTTTAAGTTTACTTTTTATGAAGGCACCTGAAGGACCAACGTATTATCACAGCTTAAGTCGAATTCTGCTCTTAACAAATAATATCCAAGCACTAGGGGAGCGTGTGTGTGGGTGAATCCATTCATCCATTTATACCTGCTTGTCAAGGACTATTGTGGTGCTACCAGGTTTCTAACACAGAACATCTTATCATTGGCAACACCTGCAGGCTATGTATATAAGTACCATTTAATAAACTTCAGATTTTGTTCCAGCACATGAAAATGGTTCTCTGTCAGCTGAAAACCCACCTCTCTTCCTACTGAAGCAACCAAATTGAGAGGCAAATCTTTCTTCTGGCTGCAGGGAAAAGGAGGTTAACACTGTGCATTCCCCTTTAACTCTCCTCCTTACTGACTGCTCCCCAATGTTTTTTTTCAGTCACTCATTCAGCATTTCTTGGCCTGCCAAGGCGCATGTACCATATCAGCATCCTACTAGTTTTGCTCAAGAGTACAGCTGAGCCACAAGACAGATGCACAAAACTCACAAGAGTGTTCTGGATGGCTGTAGAGCTCAGATTCAACATGCCTTTAGCCAGGATATCTGGGTCCTTACCAAAAAAAGAAATTAAACATCCCTCTACTGTCTGCTTTAGATGCTCTATTAATTCTGTGAAGTGTCTAAAAAGAGTCACTATTGCCAAATCAAAGTTATGCAGAAGTCAGGATGAGTTAAAACTGAGAACTCCAATATAAACAAGTTAATTTACTGTTGTGATCTCGTTCAAATCACCAAAGATACTCACTCCATATGTGCTCATCTTTGCTCTATGCTTTTAAGTACTGTGCCCAACACACTGATTACATTGACAATCAGGTAATTAATTGTTGTGGGAAAAAGAATCACTATACATTACACGACTTGAAAGTGATTTGTTTCTAAATTCAAGGGGAAAAAAATTAGGATCTCTGTGTAGTCCACACCATGGTCCTTGGTAACCCAGATTTACTAAACCCTGCATGAGACTACTTTTCAATCAGCAGGTAAGTGGCATTGCTACAGAAAGCTTTACATCTGGCCAACAACTGATACTACTAGTGACTAACATGCAACTAAACCACCTTGGCTGTACCATATGTCTGTACAACTCCCCCCCCCCATACGATTCAGACCAAGATGTATATACAATACAAACAGTTACCATATATTATCTAGATTTTTAAACTGTGATGCTTTTGGCATGCCAATACCCCTGAGCACATTACTGCACTGGCTGATGTACAGTGCCTGTGGAGACCATCAGGCATGTCTCCAAACACAGATCCCACTGTACACCAAGAGATTAGCTTTTTGTTTGTTTTTCCCTTTCTTTAATTACTTTTTTTTTTTTTTAAAGTTATATGAAAAGTGACAGCAATGCCCAACAGGATTATTTGTCTGGATTTCAAAACCAGTCACCACACAGCCAAAAATTTCATTTTCAGGGATTTAAAAGCAAGATTTTAAGATTTAAAATCTCTTTTCCATCAACAGCCAAAAAATAGAGCTGTTTGCTTATGGGACAGCAGGAAACCTTCTTACACTCTGTATTCCACATACATGAAACATTCACAGCAGCTGGGCAAGGGAGTCCCAAGAAGGGGTTGGCAGCACCAGAGCTGTTACCAGAGAGGCACCAAACCTCACTAAGTGCATGCTTTTTGTAGACAACCTAACAGCCTGAACACAGAAAAATAGTGAATGCAAATGAAGCTTCCAACTGGGCGAGGTGTTTCAGATCTGGAGAGGTGTCAGACTTACACTTGTCCTCTCTCAAAAGGAAGGATCTGTGCTTGACTTAAAACAGAAGGGATGCCTGATTACTGCTTAACTCTCTGCTCACACTGCACTTCAGGCCCCAGCAGCCCCAGGAGGAGTGATGAGCAGCACGATTCTCCCTTTCTTTCACATGATTTCTGCAAACAACCCCACCAGTAAAGCTGTTTGATTAAGGATGAACTTTGGACTTGACACAGCCTGGTGTCTCTGGGCGCTGGCTGGCAGCAGCTTGAAACTCAGACACCCAAACCTTTCCAGCATCAAAAGGCTGCCCATCCTCCCTCAGGGGCTTTGCCCAGCCTGCTCCCAAACCTCACCTCCTCCAGCGCGAGGTCTGGGAATGGTTATCCAGGAGAGACCGTCAGGGAAGCACGGCTCATCACTGGGATTGTACACATTCAACCTGCATAAATCAGGGTCACAGAAACAGACCATCTCCTTGAACTCCAAAGGCTTGTCTCTGAGCATGTATTAGCCCCTTCTTGCACCAGCATATGTCTTGGCTTGGCTACGTGGAGGTCTGAGCCAGAGAAACTCTTCCACTCACACAACAGTATGGTTCTGGGGGGCCTCAACCCAGCTCTCTGTGCTGACATGGGGATACTTTTGCCATCACAAGGAAAGGCAGAGGGCAGTCTCAGGCCTTTGCTCTGTTCAGCAACAGGAAGGATTTGCAAGTGCAAATATTCATATACAAGGATTTTTTTCTAGTTTCTTTTGTGATTAGACTACTGAAGTTAGCCAAAATAAATACAAAACCAAGCTTCCAGACCTAAGCCTCCCCTTATCTTGCTTTAGATGAGAACGTAAAGAAATGCTGATGTATTGCAAAGCCATAGCTTTAACCATGTGCGCTGACACCATCCACAAACCATCACAGCACCCAGAACTGTCATAGCCAAAAGGAAAACACCATTACAATACAAAATAAATTGACCTTCGGCAATTTTCTAAGTCAATTTTGTGGCATTTGACTTTCCTAAGCCTGAAAACTGCTCATCTGGTCCAAAACCAACAGAGAGACAGCTTCCTACTGCAGGAATACAGGCTCCATTATCTCAGTTATCCCTTAACAAAGCATAAGCAGCAGCAGAATATGAACTCCTCATTTACTATGAGCAGTTGTTTTCTGCAGCAGACTTGGAGCTTGGCAGGCTGTATTTCCCTGGACATCTAACATGCGTCTAGTCACAGCATCCAAACTCTGCACACGGTTAAATAAAAACAAACAGATCCATTCCTCACAAAAAACAGTATAAAATTAATATAACTCCTGAACAACACAAACATGAGAACAGCAGGAAAAGCAGACAACAGAACCAAACGCACACTGCATTATCCTTCAGTGATCACCAGGCTTCCAAAACTACCCAGGAGAAGGAAGCACAAACCCCAGTGTCTGCTTAACAAAAACTGCCCCGGGGTCTGGAATGAACTCATGGTTTATCGGCCAGAGCATCTCCAGCAACTCCACTTATCTGAGCAAGGGTTACGGTTAGCAGGAAAGCAGAAATCTAATGACAAACCTGTTGTCACAACTTCTGAATTTTCCCTCATTAATCATTACTGCCATTCACTCAGTCAGTTGTCTGGCACAACTCAGGCATAAGAGCAGAGAACTGCGAGCTTCAAGAAACCTCCTGCAACATTCCCACTTCCACACCAACAAAGCCCCTGGGGTTAGTGCCAGTACTAAGTGCCTGCACCTGGTCCATCCCTGCAGGGAGGAGATGTCATCCTGCCACTGTTGGACCTGGGAGCAGCCCCAGCCACCCGCTGTCATCCCTTCATGTCCCTTTTTCCAGGCAGTGCCAGCCAGGATAGCCACGGCAGAAGGTAAAGTTGTTTGTGCTCACTCCCTCCTTTGGCCCTGGGATGCTCAATGGGTGACTTGGAGAGAACCTGAGCAGACACTGGGCTCCAGCAACAGCCTGACATGACTGTTCGGTGTATTGCTGGTGTCTCTACAGCCTCAGCATGTCCCTGTACTCTCGTACCTGCGGCACACAACAGTCTTGGGAAATGCTAGCTTTTGCTACCTGGAAGAAAAAGGTGTTCTGAAGTCTAAGGTACCTCTGTCAGGCTCCTTGAACAATTTTGAATGCCCCTTTGCGTCCCAGAGCTTCCTTTCCTAAGCTGTTAGTTGGCAAAAATAATTATTTTTTCAAATCACTGCTTATTTACTTTATGTGGGTTAGGGATCATTTCTGGCTGTTTCTACAAACAGTATCAAATACACCACAGCCCAGCCTCATAGACAGCCTTTATGTACTGACCATAATGCAATTTAACGCACAGAAGACTGATCTCCAACAAGATAGTCAGGCTTAGTATCACATGAGCCACAGAAAACTCTCTGGAACAAGACACGTCTCTAGATATTCAAAAGTTCTCAATGTGGCTGAAAAAAATGGGGGGAAAGGCACTTGAGGGTACCACTGCAAACCTGACTACCTGCTCTAGAAACTTTCAAAAGGGCTTCAGTCCTGAAACTCTGGATCTCACCACCATTGGCAGGTTCTGAGTCTGGTTCTTTACAGCCAGTCTTTCTCTCAAAGCCAGAATTATTCCTCCTTTACCTTCATTTTCATAAAGGGCTCCAGGACAGGTCTTAGAAGTCTATACAACGTTGGCAGCAACTACACCCTATGGAAAGTGGTGGCTGTCGCATCACATCAGTTAAGACAGCACAGGTCCCATCTTGTTCCACCCTGAACTCCACGGTCTGCACAGCACTTGGCTGCTCTTTACTGGGGAAGCAGCCTGAGAAGACAGCCTTACATTGACATGCACCACAGATGGCAGAGTGCTACAGTTCAAGGGCTTTATTGAAACAGCTGCTAATGTAATTATTTTTCAGAATCTGTGGGTTTATGCTGGCGATGAGGAGCCCTGAGTGGCAAAGACAGTAGAGGGGAAAAACATTTTTTGTTTTGTTTGCCTGATGAGACCTGAACTCTGGTTAGGAAAGGAGTTAAATGCACAGACAAGTATTGCACGAGGCTCCTGTGGTTTGCAATAAAAAGGAGGTTTACTTCCTGTATGGTTTAGCACACAGACAGACTAAATTAACTAACAAGACTAAAAGTTTACAGCATTAATTGTTTCACTGTCTTTATGCTGCCAGGCATTTATTATCATTAAATAACAAACTACTTTAAGAAGAAATATAATATGACCTCGGGGATCCTACACTTAATCCAAGTGCTTCTGTTCTGTGTTACTTTCTAGCTTCGAAGAACTCATACAATGCAGATACTATTTAGCAAAAGAGTCTTTTTGAGGACTGCTATTCTAAAACTAAACCAATGAAATTTTTCAAGAGAATAAAGCTTTTTTTCCCCCTGAACTAAAATACCTAAATATCATAACACAAAGGAAGCAGGGATTAAGAGAAAAACTATGGATTAAATACAAGTTCTCCTCCTCTTTCCAAAAAGAGTCAGGCTGTATTGAGGTAGAACAGCAGGTCAGTACCACACCAAAGCATCCTGGAGATGAAAAATGTAATAGACAACAGTGTGCACTGACACCAGCTTTCTGACCAGTTAATTTGCCAGGGTAACATTCAAGTGCATATCATCCTGGGGGCCCCAGATCCCCTCTTAATCTTAGTGCAGACTTCAACAAAATATCGTAACTTCAGAAACTGGGTCTTTAAGGGGCAGGGACAGAAGGAGATAAATAAAACGCTCACAAGAATTGGCCACACTGCAGTTTCTAATACTTTCGGTAGCTGAAGCAATACAGGAGTTGGCCAACTTCTGCTTGCAACAGCCACGAAGGCCAACGCCTGGGGGGTTGCTCTCAAGATGACTTCTCAGGGGGCATCTTGAAGTCACTCTTTACAAGAACTAAAAAAAAAAAATGGAGTATTTTCCAACACAGTAAGGTCCTTCCCATCAACAAGCTATTCTCACCCACTGCACCGCTGCAGCCCGAAGGGAAGTGCCCCCTTCTGCCCCAGACCAAGGGCACTAATCCAATGCTGCCCACACCTCGGTGACAGACACGGCCATCGACAGAGCTACAACCTGGAGGCCACCTTGCAAGCCCCCACTGTCTTTTCTAAGTTTTTTAGAGTGCTCTTGTCACCATGGGATCTGCTTTTTTTTTTTTTTTGACCACGAGCTTCCTTCTGCCTCCGTGCAAGCTAGCATCTGCATAACACAATCGGAAACTAACACAAATACACACTGCATTTGATTTTTTAAAAGATTAATTCCCTCAGCTGTTTATTTGCTGTAATATGGAGTTCTCCAGGCCTGGGCAAGTGGCCAAAATAGCTTCATTCCCTTGACGATCTTCAGTCTCAGTCTAATGCTTGACGGCTGGCAGTGTGAGGTGATGGCTATCCTAACACCTTCCAAGCTGCTAATTTTGGTCCCAAATCATTATATGGAAGACACGGGTGCCTGTCCAGCTGCTCCTCAGTTTATACAGGTGTAAACTCCTGGAAGGAACACTCCCTGAGATAGCTTTATGGACCTACTTTGATCTTTTCACAGCATGCACAACCCAAACCTCAGTTCTCTGAGGGTGAAACAGGCTCTCACGGTTACCTCCTGGTGCATTTTAATGGGATGAAAGGAAAGAGAAATTTAGAGGAGGATTGCTCAAGTACAAAGGTTTCATGGGCTTACCCACCAGAACCATGAGACTTGCTTATCTGCATTACAGGGTGGAAAGGAATTTCTAGTTCTTAATCAGGATTACCAGGTCACTAACAATTAAGTTTGCAAACCTGCTCCTTTTTATATTTTTATTTCTACTCACATATATTTCATTTCCTGCCTAGGAGAAAAAAATAAAAATCCTACATCTATTATCCATAAAGCAGCTTCTCTTGAACTTAATTGCTGTCCGTGTCCACTAAGAAAGCTTTGGGATGTATTTTTAATTCATTCACTGATCTATTCTGCTCCTCTCCCATTCTGCCAGTTGCTCTGCAGCTGCTGGTCTGGCCCAGTACATTTGCAACATGTGCACAGGAATGATCTTGGATAAGTGGCATTAAGTATTTCCTAAAGAGTAAAATCTTGTCTTGCTGTAGTCCATGGCAAAACTCCCAGGGACATTAGTCAGCCAAAGGTTGATCCCATGAGGTGAATACAGATGTGCTGTTTAAACCTGCCTGGAAACCACTACTCTCATAAAAATGTGCTTTTATGTGAAAACTGCTATTATTTTCCCCAGAGGCTGCCTGTTTTCTGTTTAAATTGGGCTTTGCCAGTTTATTTTGACCTATGCCTAAGGCAGGAGGGGCTTCCGATACACCTACCTTATTACCTAGGTCTAAACACGATGTATGCCAGCATCTGCTGCTCATGCTGCAAAATCATGTTGGTTTTGGAATCACCTGCTGTCCGTATCACCAAATGCTGATGTTCCATATGTAAGAAATGCTGAGACTGTGACCAGCAAAACTCATGAAGAGCAGCCACGTTCATCCTGCAAGCTCTCATTCACACCTCCCTGTCTGCCTATGAGCCCAGGAAAATGGTGATGTTTCTGCTTTGTTTAACAGAAACCCTACCCCAGTCACACCTGAGCACAACATCCAGCTCAAGCCTTGGACCAACAGGCTGTGTATCACCTGGCAGAACTTGCTGCAGGCTGACTCCCCCAGTTCCTAACACCCCAATCCCAATCTGGATTCCACAGTGCATTTCATTATACGTAAAACAGAAGATCTAATGGTGAGCCTTCCCTATGCAAAGTCTTACTCAATGTCCAGACCTTGAGATTTCAGTGTTTATCTCTGAACAGAAAGCTTTGAGCCTGCCAGCATCTACTGTATAACAAATAGCTTCACACATTTCATACAGCCTTGTCCTCAGCTCCGGAACTGAACCACAGTTGTTCAGAAGGAAACCAAAAGGTGAATTATTATTAACTTCTGCTTCCCGCCCCACTGCCCTGTTCTGGTTTCTATGATACAGGGGACAAATACACTTAAAAGTTCCTCTCATATCTACAGTCTCTCACAGCATCTCAGAGTCTGCAAAGCAGAGAGGTAAGATTTCAGTCGCATTGGCATGTCTGAATATAGAACAGATACAGAATCTGTTTACATTTCAGAGGAAATTTCTAATTGCACCTCAGTGTCCAGAGCCTTCAAATACTTCTACAACTGCAGGCGTGTGTAATAACTAACAAATTAAAAACAAACCAACACATCCCAAACACACACATACATTCTTTATTCTTTCCCATCAAACGTTTTTCCTGGACAACATGTTCTTAAATTTTTAAATGCAAACTGTTAACATAATTTTGGGAGCAGAGCCAATTTCATCCCAGAACAGAAGAACAGCTTTATTGGGTTAGATCCAACACTCGTCTACCCCAATATCCTGTCTCCACTGGCCACAGATCCCAGGGAAGAGCATGCCAACAGATTGAGCGCAGAGGGCTGCACATAATACCTTCCCAGACTCCAGTAATCTGCAGTTTTGAGTCAGAGGTGTACTAATTATGTTTAATAGTTCTTAATAGACTTTCCCCTCTTAATTTGTCTCACTGCTTCCTGAGCCTATGCAATTTTTTCCATACACAATGTTCTCTGGCAGTGAGTTTCTCCATTAAACTACATGTTGTCAAACAAAGTACTTCATTTATTCAGAACCTGCCACCTGCTATCTCACTTGCTTTCCCCGAGCTGTTGCATTAGGAAAAGTTATGAATTATCATTTCCTAGTTGTTCTCCCATGCCTGACATGATTTTATCACTTTTCATATTTTTTCAGCTCACTCACTGTCAACTGCAAAATTTTACCTTATTTGGTTGTTCCTCCTACAGTGATCACCTCACCCTACTTAATATCTTTTCTCACTTTTCTACATCATTTAAAGACAACATAATTCCAGTCTATTAAAGATACAGACTCACCACAGATCTATACAATAGGTGTGGAGTTTTTTTTAATTCCTTTGCTCTCTCCAATCCTAAAAATTCCTGACATTTTGTTTGCTTTTTATGACCACTAATACAATATTTTTGTAGAATTATCTAATACAGCACCAAGACCTCTCTGCTAAACAGTATTGGTTAGTTTAAACCTCACTCTTGCACAGGACCATTTCTTCCCACTTTGCCACCCAGGACAGCTACAGCAAGCTGCTCTCACACTGTGCAACATCACTTCACCAACAACCTGACATTGTCACCTTGCTCTTTCTCTAGATTACTCACAGTACAGCACGAGGAGCTCCTACAGAGATCTGTAACTTCTGCACATTGCAAAAGCTGCCTATATATTCCGAAGTCTTGATTGTTATCTGGTTTATATAACTGGTGTGTAATCAATTATATAAGCCAAAAAGAAAAAAAAAAATAATCCTTTCCTCTTATCCCACAGCTTAGTTTCTTTATTAAAAAAAAACGAAACAAACAAACAAAAAACAAAACCCAAGATTTTTAACCTGGGCAAAGCTTGTCCAAACTTTTCTGGAAGTTCAGGGATTCAGTATTAAGGGATCACCCTTATTTGTACACTCAGTGGCTGCTCCAGGTACCTCAGCTGTGAGGCACAGCTTTCTTCTCCAACAGTGTTTTGATTCTTCCCCACATTCTGTCTCTGTCCACATGTCTGCTAGGAAAGAGTCTCAACAAAGAATAACATCAATTTTTCCAGCACAGGAAGATAGCCTGTAGCTTCCAGACTTCCCTTTTTTAAACCACTGCTGCCTTTGGCTCTTTTCTTCGCTCTGACACCACAGCAAGTCAAACAATAAGTCTCTCAACAGGTAATAGTTAAAATTTTATGCTTGAGTGACTTTAGACTTTAAAGTGAGGCAGTATTCATGCATGGGGAAAAAAAGCCTCAATAAAACTAAACTTCAGATGACTAATTAAAGAAATCGAATTACCACATCTACTTCTCACAAGGGAAACTAAACCCAACAGGAAGAAGTTGTAAGTCAGGATGCGAAGACTACTTCAGCTGTATCCAGACAGCATTAACTTCAGTCAGTCCACAGTTTTATGTTAACCCTTCACATTTTAAAACTTGGTCTCACTTTATTAACCTTCCAGATTTCAGAAAACGAGCCTTAACAGTCAGCTGGAGGTGCTGTCCTGGAAAGGATGTGCTCCTGGGTGGAGACTTTTTTCTGAGACAAGTAATAGTAGATAGGCATTACATTTAAAACCCTTCCAGCCTTGATGAAATATCTGACCAACAATTTAATCATAAACTGAAGGTCTCCCCTGAATATGACTGGGGTTAAACAAATGTCATTAATGCTGTATTTTCATGTTTGAGTAGAAACATTCTTGAATAGAATAATATTGATATAAATTGTGGGTTTGGTTAAGGTTTCTAGATCACTGATTAGTGCCAGAAACTAACATCACCAGTTCCAGGGAAGCAGTTCAAGGGTTGGGAAGCACGAAGAACAGCTACGTAAAGCAAAGCTCATCTGTCTCTGACTACAACGATGACGCATCCTTAGCTATTCTTTTTATCCTATAGGGGAATATTTTAGTTCTGTTTTGAGTTTGAACAGATGAAATCTATCAATGTTTATTTACTTCCATTTGTCTCCTCTCTCCTCAATTCCTCCTCTTTCGGGAGGAACAGGAATAGCCTTGCAGAGACTCTTGGTTTTGGCATCCTCTGCTCGTTACACGCATGCCAATTCTGCAGGAATTTTCTGAGTGTAACTTTAATGCCTCAGGACAAGAAAAGTTACTTGCTCAATTCTACAAATATTTATTAAAAAAGCAGAAGTGCTTAGCACTGACATGACACTGTACGGATCACATCTCAAGAAGTGCTGTGGTTTGGGGTTCAAGCAAAGCCAGTGCAAGCTAGCAGCATTCAGCCTCTCCTCCCCAAGCAGAAAGACATAACCCTGATGCACCATCTCAGAATAAACACTGTCATACCTGCATATACAATCTACAGATATTCGCAGTAAAAAGCCTTTCCCAGCCTTAACTGGGGAGTATAATTTCCACCTTTCCAGTGTTGTCAGGAAACTGTTTTTATTTAAGCACAGCAGACTGGTTTTTATTTTGATATATTAAAACTATTGCAACAACTGCAGCCAGTTTATCTTTGGCTCTATTAAAAATTTGAACGTAATATTTTAAGAAAAATATTTGACTTACCTCGAGTTTGGAACAATAGTTTTTTAAAAAACCAACCCACAAGGCAGATGGAACACATCCTAGTTAACTGCCTCTCTAGATTCACATTACTTATTTTGTCTTCCACCCTGATATCTCTAATTCAGAACAGTTCATACCTTTTTATTGAGAGAGGTTAAGTTTGGTTAACACTGAGTATCCAAACAAGTACTTCATAAATATTATGATTACACAAGAGACGGGTTTATAAATCAATACCAAGCTTACTAACAAGTCAGTTCTCATTCACAGTATATAAACTGCATGAGCTAAGTATCACAAAAATACATACAGACTTGCGAGATTGTTTTTAAAAGTATGGTGCAGCTTATTTTCCCCATAATACATGGTTTTACCTAAACTTGCATCATGTTACAAGACTATTTATAAAAGATTCATATCAGTATTTTCTTCTCATATTAACTGTACAGCTATGCAGCACCATTCAGACCGAAGGAAGTTCATCAGCAGCTCCAAACCGTCTGCTGCCACTGCTCGGGGCTTCCGGAATGACAAATGCGACCACACGCATCCGGCCTTTGACAACACATTTGCAACCTTGAATGCGACTGCAGAACAAAGCACACTTACTATACACACTGATAAAAATGCTGGATGCAAAGAACCACCCTGCTGTAGCTGCATTTGCCCTCAGCACAGGGCCACCTCCTGCTATGGCCCTGCACCCCTGGGGGTGTTCACACAGCAGAGCACCCGCTGCTCAGAAACCCCAAAACATCTAAACAGAAAGCACACTAAGAGAAAGCAGACTGTACTCATTCTATATTAGGATGGCAATATGTGATAAGCAGAGGAAAAAGGCCCTAGAAAGATTTAAATGCAAAATACAATTTTTTTTGTACAATCTCCATCTCTCCGTGTATTACTTCACTGGGATTGCTTCAGAAGAATGAGGCAGCTTCACCAGCCCTCCCAAAGCCCTGAGCTGTTGAACAGGAACAAGAGCTGGTGGCTACATACAACTCTGCTTGTTTCCAGTCGCTCTTATCCAAAGCTGTTCTCCCTTCGCTGCAGCCTGTATGGCTCCAGAAAGGACTTGCCACAGGCTCTAGATACCCAGCAGCACCAAAAAGCTTTACTGGTTATGTGGGGAAAAAGAAAAGAGTAATTGAAAGCAAATGTTCGCTCTCCAGACCACAGGCCACTTTCCTCTTCATTTCCTGGTGGGTGGGGAGAAGGCCTAGATCCTTTCCCAAGCAAGAAAACAATACAAGAAAAACATGAAATCCCCCACATCCGTAACTTTGTGAATGAAAAAATAAACTAAAATTTCATTTCCTCTCTAAAACCATCCCTGAACAGCAAGTCTGATGTGTAACATGGGACTCTTGACACTGATTCTGGAGATCATCTCCTATTTTTGCCGTGTCTGCTGTCGCTGTAGGAGGCAAGGAAGGAAAACCACCCACGCAGCCATCAAAACAAGCGAGGGGGGAGAGCCTGGAGAGATGGAAGCATGGGCTGTAAACCACAAACATGAAGTGCCTGGCTCTGAGGAGCGGTCTGGACACCAGGGGTTCTCTGCAGAAGTTTCCACAGCTGGCAGCGGCACATGGGAGAGCTCAGCCCACCATTTCCAGCGCTGGCATTTCACTGCCACAGCCTCCAGGTTTCATCCATACTTCCAGAGTGTGCAAGGGGACATCGGATGAACTAATACAATTCTCTTGGACAAAGTCTGCAGTCAAGACCGGTGCAGTTGTTGGCAACAAATGCGCACTCGTAAGACCGAGAAGAATTTAAACAGCTGGCTCCTTTTCACACAAGATCAATAAAACTGGTAATCCAACTGCCTTCAGCAACACATACACAAGTGTTTCTCGTGCCTGCTTGCTGCAGGCAATCTCTTACCCAAAACCCAACAAAATACCTAAATGGTAATGAAAAAAATCACAGACTGGACTTGTACAATTCAGCTTCTTCCCTCCTTGTATCCTTTTTCTTCCAGGAACAAGAGGCTAATTACTCTTTGGTGTCTCCTCCTTTTGCCTCTTGAAGGATCTGAATAGAAGTCTAGAGTCAAATCACTCTCAGCCTGCACAGTCCCTGCTCGAGTCAACGCCTGGGTGCTTCTGAATGCGGGATTTGCGTCTGTCATTTTACATAGCCTCCAACACTGTCTCATACTGAGTAACACTGTTCATTTCAACTGCACGTCACGCAAAAAGGCTCCTGGACAGAAACACACGCATGTTCCCACTTTTGGTGCCTAGAGCTCATCTTCATAATTATAGTACCCTGTGTGTTCTTGCCCCAGCCCACGACTCACCAGAACAACATTCACACCGAGAAAGATTAAAGATAAAAGGCACCTTTCCATACAAGACTTCCAAATACAGCAGGAATCAGTGCTGTGACTGTTATGTTATGATTTCCAGGGTGAAATTCAAATAGGTGACCAGACCAAGACTGCAATCACTATATTTTGGCCAAGTCCTTAATTATAAACTTCCAGTACATTCAGTTATCTCTGCTTATAAGAACCATGGCAACGAACCACCCCAAACACAAAGTCACCTTTACCTTTACCATGCAGAGTATAAACTAAATCCCATGATCGAGTACAAAACCAGGACTTATCAAACAATGAAACACGCCAAAGATAACACTAAGCACTAATTCCTCATGCTGCAAAACCTGTCAAGGGGCAGCTCAGCAATTACTTTCTGTTGTAACACCCATGCCCAAACTCTGAATTGATAAAGGTACACAGGAATTAAGTGAACTTCACCAGAAATCCCTTGAAACATACTTGTAAAATGCCTTTGCTTAGACATGAGCTTCATATGGTATTTCTTCCTCACAGATACACACTACTGAATATAAACTTTATGGAGAACAGTGCCTTCGGGAAGCATTTTATATACTATGATGTGGCAAATTTTACTGCATAACAAAGTATGACACTGTCAATAAAAGACCACAAAATTTGGGCACCCTCAAAGACTTACAGCCCCAGGCTGTGAGGTGTGGAGCAATCTCAACCCCTTTTCCCTTCAGTGGGAGATGATGCTTTCCAGAGTCTCACAAAGCTTCCCCAATTTACAGAAACGGGGCAGTTGTTTTCTAGGAAGGAGGAAATTCTATCCTTGTTTCTGTTTTGTTCCCACTCAAGCAAATTAGCCTTTTAAAAACCAAAATAACACAGTGCTGGGTGTCACTGACAGTACAAAGCTGACTTAGCAGGAGTGAGAGCCCTTACAGGGCTGATGTTAGCCAGTTCAGTTACTTTGCTGGAAACAGCTTTGACTCTGTTCCATCTCTCTGTAGCAACCTCCTCTGATGTGGATTTTCCATTCCCGGAGTGGGTTATTTCAAATTCAGCACCAGGAAAGGCTCCTCTGGTCCTTCAGGCAAAGCCTGTCTCATCAATGGCTTATGATGCACAAAACCGACTCATTCCCATCGAGCACATTTCCCACCAGATAGGTGCCCCTCTGTCTTACTTCAGGTTGAAACATCGATTAAAATTCTTATACTAGTAAGAAAACAGCCACCCAGTGAGGTACTTGGCTGATCCCTGCCAACAGAAACACCCTCAATGTACTCAGTAAACCGAGAATGTGCAAGACCTGCTCATTACCACAAGATTACTTGAGCTGCACTCGCTTTAGACACAGGCATGAATATAAATATACACACATCATAAAACTGGCAATTATGTGCTAGTTAGCTCACATTCCACAAAAACAGACTATGTCAATGCTATATTCAAATTCCACAGCCAAGGATGCACAAAGGAGCCTAAAAGGCAGCAGTACGTAAGAGCTGAGCCTTATAACATGCACAGTCCACACCAGGACAAGACAGCATCACAGAAGCCACTAAGCTAATAATTTAAAACCTAATTTAAAAACAGGAAAGCATAGTCAGTGTTGCGATCAGTGGTCGCACCCTGAGAACTTAGTATCACCACACAGACAAAAATCAATAACTGCCATTAAGAGGTCACTGATAAAAATCTATAGCAACTGAATCAAGTCAACTTGAAACTTATTAACAGCTGCATTAGAAAGAAATAATTACTTTTTCAACTTGCTAATGAGCGCTTCTTTCCTTCCAGATGATCATTTCATATAAACCCAGCAGAAATCTCTTTGGACCCCCCTTATGAATGAACCACTCGGGATTTCAAGACACTCTCCAGCATCAGGTAATCATCTGCTTTTTGCGATCAGCATCAGCACATCAATGTCAGCACTGACATCAAGATTAACAAAAATGACACAGGGAGAGAGCAACAGCAGGGACACCCAAGGCACACGCTTCTGTGCCATCTGCACTCCATCACTACAGGGCTCAGCCTCTGTCATTAGAGCTAAACGAGGAGTTAGAGCACCACAGCCATCAATGGCAAAGCTTACCAACGTGGTATTTTATCTGCTGAAGACATCACTGACTGCACTCAACTGGAGAAGGAGTATTCAGTGAGGGGTTTTTTTTAATCTTCTGTACATCACTGTCCTCTGAAAGTTTGGAAACCTGCACCTGAAGTACACAGCCTAACAGTGACACGAAAGTTCATCGCAGAGCAGTAGCTAAGTCTCTTTATCAACCCGCAGTTGAAGTCACTGATCATTAACTGCAATAGCTGGCATTTTCTAAGTCTCTGGCATTTTGTAAGTCTCCAGCACATTCATACTGAGTGCAACAAAATCCCCTGGATTTTGGACTCAGAGCATCTTTCACACAGATCAAACAGAAATCGGACGATCTTGAGGACACCAGGAGCTACATCTGAACCTTGGCACAACCCCCGATATTTCTGTTGGATTATTTTGCTTTGGGAAAGCACAGCCTTCTCCCCGAGCTCTGCCTGCGATGCACTGGGGCTGTAAGAAGTGACGCCCGGTGTTCCCGCACGGTGACAAACTGCGGCTACTCGGACAGCAGCCACACATGCCCACCATCAGTCATCGTTCGACGTAAGAGGAATAAACTCACCAAAACCGAACAGCAACATGAGGTGTGACACAACTTAGAAATAAACTTAAAGAAAAAACAAAACAAAACCAAACATTGCTGGGTTTGGCTCCCCGGCGCAGGACGAGGGGTGCGAAGGAGTGCCGGCCCCTCGGACCGGCTGAGGCGAGCCCGGTGTGGGGGCAGCACACAGAACTCACAGAAGCACAGAAATTACGAAGGTAATGGCATTTTCTCCTCGACGGCAGCACCCACACCTCCCCACTGGATGCTCCTCTCGGTCCGCAGAGCAGCCCGGCTGCCCCAGCCTCTCCTCAGGCTGCCCGGCCGCAAACCGCCGCCCCCCGGGCCAGGGGAGTCGAGGGGACCCCGCGCCCCCCACCCCGCCTGGTACAACTTTCCCGGGGCGCCCCTTACCGCCGTGGAGCCGGAGGAGGAGGCGATGTAGACCTTGATGACCATGGTGGGAGCCGAGGCGAGGGCGGCGGGATGCGGAGCCGGGCGGGCGGGTGGGTGTGTGCGGGCAGCGCGGCGAGGCGCGGGCTGGGGCTGAGGCGGCGGCGGGAGGGAGGCGGCGGGAGGTCTCGCCCCGCCTCGCCGCGCTCACTGGGCTGCCGGCCCAGCAGTCACCGCCGCCCGGCCCGGAAGAGGGAAAAATGGTTTAAAAAAAAAAAAAAAAGGAAGAAAGAAAGAGGCGAGGCGAGTTCTCGACGAACCACGCGAGACGTGCGGGGGAGGGGGTGGCCGCGCCATGGCGGCGGGAAGCCCCGCTGAGGCGACGCGGGGCCCCGGGCGGGACCGCCGCCTGAGGGAAGGGTGAGGAGCGGCGGGGCGGCCGCCACACGCCTGGCAGGCGGGACCCGCTGGGATCGCCATGGCAGCAGCCGCCTCCCCTCACGGCAGCGACCCTGGGCTCCGCCGTTACCGCTCCCCACCCGCCAGCAGCTTCCCCTCGGCCCTGGAAAGGCGCCATCTCCTTCACCCGTGCGGGGTGTGAGCACCGGGCGGCACCCCGCTGCCCCAGCCGGGCTGGAGGCAGCCACGGGCCTGTCACCGGCAGGGGTGACAAGTTTGGAATGGGCTGATGTTACTGTGCAATGAGATTTGGAATTAAAAAACTCCTTTTAAAATTTATTCCGGCACGAAAGACACACTGCTTGGGCATCCAGTCGAGTTCTCCGCCTTCCTAAAATTATTTTATCTTCCACACAAATAAAGCATTAAAGAAACACATATTGCTATCACTACTATGTGCCTGGCCACTCCTGAGCTGTCCCCTCTGTGTCCCTTCCCTTGGCTGCTCTCTCTGTGCCATGGTGTGTAGATGTGCTGAGGGACATGGGGCAGTGCTGGGGTAATGGTTGGACTTGGTCTTACAGGTGTGTTCCAGCCAAGGCTGTTCTGTGATTCTATGGCTGAGGACTTCTTGCTCACCTTGGTTACTGCAGGATGCTGGCGCTGTCCATGGCCCAAAGGGACACTGCCATCACGTACCACGGTATGCTATTTCATCATTTGTATTAATTAGGACCACTGGATGAGATCTTGAAGATTTCTTAGTTATAGTCACAGTGACACGTTATTTAGGGAGATTTATATTCAGTACCTGTCTTCCACTTGCCTCTAGTACTCCAAATATTACCTCATATATATACATATATATATATTAATATATGTTTTGATAGTAGCTTCACAAAAAAATACTTACAGTGATAAACATAGCAAGCTGAAACTTTACCACTTACAAGCAAAGATGAAAGAAAGGTGTTTGTTCTGCTCTTGCCAAAAAAAGGGGAGGTATTTCTGAAATGATTTTTTCAAACAAAATAAGCCTTCCTGTTTCAAATTATCAGGTGTTTTTTCTAGCCATAGGCATGATTTTTTTTTAAAAAAAACCCTGTTGAACTAAAGTCTATTGAATTGTCACCTATATTCATTAATTTGCCAATAGTAAGAGGAAAGAGAACTATTTTGAGGATGGCATGCCTCATTTTGTTATTATTTATGATACCTATCTGAATCTTTGAGACTTTCATGAGGTTTATGCATGTTTTGAAAAAGCAGTTTATGTATGTTTTGAAAAAGCAATAAACCAAAATTTATTTAGGATGATTGTACACAATAAAAATTCCCTGGTTCAGGGAATTTCAAAATTTAATTAACATAAACTGTTGTCTACAGTTATCCAGTACTCAGGGCTAAACCACAGCAGTTAGTAAGTTACCCAGGGCTCCCTCCCCAGCTGGGAAAGAGAATCAGGAAAAAAGGAGAAGGCCCATGAGTTGACATATAAACAGATTTAATAGAGTAACAATCAACATAAAGCACAGAGGGTTCTACTCAGCCTAGTTCTTGATGCCAACAGCAGGAACAGAAGACCATCAACAAGATGCCTCAGGGAAAGAAGGAACCTCACCCTCCCTGAGCTCCCTCCCTTTATAATGAGCATGCTGAGGTGTGGGATACACCTGTGAGTCAGCTGCCTTGAGTGGAACTCTCAGCTGACTCGGGGCTACTCATGGCCTGCCTGCATGGCTGGCCCATGGGGCTGTGCCTGGGGAACCAGGACAACTGTGTACTTTTTAATCTCTTTAAAACAATTGAGTTAAGTTCAGGAGATTAAAATTCTTCAAGGAATGTTTCTTCAGATGTGTTTGTACAGACCCTTCACAGCTGCTTAAGAAATGCACTGATAATTCTGATTTCCTCTGAGGCACCACACTATGTGCCAGTCTGTAATCTGATTCATAGCAAGGAACGCTAGAGGTAGAAACCACAGCTTATCAGAAGGAATGAAAAAAATGCAGGTGGAGAACAGGATAGATAGGTTTATTTGAACTTTGGGCTCACTTGTCATTCTGCTGGCTGGCCGCCTGATTTCTGGCCAGCTCTCCTCTCCTCCTCGTAACATACTTCAGCTCCTTGGAGTTTAAATTCTTCTGGAGTGAGCTGCACCTTGTATTTCTGCCTACTGAAAAAACTGGTATAATCATTAGTCTCCAAAGTGCACTTTAGAAGGCATTTTATCTTCATGAAAGAAGATTTATTGAGTTAAGAGTAATACATGAACTGGGTATTATTGAAGCGATTAGGTTTTCTTGACTCATAATAGTAATTTTTTCTACTCTATTGGCAGAAAAGCCCAATGTTTTCTATTCCCAGGCTACTCATATAAAATCTATGGTATTATTTTTGTTTTGACTATTAAACAGTGGTGAAGTGTTTAATTATCCTTCTCAAGGTAGATCAAAACCTCAAACAAAATGAATAAATTGATATTATGCCTCTAAGAGGAAAATCTACTGATCTCGTACAGCCAACAAAACCCCAGTATTTAGTACTCAGCGATGATCATTGTCTCCTCCATTCCTCTGTGCACTTGCTCTAGTTTGTGTTTGCACAAGGTCATCTTGTCAGGCTGCATCTTTTGTTGCTGCCTCTTTTGCTAGAAGGAAAACCAAACAGCTTAATTTTGGTTTGTATTATTTTATATATTATGAAGCAGCAATACTGAGGAAGTGGCAGCACTGGCACTGATTTCAGTGGCAGCAGGGGTGTAAGTGCTTCCCAATGGGAACCCCATGGTTTGCCCATCCTGGAGTCATCTGGGGATTTCAGATAATGTTGACAGCAATGGCAAAGACCTACTCGCTCTTTTCTTAAACCATGGGCTAGGATGGGGGCCTCTGATTACTGGCAAATTAAGCTATTTAAAAAAAAAATAAATGTAGAATCTCACAATGAAAGACATTACATTAATCGACTGCAAAATCCCTCTGGCACAAAAGGTCAGGAAGCACATGTGCTCCAAAGGCTCCACAGCTTCTCCGTAACCACAGAGAGAAATACATCCAGAATTCAGTTGCAAATATTTGGCTAGTAATGTGAGAATGTGCCAGGTTTCATTCTCTGATTGTGCCTGTACTATTGCTAGAGAAGATGATCTGGATCTATCTGAACTCCCGAAATGGAGGAACATGTGGTCAGTGAGAGATGTCAGCTCAGTGCTCCCAATGAGAAGTATGAAATCTATCCTTCATTTCCAAACTCATCTTACCAAGCTTGCCAATAATTGGAGCCAGAAGGCAAACTGTGACTCAGAACATGTCTTCTGACTTCACCCGTGCTCTGCAAGAGCCATGTCCTGCTACAGCCTATGCCAGCGCACTGCTGATTTATGGTGGGTGCTGCTCCGACACGCTCGTGGCAGGGGGTGGGGGAGTCCGGGAGATCTGCTTTTCCTCCTCCTTCGCATTTGGAACCAGAGCAAGGCTGGGTTTCCTTGTTTGTGTATGTAATTGTGCAAGGCACGCGGCGGGCGGTTGGAGCACGAGGAAGTAAACCGCACCGCGCAGAACATGGCGCTCAGCATTGCTGCTTTTCGTCTGTCGATCACCTCTGCGATGGAACTAACGGAGTTCTGCTAAAATCCCTCCTGGTGTACAGGTGTGTACCTGTACGCCGTAACCCACAACGTACACCCACATCTACTCCTGCATTAACGCTTGCACTGGCGCGAGTTCGCGCAGGGTGTTCACCGCATGGAATGCATCCCTCGGGATCGTCACTAAGGATATTAAGGCAAAGAGGAGGGTCAAAGCATCGCTGAAAGCACCTTCCCTGCCATGAAAGCAGCTTTGTTTCGCTGTGAGGGCCGTTCGGGCCTGCTGAACCCCGCGTATGGAGCAGAGCCAGCCCCCCCGGCCCCGCCGCTGGCTGCCGCGGCGCGCCCCCTGCTGCCGGACGGGAGGAGACGGGCTGGGTGAGGGACCCTCGGTTAACCGGGGAGCCGGCGGTGAACTGCACGTTACAGGAGCACCCAGCAGTTCCCTCCGCCTTTGCCGACCCCTTTGTCAAAGTTGGATTTTGCTTGGGGCGAAAGAGCAGGGCTCAAATCAAATCAAACCTGCGGTTTGATTCTCAGCTTGCAGTAAAGGCAGAACGGGTGATTTTGAGGTTTTTAATAACGTGATATTATTCTGACAGTTCAGCATTTATAGAGCCAAAGCTGCCTGAAGTAACTCCCCTGTGCACTGGGCTGCACCTGCACTGGTGCTTTGGTTGGGATCAGCAGCACGCTCCAAGGTGTGTAGGCATGCTGTGACGTGCTGCCATTGCGGACCAGTCTTGCAGCAGGCTCCTTTGATGGCACTGGGATGAAACCAAGCTGGAGGATGGCTCCGGGTAAACACAGTGCACTGCAGCAGCTGGAAACGTGTGTTGTGTGGGCCCTCCGCCCCGGCTGTTTTGCTTTACAGGCTTGTTCCTATTGCATCCCACTACCTTGCCAGAACTGATGTGGGCAGGTGGACCAAGCCCTGTCCAAGACAAAGGCCACACAGCCCTTTCAAATCTTTTCATGAGACTACATCTTATGCATGAGAAAAAAACAAACAACAAATCACTAAACTTAAGCCAGAGGTGCCAACTTGTCCAAGGGCTGGAGGGAGGTTCTGCATTTTGCTCCATCACTACATTTGCACTGGCAGTCAGACTGTGGCAGAGGCTATGCTCTTGCCAGGATCACCTGCTCGGCCAGTGCTGGGTATGAGCAGTCAGACCCCAGATCCTGCTCCAGCTCCCTGCTGCTGCCTGCACAGCCAGCCAGGCTGCAACGTGATTCCTGACAGCAGCGTTACAGGGCTCAGCAAAAGCAGCCCGTGTGAGGACTGTCACTGTTCCCCACCCCTGACACCTTCCCATCCCTCTGCTGACTTCTGTCCAGAAAGGGGCTGGCCATGCACAACTCCCTGCTTTGGATTTAATCTCTCTTTTTCCTTGTGCTCCAGACTGGCCCTCCGTCCTGCTGGCTCTGAGCCACCACCCAGCCCTGCACATGTTCCTGAAGTGCCCTGAAGTACCTGAAGGGAGTATGTGGAAGGGAATGCTACAGATTCCAGGATTTCAGACAGAATAATAGGAATAGTCTCTCTTTTAATGTCATTTTACGCCAGTTTATCCAACTGGGCCTTCTCAGAGGGCTGCTGCCCTGAAAGGCAGAAGATACAATCCAGAAGTCTGCCAAGCCCCTTGCCTGGTCCCCAGCCCCCGCTGACTCAGGACCTGGACTGCACAGAACACGTTTTTGTGCTCTGAACACTAAATCCTGCCTTCCCTGAGCCCATCCACTGAGAAACCTGCAGCTCCGGCTTGCTGTGAGCTCGGAGCAAGCTGAAAGAAGGGGAAGTGGAGCTGCAGATCAGCACATGATGCCTGCCATGCCATTGTTTGAAGAGAAGTTTTTATATACTTGGAGATAATCAGTACATTCACAGTTGAAGAGAACTTGGGGTCTCCTAGGACCAAGACAGTTTTGGTCAAAGGGTCTGCTCACAGGCTTGCTCTCCCTGTTCCCTCTCCTTGTGTTCTGGGAATCTTCAAATGGCTGTGGAAAGACTTGTTTAAAAGAAGTGTTGAAGGCAGTGTGGCTTTGTAAAACTTCACTGGGCTTACTTGGTGACTCAGGTGCTGAGTCTCCCGGGGAACAGATTTTAAAACCTGGTGGCATCAGCCATCTCCTAAGGCTGTGCGTGGAAGCAGTTTTTAACCATGCTTGATCCTCCTACACACTTTTTGACAGGTGATATGCATGTGATCAGTACTTCCAATGGGACATCTTTCAGTAGCCTCCATGCTGCATAAAAACCTTTTACTCTTTTAGTTACCCCTTTCAGCTTTTTTTCAAGAAGCCTTCTCACTGTTTCAGAGTTTCCCTTTCCAAAATTAAGAACAGGGAATTTCTTTGACTTTTGTTCTGATCAGAGTGGTGACTCTTAAATTTGTAATGGTCACTGATTCAAAGAATGATTAGTTAGGCCCTGTTCTCTGCCCTCAGCCAAATCAAAAATTACTTCTCCTTTCATGGCTCCCCTGACCAGCTGGTCCATAAAAAGTCATTAATAGTGTAACAGCTATGTGGTCTGCATCGAGAAGTTGGATGTTTCACATTGCAATTGTGTTTTCTGCCCTTGCTGCCTCCCTCATCTTCATCGTGTTAAGTTAGCTGATGGAATTAATCCTGTGTTACAAGGGTAGTAGACATTTCCACATATTTCTATGTGGAGAAGTCACCAAACCTGTCAATAATCTCCCTTGTGTTAAGTGAGGAAGTGTATTTTCTGGTTTATAATGCCAAATGGAGTATCTGTCCTCGAATGGAGTGCACCAGACCCCGAAGGTGCCTGCTTTTCTCTGCTGACTACAGAAGGAGTCCAGATCACTAACTCAAATGTACACATCTGCTTTTGGATAGATGAGTCCTGCCTGTAGCTCCCTGGAAGTTATTCTTGTTTTGCAGATTATATGATTTACACATCCCAGTACAGCATTTTTGGGTTTTTTGCCACCATGTGACCTCATGATAAAGGCATATCCCTCTGACCCTGCTCCCAGGTGCAATTCTAGGCTGTTTGGGGGACAGGACTCCATGCAGTGCTTCATGCAAGGCCAGGAACTGGCAACACCTCGCCCATACATGACTCCTGCCACTCTTCAGACTTGCCTTTCTCTCCTCCCATGTGCTACCATAACCTCCTATTTTTGAAGAGAGAGAACTGCTACCATAATGGCAGTCATCACGCATTAGAGACCTGTACAGCAGTGCATGCCATGTGAGAATTGTGGAGGAAAAGGCAAATAAAAGACACTGTTGGCAGCTGATCAGCTGATGAAACTACTCATTTTTCATTCGTGCTTTTTTCTGGCTTCATTTTAGTAATAGTCTTAGTTTTGACTGCTTTTCCAAATTACATCTTTTAAAGAACCAAAACTGGAAGAAATAAGAGACAAACTCGCTGCTGACAGTCCACTTGTGTGACTGCAATGGATTGGAATTTCTTCTTATCTGTATTTTCTGTTTAATAAAAATCTGCATTTAATTTGGTGCCTGCAGTCATCCCCTTTACTACCAGGGACTAGGTAGGAAGCTGTAGATGTGCCATGACTACGAGCACATACAGAATTTGAATTTCTCTTGCCTCTGAACTCATTATTATGGGGCTGTTGCATAATTACGTGAACCAGGTTGAGAGTTGAATGTGTTGAGCCCATGTCATGCTTGCTTCTGGTTTAACAGATATGATATCATAAATTCAGTTATAGGTCTTTTTGTACCGAATAAAAAATGACAATTTTGGCAAAAAAGGCAAAAAAGGTCACATAGTACAAATTAATGATCCAAAATAAACTTACTCCCCTAGGCCTAATTTATCAAAAAGGTTAACAGGTTAGTTTTGTACCAGCAGCCTGTGTGCCAGATTAGGTGTATCAGTCCATGCCATTCCCATGTGTCATCAAATCCTTTTTGTCTTTCCACGCCCAACATAAAGCTACCATACAGTCATAAAGCCACTGTAAGCTCCATATTGTGTAGCATGACCTTCTAACTCATGATTATTTAGGTCAGTTTGTGGTTTAACGAACATTTTTAGAAAATAAATAAATTTGAAAAAATCCAAAGGTGAAAAAGAAGGCGTAACAAATATAATGGAAAAATTAGTAGTGAATTTCAAATCTGTGATTAATTTCCAGTTGCACATTTTGATCCAAGCTTTCAACTAAATTGCTTGTCATGCAAGTTGTTCAGATGTTGACAGACTCTCCAACAAATTCCTGTTCCTTTTCCACAAATGTACAAAGACTTCTCACAGAATATAGAAAGAATGAAACAATAACTGCAGGGAGACAGGCAAAACCTTTCAAGGCAACTGCAAAAGCAACTGAAGGACAAACCTTGTTGGTAATGGAGAACTACTGCTATCTGACACAGACTCTTGAAAGACGACCTTGAAAGAAGATCTTGAAATGTGTTTCAATTTTTAGTTCAGAAGATGGAGAAAACTACGGGAAACACTATTTAAAATCTTGATTAATACAGGAGAACTTGAAGGTGGCATGATTAACAGGTAATGAGAGAAAGAAACCCATTGATTTAGAAACATAGGTTCTGTTTATACACATTGTAACTAAGAGCAAAACAAAAGAAAATCTTGTTACTGACAGAAAAGGAAAACAAATAAATGCAGGCACACACAGACACACAAAGCTGTGTCTTCTTTGCTTCAGCCTTCAAATAAAGTGAATTGCCACCAGTTTCTAAACCTGACCTTTTAAGGAAGATGACAGCAACAGGTAGCAGCAGGAAAGAACAGACTAAATTATACTTGCTTATGTGGTTACACTGAGGGTGGCAGTGCCTGGAAAATGCACTCCCCAGTATTTAGGAGGCCATAGACATTTTTGAATTATTTGTGTGTACCTATAGAAAAATCATGGCATTTGATGGTTCTGCATCGACTTGAGGAAAGGGGAAAAGGGTGGATCCATGGATGGAAAACTGCTCAGCTTAACTCCAAAGTCCAAGAAGATAATAAACTGTCAACATACAAGCACGTTGAGAATGAGCTAACGTAAAAAGTGACAAACCAGGAAGTCACCATGAATTTGTCAAGAACAGGGAGAACAGCTGTTCAGAGAGCAGCATTGAAAGGGATCTGGGGATTACAGCGGATCAGAAAAAGAATCTGAACCAACATGGTGATGCTATTGCAAAGTCGGCAAATGCCACGCTGAGAGAGGTTACCTAATTAACCTGATTATTGGATATAGATGTAAGGAAGAATGTGAAGTTGAAAATAGTCTGGAGCAGTGAAAGAGTGATAAAAGGTTTAGAAAATATGGCCTATGAGATCATGAGACCTATGAGAATTTGTTTAGTCTAGAAAAACTAAGTTTAAGGGACAACATGGGAATATTACGTGAAATGATATAGTATCTAAAATGTTAGCATAAACTGATGCTTATTAATTGTTTTATCTGCCAGACACTGGGCAAAGAAACTTGAATTCTCAACTGAGGTACAGTTTAGATGCTGGGGAAAACTCTGTAGTTTTAAGGGCAGTTGTCTGCTGAGATGGGCTATCAAGGAAGATTGCAGAATCCTCTTTATTGTAGGTTTTTAGAAAGAGATTAGGCAGCCTTTTGGCAGTAGTCATCCCGTATCTGAGCAGCAGCTCCTGCTTTTAAGTCTCAGTTGCAAAGTCCTCCGGTTGTAAAGGTGATTTTAAAACGTGCCTTGTGCTTTCTGCAAGGAAAAATACAAAATAGGTGGCAGAAACCCAGACAGAAATGATGGAAACGGGAGCAAGTGTTCCTTAACCCGTGCAGAAGTCTGTGGCTTCACCTTACGGCCTACCTCAAACTCACAGGCCCGGCTCTGGGAAAGATCTCACACACTTCAGCTGAGATCTAACACTCCGAAAGTCACCTTAGAGCCCCCAGTGATCCCGACAATCCCTGCCCAGCCCCCGAGGCACTTACACCCTATGCTCACCCCGGTTTTGCCCCGCGGGGCCGGGGCGGACAAAGGGCCGCAATCCCCCCTGCGGGCTGAGGGGACCCGGAGGGGTTGGCGGCCCTTTCCAACAGGTACCGCAAAGGCAGGAGGTGACGGCGGCCACCGGCCGGCCCAGCTCGGCCCCCGGCCTCTGCCGCCGACCGCCCTCGGCTGCCAGGCCGCAGCGCCCCGCGGCATGGCGGCCCCCCGCAGCCCCGCGCGGCGGGAGGGCCGGAGCCGCCGCCGAGGCCGCCATGTTGTCGTCCTGCGGCCTGTGGTAACTTTCGGGGAAGTTTCTTTCCCGGCCTCTGGGGGGACGCGGGGAAAGGGGGAGGGGGGGCGGTGTGGATCTGCGGCCGCCGGGGCAGGACGCGGAGTGCGCGGAGGCGCTCGGAGAAGGCGGCGAGGCGGGGGCTGCCCCTGCTCCCCGTGGCCTCCCCGCCCGTCCCCCGCGGGCCGCGCTGGGGCTGGCGGCGGCGCCGTATTCACCGCGCGCTTTAGGCCGGCTCCGCTGCGCAGACAGCGTAGAGACCCGCCGTCCCTCCGTCTGCGAGCGTCTCTCGCGCTACGGCCGCCGCCCCGCCTCCCCCGCCCGAGCCCCGCCTCCCGGGCCGCTACCCGCGCTCCCATTGGCTGCCGCGGCCGTCACTCGGCGGCTGGGCCCATCTCGCGCTCCCCATTCATGCAGTTTGGTTGCGTGTTGGTGTATTTTACTGTTTGCAATAAAGAGGGGGGGATTTTTTTTTTGTTCAGTTTCTGCTGCAATTAACTCTTGGTCCCTTATACATCTTTTTTTTTCTTCTTTTTTTTTTTTTTTTGGGGGGGGCAATTTTTGCAGTACGGTTTGAAACAGTTTTTTTGGTGGTTACGTTTATTTTTTTATCTCTCTCTATATATCTCTATATATTTTGCAATCAACTATTAAGGTGCAACTATGCCCAAAAGAAAGGTAAGTACGAAAAAAAAAATAAATAATAAAAAATAGGGGAGACAGATGGGGGACGAAGGGGAGAGAGATCAAAGCAGCGTTTGCAAAATTGTGTGTTAAAATTTTTTTGCGCGCGCGTATGTGGAGTTTTTTTTTGCATTTTTAATTTTTTTTTTTTTTTTTTGTGTGTGTGTGTGTGTGCATGTCCTAAAGTGGAGGTGGGGGAGCGGAGGAGAAGAGAGGGGGTTTTAGGGCGTGCGTGTGGGGGGCTGCTCGGGGCAGGCGAGGGGAAGGCTGTGAGTTCACTTCGGGCTGTTTTGTTTGGGAGGAGAAGAAGGGCTGGAAGCGGTGTCTCCATGCTGGATTACAAACAGCCATGGTGCTGCTGCTGCCCCTATGGAGAACACAGGCAGGCAGCGATAGCCACGGAGGGCTCTACCGCTCGCCCAGCGCTCAAAACACCGCTCCCGAACGCCTCTAACCACCTCCGGCAGCGTTTTAATTCGAATCGGGCCATTCTTAGACAGGATTTGGGTTTAAACGGTGCTTCTTTCTCCTGCGTTTGCCTTTGTTCTCTCTCTCTCTTTTTTTTTTTTTTTTTTTTTTTCCTCTCCTCTCCCTCCTCTCCCACTTCTTGTCATACCAGATGGTTGTGCAATGGTAATTTGGTGCCATTAGGCGGCGCAGAATTTGAAAACTGTCCTTGGAAGGAAAGCGGGGAAAAGGATTCACCACCATAATTAGTTAACTTAGGCTTCGGTGGGCCTCACCGGACACCCACCCCCCCCCCACCCCCTTCTCCCCGCCTTCCCCTCCCCGTACCGCCGCCCCCCACTCACTGGGATCCCCACTACCGCCCGCGGGGGTTTCGGCCCGGCCCCGCCGCCCCCGGCCCCGGCGGGGCCGGGGGCGGCGGGGCCGGGCCGAAACCCCCACGGGCGCAGTAGGGCCGGGTCGCCGGCATTGTCCTTGCGCGGGGCCGGCGACGACCTTGTTGTGGTAGGTATTTTGGCGGGAACTTTTTAAACGTGGAGACGTCTCGGCGTGGTGACGTCGGCGCGGTTGGCCCCGAGGCATTGTGGGAGTTGTAGTCCTTGAGGCGGGAGTTGGGGAGGGGATGGCGTCGCCTTCTCACCTCAGGCTGTTCGCTTTCCTTGCAGGCACCAGCTGAAGGCGAGGCAAAGGAGGAGGTAGGAGCTGCTTCTTCAGTGTTGGTCCCCACTCCCCCATGAACTTCTGTGGTGCTTCACGTAAATTACGAGGCCTCAGGGGGTGGGTGCAGGCTCGGGCCTTGCGCCTGGGTTTGGGGTGCCCAGGCCCAGCCCTTGGCCTGTCACCTCAGGTGGGTGCTGGGTCAGAGGCCATCGCTTCCAATGGGAACACGTTCCCTTTAGCCTTACAGACCACAGCTCGATGACAGAGCCTTAATGGCACAACTCCTGCAAGTAAAAAAACTTTTATCACTTAGCACCTCAGTAGGATGAAAGGCCAGCGGCATAGAGTGAGAGCTATTGTGGGAACTCATTGCCATAATGCCTGTAATTTCATAAATCCTAGAATTCGTCTGGGGCTTCATGTATGTGTTGTGTTATTCTGGGTTACGATTCTGAGAAAGCACTGCTTTATAAGCTCTCTGAATTTTAGTGACACATCTTTCTTTACCCAGCCAAAGAGAAGGTCGGCTAGACTATCCGCTGTAAGTATCTTTCTTTACTCTTTTAAAATTACATCGTGTGGGATGCTAAATTCCAGGGGGCAGTTATAGAGAAACTATTTGGTTTTTTGTCAACCAGTATTGTGAAAGGCATGGTTAGAGTATTGCCGTATTTTAAAGCAAAATTCCTATTCTATGTTTCCATTCTTTGAGTATCAACACATTACAGGCTTACTTTTAGACATTTCACGTGAGATACAACATCTATGTTTGTTAACATTCAGTCTGGATGCACGAGTATCCAGAGTCAAAGAATATTGATTTCAAGATGCATTTGTCCTCTGTAGATCTTCTCCATATAAATACCTGCTTATAACTCTATAAATTACCCGCTCTCTCCTTATACTTGTAATTTGCCCATTGATTTTGCAGGCCCAACTGTTGGCTAAACTGAGACCTAGAGGGTGTTAATCTATGTCATGCAGTAGGGTTCAGCCGAAAGTCACAGCCTTAAACAGGCTCTTTCCATCATTTTCTACAGATGCTTAGTGCACCCAGCCCTTTTAAAACCATCTTGGAAGTGCCAAGTGGGTAACAGTTGCTATTTTAAAAAGCAAGTAGTTAATTTTAGTAAAAGCTGTGTATTCATATGTGGAGTTATGTCCAAATTTGTGACACACGCTTGTCTTCACAGCAGACAGTGACCCAGACACAGTAGTGATCCACTTACTACTACTATCAGCATCTGTACCATCATCATCGTAACATACATGAGGAAACAAGGGTTTGGATAAGGAAAGATACTGATCTGTCTCTGACTTTTCCTCCTTTATACTACAGAATGAAGCAGACGGCTCAAAACTATTTTTTGTTTGAATAGTTTTCAAAAGTTGCCCACATATTGCTAAAACATTTGTAGCATTCATCTGACTCTGTTTCTTACATATGTTTTGTACAGAAACCTGCTCCGCCTAAACCGGAGCCAAAGCCCAAAAAGGCAGCACCTAAGGTAAGTGTTCGAGATCTCTTGAACTGAAATTGTACTTTGCTTTCTCAAGGTGTGACAGGGGCGTAAAAACATCCACAACTAACCATTCTGGGTTTTCATAATTTTCTTTAAAGATCTATGATTGAGTTATGTGAGTTAAAAGAACGCGAAAGATGTAAAGATACTTTTATCCAATTCCTAGTGAAGGAATGTGGTAAACTGAAAAAATCTTAAATCATTGTGAGGCTTTACTGCTTGCCTTGCAAGGCCGTTCTGAAGTTTCATATAATGCATTGTTGGGGAGATGATGTTTTGAATAGAGATCAGAGACTCAATTAGAGAAGGCATTGAAAATCATGCTTTTAATTACAGTTTCATACTATGTTTTCATTCAGAGGCACTCTTCTCAGTTAGTTATCAGTTTATCACATTTTAATCATTGGAGATAAAGTTCTACATACCTGTTTGCTTAAGCTGGATATTTTTGGAAATGTCAAAAATATTGGCATATCTGAGAGCTTAGTTAAAACAACCACTATTTAAAGCTCCTTTGTGCTTCGGAGCAATAGTTTGAAATTTAAAAGAGGACAGTTCTGAAATCCATGAGGTATTTTTACCCCCTTCCTGTCACAAACTTCCCCAGTGGTCACAGATTGCAGTGGTTTTGGTTTTTTTTTTGATCTATCTGTAAATATGCAGATTGTATTAGGGTTTTGCAGCTGGAGAGAAAAATAACCAGCAAAACTTTAATGTTCTTTTTTACCTGTTTGCATTATACTTTTTCCATTGTGGTTTTGGATGGTCATATGGGCAAAGCACAGTTGCCAGAGGTGCTTTAGTTACAGAAGGGGATGGTGGGCTGGGAACCAGGAGCTCTTTCCTGTACATTTAAAAGGCCTTGCAATTGCATATGGCACAGCAGATGATGAAAACTGTTCTACTTCCAAGTCCTGCTATATGGAGCATCAGAGATGTCACGAGAAGCGGACAAGAAGGAGAGCCCTGCTTGTTGTTTTGGGGACTCCGCATCTCAGCTCTGTAATCTCAGTGGTGTGCAGAACAAGTTTTTCACATCTGTGTCTTGGTTGTGCAGCTGGATTTCTAGATCCCATTCCGGAGCTGCAGGGGAACCCATGAACCCTGCTGCTCTGCATTCCTGTGGTGTGAGCAGTTGGCACACTCTGGATTGCATCTCCCTCTGGTGGCTGCTCCCTCAGGAGGAGGAGAGCCTACTGCTGGTGGTTGTCTTCCAGACCAAGTGGCAGAGACCTGTCTTGGGGATCTCAAAGTCCTGGGTTCAGCCTCTGCCGAAGACCCGTGCAGAGGTCGGTGCAGCTGCATATGATGCATGTTGTTGGCATTTTCTTTTTTTTTTCAAGTTTGCTTTTTTATTTTCATGGAAATATCTCAGGGTTTATTCACGAAAGCTGCATTAACAGAATCTTAAAAGTTGAAAAAAAGAAGCATTCAAAAGTTAAGGACTGTAAGTAACTGTCAAAACATAGTTTGGTCCGTTACTGCTTAAGCTGTATGATGCAGCCTCCCTCTGGGATCATTTAGTTCTGCTGGGAGTGATGCCTTGGTCATTGTGTCACACATTGTCCCCCCAGTTGGACTGGGAAAGTGTTGTTCTCTTGCTTCGAAGGTGCTGGTTTGAAGCCATGATACATGAGTTGTATTTTTGGCTCTCTAGAGCTCCTAATACTGGATCAATATCTGTGCAAAGTGGGATGTAGTAAGAATTGTGCAGACATCTTTAATTTTTATTTCCCCCAAATGCTTAACTTTGCAACTTTTGGGTTCTTGGAAAGTTTTGTGTGTGTGTCAGAATAGATTTCATGTTTAACTTAGCCATACTGGAAAACGTAGAGCTGGGAAAAAAGTTTTTATCACTGTATAAAACACATGACCTTATTCCTGAATTGGTGTTGCCATCTGTATAGAAAAATTATTCAGGAAAATTAGTACAATGGTATTAGCTCAGAACTAGCTGAGAGGAAGAAGCTTGGAAATTGAAAAATAATGGTACCTCCTTAGGTATTTTTTTTCCTGGACTCACTTTGTTGTGGAAGGGGGCTTGACTCCTTACAGAATAGCCATTAGCTTGTCCCCAGAAGCCACGGATCTTGCAGAACAGAGCAGAGACCCTGGGTTCCTTACTCAGCTGTGTGCTGCGAGACACCTTCTCTCCAGTCAGAGCCCAGCCATGGAAGCCAGTGTCTGTGGATTCTCTTCAAATGCTTTCTTAAGAGAGGCTTTACCAGCAAAGAGTGGGCTGCAGAGAATTGTCTTTTTTTTGTTGTCTTTTTTTCACGGGGTAAGGGAAAATATACCCTTCTTCAAACAACCCCAAGTCTTTAAAAATGCTTTACAGCTTACATTGCACGAGCAAGTGACTAACACGCCTGGGCTCATGAGTTTGGAGCATACTGGTGCTGCTGGAGGAACCCTTCACAGTGGAGTACTTATGTGTGCTTTAAAGGTCTGATGAGGTCTGTTCAAGTGAGAGAGCAAACCAGTGCCATAGCAGTATTGCAGTTCTAAATCTTACCGCCAAACAGTACCATAGTACTTGGGTGCTGATATTACTGTGATACTGATCTTTCTTCTGCCTCTCTTGAAAGTTGGAGGACTGTTCAGCCAACAGAAGGGAAAAAGAGTGAGTGGAGGCATGCTCTTCTCTTTCCTCCTGTGGTGACTCTCTGCCTCCTCTCAGAAAGAGCCACTGCATATCTCTGATAAATGATTCCCCAGAGAGAAGGAGAAGCCTGTTGAGAGTGGGCACAGTCCAGGAGAAGGGGACTCCTGACACCATGTTGTAGTAGTTTCCCAGGTGGGCTGAAATCCCTCAGCAAGGGCAGGCTGGGTAGTGGGAGGTTAGAGAGGAAAGAGACTCTCATCCATTTGAGTGCTAGTAACCTCCTGTCTTAAATTTTCTGCATTATTATAGGATTTGGTGTTAATTTTGGTGAATTTTTAATCATCAGTGTCACTGAAGAATCAGGTGACTTTGTATCTGAGTTTACCCTTAGCAAGCATCTCATTTTTAATGTGAATTAATTTTGTACACTAACAATGAGGTGTTGAAATAAGCAAGTATACTTTTTGTAACTTCTGGTCACTGAGACAACTCCCATCTTCTGAGTAATGTGTATATATATAGACAGTAATTATCTATTTATCTTCACTTACCCGTGAGTAGTGATTTCGCAGATATTTAAGGCTCCTTTGTTGGAACTAGGTTAATCAAGCGAGGAACTAAGCTAGTTTGCTTAGTGCAGTTGCTTATTGGCAGCAAGAGGTAGATCCTCGGGAGGGAAACTAATGAGAGTTGTGCTTGTTACTCTATTGGGGTCGGGATCTGACCTTGCCATATAGAAAACTATGACTACAGAGCTTGCAGCATCAAGTTTTGTTTTGATTTAGCCTGATCCACATATAAGAAACTGCACTTAAGTAATAAATGTAAAGTTCTCCTTGTTATTGAAGTGATGCTGTTGAGCCCCCAACTTTTCTATCGCACAAATAGTTTATTATAGTAAGGAATATTTCTGGCAGGGAAGGGGGAAAGTCCTTTGACTACAGCTTTGTTACAGTTTTCTAAATAGGCATTAATAGCACATCTGAAGTATTCTGGTATTTCCACTAGTCGTACATGTTCTTTTTGTTCTGTGGTATGCCTTTCAGCAGCACAGCAGAAAGACAGGCCAGTTCAACTCCCAACATTTTTCAGCTAATTGAATTGAATGCCTATTTAAAATGAGAATTCTTTTAACCCCAGCCATGGCTGCTTTTATATTATGTACTTCCCAGTAGCACATTCAGGACAGAATAGAAGGAAGACACTTCTCCTTAGGAACTTCCATCTCATCTCTGTCAATAGGAAGTGCAGTGTGTAGAAGCAGGTTGTGTAGATGGTTTTAGAGTTGAGAGTGTGCGTATGCAGATGTACGAGGTGGAAATTAGTGTTTACCATGTCATGGTCTGTTTTCTTCACAGAAAGAAAAGGCAGCAAATGATAAAAAGGAGGACAAAAAGGCAGCAACAAAAGGGAAGAAAGGAGCCAAAGGCAAAGATGAAACTAAACAAGAGGATACTAAAGAAGAAAACCACTCTGAAAACGGAGATACCAAAACTAATGAGGTACTTTAGCTACAGTAAACATGGGGATAAGCACTGATGTATTGGTAATACATGTGCAGGACTTGACAATTGGGCCTCCTTGTCAGAAGGCGGTGTGTTTCACTGCCATCCTGTAAAGACAGACCAGCTGCAGTCTCTGCATAGGGCAGCTCTCAGGGAGAGCCTGAAAGAATAGCATTCTCCTTCAGACTCATTCCTTCTATGTGATAGAGCCCTTCCACAGGTGGCCTGTGCTATCATAGTGTCCCTCTCAGGGTTGGCACAAAAGCAATGCAGAATATTTGAGGAACAATAGAGCTCAGTAAGATTGCTCTCCAACCCTGAGCTGACTTTGCATATCCTCTCTGGACTGCTGGATTGCCTCTTCTGCTCAGCACGGGTTGGTACTGTGCCAGAAATCTGGTTTTAAGTTTTATACAATTCTTTAAAACAATTCTTCGCCTCAGAACAATTCAACAAGAGATCTGCAAAATAAACTTGGTCTCGTTTCATGATCTGCAAGCCTCTTTCTTACAGGTTCTTACTGTATCGGCTACTTCCCTAAGAGCTGCCATTTGCTAGGACTGGCTACAAGCTTCAGTCAACTCCTGATGGCCCTTTCCTAGCAGATTTCTTGCTGATAGTGGAAGCACAACATTTGCTACGGGCTCCCTTAGCCCCTGTAGGCATAGACTAGCCTGTTGTGTTCTCTGTTGCTTTTGATTTACACTGATCTCTCTTAATGTGTTGAGTATCATTATCCAGTTAATGGGACGTTTATTCTTTCATTTTTAAATGTAATTCCAGAGCTTCTTTGCTAAAAATTAATGTGATGCTAATGTACTTCAAAGGATCTTTGATAGGAGCTTTGCAATTTTGATGTGTTGACATTTTTATAGAAAACAGGGGAGAAACAATTTCCCCAAAGTTTGGACAATAAACAAGTACCGTGGGTTTAAGTGTAATTCTTAAACTTCCCTGTGACTTATGGAGATGAGGACTTGAACTTTCCTTAGCATATGATTGATCCTAACCTAAAATACATTCTAAACTTTCACCTCTTTGGAGGCACTTAACGTTCCATAATTAACTCAATCATCAATTAATACTCATCTGTGTTTTAATTTTTAGAATTCTCAGCCAACATGTTGTGTTGATACTGACTGTAGTAGCTGTGCATTCTTGTCTATCTACACAAAACGTTGTCCATGTGTGTGCTAACAAACTAGTCTCTCTTTGATGCTTGTTAGAATGGAATCCAATTAGCATTACAAATAATATTTCTATTCTTTCCAAACACTTTTATAGGCACCAGCTGCTGAAGCATCTGATGATAAGGAAGCCAAGTCCGAGTAATGTTAACCCTGCCCTATATCTCCATCATTTGGTATCCGTACCTCCATGCTGTATTGTTAACAGAGAGGAATATTTTTATCAACTATTTTATAAATGCAGGTTTTTTTAGCATGAATTTAATTATGGAACATCTTCATCTCGGTTACTTGGGAATTAAATCCCTAACAAACAAAAGAAAACAAAAAAAAAAAATCATTGTTTTTAAATTTTGTGATTGTAATAGTTTGTATGGTACATGGAAAGAATAAGTGGTGGTAGCTTTTGACTTCTGTCAGTGTGTCCCTTTTTGTGTAAGTCATGCTTACAGACTTCAGATTTTAATTTTTTCCCTTGTATGTGTTGTATGGTTTCTTAAAGTGGGGAGGTCTCAAAACAAATAACCGTGTTAAACATTCCAGTGGTTCTGTGGGTTGCTTTTATAAAGAAGGTGAGCTATTTTCATGAAAAAAACCTAAGAGCTGGAAATCTGTTGTTTCCCAAATGTAATTTTATTTTGTCAGTTTTGAAAAAAAAAATAATAAAATAAATAAAAGTGTAATCATGTTTTTAAATGAAATACAAACATTTCTTTTAAAAGGGCAGGTTGGTTGTATGTACCCACTGTTAGGAATTTTGCTGGATTTATCTTAATAAAAAAGACTCCTCAAAAGCTGATTGTGGTTTGTTGCTTGTGCTGCAAACGTACTGCTGGAAACCTGAATTGCAGGAGAGTTGCAGTAGTACCCGGCATCAGGCTGGGAGAGCCTATGCAGCTAGAGAGGTTGGGGCTATAGCATGATTAGGGCTTGAGCCCCTGTCTTCTTCAGTTGTGTAAACAGAACTGACTTCATGGGCCATCCTCTCAGCAGCCAGAATGGGAGTAGATGATTTCAGTGCTGGCTGGCACCAGCTGGGAACTTCAGCCAGTGCTTTCAGATGAAGGCTGACCTTGTAAACCCTGGTACTTATGCAGATAAAGGTGGGATACTTAGTGTGTCCAGTACCCCTTGGACATTATAGATGTTGTTATGAATTTTGGAGGGTATTGTCTGGTATTCTATGTGCCTGTTAATTGATTATCATTTAGAGGGTGGTGCTTTCTCTTAAAAATATTACAGAAGCTTAAAGACTACCATGTTTGCATCAAACCCATAACAGTATAAAATAGTTTTCTGTTGATGTAGGAATGTTCATAGTCCTGGTTAAAGTGAATACTTCCATAATTGTTGTTTATAGTTTTCTTCTTTAAACATGTAGTACTCTCAGAATGTTTTCTTGGACTCACTTCTCCTAGCATGATATCATGTATGTATACAGAATGCTTTGCATTCATGCAAGCTTCATTATTCTGGGAAATGACAGCTAGACCAGACAGTAGTTAAATGGGGGTTTAGTATTGGTTTTACCTGGCCTCATTTTTCTTGCTACAGCTATCCTGTGCAGCTTTATCAAGGGCACTTCAAATTTTCCTCTTAAAGCCTCCTTTTATAGAAGGTCTCTTCACATTGATGAGCAAATACGTTATATATTTAATAAGAAGAAAAAATGTCTGCAATGCAGAAACCTTATCTTCTGCATTAAATTGTTTTGCAGCCCAGAAATGTGAAATTCAAAGAGCTTGCATATTTTATCTCATATCCAAACTCTAACTCAGCATCTCAATGCATAGTGTCTTGTATTAAATGTGTGTTTCAGGATCAGTACCCCAGGGCACTGGCTACTCGATGATGTTTAATGTGGATTTAATTTTCAAGGCCTGAAGCACCAGGGATTTTTATTCCTGCTGCACCACCTTTCATTCTGTAGAGCTGCTCTATAAAAGCATCAGGGTTAACTGAGCTAGATCTTCATCAGCAGTAAAGGTGAGAGAGTATTTAGGGGCCTTTTTCTTTGCAGTATATTCCCTTAATCCAGTGCAGCCTAGACACAGTGACTTTCAGGCATACTCTGTCGTCTCTCCCACAGTGAAAGCTGATGGAGAGAAGTCGTGGAATCCCCTGCCTGGTGGAAGCATGGTGAGATGTGTTTTATGTGCTGCTAGGATTTTATGTGTGTGTCACGGACATCTTTCCATGGGCTTTTGCCATGGATGTGATAACAGCGTCACAGGGCAGCTGGGCTACGTTGCACGTGTTCAGTTGGCATTTTTGCCTCCTAGGATTGTTTTCTGTGGAATGCATAGCTCTGTGTCTGAAGAACATAGAGCAACGTAGTAAAACCGGGCGGATTCTCAATGTCCCAGTATGAAGATGATCCAACAGTAGTTCAAATGTCATCCTGACACTTTGGCACATAAAAATTATTTACTGAATGTAGCCTGCTTTTGAATAATAAAAGATCAGTAACAAGCACAGCAGTGTGCTTTGGACACATGCTACAATCATTTTCAGGGTCTGACTGAATGCTGCTTGAAGTCTGTGAGAAGTACCAGTGGGCCTGTACTGCTTCAGGGAGAAAACGCATACTGGAACGAAGTGTTTTATACTTGCATATTCCCCCCAGCCCCAGTGATTTCTCTAAAAGGGCTTAATGTAGCAAATTCAGTTCCACCACAAAGGTGAGCTCCTTCTCCAAATCTTGGTACCATGGAACCGTTTCTCTTTGGCTTCAGCCTCTAGTCACGGAGCTCTTCAAGCATTGCTATTTAAATAACAGCAGACACTATGAATATGGTTGATATTTTCTTCTTAGCAAAGGGCTCATCCATATGCCAAGGTATAATCAGCCCGTCATACACTAATTGAGGTCATTCTGTATGTCAAGTCATGTTTCTCCATTTTAATACAGAGGTTGTTATACAGAAACATGCAACTGTTTGGTTTTGTTTATTTCTTCCTCATCTAGTGCCAGGGCGAGAGTTGTTTTTAATTCTATAACTATTGTTATAATCAGATTCCTCTTTCAAATAAGTACAGAAAATTGCTTAAGAACTTCTCAGACAAACCTCCTTGCTCTAATTCATAACTTTTCTGAGCAATGGGGTATTGAGCGAGTTGCACAACTAAATAGACTGCCTGCCTCCTGCCAAATCCTCATCTGTTGGTCCTGGTGCCTAGACACTGAACCAAAGGCTAGCTCCACGTCAGCTCACAAGCTCTGCTTAGTTTGTGGTTGTCCAAAAAGCAGAGGTTTCGAAGGGAGGAAACTTTCTCACTGACCAGTTGGGTGTAGCTCCTTTCAGGTTTAGTTGGAACACGTGGAGAACTGCCTTCACGGCGATCCCCGGCTGGCTCGCCAGCAGTGCTCTGGGTACAAGTCATACATGTTTGCCTATTCTGATGCTGATTATGAAAGATTCACAGAATTGCTAGGCAGGCAAAACTGACTCTGAGAGTTTGATTATGACTATTAATAATAATTACAGACTGTGGAAGATGCAATGTGGTGGATGGATTCATGAATCTAAAGATAGTGATGGTTCTGAGGTGGCATAATGATGTTTTTAGCTAGGGAAAGAGATTTAAAGTGAGGTTGGCAACAACTTGCCCTGGTGAGATACCCATATAGCTCGTCAGTTGTTGGACAAGATATATGCACAACTGTTGACTTGGATTTTGCAGTGAAGCCTGGTGAAAGGAGGCGGTATTGCTGGTCATAATGGTTTAGATAGTCATTGTCATTTGAGGTAGTTTGACAAACCTTATGTCCTGTTTAACAAGCAGCCTGTGAGCACTACCAGCTGAGCAGGAACCCTCCAAGTCAGTAAGTCTTACATGCAGAGAAAACCTGTGTGTCAAGGTGAGTGCTTCAGACCCATCTTATTGCTAAGGAAGTTCATCATAATGATGGTATTTAGTAGCAATGACTGGATTGGCTTTTCACTAGGATTTCTGTTTTGTCATTCTTGCCAGGCTTGGTGCATTAATATGACTCATGATGTAACTTCTGGTGCAGGCTCCTAGTGCAGCATGGGGCTGAAGTAACTTCAGGATGCCTTTAAAGTTTAAGACAAAGTACTGAGACTTCTCATTCCTCGCAGTAATGCATGTTCTTATAGGATCTTCAAGGGAACTTGGGCAAGCATTTGCTTACAGCTTTCTCAGAACAATGAAAGGCTTACAAAAATACTGCTCACTGTCCTGGAAAGTGAGGTTTGAAATGAGAGGAAGCACCTCTAGACTTTTTCCTGGTGTCCACCGTCAGGAATGTGCTGAAGCAGCACAGGGGGAGGAACGGGAGAGAAAAAGCAAGGCTGCCATCAGCAAGCAGGAAATGAAAATCACAGTGAGGTCTTTGGGATGAAAAAAAAAAAGGGGTAAATGAGAGAATGAAAAGAAAAAACTAACCCTCCCCAAACCACATGCAAGGAAGGTTTTTGCAGGTACACCCTCCATCCACCTTCTCTCCATTGAATGATGTGACTGCATGCAAAAGCCAGAATATCCAATGGGTCTGATTTTCAGATCAAGAGCAACTTCCTTGGTAGTTAATGGAGTTACATTGGTGTTAATCTGATGAAGCGGGACGAAAATTGAATCCCCTGAACAGAAACGGATGGCTCTTCTTTCTAATTGTCCCAGTGGTGATGTTCCTTCCCTGTGCAGCTGGCGTGGGAGACCCTGCTCTGAAACCTGATGCTCTGGACAGGCTCCAGAGAGCCAAGAACACCCCTCAGGCCCCGCTGCTGCCTGGCTTTCGAGGAGCCTCTCTCATTTTGAGAGAACAATGTTCACGTGGCTTCTGGCCAGAGACCGTCCCAGTGCCCGATGGAGAGGGAAACTGGTCACAAGCGAGTGTGAAACTGGGTGATAGAAGTCACTGGTGTCTTATTTGTTCACCATCCCCTGCTTTTGGAGTGTGATTAGGATTGGGCTTGGGGTGACTGAAGGAGGGGATGGGGAGAGGACCACTGTGCTGCTCCCACCCCTTCATCTGCCAGCACTGCTGGAAGAGGACAGCGAGGGGCCGTGGGGAGAGGATGTCGGAGGAATGAAACGTTGCCTTTCCCCCGTGGTGCCAGCGAGGGAATTGCTCAGAAGGTGTCACATGGAAATATGTAAGTGATGTCCACATGCATTAGCGTGGACTTCAGACTGACGTAACACCTGAAATGAAGTAGGTGCTTATGTGATATAAAAGGAATAAAATCACAAATTAGAAAGCTCTGTTTCGAAGAGTGGAAATCGAACTGACACCGTAAAGCTCTCAAAAGCATGGTAATACAATTGGACACATCTCAAACATTTCCAGACGTTCTGAAAAAAAAAAGGGGGGGAAGCATAAATAACACAGGCAAGAATGCTGTATTGAAACCTAAAAATAGAATGGTCAAGACAAGATTTAAACCAGGTTCATGTCACTGGCAATAGGGAATTCGTCTCTCCCTGGGAGAGCCCAGCTTCGTTCTGCTCCTCAGCCAGGCTCCCCCGGCGCTGCGACGGGGCTGGAATCCCTCCCAGAGCACACACGAGGAGCGTGCAACGCAGAGGCTGTCCCAGAGAGGTGCAAGAGCTCCGGCAGCGTGCTCCTGGGGTGAAATTTCTAAAGAATTGTCCCAAACTGGAGATGCCTTTCAGTGCTGAGACACAAACCTTTTCACCCTCCCAGCGTCAGCATCCTCGGCGTGCAGCCGGTGGGTGCCAGTGCCCATGGGTAGCCCTGGCAATGGCTCTTTGCTTTGCCTCCCTCCTGGCCAAGCGAGGTGTGCTGCTTCCATTAGGGTGGAGGGTAGTGTGTGCCTGGAATTCACAGCCAAAGCTGCATCTGAGTTATCTGAGAGCCAAAACCCAGAAAAAAATCACCAGGTTTTTGTTTAACAATTCGGGGAGAGGGTGGAACTGCATTTCTTGGAGCTAAAACCAGATGTGAGATATCTTGGCCACAAAACTTTCTGGTTCTCTTCTGTTTCTCCCCCTGGTAAGATAAAAACAACGGATTTGGATTGTGGCAGCTCTGGGATTTCATCCTGGCTACGAGGGTGCTGGCAGATGCTGCTCTGCAAGACCATAAATGATCTTTTTGGTTTGACTGACACAGGGGCTGCCGTTTCCCCTAGGCACACATCGTGCAGCTGGAGGGAGGCTGTCACTAAGCCTAGGACTGAGCCTCAGCTTTCCAGCCGGGCTGAAAGTTTGCTTGATTTGATTTCTTCCTTCATATAACTGTATCTACGGTCGCAGAGGTGCCGGCCATAACCACATGGCCAAGTCACAGCTCCATTTTCCACTGAAAGCATCGTCTCTGCTAAGGAGGGAGAAGCTGGAGTCACTTCTCCAAGGCTCGACAAGGGAAATCCTGCAGGATCTGCCTTCCCTTAAGGCCACTTCCTATAAATCTTTCCATGCTGCAAACAGAAATTTGCAAATCTAGGCCAAGCTTTCCCTGCTCCGGTTTCACCACCCATGCTGTAATAGACCAGTTATATCAGTGTAACTCTTTGGAGTAAACACTGACTTTTCTGCTCTGTGTTTATGCCCATGTAGCCCAGTGGGGTTCTCTTCTGTACCTGGACCATTACCCTGGGAGTAATTAAAATAATTAACAAGTGTAATTAACTGTTGGAGGGTAAAGGAGAGTTTTAGCACATTATATCAGCAACAATTAAATAAATTACCCTTTTTTGTCTTGCAAAGAATTGACAGACAGGGAGGAAAAAAGGAGGAGGGAGATGTATAGACTCATGCAGTGGCACGGGGAGAGTGAATAGGGGTCGATGGCTCTTGTGTTGGAAGACAAAGCAAACAAAGAGGCACCAAATGAAATTACCAAGTGGCAGATGCAAAACGAACATACTTCGCACAACGTGTAATTAAGCCGCAGAACTCGTTGCCCAAATGGATCCCAAAAATCGCAATGGTTTAGGAAGTGATTAGACAAATTCTTGGAAGACCACTCAGCGGGGCTGTCGAACACCGTTAGCTGATGTTGTACAGGCTGGAGTTGAGGTGAGGGCCACCACTGAGCTGGAGGAAGGTGGTCCAGATACCCACTGCTGCTCGATGTGGGCTCATGAAATATTTCTAACCCCCTTTTTGGCCCATCTTGACTGTAAATCTTTCCGGTTTCATTTAGTGCTCTAGCCTCTAGGTGGTGGTCATGTCTGAATATTCTTATAAAACTGCACTGCAAACGTAACTTGATAATCAGAGAGGACCCTGAGAGTCGGAGGTTAAAGAGCTGGTTGGGGGTTTGATGGCTCTGTGAGCAGGAGCATGTACCACAGCTCCTCCGAGGTGATGGGTGCTGCTCCCTGCCCACACCCTGCAGCCTCTTTGGTGCAGAAACTCAGGCTCTGCATGTCCCCATCCTCCAGTCCCCACCATCAGGGACCAGTGGCTGAGTTTTGGGCAGCCAACCTGCTTTCAATTGGGTCATCCATGGAGGATAGGGAAGTTACAGCACAGCAAAGCACTCCTGTTGCCTGCTCTCCTTCCAGAGGTTTTCCACCTATAGCAGGTGGAAAGCAGCACCTATAGCTTGCTATAAGTTGAAATCTAGGTAGGATCACATGGGATCATCCTACTGGTTCTGCTTCAAGTGTGCCAGCTCAGCTCTGCTGCCTTTTTCAATTGAAATCTAATACCTCTCGTACAGTCCAGGTCTCATAAATAGATGTGTTTTCTTTTAATTTCTTCCTTGGACTTTTCAACCAATGGGCAGCTGAAACTGTCAGCATCAGACTTGCTCCTGCCCTGGCTGGTTAAACTTTGGCAGCACAATACCCTCTGCCATCCCCAGGGCTCCAGATGCAGAGCCCATTCATTATAACGCAGCCATTATAGCACTTCCTGATTTATTTTTATTTAGAATAGCTAGTATTTATCTTCTAGGATTTACATGGAAGAAACTTCTTTAATAAAGTAGAGTGGCCATACGGGAGCTAAAAGAGAAAAGCACAAGAAAAAAAGGCTGCTGTAGAAAGGTGTCTTGCACATCCAGCCCCACTGCCTCATGTGTCACGGGAAATTTGGCTGTCTGATGTGAAAACAGGGTCGGAATCATTCAAAGAAGAGAATATAGCTCATCTTTCATTAGAGATTTATTTTAAAGATCCCTGTCTTGGCCTTAAATGAACTGCAGGTGCCAACTTGCCGAGCTGTCCTTTGATCTTGGGAGTCAGCTCTGTCCCATTTTCCAGAGAAGGAACCTCTGTTTTCACATCCACGGTGAACGGTCGGGACACACACATGTGCGGGCACTCCGCTCTGTGATTTGAGATACGCAGTCTGGTATCTGAGCATTCAAATACGTAATTAATGGGAACGAGGGAGCTGAGTTTTGCACCATGAAGAGCCTGACGTTACATAAACTGGGCTGGAAATGATCTGCACCGAAACACCACAAGCACGAGGTCCTGTAAGAGCAGCCTGATGAAACCCAGAGCAGTGAGCACTGGGAGCCTGGGTGCTGTTAGCTATGAACAACCAAACCAAACCCACCATCTTTCTTTCACAACTCCCCCTTGGCGTGCAGCCGTGAGCCCGGCGGTGAATCCAGGGCGGACGGTGAGCTGTGAGCTGGGTCCGACCCGCTGCTGCCATCTGTGCTAACACAGCAGAGAAACATCTAAAAACAACTGGTTTAATGGTGCTGGGGGACACATGCTGCTGACTGGAAGGAGCCTTGCTTTGGGTTTGCAGAAGGGGCCCCAGTGTGTGCAGAGGTCAGTGGTGGTTGCTCAGCACCTGGGGACATTGGCAATGGTCATGGTGCCAATCAATAAATTAAAATGGGACTGTGAAGGCATCTCGTGTAGATTTTCTAAAGCCAGAAATATTTTATGGAGCGGATAATAATTGCTCCAAATATATTTTACAAGCCATGGGGGTAGGCTATGCACATCTCAAAAATGATGCAAATGCATGTTTGGACGGCCAGCAGCGTGATGGCTTCAATCCATCGCAGGACATCAGATGAAGAATATGTGCTGTAGATGCTCCCCAATTAGCATACGTGTTGGTTAGAGCGAGTGGTTGTAAGCTACGAGGCCAGGACTCCTTGTTTCCAGCAGCTCCAGCTTTGCAGCAGGGTTAATGCCAGGGATGGAGCCATGTCCCCAGCCTGGAGACCCCCACGTGGGTCACAGACCCCTCAGTAGATTCTGCAGGGGCTGTGCTGCACCCACACATCATCCTAAGGAGCAGCCAAGTGTTCAGTGGTGCAGCAGCAACAGGGTGTGTTTTAAATATTTTATTTATAGTTCTATATATATTATATAAATATACCTACACATGGAATATCTATAAAAATATATTAATACATACATAACGTGGTTGCAGGTCACATTTTTTAAAACAAGAGTGACTCTGTGGTGGATGTTGAAAGCCCTGTTTGATGTCCCAGCACCCAGCTGCCCCCAGGGGCTGTGCACCCCCTCACTGGGTGTCCCCAGGTGCCCCCACAGCTGCTGCTGCATTGGTGTCTCCCCCGTGCCAGTTCTCCTCTACCTCAGCAAGGCTGCTGGCTTTGGTTGTTGCCTGGTTCGAGCCCTCCGCTCGCTGACTGGCTTCAATCAAGATCTGCATGACAAAACCACCCGTTTGAGCTCATTTTGGTGATCACTTGCACCAGGAACCTTACGAGTTTCATCAAAAGCTTGGATGATTTTAGGGTCTAGGTTTTTATTCATGACAGCATTGGCTGACAAAGCCCATTACATCATCCGTTTGGAAGAGAAATTCTCTGCAGCTGCTTGTGTGGTGCGGGGGGTTTTGTTTAAAAAATAAGACAGAATTTTGTTTCTTTCTTTCAGGGCAATTTTCCTCCCAATTGCTGGAAAACTGTATGCTAAAAGGCTTAAAACGTGGAAAGGAAAAGGGCAGCGCGCAGCAGTTTTAACCATTCTTTTTTTTTTTTTTTTTTTTTTTATAATTTCCTTTCCAAAGACCTAGAGGGGGGGAAAAATAGCCCCATTACCCCACGCATCGAGCGCGCCCAGCCAGGCGTGAAAAGCAAAGCCAGTGTCATGGCAATGGCAGATGGCACGAAGCGGGAGGGAGGGCTCCATCCCCGACCTCCGGACGGACCGCGCTCCTAATTAGCTCTGGAGCAGAGAGTAATTAAACTTGGAGGTAAGGCAAGTGATTACTTTTCCTCGGTGGGCGCTTGCAGGGGAGAGCGGGCAGGGATGGGGTGCAGGAGCAGGGCTGCCCTAGGTGCCCGGCGGAGCTGGAGCTGGAGCCGGCCTCACTTTAATGCTGGGAAATGATTTTCAACACTCTCAGCCCTCCTGTGCTGCTGGGAAACTACACCAGCCAGTCCTTGTTCTTCTCTGAATAACCATCAGCTCCATGATATGAAATAAACCGTGGCATTGCAGGGAAATACCGACGGAGAGGAGAGAGGCGGCATCTGGACTCTGTGCCGGTGACATTAAAACATGACACATGACACACTCAATTATTTAGCATTGTTGCTGCACCTAAATATTCAACGCACCTACTTGAACCAGCCTGATGTTAGAGCTGTACCTTTTCTTTCCTCCCCCTTGTTTTGGAGTATTTTCTCATGCTAGGTAACCTCATTTCTTTTAAGCCACCTCTCCTTGGTTTGCTGTGAAGGAAGCAGTTGGAAGTAAATTATTTTTGTTGCTGTCAAAATGGGTGCAAAGCTCTCACAAACCGAGATTTACAGGGTGAAAGGCAAACAGAGTAGTATGAAAAAAATATTTAAGCTCTTCATTCATTGTAATCAAAAGAGCACTCGGGGTAAAATCTGTAACTCGATAGCTGTGTGTTGCTGGATGGCACCAATGGTTTTGGACCTCACCTCGAGCAATGCAGCAGTGGCAGCAGGAGCTGCCCCCTGGTGAGAGGCACCAGCCAGTGGCTCCAGCCTGGAGGCTGGGGGTCCCCCACCCGCAGTTTCACCGCTCCAGCCTGCATTTCCCCCAGTGCTGAGCCCAGAGCCAGCGAGCAACAGAGCCATCCCACCCCATGTGTGCCCCTCTGGCTCGCAGCGAGGTGGGGTCTGAGCTCAGTTCTGCTCATCCCTCCTGGGTGCCCCTGTCCTGGGAGCTCCAACCATCCCTCACCTCACCACCTGTCCCTCCTGTGGTCCCTCCCCGGGACCTACAGCATCCCCACATCCCCAGCTGTGGGGCATCACAGGGACACTGCCCCTCATCACAGTGACCCCAAAGCAGGGTGGACAAGTGATGTGGTCTGCATCCAGCACCTGCCAGGCCCACCAAAGTATCTTCTCCAGCATCATCATCCTTGGGAAGAGCCTTTGCTGCAGCAGCACCAGCAGAACCCGCAGCAGCTGCGCAGCCCCTGGGCTTTGCAAGCCCTGGATGGAGCGGGGGCTCTGTGCAGCCCTAAGGATGCAGTGGGGGCGAGGAGGGTGGCAGGGTGGGTGGCAGCAGGGAGGTGATGCTCCTCCTTGGTACAGCTGTACCCAGCCAGGGACAGGGCACCAATGCTGCAAAGGACCTTGCTGCAGGTGCCCTCGCCCCCCAGTTCAGTGCCACCTGCCAAAGCTCAGGGAGGTTCTTGCTTAAGGATTTCTGGTTCTATTTTAAAAAGACAAAGTTGTTATAGTCCTCCTGCTTTCAGGGGAAAGTCTGACAATGGAGTATACCCAAAGCTCAGGAGGCAAATAGAAAAGGGACACCTCCATCCCTGACACCCTCCCACGGGCCTTGGGGCTGAACCAAACAGATGGGCAAAAAAGGAAGGACTTGAGAGACCTAAACTCTGTCTGGGAAAAAGCCCAATGCTCCGATTTCCCCCTCTGGATCAGTCCTGGTTCCCCACCATCACGCTCCGACCTTGGGAGATGCTCCTGCCTGTAGTTCACATGGAGCATTCCAAAGCCATGAGCTGGGTGGCTCCAGCAAGCACCCACAGGGTTGGAAACTCCTGGGTGTTCAGGGCAGTGAGCCACATCCTGCACCTGAGCTGTGCTCGTGCCGGGGGAGCTGCGAGGACAGAGCCCACCTTGGGATGGGGACAGGAAAGCAGGGAAGAGCGATGGATTTTTGGGGAACGAGAGATGATGGGAGGAGTGTCCTCATTCTCCCCTGGGAGGGGCTGAGTGAAGCAGCAGAGCACCGAGGAAGTGTTTTATTATTTTAAATATATTTATTTTTGCAGCAGTTCATCACTGCAAAAACTAGAAGTCCAGACTCAGTCTGCTGGTGATTCCTGCCAGGGTGTGCTGGGGTTTCCTCAGTTTTTATGGACAGGCTGAACTTTCCCAAATTAAATGGGAAAAACTGTGGCTCAGCAGAGCCTTCAGCACTTATTTACCCGTTTACAGTCAGATGCTCTGCACCCAACACACAGAGAATGGTTGGATTTTGCATAACGCCAGCTGCCTTTTTGCTTGGCTTAAAATAGCTCCAGCTCTGGCTCTCCCATCACCCTCTGGAGCACCACCAGGTACATCTCTCCATCTGAATCATTATCAAAGTCCCTGGGGATAAGCATGGTTTGCAGAATAACATCTACCTCTTGCAGCGTATCATTTGGATGATCTCAAAATCAAATGTCACCAGATTTCTGCTTCCCAGCTGAAACGCCAGACAATTTTCATTTGGTTTGTATTTTTTTTTTTGTACTGGATTAGCCATGGCTTGCTCAGGGCAGAAAAAGGAGTGCTGTGCTTTGCTGTGGCCTTATGCTTTACCCCATAAATGCTTTTTGCCTTTGATGAGCAGGAGAGGAGCCTGACAGGACAAATCCTGTTTGCTGCCAGAGTCTGACCCTCCGAGGAGCTGCCAGTGCTGCTCCAGCTCAGCACAGCATGGAGCCTTGTCCACACCACGGTGCATTTCCCATCAAGGTTCCCCTGACATAAAGATGGCCAAAGTTATTCACTCCAGTTTAAAAACAGCTATGAGAAAACCTGGGGACATTTCAGCAGCAGCGCTGTGGCAAAACCACCATGGTCCCGATCCAGCTGGGATGCTCGTGGGATGAAAAGGGCCTGGGAAAGTCCGGCAGCTCCCACATAAACCACTGAATTTCCACTTCTTCCTCCTATTTAATGCAGAAACGAAGGCAGAACAAACCTGGCTGGAGGAAACAAACATGAGAACGGTGTTTGGGACTGTTCAAAAGAGATTAACACTATGGCCATGAAAAATATTTAGCAATAATTAGTCCCTGCTCATTGCCTTGAGCTCCAGATATGAACTCTCTGGATCTCACATTTGTCAGAGTAACTGTTAGTTATCAGCAGCTATAGGGTTGTCCTGCTCCATAACAAATGCATATTCTGTCTTTAATGGTGTTCAAGATTTTTTATGAACAGAGAATAAAGGCAGAGCTGATGGGCAGTGGCACCAGGGCTGAGTGTGGTCCAAAGTGTGGGGGGAGCCAGCGGCAGCTCCTTGCTATCCCCAAAACAGCCTACATCTGCTCCTCATGGAGGTCTTAATAGCTCAATTTATTTCAGTTACTGGAGTAGGGAATATCAGTAAATTATGTCAGATGAGTGGGCTCTTTCTTTTCCTGAAAAATACCACCCCCCTAAAAAAAAGGAGGGGGGAAGGCAGGCTGACTGGCACCACTGCACTAAGCCTATTTACTATACAAAGGGGATTTCACTCCAAATTTCAAGCGTAATTTAATGCTAAACATAAAAATAGTGCTAACATCACACTATTAAGAAATGGGTATTAAAGGCAGTGGAAGTCTAAGTCGCTGATTTCTTTTCCCTTCTTACACTGAAAAAACTGCCCTGTAATTACAATGTGCAGGAGGTTATTTTTTTTTTAAATCCAAATAAGAAAAGAGCCAGAAAACTGAGGCAGAGCTCAGTTCAGGTGTGCTCCCTGATGAACTAGCGCAGCATCCGCCACAGAAATGTCCATTAAAGAGAAGAGACCTTCAGTGGGGGCAGCCGGGGAGGACCCACAACTGGTTCCTGGCTCTCCTGTCTTCTTCGAGTAGCATCAGTGAAACCAGGAGAGCAATTAGCTGAATCATCCCCTTTTGGGGTTTAGAGATCAGGGGCAGTTCCCCACTAAATTCCTAACAATTATATTAATTTTTTGTTGAACACAGTGATTCTGCCACTCACTTTTCCTTTAGGAAAGGCATAAAATGGCAGTTGGGTTTCTTTCTAGGACTGGCTCGCACCGAGGTTGAGTTTGGCTCAAATCGAGCTGAGCATGGCTGGGAGAGCCCCTGTGCCTCTCAGGGAGGGCACAGAAGAATGGCAGAGCCAGGGAAAGGCAAGCAGAAGAAAGTGTTGGCTTGGAAAGAGACGCTCAGCAGACATGCTCATTGAGGGACGTCGGACTTTGGGTGTAGGACCTCACACAGCCCACGCAGCATCTGCCCCACTTCCTTCCCCTGATGTACGAAACCCTCAGGACTTGATCACTCACATCACAAAGGGACACAGCTGGTGTCACAGGGGAATCCTGTCTGCAGGGGAGAGCGGCCGAGCGAGCTGTCTGATGGCAGCAAACCAAGGGAGGCTTCCCAAGCCGGGATGGGAAATGTCCCACGAGGGACATTAAAATCTCAGCTGGAGAAGAAACTACAGGAGATGAGGGTGAATCGGGAGGTGCAGCTGCAACACCTCTGAATGGGACCAGTGGGACAAGGAGTGTGGGTTGTGGAAAGCATCAGCACCTGGACATCACTATGGGTGACCATCTGTGATAACCCAAAGGTGACAGGGAGGTCCTGAGGGCTCAGATGGACGGACACAGCGCTCATCTTCAAAAAGGAGGAGCGCAGAATTACAGAGCAGTCAGCCTAACTCTGCTGTCTGGGAAGGTAGTGGGGAAAAAATATTTAACACTCAACTTACAAAGATCCTGGAGATTAATAAAATGATAAAAAAGCAGCCAGTATGGATTTGTCAAGAACAAACACCGTCAAAGCAAACTAATTTATTTTTTGATAAGATAGTTGGCCTAGCAGGGAAGGGAGAAGCAGTGAATGTATTGTGCCTTTTGAATGGTTTCTGACAGCATCTTATACAGCACTCTGATAAGTGTAGTAAGGAAAAAGCACATATTTATATATAAATACATAGGTCACATCTTAAAAATACACAGAGCATATATTTATAAAGAGGTGAGAGGTCAGGAAGGAGAAAAGCACTGAAATTGGTACAACGTTCTCTGCCAGGAGAAACGTAAGTGGCATGGACTGAGCTGCTGCGGTGACGCTGCGATGACGCTGTGGTGGCACTCTGATGGTGGAGCACAACACGCAGGACTCGGGAGGATAACATTTGGGAAGATGCTTCCAGCAGAGGAGGATGTCTGCTCTGGGTACTCAACCAGCCCAAGCTGGAAATGATCACAGATGAGGATGGATGCTGGCCTCCACCAGCTGCGCGTCCTCAGCATCACCTGCCTTAGCGTGTCCCTGGTGGGGCCACCTCTCTCACCAGGAGGATCATGAGTTCACCCTCAGAAGTAGCCACTTCCACTGCAGAGCTAAGAGAACGTAACACAGCAATGCTGTTAGGTACAGCCATGAGTTTATGCATCCACTAAAGATGGGAAAATGCCAAATGTCTGTCCCCCCACTCTCATCTTCCTTATGAACAGTGACTCTCACCGAATGCACCCAGACACTCATATTTTGGGTTGCTACAATAATTGTGGCTGTTGTATTTACACATCTGTCCCTATTCCCTCTCTGTCATTACAAAGATCTGTGCTGATGAGCCTTGGTACCATATCAGTTTCCCAGACAGTTTTTGAGATATTTTAACTCCATCCAGGAAAACATGGGTAATCAGATCAGATTGTTTCCTGAATATCCATGTGCTACATTTAATCCATTGAAATTAAATATTAAATGATAGAATCTTCATTTGAGTTTGGCTTTCTTCCTAACTGGAGAAGTTCATTGCAGAATACAAGTTTGCTTTGTCTGTTTGCTGCTCTTTGAAGCCAAACATCTGCACATTATCTGTGGGAAACCACCATGTGCTCCGCATGTGCTGGCACAGGGATGCATCCAGGGATGTGCTGGTGGCTCTCTCCCACCCGCGGGAGAATCCTGGGGCTCAGCTCAGCACAGGAGATGTGCAGAAGCCACTTTCTGCCTGTGCACAAGAGTCCTTCCCCTCCCACTGTGACACTGTCACCCACTCCATATATCCTTAAAACCTCAGGTGAGGAAAAGAGCAAAAAGAAAGATCCATGACCATCATCACTAGATTGAAGTAGGTATTATCCTTCCCTGTACACAAGATGTTCTTTTCTTTTTCACTGAAAGACAACAAAGAAAGTGCTTGGTGATAGAAATTGAATATTTTTTTTATATCTCCATCAGCATCTGGTAACAGGTCAAAAGATCAGGAAGCGAAAAAATAATTTAAAACCCCAGGATCGTTCTTCTTCTATTCCCTGAATGTGTAAGGTTGCTTTCCAATGCACATTTGACTTTAAGGTGAGTTATTTTATTGTTGTAGTAATATTATTCAGGTTTTGAACCACTCCCATTTTGGTTTCCTTCCAGGCTAGACTTGTCACTAAGGGTCAGCACCCCAAGCCCCTTCCCAGCCAGCAGCTTCCCAGGGTGGTACAAAATACCTTGAAACTTCAGCTCCAATCTGCACGATGAAGCATCACTGCTAAGGCACAGGGGGGACAGATGGGACCCCGGGCAGTCAGATGAGAAAGCTGTGCGGGGCGAGGATGGCCAGAACAAAAATACTCCTCTGCTCGTTACTTATCCTTTCTCCCCAGCCCTTGCAATAAGACTTTGAGAAGGTCAAAGATAACCTGGTGGCTTTACTAATTAGCACTTACTAACAACTCTCATCTGGTTGCGCTCAGCGCTCCTCCAGGCTCTGACACGGGCAAGAACAAACCCGTGTTTGCCCCAAAGAGTTTAAAATCTCTGTAAATCCTATTTGTTGCTACACAGGTGTCTCCATTCTTTACTCCAAGCCTAACAAATTTATTTTATTTTACTAAGAGGACTGTACTAAAATAAAGACTGTAAATACGACAGTCTGTAATGATGTTAAGAAAGATGCAAAGAAAAGGGATTCCCCTGGTAAAGGAAATATTTCTGTGGTCATTTGGGTGAAATGGGTTCTGTAAATGTACTGGAAATGAATATTTCATTTTATATATTTATATATTAAATATTTAAACAAATCATATCGTTAAGATATTAAAATATTTAAATTCAAATTGGAAATCTTTTTCCCCCCCCCAATAATTCATTTAATTAAAGCAGGCACAGTGTGCAACATATTACCCTAAACCCTATTATGTGGGTGCCAGACCATATATATGACTGAGAGCCTGGGTGCTTGTTCCACTGCACAAAAGCAGTTCAAGCAAAGCAGTTTTAAAGGTTTGTTTGTTGTTTTGTGTTTTTTTCTTCTTTTCATTCCGAATAAACCATTTCCAGATTAACAAATCAAGGCTACGTGCACGTAGAGGACCTGAGACCCATGTAAGCCTTCCAGAGATTGATGCATCTGGATAAATCCAGCGCAGATTAAAGCAAAGCTTCCATTGCACAAACTCTCCCCGAAATGAGCAGGATGCTCACGACGCTGCTGTCCCCGGGAAAAGGACGGAGCTGGGAAGAGCGGGCAGTAAATAACGAGAGGCAAAGTCAGGCAGAAGGACGGCGGCGGAGGCGTGGAGGCGGCGGTCCTGCGCCGTACGCCGTTATGTTGCATTTCTCTTTCGCCGGGGGAATTACCGACGCAGAGCCATGCCAGGAGCATTAGAGCCGCAGCAGTTTCTGTGGTTCATAAGATTACCCACAGCTCTCCAGCTCCCTGATAGAAAACCCTCGGAAATACAATGCTCTGCCTAAACACAATAGCAGTCTAGAATAAAGCAACAGCCTCAACAATGAGTTTCTTTGCTTTTATAGGTTTTAGCAAAGTCCATTGTGTTGTTTTAACATCCTTTTTTTTTTTTTTTGTATTTAGATTTCTAATGTCTGACTGGGGGAAGGGTGGAAGGGGCAACCAATTTAATTCGATAATCCCCCTAAGCCTTGCTTAATGCAGTCACTCTGGTTTGCGTCTCTGAATTTTATAGTGGTATTTTGGGTGGTGGCAGCATTGCACTGGAAAATGTCCCATCATTTATTTTGCAGCTATTTGAGGGAAAAGGTTCCCAGTGCCGGGCAGCCTGTTCATTAAATCCATATTGTCAAACGAAACAAACTCTGTCAGCCCAGACGTGGCTGGACCTCAGGGCTGCCATAGTGATTCCTGGATAAGGCAGCTCAGAGCCTGGGTTCAAATTGCCAAAATTAATATTAAATCACGAGCAGGAGACTTCTGCAGTCAGCAAAAAATGTCATTTTTGGCTGAGGAGGCGGGTGGGGATTCAGGGAACAAAGCACAGTCCCCAGCTCAGGGATGCCTGCATCCCCCTGGGATGGTGCTGATGCAGCACAACGGGTCCTCCTCGCCCCCCAGACATGACCATGGCTCACGCTGTTTGCCCTCAGGGTGGATGGGATGAAGGTTCTGCAGGATAAAAGTTTCTGCAAGAGTTTTTGCCCTGTTGCTTTCTTCTCCCAACAGGGAGGGAGTGCTGCAACATGGGCTGTTTTTCCACATGCCCATAAGAAAGGCAAGATGAGACTCTTAAAGACTATTAAAACATCTCACAAGCCTCTGTTCTCCTTAAATTCCTCTGCTGGTGCTCAGCCCCCAGCATTTCTCTGATGTTTGCTCGAACTTGATGTGTTCAGCCAGCAGGGAATAAAAACCCATGCCTAGGCCAGCATCACTCTCAATGGGATTTTTCAGTGCCTCTTTTACAGGTGTACTGTATCTCCCAAGGAAATGTTCCTTGGCCATTCTAGAAGCACCTTGGAAAGCGCTGTACCAAAGACAAAAACCACAGATACAAGGGCAAGGGGGGCTGATATAGTCAATAGGCCACAGTAACAAAGTCAAGATGGGAAGAAAGTTTTGGAAGAAAGGTCTGAAAGATATTACCTGTACTAAGTCACCTAAACAGGAAAAAGGAGCAAAGAAAGGAAAAAAAAATAAAGAGAGTGAGATCTACTAGACTGCCACAGAAACTGAAGAGATAAAGGTGTCCAGAGAGACATAAGAAAGCACATGGAGAGAAGAGGATCCTCAGCAGGAAAATGGCAGGATCCTTTAGACTTAATGGAGAATATGGAGAATAAACAGGAGATGCTTTTTTTCATCTCTACAGTCTGTGCAATTGCCTTCTACTCTTATCACATTATAAGCCAGCAATAAGAATGAAACCCCTAGGGAAAATAAAGGCCCATGATGGAATTCTGTCTTTTGGGCCACCATTTGCCTTTACATCTCCACCTCACATGTACTGTCCTTGCCTGTTATCTTCTATCAGATAGCAGCCTAGCACTCAGCCACACAGAACTCAGGGACTTCACAAACCCTAAAGAAAAACTCTTTTATTGGTGTAAAAGAAAGAAAAGGGAACAGCCAAAAGAGCAAGAACTTGCTGGTCTTGAAAAACATTTCACCAGAGATTACATTAAATTAGTCCTTCTATCAAGAAAAGGAACCTTCCAAGGACATGAGCAGAAGAGGCTTTAAACTGAATAAATAAAATTAACGGTGACAAAATTCCTGTATGGGACAGTATTTTCCAAGAGTTACAGAAAGGTGCTCAAACATGAAATGATCTGACTCTAACTCTGGTTGGTCTAAATCAGGCCTGAGATTTAAGGAGCAGAACAACAAATGAAACTAAACTTTGATGGATGCAAAATCATGCAAATCACTACAAAGTCACAGGAACGGGCTCTGACCTACTATTGCTTGCTGAGGAGATCTTGGCATCGCTGCACTGACATTTTCATGGAGCTACGCAGCGCTCAGAGGCAGTCAGAAGGCAAACAGACCGTAAGGAATTATTAGGGAGGACACAGAGAACAAATAAAAACAAGTGTTGTTATGGCACTGCATGAGCCTGTGGTGTGCCCACGTGTTCCAGCCCTCTCTTTGTGGGATGGATATCCAGAAAAAGTGGAGAAAGACAAGGGGGAGGGAGTAGTGGTCTGCAAAAATCACCTTGTGGGGTTAAACAGAGTAGGACTTTCTTATTTGAAAGAGACTCCTGAAAGGGAATATGACAGGGGTACATAAAGAGCATGTAGAAGGGGGATGGCTGCTCCTTGATTTGGTTTTGATTTTGGCATCTTGGTGTTATGGTCTAAGCCTGTTTTAGTTTCCTCATCATTGAACTGGAGCACTAGCTTTATTGGTGACTTAGAACTTCATTATAAACTCACGCTCCTGTGGGCAAACTCACACAAGCCAGTTATCTAATACATCACTTCAGCCAGTATTTTATATTTAATTTCTATTTTTTATTAGACCATATTTAAAAACTATTAATGAGCTGATTTGCAATGTCTACATGCTATGGATATCAATAAATATACAAAATACCACAAACAATTTTTAAACTTATTTTTTATTTCAATAAAAGCAGAACTTTTAAAAACTCTCGTGAAACCTGCATGCTTCTTCATAAAAATAGCTAGTATTTTTGCAAAAGAGACTTAAAATGTAAAAATCCTTACAACTTAACAGAGAAAGTGTATGAGATATGCATGGATAAAATTCTGTTTAAATGATGTACTTAGCTGAGGGAGCTCCAGCAAAATTTGCATGTCCAACTATGTGGGGAGAGAGGTGATGAATTCCCAGTCGCAGTCGGACTGGGATGGCTCCTGGGTGCTTCTAGAAGTAAAAAATGCAGGATTGGGCCCTAAAAATTAAAAAAAAATTCACAAACAAAACATCAAAGGATCAATTTAAAAAACTTAGCAAGATTTGAAGTTGCTGAATTAGCCCCACTGGGAAATACCAGGTGGTATTACTGGGGTGAGAGCCCCTTTGTGCACTGTGACCCCCCAGACCAGCAGCAGCCATGGCCATGTCACGAGAGAAGTGAGGCAGCTGGGAAAGGTTGGGGACAGGGGACTTGATCCCAGTCAGGGGCTCCTGGTGACACAGGGCCAGAATCGGGCCCTTAGGCAGTGATGTAGCTACCTGCAATTGTAATATCAATAATAATAAAAATGACCTTGTCACAATAGTAATTTTCCTGCTTATAAAACTTGTGGGGTTACAAGCACTGCCAGGTATAATGTTGAAATTCAGTGAAGGTGAATACATACTGGAATAGTGACACTATGTACCTGGTCCTTCTGCTTACAGAGCTACGAGCACATAGGTACACAGATCACCGTTGTCCATTTTCATATGCATTTCATCCATGTTTGAAATTTTGCATTTCTGTGTACAATAGAGACACACATAAATGTTTTACATAGTATTCAGAGAGAATGAATTTATTTGAAAACGAAGCAAATAACAGACTCCCCCACTTGCAGCAGTGATGTACATACCGTCTAGCTGCTCAACAGTGAACACCAGCTAATGGCTGCCATAAGAAATATGAGATATGGATCGGTCCACGGAGTAACAGATGATGCTGTTCCAGGCAGGTGGCATTTTAGGCTCTTGTGAGTGGATTTTAAGATTCTCAGGAGGAAGATACACTGTATTTACATCACGCAGAATAAGTCATCTATCAACTTAGATGAACTATTATAAGATAGAATTTAGAAACAAAGGAGAGCGGCGTCCTGACTATTTCTCAGCAGCCTTTCCTCTGGGATAGTATTGCACCCAACCCTTGGGCAGCGGGCACCATCTAGAGGAAAGATTGGTATGATGCAGCAGGGAAATTAAATATTAAATTTTTAAAAATAGCTAAAACCCTAAAGCAGATCTTGTATAATATCTAGCAGCTATTTAATCATTATTTAACAGCTCTTATCAAGGGAGAAAACAGCATGAAGGAATGGGAACTTGGAGATTTATGCCACCAGACAGGTTGTTGATTTGCACACAGGACCTCTGCACTCAAGCAAAACCCGTGACTGTAATTATTGCTAATTATTTTTCACTTCATATTTTTTTTAGAATAAGCTATGATGCCAAAATTTAATTTTGAGGTTGCTGCATTTAGAGATCATCTTAAAGTAAACCTTGATTTTTCAATCCCCATATTTGCTCATGACTGCATAGGGCAAGGCACCAATTCCTAAAGTTCCTTCTAAATAGCACATATTTTTGTATCAGTTAAACAAAACCTTGGGTGTAATTTCTGCAACAATTACCATCCTTGTTTACCATTTAGCTGCATATGAAAGGCCCAAGATAAGCACAGAAACATGCATGGAAAATATGCCCCTCCAACCAAAAAAAAAAAAAGCTGAAAATGTTTAATTTGCTCTAGTATTTAAATCCAAATGGATTCAGACATACACACTCCCATCTACATTTACCGAAAAGGAAAGGTACAATCCAGGTACAACCCAACACATCTGCATGATTCCACTCTAAACTTTCTTTTTTTCTTTTTTTTTAATTGCAACATATTTTTGCAGTCCTGCAGTTCTGATTTGTACATTTCTGTCTGGTTGTGAAAAACTGCAGTTGTGTTTTCACACTACATTAAAGTAGAAGTCAGAATTTGACTCATCAGGACAGTATAATGATAATATAAGAGAGACACATTTACTTGGTGTTAGAAGCTGACTATGGGGAAGTTCATTTAATTTTCTAGTCAAGTTAAAGAGGGCTAAGCTCTGCTGGCTTGCATTTACTCTGAACTACAATGATGAGGTGTGACAGACCATTTCACAGAGGAGGTACAGGCTGCCAGTGATTAGGGCATGAGAAGTGGCCAGGGCAAGGACTAGTGCAGCCCTGGGTGAAGCAGAAAGAGGCAAAAAGCTGAAAAATGCCTTATTGTTAAGTGCCAAGAGGTTTCTGCCATACCAAACGTGTGGAAGTGATGGGTATTTGAGTACTACCGCTTTCTATTCCTAAAATCCTTTAAAGGCTTTCATTTTTTATTTATTTAAAGAGCAGTATGGAAAGAAACTGTTACAATCCAGCTTCTTCCTTAAAGCATCTTTGCTTCTGAATACCTCTGCTGTTCATTAGGGAAGATTACCACGCCAGTTAATATGTTCTTCTTCACTCCTCGGTGCCACTGCTGCTGTTGGCATTTACATAATAGAGTTCTGCTTTGGAGAAAGATGAATAAGCACAACCATAAAATCTTGCTTTCACTAGGAGATTTACTATCATCCCCCAGCGTGCTGCTTCTTGGATGCAGAGGCTCCAGAAAGAGATGAGTCACGGAGCTGCAAGATCCACGTGTGGCTGCAGTGTGCTGTGGAAACGGAGCTCCTGGGGAATGAAAGCCACGCTTGAGGATGGGCATTACTCGCCAGACAGATGACTCCTTAAGGGGAAAACCCAGGAGAAATGGGAAGAGGAATTGATCACAGTCCTTATAACAGCCTTAGGGAATAATAAAGCAACTGGGAAAATGTTGATGATAGGAAGCTGAGGTGCCAGGGAACCAGCAACATGGGAAGAGGCTTGGGAGTCACTGCAGAGCAGTAAACCACAGCCGTGACCATGCCAAGGGAGCTTGGCCATGGGAAGAGTTACACAAGGGCTGCTTCGGGCGTGACTAATGCTCTGTTTGTACTTGACCTGAATGCAGGATGCTGTAGCCTTCCTACCTGTACTCTGCAACACGTACATAACAAATAGCTGGGTGATTACTAATGTGCTCCTCTCTTGTTGATGCATTAATCCATCTGAGCTGCGACGAGGGTGCAACACGGAGCACTTGTGAGCGCCGAGCTGCGAGGTGGTGTATTTATAAGCACTTGGGCAAACAGCATGTGGCGAGGCTTCCAGTCGGAACGGTGTGGGAAGGACACAAGCGAGGGACAGATGGCTTTGGGAGCATTTTCTATCCCCGGCTTTCAGTTTGAGAGCCCATTTTAGCTCCTGTAGAAATTCCCATTGGCTCTAGATAGGCCCTAAAAGAATAATCCTACCTGTTGTGGTGGTGCAGGTTCACCTCCAAGCTCAAATAAAAGCAAATAACGCGAGGTTTAGTAAGGCACCAACCAAAAGGTGCAAAGGGAACACACCACATTCATAAATATATTAGGTGACCGTTAGCACTAGAATGCACCAGGATGTGGTGCTATACAATATTTACAGTGCTGTGTTTTGACATAGAATTCTATGTAGCTCAGAAGGACTGATATGTACTTTCAGGGTATATTATAAAACATCATCCGTGTTTTTTTCTTTGCATTCCCAGCATGCATAAAAAGATGAGCTTGCAATTCTCAGTTCTGAAGACAGGTGAGAGAAACATTACCTCTAAGGATAGTGAATATTAGCATGCTCTTTCCCTAGCTGGCAATTTATTTTGAGAACTGCAATTTTACACTGTTCTCTCTCACAGGAAGCAGCCGTGCTGTAACTTCAGAGGCTCCGGTGTAATGCTGGAAAGGTGGGAGAGTTGTTACTACAGGAAAGCCACTAGAACTGAGGTTTGCAGCTTGGTTAAGATGGCACCTCACGTCTCTGCTAGTGATGAGCTGATCAATGAATCTGCCTTAAAAAGGACTTCAAGAGCTACCATGGTGAGCGATTTTTTATTTTTTTTTTTAATATTTAAGCTCTCATTAGTAGCTCAAGAACTTTAGAGGAGGAAGAAATGAGGTCTCCACATCATCCAGTTAATCCGAGCTCCTGGTACAAAATAAACAACTTCCACAGCTGTATGAAGGGGTATTATGTGGAGCAGCTGAATGTCAAGTACCCAGCTCCTTCTCCAAAGCTACTGGCACTTGGTCGGGTACCTTGAACCTTCCCGAGAAGAAGCTGCCAGCAGGAAGAACTGCATCCTCATGGCACCAGCAGGAAGAACTCTGAAACAGCACTTCAGAGAAAGCCTAGTCATGAGCGGATGCTATAAATACATGCTAAAAATGAATTTAATTATAATGGCATCAATTTACGATGATTCAGGTCTTGATATTCAAAGCACAAAGATGAGTTGTCTTTTTTTTTTATTTTTCAGTTTTGACAGTGATTGTTATACTGCCAAGGCTTGGGGAGTTCTAACACCAAATGTCAGGTATTTATGATGGCAAAACACGATTTTACACTAAAAAATGCTGTCAATTCACTTAGTATGTTTTAGCAACTTCTTGCTGAAGTGACATAAATTTCTGGAGATTTGACAGGATGCTTCCCATGGCAAAAATATTTGTTTCCCTTAACAATGTCTACAGTGACTGATATTGAACCTTTTTTTTCCTTGAAGACAAGCGCTGTATCAATCATATTTTCATTTCCTGGACACTGGGAGCAAACAGTTTTAACTTGGCTCCTAAAGCCACCCAACAGCCTCCATTCTGTAACCCTGGCAGGACCGTGCCCCTTGGGGCATATCACAATGTGCCAAGGTGGGAACACCCTGTTAACAGCCCACTTAATGGGAGATACACAGCTCCTCCAAATCCTGAGGCACTTCTCAAGTTGCCCAACACCAGGCATCCATATCTCAAGTTTGTCTTGAGCGCCTCTGTTTACATTTACGGTCGATTTAACAATTTCAGGAACACAGCCAAAGGAGTGTATTTTTCTGTACCTCCCGTATATGACTCTGCAGCTGTGCCATACCCAACAACGCCTCCACAGACCCTTTGCTGCAGTAGGCCTTAACAGAGAGCTGTCGGCTCTCTGCCTTCACCTTTCCACCCCTGCAGTCCCCCCTGCGTGTCCCCGTCCACACAACACCCGTGGGCTCCATGCCCCTACCCGCCTGACAAGGAGCTAAAGATTCCCGAATCCCTAAGCTTTCTTTTAAAATATAATTTAGGCCTTCGTGGCTTAACTAGGCCTCTGTGGCCTCCATTTCCCATCCACCGCCGGGCACGAGGCCGCCTCGAGGCCCTGCAGCTCCGGGGCTGAGGCACGGGAGACTCCCCCCGGGACGACGGGAGAGCCCCTAAGGCAGCGGGCAGCCAGGCTCGGCCCCTCCCGTCACGACGGGCGCCAGGCCCAACCGCAGCCCAGGCACCGCCACCCCGAGCCGCCACCCGGAAGCGCGGCCCGAGGCGGGAGCCCCGCCCCCGTGCGTCACCGCCCCTCCCTTCCGGCCGGCCGCTTCCGCCCCGTCCCCTTCCCGCACCTCCCGGCGCCGCTTCCCCCCCGCGCCCAGCCGTGCACCGCCCCCGTGCGGCGGGCGGCGCGCCCTGCACCCCGCTCGGCGGCTGCCTCTCGGGCCGGGATATCTATGGGGCGAACAGCGATGCGATGAGCCCGGGCAGGAGCCGGACCGGGGCCAGCGCCGCGCACGGGCAGCGGGGCTTCTCCATGGGGGCTCGGCCGCAGTAGGAGCGGCGTCTCCCCGGGGCGCGATCCGCCACTTCCCCTCCCCCTCGGGCCTCCTGAGGAGGATGGCGACGGCGGCCGCCCCGACCCAGCTCGAAGCCGGTGGGTATCGCTAGCGGCGGGGGCTGTCCTCCGCCCCGCTGGCCGCCCCTCGGTGTAACCGTGTCCCCCTCTTCCCCCTGTCCCCCGCAGAGCTCTACTACCTGATCGCCCGGTTCCTGCAGTCCGGACCCTGCAAGAAATCCGCCCAGGTGAGCGGGGAGCCGGGGGCTCCGGCCGGGCCGGGGCGGGCGGGGACGGGACGGGACAGGGCAGGAGGGCGGCGGGTGGCGGAGCTGCTGCGCTGCGGGCGCCGGACTCACGTCCTTTGTGTGTGTCCGTCTGTCCCCAGGTGCTGGTGGAGGAGCTGGAGGAGCACCAGGTAAGGCGCCTGCCGCGGCAGGACGGGGGAAGCCCTCGGGAAGGGGGGGCTCGGGGGTTGCCCTGCCCCGTCTCACCCAGCCCATCTCCGTCCGGGGCTCCGGCAGACCCTGCGGGACGCGCGGGTCCCCCGGCTGCGGGCGGCGGGGCACGGGGGCAGCGGCGGAGGGGGCTCCTCCCCGGGGCGGGCTGGCACCGGCGGGGGCTCCCCTCGCCCGCCCGGGGTCTGACGGCCGCCTCTGTCCCCGTCCCTCCTCCCCCTCCCCGTCTCCCTCCCGCAGCTGATCCCCCGGCGCCTGGACTGGCAGGGCAAGGAGCACCGCCGGAGCTTCGAGGATCTGGTGAGCCAAGTTTCACTCCCGACTTCCCCGACAAGTTCCCCCCGCACCGCCGCCGCCCCGGGCGCCGCTTCCCCCCCCCCCGCCCCCCCCCGCCCGTCCTCTCTCACGGGGCTGCGGGCTGCGCCCCGCTGAGGCCGCGACTGCCGCCGGGCCGCGAGGGCTGCGGAGGGGAGGGAAGGGGAGTCGCGGCCGGGCCGGGCCGCGTGGGGGGCACACACACACCGGGGCGGCGGCGGGGGCTGCTTGGTGCTGACTGACTGCGACGTGCTATTGTGGGGCTGGGAGGGTTATCTGAGGGCACGTACCGGGGCCCGGCCTGGCGAATGGCACCGCGTCTTACAAGCCGGAGAGCGGCGGGAGGCGATGAAAGGCGGCAGCTGATTGGCTGCGGCGCCGCGGAGGAGCTGGCAGGGGAGGGCGGGATGGGGCGGGGGGCTCGGGGTGCGGATCCCCCCCCCAATCCTTCCCCGCCGCCTTGCGCGCCCGTCACCGGCCGCCGCTCCTCAGCCGGGGCGGGGGTGGCTCCCCCGCGGCCTGCCGGGCCTCCCCCGCTTGGGGATATCAGGGCGCTTTGGCCGGCTTTTGGCACTGCGGCGGCAGCGCCCCCCGTGCCTCCACCGCCTCACGGGGCGGTGGTTTGATAGACACCCCCCCGCCCGCGGGGCTGACAGGGCCTCGGTCCCCGTGGGCTGGAGGAGGCCGCGGGAGCGGGTTCCTGCCGTGGCCCGGCGGCGGGGCAGGCCGGGCGGGGGGGTTAAGTGCTGACGTGCGGCCGGGCCCGTCACCGGGTTCAGGGATCCCCGGCCTGCGGCGGCAGGCTGTGCTGGAGCCCCGCGCCTCGGGGCAGCCGGGCCTGCTTTGGGGTAAAAAGGGGGTTTAGGAGATGTAATGTTGAAACTTAAATACCTATGAAATACACGGAGTGGCTCCTTTTGCTCGGTGTAAACCATATAGATATCTGTCGGTGAGAAAGGGCAGGTTCCCCGTGCGCAGCCCAGGGCCGGTGTGGGGGTGGCTGTCCTCCCGCGTGGCTGTGAGGTGGGTGTCCTGACCCCCCGCGTGGCCGTGAGGTGGGTGTCCTGACCCCCCGCGTGGCTGTGAGGTGGGTGTCCTGACCCCCCGCGTGGCCGTGAGGTGCGTGTCCTTACCCCCCGCGTGGCCGTGAGGTGCGTGTCCTTACCCCCCGCGTGGCCGTGAGGTGGGTGTCCTTACCCCCCGCGTGGCCGTGAGGTGGGTGTCCTTACCCCCTCCGTGGGAAGGCAGCGACACCCAAAAGTCATTTGGATTTGTTTCCAAAGGGTGCGAAGAGCCATGTTTTCATTTCTAGGAGCTCTGGGTAATAACGTGTGGCACTGATTTAGGACTTTGCAGTTGGAATGCTGTAAACTTACCAATAGGTTTTATACTATTGATTTACTGTGTACGTGTGATGATCACTATCTCCTCACCTGGCAGGAACTGACCGTGCGTCCTTGCCTTTCCCATCTCGCACAGTGCGGTGGTGATGTGGGATTTTGACATGACTGTTGCTCACACTGCTTTGTAGCTTGCTCAAGAGTTAGTTTTCCACTTTAGCAATATTATAGAAGCTCAGATGCAGATGGGAGAGCTCCTTGTGTCGAGATGAGACATTTGTACCTTCTGGCTTTCCCTTTCCAAAGTCTATTAAGAATTTAAGATGAACGTTATGCTTCATCATACCTCTTGTGGATAATTCTGGGACTGTATATTGAGTGAACAGACACAAAGTACTACATCCAATAAATTTTCATGCTATATGGTCTTACTAGAGAACCTGAAATCTAACTATGGGCTGTTGCAGGTTTAGCTTGTGACTGCAGCTGGTACCCGAGAGGAATCTTAACAGTATCTTGGCAGTGTGAAGTCTCATTTCAGACATGCTGGTTTTGCTTAGTCAGTTACGTAAACATACACATTTTTTCCTTTCATTCTATGGGGCACAAATAGAAAAGCCTTAATGCCTTTTTTTTTTTTGGCATTGCTGAAACCACATACTTTCCTTTAAAATTTCAGAAACAGGAGACAAACCATTGTAAAGTGAGGCTTGGAATTAATGGGAAATTGCTTCTCGCTGTATAAATTATCAAAATCAAGTACGAGATTTTTTCCTCTGTCTTAAAGTAATTGTCAGTAATCAATCCTTTTAGATTGCCTTTTTATCTGGTATTATTTAACTGTTTATCATGACTTACAGTAAGGAGTAGGACTATAAATGAATCATTACAGTGAGACAGGTTGATGCTAGATAGGCTGAACAGAGCTTCTCTCTATTAATCCTCAGAATGAAGCTCTCGCTGTTAAGGATGTTGAAGAAAGACTTTTTTTCCTCTCATTGCTTAGGGTCTGATGTATTTGGAATTTGGACCTTGGGTTGCATGTGATTGTATATTAACCTGAACTACTTGACTGCAGGGCTAGCTAGATGTCTGAATGTAGTGTTCAGAACAAAGCCAGGGTTGTGAAGAACACAAATAACTCTGACCTTCATTTTAATTATCTCAGTCAGATAATGAAACAAAAATAAATTATAGATGCTAGCAATTGGAGGTAAAGTTTTTTCTACTCATTTCTCCTTTCTGAACACTTACAGACAGAAAACCAAATTCAATTGCAATCCTTGCCTGGTGTTGCACCTACACTGGTCAGGCAGGCCTGAGGGAATTGAACCCAATGAGTGTTTACAAACTCAGAGAAGTTGATGTTTTTCTTTGTTTGTTTGCTCAGTATCCTGCTTTGGCAAATCTGACAAAATGTTTCTTGTTCTAGCTGCTGATGTTTCAACTTTGTTTTCCATTCTCAGTTTGACTGTTCAGGTTAGTGTTGTTATTTTTCAGAAAATATGCCAATACCCTTGCTATTGACTATGTTGTGACTGCTCTTAGGGCCTTTGGAAATGGTAAAGATGTAACAACCAAATCGCCTACTATGTAGCTTTTATCTATGGAATGTTTACTCCCACTTCACTCAAGGTTTTAGTCAAGATCTGAAAATTCTTTGTTGAGATTTCTTTTTTATTTGAACTTGGTCTTTTACTTTAAATGTCAGGTACCACAAGGCAGAAGAATAATTTAAGACACACTAATAAGAATCATACCTAGCGAGCAAAACCACGCAGAAGAATACGCTCATTTGCAGTCTTATATGCGTTTGTGTTCCCTTTGTCTTTTCTGCTTATTTCCACTTTGGAGAACTTTTTATGTGCAACATGTGGCTGCCTGTCTAGGTAATCATCCAGGTGTACTCCAAAGTGGGTTTTACTTTGTTATTGTTGCTGGTGGTCTTGAGACATGGAATGTGTTTGTAAAAGGGAGGCTCCTCACTCTCCCTATGAAGGCCTGAAGTATGTCAAACTTGCATGCAAGTAGTACTCCTATTTAAATTAACCGTAGCAGTTCAGTGTGGAGTCAGCTGTTGTACAGATCAGTCAAGCTGAACTGACTCTGAGGATCAGAACAGTCTCCAGTGGACTGCTGTTCAAAATTATCTTTGTTTATTCCTGATAAAGATGACTGGCTCTGGTCTGGTTTTCGAGAACTTTTGATGGGCTGTCTCTTCTGGCTCAGCCCGATTTGGTCTTTGTGCTGAAGATATGTATAATTTCAGGAAAAACAGAAAATCAGCTATTGTTGGACAGTGGAGAATTTGCATCCGTGAATGTCTGCGCTGGTATGGAATAGCTTATGGGATTTGGCTTTGAGTTTCTGCCTTGCCCATCTGCATTGATTTAAAACTAGCTATGAGTCTGAGGTGCTGTTATTTATAGATATTGCCAATCCCAGCATTAGCAGCGAAGAGATGTTAGGGTTTTGTCACCTCAGGAAAATGTCATCTGGTAGTGTGGTAATTCCAACCCATTCTCTCTGGGGAAACTGAGTGGATAATGGCTTTTTAAATTCATGCGTATTTGCATACTGTTGACATCTTGTGCAAGTCCAGTGCCTGAGCTTCCTTTTGCTGAGATTCCATATTTGAGGTCTTGAGTAATTTCCTGCTTGCTCAGCTGCCTTGGTCCTCTTGGTCTCCTCTGCTGCTTTTTGATACAGTTGTCAATTGATTCTTAATTGATTGTTATTTTGGAAAATGAGAGAAGTGTTCTACGACTGCCTAGAGGTTGGAAATCTGCTGCTGATGCACAACTGCCCGCCTGCCCACAGGGGACTGGGTATCAGGAGCCTTTGGAGGTCTGCCTTGCTGTCTGCGTCGCTTCCATTATGCAGCTCTTGCGTCAAGTTTCATCTGTGCTTTCAAGCAATGTTTCACTGGGCTTCCCAAAAGAGTTATTTCAGAGCTATCCGGTTCTGATCCCTGGGAAAACAGGCATCTTATTATGAGCAGTAATCACAAAGAGTCTTTTTTTGTTTGTTTGTTTCCTGTTTATTGAAGCCTTCCTTGGAGGAGAAATTGTCAGCAGTCATACCAGGGGACTTTGGTTGTGTGTTTTAGGGATCAACAAGTTCCTTGCTTGTCTTCTTCGGTGTCCAGTGAGGACCCTTTGCTCCATAGTCTTTGTGATTACATGGTAATGCTTCCAACATCAGCAGCATAAACAGGTTTAGGGGTATGAATTTCTCCTAGCCCTGATGTGACTTCACTAATAGTTCTTTACTTGCAGTTGCCTACCACTGTAGCAACTTGAATGCTGGTTCAAGCAGTCACGACTGCATTACATTCACCCATAGCTGTTTGTGTAGGTTTTTTTTAAAAGAATGGATTCATTTCACCCAATTCTTAAAAGTTTTTAGATCCATAAAACCTGTATGATTACCATGTCAGAGAGCTGTTCCATGGTACCGTGGCATTCTTGTGCTCTCACATTTTAACCTTTATAGGATCTTTCACATCTTAAGGCAACAAAACATTTTTCTCTTTATAATTTATCCCAGGGTGTAGAACTTGCTCTCCCTTAGCAGTGCGTTATTTTAGCATGGTCTTTTAAAAGCTCTTGTTAGGCGTGGTTTTGGCCTGTTTTACTCATCTCTCTTTTTTTCTACTTTTCAAATTATTTTCTAAAATATTTTCTAATATTCTAAAAATATTTTCTTATATATTCGAGGAGGTGATAATACCCTTGCTGTTATTTAATTTTGTCATGTGGGGTTTGGACTAGCACACACTAAGAGGTGTGGCTGTAACTGATGCTAAGCTTTGCCTTTTTCCGTCCTTCTTTTAATGAAAATCTGATTTGGGAGACTTTGGGGGTTTTTTTTCAGCTGTATGTTTGAAGCTTCATATTTGGAACGATACTTAAAATCCATTGACAGCTATCCCATGCAGAGGTGAAAGGAAGGATTTTTGTTTCAAGTTCTTTTGGGAACCTGAAAATAGAATTGCTTGCTTTGCTCTGGGCTGTGGTTTAAGCATTTTATCTGGAAGTTATTATGGAAAAAAGTTTCCAGGAGAATTTGCTGCTATTGCTGCCTGGCTATGGAGCTGTTTGGTAATAACAATAGCGATAATATTCAGATTAAGGGCCACTTATTTGGGCTGTTCTGGCTTGTAGAAACGTGAAAATGTGCAGGGAAAGAAGTGTGATAGCGCCTTTCTTCTACAGCATGGCATGGTTCTGATTGCAGGTGGCAAGTCTGGTGAGTAGGACGTGTTAATAAAGTGAGCGGTCACTTTGATATGTGCCTGGTCTGTGCAATACACTCTACATTAAACGTTGCTTAGAAAAGTTTACAGTCTAATAAAACTGTGCGCTAAGATCTAGATGGTTCAGCAGCTCTCTTGTGCTGATTTAACTCTGGCTCCATGGTGGATTTGCCAACTTTCCTGGTCTGGGCAGCAATCAAACAGATGTCTGGTATCCTGAGCTGCTTAACGTCTGGATTTCCCAGGCAAATTACCACCAGGCATGTGCAGATAACTGCCACATGCTCCGTGAGTCTGGCACATCCATCTTTCAGCTTTGAATGTTGGCCGGTCCGCACATGTGTTGGTGTTCACTGCCTTTGCTGTTCTGTATAAAACTGGGGCTTTAATCTGCGGATCTTTAAGCAAAAAAGTCCCTTTCCATTTCAGAGTGGATGCACTGAGTTAATCAAGAGTGCTTGCTGACTAACTTGTGCTGTCTCCACAGTAGAATATTTGCTACCAGGCTTAATTCGGCACCTCTCTCTAGACATAGAATAGAGGCAATACCTCAAAAACCAGTGTGCTCCAGCGTGAAAAGGGAAGAGGTTTGCTACATTACGCTAGGAGAATGGTTTTGGCTTTCTGTGAAATTTTATAGTTCCAGAGAGAGTGGTATGGTTTATTTTTTTTTTTCCTACCCTATAAGTAAAATGTAAAATTCCCCAGTGTCTGGATTTGGTTACTCTTTTAATCTTAAGCTTGATAAATTGTGAGAATTGGCAGTTGTTGATTGAGAAGCATGTTACTAATTATCTATCAGAGATGTAAAAAAGAATTTCATACTCAGATTTTATTAAATTGTAGGTTCTCTCTTTAGAATTGCCTTTGTTTCAGACCCCTTGCTGAAGGGAGGCTAGCACAGGATAATAAAATATTTTATAGCATTAACACATGTATAATATTTCAGGAATGAGTAAGAACAATAGGCAAATACAAATGTTGGGATAATCCTTTTATCTCATTTTGACTTCTGTTATACCATGTAATTTGCAGTGAAAGACAATTCATGCTTGTACACTGAACTTCAGTGGCTGTACAGTTGGGCAGGTACCAATATAATTTTGGAACTCTATGATTTTGGGGGAAAAAAATAAGTTGGAATGGCTGGAGAAACCAGTCAGTGCAAGAGAGCATTCATGGGGTCATTCCTTGATGCTCACAGTATGAAAAGTCATGGAATGGGACCATGTTAATGCAATCATCAGGTTTGTCTTTCCTGCAGAGGTGTGATTCTCCTGTTTCCATCAAAAGGCCAGAGCCATATCTTTGCCATGCAGCGACTGGAAGGTTGTATGGAGAAGCCTGTCTCCCTTCTGTAAAAGTTTCCATTCTGATTGGAAGAGTTGTGGTTGGGTTTAGTTAAATGATAATTTATACATGTCCTTAGAACAACCTTTGAGATTTTTTGTTAAAATCTCGTTTGTGGGATGGTGTTGATCCTGCTTGTGATGCAGGTGATTACATTATACAGCACATGACTCACTGCATTGAGCCTGTAGCACCACTGCTGTTGCTCAATTGGAACGAACAGTTTCCCCATGACATGTAGTAATAATCTGTTTGATGACATAGTTTGGTGAACAATGTTTTGGCAGGAGTTCTGAACAAAGTACTTACCTTTTCTGATGTGTGCCTCTCCCTCTGGTGTGCTGGGGGCCGGAGCTGGGCATATCCTTGGGGTCTGGGTAGGCAGGACACCTGGGCCTAGCTGATGATGCTCTGCTGTTGAAAGAAGTGATCCTGTTCCTTGGTTTCCAACAGCTCTGATGCTTCTCTGAATCACAGTCAGCTTTGCTAAACCTGGCAGAAAACCTTTTCCTTCTTTTGTCGGGTGAGCGTCCCTAGCCAGGGGAGCTGAAACAGCTCCCTCCTCACCAGATGAACAGGAGGTGATAGAGAGGAGAGCTTGGTCGTGGTTTTAGCCAGACTGGGGAACCATTCTGGCTCACTACAGCTGCACAAAAACTTGTCCTGCCCTGCCAGGAGGGAGCTGCATGGGTGGTGAGTGCTGACAGCCCTGTCACCGGTATTGGCCTGTGACTGGACACATTTGAGAGGGGTGTGCGCCTGCTATTATTTCTTTACAATGAGCACTGTTCTGGCCCTTTCAGGTCAGCTTTAGTATTATTTGGCATTAGTCTGTGGCTTGGTAAAACAAAAAAACTGGTTTATGACAATCTCTTTCTTCATAATATTGCAACAGATACAAAAGTTGTAAATAGTTCTAATGCAACTGTCTTTTCCATCGTCAGTCACAGGTGCTTAAGAGCTGAGTGACCTGTTGCTGTTGATCTATAAAAGGAGATGGATGTGGCTGTATGTCCTATGTTGAAGGAGCTAAATAAGCTCTGATGTTGAGTTTTTGCTGACAGCAAGTAAATATAGTGGAAGTCAGGCAAGTGCAGGACGTTCTGGATAATGAGGCACAATTTATTTGCTATTTGAACAGACTGTCAGAAAAGCTATTGTCTCTCTGTCGAAAACAGTCTCTGACTAAAGACAAAAAAGGTTTTCTCGACATGACAAATTAGGAGCCTACACGTGTGGGTCTTAAAAGTTACCTACTCCCAGTAGCAAAAAAAGTGGAGACTGGGTATTGCTTTTAGGATAATATTTAGAGTTTTTAGGCTTGAGAACATGTGCTTCCTACAGTAATGGGAGTGTCTGGCAAGGGTGTTTCAGCTAAGCAAGATACATGAAAAGAATGAACTGAAAGGTAAAAAAAGGCTTAAAAGAAGTCCCCAGGCAATACTGTGATCAGAGTACTGCACTGAGAACTCTGAGTTTTAGGAGGTTTTGTTTGCTGCGATGGAATATCCTAAATTACAACTGTAGTGACTGCTACCTGGAGTTTCTGGTCTGACTTTTTCAACACTCCATGTCACTTTAAAAGACACCTTTGGTATAGTGAATTTTGAGGGGGTTTTCAGGGGTTTTTTGACTTGATTTCAGTAACTCTTAACACTTGGATATGAACCAAAGAAAAACCAGTAGAAGCAATGATAAAACAACTTTCAAACATCTGCATTATTTATATGTTTAGGTGGCTGTCAATGCACACATCCCTCCGGATTATCTTCTTAGGATCTGTGAGAGACTTGGACCCCTTTTAGACAAGGAAATTCCACAGAGTGTCCTAGGTGTGCAGACTTTGCTAGGTGTGGGGCGCCAGTCTCTATTAAGAGCAGCAAAAGGTAAGATTCTTAATTGATGTGTGATTGAATTTTATTTTAATGATCAAAACCCCTTTTGTTTTGATTCATATTGTGATGCCTCTGTGTGTTTCATGAACCCTGGTTTGTTTCCTATGCTTGTCAGCTCCTGCTTTCTTGTTTTAGTCTTGCTAAAATGCAGTTATTGCTGGCCCTGTTACATATATCTTTCTTGCCATCTGAAGCAGCTCTTGCCTACAGTTGCCTGACCTTGTTACTTGCTTCCCTTACCATCCCTTCCCAGCATGTTGTACTGGTGTTTGTGCAAACAATGTGATGAATTGGATTAGAAATACAGCCTTGGTTTTTTGCATTTACACATGCCTGTGTCTAAAATAACCCAGCAGTCTATATATTTTGCTGGGCTGTTTTTCAGGCTGGTTTGTTCCATTTGTTCCATTATTTGATTCCTTGATCGTGCAGGCACATGTGTCAGCCTGAAGGGCAGGGTGGCATTTGCAGCAGCATTTAGAGGGTAGGAGGAGGTGAGACTGATTTTTCAGTGATAAAACCTGCTTGTCCTTTCTTAAAGTTAATTTGAACGAAAGCCCCCATTCCTTTCATGAATAGAGCACCAATCCTATTCCTTTTGAAAAACTGCTCGGCTTGAGATAATGATCCTCAGAGCCGTTTTGTGTTACAACTAAGCAGATCTGAGAGCCATCTGCTATTGAAAAGAGTGGTTCCTCCCTTCCCTCCTCACTCCGTGCCCCTGGCACTTCTTCCCCGTAGGAACCAGAACTTATTTGATCCTGCGATGTGCTGATTCAGAGGGTTAAAATGTTGCAAAATTTGTTATTGCTGTTGAAGTGCATTAAATTAGCTCATGGAAGGATCAGAGTGCTGGAGGTGACACAAGCAGCAGGAGCGTTGTTGTGGGAGAGGAGGAGGAATGGGAGAGCAGGACCTTCCTGTTTCAGTGGCAGTTGAACACTTAATTTACTGCATCCTGTGAAGTCACACTCTGATGCTAACAAGGACTGTAGAATTCTGCTGATCCACTGGGTATCACCTGGAGGGATGTGCTGTTCGCAAACACGTTTCCTTATGCAAAGTTCTGGGACTGAATCTTGTTTTGCCTGTGCTTTATTATAATTGAATGGAGAATTTCAGGTTTGCAGGGAGGCCTGCAGAGAAACATCCCTTCATTTCACATTCAGTTTTGTTTCTAGGAAGAAAACAACCACAAAATGTAAAGAGAAAATAAACATTTTTGTGCAGGGAAACAGAAGTTTCTTAGGTGAGTTAGGGGACAGAGGCTGGATGAATCACTGAAGGATGCAGTGCTTCCTAAGCGATATGATAAATTCACTGCAAAGAGACATCCGCTAGATTTATGGTGGGTTTTATTCCCCTTCAGAAAAGGGTGCTGTGACATTGTGCCATTTGGTGTGTAAACCACACTCACTAATACAAAACAGCATACCTTTTTCAAAGTTGACATACATGGATTTCTGCCCCCCCGAGTTGTGTGTCAGTAGGAAGTTTCCATTTACCATCAGTATTTATAGCTATTTTGAGCTATCTTAGGAAATATGAGTGCTGTTTTTAATGTGTGTCATTGTAATACTCCTGTGGTACAGTTTGGGTTTTAATCAGGAGGTGTTCTCAGGAGTCTCTTTAAGTCCCGTAAGCTTGTGCACTTCATGTTCAGAAGTCTAAATGGTGATACACAGATCCACCAATCTGTGGCACTAGCCTTCTGTTTCAGTCCTTATTCACCGTGGAAGCTCATTTCTCTTCTTCCAGATGGCCAGAAATGGAAGAAGTCCAGGTCTAATTTCTGAGGCACTCTGAACAGTCTCAGAAAAATCACTATTGTTCTAGAGAGAAGGCTCTCTGAGGCCAGTTGGCAGCAGATAGCTGGAGAGTCTTTAAAGAAAACAGTCTTCATTTTTAAAACAATGTTTTTTGGGGGTTGGGGTGCAGAGGGGAATCTGAAAGGAGGGCATATTGCCACTGTTTGCAGGAAAACAGATTTATTGAAAAAAAAAACCAAAATCTCACTTCTCCCACTTTTATGGAGCAAATGTGTGCATGTATGGGTATTCTCAAGGTCCTGTTTATAAGAAGAGATCCTGTATGTGTTGGGATTGCAGAAGGACTGAAAACGTACCAAAGTTCCTGTCTCAATGCAAAGTGCACCCACTTTTTGTCATTCTCTTTTTTCTTTCAATCAATTTAGACTCCCTACTCACCAAAATGAAGCAAAAATAAGCTGAAACCGTTTACAGTCGTATTGCTTAGGAGCTAGAAATCAGAGTATCAGTCTTCTCTAAGTGTCAAATCTCTGATAAACTATTTTAAAAGGCAGATCTTTTTATTTTTTTATTTTGGCATGCTGGGAGTGGTGCTTGAGACTCTCGATCCTAAGAAGAATAGGTCAGTTGGACTGGGTTTGGCTGATTGTTTCACTAACGTGCTGTTAATCTTGCTGGTGCAGACTTCAGACATACGCTATGGAAGGGATCTGCCTTTGCAGCTCTTCACCGAGGCCGACCTCCCGAACTCCCGGTAAACTACGGGAAACCACCAAACGTGGGTGAGTTTTAAAACATATGTAAGGTGTTTTTATCTCCTCTGTGTTTTTATTACCGTTCCAGCTGAAAGTTACTGACTGAAACACTACAATGGGTTTGCATTAATGCCCTTTTTCTGACATTTCACCATGAATTAGCCTAAAAAAGGCTTCTCCCTGACAATAGAATAACCCTTTTGGTGTTATTCAGGCTTGGATCTTCCATAATCCATGTACACATGTTAAAACATTGTGGCCACATTAAAAAGCTTTGCCCTCCAAATAAGAAGTTGACATGCAATGTGCTTGAGTACTTTTTTTTTTTTATGTTACACCTTTGTAATATGTACATATGTGTATAATTGAATAGGCATGGTCACAGCATGTAGACAATATTTTCATTCAGGAATCTTAGCTAGAACAAAGCGCCTGGCTCCCAGGGACATTTTTGACTCAAAAATTCATTTTAGTTTGGTTATGACAGAAAACAAACTGCTTGCAGCTCCCTCTCCAAAAGGGAAATAATCACTAAACTAACATTTGTGTTGCTTCAGTTTCAATTGTCCACACAGTTAGATAAAGAACATATATAAAACTCTGATAATGTAAGCATTCAGCTTATGTATTGTTACAGAGCTTCTCTTTTTTGCTTAAACTGAAAAGTATTTTCCTTATGTGGTCTGAACTTCCATTAACTGTTTTTATAGTAAACAAATTTAGTTCTTACAGGCATAAGTTGTGTTGGTCATGATTTGTTTTCATATTAGGGTATTTTACCTATATTTATGTGTGCTTTTGCAAATGTTTAGGCTTTTCCTGCTTTGTTAAGAGATACATTCATGTGTGTTTCTCCCATCCCTTTGGAGATGCAGGGCTGATGATGTCAGTCTTCTATTTCTACCATGTCTTTTCCTCTGTTTGTTCTTCTGCACTTTCTCTCTCATTACTAAAAATTAATCGTTGTCAGACACGAAAGTGACAAAGCCTGGTCTGTTTGTGGTTGAAATCGATAGCACGCTTTGCATAAGGTCTGTGGTGTCGTGCCAGCAGTGTGATGGAAAAGCAAAGTTAATTATGGGTCTTCTGTATGAAAAAGAAATGGATGTTTGCCTGAAACTAGTGCATAGCAAACTATTTGCATTAGTGTTTTTCCTGCTTTTGTCAGATAATTTATGAGTCATACTGTGGACATTAAAAATGTAAACTATTTCCATGTATTAGTATGGTTAAATGTCTATGTATTTATTCTTTTAGCCTGGTTCTGCAGTTACTTTATTGTTAGCAGTTGGGTTGATGTATTGCTCATAGGCTAGGTAATAGATTTATTGCACACACTCAACTTGTATAGGTGTATTTCTATAAGGGCTTCTGGATCAATTCTTCCGTAAGAAGAGAATCAGACTGTGTGTTTTTGGAATATGCAGTATTATTAATGAATCATGCTAGCAGATTGGACTTCAGCATTTGTCATGCCATCATGACAAAGGTTTGTGCTGCTTGCTTGGTGACTATTTAGTGACTTAGAGAACAGAATGATTTGTTGGTTTTGGTGTTTCCATATGAATTGTTTTTTGAGAAATGCAAAGCTATTATATGGAAAAGAGTCTTTTATAGCAAGGAATTAATTTTTCTAAGTACTGGTTCCTGGAAGAATACAGTCCTCCTTGGTATAGATACAAAAACTTCTGATAAGAGAGGAAAATATGTATAAAGGTTAAAATAAGCTGTAGAGGAGGCAGGAGTGCTGCAGTGTATGTATCTTCTTTCAAAATACAGGGTGAAGAAGTATGCCCAACCTCTAATATTTCAGCATAATTATGAATTCCCATTCTGTTCTGGCTGAGTACTGTGCTGGCTTAGTCAGATTGAGTTTTCTGGAATTACTTGCTGAAGTAGTTGGGCTGAAGTAATAGACACCCATAATAATGTGTGCTCATGAGTGAGATGAAATGATTGTGTAGTTGCCTGTGTAGACAGGTAAATAAGGTATAGAACTAGCAGCTAAAAGTATTCTTATATTGTGTCTCTTCCAGTGATAAAGATTTAAGCTTGCCATCATAAGTGTGTGTTTCTGTTGTGAGAATGGGATTGCTTGTGGTTGTCCTTCCTGCTGGAAGAGTCGCTAGCTGCAGTGGTTTTGCCTTTCCATCTGGATGGGGTTGGGATGGGACCTTGTGATCTCTGCTCCAAAATGCATAGTGGAACTGGAGCAAGAAGTCAGTGTTGCCTTTTCCCAGCATGTTTGTGCAGAGCTGGGAATCCTCTGGCTGGGGGAGTCACCGAGAAAGTGCTGACCTGTGGAAATTCTTCTCAGGAACATGTTGTTTGTGTGTTGATCCTTGAAGGCCTGTGGTGACCTGGTGGGGGAGGAGAGGAAGGGAAAATACTGTCATGGCTTTCTGCTGCTTACAGGATAACACAATGAGTAGAGTGAGGATGGTCTTTCAGATGGTTTCTTTGCAGGTTTTGGTGTAGTGGTGTATTTAGGACTCCCTTTCTGCTCTTCCAGTCAGAAAATTGACAGATTGGTCATACAGTACCTCAGTCATGGGAGTTATTCACATGTTATAAACCTGCTTTTGAATACTATTTAGGTTTTGTCAGAGCCTTTTTTTTCCAGGCAACATGAAGCAGATTAGAAAGAAGATTGTTTTTTCTCTTTAGTTGATTACTAGAGCTGTTTTAACCTGAGTATGAAAATCTTTATGTGGGTAGCTGTTAGTGAAAGTAACACACAGTTTGGAACCAGAAAGTTCATAGTGTAGTCTCAGTGAGCAAGCAATTCAGCTGTATGGAAATTTACAGTCAAGGTGATCCAGCTACCTCAGGCCTGCCAAACAGCAGTGCTCGAATGAGGTCAGAAAATCAATGATGTTTCTCTGCTGCAAAGGAGTTCCATGAGGTCAGCAGCTATGAAAGCTGGAACACTTTGTTCTTTTGGTGCTTTTCCTGGGTCTGGCTGTCTTTGCGGCCACGCAGCCACTCTCTGAGAAGATATTTTGCATGTGTGAAGCAACTGTGTTTCTTTCCCAGTGTTCTTATGAAATTCAGACTTGTGTTTCTCCTGCACACTGTGAGTGGTACCCAGCCTTCGTGTCTGATCAGGCCCTGCAGTGAGGTCACAGCCTCCTCACCACATGTCCTGGCTGTGTGAAATGTTATGTCCTCATGATGAAGTTATAGGGCTCATTTCAGAGGGTAAAATAGTATGATGTGAAGTCATCACCTTTAATACTAGATAAACTATTTTAAAAACAAATGTTTAATACCAGTATTCTATTTTTTTTTCTTGAAAAAAAAATGGATTGAGGCAAGGATTTACAGGGAGAGGAAGATTTTAAGCAGTTTTCAAATTGCTGCAGCTGGGTAACTTTGTCCATGCTGAAATGCTTTAATTCCTTCTGAAGTTGTGGCTTAGCTTTGAACTGTATGGTGTCTGATGATTGCTTTTCAATATTTTTTTTTTCACCAATGGGTTATTGTTGCAGGTTTTTGGTTTTATCCTTCCTAGGTGAGCTTTCTTGCAAGGGTTTTTTACATTGGTGCTGTTCTCTCTAGTAGAACGGACCGTGATTTAAGAATTGCTGTTGCACAGCATGACTCCCCTCTGCCCCCTGCAACTGTGCCTGTACTTGCACTGAGGACTGATTTTCCTGAAGGTGTGATCTTCAAGGACCAAGGACTGCCATAAAGAAATAGAAAGATGCATGCATTTTGCCACCTTACCCTCAGTTAGTACTACAGGTTGGTAGTTCAAGGAGGCAAAGCAAGCCAGGGCTTTTCCCAGCGTGCCAGGAGATGACGGTGCTGGTGCTGAGGTGGGAGCAGGTTGTTCCCAGGACAGGCTAAGGGGAGAAACTGCCATGAGAGCTGGGCTATCAGTAGTGTCTCTGCACCTAGGTAGCAGCCATTTCAGCAGCTAGGAGTGAAGAACTTATCTGAGAAGAAGGCCTTTCCATTTGTGGACAAAACTAACTTACTTTTCTTAACAACACTAGATATGCTCACTTTTTATGTGAAGTAACATCAGTGCAGTTTTGGAAGTTCTTCCTGGCAGGAAATGGGGAGGGGGTAGACCTGGCAGTTGTTAGGCCCAGCATGGCATGAAGTACAGCAGCTAATCAGATAGGTTGCTAAAAGTTTTTAGGGCTACTATGTTGCTAATTCTCTGTGTGGGAATTGGTTTTTTTAATGCTTTTAGGTTTTATGAGTACAATAACTTCATTGTCCTGAAGAGAGCAAACCTCACAGGGCTTTTTGTCATGTGTGTGTAATTCCCTATTTAGATATTGTGCATTAATCATCTACCAAGAAATATGAGAACTGGAATTGGGGGTGGTGGTTTTGTTTTGTGGGGTTTGTTGGTTTTTTTTTTACTTTGCAGTTCCTTTGAAGACAGTGATAGTTTATAAAGTGTGGGAAGACTAAAATCTCAGTCACAACTTTGTGTGTGTGACGTACATTTCTGGTATACCCTGAGCATTTTTATAGTGAGGATCAGATATGTTGAATAACATTTGAATAACACTGAATTATTTTCAAAGATAGTATTGCTTTGATAAAGTTGGTGCTCCTTATAGCACAATGATAATTCTGTATCTCTCTGAAAACTGTGTTTGAAGCATTTCATAAGCGGTGCTTTTTTAATTGTTCATGGGAGATTGAGGAGTTTTGTCCCCATTGTGCAAATAGGGAAATAGACACAGAAAAAAGTGAAATTACTTTCACATCCTCTGAAGCTGAACTGATTGCAAGTCTGGGAATGGACTGGAAAAGTTAGATGCTGAGTGCCAAATGAAAGGCTGTGTGAGTTAGGTGCCCGACTGTTCATTACACCTTTTAGGGTTTCCTTTGTGTGATTTACAACAAACAGCAGTGGTAAATTTTCAGAAGGATTGCATGGGAACACTGTAGTACACAGAAAGTATTGTGATTATTGGGAATATTTTGAAATGGAAGTATACCTTTTTGCTTCATGCGGTGCTTTGTGTGGTTAAAAAAAATGTTCAAAGCCATTTGAAATTGTTTAAAGGCAGATACACTGTTGTTAGGTATTTAAATGATATAAGCACAGAATTAACATATTGCTAAATGAGTACGTCTTAGTTTTGGAGTAACAATGTCCACAGTGTGGGGGAAGGGGAGGTGTAATATTTTTAAGAACTTAGCTTTTAAGCTGGCATACTTAAATAGTAAATAAAATAATTTGTAGGCAGACCTGACGGTACCTTTGTACAGCATTTATCACTGTGGGATCTCTGTGCCCTCCTGTAAGAAGTGGGGGGAAAGGGTTAAAGATTTATTTTTTATTTGCTAAGGGAGTCAGTTTCATTTCACAGTTCCTATATAGTATCAGGTGTCAATTGAATAATAGGTAGATAGTAAATTAATTTGGTTTAGTGTGTTTTGCTTTCTTGGTACTGCTGAATTTGTGTTTTTATGTGAAAAACAAATGTTAACTGAAGGGGAGGTCACAGTGGGAGCCTGATGACTTTTTGCAAGCATCTACACCTTTAATGCAACTTTTTTTTTCTCTTATGTGGTATTTCAGTTACCTCATGTGATTAAAAACAGTCCAAATTTCAGAGCATAAAACTGAGAAACAAAAATACTTGCTGTAAATCTGGAAACAATTTATTTACCTTGCCCATTTATCTCTCTGCTTGTGTATAAATACTTCGATCTTTAAATTTACAAACATTTGTTATGAGTTTGAAATGATGTATCTTCACTTTGTAGATTTTTTAAAAAAATATTCCACAATCTTTTTTTTTGTGTAGATAGCCAATGATATGATGATACAGTTAAGAATAGGGGTCAAGTTCTTCACTATACTTTTAAACTAAAGGACTGAAGGCACTGAAGAGCTTCATGCTGCTCCTGTGAAGCCCTGCCCACTTCAATGTGCAGTAGACAAGATAAGGGTTTTCTTCAGGGAGCCTGCTATTACAGGAACTCAACAAAAAACCACTAATGGAGCAATGTTAGATCAAGTGCCATTGAAAAAAACCTCTCAAAACTTTAAAATCAAAAGCTCAAGTGGTATAAATTAGGATAGGTAAAATTAAACACCCCAAACGATCTCAAATTATGAATCAAATTAAAGATTAGAGTCGGGATCTTTCTGTACGCTACAGCCATAATGATTTTCATTTGGTGGTGTGTCCCAGCAAAGGCACAGGTGTGCCTGTTTTCTCCTTTTCTTGTCTAGTGGAAAGATTCAGTTTCAGTGAAACTACTAACAGTGCCTTTTATCATGATGTTTTTGTGCACTTAGATTTCAGGCTGTTCTGGTAAGGACTGCTAGGTATAGAAATATGAAATAATTTGTTGTTGTTGCAGCTTTTTCTCGTGCCTGCCATTCTTTTGTCTGGGTCTTTTTCCATCAGTGCCACATATTTCTTATTCTTCAATTACATTGCCATAGAAATGCAGTGATGTTGCTACTGTTGCTTATAATGAGAGAGGTTTTGTGGGGAGCATGTGGAAGGCCATTGACCTTCACATATGGTCTGGAACCCATTCCAGAGAAAGATTTTTATCACTAAAAAAGCACACTTAAAATAAACTATTATTATACTCCAAAAATAAATTTTTTTGTAATTGTTATAAGGAAATTGTATGTTACTTATATCAAGTTTTCTGAATCTGTATTCAATAAAAGTATCTGTTGCCTGTTCATGAATTGAACACTTGGAATAACTTCTGGTTGTGATGGGAACTCTTTATTGTGCTTTAATTTCTGTGTAAGAAAGTAGATGCAGTGTGTGGTGTGGTAGGTATTGAAAGACTCCATCAGGAGTGGGCTTCTTTTTACAAGAATGTTCTGATAAGATAGAAGAGGGTCAGATTTATGGATTATAATAATAAAGATGTTACTAAACATTATATTTTATTTGATATTCATTTACTTTGAGTTCTGGACAAAATTCATGTCTTAGTTTTTGTTTTGTTTTTCTCTCCCAGTAAATATAATTGCTGCCAGGCAATTAACTGGATGTGGACGTTTCAGCCACTTGTTCCCAACATCCACCTACCAACACATGAAGATGCATAAGAGGATTTTGGGGCACCTATCATCTGTTTATTGTATAGCTTTTGATCGCAGTGGGAGAAGGATTTTTACAGTAAGTTTAAAAATTGTACTTTTCCCTGCAGATTGCTTTGCTTGGTTTGATTTCTTTCTTTCTAGAGTCCTTCAACAGCCTCTTAGTTACTGATTGAGATGCAGACATGGCTTCCAGAGAAAGAAGGAAAGAAAAGTCTTGAAATGCATGGAAAACCCATTCTCTTTCTATGCTAATTTTCACTTTTTGCTTGACTTGGTATTTTAAAATTTCTCACGACTCTCATAGACTGAAACTTAGTCAGCTATTTGCTTCCCCATGTAGAACCTTACGGCAGGGTTGTTCTGGTCCAAGCTTGCAACTCTCACTTGAAACACGTGCTCGTTTTAATTTATTTATCTTTCTTGCTGAATGGCACCTGCAGTATTCCAGGATTTGGAATTAATTTGCATGTTGCTTGCTGGGTTAAATCTTAACACTTTTTTTTTAAACTACATTTTACCTTTCAGTAACCTTGGAGATGCTGGTAATCCTTTCCTTACATTTCAGTAAAACCTGGTGATAAATAGACGACCTCATTACTTCATCTGCAATTTACTTTTATACTACATTTTCCTTCTAGAATTTGTAGTATGTCAGTGAATATATGAGTATTATTTTAAGTTTTCCTCCAGAATATATTAACATATGTTTCTGTGATATTGCACTCACTTTTTGGTTTTGCATATTTAAAAATAAACAGATTTTTCAAATTAATAATGCATCTTTTAACTGTTAATATTAATCCCTGTCTTGTCTTTGTCCTTGTCTCTTATCAGATGGTGTTCAGAAACAGATTACCTGACAGGCTAATTGTTGTCTTTGTGTTCTTGCTAGCTTTTCCACTCATCATAAATTGGTCAAACAGAGAGGTTGTTAATGATAATTACTCTAGGTTGTAGTGAGATCCTTTCTAGTTTTGTTTACGCCATAAAGAAATCTTTCTCATCTGCAGTTATATGAAGAACTGAAAGTGATTTGTGTTCAAATGTAGCTGCAGTTAATAAAATGTAATTTAAAGTCAAATGATATTGATATTGCAGTTTTACTGTATTATGTTCATGAATATATAGTGGCAATCCTAGCCACTAGTATTAGTGTTCTTCGTAGTATCTGAATAGTGGAAAGATCAGTGAACTCTTTAAAAATTCTTGGCAATATTGGGATTGATTATGAAATTATGTAGCTGCTACTATAGGTAAAAGTATTTTATAGTGATCTGCATTGGATGTGCTTTTGAATTGTGTCCTGTTTTATAAATATCTCAATCCCTGACTCCAGAAGATGATTCCCAAACTCAGATAGTTGTGCCACTGTGGAATCCCACTGAAGTTGCTCTTCTGGCAGCTTCATGGTGTAATGCTTTTTTTTTTTAGATACTTGTTCATCTGCAGTGTGCCTTTGTATTATGTACACGTAATACGTATTATTTTATGTAATCTTTGGAAATTTTTGTGTGGCATTAGGGGTCAGATGATTGCTTGGTCAAAATCTGGGCTACAGACGATGGGCGCCTGCTCTCAACGTTGCGAGGACACTCGGCTGAGATTTCTGACATGGCTGTTAACTACGAGAACACGCTGCTCGCTGCAGGCAGTTGTGATAAAGTAGTCCGAGTATGGTGTCTTCGAACCTGTGCCCCAGTCGCAGTGCTGCAGGGCCATTCAGCTTCCATTACTTCCATACAGGTAAGGAATGATACTTTTTTCCTAAACTCATGAGCTAAAATGGTAAAAAGAGATGTGGATTAGCAATCAAGGATAAAACTTATCTTTTCATGTCTGTTTGACAGTATAGATTTACCCTAACTTTAGAGTGTTCTTTCCTGGCAAACTCACTTCTACACGGTGACCAATATTGCCTGAGGGGATGATCCTGCTTCTTCTGTCTGCCTTTAGCTATGTGGTCCCATTGCTTATTCCTTAGATTTAGCAAATGCATGCTCACCATGAGCATCAAATCAATTAGCTGAGGCAGGGAGTAGTCCTTGCACAGTGACTGACCCAACAGTCATTTGTTCATAGACAACATTTATTTTTCAGAGGAATACTGAACAGCTAAAAATCCTTATTCCACATTTCTTATTTGCTCATTATCTTAGCCTATACTGTAAGGAGCTGTTCTGGATGTTGTGGCATACGTAGGTGCTGCAGCAGCCGCAGTACAGCACTGATCAGGGTTTGCAGAGAACCTGTGGCTGTGCCCAGGCAGTTTTAGTTGGTGGCAATCGCCCAGTGAGCAATAACAGAGCAGGAAAAAAATGACTAAACTGCCAGCTCGCAGTTCTCTAGTGGTGGCACAGTCAATAATGGTCATTTGCAGTTGATTTGCTTTTAAAAAAATAAACCCACAGCAGCCAGGCAGAAACCTCTAACAAAACGAAATTCCAGGATAAAAAAGACAGTCCCTGCAGTCTGGCAGGTTATGGATGTGGAGGGGAGAATGAGAGGGGATGTTTGGCTTGGAATCCCTCACTTCTGGAGCCTTGCTGCCTTTGATTCATCCGTCTTCTCCAACATGCCAGTAGTCCCTGGGAGTCTCATTTCTCCCCCTCTTGCTTACACTTTCAATTTTGTCTTATTTCAACTATGTTGCAAGTTATTTACTTTAAGGTGATTGTTTTGGAAACGTATTTTACAACTTGGTTTTGTGTTTTGTTTATTATTTATTTACTTGTATATATATTCCTCACAAGGTTTTTGTAAAACTCTGGTAATTTAGAAAATAATCAGTCACAGCTTTTTGAGAAAACAGTGCTTGATGCCTTTAACAAATTACCAGGTAGCCAGAGGATTAAAGGTATTGCTGCAGTTATGAAATTAAAGTGAAAAACATCAGAATGAAAAGATTTCCTACTCCTTAGAGAGGCAGAGAAGAGGTTCAGGAAGAAGGAGGGAGTAGGGGTCCTACTGTGCTGCTGTTCTTTGTTGAGCTTGGGTGGAGGAATAATTTTTGCCTTTGTCACCATGCTTGATCCAGTTCTATCCTAGAAAGAAGTAATTCCACATTTTATTGTCCCATTAAGAGATCTAGGCTTGGTTTATTTCTCTGATTTGCTAACTTTTGTGTGGTAGAAACAAAGACTTGCTAGTCAAAATGTGTGGGTATTTTCCATTCCTCTGCTTTATTTTTATGGAAGTTCAGATTCTGTGCTTATCCCTGATACTGCTGTCTGTACTCCCAGGGAAAAAGCCAATATGTTTGTGAAACAGATGCTTGTCGATGTCCATTTACAAGTTTCCAGCATGTACAGAAGAAATTTGCTGGTTTAACTGTTAACAACTTTATTTTTAGTTCTCTCCAGCAAGGAAAGGAACAACACGATACCTCACTTCTACTGGTGCTGACGGAACAATCTGTTTCTGGCAGTGGCATGCTAACACCATGAAATTTAAGTAAGCCTGTTTAGATAATTATAATTATCTTAAATAAAGGACTAATTTATTTTGAGTTTTAGCATGGAGAGGAATGCTGAGATAATTAAGTAAGGGTGTGTTCTTTCTCAGTAAACAAGTTTCTTGGGATATGTTCTCCCATAGACAGGCTGTGCAGGAGTGCCATACCAGTGTGCAGGGCAGGGAGCGCCTTCTTAGGTGTGCTGGGGAGTCTGTGGCATTACAGCCCAGGGGGGAGGCTGAGATCAGGGCTATTATTTCTAGGTTTTGTGCTTTGCAAGCCAGTGTTGTGGAAGAACTTTCAGCTTTTATGTTTGGGACTAAATCCTTGTCCAAAATGAAGAAGAATTTCTTTGCTTTTAATCAGAAGAGCACACATATGTAGATGGCATCAAACCCATACTGAATAGGCAGTAAATGCTATTAGACTAATGGTTTGCCAGATTTGAATTGGTGAATATTGTGATAAATAAGTTAAATAGTATTTTTAATTCAGAAAATGATGGTTTACTAAACTAAGGAAGAAAAACTAAAATGAAAAATAACTTCTAGAGTAAACTTAGGTGAGAATTCTGAGATAAAGAGATTTAGGATGAGCATATTGACCTTAACCTGCTGAGCTGGGGTGCACTGTTGAATGGCATTAGAATAAAGTCATGAAAAGTAAAAATTTTGTGTTGTTGCCTATAGGGATCGCCCTGTAAAATTTGCAGAGAGGTCCAGGCCTGGTGTGCAGATATCTTGTTCATCTTTCAGTTCCGGTATGTATGCGTTGTAAGGTAGCTGAAAGTGTTTTATGAACTATAATTCCTTTGGTGACAGGACTGTTACTTCTTTTTAAATACAAATGGTATTAAACCCTTTTTCAGTTAATTATAGCACTGTCAACTTGTGATTGTTTGAAACTTTCCATGCTAAGCATCTGCCTCAAGCTGCTTTTTCTCTCCCTTTTTTTTTTTTTAATTTTCTATAAATTAAGCTAAAATGTCTTGACTGCTTCCAAGGAAGACTCTGTTTTCAGTCTGTTGTTTTGCACATTAGAACTTCTTTGTAACGTCCTTTTAAGCCTTCAGCTTGTTAAGTTTTTGAATAAAAACTTACTGAAATCTGGCAGACAGGTGGCCTCTCTTCAAAGGTTACACTTCTGCCAGTCTTCCAAATTTCTCTAAATTCTAGGAGGATCAATTCAATGTGTTTGAAAATATCAACTTAACTTACATCTTTTGTTGCAGCTTTGGATTCTCTGAAATAGTGATTTTTTTACAAGCAAAATTATGTAATTTCTTGTTAATTTTTGCTGTCTGAAATTCAGAGCTATTCTAGAGCCATGTGAACCTTGGCCGTGTTTCTTTTTTAAAAACAGAAATCCTGAAAATATTAAAATCATTTCAGTGCTGTAAACTACACAGTAGTGCCCTTTTTTGCAATATCGTAAATAGAGCAAACATTACAAGAAAACAGCTTAATCACTGACTCCCAACTCAGCAATAATTTCTCTGATGTGCTTCAAATAGATATTGAAGATGCACGTAAAGATTTTGTTTGATATTTACCAGTGAGAATATTAAACTATTCCCCATCTAATTTTCCTGCATAAGCTGATGGAGAGTGCTGTGGTAATTTCTGAGGGAAAGCAAATTAGTTTGTAGGATGAATGTTGTAACTTGCAATATCTTCTTCCTTTGGTCAGAGAGGCTTGCAGCTGGAAAATATTGTAGAGCTCGTAGTTATGCTAAAGCTGATATGGTCTGAGAAAATACAGATCAAAGCAGAAGTTGTCAGTTAACTTCTTTGTTCAGGATGCATGTTTTGATTACATTGAAATTTTCTCTTTAAAACTGTAGTTTGCTGTTTTGACAATAAAGCAGTAATGAAAATAAGTTGTTCCTTGGGTAGTTTTTCTTCTCACAGAAAACTGTCTTTCTTAGGTGGCATGTTCATTGCAACAGGTAGTACTGACCATGTGATAAGAATTTATTACTTGGGCTCGGAATCTCCAGAGAAAATGGCTGAGTTAGAATCTCATACGGTAAGAGACAAATCAGAAAGCAAATCTTTTTGTTCCCTGCTTTACCTTATTTCAGAAACTTAGGTTTTGTACGTACTATTTGATTTATTCTCTGTCTTTAGAGTTTAGTTGGCTCTCAGCAGTGTGGTATTTAAATGCCTGGAAATTTGTGGTATGGTTATTTTTAAAATCCTCTGAGGCAGGACATGTGTGCAAAATATCCTTTATGTATTTCATTCCCCCAGGAAACTGAGGGATGAGGTGATTTTTCCCATATTCTTGAAGAAAGTCTATATTGGAATGAGGAATTAAAGCAGTTTTCATGCAGTGTCATTTTTCCTATTAAATTTACCTTTGAATGTTTAACTTCAGTTGTGACCACAAATCCACATAAGAAGAAAAAACAAAGTAATTCTGGTTTTAGAGTGTGCAGTCAAACTTTGGACCATGATAGTAATTTCATTTAGAAAATAAAGCAAGCTTAAAATCATCATTTCTGTCAGGTAATGCAGAAGGGTTCTCGTAAAAATTCAAACTATTCTAAATATTTGGGTGATGACTTTCAATGTTAGTTTTCAGGTTTGAGTCTTGATAGCTTTTATTAAAACCACTAAATGTCACAATTGCAATGAAGCACAATAAAGAAGCATCAGTAAAACGATACAAATCTTTCTTCTTTTCCTGGTTGTTACCGAGAGCAGGTGATGATTGCATTATTCATTATGTGCATGGTAAACAATCCATCAGAAAGGCAAGCTTATAGCAACACTGATAGGGCTGTCACTTGTGAGGAATTTGGAGCATTTATCTTTGAACCTTAATAGCTGAGCTGCCCACCTTAACAATATTTTATGGCTTAAGACTGAGGTCTAAATTGATTCACTGAACTTTGGTGGGAGTCATGAGATTCGCATGCAAGCCTCAGAGCTCCAAGCCAGCAATCTGACAAGTATTTTGCTCACAAAAGAAAAAAAATAAAAAAGGTTTTCTATATTGAGCAGTTCCGATTTGGAATAAACGGTAATTCCTTTAATTTTTGAAAGTCATTTCTTAATACAGCAGACTGCTGTCAGCCCACTCCTGAAAAAAAATCCCAAATTGGACACTTGGTTATGAGACATCAGTAGGAGTAAAGAAAGCAAGTGCCTGTAGCCAACAGAAGTATTTAGCAAAATAAAAAAAGGCAAAACCATGTCTAAAACATAACATCTGTTTCTCAACAATTTAAAAGTAGAAATAAAGCCAAAGTGTGCATTTTTGTGATGAAATATTTTGATGTGCTTTAATGTTAGGTCTAAAAATTGCAGACCTGCTGGGAATATTTATTTGGTGAAGTTGTTCTTTCTCTACCCTGTGGAGTGCTCTACCTATGAGGCCTTGTGAGCTCCCGGGGTTCCTTATTCGTGCTGACTCTGTGGAGTGTGAAGGATGCAGGGTTTCCCAGACAGAACTTACCCTGGGGTGTGTATGGTGCTCTGCCACTGTGCTCAGGCAAGAACAGAGCTCTTGTAGCTTCTTCCTCCTGAACGTCCAAGTGTGAGGGAGACCAAGTCAGAAATCAGTTTTGTCTCTGAGCTATTTCTGGAGCAACACAAAATCATCACCTCTCTGAAGTTTTCTATTTCTATGTCTAGCACAGTATGTCTGAGGAGGTTTTAACTTCAAATGTGACACTTCTATTCTTGAATCTGTAAGATAGTATGTTGTAGGAGATGTATGAGAAGATGCAATTTGCTAAAGCTCATCATTAAGATCTTTTTGAGTGTTTCAGCATACGAAGTGCTTACTACTATTTTTTTCCTCCTTCTTATTTAGGACAAAGTGGTTGCGGTCCAGTTCTGTAACAATGGTGACAGGTGAGTGTCTGTCCTGGGGTTTTGACATGAGATGTATGGTATTTAATTTTCCAAATAGCTTCTCAGAGAAAAAATGATGCAACAGGACCGAATCTGATTAATCTTAGACAAATTATTTAAAATATATTGCAAGGTATGTGTCATATGCACAAGCTTGGACTTGCTCTCTCTGCTGTAACAACAAAAACATTCTGTGACTATGCTTTTGCTTTTCATTTTTTTAAACTGAGCAAATTGGAAAACAAATTTTCTGTCCTTTCTGTGTAAGAGTGTCTTGTTTCACAGGTAGCCTTGTTCAGTGCAGAAAGGGTTACTTCTGGAGTAAGAGCATTATAATAAATGTAGTTCTTAGCAAAAGTTAGAGCTGTTCCACATACACGGATGGTCAGACAAGTAAGTCTGCAAGGAGCTGTGGTCAGATCTTCATTAAAGGAGCCTCTCTTGCAAGGTGCTTTTACCTGGTAAGATGTTAATAACATCTGAGTATATACTTTGTTCATAGTGGGATCAGGGATTTGGTTTTGCAATTGCTTTTCTTTCTTTCTTATTTTTTCTTAACTAGAATATCAGATTAAATGTGGGGAGAAAAAAGCTTATTGACTTTATCATTTCAGTCCTGTTAGACTGAAAAATAAGCACGTATTCATATTTATTTATCCGTGTGGCTCCTGTTTGAGTTAGTGACTTTTGGGCATTCATTTTTCTGGAGCTGCAGGAAGCAAAAGGGGTAGCATGGTGACTATACCACACCTCTGATTGCCAGCCATAGCCAGTGCTGATGGCCAAGTTAGAGGCAAAGGGGAGTGCAAGCTACCAAAGACAACTTTTGGTAGCTGTTGCATTCAAAGGAGATGTTTCCCTTGTTTCTGTACTGGGGCACAGATGAGGAAGCTGTGTTATCCTCTCTTTCAACTGCTCTTGCTCTGTCCTCTCTGTAGTAAGTAGTGTGGGAATGTGACACTGACTTCTAAAGAAGTGTGCTCTTAGATTGGCATGTGAACAATGCTGTCTGCGCTGACCAAAAGGATGTACAAACTCAGTGCAGTCATTTATGAAAAGAAGATAAACATGAAAGGGGAAATAAAAATTGGTGAGTTGTCAGAAATGAGATGGAAGGAAATCAAGGAAATGTTGGCATCTAAACGATGAGTATCTTACATAAGGAAAACAAGGAACTGTGGCCTACCTTGTATCTTGGAGGTTTTATTTTTTTCATTATTTCTCTGTGCTCTTATTTATGGTCCATAGGAGAATCATGTTGAAGCGGAGTGTTGTTGATAGATTATGTATATGTTGGGTTTTTTGGTTAACATTTACTTCTCTTGTGTATGTTTTCTGTATCATTTATACCAGCTGGGGACCAGAAAGCGGCCAATGATTAGCATAATTTGAAAACATTTTCTGAATAATATGACATTGCTGATATGTTGCTGAAACATAATGCCATCCACTCTTTACTATCTGTCTGATCTGATTCCTTTGTGAATGATTTTGCCTGCCAGGCCCTCTCTGGGCACATTGAATAAGCAAGTTGTTTCTTCTGATGCTCAGAGTTCTGAAAAATATGGGAATAGTGTTTGTTTTCATACACACACAACAGCTCAATTTCTGTGAGGTTGTAGAATGATAAATGTGATAAGATGAATAACCAAGCCTTCATCCTTTAGCTTGTATTTTCTTAACTCTGAAATTACAAATAAACCCCACCCAAAGCCCAAACAAACCAATCCTGATTTATTTCTGAGAGGGAATAAGCAAAGAACAGCTCTTCAATGGGATATAAAGGTGCAGTTCATCTTTGCATCCCAAATTTGGACCCCATCTACTTAGTAGATAATTCCCCTGCTTAATTTGTCAGCACTTGAGATGAAAACTTTCCTTTGCACATGTTCTTCTCATTACAATTGTTTGACTTTTCACAAGAATTTGGATGTTTTATGTAACACTTCATTAGTGTCCTACCATATTTTTGTGGTGTCTCCTTGCAGCCCCCTCTCTTTAGCCTTCACTGAGTCATCAGTATGTCTGGATATCTTAACATCACCAAGTGTGATATTAAATGGGCTGATCTTAACATTTCCTGGAGTGAAGGCTGTGTGAGCCTGTGTTGGTTTGTGTGACTAATGATGAGCTGCAGTGACTAATGATGAGTACTTAACTTTCACCAGTTTCTGGAACTGAATTTACTCTGAACTTACTGAGTTACTCTACAGCCCATCACATACTTTCTGAACTCGCAGTCCTTGGTTGCTGCCACCTGTCCAGAACTGGTTCCAGAAGCACAGTCTAAAGACCTTTGGGTCTTGATGATCATTTCATTGGTCTTCTGTATTATTCATAGTAATTTAGTTATATCTGACAGCATACCTGGCAAATATATGAATTTCCAGTTAATTAGTTTAGATGATAACAGTAATCCTCTGATCTTGAAATTTATGAAGTGAACCTTTCCAACCTGCAGGGCTTTCAGGTTTTAAAACTGTGCTAAGTCAGGATGCTGTCTCTTATATAGCAATTAAAGTCAGGATGCTCATGATAAAATGTATAAAGGTGCCTATAGGCGTGTCTGTGTGTCAGACTTCTGGGAACAGCTGTGTAGGAGAGTGGCGTGACAAACTTTTATTTAGTAATCAACATCTTAATGTAAATGGTTTGATGCCAGCTCTTGCTCATATTCCTTGTTTTGCTTGGCAGGAGGTTTAAGGAATATGTACAAGAAGGAATCTTCTAAGCAAAACTGTGGCTTTGCCAGTGCAACTGCACCTGTATTGGAGAGCTTTGTCATGTAAAATTACATGGGAATGTACTAACAGTTCCTTCCAAAGGATGTGAGAGGTCTCACTAGGGGTATCAGGTCACCTAGTCACTAAAAATTACATGCTGCAGTGATGTTTTTAATGGAGAAGTGATAGCTTCCTTTGTATTTTAATAAAAAGAAATAAAAATAAAATAAATGTCCCAAGCATCATGATGAAAAAATTCAGATCAGGGAAACTGAAAGGTGAAACAATCACTTATTAAAATAAAATTGCATAGGTTTCCCTTTTTACATGTACTTCTGTGTATAAATGGAATATACTGTAAAAGGTGTTAGCTGTCCTGTTAAGACATATTGCTAGAGGAGCTTTTTTAAAAATTCGGAACAAAAATCATTTCTGTGACAGTGACAGCCAAAGCATTATGAAGATGTAAATAAATGCATTTGCTGGATGCTTGACTTATTTGAAACAAGGGGGAGTTTAAAAATGAGAATACTCCTGTTCAGCTTCACAGACAGGGCTACCTACTCATGTTCAGCTAGAGTATTTCCCTTCTCTTATCTTCACCCTCTCTCTAAGTTAATGTATTATAATTTATGCTAGACTCCTGGCATGGAGTTTCTTTTTCTTTGCTGCCGCTATGAACTGCTCAAGAGATTTGCTGATGTCATTAAAAAGGGAATGTGCAGCTTGTATGAATTACGACATTGAAGTCATTCCAAGGCCATCTGCTAGCTGTAACCAAATGTAATTAATGTTGTGGGATATAAACTCTTTTGTACCGTACAATATCTGATACGAAAATTGCAACTTCAGTGTCTTTTAATTACATTCTTTAGATCAGAGATACAGAAACAATAAAAAGAATAAGTGCTGAAAAAAGATTAAATACATTCTAGCTTCTGTGCTGGTGTGAATGGGTGTGCTCTTGGCTTGCCTGTTTCCTGTGGCAGTAGTTCGTGGATATTTTATGAGTTGTTAAACACTCCTATGTCTGGGCCTATATAGACTAAGGCAAGTATATATACACAAATATATGCTTCCAAAAATATATATACACACTTGTGTACATGTGTGTGTGTGCACGTTTGTTGCAGAGTAACATAAAAGTGCTTGCTGTGACCTTTCCTACGGTGAATGACAGTCCTCTGCCAAGCTCCTAAATAATCTTGCCACAGGATTTAGCATGCCCACACCATTGCTGAGGATGGAAAACTCCATAGCAAAGCTACTGAATAGTGAAAAAATAAGATCCTGTGGTGGACATCTGGGTATTGGACCAAAAGCAGTGGGGACTTACCCTTATTCAGAATTTTCATGACTTCTTTTTTTTTTTTTTCCCCATAGCTTAAGATTTGTCAGTGGAAGCAGAGATGGAACAGCAAGAATATGGCACTATCAGCAGCAAGACTGGAAGAGTGTAGTCCTGGATATGGCTACTAAAATGACAGGGTAAACCAAACCAAACCAGAACACACTTCATAGCAACATTTATACGCAAACAGAATCTTCCATCATATTGAAAACTATTTATTAATTAACCATTTTGAGTTAATTTCAGTGCATGGGTTTTGTGTTGCAGAAGAAAGTATTAATACATTGGTAGTTCCCTACTCTAACTATTGGGGGTTATTTAGTATTTTACATACTATGTAAGAATATCAAATAGAGTTCATTGATCATGTTTTTTAAAAAATGCCCAAAACAACTGTTGCTTTCTGTCATCTGTCAGCACAGTTATAGTAGCAACTGCCATAATCAGTCTCCTTAGGTCACTAGAGTTTATTTTATGTTACATGCTCTGCTAGTTTGGTTTTTGCACTCTAGAATATGGTTAAAATTATAAAGAATAATAAGTTAGAGAGCGTTTCTTAACATTGTATTTTTCCTTAAGGTTTTCATGTAAGAGATGAGATAAGATGATTTGGTTCTCAGTTTCAATTAGGGTTTCAGGTTTTTCTTTTTGAGATCCTCAAGTGACTTCTGTAAGTGGCCTTGTAATTGAATATGCACAATAACAAAAAGCAGAGATGGAGAAATCCATTAGGCATTTTGCTTTGCAGAATTCTTTATATTTCATATGCTTACATTTTTAATAAGTTAGCTGTCGTAGTGTGATTTGTATTTATTTAGTAGGTTTTTGCAATGACTGATAGGAAAAAATACCTTGTAGGAAAAAGCTCAATAGAACTGAATAACTTGAAAGAAAGAATTGGGGTAGGCAAGAATGATTGCTTAAGAAGGACAGAAGAGAAACTTGTCCTTTTTAGGGAAATAAACCTGTATAAGTCTTAGTGGTACTGAATAATTTCTGTATCTGTTTTTTACCACTGCAGAAGCCATCCTTCATTCAGTAGTCACAGCAGTGGCAGCCATGCTCTCCCTAATTTCATACTGAATTAGCACTGTTTAATGTTTCTGTATGTAGTTTCTGATTTATTTCTTTTATTAATTTCTTTAGAAACAATGTAGCATCTGGGGAGGACAAGGTGACTAAACTGAAGGTTACTATGGTGGCTTGGGATAGATACGATGCCACTGTCATCACTGCAGTCAACAATTTCCTTCTCAAAGTGTGGAACTCGTCCACAGGGCAGCTTCTTCATAGCTTATCTGTGAGTAAAAATTCAAGTGGGTAATCCCAAATAGTTATAGTTCAACTCTGAAATTGAGTTGAGGCTAAAGAGCATCATCATTTTGTCCTGAAGTGTGCTACTTGTCTTATGCTTACTGGGAGGAGTACGTATCACGGGGAAAGGAGCTGAGGACCTTGGTGATTGCTGGGTGACCAGGGAGCCATTTGAAGGCCACTGTTTGTGCCCAGGTTAGAGGGCTGCAGCTGTCCTCATTGCTGATTTCTCCTTACTCCCCATCCCTGTCCATATCAGCAGTGCTGAGCTACAGTCCAAGGCACTTACAAAGGGGGCAGCAATACTGCCGAGTCTCTGGCAGAAATGTTGACTAAGTACAGCCACAGTTCTGGTCTGAGATCCAGTAAACTGAGCTGTACTGGGTGATTACCTGAACTGGGATGTCCTCACACGAACTGTTAGCATGTTTGGAGATATTATGTGGAGAAACATTATTTTCTTTTCCCTCTGCTTTCATTGCAGGGTCACGACGATGAGGTGTTTGTTCTGGAGGCCCATCCCTTTGACCAAAGGATTGTACTTTCGGCGGGTCATGATGGAAATATTTTTGTTTGGGATATAGACAAAGGAACAAAAATTCGCAATTACTTTAACATGGTGAGAACGAGCAGGGAAGGTTTTATTGGGTTTTTTCCACGTTTGTGTAGAACTGATCTTAAGGGAAAAGCAGATTTCATTATATATCTATTGTGACCAATGTCACAACAGGATTAGTGTAAAACTACATATTAAAAAGAAAACCCTGTTCTCTTCAGTAAGCAATACCAAAGTGTGTTTTTGCATATTTTAAGTGTAGCAGCAAGTCTTTCATGGGATCCATTACATCTGAACATTACCCATGTGTATGGGTATGGTTATACCATGCAAAAGATTATAGTGACTCCCAAAGTAGAGCAATGAAATCCAGTAAGCCTGTGTGTTGTAGCACAACGCTGTGCTTTGGGAAACGGTGTGGTTGGCTCTGTGCTGCCTTTTTCTTAATGTGCCCAATGTCAGGTTTGTTGGTTTGGTTCCAGTGCTGAGCAAATGCAGCTGTACTGCTTCAGGGCCTGAGCACTTGAGGCTGTGAAATCAGCTTGTAGAGAGCCAATACATGTCTGAGGTCTTTGGTGCAGGCTTGTCCCATGTCTTCCATTAACATAAAATGTACACTTCTAGGTAGTTGTTTCAGAACATAAGTTACAAGTTGCACTGAAATTTCAGGACAAAGAGAAAATGAAAGATTTTGACTTTGTCATTCAGTGAAGCTTTAATAATTAAGTGGGAAAAAATGTAAGTATAAATCAGTCTTAAGCAAGGTGAGAATTTACACAGGATTAGGGTCAAATACTCAATGGAGCACAGGTGAAATTTTTGTAAAAATGCTTTAATAGAGAATCCATGATTGTGAAAGGGATGCTCTGTGCTTGTACACAGATTGAGGGCCAAGGCCACGGAGCTGTTTTTGATTGCAAGTTCTCACCAGATGGACAGCATTTTGCCTGCACAGACTCTCATGGACATCTGCTACTATTTGGTTTTGGATGCAATAAATATTATGAAAAGGTGGGTTGAATGAATTTTAAACTCTTCTGTGTCTTGACTGATTTTGTCTTAGAAGTACTTCTGTTACAATTTATTCCCTCACTCTGCTTCAGACAAAATAGTAATTAGATCATGAAGCAGTTGCTGTTTACCTAAATCAAAAAGATTTAGATGAGAATGTCTAGACAGGGGAACAAAGCATTGACTTCTATCTGTTCACCTCTGTTGGCATATTTTACTATTGAATTTTTGCATCAGGCCTTGGTAATAAAACACATTTGTGGTAGGAATCTGTTCTCTGTCATAACATTTCTTCTGCTGATCCTAAGTGTAGGAGTTGTGGTTTATGGATATGGGAGCTATTCCAAAGCAACAAGACAGCTGCAAATGGCCATGGATTTATTTACTAAATTGCTTTTCTTGCAGATTCCAGATCAGATGTTCTTCCATACGGATTACCGGCCACTGATCCGTGATGCAAATAACTATGTGTTGGATGAACAGACTCAACAGGCTCCGCACCTTATGCCTCCACCATTCTTGGTGGATGTTGATGGAAATCCTCATCCCACAAGATTCCAGCGGCTGGTACCAGGGAGGGAAAATTGCAAAGATGAACAACTTATTCCTCAGCTGGGATATGTAGCTAATGGTATGCTTTCTAAAACTCATACATAATACATCTATTGCATAGTATTGAGTACCAAATCAGTAGGATGGTGCTATAAGAGTTTGTTTATTTCAGTTGTCTTCAAAACTAGTGGTTTAAATTCAGTGCAAAGGTAGAAGAGGAGATGGGGTGGCTTTATGACATAGAGCAAGTGTATGGAATTAACTTGACTGGAGGCAAGATGAGGAGACACCAGTATTCCAAAATCTTTGGGCTTCAACCAGGTATATGACAGCACGCTTAAAGAATTGTCCTAGAAACCTCAGTGTAGCTATGTATGTGAGTAAGGAAGCAGGAAGGTAAGAAAGACATTGAAAAAATAGCTTTTGTTTTTTAAAACAGATTTTTTTTTTTCTTTTAGATATAAACTTTTTTTAAGGAGATCTTCCATTATTACCTACTGAAGCATAATTTCTTTCTGCTGTTTCTAAGGGTCTGCATTTATACTTTATGTGTGGTCTGTAATTTTAGGTTTTTATTGTAACTTCTCTTTGAAACTTTGCCTCCATTTATTACATGAGAGCAGAAGGGCAGGTGGTGATCAGATGTTTTACAGAGCAGACAAATATGCACAATTTTAAATTTGATTGTTTCTATGGTGTTTAGTAAAACACAAATTAATCATTTCATAAGGAGTCGTGGCTTTGTTCTTGTCAAGGTGATGGTGAAGTAGTTGAACAAGTCATTGGGCAGCAAACTAATGACCAGGATGAGAGTATCCTTGATGGAATGATCAGAGAGCTGCAGAGGGAACAGGATCTGAGACTAATTAATGAAGGAGAAACTCTTCCAAACCCTCCACTCAATAGATCCCACTCTGTTAATGGAGGTAAGTGTCTCTTTTACCTCCATCTTTTCCTAGAGCATAGTAAGGTACTAATCAAAATGTGCTAGGGTAAGTTCTGGAACTATGTCTTTGAGGGTGCTTTTTTCTCTTGTTCTTACACACATTGTTAACCTGTGGAGAGCAGTTGTGTGTTCTGCTGATGTTAGCAGAGGAATTAAAAGTTCAAGGTGCAGCCAAGGGCACATAGTGGTCGAACTGGGCTGTATCTGATTACCTAGAACTATTAGACTGTAATTATTTCTGTTATAAACCTTTCCTAAAAAATAAACATGAAGTTCATTGCATTGTCTTGATGTCATTTAGTCACTGCAGTGATGATTCTTGGTAACTGCATAATGTCAAGATAACAGTATATAATTAGTGAATGTCAATGGAATACAATGTTATGACAGACTAATGGCTTCCTGTTGCAGGATAAATGCTAAGGCTGAGCATCAGTGTTTATAAAATAAACATGCCTGCTCTGTCTTGGTGTTTCTTTAGAAAGCTTGAGATTATTCTCCTGGTAAGTGTTCTGCTACTGTGATTTTATTTTTAATACACAAACTGATTAAAAATTTAAAGCAAACTCAATCAGATGTGAACAGCTGACTGTGAGGCAGCTGACTGAGTGCAGCTCATGTAAGAGAGCAGATGCTGTGGACTTGTGCTGCAACTCATCCTGAGCTTTTAAGAAATTTACATCCACTAATAAATTAGTTCTAGGTTAAATGACTGATTACATGCATGTTTGAATTAGATTTCCTGGTAAAGCTAATTAGGATTGCTAGATTTGGAGTTGCTTGTCTTTAAATTCAAGAAAAAATAGGAAAAATACTAGTGAAAAATGCTGAAAACACACTTTTGCTTTGATCTAAATATGTATTGTCAAGAAGGTGGCCTAGAAGCCAGCTTCAACTCACAAGAAGTCTTTTCTTCATCTTATGATAAGTTGATGTGCAATCCCAGTTCTCAATTTTATTTGTATATCCCTGTAGTTGTGTGAAAGGAAATTTCCAGAGATGAGTGGTATAGAAATTAAGGTAGTTACCTTACAGAATTTGCATTCATCAGTGACTTTGCTACATGAATTGCCCATTTGTGTGAGCTAACTAGAGTATGTATAAAGTTCCTGATGTTTAAATAGCTGAATATTTTTTTTTATATAGGTTTGCACAACTGTGAATGCAATATATTGATGTGGTTAACCATATTTAAGCATGTGGAGGTGGTGTTGATGCATTCCCAAATTATGAGATAAATTAAGGCAACAATGGCAGTGATCCTGATATTATCAGCCTTTTTGTCTGACTTTGTTACCTAAAGCATCTGTTTTCTCCTGAGTATGAGACACTGCATTGTGCCACCTGATGAAAAGCCCAGAGCAGGAGCAGTGCCTGTGGCACAGTAGATAAGCATTACAAATACAGAACACAAGTACATTACAAATACAGAACAAGAATGTTACAAATACAGAACAGTACAACAGAAACCTTAAACCTTGCAGCAGTCTATTACTTTAGATGTCAACCTCATGTCTTTTTGTATCGTAGATCTGAAGATTCATGATTTCAGAGCCTTTAAACAGTCGACAAGACTTTGATTTGAAGGTCACTTGATTGCCTTTAAAATTTTTCTCATAGATTATATTCCTTGCTTGCCTTAGGTATCTCTAAGATATAACAAGCCACAGTGATGTTACAGTAGCATACACATCTCTAGTAATCCAAGGCCAATACACAAAAATGTTCATCTGAAGCAAAAGACAAAGCCACTTTATATAGAATAAGTGGTTTTTTATTGCCAAAAAAAAAAAAAAGAGTCTGTGCAGTCCTTAAGCTTTAAATTCTAGATTTTATGGATGGTTTATAGAAGTGAAGGAAAATCTTTTTTTTCCTTAGCTCTTCGAAGTCCAGGTTTGGATGTTACATCTCCACCAAACGTTGGTCTCAGGAGAAGTGGTCAGATTGAAGGAGTCCGGCAGATGCACCACAACGCTCCCCGAAGTCAGATGGCAACGGAGAGAGATCTCATGGCGTGGAGCAGGAGAGTGGTGGTGAATGAGCTTCCTCCAGGCATCAGCAAGTAAGATGCTAAGTGAGACAGGAAAACAAGATTAAATTGTATAATGTTTAATGATTCTTCCATACACCTGTTACAAGTGTTAAAAAGTGATTTTTCAGAGCAAGGGAACCGGAAGTGTTTTAATGTGTATGTTAATGAAACTGTCAAGTTATATTGTACTGAATAAAATGGATGTTTCCTATGTGTAATTAGGGTCCAGGAAGAATGTCGAGCTGCCAAAGGTGAAATAGAAATTAATTTATACACTGTTGAAAAGAAGAGAAAGCCATCCCACACCTTACAACGGGTGAGTTAATTCAGTAGAAGAGAGAGCCTGGGTGTGAAGCAGTGCTGAGTGAAAAAGAGACAAACAAAAAATCCCAAACTCAATTTTATTAAATGGTTTAGAAGATCAATAGTGCTAATTGTTTCTCTGGCTCTCTGTCTTCCTTCTCTAACTGTAATTTGTCTGTCTTTATACTCTTATATGCAAAGAGCAGTGGTAAATCTCTGTCCTTAAGGCTTCAGTAGTGGGAAGATGCCAGGAAAGGAAAAGAGCAGAGCCACAGTAGGTGTTGAGTTTGACTTGTGGAAACTAGGAGAAATATTAGAGGTACCACACTTTAAGTGGCTAGCTTTTGTCTTACCCAGAGACTGCAGGTATTTTTTAGAAAAAAAATAAAAGAAGTAGTTCTCTATAACTTCCTTTCTAAGGACTGCTACTTTAAAAAGTAGAATTGATATTGAACCAAAAAAACCCCACCTGCTGTGCACTGAAATGCACCACAAGTGTGTAAAAAATATCTTTTCTAATTCTAGTTTTCCTAGTTGCTGTTTGTAAACGTGATACAACATACAGTCATTTTAATGAGGCATTTTTTAACTGTATAATTCATTATCAAATCTCTAATCTTGTTCTTCTTGTCCTTTGTGTCCCATGATAAAAGAACGATTACCAACCAGGAAGTGGAAGGTCTTTGAGAAGAAACCAACGCAAGCGCCAGCACGCCTACCAAACCCGCTCCACCATCGAACACAGCCAGCAAGGAGCAAGTCAAAATGCACGTGCACGGGAGGAATCCGACAGCTCCTCAGAGGTCTGATACATCAAGTGGTTCTTTCAATAAGTTCCCTGTTCACAAATAGTGTGGTTTGACAACAGGTGTGCTGTGAGCACTGTTAATATTAAGGCTCTGAGTTTCTCCACCTAGGGAGAAACGCTCAAATCATTTCATCCCTTGGATTTGCATCGTTAGTGTAGTAAGTTGATGTTGGAGAGAGAAGGATCATTTACCTCCACGTCAGTACAGTATTCAACACTAGGTTAAAACAGGTTGTGTGTTTTTGGAAACCTGAAACATTTTCAAGTAAATTTAACTGGGTTGTGTTAAACCACTTGCTATTTTGGGATTTCATACTGCACATAAATTCCAGGTCACATTCAGTACTCTGATTTCATCTACCTCTGTAGGCTGCTGTTGAAAGAGATTGAGTATTGGTATTAATCATTGATATTGGCAAGGGAAGAACTTAAAATATAGCACATTAAATATAACTTGTTCTCATTAAGGAAGCATGCAAAGTAAAAAGAGGCTGAACACTGTCACTTTGTAAATGCATTGAACATACAGAGCAGCTATAAAGCTGGTCACTTGACACTAAAATTTATTAATCAGACACTTAAATAAGAACTTATTTTATGGTTCTAATACCATTAAAATTCACATCTTTCTACAGAAATTACCTATAGCACATAGTATAATATTAATTAAGATACAGAAAGAAATTGTGGACTTACTTTAAGCTAAAGCAGTCCTTAAATACAAAGTCATACAACTTGCTTATAAACAAAAATGATACATTTTAAACTTGGCCCAAAAGTGAAACCTTTTGTTTTTAATGCAGGAAGATGAGACTGTTGGCACAAGTGATGCATCTATGGATGATCCTGTGGCGGCGTGGCAAAGTGAAAGCAGTTCCAGGTAGCTTTACTGCTCTCTTATTGTTAGCATTAGTTCATTATATGATTTAGGACAGCTGATACTGTGATGCTATGACTAGGTCAGTCCAGATTTGTTACACCTTCTGAAAGATTGAAGCAGTGTTGAGTACACTTAGGTAATTTAAAATGATAACCAACAAAATTTGTGAATTCTGTGAACAAATACTTTTATGTATTTGAATGAATAATTGTAGAAGTTTTCATAATGGTATTTAACAGAAAACCAGCGTGAAAAATTCTCTAACTTTGAAGACTGACATTTTTTCCAGTTCTTCATGAAGCATTTTGTATTGTGTTTTTTTTTAATGTTTTGTGTTTCTTTTTACAAAGTCAAGAACAATTTGGAAAGACCATTTGTAAGAAAAAGTTGTTTTTAATTACAAACTGCTGGAAAAAAAATCAACATTTATATGCAATAGAAGTAGTGACAGAAGTGCATGCATATCTTCTGTTCATACTTGAATATTTCCTATTTTTTCTGTTGTCACTATGTATTTGTGTACAGTTTCTACAGTTTCTTTTCTTAATGTTATGCTTTTATGGCTGGAAGAGCCATGAGTTAATATAAATACTGGATGTGTGTTATTTGAATATAAAGGAGTCAGAACTGTATTTTTAGAAGTGCTCTAGTTTTCTGAATTTTTCATGCATTTTGTGCAGTAAGTTCTTATGAAGTCACTCTATGAATCAGTGAGATAATTAGTATGAAAATAGGTATCAGCCACAACTGTAGTTTTACCATGAGTTTGCAATCGATAAAATAATTTACTGAAATACACAAATTAGAGAACACTTAGATTTTCTTTAAATTCACATGGGAATGAAATTTTATGCTAATCCTGACATCTGTTCCACATAACCAGAAGAGCAGGTTGAATGTTTGGACCTTTCACTCCATTGTGTGAAAACTGAAGTGCTATTTTCTTTCTTACTACTTTTTTATTGTGTACAGTGATTCATCAAGTGAATATTCTGACTGGACAGCAGATGCAGGAATTAATCTCCAGCCTCCAAAGAGACAAACCAGGCAGGCAGCTCGGAAAATCTGTAGTAGTTCTGAAGATGAAAATATGAAGGGAACAAAAGGACTGGAGCCAAAACGAAGGAAACTTAAACAGCCTAGAAAAAAGGTCAGCATCTTTAAATTTTTAAGTGTCTTGTTTACTTCATGTATATAAATGTTTTGTGAGTGGCTGTTTTCAAAGTAAAATTTTTCACAAGTATATAGTAAGAAAGAACATGTGGATAGCACAGTAATTGTAATACTAGTGGTACCAGAGTAATTTTGTTTTGCTGCTGTGAGATGTAGGTGTACTTCCATGTTTCATGCAGGTAGTTTTCCATTGCAGGTGGCATGTTTTATGCTCTTCACTGCAGTTACATTTGCTCCAAGGTGGTTTTGGTGTAAAATTATAATGCATCTGTATTGTATCTACATTGTTAGATTTCTTTTTCCTAGTATTTTTGAAAGATGTTTAGAATGTTTCATAAATAAAGAGGATATATTTCTTTAGAATGTTTTAATCTTCTGTTATATTTATAATGAGCATATCTTATTCACTACTATTTAGTTGAGGTTTTTGGAAGGTTGACATACCAGCATTTGTTTTGCCCTTATATCTAGTTATCTTTAGTAACTGCTGCATGATCAGTTTTTCATATGTTCTGCCATAGTAATTACAGCTTGCATTCTAAATTGAATGTAATATATTTCAGAAACCAAGTGGACTGCTTTCAATGGAAGGGGAACCCAGTGAAGAATGGCTTGCCCCACAGTGGATCTTGGATACTATACCCCGCCGCTCGCCTTTTGTTCCACAAATGGGAGATGAGGTAATGAGCATAGCAATTGTGAAATTCCCACCCAGGCTGATGAGCTTGGTTTGGTCAGGGCTATTAAATCTAGCAGTATTTCCAGTGAATCATGCTCAAAATAGGCTGGATTTTGTTAAAGAAGAGTGCTTTATAGTGAAATAATGAAGTGTGCGGTGTATTCTGAAAGGGATGATGTCTGATGTGTTTGTAGAAGTTTTAGGATAAACAGGAAGAGAATTATCATTAAAATAAAATAAACTTTTTTTTTTTTTTAATTTTTCTTTTAAGATCATATACTTTAGGCAAGGCCATGAAGCTTACGTGCGGGCTGTAAGGAAAGCAAAAATTTACAGTATTAACATGCAAAAACAACCGTGGAACAAAATGGAACTCAGGGTAAGTTAAACGATTACTTCCAAGAGCTGAATGTCTCTGCAATGTTAAATTGACCTTAAAAACCAGTATGAAAAATATGAACAAAGCATTACTTTAAAATGTTAATCTCAAAATTAAAAATGTAAATCTTAAAATTAGTGTTTTCATTAACACAAAGCCTTTACATCTGTTCAGTTCCTAATAGGAAGCCAGGAGGATATTAAAGAGTGTGAAAGTTTATGTAGTGTGGTATACTTGCCTGATACATTAAAAAAATGTAGAATATTGAATTTAAAAAAAAAAAAAAGAGTGACAGTAGTTAAGCACTGGACCAGGTTAGCCAGAGAGGGTGTGGAATCTCCATCCTTCAAGACTTCTCAAAGCTCAACAGGGCACTTAGATGTTAGCCCTGCCCTAAGCAGGATTTTGGACTTGATGGGGTCACTTTTAGCCCAAAATATTTTACAAATCTGGTTGTGTTTTTTTTTTTCTTAACACTAATTCATAGAGAACCCACCACTCAAAACTGTTCATAGTTCTCTACTGATACTCTACAATGACCTGAATATCTTGGTTCTATTTATTGTTTTAAATGCTACTGTAAGAAGTAAGACATCGTGGTGTAAAGACTTAGATGTATGCACAAGCTCCATTGACCAGTGAATCTAGCTAACTGTATATGTTCTTAAATTCTTGGAAAAGCAAGACAGTGTCTTACAACAAATTTTTAGAAAATAAAAGTATTATGAACTGCTTGGGTAGGTACTAGGTTTACATAGTTCTGTCATATTTTTCTTATTCCTTTGCTTTGAACCACTGAGTCCCTTAATACTTAATCCACAGTGTTGCCACATTTTTTTTTCTGCTTTACTCAGATTCCATGTCATGAGAAGAGCACATATATGTGCTAATATTCATATATTTACATGCCAGTGGTTCTATTAATAAAAATAATTGCTTTACTGGAAAAATATCCAGTTACTAGTCCTAGGTATTCAGTGATTCCAGCTGTAATCTTCAAAGGCATCATCAGTTTGTAAGGAAAAGGAAGTAGTATTTCACTTAGGACAGAGATCTTAACCACCTGCTGATGTTTCACAGGACGTGAACGTAAAGCCTATTGTTGAATTACTGTTTTAAGAGGAAGAGTTTCCTTTCATTTCCTCTGTATGTTGCTGTACAAGGCTGAGAGGCCCTTAGTGCCATCAGTGTGGTTAAAACCAGAGTGGTATATTCCTTAGAACCTTATTACAAAAGTTAAATAATTTGTGGGTGTCCTGTTCACAAATCTACCAAGGGAATGAGCATCTTACATATTTTTCTATTTTCTTTTAAGCTGTGATTTTTAGTGTTTGGAAAAAGACCACTTTTATTGGTGAAATTACCTGGGCTGTAAAGTGGAAGCATATTTGGTTTTTATTAGTATGTTTGGTACTTTAAAATGGATATTTTTATTATTAGCAACTTAAAATACTACTGTTCCATGCTTATTGATAAATAGGAACAAGAATTTGTGAAGACTGTAGGAATTAAATATGAAGTTGGGCCTCCTACGCTCTGCTGCTTGAAGCTTGCATTCTTAGATCCAATCACAGGCAAAATGACAGGAGAATCATTTTCCATAAAGTAAGTAACTGAAATGCTGATGACGTTCTTCAAGAGATTTTCTTCCTCTCCCTGCCCCCCCCCTTTTTTTTTATCTCTTGCAAGGTATGATGGTGGCAATAAACTTAATGCATGAAATTTTGTGATTGGAGACTGTTTGTATTGTACATGTTTGAAACATACTGACCTATGTTTATGGGTAATAGAAGCAATTTTTTTTGTCCGTTTCATGAAGGTACCATGATATGCCAGATGTTATTGACTTCCTTGTGCTGCATCAGTTTTATAATGAAGCCAAAGAAAGGAACTGGCAAATAGGTGACTACTTTTTTTCCACTTCCATATGTGTTGCAACATTTCTGCAGCTGTTTAGTAGGATACAGCATCTGCATTACATGATGTGAAGACGTGATATTATAGCTATCATTGGAAACTTTATTTGATGTTTGCTACAATTCCTGTAGCAGAAAAAAAAAAAAAAAAAAGAGAAACAAGAGAAACTGCTACAAGGTCTGTGATAGCAGGAGAATATCCTGTTATATTGTAATTTGAGGCGTGAAGGCAGCTGTGACTAATTAACCAGAGATGTGAAAATTCTCCCTTTAGGGGAAGGGCTTGATTCCTGTTGTGCAAAAATATAAGAATCGGAGTAGTGCATTTATGAAAGATGAAGTTGATTCTCTAAAAAGAATTATTTAACAATTATTTATGTTGTTCTTTTGCTGAATGCAATCTGTTTTCCTTACAGGGGATAGATTTCGCAGTATAATAGATGATGCTTGGTGGTTTGGAACTGTGGAGAGTCAGCAGCCTTTCCAGACAGAATATCCTGATAGTTCCTTCCAGTGCTACTCTGTTCAGTAAGTATTGACATAGCTGTGATATATCACATGTATTTACATGCTCTGGGTCTCCTAGATGTTTACATCCAACTTAAATGTATACCTCAAGAACGAGGACCCCTAGGATCCATTTCCCCATTTAAATACATAATCAACCACTTTGGTTTTATTTATTTTATTATGAAGTTATTCATAAAACAATGCTTTTAGTGTAGACAGCAGTGCAGTGAATATATAGGAGATACAAGAGAAAAATAAGGAGTGGCACGTAGCTAGTGACATGTCTTGTTTCTAATAGGCATGACCTTTTTGTTTTAAATTTTGTAGAGAAAAGATGTATTGTTTTATTCAGCCCTTATGCATTTGAATATATTTTTTTTAATAGCTGGGACAATAATGAAAGAGAGCGGATGAGTCCGTGGGACATGGAACCCATTCCAGAAGGAAGTAAGTGTGGGTTGAATTCATCTCCATACACAAAGTAAATAGTTTTTTTGCCACTGCTAGTACTTACTGTTGTTGTGTTATTCATATTTAGCTGCTTATCCGGAGGAGGTTGGTGCTGGAGTTCCCGTGACTCCAGATGAGCTGACAGCTCTTCTCTACAAACCCCAGGAAGGAGAATGGGGGGCCCATTCCAGAGATGAAGAATGTGAACGAGTAATCCGGGGAATTGAGCAACTTCTTTCCCTTGGTATGTTTGGAGGGAAGAAGTGAAAGGATTAAGAATATCAGCGTGGTGGCACATGACTGAAGAGTAGATAGGATGGAGTCTTGGGAGTTGGTGTGGAGTATTTGAAATGTGCTCAAATAAATCATTGAAAAGAGCCTTTTAAATTTCATATGGTGTCCTTCTCAGTTTTACTCCTTTTTTTCTGGGGTTTGACCTGCTTCCTTTCAATTTAATGGGGCTTCTCAGTGGGTCATATCTAAATATGAATGATCAAAACACTGAATTAAACCCCTTGAAAAACAACCAACAAATCCTCACCAGACATCCTCACCAACAAATACCTTGTAACTAGTTCATAGCCATTTAATAGCACGCTATAATTTAAAGTCTATCTCATATTTATACACAGGACATGTCTGTATTCTTAGTTTATGTTGCTTGTTGTTGTATTCCTGTTGTAAGTGCATATGCCATGTTGCTTTTTTAGCAATATTGTTGACTGCTGGCATGCAAATCTCAGATGTGAGACTTAAACAAAAAATGCATATTCAAGAATAGTTAACAGATGGTACAAAGGAAGAATCCTACCTTTTGGGTAATGCCATATCCAGCTATATTGCTTTTGCTGAATTCTTAGAAAGAAAACCTATTATAAGGAATCTAGTTATCTTACAGCTTTCCTTCTGATATCTTCTGAGGCATCTAAATTATTTTGGTTTTTTTTTGTCTTTCAGACATTTCTAATCCCTTTGCTGTTCCGGTGGACCTTAGTGCCTATCCCATGTATTGCACTGTTGTTGCTTATCCAACTGACCTCACCACAATCAGGAGGAGGCTTGAAAACAGGTTTTATAGGTCAGTTGGATTTTTATTTGTTTGTAATCTGCATTTCTTATAGCCCAGTTGAGGACAATATGTTTAGCTGAATACTTTGTAATGCCACTTCAGCCATATATTACGATTGGGTTCTATTTGGCCTTGGGCAAAGTGAGTCTTGCTGAATAATAGTTTCTTTTGGCCACATTAAGGCAAAAGCAGGTATATCTGGATCTGGAGTGTCTTTTTTGTTTAACATACTGAGCTGGGTGTGTTGTAGGGAGAGCATATTTCCTTCATCTGTATCTCCACTGCTTTTGAACCAGATGCTTTGCTTGTACTGCAGTTGTCAGAAGTGGGCTAAACAGTGCTGTAAACTGAAATCTCAGTTTTTCCAGTTAACCTGGGGATAAATAATGTCCTGTTCTGTTTTTTCCCCCCTGAGGCTTTCTCTAAGTGGGAGCAGTCAGTAGTCTCCTTCAGTAGGTTTATTTCTTCTTTTCATTCCATTTATTGCTCATTGAAGAGGGACATCTTTCTTCCACAAAGCTGTCACAGCTTGGCACATTGGGGCAGTCAGCAATATGTGAAACCACTCACCTGGGTTTCTGGCAGCCTGTTTCCCTTGGACCTGAATTACCTAATTCCTTTTTTTAGTGAGGAATCCTACTGAGCTCAGAAGGAAAATAATCTACACTTTCCTCTCCATCCCCCCTTTTTTTTTTTTATTTTAGGAGAATCTCTGCACTGATGTGGGAGGTACGATACATTGAACATAACGCCAGGACTTTCAACGAGCCAGACAGTCCTATAGTCAAAGCAGCCAAAATTGTAACAGATGTCTTACTTCGCTTCATAGGGTAAGCATGTTTTTCACTTTATAGCCCTGACATCTTGAGTTTCTGAGATACTTGTTTATGCATTTTGGCTTTTGTTATTGTCCTGCAGGGATCAGAGTTGTACTGATATATTAGAAATATATAACAAGGTGAAAGCAGAAGACCTAAGCAGTACTGATGAAGAAGAGGAGGTAAGACCATTGGGTCTAATTGTCAGAACTTCTTGCCTGTTTAAATTCAGCACCTGGAAGATTTTTGCTGAGTTTTTATGTCATGGATAGTTGCACTGAGTTGTTGAGGTGGTTCTATTTAGGCCATTTGAGTTGCATACCTGGGACAATAAGATCCCTTAAGTAAGTAAAAATGATTCTTGGAACTGCTTATCTTTAATCTTCTCTCAGGACATGATGTTTTGTGGTGTGAGGAAGTATTAGTAAGCAAGGGGAATGTTAACTGGGACTATTACTCAGTCTGCCAAACCAGAAGGACAACAGCATTCCTATTGTCAGCAAGGCAGCAGAGTGGGCTTTCTTACCTAATTCTGTGTTGTTTCTTGTTGGTTGTAACATGGAGTGAGATGACAGGTAGAAACCAGGTTAGATATCACTTCCTTTAACTTGTTCTGTCTATACACCTTCTTCCCTTAAATGCAGTTAGTAAACATTTTGAAATGTGCTGTAGTTTCTGTTACAAAGTGACCCGTTATAACCTAAGTCACTTGGTTTTGTTTTACTTTTTCAGTGTTGCTTTCTAATACATGAACTAGTCTAAGATTTAATTAGAAGGTTTCTTCCCTCCTCCTTTCCCCAACACATACTCAATTGTTATAGTTTCGAAATATTGAAGTTAATTTTTTTTGCTGAACTTCTACAATTTCTAGTTTGTGACTAGATTCTGTTTTTCTTGAGCTATTCATTACATCTGAGTAGTTGAAAATTGTTTGTTGTTGTTGGCTGTTTGTTTTTAAATCCTTTTTCCATTGCTGAGGGCATTCATGTGTGTGATCATTCCCTTTGCCTTTAGGTGGCAGAAGTAGATGTAGATTCAGATGCTCCAGGAACTTCCTCTGGAAAAAGACGGGTGAGTAAACATTTCTGCTTGGTCTGGCTTGTGATGGGAGATAGACCAGGTACTGAAACACACGTTTAGGTCTGGAATGGTTTAAATTTGTCATAGCAAATAGTCTGTAGAACTAACTAACTAACTAATGGTTGCATGTGTATGTAAGTGTTGGCAGACCAAGGACATCGTGCAGGAAAATGTACTTAATTGCTGAAGAATCCTTTTTTTTTCTTTTTTTTTTTTCATTTGATTTGAAAGACACCTTGAACAGATTTAATTTTCAGCCAAATTTGGATGAAAGCTGACAAAACTAGCAAGCCTGAATCTGAAATATTGCGTTCCTCTCATGGGTTTGAGTGTTCACATATTACCAGAAAAGGCATATTTTTGCAGTTTGCAATCTGTGTATTGTTGTGCCATCAGATGTGCTTTGATCTTACTACAATACTGTTTTTAATTGTGGAAATCTGCTTTGAATCATCACACTAGTAAATTAATAGGAACTTGAAGTGAAAAATCTGAATATTCTGAAAAATTTTGAAATACATCTGTTTCCCTGCAGGTAAGACGACGAATAAAAAGACAGCCCATGAAAGCAAGTCCTGATGCTTGGAAAGAGCAATGCAAGCAGCTGTTAAACCTTATTTATGAAAGAGAGGACTCAGAGCCTTTTAGACAGCCAGTTGATCTCTTTTCCTATCCTGTAAGTACAAGTTTCATATTGAAAATTTAGAAACCCTGTTGCTCATTCTTTGGCAAAACATCCATCCATCCATCCATGTTTCTGACCTCTCCCTTTCTGAGCTGGAATGCACCATGTTCTGTGCACTGATGTTTTCAGAGAATTATCTACAGTAACTCTCAAGGACAAATAATTACTTGAGAGCCACTGTTGTGGATGAACACTTGGGTGTGTTAATTGCTGTAGGTTTGGCAGCCTTTATTATTTTCTTGTATATTCTTCCAGGATTATCGAGATATTGTAGACACTCCTATGGACTTCAGCACTGTGAAAGAAACCTTGGAAGCAGGAAACTACACTAGTCCCTTGGAATTCTACAAAGATATTCGTTTAATATTCTGCAACTCTAAAGCTTACACTCCTAATAAAAAGTCTCGAGTAAGTAATAAATTTTAATGCCTTCTTTACAAAGACCCTGGCCCTACATGAATACAGTGCATGAAATAAGGTCTGTATTTGGAGAGCAAAGCAGTATAAGTAGTATATGTCAATTCTGGAACCTATGGTTATGAAATTGCTTTGTTCTGCTCCAGCAAATCACTTCTGAGTTTCATTTTCATCTGACCTTTCTGAAGTTAAATCTTCTGAGAAATTGTGTGGTTACTGTTGCAACTATTTCTTTGAATATTTGTAGCAGAAAACTGATCACCAGTTGCTTTTATTTTTTTTTTCCATAATTTATTCCTGCAAATAAGGCTATCAACTTGATAATAGCATATATATATTTGTATAGTAGGATCTTTATTTAATCTACTGTTAATACAGGTGTTATACAATATATCTTCTACTGGATTTACTGCTGCATGCTCCCTGGGAACTTTCCTGTGTATTAATAACTGAACAGCTTGCGAGTGAACTCCCAAATTACTTTAATAGAGTGGCCCATCAATATGCATTTGCTGAAATACTGTGAAGTGCCTCAGTGAGATGATCCTTGCTGAAGGGCTGGGGCAATGAGCTGGGCCTTCTGCTGCTGCAGCTTCATCTACTGCCAAACGTGTGCCAACATCCTGGGCTTTTCTAGCCTATTTTACCATCTTTGTGACAGTATTCTGGATGGAGGCAAGGAGGACAGGGTGCTACATACCACAGCTAAAGAAAGAGACATTGCTAATATATAAGAGTCTGGGCAAAAATTAACTTATATGAATGTAAAGAAAACTCTGTATCAAAGAGATTTTATAGTCAGACTATAGGAAAGTGGGAGAGGACTGAGTATAAGATGTTGATACCGTCTTCTTGATGGTTTGTACACAATTTTCAGAAGACTGGATGCAGCAGAAGGGTATGAGTATGAGGAAGGAATCAAGAACTTTGTTTAATTTATGCTGAGTTTGAACTATTAGTTTGTCATAACTCAAACACATCCAAGGTAAGCTCTTGAACAGAAATAAATACAGCCTGAAATACAGAGAAATAGCCGTGAGTGGATTTGTGGGTGAGGCTCCACAGAAGCAAGGCCTAGAAGGAGGACAGGAAAATGGTTGAAGGATTTTGACATCTAGGTTATACAAATTAGGAATGAGGACATTTTATTTGGCTTCTGTGTGCAGCTGTAGGGGTGGTGTAAGGACTCGTCACTCGGGAATTAAAGCAAAAAGCAAAGGTGAGGGGGCAGCAAAGTTCCAATGTTTTTTCCCTTGGTACTTTATCTGATGTCATGCTTCCATGCTTTGTGGAGATTAAAAAAGGAGGCTATATTTCAGTAATCTAGATACCCATTTTCCTTTAACTCCATAAATATTTTGTACCCTAAGTAATTAAAACCTTTTATGAGAACACTTTCTGTTGCAAGAATACCGTTGTACCATGGAAGGAAATTATCTGTAAAGAACTGCGTAGTTGAATGTCACCATAAATTTTTCTTTCATGCTACAAAGTCCGGGCATCTTTGTGATTATTTCTTTTTTTGGCTGATATTCTAGTTATTCAACTTCTAGTAAGTATGACCATGCTTTCTCACTCCAGATTTACAGCATGACACTTCGACTATCTGCCTTATTTGAAAATCATATGAAAAATATCATCTCTGAGTACAAGTCAGCAATGCAATGTCAGAAGAGGAGGAGGCCACGGTACCGAAAACGGCTAAGAAGCAGTAGCAGTTCACCATCAACTAGCAGAGCATCTAGGTAATGCAATGATAGTGAGACTTGCTGTCAGTGTCATTTGAGATGACAGTGGTAGACGTGCCTCGGTGAATAAGCAGTCAGTAACAGCATTGCTCCTTTCCCAATGCAGTTACTCTTTTGGGTGATAAAATCACAAGCTCAAATTCCATGCTTAATTTGTAGTTTGTGCATAATTCTGGTAAGTGAAAGGCTATATAATTACGAGTATTCCAAATGAAGAAAATGGAAGAGCAAGTTTCTTTTTGCCTTTGTTGAGTAACTGTTGAAAAAAGTGTTGTATAACACTTTTCTGACTTCTATATGATACATTGTCTAAGTAAACTATTTGTTTTAAAAGGTGAGATAAAATCTTGTTCTTGCAAACTCATAGCCTTTGTCAAACACAATAATATTTTCACTGTTTTCAGTATTACCTCACCTGTGCAAGCACTGGGAAGTGATCCTTTGTGTTATGCATTTGCTGCAAAAACCACGACACTTTGCAGGGGAAATTGGGTTTGTGTTTGAGTCTTTTGGTACTAACACTTTTATCTCCTTGGGATATTTTATGTCTTCAGCCCAAAAGGGAAACAGAAGCAAATGAAGATTCAACCTAAACCCAACCAGAATACCTCACTGCCTTTGACTAGGACTAGTTCTTCAGTTTCATCTCATGGTGAGGAGAAATTTTATAAAATGCATCCTTTCTCTTGAAGCAACTTGCATGTGCAGAGTGATAAAAAAGCTGAAGGATATTTAATGTTCAGTTTAAACCTTTTGCATGAGACACGTGCAAAACCCACCTGCTGGAAGAGCAAGCAGCAAGGTCATGTAAATGTGTAGGTTGTGTTAGCTGAACTTGGCCCTCCAGCTGTTGATAAGTTATTGGTAAGGGTCAGAGAAGAGGGAGTCTGGGTCTGTCCTTGGTGAGAATTAATCTAGTGACAAGAGCCTGGGCTTCCTGTATATGGGCTTCTCCTACAGCGATTACAAATACGTTAAGCTTACTTTAGCTTACACCCTGGAGGAATCTGTCTCTTCATGACTGCAGAGGCAGCTTGGTGAGGTTAACCTCCTGACTTGGGCTGTTAACTCAGGTGATACAAAACTTCCCCAAAATGCCTTGCATTAAAACCCTATAAATAGAGGATAAAAGTTACTCTGTCACGTTAGTGGTGTCCTGTCTAAAGTTTCAGATACAGCAGAAGAACCTCTGGGTTCAGCCACTGGTGAAGAGATGGAAGGCCAGGCATCTTCCTCAGGCTCAAATGCACAGAACCGAAGTGGAAATACCATTGATCCAGGGAAAAGTAGACCAATCAGGAGTAAATCTACACCAGTGAAACAAGGTGAGAATTAAAAAGTATTTTGTTCTGGTTTCACTAGAAATGGAAGATGTTGCTTCTGATGCTTATGATATTCTTGCCTGAGTCTAGCATTATACTATATCCCCAAACCATACTAAAGAATTGAATTTATCTTACTTTTTACAGTTCTGTGGTCTCTTGTCTGTGTTGTATGTTGCAGGTGAGCTTTTCATATCCTGTGTTAAAGAAGATATTTCATCTTCATTGTCAGATTTGTAACTCCAAAATCATGCAGTATTTTGGGTCCCAAGCCAGGAAGATATTTGATGTATTTTTAAGTTAAGGTGTTCAGCAGTCCTAGTGAGCTTTCTTGAGTTATTTACTTATCTTGAAGTTGTGCTTGTCACAAGTGTTACCTGGACTAAGCCTTTTGAGAACATGCATTTGATGGGGAATAAATACTGCTTGCAGAGTTATTTTAATGCATATAGGTTGGAAATGGGTTTTAGAGATTTTTCTGCCTTGGCACCGTAGGTAGGATTCACCTGACTAAACGTTAGATGTTTATGTCTAACCTAGTCACTCTGGGCTCCTTTTGTTGACTGGATCTCCACTGAACTCTTAGTCAAGAGAATTTGCAGTCCTTGCTTCCAGATTAAGATGAACTGTGTTTACTTTGATAACTTTTCCCCTTAGAGCACCTGTTTGTCTCCACAGCATATAAAGGTCATCTGTGGTGAGTAGCTCGGAGCTGGGTCATCCCCAGAGCACACCTCAAAGGCAGATGAGGCAAATCCCACTTTTTATATCCTATTTGGCTCAGGCATGATGATGATAACTGATAGGGTTGTTTTGTGTTTGCTTAGATCACTCTCCTGACGGACCACTTACAAATGGTGATGGCAGAGAACCTCGGACAGGAGTCAAGAGGAAATTAATAAGTGCATCAGAAGATGAGCATCTGGAGGAGGCGGAGGAAGAGGAAAAGAAGAAGAGAGAATTAAAGGAAAAATCTGGTTTATCTTCATCAGAAAGTGGAGAATCAGGATCCAGTTCAAGTTCTGAAAGCAGAAGTGGCTCTGATTCAGACTCTGAATCAACATCTAGAACGGATCAGGATTACATTGATGGAGACCACGACTACAGCAAAGTTGTGCAATCCAAAAAACCCAAAAGAAAAATCAAAAGAAAAATCACCGGTGGGAAACGGAATTGGCAAGGCAGAGGGACAGGGAGGAGAGGTAGATGGGGGAGGTGGGGGAGATGGAGTAGAGGAGGAAGAGGTGGTAGAGGTGGAAGAGGCTGTGGCAGAGGAAGAGGTGGCGGCAGGGGAGGAAGAAGAGGCCGAGGAGGCAGAGGAGCTTCGCGAGGAGCCACCAGAGCGAAACGTGCCCGAATTACAGATGATGAATTTGAAAATCTGTTTGGGGGACAGTTTGGTGAAAACGTGTTTGGAGGGCGGTTCAGCAGACCGCCTCGGATCAAAACAAGGAACGAGGGCAGGAGAACTGTCTTGTACAACGACGATTCTGATAATGACAATTTTGTGCACACCGAGGATCCTTTGAACCTTGGTACTTCCAGGTCAGGCAGGGTGCGGAAAATGACAGAAAAAGCCAGGGTCAGCCATCTCATGGGATGGAATTATTGACAGGTGAAAAACTTTGGAACAATTTTAAAAGAACTTCAATGGCCTTCTACTGCAGGGATTTTACCAGAAAATCTACCAAGCGAGTTGTGCGGGGACTCCACTCACGTTTCACAGTGGTGCTTTTCCATGATGTCAGTTTGCGTTTGTTTTCAAACTTCAGATCGCCACACTTCATTGGTCAAAACAAGCCTTAGTCATTAGGCCTTAAATTACAGAAATTCTTCCCCACACACTACGAGTTCATCACATTAAAGAGGCTTCCAGCTTCTCAATAAGAACATGACGTTTTGAGTCACGATTATGACTTCTCTCCCTCGTTTTGTTTTTGTATTATAGAAATAGCACCTTCTTACAGAGTTTTTATGTGGTTTCTGCCATAAATCCTTATACACAGTAATAATTATAACTTTTGCACAATACACCAATCCTAAAGGCAGCTATAAAATGTTTACAGTTTCTATATTGTAAGAAGGTTCTGGATTATTTTAATCTTCCCAGGCCAAACGTTCATGAATTGTGCTGAGCTGAAGTATGTCTATACTACAGTTACGGGGGTCCTGATGTGCTTTCTATCGGTTCTTTATTCATGTAAAAAGTGACAAAGGGTTGGTGCCTTGTAAATATGTAGCAAACCTTTGATGTGGTGTGTCCTATGTGTGCATTAACTTTATTAAAAAGAGAATACTTGAGAAGTATGAATATCTAGACAAAAGGTGCCAAATGCAAAAGTTACTTGCATCTATTTTCTTTTTGTCCTCTCATATTTTTATAGTATTAATAGAGATTGTGCAGCTAAGGGGTAACTTCAACATTTGAAAGGTTCCTCCTCTTCAAAGCATAACGTGATTTTTAATAGTAGCTCAGCTACCTCTATTTACAACTACTGGAAACTTAAAAGAAAATAGATGCTGTTATTCAGTACGTGTTGAAGAAGAGGCAAGAAGGAGCAGAGAGGGATGGAATTGCTCGTGAAGTTGTAGAGTAACTATATCTTCATTATATTGACACAATGAAAACAAATCTAAGTAATTCTCCAAGTTTTCAGCAGCGTGATGTTTTCAGCAGAGGGTGATTTGTTTGTGCAGATAGGCAGCCTGTCTCCCACACGTTTCTGCTGCCGCTCACTCAGTGCAAATCCGTGTTGGGTTGAATTTGCCCCTCGAAGGCGGTGAGGGAGCTGAACGGAGCGCAGGTACCTCTGGTGGCTGGCAGTGCGGGTGAGCTCCTGCTCACCTCCTCCAGATGGACTCTTGTATCTCAAGCTTCCAGAAGAGAATTCATGTTGCACTGTACTCTTGTTATCCTGACAAATGCTAAATTGAAAACAGAAATAATTTTGGTGGTAGTAGTACAGTATGTGATGACATTTGTGGTCTTGCTCCTCGGTGAACAGAAGCAGGTGTTTGGCGTGGGCTGAGCTGGAGATGAGCAGCCTCTTACTTCCTAGGCTCTGGCTGGAATATATATATAGGACTTCAATTTTCTCCTGTTGTCTAAACGAATCTGACAGTTCTAGCTTGGTTAAGAGAGTGAGTTAGATTACACAGAGAGAACAAACAAACAAAAAAAGAGACTGGAAAGTTTTGGTGGAGTTTTTCAAGATTTTTTTTTATTTTAAACTTTCATCCAATATCCTTAAGTTCTTCTGTGCACAGCTTGGTCAATAATTCTGGAAAACCTCAGGCAGCAAAGAGTGATCCATGTATATTCTCAGATGCAGAAGGAATTTAATTTTTGACTTTCTATATTAAGCACTAGCTATTTTATCTTGCTTTCCAAAAATTCTACTTAGATGCAAAAATGACTTGAAAAAAAATGCAGAGGTTTAGTTTTGTGATGGAGGAGAGTATATCCTAAATTGTTCAGAGCATTAATACGAGTTTATGGTACAGTACAAAAATCACACTTTTAATTTTTTAAGGAATGTTTTGAATCGGCTGTAATACATTTCTGGACTTGGTTCAGGTGTGTTTTGATGGGAAAAGAAAAGTGCAGAGGCTCTCCTAGTTCTGTATTGGGCTTTAAAATGTAAACACCTGTCCTATCATCTCTCTCATATTTATGTATATATATACACACATATATATTTATAAGAAATGTATTATTTCTTTGACTGATTGGTCTTTCTACATATGGTAACCAGGAGTAGCATGTATGCATCAGTCCATAGTCCATAGTCAGAATCATACCCCTCATAGATCAGTCCTGTTGAGCTAATGTAAACACTATGGTTTCTGTTCTAAAGCCTGAAAATCTTGAAATACAAAAGAAATGCTTTTCATATATTTCTGACTGGCCGAAGATCCACTTACTTATTTATTTTGTGTAGGGGTTGGGGAGAGATAAAACACGTGGATTCCAGAGAAATCATTTTATACCTTTGTGTATTTTAGCAGCAATTAGAATAATATTAAATATGTTCTTACATGTATCTTTTCTATGTAATGAAGTACTGTGAAGATAACAGTGAAGCATCACTTTGCTGTGGCGTAAGTATTAATCAAACGTGTTACATGATTAAGCACTAGACAGCAGGGTGTGCTAGAACAGAACTGTTGCTTAATTGTAAAAAAGAAAAAAAAAAAAAGCTTTTTTTGTTGTGCATGAGAATCTTTAATAAGCATGAAAGAAATAACTTGGTTTTAGAGATGTTATTTTTACTTGGTTTTGTATCTGGATTCTTTCTCTGAGTTAGGCAATTGATTTCTCATAGCCTCAATCTGTGGAATAGCTATCATTTCGTAGTATCTTGGACCTTTCTCTCAAACCCACATCCTATTAGGAGCCACTTACGGTTGCAGAAAATTTATCATCAGCCCAACGGGTGCAGCAGAAGCAGAAAATGATTTCAGCTTTGTACCATCTCGCTCCCTGATCCAAACCCTGGGTGCTCAGCCAGCATCTCCTGAAGTTGCCAAGCTCCTGGCAGGCTGCACGGCCTCTGTGCTGCAGAGGCACCACCGTAGTCTCTCTCCTTGTATTTTTAACAAAAAACTCAAACTCTGCCAAAGAATGTGGTTTGAAGGCCTGATAATGGATCAGATTCCTGAAGGATAACAAGGCGTGCAAGCAGAGCAGGGATTCCTCTGCTGCTGTAGGATTAATTCTTGGTTTTCTGTAGATGTGCAATCTTGCATGATCCCTCTCCTGAACTGCTGGGGGACTTGAGGGCATTTGGAGACACCTTGGAAAACAGGGCTTTGTTGGGGCTCCCTCCTCTGCGGAGATGAGGCTGAACATGGTGTGTGCAGCTTTGTTCTCAGATTTCTTCTGGCCACAAACCTGCTGTGTCTGCAGCACTCCTGTTTCTCCCCAGACCAGGGCATGAGCGACAAGGCTTATTTTGGCAGTAGTGATGTGCTGTTGTCCCAGTTCAGCCCAAACTTTGCCCACTTTTTATTTTCTCTATCACTTTTTGTTCTCTTTGCCATGCTCCCCCTCTCTTCTTTAGCTTTCCTTTATTGCCCCTGCAGGTTATTTATTACACTTTTTTGGAAACTCATGATATCTTGATGAATTTTATTTCAGCTAGACTGTAAGATTTAATTCTTTCTATGCCTCTTTTTCCCCAAGACTTTCCATATTTTTTATATCTGCCTTGCTTTGTTTATTAGCAACATTCCCACATTGCTGGAGGTGGATTTAATGAAGATGGGAAGTTTGAGGGCAGGCTCCTCAGCTGTTCTGCACCTCTGTGGCCACCCGTACCCCGAGTGGGAATGGCAGCACGTGCCTTCCCGTGCTCTGATGTAGGCAGCTGCAGGGAGGCATGGCAGCAGGACTGCTCCATTGTGCTGCCTTACACACAGCTACGTAAAACAGCACTTAGTTCCACCTGGGATCCCATGACACGTGTGCTCCCTGTCCTCTGAACTACTCCTTTTTTTTCTTTTCAAGTCACCCTTGTAGAAGTCGTGTGCTTCCAGCCTCACAAAATAGTTCTGTTTGAAATAACCCATGAAACTTGTGTTAGTGCTTGTACTTAGATGGGTCTGGGCAGTTTTATCACTCCTCTCCATCTTTTTATCACTCCTTTCTCTATAAACTAAGCAGAGGTCACCCCACACACACCCCCTTATCCCAATCCACCCCACCCTGCAGATAAATGAGCTAAATATAATCATGAAGAAATAATTTGGAGGATTTTTGGCTGCTTAAAATTTTGTGTCCTGTTGCATATTTTAATTATCCCTGAATGTTTTCTTTAAACGTTCACCTCGTCTGCTTCTCCTGCAGAAAAACAGGAAAATTAGTGTAGTTCCTAAAGCACTGAAAAGAGCTGACACCGGGTGCGTAGTCGAGTTTCCAAGTAATTTTAAAAATGTGGAAAGACCATCCACAATGTATTGCTTTTGGCAGTGCTTGGAGGCTCTCTTGGCTAAAAAAACCAAGGTGAAGCTTGGCAAGCGTTTGGAAGGGCTGCTCCTGGGTGTCTCTGGAATGTCTCTGACAACCCTTCAAAATCACGCAGTGTTAACATGAGAAAATCGGTGTAAATCACTGATTTTTGATAAGAACTCAATTAATACTTCGTCTATAAGCTGAGCAGTGAATGACAGGGAAAACTGAATAGCTGTAGGTGTAAGGATGTCTTGTCAGCCCTGTCCTGTTGTTGGTCTGTGTCATGAATTCAATGTTTTAAAAATGTGTATGTGTGTTTACATTTGTTGATTTTATAATATTTTTTTTTAAAAAAAACCCACGATCATGCAAAGTTTTATAAAATGCTAATTATTTACACCATAGGCTGAAGGAGCAGTTAACAATCCAAGGGTAAATCTATATTTAGTCTTGTAGGGAGCTGTCATTGTGTTCTTACATCTATGTATTATAGAAAATTACTGCGCATGTGCGATAGATAATTTTCAAATATTAGTGTATCAGAGGTTTACACACTGGGGGAAAAAAAAAAAAACTCCTTTATGTACAGTAACAGCCTGCAAAATTTAGTCTTAAAGTCGTCTTTTTTAGTATTAGAAACGCAAAGACATGTTGGAAGCTTGTACATTTTTAATATGTCATGTTCAGCCCACAGCAAACTTACACAACTGTGCTATGAATCCCTGAAAAAAAGTAGATTTCCAGTGGAATCGCTGTCACAGCCTTAACTCTAGTGTTATAAAAATGGTGCTTCAATACATTGATGTGCATGGATGTGGGTACCTGGTAAGAGTTTGTGAGAATTTAAAGTCAAACCGGGCAGCTTGGTGCTGCACCTGCGACTTACTCCGGGTAGTCAGCTGCAGCCACGTTTGGGACTGAACAAATGTGTAAATATTTGGAAAATAGTTAAACCGGTGGTCAATTAAGAGGAGTTTCTTAGTTTTTTGGCTTTCTAATTGGCAAGCACTGTGTATTTTCCTGATTTCTGAGTGTGGGAGAAGCAGAGAGGGTGGTGAGAGGAGCTGCTCCCAAGGTCGGGTAGCTGAGGTCCTGCTGGAGCAGGATATTTGGCAGATAAAATCAAAATCCTCCCTGAAAACGCCTCCTCAGAGAGTTGTGGCTGCTTGGATACATTCAGAATTCAAAGTCTGATGATTATTTTTCTGTAGAAATACTAATACAGGCTACTCATTCCTCCATGAATCATTCTAGCAGACTTCATTTAGAAATACCCATTGATGTTGGAGCGATGAAATTCACGTGATTTAAGCTCTACAGTTCGTGTTCGGGATGATTTAAAAATACTCCAAAAAATGCACAAAGCTATTAGAATTATGTCTACTTTCTATATTGATTTATTATTTTTTTTTCAGGTGATATTTATGCCCATATCTTCACATCTGCTATCTCAGGTCCCTTTAAATGAATACTTCAGGGATTTTGATGCCACTTGTTGGCAGACCAAATGTAATATTTATATGCAATGAGCTGTTAGTTTTTTGTATTGTACAAATGTAAATTTGTAAAGATTTTTTTCTAGAGTTTTTTTGAAGTCACTTATGTAATCTAGGATGTTTCATTTTCCAGCTGTGGGATTGTCTTAATAAAAAAAATAATAAACTCTTACTTTGGTTTTGCATTACTTACTAAGTAGTTTAGACACTGAAAAGACAAAAAAAACTTAAAATTGAGTTTTTCATGTAAAGAGAAAATCACTTTTTGATTCAACTGGATCGTTTTATGCTCATAAAAAAGGGAAGTTTTATAAAATGGATATAGAAACCTTTATAAACTGCAGACCTTGAGCAGGACAGGACAGGACCCCCACCTCAGCCAAGGGCAAGAGTGAGGGCTCACTGGGAGTCTGTCACCCAAATCATCATTCACCTGGCTCCAAAATACCATTTTCCTGGGCAAAAGGAGAGGAACAGTTAGTGCTTTTTTAGGAAAACACCTGAAAAGTGCTGCCAGGGGTGACAGGTCTTGTGCAGAGCTTCCCTAAGCAGCACTGGAGGAGGAGGAGGTTTCTGGGTGAGGTCCCTCGTGCCACCACTATGGGACACAGGTCAGTTCAGGCGGTGAGATTCAGCTTGAGGAGGAGCTCCTCATACCTATTTTTTAAGGGGTAATGAATGCAAAACAAAAAACTACTCATTTTTCATCACTGTTCTTGACCTTTTGTTAAATAGTAGCAATAATATTGTTTAAATAGGGCTTTTCCTACGCAAGTGGTGCCTGGGCCAGAGGATGGGCAACACTGGGTTTGGCTTAAAGCTGTGTGGGTGTTATGGGCACTGCCCTGGGGAGCTTTGGGCTTGGCTGGGGAAGATGCTGACTGTCACCTGAAGTGGTTAAATTGTGAAGTTTGATAAAACTGGCCCCGTGCTGTCCCAGGTACGAACAGGGAGGGGTTGGGGACCATTACAGGGCTGTGTTTCCTGCACACACTGCACAAAGGCTTTAAAGCCTCTTTATCCCACCAGGCACAGGCGGTTTAATACTCAAAAATAGATATTACAGGGTACTGGGTTAAGGACAGCCACCCTGCGGGTGACCCGTCCCTTGCCATTCGGTTCTCTCGAGCCTGTCCCACCATGTATTGCTCTCACAATGCAGGATTTTGGCTTTTCCCCTCTTTAATCCCCTGACTTATTTGACATTTTCATTTTATTGCGCTGATTCAAAGGGGCCGAATGGAAATTCCTTTCAGATCCAGATGTGAATGAATATCTTCTGTTTAACACAACATTCATGCTTCAGGCCCCAGCAACAGAAGGGCTTTTTTTTTTCCTTGGTCTTGTTACAGAGAACAAAATTAAACTTGTATTGCGCAGATGCTGAAGTCCCCCCACTGAGTACATCCATCACATGGCATTAGTAAGAAGAAATTACATCCTCTGGAGCTGCTTTACCTTTGTCAAACCACCCTTTGCTGTCACCCCTGTAGATGTTGTATCATAGGGGTTATATATAGTTCATATCATCATTTGTTTAGGTTGTATATGATAATACATGCCATAAAAATTATGATGTAGAATATCAGTGTGGTAGAGAACATTCTTCCAATGCACTTTGGAAATGCATTTTTTTAGAAGTTTTTTTTTTAACAGTAAATTTTGCAGATGTTTTAGAATTAAAATATGATTTTTATGCATTTCAGCAGTGTGTGGACTAAATACGACCTTGCCCTGATGTGCAGGGCAGCTGTGTCATCCCAACACTCATTTCCAGCCTGGAAAACCCTGAGGCACCCTCCTCCATCCACCTGCCAGCTGCTCGCGTGATGCTTCACCTGTGCAGGGCACTGCCTGCCACCTTGGTCCGGCTCTCGGAGCCTCGCTGACCTTTGTGGTGGGTGGGGGGGAAGCCAAGATTTGCCTTCATCCCATGTTTTCAATTCCAAGTAGCACTGCAAGAGGGTGGTTTGCCCTTTGGTTGTTGTATCCTCGTCGGGAGCTGCTCTTTGAGGCTCACTGAGAGGTCTGAGAAGGACTGCAGTGCATGTTTGCATACACGATCTTCCTTCAAAGCCATTCAAAAGCCGTTTTTGGGGTGCGGGTGGAGGTTCTGCCCTGGGCCCTGTGGCAGGAGGGGAGCTTGGGGGAGCACCAGGCAGGCAGCCCCCTCCTCTGCCCTTGGGGACTTTTGAGATGCCTTTGTTTCTCAGTGAATAAAAACCCTTTGTCTTAAACCCCAGAGGATCAGACGTTGAGCCAGGAGAGCCTCTCCCGTGACACAGGCACTGGCGGCGCTGGCAGCCGTCCCACCCCCAGGCCACCTTCCTCATGCTCTGCCTCTCGGTGAAACCCCTTTCCCCTCCCTGCTGGGGTCAGGCCTGGTGACTGACGCAGGGCGGCCGCCCGCCTCCATCAATGTTTGCTCGGGCACCAGGAGGGAAGGGTTTAACTGCTCTCGGTGACGCAGGGAGCTCCGGCCTCACACCTCCCTCCCCGGGCTGATGTGCCGCCCGCCCCCGTGGATGGAGCATGAGGGACCGGCTGGCGGAGCTGCGGCAGCGAGCTGCGGCCGAGGGGGACACGCAAGAGGATGGCCCGTGCTTCGACAACGCGGCGTTCGGCAGGGAAGACGCCAGCCCCGTCAGCCAGGTGCTGCGGGAGGCGGCCGAGCTCTGGCGGGCGCTGGACGGGCTGGAGCAGCTCTCTGAGAGCATCGACGGGACGCAGCAGGCCGTGCTGTGCTGCACCTCTGAGGAGGGCATCGCCCGGGGGAAGAAGGAGCTCGGTGCTGCCAGAGCCGCCTTTGCCCGTGAGGCCATGGCCCTGCAGCCCCGGCTGGGTGCTCTGCTGGCGGTGCCCGAGGGGGGGACAGAGCAAGCGGGTCCTCGGGTCCGCCAGACCCAGCTGTGGCTGCTGCTGCAGCGGTACCGTGCTGTCCTTGCCCGCCACCACACCCGGGAAAGCCACTACGGGCAGAGGCTGAAGGAGCAGATCCAGAGGCAGATGGAGCTGGTGGGCATTGACCTCGGGGCCGAGGACATGGACAGGCTGGCTGAGAGCCCCGCGGCACCCCGCATCGTGGGCCGCGACCTGGAGGAGCTGAAGGCCGAGCAGCACCTGGCCGTGGCCCAGGCGCGCCAGCAGCAGCTCCTCGACCTGGAAGCGCAGCTGGAGGAGCTGCACGGGCTGTTCCTGCAGCTGGAGGGGCTGCTGGCCCAGCAGCACGGGGCCGCTGACACCATGGAGCGCTACGTCCTGCGCACCCTCGACTGCGCTGCCCAGACCGGCGGCGAGGTGAAGAAAGCCTTCCAGTGCCAGCGGCCGTCGCGGCTCTCGGCCCTGCTGACAGCCACTCTCGGCCTCTGCGCCTGCTGCTCCTGCCTGCCCTGCCTCAGCGGGACCGTCCCGTGAGGAATTCACAGCAGCTTTCGGGGACTGCCCCTGTGTCTGTGCAAGAAATGTTGTTGTGAGAGGCTGCTGCTGTCTTGTTCGTCGTGCACGGCAGTGCAGGGACCACGCACACCTTGCACAGCAACATGGCTACCACACAAACCTTGTGTGATGGCACAGGGACCATGCACATCTTGCACGGTGACGTGGGGACCACACACACTGTGTATGATGGCACAGGGACCATGCACATGGAGACCACACTTGCACTGCAGGACAGGCACCCAGAGCACTGCACCGCCCAACAAGGAGAAGCACTTTTAATACTACGAAACCTGACTTAAAAACTTAAAAATGTTGCAATTTTTATTTTTTTTTTAATAAAGGATAGAGGGGGGAAAAAAAACCCTATTGAAGTTTTTGGTGCATTAGTTGTTATATGCGAGGGTACCTGATAGCTCGTGTGGCTGGACCATGGGAAACGCCGACTTCATCTTGTATTAAAAACCAGGTTTGATGTGCAGTTGCAAAAGCAGCTTCCTCAGAAGCACTAAAGACTATTTACAGTCTCCCAGGACATACAGAGAAGGGAAAAACCTCAGTGAGGTAGGGGAGGTGGCAAATCCAAACGCAGCATAACTTATATTTAATTAAGCTTTATGCAATGCCAGCATGGCTCTGTGCATACAACCTGTCCCTCAAGCGAGCACCAGCCTCAGGAGAGACCTGGCTGGGCCCTGGCTTGGGTCACTGGGCAGCATCCAGCACTGGCAGCCCTGCAGAACTGGTTGAGCTGCTCAGTAAATGATTATCCATAAAGTGCAGGGAAAAAACCTGTGTTACTGTCAGTGCTTTCAGCCAGGGCATATCCACAGGGGTTTGCATGGAGCACAACATCCTTCAGAGCCTGGCGTGGAGGTGATGGTCCCTGAGCACTGAGTCTTTTGCTGGCAGCAGCAGCTGGTGGCACGCTCTCTCACACATACAGGACCAACAAGGAAATAGCCCTGATTTGTGTTATGAGGACACGTGAGAAGTTAAAGAAACAGGAGAAAAAGAGGAGAAGCTTTGCACCTCAGAGCAGATATTTCCATTGATGGCTTCAGTGGTTTATGAGACTTTATGGGTTTATTCATCAGGGGTTTTTTTCTGATGCTTGGTATTAAATATGGGCCTCAGATGGGACTGGTTATGCTATAGCAAAGTAATTAATAATTGTAATGTGGGCACAAACATTCAACAGGATGGGGAAGTTTCCTTTCGCTTCTGAGTAAAGGTTGGGATTTCATGCAGAGCACATTTGGTTTATGAATATTCCCGGGGATGATGAAGCCAAGGTGGAGGACCTGCTTTAATGATTGAAAGAATATACATGAGGAGGCTGTTTTAATTATTTCCCAAATGAGCATCATAAATGTAGGAAGTTCACATTTAAAGGGAAAATTAAGAGAAAGCCAAACATGTTAAGTTAAAATTGGGTTACCCAAAGCCCTTAGCTCTGTTCTGTAATAACATGCTCAGGATGAGAGTCATTAAAAGAGGAACCTTTCAGTAAAATGTGTTAAAAGGAGCTGGCTTAAAAGTATAAAGCCTTTATAACCATGCTGGCAGCTCGCACTGGTTTTCACTTGCAAAGTCTTTCAGTTGAAGAAATGTCACTGAAAATAATTTTTTTGAAGAGCTAAAACCTTTTCCTGACATTTAGACAAGCAAAGAATTCGAGAACAATTTAATCACCCTATAAGACTTTTTTTAAGGTAGATTACTACAGCTTAACAGTCTGTTGTTCCTTCTCAGAGACCCTGGGAGGACTCATGCACTCCAGTTCAAACACTGAGTATTTATCCCTACAACACTATTGATTTTTCATGTCACAACAAATACCCCCTGAACAGCATAACTTCTTGTAAATGCAACTTTAAAAGCCTCTGGAACATTGAATAGGAACTGAGTTCCCTGAGCTGAGTTCAATTTGCAGGACCTGTTTGGCTAAACCTCTAGACATACACGTTTATTGGCAAAAGCAGAGGGGAAAGTTACTTCAGTGTTTAGGATTGTAATTCCATTTTACTGTGCTCCAGTTGCTCTCGAATAATGCACCCTGGCATGAGAGTGAGGATAAATTCTTAACTCAAAAAATTTATGTATTTTAATTCAAGATGAGAGATTTAATAAATTATATCTTCATTTTTCTCAAACTATTTCTATTGAAAACCATCACCCAATATTTCCAGAAATTTCCCCCAAAGTGGGTTTTTTTTTGTCCAAAAAGGTTTTGTATACCAAATCACACTTGGTATTCCACATGTACTTAATGTCAAATCAGAAACTCATTCTTCTGTGTGGGCTACAAAGTTATTGCAATGCTTCAAAACACTTTTCACATTTCATTCACCAATACAAAAATGTGTCAGCAGTTTAAATTGACTTGATTTGTTTTTCTCCAGTTTTTCCTGTATTTTCCAATGAGTCAACAACTCTATTCATAGAGCTCATCAAATACCTTCTGCTGCCGCCTGTCTTTGAAAAATGCAGAGATCTGTCTCACAAGCCTTTCTGCAAGAGTGGGGATCACTGCCAAGACATTTGGGGGAGCCACTTCTTTCTAGCGACAGGTTGGAAACTCCATTCTTGGCTTTTATTGCCAAAAATGGGCTCATTTCAGAGTCAGTTTGGTGCTTGTTGCAATGGGATGTCTTTGGCGTCCCAGCAGCCTGATCCTTGTGGGCAGCACGGAGAGGATCACACCTCAATTTTAGATCCTTTTAAAGAGTGTTTCTCTAACAGGCATGAAATAATTTGTGTTAAAATATTGCTATTGAATCTCCCTGGCAGGGATGAAGTTGATCTCCATGCTTCTTCCTGCAGTCAGCTCATGCTAAATCTACCACAAATAATTTAGGATGAAGCAGTTCATGCTTTTTACAGTAGTCCCTATCTTAGAAAATCCCTTTGTTGTTTTGTTGACTGCAGCTTTCAGAAGTTTCTATGAAGTTTTCTCCAACACTGCCTTCTAGTGGGTCTTCATGGATGTGTTGCTTCAACTTACCTCTGTGGAGGGAACCACTGCATGTATCAGCACTTCAGACTCAAGTTTGGGAGCATAAGCCAGGCTTTGCACGAATTTGCTTGCATTGACCAACACCGAGCAGTGTTCCTGCAGAGAACAGCAAATTTGAAAGGACTTAAGGGAGATACCAAACCCCTGACCGAGGGCTATGCCAGTGGGAAATAGGGAAAGGAAAAACCACAACATCCAATAATGCTCATTGAGATATTCAAAGTGTGGGGGTCAAGTTTAAATGGGGGATGGATTGGAGAGGATGAGGAATTCAGCAAAGCTCAGACCTGAGGGTGCCGCTTGTTGTTTACATTCCAGTTTGGGGATGAAAGCCCTGTCTGAGTCCCAAAAGATGATGGCATCCCTGGGACATCCCTGAGGGCACAAAGAGTTAACGGTGACAGCAGTGATGGGGGGGGGGAGGGGGGAGGAGGTAATAGCAGCCCTCTGCCTCTTCCCGGTGAGTCTGAAATAATTGTGCTTTATTGTGATTTTCTTTGTATTCAGCATCTTTTCAGCTTTTCTTTTTTAATTAACAATGAAACTCTTCCCATTCATTCAGTAAAATTGCACGGGCAGAGCCTGAGCAGCTTTACATGAGAAAGATGCACAATGAGCTGTCGCAAGAGCAGTGATGGAATAATCATCTTGTGAGTGCTGAATTCTGGCACTAGATTGGGAAAAAACAGACACGTGGAAAGCAGAGTCCTCGTGGGTCCTTCTGGTAAAATTAAGCCCTAAAACCAGGGGAGCTTTGCCCTGCTCTGTAAGCCCAGGCTGCAGGAGGTGGTCCCCGTGCAGGGGTGGGGTTGGGGGGGCCCAAAGGATAAGCCTGCCTCCACCCAGGTCCAGGAGGTCTCCTGAGGTCCCTGCCCACCCTCTGCTCCCAAACATCCCCATCTCCACAGCCCTGACACAGTTGTTGCCGAGGGAGTCACTTGGTGCTTCCTGAGCTCCCCAATAAATCCATCTATTCCCTATTGCAAAATCAGAACAGGGGTATTTTTCTTCATTCTTGTTTTCTTCCATGTAGAACATTTTCTTTTGTGTGCCAACCTTGGCATGCAAGGCACATTTTTTTACCAGTTTCTCGAGTGAGGCTGTGTCAGGAACAAATATTTTTATAATTCTTAGGAAGAAACATCTCTACAGCTCCACTGACATAAATCATGGATTGAAATCTTTCAAACTGATCAGTAATGAACACACAAGTTTTGCCTAATTTCCTACACTATCTTGAAATGGTTGTGTCACTGATTAATTTTAAGCAGTAAAAGCAAGTCTTGAATTTATGGTAAGACTTACTTTTGTTTTAAGGCAAGGTGCAACTCTAAAATCTCGTATTAACAGTGAGTATGGTGACTAGATTCTTTTTTTTAATACCAAGGGCAGTGACTTCTCTTCAAGTTACTCAATTCATACTTCACTTAGGAATGTGCACATTTAAAATTCTGTATTTTGTTGTTCTTCATCTAAAAGGGTGTTGCCTATGTTAGCAAGAAGGTTGCTCCCATAGGCAATAACGTAAAGCATAACTATGCATGTTAACAGCCTGTTCCAATCCTTCTGGAGAGGGACTTTTTATAAGGGCTTGGAGCGATAGGACGAGGGGTGATGGAAGAGGGGAGACTTAGATTAGATAGTAGGAAGAAATTCTTTACTGTAAGGGTGGTGAGACACTGGCCCAGGTTGCCCAGGGAAGTTGTGGCTGCCCCCTCCCTGGCAGTGTTCAAGGCCAGGTTGGATGGGGTTTGAGCAACCTGGTCTAGTGGGAGGTGTCCCCGCCCATGGCAGGGGGGGTTGGAATGAGGTGATCTTTGAGGCCCCTTCCAACCCAAACCATTCTGTGATTCTACTATTCTGCTTGTTTGCAAAATCAGGGAAATAAAGCAACCTGGGACTTTCAATGGGGCAATGCAGCAGTGGGGACAGAGAAACCAAGGAGGACCAGACACTCACACCAGTGCAGTGCTGACCTGCCCTGCTTGGCTCAGGTGGATCAAACCACCATGGAAACAGCATGATGGGCAGCTCAGGCTGGAAATTCCTGTTCACTAGAGCTTGAAGCCTTGTTTGCACAAATCTTTTTGTTTTTTCCAAGAAGAGACCTAAGAAGTTCTTCAGTGGGGCTGATTTATGGTCTCTGCTCTGCTGGGAGGGCAAAGTACTTATGATGGGAGAGAGAGAAAAGGGATTTGTGACAATTTATTATACTCACAACTCTCCCATCAAGCCAATTCTGAATGGAAGCGACGGATGCACGTCGCGGTCTGCCAGGATCTCACATTAGCATCAGATGATGAAATGAGGAGATAATAGCTTCTCCGGGGATGATTTGGTTCTCAACTGCTATTTCCAAAGCTTCAAGACAGATCCAGGGGACAGTTTGATATTGTTGCCAGCAATTTGCATTACTGAAGCCTGCAGAGGCTTGAGAGTGAGTCACCCATGGGGATGGGGACAGCGGCCCTGTTGTGACGTACACATGATGGCAATGCTGTGGCTTTTCTTTGAAACTTGGCACAGAACTGCCTTTGCTGCCCATGGAATGTACTTGCAAGATTAAATACAGTGTTAAATGGCCCCTACATTAAAGTTTTGGTGCAAACCTAACTTCACAGGTATCTTTTTCATCTGGCTTTTCACAACCAAGCAACCTCTCTGGGCTTTGTAATTTGGATCAATGTCTGGTTCTCTGAAAATGGGGTTTTAGTAGTTCTGTTACTCAATATGCAGTCTAGGTAGACAACCACTACAAAATTTCCATTAATAATGGGAGTCCTAAATAAAGCCTTTCACTTACTCTGAATAAGTAATTTTTTCTGGCTGGATTAACAGTGAGAGAAAAAAAATTGACTATGAATTTCCTTTATAAAGTTGTGTTCCCATTCTCTGACATCCCATCACACAAGCAATGTAACCTGGGACCCTTGTGTCCCATCCCAGCAAGTGGATGCCACTTGCCAGAGCAAAGCAACAGCAAAGCATCATCTCTTTAGCACAGCTGCATCCCTGGTACCCCCGAAACGCCCTCGGCCCACGGCATTTGCTGCATGCAAGAGGCTCTCAACTTGAAGGAGATAGAGTTCTGCTCCCTTCTACAGGCATTCATTGCCTTTCAGCCTTCTGGAAATTATCATTTCTAAGGTATCTCCCCATTTCTGCCCGAGTTCCTTGCCTTCAGACTCAGTGCTTCACTTCTGGCTTGTTTCTCCTGAAAACGTTCCTCAGCTTTGCTCATCACTGTTTGTACACAACCTGCTTTTTCTGTTTGATGGGTCTAAATCAAGGGCAGACCAAGGGTAAATGCCACGGTTCTCAGCTGATCCCCCAGTGATTTGCCATTGCAAAACACTGTTAAAGAGAATTCCTATTTATTCATGATACACTGTGTACTGGAGCAGGGTAAGGAGAAGGGGGTTTGGTGCCCAGCACAACTCCTCCTGCCTCTCAAGCAGGTGATGTTTGCTGGGGGAGCTGCATTACATCACCTGCTTTTTGGGTTTAATTAAAGGATCAGAGCTGCTTTCTGTCTGAGATTTTTTTTTTTTTAAAGTGTACAGGAGCTGCATGAATGGCTTGTATCTCATCCTTAAAGACTTCCATCCATTTAATATGTATTTTGCTATACTGATTTATAATGCAGAATAAACTCTTTCTATAGCTTATGGGAAAACAGGTTTACCTGAGCACAGGTGTGGGAAATAAGGGTGGCAGAAACTGAAAGAGAACATCAAGTGCCATGGCAGTTTTCACTGTAAAAGATCACCAGCAGCTTTAAAGGCAGATTTTATTGAAGGGGAGGAGGCTAACAAGGTACAGCAGACACAGAACAGACAAAACCTGAATAAAGAGCTCCCATCAAGCGCCTATGTTGAAATCCAAGTACCAGAACAACCCACTGCCAACGTCAGAATTTTATTAGTGAAAGTAAACAGGAAAGCAACTGGAGCCGACAGGTACAAATGACCTACATCACAGAAAACCATTCTCCATCCCAGGCAGAGGCTGGATATTCTGGTGCCTTAAAATAGAGCCGAGCAAAGGCATGAGTCACAGCAGCAGAACAGGCCCCAGACAGCAGGGTGGGAGAAAACTACCTGGGACTACTCCTCTTTTTTTTCTATCATTGTTACTTCATCTAGCTATATGCATCAAGGGATCCACTATGGCTTTTCCTTATCCTTGTAGTGTTGCCCAAGTGTTCTTGCTGTGATGTGAGAGCACTGCCTCCTGTGAGATCTGCCCCTAACCCACCCGTCCTCCAGCCAGCTGCCAGCCTGCTTGTGATCAGAGCAAGCTGTCCCCTGCTGCCAGCAGGGCTTGATTCATCCTGACTCATACCTGCATGTCCTCTCTGCAGGGAGGAACACAACAGTAACATGGTCAGTGATGGAGACAGCGTGTCCTCCTTTGAGTCGGTACAGTCCCTGCTTCCTTTCCTGAGCACAATAAACCATATTCATGCCACACTGGCTCCAACATGTGGGTAGGGCAGAGCTCACCATACACATTTTCAAACAGTCTGCAGATGTGCTCCCATCCCAGTGAAACACAGCCTTTTGCCCTGAACACAGAGCTGAGGTGGCAGCTGACATAGCTGCTGGAGTTGCATTCTAACTCTCATCCCAAAGCATAAAATTCCTTTTTTTATTGACCCTCTCTAGAGTTTGGTAAGGAGCCACGAGCATCTTTGCATCACCCCTGTCTAACCCAACCTTACCCCACACAAGGAAAGGCACTGATGCAACATGGGGTTCCCACAGAGGTGGCTGTCTCTGTTTGGTGCCAGTCTTCCCCACACTGGGGTCTGGGTCCCTGTCTACATTTATCCTGTACCCAGAGATAAACTGCAGCAGTTACTCTACCACCCTAATGACCCCTCCCCAGCTGAGAATGGGAATCAGGGACAAATGGAGAAGCCCCATGGGTTGAAGTAGAAACAGATTTAATAAAAGAACAAAACTAATACAATCACCAGCACAAAGCATACAAGCTTATACTCACCCTTATCCTGGGGAGCAGAATATCAAAAGCATAGAGCTTCACAAAGAGGAACTCCCACCCTTAGTAAACTCCCTCCTTTCATAATGAGCATGATCAAGTGGTATGGGACACACCTGAGTCAGCTTGGGGCAGCTGCCTTGATTGGATCTCCCAGCTGACTCAGGGCTACCCATGGCCTGGCTGCATGGCTGGTACATGGGTGTGTGCCTGGAAAACCAGGACAGTCCCTGATCTGTTACCATGGTCCATGGCCTGGCCACAAGACCAGAAGCTGTTAATCCAGATTTTCTTATTTTAGCAGTTTGTCTCCTTGCACCATACGCAAACATATCCCGATGCAATTTCTTTCAGACTGGGTGGCCTCCAAAGCAGGCACATCTGGGACAGTTTGTCACTGTGACTTCTTGGTTTGCTCCAATGGCTGCTTCACATAGTGTGTTTATGAATATGGGCTAGAAAACATCAAAGACCTTTCCTTGGTCTTCTCTATTGAAAAGTCCAGGGCTATTTACATATCCTCATTTTGGCTTAAAATACACATAATTTTTCCCTTCAAAAAAAGCTAACATGTCAAGCTGAACTTTGTTGTAACAAATACACTTTGAGTCATTACAAACAGGATGTAAAATTCACTCAAAAGCCATTTGTAATGAGAGGCAAGGCTATTTTACAGCCTAAGTGTGCTGTCTGGATTGGAGGAGTCTGTCTCTGAGAGGTACTCTGAAGTGTTTGTACTTTATGGAGAAAAGAGGTGGCCTCTCTCTCTTCCAGGAAAGTCCCAGTATTTTTTATTCTTCACAAAATTAGGGCTGGTGAGAGCCATCGCTTCCCTTATATTCCTCAATAGACAATCCTATTTCCAAAGTATTAGGGCAGCAATAAACCTGAGACCAGGAAAAAGCTTTGGAGGCACTGGCTGATGGCTAGTGAACTTCTGTTGGTGGCTTTCAGATGAAATGGTAGGCAGAAAGCAACAAAACAGGAGCAATCAACATGGTAAAGCATGGCTACTAAAGGACATCATTCTGTGGACCACAAAGAACACTTTTTACTTGTATTTAATATTTGACAGTCAGTTAAGAGCTTATGAGATGTGAATGAAACATGAAGTTGGAAAACTGGGAGAGTGGCTTCCCAAAGCAGTCCTCTTTCTCCTCTCATGTGTGCTTGGATGACATGACATAGAGCTCAGCAAAGCCAGGTCCTTAGACCTTCACCAACATTTTACCTTCAAGCTATATTCTTCAGAAGGTGGATATTTCTGCATTTATTTCTGCATTTCATGTTGTGCAAATGGGAAGAGAAATAATCATGTCAGTGCCTCTCTGAGGGATGAAAATGACCTGTTGGCCAGAGCAGCAAGGTGGAAGGCTTTCCATGGCTTTCCATACTGGGATGGTGCAGCTGTGCAGTAAAAAGACTGTTTTGCTTGTGGTTTTACACTCGGCTCAATTCTGAAAGGTCTACTTTTTAAATCATTTCCCAATTTTTTATATGGAGCCTGCCAGGTTTCAGAATAACTGAAGTGGAGAATATTAAGAATAGAGGAACAGGGAAGATAAGCAATCTTGATAGCACCGTACATACACTGCTTTTTCTGTGCTGGAAAGGGAACATTCAGGCACTTTTTCCAAAAGAAGCAATTAGCACTTTTTAAATAGCTATATTATGCAGTCCAAAAAAAAAAAAATGCTGTGTTTACTGCAGTTGGGAATGTATTAGGTTTATTCACTATAACAAAATGGATTTCATTTAAGACAGAACAGATAAAAGACTCAAAAAACCAAACTTCTGCTGAAAGTCAGTGAATATATAAATCTGAGTGAAGAAGGAACCTAGATTGGTTAAGATGGACAGGAGTTATTAATGTTTGCTACAGACGTTTCCATAGCTTTTTTAAGTTTTCATGTTCGTGCACCAGCATCTTCAGAGTTGAAATGGTTCCAGAAGCACTATTTCAATATCACACAATCGCAGAACAGCCTTGGTTGGAAGAGACCTCTAAGATCATCAGGTCCAACTATTACCCAGCACTGCCAACTCACCACTACCCCATGTCCCTTAGCACTTCATCTACATGGAGGTTTTTTAAATACCGCCATGGATGGGGACTCCACCACTGCCCTGGGAAGCCTGTTCCAATGCCTGATAACCCTTTCATTGTAAATATTTTTCCTAATATCTGAGGGTTTCCTCAGAAACAGTGGGATCCACTCTGTTATTCTGCTGGCTTTCCACCTACATCATAAACCCCAACATCATGAACACCCCTCTGTAGATGTTCCTTTCCTGTTCTTTTTTCTCCTCCCTGTCTTCCCTACATGTGTCCTGCTTTATCTTTGCTCACAATCAATTTCCTTTCCAGTAATGTCTCTCGATACATTTTTTTTTTCTAAAGTAGGGTTTTTTTTCCATTGAAAACTCTGTAACAGAAAGTAACGAAGACACAAAAGCAGCCAAGTACCTTACACCATGCCTCTCTTTGATCTGTTTGCTGTATCCACATACTTTTAAGCTTCTTCTCCCCTTCCTCTGTCAGTTTTTGAAGGTAAGGACTAGTTTCAGGGTTGGTTCTTTTTCCTGTAACTGTCCTCAGGCAGAAACTTATTCTGCCTGGAAAGTGCCCATCTCACCAGGCTCCCAGTTTTGAATGGACCATTGGAATATCTTTACAACACAGGTAATAACAGGCAACACCATCATCTGGTCATCATAAGTAAATTAAACTTGGCTTTCTAAAGCCTGAAACGTCAACCTGCAATTACTTAGGTGGCTAGGCCACTCCAGCACCCCACATCTGCAATGCTAGATGGGATTTGATAGATTATAACCACCAACAGCGTACAAAGACCATGGTATTTATAACCCACACATGAAGCAAATGTTTTGATTCAACCTTATTAATAATAGCAGCAGTAGGAAATCCAAATCATAGCAATGTTGGTTGGAAGGGACCTGTGGGGCTCATCCAGTCCAGCATCCTACTGAGCACCTGGCTATTGCCAGCACCAGCCCAGGTCACCTGGGGCTTTGCTCAGCCAAGTCTTGGCAACCTTCAAGGATGGAGACTTCATGGTCTCTGAGGCTCTATTAAACAAGTTTCTATTAAAATTTTGGTGTATACCAGGAAAATAGAAATGCAGGTTGGCTTCAGCCTGAGACTTGAGACATTTCCTCTATTTTTGTTCCATTTTCCTTTATTTTAACCATGCCTAGTTAAAGTTTAAAAAATGCAAATAGCGAACAGAGCAGATGTGCATCAGTCTCATGCGCAGGAGAGAAACACAGTATTTTGTCCTTTTGTCTCAGAGTTGTGGAAAAAGCATTGGAAGGAGATTTTGAAATAGGGACACCATATATATAAACGCCACCGCACAAGAAAGCATGCCCGCTCTCTTGTGCTGTCACAGAATAGAGTTAAAAAGAAATAAGTCTTATTTCCATACTGAGTCATTGCTTGCACTTTGTTTAGCGACCGTTGAATCAAATTTCGTTTCAGCTGGTTGTGAAGCAGGGACAGGTGCAGAACATCTTTTTGTTTTCACGGCAGATGCAAGCAGGGGAGAGAGCAATGTGTTTCTCATCCATAAACCAGCCACAGAATAATGTTAAATTAAGACTAAAACATTTCTGATGAATAAAGGCAGAAGCACAAAGTTCCAGGAAGAAAATATGTTCCACAAGAAACTGAAGTTTTCAAACTTGCAAAATGTAAATTTGTTATAAAACCAGACATTTATAATTTCTTTTATAATTTCTCCCCTCCCAGCATGGCTGCCCATGGTGGGTCTGCTCTGGTGGACATCACTGTTTCCACAAAGCCACTCAGCCCAGCAAGTCTTCTTGCCTCTGCCAGCAAAGCTGTGGGTTCCTGGGTCTGTGGGAGGTATTATACACACTTACAGACCTTAGTGCTAGCGCTGTGCCCAGCACCCATCTGGGTGGTGCCCTTGGACCTGACACGTTGGGCCACGGCTGTCACAGATGTTTTTCACCGTGTCCCACATGCCTAGACACCAGCATCATAAGGGAGTTGAGCAGAAGCTAATTTTCTCCTTCTAGGAACATTTTTAAGGTCTTGAAATGTCCCTAACCCATAACAGGAAGTTCAAAAAAATCAGTTTCTTTCAAGTAGTTTCACCATAATCTGGTATTACACATGTATGTTACTGCTAAATGTGCTCTCAGTTGGTTTTGTTTGTTTTTTTCTGCTCTAAATGGCTACTTCTCATTTAGAAAAGGCTAAAATAAAGAGATTCAGAAATTTCAAAATGCTGTCTTGTGAAAAGCAATTTAATGAAATATCTATGAAAGATTTGATTAACTGATAAAATTTTTTTGAAACATTCCTGAGCAAATCTAGCATTGACAAACCTGGAAGATACTTTTCACTCTTGGGCCCTAAATCATTCTCCTGGGTTTGGGGGCAGCCAGTTTTGGGGCAGGCAGATGTACAAGCACAGAGTGAAAGGGCTCCATCATGGGGTTCACATCCTGCCTCAATTTATCCGGCCAGGGATAAATCATGAGCTGTAATTTTACTCCAGTTAAACCACTTCATCCCTTTTCCAGCCAGCGACACGCAGTGTCCCAGGATTGCTCTCTCATGTAGTGACAACACATGCAGCCATTTAGCCGCTTGGCAACACTGAGGATGCCGATGAGACTCCTCCAGCCCATCTGCTGCATGGGTACCAAGGACTAACGTCTCCACTGGTGATGACACAAGGTGTTATTTATGTGTGGATTCACACGTGCTCCTCGTGAAACAGCCACAGCAGATGGATTGCTCCATAAAGCTACAAATCCCTCACTCAGACACCTGAGTTGAAGGATGGGGACTGACTGGGGAAGGGATGCTGGAGGAGATTAAGGCTGGAGCCACGCCTCCTGGCTCAGCACGGCTGCAGGGATGTCTGCAGCCCTGTGACAGTGGGCAGGCCTGTGTCCTGCCCTGCAGATGGGAAAAAAAACCTGGCCAAAAATGGGGCAGGTCTGGAGATGCATTTTGGAGGAGAAAAAGTGCCAGGCAAGAGGAAGGAACTGGGGGCAACATGGATGGTTTGTAGGGAGGCTGCACGCTCTGGCATGCAGGGTGCAAGAGAATGATGGGGCACACACAACCAAGAGGAAATTGAGAATGTTCCCCTTCTGTCAATTAAAACCCCAATCAGAGAGATTTCAGTGTATAATTAACCTGTGAGTGAAGGCACCAAAGGCAAACTCCTGTCTCTCTCCTGCCTGCTGATGGCCACGTTTCAGTGCACAGACGAGAGCTGAGCCTCCCCTTCAGCTTCACCCCAAACTGGCTTCTTTCCACCAGCCTTCAGTGTAATTAAAGTATTTTATGCATAGTAATGGTTGCACTAATTAAATGTTGCTGTTTATTATTAAATAATGAGACTCATTAGCATATGCTGTGCAGCTGAGAAGCTTGTGGCTGAGCGCTGGTGCCTGCCTGTGCTGGACTCTACCCAGGTAACCTACGAATTCACTGCTCCAGAACTGGATGATCCTCATCTTTTCCAGTTTATGTTGAGGTTATTAAAGTATTTTTACTTGTTTGGCCAAAAGTATTTTAAATCTGGAACTTTTTAATAGACTCTGCAGTGAAACATCCATATGCATGCTGTTTTGGCTCACTTTTGATCTCTTTATAGTGTTCCATAGGCACTGGAAAAATCTGATATCTAGTGCATTCCCAAAGGGAACATTTTTGCATTTGTACAAAGCTAAATTGATTGCAAGCATGCAGCCAGTACTATGACAAAATTTAAGCTTGTTATTTTGCTGGTGCATCATATAACAATGTTTTTATGAAAGCTGTATAGTCGCTACATGATAATTTACAAATTTCCTGAGCTAAGCTGAGCAATGCTGTATTAAAGATTCATATATGTTGAAATGTTCACAGTATAAAATCTTAACACACCCCCACCACTAATATAAAACATTCCAGCCATTGGGTCAAAATAGAAGCTGGGGAAAAAACCCCATGAGGCAGTGCTGAAAATCCAACTTGTTTTTACCACTCTGTTGCACATAACCCTGGTGAATCAGAAAGTCCTGTTTACTCCTCTTTTTTTTCATGTAATTTATTATCAGAAGGGCCAGCTGGGACCACCGTGGCTAAAGGATTGTCAGCATTTCCATTACCAGCACTTTACAGCTCAGCCATAAACATTTACTCAGAATTGTGATGGTCCAAGTCTTTGCTTAGGAATAATTTTTTTCCCCAAAAAACATTATTTTAGAGTGATTTAGGAACTGTTGAGTTTTAGGAAGGCAAAAGGAAAATAAGAAGTTGGATTTTGCTGAGAGTGGATGCTTTTTTACACCCTTCAGAAGCAGTGACTGGCAACAGTGGGCGCTATGGGCTGGTGCCTCCTAATGTGCCTTTTGCAGTCAGTTTGTTTCTGGACAGCCTGAGCACCAAGGCTTGTACTTCTATGATTCTGCTTCTACAGAAGGGCTGGAGTAGTGCTGGGATTTACTCCATGTGCAATGTTTCCCTGCATGTTAACGCTGGAAACAAGCCATGATATAGTGCCTTGAAACTGCACTGAAAGAGGGAAAACTGAGAACGATGAAAATTGGAGCAAATGCCCTTTTTCTGAAATCCATCACTGAATACAATAGAATAATTTTATTCGTGAAATGGCAAATAATTTCCATATTGGAAAGCATTTTGCTCAGACAGTTTGCTAGCAAGGAAACAATGCACTCAATTCATACAATAGCCGAAGAAAACACGCGTTTGAAAGAAAAGAGACTCAGTGTGAGCACGCTGAATGCTTCTTTAATTCAACATACAGCCTCCAAGCACTGAAAGAGATCATTACAACACATTATGCCATGCCCTGAATCAATAGGTTAAAACTTTCTCATTCACTTTGTACTGTTAGGTCAAATGAAGCTTATTTTTCCCTTCAGAACTGGCTTTAACCTTTCTTCTGTGGTATCAAAGAGGAAGCAGCTCCCTGCAACCTGTTATATTTGAAATTATTTCCTATTTGGTAGAGTACTAATAGGTGTGGAAACATTCAGTGTTGATGTCCTCCTGTTGTGAGCATCGGGAGGAGGAGAGGTTCGACCCTGTTCTCCTATTTACTTCCCACTAAAGGAGCCCATCATAGCCCATTAAATGAGATTAGAGGCCAACTCAAAGTGCACAAATGATTCCTCTTGCTACTAATAGCTTTATATTAGCATAAAATAATTTTATTCATCCCTTACCAAGCAATCCAGGTCCTAGGGTTGCCTATGGTGGGCAAACATTTGGGAAGACCCTTAAACTGTGCTGGCATTAGAGATGGACAAATGCCAGGATGCCCAAGCAAAGCTCATCTTCTCACATTGCCTGAGACCTCGCCAAGAAAATAAAAATAAAAATGAGTATTGTGCCCAGCAGGGCAGGAGAAAAGTTGTTAACTGTGCCAGGCACCAGTGGGGGCTGCCAGGAGGGATGCAGGGCTGCAGCACACCCAAGGATGCACATCGCAGGCTGTGGCGCATCCAGGAGAGCTCAAATGGCACGTGGGACTCAAGGAAATCAGTGACACAGCTTCCATGTCATCAACAGGGCTCAAACCCTCCCTGGAGGAAGCACAGACACTGCTGATGCTCCCAATCACTTCACCAGGGAGAAGGTGAAGGATTACCTGCTAGGTGGGTAATACATCTTCATATCTCCAGTTATGGTTTATAATGCATTATGGACTATGTATATAATATATTGTCATATAAGTATCTTCTGCCCAGCATTGCTCATAGCCACAGTGTCCCACTTGAAATTTATAATTCTGAGCAGATTTTTGGGGAGACTAGGGAAGGGCGTTGTGCTGCAAAATTAAATTGAGTTCTTATTTATAATAGACTTTCCTGGGCCTTTGCTTCTGCACAATCTACCTGTGATTGTGCTGTACCACTGAAGTGTGTGGCTTTTCTTCTTTCTTGAAATAAAAAAATAATGAAAATAAGAATTTATAAAGTTAGAAGGTTGTAATGCCTCCATTGTCTCTGGAGAGAGGCTGTTAGCTCTGTTTGAAGCATTTTTATTACCTATAGCTGCAAAACACTTCTATGCTCACAAAAATGGCTACAAAAATATAATTTGATAGCATATGGTGGAGTATTACAATTATTTGAAGTACAGGTTGATACTCTATATTTTCATGTACAATTCAAAATGCAGAAATACATATCAAAACTGAAAAGACTCTATTTGCTTACATAGCATAGAAGCAGCCTCCATCGCCACCAACACTGTTACAGTCCTGCAGGAGCTGAGCTCTTATCTTAATGTGTTTTTCTCAAGACTTGGCAAAAAAGGAATTTTTAAAAGATTTTTCTTTATCCATTCATCACAGTCCTGTGTCCTGGTAAAACCTAAGCTACATGCTCTGAGTCGTTAGGCTTTGGGACTTGATGATGCACCAAGATACAACAAACATCTGTGGGAACACAAAGAAGAAATATCAGTTAAATAAAATACAAGAGTCAGGGTTGCTTTTGCTGGTATTGTCGTGGGTATGTGAGGGGCTCAGGGAATTACGGAGTTTTCACGGAAAAGTTTGGGAAAGGTTTGCTAGAGAGTTACTGCCCTGGCAATCTCCTTTGCTTCAGTACTGATTTACTATTTTACAGCACACAACAGAAATACATGAATGCATTATTTCCACCACTATTTCCCCCAGAGGCTGACAAGAAACTTTATTTATTTATTTCTTTATTTTAGCTCACAAGAAATGTGTTGCTTTCAGCAGCCAACACTGCACATGCTAATGCAAAAAGAAAGCTCTGCATTCAGATACTGGGACGTCACTCCAGTCTGGTTCTCCACTACGTGCCTGGTAGGTCTTGATCCTCCTTCATTACTGAATGAGAAGCTTAAAAAAGTATTGTTTGGTAGCAACACCTCAAAAATTGGCAATGGGAAAATTAAATTCTGCAGTGGGACTTTATTGTCTGGGTTTAATCTGCTTTTGATCCCCAGTTTTCAAATGTGTGCGCAGATCCATGCATCCATCCTGGTCCTGGAGACAGGCAGTGTGCGTTGGACCTGCCGACATCCCACTCATGTCTGCTCAATTTATCACCACCAGCAGGGATGCTCCTCTGCCTGTCGAGTTTCTTGATACATAATTGGGTCAAAAGGAGGTATTAAAAAGAATACTTCAGGATGATGAAACCATAACCCTGGGTGGCCTGGGAGAAGCAATGAAGACACTATTAATTGGGGAATTACCAATTAGAGGATCTCAGGGTCAGCAAAGCTGCGTGGCAAAGAGGAAAGAGAAGAAATAGGCTGAAATTGCAGAGCAGACACTCAGCAATAATCCTCTGCAGTAATTCTTACCCTGACAGCAGTCAGGGATGTCATGCTGAAAAAATAGCAGTAGATGGCATCAATTTTTCCATAAGGATTATGGGTAGGGGCAGGATGGTCTAGTGACAAAACAGCATTAATTGAATCATCTTTCAGAGGTGAGGAAAACTGTGTAGATGGGAAAAAAGACATGGCTTATAAAGATGGTTTATATATAATTGCCACTTATATGTTTTCAATAGCCTTGTCTCAGAAGACTAGGTTGGATGGGGCTCTGAGCAACCTGATCTAGTTAAAGATGTCCCTGCTCACTGCAGGGGGGTTGGACTAGATAACCTCTGAGGGTCCCTTCTATCACAAAGCATTCTATGATTCGATGATTCTAAGAACAAGCTGTTCACTGTGATGCTGCACAAGCATCACTACTGCAATGGGCTCCACAGCTGAAGTGGAGAGAGAACTGCCCCTACTGATAAACAAAAAATTACTGTCAGTACCTACGTTCGGAAACACTTGGGGAAGTCTCAGGGCAGGCGGGCTGCTCCCGCACACAGAGCTCATTTCATGTCCAGCCAGGCTGGAATTTCTCTTGCTCCATCCCATCCATCATGATTTTATCACTGTAAACTTAAAAGGAGTTAGATTACTTCTGAATCAATCCCCAATTAATAACCTCTGCTGAACATCGTACAAAGGACCAATTTTTTATCTCGTTCTCTGCCCATGTGACTGATACTCTGGTAATGGAAGTCTTTGCCTCCAGGCAGTGTATTTCAGTAATGACAGCAGACGAGTCTTATGCTGCCCATAAAACTCAGAGAAACTCAGAGATATTGCTTGCCTTTTCCCATATTCTTTTTTTTTTTTTTTTTTTTATAGAAGTCTGCATCCAATCTATCATAGCAAATGTCTTCTCTAAGTTCTGTGTGTATTTTTTAAAGGTCTGAATGGTGAAACTCCTTACAGAAACAATGGGAACTTGACTGTAAATTGGCAATTAGTGGGAAGCAACACTCACTTATGATTTTTTAATAATTTCTATGAAACATTAAGAGTCATATTGCTGAAACCTGCTTATTTGTTTTGCACTGAAAGCTCATCAGAAGCACTTACATTGCTAAATTGACCAGCAAGCCACATTTATTGGAGTAATTTAAAATGAAAAATATCAAGTGACTGATAAAATGCAGATGCTCGGGCAGAGGCTTTTACATTTGTTAGATTTTTCATCTTCTTGCCACTGAAATCATGCTTAAAACCAACAGCATTAATGGCAGCAAATCATACCCCTGTGGCTTATAAGCTTATAGCAGACAGAGTTGATTGGTCAGAAGCCTGAGATATTTGTGGTATTCGGAGGGACCCTTCGACCACCAAGAAGGAAGGGTGGAGGAGCAGTCTTGGTCCTCCATGCATCTCTCAGAGGGTCTTATTCTCCAACCAACAGGACTTTTTCCACTAAGAGAGCAGACCAAGGAGGGCAGCTTGAGGGCTGGGCATTTCAGGAGGCATCCCAGTGAGAACAGAACTAAACCAACTTGTATGTCTGGTCCCAGCTTGTAATTGTTCCCTCGAGGCTGTTTCATGCCCTCAGTGAAGGAATAAATAGAGAAATTGATACAGGTTTACAAGTCTTATTATTCATTTTTTTGGGCCTCTTAACCTCCCTTGATTCAATGGAATCTGTGTAAAACAGGGACACTGCTGCCAGCTCAGGAGGGTTGTGAGGCTTAATTAAAGGTCTTTGAAATGCTTGAATAAAAGAAGAGCAAACCACTAATGAAAGCAGATTATTTGAGGAACACATCCTGGTCTGGACGACCAGAGGAAACTTGAGACGTCCATGAAAGAAAAGGAGGTTTTGGGAGCTGTTGGAAATCAGTGATTGAGACAAACCAGCTGCACTCTGGTCTTCACCTGGAGCTTAGGCTGGGAGGAAGGCAGCAAAAATTCACACCACCAAAATCAGTTGCTGTCTCTGCAGTCTGGACCAGACTTTAAATACTCTGTTATGGTAATTCTCACCTGAAAGAAAAACAAGTCTATGTGGTCTGTATTGGGACATTCCTTTAAGGAGTGGAGATAACAGCCTTTGGGTTGTAGAAAAATATATACTAGGGTTAATGACTTCTAAATGCCAAAGGGGGGTTGTGTTTGTGGATGCTGCACAGCAGTTAGCTTGAAACATACAGTCTGACCTAGATCAGAATGTATTCAACCAAACTTTCCTTAATGCAATAGCAAGAGGTGAAAAATAACATAGACTTGATGAAAAACATTCACCATGGCTACAGGGCTAGCTCTGAGATGCTGCCTTGTGCTAATGAGTCATTGGCATGTGAGTTAGTCTTTCATACAAGAAGCTCTCCATACTTATTTTTGGGATGTGGCTCCAAAGAAGCTGTGAAGCTGTGTCCCCTCCTAGCACCACCATCAAATACTGGAAAGAAAAGACATCTGTGAAACGCAGTTGTTAGTACACTGGAGAGAGGTGAAATATTTCACCTTTACCAGGGAGGTAAATACTTTCCTCTGAGAGCTGCAAAATGGGCATCCTCCAGTGTGCTACTACAAACTTCTTAATGACTTTTGAAAGTTAGAGTTTGTGAAATCTTTCCTTGAATATAAGCCCTACCATTGACTTTAAAGGAGTACTTTCCTTTTCTTTTGTGGAAAGAAGGAATATATCTCATTGCAAAGAATCTTCTTTCAAAAGCATCTCTCCATCCCAGTTCAAGGAATACCGAACAAGGAGCCCAAGTGACACACATGACCCTACCACTGATAAAACAAAGATGACTAATAAAAATAAGAATTTTTAAAAAGACCTTTGGGTGGGGAAGGACAAAAAAACCCCCAGCAAACCAAAGCAAAACATAAAAACAAGTCACCAAATCCATTCTGTGTTGGCATTTGCATAAGTCTGTGCAGAGACAATTAATAATATTTGATCCTGGCTTTGTGTCAGGATGATGTGGGCTTGGTGGAAGATGAGGAGGGATATGCCCACTTGAAACAAGCATGTGGTGCTTGGCTGGAAAGGAGCTGTGATGCTGGGCTGAAATGAAGTGTCAACCTGTCTTGCAAAGGTCTCTGCACAACCCCAGAGTCCTGGGGGCAGCGGTGCTGTCCTTTGCAGAAGTGGGCAAGACACAACAGCTAAACCAGAGTGGCAAAGAAGAGTTTGAACATTATTTTTGGTTGTCATTTCCACTCTGAATCCTCCATCTGGAATCCTGAAGAGAGTTACGAACAAATGGAAATGACGTTTGATAGCAAGGAATATGGATTAATAGTGTTTTATTGCAGTGCTTTCTTTCACTTAAGTATTGCTGGCTTATCGATAGAAGTGTAGCTGTAGAAAAAAATAGCTGCGTAGTAGAAGGCCCTCAGTAGTGATTTTTATCAATTGATGGATCAAAGCCATTTTCTCTGAAGAACAAGCTATTCTCTCCACGTTGGGGACATGCCCAGAGGATTGGCGGCGTTTCAAGGGCAGAAGAGTGTGTTTGGGTTTGCTCTTTCCTCCTGCCTCAGCAGGGCTGGGCAGCCTCAGCCCTTCCTGCTACTCAGTTATCCTCCTCGCTCGTAAATAATTGAGTCGTACAGAGCAGTCAGAATTTACACACATATTTTTATAGATGCAGGTATTCTTCACTGGGAAAACCAGTTTAATTGTACTTCCATTTTATTATTTGATCTCTTTCCTGTTTATAGTGTAAATAAGGAAGATTGGGATTTTGGAGCAGACTCCTGAAAACCTCAGTTTAAAAGCCATCTCTTTAAAAACAATGCCTGCGAATTGAGATCTCCAGAAAGATGGTTATTTTGCTTGGCTGCTATAAATACTTTATGAAAATGTCTACTCTATCAAAGATAATATGAATTTGCTGAGTGTTGAACAGAGCTGCAGAAATGCATATTAAAGATTCACAAACCAGACCAAAGGCTTCATTTAGGAGAGCCTTTCTCATGATTTTTTCAGTTAATGGTATGCTTCGTGGACATGAGAATATCTGTATCTTCGTTTGGTTTAAAGTATAACTTGATGGTGTCATTCACACAGATAGGACTTTCAAAGCTGGCAATTAATAACTCAGGGTTTTGGCAGAGGCATCACATCCCCACTACTGAAATATTCAACACTTTGTGCTCGCACCGGGGTTTGTCTCGCTTGCTAAGGAGTGAACACTGGATGTAGGTTCTGCAGCTCCCCCCAGATGCTTTGTGACAGGTCCATGCACAGCTTGTGGGTCAGCAGCACCAGGCACCCAGGGGACATCTCTTGTTCATGGCTCCCTCACCAGATGCAAAATTAAGTAGTCTGGAAATGGAAACTGAAAAAAAATAGTGCTTTGGGGTGGGTGGTCTGGAGATTACTGCCTTATTTTCATGCCCTGTTGCTTGTGTGGGTGTTTGGGATTGCTTGGCCCCACTGTGGCTGAAGCCAGGGCTTGTGCTCGGGATGCTCAGACATGCGTGGCAGCGCTGCTTATCTGCTACACTGATATTTGAAACAGTACATGGGATTTTGAGTTGCATTCTAGCTATCTTGGGTACTTCAAAGGTGCTTATTTTAACAGTAGCTAAGAACAGCGAGTCCTAAATGCCTGCATGTTGTGTGTAACACAATGCATGCGTATTCTAATTAAATCCTGAATACTATTTGTTTATTGAAGACTAAGCTATAGCTGTATCTGATTTCATCTTGCCTAGTTTTTTTCTCTAACAAAGCATGATTTATTTGAATGGACCCTGCAATCAATTACTCAGTGCAGTGTATCTCTCTGCAATCATTTGGACTGTTCTGTGTCTTACTGCACTTACACTTTTTTTAAAAAGAAAATGAAATCTTCCACATATATTAGCATAATTTCTTGTGCAAATGACTGTGCTAAAGTCATTGACCAATGCAGTTTGCAAACCAGAATATTTTTCAGGGAGATTACTTCCTTCTGGGGAGATATGCAAATGTAGTCTTCTTTTTATTCAAATATCTTAGGAATTATCAGTGGGAAATTAGTTTGTGATTGTTCCTGAATCATTATACAAGCCACTTGTACACTGACTGCATATTAAGAGTAGTTATTTATAACAATAAGTCAACTCAACAAAGGTCATATAATATAAACAGCACTACTGGATTCATGCACGCATAATTCACTGAGATCGACATCTGTCTAGTAGAAGAGAAGCACTGAAGTAGCTACTCTGCCTTCACAAATTCCTTTAAGAAAGACATCCTGTAGAGTTCTGTGATATTTTATGTATTGTCTGTGTAATACAGATCCAAGCAGATATCAAGTTTTGACTGGGATGTTTTAAGGTCAAACCCTGGGTTTTTATGGAGCACCAGGGGTTGGAAGATGATGAAGCACAAGACCTCAGCTCTCTGACACCACTAAAACTGACAGCCTGTTGTGATTCAGGGTCCAGAAAAGGATAGTGCCCTCTTCGTAGTGTCTCTGGCCTGATCATCATTTCAGCAGGTGCTTTTAACATATTCCAGGTAGCACAGGATAATCAAAAGCCAAACCTGGCAGCCCAGAAACAAGGCAAGCTCCCAAAGAGTGTAAAACTGGACGACGAGTGAGACAGGAGCTGAGCACACCCCCCCCCATAGTGAATCTCTCCAGCCCTTGCATGGCTCTTTTGCCTGTTTGTGAAACGATATGGCCTTTGGCATTAGCTAAGAAGCCACCAGTTGGAGGTTTCTCATCCTGCTCTGCATTATTGGGGTGCAGCCAGCAGCGAGCAGAGCTGAGGTGGCCCTGGAGCAGATGGCTGAAGGTGGTGTAGGGACCAGGGTGTCACCATCCCAGCTCTCCTGGGCACAGAACTGAGTAAAACACCTTAAGTATGAAAGCCATATTGTCTTGACAGTGGAGGAGCTGTGAAATGTTATTAAGTGTAGCTGTAAAACTAAACATTAGACTATAGTCTCCCAGTCAGCACAAAGCCTCATCCTCTCAATGGCAGCCAGAAAAATGATCATCAAGCCCTGGAGAGTGGAGCTGGTGGCCGCACTGCCCACAGGCTCCCCGCCAGGCACTGCTGACTCAGCGCCGTGCCCTACATGCCACACTGATGTTCCTGAGAGCTCCTACTCAAGTGCTGAGGAAGCTACAATGTAAGAGTTGGCTTTGTTTCCCTGGACAATTTCCAGCTTCCATCTACTATCCCCTGACACATCTCAGGAGCACCAGGGCTTTTGGGAGGTGCCAAAATGCTTTATCCTTGTCAAGGCAGCACACGCTCCCTTTGAAGCAATTCTAGTCCCCTTTGATCATGCCTTTCATTCAGTAGAGCAAAACTTTGGCCAGATGGGCAGTTTCTGGCAGGTCAGCAAATACTCCCTCCTACACGTATTCCCATTGGCAAAACTGGTTAGATATCTTGAAATCTTTCTGGAGCTGCTGAGGAGACAGAACAGCCATCGTCAGCTGAGGGATGGCTCACACAAGAGGGAGGGTGCACATCTGAGGTGACTGTTTCAGTAACCAAGCCCTGCAAAATAGCGACAGGTTTCTCAGTGCTGTGCTTGGAGAATAAGGGAAGTTGGCAGATCATTCACAAGACACTATGGAAATGTATTACTAATCAAATAATCACTTAGGAGTAGTCTATCCAGTAATTCATGGACCTGCTGTGGAGCCTTACTCCTGCTGAGACAACATTTATTCCCAGGAGTTAATGATCAGTCTGTGCAAGGGAACAGCATGGAGGAGCCACAGCTCAGATGTGGCCGATGCCACAGAACTGCTCAAACTACGGGAAGTCCTTAGTCCAGTCCCATGATTAGGCTTCTTACCTTTTATGTTTTATTCTACAAAATAGTAAGGAGAATCCAGAATCCCTGATCATCATGGTTAAGCAAAAAAATTCAAGTCTGTTTTAGAAAGTAGTTCCTTTTTTTTTTTTTTTTGACATTTCTTTCTTCTCAGGTGTAAAACCCCACTGGAAACTATCATCTTCATCACCTGGCCAGCCCGTCCTCTGAGAAGTGGGGCCAGGCTGGTGTCCAACATCCTGCTCTGGTCACCATGACAACATGATTGCACAGGACAGCAAAAGAAAAATCCTTCAGAAACCTCTGGAGCTCAAGAGGAATCTAAATAATTATCACCCCAGACTTCTGTCTCCAGGAGCAACTGTGAAGGACCACGGTGACGCATGCTCTGATGTCAGCTCAGAGCCCCAGCAAACCCACCATAGGAATTTGCCGTCAGCGGCGCGGCTGCCAGCTTCTGGTCCTGTCCCCAGTGCTATCGGTGTCACACAGTGAATGACAATGAGCAGAGGAAAGGTTCACTCTGCTTTAGGACCTGAAGTGCTAATGAATGTTAACAGCTCGTAAAAGTGCCCGTGCTCCTGCATATTAATAACGCACGCGAAGCGGCGAGGAGTGATTGTGCAATAGAAATAATAATTGCAACATTTAAGGGGAAATAAATAGATGAGCTAATGTGAAAGTTCACTTCATTTGCATGGCATAATTTTGCTTTTTGTCTTTGTGGGAGATCTGACTAAAGGCAGGATGACAGGGGGAATGCAGATGACCTGTCATTTGCAAGTATTAGTGTCCTGGCTGTTCATGTCTGAAATGGCTTTTCTGTGAAAGGTGGCATAAAGCAAACGTTGGACCGGGGATGCTATTTCCCCTGATGGCTCCGGTTGTTCTTTGTGCTGGATCCTTCTCTGTTCGTTTGCAGCGTGCATCTGCCCAGCTGGGTGAGGGATGATTCAGTGGGTGCTGTGAGGTGGTATGCAGGAGTCTTCTCGCCTGCACTAGGGATTTTCGGTCTAATGCTGACTTCAGATTTTAAAAGCAGAAGGCTTTTTAATTGAAACAATGGTCACAAGTGTAAGGTCATTCTGCAGTGGTTTTGAGCATCAATAATGATTCATTTATAAGATTTATCACACAGGTTATTTGAGAAACAAGTTCAGGCAGCGTTTTGGAGTCACTGTGGCTGTTCCAGGTTAGAGCAGCTAAATTTCAGGGGTCTGATGAAATCTCCAGCGAGGTAAGACTCCTCATAGCAGGGTTCAGTCTCTTCTCCCAGGTAACAGTGATAGGATGAGGGGTAATGGCCTCAAGTTGTGCCAGGGGAGGGTTAGATTGGATATTAGGAAACATTTCTTCACTGAAAGGGTTCCCCAGCACTGGCACAGGCTGCCCAGGGCAGTGGTGGAGTCCCCATCCCTGGAGGGATTTCAGAGCCGTGTAGATGTGGTGCTGAGGGACATGGGGCAGTGGGGACTGGGCAGTGCTGGGTTAATGGTTGGACTGGGTGAGCTTAGAGGTCTTTTCCAGCCAAGGCTGTTCTATGGCCTTGCTGAGCCAGGGCTGCACCCTCAGCCCTCACACTGTGCTGGTTGAAGGGGCTGGTATGCATCTTCACCACAGACACTACAGCACTGGGCTCAGGTGATGAATTTGGGGTACATGACAGCTCAGACTGCTGCAAGGAGAAGGAAGCAAAGAACAGAAAAATAAAGGGAACAGCCACATTCAGGAAAACCCCGAGACCTCAGCAGAGCATATTGGCCATGGGAGCTGACTTCTTGCCCAGCCTATGCTGAAGAATTTCAGCAGCTACTCCAGCATCAGCTGCATCATTCATTTTATTTGGAGCAAAAGTAAGGGTTGCTCTCTGCTCATCTGGGAAATCCCAAGGATGTGGAGCAGAAACAATTGGGTATAAAATGACAAAGTGGCTTTATTATATATTAGACTTCTTGCTGAATCAATACATGTCAGAAAGTATTTTGTAGCCCAGAGCTATCAAAGAAGAAAGTTCTCTGTGGTATTTTCCTAAGTTTAGTGTGTATTTTTTTCCTTCTGCATAGACTGCACCTGTGGAAGGAGCCTCCAGCTCCTGGAGCAGCAGCTATAGGAGTGCCAGGGGCTCCAGGAAAGAGCTGTATGTCAGAGAGGAACGGGAAACAACCCTTCCCTGTTAAAATTTACTCTTCTTAACCAGCATGTGAAGTACTTAGCCAGTTTTTTTTCCCCACAGAAACCCAACAGAAAGGCTTTAAAGGTTTTAGGGGAACCTGATGGATGAGCCAGTGTGTTCAGCAACAGTATTTTTAAACCCACTTTATCTGTATCTTTTCCGAGCAGGCACCTGGGAAAGCACTGCTGTTTGTGCCCAGGTCCCCTCTCCTCAGTAAATTTCCACCCTGATTAACAAATGGCTTTACTTAAAATAGCATTCTTCCTCCCAGCTTCTCTCCACACCACTGTTTTGCATCTAAGCCCTCAATTAAGCCGGGCAGTGGAGCTGTAGGTATGAAGAGTCCCGAAGAACCGCTCACACACCCATGACATACTCAGCACAGTGGTCCCATCCTGCTGGGCACTGGGGGACCCTCTGAGAAATAACTAGAGAGAGATATCCCTCACGTCCCCACTCAGCAGAATGCTGTGTCAGAGCAGAAGTTGCTTTAATTATTGTTTGATGGACCAAGGCACAGCTCACATAGCACGGGCACACCCAGGACAAGCTGACAAACCAGCAGAGCAGGCATTGGTGTTGCTGCAGAGCTCTCCAAACATTCCCTCTGCCACTGAGACTCACCTTAACAACCCTCACTTCACAACCCAGAGCAGAGCCAGCCGTATTTCACCACTCCCAGACTCCACAGAGGCTCCCCATGGTCGGGGAGAGGGGTCTCGCCTCAGCACATTTCATGACTGGCAGATAATGAAATGCAAGAACTCTCTCAATGCTACAGCATTACTGTAAGAAATAAACTTTCTTTAGTGCTAGGTACTACATCAAACATAACCTCAGCTCCTGCGAGCAAAGATCCCTCGATCAGCACAGACAGGAGGGAGGGCAGGCTGCCCAGTGCTGTAGCCAAGCACCCAGTATGTTGTTCAACAAGTGCAGGTGACAAATCACCTGTTAATTAAAAGCTGATTATGTTCTGCAAGAAATTGCTACCATGTGTTCTGGGTAAATAAAAGGAGAGGCTGGGCTGGTGCTCACCTCTAGAGACCTGGGGGAGAGGAGAGAAGGCAGGAGGGGGAGCTGTGGGGCAATGGGCTCAGTGCAGACCTCTGATTTTGATTTTAAGAAAATCATATTTATTTTGTTAGTGCTTTCTTGCTTGTGTCTCAGGTACAGTGTTGTCTCCTGGCTGGTACTGCAAGCAGATATCCTTTTCTTTTTCCCCAAAGATTTTCTTATTTGAGCAGATCTAAACATCCTCTGGTGTTTCTGTCTTTCTGAAAAAAAAAAAAAAAAATGAAATAAGGAAAAAGTGGGCTGGGGCTGTTTTAGAAATGCTCTGGCTGTGTTACAGACCCTTGGTCATGATTCACTAAGGGATGGGTGGTTGTCTCCTCTTTATTTTCCTGTTTGGGCAATGGCACAAGTTGACAGATCTGAGCTATTCCAGTGTGAATGACACGCCACGAGTGGAGCTTCTCAGGACCACCTGAAGTGGGTCTGAATAACACCTACAAAAAAAGAGCAATGTGAATACAAAGCAGCATGCGTGTGTGCTCGGTGTCTGTGCATACATGGCACCATGTCTATGCACATTTTCTTTTATATGTAATAAAAAAGAAAAATGAGGTTGTCAGGAAGAAAAGACAACTGGCTGGACTTCTAATAATATCCCAGGGCAAGTTTCCTTCAATACAGGCAGTTCCTGTGCTCTTTGCCTTGTACAAACCATGAGCTGCACATACGGATGGGAGGCTTTCAGGCAGTGTTCCCTGGGGGTGCCAGCTTCTGCAGCCCCTCCTGGGGACAGCCACCTGCATCCTCACCCTGCCTCATCCGTGGCTGCTTGTGGGAGTTTTCCCCCTGCCTCCAGCCAGAGCAGGCAGCTGTGACTCGGCGAGATAGCACGCAGGTCTGCTACTTTCCACTGAGTTTCATAAATTGCATTATTTATTGTGACAGCTCTGGTTCACTGTTACTCCTCTATAATGAAAGTCCACTGTATTCATTTTATTTCCCCCTCAGCACAAATAACTATTTATATGGTGAGCATAGGACTTTCTTTTTTTAAATGTTGTGTGTTACTCCAACTATAAAAAAAGTTTGCATACTTTAATGTTCCTTAAAACATGCACCAATGGGGAAAAGGGAACTGGAAAAAATCACCCTGATGTTCATAGCACAGATGGCAGACTCAGGTTTAGCTGTGAGGATGAACTAAAGGATGAACTAAATTTGGGGACAGATGAGGGGCTGGTGTGGTGGATGCCTCCTGGGTACCATTTAGCATCCTACCTGTGTATTTTGTTTCCCCCATCACGTCTGAATGCCAAAACAGAGTATCTGGAATAACATGCAAAGTCAACGAGGACACATCTATCTGTCACAGCCAACAGTAATCACCTGTCAACCTGACCTGGCATGACATGATGTCCCAAGGTATTAAGGAGTTATCTTGTGCAACATTTTACATCAAATAGTTATTTGTCATTCAAACACTTAATATCTGCTCGCGTGATTCACACAGCAGTATTACATCATCGTGTTCATTTATCTGTGACTTTGCAAGGAAACCAATAGAGCTTTTAAAGAAGTCTCTGAACAGCATTCATGATGCTGGTATTCTGGTTTTCTCCCTTTCAGAATGAATTTTTATGTGCCTCACAGATCTGGGAAGAATTACATTGTTAGCTCATTTTAGCAGAAATCTCATCTTTTCTATCACCCAGTTACTGTAGGTGAATATCTCTTTTATTGAAGTCTCACACCAACCACTGTCTGTATCAGCCTGAGCAGAAGCTGCCCTGGGAAGGGAACAACCAGACCATACTGTACATTGGATAGTGCTACAGCTGTGGATGCTCACAGGATTACTCTTCCAGGCTTGCCACAATTTTATTTGCCCTTTTTGAAGGGCCATGGGAGAGATATCACCCTCAGCAGCAGCCACACACATTTAAATTGTTAATGTGGTACAACCCCCTCTTCTTTCCACCCTTAAAAGTAATTCTTGTTGAGACTTAAGATGGATAATTGACTGGAACTAGCAAAGCTCTTGTGATGAAAAACAAGCTGCAAGACCTAAATCAATAATATATAATTCCCCATCTTTCTCTCAGTAAGATGTTCCTCTAAGGAGAGGGGATGTAGCCACAGAGTGGATATAAATGCTGTTTCATTGCCTAATCTTGGGTACCTTACACAGTGGGATAAATTTTCATCCCAATAAAGCTGATGGGGAAATATTATTATTATTATTATTTTCTTGGTAACATGATTTTACCTGTTCAATATATATGTATTGTCTCAGTCTAGCAAAAGGTTTTATTAGAAGAGGTTTGTATTAGTCGCTGGAGTGACATTTCTGGGTATTTTTTTGTCCCTCTGCTGTTACAGCACTCCTCCTGCCTGGCTGTACTTACCTGGCCCTATTTTAGGGAAGGGAGGATTTATGAAATACCTTTTATTTTGCATTGCATATAAAATTAGACAATTTAAAACCACTTTATAGGGAAATCACTTGGGCACTTCCAGCTCCTGGCATGTCATCTCCAGCTCAGCCAGCCTGAATCACTGGCAGCTCGTTTGGAAATTTCCAGCTGGGGACTCATCCTGCACCCACGCCACTTCTCCAGGGATCCTCCAGCCCATCAGCTCCAGGATCATGCATCATCCATGCACTATGGCTCATGCTCTGAATGTAATTCTCAGGATGCCTTCATGTGGGATGTCCATTAAAACCAGCAGAGTTCCTCCTGTGTTTTATGTAAAAGCAGTCTGGAGTTCATCTTTCCACACATTAAGGTCATGTGCCACTAACATGTACACACCAGTCCTCACCTGACCCCGTAATGGAGCAAGAAAAGTCACTAAGATTTAAGTTTCCATAATTTATTTGTAATTTCAAATGCCTTTAAGCAACAAATTAACCAAATTCTTCATTATTCTGACAGAAACCAGCAATCATTTCTTTCTTTTGAGTCTGGGAGCATGAAGTTATTTGCTTTTAAAATTCAGTGCTTGCCTGGGTTTTTTTTCCCCAAGTGTCTCTATTTGGTGCCTGAGCACCCCAAATATTTACTGACTCACCGATGACAAGGTGGGAAAGGCCAGCTTCATTTATTTAGCCTAAATCCCTAGGCAATACACATGATGGGCTGCTCTGTTGCCATTTAAATATTTATATAGAGCTATCAGCTGCTTGACCCATTTCCTTCTGCATTAAAAACCTCCTCCTTGCTATAACAATGTGGCTTCTTCCATTTCTGTTGTGATTTAGAGCCAAATCCAACAATTTGCTGTGATTTGGTGGGGTAGCATTATATGTTGCCATAAATAATCCTCTGGTTATGAACTTTTCTCACCATCTGATGTATTGGTATTCTGACAAGTGTTGCTTTTTGGGAGTGAGAGCCCACACTCTCTGTGCTGCCTTGCTTTAACAGTCCTTTTGGGAAGCCTGCATGGGAAGATGGAAATGGCAATATTCTGTATTTCTTAGCCTTCATTATATTTTAATGGATTTTTTTAATAGCTTTCCTCATTGGTTTTGAGTTGTTTTTTTAATACACTTCCCCTCTGTCATTTTTTACATCTGTCTGAAGGAACCAGACACATTTGGCAGCCTCCACCCCTGCTCTGCCCTTGGCCATTTTTCATTCAGCTCCTCAAACTGATTGACAGATCTTTTCAAGTCGGGGTTATTAATGACTTGGCAGGATCCGAGTTAACGTCTCCAAAACAAACTCATAACAAACCTTCTTGCTCTCTAAGCAGAGCTCACCATACATGATTTGTTTTTTCTTTTATATCCTATATGACATACATTATACCCTCACACTTTGACAAGAGGTGGGTATTTTTTTCCCAGCGATGATGCATGGCTGCTCCAGGGGCAGGTTTGTTCCCATGGTCTGTTGCCTCCAACTCTTGCCATCTGCTGCCTCCTGCTCCTGAAAAACCCTTAAATGTGGGTATTCACACAAGACCACAGGTCTCTCCCCTTTACCATCACAAAGCCACTACCTGCAGCCTGGATGGGTATGCTGGGATTTTCACCCATTTGCACAACCTGCTTCAGCCTCAGCTCTCCTGTGTGACCTGCTCAAGTGTTTACCACTATGTTGAGACCCAACACCTGGTGACTCATTAGGTCAAGTTTGTTTTATTTTTCAAATATTTTTTATTTTTATATTAAAAAATAAAGAAGTATATATATATATAATTTGCAAAGTGTTTTAAATGTATATGATTTTTTTTTTTTAAAAAAAAAAGAGAGACAAAAAAGGTGACAATTAGGTGACAATTTTATTTCAAGAGACAGCTTCACATGCTGCTCTGGCTCATAGGCAAGGCTTTCCTGTCCACTTCTCCGTGGTTTCAGCCAAGCAGACAGCTCTCCTTGACCCTGGGCATCTGACCCAGGGGAACACTGGGACACCCCAAAGGTGTTAGCTCGGTAATAGCTCCCCAGCACCAAGAACAAGTTGGATTTCAAGTACCATTTTCCCAGCTCAGCAGTGTACTCTAGCCTGAAAATCACAAGATTGGTAAGTGCACACACCTATGCTCATTACACATCCATTAACTAAAAATAACCTTAATAACCAGACTTTGGGAAGAAACAGTAATACATACCTGTAACAAAAGTGCAGTGCACTGGGCTGCAACTCAGCTACGTCGTGATCCGAGGAAAAAGTTGTATTTGATTAATTTTGCAGAAAATGTATGGTAGTCTCTGCCTAATGAATACTAATAGAACTTTTAAAGCTCATTTACCAAATACATACAATTAAAGGACAATGAGAGGCATTACTTACAGAGCACATTCGAGCGTTACCGAAATATCTCATTTGTTTATTGCAATAATTGCAAAATAAAATACATTGATTGCTCCATATTTATAAATTCAAGAGCTATTTGGGTCTGCGTGCACTCTTCCTAATGTGTAATGAAGGTTATACAGGGAACAAGCATCTTAATGTTAAATACAAGGAAAACTCTAAAACTGCATGAAATTTGAGAAATAAGACATTGTGAGTCAGTCATTTACTCATATTCTCTCCCACCAAAGTACGCGGGCGATGATGCAAACAGGATGGGGAAGAATTTGTGGATATTTATGAGCAGGTGCTCTTCAGCTGGAGTCAGTTTTGAAAAAATTGACACCTGAGGGCAGAGTCTGCCTGGGGGATTGTGGTGGGCAGGAAAGGTGCTTCTGCAAAGTGTCTTTGGGTTTACACCATCCTCAGGCCCAAATTTATCTTCTAGATTTTTTTTTCTTTTAATACCCCCAAGAAGGTTGGGTTGCATCTGTGCCTGTGTCACTCTGGGTGGCTCTGGGCATGGCACTGAATGGTACATGGAGAACAACAACAAACATGTTGTGCTGGTGTGTTGGAGACCACCTACCTTCCCCTGAGGTCTTCCTTATGGGAAGCTGGGGAAAGAATCAAAACCATGCTGCTGGGGTGGGTGCAGGAACAAGTGTCCTCAACCCAAACCTTGCAATAAAAGGTTTCCAGTCAAGAGCCACCTGCTTCCTTTTATTGGCAGGCTTGAGTCATTTTGACATTGTTTCATCTACAAAGGCAGAAAGATCTACCATCAGTTGCCAAATGTTTTTGTTGGTTTTGTTTTAGACCAAGAAACAGCTGCACACAGAGCTCTTGGAGGCAGTGTGAGGACTTCAGTGGTTGGAAAGGGGTGTCAGAAGCTTGTGTGTGGCTGGGTCCAGGGGTGTCCCATGTGGGGTGACAGGCAATGGGCGGAGGGGATAAATACAAGCATCACCAAAACAGTAAAAAATCCCATTGCATTTAAACCATGGAGCTGAACCCCTAATACCCTGAAGAACAATTCAAAATTACACTATTTGTCTTCTGCTGAAAAACATCCACCAGGCACTTGGATTTATTCTTGGGGCTTTGGGCACATCTCCATAACATCTATCTCCCCATTAGTTTACATATTTCCTCTCTAAAGCCATGCTGTCCCCTGTGGCAGCCCCCAGCTGTGCTGGATGTGCCAATTCATCTCTCTCAGGTGAGGGAAAGCAGACATGAGTAGTTTTCAGCATCAGTTTAGTACTTTTCTTTATTTTTTAACTGTTTCTTCTGATTCCACAAATACACTGTTTTCAGGTTTCTGCTTTAAAAACCCAGCTCACCCATTTAGCCCCACACCTCATTTCCCCTAATTCAGAAACTGCCACTTGCCACTCTGTGGGAGGATCAGCCTCTCAAAACACACATATCACCCCAAAACCTCTGCCTGCCACAGCTGGGCCATGGTGGCAGCATCTCTGTGACATAGCTGGATATTGATGAACAGCCTGAGAGCCACCAGCCCATCCATAACAGCTGCTCCTGGGGCATAAGAGCTCGATAAGTCTGCAGAGCCGATGCGTGCAGCCTTCAGGGCAGGGATTTAATAACAGGGGGTTTTTTGTTCCAAGAATCATTTATTAGCTCATTACAGAACTGTTTGCTTCTCACTCAGAAACAAAGCCAACATTCTTCACATGTGTGTGTGGTTATAATGCTGTTAAACTTCATGAAAACCCCTCAGCAATTATTTGGCCCCAGGTATGTACAACTGAGGTGAAAGAAGCAGCAGCATTTTCTTGCACACCTGTGGACCTTAGGAGCCTGGCAGGCTCTTGTTGCAGCATGTCCTGGCTGGACGTGGCTCTTGGATGTGATTACATCCCCCATGGAGCCAGAGGCTTGTGCCAGGCGATCTGTGGTTTGGCCACCCACCAAAATCTGTGAGCCCTTCTGAAATCTTAAAAAGCTGATCAACGTTGCTGGGATCAGTCAGGAAATCTTGGGTAAAGCAGGAGGAAAGATTCTGCTTTGCTCTCATGGTTTGTTTTGGGCTTTTTCATTTAATTAATTCTTTTGCTTCAGTGGATTTTGAGATGGGAGTGTTGTTAGGAAATGAGAGGGTGAAGTACCGCACGTAGGGATGGCGGCGTGAAATATTTCGAGGCAGAGTGTTTCCAAAGTTCGACTGAATCTGTGAGCAGTTTCTTGTCCCCCAGATGATATTTTTTAGCAAATGTAGAATTTAAATTAGCCATAAAACTTGTCCCAGGATGAGCAGCAGAAAGCTGTGACACCTCACTGCCATCCTGGCGCATCTTGTGCGTGTCCCCACCGAGGCGCGGAGCTGGATCATTCCCATGGCAACGTTGCCAGTGCTGGACCAGGAGAGGTATATGCCAGTTGTTAAGTGGTACTGACACTAATGATATAATTAGCTGTGTTAAAAGTCATGTCTGGTAGCATCTACTTTGTTTCCAGGGTGACTAAAACACCATAAATGATTATGTCCAGCAGTGCTTCCATAGAGTGGCTGTCCCTGACAGGAGTGGGACAGAGGGTCCTTCATGGTCAATGGGCAGGAGATGGAGATGGTAAAAGTTTCCATTCTGCCTCCCAAACCAGCAAAGCCGAGACTGCCAGATCTCACCCTGACAAAGGGAGCAGCTCCAGGCTGGGACCCTTCTTCCTTGGCTTTCCACAGATAGGTGGGGTGTAAATATATCAAGCAAAAGGCTGAACCTGATCCAAACTTCATCAATACAGAAGGGAGGATTTCTAATGACTGCTAGTGGCTTTAAAATTGGCTTTTTCAGTGTCTAAGATGCAACTGTGACTGTTCTCTTACCTACTCCAGTCTTCTCACCTACTTCTTAATAAAGCTCTACAACTTAATGCTGTGAAACTGTAGTCAATTGCTGTCAGCACAAGCTACACAAAGCCTATGCCTGCACAATTTCCAGCTCTGCCACCTTTGCTTATTCTTTCAAAGCATAGACATATTCAGAGGAAGGGGTTACTCCTCTGATTCAGGGGGCAGACCACGAGGGAAGAATCAGGAAAGACTTATCCACTGTTTTTAAGCAATCTGAGAGCCCTTCAGACTGACTGCCAGCCCTCTACAAGGATTTGAAGACCTCATGCCCTTAAAGTATACAGAGCAAAACTGCTAATAAAATGTGTAATATTTTTCAAGCAGGTGGTAATGCTGTGTCCTTCAAACCAATTTGTCTCCACCATTTTAACTCCGAAGCTGTTTGCTGGGAGAACTGCTGCGCTGGCGAACACAACTGCTGAGACACTCCGATAGTTACCAGGAGGTGGCATTTCTGTGATGTATTTTTACTTTTGTGTTGTCATTGCACAAAGTCTCTGCACATCAGTGACGGAAGGTAAAGAAGCGCACAATTATTCAATAAGGGATGAATAACAAAATAATAATAATTGAAATAGCCCCATGACTTGGTATTCACAGTTGTACAATAGTGAGGAAAGAGTTAAATCCATCACATCTCAGCTCCAGCAGTGACCATGTCTGTATTCAGTGTATAGACCCATTTGCCCAGGTCGCAGCACAAGCCCCAAAGCAGAGCCCCCTCGCTCCACTGTCACAGGATCCAGCTGCCACAGTGACATTTCATTTGTCAGCCTTACTTTATAAAATAAATTATTTTCCTTTTTTGTTTAACACGAACATGTCTTGACTAACGCACTGTTATGCAAATCCAAATCACCCTGAAAATCAAAATGCCCTTAGATTACTTGCATTCTGCTATTTAACATCATTAATGGGAGAAGTTGATGAGGTTTTTTATACTTCCCAAACACTGAATTGCATTTCACCTGGTGGGGTTCCCTGTAGTATTGTCCCTGCAAAACCCTCAGGGTGAGGTGTCAGCCCAGGTATATACATTGGACATGTAGGAGGGAGGTTTTTGACATTCTGCTTGGTGTTTTAAGCCATAAGGACATCCCAGCACAACAGGGGAGGTAAAAGAGGGAGGAAAAGCAGGGGAAAAAAAGAAAGTGCCAGAAACAAAGTAAGAGAGAAGCGAACAAAACCTGTTTTTAATCTAAAGATGTTAAAAGCAAGTTCTAATAAAGACAAATCACTTGGGTTTTAAACCTGAAGAATAAAACCACTTCCCTTTTAAAAATATTTTTCCTTTTAGTTGTTTTATTGTAACTCTGCTTCATAGTCTAACTCAATAACCTTGTTGACTCCAAGGGGAGCCAAGATTTTACCTAGAGCTTATTTCTCCCACAAGTTTTTGGTAGATTTGTACTACAACCTGGGTTTGGTTTTTTTTGTTATAACCTTACTTAGAAACCATAGAACAATTCTCAGATTTCAGTTCAGAAGAGCACATAAACGTACCCCTGGATGTGTCTCCATGGGAGCGTCCCTGGAAGCCATATGAAGCGCGTGCCTGGCTGGCACATGGGATGTAAAGACTTCTTATGCTCTTGTTTCTTATAATGAGTTGAGAAATTCAATGACTGAATACATTATCTAATGAAAGGACTAATCTATGAAATAAATTATTTAGAGTTTAGTATTAGACCAGCTGTGCTTGTCCCATGCTATTAAATTTGACAACTATGATGCTGTTTCTACGGTCATCTTTCTACCTCTTGATTGAAAACATGACTGAGTGTTTGGGCTGGAACTTACAGTTTAATCAGCTTTGAAGGAAGTGTAACGAGTTATTTGTACTTTAATATGAGAAGCTGACAGCTCTTTCTTCTGATCTGATTGGGTATATAAGCCTTTCAAGGCAGGTAATGAATCCAGACCTTGATTGGAAAATGTCATTACCTGGGAATAAGCAGGCAATACAATAGAAAGAGGTGTATTTCAACATCCATTTTTATCCTTTAGGCAAAACTGTGAGCTGCAATTTCAACCTATTGCCTGGAAAATGTCAGGAGCTGATAAAACACTGGAGAAAGAAATTGTTGGCAGGAATGGCCAGAGCACTGTGGGGTTGTGTCAAGACCTTGAGCCAAGACTTGTGCTCCCAACGCCACCTCTCCTCCGTGGGGAAAACGGGATGGCAGCGGGCAGCTGCCAAGGAGGCTGAAACGCTGCCGGTTGTGGCTGCACACAAATACAGGAACATATGGGCAGCATCAAGTTCCTGACTATTCCAGAAAGCAAAACAGAACGAGTGCGAAATAAATTTGTATCAACAATGGGATGACAATATTTACAGGAAAATGAAATATAAGACAACGGGGTTCATATTGGAGGGCAGTGCTTGTGAAGGAGCAGGGCTGCATTCAGTGGGGTTTGCTATGCTGTCTGTGTTCACATACATCCAGCACACAAAGAAAACACAATAAAAAATGACATTAACCGATGTACATACAAGCACGCACTTGCCCATAAACATATATGCACGTGATCTGGATTCTCTGGAGGTCTTTTTAAATATTTTATTTTGTAAGACATAGCTGAGTGAGCAGCCTTTGAGTGTATTTAGTACGGTATTGAATTGCTTTCCATGGTAACTAATTGTGATTTCAGAAACACAGGTTCTGCAATGGTACAAGATGAAATGGAGCTGAATATGGAAGCAGCTGGTAAGAAGAAAATCACTTGCTTATGAAATAGTATTAAATGATGGAGACTGATGGAGCAGAATAAATGGGGGGTGGCAGGGACTAGCAAACACGACAGACCTCCGTTACCTTCATGTATTTCCTTAGATTCTAAATTCATCAGGAAAGTGTCTGGTGAATATTTAAGGAAAGGAAAACCCCCTATGTGGGCTGCCTTGCCATTTCCCCACTTACTGCTTCAGTAAGAGGCGGGCTATTAAAAATCTGGCTGTATAAATGATCAGGAAATGAAATTGTGGTTAAATGGTTATTACTGGTTTAAAAAACGGGAAAGCTTTTAGGAAAATTTATCATTTCTGCTATGAAAAACAGGTGAAAGAGCATGTTTTGAGCAATATTACAAAAAAAAAAAAAGAAAGAAAAAATGTGTTTCCCCAGACTGTAGGCGTCTCACCTCCTTCCCACACCCAGAGCCTGGGATGGCACCAGGTGCCCCAGGGAGAGCTGAGCAGAGCTACAGCTACACATGCAGGAAGCAAAGTGGTAAAACATTTTGAGTCAATTTATGAGTGTCACTAAAGCAGAGAGGAGATTTGCAGACTCCCCTGCACAACAGATTGCCATTCCCCTTCCCATCCTTTTGATCTCACCAGGTGTTTGACAGCAAAGGGGCTTTGGGGAACAGCTCGAAGGGGCTGGTGAGGGCAAGGGAGCCTCTCCAGCATCATCAGGCTGCCAAGGTACACCAAGCCCGGCTGCTTTTCGTCCCCATTCCCACCAGTGGCAGCATCTTTGCCATATGCAAACCGCAGCAAATCTCTTTACTGCACAGTCAACACTGCAAGAGGCTAAAAGGCAATAAATACCCAAGTCAGGAATTTCTGAGCTCTCACACTGGGCTAAAACCTCAGGTATATTCCTTCCCTTCCTCTATAAGGCACCAGAGGGTCCAACAGTGTATTGACACCCCCAGGAAGAAAGAACAATATTGTCTTGTCCTTTTTAAAAAAACAGGATTGAATTAATAAGCAGTTGTCCAGAATGCAGCTGAGAAACAAAAAAACCCACCTGACCAAAAAAACACCCCACCAACCAAAAAAAACCCAATCCCAAACCCCCCAAAACCAGAAAATCCAAGTAAGAAACCAGAAATCTAACTGTATGTTGTTCAACTGAAAGCTCAAGAGTTTGTAGGAGTTCCTGTGACCTTGGTCCAACATCACTGGCGTTGATCGTGCTCATAATCGACAGAAATCCTACAGCCTGGATAAATATGTGTTTAGATTTATGGGAATGTGCATTCAGTGGAGGTAAAATATATTTTCAGGCATATGTAAAGTCAAATCATTTGTCAAGTTAAGTATTAATTTTATTTGCCCAGCAGATAGTTATGGTTTTATTATATAAATATATATCTAGGCACTTCAAAATGTGAATGTTTGACGCAAGCCTGTTTGACAACTAGCACAGAGCCATTCAAATGAATCAAATTATATTCACGAGAATCTGGTTGTTCTGTGACCTTGTGTAGGTCTGACAGCGGAGCAGTGATATATTTGACTTGGTGGTTTATTTACCTAACGAACCATAACTGAATCTCCAGCTCTCTTGCAGCTATAATATACCAGTTTGGCTGCTAGAAGAAGTCTGCATGCTAGGATTGATGTTCAACCAGAATAATGAAAGTATTACAAGCAAACCATACATTAAACAAGAAAGTTATTTTAATGATCGCTCCCCAAATACCCAAAGGCACTAGTCAACACTGTGGACTAATGACCTACAAATTTGTGTGATTAGTACACATTTTTAGCATTACAATATTTTTTCAACAGCTTCGGATGGCACATTAAGTGAAACACCTCTTCCATCTGCAACAGCTTTGTCCTGAATACCCTTCCATTTGTTTAGCTTAACAGAAAAACTTATCAAACAAAAACTGAGCTGTAAGAATCATTCTGACCTGCCAAACTCTCTCTGCTCTCCTTTCTCCAGATACTTCTCCAAGTCACATTGGATACACACCTGTGTAACTCCGAATTTATGTTGATGTAACACCTCTAACATCAGTCAAATTACACAGCTAGAAAACTGAAGCGAGGCAGTGGTAAATCAACTCTATTATTTCCCAGATCTGCAGGCTCAGTGTAACACAACAGACAATAGAACATCTCAACTGAGGACAATTTCACATTTCTTTTACCCATTGCAAAAACCTGTGTAATGTGTTGAGGATAAAGCTCACGAATTACATTTTAAAGGAACTACCATAAAGTATCTGCTTCAAATAGACCTTTTACAACAGAACACAAAATTCAAATAACATTTTTTAGGAAAGCACTTGAAACTTTAACACTTAGGTCCTGACAACATTAGATTACTTTAAGCTGTAAACCTTAAGAAGTTTTATGTGATTAAATAAAATCAGCATTACAATTTCCAGGTATTATAATTATTGAACAGATTGTAACAACAAGATATAATTATAATGTAAACATGAAGCTCCGCAGACTGGGACTGAGAAAACTCTTTCAATTCTTTGTAGATTTATATCTGCACATAGTAAAATCAGTAACAACTGGAGAAGAGGTTACAGTATTTCATCTTACATATTGATAACAGTGTTTCGCAAGCAGCAGTCTATACAACATCACCCCCTTTTTAAGATTAGTTTACAGGATCACTACTACGTTGAAAAAAAAACCTCCAGGTCAAATACTGCTGCCAGGTATCAATATAACATTTGGAAGGAAATACTTAAAGCCATCAGATTTTGTTAATTGCCCATTCATGTGTAGATATGTGAGATTTTATATATGTAAGTATATATAAAATCATAAACCTCACTTAGCCTTCAAGATTAAACTACCTCTAGGTAAGAAATACAAGACCTTTTTCAATAAATTTAAAGGGTTTATTTATACCTGAGACATTTTTGCATATTGATGTCTTTGTACCTTTACCTGTAGGTACTCATGTAAGTCCTTTACTCTTTTCTGGGGCCTCACACAAAGCCCATCAGAGTTAGGTGGATTCTTCCTACTAACTCCATGGACTTTGGTTGAGTCCTTCCTTATCTAACCTGGATGTATGAACAGAGATGTAACAGAATTAATATATTTAAATAAACAGTTGCTGTACAAGCAGACAGGCTGGTTTATACAAATCCAGAGCTAGTTCACCATTCCTGCCACTTTTCACAAAGTCTGATTCAAAAAAGAACTATAGTCCTTTATACAGGGTAATACATGTCTCTACTTGTCGATTTGAAAACATCTTTTTAAAATATTTCTCCAGGTAATGGATCACTGGCTGTACATGACATGCTGAAAATGCTCCTTCTTGGCTGACCTGTTTCCCAGTTCTTGAGAAGATCAACCCATTTCTCCACTCAGAAAGCAAGGAAACCAGGAGTGGAGGAGTAATAAGTTGATGTGGCTACATTACATCAAGGTCACAGGCCAATGGAGATGGACTGAGAATTTCAAACAAATTTAGGGAGTTTAGGAGCCCAGTTGCTCCTGAAATTCAAGGTATTTGGATGCCTTACTCCTGCAGACTCACTGGAAAGTCCTGGCTGGGCTCAGTCCAGCTTTCAGCTCTTCAGCCCTGCAGATCACACGTGCTGAGTGTTGAAGCAAAAGGTACACAACCTACATAAAGCTCTCACAGAATTTCACAGTGCTATTTAAGCTGGCAAATACTAAACTAAATTGAAAGGTTCCCTTTGTAATCTAAACAGTTCAATTAAAAAAAAAAATCCACCATGTTTCACTCCATTTTGCTTCTGACAGGGGGAATTCCCTAGAAGTGCTTACATGCAAGTATAGTGTTATCATATCTGATAACACAGCAATTAGGATTTCCAGTTTTATTAAACATAGTTTAGCCAATGGAAAGATACTAGTGGAAGGGAAATAAAGTGTGCTTTTAGACAGGGAACTGGACATACTTGAAAAATCAGCAAAAATAATAGTACTATATTCATGAAAGACAACACAAGATGAATCAGCTTCCAAGTAGATCAGTACACCCTTCTTCTGTTGCAGCAACATTGTTTTTTGCACGATATTTTACAGAAAGAGTTGACTTTAGTGAGGATGGTCAGCAAAGTTGTCTTTAAACAGCTCTTTGTTCTACTGTACAGGCATACACTGGGAAAAAGGAAAGCTACATTTCACTGGCAAGAGGACTTCACAGACCTTAGAAATTTTAGAAACATTTGATTTAAAATAGTGGTATGTGGCATATTTCTGTGTAAAATAAATCAAACACTCTTTCCCAAGTAGCAGAAATTTCTAAGACCTGACACCTGTGGTAAATAGACAAAATGTAGTCAGTGTTTTTAAAGATGACAAGGACACACAGTGATGCACCAGTAATGAATTCGTAGTATGACACAGTGATATGTTAAGCATCAGATGTCAGAAACTCTACTGCTTGCATTTCCAGTTGGCTGTTCCAATTTTACAATCTCCTTTTCATTACTATTCCTTCTTGTACCACACTGAGCACCTAAACCAGAGGAGTTATGGTGAGAACACCTTAGATCCATCTGTCCCAAACCTGCTCATACTGAAGCAAACAGTGCACACCTCTCCAACCCTCAGAGCTACAAACACTTTGTGACCCACTGATGGAATACCGAGGGCATACGTTTCCCCTCTTGTAATTCAGGAGCTCTCTAGCATGATTGCCAACAGCATTACGACTTCCATGGAGCAACTGGCACAGGGAGGCACTTATGTGACATGTTGAAAACTTATCTTTGGTAAACACTTACAGACACAAAAACTTTTAACTAATGTTTTACTTCCTGATCATAAGAGAAATCTTCATTTGCTACTAGTGTATGTGTGCAGGTATCTAAACATATACAGAACGTTGCTAGTATAAAACATTTTTTCAAATGCCACTGCCAAGGATTTGTTTTAATTCACCTAAAAACAACACAGTCCTGGGCTTTTTGGTTTTATCCTGACTTCATTTGTAATGCATTGAAACATCTCTGATCAATAACAAATTAGCAATAGAAAGTAAGCCCTATGTACTCGATTTTCACCTTCTTTCTCATTCTATTACCTTGTTTTTCATGACCAATTTAATTGGAATAGTTGCATCACTTACAACCTTCATTATCTATGAGGCAGATCCTGGGGTTCAACGCTGCAATACTTCAGCAGCCAAATCTTTCACTCAGATCACTGGAAACTTTGGATACACAAAAATACTGAGCCTGCTCTTGGTGGGGATGTTTCCTGCTAACCGTTACTAAAAACTCCTCTGGTGAGGAGAGGGACCTCACATCTCTAATGGGAGCTGAAGAGTGATCAGACCAGAGGCTGTAAAGCAGAGCTCAAACCACCAAGAGACACCCCATCAATGTGTATTCTCAAAAGGTGCTGCAAATAAATGTTGGTGGACATGCATGGGTATAACTGATTGATGATCTACTTTAATGTACCCAGAACACTATCACTTCTAAAATCAGGAATTTCTACTGAGAGGTATTTAATTGGCTTAATTTTTCATTTACACTATTTAAATTTTGCTTAAGATTTTTTTTTAGAACCCAGAACTTAGTGCATTTCATTTTATAAAATTAGAATAATTTATATCTTTCTCTTTTCATTGAAAACAAACAAAAAAAATATAGCCCAAACACATGTAGGGGTATAAATATATCATGAATAATGACAGCCATTTCACTTATTTTACAATCTGCTTAACAGTGATTTAGACATTGATCAACCAAGTAACTTTGGCAACTTGCACAAAAATATGTCCTTAAATCAAAAGTGATGATAAAACTTGCTTTGACGAGGCCTTTATTATGGAGAGAACAGAAAGGGAGAGGAGTGTAAGAGAGGAGGAGGTTATCCTGTTCTTAAATCATGCCGCTTTGCATTTGTATGTGAAATGGGTATGGCTGGTAGATGATAGGTGGTTGTCCGTGAGCAATGTAGTAATTGCTGATGTTTCTGTCACTGATGTATGGAGCAGGCTGATAATAGCATGTTACATTGGCTGCGTTTGGGATGATATTTTGTTCTCCAAGCACTTTTAAAGCCAGAATTGTGATCATATTCAGAGTTTGTCTTCGTTCATGTCCCATGAGACAGACTGTGCTCTCATTTACAACTCCTCGCAGAGTCATCAAGTAGTCATACTTGCTTTTCTCTTCCCCAATGAAGTGGTTGTGCAGATATGACTCGATTTTCCTTTGCTGCTCAGCAACATCTGGAAAATCAATGAAGAACCTGGAGCACATGTAGCGTTCCAGAGATTTAATTTCAGCCTCATCTGCTGGCTTAAAGTCACGAACCAGGAGATTACTGTATTTAAGGAGCCCACCTCCTCTGATTTCTTCTGGGTTCCTCGTGGAAATCAGTTTGTATTTTAAGTGGTCCATTGCTTCGTTGAAGTCTCCATACATACTCTCAGCGATGACAGTCGGGTGAGAGTCTTCCTCCAGTTTGCAGTCTGTTGCTCTGTAAACATTTAATATGGAGTCCAGGATGATTTGGAAGGAGTCCACGCTAAACTCAAACTGCCGTCTGAGCGAGTTGACGAACTTTAATTCCACATTCTTGCCACTGTTGTTTGACAGCGAGATGAGACTCCAGCGATCGTGGTCAGTAGAGACTTTGACCATTTTCTGCACATAGGCATCTTTCATGGTCTGAGCAGTGATTTTTTCCTTATTAACACATTTTGGCAAGAAGTCCAATAGGCAATTGAGAACTGCTTCTTTAACAACTTGAAACTCGAGCTCACTTGGAAGTTCCACCCCAAAAATGATGTCTAGGTCCTTGTAACTGGTTCCGTTCTGCTTTACTAGGATGTGACTGGCTGTCGAACCGTTCAGGCGGATATCTCTAACGTTGATTTCCTTTTTAATGAGCTGCTCCTTTACCATGTGAATGATATCCTTCGGCTTGACATCCAGTGTTGGAAAATTTCCCCTCCCATGAATAGGTATCACCTCATCTAAAACTTGATTCAGGATTTTAATCTGATCCCAGGTGAGACTACTGAATCTGTGGTCTAAATCCTCAGTCATTGTGATACTGGTTGGCTAACTAGGGAGAAATAGAAATTAAGAGACATGTTAGAACTTGATCAAATACAAGAGAGCCTGACATTTCACTAGGTTATAACAAACACATATCTTCCTTTCCCTGTGCAGTCACAAAGCAGTTCATTTTACAGAGACACAATCCCAGTTAACGGTCTGAGTCAACCACTGCACTTGTCACAGGCTTTTAATTGAATTTTAATGCACTCGGGTTTTAATCCTGCTGAGAAACCATTGTGTTATTGTATAATCCATGACTCAAAGTAAATGAAGTAAACCATATAGACTTCATTTAAAACTACTCAAAGGTTAATAACATTAAATTCTTGGTGGTTATAATGAAACTCCAAATAAATTTCACCGTGAAGAGACAAAAGGAGCAACGTGAGCAAATTTTTCTTTCTGTCCTGCCTAGAAAGCTTTATCTTCAGTGACCTGAATACTTAAAATTACTGAAAGACCAGAAAGGTTTTTACAAAGCAGGAATGATGCAAAATGCTCATTGTTTATCCAGCCTTATGCCTTGGATGTACTTTAGTCTCTATGGATCATCTATACATGCATCCTTTAATACCACTTGTTATGGTTTAAGAACTGGATAGCCGATAATGGTTAAGCTGTTTCCACTACGTTTCTGAGGGAGCAAGGGAGTTCAGATCATTGCTGCTGAAACACTACCTGAGCACCTAAAAGAAAAAGAAAACTAAACACTGCTGTATTCCTTAATACTGTGTACAAAGAGGAGTGCAAAGCTGGAATTTGGAGGGACTGAAGTAAAGTGACTGGAGATGGGAAACTCAGGTGGTGTTCAGGTGTGATCTGAAACATCTCAGTGAGTCACCAGCCATCTGAAATAAGTGGCTTTCGGGTATCTGCCAACACTGCCAACATACTGCTGCAGCACTGAGAAATGTTTCTGCAGACAGATGGTAAAAACGTATTTTTTCAGCTAAAGCTCAAGAATAAAAGTAAGGCAAAATCATACTGAGTAATAACACTACCAAAAAGTCTACACTGTTGTTTCTTAATTAGCAGTGACTACATATGCACGTTGTCATATATTTTCTTTCTCTTGCCTTCAGATTCCACATTCTGTATTTTAGTAATTTCAAGTAACTTGTGAACTGACAAATGGCTGGGGAATATTACAGAGTTATTTTTCACATACTTCTATTATAGCTTCAGCTCCAAAGTAAACTAATCAAGAGCATACGTAATTTGAAGCACCCTTCTGGCATCATTACAAAGAATGGAACTAATCACATATTTGAAGATAAAAACACGCTTTAAAAGTTGGCTATATCAGGTCCAAAGTTGGGAGTTTAATTGCTACTGAATAGACAGGTCTTGGATTCAGTCCTATAGTTCTGGGACAATCATATTGTTCCTGGCATTGTTTACGTAGCATGTAACTCCATACACATAACATATATTTGTATACACACATCCCTGCAGGCATTTAGAAGACAGGACATTTGAACTGAATCTTTGTGAGAGCTTTTCAAGGTTAATGCTGTGATGTCAAAGAAAGGGCTTAGAGAAGGGAATGGTTGAAATTCAATCCCGTTTCTTAGCAGAGGGACCTTCCTCAAACAGTTTTTGAAAGTCAGAAAATGGAATTATCCCTAAATAAGCTTAGAAATCCTTCCTTTATTGCTACATGTTTTTAGTTATTTTAGGTCTTATTGCAATATAATAAGATTTAAAAATGACAGGGAAAGGTAATGTCAGTAAATATCTCTTTTGTGTTGAAGAGTCGTACCCTAAAATGTCATTTCTCTAAAGTGATTCCTGGATAATCTGGTGATGCTTTGTGAGTTCAGAGCCTCAATATTAATGTCTGAGAAATGTCCTATGATAAATACTAAGAATTCTGTGCTGAAATAATGCCTTCCGCTTTGACAAGTGAGGAAGATGGCCTTGAAAAGAGAGGAAGTTATCAAGAATATAATTAATTTACAGATAGACTTAAATATTTTTTTTTAATTTGCTAATTTGCTTCCAGTTTGAAACCCAGTACATAACCCTGTGCTTTCCTAGAAGGACTTTCTCTTGTTCTTTTCCTTAATGTTGACTGGCAACAAGAACAGTTTCCAGGCAATTTTATAGCCATTAGGAACCTTATTTCTTAAAGCAATGGCAACTTTATTTACTGAGGTGCTCAGGCTAATGTCAGGAGTTATTATTAATGCAAGTAAGCCTCAGTTACAATAAATCAGCAGCAGTATTGCAGCTGTAATTAGTCAAAGCATTGTGTAAAACACAAGAGATCAAGAGATGGAGAGAAGGCAACTCACTGCATGTGACCACAGCAGCCAAAGACAAACACAAGCAAGTGCTGGGGCTGGGTTGGTTAATGGGAAAAGAGGCTGGAAAACTGCTTCACTGTTTGGAAACTGGTGATGTTTGCAATGGAGGATGATCCCTGGAGGCAGACGTACCTCACTGCCCTTTGCCAGCCGCAGTGTTACGCCATTTAGGGTAACGATATAGGTGACAGACTTTGAGAGCTCAGTCTCAGCCTTCCTGAAGTCTGCCCTGCTGCACCCTGTCAAAGAATTTCTGTAACTTCTTCCAGATGAATAACTAAAAGCATTTCTTGTGTTTCACATTCAGAGTTTTCCTATCTTAAAGTCTGTACATGGACAAATGGAAGGCTGCATAAACATGTGGCAGTGAAAAGAAAGGGTTTTTTCCTCACTTCATCAGTATTTGAAACTTACTGAAACTCTCTCCTAGTGATTTTTCTCAATTTTTTGTTTATGAGATTCAAAATGTTACTATAAACTGCAATAGACCCTGACTCCTGCCTGATTTAAGACCTCTGCCAGATAAAGCACTGAGGAAAAACAGTTTTCAGGCTGTTTTCTTTTGCATATACTGGCTAGAGAAGCACAGAATAAGATGGATCAGACCTAGTCAAGTTTTGTGACATATTATCCTTATTATAAGGTTAGAAAAATATTTCCCTGATTTGAGTTCCAACCTGTCCTTGAGTGGTCACCTTCAGCTGATGAAGTGGTTGCAATGTGCAAAAATGTTTAGTTACTGTGAAATGGTCAAACATAATTTTGCTAATTTTTATTATTTATTTTTGTATTGAAACTAGAGACTCTAATTTTCTTCAGCAGAGTTTGGACCAAACAACTATGAGTTTGGTTTTACAATGATGCTAAAAGATTTAGTTAACTACCTCTTAGCACTCTGCCATACACCAGCTTCATCAAAAAAAATAAAAGCAAATCTGGCTTTACATCTGAATGAAGAAAATCTGCCATGTTAATGATAGCTTTCATATTCCACATAACTTTCATAGAAACAGATACTTAGAGTCTAGAGGACAGTCCCATCAAATTTAACTCATATTTTACCCAGAAACTGTGTAAGATTCTCTTTTTATATACTCTCTAATGTTCAAAGGGTTTGCAATGTGGTGGCATTCTCAAGCAGAATACATCTGAAATGTTTTTGTGCAGCTGCAATAGCCCCATTCTCTTCCTTTTGCTTTTATCTTCTCCCCTATCTGTCTGTTTCATGACAATTATGTGGAATACTTTAACGCTCCAATTGTCTTTACTTTGTTTGCACTTGAAATCAGTCACAAAGAGACCTTGTACAGAACAAGGAAAATGTCTTGTCAGCTACCTTAGTAGCTTTGCTTTTAGGGGTTACCCCAGAGATGCTCAAAGTAACTACTGCAATTCTTCCCTTAGATCTCTGTGTTGGTTTTGCTGCATACACATTATATACATCACTAATGATTTCCATGATATCTTGCTAAAGCTTTATTTTAATTCAAAGATATATTTCTCTATTAAGCTGGACATTTTAAAGTATTTTATATGCTCACTGACTTGAAGACTGCAGCTGGCATTAGCTCTGAAGGCAAGAATGTCAAATGTGGAAGGAGTCCCAGTCATAATTTAAATGCGTATGAGACAAGCAGAAGCAGTAAAGCATCTGGGGCATCCTAAATGGGGACATATTTAAACTGGTTTGACAGTGTTTTTCATGAGTTTTTCCTTCCATTAATGTTAATGCATGCAGTGAAGATACTGTTTATTTATCCTGTTATCACGAGATAACGCATGAGTTGCCATAAGTTTTCAGTACAGTTACCATCTAGTTACCCTGAAATAACAAATAATAACTCAAGGCCATATGCTCTTCTCCTGTGAGATAAGATTGCATGGTGTGCAAAATACACTTAAGCAGAAAGCAGTTTGCTTGAACTATGCCACAGAACATCACCTTCAAGAGCAGAACAAACAAGCAGAAAAGAAGGAGATACTTTATCAACAAAAATGTGTCCTACCTTTTCTCCAACCTAACCCAAGGAATAGGAAAAAGCAAGAGAGTCATGCACCAGCCTGCATCGCCCCTTCTCCCAAATGAAAATGATTTGCAGAGCAGTTCAATCCAAGGGCAGCTGTACTCCCCTATAGCACAAAGCTGGGAAAAGGAACTGAGTAGCCTACACCTCTACTGGAATGTTACAGGATATTGGCTCAATGAGCTGGGAGTTCTCAGGAGGGACAAAATAACTAAGGAGTTTAATTTGAGCAACCAATATGAATACATAATCCATGTTATGTCATCCTGGAGATTTGGGGTTTTTTGGATGTTGAATTTTTCCATCATGAGTCATGGCACACTTGTTCTTAGCTGTATGGGATCCCCTCATAGAACAACATTTTCAAGGCCAGATATATTATGCCTTTGTATCAGTTCTCACAACACACAAGATTCCTTCTTACATAGCCTCCAGGTTCAAACAGATCAAACCCTTGTAAATAGCATGGTATGAGGTACAGTCAGTCTTCCCATTTGCTCTAAAATACTTTAATAACTTTAATAAAAATAGGCATGATATGCAATATTTGGTCTGTTTGGGGCTGTGGTCATCACTGAGAAGTTACTGCTTGTCCTGGTTCCCCAGGCACAGCCCCATGACCCAGCCATGCAGGCAGGCCATGAGTAGCCCTGGGTCAGCTGAGAGTTCCACTCAAGGCAGCTGACTCACAGGTGTGTCCCACACCTCAGCATGCTCATTGTAAAGGGAGGGAGCTCAGGGAGGATGGGGGTTTTCCTCCTCTCCCTGAATCTCCTTGTTGGTGGTCCTCTGTTCCTGCTGTCAGCATTGAATCAGGCTGAGTAGAACCCTTTATGTTTTGTGTTGATTGTTGTTTCTGTTTTGTTATTCTATTAAATCTGTCTATACTTCAACTCATGAGCCTTTTCCTTTTTTTTTCCCCAATTCTCCTTCCCATCTGGGGAGGGAGCCTTGGGTGAGATACTAACTGCTACAGTTTAGCCCTGAGTACTGGCTAACCATAGACACTGCTTTAGGTAAAGATTATTTGTACTACTGAATGCATACTATGGGCTAACTCCTGAATAACTTTTCCAGAGAGAATGCAAAATCCCACTGACTTACCGTGGCAGAACAACTGGCAAGCATGTATTTCAGCGGAGTTAATAGGATGACTCACTGGATCCTTTGGTAAAAATATGAATTGTCATCTTGTCACTGACAAAACCACAAACCTCCCAGGGAAAGCTGCAGGGAAAAAAAACCAACCACCAACAATACATTCATTTTGAGATAAATGTTAACTACTAGTCAACTGCTGTACATAATAAATCATGCATTACAACTTGGCAGTCCTGCAGTCATAACAATAGACCTTTAAGTTGGAAATGATAAGGTAAAAGCAGTGGAAAAGCACAGAAGTGCTTATAAAGACTCTGAACTTCAGGTCATACTTAATCCTCTGCAAGGATGTTAACAAACTTGCTGTTTTCTCTATGGGATCTTGAATAAGAATTTAATATTATTAATAGACATGCAAATTAGCAGGGATAGGGTGGAATCATATAAAAAAATAGAACTAAGAACAACTCAGCAAAATTAAGTATTATGAATTGTGTAGTGGCTTCACATTCTTTCTAAAAATGCCTGTAGATGAGAGGAAGGTCTCATTTCCCAGCAGAGTAGGTTGTTGGTTCATTTAAAGTAGGTCCAGGATTCAGCCTGTTGCTGGAATTTCCACGCCCTGGGCCCATTCACTGGCCTTGCAGGGATTGAAACTATTGTTGTAAATATTTGTCTGCTATCAAAAAGGCACTTTTTGATATTTGTTTCTCATTTCAAGCACATATTGACAGCTAGGCAGCATTTTTTAGGCTTTCCTGCAAAGACCTCCACTCCAGCACACCACCTTACAAAGTTCATAACACCTGCACGAGGTTCCTTAACTCTCCTGAGTAGGTCCCTGCCCACTGTATGATTTGATAAACGTGTGAATTTACTCCTTGTTGCTGAGTTGTGTTCCCTAATCTCAATTTTTATGCTGAAAGTATATAAGCATCTGAAGAAAGATAACTTTGCAAGTATGACTTCAGTGTAAATATATGCATAATCTGCAGAAAAAGCTGAAATAATAGCCCAAGAGGGTATGGACTATATTATTCATTTTATTAAGAATATTATTAATTTTTCCTCCATGCTATGGCAGCCAGATTTTTATCACTGAATATGCCTTTTTAGTGCTGCCAGAAGCCCAGTACTTGCTTTCCTCACTCTGTGACGACTTGTCTGCTGTGCCAGGACCTGTCTGCAGTTTTCATTTGCTTTCCAACTCATGTTGGGCTACTAATTGAATGAATGCATGTTCCCTGACTTGCTCCCCAAATCCATGCAATGATGTCTCATGTTTGCAGCTGGGAATAAAGGGTTAAGTCTGGCAAGGGCTGAGCTCTGGTTAGCCTGAAAGTGAGAAGTCAGTTATGTCTTCAGTGGCAAGGAACAGAGGTTCTGGACTGCTTAGATAAAAGAATCTCAGCATGTGGAGTCTGGCTTCTTGGAGGAAAAGTCAGACAAATATATAATCAGTTACTTAAAAAAAATTCCATCATTTAGTCTTTTTAACAATGAACTATTGTTATTTCTTTCTGTGCAAGGGTGGAAGGTTTAGTGGATATATGATATCTATTACTGGGTATATCATCTTGATAGAATAGATTAACCCTAGAGTAGAATTAATGGCTTCCCCTCGTGATATTTAGGGGAAGGAGAGAGAGACCTTTATATTCTTTTTTTTGTAGAAGAACACCCATTATTATATAATATGTTCATAGAAGCAGCAGCTGAGATTGATGAAGTGCTTTGGCTGTTGGGATATTATTCTCAATGGCTGCCTTTTATTGGCTCCATCATTACAGGAAAAAGAGCATCATTTCATTATTCTGTACTTATGGTTTCCAGGATTTTTCTAACTGAAGTAAAAACAAAAATAAAAACAACTATTACCTTATGTCTCAAAGATAATATTTTCCTATTTCTGAATTGAAAATGTGAATTGTGATGATATGCATCAACAAACTCATTTCAAAGTCTTTTAGCCTTGTGTCTCTGCACATAACAAGCAAAAGACTATAATGAGAACCAGCAGGGTGTAGGAGATAACATATGGCTCTGTGCCTTGGGTTTCCCCCTCCAACATGCTGTGACATGAATACTGCTTCAGAGCACGTTCCTGGTCAGTCCTGCTTTTGGGTGTCCCTGCTTTTGGGTGTCCCTGCTCCCAGGTCCCACCATGAGGCATATTGACCCTTAAACCTATTGGGTACCTGCATCTCTTGTGCGCTTCAGTGAGTGTGGAGATTGCTTGGCCACCTCATCAGCTGACCCAGGGCATTTCAAGGTGATTCCCTTGAGTCGGCAAGAACGAGAGCCAAGGATCCTCTCCTCTCCCCAGAGATGCTTGCCTCCCCCTTTTCTGCCTGCCAGCTTCCAAAAGCAGTGCATGATTGCTCTGCTTAGCTCCTCAGACTAATACCAAAAGCTATTTACTCAAGACACCAGTGACTCAATCCGGAGCTCATTTATCAAAAACTCTCATTATTATGACTAAACTGCAGCAAAAGCAGGCAAGGTAAAGAATGAAACAATCTTCCTTTTCCATCTATTAACCATCTTCATAATTATCTCACCTTTTCAAATGCCAGAGGAAGAGGAGAGCTATGCAGCGTGCCATTACAGTCCGAATTCGGGGCTCTATCAGGGGATAGAGGGTGTTACAAAGACTCTCCTCAGAAACTCTCCAGAGGCTTCCTCCCCTCATCTACACTGAGGGAGATCTGGCCAGTTAGAAAGGTGGCAGAATGTCCCCAAGAAGCTGTCTTGTGGGATAGCCTTGGTCATGAAAGCATTAGAGGATACCACCAGGTCTGCAGTCATGTCTGCTTTGAGGTGGTTCCAACACAACACACACAGTAAATTGAATGGATTTATTTTTTTTTATTTTTTTTTTTTAATGAACATACCAAGGTAATGCTGTGCCTTGCTGGAAGCTGCATTTAGCTCATTCAGTCAATGAAATGCTTTTCTTTTTTTTACTGAATCAGTACTGAGCCATTGAAGTATCGAGGGTGGATTTTGATAGTACACACAGTAGAACAATGGATTTGGAGAGTTTTCCTTGGGGTGAGCCAGAAAGCCGAAGACAAATGCACTCGCGTTGCATAAAACCCTCTCTGCATCACTCCTGCTCTGCTCTGCATATTTTATAAAATATTTGCTATTAAGCAATTATCCTGTTTCACTCCAGAAGTATTTTTTTTCTATGGCAGAAGACATGAATTCTGGGCACAGACTCCAGGTTTATTTGTTAAGCAGCCTAAGATTCCTCTGAATAAAGGCTCTTTGTGACTGCTACAGCAAGTGGTGAGTTTAAATTGAGTTGGAAAAAACTTCTGTATCCTGGCCCAGGCATGGCTGGCATCCTCCACAGAAATGTGTCTCACAGAACTGATAATATGGCAAACCGAGGTCCTTTTCAAAGATTACAATGTCTTCTGCTGCTTGTTTATGTTATTGCTAGTGTTTATAATGTTAACATATAATTCATATTTTTATTAATTGATTTCCACAGTTATATTAGAAAGTTATTATCTGACTACATAATGCAGTAGTGGGATTTCCTTTTAATGCTATATTCCCAATTTTTAAGTTGCATTGTAAAAGTGGGGAAAAAATATGTGAATTATTTATTAACTTCAAACTATTTGCAGTATAAGAGTTTATTCTTAATTTTGCAATAGTTAAGAATTAGGATTCCCCTAGAAAATAGCTTTTTGATTACTGAAATGTTTTCTAGAGTTCTGTGATAAAGTAAAAAACTGCACAACACCACTCAAAGTACATCAGGAAAAAGAATTATGGCTGCAGTGCCAGGACCAGGGTACTGCTGTTCTCTAGTGGTGAAGGCAGCATGAAATGTCTCTGTTGAAATTCAGACAGAAGACAAAGCAATGCTAAACTGAAGAAAAAGGCTAAGGCCCTGCAGCAAAGATGTGTGTATTTGTGAGTTTTCCATCACTATCAATAATGCATAATGACCATCATGCAGATGACGACATCAATTTTTGAGAAAGACTGAGTCAAGCTTTCTATCACCAAATGTGAAAAAAACATTCATCCTGACATTGGATGTCAAGAAGACAGGACCTGCTAGATAAGCAAAGATCCAGCAGAAAGGGTAATGGAGAAGAAAATCAGCTGATGTTGACACAAATTGACATCTGCTGTACCAGTTTGTAGCGTTTCATGGAGGAAAACCATTCTTTTGTTAATATGTACTGAAGCAGGTTTTTTGGGCCACAAAAATATCTTGGGTAGAAAAAAAAAATGAAATGATGGTTTATCTGCGAGCAATTCTGCAATGTGAAGAAACCATGTTCAATTTTATGCTCAAATTTTAGAGCTATCTATGTTGTCCCTTTATGTACTGCACTCTAATTCTGCATGGCAGTAGACAATAGGAACGTTGCTGACTCCCTGTGGTATCTTAGACTCTGTACTGATGTTTTGAGTAATTATTTTTGCATGAAGATCATGGTGGCAAATGGGAAAAGTCAGACTGTAAATTCCAAATGACTTCTTTTTTTATAGGTTTGAATCTGAATGGCACAGATTCAGTTCTCACACCAGAAATTTCTCTGGTGTAAATGAGAGCAGATCTGGCCCAGTGTAGGCATGCCTGGACATCTGACTTCAGTGAGAGAAATTCTGAGCTCAATTCCACTCTGTGTGGACCATCCCTGATTCCATGTTACCTATAGTTTGATGGGGAAATTTGATGTGGAGTTTGCCTACAAATCTTGTAACTGTTCGTTGAGCTTCATCCATTAAAACCAGTGTGAGTTAAACATAGACATGTTAGACATATATATGACATTCAGGACATACAGACATCCTAAATCCATAAAACAAATTCTATCCCCATATGTAGATGACTATCAAGCTACTGAGAACTCAACAAACACTTTCAAGCAGCCCAGGGTGACACACCAAGGGCTGCTCAACATGAATGAAAGAGGCAAAGCAGAGCACAAGCTACCAACCTTTTCACCCCTTGATATGGCCAAGCACTGATGGCACAGACCAAACCTGTCCTGGAGGTGAGGAGCCCTGACTCACACCCAGGAGTCAGAGCTACAGCTGAGGACAGAGTCTGATCATCAGAGACATGAACTAGGAAGGCCATGAAACCAATCTGGATTATAAACTTTTTTTAATATGGAAAGAATTTCATTCCTTCAAGCATGAGTTTCCACTGCCAGCCTAAATGCTGCTTAACTTACTCTCCAAAATAACTCAACTCCAATGTGATTTCAATGTGATCTTTCAAGGAATTTGATCCACTTATCCCTCCCTGATTCATAGTGGATTCATAAACTATCAGAGCCTACTGCGTCAGCAGCTACTTCGGAACTTAAGCAGGAGCTGTTGATACACTCTCCAGGGCAGGAATTTAAGTTCAGGCCTTTGCTCTCAAGGGTCAATGTTAGACGTCTCTCTGGCAGCTGAATCATTACAGAGCACACAGTGCTGTATGTCTGATGCCTAATGAAGCAACAAAAGTAAATTTACTGTAAAGTTATGCCTCTAATGCATAGCTGAGCAGGGACAGTGTGGAAGCATGAGGTCAAAGGTCTGCAGCAACTGCAAATTAAATGAATTATTACCATGGTCTTCAAACTAAGCTGTGGGAATGCAAGAGAGCTAACATATAAAAGAGTAGAAGGTATAATCCAACCTCTGCTGTTCTCCCCTCCACACATCACTCCCTTATTCCTTACTCCTGGATGCTGCAGCCACAGCACACAGGAGGATGAAAAGACAAGGGAATCACATTAACATTTGTGAATGGGACATACACAAGTCACATCTGACTATAGTTTAAGGAGAACACAAGAGCATGAAGTGTGGGAGAGTCCCTGCTCTCAATTCACTTTCATCTGTTATTCATTTCTTGGCCTTTAACAGTGATCCACATCATTATTCATTCCCACCTTGTGGCTTTTTATGGGAGCCACGAACAAACTATCACTGTTAATGCAGCACGCGGAAGACAACGTGTATGCCTGTGTAGTCAACCACGCTCTTTCTGATGGAATAATAAATACGGCTAAAGATTTGTAGAGGCTTAACAGATGTATGGGATGGGAGAAAGCAGTGAGCACAGGAGAGTGATTCCCTGGTTGGGAAGACACACAACTCTGGCCCTGAGCTTTGCTTTGCACACAGGCGTACTTATTTGAAGGGCACTTCTAAATAGTTTTGGGCAGAGAATCCCAGCTCGCTGTCCGTCTGTCTGTCCTCTCCAGGCTCTGACCTCGCTGGGGAACACTGATGGTCCTTTCTGAGCACCTAGAAAAGGCCGAGGATACGTGGGCTGCTTTATGCCATCTAGACGAGATGATAGAGCTTCCAGCATCTAATTGCACAGCAAGCAGGGAATACTGTGTTTCTACTACTTCTGCTACTAATTTGGCGAGGCAGGTCTTGCCCAAAATTCAAGAAGTTTTTAGGATTCGTGCAAACGACTGCCCGTAGTAAGACAGAGCTCACGTGCAATGAGAAACTCCCCTCCACCCCCCCCAAGCGCTGCCAATTTGCCAAACTGCTCTTTTCCGAAGTTGACAAAGTTTTTTTTTATGGAAAACGCCTTACGAAGAGAGGGGAAAGGCCAAACCCGAGGCAGTCACTCCAGGTTTCACCAAGTTTTATAACTAAGACCAACCGCTTCCAACGGATCGGGCACGGACCGCGCTGCCAGACACCCGCTCCGTGCCTCGGTGACCCCACACCCGCACACGGGCCGCTCCGGCAGCCGCACAGCACCGCCGAGCCCCGGCGCCGCTGCCCGACCGCCACCCGCCGCTCCGCCCGGGACCCCCCGAGCGCGAAGGGCAGCCCACCCCCCCGGGGACACCCGCCGGCCCTGGGGGCGGCTGAGGAGGGCGACGCGGCGGCGGGGACTCACCGTGCAGGCGGCTCCCGTCCTCCACCGCAGGCCGCGGCGCTGCTCCCGCAGCCCAGAGCCGCCGCGGAGCCGGGGCCGCTGCTGTCCGCGGCCGCCCTGGTGCTGAAGCGGCCCGCCTCTCCCTCCCGCCCCCAGCGGCCCGCCTCTCCCTCCCGCCCCCAGCGGCCCCGGGCGCGTAACGCAGTGGCCATGGCGACGCGCGTCACCGCCCGACGTGGGGCCGCCGCCGCCGTGGCTCCCGGCAGCCGCCCGCGCTCCCGCCCGCCGCCTCACGGGGGAGGCCGCGCGCCGCCGCCTCAGGCCGCCCCTCCTCGGGGGAGACCCCCGGGGCCGACGGGGTGTGAGGCCGGCCCGGCCGCACGTAGCGCCTTTCCCTGCTCCCTGAGGGCCTGCCCCAGCCCTGAGGGCGGCTGCTGCTCGGGGAAGGCCCCAGACACATACGGGGTCACACTGACAGGCTTTCCTGGGCAGGATGCGGGCCCCTGAGGCAGGGAGGGGACCGCCACCGGCTCTCGCCCTTCACCGCCGCAAACCCACCCGTCCATCTCCCTTCCCAACCGCGACGGGACGGGAAAGCCACCCCAGCCGGGCTGTCCCAGCAGGACACCAGCGGTCCCATCAACCCAGCACCCAGGGAAGGACGGTCCCGTTCACTGCAGCCTCCATTGACCCATTTCTCGTTAACACCGAACAATGTCAGAACAAAACTTCTTTGGCTTCCAGATCCTTCCTGCTCGAACAGTCTGAGGGTTTGACCTCGTTATGTGTATTACGGGAGCACTAGGGAAGCACAGGCAAGGTCAGGCCCTTGCCTGGTTATACACTGGAGACAGACAGACAGACAGACAGATATACACATGCTGTGCATATCTATATCTATATCTATGAGATATATGGAGAGCAAGAGGATGTAACGTTGCCAAGGGAATCTAAGCAAGGAAATCTGAAGTCTCAGCAATGCAAGGTGATTTAGCTATACTTACATAAGAAATCGAAGATGTGAGCACCAGCACCTGCAGTCGGGTCACTCAAACCACCAACTTCTGCCTGACCTGCAGCAGAGTCCTTCCCTGTTGCTGTTGGACCAGGATCTCCCTCCATCACAGCTCTATACACATTCCATATGCTCCTTTACATGCAATATGTGGCATCACTGACTCAGTTCTAGTTTTAACTGACAGATTTAGAAAACCAGGCTTTCCAACTAAAATTTACTATCTTGCATCACTTAATTGGCTGGCTGGAATAAAACCCTGCATGGGATGAGGTTATGGCATTTGTGCCTTTTTCTCTCGCTTCCACTGTAATTCTAAACACTTTACATCTGCTGCTGTACGGTGTCTAAGTACACAGAACTAAAATGAGAGATAATTTACTTTACCGTTCTGAGAAACGATGCCAAATAGGTAAGCCATGATTATTTTTGAAAAACTGCAGATTTAGTACTATGGTGACTCATAACAGTGAGCGCACCTTGGCAAAAAAAAGGTTATAAAAGTATTTTAAGCTGCCTTTTATCATAGGCAAATATATAATAACCTTAAATAGCTGTGTCTGTACTTATAACACCCAGATGCTTCTAGGCTGGCTCTTGGGTATGGCGCCTAATTAAGATTTTAACCTTTTATCTCAAAAGAATCCGTGGCAATGAAATACGACCCTTGCTAAACATAAAAATCCCCAAACCAGCTGTTATTCTTTAGGGCCCTTAAAAACATCTTCAATGTCTCTTTCCTCTTGAGAATACTTTTATGACTCCACTGATAGAGCAATTGCAGCAATTACAAAGCACTTCGTAATTGAAGAACCCCGCTCATGAGCCAACTTGATTTTACATCATAGACACCAAGTTAGTTTATATTAGTTTATATTCCTAGTTGTCAAAAGTATTTATATTTAAATGAGTTTATATTGTTAGTTTATTATTTAGTTTATTATTTAATTGGTTTGATATTTGTTATTTATAATTTTTTATTGTATTAGTTTATATTCCTAGTTATCAAAATCACAATTAAAAAAAAGGTGATGAGACTTTTGTAACTTGCAGACCCTCATAAACTCCAAACATGAACTAATTCTCAGTTATAACATTTCCCAGGTGCCTGGTTTTGGGCTACCACAGCCGAGCTGGAGGCCAGTGGCCCTGAACAAGCAGCACACTGCCAGAGAGATGAATGGGATGGGAGCGTGCATACTCAGCCTGTGCCAGGATGAAGCCCACAGCTCTGCCCAACTATTGTATGTAGCTACTGAGTGATTAATTGGGCAAATTAATTAGTTAATGGCTCTATTACACTTTGAAAACAGTGAATTACTAAGTAAAATCTACGTATCTTTATGGCTTTTTTTCCACTCTGTATCACTAGGTAATTGCCAGCACCATGGCACAGCTGGGTAAGGGGATAGTGTTTAATATACAGAGAAAAGCTTCTGTTCAGTGGCTGACAAACCTAATTTAATGTCAGGCAGGGAGAGCTGGATTTTCTTGGAATAGTGCCTTTACCTCTCTGCGTATTTTCGGGGAGGCGGATGTAAATCTGTGCCATCGTGATGTCACTAGGCTGCTGTGACTGGCCACAGGCAGGCAGGCCAGGGACATAAGCACAGGGCTGGCAGCAATATATTTTTCAACAAGTCAAAAAGTGCCAGGAGACTGAATGAAGGAGAAGGACATCTATATGATGACATCCCAGGGCCACTGAGGTTGCTGGGACTTTTCCTACCGAGTTCAGCAAAGCCAGGATTTCACCCAGAGCACTTTGGTTTGGAAATGAGGATTTTAAAGGTAACCTCTCAGGTTTCCTCTACCAATGCGATGTTCAAGAAATGCTCTCTAAAGCCTGGCCTCTTGCTGCCTCCTCCTACTTTGGCCCTAATTCAACAAAGCACTTAACATATGCATAAATACATTTCTCATCAGCAAAGCTTTTGAGCAAACACCTGGTTTAAAGATTTGCTTATCTCTAATTTGTTGGTTAAGAAGTAAGGTATTACTCAATCGGAGTAAAAAGTGGGATCATCTAGCTGTAAATCCTTATCATTTGTATCATTTATAACCAGAGCTTAGTCATCTTTTGACCAGTGACGCACAGCACTGATTTCTTGCTGAATAAAATTTTAGAAGCACAGCCAATTTTTCAGAGCCTTGGAACTGTGCCCTTTATCGGGTTTTATGAATGCAAAGCTCAAGGTCCGTAGCATGCAGTGGATAACCTAATACAAGGTCATGTTGTGCTAGAATAACAGCACCTAAATCCTCAACGGTGACGATGGGGTCTCGCCCTACTTTCAGATTTTATCAAATTTCATAGGGATTTTGATGTGCAGAACAAGTTCAAACTGTGATAGCAATAAAGGCAGTTGCAAAATGTTGAAGATTAGCGAGCTTGAAACTGTAAAGGTCACATCCTGATCTACACTTCCCAAATTCTCACATGTATTTAGATCTGAGATATCCTGCATGTTTAGCTCTCCACTCTGCAGTTCAGCAGAGTGGAAGAAAATTATCTTTACCTTTGGAAAATTCCATCACAGGACTACATTTTCCTTCCAAAACTCCAGAATTTCATGTCATGAATGATGCATATTCTGTCTCAAAGGAAATCATCTTAGAAAAAAAAAATCCTCATGGCCTTAATTTTAAGTGTATGCTTCTGAGACAACATGAGGGGGGAAAGAGGTTAACTAAGCATCCACTTTTGCGCACACACACACACAAAAAGAGAAACACAACCGTAAGAAATTTTCCATTCCAGCCTGCCAGACTGAAGACAGCAATTGCACACAGGACTGCCAGAGCATCACAAGCTCTTCCTCTCATCACCGGGTGCCTTGCATTGAGCGCTTGGCCAGATTTTGGAAGGAATTTATACTATCCCTGCCTGTTTTTTCAATTTAGTAGCCATAGCGGGAAAATCGGATCTTACTGAGTAAAAGTACTGAGAACTAATTGATGTGCAAATTTCTCTTAAAGGAAGTGGAAGAAGAGAAGTCCACTGAGGTCAGAGTTTTTATAGTTCTTGTTACCTTTTATGGAGCTCTACTCTTAAATAAGAAGAGACTTGTTAAGTTTATTTATTGCCTGAACCTAGAAGTGGAGAATGCTTTCATTCATCCAAAAGGTCTCTGAAGACAGAGTGCAATTTACTTTTTCTTCTGCCATTGGTGCTCAGAATGAAAATGAATCAAAATAATCAAAACCACGAGATTAGACTCTTTTCCTGTACTGATGCTCAAGCTCTGATCTGTATGAAATAATTTCTTGACCTTTGGCCAGAGAGGAAAAAGTTTAAAAGCTCAAAATAAGCTATAAAAATGACCATTAAAACATTTCCTCAGGAAATCTATTTAAATGCTGATGTCATTTTCTACAGTAACTACTTCAATCTGAAATAGTTTAACTGTGGGAAACTAGAAGGGCACTGTCAGAACCCTAAGGAGAGGAAGGTTTGCTCATGTGACAGCAGACAGACTGTGAGATACACTGGAGGGGTAATGCATGTGCACGGTCCCATGTGAAAGAGATGTAAAGAAGACCCTGCTCCAAGATGAATGAGCAATCTGAGGAAAGAGGTGTCTCCCTACTCTGTAATTTGAGGTGGATCCTGGGACATTCAGCAAGCTTTGCTTGAGCTGTTCAGTGTCGGAGAAGCTCACATAAGCATAGAATTTAAATGAAGAGTTAATAGTCCAACAGGTGAGAAGCTGCAGAAAATCCACTTGGCATCATGAGTCTCTAATGGACTGAAGAAGAGGCTTCTATTTCAAGACACAGAGTGGTGAATGTCAGTTTACTGGGAAGCCAAAGCAAACAGGAGAATATGTGGCCTCATAAATCTGGTTATACTTCCAAAAATATACTGTAGGAACATTAGATGCTACTGGGAACACATATAGTAGAGCTAAGTGCTCAGCAAAGCATGCTAACCTAATTTCATCATTACAAGAAAGAATAAAATCCTGACTCATATTTTATGAAAATTGTTATGGTGAATCAGCAAATTACTTCTGTTTATCTCCTCCAACGTCAGCACACTGAAGTCTGGAGCAACTTGAACTAATCTCAGGGCACTTGTAAATAGAATATATTCAGACCAGCTGAAGCCAGGCTAAATGGAAACAAGCAGTAATTTGTCATTGACAGGCAGCTGGGAATCTCAGAAAAATCCTATTTCCTGACTGTTAGAAGGAAAGACAGGCTCTGTGTGTGCCTTTCACCTCTCATTCCTGTATCAGATCCCAAATAAAAATGTTTACGCATAACATAGCCATTATAACAAGATCTCCCTGTGTGGCAAATGCTGCTGTTTTTAGATATATGCCCATTTATACACATCCCTGTGGTGGTAGGGATGAAAATAAAGCTGCACAGAAATGTATAACCTGATCTGGCTTGTTTAGCTGCTAATCCAATCTTCTCTCCTAGTAAAGCTCAAATAATTTGATTGTGTGTGTAGGACATTCTGGAGCACCTGAGGGGGTGAGAATGAAATCCTGCCTAAATACTGTAGATGAGCAGAGAAACTACTGAAATGCCTTCCTGCATCAGTATTTAAACTATGTCATGAAATTCTGCTGGTCACCTTCAAATCCAGGTGGTTTTCTGCTGCAGGGCTTTCCCAGCCATCCCAGAGCCCTTGAGAGAATCATGTGAAGCACAGCAGCACAACATCCCTCTGTACAGACTGCTTCTGCACTGGGGACTGTTCCACAAACCTGGACCATGCACTTCAGCTACAGACTGAAAGCAGGAAACATCCCCAAATGTGGCCACACCTGGATGCACACCTTGCCGAAGATTTCTTGTGTGCTCATTTGTGCTGCTGTAACAGCATTAACTGGCTGTAAATTCACATTATCCACTGAAAGGCTTCTCTTGCAAAAAAAAAGATCCTTGGGCACCGCAGGACGTCATATTGTCTCAGCCTTTTTCTGTCCTCTGTCACAAAGATTAGGAGCAAGACTAAAGGTCTCATAAAAATGCCATGACTTCTGAAGAACTGATGGTGACTTTCCAGGACCTGTGGGCTCATGACTCTGGAGTCAAGCAGCCTCTTAAACTTCTCTTTCTACAGAGGGACAGAGGAGGAGAATATGATACAGCCCCAAAGGGTACCTGTGCAAAGAGGCAGCAGTAAAAGCAGGCAGGGAGTACAGGAAGGCATACAAAGAAATTTGGGGGAGTGAATGATAAGGAAGGAAACATCTGCTGATTAGAAGATGGCTTGAAACAAGATCTGAGTAATGCATGTCCTAACTGCTACTTTGTAGGGAAAGGGGGAAAAGAGTGAAGAATTCCCCAGCTTTCCCTGCAGGCAGCAGAGGAGCAGGGCAGAGGCTGGAGGCCGTGCCCTGGCCCCAGCCCTGGAGCAGGCTGTGGGTGACGATGGCACTCGTGCCGGAGTGACTGCACCATGATGGAGCAGGCGGTCAATCGGAGGTGACAGGTATGCAGCTGGGCTGCACGCACTGCCTTCAGAGCTCAGCTGCTGCTTCAGTGCATGACGCCAGCAGCGCATGAGTCACCCAGGGTAGACAGGAACAACATTAGTAGTTTCCACATTTACAAAGTGGAAAAAGCTTAGATCAGATTTCATGGTATTTTTAACAGAGAAATGGCTTAGCGAAGCAGCAAGGCTCTTCAGTAGTAGTCATGTGCTACAAAGAATTGTTTCACAGGCTTTGTATGAAAAGAGCTATAGTGGAGCTTGATATTATTATTTACTATGTTGTGCGATAATGTAGCAATCAAAAAGAATGACAAATACAGAGCAAATGTGATTCTTTTAGAGAATAAATCATTCTGACAAAACTGTACAGAGAGTAAAGATTTGTTTTGATCATCACTGGCAAAACATCTTTTAAATACTCAGTAAAGCACAGGCAAGCCTGGTAGCAAAACTCACTTCATCTCTGGAGCAAGAGAGTAGTCACATAGGCTTCTTGGTGGTATCCTGTCACAACATCCTAACTCGCAAGCTGTCAGCTCCCCCCGGCATCAGAAGTGTCAACTGCAGTGGGGTCAGTGCCAGCTGTGTCGAGACTCCTTGCGGGACAAGGAAACTGCCAGCACAGCCCTAAATCTGGGAGAAGCTTATTAGTTTCTGCTGAGGTCTAAAATGTACAGCATGGAGCAGTAAGGATCACATCTGCTGCATCCTACTGCTCTGCTGGGGAAGCTGGAAGAGGAGAAGGTGAGGTTCTTCTAGGCCTCCTGCATCCCACTGTCTTTTCCTTGCTGAAAATGATAAGGAAAGGAAATAAAGGATCTTCTCCTCTGCCCTGCACATGAATAATGTGCTGGCCCTGCAGGAATACAACAATCCTTCTCTTTCTGAGCCACATATCTACCTCTTCCTTGAACATGAGAGGGCCAGGCAACTCAGGAGACCTCTTGCACTGGGGCCAGCATCTTCGTAACTCCTAGCAGAGTTATCTCTTGGACATTTTGGATCTTTTAAAATTGGCACTAGGCTAAAAGGGCAGCAAATACCAACTCACGTGCCAAAGTGGCAGGGGACAGCTGGAGCTATCTCCAGCTCAGTGGGGCACTTTGAGCTGCAGGATGGGGCAGCTGTAGCACAAGTCAGGCTACGCTTTTTCTTCCCTCTCTGGTCTTTTCCCAAACCATGAGATATCAAATCAGGGCTTCCTGCTCACCAAGGCCTCCAAATTTAAAACTAATATATTGTGCTGTGCAGAAATGAAAGATCGGTTATGTTTGCAGGCAATATTCACAGCTGTCTTCTTACAGGTTGCAACCTGTTTTGGTGAAGCTGACAGAACTGTAAAATAGGTTTACTGCTTCACCCAGCAAGAAAGAAACCAACCATCAAAACTTAAAGAGCTTGAGAGGGTAAAGAGACCAGATGCTCTATCTTTTCATTGTAAGAATTCCTATATGATTTCTGAGACTAATCATGCAGCAATTGCTTTATGGGGAGCTGGCAAGTTGGGTTAGGATGTCCTTATTTGATTCATCCATAAAGATTCATGCTTTTCATTGATCCCCACCAGTGCCTGTCAGCACATAACAGAAATCTGCAGCTTCCTTTAACAAGCAGAACAGTCCTACAAAGAGGCTACATCAGAATACTGGAATCAGTAAAAAACCCAAAACTGACTGTTAAGCAATAATGCTTATTTCTAAGGGAAAAGGATAATCATAATGATGAAGCTATCATGTCATCTGTGAGGGATTTTAGGAGGTGCTGGCACAAGCCAGGCTGACCTGTGCTGTTTCATTAAGCAGAGGTTGTCTGAAGCATTGCTGACCGGTCAGAACCTCAATACCACCATGTGCCCCGAGCAGTTCCTGAGCAATATATTGTGTTCTGGTGGATGCAATGGGTGTATTTGTTCATTTGTTCTTATATTGCTTCCACCTCCATGTATTCAGAAACTCTTGGAAAAAAAACAAACTCCTTTGGAGGAAAATTACTTTCAGCAAAGGATCTGAAGGTGGATGATGTGAGCTGCATCATGTAAAACACTGTTTTGTCTTCTCAAAATAGCAGTTTTAGTAGCTCAGAGAGTCCAAATAACCTTCCAAAGCTCAAGAGGTACAATTGTAACACAAGCTTTCTAATAATACAGCAGCATAATCCTCAGGCCACTGAAAAATGGTGTGATAGTATGTGTGATGACCACAAGGAAACACTTCATAGAAAGCTGAAGCCCTTGGAGTATTGTTTAGGAATCACTTGAAATTAAGGTTTTAAAAGCTGTTCTTCAAAAACTAGTAGTAAACACCATCTGGTGCGTAACTTTTTACATAAAAATAAATTTGGGTTTTATTGCCATGAGGTATTGCTTTTTACCTGTAAAGCAAGCAAACACAAAAGTTGCTCAAGATAATCCAAAAGAGTCCAACTAAATGGTGCTATGTTTATCATATCTCTGCAAGATGAAGGCTTGGGATTTCTGTCTTATATATTGTAAGAAATCTCTAGGATGTTTTTGAAACCACTCAGCATTTCATTATGCAGGAAGGAACCACTCATATCAACACCAGCTGCATTGACATTGTAAAGTACACTTTGCTTTTTCATATAGGTATTTTCTTCCATAAGGTGGTTGAAAAAAAAAAGGTTGATGAAAGCAAGGATCAAAAGCTTATGCAAGCTGGATTGTGTTGGTTTGTTCTTTCCATTACCATGACATTAAGGCTGCCTCGAGGATGAGACGCATTGAGCACAGCTCTGATTAGAGGTCTCTCCCCATGGTTACAAAACAGATTTGTAATGAAGTCTGGGAGAGTACGAGACAAATAAACTATGAATGGTGCTCTCCATCCCACACTCAAGTCGTCAGATCCACTGAGCATGGGATGGAGAGTTGTTTTACCAAGCACAGGTCACCGTGCAGCAGATATGGGTGGCAGGACTGGCCCCTGAAAGTGCAGACAGGTCCTGTAACACGTCCAGCCTGCACATACCATGGCTCCACTGATGTGAACTGTGCTTGTCCTGCTGCTGTCAGGTGTCCAAGGATGCGGTGGTGCCATGTGGATGAGCAAAGGCTGTGCTCTGCATGCTTTCCACAGAGGACAAAATTTAAATGTGCTGTGTGAGAAAACCCATACCCATACAGGGCATCAACCAATCTCAAAATTATCTTATGGATCTGGGTCTGAAGATGGCACTGACAGAGATTTCTGAGGTTTCACAGACACTAGAAGCTGAGGAAATCACTACCTCTGAAAAGCCAGTCCTGAAGGATCTTTGGGTCTTTTCCCAGTCTACCCTCTGCTCTGCCAATCATACTTCTGCTGCAAAAACTACGGCTTTTTTTTTAAGAAAACCAATTTTATCTGTCTTAAAATTGATTTTAGCAATATATAACAATATCTTTTTTCCCCTTGAGCAAATATTTACAGTTTAAAAATTACCGAAGCTTAAAAAAACTGGCTAATTTAGTCAGCCCAGCTTTACAGTGTCATTGGCCTTGCAGAAGTAACAGGTAGCTGGGAAAACATCATTTCAGCTGTGAAAAAAAGGGAAAAAAACCCTAAAAGTATTGCATATGATTATTTCTCAAAAGTCACTCAAAATAAAATGCAATAATGTAAAGCAAGGACACAAAAATATCTTCTTTGAAAAAATATGCTATTCCAGATAAAAGCTTTTGTGTCTTGCCATCTCCGTGAGCCTTTGGAGGTCTTTGTCTTCCTGCAAGGCCATGGCTGAATTTAACCATAGCTACACAGCCTGTTAAGCTGGCAGGAACATTCCTGGGTATTGTATTGATTTATTATTGAAAGAAACATTCATTTTTTAAAATAAATAAGTTTTCATTTTTTATTTCTATGCAGTTTCTTTTAACTGCCTATCTCCTCTAGTCTTTTTCCAGAAGAAAAATCACTTCCCTGCCACATTAACTGGGTGTAATTTTCTCCTTAAATCTGTCCCAGGCTTCTCATTTGTTCAGTGGTTGACAGACTATTTTCAAAGTCTAAATATTAACCTATTTAAGAAAAGAAATGAAACATTTTGGGGAAAAAAAAACAACTTTCAGATCTTTTTCAGAACTAGAAGTCTATTTTCTTCAATATGTTTCTGATTTGAGTTAAACCCCATGTCCTTATTTTAAATTGACTGTCAGCATCCCATTACAGAACACAACCATTATGGCTCAGTAGATGGTTGTGTCAGTCTTACTGGCAGAGATAAGCTGGAAATGAAGCTTATTCAGTAAATTCATGGTAACAGAGCAGAGGCAAAATAAAAATATATTAAAAAAAAAATCACTCCAGTGATGTAGAATCCCTTGGTTTTCACTGTATCATTGACTTCCAAAAGATCTAGCTTAGATTTACACCAATTCTTCTGAAAACTACACGATCGTGGCAAGAACATGTATCGTACAGGCTGCACGTAAGCACAGCTTATTTTATTATACCACTGATGTGACCCACAAGCAAGACCCTATAGCCAGAACAAGCTGTGGAACAAGCTCTGGGGAACAGTGAGCAGCTCTCAAGGGCCTGAGCAGCCTTTCCAAATGTTAGCAGGCGGGTTGTTCCTCGAAAAGTCCATTTCCCATTATATACCTTATGTATATAAATTATTTTTTTTCCGCCATTATATACCTTATTTATACTTAAAAAGAGTGACCTGTTTCATTTTCAAATCAAGTACCTTGCTCTCGTGGGCCTCAGAAGTAAAGAATCAGATAATTAATGCCAACACAGCACCCAGGGATTTGGGGGGTTATTTGTTTGCTTAGCACTCATGCTATGTACACCAGGGTCTTCTGATTAAATCTATGCAGCTTGTTATTAATTTAATACCAACTGTGACAAAATAAAACTCTGCTGCATGATCAATTTGACTCATAAGGCACAGGAACTTCTCTAAGAAACTCTTAGTTTTGTCCACTTTCAGTGGCATCTTTTAAGTCACAAGATTACAGAAATATCACTGCGAAAGAAGAACCGGTACTTCAGTACTGAACAAAGTGACACTCACAGTGAGTCACCATCACTGTCTCCTCATTGTCTCCTGTTGTTGCCTTATACTAATAGCAATTGTATTGAATAATGGAAAAGCTTATTTTGTGATTCATGATCACACAGTATGTGGTGCAAAAAATCGCCTAGATTAACAAGGCTTTTTATATCCATAGGTACATGTCCCCCTATAGTCAGAACATCTGTGTTTATCCAAGTATAGAAAGTGGGTAGATCTATATTTTGCCACCAGCTCTCCACACTGAACTAATTGCACTTTGTCGTTAACTCTTTGAACTTAACTTGCTGCAGTTGCCAAGCATTTGCAATAGGAATTTGGTGTGTCACCAACATTTTGGTCCATCAGTAATTCTCACAGTTTCAGAGTCCACCTGCGGTAATGAATATTGCTGCAACTGGAAAAGCAGAGTAGACAGTGGGCAATGAGTGCATGTTCCTGTGCCAGTGAACCTCCATCAGAAAAGGCTGAGAAGGCCAAGCTGCCTGGCTCGCCCCAATGGCTAACATCATTCAGCCTTCTGGAGCCAACTGCTTTTGCTTCAGAGATGTACAAACACATTGGTTAGCAAATATCCCTCATTCCCTAATGTCTTCATAACTTTAATATCTTTCTGCTATATGTAGAATTTAAATACAACGTGAGTCAAATCCTTGTATTGCTTTTACTTGGCATCTGCTAAGAAAATTGCATTTTAATTACAACAGTGTTCTCCACAGCATTACTTTTAAAGTTCTCAGAAATGTTTGTATCATACCTAGATTTGCTTCTTCTAATATTCTCTCCCCTGAATTCCTTTTTAACATTTACTTTCTTCTGTGCATCATGCGTGACTGACATCAGGAATGACTAAGGGTACAGATCAATTATTGTGATTAAAATTGATCCTCTCTGCAGCACACTCCTGGCATCACAGTTCACAAACCAACATGCAAGAGCTCATTTGGCTTGGTCTTGTAACCATTACACATGGTGAAAGCTTCATTGAGTAGAGCAGAATTATTGTTATGTCGAAATTACAGTATTTGATCATCAGGAGAATAAAAAGCAAGCTGTGTTTATGTACTTTATACCTAGTGGTAAAGTCGTATTTGGTTTTGAAAGCACTTTAGAAATGAGCCATTTTATAGCAAGAGCCAATGTTTGGAGGTTTTATGCAATATGGACCTCAGGTATCATGAAAATAAAATGTGCCTTTGTTTCCTTTTACAAAACATGAAGAGTAACACCAATTTCTGTAGGCTTAGCTGAAAGGCATCAAAGAAATGCTGACACTTTGCATTGATGAGCTCAATAATAAACAACTGACCTGTGGCAACTGCTATATTGGTCTATATCTGCATGTTAAAGCACATAGAAAGGGAAAAAAGAGATAGCAAAGGAGCATGATAAATAAAGAATAAGAGCAAGAGAAAGACTGAGCTGAAACACCATGGACAGAGAGGGAGAATTTTGTTCATGTAATGAATGTTTTAAACCTCATTGCCTCATTCCAGTCCTAAAAGCCATCACCACCTGTAAGTGTATGCATTAAAATGGCAAATCCATATACCTCCATCGTGTCTGGAAATTGAATTCTACTGTAATCCTTCAGCACTCCCATTTAATAATTCTGGGTTTTTTTCATATTTTCATTTCACTTATTTTCTAGCTCATCCTCTTGTGCATCTTAGTTTGCCTGGTTTATTTCTCCAAAGTTCTATGGGGGAGCAACATATAATTCACAAGTCAATAAAATTTAAGGAAAAATAAGTATTTGCTGCATCAAAGATGAGATGGAGATTGTGTAGGAGGGAAAGTGAGGGGAGGAAACAGGAGGTAGACATTAAATAGCTTCTTTTGGAAGAGGTTTGAGAACTGAGAGTAGGTAACTCAGAGTACAAAATGGCTGAGGGTCTAAAATAGACATATCAAGAATTCAAATGCAAAAAGCTGGAGGAAAGCATTCAGAAATAGTGGCTGTGCAGGGTGATCTCAGCCAAATGAGAAGTAAGCAGTACTGCAAATCTATGATCGATTTTAAGCAAGGTAAACTGCTTTGTTTAAAACTTTATTGGCTGGAAAAAGCCAACAAATGTGTCTTCATCTTTCAAAAACACAGGATACAGCAAACTCCTCCTCATTTTACAGAGGCAGAAGGTCTGTACCGATATTTCAGAGATTAGTCAACAGCTTTGTTCATTTCAAAGAGCAGGTCATTCAGATGCCAAATAACAGTGACTCAAACATCAGAATTATCACAGTTCCTTTTTCCTAGATGAGACAGGCTGGGGAGTCTTAGCACTATTGGGAGTTACCGTTTAGTGATGTCTCATTCAGCTCCCTGCTGCCTTCCACCTGTGGTGCTCTTGGGGTCTGGCCATCGTTGTATTCCTGGCATCAGGGATGCTGCTAAGAGGATGGAAAGGAAGCTATGAGTCTTCTTGCCTGCAGGGCAAGCTGCCTGTGCCAAGGGAGTAAATTGAATCCAATTGATAACACAACTAATATGAGTTTGCATTCACTGGAAGACTGGGCATTTAAGATGTACTTACTTCTTCCAGTCCCCTTCCAACCTTTTAATCTGGAAAAGCAGCACCACACTGCTATCCTTCTAATACAAAGAGTTCTTCCTGCCTTCTAAGAATTGGGCTTTTACTTGGATCTCCAATTAAATAATAAAAACCCCCAAAACCTTAAGCGGTTATGAAATTCAGAAGCAAATTCTCAACTCTGTAGCTTTTGTGCAAATGCTCCAACTACAATGGCAGCAATGGAATTACCTTTGGCTGACAGCAGTGCAAGGAGAAACAGAAGTTGCCCCATTTTTGCTGAGGGAAAATGTATCCATCAGAGAAGACTGAAATGGTATGAGGTTCCCTCTGCACAAGCCAGGGAAGAGAGAAGGCAGCAGTTGCTAGCAAGAACTGGGGAAAGGAGTCTCCCTGTCTTCATATGCAATGAAGAGTTGTGTTCCCCTCACATCAATGCCTGAACTTGGACCTTTAAGGTGTAGAGCCAAAATGGTTCAAACTCTGCCTCTTCCATGGACAATGTTCTGCAGGAATTTCCAAGTGGAACGGAGATCAGAATTATCTCCATGCTCCCGCCAATGGCACTGGGCTGTATCTGCAGTTTCCCCCAAGCTGCAAGATCAGCATTTTAAGAAGTCTCAGTTGATATAATTTACCCTGCAATATTTACTCCCTTCTCCACAAAACAGTAAATTTCAAATGAAAGCATTGCATATAATATGCAATTTATATATTTTAATGTACTTTCAGCATGTTATTCTAATGAAAATGTTTACAAATACATAAAATACATAAGTTTCATGGCAATCTTTACTGACATCTTGGTACATCTCTACATCTGCACCCACAGTAGACAAGATATTTAACTCAGGTTGCCAAAGATAAGTGCTGGGTAATGTGTCTCTTCCAAATTTCTTCATGTTCTTTTAGTCATGAAAATTCAGTGATGTATGTCAGTAAAAAAAATGTAAACTGTATTTCCCTAGTAATGCTGCTTGTCTCTTAATCACAGCAACACTGATAGGATTTGATAATAAACAGGTCAATAATCCTTAAAATCTGCTCTGCAGTTTAATCTTCTTAAAAGCAACAGGACTCTGTAGAGAATAAGTCACACCATCTGCAGATAAGCTCAAAAATAATAGGTGGATGAAAGAGTGGAGACCACCTAAAGTGTTCACTCTTGCAGTTAAATGCTATACTCTAGTATAACTATACTTAAACAACATGGTGCTTGGGGTGAAATCCAGCTCCCATTGAGTCAACAGAAATCTTAGTACTTCACATACTGGATACCAACATACAGCCAACCAAGTAATTGCAAAGCGATAAAATCTATTTTTCTTGTGACACAAATGTAACCCCAACATTGCCATGGCAATATTTCATTGGCAATATTTCATGTACAATCCTCCTGCCACTGAAAGAGCTTTTTCCAAAAAATAAAATAAATGATAGTGTGAGTCAAAACCCCAATAGGCTACTTTCTCTAGACATTTACTATTTTAAAATTAGAAAGCAATAATTTTCAGTTTTTCATAGATGTTATACCTGGTTAAGCTTATTCTTCAAACTGTTCAACTGACCAGCCCTCTGAACTTTGTGATGTGAAACCTAACTTGAACTAACACCCAACTTTTAGAGAACGTTGGTGGTGTCATGGTACTAACATGGTTTTCAATCTGCAAGGATTTCATAGCTTGATTATATCTTTCCAAATCTCCTCTGGCTCTATAATAGGGGAAGCTAGCAGTGAGGTTAAAGGCAAACAGACTGATTTCATGGGGGTGTCCACAAAGTCTTCTCCTTCCTGCCTTTGTTTTTCCTTCTGATGGCCATGCAGGATGTTAGACGAAGGATATGACATAGTGTCCAAGTATCTCTGCTGCTGAGAATGACATCAGAGAAAAGGAAGGAAAGCAGTTGCCATGCATTGGTTTGTACATGTTTAGCTTTGCAGGAGGTTTGTGCTGTTGAGAAAATGGGAAAGACAAAGAGAAGCCCATCATCATCACGATATTTCTTCAGCAGTCAAAAGGGAAGAGGGACTTAAGTCAGAATTTGGCTCTGGTTAGCTTATGTCCTGAGCAGCACTGAATAGGTTGTAGCCTAGTTGGCTCCCTCCTGTGTCAGCTGTGTGAATATGATTTATACTTTTTTAGGTTTGACTGAGGTAAAACATTATACGTTCCTATTTCTGAGCTGGTTTTGCTGTTTTGTCCTCTAACCTTGTTGTGGATAATTAGGTCAATTTTACTTCTCTTTGACATCACTGAAATGAATAATATTTTTTTTCAAAGTAGATGATCACTCTAATAGTTCCTATGTGATGTTGCTGCCACCTCCAAATCATGTCCTAATTAATGAGTTCCAGTAATATCATAGAAAAACAATATGGGTACTCAATGATCTAGTGTCTGTTTCTGACCCTGGAGAACCTTATTCATTTAAGTAACCATTAGTCATAAGAATTATTGTGTGAGCTTCTAGGAGGTTGATTTCAGCAGGACTGTTCATGCAGGGGCAGTCTGCTCACAGTTAGTGCTCTATTAAATATATTAAATCTCTGCTACATCTCTCCACAGACTTGGCTTTAAAACCACAAACAGTACTACTTGCTTCTGTGAACTAGTGATACTGAGAATTATCTACCAATGTGGATCAGATCCAGAAAATCATATGCCATAATTGCATCTTTTCCCATCTCCAGAAAAGGTACTTTGCATAGACCTCTCCTGTCAAAAAACACAGAGCAGTGCATTTGCCAGTCACCACAAGTCTATCACTAGTAAGTATTTCAAAGCTTTTACAGTCAGGATTCAGCAATCTTTATCATTATGAATTCAGACTCCTGAGACATGGGCTGGAATAATTACTGTTACTAGCTTTGCTCAAAAGTGTCTTCTGCCACACTTATTACAGTTCATTTGCTATAAGTACTCCTACATTATTACCGTATCTACAAGCTATTCATATATGAATTTTGCACAGTGGGGGTAAATGAGGAAGCTGTCAGTTCAGATACATCACTTTCATGGCAGGGTTTTGTCCAAGATGCTTCAGGAGTTCACAGTATTAAAAAAGCAGCAAGTGAGCTGCCTTTCCTAGTGCCTCGGTGCCCGTGACCAGCCTGCAGGGCCATCACTCCTACACTGCCCACACAGAAGCTCCTGCCTTCACAGAAAAAGATAATTAGGGAAGTCCTCTGGACCTCTTGACCCAATCTCAAACTTTGTGTTCTGGCCCCAGTTCCAGGAATGAAAGGTTTTCATTTATAAATGTTTATATATAGTGTTTTCAGAAGAAAGAAAATGAAGGAAGTGATTTATTCCTCCTGTCTTCCCATAAAAAGCAAAAGCTAAATAAGGCTCATAGGCATATCTGAGAAATCCTACTCACTATGTCAAGAATCTAAGAGGCACACAGATTAAGCCTAATAAATAAACATAGACTTGAATTATCATAAAGCAGGATTAAGTTTCCTGTTCCAATACCTTTTCTGAACACCCCATTTATGAAGAATACAGATACTTATGTTTAGAACTGACAGAAGTTCATATTCATGAAGAAAAAAATGTGATTTCATGTTTGAAAGCTTAGCTAGTTATGAAGTAATAAATCGGGAATTTTCCCAAAGCATTCTGGTATTTGAAGAAAGCCTCCTGTGACAGAAGTAGTGAAGATCAATCTTCTTAGCATTGTCCAATTTTCACTGCTTCTAACAGCCTTCAATTACCAGCCCTCATACACTAAAAGACTACACTCAGTTTGGAAGAAAAATCAGAATCTTAATCTCTATTTGTATAACAAACAGATGACTTCACATTAACAAGGACTATTTGTACATTATGAAGAGTTTTATACATTCAGTTTGAAAAATGCAGTCACTTCGCTATTCTGAAGGCTAATGGCACTCGAAGTGAATCAGTCAATAAAACCAAAAAGAATGTTCTTCAGGTTTTAGCAGGATTAAACTAGTTATAGTAGCTCGAAAGATTTGTTAAAGAAAAAAATGCCCTAGTCTGATTTATTTCATCTAAATTAAATGATGAATGAAACCTAAAATTCTGCATGGAAGACCAAGTCTTGAAGAGAAAAAATATCTTAGCCTGAGTCTAATTGCAAGCTGTACTCTAAAATATGGTGCATTTACATCTGAGAACCATTGTTACATTTACTCTGCAGCAAGCAAAGTTTGACCATGATGAAGTTAGGGTTGGAACTTAAGGAGCAGAACATGTTTGGTATGAATAACAGGACTTTAATCTTTTGGACTGAGTAGCTGGCAGTTTTGAATTAAGTCAGTGTTATCAGAAATTAAGCTTACGACACTTCTGAGATGTGGGATGTCAAGGCTGTATCACTTTCCATCACCAGATAGCTGCTTCTTTCCCAGTCACCACTGCCAGGCGAGATGACAGTCAAACAGTAGTGATGGCAACTGTGCTTCTGGGAATGATACCGAGAGGATTATTAACTACCCCAGTGTTCTTCTGGGACAGTGACAGACATGGAGATTTACTTTTTGGTTAGCTGAAAGTTAATAAATGATTGAATCGAGAGGTATTTTAGTATCATGAAAGATTAGAGCTCAGCTCCTCAGTTGCTGTGAGAGCCTCACCTCAGCAGGTGAGGCTCTCACCCTCTTTATCTAAAGAAATAAAAGGCAATGAAAAAAAATTACATCTTAAAACATATAATCTCTATTTTGTATCTAACTAGGATGTATAACTTTTTACTAAAACTATTCATTTCACTTCGTCCTGTTAAAAACAGTTATTTAATTAAAAGCTGGAGGCAAGCAGAAATATATTCTCTTAAAGTGATTTGAAGGGTGAGAAAAGCCCTTCAGCTAACAATATGGTTGTGAACTTTATTTCTGGAAGTTCTGTCCTATAATTATGTTCTATCTTGCAGTAAATTAAAAGGCAGAAGATCTTTTTTCCACTCTTTTCCAGGAGTTGAAGAGTTTTTCATATATGATGAATGCTGCTGTCATTTTGTTCTTTCTTTTTTGGAGAGGTGGGGTTTGGGTGGGGGTCTTTGTCTTAGGAGAGGTCTGTGCATAAAGTTATGCTGTTGTTAACATAAAATGCAATAAGTGAGAGTCCTCCTTAGTTCTTTCAAAATTATTGGTTCAGACTCTCGATCTTTTAATAACTAGACAGCACAGCTCTTACTTTAACAACCTCTGTCTGAAAGATACACTGTCAGGAAAAAACCTGCATCTCAAGATACCACAGTGACTCAGCAAGGTGACTCAAGAAAGTAATTTAACTTGCTGGAGGAATCACCACTTACTAAAGCAGACTGTCACGAGCTTATAAAATGTCATCTCCAGCAATTCAACAGTGAACACAACTCACCTTAGATCTTTGTGTTTCAAGTGGCCTGAAGAGAAATGTTGCACACTTGGTGGGGTATGTTCTACTTAGGTTTACTGAAATACAGGCAATAAATTGCAGAATTTTGGATATTCTGCTTCTTTTGAAAAGTAATTCCACTAGTTTCCTTTGCTGTTGGAAGACAAGAAAGAGTAGCAACAGAAAAATCTGATGTTTTAAGTTTTCAACACCTTCCTCAGTGCATCAGAATTTTGTTATTTGCTTGTCAAGTTTAAAATATATTATCACTTTTTAAAGTATTACGCTATATTAATACTGCATTTCATCATATTTGAAATGAAAACTAACACCATAACCTGAGAGGGGATAATCTTAAAAATAGAGCAGGATTTTTAAATGAAAGTATAAATAAATTATAGGTAAGGCCAATACTATGTTATCCTTATCCTACATATATAAAGATTTCATGTATGTGTGTGAATGTATAGATACAACATATACACGTACGACCTGCTGTATAATAAACTAGCTTTAGCCAAAAGTGCAATAACATAAACCATAGCACTATGCAGCAATTGAACACACATTTATCTTTAAACTTCTGAGTTAGTCCCATTGCTCTTTTGGGTTGTTTGAAGGTTGTTTACAGAAGCTTAAATCCAATTTAAGGTTTGGTGAGCCAAGGATATACACTTAGCAACAGGTAGAAAAAAATATTGGTATAATGTGCTTACCTGCCTTCTTTGGATGGTTGCACACCTTGTTTATTTTACATTTTTATAATAAAAGCATAAATATATTAATACCTCATACATAAATAAAAATATGCTTAGCCATTCTGAAATTTGGCATATAGCATTTCTGTATTGGAAACTAACTGTAAATATGAAATCAGCATTTTTTAGCTGACTATTATTTCAAGGAGAAAAAAAAAGAAGGCATATCTAATCAACTTTTTCATCTTTTCCAAAACAAATAAGTGTATTCCTGATTTTTAAACAAGTATTTGGCTGATATTTTCAAATCTTGGATTTAATTCTCACTAGTAAGATTCTCACTCCTCTGTTATTATTATTACATGTTTAAATTTACACACAATGAGTTGGTTTATTAGCACCTATAGGCTGATGCAGAGTGCCCATCATTAAGCCTGTACGTAAGGGTCTGCAGGACTGGGGTTTAAAATTGCATCTCCTTTTCTGGATCCCGTTTTCTTTTGATTTAGGCCATATTTAGCAGGGAGGTTATTTAAACTGGGGATGTTGAAGTGGCAAACTTTGCTGAGGTTGGTACGTTCTTGGTAGAAAGGTGATTGTGAAGAACGGCAGATATTGAGCGACTGGCCAAAAAAATCACAGATGAAATTCAGTGCAGATATATGTGCAATGATGCACATGGAGAAAATAAATCTAATTTCACAAATAAAACAAAGGTTCTGAGCTGCCTGTTACTATTCAAGGACAAGTGTTGGGTTATGATGAAACTGAACAGACTATTAGGAACCTCTGTGAAGGAACGGGGAACAAACCAGAAAACAATATTACTGTTATCAACAAAACCAACACAATTTTATATGAAACCATTTCTCTGCAAGAAGTGGAAGCATGGAAAATGCTTGTAATGAAGCAAGATTGAAAAGCAAATGGGTAAGAGTGTTTTCTGGAAATTTCTACAGAATAACAAGCGTCACCTAGAAGAGGAGTAGGGAATGACTGCTTACTACCACTCCTGATAATGAACTAAGATGCTGTAATGAAACCAGCGAAGAGCAAGTTCAGAGCCAACAGTGCTACTTCCCCCAACACACTGTAAATGTTTAATGGAGGACGTTTAAGATGTTGGAATTTTTCACGGATCTGAAGCCTTGGGTGTAAAATGCACCCAGCCGTTAAATTCAGGATGGCACAGAAACGGCTGGCTCGGGGGGTACCTGTATCACCTGCCTGGGGGTGCTTGGAGAGTCCCCTGGGGAAATGTCACTCTGTGCTTGCCCTGTCCTTACACTGCTCTGCAGACACCTGCCAGACCTGGGCACTGCTTTGGCTTAGCGTAAGCTTTTACCTTCTTACGGTATCAATCAGCGTGCAGATGTACCTGTAAGCTGTTCAAAGCTATACGTCAAGCTTCTTGATTTCAGATCCAGCACTTTTTATACCAGTATCTCCCCTTGGAAACAGTTAGGACAAGGGGTAATGGCCTCAAGTTGTGCCACGGGAGGTTTAGATTGGATATTGGGAAACATTTCTTCACTGAAGGGGTTCCCCAGCACTGGCCCAGGCTGCCCAGGGCAGTGGGGGAGTCCCCATCCCTGGAGGGATTTCAGAGCCGTGTAGATGTGGTGCTGAGGGACATGGGGCAGTGGGGACTGGGCAGTGCTGGGTTAATGGTTGGACTGGGAGAGCTTAGAGGTCTTTTCCAACCGAGGCTGTTCTGTGATTCTATGATTCTCTCCTTTGCATTTTTTCCTTAATGACTGCTCACGTCTTGCTCTGTGAAGTGCAGTAACTCCCTTAAATTCCCATAGCCTTCAAATATTACAAAGCAAAAATTAATGCTCTTAATGTCCTCCTAGATGGATAGCTAAGAGCTACAACAGCCGCCAGGAGAAGTAATTTCTAACTGCCGTGTGCCCAGGCTGCGGGCAGCCCGAGGGAAGGGGGCGCAGCCGGAGGAGCCGGAGGAACCCCGACGAGGCCACCGCTGCCCCCTCACACCTGCGCGCTCCCGGCCCCGCCCCCGGCACTGCCGCGCGCATGCGCGTCCCCGCCCTACCCCGGCACGGCTGCGCGTTTGGGGCGCGGCAGCCGGAAGTCGGAGCCGCCACAGGGCCGAGCAGCGACGGGCCCGCTCCCCTCCGCCCCGTTCCCCTCCGCCGGGCCGGCCGCAGCGCCGCGGAGCCGCCCGCCGCCATGTCCAACATGGAGAGTATCCTCGGGCCGCGGGTCCCGTCCGTGCGGCCCTGCTGTGGGCGGGGGGCGGTGCGGAGCCGCCGCGGTCGCCGGTAGCGGCTGATGCGGCCGCTCCTGGTCGCGGAGGCCCGGCGGCTGTGGGGATTCACGGGGTGGGGGCTGCGGTGTGGGCTGGGCTCGGGGGTGGCCGCGGCGCGGGGCCCAGCCTGGGCTCGGGGCGGGCGGGCTGGCCTGAGAATCGGCGGTTCTGGGGCGGGGGCGGGGGGTGTGCGAGGCCTGTCCGCCCGGGGAGGAGCCCCCGAGACGCGGCTGGGTGCGGTGGGAAGGAGGGCGTGAATCCCTTCCCTCATGGCGGCGGGCGGGGGTCGCTGAGGGGGACAGGGCCCTCCCTTCAGAGGGCCTTTGCCGGCAGGAGGAGGGGTGTGTTCGGGTGACGTGACGGGAGCGGTGCTGTCTGGCGTGGGGACTGCCCGCCCTGCGTGGGCGAGCTGGGAACGAGGAGTTGTTTCTCTTTCTGAGGCCTTACCTGGGGGTGAGGAGGGGGAAGGCAGTGTCACCTCTCCCAGGGCTGCAGCGCACGGAGGGGCAGCCCAGTCTCTGGGGCAGAAAATGCAATTTACAAAGCAGAGTGGTACAGATTGTGCTCTAGGGACAGCTGCCGTGCATCCAGCGCAGGGATGGTGTCAGCAAGGTGAACTCGCCCCCAAACAGCCACTCAAACCTGGGTGTTCTTCCTGGTGTTGAGAAGAAGTTACATGTGGGGAGAACCCTCATAGGCAAATGTAAACGTTTTTGCTGTATAAAATTACCTTGATGCACGGGCAAAGATTACAGGGGTCTTGGTGTGGTTGCAGTGTGCTGATAGTGCTCGGCATTGCCACTGGGGACTGGTGGAGCAGGTGACTGTGAGTCACTGTCAGTGGTGGAAGTTCAGTTTCATTTGGATTATGGTACACTGAGAAAGGCACTTCGAGGAAGGAGCGAGTACGTGCTCGTCACAGGGTGGAAGAGGTGTGGAGCTGGCAGAGTGAGCTGTTGTAACGTCAAAGATAAATGCCCCAAGTGAGTAACTGAGGAAGTTATTTCAAAATAAACTGCTCTGAAATGCTGTTTCAGTGCAATTGGTGTAAATAGGTGATGTCATGTTTTACCTGGTTGTTCTGGTCTCTGGCCTGAAGTATGCTTGAATGAACAACCTAAAGGTGTTTTCCTGTTTGGACCTAACGTGTGGCTCAGTACAATACACCTATTGCTGCTGAAAGCGATAGTGACCTGGATTTTAAAGCAAATAAACAGAAACACAAGCAGTAACTTTAGTGTTACTAGTAGCTACCTTAAGAGATATCCTAGATATGTAGGCACAGCTGTTACCTTTTTGTAGCCTGCTTGTGATGTTTATAGGATAACAGATACATCAACAGACTTCCTAATGTCTTCAGGTTGCTGTCAGAGCTCTAAGATGCATGGGTGGACTTTAAAGGGGAAAAAAACAGTTCTGGAATAATTGATATGCTTGAAATATTAAAGAAGCCTCAAGTACCTCATAATGTTTAGCTTCATGTGCTTCCACTTAACTGCTAAACATCTTAGTACTTGCTGCATCTTCCCCTTGGGATATTAAAAGGTGGGATGAGGGAAGCCTATAAAGCTTTGTACTTCCATTTTGTTCCAGAAAGACTGATATTATTTGGAAGCTTTCATGAACAGTGTTTTAAGAATATGTCTTTTCTAATTGTTAATTTTAGAGCACATACTTCATTCTCTGTCAGTAACAGTTTAATGCAGTCTTTCTAAGTCACTATGAAGGCTTGTTCTACTGTCTTCTTAGAGCTTTCAGTTTAAGCAGGCCTTGAACTTTTTAAAAAGAAAAGTTTCTCTCACTGACTTAGATATTCTTTCCCCCAAAAGTCAGATGACAGAGCTGTCAAGGACCCCCAAATTGCTCACATGACCCAGGGCTGGGAGGCTGCTCTGTGAAGCAGCTGCATGAACAATTTAAGCCCAATCATGCTGTGGCTTGAAAGGGCAGCCCTGCCTCCTGGTTTGTGCCTGGGCATGGTCTGCCAAGGCAGTTTGTCTGTTGTTCCTCAGTGGCTTTTTTTTTCAGATGGGGATATTCCAGGCAGGCCACTAAACAGCACTTCCATTTCACCGAGAGTTGATGACTCTGGGTGTATAAGTGAAAGTAACTGGCAAAGACTTTCAGTTCCTCTTGGGAGATGTTTGTTTTGTTGTATTTATCAGTCTGAAGTAGGTTTGATGTTAAATGGAGCCAGTTTGGGATTTGAACTTTTTTTTTTTTTTTTTTTCTTTTTATGGCCTTACATTTTAGAACCCAGGTGATAAATGGCACTGTAGTTATAAAGCAGCTTGATAGGTCTCCTTATTGTGTGAATTTCAAGGGCTTACTTAAATAGTATTTTCCAAGTTTTAATATTACTAACAGTGAAACACAGAATATGCTAGGTTTGGTAGCACTTCAAACAGGAGAGCAAAATACTACAGTGAAAGGATTGGTCCTGTTCTTGAACCCTTAACTTGTGCTGCAGAGCACCTGTTTAATTTGAAGTTCGCTGCAAAGGAACTCAACAGGAACTCAAAAAAATGTGACAAAGAAGAAAAGGCTGAGAAAGCTAAAATTAAGAAGGTAAGCAGTGAGTCTGAAACAAACTATTTAGATTTGCTGTTTTTGTGTTATAAGAGGAAAGTATCTGGGTTTTTTACCATTTTCCTGGTATGCATGCTGATATGACCATACCAACTGTATTTGTGTTTGGGTCTTGATACTGAAAACATTTTTAAGAATGAGAAAATTTTATGTTTCTGTAGCTCTGTAAAACCTTCTACTTGAAGTGCATGCTAGATATCTTCCTTGGGAAGAAGTTAGGGTTCACATCTTGAAAAAGTTGCAGAACTATTGGAGGGGGAGGGAGGGTTTTAATTTCTCTTTTAATAGAAAAGATATTGTGATGAATTGATGCTTATTTCAAGCATGAAATAAGCTATTCAGAAATCATGTTTACAAGAAGGTTTAAATGGTTTTGGATTTGTTTGGGTTTTTTTTTTTCTCTTTTTTCAACAGGCAATTCAGAAGGGTAACATGGAAGTTGCACGAATACACGCAGAAAATGCAATCCGCCAGAAAAATCAAGCCATCAATTTCTTGCGCATGAGTGCCAGGGTAGATGCTGTAGCAGCAAGAGTTCAGACTGCAGTGACGATGGGCAAGGTAGGTCTCTTTCCACAAATCTGCTGCAAGGATGAGACCTCTGATTTTAGAAGTGACTTAATTCTGTCTGTGATGAGCTGAAAAGTTTCAGGTTTGGTTTCAGATGTAGCCAATAGTAAATCAGGTACTGGAATCCCCCTGGCAGGTGCTCTTTACTGTGTTTTGTAGCTTGTAACTTCTGCTATCTGTTATTACTCATGCCCTGAAGGATACAGTGTGTTCTGCAGGTTAAAGTTAAGATTATTTTGTGAAGATTGTGCTCCCCTTCCAAAGACAGAAAGTCATGACACAGGACTTGTGATTCCAGAAATCATTTTTAGTTCAGGTGTTCTTTTAAGGTATACTATTATACTGCTTTTCAGCCAGAGAGTTTATTCTGCTATGTGATCTGTATACCAAATATATCCCTTAACATTTGACACGTCTCAAGACCCACAAAAATTAATGCCATATACACCTCAGTTTTTAGTGAATTTCAGCTCAGAATGCATATTTCATATGGTTGAGTTAATGTATAGAATTTGAAATAGTAGGAGCTATAGGAAGTGGTGTTCTAGGTGGCATTAATGTGTGCCATCTACATTTGTTACTGTAGAAACTCTGTGGAAAGAGAAAAGAGAGCTTGGTAAGAAACTGCTCATTTTTCTTTCTTTGTAACAATTTCCTTTACCTCATTTCAGGTAACGAAGTCCATGGCAGGGGTAGTTAAGTCCATGGATGCCACACTGAAGAGCATGAACTTGGAAAAGGTAAATAGACTTACTTTTCCTGGAGGTGCACATGGAAAGCAGAATGGGCAATCCCAATCAAGAGAAGAGGTTTTGCAGTGAGGCTGGTAGATCCCGGAGGAGGTTGCCCCATGTGGTTTTGAAGACCTCGTAAATGGAGGTTGTAAATGAAAACCTGCTTGAACTGCAGTGTTAGATCAGCTTCGGAGTTGATCCTGGGAGGGGAGAGTGGCAAGCTTCTGATCTCCAGAAGCTGCTTGCAGCCTTCCTTGTAGTGTGATTCTGTTTTTGCCAGCTGAAATATGTTTCTCTTCTGTTATCTGTAGATCATTGATTTGATTCATATTTTTAATAGATATCTGCACTAATGGATAAATTTGAGCATCAGTTTGAAACACTAGATGTTCAGACACAGCAGATGGAGGACACAATGAGCAACACTACTACGCTAACGACACCACAAGTAAGAACAGTAATTTTTTTGTAAAAAAGGTGATCTTAAATTATGTGTCTAAAGTATGAAAATGTCTCATTCTCTTCTTTCTGCCTACTTTGAGAGATAGCAGTAACTTTTGCAGCCTTTTGACTTTTGCTTTGTGCTTCTTTATGATGAAGAGACTATTACAAATTGTAGTCACAAGTAAAGAAGTTCACATATATGTATTTTAGCCTGTTTCACTCTTATAGCAGGCTTTATTTTATATCATATCTTAAAAACTTGAACCTTCCTACTGAGTAAGCAGTGTTTTGATGAGTTCATTAAGAACTTCTGAACCAGGAGACGCTGCAGCGTTAATTACGAAAGCAGAATATGCTGTGAGGAAATCAATAGTTCTAGCACAGTGATATTGACAAAATTACATTAGTCACCACCAAGTTAGTAGTAGCATGTGCAGTGCTGTTCCACAAGGAGCTAAACGTGCTGTTCCAACAGAAGTTTTGTCAGAGAGAGAAATTTACTGGAGATAGTGCTTTGTAAATAAAATAAGCAAACCTAACCCCAAATGCAATAAACCAAATCTATCAGGGATGGGCTTTTTTTCCATGTTGTGCAAAGCAGCGTTTTAGTAGCTAGTAATCAGCACTTGAAATATCCCAGTATTTGTTTGGGGTTTTTACAGATCAGTTTAATTCTTTGGAAGCATTCTTTCAGAAGCTGAAGTTCAGTTATTGGCATTTTAATAGGCTGAGCACCTCTACTCATTATTTTTGAGTTCATCCAGGGCCCTCTGGTGGTTAAGCATAAAAGTATTCTGTGAAAGACATTTACCTTTAAATCAGTTTTGTTCAAATAATTTCTATTCTCTTAAGATTTAACAGAAGAGCTTATCATAAGCTACAATATGCAGCAATCAGTTTTGTTTTCTTTACCCTAGAACCAAGTGGATATGCTTCTACAAGAAATGGCAGATGAAGCAGGGTAGGTAAAATTTTGAGTGACTTTCTTGAGTAAATCTTTGTTCCAGCAATCTTTCCTGGTTAACTTGATGGTCATATTCCTGATTTATATGTGTCTGTCTCTTAGAAGCAGAGAAGAATCATCATTTTCCTTTCACTTCTAGGCATCATTCTTGTAATAGTTTAGTTGCCAGTATTTCATTCTGTTTTCACTCAAAGCTACTGTGAATGTCAGGATGCAGGGCTGGTTGTGCAAAAGCTTAAAATGATATGTCACTTGTCAGGATAACATTTTGTTATTTACTTGGATTAGCTTTAGCATTAGCAATCCTTGCTGTGTTTCTCCCCACTTTTCTCCTTTTTTTCCCCTCTGGCCTCATTAAAACTTCCTGTAGTTCTGGTCTCACAAGCTAGACATTGCAAAATAGGTATGCTGAAATACTTTTGGAGAATTTTACTTGCCTTCTTGGTGATGCTTAAGTTGGAAGTGTTGCTCTGTTGGCTTAAGAACAGTTTTGAGAAATTTTTTAGTAAAACTTTTTTATGGTTGAACTTTTTGTCATTCACATGTATGCCATGTTTGATATACCTCTGGTAAACAGTAATCTTGCTCAGTCCTGATGAAGCAGAATTTATTTAGCTATTACTAGTTATAATATATGGCTTGTTGGTAATGAGTCAAATTTACTGATTGAGTTGTCCAGTTAGCTGGAGTACAGCATTGATGGGGTACTGGTGGCCTCATGCTATCTCAGTATTGCTCTGCTCATCAGTTGTTGTGCTTTGTCCTTTAGCCATGTATGCCTGACTTGGTTTTTTTTGTTTGTTTTCTCCTGTTAGTCTTGATCTGAACATGGAACTACCTCAAGGACAGACAGGATCTGTTGGCACAAGTGTTGCCTCAGCAGAACAGGTAAATGTTAGATGAAATCTGTTTTCTAGAGAAATGTGGTATGAGAATTAATACTTTACTCAGTCAAAACGAGCTTGGTAAATTGTAATTAAATTTTTAGCTGTCCAAAAGAAATGATGTGTGGTTAAAATAGTCTTACAAGTGAAATAGTTTTAATAATGTTTGCCTGCTTAGTAAATCCAGAAAGTTTAGCTATTTCAGATGTATTTCTTGCATAGTTATTTCATAGAGTTCCAAGCAGTTGACTCTCTTCCTACTCCAAATTTAATTAATCCAGCTGTCTCCCATAGCATATACAAGGCCTTTAGGTTTTTTCCTTTTAATGTGTGAAAGGCCTTATGGACTAGTGCAAAGGATTCCACATTTGCTTTAGATGGGTAGTTTAAAATTTCTTGTTAATGGGCAGATCCTGATGTGAAGGTTTGCAGATCTTTTGTGAGTTCCTTTTCCCATTCTAGGGGAATATATTTGAGGGAATGGAAAGAGGACATTTCACTGTTGAGGATTTAGGGAGTCTCAACTGGACGATGTTTGGGAAGCCCCAGGTGTTCTACATTCTTTGAAAAGTTCAGTTTCACCTTGTACCAGGCCCTTTAAAACAAATCCACCTACTGCCATCTCGTTGTAGCAGTTCAGTTCGATACCAGCCTTAGTCAGTTAAGGGTGCAGTTCTGTAAGAGCTGCTTTGCAGTTGCAAAGATGATAGGGTTGGTTTGGGGTTTTTTTTATGTGTCTCTGCTTGCTGAAACTCCTTCCTAGGTATCCACTGCTGGAGATAAGACAGCTGTATTGACTTCTGGTCTCACCTGCTACAGCCATTCTTGAGACCTTAAGCAAATCTTGTTAAGACTTGTACATGAGATAATTTCATACCATCTGGACGTGAGATTGCTTGACCATTGCAGACCTCTGCAAAAATTAGTTTTCATGTTACTTATAGCTGGTTTCTGTGTTTTACACTTCTGCAGGATGAGCTGTCACAGAGACTGGCCCGCCTACGTGATCAAGTTTAAGTGAAACAAAGCTGCAGTTCTTCATACAAGCTTTCAAAATACCCTTTCTGGAACTAACCCTTCACTACACTAGAAAGGTGTACGCAGTATGGCTTAGGTGTTTGAATATTTGTAATATAGGGTACTTCACTCCTATCTTGCTACTCTTTCTAAAATACATTAAGTAACCCAAAAGTATCCACTCTCTAATGTCATTTTCTGTACATTTTGAAGTTGGTATATTTTCTGCAAGCTTTTTTCACAGAGTCAAGAAATCAGCTAGTAATGTTGATATATTCTAGCTAAAAGAAAGAGTGTCATTGATATATATTTTAAATTATGAAGTGATTTTTTTAAATTATGAGAACTGTTTATGGTTGGAACTGATGTATTCAGTTCAGGTGATTGTTGTAGCTAACTTTCTTACACAGCCAAACTCCTGGAACACGCAAAGGTGGACAGCGTGGACTTCATGGAAAATATGCTTCTTAAAACAAGTGGACTTCAGTCGGAGTTTTTTAGTCTTTTAAAGATAGGGTAATTTGCTGAAATTAGTGGTTTAGTTCAAAAATGACTTAGCAAAAGCTTTTTTTCATATCATTGGGAACTTGCACAGTGTCCTCTCTTTAGTGCAGGAGGAATAAAATGTATTTTTCAGCTCTGTCAGTTCTGTTGAATGTTGCAGCTTGCTCGTTGTTTAATGTCAGGTGCTGTAGCTTCTCCATTTTGCTTTCTCAATATCCTGGGGTGCAGCCAGTTGTACTGCCCTCACCTCTGTTCTACCAACGTAACATCTAGTTCCTGCTAATAGGGACCTCTTGCTGTCCATTTTTATAGGTTGAAGCTGAGAAGCCTTATATGAAGTAACTGAAGCCTGCTTTTTTCCATTCCTTCTTGCTCTTACTTTGCTTTTAACCTAGTCACATTTTTTTATACGTAAGGACAAGTGTAGTGATCATATTCCACTCCTCAGTGTTCTTCCATATATGAGATATAAGGAAGTGCTCTTCCTCAGGTTTGGATCTTCACAGTTCTCCTTCACGTGTCAAGGTTCCAACCCTGTCTTCTCTAACAGGCCCACTCCCTGAGGTCAGCTTTGCTTCCTCTGCACCTCCCAGCAGGTGGGAAATGGATGAGGAGCATAGGCCAGCTTGGTCAGAGGGGGTTTTGTGGGATTAAGAACAGCTGCTTTATTTTGTAAGGTATGATACTGCTCTCTGCAGGTGAAATAACATGATCTGTAATGTTGCAGTGGTATGGAGAAGCTAGTTTGTTTTAGTGATCCCTGAATATTTTTGCACAGTAAGGGAATCTACTGGCTGCTTTCAGTAGCTTCAAACTCTTAGTGCAGTTGTGAACTAAAGAAATGGTTGTAGAAATTTGTAACTGAGGCTACTTGTGGTATGTTGTGATAAGCAGTGATGTTAATTCTCTTTCTGACTTTTTGGGCTTGTTTTTTTGTTTTATCTTTGTAGGGGTGAGGGAAGGTATGAAGCACTAGACTTCGAGTTAGTTCTTAATTTGCTGATGTTCAGGATCACATGGGTTTTTCAGTGTGGGGAAAATACTTTCTTTTAAAAAACCTCTCTTTTAGTCAAGCAGGTTGGTTTTTTTCAGTTAAAATGTGCAAAATGATGAAACACTTTAGAGCGGTTTCAAGCTATTTTGAGTGTGTTATTCAAATAACATCCTGCTAAACTTTCAAAGTTACATACTGAAGTATTCAAGGCTACTGTAAAAATAAGATAAGGAAAATAAGACAGACAAAACAACCTAAAATATTGTGGATTTGTCTCTCATACTGGCAGCCTAAACTTAAACAATTTGTTTAAAATGTGGTCTTTTCACTTGTTTACATTTCTTTCTGATGCAGCTTTCTTTTAAACGCCTTGAATGTTCCTCCTGTAAATAGGAGAAATTGGAATATGTTTAAAAAACATGTACTTGCATCTGTAGTCTTAGTACAATCCTTTCAAATTATTCATAAAACATCTTAGGAAAGGGATTATATTTTTTTTTTTTCCCCCTCCTAGTTTCTGAACAATATTACAAAAACCTAATGGTAAATCTATGCAACCAGGGTTACCCACAGCTGTGGTAACTGCTTGTGTGTGTGCCTTTGCCTTGCTGAACTTACTTTTTTTTTGGTATTCAGTTACTTCATATCTCGTGATAGGACTGGAAAGTTACTGTTGTGTAATAAATCCACATCTGAGTTTACTTTGCAGTTGCTTGTTGATGGAGTTGTACCCTAAACTACTGAGATTTTCAGTGTTTTATATTAGACAACTTCAGCTAGTTTGTCTGGTTTATTTTAATGTTGAAGGTTATGCTGCTTTTAGACTGTTCCTGGCCATTCTTAAACTATTTGAGGGGGTAGACAGCAATTGTGAGATCCCATGCATTTGATTTTTTGAGATGTTGCCTTGCTGTGAGCCTTGGGCCTTTGGAGCAATTTAAAAATAGAGGGAGATGAGACTGATTAGGTTGCTGCAAGGTAAATGTTAAATAAGCTTCATTATCTTACTGGCTGCACACAGCCTGGTTTGCAGTCTGATCTGATCCCAGGCTTGCTAACTCCAGAACAGATTTCCAGTATCATTTTTTAAAAGGGTTTAACAAGTTAACATAAAGGCTTGACTGATGTGATTAACGTTACCTCTGTGGGACTATGATGCAAAGAGGTGGGCAGGCTGAGCTGACTTGGGGGAGAAATACATGTTTGGAACAACGAATTTTTGTCCTGATGACTTCACATTGCTGCGTATTTCAGCAGGATTTTGTGCTGGTTGTTCCTGGGTATAGATCTCCTGCCCTCTCCTGGGGAAAACGATTTATTTTCTCTTTAGAAGCACTTGTGTATGAGAGCTGGCATTCAGAAAGTTTTAACAGTTACATCTTTAATGTGTATATTTTTCTCAAGTCTTTTGGAAGTGCTTAAAACTGAAAGCTACTCCTAGAGCAATATTTGAGTTTCGTGTCCTTACTCCGTTCAGGCTCTCCTCAAAGGATTTGCTCTTTTCTGAACTACTCTGGCTCCTTGTTCCTACATCACTTGTGTTCCTTCCAAGTTGATTGTTGTATGTGTTTGTAGTAGTTCATTTCATGTTAAGTAAATTGTATGTGCTTTTATGTAACCTTATTACCAGATCGTAATTCAATATTTATGCTTATGAGCAGACACATCTAAAATGAAACATTGCCTGAAAGGTTGCAATATTGTTTTGCTTGATGTTTTTTCCCTTGGTTACTAAAACTGCCAGTGTATGGCAGCATTAGTCTTCATTTAAATTCCAAAACTGAAAGCCACGAAGAGCTTCAGATGAAAGGAGAGGGAAGGAAAGAAAGAATAAGAGCTTTCACTTTCTTGATTGCAATGGGATAAAATGATCAAGTTGCCTTTGTGGAGATCCTCAGAGCCAAAAACATAGTGACATTTTGTTAAATATGATTAGCAACTGTGTACAGAAATAAATTCTGAAGCTGGTGACGTGTATAGAGAAGAGAATAATTTTTGTAGCTCTGGTAGAGTTAGTTTGAAAACAGCTTCACTTGTACGGACAATTTGTAAATGTAACTGCAAGTGGTAAATAAAATTGTACAGACAACTTCATTCCAGCGGTGTTCCGAGGCTGCATGGCTGTTTGCTGGGGGGGCTCAGTACGTGGGTAAACAAGCAGATGTCATCAATATTTTCTTGTGAGAAGATAATACAAAAATTCAGTCTTTATGGAGACAAAAGTAAGGTGGATACTATTGAGAAAGTTTTGGGACAACAGTTTAGGGAGTAATTAATTATAACAACATAAAATATATTTAAATTTTATGGGTTGGTTTTCTTTTTTTAAAAAATGTGTAGTCTGGTATGGAGTGTATCCCTTGTGCTTAAATATCTTAAGAGTTTTCTGTCCTTACCATATATAACAAGGGGTCGTGCGGAAAGCTGGCAGGAGATGGTTTGATTTTGAGTTTGTCCTTCCCAGAGCTGAAAACCTTCCATTTGTATTTCCCCCTTCCGTTGTTCTTGGGAACCAGCAGAGGGAGCCTCAGGCTTTGTTTTTGCATAGGTCCTGCATAAATTATTATTTTTTAAAAATTCTTAAGGCAAAGAGGACTTTATCACAGAGTCCTCACTAACTGGTTTAAGGAACTGTCTCCCTGTGGGACCTTTGTTTCTGTGCAGTGTCAGAGCTCAGTGGGACGTGCCTGTGGTGGGGCTTTGATCCTCCCCTAAAAGCTGCTCAGTTGGACAAAATACAACCTGGACACACATTGCACAGAGCCATCAGCTGAGAGGTGTCAACATCTCACCATCCTCACTAAACACACTTCGAAACGTTTCTTTGCTGCCTCCAGGTGTTAATTTGGGACTGGGGTATCCATTGTTAGGAGTGTGATAGTGAATAAGTTTGTCCTTAAAATTTGTTGTAAATTGTTTAATTTTTAGTAAAGTCGTCTTGGGTTTCTTTAGTTGTTGTGTTCCTTTTTTTTTGTCTTGTGATGATAATTTCATTTCATACAAAAGGAAACACAGTGCATGCTGATGGAAGATGTATTTTAATAGAAAATTTCCTTTTCTTATTACAAGTGTTGCCTATGTGGAGGTTTGATTGGATGAAGTATTTACTTTCGTTTCAGGATTCTCTCTGTCCATTTAGCACATTGCATTTCTTGGCTTTAGCATTAGTGTTCATCTGTTGGAAAGGCCTGGTTTGAACTAACAGCAGCAAACTGACTGCTCAAGTGCTCTTTTTTTTTTTTCCTTCTTTGTCAATATTTTTTCAATGAAATCCCCTGAAGGGTCAGTGGCCTCACTTGTATCGGAAGCAGCTCTCTTCATTACCATTCAAATAAAGAAAAAGGACCAATGTGAACAATCTGTAACTAATTTCAAGTGCCAATTGAGCCTTTTTAACTTGGAAGAAGATGCAGTAAGTGAGTCTTACAGGCTTTTGCTTAACCTTTACTACTCTTTATTAAGAAAGTCATGCTGAATCAGCTGTGATACACAGTTCAGGACAGAAAATCAATGGGCCGTAGGATCCCAGCTCTTCCCAGTGCTTTGGGAAGCTTTCCAATGTCTTCCAGTGGTGCTGCTTGCTGTGAGAAGCAGCCAGAACCAGACTGTCTTGCAGCAGAGTGGCTGCTTTCAAGTTCTTATCCAGACATGGGTGATTTCAGAGGACAAAAGTACTTAAGTATCACTTATTTCTAATCTAAGAAGTGGTTTACCATTGCAGTGACCTGTGCATATTGCTTAGGATTATTCTGAACTTTTTAACTCTGAGTGAAACCATCTTTTTCAAAAGTCTAAAGCACTAAATGTTACATACCAACAAATATGTGTATTTGCCAAGATAATAATCACCTTAATTTAATTTCCCTACTATCTGATTTGTAATTCTTTATTACAATCAATTTCTGTCAAAATGAGCTGTCAGGGATAGTAAAACATTTCAAAACTTCATTTAAAGACAATCTTTTTTTTTTAAATTTAATTTTTTAAGAACGGTTTCTTTTTTCCAAGATTAGTTTAACATAATCCTGGAGTCTCTATACAAGATATTTCATTTTGTTCTCTCACAATCAGAACTTTGTTTCTTGTCTCTTGCAGCAGAAGGGCTTAACGTTGGAACCATTAAGCTCTATTTCTGTTGCTGGTGATTTTCAGTTCCAGGTCCCAGTATGAAGCCCCAACGTTTGACTTGAAATGCACAGGAAAAGCAGGCAGTCCTGTTCAGAGTGTTGTAAATTAGTTCCAGTCTCCAAGAGACTGCTGTAACTAATGGATATGACCTGGAAGTGGATAAAGTCCATAACAGTAAGATCAACTTTTCCTCTAGTAATTTGACAAATAGAACCTTTTTTTTTAAAGTCCCGTGTAGGCTGCATACCCCATTTGTTCTTTTGTGATGGGCATTGTTTCCGCATTGAAGTGATAATGATTTTCCAGATTTCTACTGATTTGTATAGCAGGTGCCTTAATTTACTAATGCCAGAAGAAGAGAGAGATTCAACAGCAACAACAGAAAAAGGATTCCTGGCAGGAGCCGTATATCAAAGTCGGTGCTTATCCAGTTACGTTGCTGTAAGTATTTGACCACTGCTTAAAACTTTGATATCTCTATACAAAATGTATGCAATCTCTTCTGCAGAGATAATTCTATTTGTAAAGACAGCAGAAGTATCAGTGTATGTTAATGGTAATTATTAAATTTAACAATGGCACTGCTTTTCATCCAAATATTTAAAAAATACACTGTATGGTAAAGGTTAATACTTACCAAACCCCAGGTTGTCTTGTTATAGCACATTTAAAGCAGCAAATACAGAATATCCTGGGTTCTTTCGAATGTCATACTTCTGTTGAAGTTTTATAACTTCAGTTAGCCTGTGGTTAGAGTATTAAATAGACCAGGTATTCCCAAGCTCTTCATAAAGGTTTATGGTGATGTTTGAGAAATGTTGATGTTTTCTCAGGATACTATTTACCAAATCACACAAGTATTCCTCCTCCTGCTTATAGAAGACATGCAGGAAAACCAGTGGTTTGCAGGGTCACTGGCTCTCATTTATTTTCTACAAACACATGGAAATCAGGAAATCTCAGTGTTTGTGTGGAGTTTGGGTCTTGCAGAGTAAGTGGATGAAATGGGACCTGTGCAATGGAAGCTATTAGAAACTCTGCATCAGTGCCTAATTAACTTATAAGAATAATTTGAGGCAGTCACTGTAAGTAAATACAGTCCAGTTTCTGTCTGGGCAGTGATTTTTGGGGAGTTTCTTTGTGCACCTCTGTTCCCAGCCAGCATCCCACCCATCTGTCGGGCTCTGAAATAGTCTCACCATGAATATAAACCCACCAGCAGTGAGTCAAGACTCCATTCTCCTATTTATTTGTGCTCTAGTGGGATGTGAACCTTGGTCTTCAAGGGTGAAAGGTTGAGGGATGTGTGTCTTGTTTACCTGTGCTTTTCAGATAATGTTTTCCTTTAATCTATTAAGCAGACACACCATTTTGTCCCATGGTGTACAATGGGATCACTAACGATGCGCTTAATTACTACCAAACCATGTATGAGTGACTGATGCCTGCAGGCAAGAAGAGTCAAAGCCTGGTTTGTCAGCCAGGAGGAATTCAGCCAGGCTTCCCCCACCTCCAGTGTTTAATAGAAACATCTTTCCACAGGAGTGCTGTGATGTCTGCCTGATTTATACACAGCTCCAGTGATGGGGTAAAGGCATATGGGATGGCTCTCGTGAACTTTGGGGAAACTAGGTATTTACAAGCAGGAATGAGGAGATAACGAACTATCAATGGATTTGAAAATCCAAATTTGATTCTTTCAGAAGTTATTTAAAAAAAAACCCCACCAAACCCTATAGATGCACAGAATTAACTCAACCATTGTAGCCACTGCTGCCTTTCAACACTGGTGAGGCTTTTCTCGTTGCTGAAGCTATTACATTTAGACATTTGCATGTCATTGCATCCTGAAGAAGGCATTTGGACTTAATTTTTGGCATTGCTGCAAAACTATTGTATACATTAATCAGCCAAGGTATGTGGCTCGGTCACATGCTACGCCCGGGCTGGTTCACAGACACAATAGGACGGAGAAGATACAGCAAGACAGCTGCTAAACATATTTACCATGGAAGAGTTAGTCACACTTCTGGAGTTTTAATTGAATTACCTTTGACAGTGAACAGCAAACCTGGTGGGTGATCTCCTAAATTTAATTGATGAATGGGCTCCCTAAAATCAATTAGCATCTAGGGCTGTGAGCATGTACACATCCTGTCGCTCTGCGGGGACCGGAGCGGGATCAGAATGACAGCAGCAAATGTGAGACAAAGTGAAAGCATGCATCTCCTGCTGCTGGTGACCTCTGCTACCCACATGAAAGAAAAACAGGAGTCTAACAGGAGCTGAAAGAATCTGACAGTAAATCATTTAAGGTCTGTTTTGCAGAGCTGATACAGGATGCTTCTAAACTGCTTGATTAATGCTGGGCAGTATATTAAAAGGAAGATGCGGTGGAGCAAGGAGGCTACTACCAAGTACCAGCTCTGCATGGATGCACAAAACTGCAACACATACCATCTCTTTGCTTTATTATTTTTCAGATGTTCAAGGTAGTGGGTAGCCAAGACGAATTAACTATCTTCTTTCCTTTTGTTACAGTGATAGGGTCCTGTCTGTAGCCACAGAGAAGCCTTCAGTCTTTTGGATGGTTGTTTATCTGAATAATCAACTGATGGCAAAATGCAGGCTGGAGGTTCCTCTGACCTTTGCCTCGTCGCAACCCGACTCCGTGCACCGTTCAGCCGGAGCATGTAATGAGGTACAGATGCAACAGATAGGATAATTAAACACACACAGATATTTGAGGGACTTTCGGGTTGTGACAAACTGAGGGAGGCAGACAGCTCTTGATTGGGGTGCTATCTTTGGGTTTGGGGGTGGGTGGAAAAGAGGGGAGGGAGAGGAGCAAACAGCCTATTAGTCTTCCTTTCTTCCACTCTGTATTCCTGGACGACCAGATAAGCACTTCTTCAGGAGTAAATCTGCTGCAAAGGCTTGATTTATTTGGTTTGAATATTGAATTCAGTGAAGACTCAGTTTGGACTATACCACATGTGAACTCTTTTTTTTTTTTTTTTTTTTTTTTCTTTCCCTGAAATGAGAAGAAAATGTTTTGAGTTCAACGAGGCCCCTGCTGAAACTTGTCCACCAGCCCTTGCAGGTACTGCTGTGGGATACTGTGATTCAAAACCCTGTTTTCTATGGTGGGTTCCTTTCCCCATATCCATCTTTCCAAGCTAATGCCCTGGGTACCACCTGATGGGATGTTCTGAGGTCAATCAGTCAATGTAGGGCACAGCAGGGATTTGCTTTCCTTGCTTTCATAAGAGGATAGTATGGAGAGCATTTTTTATTAAATTATTTTTAAGAAAAATGGCATTAAATAGTACTTTTAAAGGAAAAATTCTCAGGGGCTTTGTGGTGAGCACAGCTTTCATGACCACCACACAGTTGTTGCAGGTAAATAGGATCGCTCAGCTGGTACTGTGTCCTCAGCCAAAACTTCATCTACTCACCTCACATTTCCCACGGGATCTGGGAGCCTCTCTGGTGTGGTTAGCTTCTTGCAGATGTAAAGCCATCCCCCAAGGCAGACATCACCTCGCAGCACCGACACGCTCTGAGAAAGAACAAAGCCAACAGGCCTCGCTTCATACTTTCCAAGAAAGACCATGGGTGTCCCATCAGGATGGAACAGTTCTGGTGGAAGGTCTTGGGCACTCCCAGGTCTGCATGTCCAGAGTGTATCCCACATCCCACCTGAGACTGCAGTTCCCAGCAGCCTCAGCCTGGTTGGACTGAAGCCAGCTGGAGGGCTCCCATCACCTCCTAACATCAAAAATTCACCTAAACCCCCAGAGCTATGAAGTGAGAAGGTGCAGCACCATTGCCACTGTGAATGAATGTGGGCACAGCCATGATGCTGACCTCATAAGAAAGGTAACTCCCAGCTGAGATGCTGGGGTGGGAAGTGATCCATCCTCACCTTGCACAGAAGGTCCCAACTTCATGGGAGACGTTTGACTGCAGTACCCCACAGGTATGGGTACCTGCTGAGTCTCCACAGCTGAGCTGAAGATTTCTTGAGACTTGTGCTGTGAGAAGAGTGTGGTGTTTGGACCAGACCTGGGAAATCCTCATCAAGGGAGATGAGAGGAGATGGCGTGAGCACCATCACCCTGCTCAGGTGCAAGTTCTGGAGAAAGGCCAGGCTGACTCCAAGTGCTTTGCAAATGTGCCATTTTTTTTCTGTAAAGCACTGATAAGAAGAGGGTGAGATCCACCATGTGCTGACACTCTCATCTTAAGTTCTATAGCAGTTATATTATGCATAACACATGTATTTGTTAATTAATTTATAAACAAGGGGCTACTGCCCATGCAGAGCTGCCCGGAAAGTCCTGTGCTGTGTCTGCAGTGCTTTAGCTCCTCCTTACTTTCCTCCTCTCAGAGCTGCCCTGAGATTTCCCTCTGAAGCTCTGCTGCTGGGTCAGCTCCTGCACAGCCCCAGACAACGCTGTGCTGACAGCCCTGCTGCCGAGTTAGACTTCAAACGCACCGTTCTGTGGCCCATCCAAGTATTTGGCTTCGAGGCAAATACATGGGAACACGGCTCCAAACACCCGGATCAATCCCCCTCAAGAAGGTTTTATGCATTTTCAAACGGCATCCGTCTCGATTTGGAAAACAAAAAGCAAGGAAAAGACAACAGCTAAAAACCTTCCCCATGCACAAAGTGAGAAATGTGGCTTTAATTTAGACAACTAATCGCTTCCAGCTGAACCAGCCATTAAAAACAGTTGAAGAATTACAATGTAAATAGATTAATGCAGACAAAGCAACATGTGCACTATTCCATGTCTTCTTGTTACCTACAAAATACTTGGGCAGTGACACACTGTTAGTCTAAGCCACTTGTTAGGTTCTGTGCTAATCAGCTAAAATTAAATAAACATGACTGATAAAAATGACTGTTGTGTTTGAAAATTGATGCACCAACAGAATTTACTCCAGGAGATAATTACAGATGATTAAGTAACAAAGAAATAATTCCTACAGCAAAGGGGAAAAGCCTACAGTGTGGGGAAGGGGCACTTCTTCATGTGCTGTCCCTTTCTCTTGGAGGGATGAGCTGAAGCTGCAGGAAGGTCTATGAGTGGGCAGAAACTCCACATGAGCCTTTATACCCTAAAAGTCTCCCGTGACAGGCTAAAAAAGGGCTGAAAAAAACAGCATTTTGCTGTTGGAAAAGCATGTACCTAGATAGTACCTTCAGCATCCCCCTTTTCCCACCCAGGGGATCAATCTCTTCATTCAAATTTGTCCTTTTGAATGCAAATCATCGCATAGAAGTGCTCACAGGTGCCCATGTAACTGATAAATATGATATGTGTCTAAATAACAGTGTTAATTTAAATAATAAAGCCAGTTTCCTTTGCTGTCAGACTGACAGCTCATTCAAACTCATCTTCTAAAATGGAAAATATTCTTCAGGTAGTCTTTTTTAAATATTCTTTCTTAAAGGAATTTATTATTGGAATGATAATATTGATTGGAAGCTGAAGAAAGGGAGTGTTTTCCAAAATAAAGAGTAAATGGGAGGGGTTTTTGTGGTTTTTTAATTTTCTGTGAGGCTTGTTGGTAGGAGCTTCGTGGTAATAGAGATGTCCAAAGGGCTGTCGAGCTGACAGCTGTAAAGAAATGAAAGGGGTCATTTGCAAAGCCTAGGATGTTAATGATGAGAACAAAAAGGCCATCATTAGTCACAAGGAAACTTTATCATCACCTATAAGACAACCTGCTCGTCGGGGGGATGAGGAGCATGGTGCGGTGCAGGGGATGTGTTTTGGGCTGTATCCTGGTGCTGGGTTTGCTCTCACAGGGGTGACAGCCCACTGGAGTGGGGATTTCCAGAAAAGCACTGTGCAAAATAGACTTTAAACCAAGAATCCATCACCCTTTGCTTCTCTCCCTAATGCCTTCCCAAGGTTTCCAAGGTCAGCTCATATCTCAGCAACGAGGGTAAACCCCAGCAGCGCTGTTGATCTCCTATGTATGTCTGTGCAGAGTGAACAGGCACATTCAACAAAGCTCAATGGATGTGGTTTCCATGAAGCCAAAGCTCCAGCCACTGGGAACAGCCTGGATATCTTCCCAAAAGCTTGGCTCCAACAAAGCATGCACAACCCCGCTTATGCTTACACACAAAAATGCCAAGTAGCTGCTGTCCTAGGAGCCTAATGTGTATGTGAGGAAGATAAAACCACTGTCTACTGTTAATATTGCTAGTGCAGTTTAAAAATGTCACCTACAATCAGAAGAGATGTCACCAGGCCCACAGCAGCACAGGCACTGCTGGCACAGCCCCTTGAGAGGACTGTGTCCCTGATAGATGATGGGAGACTTCGACGTGACACTTGTTGCACACGTTGGTGTTTGCAGGAGTTACAAACCTGAAAGCATATTTGCTGCAGTGGGAGAAAGCAGTGCAGGCTGTCCTGAGTGCAGCAGACATGAAATAAGTCATTTATCACATTTTACTGTGATAAATGGAATATTTTGTCTCAAGGAGCCGTGTTACCAAGCTGACTCCTCTGCAGATCTTAACACAGACATTTCTACATAACTTTTTTGCCTGTTTTCTTTAGCACACCCATGTCCTTCAGTATCTCACCAAAACACATGTTCAAGTGGAGATTAGCCCCTATGAAATGAAAATCGCTTGGGGTGCAGAGGGGGAAGTGGAATATTATTCTTCATCCTGAATTGAAATATTAGAAGCTGACTTCTGAATTATACTCTGGGGTTACGGAGCTATAATTGAGATTGAAATTGGTCCGCTATTTTTGGTACAGCCTGGAAAGCTCCGAGTCTTATTCCCATTTGTGCCAGTGGAAATCCCCACCCATCATCTCAAATTCTGCTCTGCCCGCACCCTCGGGGTGAAGAGTGCCTCCCTGGCCCCTTCCTCCCCAAAATAATGATAAATGACAGCTAGGCAAAATTGTAGCTGGCTGTCGCTCCTTGCCAAAGAGACGAGAGGCGGGTGAGAAGGGGCTTCTCCCCCGAAAGCTGATTGACAGGAGGGGTCAGGGTGGGGGAAGCATTTGCTGGACCCTGTCAGATCATAGGGAGCTGCTGACAGCTCGCGCCGCAGGTCGCTTCCTTCCCTCGCCAGCAAGATTTATGCTGTGATTTGGAGGGTGCTAATTAAACTCTGCTTCGCTTAGAACAGCCTGGAAAAAAAACCCAACAAAACCACAACACCCCAAAATTACAATGTGCTCCTTTAATAATATTTTTCTTTTATTCTGCAAGTGCTATCTAGAGGTGGTTGGGTTTCTCTGGAGGAAGAAGTAGCAGTGCTTCCTAATGCTTAGAAATATTAAATCAAAGTTGATGTGAGTTTGCCTTCCTCAAGCCAGCACCATATAGCAGCAAACAGTGTTTCTCAGCAGATGATTAGCAATCAGCTCAGAAATTTGCTTATTGACAAGGACAGGCAATACTGGGACACGTGTGGTGGTGTGGCGTGGGTCTCCTGCAGCTCCTGGGCTGGCTGCAGCAGAGCCATAGAATCACAGAGTAGCTTTGGTTGGAAGAGACCCCTGAGATCATCAAATCCAGCCATTAACCCAGCACTGCCCAGTCACCACTACCCCATGTCCCTCAGCACCACATCTCCATGGCTCTGAAATCCCTCCAGGGATGGGGACTCCACCACTTCGTTTCTTGTCCGAGTACAATTTAGAGAGTGCCAAAAGTACATGGACACTGTGCACAGCCTCCTGGCTCCTCCAGAGCAGCAGAAATCCCCCATGGAATATGCTCCATGGGTATATAACAGACAGTATGGTGTCTGTACGCTGCAAGGACAGAAGAGCTTCCTAAAACAGATTAATCAGTGGATTCATGGTTATTGGGCTTTCAGCCGTAATCTGGCCAGGCTGCAAATGCAAACCATCAGCTGTGCCCTGGGCAGGTCTGCCTTCACCCTGCCCTTGCAGAAACCATGGAAGGGTTTCTTCCAAACCCTCTCCAGGTGATTTGTACTTCCACGCTGAAGGAAATGCCAATATCACTGTGGTTTAGCTCAGTTCTGCTCACACTGGGCTTGATTTTGGGCAGTGCTGACCACCTGCAGCCAGGAAGCAGCTGTGTTGTGGCACTTGCAAGGTGGGATGTCACCTTGGCTCATGGTGGCTGTCATCTGTCCACGCTTGCTAGTGTAATGGAAAAAAAAAACATGGGAAGATGGGGAGGATGTGGGTCCTGCTTCTGCCTTCTGCTACAATCCTCCAGCATCAACATGGTTCAGAGCCAAGCCAAAAGGAGACAAAAAGGAAAGGAGGCAGTGTGGCATTTCCCAGAGGAGCTCCTTGGTTTGCACTGGCAGCAAAGCAAAATACAAAGTGAGATTGAAAAAACAAAACGAATGGGAAAAAAAAAAAAAAAGGCAAATGGTCTGTGATAACTCGGATCCCATTGTTAAATGTTATCGGTGTCTACAGGTTACTGGGAAAACAGAGGACAGATGGCAGCCCCTCGCCCGGCTGTTTGCTGAGGGCTGCAGGCAGCGGTGGCCCTGGTGCTGCCCGGGAGGGAGAAAAACTCCTCCTTAAATCTCAATTCCAGATTTGGGAGCTCCCCACCAAGGTGCCCTGCAGCTCTGCAGCCACTCCCAGCCTCCACACGGAGCAGGGGGGTGAGGAAGCAGCTCTGGTCCCCCCCAGCTTTCTCCATTTTGTGCTTTTGCTGCTGTTTTTCTGATTGTTTTTTAAACTAAAACTGCTCACAGGGGTGCTGGAAGGCAGAGGGAGGTAAGGTGCAAGCTGGCCCCTGCTGCCTTCGGCACTCCTTGCTCTCACTTTGATGGCTGAGATTGATTCAACTATTATTTTTCTTGCAAGATCCACAGAAGCACATAAATCAGAGAAATACTCCTCTGTGAGTTGCTGTGTCAGAAGGTAAAAGTCCTGTATTAAAAACCAATGCTGTAAGCTAAAATCAATGAACTTTGACTGCCAGCCTCTTTCAAAACCAAAGAAAACTTCCTCTTGCTTTAGTCCTCCAAACAAACAAATCAATTTTATATTTTATTTTCTAGAATTGTGGATAATTATCTCTCAATATCATCAGTGCAAAACAGTATCTTAATAATTAATTGTTTCCACTACTTCAGGGAAATGGTGTGTTAGTGTGGTGGAATTGGGATGCTGGGAGAGAGGGAAGGGGCACAGAGCTGGAAACAAAAGTGCACTAAAATTGACAGATAATAAATAATAATAAATATGGAATGGTTGATGGATTTAGTCATGTCAGGGAAGGCTGTTAATGAAGTGATGACACCATGGTGAAAACCAAAGCGATAGGCAGAGCTGACCAGGTCCTAGAGAAGATGCTGAATTAATTTTTCTTATCATCTCAGAGGGAAACAGCGCTCAGAGCATCATTCATGAAACAAAATGCTACCAAGGACACTAAAGTCCTCTTTATGTAATAACTTTAAAATATCAGAGCACAGGACCTGCATGCCAGCACAAAGCATGCCATGGAGGATGCTGCTGAAGGCCCAGGAGACAGGCTGGGGGCATGGGTGCAGAAACCACCTGCCATTCGTGGGAAGGGGGTTTCTTCATCAGTAAAGTTTGGGGATATAAAGGGGGTTTGCTACAACCTGGAGGGACCATCCAAATGCTATGACCTCCAGCCCCACGGTGCTGGGGAAGAGGAGAATGGGACTGCAAGGATGGGGATCCACCACCGGGATGTGGTGGTGGTGATGGCATCCAGGGAGCAGCATGGGGTGTAAAACCACATCAGTTGTGTTGGGAGCACTGGAACCATGCACAAATTAAGTACACGCTATTTCTTTACACTTTTGATGCACTGACACGGTGCTCAGACTGCGCCACGGGGGATGTGGAGGGACACATGAAACAAATTACCAAATTGCAGCTCTGCTTCCCTCATTTCCACCACCACCACCCCCCGGCTTTGCCCCAAGGCTCTCTGTGTCCTGAAGATCGATTTGCAGACACATGTCAGCGAGTCACCTCCGCGCAGCCCCGGCATTTCCCGGCGAAGCTGCCCGAGCGGCGTGCGGCTGCTGGGGAGAGGTATCCCCTTGCAAGGAAAACACGGGGCAGGTGCAGGCGTGGGGAATAGAGCCCTTCAGAATTAACAGCCTGAAAGGACTTGATTTAGCTCCGTTTATCGATGGGTGCAAACAAGCAAAAAGTATGTTGGGTTGAGATGACTGAACGCGATGGGGTCTTTTTTATTTTGAAAGCGGTGAAAAATACCAAAGGCATGAGCGAGGAATTAATATGCAGCTTATAAACAGGCTGCAGGGAAAAATCAGGGGGAAGCAAACAAGACCCAAAATAGATTTATCTCCAAATGTCCTGTGAAGCCAAGGAATCCGCTGATATAAACACAGGAATTGGAAGTGGCCACATGAAACAAAGCTCCGCTTTCAGTGGCACCTGGGGATGGCGAGATGGAAGTAATTCCTCTTTAATGAAGATATTGTTGTGTGTCTGAGGCTTTCAGCAGAGCAGCAATCTCTGCTGCCTGGGAAAAGAGGGGATTGAGTTACAGCCCAGCTCTGCTGGAGGAGAAACCCCCTTGTTTTAAGCAAAACCTTCGCTTGCGTTATCTGTTTAATGTGTTGCACGCCATTTTGCGGCATAAACATTTCCAGTTCATTTTAATTTCATACCGTAGGAGAATCATAAAGACAGCAGGGTTATTGGTCACAGCTGCGTGAATGTGGCAAATGGAACTTGAAGAATTATTCTGTCAAAGAGACAGAGCCAGATATTATTGTTTTTTCCCTTACAGTCTTGCCAGCAGTAAAATAGGGGATTTTTATTAAAAATATTCACATAATTAAAATCTATAGTCTTGAAAGGCTTTAAAGGAACTGGAATTAAACCAAAATAGTACATTTACATTCAGATGTCGGTTTGTAACAATATGATGCTGACTTTGGTTTATAAAGCAAAAAAAATATGGGTTTTTTTTAACTTCAGTCTTACACTAAAATTTAGACAGCTTTGAAACATGCAGTGATTGATACAGCTTAAAAGGACAACGTTTCTAGGAAGCATTACATTTAGTTATAGAAATTCATTAGTTATAATCTGGGGGATTGGTGTGTCCTGAGAGCAGAAATGAGTTTTGTTCAGCACACGTGTATTTTTAACCACCAGTACCCGGGTTTTCAGCCGTTGTCCATCAGTATGATGGATCATCCTTCCCTTCTCTCACTTCCCAAACCCCAACCCTGGCTGGAATGGAGAATTTTCCCAGTGAAGGAAATACCCTTGGCAAAAAGCAGACCCAACAGCCACTCAGAGCCATTTTTTTTTTCTCCTTCTTTTTTTCTCAAAGCTTTGTCCAGTAATAAACAACTGTTCCAATCTGCTGCGCTGATCAAAAGAAATGTTTTAATCAATCCCAGGCAAAATATCATGCTATTATGTTATCACTGGAGCAAATAATCAAAAATACAAAACAAAAATATCGGTTTAATACGCTCCAGATCAGGAATGTCTTGAAGAAACTTGCCTTCCTCACAGGTGTGTCCTATTTTAAGGGAAAAAAAGAAGAATTAAAGCACAGGGGCTGGCGCTGGGGGGAGCATGGCTGTCAGGGCAGAAATGCTGAAATCAAAACTGACCAAGCTCAGTGACTGCAAATAAACCTCCCAAAATGCTTTCCCCTACCCCAGGCATGTTTTGGTTATTTATTTTTTTGAACTGACAAATTATCTGAAAATCACTCCTCTGTGTTTTCACCTGCTGTGAAACAAATCCACGGGAGAGCTGCAGGGACACTGCCACGGTCCCTGCATCCTCGAAGCCATGGCTCTGGCTGGTGAGGGATGCATCCCCAAGGAGACCCAGAAGCTTCCAAATTTTAGAGATAATCTTCTCAATGGGAGCCTGAGCAAGGTCTGGATTCGACCCAGGGTGTTGGGAGCTGTCAGCAGATGCAGGAGCATCCCTGCCCCGCGAGCCCGATGAGTGATCACTCGCAGAGGTACTCCCCATCTCCCCCCAAAAAATTCAGCTTGAGAAGAGCTGGATCTCATTTCCATCCTCTGCTCTGTTCTGTGTCCAGGAGACCTACCCAGTGAAATTCCTTCCTTTTATAGCCCATGACTCCAGCTGCATGAATGATAATCGAAAACAATTTTAAAATAAGTGATCTTTCAGTCATTTGGGAAGCTGGAGTTTGGAGCAGGGTGCTGTGGCTGTCTCACCAGCCAGACCTGGCAACCACGCTCCTTGGATCAGCACTTCGTAGGATGTGTTCTCAGATAGACCTTTCAGACACATTGCACTGAAGAAATCCTGACTCTCCATAGGGTCTTCAAAGTGGAGGAGCCAGTCAAATGGGAGAGGTCTGCACTGGCACACGCAGCTCTCAAACACCACCCAAACCCATTTGACCAAAAAACATCTCAGAAAGTGAGGATGCTGGCTTGGGAAGGAGAAACAACAGTGGGGGTGAAGCACCCAGACCTGGCCAGATCCAGATGAGCTCTTCCCTCTCCTCTCCTGACATCCCTTGCCTCATCCCTTCACAGCCAAGTTGGATGGGGCTTTGGGCAGCCTGGTCTGGTGGGAGGTGTCCCTGCCATAGCAGGGGGGTTGGAACAAGATGATCCTTGAGGTCCCTTCCAACCAAAACCATTCTATGATTCTATGATAAGAGCTTCTCATTTGCAGTTCCAGTGTCCAACATGGCAAGCGTCCTCACTTTCAAAGCGTGAAGGCTTTTGAAAAGCTGGATTTCGTTTCAGTTGGAAATGAAGTTTGGGGCTTCACTTTACTTTGGTTTGGTTTAATCTCAAAAATCTCCAGGAAACAGAGTTATATTTCTCCTACTAGTCTAAATTCTTAAATTCTGGTAGTATTGAGAAGTGAAGCAAAGTGGGCTGATGTTATCTGTTAGAGTAGCCCAGATAGAGACATTATCCTGCTTTTATGAAAGCCAAAGGACAAATTCATAATTATTTGAGCTGCAGCAAAATCTGGCTTATATCCTGGACGTTACAACATATTGTTTCAATCTATAATTTTATTAGCAATATTGATAACGTTAGAAGAAATACGATACGGGAAATAGCTTATCAACTTTGATTAATTTTACAGTAAGACATTTAATGAAGATAAAAGAAGAATTCGGCAAAGGTCTGAAGCTAAAGGTGTTGTCAGAAAATGGAGACGTGCGGTACCTGCACATCCTGAGCGGGGCAGCTGGATATTCAGCATGGTTTTTACTCCATGGAAGAAAAATAGTTGGTGAGTGCAACAGCAGTGAGCATCTTCTCCCAAATCTAAATTAAAAAAAAGACATTTCTGCTGGTTTTAGGCTGCGGGTCCATGGTGAAGGGATGCAGCAACTCACTCCAATGGACCAGCAGCCAGAGCAGAAGGCACCAACCATCCCTGGGGCATCATCTGTGTAATAGCAAGAGTAACTCTGAGTAACCATACAAGTCCATTACTCTTTTCTTCCTTTTGGAGCTGAGGCCCTGTTTTATTTGCAGGCCTGACTGGAAGCAGATGGACCTGTCAGGGCTGGTTGGTGCAGGTGAGCCGAGCAGGCGGATGAGCTGCTAAGTGCTCCCAGCTGCTGGGCAGGGCCCGGAGGAAATTGCTGGAGCTGGGACCCAGCTCAGAGATGAGATCTGGAGCCAGTGCCAAGAAGGAAAAAGTAAATTTCTTCAAAAAGTCAATCTCTCAAAGCCTGAAAGAAGGCGGCTTTTAAAATAAGAGAAAATACCTGAAAACCTCTTTAGTGCATCTAATATATCTTCAGGCTTCAGAGATCCAGAGGCCACCCTGAGCCCCTGCCCCATCTCTGGTTTTGTTCAGGACTGCCTCCTTAGACAGCAGATATTACTTTTCCTGGGGGTTCTCCCTTTCCTCTCCAGAAAGGTCTTGAATTTTCCTTGCTGGTTTGTGTCATTTGATTTATAAGCTCACAGGGTCCTTCATGAAACCTGCACTACTTCTTCTGCTTAATTGTTACAATAAACTTAAAACATGGTGCTTTGGGACAAGCAGTCTGGGAGGAAATTGTTTGATGTATAGAAGTAGATGGTAGGTCCTTCTTGTGAATGTCACCGAAGGGACACAGTGGGTTTATAAATAGCTATAAAATCCAGAAACTACATTAGTTCAGGGAGAGCAGAGCTCTATTAAGCATGAACAGCTTGCATTGCAATACCCAACATCTGCAAAAGTCCTTGCAGCCGGTGTAATTCCCAACAGCCTGGACTGCTGCGCCCGGGCTGTCTGACACCGTCTTCAGTTCCGCGGGGGCCGGGAGGCTGCGATCTGCGCAGGCACAGCTGAGCACAGAAAGGGGTCCTTGGTGCTTGCAAAATGCAAATTAACGGGTGAATGAAAAAGTGATTAACAAGTCCCAAGCTTCTATACAGATTGCAGGGAAGGTGTTTTCTCTTTTCCTTTGTAAAATTACTCTCAAAAATGAGCTTTTTTTGTTTTAAAAGGTGTTTTTTTTCCAGCACTCCGTGGCTGCAGCATCAGTGGAGCACAGCGGCTGCTGAGCCAGCGTGGTTGGGGACAGGGCTGCTGCGATGCTGGGGCCACTTGCCATGACTCTGGTGCCTCCAAGAGAGATGATGCTAAAGAAAATTGTGAAATACAATCAGTGTGTAAGCAGCAAGGAGTGAGGTAGCACTCGTGGCACTGCAAAGCACCGCTCCAGCCAGCGCTCACAGCACAGCCCCAGGAGGAGTCGGGGGATGCATCCCCTTGTACCCCATACCCAAAACACAGCAAGGGGTTGGAGAGCCCTTAAAAATGTTTATTTTAAAATTATGCCTTCAGATGCTGTACCTCTTGTTTAGCTTTCTGAGCTGTGTCTTCAAAGAGTCACTGCATGTTTTGTGTATTCTAGGAGACAAATAGACACACAAAACTGAAAGGAAAGAACACGTAAATATTGTGGAGTCATCTGTTTCCAATAGTGTGTGTTTACATATTAATGTGCAATACAAATTTGTAAACATGAGCATTTGAAACTTTTGTAGGAACCGATAGCGGCCTTTTCCCTTTCTGCAGCTTTATTGGAACAGCATGTCCCCCCTGGCCCCCGCCACACATGTACATCGTTTTAATACTGGATGGATTTCAAATGTTCCGGGTGCTTATTTGTTCTGGTCTGTCTTGCTATCCAATCCTCGTTTGTTTTGCATAATTGTGATACAAATTATCATCTAATTACAGACCCAACCTCAGAAGATCAAATGTAAAGCAAGGCACTTTGGTCAGAAAAAGCTGCGTCCGACGCTCCGTCTACGTGTTTGGCTTCTCCCATAGATGTCTTAAATTGGAGGGAAATGGGATAGTAAACTGCACTTTGATTAAAAACATTTTTGTTGGGGGGTTTTTTGTCTCCTAGGTTTTTAAATCAGCCTCCCGCTGTCTGAGCACCAAGCCCATCCCGTGTCCCAGTGCCGAGTGGCACCCTGGGTACGGCAGGTTTTATTTGCTAAGGGCTATAAACGGGATCAGATATTCCCAAGTAACTCCAAACTCTTCTTGGGAAGGGTCATATTGCTAATGGCTAAGATCATTCAGCAAGTTTAATCTTTTTTTTTAAAAAAACTTATTATTTTCTCCCTGTTCCCATTTAAAAATAGCACCATAATTCTGGGTTTATGTTTGCATACACCCACTAAGTCTAAAAAACTGCGAGCTTTTGCGATTGCCACAGGTTTTCAAATAACCTTGATGGGAGGAAGTGCAGAGAGGCGTGTAACGTGTTTGTATTTGCAGGCGTGTGGTCCCTCTGGAAATATTGGCCTCGATTCTCCCAGTTTCACATTTAATAAGTAATGATTTATTATATTGACTTGCTCTCTTGAGTTCTGCCACTCACCTCCCACCAGGAGCCGTTTTCAGATGCACCCCTAGAAAGTAGTGTGCAAGTTATCTGCTATTTTGGGCACCTTTTTTCTCATATAAGCAGAACCATAAGGTCAGGGAGCCTTGGCCAGGTCTGAGGTGACAATGTGGGCATCAGGACAGAGACCTATAACTGCCTGAGAATACTGATTTGTTTCATAAAGAACCAACAACATATTTTTTTATTTGTTACAGTGATATTTGAAAGGATAAATCAGGAGATAAAGGCAAAGGAAATAGAAAGTAACCTCAGATAACCCAGATCTGACAGTGTCTCATGCCGTGCTGACCTCTAATACAGCATTAATTAGTGTTTATAGGTCTGCCTCACCCACGCTGATGAGCACTGCATCCTCCCTGGAGCTCAGTGCCAGCTCCCAAGGGACACGGGTGCCGGTGTCACGCATCCCTTGCAGGGACCAGGCTCTTGGTGTGTTTTCCACGTGACTGTGATCGAGGAGGGTGGCAAAAACCGGGCTTCTACGGGACCAAGTGCACTGAAACCCAACCCAATTCCACTGGAATTCACTGAGCCATCGCCACTGGAGCGCATCGCCCCAGCGCTGGGTTTGTCGTTTCACGCTGAAAGGCACAGAATAAACAAGAAGCTCTGGGAAGCCCCGTGCCCATTTGCAAACATGCTCCGAGTAGGACTGAAGTGGATCCTGTCAAAGAGAGCACTCGCTCAGCTGGACTAGATGGAATTTATCTGATCTCAATTTAATTATCTATCGCTGTAAAATTGTCCTCACTGGAAATATCTCTCCTAGACATTATCAGTCACGTTTTGAACCAGACAGACACTGATTTGTTTGATCATCAGCTCATGGCCAGCGACTCTGGAATATCTTATGCAACCACAAATATTCGGAAAATTGGAAGTTACCCATTGCATCCACCCACGGATCCGTGACTGATCTGGAAGGGCCTTCCAGCTCCCCACAACTACAACCACATGTGGGGGATGGTACTCGGTCCCTCAGCCTGCGGCGAGCAGAGATCTGCGGCGCTTTGCAGACCCTGTCCCAGCATTTCACCCACAGGAACTCAGCCACCACCAGTGATGGGGGATGGCTTGGAAATAAGGACACCTGAATGGGAAAAGAAGTCTCCTTTTTTTTTTTTTTTTTTTTTTTTTAATAAAAATAGTGAGATAAACCGCTAAGAAATAGCATGAGAAAGCAGGTTTGCTCGTTTTTACAGTCACACAGACCGTTTAGCAAGGCAAGCATGGCCCACTGCTTCATACTGGTATTGCTGGGGGCTCTGCGAACACTCAAAGCAGGTAAAATAGGGAAAACAATGGTTGGCAGATACTATCCCAAGAGGAGTGTCCTGCAGGGCCCCTGGAGGTGTTTCATGCCACACAGCTCTCTGAGGTGTATTTCCCAGGTCCCTCAGCATGGATCTGGCTGGCAAGAGGGACATGTGTGACCCCCCCCATCCCCTATTCTTTCCCATGACGCCATCAGTGCTGGTGCCACTCGGCTCCACCACCTGCTGGAGACCTCTGGAGGCAGGAGCATGGAGAGGAGGGCTCTTGGAGCACCCCTGCATCAACCTCCACTGTCTCAACCCCGCAAGGTAGGAACACACCCATCTTTTATCCCATCTTTCTTTACCTCAGCAGCAGTTACTTTAATTTACATCCCGACTCTGATGATAACCAGGTCATCCAAGTCCTGGAGCAACAAGGCACTTTAATGTCATTAATTAGGACCCATTGAAGCCAAGGGAACTTGAGAACATGCTCGAGCACTTGAGCAAATACGTCTCTTTTGCTGACTCGAGGTCTCAGTTAGTCCCTTTGAAATCAGTGGAAAAACTCAAGTAGGGTGAGCAGAAGCTCACTAGGGCTTTGAGCTAACTAAAGGCAAGCTAGATAGAGAGTCTCAGGAAAACATATTTGTAGAAATGTATACGTCTACGTTCCCACTTCAGAGTGCAAATATGAAAAAGGTGACTGTACAGTTTACTCTTACCCTACAACTGTGACATAAATATCAACAAAAGGTATCACCTTGCTGTGGATCACCTCGCTCCCAAGTCCTCCACCCTCCAAACAACACAACACCTTTGCCCACACACAAAAAAAAGTTAAATGCCTAGACATACCGCTCCTGTACCATGCAGTGTTTCATAGTCAATAACTAGCAAGCCCTTGGGTATGAAGGAAGGAAAGTCTTGCTTTACATATCAATGCTTAGAAATATATAATTCCACTAAAGGCAATGGTTAATCGTCGGGTGCCAGTTAGCGTGATTACATCTGCCGTCTCTCAAAGAAGCTGGAATGCTGTCACTCACTTTGAAATGGCTTGCTGCATTCATCAGTCTAGATGGCACAGAGAAGTTATAACCGTACAAGCCATATGGAGGATGTAAAGAACAATTAAGTGCTTCCCGAGCAATGGGACTTGATGGGAAAATGTTTCCAGATGCATGTAATCCATACAGCATTTGACTAGCAGAATTGGGTGCTTGTAGACATTGCCCGTTTAAGTCTTCAGCTTTAGCATTTTTCAGGTTTGTTATGCCGAGGGAAGATAGTTTTGGCATTTCCACCATGAAGTGGGGTACAAGATGTGGGTTGGCACCTCCCAGTTTTTCATGGCTTGGAAAGATGAGAGGCTGTTGTCTCAAGAAGCTCGTAGGACAAATCTTGTAGTAGAGGGGCACGTTGAGGTTGTGTAGGTAGGTCTCGGGGCATGACACGCCGATGTTGCTCGCTGACAAGTGAAACGCAGGAGGTGAGCAGGATGGAGAGAGCAAGGGGTTGAGAGGAGAGGGCGTCCCGCCGCTGGAGGTCACTGGTGATGAACTGGAGCTCCCACCTGAAAATAATAACAGAAATCACCCAAGCTGGGCTGGCTGAGGTTCACAGCCCAGGAACCCTTGGAGCAGTCCTGCTCCCACTCCACATCTCCCTGCTGCTGGTGTCCATCCAAGCACAAAAATCAGCTCCTGGAAAAAGGGAAGATCTATCCATAAATTGTTTGTTATTGTTACTTGGCACTTGTCTCAGAACAATATTCACACATGTCCAAGCCCATTCATTTGACCTATGAGGACAACTCTGAGGTTCAGCTCCACACATACAGGTACCAGCCAGGTCTGTGCCTCTCTAGATGACTGATAACCTTCTCCTGTTATATGTACACCATTGATATTTTAGGTTCACTATTTCTCGTGCAAATTACAGGCAACTTTTCCCCCTTGTACATAAGAACAAAAAAATGTATTCAGCCTGATGGAGAAATTTTTTTTGTACCTTCATGCTCACAGGAATTGACTAATTTTACTTGGTTTCCCATGCAATTTGAAACATACCCTTGAATACTATAGGTGTCTCCAGAAACTTTAAATGCACAGGTCATTTTAACACTCTGCTTTCTGAAATGAATCAATGAACACTTTCATAATTTGCTAGAAAAGCGACACCGGCTCGCTTCGCACGTGTGCGCGCCGCTGAGGCCATGGTGTATAACATCCCTGTTCAGCACTGGCTCACCGCTCCTCCAGAGCAACATCAAGAGCAAAAACTGAGAGGTGGGGGCTGCTCTGGTGTGGGGATGGTGCTCTGGAGCAGTGGCCCTGGTGCTAAACAGATGCTGGTTTCATCTAACGCCGTTTAAGAGCCGTATGTCTCTGCTGCACATTCATTACCACATTCTTCCAGAGGTGTTTTTTTCCCCTTTTTATTTTCTTCTCTTACCAAAGTCGCTGGAAAAGGAAGGGAGGGAATGTGAATCCATTTTTTGCTCTGTGTTTTTCTCTATTTACATTTAATTCCAATTAATATACTGCCTGGATGTGATCTGGTCAGACTTTATATGCAGTCAGCGACACAGAACCACCTGTATAACCAAGCTGTATCTTCTAGATATTAAACCTAAAAAAAAATACCACAAATATTCTGGACATGGTGCAAATTAATTTTGCCAACTCCCAGCAAGCACAGCATCTCACAGGTTGGGCAATGCACAGGCAGCATCTATTCTCAATAATCCTGGAATATTTTATGGCTTGAACATCTCACCCTTCCCCGCTGATGTCAGTGGCTGTTTCAGGATTGACATCAGCCGGAGCGGATGCAGGGCAGGGATCTGGTCCTCTCCCCATGTACACATCCTGACGCCCTCCCAGGACTCAGAGACTTTTGGTCATGTAAAATGATGTGATTGAGCCAATATATGTGAGTGTGAGGCAGCGAATGTATCCCTATGCAGCTAGCTGTAGCAGAGCAAACAAGTGTTAGTATTTGCTTCAAGGTACCCTAAGCAATAATAGCACACAACTTCCAGCCCAAGTTTGGGAATGGGTCTCACAGCAGGGAGAACAGTGCAGCTCAAAGAGCAGATTCTTTCTACTACTTCTATTAGGCTTAAAAATCCCGACTTTATGGCCAGTTCTCTCTTCAGCATGTTGTTCATGAATTCTTTTAATTTATCTTCTGATTTGGGGACTTTGGGATTTCTATTTTTCAGCTTTTCTTCAGAAATACAGTTTTATTATCAGTGGAATTGGAGATTTTGTTATATTTACAATGGTCCAGGAAATTAACTCTGAAGAAAAATATCGATTACACTAAGACCAGCAAAAAAATAATCCCAGTAAACCCTAATATTTTATCGTCTGTACACTAATCATTGCAGCTGCTCTTCTCTCATTCCCCATCACAGCCCATCCACCACCTCCTCTCCTCAGTATCGTGTCGCAGCCTGCGAAACGGGCTCAAAAGGGGCTCTTTGCATAAGGTCTTTTCTAAAAAAAATAAACAAAAATCGAGTTTTCTTTATAACCTGGTAAACATCTTAATTTCTCCCGAGTTTGATTTTATATATATATATGTGGATTTCTATGCTCTTACAGCCTGGATTTTTGCTCTGATTTTTGCAGTATTTCACTGCAGAGAAGGGAATGATTTGGTGTGCCCCAACATCTTTGAAAAGTTCCTAACATCAATAAGAGTTAAACTGCTGACTTTAAACCCTAACTGGAGCACTCCATCATGCAAATACTCAGTTAGTTTTCCCTTCAGCACTACGAATAATCAATTTTCAAATAATACTTCCAAAAGCCCCCCTTTTTTTTTTTTTCTGGAAAAGGACTGTAAGAGAGTGATGTGCATTTGTCGGGTAGAGGGAGACTGTTTTCCCCTAAAAACTTCTTCCTCTTTCCTATATTTCTGCTGAATTAACGCACTGTGGGACTGCTGCATCCTAAATAGCAGAATGTTTTCCTCTCTGTCAAATAACATCTTTGCTCGCACAGAGGCAGCCGGCTGCAGCAGACACGTTTTTAAGCGAATATTCTCAAACGGGTTGGAAGCAATTAGCGTAACCGGATCAAAGCCGTAAGAACCTCACTCTAAATTAGCCTCCTGCGTACTCAGATCTCTTTTTTTGCGCATCTAAATCCCATTTCTGCCCGGTGATGGAGGCACCGCACCATCACCCTTCGCTTCCCGGGGCGGCTGCTCTGCTCCTCAAATCGATTTTAACTGGAAAACACGTGGAACTGGCTTCTCAAAACGTTCTGTCGACCGCCCGTTCGTTGACTGGACCCACCTCGTTATCTGAATGGTTTAACCCCCGACGCGCCCCCGCGGAGAGCTCCGTCCGTGCGGCCGCCGCGCAGCCCCGAGGCCGCGGGGAGAGGCGGGGTGGCAAAAAGGCAAAGGACTTACCCTGGCTGTCTGCGCCGAAAGCCTTGAAGTCCAGGGCGAGGGGGGGCCGCCACGGATATGTCTCCAGGAGCCCGTCCAGGACCCCCCTGCGGGGTGAGACCGGGCTGAGCGCCGCGGCGGGGCCGGTGGGCGCGATGCGGGGGGCGGCGGGGCGGCCCTGGCCCTTACCTGTTCCTCCCGGGGTCCCGAAAACCTTTGGCGAAGGGATTCCTGTCGATCTTCAGCTTCGTGATCTGGGGGGGGGCGGGGTTGGGAGGGAGCAAAATGAGTCTTTGGGGCTCGGGGGTGGTTGGTGCCGTCGGGGCTCTCCATCCCTCCCGACCCCCGATACCGCCGGGGCTCTCCATCCCCCCGGGTGCCGTCGGTGCTCTCCACTCCCTGCCCCCCCCGGTACCTGCTGGTTTTGGTAGGCTGTCACGGTGGTGAACTCGGTCTCCTGGAAGGAGAAGGTCTGCACCCCCTCGGCCGGCAGCGACTGGATCTGCGCTAAGTCGAAGCGAGAGTCCTGATCGATAACGTGGACGCGGGGCTTGTACTTGTGCATGGACTGCAGGATGATCTGTGCGGGGGGAGAGGCAGGCTGAGCCCCCCCGAGAGGGAGAAGGGCAGGAAGAAAACCCTTTGCAAGACACGGGTGGGACCCCCGTGGGCAAGAGGGGCAAATAGGGACCGGCCCGCCGCACCGTCGGGGTGATGCTCTGTCCCCCCACCCCCACCCCCGGCGGGGCTGCCCCACACCTACGTGGCCTTTGTCGTCCATCTCGTTGTTGGTGAGCTTCACCCGGTCGAAGCTGATGATTTGCCTCATCCAGGTTTCCCCCGAGCAGGGGGAGTCGGGGTGGATGTAGAGCCGCGGGGTGATGCAGGAGTGGTCCGTGTTGCCCGCCACCATCCACTGCGAGCTGTGATAGACGTACCTGGCCCGGGCCGGGCCGCGGTCAGGCAGCGGAGAGCCCTTCCCACGCACACGCACACCTATAGATTCTATACGTGCTTGCGAGCCCGGCATTTCTCCCCCACACCCCCCAACCCACTCCGTCGCACGCCCGAGCATCCCCTATGGTACATACACGCACTATGCGATGGGACTGATCACGCAGCCTGGCAAGAGGGATCCCGCGTGGGTGTGGGGATGCGCGTGGGGGTGCATGGGGGTGACTGCCCCGCCGGTCTCCCCCCGTACCTGTATCTTTTGGAGTCCACCGGGACGACGTCGATGGCGATGTAGTATTGCTTCAGCGGCTCCAGCCCCTTCACCTTCACCCTGACCGAGGGGAACATCCTCCTGCGGGCAGAGGCGGGGGGGTGCTGAGCCAGAGCTGCCGCTTCAGCGGCGAAAAGGGGTTGGAAAAAAAAATATAAACGGGCATCGGGAGGGGGGAAAAAAAAAAATAATCAAACTCAAAAAAAATAACGGGAAAAAAAGGCAAACAAAGAAAAATACCCCAATCAAAAATAAATAAAAGGAAAAGAAAAAAGCACAAGGAAAAAGAATAGCTAAACCCGAGTGCAGCGGAGCAGCGGGCGGGGAGGGGATGGGTTGGGATGGGATGGAGGCGGCTGCGCAGGCGGTACCTGCCGGCCTTGGTGATGATCATCTCGGTGCCGATCTCATGGAACCTCCTCCAGAGCTCGGAGCCCTGCAGCTCCACCTGCACCCCTGCCCCCGCATCCCGGCTCTCGCCGCCGGCCTTGGGCCGCTTCTCTGCGGGGAAGAGAAACGGGAGGGGGCGGCTCAGGAGGCTGAGGGGGCAGGGAGGGAGGGGGTTACCCCTCGCCCCGCCACCTCCCCGGGTCTGGGGGTCCCCTCCGGGGTACCAACCCTCCTCCGGGGCTCTGCGGCTCTGCCTGCAGCCCGCCCCGCGCTCCTCGTCGCGACCATCCGGCACTTTCCTCTTGGAAGAGCGTCCCACCAAGGCTTCCACCGAGAAGGCGTGAGCCCGGGAGCTGAGCGCCATCTCCCCCGGGCCGGGGGTCCCCCCGGGCGGCAGCGGGGCTCAGGCGGGCGGTGGGGGCTCCATCCCGGCCGGTACCCAGCGCCCCTCGCCCGGCCGCCGCACGGCTCCCGTCGGGGGGCAGCGGCCACGGCGGGATCCTTTTGCATCCAACTGAGTCAAGAGACGGCTGCAGCCTCCACTGTTTGTTTTGGAAACTGGTGGGAGCATAAGAAACATTGAGTGACATTTCATAGGAGTAACGGGGGGGGGGGGGGAGAGGGGGAGGGAGGGGAGAGCGGGTGGTGGAGGGGAAGAGCGGGGGAAGAAGAGCCGGCCCCGTCTAGGATCAATAAAAGAGTTACTGTTCTCCATTAAATTGTAAAACTCAAAGAAATTTGACATAATTGCACACTAGGGGCCACTTTTCCAACAAAAGTGCAAATAACGTTTAACCAGAACCAGCACAAAAAGAAAGGGCGGGGGGGGGGAAGAAAAAAAGAAAAGAAAAGAAAAGAAAAGAAAAGAAAAGAAAAGAAAAGAAAAGAAAAGAAAAGAAAAGAAAAGAAAAGAAAAGAAAAGAAAAGAAAAGAAAAGAAAAGAAAAGAAAAGAAAAGAAAAGAAAAGAAAAGAGGCTAGTAAAGGGGAGGAAGAGCCGTGTCTGTTCCGGCCCAGGCTGTGGGGGGGCTCTGTCCCGACGGGGCGGTCACACAGGGTCCCTCTGGTGTCCCTGGTACGACAAACCGTGGTGTCACCCCTGGATGGGTGACAGCGCCGGACAGGGAACCCGGCTTGTACCCCGGATTTAGTTTGGGGTTTGTTTGTTTGTTTTTTGGGGTTTTTTTGTGGTGTTGGTTTTTTTTTAAAAGGCAGCACAGCCCCCCCCCCGCTCTGGCATCACCCCCGGGGTGTTTCCACGGCTCCACTTCAAAGCATGTCCCCGCAGCCGCAGCTGCGCTGAATTAGGGACAGAAATCCCGGTTTTCCACTGGGGTCTGGGGGGGGCTCTGGGCCGGGGGGGGTCCATCCAGCACCCACAGGTGCACAGGGAAAGGGCTGCGCTGGATTTACATGGCGATTTTCGGGTCCCCACCAGGGACCTCCCCACCGAACGCACTGTGCTGATTTATTTTCCATCCCGGTGCCCTCCCCAGAGGCAGCACCAAAGGGGATCGTGGGGGTCTGTCTATTTTTTGGGGGGGGAAGCGGTGGTATTCACGCTGAGCGGGGTACGTGTCGACCTCCCCCACCCATCCCCAGCGCACCCCTCACCCCGCTGGCTCTCCCCGCGCCACAGAGGTCAGTCAGGATAGATGAGCCTTAACGGAAAAAGAATGTGGAAAGGGATAAAATTCACCGGCCAGCTGAGAAAGCAGGTTAGGGGGAGTGGGGGGGCAGGAGCTGCCACAGGGCGCTGTGGCTTCGGGGTGGGCAGGGGATGGGGTACAGAGCTCCCTGTCCCACTTCCAAGTGCTCCTGGAGTCTCAGGGGAGCACTGGTTTATTCATGTTTCACTTTTCAGGATTTCTTGTTGTATTTGTTAGGGTCCGTGTCCTGTTGCACACATTTCTTCCAAGCCTTGGGCTGGCTGCAGGGGGAAAACTGTGTAGTCTTTGTGGAGACAACCAAAACCAAACATCAGATGGCCGCTATCTGCCAGAACTCTTGACAAAACCGTGTTTTAAATCACAGAATCACAGAACAGCCTTGGTTGGAAGAGACCTCTAAGCTCACCCAGTCCAACCATTAACCCAGCACTGCCCAGTCCCCACTGCCCCATGTCCCTCAGGACCACATCTGCATGGCTCTGAAATCCCTCCAGGGATGGGGACTCCCCCACTGCCCTGGGCAGCCTGGGCCAGTGCTGGGGAACCCTTCCAGTGAAGAAATGTTTCCTAATATCCAATCTAAACCTCAAATCCCTGTTCCAAGGATGCTCATTACTCAGCTCATGGTGGGGTTTGCATGCCCATACTCGTTTATACACATTTATCATCATTTGTACTGTTTAGCACACATTTATACACCAAACTCCTGGCATATCTCACCAGGACAGGAGTTTGTCCAAGGAAAAGGCCTTGGAGGCAGTGAATGGGTGCAGGTACAGGTGCTGAACCTCGACATCCAGCCTGGGGCACCTGCCTGAAAGCTGCCCACTTGTCTGGCTGCCACCTTTTCCCTGTGTGCACCGTCCCGGTGCCATCCCATGCCTGCAGCTGGATTGGGGAGCAGAAAGTTATCATCCCTGTCTGCAAAGGGGGCTCTGAAAGATCCAGCTGAGCTCCTGTTGAACTTATGGTGGTAAACTAACAAAGCTGTTCGTGATGGCAGTCGGGACAGATGCACATGAGCTGCAAAATAAGTGTATGGAAGGATGTTTCTTGAATTTGTTTCCAGTTACATGGGAGAGGAGCTAGCCCCAAACCTGGCAACAGTGCAGGCATCTCCTGGCATGGCCTTCAGAGAGGCTGCTGATGATAAACTTTTGATTTAACTTTTATTGAGGGTAATGACAATTAATCTTCCTTCACAGTGAGTCTCAAAATCCGGGGACCAGCTATGCCGTGTCATAATCTGAGCTGCACTATGGTTTTGTCCCTGTGTTGATCCACCCTTCCACTGATGTCCTTCAGCAGTGGCCCTGCAAATCCCCAAACCCTTCCAACATAGTTTTCCTCTGTACAAGGCATGTTCAGATGCACCCACCCGATACCTCTGTGGGATGGGTGTCTGACCTGCTTCGAGGGGCTCTTCTGGGATGTTATCCCACTGCCATCCCCATCCGTTGGGGTGAGAAATGGATAGAAAACAGGGGAAGAGACTTTGGGAGGTTATCTCGCTCTGCCCTTGCCACAGGCAGGACCAGCTCCATCTATCCAGATCTTTATTTCTTCTTACAAAGAGAAATGAGACAAATTTCATGAACATGTTCATAATTATAACAGCATAAGCTCATGATTTAAAAGCAAGGTGAACGGCGGGTCCTCCCCGGAGCCCGGATGGGGCTGACGCTGTGCTCCCCAGTGCTGATAGAAGCCAGCTGAGGGCATTAAGTGTGAACCTTTATCTCTGCTGACATGACATATTATTAAAAAGTATTTCGAGTAATCTTTTATTTCCTCAGCATTGCAACACATCTCAAGAACTTGGCCAGGGATCAACCAACACTTTTTTAATTTCCTACAATGAAAAAATAAAACAAAAATAAAGCCCAAATGAGATGATATAATCAGGAACATTTTGAGGGTTTAGGTCAAATTAATTTGTCAGAGAAGGGTTTGCAGGGGACTTGGAGAGCTTTAATCTGTCAAAGACTGACTCAGACCCTTCTTGGGTTTTGTAATCTCATTGTCTTTACCAAATTATGTGATGGTATGTCACGTATTACCGTCATCAGAAAATTGAGCAAATAATCATTTGGCATAAAGTTCAGGCTATCTAACTTAATTTTAAAGCAAGTGTTATACAATATGCCAGAAATGTTTGCTTAACTTGAAAACGATCTTTTAGTACTGTCCATTAATCTGTTAAAAGACACAGGTAAATTCCAAACACAGACTTCCCTGACCGTAGCAGGGGCAGACTTTAGGAGATTTAATTGTGTTCAAGCTGCGCTCGGTTTTGCCAAGATTTACTTTGCATTTACCAAAACAAAACAGAAAAAAACACCACTCAAAGCAAACCAAACCAAACCTGACTTGTGACTTAGGGGTAATATTTTAATATTATGCATATAATACCTTTCTCTTTTATATCTCCACTCGTTATGTCATACATTTATATAAAGCAGCAATTATAAATTTGGTGTTAGGACATTTTCTGTTCTAACAAATAGACTCAAAAGATTGTTCTCTGCTTCACAAATTGTTAGCAAGAAAAAATGTGTAATTATATATACAAAATATTTATATATAATTATAAATTTGGTTCTGTAATAAACCAGTTTCTAATGCTCTGATTAATACACAGGCTACAACTGGAATGGATGTAATCGTCAGCTGAATAACCCTTCTGTGGGCTGAAATAGTGTGGTTTGGGTTCTATGGGAACTGGAATTTCCAATATTCAACTAATTTTTGTAGATGTAACTACCACTTCATATGAGTCATTAACTAATTACTTATTGACGGATTTACAAATATTTCTTTTTCCTAAAAAACAATCTTTTAAATAGTAACTCCTGAAGACTAAGTAAATCTTGGCAGAAAAAAAAACGTAGTAGCTTATAACAGTACTTAGGAGATTGTTTTCCCTTGCATTCTCAAATGTCCAGTCCCACAGCAAAGCTTTAATTTCATTCTCCACCTTATTTTCCCCATAATGAACTTTGAAAAACCTCTGCTCTTATATCCAGGCGCAGTGTGATAGTGTGTACTCTCATCCCCTGCTGGGCTGCAGCACCTCTGAGCCAACCCTGCAATGTCTGAAGCAGGAGGTGATGGAAGAGTTCAGCCTGTCCTTGCTCTCAGGAACACCCTGAATTAATTTCATGGCAAAAAGGGCTGGTCTAGGGAAGAAATAACCAGTTTATGGTGGTGAAGTCTCTCGCTTGGTTGACCTCCTGAGAAGGTTCTCCACTGCCACGTGTGCTGCATTAGTTAAAAATATATTATAATAAATCTCTGTTATGTTATTTTATACATAATCCCCCCAAAAAGGCTGCACAGGGGATAGGATTAAACTTTAAGGAAATGATTCAGTGAAGTAAAAACAATATATACAGCATTTGGGGAGAGTTAAATCAAATTAGAGGACTGGGATCACTTCATGGTGTGAGAAGGGTTGGTGGTGTTCCCTCCCCACCACCAGGAAGGGTCAGTAATTCCACCTGCTGGTGGGGTCAGGATGAGACCACCGTATGCATCTCTAGTACCAAGACGTGACATGCCACCACAAGGACTTTGATCCAGCAGGTCTGGCTGAAGTCACATACCCTGCTGAGAGCTTTCCCAGGACCACCAATGTGTCTGGGGCTGTATAACGCGGTCTTCTGTCAGGTGTCTCACTGCAACCTCAGTATATTTCCTGGAAAAGCAAGATTTCTTGACTCTGTGCTGTGAGGAATGTTTGTAGGGTTGCCTTTCCTAGCCCAGCTCCCAGCTTTCAGCTGGTGGTTGTGTGCGAGACATGAGAGCAAGAAGCTGCTCCATCCTTTCTCCAACAACCTCCACCTCCATGGACCCCGTCAGCCCAGCCATCCCACCGGGCAGCTTTCCCACCACCTTTCCTTCACCAGGACTTCTCCAGAGCAGAGAAATGAGACCAAGACCTGTCCCCTTCCCCCTCTAAGTAAAGGGAAAAATTCCTGCTGTGTTGAACTTTTCTCATAATACTTAAAGAAAATACTTAAAGAATGTGCAATAAGAGGGGATTTAGAGTGAGCAAAATTAACCACACGGACAAAGCAGAAAACCTTTAGAATGGCACCAAAACATATCTCGCCCAGCTTTATGGCAGGGAAGAGCTCCAGGGGAAGAGAGGGTGACCCTACATGAGCCCTGTGAGCTGTGGGACCTCCTGCCCCCAGGGTCACCCCTGCTCTTCTCACCGGTGGAGTGCAGGGAGGGGAGAGCTGGAGTTCTTGGTTTGGCTGCCAGGGAAACCACACAGGAGAAGTGAAATTAAAAATAGTTATGAGGAAGCTGATATTGAGTTATTCTATATTCCCGGGCAGGAGTGAAGCCGGGACGACCCAGGGCTGTGTTTCCTGAGCTCCCCCCTCGGTGCTGGGGCCACGCAGGGTCTGGCCATGGAGCATCTCAAGATCTTGGGAACTCCAAGCAGGGCCTTCCCAGCAGCCAGCCATTTCACAGGGAGCATTCTGAGGGCAAAAAGCCTTTCTAAAGGGGAAGGTGGTGTTATTTTTACAAAATACAGTTTATATTCTGGTTTCATTCTCTTTAAATTGTAACTGCATACCTTGAGACATCCCCTCTGTGCTGGTGCATGGGGGAAGGTCTTTTGATGGCCTCGATCACATTGTCTACTCCAAAAGCAAAAATGGGCCAAAGCCTCCCCTGATTGTCAAGATTTCGGGCCAGGGAGGATGAGGGTCCACAGCATCAACATATGTCCCAAACAGGGTCAGTCTTGCAAAGCCCACCTGAATGAATGTCGGGGTCAAGAATGCACCGCCTTTAACAGGCTGTAATAGCTGCCTCTCCCTTACTGTCTCTGCCCCAGCAGCATCCCAGACCCACCTTGCCCATGTACCAGCGGCCAAAATCCCCATGGGAGCTGTGTTTGCACAGCCTCAGGGCTCATTCCGTAAGGAAGCGACGCCCTGTGGCCGGCAGTGCCTGCGGTGCTGGGCCACGATGGGGGTGCCAGGCAGTCCTCAGGTCTCCGGAGGTGCCTTTCACAGTGCAGCCAAGAGCCTGCTCTGGAGGATGGCTTAGAAAATCAGTCCTATCAGGGACATTCAGGTTTATTTATTGTTCGTGCAGCAATTGCAGGTATTTGGGGCTTGCTCTTCTATCTCACCAAATCCTGATGTCTGCAATAAGCTTTGCTCCCTCCTTCACTGGACTTAGAGAAGGTGGGTCCAAACAAGATGTGATGATTTATCCCCAGTCCCACTAGCTCTGGTGCAGAGTGCTTTCCCAACTGTTTGGTTTTGACTGATTTTTTTCCGCTGCCGCCTTCTCTGCACCACCAGCACTCTGCTGGAGGAGTCGGCCCCAAGACAGGTTTGAGAGTTCTCCCTCCCCATCTGGAAAGATAAACGCAAACTCTGGCCTTAAACCAAGCCCACACCTGGGAGAGATCGACCGGCTGCGGAGAAACTCAGCTTTGTTTTGCTACTCTGTCCTCGGTTATTGTGGCTAATGATTGCCATAAATGCAAATACAGAGGGATGAGAATAAAAGCATGGAAGGGGTAATGCATTGAGAAGGACAATAAATCAAAAGGTTTGTGAGGAAGCTTTCACTCATCTTCGAAATATCTTCTTTTTTTTTTTGAGCTGTTATCACACACTGATAAAGGAAGCAACTTTTGAAATTAAACAGAAAAGATACAATCTTAATACTTCATAAGATCTGCCAATACAAATATCTGTCGGCAGATATGTAAAATAATAGCTTTAAAAACAAGAAAAAGAACCACATGAAATTTTCGTAGGAGAGTGATGTCACCCCCCAACCAAGATATATATTCTTTGTATTTGAAATTAAAACCGCATGAACTCTCCATGCAAAGCTGGGTGAAACTCTGCTTTTTCAAGTATCCCCTTAGGGATAATGGCTATTATTTTCTGGTTTTAATTTAAAAGTGATAAATAAATATTACCACCCAATAGTACAGACTTGTGCAAAATAAGTAAATGCAATCGTGCAAACGTACAGGTAGTTGCTATGCAAAGTCTGTCAGAGGGGTCTATCTATGGCTAGTGTGGCTGGAGCACAAGAAAATCAGCTTTAGCTGAAATGGTCAACAAGCTTCAGCTTCACGAGGAATTCCAGCTCAAAGAAGAGGAAAATCTGTCTCCATGGTATTATCCCCTTTTCCAGTTTCCTTCTGGCTGCACTGGGTCACAGGCTGTGGACTGTAAATTACACAGCCAAAAATCAAACTATCTTTTTCAATAAAGGAAGAAGAAAACCATGCAATGATTTAATATATGAAACAGTTCAACCTATGGCTTTCTCTTGTTTGCAAATGTGGACAGTTCTGTGGAGATCCAAAAAACACTCCATCAAAATTAGCAAATAACCATCTGGCTTGGTGGCTCAACACCTCCCGTGGCCATAAATTCAAATCCCAGCAACATTAGCAGGGGATTTGCTGTGGAAAACAAGCTCCGTCCTCTTGTAATGCAAAAACAACGTGAGATGAAGAAGGCTCATGGGAGACCCATGGCTCAAAGTGGAGCTGGCTCTGGCTGAGCATCCGTCGGCTTTCAGCAGGGAATAGGGCTCTTGGCTTGCAAGGAGCATCCTCTCCCCAACGCTCGGTGCCCCATCCCGTGGCTGGGCTCCCTAAGCCCTTCCCTAGAGTCTGCCACCCCCACCCAGCACTATCCCCATGGCATTTCTCCATCAGTCTGCTCTGTCCCAGCTCAAGACTCTTGGGGTTCACCAGAGTCATCGTAGACACTGACCAGCTGTAATTTTCTTTCTAAGGTCTCCAGGACCAAAGCAAGTTAAGCACGTAGGTGCTAGAGGAAAGATCTTACTATCTGAAATGTAAAATCCTCCACTCTGGCTGGGGTTGATATGATCTGCAAAGAGTTTTTCCATCCTTGATTGGAGCCCATGCTGCAGAATAGGAAGATTTGGAGGGGACAAAATAAGGTTTCCTTGTTGTGTGCGACACATTGATCTTAGCTCTTTCCTTGCATTTTTTTTTTTAGATAAAGTGCAGTTTAAAATTAAAAGTATTGAGATAATACCCCTGAGAAGCCTTGTCAGCAGGCAGAAGAGACACTGGTAGAGCCCTGAGGTCCTCATACCCACTGTGCCTCCAGGCACCACAGCCCTGGGAACTTGAATCCAGCCCTTCATCTGGAGCATCTGCCTTCATTAATACTCTGCCCTGCCAGTCTTGGCCAGGAGGCTGAGTTATGATTATAGTTCATGCACGAAAAATTTACCTCTTCCTAACCCTCAAGACCTGGAACTAGCAGCTGAGTCTGATTTTGGCTCTGCAGCAAGTTTTATCCATTGAAAAGTTGTGTATTTTTTGCACATCTGGTTGTATTTGGGGGTGATATTACCTTTCAGTGCTGCTCAAGTCTGTCTGTGCCCATTAGTTGCCGGAGTAAATAGCCCCTCCATCTGCAGAAGGGCACTGTGCAGAGTCTGGTGGACATTTTACATTGAAATATAATTGGTAATTCATTAGCAATCCCATGTTTGAAGGCTTAGGACTGAGCATGACATTAAACCAAGCGTCAGGGCAGGTTTTGCTTCTCCTACAACAGGGCCCTACAATAGGGCCACCAAAGGTAGAAGGTTGGATGGCTCCTGCACTGTCAGGAAAAGTAGTTTGGGTTGAAAAAAAAACCCTTTGAAAAATGCATCTTACTTCTGAACATAAACCATGCCCTGTGCATGAGTGGTCTCAAACCCTCTATTTTTTGTCTGACACCAAAGCCCTATAGAGGTTCCCCAGAGCCAATGGCCACAGGAGATGCTCCAGCTTGGCAGGAGCTGCACCAGCCCTGACCAAAAGCCGTAGCCCCTTGGGGACACCCCATGGGCTCCCATGTACTTTGACTGCACTCTTCACTCTGCTTTCCCTCCCTCCTGGGACTGATGGACCCCATAGCAGATGGCAAATATAGGCGAGGGGAGTTTCTATAAGCTGTAAGGAGATGGACTGTATTTTTTTCTGGATTTCTGCCTACGTTCATGCATCTGCTCTTTTTTATTATCCCACATTCCACAAACTTAAAGCACTTCCATATATAACAGAATTAATCCAGTTCACTGAAAAACATGCTAAAGCTCAGCACTAACGATATCAAATGCTTCTGCTCTGCACATCCTCTGGTTCCCCATCCCTGCCTACCCCAGAAACAGCAAATTTAGTGAATCACTGAGGAGTCAGGGAGCCCTTGGTTACAGCACTACTTCACTGTTGGAGGGCAGGGAAGAACTCAAAAGTGTTTAATTTAAGTACTTTCATGACAAGTTTTGTCAGCATCGTTCACCTGACACTACCCAGTGCTTGGGCAGAGCCACTGCCATCCTCCAAGCACCTCGGGGACGAGCGATGCTCAGAGCAGGAGCATCCCCTGCAGAGATGGGCTCAGGAGATGCTGCAAGCACTCTCTGCCTGATGGAGAAAGCCTGCAGACGGGAACCCTCCTGCTCACCAGGGCTCAATTAGCTGTAGATGATGAATCCCAGTTGCCTCAGAGGGATCGTTTCCCCATCTTAAAGACCAGCCCTGGTTTTGAGGCTGCTTGCAGACACACAGCCATCCCTACCATGGCACTGCCTGGCCCAGCTCAATGTGGTTTGTATTACCCTGTCCGGGCAGCTGGAGTTTGGAGGTAAGAGGACTGAAAAACATGTTATCCTCTAATTGCTGTAATGCAGGACATAGCCATGAGATAAGGAGTGGATCTGTACTCCACCGAATCATATGGAATAAATACTCAAAAGGCAGCACTGGAACTTTTTTTTGTGTAATTTATAGCAACAATAAAATGCAAACAGGAGGATTAGTAAAAAAAAAAAAATATATATATAAATAATAATAATAATAATAATATCTTGTCTCCGTGGCTGGCAAATATAGTTTAGGGGTGGGTATGAGATCTGTGACTTGGTCTCTGGGCTCAGCTGTGGGGTTCATTGCCTGTGCTGGGAAGGCAGCTGCAAATTTCTGTCGCTTATTATACGTGCAAACAAACCCTCGTTTGGAAACTACCTCAGTTTGTTTACCCTCACGAAAATCAGGAACACATTAGGAATCATTTGAAAGGCAAAAAGAAAAGCCTGAATTTATCAAGCATTTCATTCAACAAATAATATGAAATACTTTCTACTACTGGGAAACCTGCAAACCTCATGTGGGGATTTTGCATGTGCTGCTGAAGGGAGCTCTCGGACAGTTTCTCAGTCGTAAAGTTGTGTAAAGCTTTAAGTTTAAAGGAAGAAAGTTAAATTAAAAATCTGTAACGCTTTCAGACTTGGCCTCTGTGCCTACGATTGCATCTCAGATCACTGTAATCAAGTGTAGTTGAAGGAAAATGGTATTTTTTCCTTTCAGCAGTTTGTTTCCCTTCTTTTGCATCTCAGCTTTTGCTCTGTGTCTGTCGGTCAGGTCCTCCTCCCCTCCCGATGTGGGCTGAAACGCAAGGAGGGGACAATACTATTGTTATTTATTATTAAAGGCAAAAGCAACTGGGAAAAAAAAAATAATCCAGGGGAGTGTATAATGACTGCAAACTTTTCAGTTCAGATTTTTATATGTGTTAATTTTAAAAATTAAACTAAGATGAATTAAATTGTCCGCCTGTGAGTCTACTGCCACAGTTATATCCACACCTTATGAAAACAAACTGCAAACTGCACTCAGTGATAATCCCAATATTTATCCTTTGTTATTTGCCTTCGGTTTGTTCAGTTCTAGTTGCAGTTTGTGCAAAACTTGCACTGGTGTAGCCCTTGCGCATGTAGATTTGTTCAGCTCCAGAAAGATGCAGATGGCAAAGCCAATTACCAGTTTCAGTGGTTATATATCGTTAAGGGAGAGGGTTTCCCTGTGCTCGGCAAGGTAAAGTCATGGTTCCCATTGTCCAGGCACCTCCTGTCCTGTCTTGAATATTTCTGCCAATAATTCAGAGAAATGATTAAAACTTGTACAAAATAACCTCACTGCTGGGAAAAGAGCCTTTTTGCTCCTATATTAAATTAGCAAACAGTTTTGTAAATGGCTGATGGGGGGGGGGAAGTCGGTGTTGTTCAGCATCAACCCTTAACCCAGCTCCATCCCTCAGCTCAGGTTTGGAGGCAGCGAGGGAAATTGGTCCCCGACCCCAGTGGTGCCTGCCATGACTCTGGGGACAGATTTCAGATTTCCTAAGTATTTTCTCTCTCTCACAGCATGACTCTCTGGCCACTGCACGACCTGATCCCAGCAGGGAGATTAAGGAAGGATTTGATGGGGGCAATAGAGGATATCCAGACTTTATGGTGTGGAATACACAAATGGACTGAAGCACCTACCGAATCCAGCATCTGTTTCTGAGGGCTGCTGAGCGTGGGGAGGTGGACTTGCTCAGATGGAAGTAGCAAAAAGCATAAGAAAAAGGCTCATCAGGTAATACTACGCATTATATCATATTGCATTACATGTAAACACATTTATTACAGCATTATAAACAGGTTCTGATGACAGCTTCTTCCTCTTTGACTCATGCTGGGTGGAAACTTTCTCCTCTGGAATCCAGGAGATTACTCCAGAAGCAAATCTAACTTATGCCTAATGTCCCGGTACCTTGGAAATCAGTGGGAGCTCTGGCAGTCATTTCTGGGCAGTTAGGAGTTTGTGTTACGTGAACAAAGGTATCGCAACCTGGCAGGAAAACCAGAGCACAAATGATCCGGCAGTAATTTGTTTGAGGATGAAATGTTTCGTACCCCACTTGAAAAAAGCCCTACAGCAAGAGGACAGGAGGAAGAAAGAGCTTTGCAATTAACCCCAGCTCAAAAAGCCCGCTACAAATGAAGTATTTTAAATTCCATTTAATTTTTTTATTTTTATTTTCTTTCAAAAAAAGGCATATCAGTTTTCCTTTATAACTTTGGTATCATCCAGTACTTTAAATCAAATTATAGCTGTATCAGGCTGCTTAACAATGTTTATTTTTAATTACGTTTACTAGTCCCACATGCATTTTTTTAAAAAATAAATTAAACAAACTTAATTAAATTACATGACAGGGATTAGGTAAGACAGTAAAAAACCCAGCAAGAATACAAGGAAATACTCACATTTTGCACTTTTCCTAAACCCTGTAGCCTTGCAGACAGGGTGATGAAGGTGGCATCCCCTGCCTCTGCACCGCAGCACCCGCAGCACTCTCACATCTGGTATTTACCCTGATACATATTGTTAAATCCTGCTTTCATGGAGAGTTTAAGCAGCTCAGGAACCTCCTTAGAAAGCTGAGCATCAATGAGTTTCCATTGATTTCCCTGCTTTGTAGAGGCATGAGCAGTGCATCAGGCTTAGGTGAGGACCTGCCTGGCTTGGGGGGCCTCTTTCATGGGGTTTTGGTTGTATTTAATCACAGAAACCCCACCAAAATCTGAGGTTTTGTGATGTGTTTCACTTCTCGGAAACTCCATATTTTCACGGAAAGCAAAGGCTCTCGTGCTCCATAACAACTACCAAGAAAAAGGCGATTGCATTTTTACTGAGAAAATGCTAATAAAAAAAGTACAGGATGAAGGAAAAGGAAGTGAAAGAGGGGTGAGCAGTGAGTTACATGTGCAGACCTGGAGGGGTTTCCGCTTTTGTCAGCTTCTCTGAGCTGGAGAGATGCTCCGTGAGCTGGGATGATGCTCCCAGGAGGGGCATCCCATCGTATGCATTTTTCTGGTGCAAACAGCACAAAAATATCCAGAGTGTCTATTTTTAAGATAAAAAGATTGCTGCAATGATGGCAGCTGGGACTTATTGCAGCAGGGAAAGCCCCTGTGCTTGCACAGCACCTTTCCAAGGAAGCATGAGATATGGCCGATAGCATCGGGCTGAATTTGCACCCTGAATAACCCGTGGTCACGGTAAGATTACTGGGGATTTTTATGGGGGTTAAAATTGAATAATCTCATCGAGAGAGAGCGAAGCAGCAAATCCCCCTGTCTCCAGCCCTGCGGGGAGCACAGCGATGGGAGCAGATGAGCATAACTGTGCACGGCCACTGAAAAGCCTCACGGAGCTGGGGGGTCCCAATCATGCCTGAGATGAATTTGCCATCCTCCCCCCCATGAAGACAGACAGCCGTCACCGTGCGCAGTGAACAGCCTTTCGGTCCTCTCCGTAATTCCCCCGACTCTCGAGGCTCTGCATCTGGGGCTGCAAGGATGAAGTCAGTCCCAGAGCTGCTACGGGCTGGAAATGATTTCACCGAGCTGCAATGCAGATGGATTAATTCCAGTACTGTAAAGTCAACATGGTTGAACACTGGCTACATCACAGTCTTCATTACTGTGGTCTGGATCGGGTTTTGATGAAGTAATTTCCCTTGGGTTTAGCACTTAGAAAACATATAGGGCGTCCTTCTTGGATTTGCCTGGAGAGCAGTGCCCCCCCCCCCTCCATCCACCCCAAATTGGCCTTTATCAGTTGCACATGGACCCCTGTGAGTCGGAGGGGTTTCAAACGAGGCCCATATGGTCCATGGCACACGATGCCCAAACAGTCGGATGCATGAAATGAGACACAGTTTGGGTGTGTATGATGGATGTTATTAATAACAAATGATATAACACTCTGAGGCTGTATCTTCAAATGTAAGGGGACATGGGATGAGTGTGGATTAGCAATTCCTCCATTCTCCATCACCAAATCAACTCCTGAAGAGCTCAGCGTTAGGTTTTTGGACATCAGGAAGCCAACGCTCATCATCCTGCTGAATTTACAGTTTCTGAGACTTGAAGAGAGCCCTTCATGCAGAGTAGATATTTATTTTGTCATTTTTTTCATAGCTATAAACTGTAATTGAATACTTGTCATATGCAATCTGCTTCCTTGGGAAGCAGTTCTGCAAACGTGACAGTTTTGTCTGGGCACCAGAGCTCTGCTCACAGTGGTGGCATCTCCGAGATTCCCTCCTGCATGAGTTGCCCTGAGAAAAGCAGCTCTCCCTCCTTCCTTTGACACGAGGGCCTGAGTGAAAAGATGTTTTTAAGGGCTAATAATGAGGTCCCCCTGATCCAATATTAATTCATTCACTTCCAAAGACCTCTTCCTATCACAGTGTGATGTTGCACGCCAGCACCCGGATCCTGGTTTTCTGGAAGAGGGAAGGAAATACTCGTGGTCAGGTGAAACTAAAGCTTCACTTCAGCATTTTAAACAATAAAAGAGAACTTCAGTTGCAAAGAGTAAGCAATACACCGGTGAGTTTTCTGTTGCATCTCACAATGTCACCTCTTTGGAACCTGCAGGTAGGGAAGGATGAGGCGAGTGATGCAGCAGCGCAGTCCATGCAAAGGAATAATCTGCATCCATTCAGCAAACTTCTTTCCTCTCTTTTGACTTGCATTTAGAGGTTAAATTTAACCCATCCCTCCAACACGCTCAACCCTGCAGCAAGGGTCCCCTGAGCTGGTGACAGCCACGGTGTCATCAGCACCAGCTCTGCTGGTGGGGTGCTAGCACGGGACTGGGGATGTGGCACTGGGGTTTGGGGGATGCCAGCTCAGAGGTTTGAAGTGCTGACACAAGGCTATGGTGTGGTGCCAGCACCACGCACAGTTAGGGACAGTTGAAGTTTTATCACACGCTTGGTAAAACATCGCAGGGAGATCCAAGTCTCCTGTCTGCCATCTTGAGGCAAGACCGTGCTTTTCTTCAGCCTGCAAATCCTGCAAGAAAGACAATTTCCCTGCAGCATCACATACCTTTTGCTGGATCCAAAACTTGGTCTGTGGTCCTGTTTCCTTGTGATGCTCATTGCTTGTGAAGTTTAACATGAGTGGTCCCCAGCACCGGTGCTCGGGCGGGGGATTGAAGAGATGGTGCAGTGGATGTATATATAAAATACTCTGTTTTACTGTTTTCTGGTGCCTACTCTTCTCGTGGGTCCCAAAGACCGTGCAGTCCGTCCTGCTCAGCTGAGAGGAAGCAGTGCCCCAGTTGGGTTATTTTTAATGACCAGAAAAAAAGATTTCTTTTTCCTTGTATTCTTTTGTGGGTTCTCTCTAGAGTGATAACATGGAATTTCCTCTGAAACTCGAGCAGGGAAAAGGAAATTAATTTTCTCTCTCCTTTTTTTTTTTGTCTCCATAGAAATTATTTCATATGCCTGAGGCAAAGTGCCTTAATAAACAGACCTGCAAGTTTTAAATTTAAACAAAATGATTCTCATCAGTGTCATTGCCATTGCCGCCACAGGAATAAGATGTGACCGCTACTGTCGAGTCAGTTCTGCAGAGGAGGAGAAGCTCTCGTGGTGATGGGCAGCAGGGACAGACCTCGGGCCAGGCTTGCTGCTGTGCAGTTTCTGTGCTGAGAAGCTTTACTAGAAAATACAAATAATTAATTAATGTTCCTGAAGGTAAAATGTTTACCTCTAAGAGCTGGTGGCTATCTGGGCTTATTTAACTCCAGTTATTATTTAATTCGCATTATATAAAAAAAATCAATGATAAGATAACCCTCTTAAATCGTGTATTTAAAGCCATATAATAGAAAATCGCAAGGGAAAAATAAATGTTAATTTCCAAAGTTAATGATTTCGTACTTTTACAAGCAAAGGGAGGTGGGTGCAGCAAGAGAACAATGAGTGTGAGTGAAACCACAGCGACCAGGAGCGATGCTGGCTGGAGCGCCGCAGCTCTCGGCTCGTGGGGCTGGATTTATATCACGGCTCCTGCTCGACATTGAACTACTCCAGGACATTATTGCACATTTGGTACTACTCACACTGTGCAGTTTGGTGTGAGACCAAGGGAGGGAACGTGGTGTCAGTGATTGAGGGCCTGATCTGGAACTGGCCAAGGGAGCTTGGATGAGGCTGGAAGAACGAGCAGCTCATTTCTCCCCTTCCTCCTCCCTCATTCCCTAGATCGAAATTCAGTGAAATATTTGGTTTTTAATTGCCCACTCTTTTTTTTTTTTTTAAACATCAGCAACTTTTCCTGTTTTTTATGTCAAACTGTAATACTTGGATAAAATGACTTGTTCATCAATACATATTAACAATAAGAACTTGGAGCACCATGATAAAAATAGTTATCATTATTTCCCAGATTTTTCCTAAAAATGTTTTCATGTTGTAGGCACTCTTTGGCCAATTCGTCTCTTTTTAATTTAAATTATTCTTATTTTCTGCCCCTTCCCATCCTTATTTTATGTATTTTCCTTCCTGATTCTGGGTTTGCCAGTGTAAATTAGAATTAACTCCATTAAATTTAATCACTCAAACAAAAATTATCATGAAGACACCATAGGATCAGCCTGGACTTTCTCTACCTTTTCCCCTAAAGCTCTATTGATTATTGCAATAGGCTGGAGGAGGTGAAGCCACATCAGTTTTGGGTTATATTTGTCCCAGTTTGGTCACCTATCCTAATATTACATTTTGAGGCTCTGTCAGTGGTGGCCACTGACCAGAAAACCCCATCACTTGCTCCTTGATATTTTATTTTATTTTATTTTATTTTATTTTATTTTATTTTATTTTATTTTATTTTATTTTATTTTATTTTATTTTATTTTATTTTATTTTAATTTTTCCTTAGGTTGCAGCCAGTTTTCCTTGTGCCCTGGGAGGAGGCCTTGCTTTACCCCCTGTAAAAGCACTTCAAAACTGATTGGAGCTGCACAGAGAAAGGTGATATGAGGCACACGGGTTTGTAAACCTATAGTTTCCTCTTTTTTGTTTTCTTTGCCAATCCAAGTCCCTGCGCCGAGGGGCAGGCAGGGCTGCGGTCGAGGGTGGGAGATGGGAATCTACCTCTGCCCTCTCTGAAGCACTCAACCCCAAGCTAAACCGACAAAATACAGTATTTCCATGTACTGGCAAAATTCATTCTCTCCCTTTGTCATGTTTATTTCAAAAGCTGGTTTGTGTTTCATGGCCACTCCTGAGGATATTTAAATAGTTTACTTTATCTCCTATATTTAAAAAAAATATAAATTAATAGAAAATGTTGCCATTTATCAAATCCCTGACATGAACCAGCCTGATTTAGAGGAATTGGTGTATTATTTATTTACTACTACTCAGCATCCCATGAGCCACTCATCCCAGCAGCCTGCACCGTCCGGGGATGCTCTGCCAGCACCTCCCCAGGGTTCACTCTGGAGGAAAAAAATCTCAATGGGACTATTGCAAGATTTCCTCTAGGCTTTAATCATCACCTCTTCAAAACTTCAAGCTTTTAACTCCCACGTTTGCATCTCTGGAGCTGTGGGGAAGGAACAGTGGGGGCACAGGCAGCTTAATAGCTTAAGTACATAGAAAATTGTCAGGATGTGCAAGATGCAGAGCCTGCTAAGTTGCCTTGGCTTTGTGCCCCAGTAAAAAGGTTTTTCCTTTCATGGTCTTGCACAATACCACTTTTTTTTTTTTTTTTTTCTACTGAATTGAGCCCTGAAAGGAGTAACTCTAGACAGAGTGAAATTTTCCAGTCCTGGAGCACTTTGCCTGCCCTTTAACAGCTTCCCTGTTATTTTTGCCCTACGATGAAATATTTTTGAACTGCTAAGAATAGAACACCCACTTCTGTTGGGATCTGAAAAATATTGTTTCTCAAAGTGAAGCAGACCCTGGTATTCAAGTTATGGACCCAAAAGCCACAGCCTGGTCACCGTGGGCTTCCTCCCTGCCCCAATAAATGGTGATAAAAATCCATCCGCTGGGAGAGCAAGGATCACAGCGGGGTCTGCTGATAAAAAGAGTATCAGGTTTTCACTAATTTCTGGGCAAAAACAATTCTTTCAAATATTTGGTATGTGAATTATTTTCTTCTTTGCCGATGGGTGTTTTTGGCAACAGGAAAACAGGAAACCAGTTTGGAAAATATTAACGAAATGGAAACTGAGATCGTAAAGTATTTCAGTCTGGACAGCTTTCGACTTTCCAATATGCGAACACGGCAGAAGCAGAACTGTAAACCAATTAAAAGCAATTTAATTTAAGAGGCTTCTCACGGAGGGAAGTGCTCTGGCGTGTACATGGCGATGCAGTAAGCAGCGAAGACAACACAACCCCCAGCACCTGCGGAGGTTATTGCTAACAGAGACCGAGAGGGGATTCGATGCAGATGTGTCCCGGCGTCCGCCTCCCTCCCTTCAGCTGCAGATAGAAAAGATGGGCTGGTTGTGTCTTGTTCTTCCTTAACTAGTAGGGAGTTGGAGGTAGGTTTTTAATTGCACTGGTTGATATTTTGAAAAGTTTTGGGTTTAGGGCTGAGTCCCGCTCGGCTGGAGATGGGAATTCATGCCTTATGCTGTCCCTGCACCAGTCCACGGCAGCATCCAGCCTGGCATGGGGGAACACACTTCAATGACAAACAGGGATAGAATATTTAAAAAAAAACAGTGAAAAGGGCAGAACAGAGAAATAAAGTGAATTTGTGGGTTTGCTCCATTCATATGCACTGGTGAATCTTCACAGCACAAACCACCAGGGCTGGACTCGTGCTCCCCAGCAAGCGAGCAGCCCAGAAAGTTGTTCCTTATGTACCTCCTCTCTTCTCATTTCTCTGATGATTCAAACATTCAAGTAAATAAACTCCTGTTCACCGCCTCCGATGTCCATTCACATGCAGAGGGATGCAGACGTGCTGCCTTCACTCCTGTTCATGGTTGGCTTCCTGGCAATGTTCTTTCCAGGACGTCTCCTGGATGTCTGTAACACCGTAGGGAGATGCAGCAGAACCAGGAGGGTTGGGCTGGGCTTTGCCATCCCCACCTCCCCACATGAGCCCTAGGCAGGGCTGCTTGGGTGTTTTATTGCTCATCCTGCACCCTCAGGACCCAAGCACCCTTTAATCAGGATTTTGCCCCATTCTCCTAGAAATTCTTCTGCTGTAACAACTCCCAGGATGAAACATCTCTCTCATAAATATTTTTTCCTGCTAAGAGTCCTTGCAGAGACTCCTTTTTCCCCCTCGGCACACAACCTGGTGAGCACTTACAGCCCCCTTTGCATCCTGAGAACTCACCAACAAATTGCTTCCACACTACACCCCAACTCAAAAATCATGCAGTACAAGGGTTAACCAACTTAAACGTTTAAAGAGTCATGAAATGGACGGTTTCCGCTTTCCATCTGGCTTTTATCAATTTTAAGTCGGTTTCAGAAGTACTGCTACACAATCAAAACACACAATCTCCCTAGTCAGATAATTCAATTTTATAAATGAATTACTTATGTGCCTATAAGAAAATACATTCCTAGGCAGGGAGATATTGACTGCTGTCAATGAAATAATGAAGTCCAGGGGAAGTGGCTGTGGCTGGAGCACCGGCCCCTCAGAGACATCCTTCTGGGGTGCAGTGGGAATGGTGAAACCCTCGGCATGGTGGGGGACATGGGTGGAAAGGAGGGCTGCCCAGCAGGATGGGACATGTTGAGCCACTGCTAAGGGCCATAGTGTGGACCATGAGCAATGTCATGGGCGTAAAGGAGGGATGGACTTGACTATGTTTTTGATTTGCGGTATCTGGGGAGAAATATGTTGAAGGGGATGGTTGAAAGGGAGACACAGAGCTCCTGCAGAAGGAGTATAGAAGGTCACAGCCTTCCCATGCAGACACATCCCCCTCATTCATGCTGATTCAGCCCCACTTTTTTCAACAGCGCACTAAAGGAGGGTGAAAAACCGCACTTAGATGTATCAAACCTCATGCAAGAAGACCTGATGCTGCAGGAAATTACTTTTCAGCTGTTGCATTTTGGTGCATGGGGTCTTTATCTGATGTGGACCTTGTTCAAGTGCAGACATGGACACAAACATGCATCTGTGCACCCCAGTTTGGTGGAGATCCAGCCTGCGGGCACCTACTTTGGGTATCTCTCAGCAAAGTGTGACACAAAGGAAAATACAGATCCATGGCATCAGGTTCATCCTGGGGCAAGGAAATCTGTGAGGAACCTCTGATGGCTGTGCATCTCAAATACGGATCTTGGCAAGGTGGCCCATGGATTTTGGCTCTCCTTCTATTTTCATTGCCTCATTTCATGATGAGCAAAAGGTGCCACAAAGCCTCCTTTGGGCTGGGACTGAGGAAGGGTTTCAGACCAGGGACTGGACCTGCCCTGACAGCCAGGGCAGAAGACGGATATCAACTGAATCAGGGTAAAACTTTTAAAATGCAAATATTTTGAGATTGACAGGAAAATAGCAACTCTTTGGGGGTAACGTAGTTATTGAAGCTGGTTTTGTTTCCACTCACTCTCCAACTGCTTCTGACTGAGGTTTGATGGATCAGAAAAGGTTGGCTGTTATTCTAGCTTTTCATGTTTTACAATCAGTTTTGATGAGTATGAGGAGCACATCAGAACAAAAGCTGCTCCTTGTTCCTGGCGTGCCTCAGTTCCCCATCACCCCGGGGTCCATGTTCACCTTCCTGTGGCACAATTGGAAAACAGGAATGAGAGCAGCTTGGATTTCGACTGAAGTAGCTCAGGTTGAATGGAGTTGCTCACTCATCCACCTGAAATCCTGGCAGCAGTCCCAAAGGAGGTTGCACTCTGCTCATGGGGCAGGTGAGCCCCGGCAAGCTCTAGGTGTCTCTTTGTTCCTCCACGCTCCACCACAAATGGACCCATGGGAAACCAGCTCAATCCAGAGGGATGCAAGCTGTAGAGATGAAGGATGAGTTGGATAATGGGATCTGCCCGGGGTAGGCAGCAGTTGGGTTTTATCTTGTCTTTTGAACATCTGTTTAATGGGAACCAGGTCATTGAATTAAGTTGCTGGAGGAAGGGCTGCTGTGAGCATGAGCTGGTGCTGCCAAGACCTCGTATAGTGTTTCCTGCTCTGGACATGCGCCTCCTTGGACTAATCCTTCACTTTTTCAGTTATTTCCTTTTTTGGCAGCAGCTATTTGGCACCATCTGAGCAGTCCTGGCTGACAGGGTCATTTCATTGGGAGCTTTGCATGGTTTTCTGCTGGTGCTTCATCCACATCAGAGGCAGGACACAAGCATTTTCAAACTCTTCTCAAGCCTGTGCAGCTAAAATCAGGGTTGTGTTGTGACGTTCTTGAGAAACATGGGGCTCTTCTGAGCAGCAGGATGCAAACACATTTCCTGTGAAGCAATGGCAGACAATGACCTGGCAACAAAATTTACACCCCACCCAGAACAGACCAAAATGAACCCCATCACCAGTCCAGTCAGGGTCTGGAGCACATGGGGTGCTGGATTTTATATCGAGGCTCACTTCCAGTAGCAATTCCAGCTGTGGAAGTGGGTTCCTGTTGCTTTGTACATGCTCTTCTCCATCATTTTGTTCTAGACTCCAAAGCAGCTGGAAGAAGCAAAAGTAACAGGGTCCTGCAGCAAAATCCACATGGAGATACCCCACAGCTGTGTGCAGTTCTCTGCAGAAACAGCTCCCAAATAGGTGGAATAATTTGCTGGTTTAGTTACCCTGGCTTGGGAGAAATCCCTAGGCTGGCTGAGAAAAGCAGCTACTGCTCCGCTGTGTCCTCAGGGTCCTCTCTGCAGGTCCATCCATCCCTAATCCCAGGGCAAACTGACCTTGAGGTTGCTCCAGCTCTGCACGTCCTCTCCCTCCCAGCAAATCCGGCACATTTCTGCATAATAATGCAATAAATCTTCTTTGCTGAGGGGGATTGGGAGCAAGGGTGATGTTTGCTCTCTTATGCTGCGAGTCAATTGCTAAATAAATAGAGTGTTGAAAGCCTGGAGAAATTCAGAGACAAGTCTTCAAAAGGACAATTTTAAGGGGTACAAATTGTAACCACAAAATCTGCATTCACATTATGCATCTGCAGATAATTGTAAGCATCTGTAGTGCCAAGCATGAGAATGGGTGGGGACGAGGTAGACAAGGGTAAAAATACACAGGCGTGTTCCGCTGGATCGTCACCCGAGGTGTAAAAGTTTGGACTCTGCGGGGACACTGCACACACCAGGGAAAAGCCACCACCACACGTGCTCTGTAAAGTGCTAGGCAAATGTATGCCTCGAAGGAAGAAAAATACTCAATGAAAGAAAACAATGAAGTGAAAATAATAAAATAAAATAAAATAAAACAAAATAAAATAAAAAATAATGTAAAATAAAGTAAAATAAAGTAAAATAAAGAAACTATTTCTTTTTTTTAAAATTTTGTTTTTAAATGCAAGCATGAGGTGTGCTTAAATGCTATGAAGCAGACTGGTAGCAGTTCCTATCCCAATCCTCTCTTACCTTAGAGGGAATCGAACTGCCAGAAACCGCAGAAATCCCTACTACGCTGATCCTTTGAAAAGGACTTCTGCCTCTTCACCTTAAAAATGCCAAATAAACAGGGTCCATTTTCTTTTTTCCTCCTCCTGTTGGTGCTGGCAAAAAACCTTTCATGCTCAAGTCCTTTTATTTTACTGTGAGATACTCTATGGGCACTGACAGCTGACAGGCATTTTTACAGCCATTATGCATTTGGAGGGTAATATGCATATTTTGGCACTTTCCCTTAGAAGAGAACCAAAGCAAGGTCTTGCCAACAGCCCACTAAATTGCACCTCCAAATATATATATGTATATATATTTTTTTTTTTCTGTCTTGTGATGTCTAGATTCTTTTATTATAATGTTGCAGGAAAAACTGGCAGAAGTACAGTTTGACATGACTCAAAAAACAGCTTCCGAGCAATCAGCTCTCTGCAAAGTTCAGGAGGTCCTTATTTTCATGGGGGAAGTGCTTTAATCAAGATTAATTTTTTCCAGTTTTCAGTAATTGGAGCTCTTCCTGAGTTTTCCTCAACTCTCCTTTAGGATGAAATTATCAAATTTCCATGGCAATTAACAGAGAAAGTTTGAGCATAAGGATTGTTCTGTACAACGGATGGCAGGGAACAAGTGACATTAGGTTAGAAGATGCGTATGAAGGGTCTCTATGGGACATTGTCCCCATAAAATGTGTCACTCTGCAGTGTGAAACTTTTATCTGAGGCGCTGCTGACCTCCTGATGCTCATGAAAATCTGAGTCTGCTCTCAGACTCTGTAGTCCATCATTAAGACTCAGATGGATTAGCAGAAGAAAGCAACTTTGACCTGGATTAAGGCTTTATCTGAATATCTGCCAAATCTCCTTTACCTTAAAGACACCTCCTGGCAAAGCCCTGGTGCAAGGCATCAGCGTGGAGTGATCTTTGCAGGGGATGGGGCAGCAGACAGGGTGCACGTCCCCATCGCAGCCACAGCCACAACCGTCTCCTTGAGGTTGGAGCTGGTGCTTGGATATGTGGGGCTACAGCCCACCTCTCTGCTGACTCAGTGGGTCAATGTCCCTTCTGGGAGGACCCCAAAAGGTGGATCATCTCCCCCAAGGGAGGGCACACACTCTGCAGCAGTGAGGAGAGGGAACGGGGGACTGAGGGAAATGGGGAAAGGAGTAAAGGAGAGAACAATGGTTTAGTAAATACAGAGATTTACAGAGGGTTGCACCAAAGCAAAAGAGACTTTTCAGTTCTGTGCTTTGTAGTTCCTGGGTGTAATTATCATTTGTGAGAACATGGAGAGTCCCAGTGTGGTTGTGAAACAGCTGAGGAATCCCAGGAAGCTCATGAGCCACTTGGAACTGTGACTCCCAAAATGCTATTGATTATCCACTCCATTTTTAAAAGTTCTGGTCAGGCTGAGGAGGCAGAAGCAACAGCATGGTGCAGCTGCCCAGCGACCACACGGAACAACCTCACTGACCGACAGAGCTGCCATTGTGTCTGGTTGACTCGTTCTTGGAAGTAACAGAAGCGTTTGGGATCCTGGTGTCAGGTCACATCTCAGTGGCTGTTTTTAGAAATTATGAGAGAAAAGAGTTGCCACTCCATAGTTCCACACCGGAGCCCCACGTGGGAGAAGATGAGGTCAGGCTTCTCTGGGCTTTGCTTTGCCTGGAGGGGAGACAAAGCCAAAGCAGCACTACCAATAACTCAAACACAGCACCCCTTCCCACTCCACCTAGGGGAGCAGGTGGGGATGCTGAGTGCTTAAAATTGCCAGTGATGTCCCAGGAAAATGACACCGCTGCACCACCCTGTGCCCAAGCACTGTTCCCCCAGACTGAACCCTCCTCTGCCACTGGCAGGGACTGACGCCATCCCAAGCAGCCCTGTCCTTCATGGCAGATGGGGATAGGATTTAAAGCACAGGCGTGCATCCAAAGCCCAGGGAAACACCCTCTAATTCTGCTCTATGGCTCAGCTGCTCATTTCTGAAGATAATGAATAAACACAACCAAAATATTTAGCGGAGGCAGCTACAGGAGCTTGGATTTTCATAACACGTGCTGCTTCAGTGGGCCTTGGATGCTATTTGTGTACTGCAGCCCACAGCAGTGGCAGAGCTGCCTCAGCTTTGCAGCTGCTTATGCAAGAAGCAGGAGGAGACTGCGTGTTTCTCCTGCTCTGTTATGTTCCAGTATCTGGAAAGGAGGAGAATTGCTGTTACGTGATGAGCAAGCCACAGAGAGCAGTTTGGGAGCCAAGAGGGAGGGTAAAGAGCAAAATAACTCAGTATCTACCATGCTATTAGAAAATATATTCAAGAAAAAAGCTCTGTGGTTGTCTGCTCAGGACATCAAGCATTTTCTCTCTGAAGCTGCTGAGGCTGATCGTAGCCTCTGACCCCTGGATGGTGCCATCTGCCCTATTTACTGCCTGAAACACGCTTTGAGGAGAGAGGATGGATGGCTGTGGGCAGCAAAAAGGCAGGCAGGGTTGGCACACCCAGCTTCACGCAGCCCCAGCTCCCCCGCGACGTGACCGGCTGCGCTGGGCTTTGGCACATCTCCTTTAAGAAAAAATATGATTTAAACACCCAGAAAAGGCTTCTCATCTTTTTTTTTTTCCTGCCTTGAAGGAAGTGATGTCCCCTGCAGCAGGAGCCACCTGCGGATTCAGCCCCTGCCCCAGCCTGTCGTGGGCTCTCCCCAGCCATATGAAAGACATCATTTCTCCTCTACCTTCAACCTGGGATTGTGTTACCCTGTAGTAATTCACTTACAGTTAGCAAACAATAAATCCTTGCACAGTTGGTCGAGAAATCTGGGCTAAGAAGGTATGGAAGTGTATTATTAAATCCAAATGGCTCTACAGCCCAAGCCTGTCTTACTCACTTCTTAGCAAAATTAACAATATTATGGGGCATGATAAACTGCAGCGCTGTAATAGCTGTTCCCCACGTACACCTTAAATAAAGTGATAGCTTTTTCAGCGAGGTTTTTAGCTTCACGCTAACTGAATGTTAGAAGAAAAGAAATCTTCAGTATTTTTCTTCTATTTCAGTGCAATTCCTTGCAAGTCCTGAACCAGAACTTTGAACCAGAACTTTGCAGAGCAATTTGGAGTAGGTGGGCTGCAATCTCTGTTGCAAAAGAAATCCTTTAAAAGGTGAATTTCATACAACACTAGCTTTAAGATACACTCAACAGGCATAATGCAGGTGGGACCATGGGTGCCTGTACATCCAGATGGAGGATGCTCAGAGGTGTCTGGTTTTTCATGGTCCCTTGGTGACTGAGTTCCTCTTGGCCAGCATCACACGTAACTGAGTTGCTGCCATTGGTGATTTATAACACAGAGCAGAAAAGAGCAGAAAGCCACTAAATCCTGACATTTGACCCCTATTATCAGACATTTGTATCAACAGAGTCATGTGATGGCTGATGCTGCTCCAGGATGTTTTTCATAGAAAACATCCATCTTACAGGTTGATGCACATGGTGCTGGGTTTTCTATCTGTAAGTCACTGCTTTGCCGCTGCCCCACACCTGCCCAAGCCCCTCAGCATGTGAGTTATTTCAAACATATGGTACAGTCCATCTCTGTTCATCAAAGCACTTAACCACATGCTTAATTTTTAACTTAAATTCACAGGGCTGCGTCTTAAATCAATGGAACATTCAATCAATGAGATTTTTTTCCTTTGTCAGGACTGTAGGGCCAGAATTTAATACAGAAAGTCGTGGAGGTTTCTCTTAAAGACTAAGTTTATAAAAATGAATATTATAGTATTGTTTTCAAGCTTATTAACTATGTCATACTGTTATTGCCTCCAGTAATTTTTTTAGAAAACAAATAAACAGCAAGTATTTGTCAATCTCAGCAATAAACTATAGTGGCAGCAAACTTAACCTGGTGTTAATTAGGCTTGTGGAAAACTAAATCAAGCATCAGAAACCACAGATTATTTTAGGCTTCCTCTAGCATAAACACAAAGGCTTGAGGATCCATAACATATTATTTTTGTTGACAGTGTTCCACTTTCCCCCCAATTTATTTCATGTATCCAATAGGCTGCTCCTTGATTGCTTTTAGCTCTGTCTTCTTTTGGCCTCAGCGTGGCAGTTTGTTAATCCTTCCTATTTTTGTGTATTTAAGCAGGATTACAAACTTCAAATACATTGTAAAAGGAACCTGTATACAAACTTTCAGAATCACTTAAGTGGGCCAATGACAGGAGTACCAGCCTTGCAAGTAAATACAGAACATTTCAGAAATCATCCCCAGTGTTTATTTATAAGCCATTTTTAATTACTTAGCAGGAATGAATAAAAGAACTAGAAAATGGAGAATGACACAGGGTTTTGCATTAAGTTACAGCTCATGGAGAACAAGGGACTGATCACTGTGCTTTCAAGTCTAGATGATTTTGGGGTATAATTATGCCTTGCTGGTTTATTGACAATCTAATAAAATTAAACTGCAAACTATTTTGCAAATAGCATGAGGATCTCTTGAAAGGCTCCATGCAGCACAGAGAAACAGCAGATGTCTCCACCTGGGGAGCAGCAGGTAAAGAAGACAGGTAAGTTACAGGGCAGAAAACTCTCTGAAAGAGGAATTTAGGGGTGTAAAGGTCCATAGAGGCAGGCCAGAGCTTGGAAGCTTTCTCAGATGCAAACCCAAGAGGAGGGTGCTCATGTTCACCCTCAGCACCCTCCTGAGGACGCCGCAGTGTGGTCCAGCACTGCTGCACACCCGGCTCCCTGCTACAGCACAGTGGATCTGGAGAGCTGTACCAGCTGAGCTGTGTGGGTAATGTGAGTTGTGCATCTCCCTCCTTTCTCTTTCCTGTTATTAGACCTTTACATGTGACGCTTTTTAATGTAAAAAAGTCATTGTAGGTCATTTCTAAGAGATTTCTTATGGCAGCCCCTGCTCCTGCACATTTGACTGAGGGCTAGCAAGGCATAAACTGAGATCTGCAAAGAAAAACATCCAAATAAATTAACAGAATATTGTGCAAGCATTTCTAACATTGTTTAGCCCCAGACTGCTGACAGTGCAAGGAAGGAATTTCCCCACTTCCCAGGCTGTGATGCATCAAGGGGTTGCAATGGGTAGAAATTTCTGGCCTGACAAAATCATATTCCTTCAGGCTCTATGGCACATGAAGAGGCTGCATCACACAGTGATGGATATATGTTTTCTTTGCAATTCAGCCTGTAGGAAATTTGGGTGAAGCAACAGAAATAATAACAAGCAGTGGAGCAGTTTTTCATCTTAAGCAATATCCAATTTATGAGGCTGCTGCTTCCTTGCTTACGTAAAAGGCTCGAGGCTGTTAAACCTGGAGACTGCACTAAGAAGAAAGCTTTGCACAGATAGCTATTTGCCCTTGCTCCCTGCCAAGACCCCAGTTTCAGATAGCCCAGGGTGGGCAGCTGCAAGGATATATCTGCAACACCCATATGTATGCTATACATTAATACTTGCATTCAGACACTACCAGTACGACCATTACAGACCTCACTTTTCCCCAGGGTCTGTTCTTCCTTGAGTTTCTATTCCCATAAAAGTTAATATTAGATTGCCTGTGAAAGAACAGTGTGTTCATTTATCGGGGTAAGAAGCTTTTCAAGCTGATTTGGATTAATTTTGAAAGTAAGGGGTTTTTTTTGTTGTTGTTGTTCCTGTTTCTTTCCAGGAAAAACTGAAGTCATATGAGAGCAAACCCTGCCTTGCCTGGTTTTAATCACTTGGCATACTTAGAACCAAACCCCTCAAAGTAAGTATTTCCTACGAAGATCATTAAGGGTGCGACCAACATGTAAAGAACAGCAACAGGAAAATACTGCTTTAAACCTAATACCACATCATGTTACATTCATTAGTTACTTGACATTGTAGCTGTAACTGGAAAAAATAAAAAGGCATGGAGCAGAATGCTATTTCAGTTTGTTAAATGCTTCTGAATCAGCACAATTACTGGCCCCCCCCCCAAATTGCAATAGTTCTCCATGTGTCTGGCAAAGGCAGCAGATGCTGCTGTGTGGGCATTCACCATGGGCCAGCCATGGCAGCCAGGCCATGAGCAGCCCTGAGTCAGCTGGGAGATTCAGTCAGGGCACCTGCCCCAAGCTGACTCACAGGTGTGTCACATGCCACCGACATCAAGCTCATTATAAAAGAAGGGAGCTCACTGAAGGTGGGGAGTTCTTCCTAGGGTTTCTGCCTTTTGGTCCTCTGCTCCTGCTCCTAAGGATGAAGCTGAGTATAAGCTTGTATACTTTATATTGGTGATGGTATTAGTTTTGTTATTTCATTAAACCTGTTTCAACTTCAACCTTCAGGTCTTCTCCCTTTTTTTCCCAGTTCCTCTTTTCAGCTGGGGAGGAGTCACTGGGTGGTAGAACAACTGCTACAGTTTAGCACTAAGTATGAGCTAATGTAGGCAACCAATATCCTTTTAAGATTCTTTTAGGTGGGCACTGGAAGGCAGGAAGGTCTGAGAGTTCATGCTCAGCTCATAATCATGCCAGAAGTTGTTACCAGTGCCATATGCCCCATGGGTGCTTGAGATATAATTTGAGAGATGATGTTCTGCTCCCTGCATTATGAAAGAGAAATAATAATTTTACCAGGATAAAAACAGCAGCCAGGACAGCCCAACCCAGGAGCTGCACCTTCAGCTCTCACGTGGCACAGCCAGGAGGTCACAGGGTTCTCTGGGGTGGATGAGCAGGGAGGAGTACCCATGGCTGGTGGCCACTCCTGCCCAGGATGTGCTCCGGGAAGCTTGCCAGCTCCTGCATGCTAAGAACCAGCTGTACTTTATAATTAGCAAAAAAAAAAACTAAACAAGATGACGCATTCCTGCATGGTTCTGGAGGAAGGCAGATAAGGCAGTGGTCCTCCTTCCTCCTTGGCTGCCTGACAGAAAGCCCATGCTTAATCTGGGGAAGGCAGGGCTGCCCAGCTCCTGCTCCCGGGTGTGAGGATGGGTTTTTTCAGAAGTAGTGCAGCAGTTTAACAGTAGAGGAAGTGGCCAAAGGGCCCTGGGTGTGAGCAAAATGATGCCCACCATGGCTGGGCTGCAGTGCTTCACTGCCTGGTGACACCTTCCCACTTGTAAACCAAGTTTTTAATCAGAATTTCTGCTAATTGATCAAAAATAATTAACTGTACCATGCTTTGCACTATTGATGCAGTTAGAAATTATGGACTTAATGAAGCTAGGTGAGAGATGCCAGCTAAAACAGAATGCCAGATCCTACATTTTTGCAAGAGTTTTTTCATACAAATGCACTCAAGTACTGTCCTATTTGACGTAAATATTCCGGAGGTGCGGATACTTGGGATATATCACAACTACCACAGCTCTGTCTACTGCTCCAGGCTTGTAAGGGTATTACATCAAACTTACGCTGTACGTGAGTGTGCTGACCCTTTGGTTGTCACTGGTGGTGGAAGCTGGTTAGGAAATGCACATGTGCCTGATGTTAATGCAGACAGCTTTAATATCACTCAGACAGCAAGAGACACATTCCCTCTGCCTGGCACCGCGTGCCCTTCTGCTCCAGCTCGGGTGAAGCTCAGTGTGCCTGTCCACAGTGTTACAGCATCCTGAGGTTATTGGGGAAGAACCAGTGGAAATTAAAGAAGGGCAAACACTAATTTCACAATAAGTGAATTTGCTTTACTTTGCCACAAGATGGAGCCTTGAGATTAAACCATTTGTTTCAGGTTTGCTTGTTATTTAATAACATTAAGCCACATTGAAAGATGCATGTTTAATTTTCTCAGATGATTATCTGTGGGTTTTTTTTTTTCTAATGAATCATATTTTTCATCATCTCTTTATTAGTCAGATATGAGGAAACTCTGAAGAGTCTGCCAAGATAGGTGCCACTCTGGCACAACTGAATAGAGGAAGATGTTGAACAATGTGGCTTTTCTTTTTCAATAAGAAATCATACTCCGATACCACGCAATATTCTGGGAGGGGACGAGACGGTAGAAGAAAGAGCACTTTGTGGAAAAGCTGAGGATGAATGAGGGACAAAAGGAAGATATTGGGAGGCAGAAGGCTGCTTTTTTTTTTTTCTCATTTACCTTGTGGTTCAATTTTACTTCTGCAAGTTATATATCCCACAGTTATTCCTGGAGAACGATAGAAAATAATCAATGCAAATGATTTACTGAGTTCCAGCATTTATTATCAGCAGCAAAACTAAAAAGGGATGGCCAGCCCAGCAGCATGTTCCTCCCTGACCTTTGTCAACAGGCACTTCCCCGAAATATAAAGCCTACGTGTCTAAATTTCATTTCTCTTTTGATTTTACTTCCCTTCAGCCTGGAGGCATTGAACTCTTTTATAAGTGCTTTTCTGGTAGGGTGTTTTCTTTTTTCTAGTTGAAGTTTTTGCAGAAAAAAAATGGGAAAAGAAGTGAGGTTTGGCTTTTTCTCTGAGGGCATATGAGCTCTAGAAAAGTCTCCAAAAGTGGGGTCTACAGGAAAAAAAAAAAGAAACTTCTGTATTTGGGCGTCACTTCTGTATTTGAGAGCAATAGTTGCACAGCTCCAGCGGTCCCCACCCCTGCAGGGACTCAGGCCAGAAGGAGAAGAGTTGGAGGAGAAACAGCCAAACTCTGAATCCAGCTCAGAGTTCAGCAGAAGGCAGGGGCTGATAAGGCTCACTGCGCTCTCCGTGTGCTTTTGTGTTTGGGACCGATAAGGAAACATCTGAATTCAGTGAGGGGAAGGCAGACTGGCAAATGTTGCATAGATAATAAGCTGATGAATAACCCCCTCACTCTGGTCTTCACTGGGAGCCAGGGCTTGCCTGGCTGACTGTAAGAGAGCAGCGATGCCTGATTTGTGGGGATTGTCCTCTGCAGTAAGGTGAGCAGGATCAGGGCACAGCTGCCCACAGTCTCAAAGAGTTTATCCACCAGACCCCAGGCAACAGTAGACAACATTGAAGTGTCTGTGGACCTCCTGGCATCCTCACACCTCTCTCTGGACTCCTGTCTCCTCCTGTGCATGGATCCCTAAGGAATGGGATGCATCAATGGTCTCCCTCTTGAATTCCTTAGCATCACTTTATGTCTAGAGCAGAGCAGCAAAGGCCTGAACCCCAGCTGCTTGCCAAGGTCTGAGCGGAGAGAATGAGGTGCTTAATCAGCACATCCATTGCCATGCTCAACCCAATACTGGGTTTCACTATCCAAACTTCCCAGTACTCTGCAACTCAGGCTGCTGACATCCTTTCAGCACAACTGCTAGGTGACCTCTGCCTGTCACCCTGGAGAGGAGTGGGTGAATTTGCCTGGCCAGTTCTTCATATGGAACGTGCCACAGTCCCCTGTTTGTCACAAACTGGACACAAGCTCGGGAGCATGGTTATACTGGGAGAGGGTGGGGACCCTGGGGATGGGTGCCCAGCTGCAGCAGAGGCAGGATCAGGCAGGCCTCCTGCAGGCAGCTGACTGCCCTGCGTTGGGCAGGTCCAGGCGTTGGGCAATCCTGGGAGCTCCACCCTCGGAGAGGTCTTTGTCTTTTTTTAGATTAAAAACCAACACCCTTTCGTGAGATTTCTTGTACCAGCTCTTTTTATGAAAAGAAAAACAGTTGTAAATAATGACTCAGTTCTACCTATACCCAAACTGTCGTTTTCAGGTGTTGTAAGTAATTTTTTTTCCCTTTATCTGTTTTCTAGTTGCAAATGTCAGTTCTCCTCAGGAAGACAGGGACTCAAGGAGGGAGTGATGTGCTTGAGTACACTGAGGATACTTCCTCAGCATAAACAGGGCTCCGAAACTGCCCCCAGTCCCCTGCTGCCAGAAGGCTGCAGTAACTTGCATAAAGGATCTGAATGGGTATCTGAGGGGTAGGATATTTTTTAAAAGCACTGGATTTTACATTACAGCAATACTTTCTTCCCTTTTCCCCCTTCCCCTAGTGCTGCCCTGCACCACTTTCCCTCTCCAGCCACTTGTTCCTGTTGCCTCCCCAGCTCTTTCCCATGCCCAGCACTTTCCCAGCCCCTCCTGTCTTGTTCTTCAGACTGATTAAAACGTGATGAGCAGCTTTGTTATGAAAACAACAGTCTGTGCAATATCTTTAGTGGAATGACCATTTCTAATGTTTGCCTGATGGAAACCAGGACTGAGGCTGCACGTTATCCTCTTAGTAAAGTAATTGAACACAAATTGGACACAGTTAATATGAATTTTCAATAAGTCTTGAAATGAGCCAGACACAGTTCTACTAATTAAGGTGAAAAAGCAGCTCATCCAAGAAAGTGAAGCAATGCTTTCAGTAAGCAATTCCAGACATAACTATTTGTTATATTCTGCATATTTGCTATTCACAGCAGGTTATATAGGATGTAAGTGGAAGAATTTCTAATGCTGTCATTAATTTCAGTGGCATCTTTTCATATCAGCAAACACCATCCAACTCTGCCAAATGAAAGTAGCTAAATTTTTACAGGTTTAAATTTGGATTCAAGATGACATCATCTCCAGGCCTCCAGCATATGACACAGAGTAAGGAGGACACAGTAGAGGAGATCATGTCCTTCACTAATGGGAATATTCACTTGGGAAGAAGTAGAAGAAAATAACCTAGAAATAAGGTCATCATTGTCCTGACAGCCCCATGGGAAACTCAAGCAGTGCTGAGATTGAACTAATTTTCCTGCTAATCATGACAGGCGTGTGGATGCCACTTCACATGGCAGCAAGAGCAGCAGGCTGCAAGCAGTGGAAGCAGCTCTGATTTCTTTGGAAAATATTAGAAATCTCAAGAGAAGAGTCTGCAAAGAGTCTTTAGCCCTTTGGGCAAACGGTCCCATGTGAACTCACACCACATGAATTTCAAGTTTATCATTGCATGAAGCTGGGGCACAATTTGGTTCCTAGTTTATCTGAGCATTACCAAAAGATGAAACATTGCATCATAACTGTCAAGAACTGTATTTCTCTGTGATGCAATCCTTAGAGAAGTGGAAGTAAACACACTGCTACATCTGCATGGTTCTTCCTTTAGGGCAACTGCATTGTGTCCTCCAAGAAATGGGTCTGAGCCTTGTAACAATTGATACTAGAAAGAGCTACTAAAATTTTAAGAAATTTCCAAATTGCAGAAGAATGGAGATTTGTTTACTTGGGCAAAAGGATCACATTCCTGAAAACCCTTCATTTGCATAGCAGAGGAAAAGCCAAGTGTTAGAAATAGGGCAGTGAGAATATGACCTCCTCCACACCATTAGTGTTAAGAGACGTGAGGGTATGAAGGGACTGGAAATGGTGTCAAGGAACACACCTCCCAGCATGGGACTTTGAATATAAATACTTCAATCAGTCCTTAATATGGTTGATTATTTTTCTTAATATAAATGATATAAACCAGAAACTCAGAACATTTTACTAAATCACTGTGTCCACTGTTAAGTGATAAGGAAATATTGCTATGAGCTGGATAGTCCTCTGTGTTCACCTCATTATTGATTGATTGGTCTGACTAAAGCACATATTGCATTAATATATAACACCTAAATATCCTTTACAAAGGGTCAAAATGGCCCTGGGAAGGACTGCTATCTATGAGCAGAATAAGTGCCATGTTTGGGAACAGACATGATCCAGCGAGAGCAGACACGTTCAGCCAATACATTCAGAAATAGCTTCATATCAAGTCCCATCAAAAACTTCTAATATCACCAGGTGTCTCCTCAGTACGAAGAGATTTCTTGGAACAGGAAAATAAAGTGCCACAAGTTACTTCCTGTAGCGTGATGTGGTATCTATCATATGAATAGAAAACACCTCCTGCAGTAAAACAGTCTGTAAAAATGCTGTAGACAGTAGATTTTATTTCCCTTAAAATTAAAAGCCATTTTCTCAAAACAAATACATTAAAAAAAGTTGAACCATTTTGTTAGGATCTGTTTTGACAATATAATATTTCACATATGCATTAAACTTAGTTTGAATGTGTGCTTGTGTCTATATGAGAGTGCATGTGTGTGACTACGTTTCTTCCTCTGCACTGTAAAGCGGAAACTCACACGCGCGTGCGCCCGTGTTTGTGTATTTACGATCACAAGCTTCTTCCTCTCTGCATTGTAAAGAGGAAGCACAAGCTGGGCTTGGCACCCTGCATCTTACAGAGCCAGCTTTTATCTTCACCCCAGAGCAGACACCACAACTTTGTTGAGGCTTTGCTTCTCGGAGCTGTCAGTGCCTTTGCTCACAGATAAATACCGTAACAGGATACCACTATCACCTGGTCTGCTCCTTAACAGAAAATCTGCACCCTCCTGCACAACTTCTCTGACAATCTACAGAAAAAAACCCCCAAAAATCTCTTTAACTGGCAATATTTGTACCCCTAGTTGCTGTTAGGGCAGGTGTTCTGCGGTATTTCTATTTTTGACAGCATAGGCTTCACACAGATGAAAAGGGACACCTGTATTCTAAAAAAATGCCCATAAGAGTAGATGAGGGTGCAGCCAGGTTCATTTTATATAAATCCTTCTTTTTTGAAAGTTCATATTATTTCATTAGGTAAAATACAGCAAAAAGGCAGTGCAGCTGGCAGCAAAAATGGGTAATGTTTTCTTACCCAAAGACAAATATGATGTTGATTTTTCTTAGCATTAATGGACTGAAGTCTGCTAGGTAAGGTGATTTTTTAATAAAATGTTTTGTTCTTTAAAGTTCTTATAAATTAGTCATATTGTTATTGTATCTAAAATATATACTTGCTCTTATTTAGATAGAAAAGTGACAAAAAGTTGGGTGTTATTTGCAGGAAAGGTATCTCTATAATTGTATTATAGCTTTTTTACTAACTAGGTACTATCAGTTCCAGTCCTGATGTACCTCTGCATGATTAGCAAAACTCTGCTAGAGCCTTTGAAAGATTCACCTGTGGTTTTTCACCTCAGCTCCAAAACCTTCCACAGCCTCTTAGTGCAGTGCTCAGATTGGGTGCCTAATTACATCATCCTGTAAATAAGAAAACTCCCCAGCTGGAATGTTTCCTAGCTATAAATCCTTTACTAGTGTCACATTAACAGATATAACTACTCAGTATGCAAGTGGTGTGCGTGTAACACACATGGACTTAAACAACCAGACCAAACCAGAGCTCCTGTTTCTTTGGCTTTTTTCGGAACCACATCTTCACTGGAAGACTTAATCGATGTTAAACTGATGATGTGCCTACACAGCAATTATTTACATAGTTTAAGAGTACCTGTAGTCTCTATAGGTACTATTTTCATTATGCCAGAAAAGAGCTGCCCCTGTGTGCACAGCCATATCAACACATTGCAAAGTAAACTCACAGATAACAAGTCAAACAAGCTACACCAGTCCATGCACAATTGTGACAGCACTTTGGGGATCTCTGCCAACACTGCTCTGTTGATCTGGGAACATCCTCACACAGCCGCAGCGTACTTACAGCTCTGGCTTAACTGCGTTTGTTGGCAAGTACACGCCGAGTTCAGCACAGTTTGGGACAGCGTAGCCAAATGAGAGGTACCCATGTCCACACTCACTGTTAAACTAAGTTCGAACTCCGACTGTGGTCACAAGCATGGTCAGCACTGGGTTGTTTTGCTGCTGTTGATAAGAGGCTGACCATTGCATCAACGTCGGCCGAGTCTTGGGTGTAAGTGTGAGCTCTGTCATTGCTGTGCTGCATTCCAGTGGGCTGACCGAGACACCACTCCACCACTCTTACTAGCAAGTAGAGACTAGGACACAGAAAATGCCAGGGATGGAGGGGTGGGGTTAACCCCAGCACTTTCCCATTTAGGGTATCTAACAAGTAACAGCTCCTCATCAGCCCATGGTTCTCACTCAGTCCAGGGGTCCTCACCTACAGCAGCCCCAGGCGGGTGAACTCGCAGCATGGTGCTGCCGAGCTGTGCAGGGAACTGAGCCTCAGCCAGCCCACCTTGCCAGAGGGAGAACTGCTGGGGCATGCCATTCATAAGGGTGGTTTTAGGGAGAAGTGTGCCTGAAAGGAAAAAGGGGAAACCCGAGATGACACCCTTCAATGCCAAGGTAAACATTAATCTGTGTCCAAAAATGCATATTTGGTCAGTTCAGCAGAAAATAGCTTGGGCTTTGAGTGTTTATTGTTCTTCCTCTAATAGTAGTGTTTAGGAATGCTTTTTTAGACTTGCCAAGGCTCTGGATTCCCAATATATCTCTGGTGTAATTCTGCTTGCCTCACTGCAGTTACACCAGAAGCAAATTTGGCCCTTTAATTGTTTGGGGTTGCCAATCAGTCTGGCATTTGCTTGCTCGGCAGATTTTCTGGAGGACTGGAATTTCTTGTGGAATTCTGTTCTGTGAGGCAATGGCTGTGTGGGCAGCAAGTTCTCTTCAACATCGGCCTGAGCACAATCGTTAGAGGATGTACTCCTGACATTGTTGCTTAATTGGTAATCACCTCTTCGTCTCTGCCTCCTTCAGGCTCACTTTTCTGCTCGTCACTTCCATGGTTTGTCACTACAGGGAAAATGGACTCATGACTCTCCCCTGAATGTAAATAGACTATTTTCCATGTAACTAATATTCCTCTTGTAGTATTTTGTAGCAAGGCAATCAGTAGAAGTGAGAAATGTGTGCTGTCTTTGCCACAGATATTAATCTAACTGCTGCAGTGAAGAAAAGCATGCCAGGCAGTAAGGGAAGTCAGTGGAGCAAACACAGCAGTCGCTGTCCAGAAACAGATCCTCAGTCAAGGGCCCAAATTCATCGCAACCCAATGGGAAAAACTTTCCTCTACAAATGTTTCTATTAGCAGGTCTCAGCACGACAGTTTTGCAGTCTGAAATACAGAGAGGTTCCTTATCAACAGCCTTATAAACAGGAGAGGGGTAGAAACACAAAAGATGTCCGAGGGTCACTGATTAGAGAAGGAATGAAGACAGCGAATATCAGAGCTAGAGAGCAAGGGCAAACAGGCTGAGGAGGTGGCAAAGAGAGATGGAACAGCACTGGAGGCAAAAAGTGGAACTTCAGACATCTGGGTAAACATAAAATGTCAAACTTGGAGAAGGGCTCCTTTCGTAAAGGAGAAAGTTTGTTCTTTCTCTTTCATTTTTAACACTCCTATGTGATGTACTTACTGTCTATCTTTTGTTGTCCTTCTTTCAGTAACTAGGCTACTCATAAAAAATTGCAATTGATAGATATAGTGTATATTTAAAACTATTATTAACTACACATTAATTATTGTGTCTTTATGGGTGCTACCTTGAGTTTGGGCTGGGTCTCAACTGTGCAATGCTCTGTGCATGTGTGATGGTCTGTGTAGGGGACAGCCCTTGTTAACTCTGAACTTGTGTAAGGTGCAGTGAGAGTATGAAGCTCCAGCTAAGTGCAGATGCACTTCAGTACGTAACTATGCATGTGGATTCAGGTCTAAAAAAAAATTTGAACACATGCTTAACATTAAGCTGTGAGTGACCATTGAAATGTAAAGCGTGTGCTTACATGTCTTGCCAGACTGCAGCCCTCTTGATCGTAGCTTTGTTTGAACTAGAACCATATACACGACTGAAGATTATGCACATACATAGCACCTTCAACTTCAAAGTCTGAGAATGCTTTACAAACCAGGAAAATATCATATTGTTCACAAAAGGTACAGAAGTATTCTCCTGGCATACATGAGAAGGAGATAGAATAAATGTGAATGTATTGTAAAGTCTTTGTTTTTAAAAAAGTATGTTAGAATTCTTGAAAAATTCCTGCATAGTAAAAATTACTTTTAGCGCTATGCAGAATTGCTCAAAAAGGTGCTACAAGTGGCATTTTCTGCTGAACCAATGATTTGTCCAATAAAAGATACTACCTCACCTTATAAACCCTGTTTTTTAATATTCTTAGAGAGTCTGGGCTACTTACATCATTGCTATCACTGAAAAGGGAGGTGTCTGTGTTTAATATCACTTTTAAGAAATGCAGATCACTGCTCTTTATGAGTAAGCTTAATGGTAACAGAATGATAGCCAGCATGGCACAACAGTTTCCCCTTCTTTTTGGCCAAATTCCTCTGGTGTCTAAGAGAATCTAACCTATGTATTTGTTAAATTTTTAAGCAGTGTTGCTTTAACATTATGAACACCAGAAGGATTAACTGGATAATTAAGGATAAGGGGATAATCTCTTGCCTTTCAAGGTGATAAAGATGATCTCAGAATAAATGCCAGTAAACTAAACCCTCGGTATCTTAGTAGAAGGAAAAACCAGCACTATTATGGCATTCAAAAGAATAAGTGATACTACTTGTTTAGATGACTTGGGATTTCCAGGCCTAAACTGCAGCCAATATATGGAAAAAGTAAAAGAAAACTGGGCCAGTGCTAAAAGGCTGATGCAAAAGCCTTTTAGAGGTGAAGTGATGGAGTCACCCATAGAGATCTTTAGTATTTATGCTGTCAAACAGCCTGATGATTTCAGGATGGCAAAAAAATCTGAATTTTCTTACGTCTATGCATCTCAGGATGGAATTTGTCTTCCCAGAACTGGTACTTCAGATTGCAACCACTCTACAAAATACAGTCAGACTACTGTAGGAGGAGCTTTGTATGGAAGGAGTAGTTACTGACTGAATTAAGAGTTATTATCAGGTGTGTGAGGATAGGGAAAATTGTTTGATGATGCTGGATACACTGCACATTTTAAATGAGTTTTGAACACATTAAGGTGAGTGATGGTCAGAGATTCTACACATAGAAATGGAACCAAAAAAAATCACAACAAATCCTAGTGCTCCAGTTTTGCAAATTCAGCGAGTGCCAATAAATGCCAAAAAACACTTTTAATTTTTTAATTTTAATCTGAGCACAGTATTTCATCACATGTCTTGCAACAGATCACAGAACACAGGCAGTGAGCAAGCTGGGATGTACAGACACTTGTCTTAACAAACAGCAGGGGTCTATTTCAGCTTTATTTCCGTGCTCTTTACCAAGTAAAGGTGTTGGGTAATTGGAAGATAAAGTCAATTAGTTTAAGCATGAAGTAACGACACTAGATTAAGGTACTGCGAGTCATTCATATAATGACTGGGAGTCCAACTCGGCCCGGCTCTCTGAGGGCAGGTAGGCCCGTCCGGGGCTGCGATGGGGTGCTGTAACCATGACAACGCCGTCCCGCCCGGCCTGCAGGGGGCGCACCGGCACCCCGCGCCCCAGGGGCGGGGCTTGGCGGAGTCCCGCCCCCACACGGGGCAGGGGGCGTGGCCATACCGGTCCGCCCCGCCCCGCCCCGCCGCCCCGAGGCTCTTCAGCGGAGAGGCGGCGGTACGCAGCAGCGGCGCCATGGTGAAGATCGCCTTTAACTCGCCCTTCGCCCAGAAGGATGAGCCGAAGAAGGAGGCAGCCGAGGCGCTGGTGGCCGATAAGGTGCGGGGAGCGGGGTCTGCGCGCTGTCGGGTGGCGGCGGGAGGAGCGAGGCGGTGGGGGGGGGGGGCAGGAGGAGGTGGAAGCCGCCGCCATCTTCTCGCGGAGGCAGCGGGCCGGGGGACGGCCCCGCGGAGCCCCCCGCTCGTCTGGCGGCTGTCCCGCCGCTCCCTCCGGCACTCCCTGGCGCAGGGGCCGCGTTCTAACTCGGGGGGCTGGTGATGGGAGCGGGGGCGTCGCTCCCCTCAGGGCCGCCGCCGTGGGGGTGCCCGGCGGTGCGGGTTTGTGAGGGCCCGAGCCTGTCGCGCTGTCGCAGCGGCTCGCAGTCCGCTCGGCACAGCCATTTTCCCCGCCCGGCTGTCGCTCGGGAGGTGCGGGCTGGGGTGGCGGAGCGGGGGCAGCCCCGGCTGTTTATCTCGCGGCTGGGCCCGTGCCAGGGCCCTGTTTCCTGACGGGGTTTTAAACATCGGTGGCTCGCAGGCGGCTGAGCCCTGCGGCACGGCGAGCCCCGGGGCCCGGCTCCCTCCCAGCCCGGGGAAAGCGCCGTGCCCTCGGCCACGGCTCCGTTCTCCTCAGGAAAGAGCGGTTTGGTGTCTCCCGAGCAGATAAAGTGGGTTAGGGCTCATCCTCGGCTCGCTGCTGCCCTGGAACCCTCGTAGGCAGCGAGCGGCGCTGTGGTGAGGTGCCTGGGCTTCTGGCGTGTCTAGCTTAAATTAAGAAACTTGCCATAAAGAGTTTTAAATAGAAACCCAGGCTCTGTGGCTGGCTCTTCCTTCCTGACGAGTCGCCGTGTCGCTGGCTTGAATTGAACTTTGCAAATCTGTGGGAGACTTTATTTTGAGGATGGCTTGCCTAGCTGCTGCTGTCTTCAGTCGGATGGAGATCAGTGCTAGGTAAATAAATCAGTAGCTCCAGAGCAGGAACATGGGATGGGCTGAGCTGGCTTGTAATCAGAGAGTAAGAAAACTAAAATAAAACAAAACTTGTGGACTTGATGGACTCATAGTGTCTTATTTCTTTTTTCTTTTTTTTTCCCTTCTAAGCTGTAATGAGGAAAGCAGCTTGTCTTCCAGCGCTGCAGAGCCTCCACCTCACCTGAAACAATCTCCCTTTAAAAGGGGAAGGAGCACTGAGTGGTGTTACTGCTCAGCGGACTCTCTCGAGCTGTAGGAGTTGGATGTGTGCACAGTTAATACAGTAGCACCAAATTACTAGATCAAAAGGAGGGAGGGAAAGTAGGAAAACAGTGTAAATAAAGGACTAATTTAAATTTTGAAAATGTTATTAGTGGCTAGTTCCTTCTAGGATAACTCATGAGCTACTCCTGAGGCAGCTTGTTAGACATAATTTTACTGGCCCTGTACCGTGCAGGTTGTGAGCATAATAGTTCTAATAGATGCTTACACCCTTTCTTCTCTTCTCTTGATAGCTGCTCTTCTCAATTTAGAAGCTACATGTGCTGTTTTGTTGTACCTGTCACAGCATTCTCTGTGTTTGCGCATCTGTACGTGGTTTTCTCTTCACTCTGATTCAGGGCTTAGAGTTGCATGTAAACATCAAGTTCACAATTCTACTCCAATACAAACTTGTTCTAGTGCTTGTTAATGTCTCCTTTTGCTGGAATATTTGTGCAGAGCAAACAATGTTAATGGCCAATGTTGGCTGAAACAGCACAATAAAAGTCCCCTAGAATATCTGCGCAAAACACTTGAGCTTGCAGAATACTCTCCCTGCAGGTTCTTTGGAGCTGGCTGTGTCAACATTGTCTCTTCAGCTAGCTGCAAATGTTAACATAAGTGATTTTTCTTCTCCTCTCTTACTCCTAGTTTACTTTGCTTGTTACTGCACAGCTTAGAACTGTATTTTACTTTGCAGTTTTTTTATGACTTTTACTATTTTTGAGCAGGGGCTTTGTAACCTACTGAAGCAAAGTCTTGGCATTGTGTTCTCTTATCAGCTTTGTCAACTCTCTCTTAGGTTCAGGCTGCATACATTGCTTCTTCAATGATAAATACCTTTGCTTTGTTTGAAGTGTGTGTAGTGCAAGTGTAGCTAATTACATGTCGACATCAACTAAGCCCAGGTGCCAAACCCTGCTGCAGACTGTGTTCAGGTAATGATAGGCTGGGTGAGTAAGTTACTGAAAGGTGTAGATGAAGGTGGCAGAATATGAAGAGAACAGAATTAGTCTTGATCTTAAAAGCAAGCTAACTCTGAAAGATGGTTTTCGCATAATGGCATATAAATGTGGCCTAATTCTGACTTGAAAGTAGTTTGGTTTTGACAAATGCTTAACTAGCCAATTGTGGTGGCTTATGTCTTGCTGAACCAACATTTTTCTGTTTGGAGGATGCAAGAGTGGAATGTAGGAGTATTGACTTTCGCAAAACAGCTTGTTTTTTGTTTCAGTACTTGCATAGCTGATGCATTTGACTTTTACACTGCTGTATCTTGCTGAGCATGGAAATATGTGCAGCCTTTGTACTAATACTAAACATTAGGGTTTTCTTTTTTTAAGACCCCTAAAGCAGTGTGTGTTTGCCCAAAGGGAATGTCTCTTCTAATTGTTCAGTATTTGACAGTACTTCTGTTGTTTTCCTCTCAGCTTGGCTTGTGCATATTACAAGTTCAAAAACCTGAATGTGTGACCCAAGTGTCACATGTTCCCCAGCAAACAGACAGAGTGGCAGCTTAGCTTCTTATCATGGAATAGTTTGGGTTGGAAGGGACCTTAAAGATTATCTACTTCCAACCCCCCTGCCATGGTCAGGGACACCTCCCACCAGACCACGTTGCTCAAAGCCTCATCCAGCCTGGCCTTGAACACTCCCAGGGAGGGGGCAGCCACAGTGCCTGGGCCGGTGCCTCACCACCCTTAGAAAAGTAGTATTATCTTCTTCCATCTGATAGCAAGAGGAGGATGGGAAATAGACTTTTGGGAAGAGGCCTGGAAACACTGTGTACTTTAAAATGACCTTGCTCTAGAAATCTTGCTTTGCTTGAGCTATATTGCTGCTGCAGCACTGTATCTTTTCACAGAATCACAGAATAGCCTTGGTTGGAGGAGACCTCTAAGATCATCAGGTCCAACCATTAACCCAGCACTGCCAGTTCACCACTACACCATGTCCCTTAGCACCTTATCTACACATTTCTTAAACACCTCCAGGGATGGTGACTCTACCACTGCCCTGGGTAGCCTGTTCCAATGCCTGGCAACCCTGTCAGTGAAAATTTTTTTCCTGATATCTAATCTTTTTAAGTAAATAACAACATTTCTTGACACCTCAAATAGTTTCTGGATAAAGGCTTGTCTAGAAAGCATCCTCTAAGAAAATATCCCCTTTCAGTGCTGCAGTATTTCATGTCAGTGTTTCCTTAGTATGTGATGCTTGACTTATCACTGCACACATAGAGGAAACAGAAGATGCTAGGTCAGTGTGAAGCAGTAGATAACAGCTCACTTTAAATTCAAAGCGGCTGCACTTTCTTAAGTTCTTATCCCTCTATTTAAAGGATCCAGAAGTTGCCACACATGGAGGAGGTGAGAACTCATCTGGAAGATGTCTGTTGACTCTGCTGGGTCTAGCATTCATCTTGGCAGGGGTTGTTGTCGGTGGAGCCTGCATCTACAAGTACTTCATGCCTAAGGTGATGTGAAAGTTCTTTTTTTTTTTTTTTTCTTTAAGCATCACTGAATTTAAAAAGTGTAATTATAAATGGATTACCACTATAATAGAAAACTTTCAGTAGTAGGGACATGAAGACTGTGTCCTTTATGAAAGCTCCAGGTGTGACAGACCTGTGCTTCATGTTAGAAATACAGTTTTAAAGCAAGGTTTGCTGTAAAAATAACTAGCCTTGCTCTTACCTTTCAGCATAAGGTGTACCGTGGTGAAATGTGTTACTTTGAAAACGAAAACCGTGATCGTGCAGCAGAACCTTATTTCCTCCCTATTGCTGAAGAAGCTGACATTCGAGAAGATGATAACATAGCCATCATTGATGTGCCCGTGCCAAAGTTCTCGGACAGTGATCCAGCAGCGATCGTTCATGACTTTGATAGGGTGAGTCTGTGTGAAGTGATAAGAAATAACTAGTCTTGTTGCTCACTGGGAAACTGTGGAGCAGATGTTAATCATAACAGCTCCAGGGTTTTCATTTTTGAGACTTAGTGTCAATGGAAGCTTCTCTTTGGGGATGGGTTTCAGTGTGGGAAATCTGATCATTTTAACCCTATGATAGTAGACTTAACTGCAAGGGAGGGGTGTTACAAGAATGTTAGAGGAGTTCATACCCACAATTACTCTTAACTGGATCGGTTCTCAGAACGATGCATCTCAGTGCAACTTTAGATGCTGTTGCCTGTAGGATGTGTGGAAGTGACACTTGCTATTAGGTCAAGAATTCTATGTAAATCTAGGATGTAAGAACATTGTAAATGTGAGTTAAGAAACAGAGGAACTGAGGTTTAAGATCCTGCCCATCTGTGTTACAGCAGAATGTAGAATTCTGAACAAGTGTGGGTTCCTTCTCCTCAGATAAGTGAATTGAAAAATCACTTCAAGTGGCTGAAACTTAGAACTTGAAAATGCTGTGTTAGTTGCACGTAGTTTCTCTAAAGCAAAGATGAGAGGATGGTTTTAATTTGACTTTATCAAAGTTGCATTGATAGGACAACTGTTAACACTTACCTGTAAAAGCTCTCGTAGGCTGTTTGTAAAGCAAACCTTGGCAGTGCAGATATAATGATGGTAAAGACACTAGAAGTGACCTCTGTACATGCTGCCTTTACCAGTGGCATGGTATGCCACACAGCCAAGCTGTGCTACCAGTGAGCACAGTATCTGCAGCTTTTATCTCTGTTGTCTTGACAGAATCTTGGCTATAACTTAAAGGATTCAGGCAACTGAAGGACTTAGTTGATTCTGGCTCAGTGCTATACCAAGTCATAATAGAACAAACAGGTTGATAATTTTAGTCTCTGCAGTTCTTGCACTCAGTGGTAATGCTGATGTGACTTTCTAGGGAAAGTTCTGAACTGTTTACAGGGGATGATTGCTTATTAGCAGCTGGACACCTTTTGCTTGCACTGTGCTTAACTGAACTTCTTCAGTTATGAGAGTGTACTCCCAAATACTTCCTCTGTATGTATACAAACTGTACTCCTTTAGAGTTATGATAGAAACTGCTTTTATAGGCTCTCACTTCTGTATAAAAGTCCTGCTGTACATCATAGCTAAGAACTTTGTTTGCCAAAGTGGTAATAGTTAACTTCTTACACTAGACAGTTCCTGAATGCATCGCTTTGATACGAGCTCTGCATAATCTCCAGTTTTTTGAGCTTCCTTCTTAGTCCTTGTAGAACTGTGTTCTAATAATCAAAGGCCATGCTTAATTAATTGAAAATCGTGTTTTAAATAGCTTTTGACAGCCTATCTTGACTTGCAACTGGGTAACTGCTACGTGATTCCGCTGAACACATCCATAGTGATGCCACCAAGAAATCTGATGGATCTCTTCGCAAAGCTGGCGGTACGTGGAAACGTTACTCTGTAGTTATGCTGACAAGATCACTTTTGATAAGAATGCTGGATGTTGCTCCCCAACTACAGTCTCTTGCTAGAACAGTCCTCTTGCCATCAAAGTACATAATCCCCCTGGCTCAGTCACTGCACTGAAGTTAAGGCCAGCTGTCAGTGTATATTATGTTGAGTAGATTCATGCTTAATGCTCTTATTAATACCTGGCTTTATGAAAGCTGAAAGCAACTAGCAAATAAGGTTAAATTTAGCTATTATAAAGGAATTTGATAAAGCTCCAAATATCATTGAAAGCCTAAACCTGAAAGTTACTACCGGAAAGCTCCGTGGCCCCATGAGAGTTTTAACAAGAAGAACAATGCTAACTTGTTCTTGTGTTTTCTTGGCACTGTAGTTAGGAGGTCATCACAAGCACTTTGACTCTTCAGTGACTAAAATTGGTATTTTTCCAAGGAGATGTATGAGTCAAGCTGATAGAGCTTGCTGCTACTTTCAAATTAAATACAATACTGAGCTATTGTGTATCAAATATACTTCTCAAAGTCGGTGACTCCTCTCTGCCTAGAGCTAGAGGCCACCTGATCTAGCTTAGTTTGTTTCATTTTCTTCATAGAGACAAGCTATAAGTGTGTCTCCCTGCCCCTGTTTTGAGGAGCTGGTCATGAAAGGTGGGAGGTCACTTCAATCGTGCTATGATCTTGTGGTGAAGACTGAACTTCTGTGGGTTGCACTGCTCTTTTGTATTAGAAATATATTGCCTCAAACATAGACATTTACATAGTACTTTTCTCTTTTAACTGCAGACTTTCTGTTGCATGCAAATAAACTTGAACAGGTTCTATTTCTGTTTGTTTCATGTGAGCACTGTTAAGGTTAACTGCTTTGTTTGGATGTGACTGCAACTGTTTGAAATAGCCTTTGTCAGTTTTTAACTTCTCTGGTGTGCAGCTGCCCAAGACTAGCATGTCAGTATTAAAAAGAAGGAAAGGTGAAATCTAGCACTTGAAGCCTGTCCAAAGCAGAGAGTAAAATGTAGAGATGTTTGTCCATAATTAGCAAAGTGGTGTATCTCAAGGGTTTTTTTCTCTTTTAGACTGGCTCTTACTTGCCTCAGACTTACCTAGTCCGTGAAGAGATGGTGGTTACAGAGGAGATAGATAATGTGTCTGATTTGGGTATCTTCATCTACCAACTCTGTGTTGGAAAAGAGACGTTCAGACTTCAGCGCAGAGACCAGATAACGGGTAAGTTCCCTTCAGTAAAAAAATTAATCTGTTCTTTGAGTAGGGAAAGGGTAAATACTTAAACCTTTGGAGTTTTTAGACTTTGAAATCTGTGAGTGTTCAATGTGAGCTAAGAGTTCTCATAGAACTGAAGGGTACTTTCCTCTGGTTTCTATCTGTCTGGTTTCATTCGAACATGGTGAGAGCGAGTTTCACTTATGTAATTACAGGTTATATGCCCAAACCAAATTTGAACTGAAGCCTATTTCTGTTACATCTTTTGGTACTGAAGCCTATTTCTGTTCCATCTGTTGGTTGAAGTTGTAAGTTTGGCCCCAAAATTCATAAAATACTTCTGATAGTGTGAGTCTGTAGGTACAGCTTAATCTGTCACTCTCCTACCTAAAAGTGGGTTACAAGAGCACCAAATAAAAGAATTATCTTCTGGTTTACTTGCTCTGAAAAAAAATAAATTTAACAACTAGTTCTGGACATCCCAGACTTCTTCTCTAAAGGAGGAAGAACACTTCATAGGAAATTCTGAGCTCTGTTTCTTTATTACCCATCTCCTCACACCACCGCCCTGCCATTCCGTGAGAAGGATTGCACTTGGTGTCGGTGGTTTGACATGCTGGAAGGAGGCCTGGAGGACAGAAATTGGATGCTATGAATTTTAGTTCACTGTAGCTATCAAAGCATCTCATTGTTTGCTGCTCTCACCAAACACATAACAAACTAATCCTTTGTCAGTTACAGCCTTTCAGAATGCAAATGTTTGGTTTGTTAGAACTCTCTGCTCTGGTTTTCCTGCCAAACTCTTGGGCAAGAGTTTCCTCAGTGCAGTTACAGCTTGCAGCATCAGGAACCACATCTGCTCTTTGTAAGAGACTACATCCTCTTACTAGATGGAAGGTTCTGTATGTGAGAGTATAAAACTGGTCCTGTGTAGCTAACAGTGTAGGGCATGTGAAGAAAAGGTAAGTGTTGCCTTTATGGTAGGGAGAGGCATGTGTCTCTTAGCTGTTGCAAAGATGCTTTTGTGAACACATCTAAATTGACTGCTGCTGTGACTGAGACTGTAGTCTACAGACAATACTGCAGAGAGTGTTTATGATGTTTCCTTAAAATAAATCGTCTTGCTATAGTATGTTATTGATATCTTTACTATGTAGTAAAAGACTTCTACAGAATACTTGCACAAAAGGATTCTAGTAAATGAATAATGCCTCTTGGTACAGTTTCTGTTCTGTAACTAACCTGGTTTGCCCTTTGAGGGGAGAGGGGTGGGAAATCTAGTCAGATAGACTGCTGCTGAGGAGAAAACTATGTAGGGACAAGGCTTGTCTTGCCTTCCACATCAGATTTCTAGCAGTCCTTCTAGTGCATACAAGCTAAACACATGTAAATAATTAGAACTTACAGGAGTTATCCATTTTTGTCTGTTGAGAAGCCTTCTCACTTAGCTGGTGCTGCATCGGCTCTCAGATTTTTGTCAAGTTCATGGGTTCATCTGTTAGATCAGGTGGGCCTCAGGTTCTGCAGCAGTTAACTGAAGTTGGAACTGGAGGCATGTAAGAAACTGGACAGGTCATCCTGACTGTTCAATTATTTACCCAGTGAGATACCCACTGGAAACTTCTTAGCTTGTATAGGCATTAAGATTGAGATGAACTGAAGGACAGCCTTAGCTATTAAGTGTTTATAAACTAAAGCAGTGCCCTGCTGGGTTTGGTTTAAGAGCTAATGCTTTTAGAATTCAATGGGTATCTTCTCTTGCTTACTCTGAACAATTCTCAGCTTATTAAACAAGATTTAAATCTTTCTTCTCTAATTATTGTATATTGAAGTGCTTTATTTGAGCAGCTTGTCTTTGGTAGGACTATTATTTTTGCCTCCTGGTAAAGATACTCAGCTGATACAGGTAAACTGCCTGTGTGAGATCCGATGCTGGCAAGTCCCAAAATAGAGACAATCACTTTAATAGTGTTAGGAAAACAACTTCAGTCAGATCATCAGTTGAATGGCAAATCCTCATGAGGCTCTCTTCAAGGTGAAGACTGCTCTGTTGAAGCACGCTCTGTATTAATACACACTGGGTGGGGGGACGTGGCAATAAAGAACTAAGGTTTTTTTTCTCTACCTTTGTGTAGTTTTTTTTAAACAACTCCCTTGTAATTTCAATCTGCTTTTCTTTTCCTTTCCTTCATGGTTAGGAAGGACTATGAGAAGCTTTGCCGTAAATGATCTATTTGGTGTTTTCTGTCACCAAAATGGTGACAGGGATACTAGAAAAAACATGCTTGTCCCCTGTATTTTATGTGGCCCCCTCTTCTGTCACCACTCTGAAAATGAGGAAGGCTTTCTGATAGAAAACAAACTGATACCAAGCTGTGGTGGCAATTCATGGCTGTAGGAACACTGTGTACTGAATGATTGTGTCTTGCTGCTGTTCTTAATGATACAAAACCTGTAAATACTTGCTGCTGGGTTCTGGATGTGCTTTACTTAGGCTCTCATCTTCTCTTGTCCCCAGGTCTGCAGAAGCGTTCAGTGGAGAACTGTCATTCAATCAGACACTTCGAAAACTCTTTCGTTGTTGAAACAAAGATCTGTCAACAGTGAAAGGTGTAGGATGGGAGGTGACTAGTTCACACTTTCATTGAGAAGTCTGAGCATTAGACATCGACTTCTCCAGTTAAAATGTGCAGTGATAATCAAAAGCCTTATGCATTTTCTGTGTATTGCTTGTATTTCAAAAGACAAAGTCACCATTTCAGCTTTCTTTGATCCTTGGTATAACTTTTTAGTTGTCTTCTGTAAAACTTAAATTTGAGTAAGGTTGTTTTGTTTTCTTTTTTTAGAAGGTTAAGATCAGTTTCTCTGAATGTGTTTGATTTAGTGTAATCTGGGAATGGCAAAAAACCACATGTATAAAAAAAGTTAACCAATTCCTTGGCTGGAAGCAATTCTGTTCACCTTAACTTTCACAGAATGATTAAAACTAATAATCTATGGTTTGCACATCTTGTATAGTTCTGTAGAATAGCTCTGCACTCCGTATCCTGGCTAAAAAACCTTCTGATACGTATCATTAAAAGTTTATTTTAACTACCATGTGTGAAGCATGTAAAATCCAACCTCAGTGATCATAAACCTCTAACACTACTCTCTTTCATTTTGTGCAATTACTGTATTGAATTCGTATGTATATTTGGAACCTTCCCTGAGCTTCCGTTTAATTCTTCTACTTTGGTTTGGTTTTGTGGTATTTAGTTGTTAGATTCAGATAGAGTTGCTCCTAAAGCTTGTCAGTATTTTTGGTTATGAATTGGTTTATCCTGTAACTTCCTGTTTCAAGAATCTCTTTCTGGTATAGCTCATTTGTGAATGTGACTGTAGTTGTAAACTTAAACTACTCTGGCTTATATAAACTTTTTAGATCAACTTTTTATGAGCAAGTAGCATTACTACTGCAGTCAGCATTGTTCCTTTTTTTTTTTTTGAAAGCTGCAGTATAAAGATAATGAAGAGTTAGTGTCCTGCAGTTGAACTTGAGAGTTTTATTAAGGGACTTTATATTGGCATAAATTCTGCAACCCTATAATAAATGTTTCTCTAAAACTTTGGCGTTTGTGTGATTTCATGGCACTTGGAGGCAAGAGTGTGGTGCAGTGATATATGGCCCACGTGGGAGAAGCGATGGTTATGTGCCTGGGGCAGCATGCAGTGCTCTTCCCTCTTACCTTCACCTCTTTTTCAGCCTGTGAAGCCAAATTTTATTTTCCTGTTGCTGTGGAAATGCTTTGTGGTGCCAAACAAAATTGGAGAACAGAGGGAGGAAGAGACATCTGGCTTCGAGCTTGATCCACCAGCGGGCAGTTCTCAGTGATGTAAGCTGAATCCGTCAAGCAGTCTGGCACGTGGGCAGTAACTGCTGGTTGTGGTGTAGCAAAGGAAGGATGTGTTCTGTAATTCATCCATTTGAATATTAGTGTTGATGAGGCTGGTGATAAAAGGTATGCTTGTCTTTATGGTAGTGTCGACAAGAAGTCTTTTTAGCATATTATAATACACCAAGACAGCAGAGGGCAATCAGCAGCTTATTGTGACACTTTACAGCATTCACCCATGAGCTTTGTGCTTTCATCTCAAAGTTCTGAGAGCGCTGTGGTGAGATTTCTGTGTCTGGCTGCTCGAAGAGGTAAAGTGTGTCTTGAACCCTCCTGGCAAGTAACATGGATTATACAGCCGCAAGTAAAACAGTAAGCAGGCTTTCTGCACTAAGAACTAGGGAGTGAGAAGTGACTACACGAGTAGCTGCTGTCAGTCATTGTTCATGAAACTGTGTAGAGGACAGGAGTAGAGCACAGCTCCTGGGCAGCAGGGAATTCTGTCTTGTCTTGGAAACTAATGCACCTCTTCTGAGGCGTATGGTGATGTGATGCAGAGGATGTGCCCCAAAACTAGAGCTTTGGTCTGCTTGGCTCTGAAATAGTAAGTGTAGGAGAGTATTTGATGTACTTTACTGAAATAGAGTGCTGTGGAAGGCTTCATGGCACTGGGAGTCAGGTATGCTTTGCTGAAACAGGTTTGTGTTACTGGGGGGAGTAGCTGCACTGACAAGTTGCTGCTACAGACTTGCTATGTGCTTGGGCAAGTTAGTCATGATTTCCTCCTCCTCCAGATTGTCTGGGAGGATAACGAGGGTGGGTTGGCTGTCTAGTTTGGTTTTTGTAGTCTTGAGTGAAAGGGTTTGGAAAAGTGTTAGTTGCAGAGAGCAAGAAGCATCTTGCAGCCTTGAGGTTGGATTTTACTGAAGACAAAAAATATGACTTCTCCTTCCCAGCTTTTAGTGACTGTGTGGTGGATGGCTCTTGCTATACAAGCTGTTAACCTGCGGGCTACCTTAAGATTTGTAACAGGAATGCTGGATGTGCTCCCAGATAGCGTAAAACAGTTTCTCTTACCTTTGTCTAGTAATGATTTTAAAAGGAAAAGTCAGTACCTTAAGAGCTCATTAGATGTTCTAGGCAATAAGCCAGGATACTCAAAGGAACAGATTGTCCTTACCTGCTTGGTGCTCTTGCGTTCAGAAAGTAGCTGAAGTTCCGATCATGTGTGCCATGTGCTAAGCTTGTTACCTGGCCCTAATCATCTTATGCTGGGGGTGGGCATTAGTGTGAAAGGACTGCAGTTTTAAGGTTGCTTCTGTGAAAACAGATGGTATTCTGAGCATCTTCTAATGCTGGCTCAGTTTGAGTAGCTCCTGTGAGCTGCTCTGTAGGAAGCAGGGGAGAGGGCATGAAGCAGAGGAATCCTTTGCAGCAGTAGATGGCATGGGCAGCAAGTGCTTGGGTGTAAAGTGTGTGTAACTGAGAAACACTTGGTGTTGTTATTGTAACATACAGGTCTTCAAATTAAACCTAAAAATGGTTCGATGAAAACTTCCTCTTGGGGGTGCTAGTGTCTTTGCTTAGATTTTCTCTCTACTAAAGAACACTTCTGTAATACAGCTGTAACCTGTGTAAAACCCTATTAAATATCTGAGCAAGCCTGTTCTTCAAATGTGGATGTGGTGACTGAAGGGGTAACACTACCAAGATGCAAATGCAAACTTATGTACTGTAACAGCTTCTGTTTACAGGTGTGTTTACTGAAAAACCAGTGTGCACAGGACAGTTGGTATCTACACTTGCTTACACATTATTTTTTCTGACACAGTATTTCTAGATGTAAGTTTTAAATACCTTTATAAATGTTAAGCTGACAATCTAGTGCTTTGGCATTACATGTGAGGTTTTTTAAGTACTCTAATCAAAAGCTCACAAAGACCAAACTTGAATTTATTTGGAGGAGATGCTGTTGACCTTTGAAGAAGCCTGATCACTTTTTGTCCGAGTGTGAGCTTGTGGTGTGTGTGACAGAGGAGGAGCTCAATCTAAACTAGAACTCCCCAGCCTGACTTGGTAAAATTTCATAGGAATTATGAAACCTGGCATGAAGTAGAGCATTAACACCTCAGACTTGGTAAACTGGTTGTGTAAAAGTGAGACACTTCTCACAATAAGGTCAGCTCTATGCTATGGATTGTTGCAGCACAGCTGTGCTTAGTATGGTCGTGAAAAACTCCCACCTCACGCCTGCAGCAGAAGTCCCAGTGTAAGGCCAGTGCCTGGAGGATGAAGAGAGCCTGCTAGGACTCAGCAAGACTAGGCTGACTTCTGTGGACTTCATTAGTTCTTGACATTGCAGGGAAAGCTACCAGAAGTATAGATGTGCTCAGCAGAGTTTATGGTGAATGATGGCAGAAATATCAGAGTGCTGAAATCACTCTGAATTTCCCTGAGAAAAATTCTGGTTTACTGTTTTTAAATCATCCACCTGTGTCTGGGATTTGTTCTTCCCCAACTGCTTCAGCTGTGCTTGCAGTAGGATGGACTGGAGAGTCCCCCATCATTAATGATGGAGCAGCTGCCGACTTTAGGTTTTGTAGGTGGATGCTTTTGTTTCTTGGTCTTCTCTGAAGTACTCAGGAAGGGGAAAAAGAAAGAAAATACTGTGGTGTTCAACTAAAGACTGCTTCCTCCACCCTGCCCTTTCCCCAGTCTGTTGCCTTTCATCCTGTGTTCTCTTAATAAGCCCCAAACTAATCTTAGAACAGAAGAGACCATTTGCAGGGCCAGATAAATGCAGTGTGGTCCACGAGGCCTCCGCAGTGGCATGTGGCTGAATTACTGCTCTGGGAAGTCTGTGCTTGAGGTCAGGTGTGGAAGGATTAAAGCTGCTTTGGCTGTCCCAATTTTGAGCTGTGTGGGGGATGGCTTGGCTGCCAGCTAGGGCACAGAGCCCAAATGTTAGCACTGACTGAAGCTTTGAGACTGCAACCAAAATAATTATAATATGTATAATTACAGTCACATTATTCCATTAAAATTATTTCTTCATTATGTGTATATATTTGATATTACCTAGGCAATACATATGGGCGTATGTCCTGTCTTGAGAATAATTAAAGACTCTCCACCTAGCACTCCACCTCCAAAGAAAATTATTTCTTATAGTTCAAGTGTTTTGTTTACTTAAGTGTATTTTCTCTCTTCTTGTTCTGTGACACCACTGAGTTCCACATTAACAAATGTGAATTTACTGTCTCAAAAAGTCATTCTGACTGTGGATGTAGGTGGTGTGTTACAGCAACGTTCAGGTTCTCATGAGCTGTTCCATTTTAGGTTTTGTTGATGTTTGAAGCTGTTCTGGGTTAAGCCTGCGTGTGGACACACGATTCTGGAACAAGGAATTTCTTCCAAGCCTAATCCCTTGTTGGAGTGGAACCAGGTGTGTTTATTCTGGAGTGAGAGCGCTGGCATGTGGGGTTTGTCAGGAATAGATCCATGGGTAGATAAACCTGCAGTTTCCACTTGATGATCAAAAATCTCTTGGGAGGGAAGGGGTGTGTAGGGGTTTTTGGTTCTGTGGGGTGGTGGTATCAGTAGGAACTGTACACTCTCACTTGACAGTAATTCAGCACTTTTTGGTTTCTCTGCACTTGGTGGATGTAGATTCTTTGTCATCTCTCATTTTCAGTCCCTTTCACTAGTTAATGCTTAAGAGAAGAGGGATGTAGAAGCCACCACCCAGGTTACCCTGCCCTTACAGTGTGCCTTATTGCCCAGTGGGAAGTGGGAAGCAATTATGGCTTCACCTCCTTTGCATCACTGTGGAAAAACAAAACGAGGGGGAATCAAGCTGCCACTCAAAGTAAACAATAGTTCTTCCGTGGTCGGGAGCTGAGCTGTAACTGCTGGCTTTTCACATACATTTGTAGTCTGAAAAGAAATGAAAGCATTTCTGCTTATCTGGTACATCTGTGCTGCAATGTAAGCTGCTTTCCTTGATCTCTGAGTTCTTGTTAAAGTTTCAGCGTTAGTGCTCTGGACACAACCACTGCTGAATCAGGTGGATATCTGGATGGCTGGGAAGCAGGAACGGTGCTCCAAAGGCACAGTCTCCTCCTGTTACTGACTGAAAGTCTTTGCTATGGTAAAGGTTTGCTTGGGTGGACGTGGCTAGGAAGCAGACATGTGTATGGGCTGAGGGAGCTTGCAGCTAGAATTGCTGACTGCTGGTGTATTTCTGGGGCCCTGTGTTTGCCATAGGTTGAGTCTTGATATTCAGTAGGGAAATGACTCTTACTAATTGGAGGGAAAACAAGGTTTCTGGCTGAGTGCCTTGAGTGTAGGATCAAAAAAATGAGCTCCAGATCTCAACATTTTTTTGTATTACTTCTATAAATATCCTATTTGCAGATATACTGGATATGTGCATTTATCTTTTTGCAGACTCATGGTATTTGTTGTTTCTTAATGGAGCTAATGGCTTCCCTCTGCAAAACTCTTCTTTTTGCTTTCTCAGCATTATTTGATTGGCTTCCTCTTCTGTGTTTTCATTTACATTTTTTTAAAAAACAACCAAACAAAAACTGCTTGCTAAAAACCTAGTTTTTTCCTAGTTTCTCCATAAAGGAAAGATGGGCCTTTGCTGCAGAGCTGGGATCTCCAACAGAACACTGATGCTCTGGTGAGTTGGTGCCTGTGCTCTGAGGCTGGGCCCCTATCTGCTACAGAACAGCCTCAGCCCCTCATAGGGGAGATGGTTGGAGGGACCTGGTTTGCCCCATTGTTTTTGCACACCGTTCCACATAAAAGAGGTCATGCTGGTTGTGACTGCTGCACTGAGGAGCATGGATGTGTTCTTCACATCCATCTTCACAAATCTCCATCTTGCAGCATTGCTTTTGCATTCATCCTTTTGCCTTCGAGCAGATAGCGTTGTGGTTCCCCGTTTGTACCAAGGGCGACTGACTTTGATGCAAATAGAGGCAAACTCACCCTCATGAGGACCTTGCAAGTGCTAACAGCCAACCCCTGAGGGCTTGGCAGCAAGCTGTGGAGAGCCTGTGTGTGTTTTGGCCCAGCGTTGGTCTTAGACCTGGCCTTGAGCCAACGTAGGAATACCTTCCAGTTGCCAAATACAACTCAAAGTAAACTTCAGAAGTGCGTGGGTGTGCTTCAGTGTGACAGACACCAGAGGGCAAAACCCTTCAGTAACAAAGCCATCAGCAGGGTTTGAGTCTGGGATTTCTTCTGTGTTCAGTTCAGTGCTCGTGTGCCATATTTGGCCCACTTGTTTCTAGAGTTTACAGTTAGGTTTTTTAATTTCTTTCCAATTTCTAAATATCTGACCGGTTTGGTGTCGAGTTGACTTTAGTGTCATGCTGCTGTGGTGGGTGCTGGTGGTGCTGCCTGGGGGGCAGGTGCATCTCCAAAGGGATTTTGATTTCCAGAAACAATCTTCCCTTTTGCTGAACTTTTGGATTTTGACCAATTGCCAAACAAAGAGCTCTTGGGTAACAGGAGAAGACCTTAAAGGTCTTTTAGCATGCTGAAGGGTAAATACCTCCTTTGCTGCCCTACAGGGAGAATGTGGCCTTGTCCCAAACTGGTGGCTGCTCTAGAAGATCCCAGTGAACCAGGAAGCAGACAAAGAGTTTTTGAGCTAGATGCCACCAGGGTTTGATGTCCCATGTGAGACACATGGGGTGGGTCAGTCGGGGGCAAATGAACCCAGAGGGAGAAACTTTGGGTGAAGGAACCCACAGGAACAGCACCGCACCGGTGTGGGCAGTGGTGCTGCTGTTCTCTTTGGGCTTGTGATGGTGCTGCTCTGGGTTTTATAGGCTGTTAACCAACAGGAACAGGCTGGCATGTGGGGCTTTGGTTAGCATTAATTCACTTAAATAAGAAACCTCTCACTAAACTAGAAACTCAAGGCCGTTTGAGTTTTAGCTTCTGTTTTATATAGATCTCCTGGGAACTTTCTCTCTGGCTGCACAGACCTCTGTCTGACCACAAGGAGTTACCATTTCTTTAAATATCGACTGTGTCATGTAATAGTGGAGTTTGTGCACGATAATGGCACTGAATCACAGGGCTGATAAACAGGCTGAGAGCAGATTAGAGGAACCAGTCAGCCAAGACAAGAGTTAGTGTGGATTAAAAACTTTGAAAGAGAGTGCTTCCCTTGGGATTCCTGGCAGAAGAAGCAGGGGGATGAAGCTGGCTGTGAGGTGCTTGGAGCCCAGCACTGGCAACTGCACATTGCAGTCGGTAAAAGCCATGACCTTCACTTGGCTGGAGCCCCACTGAGATATTCCCTTCTTACATCATTGTTGAGCCCACTGGGAAAATGGATGGGCAGATGAGTTAAGAGATTCCTTATTTCTCACAATATGTTATGACAATCAGTTGCATCATCAGACCTTTGTTGGTTGTTCTGGTTTATAGGGTTTTGTTATTTTTTTTTTTTTTTTTCCTCTGCACTCTAGGTTTAGGGGGAAAAAAGCAGGAGTGGAAGGAAGTTTAAGCAGACTGACATCAAAAGCATAATCTTGATTGTAGCTCAGCCCGTTGCTGACCACAGAGGTACTGAACCTCCAAGAGGATTAATTTTTCTGCTCACTTTAACTTCATGTTGATACCTCTGTGTATGCTCAGAACTGAGCCCTGGCTCTGACTGGGGTGAGAGCTTCTTTGGCGTTTAACTTGTGCTGAAATGGGCTCTGGGGATATCTGGGCGTATAGCTGGACTGGCTTTCTTAGAGGTAGCTGTTGCTCAGTCATCACCCTCTCACGGACAGGATGGAGATCCCTTGGAGTGCTAACTGCCACCAAAAACCCCCCCATCAACCCTGCCAGCAGCTAATGATGTTACAGAGTGTGTCCTGTGTTGGTTTGACGTAAGGTACAGAAACAGGGCTGGAAGCAGGAACAAGCACCTAGGTCTTCCCCTTTGAGGAGGCACTAACCACCAAAAGTCATGTTTGTGTCTGTTCCCTGTACCCAGGACCAGCCTACTGAGCTGCAATCTTTTTTCTCCCACTGCTTTGATGGAGGAGCAGAGGCTGTCCTCATACAGACTAGCCAAGGGTGTTTTCCTAGCAAGGAGAAACAGGCATTCAAATCCCCTCTTAAATTAAGGAGGAATTTTAACCATTTTCCTTCCTTCTTAGGCAAGGACAGTACTTCCAGGGAGGGGCAGCGACAGCCTTATCCCTTCCCTGTGTTTTAGAACCAGAGTATGCTCCTCCCAGAGAGATTCAGGCGATGCTGAATTGTTAGAAACCCCAGTCCTACAATAAATCAAGCCCTTAGTGTATCAGATGGATGCGCCTGACCCTGGATCAGACATCTCCTTCTGTAGGCTGAACACTGCTCTCTGAGGAAGTGAAGGATGATGGCAGTCCTGAAAGAAGATATATTGATGCCCAAAAGCAGTCTCTGTTACAGCTGGAGATTATTCCTAAATGCAGTGCAAGGCCATGTGGTCATTTCCCTTGTAGCTCCTGAAAGCACGGTGGGAAAGGTCATTTCTCTTGCTGTTCTCCTGTGGTTGGCCTGGCTTTGGTGGAGCAGACCCTTGGACAAGAGTTGAGCCTTCAGGAGACTGCACCAAAGTCACCCCCTCATATTGACTGAGCTAATGCAGATATATGATGGTGACCGTCCCTGTTTCCTCCTGGGAAGGTCAGTGTTTTCATTAATGGAAATTAATGAGCCTGCTGGAGTCAGCAGGAGGCTCTGCGTGGAGTTCAGTCTTGGGAAATAAGCAACGATATAAAAAGTATAAAATGCTTTTTTAGGATAATTTGTCGGTATTAAGAGACTATGGATTAGTCTTTAATAGTGCAGAAAACATTAAAGAAACTGGAGGAAAGAGCTTATGATAAGCAAAACAAAGATCCCTGTATCTCTGTTTGTTTCAACTGGAATGTCATGTTTTCATCCCAGGTTTCCCAAATACTCTCCTTGGTGGCATATTCACCATGCAGGTGAATTCTGAAGTGCAAACCACTGCATTAGAGAGAAGGGTAAGTGATACAGGTAATGTGATGGTCGTTGCTGGTCCCAACAAACCCATTACAGCAGTGAGTGGTGGTACCAAACCGACTGTTGTGGATGTGTTCTGTTTTTTTGTTATTATTTATTCTTGATGGCTTTAAGTAACTGGATCTTTTTTCAGAATCAGATCTTTTTGACCCTAATGTATGTCATATAGATCATATTTACACAGAGCTCAGTTTGTCAGCCCAAATGCTGGAGCTCCTCTGCCCTGACTTAACTGTCAGTGTGAACTGAGCACTGTCCAGACAGGTCCAGCTCATCTGCTCTCTTTGTCAGGGTATTTATCAAACCACCTCTGACAAGATTTTGTCTTATTTGTTGTTTTTGTATCTGTGTCACTTGCTGTGGGTTTTTTTTTTAAGTTGTTGAGGTCTAAAGAATGGTGTCCAGTGCTGTGTTTGATGGTCTGTGTGCCTTTACAGCCAATGAGCTGTTTTTGTGATGCTGGGGGCGATGTTTTTTAGCCTTTAACAGCAAAGTGAAAAAGGAAGTAAACAGTGAAGTAAAAGGTGTCAAAGTTTGCTGCTTGAGGCAGCCTTAACTGGAGCAGGAAAATCTAACAGGGGCTATGGAGAAACGAGGAGTCTTCTCAGAACATTGAGCAACCAGATGACAAAATAACAAAGTCTAGTGCTGATAAAAGAGAAGATGTGTAAGGGGGAAGAAAAAGTCTGCTTAGGTAAGAGGAGCTGTAAATTAGCCCTTTTCACACAGAAAGGAGATCTTTTGAGTAACACACATCATTTGTGGGTAAAGGTGATGGCAGAGCAGGCTATGGCCATGGAGGACCTGTGCTGTGGCCATCAGCACGTGGCCCTGCTCCCATGAGGAGGCTGGGGGTCCTGAGTGCAGGCGAGATCTCACCTCTGCCAAGGCACGAGTCATGCAGAGGAGGTGAAAAGGGAACTGGTCGCTCGTGGTGCAAGAGGAAAGGGCACCGAAAGATGTTGTCAGGTGACCAGCTCAAAGCAACAGCGGTAAGTTTCTGAGCAATGTACATGTAGCTAAAATTGGGAATTTGTTGCCACTGTATTTAAGGGATCAGTGGTTTCAGGTGTATGTTGGTCAAGCAGGTTGGAAAAGGGCTTTTCATAGCTCTGGAGAATGCTGCTTTCAGTGCAGCTGCAGGCAGGTCCACAACCAGTGGTTGAGGATGGCTGTGCCCAGGCAGGATTGCTGCCTACACCCTGGCATTCCAACACTCTCCCCAAGCCCACCATCAGCAGCAAGTGAGCCCCTTCAGTGCTCTCTGGTCTGGCTCAGCACAACCTTCTTGCGAAGGTCTAAAGAAGAGAACGGGAAGAGGGGCAGGCGCCCTCTCCCACTTCCGCAGCAGCCTTCACTTGTAAGCACGGTTTTCGGTCTCCACATGCAACAAAAAACCCCCATGGTGTCTCTTCTTGTGATGACAATGACACAAAGGAAGCTGTGAGAAGCAGTGCCTGAGGTGTGATGAAATCGTCTGCAGCTGTTGAGGCGGCGGCGGCACTTTCCGTGTGTGGTTTGGAGGTTGTGTGGGAGTCGGTGGAAACGGGGGGCTGCGATGTACAGCCTTTGGAAACACACCGAGAGCTCTGCTTCCACCCTGAGCTCTGTCATTCTCATTCATCTTGTTTCAGGTATAAATAAAACTTCCCAAAAAAACCTCGTGTTGATGCTGCTTCTGAACAGCTTAATGTCCCCATGACCTGCCCTGGGTCTGCGCCGTTGCCACAATTCCTTTTCTTTTGGCCTAGCATGAATTAAACCTAACTCTGTGTCAAAAAGCCTCTTGTCACATCAGCACAAAGTCCATCTGGCGAGGTGCTTGGCAGAGACCCTGGTGCTTTGCTTCTTGGTGACAACCACCCTCTCAGGGGAGAGGTGCTTCTCGAGCAACCAGAGGAAATACTTCATGCAGAATCAAGGGGATGTTTGGGGGTTTTCTTTGTTCTCAGTTACACTCTTATTCAGATTCCCAGTCCAGTGCCACAGATCAGATTTCTTACTCAAAAGGCTTTCTGGACAAAAGATTTCTGTAGGAATCTCAGCCTCTGCTGGCTTTGAACAGGTTAATGGAGAACTGCAGCCAGAGCTGGGCAATGTCCAGGTGAGGAATTGGATGTTGCCTAGTACAGAGCTCAAAGCTGAGCAGAAAAGCAATCAGCTAGCAATTGCTCCCTGCTGCTGCAGTGGCTGGGCATGACCCCTTACTTATCTTCTCCAAACCTCCTGTATGCCATGTGCCACCCCCACCTGGGGCTTTCTTGAGGGGCAGAAATGCAGCAGAACATCTCTGCTGGTGTGTGATTGCTCCGGGGCTCAAGCATGGGTTGGTATCGTGGATCCTGAGCCATCAGCAGGGCATGAAAATTCACCTTCTGTTAATCTAAGTAATGTCTTAATTCTTCAGATGTCCATGGCAATATCAGCCAAGAGCTTGTGAGACCCCTGCAATGGAGAGCGTGGCCCAAGCAAACCCTGCCAGGAGGAAGGCAGGCAGGTTGCTCCTGAATTCAGCTCATGTGAGCTGCCGTGACTGTTACACAAGACTTCCTGTAAGAAGAGACCGTTAACACCAATGTGAACAAACCACGTTGCTATGGCAGCAGGGGAAACGGCTCGTGTTGCACCCACAGTATTTTCTAGGTGGGAAAACTTAAACTTATTGAGGTTTTTTCTCGTTGAACAATTTCTGAACTTCTGACACCACTTTGTGTGACATTTTTTCCCCTCGGAACCTAAAAGTAGATCTGAGTGGTTGTTCAGGGCCATTCTGCTCCCCTCCCACACAGTGGGGAATGGAGGACAGAAGCCAGAAAGGATGGTGATGGGCTTGTGCTGGCCTTCAGCTGTAGGAGTTCATGTTCTCTTGGTGAATCTCTCGTGGGGGGCAGATGAGCTGGTGCAGCTTGCAGCAGTGTGTTTTGTCCCTTTGCAAACCAGCATTTTGCTTTTCTCCCCAGTGCAAGGACATTAAAATAATTTTGCAAAGGGGTTTAAAATGTTCTTGTGCTTGAGAGGCATCAGCAGTCCAAGTGCTGCCGTGCGTTGGTCCCTGTAAGCGTGTGTTGGTGATGCAGGCAGTTACAGAGGGGACACTGGGCCATGAATTACGTTTATTTTCTTGAAAAGGGTTTTTTTAATCATATACAACAGGAAATACAAAAATAAATATTTTTTCATTGCCATGAACATATTACAATGTGCTTTCCGTGAATTAGCAGTGCTTACTCAGCTGACACAGGTACAGACACACTGGTTCAGACTCCTGTAGGGATGAGGTGTTGGAGTTTTGTTTTATTGTACAGAAGGGTTTTTAAAAAGAAAAAAAGTCTTTCTGTGTTCCAACACTCTCCAGGATTCACATCATTTTTCTACAAAATATATATATATTTTATAAATTAAACCTATAAAACAACATTTGCTTTAAATAAAACCTAATACTGTCACAGTATTTTTGCATTTCAAATGTTCACAGGAAAACAAATTTTACAAGAAGGTGCAAATGAAATACCAGTCAAGCCAAAAGCTTCTGTTGTTTGATTTTAGAGAGATTATTATTAAAAATACATCCACATTTGAGCCTTTCTTTAAAATCTCTTGTAGCCTCTTGGGTGGCACCTTTGCCTCTGCTTTTAGTGAGCTCCCATTACAGTAAACTTCAGAAAGCTTTGGTTCCTCTGACTGTGTTTTAATCACTATGCTGTTAATGAAGAGTAGATGTGAAGGCACAGGGTCAGTTATCAGTGAAAGGGAAATTATTTGCCCCATTTTTGGTGAAAAGAGGACCTGAAAGATGCTTGAGGGGCATCTAGCCTGAATAAATACCCTTGAAGCACAGCCCTGGGGTTAAAGCTTATCTGAGGCAGGGATATGGCTTCAAACCACATGGCTTTCGAGCCAGAAATGGGAACTGCAGAAAATAGTATCTGGATGCTTCAATGACTTTGTGATTTGGAGGTATGTCGTTTACTACACCCTAAAATAGAGGCTTGGTTAATTATTTAAATGTCAAGTCCTTTGGGGCCACCTTATGCTCCTTGCTGTGTGGTCAGCATGGCTTGAGGCAGGCTCTTGGCACTCTCTATAGAAATCAGTCACTGCTGGGTTGTCTTTTGCTTCAGAAATATATAATACTATGTCACCTACTAATTTTTAGGATCAAATTCTTTCTTCACAGTAAGACCCCAAAATCTTTGCTGCCTCTTGCTGAAGCCAGGGTGCGTGACCAGGACCATGGTAATGGTCCCACGGGTGACAATGGTGCACAGCATCACCTCTCGCCACGAGTCCGCATCCTCTTCCTACTGCCAAAGCTACCTGCTCCTGGCTGCCCAGCATAGAAATAGAGCCTGTGGGAATTACACAGTGTAATTTATCTTCAGAGAAAATTTGCAACCAAAGTATTAAATCAATGTATTTTCAGTCAGGTTTGTTTTGAGGGGGCTTTTGTTTGTTTTTCTTCAACCCTCACAGAAATCAGCAGAAGCTTGTCTCAGTTGTCATTCTCAGTGTCCTGGGGGTAAAAAACCCGAGCCAAACCCCAAAATACAGTGAACATTTGAAGTCCTGGCAACTGTTTGGAGAAGGCCAGCACTAGTAGTCCATGGCATCCTCCCTGAGCACATCTCTGGAGTGCTTCCTCACGTAACTGAGGTTGTGGAGCTGAATGCTGTCTTGCAAATCGTGCCTGGAAAGGCGTCTCCTGAACTCATCAGTAGTAAAGTAGTAGATGACTGGGTCCACGCAGGAGTTCAAGCTGGCAAGACACAAAGCTACAACGTGAAACACCGATATCACCTTCTGGATGCACCCATTTTTAATCTTTTTGGTTTTGACAAAGAAATCTAGTGGAAAGCTGATATGATAAGGTGCAAAGCAGATCAGAAATACCAGAGCACAGGTGAGAATCATCTTTAAAGCCTTTTTTTTCTCTCCAAGGTCATGTGAAGCAGAATTTTTTTCTTTCAGTGATAAGATAGTTTTCCAAGAGCAGTATAGGATGATGAGTAGGGGTGTTACGAACCCCACCAATTCACCTATCGTCATCATTGCAATGGAGATGGGAAGGTCAACTTGCTTTACAGGGAGATCCACAAAGCATGTGTTTTTATCATCCTTGTGAAGTCTGAGAAGTGGGAAAGGCAAACAGCCAATGCAGACCACGACCCACCCAACAATGCTGATATACACATCGCAGATGCGTTTGCAGTCGCTGAATTTGAATGGGTGCATAAGAAACAGATAGCGTCTTACGCTGATGCAAACCAAGAAGTAGATGCTTGCGTACATATTGACATACTTTAGGTAGAAGCAAAGCATGCAGAGACCTCCTCCAAACTCCCATGTCCCAGTCAAATAGTAGAAAATCCTCAGGGGCAAGGACAAAACCTGTGATAAGTCAGCAATGGCTAAATTGATCATAAATATGACGGCCCTTTTAGTCTCTTTCATGTACCCATAAAAGACCCACAAAGCTAATGTGTTTCCTATTAGTCCAGGGATCAGGATGAAAGTGTATGTAATGGCATAGTAGGGCTTGAGGTCCGTTTCAGTGCAGGTTGAACTGTTCATCATGGTTGTGCTCCAGATCCGTGCTCAGCCCTGGCATGATAACATGTTCCTCGTTAGCATCCCGTGGGCAAGTTGTCCTCAGGTTGTCAGTGCTTAAATAAAAAGGTTCAGCCCTGGCATCTGTGTGAGGCTTTGATTACCAGATCATTGTGTCCACTCTGGGGAGGAACTTCATTATGGGATGAGTTAATCAAAGTCCTGCTCGTGTGCTTCGCTCGTGCTCTTGGTCAGAAGTTACCAGACCTTACTCTAGTTGCTTGCAGGATTGACAGGGAGAGAATCCACACTGAGAAATGCATCATCATGTGCCAAAGCAGTTGACAGTTTGTTACTGGATCTGCACCTCTGTCACCTTTTGGGTGGCATTTCAGCCACTGCTCTCAACACAGTTTGACAACTGATGTGGCCCTGTAGCTGAAAGACAGAAAGGTGTAGTTAGAACACTGTGTTACAGAGTTCTTACAAAGGGCCCTACAAAGCAAAAGGTATAGGAAAGCTTGCAAGGGCGGTAGGAGCATCTCTGTAGCAGAACCTATTGCTAGCAACATCCGTGGTGGGCAGCTGTCCTCCCACCTAACGAGTGCCGTGCCTCGCCCAGTGAAGGGAGGTGCAAAACCACTGGGGAATAAGTAGAAAATGTGTTTAGCTGCTGCTACAAACTGCCCTCTTGTGCTGTACCACCAAGCAGAAGTCACCCTCAGTCACAGGGTATATTTAACTTGCTGCCAGTTTTCTGGAGCTGTGTCTTCCCCAGCTCCAGCTTTTCCATCCAGACCTCCCTTTGCCTCCAGCTGTGTCAGGCTCCCTGTGCCCAAGCATGCAGCCAGCGCAGAGATGCTCCAGCAAGCGCTGTGCCTGCATCCCTTCTGGCTGCCCTGCCATGGGCAGAGGGAACCTCTTGCCTCACTCAGCACTCATGAGTTTAACGCTCCCCTGGTCTTCCCAGGAAAGCCCTTCAGGAATGACCTACTCACCCCATGGCTATAGACAGCTGAGAAGATGATGGAACAAAATCTGCTCATTATGTAAATGAGCCTGACATACACAAAATGAACATTTTCCACCAGTGCAGCTGCTGCTGCTGTGGCATGGAGTGGAGGTCCCAAGTCAGTGGCTTTCACCAAACCGTGGTCATCTTTGTGGTATATCCTTCATAAACAGAATATAAAACATATTTGCATGTAAGCAGGGACAACTAGCCCACTTATTAAACACTTTTTGCTGCAGAACTACCTGCATTATATTAAATTTGACTTTCTCACAACTAAGCCTTTCCTTTACCCGTCCTGCACATGTGACTGCTGTGACTGTTGGAAATACCAGATATTTTCACTAAGTTGACTGTAGGTGGACTTCATTTTGAAATTGTTTGCATGGTAAGCAGCTGATATTATCTGAATGTGTTAGATGAAAAAAACCCAACAAACCATATCTGATAAATACAGAGGAAATTCAGATCTCTGTCCAAACTCTCTTAGATTTGCCTTTTGCTTCAGTGTGAGGAATTAACCTACAGGTCTAAGTGGAAAAAAATTGTAGGTAGCAACCAAGATGCCAAAGGCACATTTATAAAGGCAAAATTATATACCATTGAGTAATGAGTCCAATGAGACTGAGATGTCTTCCTTTCTTCCAGGGAACCAGCATCTAACATAACCAGTAGAGCAAAATAATCCTGTTAAACTTCAGAAGCAACAGATAATAAGCCGTGGAGTTAATTAGCCTTCTGTTCAAAGACCTTCCAATTATTTTATAAATTCTCTGCCCAACTTCCGATGCACAAATGTACAGGCAGAGCAGGCTGTGCTGGAGAAGTGTCCAGAGCTGCCTAGTGGGGACTGGTACTTATGGAGGATGGGAGGGATGCTCTCTTTTGTGTTGGTTTTCCATGGCAATGCTGAGGTCATGTGAAGACATGCCCATCTATACTGTTACAGCAGACTCCTCAGCATGATGTGTCTGGGCTTTCCATCCAGGTCCTGATCCTGCCAAGGTGTCCAAGGGTGGCTGAATCATGCTCCTTTTCCTCTGGCTGCATTCCCAGGTGGGTAAATCCACCCAGCCTCCATCGCTGGGCCATGAGACATGCAAAGGGAAGGACAAGGTGCAGTCCCAGCCCATCCATCTGTTCACAGTGCAGTGCACACACACGTGCACACTAGCGTTTTTCCTGCTGCTCCCCAGTGCCTACGGTTCCCTATTCCCACTGCACAGCAGCTTTCCTGCAACACCATCCTCTGCTCCTCCCAGCCCAGCCCCGAGGCAGGGATGCATCTTCCACCTCTGCCTGGGGCTGCCAACCTGCAGCACGAGGGGTCCCAGAAAGCCCAGCTAAAGCCGGGGATCAGTGAGGGTGCTCACCCAGGGCACCCCGAAACACCCCTGTGAGAGCAGCTGCCCTTAGGGCGGGGGTAAAACCACAGCGATGTGAGAAACTGCGCTTTGGAAAGCCCAAGCAGTAACATTGCAAAGTTCAGTCAAATGTGCTATGTAAAGACCGGCACGATGCTAAAAAAAGCTCCAGAAAGAGGAAATTTTGTTTCACATGCTCTGCGCTCACTTCCCCTCAGTGCAGGGGGCTGGCTGCGGCAATAGGTGTGAGACTCTCCCCAGACATGGCTTCCCTCTTCCCCTGAACGGTTTTTCGCCCCCAATTTTGCAAAGGAGACCCCACAGTCAGCCACGTCAGGGCACTGGGTGAAGACTTCTCATTGGTATTTAATGAGTCAGAAACACCAGGTAAGTTTTGTAGCCAACCTTTACAACCAGGGCTTGGTAATGCTTGTTAAAGCTGGGCACATACTGTGTAAAGTACTTTCTATGTGCTGAAGGGCAGCCATATATCCATGTGCTTCATATGAACAAGTGCAGCAGCTGGGGATGTGGGAGCAGTCACAGCCACGACACCCATGGGCTTAGGGTGCAGTGGGGCTCTGCCCACACCTGAGCCCATCACACCCTCCATGAGTACTCAGGCCCCTCACCTGAGGATGGTTAGAACTGCCCAGGTCAGCCCACAACCCTCGTTAGCAAATCCTGTGGGGTTTTATGCCAGGAAGCAAAGCCACAGCAGCTGTTAAAACCCAGCTCAGTGGAGGAGAGGCTCTTAAACCAGCTTGGGGAAAAGCAGCTCATGGCCAGACAGTGTTTGTAGGTGCTGCCCCTGCTGCAGCATTGTGCCTGGTTCCCCTCTTGGAGCTCAAGTCCTGAAGGAACCTGGGATGTTGCCCAACACCTCCTGTTCTCTCCCAGAACCAGGGTAAGAAATCAGCCTGGCTGGATCCTGCCACCCAGCACCATTCTTCCAAGGACCAGTGCTGGCCCAGGTGAGCAGTGGGTGTGTAGGTACCCTGTGTTTGGTGCAAAGCCTGTGGCAGAGGTGACATGGGCAGAGTGGCAGCTGGGTACTGTACCTGGCACCCTGGTGTCATCTGCTGACTTACCTTTTGGGGGGAGGCTTGGGTGTGTTGCTGACTGGGACCACTCTCCTATTTTTCTTTCTTCTCTTCCATGGCCTAAAATAAAAGGAGGATGAGCACAGGGGTAATCTCGCATAGAAATTTGATTTCCTGCTGCAGCTGCACAAGCAGAGGTGATGTGGTGGTGGCTCTGTCCCTCCTTGTGCAGTTGGCTGGGAATATGAGGATATAGGAGCTGGCCCAGGAACCAGAGCAGGGCAGCAGTGTCCTGTGCTGGGCTTCTCCCAGTAACCACCTGCTTTCTGCCACATGAAGTGCTGCTGTCCTATTTTGGTGGAAGTAACTACTAGTAGTAATAATGAATAGTTATTAATTGAAAATAGAAATTATACAAATATAAACTGATTGTTGCATAGGATTGCTTTTTAACTTCTTTTTTAAAAAAGGTCAGGAGATGATAAAGGCTTTTCTCCGTTGAAGCAGTTTTCTGGCAGATATTTGGGGTTTATGTCTTCTTCCATAGGAGCAATGTTGCCTCTTGCTGTGCTAACTGTGGATGTTTCTCTCTTTTATTTTCTTTTTGGTAGCATCTGCCCACAGAGGCCACAGTGTTTTGTTAGGCATCCTTGGGGCCTCCTGGGTTTTGCTGTGCTTGGTCTGACACAGCAGGAACTCTGGCCCACTGCATTCCCTGCCTGCCTTATCCCTGCTTGGTACCAGCGGCCCCCTGAGCATCCCTCCCTTGCTCACCATCTCTTCTGCACCATGCACTGACATATTATGGGTTGCCAGAATATGTTTTCTAATGCTGTGTTTGCTAAGCAGTATGGCTGAGAGTATCTCTTTCATTTTGACTCGGTTGCAGTGTGCCAGAGCAAGTGCCTGTGCATCCCTTCCAATTTCTGTGGTTACCTGAAACGTGACTCACTGAAGGCAGTGAGTGTTTGTTCCAGGGGAAAAGCAGTGAAACAGCCAAAATTTTACAGGTTAGGACTGTGGGGCATTGGCACAGAAGAATTAAAGGTTTTATTTCTAGTTATTCTTTCGTTAATGTCTCATTTGCTTGTTATTAAGGTAACAGAGTGTTTCTGTGGCATGCCTACCCTCTACCTTGCCCATGCTCCCTGCCTTTCCACCCATGTCCCTGCTGGGAAGAGTGGTATTGCTGCTCACATCTGCTCGAGGGAGTCTCCCCCTCTGGCATGGAAATTTTGGGAAGGGGTTGTGGGGCTGGCCCCACTGGGGAAGGAGGGGCTGGGCCATGGTGGTGTGGGACTGGCCACATGCTGCCGAGGGGTGAGTCAGGCCAGCAGCCAGGGACACCAGGGGGAATTTGGCTGGGTGAATTCCAAGAGTATGCAGGAAAAAATAAATGCTCCTGTTTAATGCCCATGTGAAATGCTCTGCTATTGCCTTTTAATCCTTTGCAAAAGCTCTTGTCCTCCCTTGTTGATATTTATCCTGATTAAAAAGGGACAATAAACCTGGAGCAGCAGGGTTGTGTATTAGCCTAGTCCCCCACCCCTCTTGTCCCTTCCTGGCATACCCCGAGGTCCCTGGTAGATGTGCGTGGTAACAAGCACTAAAGCCATGAGTTTTCCACCCATACCATCAGTGTGTGCTCCCCCTGGCACGCACAGCTGTGTGCCTGTGCTCATCAGGCTGTGAGCAGTGGTGACAGCACAGATAACCCAGCCTCTTCCCTCCCCTGGCTCTTCCAATTAAGTGGAAAATTGTCAGTGGAAAGTCAGTGTACTGCCTCTTGCAAGGAACAGACCATTTAAGAAAATCCACTGGACAAATACAGTGAGGTGAACCCGAGTGAGACCCTGAGTAAAGAGTAAATTGGACCCTGTGTCTGTGGAGATGGAGCTGCATGGGCTCAGAAAGTCCACTTACAGACCAGTCCCTTCACGAGCAGCTGTGGGGTTTGAAAAGGTTAAGAATTGCTGCAGTTGGTGTTATTCTTAAACACAACTTCTTGATATTCATGTAACAGAATGCATGGTTTGAAACTTCATGGCTGACTTTTGGCTTAAGTCGTACCCCTCATCTCCCTCAGGTACACAGAGCATCTCATGAGGTCTTACAGGAGCTTGCTCTTCTGATAAATGGAGGTATTGGCTCCTCACCTGTACCTGGGCTCAGCCTGCATCTCCTCACTTCTAGTTTACTCTTGAAGGTTCAGGGGGTCAGTGGTTAATGCTGCACCCTCCTGCCCATCTCAGTGGGGTGTCCCCATCTCCCTGAGCACTTCTAGTGCAAGTAGGCAGAGGCACCAAGTCTACGCTGAAATAATTTTTAAAAAGTAAAATTTAAACCCGTTACCCTGAACCAAAGATAACCGGGGGTAAAAGAATATCAGTCCTACCTTTGCTGTCCTGAGGGGCTTCTCTGGTGTGACTGCGGGCCCCGATCCGTGACACCAGCGTGTCCCTGCACCTCTCGACGCACAAAGCAAAAGTGCAACTGCGGGGCGCCGCAGCCCGTGCCCACGCAGGAGGGGAGCAGAGCTGAGCAGGGCCCTCCCCGGCCGGCAGCGCCTTCTGGGCTGCTCCTCCTGCCCGCGGGTCCCGGCTGGACCTGACCCTCTTTCTTGTTTTTTGTGGTTATATAGGGGGGGGTGTATATATATATATAGGTGCTGTTGGTTTTGGGGTGTTATGGAAAATGCCGCTGCGGCGTGGCAGTCACAGTTTGCTGTGAGGCTGCTGTTACCCCAGCAGCTTCCCCCACTGGTGCTGGGAGGGACTCGGCACCCTGCAGCACCCGGCTGAAGCGGTGCAGGTTCCCACAGCAAGCACCCGCTCGTAGAACCCCCTTCTGCTAAGGACACACAGACAATGAGGCTGATTAACTGACAAAGCATCTCGCTTCTTTTCCTCTCCCTTCCCCAACTTTCTGGGAAAGGTTCCTTTGATCTTATCAGGATGTTTTTACCCCCACACTGCAGATCCCTGTGCCCAGTGCTTCAGAGTGACTTCAGAAAGCCATGCTGAAGCTGATCACGGTCCAGTCTGGGCTTCTCCAAAAGGTTCTCCATGATCATTATTTCCTTATTCAATGGATTTCCGCAGCTCATGCAGAGCGATCCAAGGCCAGAGCTCAGGACTCTTCTCTTCCAAATGAATGCTTGTGCCACGAAGCAGGTGTCACCCACCAGCACGCTCCTGAGCCGCTGTGGCCCCCTGGCTCTGCGCCCGCTAGGTGCTTGTCAGGCGATGGCATCGGCAGAGGGCGGCGCTGGCCGCTGCACGGGCTGCTGGTGGCCTCTGTGCGCTCAGTGACTTTATGGTTTTAAAAAGCAGCACTTCCATAGTTGTCCATGTGGGGACTCCAGCTCAAAAAGTATTAAAAAATATTTTTTTTAAATATCAAGAGGGATCGTGGATTCTTGATTCAATTGGTTATTTTGAAAAAGTGACTTTTTTTAACCATTTCCTTAGCAATTCAACCTAAAAATTATTTGCGTTTATTCACTTTTCTTGCATGTCTGCTCAGGAGAACAGGGCTTATTTTGCAGCCTGACTGGTGGAGAGGGTTGCAGCTCTGCAGAAGGGTCACACAGGGGCCAGGCAGTGCAGTCCCCTGCAGTGTCCTCACCACAGCATCACATGCTCGCAGCAGGTACCAGGGTCTCAGTAACACCTACTCCTTTAAAGCATTATTGATTTATTCATATGACAATTCCACCTTATAGCAGAGGTTTGTAGCTCTATATACTTCTTTTTATTGTTGTTTATAGGAAATTAATCCCTCGGGCACATTGTGGGCTTTTATAGCCTCACAACGTGCTGCTTTTGTCATCCCTGCAGTGGCACAGCTTCTCACTGAGGCTTTGCAGCTTGTACCTCCCCAAACATGTGAGTGCTTGCCTGTTTGAACAGTTAATAACCCCCCTAGTTTAAGCTTCTAGCCATTTTTTGAAGCCTGATGATCACTTAATGTGCCTTAATTAATCTTGTGTAGGAGCTAGAGCTTTCAGCACTGTGGGATCTTTGCCGCAGAGTTGTCCCCTTGGGTGCAGGGATGGATTAATTTGCTGATGCTTTTGGACTAGAAGCAGTGGAGATTTGGGGTTTATTGCTTAAATGGGGCTTGTTGCTGTTGTAGAGTGTCCCAGGAGAGGTGCTGAGCCCTTGGTGGAGGATGCCAGCTTGGTTCATGTTAGTCCTAGAGTGTTTTCCACGACTGCAGTGAGATCCAGGGTGCAAAGCTTTCCCTGTGTTTGCCAGTGCCTCCTAAGAGCTGCCTCTGCCGTGTGCTCTCATGCTTTGCAAAGGGTTTTCACCATAGTGATCTAAAGAAAACTTTATATTTCCTTGCCCATCCACCCCCAAATCCATGTGATGTGAAACCTGGCAGCCCCAAGGCTCTGCCCCTGCCCCACCAGCCTTTCCCTTCCTGGACCCTAGCACCCCCTCTGGCTCTGCAAAGGGGACCATAGGGTGAGGGGGATGGCTTGGACACCACTTGAATAGACAGCAGAGTTGAGGCCAGTCCCACGAATAACAGCACTACCACTCCCCACCATGGCTGAGCAGCACCTGGGCTCTGAAGATGACTTGTTCTTTTCTTTCCCTAATCAAACGCGTGATGGATGCTCAGTTTTGCACTTTCATTTCCGCAGAAGCCAGCCTGTTTATAAGAAAGCATAGCCTGTGCTTGGGGCAGCAAGTGTATTTACTGTGCAGATAAACTTTTGTGTTTCAAAAGCACTGTTCAGAGTGTTCATAACCATATCCTGTTTTGCTGGTACCACACTCTGCGTGCAGCCAGCGTGCATCACCACCAGCATCCATCCTGTTTCCCCTCACTCCAGGACTCATAGATTAGCTTGGGCTGGAAAGGATCTTGAAAGATCACCTTGTCCACCCCTGCTGTGGCCAGGGACATCTTTCACTAAATGGGTTTTAAAAATAGAATCTGAATAATATTTTCTGCAAAATGTAGACCTGCATATTGCACCTGACTCTCCTTAAGTGTAAGTTAAAGCAATTGTTTGATATCAGATGGAGATTTAACCCTTTACACCATCCCTCTTTATCACACTGGAGCCATAACATGTACCCACCAACAGTCTGCCCAAGTGAAGTAGTCCAGAGAAGAATCACAGCTAGATGTCATGAGCTGGCTCTCGTTGCACCAGCTCTTTCTCCCTGTGTTGCTGATTTGTGCGTGGGCATGCCAGCCCAGTTTGATTAAAACTGTAAGAGCAGGAAGAGCTCATTCAAACAGATCCAAGCAGTGAAGGAAAACTCTTGCGAGCCCAGATTAAAAACCAACAGAAAATGGAAGTGTTAAACTTAGCCAAACCTGAAACAGTTTGTTCCTTTTCATTGAAATGAAATGCAAGTCAAATACTCCATTTCCTCCAGCAATCCATTTCCAGGTCAGGTTCCAAAGCCAAAATGTCTTGTTTTCTGCATTATTTTTACATACTGGAACATCTAAGTAGTTTGAGTAGTTGTCAGGCTGAGTGCCTGCGATTCAAGTCATTCACAGCTACACAAGGGCTATGGCTTCTGCGGATGTAACAACAGCAAAACCTTGGAAAACTTTCAAAAATGCCAACGCAACTTCTGATATCTGTGTGTGATATTCAGTAATGAGTAAGTAATAATATAGCCATGGTATTGATGCAGAGTTCCTGAAACTCTTTCACTTTTGCTGTGAACAGCACAGGAGGGACTGACAGACAGCCCTGGGTCTCTAAAATGATTCTGTCCCATTGAACACCAGTGACTTGGGCTTCACAGGGTGTTGCTGGCTGAGCCTGTGAATCAAATAATTGGCCTGGGGTCTGATGAAATCATGGTTGTCTGGAAAACCACTCCCTGGCTCGGCTTGGTTTAAAGCAGCAAATTTTGCTTTCTGTGGGTTTAGGTTGCACTCAGAGTCGAAGTTGGTGTGTTTGAGCCTTGGCCAGGCACAGCACTTTCTCCTCTCTGTGGCAGGAGGTGGGTGGATGGAGAAGCAGCTCATTGCCTGCAGTGGTGGCTATTAGCACTGTGCCAAAAATCATTGGTCTGAGTCTCGCTTCTGGGTAGGTGGTGTGAGCTCTGCTGAGGCCAAGTGGTTTTCCAGAGGCAAAGTTGCTTTGCTGGGCCTGAACTGGAAGCATGTGGTCATAGAGGGAGGAGAAAGGTATTTTTAGCAAAGAGAAAAGCAACGTTCTCTCCTTCCTTGCAGTGCCCTAGAAAGTGTTGTTCACAAGAGGCAGTTTCTTGGATATTCCTAAGTACTGCATAATTTTAGGTATATGTAAGTGTAGTGTGTGTGCAGGGGTGGATGTGGATGGACGCTCATATGTAAAAGGAACTAAGCAGTTCTAGTCAGAGCCAGTCATAAATTATTAAGCCATATAGAGTAATTAACTGCATGTGAAAAGCTCAGGTTATGTGCATGTTATCGGTGCTGGCAGAGGTCTGGCTGAGCTGCTCGCCTTGCTGCCCTCCCTGCTGCTGCAGCCCCTCACCCTGCCCATGAGGGCATTTCTGGAGCCCTCCTGCCAGCACACCTTCCTGGGGAGGAAATCATCATGGCCAAAATTGTCACCAGTGGCTTATCGGTCTGAGCTCTTGGGCTGGCTGAGGCCACCGGGCACACCGATCCCAGAGCATCGTGCCATGGGTTTGTCCATCGATAAAGCTGAGGATGGTACATGGGGTGAAGAGTGCCCTGGATAAGGGATGTGCTCTTGGTGCTGTTGCCACTGGCCCTGTTTGCAAGAGCATGGCTGGGGTCTGTAATACATTGCCTGGAAATTAATGAGGCTAAGGTGCAGCACTGAGTTTATTACTGGCTGATTTTGCCATGTGTATAAAAGGTTTAATGCCCACATGTAATGGCTTTGAGAAAGAAATCTTGAAAAGCTTTTAATTCACCCTTTCCTCTGTCCCCTACGTATCAGCTCCCAGTCCCTTGCTCTCCCTTCTCTTCAGCCTTGGGCTTTTCCCTTGTAAGAAGCTCACACTTTGGCCTCAGCGAAGCAAATCCTCAATGCAGCAGTTGTTTATCTAAATCTTCTCAGGGACACTGTACACGGTATAGCCAGACATCCCCCAGCCCATGCTGACCTGCTGCCCACCACAGCCTCCCCAGCTCTTGCATCTCTGCACTGGGGACCCGCAGTATCCCTGTCCGTCTCTCCCCTCTTTGATGTGGCATCCAGATGGCAGAGCTTCTGCTGATCCCAAGTCCCCATGGTTTGGTTCCCAGCATCCAGCCAGCGTGTTTGTGATAGTGGAAATTGGTGGGCTGTTATAAAACAGGAGGGCTGGCAGGCATCTTGTGGCCTCTGAAGGGCAGAAAGCACCTGGAAAAGAGTATTTCCTTGGGGTTTGGTTTGTGTAAAACCCAGCAAAATCATCTAGTGCATCTAACCCAGAAAGGGATTTTTCTGCTGTATTTCCAGTGCAACCTGTGGTGCTGGTGAGCCCAGGGGGAGGCAGGGGCAGTAAGAGCTGCTGTTGTGTTTCTGCGTGACAGATCAGTGAGACTTTTTCATCTGTTTTCTTTCTGGAAGGGGGAAGCTGCTTTGCAGAAATTTCCAAAAAGCTGTGCAATTTGAAAACAAGCTGGCCAAGTCCCAGCGGTAACTGGAGCTACTGGGAAACCTGGAGCTGGTGCTGCCAGTAAGGTTGGAGCTACAATATGGGCTTTGCAATCAGTCAGCAGGACTTATAAATACCTAGCTGTGGTTATTGAGGGCTAATGTCCGCTCCAGCTACACAGGGTTGTACCATTCCCAAAGGCACTCGCAGGCTAAAACCACGCTGGTGCTGGGGCTTGTCCTGTCTGTGGTGGCTGCCTGGAGCCACGTCTTGTCAGCCTCGGCATCAGCGAGGTTTTCCTTGGGTTTCCTGTTTTGCCCATGCACGCTGCTGGCTTTGTGCCATCTGAAGAAGCTTTTTTCAGCCCTGAAAACTCTTTTTTTTTTTTTCCCCCCCCCCTCCCCAGGCAAACAAGGAAAACTTTTCCTTTTGTTAATTTTATTTTTTTTCCTTGGTGAAAGGAGGAGGAGACTCAGGACATTGCTGCAGGGCAGTGTGTTTTCTGCCTGTCTCTGTTTTCTCCTGGTCTCTGGCACACTAGAAGTACTGAAGCAAATTCCTCCAAGTTGTCTGGATCTCCCTAATCTCTCTAAGTCCAGCCTTGGCGATGCAAGGGTAAACCACTGCCCGTTCCGCACTTCCCAGAAACTCTGCATGGGTTGGAAATGTGCATCCAATCATTGGCAAAGCTGTTTTCTATCAAACCCCCTCTGCCTACGTTTACTTATATCATTTCCTGAGGGTTTTCTGGCCCTGCAGTTGTTGATGCTTTAGCCCATAAGTAGGAAACCTTGCAGCCCCTGTGCTGGCCACCGTGGCAATGGGGCCTCTCTGAGCTCCAAACTGGGGCTCCCTGGCTCTGCAGGTTGTACCACAGAGAGCAGACATATGGCATAGTGAGGCTATTTACAAGCACTTAAAATACCCACAATGCTAAAATACATGTTGAGATAACTTTATTTCCTCCCGAGTTTGACGCTTTAAGGATGCACTTGGGTCAGTTTTGTAAACTTTTCTTGGTACCCAGCGAGGACCAGGACCTTTCCTGGTTTGTAAAGCAAAACTGAGAGGCTCAAGTAATATCTTAATCTACGACCACAGGCTTTAGCATAATGCCAAATAACACAAGACTCCTAAAAATGACACGAGACGGCAATGTCAGCTACTAGTCCTCCCTTTTGCAACTCGCCTCAGGTCTCTGAGCAGATGCACCCTGGGAGACATCCTTCATCCTTCCTCCTCTTAGCTCATGGCATATCCAGTCACAGTCTGACTTCCAAGTATTCGTCTCCCCCATAATCAGCTGAGCATCCTGTAGGTCTTGGGAGCCAGGCAGACTCCCTGACTCAGCTCTAGGAGCCTTTTTTAGCAGCATGAGCTGACTCCAGTTCATCTGAAAACTCCCTTTAACACTGATGTGGATATAGGTTAATACTCTTTGCTTAATATGTGTTGGTTAAGTTAGAGTCTTGCTGTCCAGATTAGGCTAGATTAGGTCCAGATGATTGATTTTTTTGCAATGGAAAGAGGTTCAGTTTAAAGGAAGATAATTGTGTCCTGATCTAGAGCCTCACATGAGCACGATCGATGCTGTAAGTCATCATGGGCTGCAGGTAGCTGCAGTTGGGGCTAAAGCTCCACTGGTGCTACCTCAGCCATGCTGAGGCTGAGCTGCCTGCTTACAAGTCCTGATTCAGAAGGATTTTCAAAAATGACAAATATGTAGAAGCACTGAAACAACAGAAATGAGAGGGACCCAAACCCAGCTGCAGTTCAGCATGGGACAAGTACTGGCATCAGCAACATCTGTTTCAGATATTTTAACAATGATGTGATGGAGAACACTGTAAGGCAAACAGTCCCCAACAGTGACAACACAACCAGCCAACCTTTTTTTTCATCAAAATGTCCTTCTAGGTCAGATCCTGGCAACTGTTGAACACCAGGGTAGTTCAAGACTTATTTGGAGACCCAGTGCAATCTTCACTCAAGCTATGAGAAGCACCTACACAGACAGAAATGGCTTAGTTTCAAGAGATGGACTCCAGCAGAAGCTCGTCGGGTGGCATGGGGGGGATTTCCCTGCTGTTTATTCTGCCAAAGAACTTGGGAAGAGACCAAAACTTAAAGCGTGGAAGATTTATCTTCTTCCTACGAATGTTGTGGCCGGTTTCAGTGATGGAGAGGCTGCTCCCACGGCGTGTGAACCGAGCTCGCAGGGCGGCACAGCTGTGCTGCAGCAGCTGGTCCTGGAACTCGGAGGTCATGAAGTAGTAGAGGACGGGATCCAGGCAGCAGTTGAGGCTCGCCAGACAGAGGGAGATGGGGTGAAAGCGGAGTGTGCTCCTGTGAACAGCACAGTCCTGGATGATGTTCTCTATCACCATCATGAAGAAAGGGAAGTTGATGTGGTAGGGGGTGAAGCAGATGAAGAAGACGGCTGCGCACATCAAGACCATGCGCAAAGCCTTCTGCTTCTCGCTGGTGTTTTGCAGCTGCGTTGGACATTCCCGCAGAGACTGCCACATCTTCCAAGTGCAGCAGGCAATGATGCCAAAGGGGATGACAAACCCAAACAGCTCTGCCACCGTCACCAGAGTGATGGAGGCTCCTGGGCTCAGCTGCTTCACCCCCAGGTCTGAGAAGCATGTGTTTGTGCTGTTGGACAAGGCTGGGCTCCTCACGATGAGCAGGGGTAGGCACGCTGCCCCGACAAAGAGCCAGACAGCAGCACTGATGGCTGCGTCGTACCGCCGCTTCCAGTCCTTGGCTTTGAAGGGGTGGAGGAGGAACAGGTACCGCTGGATGCTGATGCAGGTGAGGAAGCAAATGCTGGCGTACATGTTGAGATACTTCAGGTAGAAACACACCTGGCAAAGAAAGCTTCCAAACGGCCAGGTGTGGTTTATGTAGTAATACATGCGTAAGGGCAGCGAGAGGACGTGAGCCAGGTCGGCCACGGCCAGGTTGATCATGAAGATGACGGCTTTGCTTTTCTTGCTGATGAAGCGGCACAAGACCCACAGGGCAGCGCTGTTTGCCAGGAGGCCGGGGATGAAGATGAGGGTGTAAGTGGTTGCGTACAGGGTGGACTGGAAGGACATCTGGGGATCAGTACAGTTCCCAGAGGACATGTTGCTCTCCATCTCGGCTCAGTCTCTTTGCTCATGGGGTGATTAAGAGAGGTGGAGAGTTTCTGCAGAGAGTAAAAACAGATGCTGTCAAGCCAAAAACTTCCCAGTATTCCCCACATGAGTAAATGCACTTCAGTGCAGAAGGATCAGTTGCATGTAGGTATGTGTACAGTGTGTGTGCAGGCACATACACAAGACAGCATGCATGTGTTGGGAAGGATGCAGAGCCAAACCCCACTTACAGGCAGCAATCCTGGGCATCTCCCAAGCAGTTCTGCAGGATTTAATACCCTGCAACCCCCTAAGGTGATGCCATAACTACGGTGACATTGCAATTGAGCTCCATAACATTAATCTCTTTATTGTTAATGTCAGTGAGCTTCTTCAGCTGCTGGAGATTTTTCAGGACCACTTTTATTGCTTATAGTTTTCTCTCAAACTCACATCAAATTAGTGCTCTCTGATACGTCTACAAGCAATTTCAGTAGGACTGTAAATAAATAGGGACTTTAAATGGATTTAGGCATTGTCTTTTCAGATCCATGCAGTGGTCTGATATGAATCAGCAGCGAGGGCAATAATTAGCATCAGCAAATGATGGTGCTGGCAGGCAGCCGACCAGAGCAGAGGCCAGTGGCAGAGGTGCAGACAGATCTATCAGAGCTCTGGCTCCAGATTTAAGGCTGGATTTACAAGCTAATAGCTGGTCAAACACACGCCAGTTGCTCTGCCAGTCCTGCTAACTCAATTCCAGCACCCGTGGCACATTGTGCAGGCATCGTGTCGTAGCAACAGATATTATCCTCCGGCAACAGTTCAGGACATGAAGAGAGATGAATAGATCTGCCTTTTAGTTAGAGCAGAAATTCTTTTCATCCATTTACCCATTTCACCTCATCCAGCCAGTACTGAGGGTATTAGCAGGTCACGGGGAGTTCACAGGTCCTTGTGCAGCTCTCTGGAGAGGTGATGGATTTTGCCATTTGTGAGCAGAGCCCACGGGGAAACGATCTGCTCTTTCGGGAAGAGGCGGTTCGGCAGCAGCAGGTTACAAACCAAGGGCCTGTAGCATCATCTGCAACAAAACAGTGCAATTTTTCCCTTGGAAACAGAGCCTGTGGCTGCCTGCAAGGTGTCAGGCAGCCTGCCCTTCCCTTCCAGGAGACCAGAGCCTGATCTGGCAGAGCCCTGAGCACCTCTTGCTGTTGCCACCGGGCACCTCGATGGTGGTATTTAATTAAGAAGCTGCCAGTGGTGCTGTTTCCCACAGCCCTGAGCCTGGTGTTTGCCACAGGGATGGATTTCTAGAACTAATCGCCCGCAGCAGGGACCAGGCTTCTGGCATTGCTTCGAGGCACAGAGTGAAGGCTCCTCTACCTGCTCCTCCTCACCTAGGCAGCTCTGCAGAGGGGTTGCCATGTTTTCAGTTTCTGGAGGAAGGTTATATGTTTATATGCATGTATATATACAGATATGTATGTAAAATATGGCCAGCAGCCTCTGATGTGAGAAGGGTGGGTGCATCTACCCGTGTTTCTGTGCACGTGCAGTGCTCAGGCTCTACTTGGTCCTTTCCAAACTGCCTTCTCCCATTTGCTAATCTCTTCAAGGTTTGGCTGCAAAAAAGCAAGGCTGAGGTGAAGCCCTGGCTGCAGGTGGGCTGCTGGGCTAATGCATATTTTGGCTGCTGACTGCTTGATCCAGCAGCCCTGGGTCAGAGGTTTCTGATTCCTCCATTGAGCTGGGACAAGGCAGGAGAGCAGGGACATCTGTCACAAGGGGACAGTGGGGAACCAAACCCCTTTGGTTCCTGTAGCATCCCCATGTGCTCCTCACCTGCCTGAAAACCCACGAGGGGCTATGCCCTTTGCACTGAGTCTGTTGAACCCTGGAAAAGTGGCGTCAGGACAGTGTGTCTTCACATCCCTGCAGAGAATAGGGAGGGAAAACTGCTGGGGAGCATGGGGAATGCAGCTGTTCCCAGCTTTTGTCACAGCCTTCCAGTGACAGAGGTGGCACTTGCTGGTCTGGGCTTGGGAGAAGGACTACAGAGCACCAGATGTCCCTGTCCAGCTGTCTCTTCCTTGCCATGTGTCTCAGCCCAAACCCTAAACCTTGTCCCTGCAGGCATGACTGGGGGGGGGGCCTTCTTGCTGGTTTTCTACATTTCCTGGCTGTCCCTTGGAGCACAGGAGGGCCTGTTTCTCAGTGGGAGGGCCAGCTCTTGCTCCTGGTACCTGGCACTCAGGTTTTGGGTGATAGAGCTTGTCAGAGCACCTGGCAAGAAAGCATCAGGGAGCTCCCCCCTGAGCCACTGCTGGTCTGGGTTCAGGGCAGTGCTCATTCACTGCAACACTTCCTGAAAGGGTAGAATTTTTTATTTGTTATCGTTTTTCAGTTTTTGCCTTGCCCCAAGCCCCTCCAGCTCCCCCCGTGTTTTGCAGTCAGAGATGCCGGTGTCGGGGCAGAGATGCTCCCGTGGGCTTTGGCATGATTTTGTTCAGCAACTTTATAAAGCTTGTATGAAATACTGCCTGCCGTTCCTGAACTGTTTTCCTATTCATCCACACACAGATTTACCCATGGGCAGGAGCAGGGAGGGCTTTATTGAAGTGGCAAAGCTGAGTTTCATCCAGCTGCATGCTGAAATAGCAGAGAGGAGATCAGCATCGCTGCCAGAGGAGTAACACTGCTGATTGTGGATGTAGCACTGCAACTCATTAAACATCAAGTACTTGGCAATTAATTGGGAGGTTAAGGCAGCTACTAAAACACTCGTGTTTATTTTTCTGAGTGTGTAAGCAGTATGTGTTCCTGGAGGCGTATGTGGCTGTCATCACTGGAAATCGCCTGGCTACTCTGAATCACTCTGCACCCCACCCAGCCCTACTTTGCTGTGGCTTTGCATTTACTGCTCCCAGATTCACTGGCAAACTTGCCCTCATCTTTTCCATGGGTTGGTTGGACAAACTGGCCTAAAGCTGCACTCCAGGCATGGCTGGAGAGAGCCCCTGGCTTCAGGAGCCCTGGAGCTGAGGGGCAGGGGCAGAGCTGCCTCCCTTCAACTCTGCTCAAGCCTGGGATGCTGGAGGGAAAAGCAGTCTAGGAAAAAAAAAAATTTAAAAATCCACTTTTGGCTTGAAATAAGCTCCTGATTTGAAGTAGTGGAGGCTTTCTGGCACTTGCCGTTTTAAGCAGTAATTTTGTTTGTTTAACCTAGGCACTAATAAGAAATGCATAAACAGAGCTGGTGGGTTATGGCAGGTTCTGTCAGTAATGACAAAGTTGAAGTATTTGGGGTAAAACAGGGTTTCCCCGTGCACTGCCACAAACAGCAGCCTGCTGAGCAGCACCGAGCTCTTCTCACCCACCCCTCAGAGCCCAGCGAGACAGAAATATGTGGGCTCAGGCAGAAGCTGCTGAGGATGTCGCACCAGTTTCTGCCTGATAGCATCTCATGAAGAAGATGAAAAAAAAAAAAGTGATAATGTTGCTCGGAACTGCGACAGCTTCAATCTACTGAAGAAAACACGCAGCAGAAATTGCACTTACCTTCCTGTGACTCCCATCCTTCAGAGGGGGGACATCCATGCTAGAGAGCAGGAGGAGTGAGCTTTCTGCTTTTATTTCCTACTGATTTTCGCAGCAATCCCAGCCCCAGCGACTCCTCGTTAAAGTTCCACATGTTCTCGGAGCGCTGGAATCCTGCCGGCATCTGCAGTCCGGTACAGTGGCTGCAGAACAGGAAATCCTGTATTTTGTTTCTCCTCACCACACAAAACGTGTACAGCTAATGACGTTAAAACAACTGGGAAGGTGATGACGTCGTTTGGTCCAAGCACCGTGCGAGAGGGAGCTCAGACACGGATTTCTGACCTTCGTTTTGCACAGAAGTTGTGTTAGGTGATGGTGTCCCTCCCTTGAGCTGCTTCTGCTTTTATTCAGAGGCACTTGCCGTTTGGTTGCTAAAAAATGTGAAATACAGAAGCAAAAATATTCCAGTAAGTGCTCGCTAAAGGAAAACTGAAAGCTGTGCCAGTGTAAGTTACTGGAAGGTAGTAATTTTCCTTCATTTTCTTGGAAGTTTGGTTAGCCTCAGACTATCAAGGCTATAGGCTAAAACTAAGGGTTTGGGCTTTATTTCTGAAATAATATGATAGTTTAAGGTAGAGGTTTTCCTAAAATATTATTGTTTAAAAAAAACATACCTAATGTGCATCATTCCCAATTTCTTTTTTTCTTTTTGCCTCATTTAATTAATTTCATATATATATAAAAATAAAAGCATGACCTTCTTTCTGAATTGCTGAAAACTGGCAAGCATATACTGTAATGTAACTTACTATGAGCAGCCTCGTTTCCAGCTGAACAGTTTTACTTGCTAGACAATATCACATCTAACAGCTCAGGGCTTGAGAAGATGATACAGCTGTTGGCATCTTTCCCTTTCTTACTGTAGATAATATATAAATAGAACTATTCTTGCTGTATTCGTCTATTTTCTGTAATTTGTCCTATGACCCTGCAAAATTAACAGAAGCATAACTGTGGAAGAGAAATGAAAGGAGGAAGCTATTATAAACTGTAGTTGTAGAATAAGTTGCCAGCTCGGGGTCTGGGATCAAGCATGCATCTTCCCCCACAGCAGCTGATCCCACCAGCTCTGCCCACTGTGCAATTGCCAGGGTTTCTAGGTGCTGGCAGTGGTGCTGACCACAGGGACCTGAGTGCTCTCACGTGCCATAAAGTGGTGCCTCACAACAGTAGCATAGAGAACAGAAGAGGATCCTTGACCTGGAGTGTCCCATGGTCAGCGGAGGTGCTGTTACTTAAATCAGTTGGTGAACATCCTCATGAAGGCAAAGGCAAGACCTGTTTATATACCAGCCTTTATAGACATATCTGTGGGCTTCTTTATTACCTGTTCATTATGCACCATGCAAATGTAGCCTGCTAGCAATTAAGTACCTGTGAACCCCCACACATCTCAGCTGAAAGCAAAGTGATTTGGAAGATGCAAGACCTGTCTATAATTCCAGGTTTTCTTCTTGTGCATCTTTTTCAGCAGCTGATGCTGTTCCTTGGAAGAAAGAACAGTGCTCGTGTATTTGGAAAAACTCTCACAGATTCATAGAAGAGAAGCTGGCACTGTGCCCCATACCTCTCCAGAGGTTAAAGGTTTATTCTAAAGTGTAGTGGCTGTTTTATCAGGATATCCTGCCTAGGATATCCTACTTCTGTGTCCACAGCACACATCCAGCACCATATCCAGCCATCTCTGAGCCCTATTTTTAGGTAATGTGTTTACAGCAGGGCTGCTGGGGAAGGAGAGGTCAGTGGATGTCAGACTCCCACCACGAGGTTCATAACTATGTTGAGTCCCTCCTCTGCTCATCAGCTTTTTGGAGTACTTTTGTAGAAGATTGCAGCCTTCCTAGTTGTGAGAAGCTGATGGATTAACAAGTCTCGAGCCTCCACCTTCAACATACACTAATCAACATCTCCATTCTTCTTTCAACTGCATATATTTTTTTTGTTTAGCATTTCTGCTCTTCTGGCTCATTACCAATACTAAATATGCATTTTATGCTACACAATGTTATACTTTCAAAGCAGAAGACACAAAGGAATTTTTAAATAACTGTGAGACTTTATTTAAGGACTCCAGATAAAGGTCGTCTTCACCTTTAGCCTGGTATCCTGTGGGCAGAAGGCAAAATGCATATGATCAGCATCTCTTTAAGCACTCAGCATTTAGAAATATCTGACAGGATGCACCTGAAGGATGTATGAAAAACAGTGGAGGAGGTTTCAGGAGGAGGAGGTCTTACACAAAGCAACTCACCCTTGTGCAGAGACTTGCTGTAGCTTGACTGGAGCTGTTGGTACATGGTCGGTGGGGCTGGGTGAGTCCCTGGTGCTCTGTGGCACACAGTCCTCCTCACCACTGCACAGTGGCCTCTACAGGGGCAGAATTTTTAGGAAGCTTTGATTTATTTTACAGCAAATAATTGTTGGTTGCTCCCTACCTTTTTGGGCTAAGTCCTTGTGTAATCTACAGATCCAGTGTTTTTGGTCAAAATGCACCAGTCATAGCCCCCAAATCTGCTTTAATACAATGAAGGGTTTTCATATTTTTGAGCTGGTTCCTAGTTGTTGAGCTGTTATCCTTCATTTACAGCATATTTGGGGTTGTTTTTTTTTTCCTCTGTGCAGAGAGCTAGTAATTTCATTTAAGGAAAGAAAATGAAGCTGAGGTACTCACAAGATCCTGCAGCTCAGAATCTGAGGCTGCACAGAAAGATATTAAATCCCACTAGATTTCTTTCCAAATACATTTGGTGTCAAGCACAGGAGGGCCCTTCCTCAAGGAGAGGAATTACCAGACCTTTGATACCAGTTAAGATGGGGTGGCTATTTGCTGGCACTGCAGAGAAACATACTTTATTTCGCTAACGAGTGAATGGCTCATGTGCTAGAGGAGAACATGTCATGCTGTGGTTTTGCCCAAGGCTCTGCCACTGGGGGACATGCGCTGCTGTTGGCGTGGGTGGTTTGGAAACCTCACAGTGTTTCCACCCTGAGCAGTTCTCTTTGGGGTGAGGCTTGATGCAGGGTTGCCCCAGCACAAGGTGCCAGTGGAGCCCTTCAGATCCATTCTCCACAAACCTGTGTAGCAGTACCCAGGCTCTTGATTCAGTTAACTTCTGCCTTTCTGTGGCATTTCTGTTGAAAGACTTTTTTTTTGTGTGTTTGCCCAAGAAGGATGAAGATGTTTTCTTTTTATAGCTGGTGAGTCTGGGCAGCGGGACCAGCACAAGAGATAATCCAGGAGCAACATCATGAAATTATATTTCCTCTTGTCAAAATAATAAACATGTTTTATGGTCACAGGAAAGGGGGTGAATTACAGGAACTGGAGCTGGGCACACTGTGCCTTTGAAAGTATGAGAGCTCTGGCAGGCAGAGTCAACACCTGCAGCCCCAGGTCTTGTGCTGGACCCAGCACCTCCCAGCATGAAGGCAGCCAAAATACTGTTCTCCTCAGCAGTAGCACTGGATTCATCCATTCTTCTCCTGAGACACACTGCTGAGGTTTTGAAGGGATTGACCTAAAGCTGTGAGTTTCACATATGGGTTTGTGGAGGCCGAACTGATGGGGTTTGACTTTCTACGTGCTTTCAGAAAATTATGAGTTTTCCTTGATCTCTTTTTACTTTGAATTGTTGCTGTCGAGGCTAGCTCACCATTGTGACCATCTTGACTAACTTTCTGTCGTGGTTTAACCCCATCTGGTGACAACGCACCACATAACTGATTTAACTCTATCCTAGCCAAAACCAGGACACTTTCCCACACACCAGAAGAAACCATCAGACCAAGTTGTGAAGCTTCCTGCACGTCAAAGTGATTTGATGTGACAGGCTGAAAGTGTTGAGTGTGTGACTTTTCCTCACAGGCTGGGGCTGCAGGAGGTAAAAAATGACAGTTTTGGGGATCTAAGGCAGTTCAGAAGGTGAGTGAGGCAGGAAGACAGGAGGGAGAGTGTGAGCAACTGAGGTGCTTGGGGATGCTATTAAGATTTAGGTATTCCTGCTCTGGCAGGGGGATTGGACTAGATGATCTTTTGAGGTCCCTTCCAATCCCTGACATTCTGTGATTCTGTGTGTAACAGGGAATGTTCTCCCTCGTGGAGCCACCAAATTCTTCCTCCCCACCCGGCCAAGCACCACCTGCCACACAGATGTTCCCATGGAGGATGTTCTCCCCAAAATCCCTCTAAATCCAATGTCAGTGTTGTAGTTTAAAAAAACCCAAACCAAACTGACACAAACCAGACATGTTAGAGTGGGGTGAAAACCTTTCTGTAGACAAGCAATCTGTTTAAGAAAAACAGATGTTAATTCACTTCATCACTTGAACTCTTAGATTCAAGAAGGAGCCAATCCCATTCTGTTTTCTAGATATAAGTGATAACTATAAAACTCAGCTTATGTTTGCAAAAACACATTTATTTTTTAAGCATCAGCTTTTGGGAAGGAAAATGTAGGACAAGGTACATAGTTACCATAACAGTGCCTTCAACTTGTTTTCACCTGATAAACGGAGAATTGTATGAGAAGGAAATCACAGTAAACAGCTCCCAGTCACATGCAAGTTGATAAAGATCCATAAAAATACTCAAAATAACCACTGAAACTAAAGTCTCCTTCATTATCATTATTATGCAGTGTCTAGCTTATGAGAGGACTGCTAAACTGACAAAAATTTCATTATGCATGCTTAACTGTGTACCTGAGCGTTAACCTCTGCTCACATTTTTAAAGGGACTCTTTGCAGTGTGTAAACATGTATGTATATAGTTGACATAACAAACTGCCAGCTAAATCAGAGAAAACATTTCCATTGACTTCAGTGGGAGACTGTTTTCCTGCAGTGATACTCCCTCTGTGAAAGTTACTCCCTTCAGATAGGTATATTTTGGTATTTTCACTTATCTACATGTAAGATTAAGCTCATCGAACTGTAGCCCATAATAATCTTCTTACAAATAGGAGAACTACAAGACCTTATTGTATTTAACCAGTAAGTCTTCACTGCCTTTTAGAGAAACTCCAGTGTAATGGTTATTTAAACCTGGCTATTGTTTGCTTTTTCTAATTTTATTGTAAAACAGTCAAGTGGGAAAACATAATGTGTGGAAAATTTTTGGCTGAGTTAAAATGTAATTAAGTGGAATTGAGTAGTTAGATTTAAAATATACTTAGCGAGTGTTTCTGGTATGTCTTCTCTTTTTGTAGCAACATGTAAGATGCTGGCTCTGGTGCTCATTGAGAATTATACAAGTTCCTTTTGAAAAAAAACAGCTTTTCAAAGGGAATAAAATTAGTGCCTGTGTTCAGCCAAAGCAATCCCCAGGTATCACGAGGATACCCTTGAAATTACTCAAAGTGGGTGAACTTGGCCAAAGATCTGTCACTAATTTAACATAAGGGGGAAATGACATCCTTTCTTGTCACAGCTTTTCATATCTACAGAGCTAATGAAATTATTGAAATGTAAACATGAAGATCAGAAGAGGAGCTAGTGGAAAAAGTCACAATGAATAGTTTACTTATGAAATTAGCCTGTGCACTGTTACTGAAATCACCATAGCAAAAACACCGCTCTTTTAAAAAAGCTGTGCCAGTTGAACCCATTGAGCAGAGATTCCATGGGGCGGATCCATCACAGGTACCTCTATGGTGAAGAAGCCACATGCAGAAGAGTGAGGACCTGAACAGTACCACCAGCATCATCAAATCCACCATCACCGATACCAAGTCCAGCTGCATGCAGCCCATGGCACCCTCCCAGTGGTCCTGACCCTCGGGGTCCAGAGGTGAAGGCCACGTGATGATGCCTCCCTTGCTACCAGGGACAGCTTAGAGGGGAAGAAAATCACTCAGAGCAAGGGAAGGTCCCACTCTGGAGTGTTTGAGGAGCCATTGGGACAATTTGTCTTGCGGAGGGTCTTGTGCCAACTGTAGGTGCAAGTTACAGGATGTGTCAGCAGTTCAGCAGCAAACTTAGAGCTGGGGGAGAAGAAAACAATAAACAAGAGTGGGAACAGGGGATGCGGGAAAGGTGAAGCAGAGGTAAGTGTGGTGACCAGTGGGATGTACTCTGAGGCAGGGCTGCTGTGCTGAAGCAAGCCTCCAGCCTCCAAGTGTCTGCAGCCCTGACTGAGGAGACAGAAACTGACATTTATTAATACTGGCCATTTTCAGGTTCTTGTATGCATTATGTTTTTATAGCAGAGAAGATGCTTCAGAGGATGTCAGTGTATGGATGTGGGATTGTCTTTGGCTAGATCATAGAGCCATGGAGTTTGGAAAATAGAAGAAAAGCTCCTGGGACGTTTCCACCATTTCCGAGCAAAAGATCTGTTGCTCCCTCCTGTATATTTTCTACTCCAGTTAGGTCAGGAGTGGGTGGCACAGCAGTAGGTGTAGTCAAGCCAGTTGGGTCACTCATCAGCTTCCAACATGTTGGTCTTAAACAGAGTTTTATCTTCTATACAACAAAAGATTTCCACTGCCACAAAACTCTCCTGAATAACCTTGCAGGATCTTCCACAAGAGAGTTGGTAATTGGTTATCACAGAACAGTCCCAGATTTCATATGAAATATCATCTTTGAAGCTGGATTTCTTGTCATTCTTTAATTGAGGAAGCACTCTCTTTGCTCATCAGCCGACTCCTGATGACCAAGCTACTGTGCCTTGATATCTGGTCCTGAAACTCTGAAGTCATAAAGAAATACAGGATCGGATCCAAACAGCAGTCCAGACTCGCAAGACTTAAGCAAAAGGGTTGGGAGTAGAGCGTGATGGCGCTCAGGAAGCAGTCTGTAATGACATTTTCTTTCACCAACATGTAGAAAAAGAAGTTGATGTGGTATGGTGCAAAACACACGCAGAACACAATGGCACACATGGAAACCATCCTTAAAGCCTTCCGCCTCTCGCTGCTGTTTTGCAGCGGTATCTGGAAGCCCCGAAGAGAGTCTTTTGTTTTCCAAGTACAGAATAAAATAATGATGAGAGGGCCGATGAACCCGAAGAGCTCTGCCGTGCCTGTCATCACCACGGTGGCCACCTTGCTGTCGATCTGCCGGACTTGAAGGTCTGCAAAGCAGGTGTTGGTGTTATTGGCCAGGCCGTAGCTGCGCATGATGGGGAACGGCAAGCACGCCACCCCAACAAAGAGCCACACCACAGTGCTGATGGCTACGTCGTACCGCCGCTTCCAGTCCTTGGCTTTGAACGGCTGATACAGGAAGAAATACCTCTGGATGCTGATGCAGGTGAGGAAACAAATGCTGGCGTACATGTTGAGGTACTTCAGGTAGAAACACAGTAAGCAAAGGAATCTCCCAAAAGGCCACGCAGAGTTAATGTAATAGTATATTCGCAGTGGCAGCGAGAGGACGTGAGCCAGGTCGGCCACGGCCAGGTTGATCATGAAGATGACGGCTTTGTTCTTCTTGCTGATGAAGCGGCACAAGACCCACAGGGCAGCGCTGTTTGCCAGGAGGCCGGGGATGAAGATGAGGGTGTAAGTGGTGGCATACAGGCTGTTTTTGAACGTTACATTGTGACTGCAGCAGGTCTGGTTGCTCTGCATCGTGACTGAGCTGCTGGAAACATCTGTTGTGGTATAGGGCAAGTGGGTCATTCCTGTAGAGAACAAAAACAGGAGCTGTAAAGGCAAAGGCACTGCAAGAGTTGTGGATATTTGCATTTGCATTTCCTATTTGACTATTCAGTACAAAGTAGAGGTTTGGAAACGTGTCTGGTATAAAACATCCTGCTGTCTTCTTCAAAGCTGCCCTTTCAGAGGTCTCCCACTATTCACGCAGAGGTGGGGGACTATTCCTGCTGTGTCAGTCCCTTTGCTGGGCTGTCTGGTTGCCATAAGCACAGGTGAAGCTGTGCCATACTGCTAATAGAGGAGGAGGAGAAGCTACCTATCCTTTTGGCAGCTCAAGGTCATCTGTGGTTTGATCTCTGGATAGCAGGGGAGGAATACATGGAAGAAAGTTGTGCCACAGCCCAGCTTCTGCATGTGACCAACCACATGGTCCAACAATCAAAATGCGGGTGCCAACCACTGAACCATACCTGCCGTTAAGTTGTACGTTAGGCATTGCGTGAGTGGCATGACTCCTGACCCCATCAGTGGACCTCATGGATCCACCTTCTCTGGCATGATGGGGACAGGCCATGTGGAAAAGGGTAGCAGGGAATGGGCTTGAGAATTTGACTGTTTTAAGTGCAGCTGTGGTGGCATGTATATAAGCTAATGTAACAAACAGAGGCCTAATCAGATCACCAGCTTCCATTTCTCATCACCCTAGCAGCCCCAGTTTAACACTTTTTTCCATCAGATAATTTTAGTTTTGCATGCTTCCAATTTCTGGCTCTCCTTTGATTCAGATTAGTAGGGATGGCAAAATGTCACATGCTGAACTGTTGGGTCACAACGTTTTTGTCAGCTTTTGTAACTGGCACTTCCGTAAGGCAACACAGGCAAGAGGAGTTTGGTTTTGTCAGGTATTTCCCCACAGGTTTATAATTCTCATTACAGTGATTCCTTCTTGTGTTTAATACAATGGTTAAAATTGAATATCAGCTTCCTATTTCATGTGGCACTGCAGACACTGATTCATTCCTTCTGACTCATTTCCTGCACCGCTGGCAAGAGGCACTTGCCAGAAAAAGTGTCTCTGTAGGTAGATATTAGTAACTCGTACCCTGTTACTAATGTTTTTTCCTTCATGTTACAAAAAAAAAGGCTAGTGTTTAGAGCTCTCAAGTGACAAAGAACAGAAATGGCTGTTTTTTCAGCTTGTTAATCGTTGCAGTACTTGGACTTGGCAGTTTGTACAGACACTCTTCAAGGCTGCTGTGGAAGGGTTGTGACTCAGGTCTCAGAAACACCCAGATGTGGCAAGGTCCGAGCATGGGGCACAGGCCACCCTCGCCATGGGTGCAGTGGCTCTTGGTGAGCAGGGCCACTTAACCACTGCTCCTGCAGGCTCCACAAGCAGATGCTGCTGCCAACTTTCTCGCTTTTCTTTTTAAACTTGCTTTCATTTTCTCACGCTCTTCAAAAAGAAGGGTCTGTGTGTTTATCTCCTGCAGCACCCTTAGCTTTAGAAACTAGGCTACATCCTCCAGTTGAACCAAACATCAAAGAAATGCTGCAGTCGAGAAACCCTCTGTCTGATCCCCCTTCTCCACTTCTTCACCAAGACAGCACGAGCACACTGAGGCCAGGAGCCTCAGAGCACACCTCCCAGGCTGGTTTTGCCCCCCTAGGGCAATCCCTCTAGTCTGCAGTTCTCTCCCAGTAGCCCTCCCTCCAAGGCAGCTCTGGGACAAGATGCTCTGCTCGTGGTGGGGTGTCCCCAGCTGTCCCCATTCCAGGACACCACAGCCTTGGTCCTATTGCAAGGCCAGAACATGCTCATGAGAAGGGAAGGGGGGTCAAAGGGCACTCATAATGAGGAGGAAAGATGCGTCTGGCCCATGGCATGAGCGCCACTGATCTGAGAGCAACGTTGGTGGCCTCTTGCTCTCCCCTCTGGTGCTTCTCAGGACACTGTGGCAGGGCATGGAGCTGAGCACTGGTGTGTTCACTCAGGGCGTTGCTTCTCAGAGGGATAAATTTGGGTTACATTTCTTGAGAATGCTGTGAATTTCTCACGCTCAGGATGTTTATGATCCTTTTGTATTTGGTTCACCTGCAGGTCTAGTTGGACATGCTGTCTGCTGCCCTTGTCTCCAGTAGAAGCACTGCTCCCGGTTTTTGTCACTTCAGGTGACCTCCCCCTTTGCCAAGAAGCCATTAAAGAGCCACTTTCAAAGTTACTAGCTGCCTGGTTTCCCTTGCGTGTCAAGGTTAGACGGACTGCCTGGTGGTCCTCCCAAACACAAGTGCTAGATGGCCATTGGAGCTGTTGAGGATAGGTACATCTGCAAAATGTTCTATTTTAAGGACACGCTTTTATTTAAATGCAGGCCAGTGGGCACATGTTCTTCAGTTCAAATGAGTCATAACAGTCAGTTTGCTTATTGAGGTCCCTAGATACAGTTGGCCCTTATTTACATTTCATGTGACAGCTAGGGACCAGACCGCACTGTCAGCAATCAGAATAATCAAGTTCAGGCTGCTGACTCAAACTGGCCTCTGAATGGAGCCATTTAGGGTAAACCGACGTGTCCAGGACGTGTCTGCTGTAACATGAGGGTGATGCTGAGTGCACACGCTTGATATCAGAGTTCAGCCTGTGCTTTCTGAGACAAGCACAGGGCTGGGGCTGCAAGGGCTGCAGCATGGTGGAGCCCACAACAGACACGTTCCCCCTCAGCCTTCATCTTCATCTGCTAATTGTCCACAAGGTGTCAGAGTTAATCAATTTTTCACTTCTTTGCTCTCCAAGGTATTTTTCTAACCCCGAATGGACTAGGGCTGGCTGAGTGGTGGGAGGCAGAGGTGGTGGTGTGACTATGTTCTCATGAGTGTGTGTTGCTGTCCTCTAGGGTGATCCCAAATTGAAAAACTCATGTGTTGCTGAACAACTGATATTAGGGGAAAAAAAGCTCCCAGTAATAGTCCTCATCTTGCTGTTATTTACAGGTAGAAGAATCCTGAAAAGCTGGAATTTGATGGAGACCAGAGAACTGCTCTGAAACTTGGGACCAAAAGGTAATAAAACCCAACCTGCAGAAATGCAGGTGATGTCCCATCACCACCACCTCAAGCAAATGTAACACTGTGACTGATGAACAGATGTTAAGGCCTGTGGAGTCAGAAAAAAACCTCTCCTTTGCATTCAGTGAACTCAGGGTCAGGCCATTTGCAATGAAGTGGACCGAGCAGGATGACCTGGCTGGCGGCGTAAAAGCATTAACACAATTAATATATACATGGGTGATGTCTGCTGACTCATCAGAACAGGGCACTTTCTGAGAATGAATGACTTCATTACAAAGTCATAAAAATATAATTAGATTAAACCACCTCTTTAGACAAAAGGCACCCAGGCATATGCACAGGGGACTGCAAAGCAATTGTATTTCTGCCCTTCTTCCCACTTCCCTTGTTCAAATTGAAGCTAGTACCACACTGTCCCCTTATCTTCTCACCTGTGCACAAAAGCAGAGACAGAGATACCACAGAACACCCGTCTGAAATTAAGTCTCCAAAGCTGTTAAGAAAGCAAAATTATTTGCTGCATGATGTGTGTACAGCAAAGGAGGCTGAAAAGATCCATTAGATTTTATCAGCACTTATTTACATATTGCAGGGAGACAGCTCCCACTGCAACATTGTTTTCAGAATGTGATTTTTTTTAAAAAAAATGATGGTAAATAAATACAGTATTATCTAACTACTGCTTTTAACATTTTGAGTCTGTATTTCTCAGGCTGTTGCAATAAGGACATAATTAAGTGTGGATGTTATTACTTGCAGCTGGACATTTGGAAACTAAACGTGGCATTTCTAGAAAAAAGATGTTCATCTTGATAGGACTGAGAAGCACAGGAATGTCATTGCAGAGTCCTGGATCTTTCTGGTGTCCCCATCAACAGGCAGCTTAATTGATTTGATTAAGACACTGCCCTCATTGCATGGTTGTGAATGTCTCACACTATGGCACTTGTACTTCGGTATGAAACCCCCACAGTCAGAAGTGGAAAGTTCTACAGTTAAAGGTACTTTTTCTGGTTTTCTTCTTCCACAAAAAAAAGAGCGGATATGTGTTGTGTGATCTGTTGTGATGAGATGTTTTCGTTTTGCACCACTAGTTTGATTCTCACTTCTGCAGCTCCGGCAGCTGAAGGAGCAGGGCGTGGAGATACAGTGGGATGCCAGCAGCCTCCTTGGAGAGCTTACTCCAGGCTGAGCAAGGGCTGTCCTGTGGATGGACTGGCATCATGGATGCAATTCCCATGACTGGTGATGTTTGCGCTGGAGCCAAGGTCCCAGCACTTTCACTTGACACCAGAAAACATGCCCTTGAACAAAAATTACGCTCTTCACACATCCCACTGCTCCAGCCTGCTGCTGAACTCCTCTCCTACATAATCCTGCAGCAAGTCAGATCTGACATACTGACTCACCTTCAGTGCAATTCCCTTTTGATTTATGTTAAGAAATTTCAGATTCAAGGGCCACTTGCTACAAATTCTGTCTATAATTGCCAAAGTGCACGTGTGCTATATTGCTGTGCTCCCATCAGAGCTGAGCTGCTGCTGTAAGTGAAAGCAAGCCCATCAGTAAACCACCTTTTACAAAGTACAGTTTATACAGTTCATACACAGTTTATACCTTTTACAAAGTACAGCCCATGAAGCAAGTTAAGTTTTAATCCAGACCAGTGACTGCAGTCTGAATTGTGAATTAAAACTGCTTCAGGATTCTCATTAACATAAACAAGTCCAAGCAATCTTGCTATCTTTGTCATATTGTGTCCTCCTGACTAATAATAATTTCCTACTGTTGCAATTTGGTCAAAGAGCATTGGATGGCAGCATGTAGATTTTTTTTTATGGTAATACAAATCACTCTTAGAAAAACCAGATTTGCAAGTTTTCCTTACTGTCAAGTATGATTTTAAAATAAAAGATATTCCCTGAAAAATCAGCTAAAAGAAAGGAATTGTGCCTAGCAATGCCACTGGAGAACAGCTGGAGAACCACTCATTGCCCATGCTGTAATATTTTGCTTTCTCTAGCAACAGCAGAGAAGCAGCCGCTGTTTCAACTCCTCCATTGTGTTCCTACAGAGGATTGGTGCACGAGGAGGGCTGCTGTTTCCTCAAGACTCAAAGTGCCACAAATCTCCTCCTGGCAAGAGCCAATTCCTAAGAAAAAGCCCAAGGAACACCCCGTTTTCATAGGAAACAGCACAGGCTCATTAATATCGGTTCTAGATCACAAAGAGAGAGCTTAAAAGCAGCCTTACCTTTGCAGGCAGAAACCCAGCTAAGTGCAACTGTGCTGTCAGGAGGAAGTGGAGTGTCCCGGCTGCACCGCACCAGACGTGTTTACATGTGCACAGCGACCTGAATGACATCATGGGGTGCTGCAAGGTGCTGCTTTGCCTGCGGCTCAGTGATGGGGCTGTGCTGGGGTGGGCACCTGGCTCGCAGCCCCTACCTGCTTTTCTGGGACTCGCTTGCTCGGCTCCCAGCTCTGCTGAGATGAGTCCTGGCCAGGCGTATGCACGGTTGCCCCAAAATCAGCTTCATGTGCCTTGGTCCTGTGTGTTTGCTGTCCCACTGCTCCACCGGGATGGCTCAGCACCCCTTGGGCTGCTGCGTGGTAGAAGGCTCCAAGTGGAGCGGGGTGGTGCTCTGTGCAGGGCACCCCTTCCTCCTCTCCCACTCTTCCTCTTCTCCGAGCTGACCATGGAAACACTCCCAAGGTTTCTGCTTGCTCCTTCTTGGGAAGTTCAGCTTTGCTCTCAGCTCCTGTTCGCGAGGATATTGATGGTCATTGCTGTGTGCAGCCTCAGCTGGTGCTTGCTCTGTTTCACCTAGTGCTAAGTCCTCCTGCTAATGAAGTCCAACTTCCCAATGGCTTTTTATAGCACTCGTGTGAGCCTTCCTTGACATTTCTCTTGAACTAAATAAGCAGGCAGCTCCGTTTACACGTGCTGGAACTCACTGCCAGCAATGTCAAATAGTGGCACTTCTGAAATTGTTTCAAACAATGGGATGAAATCCAGCTTCACACTTATCCCCAGGAGTAAATGCATTAGTGAGGGTAGGACTTCACCCACTTACAGGATCTAATTGTTTGGATTTTCAGAAAGCCAAAAGAAATCTGCCCTGCTTTGCTTTTTCAGGGTGAGCCTCTGCCTTGTAGCACACAACTGTCCCTGCAGTTCAGCAGTTAAACTCTGCTCTGTTGTGGTTGAAGAGTGCAAAGCAGAACATCACTGCACCTACTTCCTAACTTGGGGACAACATAGATGTTGATGTCAGACTGCTCAGAAACCCAAACCTAATGGCTCTGATTCAAATAAGAATGCTCCACAATGAACGCCCTCTAACACGCAGTGCTGTGCTTCACAGACGTCTCTGTTTCCATGAATTGTCAAAGGGGGCTGGTAGAAGTTGGGTGATTGTCAGATGTTTATTTTAAAATTATTTCTATGGGCTTCATGAAAAGCAATAGTGAGCTTTTGGCTGATGTTGCAGTGTTTATCAGTACATCCTGTTTAGCTGAATTTTAAGTTGTTCATCAGCAGTGGGAACATATTTGCTGGAATTTATCCAATTGCAAAGTTATCTTTAACATTAAATCACCGCACAATTCTCTGCAGCCCAGCAAGCTAAGCAGAGCCTCATTTGGGAGCAGCAATTAAGAACCACTTCACTGATTGACCTGACTAGCATTTGTGGAAAACAAACAATACAACTTCTCTGCAGGTGCTCTCTTTTCTGCATTAACTTCCATCAATAACTCTTTCATCCCTCACTCTGTTGTCACTAATAGACCTGACTGATTTGAGCAAAAGCCACAATCTTTGCAGAAAGAGGAGATGAAGTTAATCATAGCTGCACTTGTACATGTCAGTATGTGAAACACTGCAGTCACAAAAGTAAACGATAACAATAAAAAAGGGTGAAAATATACCACACACTTAATAACAGGTCTAGTTACAGAAGAGATGTAGCTACTGTTGCTGTTCTGTACTTGTGCACAGAAATTGTTCTGGCAGCCTGGTTGAAGGCAGGTGGTTATACAAGAAGCATAGGACCAAGACAGAGATTTAAAGGCACAAGTCATGTCAAATCTGGAGAATATTTCTGTTCTTTGTGATTAAATTTACCTAGTTGCAAAGTGGGGATAATGTCTTCCTGCCTGAAACTGAAGGATGTTTGCTGCCTGGACTGTCGTAAGACTCAGCTAGAAGATTACATACATTTAAAAAACTTCTGAGTGGCCTGTCCAGTACCATGCACACTTGGTACTGGAACAGGATTGCGGTATAGCCAGCCTGGAGGATCTGAACCTTGCTTGCTGGTGTTGCATATCAGTTATCCTGCAGGCAAGGAGTGAGGAAGTGGCTGTTTCTGCTGATAAAACTGAACTTACTTGAGGGATTTTGCAGACAGTTATACTGGTTACAGATGTACCGTCCCTATAGCTTTATTTGTCCTAATTCTGTAGGTAAAGCTTCGATTTGCATAGCATGCCTAAGACTGTTCCCGCTCTTGGTTATTGCTTACCAGAATAATGAGCTTGCCAGATATATTCGCTACCCTAATTACCTATTAGAGGAGACCTTGGCTCCTGCAAAACAGCATGGGCAATATCTCCTGGAGTCTGGAGAAGGGGCTATATTTGGGCTGCTCAGGGTCAGTTACTTGTGGACCTTCCCCATGGTGGTCTGCAGCATGACTTTTGTGTCCTCCACTTCAGAAATGAGAAACCTGTGTGGAGCAACATCCCAGGTAGGAGGATGCCCGAAGTTGCTACAGTGCCCATTGCTTACCTGCCAGTTTGGGAGGTGTGGGGCTTCAACCCCAGCAGCAGGTTGGACGTTGCTGCTGCAGCGTGTCGGTGCCACCGCTGCGGCCGTTATGTAATAAATAATTGAGCAATCCACGCTCTCATGGCCTTCATGCAAAAATTAGCTCCACATTTGCCTGTTTGTCTCTTAGGAAGCTTGTTTCAACATGCAAGAGTGAGCATGTGTAGAAACACGTTGCTGTGCATTTTTCATGCTTCTATTTCTTTTCTGAGTTCTTTTCTAAAATCCAAAATTAGGTTGTTACTATGTGTCTTACCAGGTAATAACAGCATCAATGCATTTTAGTTCATAGAATAGTGAAGCAGATTTTTTTAGATATGTGTGTTTTCCACATGTACAAGGGAAGGAGTCACTTGAGGAAGAAGTCAGTCTCCAGTGAAACAAATTACAGCCCTTTAGTGGGAACCAGGGGAAAAACAATTGCATGTCTAAGGTATTATTAGTATTGCTATCATTACATAATGATTAACGTTTGCCTGAAATAAAGATTTAGAGTTAGATTTCATGTCATAGCATGGATAGCAAATATATTTTGCTGTCAACTCAAGCCTTCATAGTATGAAAAAGCAGATAGTAAAAGATACTACCAAGAAGTTATATGAGTTTTGTCAAAAGCTGTACTGTGACAAACAGAATGTAAATATTTGTGTCCTGATTGTCCTTCTTCCTCTGGAGAACTAGATGGGTTTATTTAAAGGAGTACATTCACTTATAATAGAAAGTGAAAAGTGAAAATGCTGATTGAAGTACATAAATGTGTTGTTTATTCTAAAATCCTCTTGCATACTATAAATCAGATAACAAAAAGAGGAACAAAGAATGGCAAACATTTCAAAATTCTGTACTTTTATCTATGTATTTGGGCCCCCAGATGGTATTATTTTCCCCCCTGGGGAAAAAAAAAAGAAAAGAAAAAGCAAGCATATTGAAAAGGTAAAAACTGGGTGTGCTGTGAGAAATGGTTTCTAATTACCTGCCTGTATTTTTAGGGCAACTGAAATATCATTGTTCATTAGTGACTCTTTTGCTGTTGCAGAGCTACAATTACATAGCGCAGTTAAATCCTGTTCATAACTTCCTCTGGTCCTAGTACAGACACACATGTTATTTTTGTCCAAAAGAGAGGCAGATTCTGTTTGAAATAGATAGGTTTTTAATTCAAAACAGGGGCATTTTCTAATAGAGAAGCCTGCTAGTTCTGTCTTAGTTCATCACTGACTACAACCCACAATACTCGTTCCCTTCTGATAATGAACTGAAAACATTCATATCCAAGGGTTTCTACACTAACAAAAATATTGTACTCTGACAGCAGAAAGAGAAATGAAATCTTAGAATATTTTTGAGACTGAGGTACCTAAAACCTTGGAAGCTCAGTCCAGATTTTATTTAGACCAGCTGAGCACCTTGAATCTCTGGAACTGGACGAATCTCTGAGATTTTCTCATGGGAGATTTGGGTCTTGCCGATACCAGGCATAAATATTTACCATCAGAACTGCTGCTCTTTTGTTACTGTTATTTACTTCCACAGTTCTATTTCTCAGCAGAAACTAAAGAGGAAATATGCCTTTTACTCTAACACACCAGAGCCTCTGACAAGTATTTTCCATGCAACTGATACTAAAAATAGCTTCATCGGTTGTCTTTGCTAAAACTTCTTTGCCATCCTTTACAGTTCAGAATCCCTTGACACAGAGAATCCAATAACTCCTGGACTTTTGGAGGGGATAAAAGAAAATTTTGCGGGGAGGGACCTGGAGGGGAACGCATGCTTATTTTTGTCAGTGGTGATTTTAATTTCTTTGCCCAGTCTGTCCAAGAGGCTTGCAAATTTCCCTTTCCAAAGGGGTCTGTATAGTGGTGAGTAACCCTGTAGCAGCTGCTGCAAGCCTGCACAATTGATTCCTTCTTCTTATCTACCCGGCATGTTGCACACATCCTTTACGTGCCTTTAGGAGCTTTATGCTAACTGCCATTGCTCACTGCCTTGCAGTTTCCTGAAGGAGAAAGGCTGGCACAGTCTGGTGAGATCCAACTAAATGTAACAGTTGTACAATTAACAGACTTTAGAGCTCCCTGCATGAGGATCTTCTACTTTCAGACCAGCATACTATGGGAACCAAAATCAGCTGAGAATCTATCTGCTAGAGTTTTGTTAACTCCTACATGCTGGTGACTAACCCCTCTTGTACTGGCAAGCCAATTATAAGAGTAGTTAATGAAAGTCTGTGATAGAGGTGTGAACATCCTCAGGTTGTTGCGATTGGGAATCTACCTGAAATATAATAACTGGCTTTCAGAAAATGAGATTTTCAGCTTGTATTGGAACCATTGGGGCATTCCCATGCCCACAGCTCACCCTGCTGCCTAAGCCAGTAGATATGGTAACTGTAAAGCGCATGGGTCAGTAGGGGAAAGCTCATGAAACCGGTGTGGGACGATCCACAGTTCTGAGTTCAGGTATTTGCATGTTTTCGGTACTTCCTCTCAGCAGACCAAAGCAGTTCCCATCCATTACACAACATTGCCTACCAGCATAGGAGAGCACATCATGATTTAATGTGCATGGAGAGGCAGAGGAGTAGGCACCAGGAAGGCTGGAAGGAAAACAAGGCTGCTTCAAAAGTCATTGGTGTGCCAATGTCTCAAATATTGCCTATGAAGTTGCACCCTGCATATGATGGCAAAGGGAAGGTCTGGCATTTTCACACAGACTGGAACACAAAAAACAATAAACTCCACAGGGGATTCCCAAGACTGGAAAACACCCTCCTAACAAGTAACCTCCACTCATGTTCTTCATCACATTTGCTTCATAAGGCTGTGCTTCCCCTTTCACTTCATCTGGGTAAATAACAGCAAAAGTTTCAGCAGAGAACTTAATTAAATTTAAAACCTAGGAATAAATTTACAGGAATGAGGTCAGAGTGCTACCATATACAAATGAGACTGATGCACAGATCAAACCACACAAGAGTAAAAGTCAAAGCAAGTCAACTAAACTCAGTATGTCGACATACCGGTTGCCACTAAAGCTAATCCCCTGTAAACCCCTTTCATATCTTCTGTCCTAAGTAAAGCCAACTGCAGCTGAAGGAAAATTAAATCCTTCGCAACTTCGCTGGCTGCCCTTCAAAGCAATAATCAAGTGTGTGGAGCCAGCAGTGCGTGGGCTGAGGCCCAAGCAGCCGTACAAGCTACTGGCAGGCCATGGGGCTAGCAGGAATCCAGGCTGGAAAGCTCTCCCCAGCATCCTGGGGCCAAGAGGGCACAAGAAGGGCAAAAAGGTACAGGAACAGAGAATAGTGGGACTGCCGAGGAAACATCTTCTATTCATGCTCTGTAGGACAAGACTGTGCTACAAATGGGACATTTCCCAAAGGAGGTTAGCAGGTGTCCACATCCTCAGAAATTGTGCAGAGCTGGCAACATCATGCTGGATTTGTGCAGTAAAAGGCCAGTCAGGCATCGTGTAGGACAAACAAGGTGTTTTACAAGCATGAACACAGGGCTAGGCATGTGCCTAGGTATCAAGATGTAAAGCTGTTCAGAGAAAAAAACAAATTCAGTTGTATCAACAACTACCACCAAGAGATCAACAGCAAAAGTCATATTTCAGGTCTGTTCTGGGTAGCTCCTGTCTGATAAAGGACTCCGAGGAAAATGATTCATGGGAGAGAACAGGCTCATGAAACAATCATTTTATCATTTCGTTAAGTTGAGCACTGGCAGTAACTACAAATCAAAGCATCTACAAGAATTTCATTGGTTGATTGGAATAATAAAAAGACATGAGAAGGTTTTGCTCCTATCACTACTTTCCATGATTCCAACAGAGCAGTATAAAGTCTCGGGAGCTGGTTTAATTTCTCTGCCCAACAGTAGAGGTGCAGGGATGTACATACATGAAGACAGACCAGCTTTATCTACACCTTCCCTGAGAAACATTAGCTAAGCCTAATCTATTTGGGGAGGGGATATTTTTGCTTGTAAAGATACTTGGTAAACTATCATTCTTGCACTAAGTGCCTAACTGCATTTGGACTCCACTGAAGCTGAACACCACTGGCCATAAGCGCCAAGTTTGTGGGTATGGACAGAGCTACACTGAAGACAAACAGAACAGCAAGTTCTAGGCAAATAGGCAAAGGAGAGCTAGGAAGAGGCATGGAAAGGAACTGTGGCATCCCGCAAGAAGGTGGACTTCTGAAACTGGTGGGAGGGAGTAGAGCAGGAGCCAACGGGACTGTGTGTTAGACCTGGGGCTCGCTTCCCATTTTGGAGAATGCTGTCCTTTGCTTGCATCCCATGAGGAGTGTTAAATCCAGCTGTGTGTTGGAAGGAATGAGTAAGTCTTTACTAGTACAGGCAGTTCATTTGGATAGAGGAGTCAAGATTTCCTTGGCAATGATAATTCATTGGCCCTGTTGATATTTTCAGTCCCTATTTCTCCTTTTGATGATTTCTCAAGTATCTCTGTTTTTAGACTCCCTCCTTTTTTCTATTTTCTCTTTCAAATTTATCTTTCACTCATTAGGCACTGTTTTTCTCTGACACCTGGGGAGGAAATGCAACACAGTAATACCTTAATTACATCTGCAGCATTCTGCAGTTTCGACATGTTTCAAACAGAAAGCATCCTTCAGATTCCGGGATGACACAATGGTTCAACTACATACTATATTCCTTACTTTTTCCCCCCTATTTTCTCACTTTTTTAGCGTCTCATCTATTTAGTTTTCTGTCCATAGTGTGGATTGTATCAAACTACCAATTCCCTAAATGGTACGTCTGAAGCTGGGCTACCAGTTGCCCTAAGGGATTTGTTTCTAAGTTGCTGTTTCTAAGCATATGTGATCAGATATCGGATTAATGATACAGGAGAAGGAAACATACGTTGCCTTTGAGTCAGTCTACATTTATTTTTCCCCTTGTATTACAGATGCATTTGGAGAGGGAAAACACAACTACCAGTTGCACTGCCTCTGAACCTGTTGAGAAACTGAAAAGTATGGTCTGAGGGGCTCCAAGTGTAGAACATCCCAGTGAGCAGTCAAAGAGAGAAAAAGTTCAGAATTGGCTTCTTAAAAAGTCTAATTTCAGACTAAAAGCAAAGCTCCTTATTTCCTCTCCTCCCTGAAATCAATGGAAGAATGCACAACAGTCCTCCGATAGTATTGACAGTACTCTGTCAATCAAGCCGTAGCTAATCCCAGTTTGCACTGGGCTCTGACCAAGATATTATGATTGCCTTTGGACTAGAACTGGACTCTACACTTTCTCATTTCAGGCTGGGTTATTGGGTTTTGGGCTTTTTTAGGGCTTGGGGTTTTTTGGCTTGCTGAGCTTTCATAAAACACTTTGGTTTGGTCTTTTGGTTTTTTCTGTTTACTCTTCTCAAGCAGAACACAGATGTTTCCCAGATCTGTCAGTAGTTCTCAGGTTCCTCTTCCACATTGATATCAACCCCATCTCTAATTTTCCCAGGATATCTCAACATCTTTGCATCTAGATAAAAACATTTTTAGCCACAACAAATGACAAAATAGATTGCCTTGGATAGCTGCATCTCGTAAATTCATGGTGCAATCATTTTTTTCTGAGAACAATTGTACAGTTAAAAAAAAAAAAGAAACCACTGGTTTGTGGTAAAGACATGCACAGTGATATGAGTTTTATTCAAATAATGGTGTCAGGATGCAAAGATCAGCCATAGTGATTCATTCTTTCTTTCTTTCTTTCTTTCTTTCTTTCTTTCTTTCTTTCTTTCTTTCTTTCTTTCTTTCTTTCTTTCTTTCTCTCTTTCTTTCTTTCTTTCTTTCTGTCTGTCTGTCTGTCTGTCTGTCTGTCTTTCTGTCTTTATTTCTGTCTTTCTGTCTTTCTGTCTTAGAACTAACATCTCGAAGAAGCACTGAACAGTCACTGTATCAGGGATTTCAAGTTAGCTCTATTAGCATGGATTTATTAGATTGCTGCAGAACAGAAGACATCAGCCTTCATCAAAACAATATCCTGCCTTTTGTCAGCGGTCTCAACAGATGCTTCAGAGGAAGGAAAGATATGCCTTCCAGTGTGTGTGGCAGTGAGACAGCATGTATTAGAGCAGGAGGGAAATTCCAGCAGGAGCACGTGAGGGATGTCGCGAAGGCTGAACAGTGTTTAACCACTCTTACTGCAGCTGTGCTGTGGCTGGTGCGTGTTGAGGCAGCTCAGGCAAGTACAAATTGCCTGTGCCCTGAAAGATGGTTCCATGGGAGAACTGTAGGAAACAGACAGGGATAAGCACATCCTGAGCAGCTGATGGACTTAGCTTGCAGGAGGAGGAAGGGACAGTGATCACATAGAGTATGACACTGAGACAGTGTCAGGCACAGACACCTTTGAACTGTAGAACAGGCACTGCAGAGCAGTGAGAGAGAAACTGGACGGATTTCATGTGAAGTCAGGCCAAATCTGCAAGCAGGAAATGTTCGTTATTTGCTGGCATTATGGTTTCTTGTTAAAAGTGGCAAAAGTAATTAATCCTATTCTCATGGGGAGTGAATGAGTAATGGCAACAAAATACATTTTTGCTTCCTAAAACATAGATTAAAGCCATTGCAGCTGAGGGAACTCACTGTTTTTCTCTCCTCATTCAGTCCTCTCTGTTGAGAAAAGATTACCAAAAGATGGAGAGAGAGCACTTAAATCCTATTGTGGTGTTGTTTAAACATGACCCTTTTCACATTAAGGTGTGAACTCATCACACATAGCTTAGCAACCTTTTCCATTACAGCTGTATTTTTAAAATTACATGTTTATGCCCCAGACTCAGCTACCCTTCATCTCATAGCTATTTCTTCAGACGAGGCTATATATAACTTCCATCTGAAACTGCCCCAGAGCAAGTACGTGGCTGCTTTCTGCTCATATACGTTGGGGCTAGACCCAGTGCATCTCCATAACCTTGAAGAATAGGCACTCCCAGACTTGACCTTTGGACAGTTAAGGGACTGCAGAGGCTGGTACACAGCCCATGTGTTTCTCCTCCAGCCCCGGTGGAGATAGGAGAGCAGGTACTGCAAGCAGGGAGCTCAGAGGAGGAGCTGAGCCGATGGCTACGTGATTTTTCCTCCCTCTTTCAGCTCAGTGAGTCTTGAATTCTTGGCTGCACAAATGGAAGAGATGAGAAAGGAAGGGTGGAGAAGGCCTCTTTCCTTATTACAAGGAATAATTGACAAGTGTGGTAGTTAGGGCAGTCTCCCTTGAGGTGTGTGACATGGGTGGGAACCCACTTTGAATGCCAGCACTGAGCCCAAGCGGGTCCTCTAGCTGTGTGGAAATTACATAGAAGGGACAGCAGTAGCACCACCACAACTCCCAGGCATTTGGTTTCTCTTTGTTTATTTTAAGCATCACTGCAGCTGCATTTTCTGAGGAGCCTGATCCTGTCAGTGTAAGTGCGACTTGAGCACAGGGACTGGGTGACATGAGTTGTTCTGAGAGGCTTGAAGGAATAGTTCTTTCCTGGATTCCTGTCAGATTTAGGCAGGAGTTTGGCACTGAACAGCACAGCTCCAGGCATGTGGCTCAGTTCCAGGCACCTTCTGTAGCATAAATGGAGATGCAAAGGGTCTAAAGCAGTTGAGCACATCCAGGGCAGCGGTGGCTGCATGTGACTGCAGTTTTGGTACCAGACCAGTAGCCATGCAGCTGCAGGACATGCAGCATTGACCCGACTGAAATCACAGGCTTCACATTCATTCACAGAATTTTCAGTTGAGAATGGCATTCTTGGGAACTGCCTGTCCTCTTGTATAAATTTGTCCTGTACTCCCCACTGCTTGTCCTGATTTGTTTGAAGTGTGAATGTCCCAACCAGAATCCAAACCAACTCTGGCCTGTTGGATAATCCCATTGTGCACAAATCCCCACATCTCCCTAATTGCTGCAGAATGCTTTACCCTCAGAACATTTAGCTCCAGCACTGAGTAGTGGGGCTGTGCCTTGCATGAGCTGTCTGGATATTTATGTAGCTTTGTGGGCAGGCTTCCTAGCCCACACTGTTTCATGCAGCTGTGGCTAGACTGTTATTAGTTCCCCAAGCAGCAGGTCTGAAGGCCCCCAAGCTATGAGATGAAGCATAGGCAAATGTTTGTGCATTTATATAACTTCCCTGAGGCCTCCAAAAAGTTCCTCACAGATTTTAGGGCCGTTTAGCCTTCCTAAAGACCAGGCTGTGCCCAGCAGACCATGGCAGTCTCAAATCACTCCCTTCTGAAACAGCAGCTGGTTCTCAATCCATCCACTGTTCCATCTAGAGAGGGAGGCAGCCACTGTGCCATCAGCACACGCATCGTGCATTGCAGGACAGATAGCTCTCCTTATTTCTGTGCTTGCTACCCTGAACTTCACAGTCATTGGGGGGGGCTTCCAGACTGTGCCATCCTTTCTATTTACTTGCTGGTGTGGCAGTTTGTCTAGATCTTTTTTCTAAGCAGTCCTGGAAAAGACTGAAAGGGCTAACATGGGCAAAAGCAGATGGATGTAGAGTTGCAATGAGCACTCTGGGTACGGTGCAGCAGGAGGCTGTTCCTGTTTGGTGTGCATTGCCTGACAGATGTATTGGTTTTCTTTTATCGTGTCAGACAAGGCTGCTCCCATCACCTAGGGTCTGAGTTTTGGAGCAGTGCACGTAAGAAAGGACTACAGACGAGGTGGAGGAAAGATTTGCACTGAGAACCACTGGAGAATTTCATGAGTTGCTTAGAGCTCAGCCCCAGTGCAGAGTGAGGTAGCTGAGAGGAAGCAGGATAGCCAGGTGAACCACAGACAGCCACTTTGCACACACCTCCACCTCACACAAACCTCACAGCTCTTTCAGAAGGTGTTTTGGCCTTGGCTCTTAGCTCTTGCCTCTGCCAAAGCTGTGGTTGATGGACCCTGCTGTGGAAATTCATGCTCCTTGTGGCCTCTCTCTGCTTCTGCAGGGCCCTACCATGGAGCCACGTGCCAGGTAGGACACACAGGGTCTACAATAGCATGTAGGCATGATGCAGAGCAGGAAGGATGGGAGGTGAAGACCATCACCAGTCACATCCTATCTTTGTACTCAGAGGTGGCCAGGAGAGATCTGCTGAGGGGAAATGATCAGTCCTGGATTCACGAAAGCACATTCCCAGGCTGCATTCAGCAGTTGTGGTGGTGGTGAAGAAAGGAAAGAGGTCTCTACTGTGCAGACAGGGCATTGGTTTACTTGAAAAGGAAGAAGGTTTTTATGGGGCTGCTGAAAGAAGCTGGTGTGAGAGTGACTCAGTGTCTTATTGTAGAAAAGTCTGGAAGGCTGCAAGGCTCTGCAGATAGCAGTCTCACAGCGGTGATGTTTGGCAGCTGTTACATCCAGTTACGAAATCGTTGCTAGGGTCAATACCCCTTAATGGCCCTGAGCAGCCTCACCTGGGGCTCCCCACACCTGCCCACAGCTCCATTTAAGCTCAGGGTGGGGTTCTCAGGTCTTTCCTCACCACGGTGTGGGTATGTCCACCTCTGCCACTGCCTCCAGCATGGACCTCAGCTATGCAGGTAATTTGTCTCTGGGGAGGACCCTTAAATGCACATTGTAGTTTGTTTTTAGCCTGGGCTTTGACCCTGTTTCTTTCAGTCAGTATCCTGTGCAGACAACAGCTTCAGCTGACCTCATAAGGAGCACTGAGCCCAGGGACCATTTTCTACTTATATTTTTAAAGAAAATGCTGACTGTGTTGGAGATGTCATGGCTCTTGCTGTCAGGGTGGTATAAATAAATGATGTCTATTGGGCTCAGGCTCTCCAGAGAGTTTGTAGGGACCCTGTTAGGGCACAAGTGAGCACTGTGCTGTGAGCTGCTCGTGTTGGGCTCTTCCTTTAGTTACCAAGAAGAAATGAGTATGGTTTGGGTGTGATTTTAATACCCATTCTAGGAGAAGCAAAACTTTGCTATTATAAGTGCTTACTTTTCTTTGGTGACTAGAGGGAAGTCACGATGACTAATTAGTATCTAAAATTATGCAAGTCATGTCCCAAGCCTGGTGTCTGGAGCTACAAGAAGGTTGAGATCAGACATGTCTGCAGTGTTCAGACAGAAGTACAAGAAACTACAGGACGTCATTTGGGGATTTAAGCTCCTAATTTTCACTTAGGTGAGCTGCCAAACCCTTTTTGGATCTAGCTTGGCACACCTGGCATAAAGGTCAAAGTAAGAGCAGGGCCCCCTTCTTTTTCAATATAGTACCTTTCCAGCTGCTGGACTGCTTTTTCTTCCTTTCAACTATGAAACTCCTGGTAATGAGGCTGTGTACTTCCCCTTCTTCCCTGTCAGCATCTGTAACCCATTTCTTGCTCTCTGGCAGATGTGGCTGTGGAGTTCATTTCAATTTCAGACAATTGTATTTACAGGGTTTTGTAACTGTGACTTATTAGGTTCTTGGGCTTGCTTGCTATTTTAAGCTTATTTTTCAGCTTCAAGCTCTAGTTAAATGGACTTTCCCTTGCTGAAAATGTGTCTTCAGAGCAGGAAGAAACTTGACTTTGTGAAGATTTATGTTCCTTTTTACCTAATTATGTGGCTATTAGTAACAATAAGCTTCAGTTCCACTTCAGACAGTAAGGTTTCTCTAAGTGGTTATTAGTCCAAGGCTATAAGGTATCTACTTCCAAGTCACAATGAAATGAAGGAATTTATAAGTATAAAACATTGAAAATATGTTACTAAAGTCTGGACCCTGTCTTGAATTGTTTGTGCAGAAGTCTAAGGATGTGGAGTTGGAAATATGCACGTTGTATACAACATACAGTGCCCTGTACTTGGCACTGGTGAGCTGCACCTCAAATATTGTGTTCAGTTTTGGACTCCTCACTACAGGAAGGACACTAAGGTGCTGCAGCATGTCCAGAGAAGGGTGGCGAAGCTGATGAAGGGTCTGGAACTCAAGTCTGATGCAGCTGAGGGAAAGGGGGTTGTTTTGTCTGGAGAAGAGGAGGCTGCAGGAAGACCTTGTTGCTCTCTACAACTCCCTGAAATGAGGGTGTAGTGAGGAGGGGTTAGTCTGTTTTTCCAGGGTAACAGTGATAGGACGAGGGGTAATGGCCTCAAGTTGTGCCAGGGGAGGTTTAGATTGGATATTAAGAAACATTTCTTCACTGAAAGGGTTCCCCAGGCTGCCCAGGGCAGTGGTGGAGTCCCCATCCCTGGAGGGATTTCAGAGCCGTGCAGATGTGGTGTTGAGGGACATGGGGCAGTGGTGACTTGGCAGTGTCAGGTTAATAGCTGGACTTGATTATCTTAGAGGTCTTTTCCAACCAAAAACATTCTATGTGGAGCAATATAAGAGAATGTTAATTTCTAAAAAACACTTAAGGTAATTTAAAATGAGCTTTAAAAGTTTTCTGGCTGAACTGAAAACAAGAGTGAAAAAATTTCTATAGCTGTGTAGGCGTAGGGAAAGCAGATTATTTCACTGCTATTGGAAAAATACAAAATGAGAAAAAGGTGTCTCTCTGAAACAAAGACCCTTACAAAATTTTGACAGGAAGCAGTTGAACCACTTTTGGTCTAACAGACATTTCCATCTAACAAAAGTTTATTTTAGCAGTAAATACGTGCCTAAAGGTTTTAAGCAAAGATTCACCTCAGCAAGCAATCCATATCCCTGTTGCTTCATTCCTCCCTTATTTCTTGATCTGTGCAGCTGCTGGTGTTTTTCCTTTAATTAAAAATATAGCTAGATGGGCACCAATAAGATCTCCTCTATTGCTGGTGCAGCACAGGGCACCCATGCTGCCCGTGCCCCCCATCCCTGGGGGCACCTTACAGAAAATGGCAGCCAAGGAGGGCTGGTGGTGCTGCCAGCTGCAGGGACAGAGGAAATGGCAGCAGTGGGGCTGCCTCCAGCATCAAGAGAGAGTTGCCATCTGCTTTCCGTGCACATCCAGGAGCAGGGCACCATCCTTGGAGGGTTTGCCCTCAGGACCTCGAGGCTTTGCAGGGCGTGTGAGGGAACCCACAGGTTGTTGCCTCACAGGGTAGGTGCTGTGGCAAGCACTCATTCTTCATCAGATATCCTCATTAGGGGGGTTCCACTGGCATCATTTTTTCTTTGGTGTGCATTTTTCTCCTGTGTAGGATGGAACAAAAGAATCGGTAACAGGAAAGCGCAGAGCTGTGTCCCTCACACTGCCTGAGGCACAGGGCAGGTGAGCAGGCACCTGGCCCCTGCTGGCCACACTTCCCTGCAGGTGCTGTAAGCACCAGCGTGGAACGCGTGTTAGCTTCACGCTACCGTGAGCTGGCAGTGAACCTGCTCCCCTGAGGTGGGACAAGGGCCTGGCAGCCATTTGGCAGTGCCAGCTTGGCAGAGCTGGGTGCTGGAGGGGAAGCAGCCGGGTGTCTGGCGAGGGCTGCTGGTGGTTCTGCCTGCTGGCACCTCCTACTCTGCACCTACCCCCTACTGGCACTGGTTTCTGAAGGAAGGTGCCCGTTTCTGTTAACTGAACCTAGAAACACTTCTGGCTTTCATCTGTCCGCACAGTGTTACAGCTCTGTGCATTGCTGCTGCCCTCTGTGCAGCTCTCCTGACAGTAGAGATGTCCTGCTTCTCTGCTTTACTCCTGTCATGCTCACCTGGCTTTTTCCCCTCTCTTTCCCCCTTCACTCCATGTAAAATCCACTCTATCTTCTGATTTCTCTCACCAGTACCCTTATGTCCTTGTCCTCCTCAGTTCTGGAGACCATTTTCTTATGCAACCAAATCACCCTCTTTATCTTTACATTTCCCATGCTTGTTTCCACTGCCATTTCTGCCAACTTGGCTCACAATTAATTTCCTGCTTCATTTTCTTTGCCTCTCTACATTTGCCTTTCCTGTGTCTGAAATCACTACTCTGTCTCTAGAAAAGTCTTCATCCCTCACAGCTGCCTCAGATGTCAGTCCTCCAGGCACTGCTCCTGCCTTTGACAGTGTTCGTTTTCACCTCCCTTGCTTCACTTCCCACTCCACCTTCACACACCTCTGTGCACCCCACGCCCTTTCTCCTCTTCTCCACCCCTTGGTTGTTGATGGGGATCTTCACTCAGCGTTTCCTCATCAGCCAACTTCTCCAATGTCATCTCATGTTTCTTTGTCTTCTCTTTGCAGTCTCCTCCTGCCCTCCATGACCTCAATGATTCATCTTGCACTGTTGCTTCTTCCTTATGTTACATGGTCAAGCTTGACAACTCCAGGCTTTGCCTTTCCTCCCATACCCTTTTGCTAGGTACATGTATACCTGGCAAGGATGCCATTGCCTTCTTCCAATGCGCGTGTGATTTCTTTCTTAGAAATTGTGGTGTTGTACTTAGCAGTTCTCCTCCTCTGAGTTAATCAAATCTAAATTCCACAGTTCTGTCTTCTCTTGGCCTGAACTCCATAGTCTCCTGGTTTTCCTGATATGTCTCTGGTCCTTTTTTTCAGAATATATCTTCCTCCCTGATTTTATTTTTTTTTTGGTTTTCATAGATGACTCAGTACTTCATTCTCTTCTATTCTCCCTCTGTGCCTCAACTCTGGATAATCTCACAAGTAGGAAATCTTTGCCTGTGTTGTGCAATGTACAGAGTGAACCCCTCTGGTGCTTCTGGCCTGCCTCACTTTGTCCAAGTTACAACCTCAGGACAGCCAGGGTGGTCCTTACTCTACCTTTCCAAACCCACCACTGCATCCTTTTTAATCCTAGGAGATAGCACAGAAATTATATCTGTTTTCTGATGTTGTTATAGCTGTCACATCACTTAGCAAACTGAACTGGAAATTCATGACTCAACACCCTAATGTGTGTGGAAAACAGTAAACAATGGCCATCTATTCATTAGGATTTTCATATGCTTCAGCTTTTTTCTGTTGGGCTGTTTAAGGAATGGATTTTTGATTTCTGATGTTTAGCTCCTGCTTCCCTGAGGAGAGCCATGCCAGCTGATCTTGTCTCTTAAATTTCCAGTAAACTGCAAAAGCACTTGAGCATGTGCATGAGTAGAGCAATAGGATGGAAGCGAGCTGGGTCAGTTCCCCATGGTTGTGTCTGTTCTTCATTAGAAAAGGAAAAAGAAAAATCTGCCACCTGGCAGAGTGACATTATTGTGGGTCCAAGCAAAGCACAGTGCTTTCAATTTGAAACTAAACTTCTTAAGAGGTGTGAAAGTGGGGAGCAAAAAGACCTTTGTTCTTGTAAGCCTCAAAGGAGAAATAACCTGGCTCAGAACAGGTGGTTCTTTTATTTTGTTTTAACCACTTCATCTGTGCATGCTTTGAAGGTCAGCCAGTTTCACATCACTTTTTCATGGGAAGCTGAGGGTCTTTCAGATTATCTCTGCTAGAAATATTCCTGATAAACTATGCAGTTCTGAAGACATCGGTAGTTTGGCCTTCTTGGGTAACAGTTACTCTGATGTCCATCTTGTTGCAATAAGCCTTTTACAATTGTTGGAAAAATCTCCTCGAATGACCAAATTTTCTTTGATGGCAATGACACTGAATCAGGAGATTAATGAGGAAAGTCACCAAAATGTGTATTTGGTACCTCTGTTTCAAGGAATAGCCTCACACTACTGATTCACAGCCTTTCTATATAGGAGCTGTGGCTCTGCCACCACAACACTAAGGGGTGTTACTGCCAAAGGGTCACTCTGAACTGCAGGTTTGAGAGAAATCTGATAATCCATGAGCAATTTCTCATAGCAAGAATGGAAGATGGTGGCAGTGAGAAGGCTAGAAAATGGGCACAGCTGGGGTTTGTCCCCTGCCTGAGCCATGTTCCAGGTCTGAACCAGGATGGGGAAGGCAGCAGAGGACAAGCTTGTGTGAGGAGCTGGTTGAATAGTTTGATTTAGACTAGCTCTGGTTTTGTGTGGTTTTTTCCTCCTACTCTTACCATCCTTTTAATTATCTTGGTACATATTCAGGGGAGCGTTTTGTTGCATGCTGGTAAGTACACTGAAGAAGTCTATGCAGCGTTGTCAGAAAGAAACCTTATTTCTACAGTGGTATTTTAGAGATTATTCGGTAAAATGAACTGAGCTGCTCGGAGCAGGAAATCGGAACCAAATCCTAATGTCTAAGAGTATCTTATAGGATAGCATGAAGATCTTACAAAGCAGAGATGTTCTCACACATACAGTGAGCTGCTTGGGTCAGTGCCTTCTCTTGTGTTTTTCTTTCTGAACGCATGATGGCAGTACATCCTTTGAGCTCTAGTTACACTATTTAATTTTAAAAACAACTGAATGCAAATTTCTAATCCTTTTCTTTACAGTTGCTTGTAAGAAAGGAAACAAATATTTATTCCTCCATGCCTAAATATCTCATCTTCATTTCCTTTATAAGAATGCAATCCATTCCTTATTCTTTCCCTTTAATTCAGTTCTGCCCTTACTCCTCATATCACTGATTTTTTTCTCCTGGTGCTGTGTCCTGTTGCTTTGAATCACAACAGATCTTCTGTAAGATGATGCTTACCTTGCGTCGATGACACAGGTTTGGGGATTTTGGTGATGGGTCAACCTGTACTGGGGACAGTGCAATGGGAAAAGCAATTTCTGGCACTGGAGTAACAAACATTTCCTTAAGGGAATCTGTCAAAGGTGCAATAAAGAAGGCAGCTCAGAGGAAGCAGGCCCTCAGAAGCAGTTGTAGGGGAAGAAATTATTGCTATAAATATAAGGCATGAGGAGTTGGTGTGTCTCAGGCTACCTTGGATAAGAAGCTTTTACATGAGCTGCTTTTGAAGGGTCCTTATGAATTTATTTTTTTCCTTATCTTTCTTCTACTTACAGGATTTATGTGGGTAGCAATAATGTTTTTCCTGCAGAGATACCCTCAATTTCCTCTGTCAGTAGATGAATTTATGGAAGGCAGCTCTTATGTATTTTACCAGCTCCTGTTAGCTTCTAATTGGACCTTTCTTTTGTGTCCCACGGCTGCCCTCTGGTGTTGCTTGGGCTGTGTAATCGGACTGGCCCATTATCAGGTTTCAGCTTGTCATTAAGCAGATTTGCATACAGACTTTATAGCCTTGAGTTACTGTGTGCTTTGTTTCTTGTTGCTTATCTTTTGCCATTACTGCTCTTTGAGGGTACAGTCTAGCACCAGACTTACATTAACAGCCTCTGATACAGACACCATTTTGGTATAACAGAGGGGTTTTTTTCATTTCTTGGTACTAGCAATGATGTGTTTATTCTTCCTGAGTTCTTACACTAGCACACAGCCATTTCTGTAGAACAAGACAGGATGAGCTGGTAGCATGGACCCTTTTGGGGCTGGGGAGCTTTGGTGTAGGGGTTGATGACATCAGTGATGCTGGACCTAGGAATATACCCTTTCCTTTGTAGTGCCTATGAGAGACGGTTTCATCATGTGATAGACGGGGGGGCTATAAAAAGGTGACTGATGCTGGTTTAATTTATGTTCCCATTTCATGCTTTGTGTTCTGAGTTTTTCTTTCCTGTAAGGAAAAAGTTTTTCCATAGGAGGGTGGTGGATCACTAGAATAGGTTGCCCAGGGAGGTAGTGGAGGCCCCACCCCTGGAGACATTCAAGTCAGGCTTGATGGGGCTCTGAGCAACCTGATCTAGTAAAGATGTCCCTGCTCACTGCAGGGGGGTTGGACTAGATGACCCTTGAGAGTCCCTTCCAACCCAATACATTATATGATTCTGCCTCATTGTCTGCTCTCTAGTTAGCTCTGTCCTTCCCTCTAGTTCTTACAAGTTTCCTTCTGATTTACCTATTTCCTGAAGCTCATCTTGCCCCTTCACATCTTTCTCCCAGTTGTCTGCACTTTTTCCCCTCTGTTGTTCCTTGAAACCTCTATTCCTTTGGGGACATAAGACAACTTTGAGTTCTACCCTTCTGCAATTTTTTTTCAGGGTCCCCCTCCAGACGACAGGCAGAAAAAAATGTTGATCATCATACATGATGCTATCTCATCAGTCCTGCCCACAGATACCAGCCAGCATCATCTCCTTGATTACATCTCACTTCTCACTGAGCGTTGTGCCTTTGGATCAGAGGTAAGGAGTCAATTCCCAGCTGCTGACTATGTAAAGCACCCCTTAGGATATACTGTGTTGTTCATGAAAGCTGGAAGGAAAAGATGTTTCATGTTCTAGAGTCTTTGAGATGGGATACTGTGTATTTCTGTTTGTCATAGTGCCTAACTGGGGAAGGCATATGGGAGTACGCTTAGAAATGGCCCTGGGCCCTGTACCAGCCAGGTATCCTAACCTCAGCTCTCACTTGAAATATGCACCAGAGCTTCAAAGACCAAAGAAATACTGATGCTGCCTATAAACTAAATTTTCGGTATTTTGAAATAATCACACAGCTGTTGTCTCAAGAAATCAAATGTGTCAGCAGTGGTTTTGTGTCATGTGGCCAGGCACATTGATGGCCATGGTAGGATGACTGGCCATTTGTGATGAAGCCCAGCACACTTGGATATTCACAGCCAAGTTATGCCCAGTTGCCTCTTTTCCCACTGCTAGATTTGACTTAACTGTTGAGTTTTGGAGGGGAAGAACAATGCTGTCAGCATTCAGCTCTGAAGGTGGAGGCCACAGAAGCACTTATGCATAAAGCCCCAGTGCTGGTACAGGCAGTGGTTTGCTGCTTCAGGTGTCCAAACTGCAGGAGTTTGCAGACTCTGGATGTTATGCCTTGTTTTGTTGGTTTGACTGTACAATTCAGTGTCTGGGTTTTTTGTTGTTGTTGGATTATTTTTTTTTTTAAGGAAAAACTGTCTCATTTCCATGGTTAGGGAAAAGCACCCTATACAAACAGCTCCAATTCTGATACAGAAATACAGTATGTGGGGAACAGGCACCTCAGCATGACCCCTGAGCTAGGGGTCACTTCTTTCAAGTGTGTAGCAGCTCAGCAAAGAGCTCCCTAAGGCTGACTTTTTTCCATCTGGTTTTGGGGGATGGCTTCGGGAAGCTCTGCACAGAGGTCTCTGAAGGTTGTGTCAGGGATCTGCATCAGTCCTACCTGGGCTAGAGCTCTGCCTGAGCTGAAGCCACTGGAGGGGGTGTGCTTGTTCAGAAACAAACAAATGAAGGTGGGCAGCATGTTGGGCACGTTTTCTTCTTTTCTATTTATTTCTAAATAAACAGTATAAATGGCAGTACTTCAGCTAATGGAGAAAATCTAGGCTGTTTAAAAGGAGATTAGCTTCTGTGTCAGCAATCTGTCCTGCCTTTTCCTCTGTCGATCAGTGTGATTGTAAAAGATAACTGCTTCAACATTAGGGGACTACAGCAGAGAAAACTAACTAAAAATGTTTGTGTGATTCTCCAAAGTATACACCACTGAAAATAAAGCCTCCTTTGCTATCTTGCTCTACACCTTCACCAGAAAGGAAACAGTGTTTTAGGTGTGGATATATAAGCCATGCACTGAGAGCAGACCAAGAATCTGCAAATCCTAATAAAGGATTTTCACATTGGAGGAGTTTTTATCTTTAAATAGATCAAGCTTAAAAATAAGCCCAGTTCTTGTGTGTTTTACATCAGATTTCCTGTAGAAATAATAGTAATAAGGTATTTAAATAATGACCTTTCCCCTTTGCCAGCTTTCCCTGCTGTCCTGAAGCTAGCTTAGAAAGAGTTGCTATGGAAATTCAAACTCGCCAGGCCACATGCATAGGATTAGAGTTTGACTATGAATCAAGAAACAAAAGGAACTGGATAAAAGTCTTTTTTTTCTGAATACACATCTTCAGCAGTGATCACTTGTAATCAAAATTCCTTCCCTGATTTCCTGCTGGAGACGCAACACTGCAAGCCTGGCTGCAGTACAAGAGGAACTAACATGAACCTATTTTTCATCACTATGGTGCTAGGAATAAATAGCCTTTTTTTAGGAAGGTCTTCAAAATACCACTGGAGCTTGCTAGCTAATACACAATCATTTGACTTCTGAATTATTGGTATCCCTTTGTATTTCAATTTATCCTGTGTTTCCTTAGTTAAAAGTGTTTTCCATATGGGGATGGAGCTTCCTTCCTCACTTTCTTGTCATGTTCCCAGTGTGAACAGAAGAGTATGACTCAGAAACCTGCTACCTAACACCAGCTTTTTTTTCCTGAGAAACTAAGTGGCATCCTGACAATCTCTCTGATCACTTGTTTCAAGCCAATTGCTTCCTGTGATCTGAAATTGTGTGAAATGCTGTGACACTGAGCTTTGTCATTACAAAAATGTTTGGGGAGATGAAGGTTTTTGGAATAACTCTTATGCTTAGCCCTGTGAAGTAACTGAGGTGGGAGGACTTTTTCCATAGTGTGAGGTTGCGGTCTGATTGTGTGAAGTAAGATGTGACCTTGAGCTGTACATCTGACTTGATTTGATAAGCACCTCCTAGTTCTGACTTGGAAAGTGTTACAAAGCTGAGAGGTGCAGCTTTCATCAACTCTGTAAGGTGCCTATAGGCTTCTCGCAGAGCCCTGGGCTCTGCATGTGGGGCCAAGCACATTAAAAATTAGTTGGTTGAATTCTTCCTGTGAACTTGTCCTTTAATGTATCTCGGGAACTTTGATGTGTCTCAGCCCATCCAGTGCAATGTCAATGATACAGACAGACAACAGGCCCCATCTCTGGTCTTCATCCAGAGCAGTCACACATAGGCTATTGGAAAAAGAAAGAAAATAAGGAGGGGAAAAAAGTAAAAATATGCTTGATATGTTTTCATGAGAGAGCACTGGAATATGCTCTTTCACTTTAAACTCTGCAAGAAAAGGAAGTAAATTTGATCTCTGCTCCTTGCCTAGAGCCCTTTAAGTTTCTTTCTATAGCAGTCAAGTGAGACAAAGCCAGTAAAAATATATCCTGTTCTAGCCATTGGTCTCACCCTGCTCCAGCTGCAACTGTCTGTTTAGCCTTACCAGATGAAATTTTACTGCTGGAGCTTGGGCTATGGAACTGAGCAGCTTTTATGAAGAACTGCTTTAAATCTCCTGTGTTACCCATCTCCCCCTGGTGAAATATTTAGCAGAAGAGCAAAGGAAAGAGCAGTCCAGGAGAGAGGTGTGAAAACACTACCAGCAACAGCTGCTGAAAAAGTCACTGTTTGCTCACAGAGCCTGGTGTGTTGTGTGCTTAGATTTCCTGTTTGAAGCACAAAGATGACTGTGGTGTTGATCACTGTTACCAGATAAAGAGCATTTTTAATGGTGAGACAGCATAACTAAGAAACATTGCAGGAATCAAGGCAATTGTACTGTTTGTACATAAACTGCTGCTTCTGTCGTGGAAATGACATAAGACAAGTCATTCTTGAACTGAAGGGTAATTCCAGCTCTAGCTGTTAACTCTGCACACCACAAATTTCTTTGCATGATCAGGAACTTGTTCTGTACAGCTGCTATATAGATTTACTTGTAGCATTTCCTTTTTTACTGAGAAATCCTTTGTACCATGATTCTTCAGTATGTACTTTCCTGTAAGTGCTCCCCATGATGGTGTCTACACTACAGCATGTTTTCCCAGTGCTGGGACCGTGCATTCAGCTCTCTGAAATCCCTGGCAATTCTAATCTACAGCTCAAGAGCCTTGGCACCCATTTCTCACAAAGACTCTTGGTATCCTACACCTCTGTGAACGCCTCAGATACTTATGAGCCCTAATCAGGCAAAGATAAATATCTGCTGCAGAGTTTCTGCAGATGCTTCTTTATTTAAACCATACTTTATGAAGGGAAGGAAAGGACACGTGCAGAGGAAGGAGATGTTTCATAGCATCACTTACTCTGAAGTGACTCTGATGCCAGGAAAATGTGCACATCACTTGTAATTCTTTGTCTCATTTGTTCTTCCTTCCTATTCCCCCCTCAAAAAAAACCACCACCAACAGGAATTCCTTGCTTCCTTACTTGCTAATTAAATCTCTGTCTACAATAAGCCAAGGTGGTCTATCAGTGAGGCAGTATGTGGTCAAACGATGGCTGGAACCACTCAGCAGGAAATTTGGTAGGAAAATACGACTTCAGCAGCTTAGGAGGCTTTATTTTAAGGGCTCGTGAGCTTGTTTAACTCTCAGATGTGAACTGCCAAATTTCTATTGTCAGATGGCTCCTGTCCCACCAGGCTGAGTCAAACTGGTGACTCACAGGCAAAGAAGAACCTCTTTGTCAGTGGGGTGTGATTTTTCTTCCCTCCCCCAGTCTAAGATGTTGAAGATGATAAAACCTCCAGTCTAAGATGATAAAACTTGCTTGCAAAACTAGTTTCCAGCTAGTTCTGGTTAAAAGAAATCCTGTTTGTAATAAAAAAATCACATTGCAAAACTGTTTGAAAAGCACCTGACATACTGAAGTTGGGTGCTTTTGCAGTTGGCGTGGGCTCTCTCTGCTCGTGCTCTGGGCTGGCCAGGTGCAAACCAAGCTGCGAACAGAAACAACAGGGCCACGTTAGCTCAGTGTTGTTCCTTGGCCAGCAACCCCTGCCGAGAGCCGGGATTTATTAAATGTGGAGCACGGTGCTGTACTGAGGCAGGGACAGGGATTTCAGGTGTGAGCAGGCTGGCATCTAGCCAGCTTGGCAAGTGGTTCATCCATTTCATATCCTGCGGAAGATGCAAGCCCATATGTTATTTGGGGAAATTTGTGTTCTAATTCCAGCGCACAGCCTCTCTCCCTCTTTCCTCTCCCTTAGCCTTTGTCCTCCCAAATACTTACCCTCTTCTGTAGTACAAGCTACTCTTAGAATTCACTAAATTAGCTCATCAAGTTATATACATGTGGGATTACCTTGAACTCCTTACTGCACTCGCTGCTTACCCTTCTGGCTCTCTAAAGCTTTGTGTGTAGCTTGACACTGGCTGGGATGCAGCGAGGACATGCTTTCAGGCCATCTCGCATAGAGATGAGAAAACCTTACGGCATTTCTGGTGGTTTTGTCTTACTATGTGCTCTGAAGCAGGTCAGGGTCTGGTGCCTTGCAGGAAAAGAGCAGCCGAGCAGTGTGGGGTGTGCATCACTTTGAGCACTCCCATATCTTACAGCCAGGTGTGCAGTAATACCTGGGTCAGTCTGTGTGTAGCAGAGCTGGAAGGCAGCAAGCCTGACTGTGGGGTTTTAAGGTTGTTTCTTCAGGCCTACAGCACCTTGCAAAGATCTTGTGTATTCGCTCAAAAGTAATTTAGAAGGAACCAGAGTTGTGACCTTTTTTTTTTTAATCACAGCCCCCAAGAGGTGTTTGGATCTAATGGCTTGCTGCCTTGCCTGGTGGGCATGTTGTTCAGTGTGCTGGTTCCACTACACGTGAGCTTTCTACTATGCATTAGTGTGTCCTAGGCATTGCTGTCTGGCAGCTGTTCAGGCACCAAGGACACAAACTGGTTTTGCCAATGTTGAATTATGTTTGAGAGTGCCCCTTAAAAGGAGTAACAAGTCTCTCTAATACAGCAGCTTGTTCTCTAGGTCTCGCCAATGTGGATGAAGATGGATGGCCTCAGCCACAATTCAAAACTTAGTAGCCTACTAGAGCGTGACACTTACTTATGCTTATAGCAGGCTTACATTGGTTTAACTTTCATACTTACATACTGAAGAATCTGTTATGAGTTCATAGTTTGGTAACTATGTGAGTTTTTGTACTGTTTATTTTACTTTTCAAGAACTTTACTCATTATGAGTTTCTTACTGTAGCATGTCCTTGAGCCCTTCACTGAAAAGTTAGATCGCACAAAGTCTGAGGTTTTGATGTTGGACTAATCCACGTGTGGTTTTTTTAAAAACCCTTAAATAGCTAAAATATCCAGTTTTTACATCAGTCAGTCTGGCTCAAGGCCATGTCAGTCTGTCACATACAAGGATTCCTCAGTAACTCAGACAATTTTTCTTACTGTTTGACAGTGGTTATCGTGATTTCTTTATTTTTTTTCCACACACACACACCCCCCCTTTGGCCTTGTGACTGATCCACACACTCAAATTGTCCTGCTTTGTCTAACAGGAATAAAGTGATAACTGTCCCTCCTCAGCTGCAGGCTTCCTGATTAACTGCAAAGGATGCTTTTAACAGGGTTTTTTTTTCAAGGGCGTGTTGCTATATCAGCAGAAGGTACTCTGATGTTATGAGAGCTGGAGTGCAAACCCAAGCAGGTTAAGATAACTAAATAAAAATGGAGTATGAGTCAGGCTTTCAAAATAAGGAGGGTGATTGTTTGTTGAGGTTGTATGTAGTCAGCTAGGTTATGCACTGTAAATGTGTGCAATGGGTTCATTTCTATATTGAACAGTGAAATAGTGTTTGAATCACCTTTGATAATCATGATCTGAACTACAGGTATGCTACCTTTGTGCTGACTTCTAAGGATGAGATGCCTTTGAGCTGCCAGTCTTATCAGCTAGGGAGTTTAAATGTTCAGGTGTTGTATTTAAGACTTCATTACACACCTACCCTTCATTCTGAGAGCAGGGCTCTGTGATGCACTGACCTGAGCTGCAAAGTTGGCATCAAAAATTCCCGTTGTCCTACCTTCATGGATGGCCTTTGCCCAGTTGTGCCAGAAAAACTGCTAATGGGATAGAGCTGTTAACAGGAACTTGGTTAAATTATTAGGGTGAGGACACAAACTTTGTGCAATGGCTGAGTTTGAAATTCATGTGTAACATCCGAAATGCCAAGTCTAGAAAGACATTCTCTTTTTCTCTTAAACAAGATACCTGCCCTCTCACTTTCTTTTTGGGTTAAGTGCACTGTAACAGGAAAACTCCTGCCAGCAAGGCATAAGAAGTAGTGAAAGAGGGACTGCAGAAGTGCATGCTGAAGGGGAGGGTGGCTGTGGGAAGCACAAGCAGGGACAGAAGGTGTTTTGGCAGCCCAGGCTCTGTCTCTGTCATTCTGTGCAGGAAAGAGATGGGAACTTGGGGAAACAAATGTATTAAAACAGGTTCAGTGGCAACTGCTTTGGTCTTACCTGTCTGCTGTGGACTTAGGATGCTAACTCTCAGAAGTGATATACTGAATGAGTTTCAAGCAGGTATTCTGTGCCTGCAGAAATGATTGAGGTTAATGAGGCTTTGCCTCAGAAAAAGCTGGGAGAATTTGTATAAAGCAAGAAAAAGGAGTGGCCAGTTTCCCATGCTTATGGTTTCCAGGAAATACTCTATATGTATTGTCCTGCATGTACTCAGACTTTGAGGCCTACAGAAAAACCTAAATTTAAATATTATTCCATCTAATGTGTGTATTTATGGTAGTCAGAATAAATGAGCGGACTCGCTCATACTGGTTTTCTGAACAAAACTTTCCTTTTTCTTTATACCCACATATGCATACAGATACATAAAAGGGCAAACAGTGCCAAACACGTACGTTGTGAAGTTCTGTACAATATTTGCACTGGTCAAAATGCCCCAGGCAAGGAAAAGGCAGCGCAGGGTGTTCTTAGGCACTGGACAGTTAAGTATTCTGGGAAAACATATACAGAGTGATCCTATAGAGAAACCACCTGACTTCTTGCTTGTCCCAATGTTTTAGGTGTGCAAGTGTCCTGTTGGTTTTGCATGGAAGCTAAATTTAATAATTAAAACCAAGAACAGCCAGTAGTGGTAAACATTTTTAAGTGAAGTGACATTTTTCAGAGCAAAAACAGGAATAGTGCTATGCTTTGCTTTACTGTGAAATGTGCCCATTATATAGAGGTTAAAATCACTGTCTTTAAATGATAAGCTTAAGACTGCATATTTTCTGCCCTCTCTTTCCAGCACCCCAGAAGACTCCAAAGTGCCATCAGCCCTTTTCCCTGTAGGGAGCCCCAACAGGCACAGCCCTTTGCACATGTCCATGCCTGCTCTGTCTACAGCTCTGCCTGGCAATCTTTCTTACTGCTGCTGGTGCAAACTCACTGTTTCATATCTACAGACAAAAAGCACAGCAAGGAGCAGAATGAACCCTTACTAATATACCCAAATGGTGTCAGAACAAACATGAAAGGGAGAAGATTCCAGCAGCTGGAATTAGTACCTAGAGAAAAATATCTTTGACCACTGCTGTGGGAAGTAAAAAAAGTGTTTTGAGTAGATCATCCCAATTTTCTCCAATTTTTTAGGCTCTTTAAGAGCATCATCTTGAATCCCACAAACTTAATTTTCTCAACAAGACATTTCCATAGCACAGTGTCTTGGGGGTGATTTGAGTTATTGCCCTTAGGAGTGTGTCAGAGAGCAAATGCACAGCTCTCACCCAGACAGGACTCTCAGGGGTAAGCTTGAGGTCAGCATTCGGAAGTTAAAACTACAGCTTTTCTGGCACTGGTGGTGAAAACAGGACTTGGACTTCTAATCTTATGAGGAATAGCTCTGCCTCTTTCTTAATTTAATGCTGAGCAACATAATCTGCTTACTGAAATTAGGACTGTTTTGTTTCTGTTCTTAAATCCTACCCAAAGAACCATTTGCAGTACAACCTTTTGGACACAGCAAAGCTTTGGGGTTATCCTGTGCTTAGGGTTACGTCTGCTCAGCAGATGCAGTGTGACCCAGCCTGGCTTTTGGTGCCCCACAGCAGCAGAGAAGCACAGGGTGGATCTCCCCACCCTTTTGCAGGACAGTCACCTTTGTGCAGATGGTAGCTCAGAGGTGGGGACACTCGGGAGCCTGGCAGTGGAGCTCCTGGCATGCACTGCTCTGCCTGTGCTGCTGGGCTTTTGCAGCCTGGGTGAATTATAATGGACTTGCACGTGCAGCACTGGAACTTTTCATCCTTCTTACACAACTCTTACACATGACTTGTGCTGCCTCTTTGCCCTTGCATTTCATAGACATGAGCCTAGGTAGTTTGCACTGATTCTACAAAGTTGGTGAAGACTGATGCTGTCCCATGAACACTTGGCACCTTTCATCTGATGTAGAGCCTGTTATGTTTCTAAGAAAAGCCTCCTGAAAGAGAAGGGGCTTTCATGGTGACTGTAATCCAAGGCCCTGCTTCGTCCTGTCGTGACATCTACCATGAAAACTCAGACTAGCATGGCATTTTGAGTAGGTGTGCATATACAAGGTGAGTTTGGGCAGAGAGGTTTTCACATGGCTTTTCTCAGGGCATTCCAGCAGGGCAATAAGTTGCAAGCTTGTGGTGAGCTTATAGTGAATGAATCACAGAGAACTGGAGAATAGGAAAAGTGAGCTGGCTGGGAGCAATGAAATCTTTGATTAATGTTGTATGGTTAGCATCTGAGAGGACTGCTGGGCCCTGTCTCAGCTTCAGCTAGATAAAGGCATCAGCTTCTAATTAATTTGATTTTTACTTTTAAACTCATAGTTCTGGTGTGTGGTTGCTGACAGTTGCCCTTTGTCAGATGGGGAGGAGGAACACTCAGCTGCACGTCAGCCAGAAAAACTGTGAATCCACTTTTTTCACTATCGTTCCTTCCAGCTTGGCTTTACCAACATCTGAAAAATTACTTTTCCTCTTGCTGAATGCATAATTGGTTATTTATACACAAACCGTAAAGCTTTTACTTCTTGGTATACCTGACCTAGAAAACAGATTAGTCAAGAACTATCCTACCAGATGTGAGTGTCAGTCAACATATGATCTCCATATAATTTATAAGGTATTAAATTACAAAATAATGAATCTTTTCAGTTAGCATTTTGGCACATGATGATAGTATTACATTTTATGTGAGAATATCAACCACAGCTCTTGCCCCATAAAACTGCAAACAGAAATTTGTAAGCATTGGCACTAGTTTCGCTTAGAAAAAGACACCCATTATGCTCAGATTACAGTTAAGCTATGTATGTAGAGCCTGGAGGTTGTCCAGTCACACGCAGTTCTTTCCCCACTCTCTTTTAACATTTCCTTAAGAAGGCTAGACAGTGGTTTCTAGGTTAGATTTTTTTATTTTTTTTTTCCCCTTGGATTTAACTGGAGGAAGGTCTGCTGAGCGCAGAGCAGAAGGTCTTCTAGGACTCTTGCAAACAAGATATTCCTCTGCTGTCAGCTCTGAGGTGCTGGGCCAAATTCTGCTTGTGCTTACCCCGGAGCAACTGAGCAGTCACCACTTGTGAGAACAGCCCTGTCCCACGTAGCTCCTAAATTCCACATAACTCGGGAATCTCATCTTTCTGCTTCTTGCTTGCAAGTAGAAAGAAGCAGCTTTGAAAAATTTACAAGCTGACAGTTCAAAGGTTGGCCACTGACAGCAAGCTGGCATGTAAACAAATTTCTTGTCTCTTTTGTGAAACTGAAATAATAATGGGGGTTTTGCCTCTGAGGAGAGTACTTACTCATGTACCATATATTTTTCTTGCAAATAGGAAAAGAACTTGAAATGTACCCTCAGCTTTTTAATGAATCTTCCCACTTTCATTCCTTCTTTCTCCCATCCCTAAATAAAAGAGCTTTTGTCCCACTCTGTACAATTTTTACCAACCAGGTAATGGTAGAGCAGTGGAACTGGGGTGCCTCCCCTCTTGCATAGCTTAGGACACATCAGAGTTGTCAGTAGTTTCGCAGCCCCCTCTTTGCTTGACAGTGTTGTGGTGTGCCGGATGGTTTGTGGTGTACGGAAAACCCCGCCTGTATCGAAGCCTGTAAAATCCCTCTTGGCTCACTCTGCATTTTGATCTGAAGTTATGGAAACAGCTTCTCTGAAATATATACATTTTATGGCAAGTGTTGAAACGGGCTCATCAGCCAAAGGAAATATGAATTCTAAGCAGCTCTCTAAACAGTTTGGTTCAGGCCTGCACAGGAGGGAAAGGGACATGGCACTGGCTTTCACTCTGCATATCATTAAGTGGCAAATACTGATGCTTCTTAAAATGCAGCTCATTGCTTCTGTTTGAGGCAAACTCTTTCCAACTGCTGACAAATCCACTCTAACTGACTCTGCCCTTGTCCTGCCACATCTATCTCACTTCACCAACTAGTTTGAATGATCTCTCCTTGTTTTCACATTTTGTTTCTGCTCCAAAGTGGTCTGTTGTCTGAGCATTTAATGTGCAGCAAAAATCTCCCAAGCCTGTCTTGTGTGCAAGTTTCTAGTAAATAGGGCTGTAACTTTAAGACAAGATACAATAGTTTGGCTGCCCTCATACTCCCTGCATGAGTTGATCATATACTTTTCTTCAGTAAAAGCCAAAAGCTGGGGCACCAGAAAAGCAACAGTCATTTTAAGGCTAAAGTAGAATCATCTCTAGTGTCTGGTTTAGCCTCGATAAGCAGTTGACTTTATTCAAAGTGAACATAGTGCTAAATAAATATTCCCTTCATAAAGACTTTTGTGGCTGAATTATTTTCACACTTTAAAAAACTCTGCTTTAAGTAGTAATCACATTTGTGTAGCTCTCAGTATCCCATAAGGCTTGATCTGAGACACTGAAGATAAACAGCTGAGTGAAAAACATCTGTTCAATTAATATTTTGTCTGTCTTTTTTTGGCAATGTAGTCCTAGAAGCAGCTTTACTCTGTACTGTGGAAAATGTACATTACTGATCTAACAATTTGTAACTTCATACTTTTTCATGTTAAATTTCCTCATTTATGTCTCTTACACTTAAGAGTGAATCAGCCTGTTAAGGTCAGTATAGCTTCAAACATGAACCAACGGCTGGAGAAATGAACCATGTAGTAAAATGCAATTACATACAAATAGTTAACTTTCCATATACTTATATAATCTATATCTATAAAAGGAAATGCAGGATGAGTGATAAATTAATTGGAAAACAAGAAAACATCGCTTTAACTAAGAAAATGCAGTTAACTTGTTTTATTTACTCTTCTTTTGGAGTTACTTTGAGACTCCCTAGTTTAATTAGTTGACTGTATAGCAAAAACCAGCAAGCAATGTCTTACAAGATCTTCTCTTAATTGGATGCTCTGACACCAATTGTCTGTATCCAAGCAAGCTCTCTGGTACAGTCAGCACTCTGTGGTTCTTCAGCTGTAAACAATTTCCATGTAAGAGATTTGCCTGTGTAAGAACTCTGGGGTGTCAGACCCTTTGTTTCCACTGACTTTATAGTCTAGCCCTTACCAGAAAAAATCTCCTGAGACATAAAAGCCCAGGTGCAACAGAGCAGTAAGGCACTCTTTAATTCTCTCTAGAAGTGACATTTAAAATAAATTAGAAGACAGCTTAATCTGACGAAATGAAACTTCTTATTTCAAAACTGCGTTATTAATCGTTATTTTCTCTCTTCTATCACCAAGCAACTGTTTTGCCTGCTTTCAAAACAATTATTTACACTTCAAACCTCTCCATCCAGTAAATTCAGCATGCCTGTATCTAGTAAAACCAGGATGTATACTCTTGCAGTGAAATAAGGAAAAGCCAAAAGCTTTTATTAAGCCTTTTCAAGCAAACATACATATTGTGTGAAAGTTATTGAGTTAGCATATGCTGATGCATCTCCAGAAGGCACGAAATATTGGCAGGTATCGAAGAAAATGAAATTTTCAATTTCCCAACTGGTCACATGTCAACAGCTGGGGAAAAAATGCCGAATGTTGGCATCTTCTTTTTAAAGAATCTGTTCTGTTCCCTCCTTAGTTGGCATGTACATTGTCACGTACCCACAGCCTCCAAAGGGAGATCCACTGGGATTTTTATACTTTGTATTTGACTGTTGCATCAGATAGGACCATCCCAGCATAAGGATTTGTCAACCTGTGTATTTATACCCCAGCAACTCTTCTTAACACCATGTGTGAACCCACATATTCTGAAACAACTATTTCACACATGGTGTTAATTAAAAGTTAATGGAGGATAACTCCATGTGTAAATAGCTCACTAGAAATGTGATTCAGATGTTGGGTCTCCTCCATTTGTAATAACCTGGTCAGTTATTTCATCCTGTGGTGCTGGTAGTGCAGTCTTTGTTAGAGGTGTCTCAGTCTTGAAAAGAGAATCCATTTTTATCTGGGTTTTTATATTGAAAGACTTCTGGAAGGATTCTGATGTAAAGTAATAGATGAAAGGGTCAAAGCAGCAGTTCATTGTTGCAATGCACAATGTGATTGGGTACATTGTCCTTGCAAATCTCTCCAAGGAGCAATTTGCTATTGTTTGGGACCGCACAAGAGCATACAAGAAGAGTATGGAGTTGTAAGGCACAAAGCACACGACAAAAATGGCCACGTGCACAATGATCATTTTCAATACTTTCTCTTTGTTTGTCCCAATCTGAGACAAGGTGGCAGGCTTCCGGAGAGTCCTCAGAACTAAAGAAGAGCATGTAAGGTTGAGTAGCAAAGGAATTATGAATCCTACCACTTCAATAAATATAGTGATCTTAGAGAGGTAGGTTTTCCAGATACGTTTGGAAAAACCTTCAAAACAGGTTGTGCTGGTGTTGGAAATGTTGGTTGTGGAGAACAATGAAGCTGAAATTCCACCGCTGAGGACCAGTATCCAAACACCAGCACAGACTATTGCAGAATTTCTCCTGGTCCTAATGGTGCGAGATCGGAATGGGTAGACGATAGCAAGGAAACGGTCAACGCTGATGCAGGTGAGGAACAGCATGCTCCCATAGATGTTAGTGAGAAATGCTGTGCCAGAAATCTTGCACAGGCTGTCTCCAAAAGGCCAATGCCTGTTGAAATTATAGAAAATTTTAAAAGGCAAAGTGAAGACAAAAAGCAAATCGGAAACAGCCAGGTTTGTCATGAAAATGGCTGTTTCGCTTCGCATTTTCATCCGAAAGCAGAAAACAAAGAGGGAGGCGCAGTTAGTAATCAAACCAAGGATGAAGACGACACTGTACACGGCTCCATACAAGTTGTACTTAAAGGAATCATCTGTCAAACAGGTATGATTGTTGCTGTGGTTTCCCATGCCAAGTTTGTGATGTGTTTCAAAAGAACTTCAAAGTCTACTGCAGTGACATCCATAAAATAAGGCAGTGATCTCTTCTCTTCCTGAAGAAACACATTCCAGGAAGGGTGCTTGACACCTTGCTACCACATCTCCATCATGAATCCTTTCATCCTAAAGGAGAGAGAAATAGAAGCCATCAGTCTTGCAACCTGCTATGACTTGAACCATCAGTGCAAGAGAACACATACTCTTTCCTTTCCAAATGAATGGATATGCAAACGAGACCAGTAATAAGTTTACAAGGCAGTCTTTATAAATTCCACTACTATTGGGATTTTTAAAAGTTGAACACAGCAGTTACTGTACTCAGCCTTTTCTTTACTTCCCCCATTGCTCCCTCATTCTCCTACTGGAAGGAGAGTGATTGCTAATTCCAACTTTCCACTTGGAAAGGTTTTTCTTTAAAATCTGAGATGGAATTGGCCCAGTGTGTTTGGAAAGAAATTAAATCATAGACCCACAATATTGCCCAGGTATAGAATCAAATAATCTGAAATGTTCACCTAAACTCACGACAAGATGAGAAAGAAGCTGAAAGTTTTAGTGTTTACTTTTAACTGTGCAGAAATGAAAGTTTTTTCAACCTTTTTTGATGCAAAAGTATTTTAAAAACTGCAGACCTTATATTGAGAAAATACTGTTTTGCCTTTATTCCACTTGAAAATAGGAGCATCCTTACACGTTTTTCAAAGTGACAAACTGAAATGTATTTCAGAAATGTTTTTTAAAAATACTTTCCAAAGTTATGCTTGCCACTTTTGGAAAATGTTGGGGTTTTTTTTCCTTATAAATTTCTGTGAAAATGGTCTTACCTTCAAAAGGACTTTTTTACATTTGCCAAAAAAAAAAAATGTTTTGGAAAAAAAAACTCTAGGCTGTACTGACAACTTCATTTCTACTCTTTGTCAAGGTTCAGAACCTGAAATTTGGATAGTCTGACTCTCTCGTAAGATTCTGTCCCGATTCAGCAAGCTTTAGAGAAGTGTAAAGTTGAAGTAAGCATGCTGTTTGTTGGAAATCAGTGCTTTCTGAACTGTCTTGATGTTCTCTTATTGCTATTCTAAGTACTGTTGTGAAGGCCTGTGAGGATAAGCAGTTGGAAAGTCTCCCTCATTGGAGCGAGGAGGGTTTATGCATTGGAACATGAGCAGGGCAGTCAGTACACGTTGGAAATATGGAACAAAGTTGGATAACTACAGGAAAGAACTTTGCCTTGTAAAATACAACAAACAAAATACAAAACGAAGTTTGTAATCTTCTTGTAATCTAAGAAACATCTTAGTAGCTACAACTGAGGAGTAATTTAGAGATTAAACCCTTGTGAAGAGTAGGATCCTTTCCAGAAAGTGATCCTCTGACAACATAGTTTCAACAGCAAACAGATAACTGAGCAGGCTTCTGTTAAAGGTTGCAATGACAATAAAAAAACAAACTGGGGAAGAGAGCATGGAATTGGGACAATTTGGAGTGCAAACTGATCAAAATAAAATGTTTTCCATATGTTTTCCTAGTGGAAAAGCTCACACTGGCAATCGTTCTTGCATGCAGGCTATTGGTGAGTCAGCTGTTAAAATGTCAAGTGTCAAGAAAGATGTAATAGCCACAGCTTTCCCAGGTGGAAGGTGCAAGTTCTGCCCTCACCTGGGAATGCCTGGACAGCTGCATGCTTTACAAAACCTGTGCTGTGACCCAGAGAGCAGGCAGCACCTCACCTTTGCCCCTTACAGATTAGTTGGAGGTAAAGCACAACAGCAGGAAAGGAGGATCCCCAGACAGCACTTCTCAGAAAGATGAGTTTAAAATGACTTGTCATCTTTTTTGAACGTCAAAAGGTTCTTGGAACTATCATGTGTCTTCTGTCAGGGATGGTTCATGCTCTCTGCAGGCTAGGGCAGAGAAGTGGTGCTAACTGCAGAGGTTTGAGAGGGATTGGGTGTCCTTTAAAACCATACATAGCCATGTGCCTGGGAGGTCGATGGAAACCCCACTTTCCAATCTGCACACACAGTCCAGGATTTTGGCTGCTCCTCAAAACACAGCCTGATGTACCAGGTGTGAAAGGCGGCTTTGAAATGCTTACCTTTACTGCTGACATACGTGATTGTTGCCAGCAGCCTGACCCAGATACACATTATCAGGAGAAAAGATGCTTGATCACTTGATTCTTTTTTCCCTGCTCTGCATCAGACAGCCACAAGGTCAAATACCAGTTTTTCTGGTGTGTAAGTCTATGGGACTTCCCTGCCAGCAATTGTCTAGCTAAGTTTTATTTCTTTAAAATATAGGCCTGTGTTGTTTATGTGTCTTCACTGAGGTCTTTAAACAAGCTGATAAGTTGCTTTGAAACTCAGCCATGTACTTTAAATTCTGCAGCATGAGTCTACAAATTCAGTTTTCTGAATGTAAAATTCACCTTCCTTCCTTTCCACTAAGGATTAAAGCAGTAGAATGCTCCTCATGTACACCACCTTCACCACTGCTATTGCCTTGCTGAGAAAAAAACCCAGCAATACATTTCAAAATGCTGAGTTAAGTGAATTTAAAGAAAACCACTTTACTGTTCTGTATTTCAGGCAGGCCAAAACTTTAAGTTCTGTATCTAAAATGGGGAGCAGTACACGAGGGGAGGAATGTACCTAGCTGTTGTCAAAGTGGCATCATAAGAAAATAAACAGCCTGTTTAATGTGGTAATATTGAGACTATTCTCTCTCATAGTGGGGCTTGTACAAGCAAGCCTACAGCAGCTGTTGCTTACTCACAGATCTTGTTGTTCTCAGAGTTATGAAGTGGGGTTCAGCAGAGTAGCTGACAGGGTTTGCTCCCATTTGTCTTTTATTGTAGAGACATCTCCCATCTTTCATGTACTGAAAATAAAGGAGAACCTCTACATATTACTTCCTACAGTGCATGAGTAACCTGTTTACAATTTTTATTTCCTCCTCCTAGCACCCCAAGAAATCTTCACAATAGCCAGCTTGCAGCTTAATTAAGGTCAACCATTTGTTAGTACAGAAAATTCCTGCAGGTAGAAAGCACAGTTGAAAATCAGATTCCGTAATTCTATTAAGCCCATTCTTTCTGCTTCATACATGTCCCATTCTAAACAAGTGCATCAAATTGAGGTCAGAAAGAAGTGTGAAGTTTGGGCCTGACATTCTTGCATCTTCACATGAGAAAAACAAAACGTGAGATGTAAGATGAATACAGTAACTTTATCAGCCTGAATATGTAGGACATCCTGTGTGTGTTCATTTAAATAACTAAACACTGCAAAGCCTTTTCTTGTGATGTCTGATACACACCAAATGTGAAAACCTTTTGCATCTGAAGGATCTCTTTCTAGATTATCACTGTGTACTCAGGCTATCTCTAAATCTTGTGAGATGAAGGCTTTATAAGTACAGAAGCCAAAAACTGACAGATCAAAGGGTGGGGATCCTGGGTTTTTGGGGGGTTTTCTCTGGGTTTTGTCCAGAAATGTCTCTAGGTTATGACAGCACTTGTTCTGTTTTGAAATGGTCTCAGACCCTGACCTTGGAAATAAATAAGTATTTTCCTTGGGCACAGCATGCGCTTTATGCCTTCACTTGACAAGAACTACATTCATTAGAGGGTTTTCACTTCCTTGTTACTCACCCAGTTGGTACAATGATCGTATGATGTGTAACTCACTCCCACCACTGAGCCCAGGGTTACAGCTTTACAACCACAAACTCTTGGTTTTTATTTCCCTCCTTCATTCCACTTTAATTATGCAGAAGGCTCAAAAAAGGTTTTGTTGGTTGGGGGGAAGAGTTGTTTGGGTTTTTTGAAGATTTTTACGTAAATGATAATTCTGCATAAGACTATAGGACTTGGATTCTTCCAGACTGAGTGTTATACATAAGGTGAGATATACTGCAACTGTTTGAATAAGGACTTAATAGATAACGAGAAACTTTTTCTACCTTAAAAAAGTAAATGTTTCTGACAGTTCTGTGGCTGTGCTAATGAGGAATTATAACACCACCAAACTATCATTTCTAAAGGCTTACAAACGTTCATTTGAAAACCACAAAATGTGAATTCAAAGAAAGCGAAGCAGTGATGGAAAATGCAACAAAACCATCTCACCACTGAGTTCCCTGCCTCTTTGCCACTCTTGCAATGCCTCAGCACCTGTTACGGCATCTCCACTTACTTTCTCTTTTCAATCAAAGTTTCACTAGTTATTTTTGATTGCAAAGAACTTTGAGATGTTAACTGAAAGCAGTTATAAGAACAAATCTGCAGCTTGGGGGAATCTGGTAGCTGGCTTTTCCCTTTTTGAGGCTGACAGGGGAGTAGCTGTGTTGCACGGGGATGCTGGCTCCGTTTTCCCAGTGCCAGCAGTGAGGGCTTATGGAAAGCTGCACCTGTGACGGCAGACGATGCTGGACCCGGCTGCTGCTGCAGGGATATGGCTGGGGATGGGAAATGGCTTGGGACACCAAGTTTGGGGTTGGCTTTTAAACCAGCTTGCTGAGCTGCTGTGAGCTCTCCATCCTCCCCAGAGCTTCTTGCAGTTTCACAGTAACTTTTGCTTACATTTCTTCCCTGATGCGGTAGGAGCAGGAGAAAGGGGGTGGATTAGACAGTGGGAAAGGAAGCAGCTGCCTGTAAACAAAGCACTATTGACTATATGAAGCGATGGAAAGTAGAAATGCTTTAATCTCTTTCATTTACTAATCCTAAGTGATGTATTTGAGAACAGTAGGAAAGAAGTAGACAGAAGCGTGACTTTGAAGTCCAGCAAAGGTTTCTGTAGCTTCAAAGAGCCATTCTTCCCTGTGTTTTATCAGAGTGAATGCCTAGCTGGTATGCTGGGCAAAAGGGGGACGTGTTCTGATGATTAGCATACAAGACAAGCAGGAAGACTCTTATTCATGGCTTTGACACTTATTGTGCAAGGATCTTCAATACCATCAGTACCTTCATTTCCCAGTATTTGCTGTGAGCGTAATAACGTCTCCTGCACCTGGTGGGAAGGTGAAATCGTGAGTTACTGGTGATCATTTCGGTCCATCAGGTTTCACTGTCTGCTTTTCAAATCTTCTTTGTTAGAAGAAAAACAAAACAAAACAAATGCATTTCCCTTTGCTCAGCCACGAAGAGTGGTCCTGGGGACCCGGGGAGATTAGGTGGGAGCATGCCAGCCGCTCCTTTTCTCCCTGGCTGAGGTGGCTTTGGCTCTCTAGGAACCTCACAGACTCTCCAAGTTCAACAGCTACTTTCTTTTGCCTGGAATTCAGGGAAGGAATTGCGGCAGGACCCCAATTTAATTCTTCTCAAAGATGGAGTGGCAAAGTAGAAACCTGAGCCTATAGGACCAAATACTAAAGGAGCTCTCCTTTTTTTTTTTTTTTTTTTTCCTCTCCTTTTTTTCTTTTCTTTTTTAATTGGTCAGCACTGCTGTTGTCTCCTAACTGTCCTTTGAGACTTACAAAGCATTTCCTGCTCATGGTGACTTCTCTGTGCTGTATCTGTTTTGTATTGAGCTGATTAAAATGTTTCCTTCTGAAGAGAATAGTGAACTGACTTACCCCATATTCAGACACTGATCCTCAGGGCATGACTCTCTTTTTGTTTTCACTGAGAATGTCTCTCTCCATTTACATCACCCCTTTAACCCTTGATGTGCTTTGGCCTTCCCCATCCACTACTGCCTTCAGAGGACCTGGTCCACAGCCCAGAAATGATGGAATTCACCCCAAATTTCCTAGCAAAGTTTGCATTAATTTACTCTTACAAGAGGGATGTTTTTGCTTGCAAAGGACCCCAAATTTCATGATGGAGAACTGTAGGAATGCTGCTTTTTTTGACCCTCAGGCCTCTAACTAAGGGGAGATTGCTTTATAATAGCATTACTGGATTCAATAGAGATCCCAATAAGAGAAGATTTAGATGCAAAGAAAAAACTGATGAAAAGCAGAGTTACACTGTTTGACCCAATGCTTAAAGATTTACAGGTTGTTTTCACTCAGGAGCAGAAGTTGGTGATGGAGGTAGCTGTGTCTTTGATGTAGCCTTGTTTATTTACAAAGCGTGGTTAAGAAAAAAAATAAAAAATAAGAGAGTCCTGTTTCCCTGAACCACTGGGGAATCCAACAACAGGACTTGGCTTATTTGCTTATGGTTCCAAAATGCTTTCCAGTCAGTATTCAGCCCAAAAAGCTTCCTTTCTTTGCTTTCTCTGCCACAATTTCCAGTGGTTCCTTGGTGATTGCTTGACTTTTTGGCTCCTTGTTGCCTTTACTCAGCTCCTCGCACGGTGCCTGTAGCTGCATGAAGCTCTCCTTTCACCCGAGCCTTGTTTGATTGCCCACAGCCATGGCTCTGGGCTGGTTCCTCCTCAGACTCTTTGCTGGAGCAGGAGAGCTGAACTTTCACCTCTGTTTATCCAAAAATTTAGGCTTTTTTTTTTTCCCTTGCATACATGAGTACCAACAAGCTTCCATCCAGCTGCCAGCAGTATTTCAGCCTTTGAAAGCTAAACTGGGTGCAAGGAGGTGAGGGTACTGACCACAGTCTCAGTGGGACAGAAGGCAGTCCATACTCTGCTCCGGTGCTCTGGACCTTGGAGGATCTGTGCCTTGCATTTATTTACTGGAAGGATATGACAAATCAGGGCGTTGTTCTCTCAAAGTGCTTTATTCTGAGTGGAGGGGAAGGTAGAGGTTTGAGAACTCTCTTCTGACAGCAGTATGGACTGGGCAGGTATCACCAGCCTTGGTTTCATTTGCTCCAGTGGTCTGGCTCTGAGCACTGGACATGCACAGTCCCCTCCTGGAGCTGCTGGGCTCCCTGTTCTCCTTGGTGCATGTTTCTCAGCAAGAAATTCTTGCTGATTTGGAGGCATGACTGGGGTTTTTATGTCCTCTCCCCTCTGAGGAAAAGCATTAAGGTCTTGAAAAGTATTCAGTGGTGTATAACTAAAGGATGTATGAGGAAGCACAGCAAAGAGCTATGCTATTTTTCAGTAAGACCTACAGAGGGTAAATTTGCACTAATATATTTAATAAGAAATGCCTTCACAATGCAAAAGCAAGATCTCAGCCAGTGAGTGATGTTTCTGTAGTGAAGTTTCTTAGAAAATCAGATTTCTAATAATGAGATGAGAGAAGAGGAATGACATTTTGGCATGGTTTGAGGGATGCTGCTTTTACTGCTAAATATGGTAATTTCCATTTACCCTGTAAAAGCAAATGCATGCTGGGGTGGAAGATGGTACGTTACCTGTAGGTTCAAGAAATTAAAATGGGAATATTATTAGGTAAAAATAAGAGCTTCTTGTGGCTGTCTATTTACAGGCATAATAGGTACTCAAAATATGAGATCATGTTATGTACAGAGAAAGCAATCTGCTCTGTTCTTAGCGTGCACCTTTGTCTTGATGCTTTGGGACTGATGAATGTCCCTCAATTTCACTTGCCAAGATAAAGAGACTTTCTTTTTTCTACAAAACCAAACCATTACAAATATTTCAGAAAACTTTCCTTGGAGTTGGGGTCAGCTAAGGCTAGTTTGGCTCCAAAGCAGCGTGGATCTTTACCCCCTTTTATGGGACTGAGCTGAGAAGATGGTGCATTAGAGGAAGTTTTGCAGAGCCACTGTCTGTTCTTACGAATAAAGAGCTCTTCTTTTCAAGGAGAGAATTTGCCTTTTGTGAAAGGTGGTGGCTCCCCTTCCCTGAGACTAAATCGGATCTTTATTTACGGAGGAGGAGGAGCAATGTGTGAAGGAGCAGTGAGTCTCTGCACGCACGCTTGACCTGGAAAGACCTACTGAGGCTGGATGCGTGCTCCCAGAGACATCCTCACCCACCCCAGCCTGTAGACAGGATGGCCCACTGGCATCTCATTTGTGATCCTGGAGCACTGTGAGAGCCATCAGGCTGGGACCACCGCATCATCTGTGTACACTCAGACATAGGCAAACAGAGCCCTGACTCTCACACGTTGCCAGTTGGCTACAGCCTGCACAGATGCATCACAAGCATGGGCATAAATACGTATGGCTGCAAGTGGCCATGCTCTAAATGTCAAGGCATAACTGAGTCCCACATTGTTTTGCCATGTACTACTCCTCCCAGGGAGCAATCTCTTACCCTCTTCTCCAGAAATAACGTACCCTCCCGCAGTGCACCCTTTTCTCCAGAATTTGGCCCAAGGTTTGGGTAAAATTGCCTTAATTCCTGCTGTTGTGTTCCAGCCCTGAGCTCACAGGCTGGAGAAGGGCAACCATCTTACAGCTGGGAGTGCATCCCTCTCTGACACAAGCTGCAGCGCTCGGCCACAGGGACTGTCTCAATTGCTGCTTCTCAGGGAGGCGCAGGTTTTCACATTTTTTTATCTCATTACAATATTCTGAATGAAAGTGGATGTCCAGTTGAGTTCAGGCATTAGTTCTGTTTGTCTGTGTAGAGCTGATCTCCTAACTCCAGAATTTGAAAGACACTGAATTTTATCAATTGACCTAACCCCAACTAAGGAGTCTCATTTTTAATCTCAAAGGATTAAAGTGAAACGTATGCTCAGCCTCCCCCTCCCTTCCTCCCTTGCATGTTTTTCAGAACTTTCTTTTAAGGTTCAGAGGCTTTGAACCCTCTAAAGTAGCAAGGTTAGTTTCCTGCCTATTTTATTTTGGCTTCCAGAATTCTAGTAAGGGGAAAACGATGGAAAAATGCTACAAGGGGAGAATGTCCTTATCACTGACCTGTGAACTTTGCACTTCCCATCCTCTGGGTTTTACTGTTCTGTTCATGTAGGGGAGCAATACAAACCCATGCAATTGTCTCTTCTCAAACGAAGATTAAGGAGTGTCATTTAAAAAAAAAAAGACAAATGTTTCTTGCAAATTCTTCTGCAGTGGGCTTATATCTTATTAAATCCTATATCTTCCAAACAGCTGCATCTTCAGATTCAGTATGTTGCTCATCATTCTTTCTACTTCTGACACTACTTTTCCTATCTGCTTAGAGCTGTATTTGAATTTTTCTCATGGAATTTTGCCACTGAGCTTAAAAGGAGTAGATTTCATAAATGAAAGCCAAAGTTTTGCAGTGTAAAATATATAACTTATTTCCTAATTTTTAATATAGTTTGTAGGAACTAGATCTCACACTACATGAAGCTGAAAGCATGCATCATTGGAAGCTGAAAGTCTAAGTTTATGCCACATTTATATACAACACTTTCTTAAGCTTATATTGGAGTGTCTTTATGATACTGACTTCAAGTACAAAAAAAAAAAACTATGCCTTAACCAAGGGATATTTTTCACAAATCTGAAATAAACAACAGCACTAGAAAAGTCCTTAAGATGTCATCTGCAGTGACACAATGAAAATTATGATGTGAATTATAACAATTTCCACTGCAACAGTTTGGAGGAGTAGCTCACATAGTAATTACTCTCCAAAAGCTTGGAGAGAATCTTTCTCACTTTAAACAGAAACATTTGCATCTCCCATCGCAACCACAGCATAGCTCAAGTAAGAGGAATGAAATCTGCTTGTATAGAAAAAACATTATTAATCTCCATTGAAATGTACAGCTCCAGCCCATCCCTGGCTAGTTTTATCCCACAGATTTATCTGAGCCTTCAGATTACAGAAAACACTAAAATCTTTTCTTTTCAGAGCTGACATTACATCTGGATGCTTTTCTGTTGAGTTAGAAAGTGAGGAAAGAGAAACTTACCCCGGCAGAGCGGCTGGGGCTGAGATCGTGCCCACGGCTCGGCAGATTTCAGCCCGATTCCTCCCTGACAGCCCACATTTATCCTTTTTCTGTGCACATAAGGCAAGACGAGTCAGTCCCACGTGGAAGATCTGTGCGCTCGACTTTCTAAAAGTTTACCCCTTCATCTTTAAAGCCTGAAGTGCCTGGCAGTTGTCTGCCTTCCTTTGTTCGGAGAGGAAACAAAACTGCTGAACGCTGCAGCCATCACGTCTTGGGAAACGGGACACAAGAATGGGCCCAATGTCTGGGCAGGGTCTGTGGGCAGGGGGAACTCTTGGGGGTCTCGATAGGAAATGCTTCCCATTGGGTAGGGATGTATTATTAGTGCCTGAGCCCGCCCCGTGCTTGGGTCTCTGCTGGGTCCCTCTCGCAGGGCTGTATTCCCTTCCCGAGCATTGCCCAGCCCAGGCAGCTCCCAGTTCAGAATTAGCAGCTTAAGGACAGCCCGACAATGGGTAACGCGGATTTCCTGAGCAATTAATTGACGGACACAGCCTGCAAGAGCGTGCCCGTGCCTCCGCGCCAGGGATGGTAATGAGCAGGGGAAAAGCCCTTTAAATCTCGGATTTTCCTTTGCACGGCTGTAATTGTTTTTTCCTTCCAATTAAAAAAGTGAGGAGGATGAGGGGGGGGAGGAGCTGGGAATTGGGAAAGCATTGGGTAAGGCTAGGAAACTGTAAAGCAAAGCTGGTCATAAAAATATCTTTCTAAACAGATTTAGAAAGGGGTTGTTTTTTAGTTTGGGGTTTGGTCGAGGTTTTTTTAAATCTTCTCAAAGGAGCAGACTGGAACAGTCTGGGCTCTTGTCCCCCAGCAGCTTGCTCTGAAAGCCCTGAGTTCCTGCTGGGAAATCTGTAGGCTTCCAAATGTTTAGGGACATAATTATAAATACTCCAGGGAAGCGTGGCTGCTTTTGCCTGTGTAGCTCACCCAGAGAGGTGCTGCTGCCTTTCAGTGAATCTGCCTTCAGCAGAGCCACTAGCTAAAAGCTTTTTATTTTTATCTCTTACCTTTAATATCAGCCCTTCAGCTAGGGAAGAGGATCTTCTGGCAGCAGGAGTAATGCAGCAGATGACTTATTTGCCTCAGCCTGTTTATCCTGTGGAGCAGCTGGTGCCCTTTTATTTCTTTTTCAGCCCTCTCCAGTTCCATAGGTTTGAAATCCTGAGTCTGCTTTTAAAGCCCAGCCTCCCACCTAACGTGTCTCACTCGCATTGTGTTTGTCTCTCCTTTTCCTCTGCTCTTCTTGGCTGTTCCCACAGGCAGCCAAGGCCAGTAAACAACTCATTGTGAAGCTGGAACTAATGTTATTCCTTGGGCTGGTGGCCGATGCAGCGGTCTTGACTCGCTTCTGCAGCACACCCAGCTGCCACAGGCTTTTATCCAGTCAATGCAAATAACTTCCTGAATATCTCGTATAACAGCCTAACTGCAGTCTGCAAAACCTTGTCCTCTGAGGGCTCATGGTTTACTAAACCATATAAAAACAGGAGTGTGGATTTGGATTGAAAACGGTGAAGGTGCAGATGTTTCCTGCTGCTAATGGTCAAAGGTCCAATTTTCCTTTTTTAGCTGGTAAAGATGACAGACAATCTGGGTAAAAGGCCAGAGGTGGTCAAAGACATCAGCCATCGCTGTCACGTACAAATGTGGGGGTGAGTATGGGGACTGGCCAAAGGCTCGAGATGTAAAATCCACCAGTATCACCAGTAAACACGCACGCAGAAATCAGCTTTGGCCCTTCATGGCTTGTGAGCGTTTTCAGGCTGGCTGCATGGAAATCCTGATCCCTGGGGTATAATGCTACTGCTTTTCACACCCTGGGGGCCATTCTTATGTGAGTGTGAGTCCTCTCAGTGGGGACAGATTAAACAACATGTCTGCATTTGAAATCATCCTTTTTAGGGAAAGAAGTGTGATTCGGATGGTTGAAGCTGGTTGTAGTGATAGATTAGAATGAGCATACAAACCCTTTGCAAATTAACATCTTGTGTCTCAGCCTTCAAAAATACCAGTTGCTGGGCAAGCCCATTAGAGAGGAAACTTATTACTCCTTGAAGATTAAATACAGCATAAATCTTAAAACAAAACTTCTGAGCTTCTTACAGTATTTAGTCAGAATGTGGCAATTGTGCCAATTTTGATGCTGTTGGAATTTAACCAGGCAGCTGTACTTATCTGGGATGTTTGCTTTCTCTCTATAGAGTTACTGGTTTAATTAAACACTCCTAACAAAAGGTTCCAGCCGTTGTGAACCTCGGGCTCTCAGGAACTCCTCCTTATAATGTTACCTCTAACTTAACAGGAGACTGGGGATGATATTTTTGCCCTTTATGGAGTCCATCCTCCTAAACAATCTTAGTGGTTCCAATTTCATATCCATCCATGGCTGCCATTGGATTCTTTTGAATCTCTAGTCACAGGTTATTCAGTGACCTGTTATTTGGGGTTTTTTTCTTTAAAAATGAGCATCTTTTTTCTGCTAGTTATAGCCAAATCTAGGAGCTGGACAAGTAGAACATCTAGGTTGATTCATGATGATACTCTCTCCAGCCTTTAGAGATCATTAAAAAAACCCTCCAAACGTTTCCCTTATGGGACACAGAAAGGTTTTGGTATTAATGAGAAAGAAAATGTCTCCAAAGCAATATATTCCTGCCCCCTGCCAAGACACATTTCACAAAACAATACACATAGGGCTTTACCCTTCACACCAGTTTAAATAGGCCAAATGCTGTGCTATCAATGTACTCTGTATATTTTTTTAAATAAATAGAGTACAAACATTTCCAACAAAGTACCCCTAACATAGGTTTATTTGCCAAACATGAAAAAAGGAGGTGGCTGCTTCTCTTCTTGGTTACAGTTACAGGCAAGTGTTTTCTTTAAAATGGAAAAACAATGAATAGACTCCTCAGCTCTTCATCTCTCCTCTCTGCACAAATCATTTGTTGTCCCCACCCTGATCCCATGGTGTTCATCTTAGACTTGGGACAGGGTGGGATTTAGTGAGCTCTCCTTGTTAAAACATTGGCAGTACATCAATATTCTCTGGTTATTTTGGAAAACAAGGGAAATTGGACTGTTATCTTATTGGAAACCACGGCTGCTGAGAAGGCATAACATGTTTAAGCAAAAGTTTTACTCCCTGTTTACAGTACTCAAATTTTCTGCTTATGCATAGAAACCCTACTGATATGATACTTCAGTTATGTTTTTGGTTGTCTGTTGTGTCAGTGGTCTGGTGGCTTTTGTATTGGCATATGAAATTTCCATTGATTTCAGCCAGGCAGGAATATCTGTATTTTAGGAAAAATTTTGCCCAAAAGACTAACATATTGCATTTCCAGATGATTAACGCTTAATTCTTTTGCTGTCAAACACACTATTTACAGTCAATTGATGCTTTATTATGCCAAGATTCCTACTTCAGGACACTTAGAAGCACTCAAAAGAACCCTAAGACCAGAAACCAAATCAAAATTGAATTTTAAAGGCTACTAGAATATATATGATAGAGACATTAGCCTTTCCCCTTCCTCCTCTATTCATTGGCAAGGCTTGTTTCCTTCCTTTGCTTTCCTACAACTGCAGACTTTGTCATTTGGTAGCTAAATATTGCATGGCTTTAGTTCATCCTGGTATGACAGCACATATTTGATATTCTGAGGCACAGTGGAACTCTCTCTCCCCTAGACAATGGTCTGTGAACAAGCTTCTATTAAGCTGTACTGGTCAAAATGGATCATCCAGGAGTGGCTTCATGCACCAGAGTGGTTTGGAGACACTGCTTGGTGAAGTGGGTAACCCTATGTTGCTAAAATACCTGCCCTTTGAGCTTACAAACTAGGTTGTATTTAGAAATTTTGGCTGTCTGCAATACATCCTTATGATGTCCTGTATCATTTGCTCGTTGTATGAGGCACACAGCTTCCTCAGGTCTCATGCCTTTAAAGCACCAACTGTAGGACTATAGCTCCCAAGCTACAGCAGCAACAGTGGAATAAGGTTAATGTTTGGGTGACCCCAAAGGAAACCAACAGGTTTAATTCTTCTAGAATGAAGTATTTCATTTAGGTGTTCCCCAGGAAAGCTAAAGGAAAAAGTTAGTAATACCAATATTTTCCTGGGAAAAAAAATTAAAAAGTCACTTTACAGAAACCACAGTCTATGCTGGAAAAGATTTGAAAGGAAAATTCCTGAGCAGATGTAGAAGAACCCTTCAGGAGCTCACTATGCTGCAGTGCTTACTGTTGCTTAATGATTTGTGAGTGCTTCCATTTGAAATCCTTTTTGAAGAGTTTTATCATAAAGCCATAAAAAATCACTTTGGAATCAAATGGAAATGCAAAGCCTCATCCTATTTGTTGGGTTGGTCTTTTTAAATATGTATTTGGAAGGACCTTTCTTAATCATTTTAAATGCTGCAGAGAGATGACCAAAAAAAAACCAGTGCCCATTTGAATCAGTGCCCTTGCAATTTTAAAAAGGCTTCACTTGAAAACCCTGGCTTGTTAATTTAGCAGCACTTAAAGTTCCATTACTTTCCTATCCAATAGGACTTTTTGCTAATAAATGACAGGATATTTCTTCTCCAAATGTTTAGTCAAATCAAAACTTTTGGGGGTGGGGGAAAGTGCTGCTTGTGGCAGGGGAATGACTGAGTGTCCAGTGCTGACAGTCTGCTAAAACACAAATGCCATCCAGCTGGGTAAGGATTGGATTAGCTGATTAACCTGTGATTTGCTTCTCTGATTTTTAGACCCATCCAATAGTAACTATTTCATTCTGATGAGTCCTGAGGGCCTTTTTCTATTAAATGCAGTTAACTCAAAGCAAAGGCATTAAATTACGAGCTGCTGAAATGTGTTTCATTGTACAAAAAGTAAACCAAAATGCGTACTGTTTGTTAGGTCAGGCAAGTGGAAACCTCTGGTGGCACTGAGTGCCTGAACCTGAATATTCCTCCAAACCATGCATTTTTTCCTAAATCTTTGCTTTTCTTTGCTATGTAGCATCATCAATAAGCTAGAAGAACATCTGTCTTTTGGACAGTGTCCTCTCCATGCCTCGAGGCATGCCTCTCCCTTTGCTTTCCATGTTTTGCAGTAATTTAATCGGGCTTTTCCAAGTGTGTCTCAGTAGTTTCAGAGTCTTTAATTTTCCTTGTCAACAGAGAAGGGATTAATTTTGCAGACTCCCCACTCATTATTCATTTTCCCCATAACATGGAGCAATTTTCAATTTTGCATGACCAAATCTAGCCCATAATGTCTCTCTTCAGAAACTGCATCCAGGATTTACTTCAGGCAAAAATAAAAAGAAATATCTGATTTTTTTTTTTGCCTCCAGAATGAGTTCAGAAACTCATTGTGTCCTAATTTGGTGTGGGATCTGGGTTCGTTGACTCTTTTTACCCAGTTCAAAGGGACTGCTTTGCAGCTCTGCATGCTTCAGATTCGCCGCTTTAATAAACACGCGGTAACATATACCATTGTTTTGACAAGAGGCACCGGTTATGCCGAAATCTTATCCCCTGGAAAACGGAGCAGGTGTCTTGCAGCAAAGCTGCTGGGCTGCCTGTGTGACCCGCTGCCAGCACCAGCTGATGAGGAGCCTGATTTCACAATTAAGCAACGCTGCTGCTGTCGCAGTACAGAATGATGTTTGAACGTGTCCAAGGGGGAGCTGAAACCTCTGCTTTTGGGTTCCCATGGTGGGGAGCTGAGCAGGTTGTAATAAAAAACAGGTGAAATAGAGTTGTTTTATTATTTTTCTGAATCCTAGTGATAGCCAACAAACAGCTCCTATTTCAGGCATGGTGGAACCTTTTTTTTTTCAGCAGGGATAGCCCTGTTTGACTGGTGCAACTGGACCTGCAGCAGCTGGAGGTATCAGAAGCAGGTACTGCACCCATATTTCACACAGCACCCATATTTCACACAGCACCCATATTTCATACAGCACCCATATTTCATACAGAACAGCTTCCCTGGGTTGAGGCTGCAGGACAGCTGTAGTCAGACTGTAACATGGCATCGGTAAGCGATGGCATTTTACTGAAGTAAACTGGGTTTCACCAAATAAACTGGAGAGGCTGAAGAGCTATGATGGCAGAAAGAGCGCTGCAGAGCAGTTAATGAAGCAAGCAGAGAACAACAGACAGTGCGGGCCAACGCTGGCTGACTTCCCCATGCAGTAGCAGGGACGGCATCTCTGAGCGCGGCCGTGGAGGGATATTAAGTTTCAAGAAAACAAACTCAAAGGACATGAGAAGCCGGTGAAAATAGTCTGTGTTCTGATGGCAAAAAATCAGAGTTTGAAAGGAGCCCGGAGCACCTAAAACAATTGAAGGCGCAACCGGGCAGGGGCTTGCAATTCTGCTGTGCTTGAATAGAAGGAAGAAGCAGCTGAATATCAGGAAACGTTTTCTAACAATGTGAACTATTCGATTTCGGTGGAGACTCCCGAGGGAAGTGGTAAAAGCCCACATGGGCTGAATAATAGAAAACTAGACAAAACCATAGCCTACATGTACTGCAAAGAAATCCTTCGGTACAGTGGTACACAATTTACAATAGCAAGTGAACATGGCACTGCTGTTATTAATAGCGTGTTTAAGATGCACTTTTTGATACACAGAATTAGAAGAGTTCTGGCAAACGAGGAGGCCATGAGCTTTCTGTGCAGGTCCTGTCCCTGTGAGGCGGGCGGTAGAGAAGGGGGAGAGGGGATGCGCTGCCAGTCACAGCCCTGCATTTCCCAACAACACAAAGCCGTTGCCTCGGCTATCCCTGTCCCCAGGACAAAAGCCTGTTTTCTGCATTTTCATAAGAAACCTCAATTAACCCACGTCCCACTCCCTCTAGAGGGCAGCTGCATTCCTTAGAACCGCTTGGGAGAGTGATCTCCCCACCAGTGTGTTCTGGTTCCCACTTTACGTGCAGGGAGTTTTGGGGGCTTGCAGGATTTGGGCTGTGCCACAGACCACAGGGTGATGCCACATGATTCACAGCCCCATTGGGGTCCCCCACCTTTGGCACTGTGCCAGCCTCCATGGCCCTATCACCAATGGAGAGCGGAAACAGAGCTAAGTTAGTAAAATTCATCATGCTCTGTAGCTTTGCTGTCTTGAGAGACACTTAGAGCATTGCATCATACAAAAGCATAGCTGTTATCAGACAATTTATTGATAAAAGAAAAAAGCTAGGATGGATGAGAAATTAAATATTTCCAATTTTCATTAGCATCCAAGCCATTGCAGTACCAGAGAGTTGGTACAGCCTGTGGTTCCCCCGTGCCTTCTCAGTGGATGACCCTTTTGAGCATCGTAACCCAAAAGAAAACTGTTTTCAGCATGACTAGTGCCTGGCCCTGCAGTGAGGTGTGTGCCATTGCACAGGGCTGTGCTGCACTCTGAGGTCCAAACCTTTGCGCCGTACTTCTCTCCTAGGCACTGTCAGTAGAGCGTATTAGCGGAGCTAATCTTGCCAAGCCGTGTACTTTTCTGTTGCACAAACTTACAGTCAGACAGTGTTATGCAAATCAAAGCAGTATTATTCGTGTTGCACCCCCACTTAACTCCTGCTCCCTACCAGCCCATTGTTGATAGTACTTTGGCATCGCATCAATCTGATTGCAATTAAGCTTTTTACAAAGCATCGTTCAAGGCTGTCTGTTCTGGTTTTGATTGTTCGTGCTCTGAAAGGTTCTCCACAATGGATGTTCCAGGGAATATGCTACCATCTGTGTTAGTAATGCCCTTGTCTGATAGTTTTGATAATTTTTTTGTGACTCATGGAGGCTATTTTGGTACTAACTTGTTTGTTTTTCTGATTGAAAAGTGATTTCTGAGGAGAGAAAAGTACATATTTAATGCCCTAGGGTCACGCAATTTTTTTTCTGAAGCCTTTTTCTATCCACGAAAGACTTTCTTAAGTTTCCCTCTATCACAGACTCCGGAAAAATGCCTGTGTTCCTAATGAAAGGAGGATGTGATGTGAGGAAGAGCAGTAAAGAGAAAAGATTCTAATACAGATATGGGGCCTAAGTGCGTTGCCAATACATAAATGTAAAAATGAAATGGGGCCTGTGTTTCATTTTGGAAATAGACTGTATTTCCAGCTGAAACTTGCTGCCTTCATTCACTAGAGTCTGCAATAAAGCAGTTATGACCATGTACTGAGAAGGAGCAAACAGTCTCTCTCAGCTTGTGAGCAAAGGTGGGAAGGCAGCAGCATTCAGCCAGTGACTGTCTTACTGGGGGAAGGACTGTACCTTGTGACCACCCTTCCATATGGAGAGGTGACCAGTTTCTTGGGTTTAAACTTGGGATGCTTATTTTCCATTACATTCTTTCATCCTCTTCAGTCTCAGGATATTATTTTGGCATTTGGGGTTTGTGTATGTGGTTTCTTCTGCAAATGAGCTTAATGTGCAGGAATTAGGCTGAAATTAGCTCTCTGCTGTGCTCTGTGATTCTTTCATACTCCTCTGCTTGCAGTCCACCTAACCTAGAAATTGTAGGAAAACTACATTTCTTTAACATTTGACTGTTTGACCTAGTGCAGGGGTTGCCTAGGCATTCCAGGCTCTCTCCAGCATTTCTTGTTTCTCTCCACTTTGCCCCAGACCATTATATTTCACTCCATAAGTCTATGAACTGCTATTTGCATCTGTGCTAAAGCAACATAAACCAAACATCAGGTATTAAAATATAGGCATTGGCTAATTTCCTTTTATTTTAAACTAAAGGCAACTAGCAGTAATTTAGTGTAAGTTGAGCATATCAAGGTTTCCTGCAGACATGGGGAGCTCTGGGAATGCATCTCAGCATAAGCCACTCTAAAAACGGTGTCACCAGTGCTATGATTTAACATACAGGCACATGCTGCTAGCAGATAACAACAGATGGTCTCTGTTCTCTTCCTTGGAGTGCCCAACGAGGGCTGTGGAGAGGCTCAGGCTGTGACACCTGGACACCGCTCGGCTGTTGCCAACAGGTTGTGGTACAGCGAACGCAGATGTCACATCCTTGCTCCTGCCGTGCTCTGAGGTTACAGTGACAGCAGTGCCTTGGGATGCCTGTCGTGATGAATGTTTCAATTTCTGGTGCAAGGATGCCCTGAGGCACTTCAGCACAAGTGGAGAATTTGTTCCAATAATGATGAGTTTCTGAGATACATTTGCAGCTCTCAGCTGCTCATGAAATGGTGCCCAAGTCACACAGCAACTGAGATCCAGTGATCCTTCTAGAGGAGATGGGTGTTTCTGTGGTGCCATCAGGTTGAAAAAAGAGCACAAAGACAAATAAATACAGAAGATATACTGGATAAAAGCTAATTTTCTAAAAATGTGTTTACTCCTGAAGGAAGAGGAGCTTGGAGAGACAGCCTGCCATGCCAGGGGAAAGGCCAACCCTGTCTAGGAACCCCTTAGATAAGAATGGAAACCCTTGTATAACATTTCCCTTTGTTATCAGAGTGGAAGGAACACTTTTAAAAGCGTTATTTTTACAGAGAAAAGCAACACCAACAGGGTGATAATCTTTTTCTTTAACCTTTGTTCTGTTGACTTGTGATGACTTTCTAAGCCAAGTCTTCAAACCAGCCAACACCGTGGTCCTTTGCTCATCTCTGCCGTGAGCTCTCCCAGGGCCCTCTCTGGATTTCATCAATTCCTGGTGAAATCTTTCAGTTCTAGAAGAGGTTTTTGCTTTCATGCTCTCCTCCCTCCCCGGCCTGAGCCTACTCATCTGCCTAGGCATGTCCTCACCCTATGTCTGTTGCTTCCCATCACTATGGCCATCTCACATGCTCTTCCATCTGCTCTCAGGGCATCGAGTCCCTTGTGTCACTGAATGTGCACAGGAGAGACTGGGGCTCTGTAACCGTGGCTGAATGTTAATTTGTTCCCTCAGCAGGGCTGGTGCTCTGCTGGGTCTGGATCAGGACAGGGTTCACACCAGACTGTGTGCCTCCTGCCATGAGATGCTTAGCATTTTGACTAAAGTTTTCTTGCAATTCAGTGCCCTGGGATTTATTGCCAAAGCGCCAGAGCCCTTGTGAAACCAGCTGAGATTTAGCCATATGCAGACAATCCCTTCCCTTCTGGGTTTATGCATTAGTCACTGCTGCAAGAACGGGGGTTACGCATATCTGGATTTGAATTTGCAGTTTTGTTTTCCCTTTGTCCAAAAGCTATTTTTAATGTGGAATTTCTCAGATTCAAAATTCAAATAGCATTCTTACCTAAATGACATCCTGACAGTTTGTACCAATGCAGAGATTTTAATCTTGTAATATTCCCCATGGCTGATGCCTTCCTGGTGACTAGAGCCACTGCCACCAGCTCAGCTCCCACAGGAGCCTGAGACACCGCAGCCCCATGGCACACCCACCATGCTGCTCCAGAGAGCAGTTCTCTGTGAAACGTGAGACCCTCACTCATAATTCATGGACCTGCTATTTTATCATCACTAAGTGAGCAGAGGACAGATGTGTTTCCTGTGACTTGGAATAAAATACAGGCTTTACTCTTGGGTTGGTGTCTTCTCTCCTTCACCATCCTTCTCCTGTGGGAGAGGATTCACTTAAAGGAAGGATTTCAGTTAACATTTAACGGTGAGTGTTATTGGCTGAAGTGAATAGACCAAACCAAATAAACCCCTATAGTTTTACATAGTCTGATTAAAAGTCTTTCCTGCTGGTTGCTAAGTAGTCTCTTGTTTCTTGTGATGCAATTTCACTAATTAGTAACCATCATGGACTCCTCCAAAGGAAACTGGCTGTGAAATGGGGAAAGGCAGGATGCTTTTTTGTTAATAACAGCACTTGAGCACCCACTGTCCTCGAGTGTGGTGCTGTGGACTTGAGGATTATTTTACCAGTCCTGTCCCCATCACTGCCCTTGTCAGAGCCACAGATGTGACGTTCAGCAAAAAGAAAGCTGGGAAGATTTTCACTGATTTCAGCTAGGGAACGACGCAGCCATGGCCAGCGGGTTTACTAAGGCTTTGATGGAGCTATTCTGTATTGGCTGGAAATGGCTTTTATTAGCCTTGTGCAACCAAAAAGCTTCCAAAGGGCTGAGTCCAGACTCCTTTGCTCCTGGGCCTGACTCTGCACTGCCTGTTCCAGGGAGGGCTGAGACCATCAGGGAGCAGAGCACTCAGTGGGCTGTGAGACGCCGCGGTACCCAGGTTGACTGCAATGTAGGTTCAGACTAGGACAGCACATCGAGGCCACCGAGATGTGTGTCCTGCAGTGAGCACAGCATTCTTTGTGCTCTCCATGCTTCCCTGGCAGAGGGATCTCTCCTCCCCTGCAGTCACTCTTCTTGAGACCTGGTCTGTCACCTCAGCTCTTCCTCTTCAGGGGTTTGGCTGCTGGCACGTGAGCTGCCACTATGCATGTCTACCTGTAAGGCTGGGGAGCATGTTGCTGCTTCCATGGCATTCTGTCCACAGCAAAGGCCAGGAGAAGAGGCTGTGTCACCAACAGTGTCACCCCAGCCCAGCAAGCCTCTGCATATCTTTCAGCATAGGACAGTCCTTTCCTCGCTGATCACCGCTGCATGCACATCGCCCTGCCCATTCCATTGCAGGCTATCATCATGTGGAAGATAAAAGGCCTGATCCTCCTCCCTTTGCTGTAGGTTTGGTGTGTTTGATTTCCCTGCATGCAGTGAAGCTGCTTTTGCTGTGCAGCAGTGAGCAGAGCTGCAAGGCAGACCCCAGCTCCAGAAAGAGACAGCATTTCTGCAGGAGCTGCAGTTGCAATCTCCTCACAGGACTGGAAAACAATAAGTTTTCAATCAAGCCAGCATCTTCTAGCCAGCTCTCAGCTCTGTGCCTGGGGGGGATCCAGCTCCAGCTGCACTGTGCAGAGATTCAGGGCAGGAAGCAGAAAACAGCACACCGCAAGGGAAGCGCTGGTGGAATTCAGGGATACAGAAAGCAGTTAAACAGCCTGGAATTTGTCCAGATCTTTGGGGTTGTCACCCCATCTCCTACAAAACTTTAACGACCGCATGTGGCCTGGGTCTCCGCGTTATGTCTCCTCTGAGAGGCCGCGTGCCGGGCAGCGGGACCCGAGCGATGTGAAGTGTTTCCTCAGTACTGGTTCCAGACCAAGCTCCAGCCCTTGCAGTGCAGTTTTCTGCAGCAGCACAGGGAAGTTTGGCTTTGGGAGCTCTCACTGTGGCATGGCTGGACTCAGCTGGAGCTTGTGATATATATTCTCATGTGAATTTAAAGCGACTTCTCGGACTGTTACTAGCAGATGCTATATTTATCCTAATGCTGGCACATCTTTAAATAGCACGGTTACATTACAAGGTCCCTATTTAAAGAGTTTACCCCTATCACTTCTGCTGAGTGTAGTTCATTCAAAGCAGTTTGAAAAGGAGCAGAGCCTCCCTAAGCGCTGCTTTGATCCTACTAACATTTTTCTGACCAAAAATAGCTGCCAGAGGCTCTCCCTTCTCTGTCAAGTTGTTGTTACACCTCTTCTGTAAACATTTTTTCTCTCTTTTTGTTTTCTTTAGCCTTCCCAAACCACCTTCCCTGCCATCTTCCAAATCCTGCTGAACTGTTTCCAACTTCTTCATCGCCTCCCTTTCTCAACACAGCCTTTGGGTACACGCTGCCCTCGACTGCCAAGCACGTGGTCCTCCACTTCACTTTGGAGTAAATGACTTATTTCTAAACATCCCTTGAGGAGTATGATTTCACCTATTTGGCTGGGGTGCCCTGCTCCAGTATTGGTGGGACATCTGTTTGCAATGTGAGTGATAGATAACTGTAGCCATTATTTTTTTTTTAACTTCTTGTTGGCTCTTCACACTTAAACTTGGCTTCTGCTAATTTCTAATGATGATGGATGCATCTTTAATCACAGGAGCACTTTGCTCACACCTCTAGCAGCTGCCAGCTCTGATACCATGCCCGTATGCAGGGAGCTGCTGCCAAAGCAGAGAGCAGCTGCTGGCCCAGCTGGTGGTGAGTGCAGCCCAGGGTTCAATGCACTGCTCATCCTTCCTAATCTCTTTCTTTTTCGTGTGCTTTTATTAATTTTTTTGATTTCAGTATCTTTTCATGAGGACAGTGTCACCAAATGACAGTTCAGTCTAAGCTTTCAGCAGCACCACCGAAATAACCATCTGTGGGAAATCAACCAGAATTGAGGCCATTTTGGGTGGTAGGCAGTGGTTGCAGCAGCTTTACAACTATTTTCAGTAATGATCCTTTATCTAGAGGAGGAGGGAGGAAAAATCTTAATTAAACCATCTGGTGGTAGGAAAAATTTACCCAGTGCATAAGCTGATCTTCGCTGCCACTGCAGTTGGTTCGGGTGGCATGAGGGTCATATGAGAACAAGCTGGCTTTAAAGTCCTGTATTTCTTGTCCTTGGACCCCTTTACAGGCAACAGAGCTTTCGGTCTGTTAAACATGATGCTGCAGCACAGCTGGCAGTGGAGAAGGGGAGTACACAGGCAGCCCTGAGGGTAATGGTCACTTCCTAAGGAGACAAGGGGAAAGGAGCTGCTTGAACGGCCCCTGCATCATTTTTGGAGATACTGCTGCAGCTAAAGCTATGGAAAGCACTATTTCTTCTCATTACTAGAGAAGCTCATGATTGTATACCCTGTTCTTCACCTCACATTGCCATGGGCATACCTGTGGCCAAATGGAGGTGTTCTCTCCATCCCTGTCAAAAGCTGTAACCCGCCTTTTGCTTCTCTTTCAAGCTGCTGCTCAGTCTTTGCTCTTCTCCTCTCTGCGACACTTTGGCTTGGCCCTTTGCAGTTTAGTTTTGCTACAAGCACAAGTTATGACCATAGCTCTGTCTTTGTGCAGTGTTGGAGTTAAACTTTCCCCTCGTTTTAGAAGAACACATGGTTTTGCTTAGCACTAGCTAAGGAATTACAAGCCGTATGTCTTGAATATGTATCTGCCAAGGTAACTAATCTCTGCTGTGAACTTGAACAATCAAAGCTCATGGTTATTTGTTTTCCTATGTATAGATTTACCAGCTGCTGGTCTCTAACATTTATTGATGTTTTCTTTTTTCTAATCAAGACGTCATTGCCATGTTTAACTAGGCAGTCTGTCATCTGACATGCAGTGGGTAGCTAAGCATCCTGCAAGGCCCGGGGCAGGACAGCCCTTCTGCATGCCGGCAGCAGGCTGGGGCAGCATCTGACAAGGAATCCCAATTTACTGTTTCTACCAAATCTTCTGGGGGGGAACAGGTACAAACAGTGTTTTACACATCCAGACAGCTTCCTATAGTCAGCCCCCAGAAATCTTAATACCGGCTGTTCCAAATGCCAGGGGATCCTGAAAGAAGTGACTGAATATTTTACATCAACTTTTCTGAAACATGCAGCATATGTTTGCTTAAAGAAAACAAAGGAAAGCCTAACGTTAAATGTGTGTGCTGTATCTTGTGAGATTCCTGAATATTTTGTAATTCACTTTGATTCATGTGTTAGTTACATTCTGAGGGAAAGCTTTGCAGAAGAAGCATATCCTGAAGCTGTCACAACTAGAACATGAATCTTGTCGTTCACAGGTGGGCATTGTGTTCACAAAGTTCACGATAACTCTCAAAGGCTTCCTTGCTTGCTGTGTCATTTAGCCCCACCAGTGGATTGTATAGCTTTATCCATACCAATATCTGTGGGTTAGACATGTTGGATGTGTCTAACTATTTGTGCTGATTATGATTCAAATCAACAGTCCTTCATACAACTTACACTGAAAAATTTTAAGTGTTTTCACCCATGACTGTCAGATATACAAAGCCTATGCAGAAGGAGTTTCAGTTATGGAAGGAACTCCTCAGTAAAGGATGAGGAAGGGTTTACTGTAAAAACTTATTGTGTTTTGCAGAACTGCCTTGGCAGCATTGGCACAGACAAAAATTTGAGGCCATTTAGTTGGCTTGCACAAGTAGCTTCTACAAATAAAACCAATTTCACTCACTGTCATTTAGGATTTGCTTCCTAGCAAGTGTCTTAACCTTGGGCAGGTGTGGAGAAAGCAGTGGTATCAATTTAGAATGCAAACAGGGCACTTCAAAGTTAAGAAATGCCACTTTCTCAGTTATCTGCACAATTCTTGTACCTGCAAGTATGTTGTTTTCTTCACAAGCTGCCACTCCATTTTGGTGCACAGGATGAGAAGTAGCAGGTTTCAGGACTTGAAAAACTGGTTAAGTCTTTACAAAGAAAGGGTTTATCCAGCTCAGAAGGTTTTTTCCCTTGCCAGATTACATAGGCTTCCTCAAAAAATGACAGCAACAGAGATCCTTGGGACAGTTTTTGAGAAAATTTTAAAATGCCATTCGGGAGCTGTTATCGCCTGCCTTTATAGTGTAGAGAAAAAGAGAATTGAAACGTGGGTACTAGCTCATAATCTACAGTTTGTTTTAGTCCAGGAGTTATTTGACATGCATAGAGGCAGAGAGTGTTTTCAAGACCTCTCTAACCCCAGGGAAACATTGGGAGCAGCCCAAGGCTCAGCCTTCCCTGCAGTCTGGCTGGACCCAGCACCTCGACTGGAAAACCTCAACCTGTGCTCCTGGCACGGGTTGCACATGTCTTTTTTTTTTTTTGGTCCAGAGAGCCACAGGCAAAAAAGCAACTGGCACAGAGCCTGGTGTAGCTGCGTGTGCGAAAGCAGGGCCAGAACTCAGCAAAAGTGCCTTCAGGGAGCAGAGAGCGAGCTGCAGGCTGCTGGGAGGGAGCAGGCTGTGCTTCAATTCAGAGGCACGAACAAAGTGAAGCTGCTTTTCCTGGCTGCAGGCAGAACTGTCTTCAGTCTGGCAAAAGCACAAAGCATGATGCCTGTGTACCCGTTCTCTAAAGGCAGGTTTGAAAGTTGGAAGGGAGAAAGGAAGGAAAGTTTCTGGTCCCTTCTACCCCAGGGAGGAGGTGGTGCTCCTGGGGAAGGAGCAGGAGACAATGCTACACAAACCAGGACAAATTATATTTAAAAACCACCAAGTGCCACAGAATGAGCCCAGGAACATAGATACAACAAAATCTCTGCTCACCAAAGCTCCACATGCTGTGTCCCATTTCCAGCTCAGCCGGGGAGCAGGCAGGAGTCTGGCTTTCACCCATCTGTCACAAGGGTTTCTGTCCGTCAGAGCAGCGCTTGTTATTGGATTTTGTTTATTTGGATGAGTTTTTCTTAATCTACCCGTGAGGATTTCCTGAGCTGCATCGGTTCTGAGCATGCTTTGAGCTCTTGTCCAAGGATGCTATATTGAGCATTGAGGTTGCTCCAGCTCTCAGCTGAGCAGGTCTCTGTAAACACGCAGGGCACAGCGACTGTGGTGGCAGCTCTGCCCAGGCACAACGCTTGAACCTGGCATGTAAAAATAGCTCAAACAGAGACTGAGAGATGAAAGGAACCCACAGCATGTTCACCAAATACAAACCCTTTAATGAAGCCGAGGGACTGGGGCTGGACCAACAACTTTGTGAGCAGAGGGAGATCCAGTAGCCAGTGTCACTATGAATAGACTGCTTGTAAAAAGGCTTATGTGCAATTTGCACAAGTGGGGAGACTGCATAAGGAAAAACAACGTTCAATGAAATCTTTTAAAAAGCTCTGCTTTTCCAGTCCACATTTAACATTTAAACTGCTACGAATTTGATACCTCCAGATTCAGACTCATTCCATTACAGAAGACACACACAGAAGGGGGCAGAGAAAAACTCGTTTGGCTTGATTTTCAAGTAAATTTAGACTTTTTCATGAGCTTTTTTCCTGGCTCTCAATATTAGTGGAAAGCAGATAATTTAACACATTCTACAGCATCACAACAGCATCAGTGTTTTGGCTAACAGCAGTTCCGTGGATAACTCAGAGAATAAACCCCATTTTCTATGTATTGAAGAAGTAGCCAGCTCTGGCACAAAGAAACCCACATTTATGATTCAGAACAGCATATTCTGCAGAGCAGAAAGTCCATAGAAGAGCTGCAGGGGAGTGCCCACCCACGGGGTTTTGGGCTGTCTTACCCACCCACTGCCAGCATCTTCCCATAGCTGAGCACAGTGAGAGAATAGAATAGAATAGAATAGAATAGAATAGAATAGAATAGAATAGAATAGAATAGAATAGAATGTTTCCATTGGAAGGGACCTAAAACAAACATCTAGTCCAACTGCCTGAGAGGAGCCACAGTTTGGCTCTGGTAGGACTGTGCAAAGCACCACTTTGGTGTCTCAAGGGAATTCCTTTAGTGACAGGCAATCTGTTAGTTTAGTAAGATGATGTCTACATTTTCCAGTGGACCCAATTAAACTGCTGGATGTCAGGCAGAGCTACTGTGTTTCTGTGAACCTGATGGAAAGTTGAGGTATTTTTTTCCTAAAAGCAAGCAAATTGGGCTTCTGGAAAAGGTACCTGAAACTGGTGCCAAGTGTGAGCAGGTATAAATACTGAGATGTAGCCTGAGCAAGAGCATGAGATCCAAAGCCATAAACTCAGAGGAAGATCAGCTCTGTGTTTTATGGCTCTGAGATGACTGCAAAACAGTATAAACATGCCATGGTTGACTTTAACTCTTTGGGGACCTGCAGCCATCTCCTGTGGCAGCACGGAGCTCCACACAACCACTGAGCCTGCCTGAGCAGGGGGAGATGTCAGAGGCATTTGACACAGGCTTAAATGCAACACTGTCTTTACACAGCCGTGCCTCCAGGTAACTCACACTCTTGGGCTCATCTCTAACGTGCAGTATTTCCACCTGCTCAAAAAAACCCCACCAAATCATAAAAACCATTATTTTTCTCCCTTTCAGTATTAGAAACTCATCAGAGAAGTGCCCACAGCCTTTCTATTATTGGCTTTGCTGATTAACACCTCAGCCCTGGAGGCAGCAAGTATCATTTCCCATAAAGGACTGATGCAGATATTCCTGTTCTCTTCTTTAAATCTGCTTATTCCCTCAAATAAAGGATCCAGCATGGCTGACATTAAGTTTTTAGGATACTATTCTTTCTGCTTTCTCTGTGACCCTGCGCACACATACTCACACAGTAAAATCTGTGTTCCTCTTGCCTCTAATGAGAGTAAATAAGTAACCTGATATTTTGTGTTCCTCTGCCTGATCACCTTCCTCCTACAAATAAGGCAGGAGCAGCAGTGTCAGGGTCCATTTGGTTGTGTGTTTTGACTTTGAGTGGTTGATTACCTGAAATCAGTACCTAGGATGGCCAACAGGAGGTTGTGAGTGCTGCGAAGATGTGATTTTCAGAAAGCTGGTGCTCAGCACCTCATGGTCAGCTCTTTCATCAGAGTGGGTGTCCCAAAACATAATGAACCTTTTAAACATCTCCCTGAGTGTTTCTGGGGTGTCTTCCTAGTGGTTTTGCGTGCATTTGCAAACATGTCCTTGCATTAGAAACAAATACTCCAGATATACTTACTTTTACTGCTGTGATGGGGAGTTCTGGATCTATCACCATGTGACTATATTACAAGGTAGTGCTGTGCAGAGACTTGAGCTACTGCTGAAGAGGCAGCTCATCCTGTGCTAATTAAATCTGCCGAGAAATGAAGCCTGCCAGCCAGGGAGGACTGGCCTGCTGACAGCCCTGCACTGTTCCTAGGACTGAGGGACTTTGTTCAGTTCAGGTGTCCCTGCACGAAGCGCGGTGGGCTGAGCTGCCAGGGAGCAGCAGGCACCGTTTGAACTCGCACGGAAACCCAAGTCACACAGTGCAAATCAGTTCGCTCCCACAGATCACTGGCAGATGACTCCCAGAGTTTGCTGGATGTTACCATGGAGAGCATTAGCTATTTTGGTTTTGCTTCTTGTTGATTTTACAGCAGTGGTGCTGAGGGCAGGGAGCAAAAACTGTGTGGCCAGATAAGGCAGCCACTCTGAAAGCATAGGAGAGAGAATAGTCTTACCTGTACTGCCCATCCTCAGCCGCCGTCTGAGATGTGAGCATTTGTCAGCCAGCTACAGCCCACAGAGGCATTTGTAAAAAGAAGTTCCCTGTGATAACTCAAGCCTCACTTACCAGCTAAATGGAGAATGTGCCCAGTGGTCTCAGCCCTGCGATGAGCAGCGTAGAGTCTGCGAGTGAATAGCTATTGCGCACGCAGCCATCCTGCGGTGTGGCTGAGAGGGGCAGTGGATGTAACCCTAACTGCATTGCATTCAATGAATTGTTGTTGCCTGAGAAAAAGGCAGATTGGGTCCACAATGTCACGCTGATGCTCAGATAAAACTCCACGTTGCTGGGGTCAGGGGAAGGAAAGGGAGATGCCACCCACTCTTTCTTGCAAGTGTGGAAATTTCAACTACTGCAGCAGGTGAAATGAATGTGTAAGCCTCCCTGCAGAGCTGGCTGTGGAGTTTTGCCATTTTATTTCAGTCCTTAGGAAAGGTCAAGCAGGAGTTTGCTTAAGGAAGGGCTGAAGCCAGGTGTAACCCCATGAGCCTAATGCCTCAGGGACCAGGATTCATCCCAGTGTGAGATTGGCTCAGGCAGGTGCAGGTCTGCAAACACATGGGGAAATTTGGGAATGATGGAGCCAGCAGGCAGTGGGACGGTGAGACAACAAAGAAAATCCAAGCCCATGGAGAAGGGGCTTAAATCAGGAGCTCTGATTATTCATTTACTATTTTCTTTTATATTTTAAATTAGCTTTGGGATTTAAAATTGCTGATGCACAACAAACCTGACAAATTTTGGAGAGCGAGGGCAGTATTTGGTTTCTGAGCAGCCAGCACCCTCTGGCACTAAGGCTTCCTGAGCAGGCGGCCAAAATGCCCAGGCAGTTTGCAGAACAGGAGCAGCAGAGCGCTGAGTGCTGGCGGGGAGGGGAGTGGGCAGTGCTGCAGGGCTGAGAGCAGCCATGTGGTGCTCAGGTATGAGCCTCTTTTGATGAGATCTTATTTCTAACTACTGTACACATGCAAACTCAATGTGGGAAGAGAGGGATGAGGCAGAGCGGGGCTGATGTGTCAGAAGCTGAGAGTATTACGAGTTTTTTCCTAATAACAGTTTCATGCTCCCATCCCAGCTCACAGTGGTGCAGACCTTTGAAAGCAGCTGATTAAAAGTACTTGCGTAAATGGATGCATTTTGCCTGCGTTCGGAGCTGTGCCTATTTACAACCACAGCCCCTAGAGATCTGCAGCAGCATGCATGTGAGCCCTTGCTCTTTTGTCCCAAGCCGAGGAGCTCTTGCCACTCTGTCACAGCTGCCTCCTCAGCCGGGTTTTTATGAAGTGCTGTTTCAGCTGCGGCTGGAGCTCACCTGCGCTTTATAAATGCCCTTTCTCCGCCAGTGCAGGACTTGGGCTCTGAGTCAGTAAAACATTTCAGCACATGCTCAATCATACCCCAGCCTATTACAGAAGTTAAGCATCTGCTTATTTTTAAGCTCGCACTTTTATGTTCTGAAGGGGCTGGAGCAGTACTGCCAAGTGATGGCCAAGACTGGGAGCTGGTAATGGTGGCTCTTGCTGCCTACCTGCAGCTCCAGGTGAGCCCTGCTCAAGCTGCCTTCTGCTCTAATACTTTTAAAGAACGAAAAATAGTCCAAAACTGTAAATATGGGGATAAAGATTCCCACAAGTCATCTGTTGTCAATTTACAGTTGAATCAATTCATTTTAATCCAAAACCAGCAGAACAGTTTTCAGTCTCTGAAGACCGTTGAATATTATACTTGATATCATAAGCAAAAGGATTGCAGGACATGTCTTTCCCCCAACTTTTATTTCACAAAGAGCATTTACAGCTTTGCCAAATTCTTTCTCTGAGGGTCACTGCAAATGTGTTCTCCTTCTGCTTTTCATATAATACTGAAAAGTGAGCTGTGGTTGTGTAACTCATTAACTATTCTTGCAATTTTAGCTTGGAGGTTTCTCTTTTTTAATGTAGCTTGCTCTCACAGACTTAGCTCCCCTTAAAAAAATAAGTATACGAGCAACCTGTGCAATGCTGCCACAGCAGATTGTTACCTGAAATCACGTGAATTATTTCTCTTGGAAACCAGAGCTAACAAAACAGCCAGATTCTTTGATGTCTTGATCTGGAGAGGCTGCTCATGGCAAGCAGTCAGTTTCCCAGCTGTCACCACGGTCAGCTTTAAATATGAAACCTTTTTTTCCAGATCACCTTCTGATACGTTGCTTCCTATCTGCAGTACCTGGTACACCTGGATCACAGTATCCAGGTGATCATTTCTCTGCATGTCAGTAATGGGAACCAGTTGCTTTACAGCAGAAGAGAAGGTACAGATAAAGTGAACAGAGCTTACCCAAATCGCTCTTGCACTGGAAGTTATTCAGTCATCAGACAGTAATTCCTCCCTCTTGGTGCTTGTCCAACCCACCGTAACAGATGGCCTCAGGCAGCGTGTCCCTTTGTCTGATGTTGTCATCTCTTTGATGAGCATTTTCGCTAACGGGACGGGCTATAGGACGTGTCCAGGACAGTGGTCAGGGGCTGTGCTCGGGCTGACAGGTTTTGAAGAGCTGCACAGTGAGAGGAGTAGCCATAGCTGGGGTGAAATCCCAATGCATCTCCCTGCCAAGCTGGCAGAGACCAAGGCTGTGCAGGCGCTGCAGTCACAGCCCAGTCAGCTGCTCCGGCGTGCGCTGCTCGTGCTCCGTTCCCCAACAAGCACTCCCAATGCACAGAGCTGCTCCAGTCCCCTGGAAAAAACCTCTCAGACACTGCTCAACTCTGCTTGGACAAGTTAGACTGCACAAGGCATGCTTCACATTAAAATTATATTGGAAAAGAGCAAATGAACATTGCCTGATTTATGTCTTCATTTACCCTTTTTTTTGCCTAATGTTGAGGAAAGGCTTTGGTAGGAAACAGTAATGTTATGCAGCTGGCTATGAGCACTGCTGGCTTCAGTGTCTTTTGCCGTGTTTGATTCCTTGCAGCTGCTCAGGGTTAGTTAATTATCTCCTTAAAAGAGGAATTTCTATTTTTGCAGGATGACTAGAAGGCTGATGGAAACGTGCAAGAGAGCAGAAACCCAAATATTTAGGCAGACCCGTAAAACACTTCCCATAGCTGACACCGCAGCTGCAGCTAACGCCAAACGCTCTGTTTGCTTTCTGGGTGATACATTTTTCTTAAGGGATAAATTGCTGGAACAGCTTGAAGTGAGCGTTACCTTGCACTTGTACAGCTTCAGTCACACCTCAGTGTGGAGCTGTGCTGAAAAACAGCAGTGGTGTGGTTTTGCTTCACAGGATCGTTCCTGGTCGGTTGTTACTGTCCAGTTGTTGGGTGAAGTCTTTCTCTATATTATTGCTGCCTCGGTCCTCATCATAATCATGGAATAGCCTTGGTTGGAAGAGACCTCTAAGATCATCCAGTCCAACCATTAACCCAGCACTGCCCAGTCCCCACTAAACCACATCCCTCAGCACCACATCTGCATGGCTCTGAAATCCCTCCAGGGATGGGGACTCCCCCACTGCCCTGGGCAGCCTGGGCCAGTGCTGGGGAACCCTTCCAGTGATGAAGGATGCAGATGATGCTGCAGTGGCTGTTCTTACAGGCATGGGCAGAGCCATGCTAGAGCACAACAGGTTTTCTGGGACAATGGGACAACTTTCTGGGTGCAGAAAGCTCCCATAACTTGGGTCTCACCCCAGCTTTCCTTGCTTCGGGAATGTACTTCAAGGCTGGAGAGGGTTTCATGAAGCCTTTGCTGGCACATGGATGCTCACCACCCCCACCGCAAGTGACGTGGGGCCTGAGAATGTGGCAGCACAGCTCCTGTACTCAGGATTTTAAAAATATTACTGTTGTTGCTGAAAAGTATAAAAAGAAGTCTAGTCTCCCTTGATCTTTCCCTTCCTTTTAGCCTTTTTAACTCATAATAGGTACATGTAAGTGATTAATGCAACCTAGTGCGACTGTTTCTTGTTGTTTGTGCAATCCTCAACACATGCTTTATCTTCCAAGTACGAGATGGACGTGTTTGGCATTTCTTACACGAGGGACTTTGCCAGCCCGACGGGATGGCACTCAGCCACGCCATTGTCACAGCACCACAGCTGCAGTGATGGCTCCCAAGTCCTCCCCGGGCTCCTGGAGAGTTACACTGGGCTTGCTCACTTATTTTATGCTGATAATAAATGCTTTTTTAATTTGTGGCTTTAATATTCAAGATAAGCTAGTTCTTTGCCTGTGCAACACAGGTGCAGTCTTTACTTCTCTTCATCAACAGCAATGCCTGGCAGCTGCTGGGGAGGGTTTTGTCTTCAGCACACTCTTTTGACCCCCCCATGTCCCTGCCATCCATCAGCAGGTCCACGTGGATCCATGTCAGATGCCAAAACTGAGGATAGAGGGGAAAATCAATTAAAATCTCAGAAAAACTTTCCATGTCCCTAAAGAAGTCTTGTTTTCCTTGAAAAATATTTAATAGAAAGTTGGATCTAGGTTTCACATTCTGTCCAGCTGGCAACCGGTTCACAAAGTCATCCAAAAAATTGTTTTGAAACCAGTTATTGACAATACTAACCATTTAATACACCAAGTGAGTTAAAAGATAATGCAAATATTGCAGAAAATAAATATATAGCATGTATACATTTTATGAAATGTATAAAGTTTGAAAAAGTGTAGGTATAAAGATGGTGAGAAATGCTGGCAGGTGCTCAGGTGAATTTTACCCAGGTTTCTAGTCTTGAATTGCAAAGAAAAGGGGCCACATTGCACTTACCATGGGCAGCCTTGGTGTGAACAGGGACTCAGGTGCATGTGCCTAATTCCTCCCGTCACACAAAACTGAACAAATCTGAGTTTTATGATATGACCAGTTCCCGAGACCATAGATGAGCTGCCCACTGCTTGGCTGACTCTTACCTCAATTACTTTATACATACCTTTTCCCTTGATACGTCGTTCTGGCCAAACTTACACAGTTAAGGCTCGCTGTGGCTCAGCAGAGGCCCTGCAAAGCCTGGTGGCATTGTTGGAGCTCCTTGGGCTTTGTTTGCATAACTTTCTACATGCTCTTTAGATTCAGAGTGCTTGTTTTGATCTTTGTTTGAATAATACTTTGAAGTGTTGATCCATGACGTGGTCTCCTACAGCCTTCTAAGAGGTACAAGATAATAATAAAAAAAAATGTTGTTGGTTTTAGGGGTTTCTTTTTTTCCCAAAAAAAAGACTGGTTTGGGGAAAAAACTTACTAGGTTTGTGCTGTATCTGAGAGGAAGGTTGGTTATAGGTCTATAAAAACTAAGCATAGATGCAAGCTTGAGCAGCGCTATAGTAGCAGCATGGATAACATGGGTCCTTCTGGAGCAGGGAGCTCCTGCAAGTGAAGCAGAAATGTGATAGTACACAAGGACATTTAGTGGAAAATGTACTGTAACTTAAATTATTTGGTTTAGCTTTGTTTGTGGCTGGAAGTCTGGAAGCTTTTTGGCATTTCCCAAATCCCTGTTAACCTATGGGAACAGCATCACTGAGCAACTGGGAGCTGGGGAAGAGCCACTAAATGTGAAAAGCCATGGCCAAAACTAAATGCATAGACTGAAGCAAACAGTTCTTTGCTGGCCAAACTGAGATGGTTATGGTTGCCTTTATAATTTCTGTGCTCCTGGGACATGAGTAAGCAGCTGTCAATCCACAGTCTGTAAAAAGGCAGATAAGCGCTAGCAGAGGTTAAATATTGAAGACTCCAACATACCTATCTGATATAGCATACCATGGGCCATCAAGTCTGTCCTCTTATCCTGTTCTGATCTTTCTGAGTTGGAGACACCCACACTTCCTTTCAGTTTGGCCCCAAGTACATCTGTGTGCTTCTTCCCCCGGGCTGTCGTGTGTGTTCTCTCTCCAGGGCTATACCTTCTAAGAAATACAAGGAAATCTGGCAGGCCCCATAATATAGGAAAAAGAAGTCACACAGCTTCACAGCATTAAAGAGGGCCACATGTTAAGTAGCCAGCTACACTGGTCTGTAAGGACAAATAGGATCTCCCCACCAAAAACCTCCTTTTCCTGTCTGTTGGACCACAAAAACCATGCCAAAGAAACACAGAGCAACACCTGGTGCTCCAAGGGTTGCCTTTCAGGTTGCTAGAAGAGGAAGGCAATAATTTTAACACATAGGCAACGTATCACAGCAGCATGCAGGTCGCCACACACCTATTAAATTAAAAACGTTGTACAAAATAAGCTTTAAAATGTGCTGAATTTGAGTTTGTTTTTAGAAAAAATAAGTGGCAAAGAGATGCACACTGAAAATACAAAGTAGAATCAGATGTAGTTTAATGGCAGAAAGGCATGGTGGTGTGGAAAGCACCAGCCTGAACCATTTGTACCCAAAAGCCTGGAGAACAGGGACCCTTGAGTGATGTGAGCCCTCTTCTCCCACCTCCATCCCAACCCAGGTGGGCCATGGTGCCCAGTTTAACTGGGCAGCGAAGTGGCCTTCTGCTCCTCTTCACCAAATATATTCCCTCATGGCATAATCATGGGTGGGAAACCAGAAAGAATAAATGAGACTTGATACATGCATATATTCTCCTAACACCCTGCCCAGGTCCTGCATTCCTAGTGGTCCCCAAGAGCACATTGTCAATGGCAGAAACTCCAGTCTCATCCTTTGGGCTTCTCCACATGACCTGCCCTTGCTCAGAAGGTACAGAAGCCAACGCCTTTGTTACATTCACTTGGGAGCTTTGCCTCGAGTGGTCTTGTCTAAGGCAAATCCATGGCTCATTTACTCTGCCAGCTGGACCTACCGTAAATGCAACAAAAATAAAAAATCCACTTCACATCAGCATAAGGTCTAGTCACTCACCTTGCTCTGAGCAACTGTTTCACTCTGTGGAATGAAGTGATAAGGTATTCTGGAAATTAAATTAATTTCCAAACACATGCAGGGTCACAGAGTAATTTCAAGGCAAGGAGTTAAACTTGTTTCCTTTTCCTTTGTATTGAAGCTCATTTTCATTGTGTACAGAGCATATCTGAGATAAGCTTTGCAGTAAACATGCATTAGTACCAGATTCTGCAAGGAAACATCTTTTTGTCTTTTTTTTTTTTTTCCCTTAAACTAGGGCTTTAAATGGATCCTTTATAATCCTCAAGGTCACTGTTAAATATTTTAAATAGTTGGTCAAATGCCAAACTATTTTCATTGCCTGAAATTCTCTCCTTGCAGAATTCTTGCAGGCAGTGAAATGTGGCATCTTCAACATTTGTGTCAGAGAGAAACGTGCCACAACAAGCAGTTCTGGAACTCGGGAACTTGACTAAAGTTTTATATTGTATTGAGTAGGACAAAGCGTTCTCACAGCGTATTTTATCATCCAGTCTCTGCAGCATCCTGTACTGCAATTATTACAGCTTTTCTTTATCAGGGAAAAAGAGATCTCATTTCTGGGTTTTCTAAGAAATTTGAGCTGACACCGTCAGATGTCCTTGGAAATACTTGGGTGGAGCAGTTGCATGCAGTGGGAAGGCTTGATTGCCCCTCGTGCTTTCAGTGTTAGAACACACTCTCCAGGAGCATCCATTGTGCTGGGGATGGCAAAATGACCAAATTGAAAGGAAAGTGAATTTTTCCTTTCTTCAGTTCCCAAGCACAGTGTACCGATTTGCAGTGAAAGCCTATTAAAGACAGCAGGAGGAGTCCTTGATAGTTTGGGTCATGCTTTAATCTGCAGAGGAATACATGAGCAAGCCTCAACCTTACCATACAGTTTGGTTTTCTGTTTTCTCAAGTTTTATACTGGTAACAAACTAATCGAGCTCTTTCTGTGATACAGTTCTCACCATCATTTCCTTGCAGAAGAAGTTGAGGGGCTTAAATGAGGCTGACATAGGAAACAGTGAAAGAGCTTGTACCAGCAGATAATATACTGTGATGAATGTGAATTCTTATTTGCTCAGAGGAAGAAGTAAGCAGAATTTTCTGAAATTGTATTATGAACAGGTTAGGCATTTGTCTCCCTTTTGTGAGAACAAATGAGCATTGTTAGCCAGAAAACGGATGAACCTGTACTTGACTGAGTGAAACACAGTATTATTTCTTTCCTTCAAAGCCCTAACTTTGATTTCTGCACTTGATTGACACTGACACTCCGAAGCCTCTGTAAAGAATTGGGCATTTATCCCTGTTACAATCTGCGGGCTGGGCTGGTATTCATTTCTCTTTGCTTACATGTAAGCGTCACGGCTGGGGTGTAGCGGGTGACGTGCCCCGTGCTCCTCGGCCACTGGCCACGGGGGTGATGTGCTGGTGTGGAGGCTCCTGCTTGCTGCTGTGGCAGGGAGGGAAGGACATGCACCAGTGGCCTTGCAGCAGGACACGGTGTAGTTCTGACATCTGGGGGGGACACACCGTAACTGCCTGAGCACTCTCTGATAGATGAAATGAAAAGGCTGCATGGAGATGTCTATCCATAATTTAATCAGTGACAGCAATGATCTTGAAGGAGTTAATGAAAAAGATTATGAAAGGCATTTTACTTTGTAGAGGAAGCAAAGAACTTTTATTTTGCACCTAGTTAATATTTTTTTTCCCCTTTTTGTTGCTTTTTTTCTCCTTAGAGAGTAGAAGTGGTGATGAATTTCTTCTTTCATTTTAATGAAAATTCAGGTAGACTGTAATTCAAGCAAGCCCATCCCATGGAGCGAGGGGAGAAGAGTCTTTCTGGTGAAGCAGGGCAATTTATAAATTCGTGTGTGACTGCTCTGGGTTCAGCCAAGTTTCTGAAACCACATAGTGCACAGGCAGCATGGAAACGGCCCACGTACGAGCGTGTTGAGCTGCTGCAGAACAAATGGTTTGTGTATTCGTTTCAGCTGAAGGCAAGTGAGAAGTGTGGCCCTTTGCTTTTCGGGAGCTGCTTCTGTAGCTTGAAAATTATTTTTAAAGCTGGCATTTAAGATTCTTGGGGGTGTAAAAAGATAGTACAGTCTTAATACAGACTAAACCTTTTTAACCTCACAGCTTTATCTGTTCCAAATGCATTTACCTGATGAGTTTATATGTGACCATGTTTGTTTGGAGGCAACATATTTTGGCTCCCTAGATATTATCTTACCATGAGGATCAACATTTCTAAGTATGTATATGTACAACCAGTAAATAAAGCAGAGGAGACGGTGAGGTTCACAAGATTTATCAGATGGTTGTGTGGAGCCATCACTCAGCCCCAGAGGAGGCAGGAGTGAATCCCCTGTGGTGCTCTCTGAACTTTTGGGGTATTGGCTACAAACTGGCACAGCTTTAGCAGGGAGACAACAGGTGATGACTGCAAACCTGGCTAGCTAAAAACCTGGCTGCTGCAAACAGCAATGCAGAGATGGCACTCAAGAAGGATATCACTAGGGATGTTGTTTCTTTATGATCTCTTTTCTGGCCCACTCAATGTTTGTTTTACACAGCTGCTTCCAACATCTGCTTTTCATCTCTGCTCTTTATCCATGTAGGTATTCAAAAATGCCTTTCTTCTTTCAGCTGCTTTATGTGTCTCCCGTCTTCTCAATAAAACGTGCAGCTAATTAAATGTTAAAATTATTTTTAAACAGGCTATTGCATATTTTACACACAAATAATGAAAGGAGTAATGACAACTGCCTTCCACATAAAGGAAGATGGGAAAAAATAGAAAGAAGGGCCTGAAATTTCTCAGGAATCTGAAAGTAGGTTGAGCCCATTCTGTAGTTTCAAGTTGAGATCTTTTCTCACCTTTCTACCTGACGGCTTTTAAGCTGCTTTCCCAGCCTCCAACCTCTCCCTTCTTCACTTGGGGCAATTAGAACCCAGGCTGTGGTTCAGCCTTTCAGTCCGGGATCCATCTCCAGAGCATCGGGCTTCCTGGGTGAGCAGCTTCTTCTGGTTAAGCATCTAGCCAGCGTGTCAGAAATAGCTGATTCTTTGGCTTTTGTTGTTGGTTGGCATGAAAACGTTGCTGAGCAGTGCCCTGTGGTGGTGGATCTTGGCACCTTTGCTTTACCCAGCTGTGATTAGGAGGTCTGCTCGTGCGAGGAGGCCGTGTTCAAGCAGCTATTCCATACCAGTTTCAGCCTGCAATTGTCTTCCCTTCTCTCCTCCTCCCCAGTACATACAGCGTTGTTTCTTTTGGATAAAGGAGGCTGCAGCTCTGAGGCATTTCTCAAAAAGCAAATACAACTTTTGACCTCAGCAAGGAGCAGAGTTTCGCCTGGATTGAAGGTCAGCAGCTCCATGAGCCGTACAGGCTAGAGACACGGATGCCTCCTCCGATACTCACTACAGCCTCCTCGGAGAAAAACGCTGCTTCTTCTCAGAAAATCCCTCTCCTTTTGATGTTCTTCCCATTCTTTGTTATTTATTTCCTTGGACAAAGCTTGCCCTTTGAATGACATCCCTCCATGCTACAGTATCTCTAGTAGTTCTGTGGCTGAGCTTCTCTTGCATCTTGAATCTGTATTTTCTCACATAGATGAACAGTGTGGGTGGCCACTAAGCCCCATGACTGACTTTTATTAGGCAGAATGCACTCCCATCCTCAGGTGGGGTCATCTGAAGCATAACCAACCCTGCCAGCCTGGAGGTCAAACGGGTTTTGCATTCCCTCCTCCTCATCACCTTCCTCTGAGCTACCTGGGCAAACAGCCCATCATATGGAGATTGGAGAAAAGCTGCCTGGCGATGGCTGCCTGATGCTTAAAGGGTGTAGGGGGTTCCAAGGAGAGAAACGTGGAGCAGAATTAAGGCCAGGTGGGATCAGGGTCTGCAAGCCCTAGAGGTCCCAAAGCCAACCCTGCAGTGGAGTAGCACCAAGGTCGGTGCCTGCCTGGATTCACAGCCACCATTTTTCTTTAGTATGCAAAGGAAAATCTGATGTGTTTATGTGTGTTCGTAGATCAGAAAATGTAAACTATGGTAAAGTATCTGCTTAGAGTGTGACCTCTTAACCTAAGGTTTTTTTTTTCTGTTCTGGGGTGAATTCCAGCAAACCTCCACACTGCTGTGTTTACAAGGAAAACGCCTGCTTTCTGTGTTCTCAAGGCCACAGCATGTCTCATTAAAAATCCTCTTTGGGAAAAGCAAGCTAGCTAGCAGTGCTCACCCCAGTGAAGCTGCAGTGAGTAACTATTCCTACTTTACTATTTAAGAAAAAAAAAAAAAAATCACTAAAATCATATTTAAATAATCATTTACTACCATCTGTGGTTGTGCATCTGTTCTGAGTTTTAAAACATTGAGGCACTTGGTTACTCTATCCAAAATCAGCCCCAGGGCTGAGGGTGGGCAGTGGGGTGTCCCCCCTGCAGCCAGAGCCCTGGGTGACCATCGCTAGGTGCCAGGAAGGATTTAGCCCCCTCTGGGACCTTGCCTGTGCAGGCTGGCAGCCAGACAAACCGTCCCTCCAGAAGGATGCTGGCTCCCCACCGTGGCAGTAAATGCAATTTTAGCCGGCGAGCGTGTCAGTGGAGGCAGCCCAGCCGTGACTGAGGTTGAAGCAGGATGGAAAGGCGATGGATGGATGGTGGGTGCCAGCACCCCCAGCCCCCTGAGAGCTCCATCGCCCCTTTAGCAGCTGCTATTACAGGAGCCACCTCAGCAAAGGGCTGGGGTAAATTACAGTTCCCGTAAATGACAGGCAGGGTCTCACACTTCCCAATCGTTACCCGGCTCTGTAAACAGACTTCTGTGTGCTGGCGAGAGATCAGAGCCACACTGATCACTTTGTCCAGCTCCGCAGCAAAGTTCCACATCACAGTCAAAGAAAAGCCAAAAACAATATGTTTATGAAATCAAAACATCACAAATGCACTTTATTTACACTGCTGACACTGAAAGGAGAAACAGATGCTTCTGGTTTGGGTGCCTGTCCAGCCTAATTTCAGGAAAACACAGAGATCAGAGGGAGAAAAAAAAAAGAAATCAAAATGTACAGCCTGTCATATCTCCAGTTTTAAATATTATAAATTATTCAAGTGCTGCTACAGCAAACGGAGAGGAGCTTGGCTTTGCCAAACGCTGGGCTGTGTCCCTCCATGGACTGATGCTGTGGGTTAAATTGGTAACCAGCAATCCTGTGAAACAGCCACGTTGGCATTGCTGCAGCAGCTCCCTCGCACACCCTCTGATAACATGGCTTACCCGAAGAGCAGGAATAATCCCAGCCCAGGCCCAGCAAGCCAGGCATTTTGTAAGCTGTCACAAGGCTATCATTGCAGGTTAGCATCATCCAGTGAAGAAACTGTGCTGGAGCTGGGTGGGAGGTAGCCCAGAGGCTGCTCCCAGAGGCAGGAAGGCTGCAACCAGGAGAGCGCTGGGAGGTGTGAAAGCATTGTACACAGCTCAGATGGACCCTTGGCACAAGGAATTTTGTTGGATAATTGTATTTATTACCATAAAAGGTAAAAATAAACCATGAAGCAACACAATCAGTGCTGCTGGCATGCTGACTGTCTGACAGCAGTGCCTGGAGAGACAGTGTCCAAAAAAGGGATCAGGGCAAGAGCCGGTCTCTTCATAGCCCTGTCACTTTTTAGAATAGACAACTGGCAGGATTTATAAAACAACTTTCATTAAAAATTCTCCCCAGAGTGTTGGAGTGCCTATGTCTCACAGGAACATCCCTGCTGAGTGGCACCAGCACCCTCCTGTGTCTGAGCAGCCTTGGTTTGGATGTTCTCACATCCACAGTGAGTCAGTCCTGCACAGCTCTGGGCAGCACTCGCCTGTCTTTCCTTCCTGATAAGCTGCAGTGAGGATGTGAAACATTTGTGGTGGACTTGAACATTGTTTTATTTCATATGCACTATTTATTGTTTTAATATGCATTCTACCACCATGTGAAATTTGACAGGAGCGAGTACACGGTGTCCCCATCTTTGGGAATTATCCCAAAGCTCTGAGTTAAGTCTTAATTACATCTCATTCCTCTCTGCCAAATAGGTGGTCAAGGCAAACAAGTAATGTATTATAAAGCTGTCCTGCTTTCTGTCTGGGAAGAAAATATGTTTTCATTGCTATGTGGATTGGGATAGGAGCCTGGGTCACGCTGAACCACTGGGTCTTGGGGTGGCCAAACTGCTTTCTCCTCTAAGAGGCAGGATCTGAAAGCACAGCTGAGCTGATTCATAGCCTCCCTGCCCCAGGTACCAAGGGTGGTACAAGAGAGTGAAGCTTGTTCAGGCAGAGCTGTGCCTGGACCTGCCCTGCCTCCCAGAGCAAGCCTCGAAGACCTGTCCATAAGAGCTTTTTCATCAGCATCATTTATACATCATGGCATAATTGCCATTGACTGAAATGGGTGAAATGCAGTACCTCTTCCTGGGGTTTCCTGGGGTTCAGTCACCAGCCCCAGGGCTAACCCTGGGCTGCAAGAGAAAGTAAAACTGAAGTTACTGGGAGACATTAAGGAAGTTCTCCCATCAGTTCCCTGAGCTCTGAAGTCTGCTGTCACCTCCAGTGTCCCACACTGATCACTTGGCTGCCACAAGTCAGGCACATGAGCACAGCAATTATAAAATACAGGGAATGACAGAAAATGGCCTATTTATGTCATGTTTCTCCAGTAGCCTTCTTGATACGAGAGCCACAACAACATTTTAGAGAGAAACAAAAAACATGCTGCATTTAGGAGCCCTTCAAAGAATGGAAATTGAATGTCTCTTGCTTTAAAATATTCTCACCAAGTATTAAATTGTGGGAGCTGTGCAAAATCAAGTTTTAAGAAGCATGTTTCTAACACTTTTACTTAAAAAAAAAAACCCTTTTCTTCTGTAAAAGCTATAGGTGTCTCATTATGGTGCTGGTGTGTTTAAACTAAATGCAATGAATGTCTGTTTTGGATGGTTTGGGGAGATGGGACTAGCTGTAATCTTTACTTCTCTCCACTTACCCACGATCAGGCAGGATTGTCAGACCTGATGGCAACAAAAGGGAGAAAGTGTTTTTCCCTGCATTTTAGTGTGTTTATCTAGTGATTTTGAAAGACTTTGCTGGCATGGACATGTCTCATTTTTGAAAATCCACCCTCTAGCAGGATCAGTTTTGTTCCTTACGCTCAGGCAAACATGGTGCCTCACCAAGATGAGCACAGGCTCGTCAGGGTGAGGGCATCAGCACCTCTGCAGTGTTTTAGAAATGCCACTGCGAGCCTTTTTTTGCAGCATGCTCAGGTCCAGGCATTTAACAGGTGTGGCTTCTCAAGGCAGCAAAAGGCTTCATAATCTCTGACAGCACCAGAAGCATGTTCTGATCATGGCCGGAACTGGTCACTGTGTGCAACCAAGAAAGATGTGCTATTTTTCAGCTTCTGCTTTCGTTCTCAGAGAACTGGAAGTAACACGCTCACGAATACCAAAAGTCAGAATGCAAATGCAAGTGGTGGACAATAAACCCACGTTTGGGCTAAAAGTTTAAAAAAGGAGTAGGCTTAGACCAGACTATACGTCTGTCCATGTTAAGTATTAATTTCCATGAGTATCAGTGTTTATTTACCACAACCTAAGTGGGACAGATTTGTTCTTCAGCATTGGCTGTATAGTAACATAATTGCTTGCTTAATTCAAAGAACTTGGGGCAAAGGAGGGGATAATCAGCCCCGGTGGGATTGATTTGGCATAGTTACAGCACGCAACGGAGAGCTCCCAAAACCAGGTCTGAATAAATAGGCACTGTGTGGCAGAGGACTAAGTTGGCAGGTGGAAAGTGCAATCATGGGACCAGTCTGGAGCTGGTTGTGACTTGCTGCCTCCTCCCAGCATCGCACTGCGCCACAACATCTGCCAGAGCAGACAGAGACTTTTCTTTTTGGTGCCTAAGCCATTGCTTTCCCAGCAGAGGGCACGACATGCAAACGAGAACGGTGATTACCCCTGCCAGATGCAATTTCAGAAATGATACAGCAAAAAAGGAACCAGTGTGCAGAGCCAGAAACCCCAAAGGCAGGACATGTCAGGTCATGGCACGCCCTTCGTGTGGCTGGGGCTGCTCAGCACCTTGCAATGGGTCTGGCTGCCTCTCGAGCGAGCACCCCACACTGCCAACTGCTGCCAGCCCAGAACCACAGTGGCCAAATATCTTCTGCACTTCTGAAAGCACACATTTTCATTATAAAACATCCTCAGAGCTATTTTAAATGCAATTTGGAGAAATTTCTGTGAATTAAAGAAAATCAAGCCAGCATCTGTTAGAAGGAATTCAATTGCTCCTCATTTTCCAGAATCTTGAGGCATTGGTGTCAAAATAGCAACATTTTCCAAGAAAACTCAATGTCTTCTAGCAACCTGATTTACTGCTGTGAGCAAACCCATCTCTTCAGTTCAGTCTGTTCATGTGGGTTGTGTGAGGTCTAAATTAAAGTACTTACTTTGGATTATCAGCCCTTAAAAAACACATCTCTGAAACATGACCTAGTTGTAGAAAAATATTTTCCTATCTGACTGTTTCCTTCTCCGAAATGGCTCCCTGGACCATTATCAAACTTTCTTTGAAAGAAGCTTCCTAGCAAAGGCATGAGAAAGATTCGGTTCTCGCCTTAGTAATTAAGTGATGCAAACATGTTGTTTAGCCTCAGCTGTATACTTTAACTGGTTTGGTCATTCCCATGACCTGGAAATTTCCCTCTTTGTGCACCATCACGTCTCTATTCCACAGTTTCTTTTATTTCAACTTTCTGCTCACACAGTGCTACCGCAGTGATGTAATTCCTGACTGACACGCACTTAAAAACTTTGAAATGTAAACCCATTTTATTCCAAGAGGCAAAGTTCACACACATCCTAGATCAGTGCAGTGACCATTTGGGCTGAATGGACAAAAATCACCTGCTCTGAGCAACTCCCACATGGTGCGAAGGGAAAAATCACAAGCACGAGGTCTCCTTGGTGCTGCCACCCAAGAAAGAGGGCTGTGCTGCACCACTGCCTTGGGAGTTGCATGCTAGAATTGCTTATCTGCTCATGGTTTCATGAGCATTGTTGTTTGTTAGCATTATGAGACAAGCTGTCTGGGCCATGAAGCTTCAGAATGTTCAAACAGCAGATTATGAAAGGCTCGGCAAGGGTTTCTCACCCCGGCCCACTGGGGCTAATGCAAGTTTTGCAATTTATTTTATGCTGCTTGGCAGCTGTTGAGAAAGAGAACTTGCACCAAAGATATCCTTTGAGATGGTCACACGAATCACTCAGCAATGCAAACCTCTCAGCACAGCCCAGCTTGGTTGGGGTTTTGTTTCATCCCTGCCCTGCTTTTAGGATGTTCTCCCGTTAAACAGCAGCCCAGCTGGTTTTCCCAGTTGACCCATTATAGAATTATAGAATCATTCTCTTGTAGCCAAGGATTTTTTTCCAGCTTTGGAGAGATTTGTCTAAGGTTACCAATGCATAAACAGTAGACAGACTGTGGATGTGCACTTGGCCTGCCCATCCTGCTTTCTCTACCACCACCAGCTTGCACTTGCCCCATGGTTTTGTTGACAGCTCCTTCCCAGTCCCACCACTGACTGCACACCTGGCCACATTGTTCCTAGTTTCTAGAATATCTACGATGGAATTTCTGCCATTGACCATGGACTCTTGAGCTTCACATTTCTTGGAAAAGCCCTTAAAAGCACTGCTTGATCTGCACAGCAAGTCTTACTCTTTTTTTAAAGCTTCAGAAGGATTTTAGGTTGGTCCCCAAAAATGTCAATTTCTGTTGCATCTTCAAGTCTCAAAATACACCATCCCCATGGAATGTAATCCAAAGGTCTGGTACCCACAGGTATGTGTGCAGCAGTTGGAGGCAAAAGCATTTACAGGTAGCCTCTGAGGGGGAGATCAGGGCATGCCTTGAGCCATCACTGTTGGGGTGATGGAGGGGTCTCCTTGCCAGAGCTTGGTGCTCCCTCGCTCTCCCCAGCTGGAGGATTCCACTCTTGCTCATGCAGGGGCTGCAAAGGACACAGCTAGCATGAGATTCAAATGCCTGCCTGCAGCTGCCTGCGCTGGGCTGCATCCTGCCCACCACTGCCTTCCGCTGGCTGTCCCTGTTGGTTTGCAGCCCTGCTGCAGAGGGATGGGTTCCTCTCCCTGCACCTCAGAAAAGGCTTCTGTGGTCAGGGGAAGGATGGACTTAACTTCCTCAGATGTCCAAAGGAACAGCAGTGTCTGCGGTGTCCAGGAAGCCAGGAGAAGAAGTGCTATAGTTTTTTGGTGCAGAAAATAGCTTCAAGCTCTTCAAAAAGACAGATGTGTCTATGGACCTTTCACAGAGAGCGATCTGACCTCACAGCCACAGCTGTGTGAACAATAGGACATGCTGGTTCATGAACCATATTAGGGAGTCATACTTCAAGTGAAAAAAAAAAATAGCCCATGTCTATTAGTAGAGCTCTAGAGAAATCCCCTTTCTTTTAATGACTTTGAAACTTTGTATGAGGATGCAAACAAAGGGAAGAGGGGGTCTGTCGTTGACCACAAAGTGCTTTGGGGATTCCAGCTATGCAAATCTCTCAGTAACCTGGCCTGCTGCCCCAGCTGTGGACCCAGAGGAGAGAGCTTCCTTTCAGAGCATCTCCTTCCCTTTCAGCCTGCCCGCTGCCCAGAAAACCCACCTGCTCACAGGAGGGACACTGGCAGTGGGTCCATGCATGGGCACAAGTTGCTGTGTCCACAAAAGCCATCTGATCACAGGGAAAAGCTAAAGGCTGCTCAGCCCCTTGGGGACTTGTTCAACCCATCACTTCAGGGTGTGCACAAAGCAGCTCTTCAGCCCTGGGGCAGGGGAAGAGGCTCTCCCCTCCACAGCACCCATGAGCTGCATGCAGCAACCACAAGTAGACCCGGGATCTTCAAGCTCCCTGGTGGCTTTCTGCTGACAGAGGAAAGGAAATGCTTTCTTTTTATCAGTTTTATCATCCTGTGTAAGGTCTGTTTCCTTTACATTTGAGAAGGTGATCAGAAGTGGGGGTGATGGGGACAGAATGCTGGTAGGTGTGTAACAGTAAAAATGTCAATTTGCTTTCTGCTGGTTAGATTTAGGACAGGAGATACACATGTGTAGTAGCGTCTCTCTGGCATTTGGGTTTTCTGTTTGTCCCTCTGTCACCTAAGTAGTCAAATGTGGTTCACTAATAAAAATCTTGCCAACTTTGGCTGTGATAAAATAATCATATGTAGATCTCAACTAAGCGAATCCAATACCCAACATCTTATTTTATGCCTGTCTTAGCTTTGGTGAGTGTATAATGTGACTTGGGAACCTCTGTTCTTCAGACCATGTCAGATGGGGGAAGTTTTAAGCTCCACCCCAGACCCGACCCACAGTCACTGAAAACAGAGACAAATCAGGCCTCTGACTTCAACACAGGTTAGAAAGTCCTCACCAGGCTGTTCTTCACCTTCCCTGGGGTTTTTCTGGCAAATCCATCAAGGTGGAGATGCAGCAATCAAAGCAATTGAAGCAGCCATGGTTATGGGATCCATGGTTACTTTTGCAGAATGGGGACAGTCCCTAGGCTTTTGATTTTTTTTTCTTTATTATGTTTTTATTATTTAAGACAATTTGGGGGATTCCTTTGCCTTTCACAGGAGTGTGTAGTTAGAAGATGCTGAAAAAAATCTCAGAGCTATGGGATTACTTGTTTCTAGGTGTATAGTCCTCAGGTTTTGAAAAGGAAAGATCACTAAAGAGTTCATTGGTTCTTTACATGTGCAAGAGCAGGCAGCAGGATAACAGATGACCCAGCTCTAGAAATAGCCAGGTTGTTTCCTGCCAAGCTGTACAGATAAGCTACTTTTTTAGTATTTTTTTCATAGATCTCCATCATTGAATTCCCAGAAAATAAAAACTGTTGTCAAGAAGAACCTGACACAATATTCTGGGATTCATAGCAAGTTTAGTCTGGCTGGAGTAAGCTGATAACCACCATCAATTTGTTTGCTTTTGATGGTGAGTGCTATAGTATTAACATCAGCCAACAACATTTTGATTGCTAGCTTACTTAAAATTAGTAAAATGCTCATTCATACTACGGTAATTAGTCACTTGAGAGGAAGAAGAAATTTCTCGAACTCTTATTCTGCACAGTGTGAGAGTCTCAGTTCTGTTTAGTCATCTTTTTCCGGAGTGTCTTTCTATTAAATGCTTCACTTTTTCCAGAGCATATGAATTTTGGATGTTTCTGAATGTTAGAATAACAATTGCTTTGATGCCAAAAAGCCAACAGAAACAGGAGGATGGTGTTGTATAAAGCCTGACCTCACAGCCAGCTGAAGGACACGTCCTGGTGTTGTAAGACAGTAAGACAAAGTCATCGCCTAAATGTCTCTGATCCCAAAGGTTTTGAGGTAAGACTGAGAAGGCAAATAGAAAATTAATGGTTATCAATATATCTAGATAGAAAAAGAATTGCTTAAAACCTTAAAAATAATACAACAAATTACAACAATCAGAAAAGGGCTTCTCTTTGCTGTTTCACAGTAATCACCCAACTCCCCGTAAAGCACCTTTGGACTCACTCATTCTCATATTCTTGTCCATGTGAAGCTCAGCTAATGGTCTGGGTGTTTGGGAAAGTAAAGCAGGCAGACAGCATGGTTTCCCCTTGCATGGTTTCCTCCTGCTCAGAAAGAAGCAGCACTGCTCTACAGCTGCTTCAGTAAAAGGGTTGCTGAAAGTTCTGTGTCCCCATGTCCCCCTGGGCAAGAGAGCAGAAGAAGGTCCCACCCATGGCATCCGCTCATACACGCACAGCTTGGTACTGCTGCACCGTGGTACCTGGGATCCTGATTTCCAGATACAAGTAGATACCTGCTGTATTTTGCTATAGGCTACCTTCTTTTTATGTACTTGCTGTTTAAGCCAAGTCACGCTCAGTGTTTGCTTTCATTAATTTCTTAAGAAACAGATTGTCCTGAGGGCAGAGATACTTGTCACAAAAAGCAGGCAAAAAAAAGTAATCCTGAGCCAAGTGAATTCAAAGATTGCAAATCCTGTGTGCATTGTGTACCAAACACGGCTCTGGGTCACTCGTGAACGCTCAGCCACCTGCATGGGCTTTTGTAGGAGGAGCTGAAAGAGTAGCAGATCCTCAGAAAAAATAAACATTTGTAATAAATAATGCACACGCTTTAACAAAACAACATTTTATTAATTACAGCTCTTCAAGTAGCACTTCATCTCTCCTGGAAGTGGCACTTCAGGCTTCCAGAATAAGAACAGTGTATCACAGTGCATCAAATTATTAAGACATCCTGCTTGTAGAAAGGAATCAGCTTTGTTAGGCAACATCCTAATTTAAGGGATTGCAACAAAGTTTTTTTAACTGGATTAAATTTCTGTTTTGCTTTTACTACATACCTAGTCCTTAGCAGTGTTTCCTTTCTGTCATCTAAGAAACAATGTCAAGTACTCTTCACTCTCTTCTGGCCCTGCACTGTCTGCAGCATCCCTGACACTGCCAATATTCATCTTAAATAACTGCAGTTAGATAACTTCTGTGAATTCTGATAATAATATTCATAGTTTTCTGAAGTGTATTACTGCAACCAAAGGGATTAGAATATTTTGAAATCTTTCAGTAGTTTTAAGAGAGAGATCAGTTTTTTCATCTTGTAGAGCCAGCCAAGTACATCCGCATTATTATTGCTTGGTTTTTGATGTAGAAGCAAAGATTCAGCCTTTTCTCAGAGACTGTAGCAAGGGTCATGAAGAAACACAAAGAGAAGGATGAAAGGAAGCAGGAAGGGTCTGTAAAATTACTCTGGAGATACTAAGCATAGTCATGTAAAAAAGGTTTTCATTAGTGTCCTTGTCAGAAAAAATGCACTTGAGTGATTTCAGAGATCCCAATGTGAGATGAAAGCACCTTGGGCCAGGGTATTTGCCTTTCATTAAGACTGAGCTGACTTTATCTGACATGCAGAAAACCCTATTTTGTGTCATTTAGTCTGGCTGTGATGCAGACAGTCCCGAGGAGAGAAGGACTTCCCTCTGCTGGCTGCCTCCTGCCCGGCAGCACGATGGGTGTACCCGGTTTCACTGCCCCTTTTCTGGGTGTTGTCTGTTGGTCAAGTTCATCTTGGTGAAGAAGGAAAATAAACACTTCTGAGACCAACTGCAAAAAGTGTGATTGTGAAATTTAGAAACTGTCTGGTGAGCAGAGCAAAGAGCAGAAAATTCCTTTGTATTTGTTGTTTGCCTTGGGTTTGTGAAATCTGATTTTCAGTTGACAGCTCTTGTGTCCCTGGTCACCTTGGATTACAGGCCACTCAGGAAAGTGGTCACAGCTCCAGTTTTCAGCTCTGATAGTCTAAGTGACTAATCACTGCTACAGCGGGGCACATCAAGCATTTACTGGTACTGGTTTGAGTGTGAGGATGTACTGCAGGCTGAAGGCAGGCAGGTTAAAGCTGAAATACATCACACTTGGGTTTTGTGCCCCACGTCTCTCTTCTCAAATGGTCAGAGGCTTATTGCTGTGTTCAAGCTGGCAAGGTGTATTGAAGGTCTGGAAGCATGATGGAGGGAGGCTGTATGTAGCATTTTGGATTTTAATACTTGGGTTTTGGCTTATTTCACTTTTTGCCTTTTACATTCTGTGGATTGTACAACATATCACAGAAGTTCAGTCTCTCAAAACCACAGTCTTGAAGCTGGAGGCCATCTCCCATGAAAGTGTGCAAGAATAACTGGACATACCTATGTCCATTTGTGCATTGGGGAGTGTCTGAGGTATCTGGAGTACTTTACCTCTTGGCTGATAACCCCCCAGTGCATTGAGGGGACCCCAGGAATCACCACCTGGGTAACAGCTCTGTTATACATCCACCCGAGCCCCAACGTGGTCAGAGGGACATCCATGGCCCTGGTTTTCTGCACCACTGCCAAGGGAGCTGGAAGAGCACTGCTAACTGCAGTGCATCCCTCCCTGCCTCAGAAACCTTGGCCACTGAAATTACAGGTCCTCCTGGAGCCCTCAACACAGGGGTTTTCTCAAACCCTCTCCCCCTTGTAGGGCTGCAGCAAGCAACTGCAATCTGGCTTTCCACCTCCTGTTCAATTCTGAAAGGGGGTGTGAGAGAAGCTGTTTACTACTCTGTTGTAGCTCCCTCCCAAGAATAGCTCCAAGTGTGCACCAAGGTGTGTCAGCTCTGTCCTGGGGACTGTCACGGTGGAGCTGATGCCACCTGCGGGACAAGACCAGCTGAGCTAGGTCAGCTTGGTGCTCATCTTCTCTCTTGATCCTACCTGCTAATACCCGTGAGTCATCTGGCTTAGAGATATCTTAGGACATAGATCATGTATTTTGTACACAACTATAGAGCTCTTGGCTCAGCAGATCCCTGAGTAAGCCTCTAAGCACCCTTTTCATGTGACAAATGTTTGGGTTGCTTTAGTTTTTACAGCCATTCATGAAATGTCATTTGTTTCAGTCAACAACAACCAAAGCAAGCCTGCATTGCTCTGAGGCTGTCAGCATGAGCACCCAAAGCTCAGCTTTGTTGTCTTCCAGTGCCAAGGGGCTCCTCAACCTTCCCCAGGCTCCTCACAATAACCAAGGCTAAAGAGTGCCATAAAACAGGAAGGTTTAAACTCAGTGGTGTGCCAAAACATGAGCCTTGGTCCTGGTTATTGAACAGTTTTCAAACCAAGAGTTTGAAATTGTATTGAAGTATCTTCTGTTTGGTGTCACAGCACTGCTTCCCTCAGGAAGAGGTGCTACTTTTTCTTAGTGTAGATCTGTTAGATATGCTAAAAAATATTTTGTAGTAGAAGTATACATTGACAATCCTTAAAAGAATCCCCAGGAAGTAACTGAGGGACCTGAGAAGGGCTGCAGCTGTGCTGGAGAAGTTAAACAACAAAATGCAAGGGCTGTGGGTGGGAGCAGAAGTGCTGCTGGCCTTCAAGAGGTCATTCATCTGGAACAGGGCACACTCTGCAGTCACAAGGGTCCAGATGATCCTGGATGTCAGTCTGGCATTTTTCACTGTCCGTAAATGTCGAGACTCCATGGGGAAGAAGGTTATCAAGTAAGCCTCGAAGGCAATACAGCTTAGCAGCAAGCAGCTGATGTGCGTGTTTGCAGTGAGAAGGTTCTGCAGCAGGGCTGATGTGAACGCTGTAGATGAGATACTAGCATCAAAGGTCCACACAACCATCTCAGAAACAATGCTGACACAAACCAAGATGTCTGCCTTTGCTAGGCTCGAAATGAGAACCGCCGTGGACTTGGACGAAACCTTTGCAGACTGCAGGATGATTATCGTGTACAAACTGCCCAGCAGGCCCAGGAAGGTGCTGATGGCATTTGAAGAAGACAAGACAAGATATTGGATATATTTAAGTACCAGGTATCTTCTGAGATCTTTCATGTGGTCTCTCTCCATAGAAATACCAGTTAGGGAAGAATACCTAGAATACATACGAAAAAGGCTGGTTAAAAGTGAAATTACTGGGATAGATTCCAGACAAATTATTATGTACAGGCATTTGTTTTGACACATGCTGGCATCCTCCACACTCCAGCATTATCGTGGCATTGGCTGGTTCAGAGGCATTCAGTATGTGAAATCCTCAGACTGGATCAGTTGTGAAGTAAATTGCATATAAGTCCAGAAAATAATATTTTATTATAGTTAATGCAGGGAACTGGAATGACTCTGGACTAACACTGCAAAAATTGAGGTCAGAATAGGGTTACTTCCATTATGAAAGTTTTTTTTCTGTTTGCCTCTGTGGGTTGATTCAAGAATGAAGAATCCATTCTCTAGTGTTGCAGCAAGGAAAAGATTTCCAGTTGTGCTGTGTAGAAGAGTAAATGAGACATTTATTGCTCATTCTTGGAAACAAAGTAACAAACTAAAGGGAACACTATCCAAGAACAGTCCCAGTTGAATCAGCAGTTGAGAATTATCATGTAAATAACCATTTGATTTTCTTTTCCTGTCATTAGCTCAACTCTTCATACACATTCATATGGCAGCTATAGCTCCTGAATAAAATTGAATGCCTGGGCACAGTGTGGGAATTGGCAATAAATTAGAGATGCTGGGCTACTGGGGAAAAGGTGTGCTCAGCAGTCACTGCTGCTACAGCTGCACAAGCACACAACTGCTGGCTGCAGAAGGCCATGGGGGTTTAAGTTTTGCTGAGAAGGGATGTGGTCTCTGGTTCAATGTGTGGTTGGTGAGAGCATCCCTGCGTGTGCTGGAGCTCCCCATGCCTGTGAGCTTTCGGCTCTCAGCACAGGAGTGGAGCTTCCCAGGGCCACGCCAGCCACTGCATGGCTGGAAACTGGTGCAGCTGGCATCCAGCCCCAGCTACAGCACCGCTTAAAACATTTCTAATCTTCTGATTTTATGTCTACATTTCTTTGGGAGTAAACTAAAAGCCGAGAGCTACTTTAAGCGTTATTGCTAAAATACATTGTTTAAGTTTCTTTTTCTTAAGTACCATTAACAAAGCCTAAGACCAGCTTGCTGTTCCACTGATGGGGTACCTGTTGGTAACCGCTAGCATTTTACTCCTTGGGCTTAGCAGAGCTGTAATTAAATACAACTCTAATTTCCCACTGAGACAGCTGTACTGTTATCTTTCCAGTTTGTTTATTAGTTGAATCTCCTTAGGCATCCAGTTGGATGTTTGTGAATAAATGGTGAGACCTGACCTGGAATTTGAGGGAAAGTGTATAGACCTGTGGGAAGGTGCACAAACGAGCCTTGGGATGATGGCATTTGGAGGAAGACCACATCTGTTGCTCCTGGCGCTTCTGGGTGCCTGGAGCCCTTTCAGATTTACCCACCACTGGTTGCCTACAATCTTCTGCAGCCATGGTGTGCTTTGGAGTTGAGTTTCTCTTTTGACAGGCTTGATACAAGCCTCAGTCCACTAGGGTGTGCGAGCAAGAGGGAAAACTACCTCCCTCTGGCTGTTAGCTAAGACTGCCTGACAGAACCAGCCATCAAGAATGGCAAACTGCTGAGTTTTGGCAACATTTGAAACAATGATGTTTATGAAAAGTCAGTTCCCATAGGCTGCCAGTGGGAGCCCTTCTTTGTCTGACCATTATCTCCTATAAAATTTGTGAATGTTCCCTTTGCCTTAAATTCAGTGTAAAGAGGAACCTGGATGATACACTTCTGCCTGGAGGTCCTTCACATCTCAGTGGGCGGCTTCAAGTGAAGTATTTTGCATCAGTGAGATTAAATTTGCTTAACAACTCTTCACAGTCATTTTGTATCAACATGCTGAAGTAATCTAATATGCATCCCAAGGCTTTACTCATTTCCTATATGTGCAAAGTACCCGTTACCTTCAACTCCAGCTTTGCATGACATAGAGAATTGGCTGGAGATGACTAACAGCTCAGGATCTGAGGTAGCATTTACACACTCATATCTTAAGCAGGAATGCAGTTTGTAAAGTGCCCAGATATTTTAGGTATTAGCATAATTTGTGTAACATTGCATCAAAAGGGCGTGTGAACTATCCCAGTGTGGGATAAGGTTGCAAAGACCAGGAAAAGACTAATTTGGTTAAATCATTAGTTTCCTATGATCTCAAAAAAGCTTACAAAAAATGGAGAGAGCATTATATGATGAAAATGAATATAAAAGAATAGCATAAACATATAAGAATGATATTGGAAAGACCAAGACACAAGGTGAGGTGCAGTGAAGTGATATATGGGTAAGAAAGAAACACTCCATAAATCCATTGTCAGATGAAGGAAGGCTGAGAAACAAGTCTGCTCTCTGAAAAGTTTGCATTACCAACCAAAATCAGAGGAAAACAATTCTTTTTCTGCTTCATTGTTGACTGAAAGACACACAGCTGGACATGTGCCACAGCTAGCACTAGCAATGGAAGACCTCCAATAAAGGTCCCTAACCCGACTAAAGGAAGAATGAGATGGATGTTGCTTAGATAAATTCTGTGTTTTTAAATTCCTGAGCTTCAAGAAATTTATCCAAGAGCACTTAGAAACTGTCTGAAGCAATTTCAGAGATATTAATGGTTATCACTGAGAAGTCTTAAAAGACAAATGGTAGAAGTTCCAGGCAACTTGAAATAGCAAAGATGGAGCCTGTCTTTAAAAGGAAGGAGTAGGGAAAGAGGAGCCAGAAAATTATAAGCTTCAGTTCCCAGAAAACTGCTAAAATAATCAAGCACATTGTTATGTAAATGGTAGAGAAGAGATAAGGAAGAACGATGCGGATTTCTCACAGATAAAGCAGATTTATTGAGCCCAGCTTCCCTCTGTAGCAGGATAATAGTTCTCATGGGTGAGGAGAAAACCAGCAAGTGTCGTATATCTTGAATTTTATTAAGACTTTGAATATTATTTCATAAGATATTCTTATAAAGGAGAAAGCTAAGGAAATGTAGACTAGACTAAGCTATGAATAGGTCATGCATAGCTGGATGAGAAAGTAAGAAAAGGCTAATTATCTGAAATTGGGGGAATGCTGTATCAGATGGGGTTCTGAAGAGATCTGACATTTTGTGCATTTTCATTAACTACAATAAGGCATAGAGTTCATGCTTACTAAGTTTGCTACAAAGTTTTTTTTTACAGTTACCCAACAAGTCTGGGTGATTGCTTTAATCCTGGCCTGTTTTTCCTTTGATGAGATGATGGGAAAATGATAATTCTGAGTGATTCCTATGGAAGGTACCAAGACAACATTTTTAAGAGTGGGATTCCCATTGCTTGCTGAGACTTGGTTTGTACCAGGTTGACTCATCCAAGATTCACATGCCCCTTTTCTCTTCTTTTTAAGTATCTGAGCCAACTTATTAGTGGAATACTTTATGGAAGAGGTAGGAAAAATTTAGTTCAGTACTTCAGCTGAACTGTGATACAGTTCATCTTCCCTCAGTGATTAACTACAAAAATGATTCTGCATTTTCTGTTTTGACAAAATCTTCCTGAAATCAGTGATCTGCATTCTTTCCATTAAGTGGGCTTTGCCACTAATCCTGGTGCAGCCCCTTTAGTTTATACTAACTTGCCAAGAAGTGGCTTTGCTTCACTGCTGAGGATGCAGGAGTTGGTAAGAGGAGAGTTAATCTCTGAGCATTGGTTTGACCATTTGTTTTGATACCTAGCATCAATGAAATTAAGATCTTTTGGAACAAAACCAACTGAATCCAGTGTGAAAGCTCATACAACTCACTAGCTAGAAGTGGAGGAGAACTCAGCTGTGATATGTACAGTTGAATACTGATTTATCTTGTTACTCAAGCCAGCTCCTCCTTTGGAAAGGTACATTAAGAATGATCTATCTTTTCTTTTATTATTATTACAGCCTATTTCTGTGTATATTTTCATTAAGTATATCTTTGAGGAAACAAATTATACGCCTCGATAAAGATCTTTGCTCATTTTACAGTAGCTGATTACTGTTGTGAATTGTTGTACGCTGGAAAGTACGTGAAACCTGGCCCAGGCTGCTGTGCACTGAAGATCAGCATACCTGGCCACAGAACTTCAGCTAAATTTGAGGCTGTGATTCCCAGAGGAGGGGATAGTAAAACAATCTAAGCTGATTTGAGCAGCTGAATGAGTGAGCAAAATGTGCAGTTCATTAACTTTGGGATTTTACATCTCCTCTGGAGAATGCTGAAATAAAACTTCATTGGAAAACAAACCAAATCAAACAGAAGTTTGCCATGTGGATAAAACCAGATTTCTCCAGTGAGCTGGTCTCATATTTTCTCCATCCTTCTATTTTTTTCACTTAAGAAGTTGGAAAAGAAGACGACACTGCTGGCTGGATTTACGTCAGAACTTTATCATGTCCTTGTGGAGCATTTTGACTCTGAGCTTCTGGGCATTGGGTCCTACCTAACACTCCAGGACTTGGTGGTGAGCCCATCGGCTCTTCCAATGACGAGCATTAGAAAAGGATGCGGAGCAGCCAGTACAGACAGAGGAGGTGCCCAGAAGGAGCCAGTCCGGACACTAAGGTGCTCAGCGTGTTTTTCATGTCTTCCCTACTTGAAAACTTCAGCATTTTACGTAATGCTGCCAGCATTTTATGTAACGCAGCAACGTACTTTGGAAAGGAACTGGAGTTTCGGGATGGAAGATGCCTTCCGACTTTCTGTTAGAAATGTGTCAGTGGTGTCCTTCCTTCCAAGCCACAGCTGCCTTAGGACACAGGATCATTACTGTGGTTCCCTCCTGCCTCCCTCCACCCCTTTCACACTATGATTTAGTGGTTAAAACTCTCATCCAGAATGTAGCAGAACGAGGTTTGACTTCCTCCTTCGCCACAGGGGATTTAGATGTTTATCAGTCATGGGTGTCCCAACCAGCAGGCTACAGGCTGTCCTGAGGCGGGGACGCTTTTCGTACCACCTAAAGAATCTGGGCTCAGTGTAGGAAAACAGCTGACACCCTTGGCCAAGGGTGGAAAATGCTCAAGGATCACAACACAGGTAGTTGCAGATGTTTACTAGGGAAAAGGGCATCCCAGTTTCTGATACTTGCTCCAAACGCTGTTTGGATACATCTGCTCTAGTAAATTAAACAGAACTAGGAGATGTTCCTGGGTGCTGGAGCTCTTGAGAGAGCTCGAATGGCCCCTAGCCCCTCAGTTTTGGCATCTGCCAATGCACACCCTCTCAGGCTGTGTTTGGGAATTGGCTGGGCTTTAGCATGAGGCAGGGAGCACTGCCCACAGGCAGCATCGCTGCACTGCCCACGCTGCAAGGATTGTCTGAGGATACAGTCCTCATTGCTCTAGCCAAGGTTGGCGCCTGAGATCTGTCCGGGGCACATCACTAGTCAGACATATGTAAGATTAAAGAGTCACTAGATAAAGAACAGATGTATGAAGAGAGTGCAAGCAAAGGCCTGAAGCCACAGGCTCCTCCTTTGGAAGAGGATGCTGGCAGCAGGAGCTCAGGAGAGCTGTGCTGGCAGCCACCTTGGCAGCCTATGAAGGACCTCGAGGAATGGAGAATAGGTGCTCTCCAACAGCAGACCCTTCCTTTGCCTGCACCAGGGTAGGGACAGGCAGGTGGAGAGGGCAGCTGCCCTCCCTCCACCCAGCCAGGGCAGGTGGGATTATGCCTGGGATGGGGCTAGATGGGAACAGGAATGGGGGGCTCTTTCCAGACCAGCTGTTCCCATCCTGCCAGAATGGTGAAGAAGGCAACCTGAGCCAATTCATCTATTTCTTTATAGCTTTCAAAGCAGCCTCTTGTGGTATTCCCCACAGGTCATCCACAGGAGGATGGCTGCACACGGGCAGTGACACTTAGACAGTTTTTGTTTAGCCCTCATTCAGATGAAACCTCAGTTCAAGCTCACGGGAGGTTTCCTGAACTAGCACTTTGCATTTGCAACCCTACTATTTTTATCTCCACAGAAATTGCTCTCCTGAGACACTTTACAAATTCCAGTTACTAACAACTGCTTGTTTGTCACTGGTATGCTGTTGTAGTCTGAGAGGTACACAAAGATATCTCCTACTCTTAAACAAATACTTCCTTTCCAAATTCCTCCTGAAATTGTGTCAAAGAATATACAGAAGAGGAGAACAAAATTTGAAACCCAGATTCCCACTGAATATCCTGACTGTGATGAAGTGGCTTTAGCTTTTACTTAGTTTAAAAGCAAAAATACTTACATTTGCTGAAAAATGCAGCCAGGAATAGTTTTCTGCATCACTGTATTCTGTGTATGATCTGCAGCAGAGCTAAAATGTGCCGTTCCCCTTGGATTGCTTCCTGGTTTTTATATATAGCGTCATGTATTTGGTACCACGTCAGCGCATGGGGCTATGCTGACAGAATTTGTTTTGCTAGGCAACATCCCCAGAGCTGGTTTCACAAGAATTACTCGCTTGAATCATGGTAGTTATTAACTTTCAGCTGTCTGGAAAAATTGATGTCCTGCGTGGAAGAGGAGTCCCAGACACTTCCTCAAACACATGCTGTGAGATGGAGCAGATTAGAGGGTGTAAACCTGAACTTGTCTGGGTGTCGCATGAGCTAACACAAATTACCCATGAGTAAAAAAGCTATTTTATTCTAAGCAAAGAAAATATGTCCTCTGGCATGAAAAGCAGCACTGTATCTAGCTGGACTGGGCCATCGCCGATGAGTGTTTGTGTTGGTGTTGCCAGGGATACCCAGGTTTGATGCTGATTATGTTTACACTAACATTGTTCTCCGGGCATGACGCTGGTTAAGCCAAGTTCATCCGTGTTCCAGGAAAGGGGAGTCTCTTCACAAGGTCTCAGTGTGGTGGGAAAGCAGAGAAGCATCCCACAGACATCACAGAGAATAGCAAACCAATATGTTCACAGCTACATGAACACGTGCCACAGCTCCCAGCCCTACCGTGAGTGCTGATCTCATGCCTAGAGTCAGTACATGGAAGCAGGGAATTAAAGGCAGTGACACTGCATTCATTCGTTTCTGATCAATGGGGAGGGTTTGCTGCCAGCCACACACCATTCCCCTCACTGCTTCTCTAAGTGATGGAAAGCTGCAGAAAGATAAAGCAGCTGAAAATCCAGGTACTGCAGAGCACTGTTGTTACAGCCACAACCTGAGGACCATGAGTTTTCCAGAGGCTCTCCATAGCAGTTTTGGTTTTTACAACTGCTGTTCCTATTATATTTGCTTATTTTGCTTGCACGCCGAGATGATAAAACAGAACTGACAGCTGCAAGAGCACAAATTCTGCGAACAAGCCCCACACTTTCTCAGCAGTTTGAAATTTCATAATACCTTGCGGAAAAGATAAGATAAAACCCTCTGTTTCTCCAGGGCACCACCCATTTCACCAGAGTGGTTCACTCACTCTGTGAAACAATAATACATTCACAATGAAAGCGGGAGGGGTGAGATTGGGTGCTCCCAACCCAAGCCATGCCCCGCTTCAGCTCGCAGGGCTGGCAGGCACCCGCAGAGCCGGAGTGGAGAGATGGGACTGGCCATGGGAAAGGCAGCTGCAGTGAAATCTTTAATCAGTTCCCTCAGTTAATCTTTACCTGCATTAGTAATCGCTGCTGATGACTGATGGTTTTCAGTGCTCCTCTTTGAACCCACCGATATCTCCCTCAATACAAGCAGAACGAACACAGCATCCACGACTGATTTCTGCCGTGGCACGAGATGGCTTCCAGTACTTTTCCATAACCCGTTTATTTTGCACTACACCTTTGTTGGAAGGCTTTGGCCAGCTCCATACATCGATTAGCAATGCTCTTTACAGCTGAGGAGTTTTAAGTTTTTTTCCTTGCAACTGAAATACAATTGAACTTAATTAGAAATCAGCAACAGGTAAAAAAAATTCCATTTTCTTCTGTCCAAAGTACTCCACTTTACTTTTGATCCTAGAGGGTTTCCAGCACTTTTCCCTCACTTTCTCATCAGTGTCCCCTCTCCACTTCTCTTAGTGCAATTTTGTACACCCCAAAACCCTGCCAAGGGGCACTATGAAAACTGCCCTCTCTCTTGCTGATACTGAAAACAGTCCTATTCCTATTTCTTTTCCCTTATACCACACCAAGAAGAACTTTGTCAAGGAAATCCAGATAAACTATATCATCTGAATATCTGGCTTTTTTGGGAGGTTTTTGTAACATGCTTAAGATTTCGAGGAAACTGTAGGAAGGCAGTTTGCTCTGTAAATAACTCTGCAGCCTGGTCCTGCAAAACAAGTCCTAGTTCTTATTCTTTGGTGGTTAACCATTTATCTGGTTCTAAAGTCATGTCAGCTTCGGTGATTCCCTGGGCCATGCCTGTGGTACGTGCAGCCTATGTTGCTCGTCGCATTTTTTATGTTAGGTTATTTTCTCTTAGGTTGTTTGAGAAACCGGAACAATTACTGTCTGATCTTCAGCCAAGATTTCCCATTTCCCCTCATTAAATGGATGGAGCATCTGACTTCATATCATTTCACATCTTTATTGTCCTCAGAGAATATGCATTTCTTCAGCAACCTTTGTGATTCCTCACTGAAGTTCTCCACAATTCCTTATCATTACCTTCTCTCCCTAGCCTCCTAGAGTTCAAGAAACTGATTTTAAAATTACAGACCAGCCAAATGATGGTCTCTTCTGGCTAGAAAAGGAAGAAGTGGAAGCCAGGCAGCTATTTGCGAGCATGAGGAAGGGTTGGGTAACAAAGGGAAGAGTCTTTAGCACAGGAGTGACACGTAGCAGCTCCTTCAGGCAGTGAGCCACAGCCAGTATGGCTGGACCTTCACAGGCAGCAAACCAACAGGAGGGCTTCCCAAAAGCTGGTGAGCTTTGTGCCCTTTCTGATGGAAAAATAGCACAGCCTGCATTCTGGAGAAGCAGGAATTGGAGAGTTTAGGTCCTATCCCTGCTGGTTCAGGGCTTTGAGCAGCAGAAACCCACCTGGATGTGATTCTGTCTGACCTACTCCAGGTGAACCTGCTCTGGCAGGGTGGTTGGACTAGATGATCTGCAGAGGTCCCTTCCAACCCCCACCATTCTATGATTCTGTGAAAGATTCACATATTTTCGGAGGGAGGGATGGACTTTCCAACACATCCTCAAATCCAACGCAGCTGCCTCTCAGACAGAACCAACATCCTCAGGCAGAGGATGCAAGGCGAGGAGATCACACCTTTGCTGGCAGAGGACTGCGATTATCTACCCTGGCCATGCACAGACAAGAATCCTCCAAGATGTTCATTACAGAGAGGATGGTTTATGTTGACCCCTTGGTAAAAAAAGAAGGGGAGAGTATGGAGATGTGTGACCTGAGTATTCTGCAGCTCTCTCAAGAACACAAGTTTCCACCTTTCTAAACATTTCACCATCAAAGAAAACAATCAGCTCACTTGTTTTATTGACTTTATTCTTTATTTTCACTATAGAAAAGGAAATTCACTTTTAATGAGAGCAAATGCTGGGATAAAGCATTACTAATGTAATGTTTATTCCTTGTGGACAGTAAGTCCAGCAATAAGACATCCGTGCAAGTGGCTTCCAGGATTTCATCAGCCCCTTTTGCATAGCTCTCAGAAAAGATTTTCTTACAGGAAAATGGTGAAAAGGTTGATGGCATAATCCTTTTTGTCTAATGTATTGGATGTATCAAGATTCCAGATAAAATGCATAAAGAAACAGTAGTGATTCATAAAACTGGGGGGAAGAACTGGGTACAAAGGTGTTAATGCAAATCTCACTTGGTTTAATTTCCTCTTTCACTGACTAACTCACATTTCCAATCTGGAAATAATAGTGCTAACAGCACTTTGGGGAGTGCCCCTCATCCAGGCAAAAGTAGGTGAGAAGGAAATTCCCCATAGCTGCCCATCACTGAAGTTTTGAGAATCTTTTGAATGAGTTTGCAAGTTCTCAGCTGACAAATCTTCTAAATTAATAATGGAGGAAAGCCTGAAACCTCTCTACCACCCAGGTTAACCACCTCTAGCCCTGCAGAGCTACAGCCCTGCCTGCACAAATCCCTCCTCAGCAGCTGCTCACTTGTTTCTCTCTGTGCTGTGCAATGAACAAGCCTTTGTGCCTTTTTATTTTTGATCGTAACGTGGTTTTACACACAGTCTATCATTCTTGTTCAGGGCTCGCAGCAGCCACAGCTCCTGCAGTAGCTACTATGGTCAGTTTGGTCTGTTTGCAATTAAGGGTCTGGGGAAATGCCTCCCTTTGAGTCACAGCATTCCTGCGCTGGCATTGCTTGGCCCATCTCTGAGGACGCAGGCAGTGGGAATTTCCCTGGCACCCACAGACTTCCTCAGCTCTGGCGCTGCAGCTTTCCGATAAACTTCTCCACTTTCCGTACCCAACGCACGCTCACCGTGCCCCCGGCCCCGCTGCCTCCATCACGCTCAGTTCTCATGGACCACACGGTGGGAAACTACGTGCATCCAGTGTTTTCTTCTCAGTGCCAAAAATGAAAAGTGATTTTTGCTCTGCCCTCAGAGGAGCACTAGATGCAGTTTCAATATCTCCTCCAAAGGTGGTGCCTCCATGTGTCCCCACCATAAATTCTGCCCTCTTGCATTACTCTGTTTCCAAGGCATAATATTGCTACTTAGCAAACTGAATCATAAAATTAAGCATATTTGATCTTAAGAGCACTTATCCCATCAGTGAAGAAGGCTTTTTTTCACTGCAATTATTTGTCCAGTACTTCGGCTTGATTAGATTTTAATGTCTCCATCTAATGACCTTTCCTCCCCTTCTTCGATGTACAGTCTAGGAGCATTTCCTACCGTAAATGGCATGTTTGCTGGTTAAGTGTCCCCTTGTTACTTGCCTCCATTTATCTCAATTATCATTTATTCATATCCTGTGTTCTCCCTCTATTTATTACTTTCTTGGTATTTCTTTGTACCTAACACATATGTAAAAATTTATAGCCTTACTCACAGAGTCTAATAGTATATTAATAAATAGGGCCAATTGTTTTGACTTTTTTAGCTTGAACAAGATACATAGGACAACCAGTAAGAATGTATGGTGAATTTTTATCAGCTTTTCCAGAAAAGCAAAAGCAGAACCATAATCATTAGCCAGAAGTTATCCTGTATGCTCTGCATGGACAAGAGAGTCTTTTTCAACCTCAGGCCAAGATACAGACACACAAAGTTTTGCTTTTCTCATATTTCCTGCATTTCATAAATCATCTGACCCAAAGTCTTTTGAGAATTTTGTTTTCCTTCCAGCTCTTCACACATGAGAGCAAGCGAACAGACGGTGTGAAGTATGTGAGAAGGCAGAAACCCACAAACCCCAGCTTGCTGCAAGAGGAGAGCCAGCCTTCTTTGTTTTTTCCATAGGAACTGTGTTCTCAAATTTGGAGCTGCATCCTACATGAAGCCTATAGTTATTATCATTCCTAACAGCAAACCAGAGCATGAGAGCAGCACTGAGGTGCCTCTGAGGAACATAAATGGCTGCAAGAGTTGCTCAGCATCCAGCCCTCCCAAGCACAGGGGAAATAGAAGTGATCTGTGTCACTGGGAGCAACTGGTCCACTCACTCCCTTGCTTCACCTTCGAAATTTTTGGTTATTTTGTTAATATTCATGTAATGATGTTGCCAGGAATTGAACTTTGCTCCACAGTAGGTGAAATGGCAGCAAAGCATGATTCATAACCCACACCACCACTGTTCAGTGTTCGGGAGTGGTCCAAGGTTCGAGTCATGATGGAAACTTCCCAGGACACACTACTGTTCTCACGTCTCTCTGGGATGCACCCCAATTTTGTGCTCCCCCAGGCACTTGCCCACCTTGCTCTATGCCCCCCTAGCCTGCCCGTTTCACTGTTTGCCTTCTGCTGCTCTTAGTTGTAGCCTTGGCATGGTCAGACATAACAAGGCTGCTACGCATAGGCTTGGTCCACTTGAAGCAATTCCTTGTTGTATCCAGTGACAACAGCAAATTTTCTTTTTGGCCTGATTTTTTAAAAATTTGGGAAGCCTGAGCATCTCCAGTCATTGATGCTGGTGGATGCTGCTCAGGGGCCAGCCAGGCACAAGGGAAAAGCAGTGTTTACTGCATGTAATGTCTGAGTCCTGGCAGAGCAGAGGAGGAGCAGGTACTGCTCTGAGCACTGATGAGCATCCACCAGGCAGCATATCCAGGGAGCCGACAGGGACACGGTCACACAGACGTGTGGTTGCCACTGCTGTTCTGGAGTGGTTTCAACACAGATTTCCCAGAAAAGTGTTCTTTGCTGTCCTTGAGTCCCTGGAGGATACACATATGTTGCTTCCTCAGACTTTCTTTGGGAATCATTTCCTCCGTAAACACTTGTGGTGCTTCCCCTGAGTATGAATCTAAATTCTAATTTCCCTTCAGGGGAAATAGAGGACACAAGCAAGGAAATTGCTTTCAAGTGACAGGACTACATTAGAAAATATTTACAAATGTGTTTTTCAACTTGGCATTAGTTGTTTTCAAGGGCTATCTTGGTTTGAGATTGAGATTTTCTTTGTGTTTTGGTGTGGGGTTTTTTTTCCTGATGTCTGGGAGTGGGTTTGCTTTGTTTATTTTTTTAAGAAGATAGTTTTGTTCAGGCTTGTAAACTGGAATAGCAAATTATCACGGAGTAAAGAATGAAGAACACCTGGAAGTGAAAATTCAGTCGTGAACTGAAAACAGTGTTTGAGGTCTGGACATGTTACAAATGGTTGAGTTCAGTAGAATCAGATTCCTGTTTCCTAACAGCACCGGGAAGTAGAAGATTTGCTCAGGTCGTGTTGAGTTTTAATTTGGGATGGGTGACACACAGTGCCAGTGCCACTTCCAGAATGAGGTACCAGCCCAGACTGGGTCTTGTAGGTCATGTACAAGCAGAAGTGATGTTATCCCATGTCTCATCAAATGCATATTTACCTGGAGTAAGGGTATTCTCCAACCTGGACACCTTTGTGGCAAAAGAAAGCAGAGCAAAAGCTCGTTGCAGTGGTGGGAGGTAACGCAGAGTCATCACAAAAGGATTGTAAGAGTTTAGTGAAGGGATGGCTGGAGCGTGGCAGGATTCAAGCAGATGAAGCCTGTACTGAGCAGTGGTCTCTGATACCTTGCTCAGCAGCCAAGCTGCAAATCCTGACCCACCAGCAGCAATGGAGCTGATGCCACGGTCAGTCTCTGTCCAGATCATTGTACGTGCAGTCATCGCATAAAGCAGCCCTTCTGCCACCGAGGGGAGCTCAAAAAAGTGCAAGGTGAATTACTGGTACTGCCTTCAGCATTTGCCAGAAATCTGCTTTCTCTGTATTGAAGGTTAACATTGGTTATCTTCAGCTGATGTGGGGGAAAGTCAGTTGGCAGAAAGAAAAAAATATTATTTCTTGGGAGCTATTCAAAGTGTTATTGCTGCCTGAAAGAATGAAAGGAGGAAACAAATTCTGTGTTACTCCTAGCAATTTCCTTATTAGTAGATGTATTTTGTTTGGACAGATTATTGACTTTAGTAAATTGCTTCCTAGTGGGACTACACAGACGGACAAAAATAACTTGCATAGAAAAGCAGTTAATTAAGGGAGCAACCTAACTGCACCATTGCCAAACTTCAGCAATCTGAGCAACCTCGCTGGCAAACCTGGAAAATAATTTTAGAAACGGAGCTGTCCTAAGGTAGTTATTTAGGCCTATTTAATGCTTAAATTGTTTAAACATTGAAAAACTGGCCATTGTCCCTCATTGCCAGGATGTCTTTGTGTTCCCATTGACATTCAATATTGACATTAACAGTCAATAATGTAACTAAGCACGGGCAGGTTGAACCCAGCAGCACACAGCCACCTGCAAGCAGTCACAGAGTGGCATGTGGAGGAAGTAAACCCTGCAGGTAGCTGGGGAAAAATGACGGCACAGGCAGCCCCATGGATGGAGGGGCTGGCAGGGACTGCCTGGTGCCAGGTTCTCACTGCACTTTCCTGAATATGTTGGGTTTACACATTGAACGTAACCCCTAAATGCAGCACAGCAGCTCCTCATGAGCAGTCACAGGTTTATATAGTTCCCTTGGTCAAGAAAAGATACGTGAGGGCAGGAAGGGGAGGCTTTGTTAGCAATTGCACAGCTGAAGTTGAGGAGGTCAGATTGGAAGAGAAGGGAAAGTGGGTTTGCCCAGATCAGCTGGGATTCAGGAAAGGGGAAGGGAAGAGTTGCTCACATCTCAATTGGCCCTGGCCAAAGTATGCTGCTCTCAAGCTACACAGAGCCTCCAGCATACCATCAGCTTGGGTCTCCATGGAAGAGCCCCTTACCTGTGTCCTTTCTTCAGTGGACCTGCATGCCTTCACTCCACAGCTTCATTAGTGCCTGGCTCTGATGGAGGAGGGTCTCCACAGCCCCCTGATCACCCAGGTAGGATTTCAGCACAAGTGATGCCCCTTTCCTGGCACTTGTTCTTGGAGGGACTTGATCCATCTAGTCTCACTGATTTAGAGCTTACTGCTATGGCACTAACGTGGCTGCAGACCCACTCTCTTGCTGCTGTGGTGAAAATGGAAGCACAGGATCATATGTGGAAGCAAGCAAGGAGTTAGAGGTGAGAATATTGGCACCTTTCTCTTCTTTTTCCTCAAGCCTTTGCCTTTTCATATTTGTATTATCACCTCTTGCTTTACTTTCTCCTGCTGCAGCTTATGCAGTGTTGCAGGTTCTTGCATGAGCTGTTACGGTTCTTTGGCTTCTCGTTGTCTGTAATTGCAATGCTGTAATGCTGAGAAAAAGCTTGGAGGCAGCATAAACACTTATTAAACAAAAATGGCACTCTGATTATTCTTATCCTCTCAGTTGTATCTCTCCTGCTCCTTTTTTGTGTGTGGCTATTGCTCTAGTTTGGTCTTCAGAAGTTTGGAACAGATATGGGTAAAATTGCAGTTAAAATAGGGCTGGCTTCAGTACCATAAAATTCCTTTGGTGAGCTTCAGCCTCATGCTGTGTCCTACCAAGCAGCTCCCCAGGTCTTGTAGTTGATGTTTTGCACAGTGAACCCTCCTATTTTGTAGAACTATCAATAATATAAATATAAAATCTTTATTTCTGGTTGACAAGGAGTTATTATTATTAAACCACATCCTTTCTGGAGGGCCTGTTTCAGCCTGGTGCTATGGCCTGGCTGGGCAGAGCAGTTACAGATAGGTCCTTCTAGTGGTTACAGGGCCCTGGCCAGCCCTATCAGCAGTGGGAATGAGCAAGGGCCAGAACAACCCAGCCTGTCTCCTGAGGTTCCTATTAGTTTTCCCCATGAAAGGTAGCAGGAGAAGTGTGATGGTTCAATTCGCATGAAAATCCTCAGTTCACTGCAAACACCATGTAGGGTTTTTTAAATGGCAAAGACAGATCTTTGGGCAAATTGCTTGAGTCAAATAGACCAGACAGAGCATTGGTGCTTGTGGGAGTGGAAGAGAGCTTTGTACAAGCTGGGACAGCTGTAGCTTTTCTGATCCAGGGCAATAGAGAGGAAAAAGTTGGTTACTGCTCAAAGAAATTCTGGCCTTAAGAGCAGAGAAAGTTGGTATCAAGATTTCTAGGGCTTGTCACTTGGCAGATCACAAGTCAGTTGAAGCTGATAAAAGATCTGGAGAGAGTCTGGGGGTAGGAGGAGTAACATGTCTGTTAAACAAGGGAATTACCACAAGTTTGTTGGGTTTTTTTTTTTAAAAGTTCAGATCAGTGGTTTTGAGAAGAAAATGACTTTCACTGCCAGCTGAAGCTGCAGATGGTGTGTTGCCTGTCTCCCTACAAACCCTGCCCAGTGTGTGCAGGCAGTGGTGCTAATGCCAGTGGCTATCACCATGACCTGCACAGAGAAAGCGAAAAGATTTCCAGCTTTCCTTTGCTTTACTGGGATTGCTTTTTCCTCTCTCAGAAGAGAGCACTGGGATGTGTAAAACAGGACCTAGGACCCATCTCTTGCTACTGGCGGCGTCAGTGCAGTTGCAGAGATGCAGAAGTACTGAGAGCTGATCTTTGGCAGGAAGGTGCAGCACGTAGCCATGCTGATTTCTGCATTGACACAGCCCTAAGGATTTGCCAGAACAGCTACTCCTTCCAAAATCTATGATATTTGTAAAACAAAAATAAAGGCTAAATAATTATGATCCTTTTCTATGGAGTTTCACTGTGCCTTAGAAAAAAAGCATTGTGGGAAAACTTAGAAGGAAAACAACAAAAATAATAATACATACAGGTACAACTAAATAAATAATGGAGTAGGCCGAGACTTCAGCTGGACTAAGGGCTCGTGGTTCCTGTGGTGAAAGCCTGAGAGTTTGGAAAACATCAGCTTGATACTTCTTAATTCTCTTCTAATAAAGAATTTTAAAGGCAGGAATGAGAAGCTGGAGTCTGATTTTTGGAGGCAATGGAGGAACTCGACTGTTAACTGGCAGGTTAATTAGAAGATGATGCAGAAATCGGTTGTGAGGTTTAGCACTGGGTGGGCACAAAATGCTCCACGTGCTGCAGAAGTCACCGTCTCTAACTGGGTTGTGCTGCTTGGGTCTGCTGCCCTTCACGGAGCACAGGCAGGTATAAAGTACACGGTGTACACCTTATGTGACTTGCACCATGTGTAAAACGTCATGATGCACATCAGGAAAGGCTCTGGAAGAATAGCTACGGAGGCTGCCAGGCAGAGAGCAGCCATCCAGATTAAGCACAAGTATCTGAACAAATGGTCTTTAGCACCAATTCCTTGTCAGTCTCAGCCTGTAAGTTAAGCTGAAGTATAGCTGACTTATCTCAGAAGTACTCAGATGGCCAAAAAAGGTCAATTTTTATAACCTAGGCTGACCTTCAGGGAGCAAGTGTCAGCCACGAATCTCACAGAAGCCTGAATCCTCCTGAGGGGCATTGGCTGTGGGTTTTTATGTCAGTCCAAGGTCAGGAGTTGCCTCTGAGCCTGACCTCACAAAGACAACATGGTTTTGCTGAGCAAACAATCATAGAGTACAACAGATGCACCTGTGCTGGTGTGCTTTATATCTATGTGTACTCAGAGTGTTGCAAATTTGAAACAAATCTTCATAAAAATCGCTTCAGGGAGTTCAGAGAAAGTTGCTGAAAGACTTGTCTCCACCAGTGGTTCCTCTGGGGACCAGCTGCGTGGTGCCCTGCATCTCTGTAACTTGCAAGATGTTGAATCAGAGACAGCACAAAGGGTTTTAAGATGTTGCTTGGCAATGGGTAACGAGCTCCAGACTTTATTAGACAGTGACTACAGTATTTCTTTACTTTCCTGCTTCTCAGCACTTGGGAATTTACTGGAAGAGACTAAAAAGGCATTAATTCCAACATAATCACATCTCCATTTTGCAAAACCTCCACTGATATCTGCTGGAAAGGATATGCTATTTGTCATCTCCCATAAGAGAATTTTTCTTTTCCAGCAGCATTTTCATATTTTGAGCAATCTTTAGGTGGATGGAAACAAACACATCGTCTTTGGTTTTTAAATGCTGTTGCCAAAACTCAAGAGTCACAGAATCACAGAATGTTAGGGATTGGAAGGGACCTCAGAAGATCAGACAATATGTTTATAAAGATATGATTTTAATTGCTGCCTGTATTGAATTTGAGATGAACACTAATGAATCATGTTATGGCATGTTCATGGCTGGTAGCCCCAGTCTGAGCCAAACTGTGTGGTTTTCCCTAGAAGTGGATGACCAAAGACTACAGCGTGGGCTGCGGGTTGTTCCCAGCCCCCCCCACCACACGTAGCACCACTGCATTTTGATCATCAGTGATCGCAAGGGCGATGATCTTGTGTGTGATTTTATTTTATTTTATTTAGGAAACAAGCTTACACACTAGCTTCCTTGGCTGTTCCCCTTTCCTTTCCCAACCAATGGTCAGACTTGACAATCTTAAAAGTCTTATTCAACCAGAACAATTGTATGGTTCTATGAACCCAGATGACAGGATGATTTGCACATAACCTATCTCTTGCTGTGACCTGCAGTCCATCTTCCCCTGAAGAACAGATGACAGCTGAGCAAGTTTGCATGACCCAGCACTTCCTGGAAAACAGAGACCATTCCAGTGGTCTCTGGGAAACTGGGACAACTACAGTTAGAGATGCTTCTACTACACATTCTCCTCCAACATCACTAAGTGCATGTGTCTCCCTGGTTGGTTCACAGATTTGGGAATTTTCTGCAGGTTTCTTCTCTCTTCCCAGCACATTAAGAGGAGAGGACTGTAGAGCAGTTGTGAGGACAGAAAGGCAATGAGAGTGTCCTTTTTCGTATGACTAAACTCCGTTGTAGGGTATTTGATACACCTAGAGTGAGATGAAAGCAAGAATCTTTTAATTCTAAGTTGTTCTAATTTGGTTGCCATGTTGACTCAATTCGTCTGGCAGCAAAAGAGGAAGAGAAACAGAAATTATGTTGAATGACTTTTGGGCTGTATGTCCAGAGGCAGTTGGTCACTTCTTGCTGGTGGTTTTCCTCTCCACCCAGGGAGATCTTGCAAATGAGCATGTCTTGGACTGGGAGCTGATCAGATGCTGTGGCTGTGTTGGTAGGCAAAAGCAGTGGGTACCAAAATGGATGGCTGCAAGCTGTAAATCAGACTGATGTGGGCAGGAGATGGCCTGTGTGACCTGAACTGGCACAGAAGAGCACATTGGTAAACAGGAAGGCAACGGTCCTTCACTGCAAGCTTGGTGGGCAAAGCTCATCAGGAGATGGGCAGATGGGAGGGACACCAGCAAGGAGCAGGAAAGTACAAAGAGCCTGAGGCACTGTCTGAGAGAGGAAAGGTGAGGGACTAAACTCTTAAAAGCAATTAAATAGCCGAAGACATTGAAATCAAACCGAAGAGGTTTAATACACTTCAGTGAATCTAACAGCCAGAGATTTGCAATGTAATGTAGAAGTGCGCAGGCAAGGGAAGGGACCAGGCAACAGTTGGAGGTAAAATTTGCATGTTTAAATTTTAAGGGAGAAATCCCTTTTCCCAGGACTGCCCCTTATTTCATGGGAATGCTAGGAGAGAAGTAAGTCCCACGGTTTTGCTCAGGCTTGAAAGGGTAACGTTTCCCTGAGAACTGGCAGAGCAACTTTCCCGAGAGACGGTTTTCTTACTTTGCAATACTCACAGTCTGCATTTGCCAGAAGTTTTTTGCCTTGTAAACTGGAGGAAAACTAAATCCCAGACTGTGTAAGATCTGACATACTGCCAGGAAACAAAACCGCCCCTGTACAGCTGCCTCCTCCACTGCCTTTGGTGTGACCAGGTTGTGGATGAGCAGGACTGGGGGTTTACTCCCCATCTCAAAACAGGTACAGAGACATCCTGGTGCCCTCTCCAGTCCTGCACCCATGTCAGGAGGAATCAGGAGCATGTCTTCCTGCAAAATTTGCATAGGAAAACAATATCAAAGTGCAAAACCTTAAAGTGCGTTTCAAAATACTGAGGTTCACATAATGTAATAAATAAAGAGAAAAAAATAAACAAAGCTTTTGGAAAGATTGCACCACTGGTTTGACAAGAAATGATTAGTTGTGAAACTACAAGAAGCCTGTGATCAGCATCTTTAACAACGGTTCATTAGCATTAATTTAGTGGTTAGTGAAAATATGCAGGTACTAAAAGCATTGATGAATGAAAAATAATACTTGGTCTACACTGGTAAAATCATGCATGGTTTGTAAGTATCTCACTTCACAGGCAAAGAGACTTGGCACTTGGTGTCTAAGAGCTGAGATTCTTCACTCCAAAATTACTAGCAACCTCCTAACCAAGCTGAGGAAGAGTCCAGGTAGTTTCAGCTGGACTAGATGATTGTTGCAGCTCCCTCCCAACTGAACTATTCTATTCTAAAGCATATTCATGGCATTTTACATGCATGGTCTGTAGAAGAAAATTTGAGCAGGAGTATTAAACAGAGCTTATGCTTGGTTGGAAGAAGGGCATTCCTCATTCGATCATTGGGTGGACAAGATGTCATCTGTTGCAGTCAGTGGAACTTATCTCGTGTTGCCTGTCCTTGTAGGCAGTTTGCGTGATGTGAATTGAATGCATGTAGAAAGGTTCTGATGGCTTTGGAGGCTGCAGTTGTCTGTCCCAGGACCAGATACCTAACAGTCAGGACTAATGTCAGTCCCTCTGCTTTGTGCTTTACATGAGCCCTGGAAGTGAAAGATATCATTTCACAATTTTCCCCCGATTTCTGCAATTCCCATTTACCACAAAGGCTTGAAATCACACTAGTATTACGTGTGTGTGCTCCACAGAGCGCTCACTGAGCACCCATTGAGCATCAGCAGCCCATCACTATTGTCATGATTGGGATGGAGCAGTGATGCTCTCTGCAGGTGAGTAGACAGGACCGTCCTCGCTAGAGCAGCAAGGGAATTACAGCTGAGGTGGACATCAAAACGCACGCTGCATTTGAGCTAATCTCTGTGGAAGTGTTCCAGGCCAGGCTGGATGGGGCTTTGAGCAACCTGGTCTGGTGGGAGGTGTCCCTGCCCATGGCAGGGGGGTTGGAACAAGATGATCTTTAAGGTCCCTTCCAACCCAAACCTTTCTATGATTCTATGAAATACCCATTCATGAAAACTCCTCCAGGTCCCCATTGCCAGATGTTTACATGACACCTCCTGTAAAATCCCCTGGGTTTAAGTCTGGTGGAGAACAAGTCTTTTAACTAGCAGTTACACATGAAGCTGAGCAAGGAGGAAGCACAAGGGAAGAAAAACTGTGATCCTCTTCAGTCTGTTTTTCTCATATTTTAGAGAGATTCTTAAATCTATGAATATATGCCTGACATGATATTTAGCTCACTCAGCAAAAGCCAAAATCAACTTTTCATCCTGCAGACAGCGTCAATGCACAGACCAGTTGAATTATGGCAGAAAAATAGTCACATCCTTATCTAGCATGGTTTTGGGTTTTTTTAAAAAACAAAACAAAAAAAAGCACCCACTTCTCAGCACATCAGATAACCTGCTGCTCTCTGTAGCTGCTCTTATGTAATTGAAGGGCTTGATTCACAGCCTGGGGAAGGCTCTTTCAGAGCTGATCAGAAGCTGATGCTCGCCTGGACCATGCATATCTTTAGGGGGCTGGGATCACACCTAATTAAATCCAAGTGGAAAGCATGGGACAGAAGTGTGGGAAGTTTTGAAGCAGTGGGTAACAACTGAATGAGAGCAAAAGCAGCTCAGTGTGGCAGTATATGCCACACAACTCCTCTCTCTGACTGAGAACGTGAACTATTTTCAGGCAGTTCTGCCAGTGACATTCGGGAAATAAGAGGATGTAACACTTAAAGCCCAAACTTCCTCTATTTCATGTAACTTCCCAGTGATACCTTCCATGATCTGTTCTAGAAGCAGAAATATGAAAGTGTTGTAGGTGGACACCAGTAGCTGCAAGAGCATCTTTTCACAGGTTCCTGGTATATAGGGTCCCCTTATCTGAATCTCAGATTTGAACAAAGAGCCTACTTCAGTGTATCATCATTCATCAGGGGGTTTTCGCTTTACATTTTTCCTTTTAAATCAACAAGAACAAAAAGAAAACAACAAGTCAAGCATTTGAATGCTCAAAGAACAGGAAATTTCTAATAGTATTTCCTCTGGTGATTTTAACCATATTACTTGGCATATCCGATGGCCTGTTCTCGTGCTGGATGCCTCAATTTTTGTTGACTTAAATTCTCATCATGTAATTGCATATTCTACCCCTGCATTAGTTGTTAGACCAGGAAAAATGTTTATCTGTTGCTATGTTGGCACTGGGTGCTACAGTTTACTTTGATTCAAAGTTGATTGTTTTGGTCATTTTCTGTTCGGGTTGCCATTAGCTCCCTGGTACTTTAGTTGGCTGACAAAGTTCTCTGCAGAGGCATGGAGGTTTAAACATCAGCACGGCTTCCGGCTTGCTTCCTCCTTTTTCTGAGAGCTTGATTTCTGAGAGCTTTTGCAGTGCTGGTTTTGGGTTTTTGTTGTTTTTTTTTTTTAATGGTACCCTTTTAAGATCCTATTTTATAGAATCATAAATTGTTTGGACCTTAATCTCATTCCGACCCCCTGCCATGGGCAGGGACACCTCCCACCAGACCAGGTTGCTCCAAGCCCCATCCAACCTGGCCTTGAACACTGTCAGGGAGGGGGCAGCCACAACTTCCCTGGGGAACCTGGGCCAGTGTCTCACCACCCTCACAGCCAAGAATTTCTTCCTGATACCTAATCTATATCTCCCCTCTTCCAGTTGAAAACCATTACCCTTTGTCCTATCACTACATGCCCTGGTAAAAAGTCCCTCTCCCTTTTCAGTGCCAATGCTCAAAGTAAGTCTCCGAAGCAGCCCTAGCACAAGGCAATCTAGCACTAAGGCAAATCTGGGTCAGAATTCCCCATGGGTGTATTGGTACAGCTGAAGTGGAGCTGTTCTGTCAAAAGGCAGGGGTTTTGCATCCTGATGGGTGCTTCCTAAGAAGAGCCTCTGCTGGAAGCCAGTTAGCAAGGCTCGTAATCTTATTCAAATACGAGTAGATTAACATGATCTCTGATGTTCTGTGGTAATTTACTTTATTTACATTGTCTCATAGATAATTATCTGGCCATCCTCAAATACCTAACAGCAATGTATATCAAATGATGCAAAGGATAAATATGGGTTTGGTTAATTGTAAAGTATCTCTATTATCAAGGTTAAGATTCAGTAATGCAAATGAATTTGCCTTTCAATTTAGATTTTTTAAAATTTCCAAATGATACAGCCCCAAAATAATTTTGATGCCAAAAATTTACATATTTTGTGATCACAGAATCGTTTTGGTTAGAAAAGACCTTTAAGATCATCAAGTCCAATCATTAACCCAGCACTACTAAGTCTACTGCTAAACCATATCCCTGAGCTCCACATCTTACATACTTCCAGTGGTAGTGAATCAGCCACTTCTCTGGGCAGCCTGATGTTTATTCCTTTCCCTTTCCGAAAAGAAAAAGCCAACGTGCATATGCTATTTCTGGCTTTTGGGATTACTTTCCAAAAGATTAAAGCAAAATTTCCCCATGAGAAATGTTTTCTTGTGTATTGTTGAATTTTCCAGGGACAAGTTTATTTTCTTGTCTTCTAGAGAAAAAGAACCCTGGTAGTTTATGTAATCAGAAAACTCTGCTGTCAAAAAAATGGACATCAGAGAATTAAAATCCTAGTTCACTATTGCGAGTAGGAAAAAAACTGTAGCAAAAAATCTCTGATAGACTAAAATTTGTATGTCAGAATACTTTTTTTTACCAAAAAATAAAAAGTGGTAAGAAGCAATAAATCTAGTGTCAGTATGTGAAACAAATTTAGAGAATCCAAACACAACCTTTTGTCAGTTTGAAAGTAAATGCTAGGTGAAATTACCTGGATGGACTCCCAAGAACTCAGATTATGAAGCCTAAAGTCACTGCTGACCTGCAGAGACCCTCACACCCAACTCCAGTCTAAGGGCCAATAAATGCAATTTAGGTCTGTCCCATTCTGGAAACAAAAATATTAGAATGATGGAATATTTTGAACAAATTTGCATATAATACAGATTTCACATCAGTTCTAACAAAAACAGGAGAATTAATATAATTTCCCAGCTCCTGATAAATGAAGCCTCCAGGAATGAGAAAAGGTTCTGCTGCTTTTGCCTGAAAACGTCATCCACAAAGCAACACTGAACGTTTCTTGTTTCTGGACCGGTACGTCTGCAGTGTGACTTGTGAAATAACAGAGACACAGCTTCAAGAAGGTTGTATCTCACCATCTGCTGAAACACTCATTCGTTAGATGTACAAAACAGGAAGAGGAAGCAGTAATTGGCTCTATCAGAACAGCATCTCCCAACAGTGTGGCTATTCTATTTATGACAGATTGACATGTTGGAATCATAAACTTCAAGGAAATCCAGCTTTTCAAATCAGCAGACCCAAAGCCTTCATGATATCTTTAACTTTTCTCTTTCCTAAGGTGGCTAACCATGCAAGTGACTTAGGATGCTAACCTGCAAGACACAGGGAATCCCTGCCTGCCTTCGAACACGGCAAGACCTGGAGGTGTTCAGCATCTGGTAAAGCCAATCCCATAATGCCTACAGAAAGGTAAAAATCCAAACCTCTTTTGCAAACACATACGTAGTGTTTTTGTACAGAGTATGATGGGCTAATTGCACATGGGACAGTTGTCATGGCTTGCTGAGGTCCCTTACCAGCCAGACCTCAGCAAAAGGATGTTTCTGGGTTCTCATCTGGAGTTTTGGCCTGACAAGCCCATCCTTTCATTTTGCACCTGATGAAAGGATCAGAGCAGGTTAAAGGGTCCCTAAAAGCCTTACTTCCAGAAATTTTCCCTGGCAGAAGACCCTGCTCCATGTCCCAAAGACCCCCCCAAACCCAGGGGACAGTGGAAGTGCACCCAGCACACCAGGCAGCACCCCAGGGAGGCTGAGTCAGCGTGGGCAGCTCCATGCCCATACCCGTACAGCTGCGGTAGGGGCCACACTCTGCTCCACTTCTCAGAAAAGACAGCACAATCTCTCACCTTTTGTGTGGAAACCACGTGAACTCTGTCACCTTCGATTAAACAGAAACAACATTGTTTCTGGCTGATGTCTTCTGTCGTTTCGCAGATTAGTCAGGCATCCCCATTTCTGCCTCCTTGTGTGATGAGAGATTTGTTTCTGTGAAAGAATAACATAATTCTCCAAATATTTAGGCTGACAATGATGTGATTGCTGAATGCTGTCCATGTAGTCATTTCTGCTAGTAATTTTTTTCATTCATCTCAGGAAAGCAAGTGCTTTATTCCAAAAAATGCTAACTAGAGACAGTGTTGAAGATGTCCTACCATCTCACCCAGATTTGCATCTTCTCTGAGTCCTCTTTTCCACAGCAGCTAGTTTAAAAGTATTTGCAGCAGGATACGATCAACAGCTTCATGATCTGAGAGTGACAAGGACTGACGTTTTCTTCAAAGAAAGTTCCCCAACTCCATTCTTCTCCCAAAAATATCAGGGGGATGGGGATCTTCACTGGTCTCCTACGGCTGCGATGGAGCAGCTTCCCTCAGCTTCCAGTATGGGCCACATGTGTTAACATCAGTCCCTAAAAACTAAGTGGAAGACAGGGCCAGTGCTGGAACCGTGACATTAAGTCTCTGTGCCAAGTACAGGAACAAATGAAGATGCATCCTGTAGGGTCTAGGTGACAATAAGGGATGGTCCTCTGGACAAACAGGTCCTGCTGGGTGGGGACCCTTGCAGGAACTGTTACAGTGAGAGCAGAGCAGAAAAGGGTTTGCCTGTCCTTGGCAAGAAACAGAAATTACTTTTCCAAATAAGGCATCACATTAGCAGGCTGGATGAAGAAGGAGGGAGGCATACCCATCCGATTCCGGCCACTGAGACCATCAGTTCTCGGGGTGGTTTTCACCCTCCCAAACACGCTGACTCAGCCAACCTGGGAGCTGACTCTGGGCTCACTGCTGCTCAGAAACAGAGGGGATGGCCCTGGCTGAGCAGCTCCAGTGCAGGCATGAAGCAAAAGCCACTTGTTTCAGAATGACTACAGGCTGTCAGGCATCAGAGAACGGAAATGTTGCATAAAAAAAGGCTCTTCGTCTCCTCTCATACTTGGGCAACACCTCCAAATCTTCCATTTCCCCGTGACTTCCCCATCCCTTTGCAATGGGAATGTCCCCCATACCTGCTAGAACCAGGGCCACCACACCAGTGCGCTCCCTTCATTAACTCACACCAAAAGCTTTCCATGCCCCATTCCTCCTTTTTTTCCCCTGCTTTCCTCTTGCGATTTATTTCATCTACGTCAAAGGAAGGACATGCCTGGGTTGATGAGTCCTCCCTCAGCAGAGCACAGGGACCACAACTGTGCAGTTTCCAGGCTGGGGCTGGCTCGAGTCCAGCTAGGTCAGAGCAGGCAGAGCTGCGCCCAGGTCTCCATCCCTGATCTCAGGTATCACTATGGTCATGCTTTTCTGGAGAAAGTGCATCTGGCAGACGATTCTGCCACTAGTCATTCTCCTCCAGTGTCACACAGTCTAGCCTACTTCTAAGTAACTTGGAGCAAGTCTGAACTGAAGCTGAGGTTACCACCCTTTTCGCACAATATTCAAAGAGAAACGACCTATTTTAGGAAGCCCAGGGGAGGAAAGAAACAACATGTTAAAAAGATGTTTACTTTAACATGAAATGTTCTCTCTCTGATTTCCCCTTCTTAAATAGCCAGAGCCAGTGCAAAAACAGTTGCCAAAGCTGAAGAGCTTTTTCATTCAGGCTGCAAACTATATAGGCTTTTAGGATAATTGTCTGAAACGCCAGCAGTATAGAAAGAAGCAGTCCAGTGTGCTGGATTGATATGACATTTAATGAAGGGCTTAATACTTTGGAGGCTGCAGGCTTCTGGGGTCCAGGAGGAGAAGGCAATGGAGGGTCAGTCAATGCTAAGTGGCAACTTACCTAAACGCTGAAGTATCATAAGGTTTTTTCTAGATTTGGGTGGTCCCAGACAGATCTCCAAAGCCTGTACTTCTAAATTGTTCCTTATCCCATTGTCCTGTGAAAAGGGAATCAGACTGATTTACAGCCTAAGCATTAAATTGCTCTTATTGAGCACTAACAGAACAGACCTTCACCTTCCAGATGTCTATCAAGCCATTAAAATTTGGGTGTTGTTAATTAATAATCACCTTTATATCAGTGAAAATCTTCCCAGAAGCAAAAGGTACCTTACCTAGGCAAGTTCCTGTGGTGAAATACCAGAAAGAACTGGTGCTGCCACTGCAGTCACCGCTCGCACAGAGATCTGCTGACATGTGGGAAGTGCCAGCAATTAGCATCATCAAGGTGACAGTGAACATCCGCTGCATCACTCAGCCTTCTAAAGTGCTCTGAAACTCCCTGAGCAAAGAGTCTGCGGACCAGTGGCTGGTTCCTTCCCACAGCACACCTGTGTGTGTCTTATTGAGGTAGCTAAATGACCCCTTCCAAAATGTGGCTGGTTCCTTAGTATAGGTAGAATTCAGATTGCCCAGACTTCTAGCAACTTGGAAGAAGAGCTAAGAAATCACTTTACACCATGTCCCAAATCCTGAAGTGCAGTCCACCTTCCCTTCCTGACCTCCATCCCTCTCCCAAAACACCCTATAACTCTTCTTTCCTTTTTATCTCCAGCCTTCATCCCATCCCCACCCCCACAAGTTTTTAGGAGTTTCCCTTCAATTCTGTCACTGTTTTGTGTGGTTTTGCACGCTGTCTTACTTCCCGTGGTTTTCATTTCTCCTGCCAGAAGATCTAAAGATCTTTCCCTGTACAAACTGGGGGAGCAGAGTCACTGTGGCCTGTCCCACCAAACGGTGCTGGCCGTCCCCAGTGTCGGTCACCTACAGCCCCACAGCTGAGGAGGTCTGCTTTGTCCTCCCTCAGGGCACCAGGTCTGCATGCTACAGATTCAGTCTTTCCCTGGAGCCTGGAGGTCCCTGTGGTGTGTGGAGGTGTAAGGGCTGACTGCCTTCCAGCCACCCATCCCAGAGGACAAAAGGTTTCATCCAGCTCCTCACAGTGCAGGTATATTCAGTGAGTACCCCAGTCTTGCTCCTAGTTACCACGCCTGGCCCCATCAAACACTACAGGTCTTCTTGGCCTCATTGTATCAGACCTGCAGTTTGACCTTCACTTAGGAAGTCTCATGAGGAAATCCTTCCCACACCAAAACTCTGGCTCTTTTTCCAGCACATCTCGAGCAGCAGCAGCCTCCTTGATCCCACACCAACCTCAGTCTGACTTTGCAACTAGAAAGCTTCCTGTTCTTTAGAGTAAAGGGCAGAAAAGAAAAGAATAAGGAACAGAAAAACAAAAAAAAAACAAAAAAAAAGAGAAGGAATAAGAAAACTGAGTAGCAAAAAGCAGAAGGAATAGGGGGAAAAAAAAAAAAAAAAAAAAGCAGAAGGAATGGCAGAACAGAGTAACACCAAAGTGTGCACCACAACCAAAGCAAACCACAGAACTGGCTTCCCAGCGTAGGAGACTGCAGGCGGTGCAATGGATTGCCCAGTCTTCGAGGCTCATGGACCTCCATCCTTGGAAGTCTTCAAGACCAGGTGGATAAAGCCCTGAGCAACCTGCCCTGACCTGGTTTGAGCAGAAGTTTGCACTAGAGATCTCCTCAGGTCCCCTTCAGCCTGAATTATCCCATGATTTGACTGTTCTTAATATGTGGAGTGGCTCCTGGGAGACAGGCAGGCTTTTCTGTGCCCAGGGTAGGTGAGGAAGCCAGGGAAGGCTCTCAGGCGAGGCAGATGGATGAGGTGTACTTACTTCTCTCAAATCATTGTTCATAGACAGTGCTGTGAAAGAGGAACTGCCACCTCCACTGCACCATAGCTTTGTCTGAAATGCAAGTCTGCACCTTCTGGGTGTGCAGAGCCACCAAGGACCACAACAAAAGTGAAAAGTGCTGAGTTCAACCGCAGGAAAACCTTCTGGGACACATCAAGGTGGAAGTGATGCAAGGTAAAAAGAAATAAAAGAAGACCTGGCATCGCAGCTGGAGGAAGCAGGCATACCTGCAATACTCAGTACTGCAAAACCTCTGTGGGTCTGTAATGGGTCTGTAATTCCAGTGTCAGGTGAACAAAGGCTTTGCTGTTATATTCAGCCCATCTCCAAGCCTTTGCTTCCCCTAAGTGATGTAAAGCAGTGAAGAAAGAAGAATAAGAGCACGGTGAATAGCAGCTTGCAGTGACTGAGTGCAATGGCACTTCACAACTGCTGACACTGACCTGGAATCTACTTCTTGTTAATGAGAAAAGGAGGGTCTGGGAAGCCCTGGAGCCCAGACGTCACTGCCCTCCCTACGTTTGTAGGGGTTTTCTAAATATTGCTCAACATTGTGCCAGAACTGAAGATGTAGAAACCACCTACAAGAAAGCAAAGAGCTGGAGGAACTTCATGAGCGATGCTTGCACCGAGCCCTTCCCTCTGGAGACAGCCATGGACCTTGCTGACCCACGTGCAGGGTCTGAAGGGCTCGTGTGGAAGGCAGGGGTGGAAGAAAATGCTCTCCCTCTGCCACATGCCTTCCTCCCCATCTGCTCCATCTCTCCCCAGCCTCTTATGCTGTGGTGGGATTCTACCCATGGCAAACTGTGGAGAGCAAGCCCTATAGCAGGAATGTTTCCTTCCTACACCAAGCACTCCTAAATAATGGCTTGGGTTGTCCTGCTGAGCAGAAAATGGGCCATGGACAGGAGCAGCCTCAGGGACCCTCACACAGACAGGCAGGAAGAAAATCATCTTTCCAGCTCCTGGATCAATGTCAGAGCTATTTCTTGGCCACCGCAGCATCTCTGCATTTGCTGTTTGTGTGACCCTCCCTTTCCAAGGAAGAGACCTCTGCTACTCCTGGCCATCTGCATAGACACGGGGTCTGCAAGGCTGATGATGCTGTGGGAACAGCCCAAACAGCTCTCCAGGGTCAAGGTCACCCTGGCTGTACCTTTGGGAACACTGATTCTGCAGAAGACAGGGCAATGCCACGCTTCAGGACAGCGTAGACACAAAGTTTGCCCCTGAGTGCAGGTAAAATCTGTTTGGGTGCATATGTTGGTCCAGTGCAACTAGAAGTCAGCACAGAGCACATCTGTGTGTGATCTGTTTTTAAACAGGCAAGCAGCAAAGTGCTTGGAGGCTCGTTGGTGTGTAGGTGGGGATTTTTCAGTAGATGACTTGCAACGAGGTGAAAAGATCTGCCTCCACCAGTGTGATTTCTCAGTGCACTAGCAAGCACACCATGGGTTTTACTGGGGCACCTTCCTGTCCTGCTGCTGGTGTGCAGCAGAGGTTGCCCCATTTCCACTTTCAAAGCTCCATGTCAAGCTACCACTCTTTCCCAGTCTTGCGCTTCACCACTTTGGATGGCATCTTGAGGGACACCATGGGGTGTCCTCACCCAGCTAGAGAGTGCACAGCTCTGTGGAAGCTCCAAACCCAACTGTCAAAACACAGCTGGAACAGAAAAAAAAAATCTTAAAAATGGGTTAAAATTTGGCCAGGGGCGGGCCAGGTCCCTCCCCGGGGGCGGCAGGAATGGGGAGGAGCACACCCCCACTTAAGGGCGACGAAGGGGTGGCCAGGGAGAGATCTGTGCCCGCCTCGGCTCCGGTAAGTCATCGCCGGGGTTCACTCGTGGGGATGGGGGGGTCGGGACAGGACGGCCGCTCGCCCGGCTCTGCCTCCGGTACCCCGAGAGCTGCGATGTCCCAGCCGCAGGGAGTGGTTATTAACTAGTGTCTGCTGCTTCCTTCGATTATTCATTCTGTTCCCCTTTCAGAGACCGAGCTCTGTTTCGCTTGCAGAAAGGAGTTTAAGTGCAGTCGGTGTTTCGAGGTAGCTCCCACACCTTTTCCACCAAGGGTTAAATTCAGCCCGCGTCAGCGCTGAGGACCGGTGATGCTTCACGTCCGAGCTTGAGACAAACCACAGTACCTTCTTTGGTGGTATGCTTTTCGATTGCATGATTCAATTTAGTACGATCTGCTTATAACTGACTATAAATCTAGCTGTGCTGTATGAGGAGATGTGGAGAGTAACAGCTGTTTAGGGTTTTGGTGAGTTCAAGATGCTTTTCTCAGCCAGCCGTCCCTCTCACTTGTGTACATTCCTAATGAGCTGAATTCACCAGCGTGTAAATAAATGGTTCAGTGAACCACAGCTGTATAAATAAAAAGTGGCAGAAGTGATACTTGTCTTCAGTTCATTATGCAAACCTGGGCTAAAGCCTCAGCTAGGAAATGGTGGGGGTTTTTTTACAGATACATTTCTAGGTGTGGAGCTCTCTTTAGCAGTCCACTTCAGTACTGTAATCATCAGCTTTCCTTTTGGTTACAAAAGGCATTTAAATTTATGTTTAGATATATGATAGATACCAGATCTCAGCTGTCTTTTAGACAAATCCCTTGCATGGTTGTTCGCTGTCTGCTAATGTCTTTAAGAATAGCCGCTGAAAGACTGAAATTTAGTCCCCAAAGGAGATAAAAAGTGTATTTCAGCTCAGTACCACTTAAGAAGTGGGCACAAATAGGCATGGAGATTAAATACGGAAGTTAATCTAATAAGCAAACAATGGGCTGAGCCATTTACTAATGTCTCTTATCTCTGAGGCATAATAGTTAAACTGGCAGATGGGAAAAGCACAGGGGCAGGAAGGCAGCAGTGCCTTCTGCAGACACACACCACTGGTGTCCTCTCAACAGGCACAGGGAAACCTGACCCAAAAGGTGCTGCTGGGAGACACAAGTTCTGCCTGTGCTGCCCACCCCCCCCAGTGTTCCTCTGCATTTCTCTGTCTGCAGCCTCTTCCCTTCTCGGAGTGTTATATCACATTACTGCTTTTGGGCAAAACATCTTTGTTTACCCATCCAGCCTGGTTTGTCCCATTTTCTGCTCCTCCTCCCTACTGATCATAAGTGCATGGAGGTGCAGGCAGATGAAAAGAAAAAAAAAAAAACACCTCAATGTGCAAAAGAGATCATTTCAGCCTCTTAATCTCAAACATCTTGGTTGTGTTTTTTGTTAATGTCTAAGATGAGAGATATGCCTTGGTAAGTACAGAGATTTTATCTGTGTGAGTTTTCAGGAGGTACTTGAGCCACTAATCTCAGTGTGCTCATACAGTGTGTAGCACGGCGGGGTTTTGCTCGGCAGATCTGCAGCAATAACGGTAACGGCAGTAAGAGCTTGATTACCTGTGTCAGATTATCTTGAGAACTGAAAACAAGGAATGGGGATCATGCAGCTTTTTTTCAGAGAATATCACACTACCTGCCACTCTCAAGCAATTGGTTAAAATCAGACCAATGTTACCACAAACTTTATTTTCGTCCTATCTTGGAGATTTTACAGCATTATTGGAGTGTTGCCCTTTTTACAACCTGAACCTCAAGTCTGAAGTGCAGACCTCAGGCAAGCGAGGGTGCCAGTGGCGTGGGCTGAAGGCTAGATCTGCCAGCGTCACCCAGGGTGACCCAGGGTGCTGTCTCCTCTGCACTGTGCCACCAGGGCAGCAGCTCCGTGCCACTGGCTGGTCCTTACTGGAGCCACGAGAGCTGTCAGGGATGATCTCTGGTGTTCAGACCCACTCTGGGCTTTCCTTCATCAGGAGCACAGATTCATCCAAGCTGGGGCTGAGGTCTGGACTCTGCCACCACCAGAACCAGGCTGCTGAGAGGTAGCACTTGTGGAGCAGGTCCCTGCCTCTCCCCGATTAACAGGTTATTTGCAATGAGCATCACTAGATAACCTTCACTTATACAAGCTAAGGTGAACTGTTCATGATGATGTACAACTCTACAGCTTCTAACAGAGCCAGGTAGAGCTGTGTTGAGTCTTGGCTGTCTCTTCTGGCCAAAGATCTCTGTGCAGTCGCACAGTCGGTCACTTACACACTCCTATGTGTCCACAAACAGCCCAAGGGTAAAAAACTTCCTCTCTTGTGTGGGCTTTGGCCACCTCTCCTATCTCTGCCACCTCACTGATACCTGTTGAGATTTAATGTATTTTATGCATTGTCAGAAGATTGTTTTGAGAGCACAAACTCCCAAATAGCTGAAACTTGACTGAAACCTGGAAGCCTTGAGCATGCCAGTGTGGTTCTGAATTCCCAGTATGTCCCAGTGAGAGAGACACTGAGGGAATCTTTCTACTCTAATGCAGCCAGATGATTTTCATGGATGAAAAGATGTACCATTTAACATCAGTTTTGAGCATGTGCATGGTGTGGGTTCTCGATAGTTCTTGTCCCTGCTGTTGCTTTGTCCAAGTCCTGTTATTTCAGTCTGTGTCTATCCTGCAGTTCTGATCACTGGGGTTTTACGTGGTCTCAGACTGCAAGTGAAATTCTGTGTCTGAACCATTAGAAATTGAAACTGAATGGGAAAAATATGTTGAGTGTTTTCCTCTCACTTCACTTTAGGACAATCCAAATTAAGAGTCTTATGCCTCACTGCGTTCAAATGAATACCAAATGCAGCAGTAAAATATTCATGAAAGACTGGCTGAGCCAATCCCAAACCCTTTCCTGACCTGCAGAATCCTCTCTGCTGCAACAATCTTTCCTGTTCGTCAGATGTAGTAAGCAATTATTTTTTCCAAAGCTGGTAATTACACGTATTCATTAACAAAGCAAGTTTAAAAAATGGTGCTACCTGTGAGCAGAGGAAAGCAATGCAGAATTTGGGGAGCTGATCAATGCCTGGTTGTGCACTGAGCAGCCTCTGACTTGGAATCATCTTCCACTTTCAGCACAAAGGATTTGGGTTTTTTAAATTATTTTTCTTTAAACAGTTTTCCTTTATTGTTTCAGAAACCTTCTTGCAGACTTTCTCCTGCAGTGAGCTGTCCTTGCACAGGCAGGTGTGGAGGTGGAGCACAGGAGACAGCTGTTTGCGAGGTGAGGCAGAGAGGAGGGACTGAACAGCCATTAGGGACCACATCTGGTCTTTCTATGTTAAATTGCACAGTGCTGTTGCCACCTGCATTATTCCTCTCTGCTGTTTTAATGAGTAATTTAATTAGTTTGCGAGGAGTTAGAGCTTTTTGGTAATTCAGTGGAAGGATGCTGCCATAAGGAGGATTTATGAAAACATGACTCTCATTTTTACATCACTAGTTGTTGGTACCAGGGAAAGAAAGGTGTGTGTAGTGGGTAGTTATGATAACACAGATCTATGCAGATCCACATCCCTTCCTAGCTATTTTTTCCTGTACAAGAGAGATGATCAGTTTTTTTCTCCTGTTTAATAATACCGTTTTATTTTCGCATGCTACTTTACTTACCTGAGTTTTTCAACCTTAGGCCTGACATTCATCGCCAAGTGGAATCAGTGCCTCAGCCAGGCGACATGACGGCGCTGTTCGACAACCTGTCGTGCCATCACTCCATCGACGACTTCCGAAACCGCGTCTACTCCACGCTCTACTCCATGATCAGCATTATGGGCTTCGTCGGCAACGGCGTCGTGCTGTACGTCCTCATAAAAACATTCCGGCAGAAGACAGCCTTCCAGGTGTACATGCTGAACCTTGCCGTGTCCGACTTCCTCTGCGTGTGCACCCTGCCCCTGCGTGTCGTCTACTACGTCCACAAAGGGAACTGGTTTTTTGGTGATTTCCTGTGCCGGGTCAGTTCGTACGCGTTGTACGTCAACCTGTACTGCAGCATTTTTTTCATGACTGCAATGAGCTTCTTCCGTTGTGTAGCCATTGTTTTTCCAGTCCAGAACATCAATTTGGTAACGGAGAAGAAGGCTAAATTCGTCTGCATTGGCATCTGGATTTTTGTCACCCTGACAAGTGCTCCCTTTCTGAAAAACGGGACATACCAGTATGACAACAAGACCAAGTGCTTTGAACCCCCAGAGAACTCTCACAAGACAAATCTAGTGGTGATCCTGGATTTTATCGCCCTGTTTGTGGGTTTCATTTTTCCCTTTATTGTCATAACTATCTGCTACACCATGATCATAAGGACCTTACTGAAAAATTCCTTGAAGAAGAATCAAGCTAACCGCAAGAAGGCGGTCTGGATGATCATCATCGTGACAGCCACCTTCCTGGTCAGCTTCACCCCGTACCACATTCTGCGTACAGTCCACCTCCACGTGCTGCAGCTGAGGAATGCCAGCTGTGAGGAGGCCATATACCTGCAGAAATCGGTTGTGGTAACGCTCCCCTTGGCAGCTGCCAACTGCTGCTTTGACCCACTTCTCTATTTCTTCTCAGGGGGCAATTTTCGGAAGAGACTCACCACCTTTAGGAAGGCTTCTTCCTCCAGCTTAACGCAAGCCTTCAGGAAAAAGTTCTCCATAAAAGAGAAAGATGAAGAACCCTTTGGAGAAAGCCATAGGGATAATGGAAAGGCAGGTGTGGCCCCTTTATAAGGGGGCAAGACCTTCCCCAAAGATCTCAGATGGGCAAAGGAGGCCTCTGAACTCTTCCAGAAGACATGATGGAGGCTTGCAAGCCTTCATCACAATTAGATATGTAATAATAATGGTGGAAGAACCCTGATTTATGCTGCTTGGTGGCACAGTCACTGCCAGGAATGGCCAGCCCCTTCCCCAGGAGCACTGCTTGGACATACACAGCCACTTAGCATGGAGCAGCTACCGCCAGTATCAGACAACTGTTGATCTGATGATAAACTCACATAAACAGAACTCTTCAAAGCCTTTATTTGGGCATTTGCTTCATTTCACAACTCTACAAAGAGCGTTAATTCCCCGAGTCAGTGGGAAATGTAAACACATTTGCTGTACGTGGCGCTCGGGGGACCTACTGACAAATAAAGAGGGCAGAGTTTTTATTGAATCTTCAAACAGCAGCTAAATTATTTACACAGCAGAGGCCAGGGTAATTCCTGCCCTGCTCCCAGCTGCTTCTGCTTTGCATTTCAGTTTTCAGCATAATTATGTGTATAAGACTTGCAAGATTGGTGCCTGGGTCTGCAAATCTAGGAACTCAGACTTGAGCCCCCTTCCCACCCCCAACGAGCAGCTCTTTGGACACGCTCCCATGGGCAGTAGATCTGCAGGCATTTTCTGAATATCTAAAAAAATCTTGTCTGTGGGAGCAGTTTTAAAATTGCAGTATCCTGGTGTGCATTTGAAACGTATTTCAGTGGGACTGGTCCTGTGAGTGATGACTGCAGGATCGGGTTCTTTAGGAGGTTTTAGGTAAAAGTAGAGCTCTGAGTGCTCAGAGTCCAGTGCAGGATCAGGCCTGCCTTTCTGAACTGTTGACCACTTTGGTTGGTTTTTGGTTTTTTTTAAATAATAAATAAAAAAATAATGCAGAAGTCCTCTTTAAAAATAGCTATATATGACATTTGATCCTCTTCAAGAGTGTTCACTTTGCTCACACCTTGCAGAAAAGAGGCAACCCAAGGCCCTTGGAAACATCTCTAGGAAGTCTGGATGAGACATGAGTGAATCTTACTTTGAGTGCAGTATAATGAAAAAAACAGATTTGGCTATATTTCTTTTGTAAAGAAAAACTTCAAAATGCTGGACAGAAGAAAACATTCCTGTGCTTTTCCAGTGAAGCCACAGAAAAGTACTGGTATCTGCCTTTTGCTGGAGCAAAGCCCGGCCCAAAATGCCTGATGCATCAAGACAGAAATAGAAATTCTTGTAGGATTAAGACTTTTCATTGGAAAAAGGGTTGATAGATAACAAGTATATTTTGATATGGTAGTTATGAAGTTTCTTGATGTTATTTTAAATAAAGAAAACAGCTTTAACACTGTAGAATAAGAGTGAGTGAAAGGAGTCGGGCTTGGGCGCAGGGGTCTGCTTGAGAAATTATCTTTACAGACACACAAAAGAGTGTAAATTCACTCTTTACACCACAGTCTGCATATCCCTGGGTCAGCAAAAGGCACTTAGAAAAACAAATTTACCTGCAGAAAAATTTATGGATGTGAGTTTTCAACAAGATCTTAATCCCCTTTAGGAAATTTGAAGGATCTGTGAAGTGGAAGAGGGCTGAAAGCTGGTCGTGTGGAGAAGCGTTGCAGTTCCCCCTGAACCCACAGGAGGGCAGAGCTTCTACTTCAGTGATGTAACTGTAGACTCCTTTGAGAAAGTGTGTGTAAGAGGAGAGTTGGCTAAAATTTCTTTTCAAGGGTTAGCATTGAGTATTATGGCTGTGTCTTAAGGCATTAAAGGCATTGAGCAACTGTAAATAGAAATTATCGTGGGAAACTGAGTTTCAGAATATGTAGAAATAATTTGCACATTCCCAAATTTTAAAATATTGTACAGCAAAGGTATACATATATGTGTGTGTTGCAAAGCATTTTTATTGTACCAGAGGTATTTTTTTCCTCCTTTTTTTTTTTAATGAGACAATGGTTACGATAAGAGAAAAGGCAGCGGTTTTTGTGCAATAGGAAAGATTATTTAAAAAAAGATTGCTCAAAATTAAATGAAAACGTTGTAAGTTGCATTTTAACAATCACTGTTTTCTGTGTCTTATTTTAAAATCTCTGCATAAAGATTCTTCTCCCCTACAACACATTTTTTTCTACATGCAGCACTGGAGCATAATATTCGCATAATAATAATTTCTAATGATAAAATAAAAACTTAGTCAAGGCAGCACAGAAGTTGCTGGGGCAGCACCTGGAGTGGGATAACATGTTGGGGGACTCGCTGGCCCAGCCTCTCAGAGCTGGAGTTTGGTCCAGCCAAACTGCCCTTTGCTGTAGCCCAACTTCCCTGGACTCAGGGCACCGTTCAGGGCTGTGGATGCAGGGACCTGTCAGAGCCAAACCACTTCTGATGGAGCTGGGGTCTTGGGAGGTCTTGCAGAGGTGGAGCCCCCCAAAAAATGGCATCTGGGACCTCAGTAAATCTGTATTTATGGATAGAAAATGTTTGCAAGACACTTGGAACGAAGTGATGCTTTGGTGAGGATGATGTATTTTCATGTCTTGTGTGGTCACGTATCACACGGGCTCCTGCACGGAAAACTCTGCTGAGAATGACGTCTTCTACTAACATTTTCCAAAAAAACAAGCAGGATCTGTAACGTGTTATTTAGTTATAAAACACCAGCCTGTACGGGTGAGGAGGGAGCTTTGCCATCAGCTGGGCAGAAGTTGGGTTTCACTCTGGGTGAGGGTGGTTTTCCCTGCTTGTGACTTTGCCCCGTGGCACACAGAAAAGTGCCATCCTGGCAGCAAATGCTGATCAAATTTTGCACAGGAATAGGGACCTGGAGAGAAACATGTGTCAAGAAACAGGACCTGTTACTGTCATGAGGTTACTTAGAAATTTATATGAGCTGTAAAAAATGACAGGAGTTGGGAAGAGGGACAAAGTGCCACCCTGGTACAGTGTCTGTGTTAGAAATGCCTAAAAACAGACAGGGAAGTGTTCAGCTTCTTGCCTGAAACTAGATTTTTTTTCTGCTGCATATGCTGTAATTTATGGTACAATGGTGTCCCCTAGTGCTGAGTTATTCCTGGAGCAACTGCCTGTTGCCTAATGAGGTTTTCTCTTTCTTTTTTAGACAGTCCAGTCTCAGCTCCTCAGCTGTAATGCTGTATGATGGTAACTACAGCCCTTTGGCATCACATCGTCACGACAGAAGTCCCACCATTTTGGCCTTCATTTCTATGGGAAGGTTTTTTCTGATAAAAGCTGATACAGCTCCAAAAGAAATCAATAATGCTATATCATTCCTGTTTGCTCAAAGGTGGAATAATAACTGGAGCATCATAAACGCTCCCAAGCAGCTGCCTTGTCATCTCTGACTGTCGCTTGCTGTGGACACGTTGCCAGTCCTAAGCATTCAAAAACCTTGAATCAAGCCTTCCAAATAATTGTTTAATACTGTTTTGGATCTCTTTGCTGGTCAGTGCCTGTGCCTGAGGGTGCAAACAGGTAAGTAACATCTTCAGCTTTGCTCTGCAACCTCCACAACTAGAAATACACTTTTTTCCTCCAAAGCAAACCAAGAAGAAACTTCTGCTCTAGCCCTCTGATTTTAGCCAAGACACTAGGAAAGTCTGTGTAGGGCTAGTGTTTGTGTGCATTACAACCTTTTTAAATTGCACGTGGGGCTCAGACAGCGTGTGTGTATTCTATACATTAAAGTATGAATTGATTAATAGTACATTTACTGAAAAAAAATAAGTGCTTTAAGCTACTCTTCTCACTGCTGGGTTTTTCAACTGTGGAGGTGCTGTATGCCCTGAGCAGTGGGGCAGAGGGTTCATTCCTGTATGGAGGGGGAAAAAGGCTGATCTCAGCTGAAGTCTATAGAATGTATAAGTATGTACAACCTGCAGGTGTGAACATAAGCAAAGGCTGAGGCTGGGAGGAGACGCCGATTCCTCAGTCTCCTTTCATAGTTTCAGTATGCAAACCACATGTACGAGACTATTATAGAGATATTGTGGTTTCTGTTTTTAAAAAGATGGGGAGAGCCAGCCCTTTCCCCAGCGGGTTGAAGAGGCACCACCATCTCCTTAGAACATGAAAAACAACAAAACTGATAATACAAGAGAGAAAAATCTGCATTATGTGTTGATGGAGGCAGTAATCTTTATGTGGGCTGGGGGATTCCAGCGTACCAGAGAACACACAAAGTCCTTAACGGGAAGACATGGCAGAGAGTTTCCCTTAACAAACAAGAAATCCTGGTCTAGCAGTTACCCAGGACACAGTGCCTGCCAGGCAGACTAAAACCTCACCCTTTCACCTCTTGGAGGATGGTTTTCAGGATAAAATTCTGTGCCAGCAGAGAGACCCAGATGGCTGCTGGATCACTGCGTTTTCCTTTGTGTCCAGTTTCAGAGAGGGTCCAAAGCAGCCACCTGCTGCCAGAAGCTAACCACAAACTTGATTTCTGTTTGCAAAAATAAAGCAATCTTTCTGTTTCCAAGAGAACAGTACAGATTTTGGTTTCCATTAAACCCTGGCCTTGACCACTCTGCACCCCTTTTCAGCAGCTGCTTGGTTCAGGCATCCCCTCCAGCACGCACGTGTCCGCCAGCCTGGCTCCCCTCCCACACGCTGCTGGGGCAGGGGCTGCACAGAGGATCTGCAAGCAGGAATCCGTCTCGCTTTTAGCTTTTCTTGATGTTTTGCTTCAGCAAAAATAAAATCATCTGGCCCTGACTGAAGGGAGAAGGGTACTTTCTGATTTCTCTTAGGCCACATGCCCCCAAAACCCCATCAGTCAGAATTGATGGTTACTTCTGTAAAAGTTAGGTTTTGTGGGGCATTTTCTCCCCACAGGCATGTATGTGCTTGAATACACTATAAATCACAGAAGATAAAGACATATTTCTAATACTCAGTGGCATACCTATCTTGTTTAAAACTTTCAGTGGACTTTTTTCCTTGGGCTATAAAAATATTCCCTTTTTTCACACTTGTGATACTACAGCAAGTTGTCATTTGGGTTTCTAACCCCACACTGGTTTTACCTGCTATGGGACCAGATTCCAATACCACAGGCTGGGAAATTCAGAAACTACTCACAGGATGTAACCACCCTTATTCTATATGAAGTGTCTTCATATAAAACACTTGCAGGCTGCAAGAAGCAAGCCACCTTTCAGTTTAACAAGCAATAAACCCAAGCACTGGCAATAAAGAGAGATTTCCTGCTCTGAGCAAGGCGCTTTCTGTCCCCAGCATCCACGGGAGCCTGGGCACATATTTTGGGGCTGGAGGGGCTCAGTGCAAGGGGTTGGTGCAGCCCATGGGGTATCTCCCACTGCCTGAATCCCCCCCACCAGCTGCCATAGGGGTCTGTGCACTGTGGAGCTGCAGGTCCCTTAGCAGGAACTAGTTCTCACGCTGAATCCTAATTTAGCTTTCTTTTTTTCTCATTTCCACTGTGGTCTGACATTAGAAGAGGGACTTCTTCCATATGGCAGGAGGGAGAACACTGGGCTCTTTATCCTTCACGTACAGCAGTGGAGGGTATGACCTGATTACTAGAGGGGGGAAAAATAAGCAGCAAGAATGAAGGAAAGTACATCAGATTTTAAAATACCATCAGTGTAAGCAATAAAATTTCTTAGAAACACTGCTGAAAGCAAACCTGAAGGATGAACAGCCTGGCCAGTTCTCGGGATTACAAATCCATTTCCTGGCACATGGATCAGCAAGATTGGAAATTCAACCCTACTTCTCCTAGACTATTAATTTCAGCTCTGCGAGTGGCCACACGTACAAACAAATATTTGGAGTATTTGCAAACTTCACTTGAGGGTGAAATGTGGCTCCTGTCAATGCGGGTTCTTACGCTTCAGAGGAAGCCAGGCTGCTGTCAGAGCAAAGTGAGGATCCTTTGTTAGTTCAATAAATATATTCCAGATGGATGTCCATGAGGTTGGGGACGTGAGGTGTGGATAAAGAGGAGGAGGTAGCAAAACCACCCTATTTTGGCCATTAATAAAAACTCTGCTTCCAGGAACACTGCTGCATGTCTCTGCTAGGGATGTTGAAGATTACTGAATACAGTTTGATTTTGGTTTAGCCCACTGAAATCCCTTTATTTGTGAGGAGTGCATGTCTGTGATGCTCTGCTTAACTTCAACGAGGCTCCACACAGCTCCCATGACCACCCCAGACAACGCCTTGCGGGATCACGGACAAAAGGCACAGCGTTGCCCTGTGTAACCATTCTGGGAATCACTCTCTGCACAAGGCAGGAGGTTTCTGCAGGTATTTTGTCTAGTGAGCCCGTTCTGGGGATGCTGCAAAGGGCTGACTCAAGAGCCGCTCACTTTTGCGAGCAGTTATTGCAACAGGCGAGCGTGTGGCCTGACTCTGTTGAATTGCATCTATCCCAGGAGTCAGCTGAGGCTTTATTTCCTTTCTGAGTAACGATTTGAAACGAGGCAGTTCCTACTCTCTGCCCTTTTCTCCTTCCATGTTACTCACGGCAGGAAGCCTGCTGGAGTGACAAGCACACACTGCTTACATGAGTGAGGACTGAAAAATGCTACAGTGCCCTTTCACCACCATTTTTCAAGGAAAATGGAATGAGAAGTTCCCCATAATTGGCCTTGAGCCTCTGCCTCCTGTCAGCAGCATCTCCTCCCACACGCCTCCACGTCCTTCATCACCCCGACTTACTATGCCAGAGGTTCACAGACCTTCAGAGCTGCTTTATGTTCCTCCTCACCCTTTGCTGGGTGCTCAGGCAGGAAGGGCATCACTGCAGCTCCTGTACAGACTTAGAGCAGCATCGTCACCCTGTGCAGGAGAACGCACGGTCCCCAGCTCCAGGCTGACCCTGGGGCAGCACCCTGCTCCCTACCTGGGCAAAGGGGACCAGCGAGGCTCTGTGTGCACAGTCCAGCCCCTGTGACAAGGTGGCCCAGGAGACCTGCCCTGGAGAAGAGCCACGAGCCATGCACAATGTCTGCTTGGTCCCGTGCTGTGTGGGACTCGAGGGGAGCAGAGGCGTTGTGCTGACTTAATGATCTTAGAGGTCTCTTCCAACCAAGGCTGTTCTGTGATTCTGTGAATTCAGGTGGATTTTCTGCTTCAGGAAACAATGCGATGACTCCAGTCAGGGTTAATCATATCCTGTGGTAGGAAAAAGAGGCCTCAGGGATGTGAACTAATAAAACAGAGGCACTGAGAAACAGTTGCCAAAGCCCTGGGGACAGGTCTGCACATCCTGAGGTCCTGGGCAGTTTTATCTTGCCTTTATCAGGAGCCAGGAGAACGGACATCAATGGAAAGTGGCACCAACAATTCAGCCGTGGCATCCGGCCACATTCAGTTTCTAAGTACAGAAACTCTCTCCTGTAGTAGGACGTTCTTCTGGTGAAATAACCCCAGCTCCTTGCAACCATTCAATATTACACCAAGTTTGCATAAATATAACGGCACTGATCTCACCAGCTTCCACGGCTTCCAGCCAGAGGTGCCTGAGCTCGCAGCCCCCTCCATGGCCACTGACTTTGCACCAGGTTATGTATTTTGATTTTCCCTTGTTTATTTCTCCTGGGTGTTCTAATACAACTGTGCTCCAATGAGTAGTGCTGTAGCAAGAGACACACTTCAAGCTCATGGAGGGCATGTTTCGTTGGTAAAGTGACTCTTCTTCGTTAGAAGGAAGTTGTGAGAGTTAACTGATAATTGCAAGGGGGGAAAAAAAGTAGAAATACAGGGAATTGGCCATCAAAGCTGGAAAAGCTTTCTTGGGGATAGTCCTCCAGCATGACAGCAGACAGAATGGAGCAAAACATCGTAGCTGTGGCCACGCTGTCTGCAAGGAACCTCTTGATTTTGATTCAGGTATATCTCAGCTGCTCTCTCTAACCAAAGTGTTTTCTGGGAAGCAAACAGAGGGAAGTTGTTCAACCTCTCCTCTACGCCACTCCCATCAAAAAAAAACAATAATAGTGATAATGAAAAGTTAAAGGTGAGAATTAATCAAGAATTCAGACCAGAGAAGCCCAACAGATAAAGTTTCAATCCCAAATTTAATTCAGTGACACACAAAAAATATGTAAATGCTTCAACACCTGGTTTCCCTAGAAAATTGAAATCTTTACAGATTAACAGCTCTAAACTACAAAGATTATGTCAATACAAACCATCTATGCGGAGTCTCCCGGGGTTTTGGGGAGAGGGAGGAGATTTAGGACTGTTTGAGAAAATAGTAAATTGGGGGATATGTTTGTTTCTTTTTATTTTATGTTAAACTTCAGGGGCTTTTCTTTAAGTTCAGAGGAGAAACACCGCAGAACAGCACCACCTTTACTATCACAGCCTGCATAAACAGAATTGAGGCTCCTTCTGGATGAAGGCATCTATATTTAAATCCTCATGGCTTTTACGATTGTTTTTGCTATATTCTATATATAAATACAAACCTACTTATCCAAGGGCAGCAGTGGAAAGGCAGCTACACTGTACATGAACAACAGACCCCAATGCTGGCAAGACATTTTCTCTCCCCCTCTCCCAAAGACATAAGAGGTCAGGGTCCACTAGCAGGTCCCCCTGGAGAGCCACCGACAGCATTTGTCCATCAGAAGGAGGGTTTTAAAGCCTCAGCCACACAACCTTTAATAAGATGGGGTATTAGCAACCCCTGTTGAGTGATGTTGTGACAAAAGGTCAGCCCTGTGCATGGTTTATCCCCACCCACCAGTCCTGCGCTGCTGGAGGACACTCTGCTGGCACAGCCCCGGCACCCAGCCAGCACGGTGTGGGGAGAAAGGCTGAAGTAACTGCAGAGAGGGGAAGTGAAAAGCATATTGCTTCATTTTTTTATGAAACAAGGGTCCTGTAGTTCTCTCAAATATGTGCTCTGTGTTTTTGTTTTTAGAGAAATGGCTGGAACAGGCACTGGTGAGACACGTGGCCACGGGGGAAGGATTCAGTTCCTGCTTACAGGTGGCTCTCCTGGGGTGACTGGCCGTAGCAGATCATTCACACGTTTAAATATGTCATTTTGGGAGGCTTTCCCTCAGCTCCATTCAAAATGCTAAGGGTGAACAAGAGCAAAAAGGGTCATTTCAAACTTTCTATTGCTAACACCATGGTAGTTCAGGCTGTGCATGACACCATCCGCCCTCGGGTCTCCTTCTTCACACATTCCACGGTGAGCAATGCCACTTTAACCACCATCGTACAGAACGAGTTGTAAGCGGGCTGTAAAACAAAACTTCTCAATTTGCTGGGTTCAATGGAGACTGCTATTGATGTCAGCCATGACATGGGTCCTCTGCAGCTGCGTGGTGGCTGGGGCAATGCTCATCTGTGGGACTTGGTTGACTTGCCCCTCTCTATAGCAGAGGAGTGTTTGGCTCAGGGATCTCAAATCAGTTCCTGATAGACAGCAGTTTATCACCCCTCTCTTACAGCTCTAACAGAAAACTGTCCTCTATCACTGCCATACTTATCTCGTCACCTTTATCACAGCAACAGAGTAACCTCTAACGAACTCTGGCTCATAACTTCCCTGTTAAGCAGGGACTGACTGTTACTCCCAGTGTGTAAATGAAGAAGTGAGGCAGTAGGCGATGCCGCAGCACTGGACCACTCTCAGCCACCTTTCACCAGCTGAAATGTTCATCCCAAGCTCACCACCAGTGAGACCGTGGTGGCAACCAGAAGCATTGCCCAGCCGGGCAGCTTCAGGGCATGCTCGCAGCAACGTACTGCTGTATGTGCTGCTTAAGCTTCACTTTTTCCCTTCTGCTTTTCTCACAGATGATCTGAAAATTCGCTGCTGGAGCATCAGAGAGGAACCCCACCTCGATCCCCATGGAGGACCTCAGCTGGCAGCCACTCAGGGCCTCGCTCACAACCTCCGGAGCTGCCAACCCCTTCTCCAGAGCACAGCATTTACGGGAAACTCGGCAAAGCAAGTGCTCAGTGTTCCTGCAGAGGAGCTTTTGGAAAGGCTGTGTAAAACCTCCCCACTTCCAGCAGCCTCCATCGCAAGGCACTCAGAATAGCTGCAGCGGGGAAGACAATGCAGATTTTTTTCGTAGCAAGAGAAGATGGGGAAGGTGGGAAGAGGCCAATTTTTTTTTCTTCTGCTTTCTCAGGCACAAAAGGGTCCTTATTCACTTTAATAGCAGGTTCTCTCACACAGCAATCAGCTCTGTCAGCCAGACAGCAGAGAAAGACTCCTTATGCAGCTACCTCATGCAGAATATTGCCACTTAGACCTTCTTGTCTGCTCTTGGAGGATGGGAAACTAGATCCATGACAATCTCAAAATGGAGAGCATTAGCTCTGAACAAATAAGTAGATTGTAATAATGGATACAATATGGAGGTTTCCTTGAGGAGCCAATATTTGTATTCTTCACAGCTGTATCTTTTTCTTCTTCTGGAGTTTTTTTTTCTTCTTTTTAGCCTGAAGTGCTCCCAAATGCTTCATGCCATGTGGCTGCTTCTTATTTGCATCAAAGACCTGATTCATTGCTGCTCTGCACTTTGATAGATTACGTATGCTCCTGCAAAGCAGATATAAAATGTTTGTCAGAGTGTATGGCAAGCCTCTTCTGCAGTGGTGCGGACACTGATCCGACACGAAGGAGATGGTGCTCCAGTTCCCATGTGTCTGCCGAGTGCTGTGGCTGGAAGGGGAACCCCCCAGCATCGAGCAGGGGCCCCCGGGCCTCCATCAAGTGAGGAAAAAAAAAAAAGAAGAAAAAAGAAAAAAAGAAAAAAGAAAAAAAGGGAATGGAAACAATAATGAGGAATGGGGTTATTGTAGGAGAGAGCAAGTAAAAGAGGTTGTTTGGGGACAGTGAAGAAAATGCCAGATAGGAAAGAAATAGTGCTCTGAAGAAAGACAATGGAGAAATAGAGTGAAACAATTGAAAACCCATGTTAAAACACAGCAGGGAGATCGCTGATCACAGGCGAGCAGTTTCTCACGAAGGTGCTGCAGCTTTGCTCGCTTCCAGCACACACAGCTTAGGGGATGCAAATAAAACTGTGCATAGGTTGTTAAGTTGAAACTTTGGTGCTAACATGAGGCAATGAGGGAGACAGTTTTTACTCCCTCGATGTGAAGGGGAAGGGAGGCAGAAAATTGGCAGCCACCAGATGAACGAGTGAACTGCGTCACTTGATGGAAGGTAGGAAACCTGCACCACACGCACAGCAGGAAAGAAAACAATGCAAACAAAGGGAAGAGCATCACATTACGCTTGACACGAAAATATTTTTGGATTGCATCAGGCCTTTATTGCTGACGGTTCACCTGCAGCTCATCCAGATATGACATTTAGAACAACTTCAAAAAGAGATCAGTATTTCAACAACTAAAGTCTGAGCCTTTTGTCTGATGGAAAAAATCAATTCCAAATGTGGAAATTTCAATACAGACTATAATTTTGTTACAATTCAGATTTATTCTGCTTGCTTTCTTTCCTTTTTGTCCCTCCCCTCCTCTCTGTTCTTCAGAAATTGGCTCTTGCTGAGCTCTCACCCTCCACAGACCCTTTGCAGCTGAGTTTCATGCAGCAGGAAACGAGCCCCTGCCCTGCTCAGCCCAGGGAGCAAACCCACTCCCTCCAAATCCCCCATCTTTGGGATAAAAACACAGGATCCTGGTGCTTCAGCATCTTGTAAATTTTACCTTCATGCAAAGCAGCAGTAAAGCATGTTGATGATGTTTTTTTAAATGTTTTCAGTTCTAGTTTATAAGAGCTAGGGATGAACTCATTATGGCTTGCTTCTTTTCTCGCTAGAGCAAGGACAAGCATCCTCCAGCTCTCACATGTTTAAATTATGGTTGTTTTGAGCATTTCTGAGGATCCAGCTACTCAGATTACTTAGAACTATGACTACATTCACGTCAAGCCAGGCGTGCAGACCTGACTTCGCTCCACTGGCACTGCTGCCAGGTCAGCTGAAGAACTGCCTGTGTATTTATCCTGGGAATGATGACTCTGCTCCAGCTCCTCAGAGCCTGAGTCTTCTCGCTGCTGAAATGTCTAGTGCATCTCCCATGTGCTCTGGGGATGCCGCAACACCAGGGAGAGAGGTCAGGATGGGCTCCTCCTGCAAGGAGAAGCTCTTTGCAAGAAGACCTCTATTTCCTTCAGCTGTGTTTTTGCTCTGGAGTGAAAGGTACGGTGCCACGTTGCATGCACTTCCCCAGGCATTTGCTTGGGCCTGCCTGTTTCCAGCACTTTGTTGCAGCCAGAGTTCTTCAGCCTGTTTAGTTAATTTTTTTTTTTTGTTTGCTTCTTGGCTTGGGGGAAGAATTATAAATTTATGGGTAAACACAGCTAGTGTTTGGAATTAGAGTGAATTGGGATATTTGATTCTTATCTGGGCCTTTGCTGAATAATTCAAGGAGGAACTGAGCAGAAGGACCTTGCAGGAGGAGGTAAAGGCATGTGGAAGAGACCAGGCAGGTGTCCCACAACCATCTCCTCCTGTGGCAGTGCCAAGGAAGAGCAGCAGCTCCTGGCTGGGGATGAGAGAGGCAAGAAACGACTGCCCTGCTCCCTGCTTTCAGGTGAGGAAAGCACTGGTGCTCAGGCAGTGCTCGAGGCCATGGCAGCCAGACTTCTTCAAGACAGTAAAAGAGAGCTGGAAGGTGCCATGTTCCCCTGGGCCAGAAGGCCAAGCAGCTCCTGCACTTGCTTCTCCACGGCTCTGCAGGGCTGCTGGGACTGGTCCCCTGACAAACAGCACTTGCTCCCAGACCCTCATGGCTCAGCAAAGAGCAGATGTTAATGTGTTAATTACAGGAGCCAAGTTCAGCAAGGACTCAGAGCTGCTGCTAAATATGAGCTGCCAGTCATTCGGATGAAGACAGCCAGGCAGCTGAATGCTCCTGACTCTCAGCACCTCCAGCCTCCAGGGATCCTCCTGGTTCTTAAGAGGCCCTTCCAGCTGCTTTTCCCCTTCATTTCAAAAGCAGCCGGAGTGCAATTAGTTTGTCATGGCTGATCAGCAGCCTCTGTTGAGCTCCAGAGGAGTCACACTGCCTTTCAGTCCTCCCTGGCATCCTCTGTCATTATTTACAGGCATCCTCTGGCAGCAAGCAAGGTGGGAGCTTTGGCTGTCCTTGATCCCAACATGGGTGACGAGGCAAGCTTAGCTTCTCCTTGCACACAGACCGGTCAGCAGCAAGGCTGCAGCAACAACTCAGGGTTTAATTCACTTTTCTTTATAGACCCTTTTCCAATGAACTCCGTCAAACCTGACTGCTGGGGCGAAGGAAGATGCGGGTGCAGCTCTAAGTCACACACAGTGTTTGCACACAAACTGCACCGTATAATGAGAGAAAGAATCATAAAACAGATGTTTTGTGCAAAGTGCAAACTACCCAGGCACTGAACTTGCCACTTACAACAGCCATAAACACAAGGTATGTTTATTGTGGGTTGTGGAGGGCTTTTGTTTTGCACCTTTACCATCACTTTGTACCAACAGCACTCTGGATCCAGTGATGATATTCAATGAATTCATGTGGGATTTTAGGTGAGAACTTCTACTCAAGGAGTTTCTGGTCTGGAGTGGTGGGTTCATAGGGGGGTTCTGGGTCCTGCTTGGAGAAAGAAGCACAGTCAGAAAATGTGGTGTCCATCTGTACCTCCTTCACCTGCAGACTTCTCTGCCAATCCATTCTGGCCCATCCATACTGATGACAAGAATCTGTCTTCTTTCTTCTTAAGGCATCTCTCTTTTTTCCTGTAAGATACCACCGTCCAGTTGTACCAGTCATGTAAACTGCTGTGCCCACTGAGAGGGCAAAATGTACTGTAAATGTTACTGGACTCAATAGAAAATCTCCAATCTTCATTTAAAATGGTATTACTTTTTAACAACATAGACAAAACTACACAGAGCATGGAGCAGAACGCTGGTGTAATCCAGTGGTTCTGAGGGTATCACCTATTTTAGATAGTGTTGATTAATGTTAAATCATTTCTACTAGTGATGACTTGCTTCTGGGGTTCAATAGCAAACAGCAAATTCTCTGGAGTGGGGATGAGTGCACCTGTGCATGCAGAATTGCAGGTGTGCTTCATCTACCTGCAAGGGAAACTCCTGCTCCCGATGCCCTACAGGCTTTTCCTATTGTGCTTCTTTCAAATTACACAGCACAGAGTGCTGGTTTGCTCTCAGTGGACCAGACCCTCAGCTGGAGAAAACAATCCTAATTCCACTGGGGTGGATGGAGCAATGCCAGTACACACTGGAGGAAAATCTGCTCCAGCATACACTGTTTACTTCTGAGGATCTAAGCACATTCACTTCCAACAAAGTGCTGTTTGATAGAAGTTTGTTTGCCAGGTTGCCTTGCCTCGGTCCCTCCTAAAGTGTACACAACAGTGTTTTGTATATAATAAGAGAAAAACGAAGCGAATGTGTTCCAAGACCTCATTCACAGGTCCTAACAAATTTAAGAGATGGGAGGCTTTGCTAGACACTAGTTAAAATAACTACAATCATCATTATTATTGCCACGAAAGTAGGGAAAAAAAATGTTCTTATTATGGGCTGGAACCAGAAATCCAGAGCAGCTGCTCATCATCATGATAAGTGGGTTGTTGGTTTGGAGGGGGGTTTGTGCATCCAGGTATTTACTGTGTCCAACTGTAAGCAGCAGGTTTTTTATTCTCCAAGCCTTTCAGCAACCTCCCCCACCCATGTTCAGACTGTTGTAATATTCTTCTTATCTCTCTTTTCTCCCCTTTCTTGTCAAAGGCTTTTCTTTTCCATTTCTTTGATATTTTTATTCCTCTCTCCCCCCTCTTTTTTTCTATTTGTTAACTCACCTAGAGCAGTTGAATTAACAAAGAAAAGAAAAAAAAAAAAAAGAAGACAATTCAAATTTTCTGATGGAAGAATAAGCATGGGTTTGGCACCGCTTCTTGCCATTGTTTTGTTAAGACGGACTCTCCTTAACTCTCCTTTTCCATTCCAGAGACTGCCCTTCCTTTATAAGACCAGATTTCTTCCCATTTGTGCTCTCTTCCCTCCCTCCTGACTCATTTCCAGTTCCCATTTTGGCTGTTTCTTTTCTCTTTCCTTTTCCTTTCTCCAAGTGTTCTCTGATCTTATATTCTGCTACTTTGAATTCCTTCTTCCCAAGTCCGGATCCACTCCTCTGACCTAATATCACCAGTGAGTGTGCCTCTCTACCCTCTTCTTCTCTGGACTGAAAATACAGCCTGGGTGATAACTTTCTCAAATCTCAACTTTTTCTAATCCAGCGACTTGAGATGAGCACTGCCTGCTTTTGTGTGGAAAACCTGACATCACTGCTGTCCTTGCACAGTCCTTATGGCTCTCCAGGAATTTCAAAATATAGTTAAAGCTCCCTTCAGACATGTTCCATGCTGTTCTGTAACTTCTGACCCATCTAACCAGGGCCTTCCTTCTAGGCAGTTTGGTCACTATGATCCTCCTGCCAATTATTTCTTCTGTGCAGCTTTGCCATCTGGAATATCTGCCTATGTGCCTTCAGCCTCGCCAACTGGCCATATAGTTTCTAGTTTCAGCTGAAAAAAAAAAATTTTTCCCTTACTGTCATCCTAAAGCAATCTGAATGTAGGATGTAGGCAGCAAACATTCGGTCATTTATTTTCCGTGGTGTGGGAATAGGTCTCGTACTTGAAGCAATTTCAGTTTTAAAGGAGCCCTGGAGCTTGTGGAATGTGGGCAGTATTTAGGTCTTTCATCCTAAGTCTCACTAGCAACTAGCTATGACTCTGTCAGCTTTTTCCATCAGACATCGTATTTCCTAGAATTACCAGTGAATACCTTGCTAGGACATAAAGTATATTTAGAATGGAAAATTAAGGGGGAAAGAAATGATTTAATGATAGGTTAGAGGGAAAGGAAAAGGATTTTCCGGAGTGCTGAAGTACTGCATTATTACCTACAAAGGAATTCTTGTAATAATCAAAGCTGGGAGGTCCAATATCCTTCAGTGCGAAGAAGATTCAGCATTCACCCCCGAAAACCTTCTTTATTCTGGCTATCGGACACATGATGTGGAATCAGACCTTCACATATCATACAACACTGCTAGTCATAACTTTTAAGGTTTAGCTGGCAATGAATAAATACTGAGCCTGCGAAGTCAAAATAGTCCTTGAATTGCTGCCTTCAGCAGCAATGTTCATTTAATGCAATGTATTTCAGATTTCCAAATCGCATCCTGATGGGTCTCTTTCAGAGGATCTCCCAAAAATTAAGTACAAATATTTCACTTCAGAAATTAAATCCCCAGGGCACTAGATACGCTTCGCTGCAGATTAGTTAGAGCCTGTGGAGTTATAAGATTCCTGAGATGGAGTGCTGAAGATTCCAGGAATTCTCTCAAAGGTGAAATGATTAACCAACCTTTTGTTCCTAGAGCACAATAATGCAGAAAGCAGGTCTGCGTTCACAGAGTTCCATGCTGGACTTGTCTTCTACCTTATCTGAAGTATTCACAAGCCTTAAATCTGAGCTGGAATTAAAGAATTTCATTTCAGAACTGTCAATGAAATAAAAAGCTAAATATTAGTGAAAAAAGTAAGACATGACTCAAAACAGAGGAGCAGCTTATTTTTCCTTTGAATCTTTCACTGAAGATTTCAATCTACATGAAATCAGAATCTACAGAATCAGGCCAATAGTCAGAGGTGTGCAGTAAAATTTGAGGAAGAGGTAGAAAGAAGAGGAAATTTCAGTGCAGAGACCATGACAAAGATATTGCCAATTATCTCATTAAGAAGGGAAGGTTTCCCCTGCTTTCTCCACCTGGAACTGGCCATCAATCCAGCTACCAAATTTTGCTTTTCAGATCACAAAGGGCATTACAATGAGCTGTTCAAAGAAGCTTTCATATGTATTCATGTCCTGGTTCCCCAGCCACGCAGGCAGGCCATGAGTAACTGTAGACAATTCATAAGCTTAAATAAATAGAGGTGAAAACAGAGATCAGAGAATGAAAACATAATGGACTTCTTGCAAAAGCCATCTTTTAATGCACCAGCAGTGCTACTCTGCATCAAATGTACGTTTTCAGTGATGCTGAGGCATAATGATAGTGTTTGCTTGTTTTCTCCAAAACAAACGTAAAATTCAAAAACATTAGTGAAGTCTTGTAACAGCTATATGATCAAAGACAACAAAAGAGAAGAAAGGGTCAACACTTCAGCAATACCAAATGCACACATGCAATCTGAGGATGATTTTATCTGTTCTTTCACTGTTTGCTATTGATTTGCAGAGAACACATTCATCCTTTCATGGGCCAATATGAGTAAAATTAATTGTAAAGTTACTCTGAATGTTTTTGTGGCATTTATTTAACACGGTAAGTTATTAGTTGTGTAGAAATTCAGCAGACACCACCACCTCTGTCCTTCCTTAACACTGTTTGCTTGTTTAAAAAGATGGATGGGGATTTATTTTAGTCCTGTTTAGCATAGGTTGTTCAGTATGGCAAATCAACCACTTCCACTTGTCTCCAGAGAGAAATTCTCTGACATTAAGGAACAATTTCTTCTATTCATTATAAAATTTCCTATATTCATTAAAAAAGTATCTAAGATCAGTTCAGGAGTAAACATATGGCCATTCATTTTAAAAGGTTATTTTCTTTATGTGTATATTATATAGCTTGCATATAAACGTTGATTTTGACCTTTTCTGTGATCCACAATTTACGTGGCGCTTATATAAGGGCAGAGCTGTCACGTTTATTTTGCATCCACACAGAAGCTGTGCACAAAACATCCCTTAAATCATAGCTTGGAAAAACGTGCCTCAAACTCACTTAAAACACGTCAACAGGAACATTATCAGTGCAAACTGCCCAGTAGGAAGCACAGAATATTCAGAGTTGGAAGGGACCTCCAGAGATCATCTATTCCAACTCCCCTGCTTAAAAGCAGGATCCCCTAGAGCACATCACTCAGGACTGCATCCAGGTGAGTCTTGAAAATCTCCAGAGAAGGAGACTCCACACCCTCTCTAGGCAGCCTGTTCCAGTGCTCTGCCACCCTCACTGAAAAAAAGTTCTTCCTCATATTTAAATGGAACCTCCTATGGTTCCAGCTTGTGCCCGTTACCCCTAGTCCTGTCACTGGGAACCACTGAAAAGGGTCTGGCTCCATCTTCCCTCAACCCACCCTTTAGGTATTTATAAACATTAATTAAATCACCCCTCAGCCTTCCCCACCTCCCCCAGTCATCCTCGTTGCCTTCCGCTGGACTCTCTCCAGTAGGTCCCTGCCTCTCTTCAACTGGGGAGCCCAGAACTGGACGCAGTGTTCCAGTTGCAGCCTCACCAGGGCAGAGTAGAGAGGGAGAATGACCTCCCTCGACCTACTGGCCACACACTGCCCTGTGCAGCCCAGGGTGGCATTGGCCTTCTTGGTGGCATTGGCCTTCTTGGTGGCAAGGGCACATTGCCAGCTCATGGATAATTTACTGTCTGCCAGGACTCCCAGATCCTTCTCCTCAGAGCTGCTTTCCAGGCCGTCCCCCCCCAACCTGTCCTGGTGCCTGGCATCCTTCTTCCCCAGGTGCAGCACCCTACACTTGCCCTTATTGAACCTCATGAGTTCTTCTCTGCCCAGCTCTCCAGCCTGTCCAGGTCCCGCTGGATGGCAGCACAGCCCTCTGGCGTGTCACCACCCCTCCCAGCTTGGTACCATCAGCGAACTTGCTGAGGATCCTCTCTGTCCCCTCGTCCAGGTCATTGATGAAGATGTTGAACAAGACTGGACCGAGTATTGACCCCTGGGGGACACCACTGGTGACAGGCCTCTAACTTGACTCTGCTCCATTGATCAGAGCCCTGTGTGATCTGTCACACAGCCAGCTCTCGATCCACCTCACCGTCCCCTCGTCTAACCCATGCTGCCTGAGTTTCCTAACGAGGGTGTTACAGGAGCTGAGGAGTGCAAAATTTATTGCTGCATTAATTGGTGGGGAAAATGGATGTGCCAGAGGGGCTCTTCATCCTGTGCCATGTCCCTGTCCTTGTTCCTTTTCGGAGCAGGGCTCGGTGTCCCTGAGGGCTCAGGATGCTCCGACAATGGATGTGCAGAACAGAGATGCGTGTCAGGATACCCAGCTCCTCGCTTTGACAAGCCAGTAACGAACTCTTGCCTTTTGTTTGAGATATTTTGCCCAAAGGACACCTGCCATCAGATGCCACCAACGCCGCTCCCGAGGGCCTGGGCCTGCCGGGGGCTGTAGGTCGCGGGGACACCTCAGGGGACACGGCCAAGGCCTCAGTCATGGCAGAATGGTGAGTGCCAGCCAAACACTTCAGCCACCATAGCACCTTTGTCTCCATTCAGTGTCAACTCTGCCCAGAAGAGCTGTGTCCCCTCCCTCGCCCCCCAACCCCGCCTGCCCTGTCCGGCACCCGGCGGCCCGAGCTCCCGCTCTCCCGCGGCCTTCCAGACACCTGCGGGCTCGCCGCCGCCCCCCCGCGCCTCTTTTCGCGGGAACGCGTGGCTGAAGACGAAGATCGGCCCGGCCTGTGGTTGGCGCGCCCGCCCGCCCCCGGCCGGCGGCGGCGCAGGCGCAGTGCCCGCATTCCATCATGGCGGAACGGTCGGTTGGCGGTCGGCAGCGCCGGGGTTGAGGCAGAGGCTGAGGCACCGCGCACGGTCAGTGCTGCCGCGGGGTCGCCGCGACGCAGCCTGGGACGGGGGTCGCTCCCGTGGGCTCTCTCCTCTTCTCTTCGGGGACGAGCGGGAGAGCGCGGCGGGGCCGGGCCGGGGGGAGAGCGGCGCTCCCCGCCCAAGGCGCGGTGGGCAGTGCCAGGAGCTGGCGGCCGGCTCGGCCCGCCGCCACCGGCGGGGAGCGGAGCCCTGTGGTGGGGAACGGAGCCCGCCGAGGGGGTGGAAGGCGGCGGGGTGCCGGCCCGTGTGTGGCGGGAGGCGGCGGGGTGAGGGACGGCTGGCGGGAGGCGTGTGGCGGGGGACCGCCGTGTGGGACGGGGCGGGGGGCAGCGGGTGCGGGGTGCTGGAGCGGAGAAGCGGGACCCCGGGGTACGGGGCGCGTGTGGCGGGGTGGCGAGGGGCGAGCGCGGGGTCTGTAGCAGGTTTGGGGGTGGGCATGGGGCAGGCTGGAGGGGAGCTGGGGCAGGAGAAGGAGGGCTGCATGGGTGGGCTGCCCAGGGAGAGCCGAGGGGGCTTGGGGTGCAGGGGCTGGGGTCGGCGCCGGGTGCGGGGGGGCCGCTTCTAACGGGACAGCCTGGCTGCGGAGGCGGGTGGGGTGGGAAGGCAGAGGGGTCTGGGGCCGGGGTCGTGGGGGGGTATCGGCTGTGCTTCAGCGAGTCCCGCTGTGCCTCCCCGGATGGGGTTAACGCCACAGAGCTCCCCGGACTCGCTCTTCCCATTCCCGCTTCTCTCCGCAACGCACAAATTCTCCCTCCGTCTCTTTTCTCCCTTCCTCTCTTTTTTCTTCATTTCTTTGGGGAGAAGGAGTTGAGATCTGAAGTCGTGTCCCCCCCCTCCAGCTTCCCCCTCTTCCCCCCCCCCCTCCCGCCCCGCTCTCCCTCCTCGGCAGCCGGAGCTGCTGCCTGCAAATGCCACGTAGCCTTCTAGTTGTTCCCCTTGGCTGATCAGCAGCTCGAGTACCAGACACCTCCCCCAGCTCCTCCTGGGGTCGGGGCAGTGGGAGGTCAGTCCTGTCATCCAGTGTTTGGGTGGTGACCATGTTTTACCCTCCCCCGTTCTGCTTTGTCCCCCTCTCCTTGGGGCAGCGGCAAAGGTGGGGACCCTACTGTGACCGCTTTTCAGCGCAATCCTATTTACTGCCTCTTACAAAAGGCTGTTGACTTCAACAGCGTGAGGTTGCTTTCCTGCGGAGGGCTGGGGAAGAGGCTCCAGGGGTTCATGGCCCCAAACTCAGCAGCCCCTCTGCTACCTCTTGTTTGAGACACTTCATGCACAGCATGTCGCAATAATCTCAGAAAACAGGGTAATAATGCATTGCTGGCAGGTGTATTTGCTTCCTTTAGCAGCTTGCTCTCAGCTGATGTCTTGAGTTTTGCTTGTGTGTGAAACTTGCTATTGGGTCTTCTTGTTGGAATGATGGAAATTTTCTGATTTGTTTTCATATTATTTCAGTTTCTATCCATTCTTTGAATATTTTCTCTCTTTTCTGTCCTGTGGTAGCTAGGGTTTTAACACTGGCAGTCCTTCCTTGCTTTACCAGATGCCTCATTGTGAATATTGACACATGGTGCTGCTGCAGATAAGTTCTTCAGTAGCTCGGTACGCGTATGCCTACGGCCTGCAATTCCTAATGTTCTTCTAATGTATTTATCTTTATGACACTTGATTCAATAGGGAAATACTATCACAGTCACAGATGGAAAGACTGAGGCACCGAAATATTTATGGCCCAAGGTCACACAGGAAGTATGTGGTGAGGCAGGGAATTGAATCTAGATTTCCTGAGACTCAGATTAGCATTTTAACCAGGGAAGCATCCTCTCTGTATTCTAAGCCAATAAATTGACCTTGGAGTTAGTATCCACTGTAAAAGAAAGTGCTTTGTGTTTTTTGTTCAGTATCTTTGTGAAGTAAGGAGCAAAACCTAAGTTACATCCCACACTTGCATTCCTTTCCTTGTTTTATGTAATTTGTATGTGAAAAAGGATAAGGTGGTAAAATAGGAAAGATGTTGACTTTCTCAAGACTCTGCATGTGTAATCATGCACATTGAAAAACAGCCAGCTATTACGCTGTCCTCTTTTACCTTACTGTGTTCCAAAACTCTGAAAGTTTTGGAATGCTGTTGTTGTCTGGGAATAATTTGTTCTTAGCTAGGATCAAATAAATTTAATATTCTGCAAAGCTGAGTTGAAAGCCATCTACTTTGTGTTCATTGGTATCCTGGATCTTAGTTTGTGATTCTTAATACAGCTGTCTGTGAATAAACAGGACTTGTATTGACTGTTTTAAAGTTCTCCTGGAGCAAGCTATTACAAGTTGCTCACTCGGTTGTAGGCTCAGTATTGTTACAGCAAGTTTTTGAAAAACTTGGCCTTAACTGCAATTGAGTGGCACTTTGACAATGAAATGGAATAATTTGAACTTCTTGGGCTTTGTATCTGCACAGATACATGTTGCAGGCTGGTCTCATTCCTGTTATATTAGGATAGAGTATTTTTTTGTTTGTAAAATTTGGTAATTAATTTTACTACAGTGTTTTAGTTCCCAATGGTTTTGAGGAATTGGATGTTGGAATAGTTAAAACAGTAACTCCTAGTTTATTCACCTTTGAAGAGAATAAAGATAACTTTGTCTACACAGATACATTTCCTGCCACAATCCTTGATCACAGACTGCGTCTTTCTTTGATATTGTACTGAAACCAAATTTGCAAAGAAGTTGAATATAAGTGTTCTATATAACACTTAACGGTCTTTTGTTTGGATTTTTTTGGAAGATCGCATTTGCATCATGTTGACTCTGTGGGCTGTCACACCCATGCCAACAGTCTTTCATCTTTTATGTTTATTTTTAGGAAAAGTTTGATGAATCCTTAAAAAACAAGATTTCGTATGTAGTGTACAAACAGTAAAAATTCCAGCATTCTGCTCACGACAGAGAGTGCCTGGCCTTGGCAAACCCCCACTGGGAATGCAGTACGTTTGGCCGGTACTATATATGTATTTGTAGACCCATTTGTACACCTATTATTGAAAAAAGTTTTGGAATACCTTTGGGTGAATTTTAAGCAAATTAAAATACATGTTTTAAGCTTGGAAGACTGAAACTGACACTTTGACTTACTCAACGTAGAAGTTTTCTTGTCAAACTGTGGAATTAAGCTTGTGACTTTAAAAAAATATGCAACTGGGAAGGCATTCTTACAACATTCTGCACCAAAGTCATAAGCTGATATTAAATACTGTAAGAATGCCTTCCTTAGTTATATATTTTCTTAATTTCCTGTCGCCATTTTATTTAGTCAGAGATTAATTTTAAATTTATCTCTGAAGGCAGATGAGAAAACCTCAATTTTAGTAATACTGCAACAGTCGAGACTTTAGGGAAAAAAATTACATTTCTCACTTCTAATTTTGCTCTATCTCAAAACCATCAGGTCTGATCTGTCTGTATTTAAAGTTGTGGTTACTCATTGCTCTGGTTTCAAGGCTGGTGAATATCAGAGAAGTAACCTTTTCATTTTTTTTCACCTGTTTTTTAGCAAGTTGTCACGAAGCTTACCAAGGTCAGGATGGTTAGTTTTCAGCTGTTATCTTTGCTGCAAGCCAGACCTTAACTGAAAAGTTTTGGATTCCTGCATGAGGAGCACACACTGAACTCTTTATTGCATTCTTGAAGAGCTTATTGTAAAAGCAGTGATAATTTATTCTTTCAGTGGTGCTAACACAATCCTTTCTGTGTATTGACCAGCAAAGACAGACCACTGGCTCAGAGCCCTTAGTCTGTTTCAATCTTAATGTAAATCTGCTATTGTTCCCAATATCTTGATTGATGTGGAAAATGCCTCCGTTTGCTCAGCATTCACTTTTCCAGCATTGGAGCCTGATGCTTTGAGTCTTTTTTTTGCCCAGGTCTCATTAAAAGTGGTTCAGGAGGAACATTTATTAGGCTGTGACTTCAGAAACATCTGCAACTTCAAGACAGTATCACCTTTCTGGGGAAAATAACAATGGATCTGCTGTGTTTGCTGGAGGAAGCTGTGAGCTTCTGCTGGCTGGCTCAGTGCAAAGTTAGCCAGTGTGGTCTATGGACTACCTCAGTGAGCTACTGGGGCAGTGATTTCTTACAGTGTTCCAGTAAAACCAGGACACATGTGCCTTATCTTTAGAAAAACTGTATTGGGAATTGGCTAAGATTTGTAAAGACCTCCTAAATTTGGAGAGCCAAAGCTATGCAATTTATAATCCTCAGTGTGCAAATGGTTTAGGACCTGGAGTGTGGTACTGGATCCGGTAGTTTGAGAAAGATGATGGTGTTTTGTTCATTTCCATCTCCTGATGGAGCATCTTCAGTGGAACAGTTTCTAGAAAAAGCTGTGCTGCCCCATAGCAGTAAACTGACTGTATTTTCCAGATTGTACAATTTGTCTTTTCAGTGTATCCTATCAGAGGATCAATATGTACATGGTAATTTAAATTTGGATATATTTACCTACTTTCTGGAAATTGATTTTTTTCATTGCCATATAAAGGAATAGAGCAGTGAGTAAATAACTAAGTAAATACACTTAATTGCCGCAAAATGCACTTCATACAGGAACCATATAGTGTACCTTTCACTATTTAGATCATAGCTTAAGCAATGGAGTGTCTTTGGCTATTATGGCATTAAATGTATGTGCAATGTTTGTGCAGTTACTGGCTTTTACATTCTGTACATACTGAGTGAATACAAGAAGGCTGCATAAGGTCTTCTGGTTCTTTCCTGGTCGAGCCTTCCTTGAGTTTTATTTGCTGATTCTAGTGGAGTTAATCATTGGCTGTTCTCTTATGTCTTTTACAATGCAGGTGGTTTTCTGCACCCTTTTTTCTTAAAACTTTATGCTTGCCAAGTCACTAAAAAGAAAATTACTGTTACTTTTCTCTGCAGAAAGAAGACCGAGGGACAGTACAGCACATTGCTCACACTACAGCACGCACTGACCGTGTACGTTTATCAACAGGAGCAAATTCAAGTCAGGAGAGTGTCAACGGTAATTAGACATAACTTACTATTCTCCCAGATTTTATAAAGCATTTTTTTCTTGTTAAGTCTCTAAGTAACATTCAAGGTGAAATGATATGAAAGTATTTGACAGACTTCTAAATTTAGGACTCTTTTTTTTTTTTTTTCCCCTGGAAGAAATTTTTTGATAACTTATTATCAAATGGAAAAAATGAGTTAGGGAAGGAAGAATTGATAGAGTTCTGGAGGTAAGAGGAGGTTCAGTATTTCCACATAAACATTATTGATTTTGCAAGGTGGCAACCTTATCTCCATTCTCACGTTACTTGCTCTCTTTCTTTATCCCCACATCCCCTTAGCTGGAAGTTTAGTCCTAGAGAGACTTGCATAATTTGCCTTTGGATAAAAAAAGTAAATTCTGTTTTTAGTAAAATGCATTTCCTGTGCAGAAAACAGCTCAAGTGGGTGGTAGCATACTGATAAGAGACCAACTCTTGGTGTTACTGGAGGTGTTTAAGAGTTGGGTTGGCATAGTGCTCAGGGATATGGTGTAGTTGATGACTGTCAGTGTTGGGTTGATGGTTGGACTCGATGATCTTCAAGGTGTTTTCCAACCTAGATGATTCTGTGATTCTGTGAATTGAGCTCCTCAGTCATGGAATTAATCAGGTAAGGGAACTGACCTGTTTGAAAAATGGAAAGAAATCTGTCAGAAAGTTGCCATCTCTATGGCACTTGTGAGAGCAAGAATTATCCAACTTTCATTTTTAATGAAGATTCCTGTGAATTATCTTCTGATGTGCAGTACTGCAAGACCCTTACGAAACCATTGCAATTGCATTCTTAAAAATACAAATAGCCAGAAGTAAAGACAAGTTTTAGAAGCTATTGGCTAGAATAGTGTGTTCTACATGGAAGTAGTGTGTTCTACACTGTAAAGTATTTGTGAATCAGAAATCGCTTTTTTGATGTAAAGATATAAAGTAGTTGTTTCATCTTTTGGAGAGTTGATGTGAGTATGTCCTGAAGACCATCATCAAGCTTTTTCTAAAAAGAACAATTATGTGTAGAACCACTTGGTGCATGGGGGGAGGCCTGATTTTTCCAATTCATATGTTTGAATTCATGTTTCACCATCCATCTGTGAATTAGAAGAGAGCAGTTGTTAATATTGCTCAAAATGGGTGTCCATTGGTACTATGTAACTGTTATATTGTCACTAATTAACCCTGCCCTTTGCCAGGTTTTTGATCACTGTATGTCTGATGTTGGCTGCATGTGGCTTACAACAGTATGTTCTTTAGCCTAACACGACTGCTTCATTGAGGAAAGCAATCAGACATCAGCTGTGTTAGAGGAATAAACTGCATTTTTGCATTGCAGCACAGGTAGGCAGAAAGGCATCTAGGCAGATTTTAGTTTTTCTGTGATGGAGGTGTATTTTTGCTGAGGTTAGGTCCTCTCTAATGGAGAATTAGTTTTCATGTTATGACTGCATCAAAATTCAAGTGTAATCTAGTCTCAACTTTGTGAAGAGCAGTTTACCCCATTTTCCCAAGTTCTCTCATGTTTGGTTCACAGTTGACTAAAGTAACAGAATAAATCAAGTAAACAACTGAATGGTAGCTAATAGATGTAGAATAGAGTGTGATGTGAAACTACGTAAGTGCAAAACAAGTCTTTGAGGAGAAAAGTTGAAACTGTCCTGTGAGTGAAAGATCAATGAGCAGACGGGTTTCTGGCAAGATATAAAGGAAAACAAATTGGTAACCATGTTATAGTCTCCTGAGGTGACTAGGTATTTTGAGAGGAAAATCATTTAACTGTGTTAAACATGGAGTTATAAATTTGGATGAAGTATTTTAATCTACCGTTTAATGCCTGTTATTAAATTGATATCTCTTTAATGGGGATCAGTTACTTTCAGTTCTATGTGAAGTATTAAAGTGTTCTAAACTAGTGATCTGTACCATCAGCTGAGTTCGTCATACTACAGTTCCTTGAAGAAATAAAGGCAGCCTTTAATATTTGCATGGATGCAAGTAGCTTTAGTACTCTTTTAAGTACTTGCAAGTGTACATGTTAGTATTGAGCAGAATGCCTGTTTTCATCAGAAGGTTTAATCTGCTTACCAATACATATATTTTTCTCCATTCCAAAATGTCAGGAGTCCTGATTACTTAGGAGAATTATTCAGTTTTGGAATATACTATGTTAACAACTTTTTGGTGTATTGTAAACTGTCGTTTTGCTTTGTAATGCCTGGATTTTTTAAAATACAAACTTTATAAAAACATTATATATAAAAGTTTGTCCTGAGTTTCTTCAAAACTGTGGTAGTTGACACTTATGCTCTTCTGTAAAGATGTGGTTACATGTCCAGACTTTTAGCAGATTAACTGATTTACCAATAAATATTTAAAGCTCACCTATAGATGCAAATTATTTTAATGTGTTGCTGTGCATCAGCTGAGCTGTGATAAACGGTTATACACATGTTCCTGGCCTGTCACAAATGCTGGGTGAAGTGTGTTTGCTTAAACCTCAAGTGTATGATCTCATACTTGCATTTTACCTTGCATTTTCCATGAACTGAAAAAATGCACATGGTCTGTTACCATGAGACTGCTCAGATGTGGTAATTTCAGTAATTTATTGGTGTGTTTTAGCCCTTGTTTTAAGTATAACCTGTTTTAACTAGACTAATTTGATCCGCTGTGCAGCTAAAGCGTTACAGCCTGAACCTCTTCTCATGTTGCGCAAGGAAAACAATCTTCAGTTTGCCTATCAAAATAATTCTTCCTTGCTTGAAGTTTGCATAATCTCTTACAAGTTGAAGAAATTCTCTGCTTTCGCTTCATTTTCATGCTTGTGTTTGAAATCTCATTGTGTAAGAGAGTTCTAAAGTTAAAAAGCTTGTTTGTACCAGTACATTGACAGGATACACCAAGCACACTGCTGATTCACAGAAGCAGATTGAACCAGAGCTAGTGGAAAGCCTTTGCTTTCCTTAGTGCCTAGAGAAACCTGAAAGCAAAGTCCTGCTTGTATTAATCTTGTAAAGTCCTGATTTTACTTCTGTTTTATTAGATTAGGTAACAACTGACTGCTCTGACTGACCAGTCTTGTGGTAGGAAGCCTTTCCTGGAAATAGTGATGTTACTGTTGTTTCTAGGAATCTGGGTAATTGCTCTGTCTTGGAGTCAAGTTTAAAATAAAAAGTAAATTGTTCTTCAAGATTTAGAATTCATTTGTAAAATAACTTTTAGCTCGTGTCTTGATTGTATCTCACCAGCTGTACCAACTTTGTGCAGGTGTCTGCATCCCATAGTGCTCTCTAGGTTAATTTAGGATGGGTATTACCCAGTTCTGACAGGAAAAAGGTCTGAGTTTTGGTGTTTCCCTGGCATAATCTCAGGAGGTTTCACTGGCTCAGCAAACTGACATCCGTGTCTGTACAACACACAGTTTGGTGTCTGGAAATACATCACGTAGGACAAGCTAGACCAAGCTCAGGGTGCACTTAAATTTGCCATTTTGCTGGCTGATCCTCGGTCAGCTCTTGTTTGTAGATTATAAGAAAAGCTTTTAAAAATACTTAGGTATTTATTCCTTGCTATGATCTAGGTATTCCGTGATATAGGGAGGAAACTCAGATGAACACGGTGCTATGGAATATGTGTTTCTGTTGCAGTGGACTTGTCTGCACATACAATAGCGATTTCTTTGGATTGTTTCTTTGAAACAGAACTTTTTCCCCTGAAATTGAAGAAGGTTCATAAATAAAAACTATCATATAACATATTCAAGTTTACGCTCCACTTCATGACCAGATTTGGCCCATGGGGAAGAACTATACATAGTTAACCAGATACTTAACCTGAATTTCAGAATCCTGGAGCATGTGCAACTCCCTGTAGAAACTCACAGTTCCTGTCTTGTAATTGTTGGCAGTTTTAAACATTTTGCCTCATCTGCTCGGATCTACAGTAACTGTAGTAAAGGTGTAAACTGCAACTACCTTTTTGCTGGTGGATTAAGGTTTCTCTGAGGTCCTTACTGCATTATCACCAAGATCTATTTTCAGGGATATATTTTTAGTAGGGCTTGTGCTATTAAGAGTATAGGGTTGTCTTTCTAGAGCTGTGTGTGTATTATTTGCAAAGAGATACCCTGTCAGCTTTCCAGATGTTCTTTACCACTGTTAACATTCTGACTGCACCCTGAGACCTGTGAGGACACTGGCCCTGCACTGCTTTTATTTTTTGTAGAGTTTTCCTTTCTCATTTTTTTTTACCATTTTTTCCTTTTCAACAATGTGCTCTACTTCTTTTGATTCTGATCAAAAGTTTTTTTGGAAACTTTTACTTTTCAATGGACCATGGTGTATTTTACTCCTGTAACTTCTATGTGCTTTAGGTGGACGTTTGGGTATAGAATTTCAGTAGTGTGTGATAATGTGTAAATAAACCAATTTCCTTCAAGGCCTGAACAACCAGAACAATGTTTTGAAATTCAAGGGACACAGTTTCATGCTTAGCAAATCATATTTAAAAGAAATATGTTGTTACATTGCATTTATTAAAAGCTTTTTTCATATAAGCTTGAAAATTTCATGCTTTGTGTTGCTTTAGGACATTAAAATGAGCAACTTAGCTTATGCCAGAAAATGTCATCTTCCAGTGGGTGGAAAGAAGCAGTCAGTTTTGCATTTAATCCTTTTTTTTTTTTTTTTTTAACATCATTACAGCTGGAAAATACCTTAATCCCATTACTTTTTAAGTGTTGAAATAAGATTGAAGAGTTTTAAGGGCTCGGTCCTTTGAGGTGTTCAGTTCTCTTGAACACTTGCAGAAGCAGGAATAGAACCTTCCAGGAAGTACTGAGTTTCGTTTTATGGGGCTGGTCACTTAAGAAGCAGCAGAGAAGTGCTTAGGATATGACTCTGCTTTTCTGGCAAAAAGAGTAAAAACATTAAATAACTAAAACAATAAATGGAAATATTTATCTAAAAGTAATGTAATGTTTGCATTATAGAAACTGTTAATGCAAACTTTACAGGCCTCATAAATGAATAATTAAGAGGACAGACATGGCCCTAATGTGACCAATGAGCATACAGTTAAATAACAGCTCAAATCTGATGTGCTCTGGGCATTGACAGATAATTTCACAGTTCATAACAGTGGAGCTTTCTCTTGCAAAGGATTGCAAAAAGGTCTGCAGTTGCTGGGAAAATGCATATAGCCCTACAGGCTGAGCACTGCCCTTCAGACTGTGCTTTTGCCTTTTTTTGTCCCCATGGAGTAGAGCTTTCAGATCTTAAAGGATGTAGTTTCAGGCTAGAAAATCATTAAGTGCTGTGGGCAGTTGCTGGTGTAGTTTCTGCTTGAGGGTGGAGGGCAGCAATTTTTTTTACTGCTTTCCTGGCACAGTTACATCAGGAACCTGAGCCAGATTGGTAAGGGAGGGTGAAAGTTGATATTATCACTGATGTCACAGTTGCCATGTGTCTTGGTATGTTGTATCTGCTGTTTCTCTACTTTTTTAGGCGTTTTGGGTGGCTGTGATACGAGGACTTTCAGTCTCAATCTCATTGCTCCTTCAGGGAGAATTTCTATGGGCAATTGGGTCTCACAGGACCCTGAGAGGTGGGTATTAATAATTTATTTAATCATCTTTAGAAAAAAATATCCTTCTGTAATTTGCTAGTTGCTTTTTTCGTTTCCTCCTGCTCCTCTACAGAACATTTACACCTTGACTTCCCCCTCCCTTCTTGTCAGTGGCTGCAGGAAGTTACTAGAGGTCCTTCTGGTGACTAACCTGGTGTGTTTGATGCCCAGATGGTCTTTGTGAGCATAGAAGGACTATGGGAATTATGATAAATGGCTTGTGGTCGCTTCTGTATTTTACCATGGAAACTATTAGCATTAATTTGGAATAAGCATTTAAGTAACTGTTAAACTTTCTGGAAAATACAGGGAAATGTGTGGACCTCTATGGACTGACATATCTGTGGTCTCTTCAGACATTCCCTGACCTACCTTTGAAAGCTTCCAGCAATGAAATCGTTACAGTCATCATTTTGGATGTGGTCCTGAGCAGAAGCACTGTTTGTGTGACGGCAGCAGCAGTGCAGTGCTGGGATTAGGGGATTCTGCTGTTTTCCTTAGAGCTCGTGATACTCCAGCATGGAAAGTGTATAGTTCTATGGCAGAGCATCTGCAATATAGCAGTGGTCTAGGTGTTTTGGAATTGACAGTTTTAAAGATTTTTAAAAGAGTTTCTAGAAGAAAACACTCGGCACAGAGTGTGGAAACTGTCTGCTATGTGTCTGTGGAGCTGGGGTGTGCGTTTTGTCGAGGTATTTTGTTTTACTTGGGTCTTGGACTCGCCTAGGTCAAAATTGCGAGGTCCTAGCAATACCTAGATCAAAATTATGTCAGGCTTTTCACAGCTGCAAGTATTAAAAATGTTTTGACAGCACATTTGTTGGGCAAGCCATGAAGAACATTTTCAGTATCAAAAGTTGTGGCGCCCTTCTGGCTAGAAGCCAAACTTCATACACGATGGTGTAGACAAATTCACTTGGCTGTCATTATAAATTATTTCCAACATTTTAATCAAAACATATATTTAGTTTTGAACAGATGACTGTTATGGAATGGTGGTGGTCTCTTCAGAGCTAAAGTTGTAACTGAGCTTCTGTTAAGTCTGATTCTGTTAAGTCTCTCATTCCCTTAATCTTGCTAAAAGTAAACCAGTCCACCTAGAACATTTCATGTGTGGTCCTGTGGCGAAGGAGAACTATTTTAGGATTGGGATGATATCTTAAACACCTTGTTAATACTGTTTATTTGAAAAACTTGGGTGGGAGAGGGTAGCTTGTATCTTTTTTTTTTTTTTTCTGAAATGTTTCCTACCTCAAAATTCTGTGGGGCATAAATTTCAAATCTGGAGGAGTGAGGGGTTTTTAGAGTTCATAAATAAGGTTTGATCTTTTTGATGAGGCTGTTCCTTAGCAGGAGATTGGGGATGACTTTTGTTTGGGTTTACTGTTGTTCTTTTAACAGCCTTTGGAGATCACTGATACAAAATGTAACTGACAGAGTGTGTTTATAATACTCAGAAATCTCAGTTTGCAGGAGTTTAAGACATGGCAGCGTCTCAATGTTCTCTTTATCAGACTGCACGAGGTTTATGTATGTATGTGTCCACAGATCCAGTTGGAGATGTGACTTTTTTTCCAAAGGTAAAAGACACTATGTTGCTTGTAATGAGACTGTTGGGGTTTTTTTGCCCACTTAAAGAAAATAAATATTTACTATACTTTTATATATTATATATATAATACTAATTAGTAAATCTGTTAATATAAAAAAGGTGAAATTTAAGCTTTTTGTTTTTATACAATACTGCTTTTAATAAATGGCAGTATTATAGTTGTTTACTTCCTGCAATAAGTGTAAACTTGTGATCAGGCTAGAAGGTTGCATAAGGCACTGAACCTAGAAATCAGGAAGTCTGAGCTAAACTTCTAGCTCTCCATCGGACTTCCTCTTCTGTCTTGGACACATTGTTCTTTCTAACTCAGGAATACTGTATTATTAAAAAAAAAAAGTGTCTATTTCAGTAATAAGCTCCTTGGAATAGGAAGTTTCTCATATCAAATGCAGCATTTACTATGATGAAAATAGTCTGTGATAGCTTCTGTGTGAGATTATAAACTTTTTTTTTGCTGTTTATGAAAACTGCTCAGCTTCTATTTTGGACAGTGGAATGAGGCTGATCCTTTTCTATCCCCATTTAGTTTCTGTGTGATATCTTTCTGGAGAGAGATTTTTAATATACTAGGAGAATATTTTAATATGAGATAAGAGGGTTTTTTAAACTTGCTAAATAAGTGATACTGCTCCATATTTGCACAATAGGTAATCTCATTTTCTATTAATATAATTAAAGGATATAATTCCAATGAAAACTTATTTTTTTTCAGTATATTTTTCTTATTTTGTATAGTGCTATAAAACACATTTAATGAATACACAAACTTTTTTATGTGCAGGGCATGTAAAAACAAAGAACAGTTGCAAAGTCATTGTTTCTCCCTAAAGAGAAACCCTGTCTGTAAAATTGTTGATGTGGTGTTGATGTTTACTGGTAACTGTTCAAAGCTCATGATAAAATAGAAGTGATGTGTTTATACAGGAATATTATTCTGGTCATAACATTTTCTTAGAGATGTTATTGTTAGAATTTTGAAGTTTTTTCTGTCGTGTCATTCAAGTGGAAGTGAGTTGAACATGATGCCTCTTTCCAAGCTCTGCATGTTGGCAAATGGCTAAAGGAGGCTTTGTAATGCAGTAAGCGTTGTTTCTAGTGGTTTTAGTAAATGTTTTTTAGTAACTACCCCCATGTACTAGAATTACATATTTATTTCACTTTGGATTGATAATTTCAAAATACTTCATGAGAATCCATGATGTTTTCCAGACTTAATGTACAATGATCTAGTATCATATAGACTTCAGTTAGCTACCTTTGCTTTGCTGGTCCCATATAGGGAGCATAATAGCTGGTTTGTATGTAAATCAGAGCCCAGCTTTCTCAGCCGAGGTGCTGACTTCAGAGGGGAGTAAGGCATGAATCAATGAACACTGAGTTCAGTGCGAATCCTCAGGAGCTGGCCAGGGTCCAGGATGACTGCAGCACTGGTTGAGAAGAATTTGGGTTGGAGAAAAGGAAAGGGCAATGTTTCAGTCTTCCAGAGTCTCGGCATTTTTACTATGTCAGGAAGTGAGGTCAGGCACAGCCGCTGTATACTGTAATTGTTTTCTGGAAGGCGAGTCATTAAGATTTTCTGTTTTTCTTAGAAGCCTTTGTAGTGCGAGGCTGTCAGTGGAAAATATTGCCTCTTTTTTAACATGGTTAACATGATTAACCATTTTACATTAGCAGAGTGTTGAATTACTCAGGAACACTTCTCGGGGTACATTTCTAAAATATGAACTGGTTTTATTTGTTTTTAATTATTTTTTTTAACGTTGCAAAATAAATGACAAAATATTTCTGGTTTTTAGATGCATGCATCTTATCTTGAACAAATAATCTGTGAAAGCAGTAGTTCAGGCTATTTCCAATGTAGATTTCTGTTAACTGATAAATGCAATACCCACTGGTACTACTTTCAGCTTTGCTAAAACAGTGTTTCAGGTTTGTTTCTGAGATGGTTAGTCCCAATTTTCATTTTTATTTTTTAATGGCTATCGTGCTGTATGGGCTGATTTCATCCTCCAGCTCAAACAAGGTTTGGGAATGATCTTTAGCTGACATCTAATGAAAACCACAGTAAAGAAAATAATCAGCCCAGAAGTACCCTTGCAAAATGTAACCTTTCTAAAATTAATTCCGTGGTGACTCAAAAAATCTCCTGTGTATGGTGACAAAGCACTAGAAGATACCTCTACAAATTCTGCTATTGATTCATGTATAGTGATTCACTAATTCTGTGTTCCTTTGCAACTCTGAAAACTACAAAATTTGCCTAGTCTTTAACGCTTGCAGATGGATTTTTTTCTTGTTTACTTTTAGTCTTGAATTTAAGATTTTGTGTATTAGCTCATCTTTATTTTCACTGCAGCCTGTGAATTCCTTGTGCAAACACTTTTTTTTCTTCTTTTTTTTTGCCCTGAGCACCTGGATCATTAGTAGTGATAGTAAACTTAAAACACCTAGCTGTCAAGAACAGACCCTAGAAAAAAAGAGTCTGAGCCTCTAGTACCAAGCATGTGATAGAACAAACTAGTTTTAGGGGATCTGAGAAGCTTTTTGATGCAGTTCTGCCTAGAGGTAGGTTGTTCCTTTTTGGGCATGCTGGATTTGCCTATCCAAGCTAACTTGGCTTGGGGTAAAACCGAGGGTTCAGAGAATGCCCAGTGTCAGTGGCGGCGTTTGAAGGGAAGCTCTGAGACTTGGTAGGGCTTTGACTGTGGGAGTTGTGGATGGAGGTGAGTTCGGAATCCTCAGATCTCCTCCCTGCCCATGCAGTGGTTGCCCTTCACCTTTTCTTAGAAGCCACAGTCGTCTTCCCTCGCAGCAGCCATGCTGCTTTGCTTACCCTGCACTGCCTTGGGTGGTGAGAGTCATGGGGTTGAGCTGGAAAACAGCAGGGCTGGATTCCCTGCTCCTAGACTAGCACTGGAGGGATGTGGGTAATGGCTTTTCAAGATAGATTTTTATTTCTTTTTTTTTGTTTTTCAGGAAATGGTGCTCAGTATGTAATAACTTTTCAGGAATTCTCTTTTTATTTACCCAAATACCACCTACTTCCTTGAAAAAAATGGGGACACTTGGGATGTGAACCTGTGGGTATCATGTTCAGCAGGAGTCCTTTATTTCCCTGGAAAAGTTTTTATCTGTTACACAGGGGAGGGGTTGAGTCCCATGCTCATTTACCAGCAGAAGTGGTATGTTTGAGAGCAGCAGTGTCTTTTGCTGCTGTTTTACCAGTTTTTTCAAGGAATGAAGCTGTACTCTAAAAACAAAACCCCTTGTTTTTTGCAAAGTCCATCAGTATGCAGTGGGATGTTCCTCTTTAGTGTTAATGTTCTGCCACTTGCAGCCATCTGAGCCCAGCTGTACAGTAAACCTTTGCATTCTGAGCCAGGTGAAACTGCCCAAGAGTTACTAAAATGATTTCTGTGAGTACTTCCATTTTCTGTGACCATACAGAGATTCCTACTAAGACCTGAAATTGTATTTGCTATTTTTGGAGACTGTCATTAGCTGTATAAAAAAAAAATTATTTCGTAATACTCCAAGTATAAGTTCTTCCTCAGAAAAATGTGAAATTACAGCACTAAGCAAGTAGAACGTATTTATGTGTGTAGGTGTAAATGTAAATACCTGTGTCATTAGGGAACAGATTCTAGATTCTAAAAACCATGTGGATGTTGGTGCTCTGCTTTACAATTTGTACTAATAACACCGTGCTGCTCACTAATGTAAGCAAAGCCTCAGAGAATTATATTCAGCCAATGAAGGAGACTAGGATAGGAACTTTGAACGTTTATTTGAAATTGCAGGTGGTATTGGGACTTGTTTCAGAACACATTTTTCTGCAGCTGGTTATTTTGGTTAGTTGAACATTTGAATGCAGATGTAGTTGGGTTTTGGTAAAGGGTTTTCCCCTTTATGTTAAGTGCTAATTTCTGTCCTCTTTGAGGTTCTTAGATGAAAGAAATTGAGACTATACACATACATAGAATGTTTTCTGTGTATACTGTATTCCTGTTACGTATCTTAAGACATAGATCTAACCTCTGAACCTCTAAAAATGGGAGAGGTGTAGTGGAAGAAACTGCTGCCTTAATTTCAACATACTGCCTGCTAGTGCTGCCATGCAGGTATTTTTACGTGGAGTAGTTAAATACAATCGGATGAGTTTGTTTCACAGAATCACAGAGTGGTAGGGGTTGGAAGGGACCTCTGAAGATCATCTAGTCCAACCCCCCTCCTTGGCAGCAGTAATTCAAAATCTGGCAAATAGAGGGGAAGATTGTTTTACTCAGGAAATAAATAATATGCTAAGGTAGTTAAGTATATTTAGGACAAACCTGATAGAAATTTAAACTTTGGAGGTTGTGTCTAGCCCTTGCACCTGTGCAGCCATATTTGGCCTCTTAAAATTATTACTGGAGCAGACCCAGAAAACAATTGGTATGCAGAATGAGCTGGTTTCTTTGGCAGTCTTGGGTATTTTGTTATGCTGCATTTTATGGCTGTGTGATTGTATCAGTTATTTTAACATGATTTTGCAAACAAGAAATAATGTGGGTTTTACCAGTGGATGCTACCAGCCTCTTTACCTTGTAATGGTAATACAGGAGAAATATGTGTAATCTCAGCTTTTATTACAGACCCTTTCTGAACTAAATGAGTTAATACCAGAAGAAATTATAACAGTCAGGCTTTGATATTTCTCCCAGTGTTGCTAATCTGCTGAAGATTCAGTCCTACAAGTACAGAACTAATCAGGAGTTCTCCTTTTCCAAACACTCACTTCCATACTGGTGTTAGAGGCTGAACAAGGATTTGGCAGCTGTATATAGATTGACTTGGTTCATGCACACGTTTGGGGAGGACGGGGGGAAATGTTTTTTGATTTGATTTTTAATTTAATGGAGTATCCTAACTGCATTTTGTCTTCTTTCTGGGTTTATGGGAGGTAATGGGAAGGGAGAAGGAAATGTCAGCATTTCCTGCATCCTGTTATCTTGTGCTTTTTATGGATGCCGAATTGACTATGCATGGAAAATTCACTAACATTTGGATTGTATTTTGACTTCTTATAATTACAGATTATTCACTAGAAGCCCAAAACTATGCAGCACTTTTCCATATGCAGTTCTTTGTGGTACTCAGTTAAAGACTTGTACAAAATAGTTTACTCTCTTGTGTTGAGCTTTGCTTTCACTGTGTGAGACTTCTGTATTGATGACATAGAATCATAGAATCGTTTTGGTTGGAAAAGACCTTTAAGATCATCCAGTCCAACCATTAACCCAGCACTGCCAAGTCCCCACTACCCCATGTCCCTCAGCACCACATCTCCACGGCTCTGAAATCCCTCCAGGGATGGGGACTCCCCCACTGCCCTGGGCAGCCTGGGCCAGTGCATGTCAACCCTTTTGGTGAAGAAGTTTTTTTTAATATCCAATCTAAACCTCCCCTGGTGCAACTTGAGGCCATTTCCTTTTGTCCTACTGCTTGTTGTTTGGGAGGAGAGACCGACCCCCACCTTGCTACAACTTCCCTTCAAGTAGTTGTAGAGATCAATAAGGTCTCCCAAACTTGTTGCTACATTGCAGAAATTGTATGCTTTGGGGTTTTTTTTAGTCAGAAACTGAAATGTACATGTAGTATGTGAATTATCTGTCCTAAAACTTAGGTTCTGGAGTACAAGCAATTTAGAAATTGTAACTACAAATTTAGGAATAAAGTGCTGCATAAGTATAAATTATGCTACTGTGTAATTGCATCATTTGCATACCAGTTTCATCACTCATGGTGTGTCAGGTTGAATATGCATGATACATATTTGAAGAGCATGTTTTTGGAAGAAGGATGTGTATTGCTTAAATGCAATACTTAAAAATTAGAAGTAGGGTAATATATTAGACTGCTTGGGTGTACTCTGTTGTGAAGAACTTTGGTATATGACACATGATCCCCTCCAAGCTTTTAAGACTGTCAGTTTCCACGAGTTTTTAAATGTGCAGCAAAGCTAGAAGTGGACGCTTTATAGTAACTTTTGTCTCCTATTAAAGTCAACTTATTTGAAAATCTTTGGGGGAGAGTTCTGGAGTGTTGAAGTCTGATGATGTTTTCCTGTTGAGTTTTCAAATGTTCTTGAATTGCTGTTGTTAGAGGATACAACTAATATCATAGTGCAAGTGCTTGACTTTGTTTTGTGGAGAAGAAGAAAAAAAAACCAACACTGTCCTGAAGGCACTGCTGTATTTTTCTTCTGAAACATTGATATGCTGTTTGGCAAATGAAGTAGAGAATTATGTGAGGGAGGGGACGGAGACGTATCTAATATTGACACTTTGTGTTTTAGCAGGTGGTTGATGTGAGCAGTTGTCAATGAATGGTTTTCAGACATGATGGCCGACCAGCCGCCTCCACTAGAAGCTACGCCTATATTGAATGAAGTGCCACTTCTACCTCATATGGTTAATGGGGACAGCATACAACAGGCAAGTAAACCCATTGCACTTTCATACAAGTCATGTCATACCATGCCAGCGGTGGTAGTAGGAAGGTTGACATTCAAGCATACTGTACAAAACAGAACAAATGTACAACAAATAGTTTTTCTGACTTGTATGATGGCTGAAAGAGGAGGAGGCTTGAAATGAAGCAACCATGATACCAATTTGTAAAGTTAGAAAAGCATGTGGTTCTCGGCACCGATATCATCAGTAAAATAGAAGTGCGAATACAGAGAGGAAGAAAATCATTCAACATCAATACAGTGGAAATGTGGAAAGATTGCAAATTATAAGGAATATTTGTTATACGTGTGTAAGCTTTAAAATGAAACTACAAAATCAAAGACTAAAAGGTGAAATGTAATACATGGATTTAATAAAGCACCAGGGTTTTGAAAGTTCTTAAAGCTCATGTAAAATAATCAATAAAGATAAGGAAGTGGCTGCAGTGCTCTAAACCAAGAAGTCTGTTGCAGGGAGGAAGGACCTTGGTTTCCTCATATTAAGTATCTTCATTAATAATTACAGTGCACTGGTGAAACCTGAGTATATTTAGTTGAAACTTTAGAATTTTATTGGACACAACCCTACAGAAGTACCTGGTATGATTAGAAATGCAGAAAAAAATGAAAGTAAAACAATTTGGCCGAAACACAAGCTTGTATAAGTTGTCAGTAAACTTCAAGTGAATGTACTGTTTGGCAGTAGAAGCTGAGTGCCTTCTGCTACAAATGCTGAGATAACTTCCCATCATTCGGAGACAGACTTGCAGTGCACTCAGGAATACTACTGATATCCTGACATTTTAAGACTGGAACTTAAATTAAGAAGCATGTTTTCTCTGCCCTAGCAGCTATAAATGTGGCAGATCCTGGTAGGACAGAAAAGGTTGGTTGATTTGTTTTAAATGGCTAAATAGCTGATTGTTGGCAGGCTGCAATTGGACAGGGTGCTAGATAACCTCATTTAGGCTCACTTTCCTACAAAAGGTTGAACCAGATGATCTCTCAAGGTCCCTTCCAACCAGGGCTGTTCTAGGATTCTATGATAACAAACCATACATTTGAAGGCTTTATGTGCCTGGAGTTAATAATCATTTTGTTGAAGCAAGGTACAAAACTGCCCATTGCTTTAACCTAATCAATATGTAACTTCAAGTATCTTACAGTAATTGAAATAGGAATTAAGGGCTTAATCCAGGAGGAAAAAGTTGCATGAAAGTTTGTGGAGGATAACTGTCATATTAAATGATTATGAAGGGTAACAGTGAAGACCTTGACATATTTGAGTGTACAACGGATAAAACTGGAAAGTTTTAAATGAGATATCCTTTATTTTGCAGTTGTTTAAAATAAAGTCTGTTCTGCTTTTTTTCTTCAGATTCTGGAGATAAATGTACAGTGAGTGTGTTTTGAAATAAGTAAAGCTATAGAGTCTCTAAGGTAGTTCTGAAGTTCTAGCATTAGCAACGTGAAATTTTAGACACTGACCAGCTGTGAGGTTATTCAGTAGCTGGAGTTTTATGTTACACAAGGCAAAGAGATCAAGTAGATCTAATTGGAGACCATATCCATGGCTGTATTTGTATAACGTGTCTTGGTATAGGTCAGTGTGTGGAATACTAGTGTATATTAAATGACCCAAAAGAAGGTGGCAGTTGTTGACACTTTCAGAACCTGGTGGAGACTGTAATCAGGTGGAGTTAAATAATTAAAATCTTGGAGATGCATGGGAAAATGGCATTTGAAGAGTAGGCTTTGAAGACTGATGGTCTCCAAGACTTGTAATGGAATTATGGTGGAAATAACTAAAAAGTCTGTCTAGTGAAAAATCTTCCTGGGACCAGAAACATGATTTCATGTTGATGTGCCAACATTTCTCACTCTAGCATGTCTGTGTGTGAGCAAGCATGTCCTGTTGCCATCCTTCAGCTGCCTAACACACTTGGTGCTCTTGTTTGTGGCACTTCTCTCTAGAGAGGAGATGCTTCTGAGCCACAGGCTCACATTGGAAAGTTTGCTTTTACATAGGTGATTGACTTAGAAGCTTTATTAATGCAGATGATTTTTTAATTATTTTGCTGCTGGTGCTGCTGAGGATAGGCTAACTATAGTGTTGTATTTTTGTTTTCAGTAATAAAACTTGTGCTGTTTGGCTAATCACTTCAAGCAGTCAGCTGCAGCACCCAGGTCATCAGTTTCATTTCACATAAAGTATAAGTTGGAAGTTTTCTAGAAGTGTTTCCTGTTCTGAAAAAACTTCAGCAATGGAAAGTGTGTGAATAAGGGATAAAAGCAAAACACTGACCAGTGCTTTGAAACAGCTTTCAAACTGTTGATCCCACTACTGTGGGACTAGCTCTGGTCTGTTGTCTAACTTGGCTTAAATCGACTCAGAAACACTCAAACTGCCTGGAAATTTTCTTTGGTGGAAGGTAGATGAAACTGCATTGCTTCATTAATTATAGTGAGTCATTCCTCTAAGACATTGCCCCGTGCATTCCTGAAATTCCAGTCTCTGAACTGCTCTGCAGCCCTGTGATTGCACCACTCACTTATGAGCCTTTTTACTGAGTTCAGTTAATAGTTTCCTGAACTGTTTGTGAGAACTTCAGCTAACTGAAACCTGTTCCAAAGATCTGACACATTCAGAGGCTCTAATTTTCTAAAAGGATCCCTTTCCTGCCTCTGAATTTTCTTTCCCTTGAAGATGAGACTTGCTGCGAGGTTTAATACCTGCCTGTGGAGTCCTGTCCCCTGCTTTTGTCCATCCCCAGCAGCTGTTGTTTGCAGCAGATCTCATCTTTCCTGGTTCTTTGTGCTCTGGCAAATCCCCAGCCCATTATTGTCCATTTTCTTTAAACAAGTAACATTGCTTCTCTCTCTTTACTGCTAGAAGTTCAGTAGAGTTCAAGTCATAAATTTGCTTATATACTGAAATGACAGATCTGCTTAAGTTTCAGCATTTTAAAAAGTATTATCTGTCATCTGTCCTTCTTGTGGAAGCATAATAAATATTACTGACTGACTAGATGGCCTTTTCAGGGTGTTTTGGTGTTTTACTTATGTCCAGAAGCAACGTGCCTACCTCAAATAAAATTGCCTCCTGTATCATTAATATATGCTTCTACATCCCATATTAAAAAATGAAAGCTAAGATTAATCTAGCAGTATGCAGAAGCCGCAAAATTGGTGTTAAACAGTGTTGAGCTGTCTGCTCCTTTGAGTTTTGTTTTACACACAACAGTTAAATGTAAGAGATCTGTGCAACCATCAATCTCTTTCTGTGCTGAAGTTACACACTCAAGAGAAGTGGGAGATGTAAGCTATAACTTCAGTAAACACTGAGTGTGTTTGCATTTACTCTTACACGTTGGCTGGGGAGAAGTCTCATTCTTTTCAGTGGTATTTTATTAATGACTAATAGAATTGAAGTGTGCTTAATAAATCTGCAGCTGATAGGAAATGGGAGGAATTGCAAGCATCTTGGAACCCTGAAACTATTTTGATTGCTAGAAAGATAATCTGGAAAACTAGCAGCAAGGACAAAGGACTGTGTTTAGGTAGTCAGCTTATCCAAAGGAATGACTGGTTTAGTAGTGGCCCTTTAGCAAGAGGTCTGCCAAGGGGTGGATGAAGACTGCAAGTGGAAGTCATCAGTGTTGTACTGTTTCCAAAAAAAAAAAAAGGCAGATAAAAATCCCAAAAGGATTTATATACAGCATCTAAATCACAGAAAATAATACTTTCTTTCATTGGGGCTTTATTTTTTATTTCATTGGTGGTTAAGACACAGAGTGAAGAGTTCAGGATGAAGCAGAGAATGTGGAAGTCAGATGATAAAATCTGTAATGATGAGGATAGTGAAACTGTGGTGCAGATGCCTGGGGAGTTTATGGAGATACAGCAGCACAAAATAGACAGGCTTATTCATTAATGTCATGTGTAGTTAGTTCATTTTTACCAAGAGTTTAGTGGACTAGGTGATCTCTTCAGTTCCCATCTACCTCATGCAATTGTCATTCCATGGGTAGTATAAAAATATTTTCTAAAAATTAAAGAAAATTACAGTTTTTAAATTTTATAGCTAGTTTTACAAATATATATTATTTCAGTTTTTACATTGGACTTTCTTCTTTGTGCTACCTGTCACCAGTGGGGTATTTTGATATGACCAAACCCCCTCATTTTACTAAAGAACTAGACCTGTGCTTATGTAATATAGCAGAATCTCGCTGCAAGGTTCTTGTAGTAAAGTTGTCATGTTACAGTAAAACTAAGCACAGCTGCCAATATTTTGCAATAAGAGTGAAGCATGTGCTGTGAATGGGATAGAATGAGGTGATCGTTTGTGTTACCCAGCACATGGGAAATGATGCTGTACACTGGCTGAGGAGTAATTCTGGCAGATGTCCACAATGATTTGTGTGAAGGTGAATGCAGTCATGTCCAAACTGACCTGTGGAACCTCATGGTTAGTTGTATTTCTTCAGCTACAGGGTTACACAAACATGGGAGAAAATACACCTGATCTTTCAAGAGCTGTAGAGCAGAGGTGGAAGGCATGACCTGCTTTACCAGCTCTTCCACCCTCCTAAGAATTAAAAAAAAACACCTCTTTTGTCTTTTGTTTTTTGTTTTTTACAGGTTATTCTTGTGCAGGTAAACCCAGGTGAAACATTTACAATTACAACTGAAGATGGGCACATTCAGTGTATTCAAGGTAAAGGAAAAACTGGAGTACTGAATCCAAATATTTTGATTCTGCAAATATCACAGAATTACTACCAGTATTTGTTTCTGTAATGTCAAGTGTGTTTTTACATGTTCTGCAATGTAATAAATCAGATTTTTCAGTTTGTACTTAAAGCAGAAATGAGACAGGCCTGGGAAATTGCCAAGATTCCCTGCATCTCCACAGACTTTGCTGCTAGTTTATAAAAGGCTGGCATCTCAACTGTTTTTGTAATGATCCTTGAATAACTGTCTTCTCAGAATCTTAACACATGAGTATATATGGGATTTAGTCTGCACTAATCAAAACAACTTTAATAGGTGCTGTGTGACCTCACTTTAATGTAAGGTTGTGACATTAGCAGTCTGTTGATATTCAGGGAAGCACGGGTACCCTCTATGTGTGGCTGCAAACTACGTTTTACCTTCTGGGTAAGTGACAGAACTGCAAATCTGAGTCGGGTCAAAATACCTCCTGTAAGCCAAGTTGAATTTATCAGTACTTCCATCAAGTGATATTATATAAAATGTGTCCATTCTGCTTTCATCAAATCCCAGACAGAAATACTTCCTTTCAGCTTGATGTGAAAAATAATGTGTTCTTATTTTTAAAAGATTTTTTAAAAGGCTGTTAGACCAGCTGTCAGCATTACTATGGTGACAGTGTTGTTGCTACAGACTTTAACTCTGTCACAAAATAAGAACTAAAATTAATCTATGCTGATTTTTATGCAATTAAAAAAATACTGTTGCGGGTATAAGCGTGGTGGTTGGGATAAATCTAATCTGTGCTTTTTGTAGGATAAATGTACAGCCATACTTGCATTCAGCAATGTTATGTAAAATTCTGGATGCTTCCTGAAACTTATTAAATCATACTTAATGTGTATTTTGACTGTGAAAATGAGTTATCCATCGGTGACAGAAATTGCATTATTTTTCGTGATGAAAACTTGGTACAGTCACTTTTTTATTTTTTAAACTCACATTCCTGATTATTTAAGCTTCTTTTTGAACTGAGTTTTTATTTGGATAGCTTAAAGCTTGCTTCTAAATCTACTTGTCTAAAAGTAGTTCCGTAAATAGAATTGGATGCAGTTGCAGGCTTTTCAAGCACCAAAGTGAGCCACCACCTTTGGGGAAAAAAAAAAAAAAGGTGTCTCGAGTTTGTAAAAGCCTCGTTTGTTAAAAGGTGGCACCTTGTTATTTCTCAGGTCCAGCACATGTTCCTCTGATGTCACCAAATGGTTCTATGCCGCCTATATTTGTGCCTCCCGGTTATGTATCTCAGGTAAACTTTAATTTATTCATTTATTTCAGTATGTTTGTGGGTGTGGCTTTTAAACCTTAAGGCTATTGATTATTTTATCTGGAACAGCTGTTAAAAACATTTCTCATTTATCAACTACTTTATTGTAGGCTCTGTCACCTTCTGTTCACTTAGTAAAAATTGATCTAGTTTTCAGAATTTTTTAAAATAAGACTAATAGGCAGCAAACAGTTACTTTTAGTAAGATCGTAGATGGCTCTGAATTGGCTGTCTGAGCTCCGTTAGCAGGACCTACATCTTGATTTTTCTTCAGTCCTGTTTTCAAGGTGAAAGTAGGTGCCTGGGCCTTATGAATAATCACAGTTGACTGCAGCCTGCTAAGTGTCAGAGGACTGATGAGTATAGATGGTGATAGCTCTGCTAGAAACAGTCTAATGGGAACATAGCTGGGGGCAGCATCAGAATTGAATGTGTGTCACGTATACTGTGGATATGAGACTCCTGTTTTTTACATGGAGGCTATATGGGTCATATACCAGGATCATTCTCTTTTTCATCCCTTAGGTATGTTTTGTTTGTTGTGGGGTTTTTTTGGGTTTTTTTTTTTCCTGGTCTGCATAAAATATTTCTCTTTAATATCTTTAATTCAGATTTTTCTATTCTAATGTAACTCTATCAAAGTTTTCCATGCCCCTTTCTTTACCAGCTCTGATCTCCTTAACATATTCAGCAAAACACTATTGTTACACCAGAAGTGTGAAGAGGAGTGTTAATGCTCATGACATGTGCCTATGAAATGAGCAGGACTCTGGGCTTCTCTCCCAGCTTTACTTTTCCATTCTCACTGATTTTCCACTCCTCTGCGTTAAGTCATATAGCAGATCAGACCTGCATGTGGTATTTGAACTGTTATCAAGAGATATTTGAAGTTTCCAGTTGGATTTACTTTTCAATTAATGCATTTATAAAGGGAAGTAACTAAACCCAAATGTTTAAAAGGGATAAGCAAGGTTTCTCATTTTCTAGTGATGTTCAGAATCAGGAGTTTTCTGAGTAGGCATGAAAAACCTTGTAACTGTATGTTCTTGAGTTCCCCAGGCAGTTGTCTTTTTGCATACAGCTGCCTCTGCAGTTTGTGCTTCTCCTATTATAAGTAGGTAGTTTCATGCAGACCCTGAAGAAAGATCCCACGGATAATTTATGCATCAATATGTCTTCAGTGCAAACAGTATGCAAAGCACTGGCAAATGCTGAGGCGTACAAACTGAAAAATACATTTGTTCTGTGTTTGCTGTCACATGAAACTAGGAGGTCTGGTTTTGTTTTGTTTTCTCTTGGTCATTATGAGAGGGATAGACAAATCTGAAACCAGCTTTAAATCAGTTTGAGTTACTTATACTGATCCTGTCAGCAGATGAGACTTTAACTTTCTGTTCCCAAAATTGTCTGGAGGAGCTCAGAGATAGTTATGTTGGTTTCTGCCAAAGTGGAATGAAGTGACTCAGTAGTGGATTATGGGGACATAGCAACTTTAGATTGTAAAATCATGTAAAAGTCTTATTATATTAATGTATGCCTTCTACTCAAAACTGTGCCATGTGTTCTTGCCTTATATATATATATATATAAAAAAAAGAGTTAACATAGCCATCAAAACTTGCTGTGAGTTTTGGCTTGGGTATTTTACAGTGTATGTTGTTACGTTGTGCAATGTAACGTAGTTCAAGTGGTGTATTTCGTTCCGTTGATGATCCGCATAGCCCCCCACGTTGATTCTAGAACAAAGTGTATTCAGTGTAAGCTTAGTCTTGAGTGACTTCTCCTTGTAATTTTCCTCTTCTCTTTAAAGTCAGTTAAGAATTGCTAATAATACAGCTGACTGAGCTCGTCTCACAGCTGAACTTCGTCATAGCTAGTTGTGACGCATTCTATTTCCCCTCAGAAGAATAATTCTTGTTAGTTTGCTCTATCTTTTGCTGAGGAGCTTTTCAAAATGTACTTTTGGCGTAAGCAGTGTTTCAACATCCATAATGCCCCCTTGGCCAACGAGGAAATGGTACAGTGATTTCTGATAGCCAAACTAAACATACTTTAAGAGAGGATCTTGAAGGAACTAGCAGGATAAAGCATATGGCCTGCTTTTGTGGAAGTGCTTTCTTTAAACGCCTGGAAATATAAATTGTTTATATTTTCAGTAAAAGAGGACTACATAAATGAATTGAAATCTAAGAGCAGTTTTTATTTTGTATGATTTACTTCACAGATTACATTAAGAAAGAAACTGGTTTTTTGCATCTCAGTTCTGTATGCCAGCCCGCAGCTGGAACGTGCCCTCCACTTGCATCCATGAATAATATTTTCTGCTGACTACATGATCCATCTCTGTTAATACTAAGGCACTGTAAGGCCCTCCCTAATAGCATTTGCGATGTGTGTTTTTAAATGCAACTTGGAGGAGATGACTGATGTAGAAGGAAGGAAGCATAAAGCTGCAGACTAATTTTAAACCAATCTAAGAAAAATGCCTGGTTTTCCTACTAAGATTTGATTCATTTTGAAGTGTTAATTTAACTTTAATATTGAACATTTTTCTATTATTGATTTTTTTCCCCCAATTGCATTGCTCATACCTGTTTAATTTTTTATGTGAGGGAGAAAACAGTTCATTTATTGTTTGCATTTCAATAGGATTTAATACAACCTAGTTTGCTTCTGAGGCATTTCTCATTAGATAAAGTCTGAATTTTATGCCAGTGGAGTTCTGTATTGTAGCCAAAGAAGCAAACTGGAGTATGACCAGGTGATTCCTCTGATGGTCAACTCAGAAGCTTTTGACCCCATCAGAACTGTAGGTGCTAGAAACATAATCCCTCAGATAAGTAAAATGGACTGTAACCATCAAGTGACAACGAATCAGTGCAGATGTCCTCTGTCTGTACTATGAACCCTACCTGGAGAAAGGACCCTGTAAACCTCAGCCTCTGGTTGTCTGTTCCAGGTGTCTTAAAGATGAAACTAAACTGGGCATTGTTTAATGTCTTTTTTGTCAGTGTTGTTTGAGATGTCTTTCTGTGAATCTTGCTCTGGTGTTATTTTGTGACCTTGTCTTCTAAAACCCGTGTTCTGCCTACAGTCTCTTCTCAGTTTTAAGGTTTAGAGAAGCATTATTGTATAAAACCTTAACATATTTTAAATTTACTGTAAGAAAAGCAATACGTTGAGATATTAATGTATTTCACCCTGACAGAATTGGACTCCAGAAAGAGCCTATATATTGCCAGCTTAGGACACATGCTTATAAGTGTGTGTGTGCATACATATGCATGCACTGTCTTAGCATCTTTTTATCCTAGAGTTCAGACACACAGACAGGTTCCTTGTCTGAATTTTCTTAGCCTGTGGCAAACATGAAATATTTTGACATTTGAGTTGGTCAGATCATAGTACAAGACAGCAGAGCTGGCGTGTAATACTTTGTACTTGCCATAGGCTACGAATGTGTATGCAGTCGTGTACCACAAATCAGATGCCATGCAGTAACTTGTGCATGTGATAGCACTGTCAGTCAGGCTGTGGTCTAAAGCACTTCTAACTGTAATTATTACAAGTAGGCTGGGATTTACACCCTGATCAATTCACAGTACTTGTTTAAAAGAATATATACATTATTCATAAATTATAGAATGCTTAGTACTTTATTGTGTGAGGCTCAGCTTCTTAAAACTGACTGCCTCCGACTCCAGTTTCTTCCAGTAACATGGGCTGGGTTTCTGCTGGATTTCCTTTCAGTATGTATATCCCCGACTGTCAGATTCTGGGTATGAACTTAAGCATAAGAGATTCTTTATTAAATGTACAGTATTTACAAGATTGGTTTTGTACTGACCTTTCATTTCTTACGTTGTGTGACAGGTGGTGGAAGAAAATGGAGTTCGAAAAGTGGTGGTATTGCCACACTCAGCTGAATTCCATCCTTCCATGCATCCTCCTCCTCCTCCTCCCCATGTGCCACATTACATGCATCATCACCATGCGTTGCTTCCCCACCCACCTCACCCAGTGTACCCTCCGGTTCCTGGGACAGGAGAGCTGCCACCACAGTTCATTCACCAGCACCCACCACCACACGTTTTTCAAGAACAAGGTGAGAGCGCAGGTGACGTTTAAATACATGAGAAAGCCTTTCACTCAGTGCATCTAGATGGAGACAGCTGAGTTCTGTCGGTAGCTCTTTCACTCCATTTCTGTGGCTTTGGTGCTAGCTATTAGACTCCCTGAGCCTTGTGTATTTATGGAGTATCTTAAAATACTCTTGTGCATAAGGTGTCATGGAGCTGTGTCTGAAGGCAGTCTGCATGTACACAGTATTGATGTATAAAGTTTAAATCTTCTGCTGTTCTGCTTTTAAGAATTCAATGCAAAAGTAGTAATGTAGAAGTGTTCTAATACTGTGTATATTTTTCATGGATCCTTTTTTTTATTACTGTAAATGCCACAACGATTGCTTCTACCTTTCTCTTAAATTGTGCTCTCCAGAAGTGCTGAGTTTTGTCACAGCCTTGGCATGAAGTTTTTTGAAAATACATTTAATTTTATACATGGATGTATTTTTTTGGCAAGACAGAGTGCAAATATGACTGGAAAGAAAACAAAAATACATAAACCAAAACCCATAGTAATCCATGTTGGAAGGTGAAGTGCAAGTCCACTCTGTATCTTAAAACTGAATGGAGCAGTGGAGGACTGGGGTCACTGCTGAATTAAACCAGGCTGTAAGCCTTATTCTGTAAACAAGCATTTAACACAGAAAGAAGTTAGACCATTCACTGTCTCTCTCAAGCTTAAATTGGTAATTAAGCTATTTTGGCTCACGTCTGGGGTAAAATACTCAGTAGCATCCAAGCTATGTTTTAAAACGTTTGTTTGGGTCCTAAATTTTTTTTTTTTTTAAATGTGACTGCATGGCTCTATCAGGGAAGAAGGGCAACTGTAAGACATAATCTTGAGCATCTAACAAAAGAGAAAGGCCTGAAGAATTAAATTTTTGAAAAAAGAAAAAACTCCTAAACTCAGCAAGTGATGAAAAGTAACGCTAAGAAAAAGAAAAAATAAAATCAGCAGTTTGGATATGAGTTAAATAAGACAAATGGAAATTTGCTTGCAGGTATTTTGTATATCTTACTGTAGGTTACTATCTAATGTTGATGTTTCAAAGCAAGAATTAAACCTCCAGGTGCATTCTTCTCCTCCTACCTGGTCTTTCTGCTCATATGCTGATTTAAGCCCAATCCATAAACTCTTTGTCAGGTGTGGTTCCTAAATCTAGTGACGCTCTGCCAGTCAGCAGTGCGATACGTGCATGTCCTGTGTCTGTTGCTCTGCTGCCCAGAGACACCTGAGTATCAGCCGTGAAACTCCTGGGGACTCCACACACGCACCAAGCCGAAGTTATGTGAGCTGTGCAGCTCCTACAGACTGACAAAGCAAGCACGGTGAAGTTCCATGGGTTTTCAAGTTCTGTTTTTGCTGTATTTATTCTTCTAACTCACAGAGCATTTCTCAGATGTGAAAAAAAAATGATGAAATAAGTTCTCTTTTCTTTGTAGAACCTCGTTCTCATGGAAGGACAAACTTCATTCAGCGAGATGAAAGGAGTCTCAAAATGCAAGAACACCTGAAGAAAAGACTAAAAGACAGACAAGCTAGTGGTCATACTAACAATAAACTTAATAGTCCTCCATCTTCACCACATAAAGTTGTTAATTCTTCCAATACAACAATTCAGAATGGAAATGGAAAGGGACAGCAAGGGGCAGGAGGACCACTAAAGCAGAAGCAGATAGGAAAAACAAAGGGCAGCCCAGAAGCAGAGATGGGAGGTAGGTTGCATGGGAAGGATAAAAAATAAATCTAGATTCTTCTGTAACAGAAGATGCTATAAGTTCATTGCAAAATGGTTTCTGAAAAAAATGCATTTGCAGATTTAAATGAATTTGTACATTTCTCTGGCTATTCAGGGTTAGAGAAAGTCTAAAATACTTTTCATTTATGTTTGGATTTTTTTTTCTCTAGAAAAATTAGTAATGTCAAGATTGTTCATTTGGGGTTTATCAAATAAGGTCTTCAGGAAGATTTAATTTTAAACCTTTAGTTTGCTTCTGTGCCTTTTCTGACCTGGGACTGATCCATATTCCAAGTGAGGATGACCTGGGGGTACTTATGTGAAAGACTTCTGGTGTCATTCTTTGTGGTACTTTTCAGATAACTAGGAGTTCTGGAAAACTTCAAGAAATAGGTTTGAGCAAACTGTCTGTACAGGTTGCTGTTTGATCAGTTGTAATTTCACTTCAGTGCATTATTTTGTTCAAATGAATGAACTTTTTAATAGCTTATGACTATTTACTTGCACATACTAAAATACCTTGTGTACAGGTTTTTTTTGGTCTTTCCTGTTGGTTTGAAGCAGTGTCGCTGAAATGCAGACAGTTTCTTGTCATGATTCCTTAAATGATTTGTGCATCATTCAGTGTTCTGTGTGTCTTAAATTAAGTGGTCTTGTTAGGCTGAAGGTCTAGTCCTCATTTGTGTCACTTCTGTGTTTAACTCTTTGGTTAGAGAAATAAATGAGAAATCTGACTTTGTATCTTCAGAAGTAGAGGTGGAAGCTTTTGTCCAACTTGTATATTTTTCACCCTTGAAACTTGATTAAAGATTTGTCTTGATACAAATATGTTGGAGGGAAAAAAAATAAAGTTTTTATTTGCAGGCAGAGTAACATCCTGAATTGTTTGACATGGACAATTGTGAAGAATAGGATTCAGTTTACAGGTGTAAATCTTTTGGTACCTGTAGGTATTTTTAGTGTGTAGTTTTGATCAGACTTCTTCCAAATTATGCCTAGAGTAAGGGTTTTGCAATAGGAATTCAAGGAAAGCACATACAATGGAGGGATAAGATCTTACTGTCATTTTTTTAACACCTTTAATTCTTGGAGGAATGGGTTTTTGTGTTGTCAAAGAAAACCCATTTATACTCAGATTAGGAAAATATACCCTTTGTGCAGGATGTACTAAAAGGGGTTTTGTAACACTGTTAGTTTTGGATAGTTCATGTTTCTACCCCTCGCACAGCCAAAACAAACAGGGGAAATGAACTTTGCACAATAAGTACTATTGTTAAACTCTTAATGAGGCGAACTCCATCTCGTGGTGGCATTTTTGTAACAGACTGGTTTACTCTTGGGGTTTTCAGTAATCTGTTTTGTATTTGAAATTTCAGAATCGGACACAGAATCCAAGAAATGTGATATTCACTTGAGCATTGGCAAGCCAGTTGTAAGTATTATCCTTAAAATACTGTTAGTTTCTGTGCATATACTTTCTATAAAATACATGTGTCTTGTTGATCTCTCTCTTTTTTTTTTTAATTAATGGTTTATTTTTTTAATAGAGAAAATGTGTTTTAGTTGTCAGAGTTTATAGCTGGGAAAGGGCAGCCATGCTATGGAAACCCACTACTTTTCAGCTTTCTGAAACAATGTCTGACTCAGTTTCCCAGTCTGAAAGCCAAGACTGTATCTACTATTGAAGCTGTCCAGTGGGTGTGAGGGCTTTCATATGTTGCAAACCAAGGGCCTGCTAAACTAATGAAGTCTGTCCAGTCTTGGAACCGTCCTTCATTCAGCATAGGGATTTAAGAATATTGGGAATAGAATTTGTAAAAGATCATCTATTTATGTTTAGAAATTGGAGCAAATATTTGAGTATTTAGAGACTTATTTAGGAAGTTGGAGTCTGGTGATGTTAGTTTAAATGTTGAAAGACTAAAACTGCACTGATATTTTTGATCTCGAGCATGCTTAGTGAAACTCTTCTTTGCATAGTTTATACAGTAAGCATGGGTTGTATTCTTTTGCTCCAGCTTTCTAGTTCTTCTTTGTTACCGTAGTATTTTTTCACTGCTGCTTCTAACATCTGTACTTAACACTAACAGAAGGCTGTGCTGACTTTGTCAGAATTTGGAGTATGAAAATTCAGCAGCAAAAACCTTAGATCAAAAATGTTAGTTGTGAGCACTTAAAATCAGAGCCTCTTGCTATCCTATAGCTTAGTGGTTAAATATTAAGATTATGGGAGGGACTTGTAATAGTCAGAAGGTTAGGCCATCTGACTGTCTAAATATAGATTTGGTGTCAGTGTTCAAGACTCCAAATCTGAAAATTTGCTCCAAATGAGTGATGCAGACAGTGCAGGCGAAATAGAAATTTTCTCTTAATACACTGAGACAATGTAACGTGTCTGTACATTTGTTTAGTGTCTGAAAGGAAATCCTTTAATATGATATTTTAGAAATGAAAAGAGGAAATAATTTGAATTCAAATAATGACTCAATATTTCCACTACAAAGGTAAAGAATTCCTCCAGTGAGGAACTTCATAGGCAAACTAGCGACACCATGTTATTGACTAATATACCTTTTATTACAGAAAGCAAACTTACTTGCATTATTTATGCTTTTAATAGGTTTCTGATATACAAGCAAGATCAGCCGTTCTGTCCTGGAATCTCCCAGTTAGTTCACAGAATGGAGAGAGCCATAGTCATAGTCCAGCAGCATTTACATTTGAAGTAGCAATATCCAACAGTGGTAAAAATGGAAAATTTAAATCTGTCTATGTGTAAGTTTAGTTTCTTCATTTAAGCACAATACCGATGTTTAAAAACATTAACCAATCAGCAATCTCTCTATCAGGAGCTGTTTGTTGACTTACAGACGTACCTACTTCCCATGAAATAAATTTTAAGTAATGTCACTAAGAGTTACATGGACAATGGAAAACGTGAAAATTAAATGTGCGCTACATGGTTTTGCTTTTCAATAAGCTTTTATCCTTTAAAGTATAAGGAAGAGCTGTAACTTTTATTTTTTTTGCCTTTTTACAGTGGGGAAGAATTAACAATCACACTTCCTGATCTCAGACCAGCAACTGATTATCATGCCAGGTATGTTGCTAGGAATGAAATACTTAATGCTTTTGTTGATAAGTTAATTAGAAAGTTGTTGTGCCTTCATGAAAAAGGTGTGATCACAAGCAACTTGAGGAATATTCTGCAAAAATATCATTGCTATGGACACTACTGTTGCTATCTAAATTCTCACTTATGTTCTAAGTTCATAAAAATGTCACCTCATTTTTTCCATACTATCTTCTCTGTCTCTTCATGTTTCTCAACTATGAAGTTATCCTGCTGGTATGTTTTTAGAACAAGATTGGACTCAGTAAAAGAGATTATTGTAGGCTGAAGGCAGTGGTAAATAAAATAATTTAGCCTTGTAGATGGATTTGCAAGTCTGACTTGTCAGCTTGATTTGTAAAGTTGCTTCTCTGTACCTCAAGTTTCTGTAGCAGTGCAAGAAGGGAAGTGGGAACTGGTTGAAATGGGGAGAAGTTTAGATGCTGTGTCACAAGGGAACAAGATGTGACATTCAAGAATTGCCCCGCAGAGTAAATAAGCATTACTGGATAAGGTTTTTACGGGTCAGGAAAAAGGCAAGCTGGTTAAACAAGTCAGGAGAACACTGTGATCCTGTAGCAGAAGAGAGTGCCTCAATGCTTGGGCGCAGGAGACAAGTTTTCAGACTTACTGAAGCAAACTCCTATTCTTAAACTGCAAAACAGTCTGTGTGTTAAATACTCAGCACAGCTCCACTTGCACCGGGTAGCATAGTGTGTGTTTTTACCTACAGTTCATTTGGTAAGACACAGTATTTCTGAAAAATTAGTCAAGTCATTACTCTTCAAAAACAAACATAAATGAGCATGACTGTTGTGATTCTGTCCCATTTGAACAATTATGCTGATAAATGTGGTTTTATTGCCTGAAGAGCTGATTTAGCCCCTTTTAGTATCTACTCTTGCACAAGTGAGTGTTGTCTGTATCTGAATCTCAAGGCCTTCTTAGCAAAAGGTTAATTTCAAATCAGGTATTCTGTTCCCATTTGGTAACACTTGCTATAGTTTTCTTCTTGTGTCCCACACAAATATCTCCACTATGACAGATAGGAATTGTAAAGTAAATGAAGGATGCCAAATGGAGTCTTCAAGATCAGTAAGTGTACCCACGTGATCTCTATCACACTACACTGTCACCATGCTCCTGTCTTCCAGAACAGAGAATGGTTAGTAGTGTTTCTTATGATGTGGGTATCAGTTACTAGAACCTGGAGTGACATCGTACACTTTTTAATATTTCTTGCTGAATGAAAAAGGCATGAAATTGTTGTCTTGAAGAATTGATGATCTGAAAGAAGAGTGATTGGGCACTTGTTTCCTATTACATGAGCAGGCTGGTCTTGTTGCTGTAGCCACTGTTTGTGATCAAATGTGTTTCTAAAGCTGACAGCTCTTTCCTTAACTTTTCAGTTCCTAACGCAATAGCAAGATAATTAATTGTCTTTTTTTCAGAGTTTCAGCAACCAGCAGTTCCATAAAAGAATCCATTTCAGAACTAGTGAGTTTCACTACAGAAAGTTGCGAGCCAGACTGTCCAGCTGCACCGAAGCTCATTAACAGAACCAAAAACAGCCTGAGTTTGCAGTGGAAGGTAAGCAGTCCAATGTATTCGTGTATGGTATGTTTAAATTAGCTTTGTCAATAACTTAGTGTGTGCTCTAGGTGTTGGCTTTTAAGTTGCTCAGTTAAGACTGATAACTGAAATCATGATTGTTTCTTCCTCTTTCTTCTGCTGCTTACTTAGTTTCTTGCATATGGCTTTAGTGTAATAGAGTTGGTAGCAGGTCTAAGTATGAACTAATCAGTAGGAATTCTTCTTCACAAGTTCCCTTCTGAACTGGCAGCATAGGAAAAAATAGAGCATTTATATTTTTGCTTGGGGTTCCTGGATGGTAAATAGACATAACAACATTATAATTCAGAGTTCTCATAATTACTCTAACCAATTCATAGTGAATTTCTTTGGCTGGTTTGTAGATTTAACTTTCTGAATCTGACTTTTGAATATGTACAGTGTCTGTGAAGACTTGTTGGCAACTGTGTTTTCTTGTCTTTTCATGTTTTTCATATGACTACACTTATGGTTTATAGCTAAATTACTTTAATTAGTCAAATTATTTGTATAACCTGTAGTCAGAAACTAAAGGCTGTTCCCAATTTGTATGTCGTAACAAGCACAAATGTTGCTTGTCTCAATGCTTACGTTGCTCAGAGAGTTGGTGAACGCACAGTGCAAAGAATATCACTTGCATTGTTCACAAAACCATTTGTAAGTTCATATTCTAAACTATCAGGATTAATAGAAGTAGTATAGCAGCCTAGAGAGCCATCAGGAATGAGGAATCAGCTAGTTAAACTAGCTGCTAGTTTTTACCCTTTCTGACTCGCTTTACTGTGGGCCCAGATGCAGGTATTCAGTAGAGTTTCAGATTATCACAAGTCTGTTTGTGGAAGAAGAGGGCTGTTCTGTATGCCTACTGCACATTCCCTTCAGCTCTACATTAAATATTTTGCTTTAAAAGGAAGTTGGAATATATTATATCCAATTGTTAACATGTTTTTTTAATGTGCAAATGCATTTGTAAATTTGATTTTAACTTTTTTTCATTGTTTCTTTATTTTCAGTCCTCAAATGACAATGGTTCCAAAATAACTAACTTTCTTTTAGAATGGGATGAGGTAAGACCTTTTCTAGTGCAAATGACATCTGTAGACCAATTATACTTAAAAATACTTCTGCTTAGGTACATCAGCTATTTTCAGTCCAACTGTCCAGACAGTTTTAAAGGGACAAGCCAATTAAAAAGCTTGAATCAAATTATTAGTACTGCAGCAATTCAAGTAGACAATCCTTTCAGATCCTCTGAGAGGACAGTGTAAAACCCCCTCATTTGGTTCTTGTCATTCAGAGTCATTAACTCCTATCCTCTGTTGAAATGGATGAGCATTTGGCTTGTATCTTTGGTAGCTGTCACAAATAATCACTCAGTTTTTGAACCTCGTACTGAAATGTATTCCAAAGTGACAGAAAAACTTCAAAAATGTGTTTTATTTTCAATTGCAGTCATTTATTACTATTTTGTCAAATCTGCAGTGCCAAAACATCAACGGATATGTCAATCAAAAAGTGGGTTTGTTGCCGGGGATGCTTAGGATGACTGTCAACATACTCAGTATGGCCATGATGACCTTGGCTCTTTACATTCTTTAGGGTTACTTATTTTTTTAATTATTATTAAATTAGTAAAATGAAATTTTAGGAAAATTTATTGTCAAGAAGTTGACCTTAGCAGGGAGCATACAATCACCATGCAAAAAGTGATTCAGGTTGTTCTCACTTTTTTTAAAGGGGAAGAATGGACCCTTCAAAGAATGTTACTATGGGCATCTGAAGCAGTATAAACTTACCAAACTCTCTCCTTCTACAAAATATTCGCTCAGATTAGCTGCTAAAAATGATATTGGAATGAGGTAATGAACTCAGTGTCATTCATATCACTTACTTGCTCATCAACTAGGTCTGCTGCCGTTAACATGTTTTTAAAAATACTTTTCCAGTGGGTTCAGCGAGACAGTGACATACTACACAGCAGGAATTGTCCCTCCAGCCCCATCGCCCCCAGTGCTCGTTGAAGCAGGAGTGACCTGGCTGTCAGTGAAGTGGAGCCCCCCAAACGGAGTGTCTTCAGATGACTCTCTCACCTACAGTTTAGACATGGAAGAAGAAGGTTCTGTAAGTGCTGGGGTTTATTATATGTGTAAAAGCCTGATATGCAGTAGTGCTTACATAAAAAAAAATTAAGTATTTTACTATCAAATAAAGTGCTTCAAAATACTGCAACAGTTGGCAAGTATTGCATGTATTCATGAAATGAAGATGAAGTTCAAGCAAAAAATGATCTGTCTGCTCTGGTTTATGTTCTGTTGTGGAAAATGAGTGACTGTGTGTGTTCTTATTTTCCCTCCTTTACAGGGTTATGGTTTCCAGCCACAGTACAATGGAGATGAACTCTCATGCACTTTAAGAAATCTTAGGAGGAGTACATCCTATAAGTTTAGGGTTTGTACTATATTTTGTTTCTAATTTAATTATGCTTTTCTGGAGTTTTAGCATTTTCATACAGCTGAGAGACATTCTGTGGAGACAGCAGAAAATTACCTGCAGTACTTTTGTTGTTACAGGAGGGTTTTGGTGGAATCATAACACAAATCAGATTTTCTGCACCAGCTAATTTTGTTTTCTTTTAAATCGTCATTTCTGTTGGGTTTTGTTTTGTTGGTTTGGTTTCTTTTTTTGCATAGAACTTTATAAATCAGCAGGCTATTACTTGTCATTAAATCAAGCGTTTATTATATATTTCTTACATTCCTGAAACAGCTCTTTGCCTACAACAGTGAAGGAAAAAGTAGTCCTAGTGAGGTGGTAGAACACAGCACCAATCCTGACAAACCTGGACCACCAAGTAAACCAACTGTGAAGGGCAAGATCCATTCACACAGTGTGAAAGTTACATGGGGTAGGTGACCACTCTGAGTGCTGCTTATGTATGTACAGTCATTCATTACACAGATTAAAAAACAGATGAACTCAGGCTAATTATACATCTCCATAGATGTCATTGTTACAGGAAAAATACTTAGCGTTACCAAAAAAATTGTGACTTGCATTGTTTTGGGGCTGTAGCACAGAAATAGTGGTTTTCTCTATTTGTTTTAGAGAAGCAGTTGATGCTATTGGCTGCTATAATAGCCTCTAGGTTTACTGTGATGCTTCAGTAACTTTCATGTACTCTTAAAAAAATAAGAGATGATACCTGAAATTGGCTGTGTTTTCCTAGTTACCCTTCCTGGCATAATGCCAATTAATAATAGAAAAACCTTTTGTTCAGGAAGAAGTATTGTGAACCTCTAAGTACAGTTTTCTGTTCCTGTTTGAATTGAGTGTTCTAATTGAGTATATTCTACAAGGAATAAATATTCTCTGAAAAAAACAGATGATAAAACAATACATTGCTTTTAAATCTTCTATTATTTATTTTAAGATGTTGATTTCTTTCAGAACCTCCCAAAGATAACGGCGGGTCGGACATTTCTAAATACTTTTTGGAAATCTCAGAAACATCAGTTGGTAAGCAGTCATCTTTAAGTACTAATTCAGCTTGTGTGCTAATTGAGTGTACTGATTCACTGCTCCTTGCTCTAGCAATTACCCTTCTGTTTTCACATGTGTGTATTGTTGTACATGTTCTCTGCATAAGTGATCAAATTTGATTCTGTGGCTTGACTGTCGTGTTAATTGCTAATTGTGTGAGAGAATTTTCAAGGCTGATTTTTGCAAAGGTTTTGTAGTATGAAGTATTTTTTCTTTCCTCAGGAAGTAAATGGGACACCATATACAGTGGTTCCCAGAGAGAACACGTATGTGATCATCTCAAGCCTGGCACGTCATACAGAATGAGAGTTTCGTGTGTCAGTAAAGGTGGTGAAAGCCAGGTGAGAAAAATGAGAATAAATTTGCTTCTAAAAACCATTTTGGTTTATTTTTTAGTGAAATGTTATGTTTCCACTCTAAAATAATGTGTGTTACCACTAGGCTTCTGATGTTATGACTGTTACGACATCAGCTGTTCCTCCAGGACCGTGTCATGCTCCATGCCTGGCAGGCAAAGCTAAGCCCAAGGAAATCACTTTACAGTGGGGTAAGCTCCAGTGTTTCTGTGCAAAATATTTTTCTGATTTTAAATGTCAGAATGAAAATGAAAAATCTGTAGAACTCTACAGGGGGAAAAAAATAAAATACGTAGATGAGGTCTGTATCCTTAGTTGTTTGGGAGTTTTTTTAAGACAACCAAAGCTTGCTAACCACCTGATTTGTTGATGCATGCATGTGCAGCAATATGGTGAGACTTAAGCAGGCTTCAAGTGTCTTCCAGTGAAAAGACTTGCCGAGTGCCTCATTACTGACACACATTCAGCAATTTAAAAATCAAGCCTCCTTTTCTCATTTTTATGTCAGTAAAGGAGAAAATCAAAAAGTAATGAAGGTAACACTGGTTTTTGAAGGCAGTACACGGAAAAATATTTTAAGGCCATCTTAAACTAACTGCTATCTGGAGGGGGAAAAAAGCAAGCTTATAAAGTTTTTCTGCTCAGATATATGATAAAAGCCTGCACTCTAACTTTTAGATTTAATCTGATTCAACTTTTAGCTTAAGGCATCTGATAAGAAACCATTTAAAAGAAAAAGTGCTTTGTGAAATTTATAGGAAAAAAAAATTTCTTTTTATTTCATAGGCCCACCGTCTGTAGATGGAGGTTCTGACATTACAGAATACATTATAGAGATGGCAAACTCTGAAGAAGATGAACACAGACAAGTGTATCAGGGTCCAGCATGTGAATGTGTAGTGAACAACCTACTTCCAGGGAGAACATACTGCTTCTGGATACGAGCAGCAAATAAAGTTGGGGTAACCACGGCGCTAACGAGATCAAATTTATTTATTTTTACACAGAGATAGTCATCTACTGTTGTCTAACAGGCCTGATGATATTTTGTAGATTCGATGTTCTGTATAGTTCTGTTGAAGGAGCAGAATTTCTTACAGCATAAGAAAAAATATTTAAAGAGATTCAATAAATTAGGGCTGAAGAAAGGACTGAATATCCCTGGCTAAGGGGATGTTCACTGTGTTGCGTTTCTGTTGTTTATTGGATTACTGTCAGTACCAAAGCTAACTAATCCAAAGTTAGTGCTAGACATTCTCTTACTATTTTTAGTCATTTCTTTGTCTGCAGTGTAAACCCTACGTTTGTCTGTGAATAACCACTTAATGCTTGTGCCTTAAGAGATTGCCTCATGTTTTACAATTAGCACAGACTCTGAAGGTTGGTGGTGTGGGAATAGGGGTGTGCTCAAATAATGCTGGGTTTGAAAAAGGTTGGGGTAAATGTTGGTTGCATAAAAGTCTGTCTGAGACAGTACCCAGCTGCTCTGGAAGTCAGATCCTGACTACACAGGAAGGAGGAGTTACAAAACCATAGCAGTGGGAGTTAGTGGGAGAATTACAGATATGCTGTAGGCACAGGGCCAGTTTATAGAGTAAACTACCTGAAAGGAATTTTAAACGGTGCTGTGAAACTAAGCACTGAACCCTTCTATTTATTTCTCTATCAAGTTAAAAATAATTTGTTTTCTTCATCTCATATGCTTGCACATCAGTTTTTCCTCTACTGCAGTTGCTGTATTCATGCAATTGTATTTTCTTGCAGTTTGGCCCTCACTCTGACAAAGCAGAGATCTCCACTGCTCCAGGACCCCCTGATCAATGTTGCAAACCCCTTATAACTTGTAAAAGTGCAACTTGTGTTGTAGTTTCATGGGAGGTAGGTTTTAATGATTTTTCAGTAATACACAAAGTAATATTTGGCTTTTAGAATTCTAGTGACACGTGTATGATACACAGAAATGGAATAAAGAAGAAGAGGTGGAATATTTCAAGCCTATTTCTTTACAGAGGTATACGTTGGTTTTGTATATTTTGTCAGCTGTGAATTTCCATCTTAATTGGATAAATTGGGTGACGTTTAATCCTCCTCATGGTATGGTAACTAATATATATTTAGTTCAAGTGGTAAGAGATGGTGAGTCATTCACAATTCTGGTCTGAACTATGTTGTTATAGCCATGTGTCTAAATAGGAACCTTTTCACAAGCTGAATTTAAAATCATGCACTTGCCTGTAAGGGAAAAGACCTGATTTCTACCTGAGGGCTTCTGTTCCAATGTCATATCAGTGTAGCAAGAGACCACACTTGTATGGTGAACGTGTGTGTGCAATGGTGAAGGAAAATTTATCACTTAAACCCACAGGGTCCTGCGTGCAATGGTGCAGAAATCAGTGAATACAGACTGGACTGGGGACAGGTGGAAGGATCAATGCATATCACTTACACTGGTCCTTGCCAGAGCTATGAAGTAAAAGGCCTCACACCTGCAACCACGTATTATTGCAGAGTCCAGGTATGAAAAGCCTTTTGTTGTGTGTTACTAAGCAAATGAACAAGTACATAGAGTTTGAAGAAAAACTGCAGCTAGAGATGAATACAATTATGTATTGTCTCCTACTAATGCAATATAGAAGGTAATGGGTAAAAATGCTTTCCCTTCTATCTACATGTTTATAGAAATGAAATTTAGATCAAGTGTCGCATTAAATACCAGACATTGTGCTGTATTTCCATTTTATTTGCGAGATTTTCCATTCTCTTCCAAATCACTTTTAACAACACGCAGAAGGAAGGATGATAGATGTGAGTATCTGGTTAGAAAAATGTAGTTTCAGCAAACCAGATGTGGTGTCTTTCAGGCTGTGAATGTCGCTGGAGCTGGGCTGTTTGGCGAGACTGGCGTGGTGACAACCCCTGCCTCAGTGCCTGCAGCAGTGTCAGTACTGCATCTACTTGAAGAAGATCAAATGGAAATTTCTCTTTCTTTATCAACATGCCTTGCAATTCAATGGGAAGAACCATGTTGTCATGGGTCAGAGATCACTGGATATAATATAGAATATGGGGAAAAGCAGCTTGTAACTGTGGGAAGGAATACAAGCCATGTTCTTGAGAATCTGCTCCCTGACACTCTGTACAGGTAATAATTGTTTTATTCTGAAACTGCATTTGTAGGATTTCAATCAGTAGCTTTGCGGGCAGTGTTTTAAAACTTGAGAGCAATTTTTTATTCAGCTTACACACTATTTGCCTTATTCACTGTGCAACTCTGAAGAAAAACCAAAGTAAAATTGTCATATTCAGAGTCAAACCATGATGTTTTAGCAGCAAGGGTTAAGATTGCTGTGCTGAGATTAACATTCTGGCTCACAGCCAAGGCTTTATTCTAATTTTTCTGGGTTTAGAATTTTTTATTCTGAAGTAGTGCATACAATCAGTGTCTTACCAGAAGAGGATGAATGTACAGGTGAAGAGCAGAATAGCTGTTCCTGTATGCATGTTTAGGCTTGATTAAAGCTTAGTTCAGGTAATGGATCTTCAGTGTCAGTGGGAGGAAGAGAGTTCAGGTGAATGTGGAGGACCTGGGCACTGGTTCACTGAACAGAACAAACCTGAACAATACTGAGAAACACTGAAGCTTCATTATGTTGAAAACAATGTAATTCTGTTGACCTGTTTTGAAGTAGATTATTTTTATAGTTAATTTCTAACTGCATTTTAATTGCTTTTTTGTTTGTGGTTATATTCTTTACAAATTTTAACTCATACTTTATTACCTAGCATTTTTTCAGGACCTCAGTAAATTAACCATATAGCTGCTGTTCTCTCTAGAATTAGAATACAGGCCATAAATAGCTTTGGAGTTGGTCCTTTCAGTCATTCCATCAAAGCCAAAACGAAACCACTACCTCCTGACCCTCCTCATCTTGAATGTGTGGTCTTCAGCTACCAGAGCCTTAAACTTAAATGGGGTGAAGGTCCCAGCAGAGCTTTAATTACCAACCCAACACAATTCAACTTGCAGATGGAGGACAGGTTTGGCAGGTAAGATAATAACAACATTAAGGATATTGTTGCTTTACAACTTTGTATCAAGTTTGTAAGACATTTTAAGTGTTCTCACTTCTGTTTGCACTAGTAAGTCATTTGGGCATCCCAAAGTTTGCCCCTTAGTTGGCATTTTTGCATCCCATCTTTAAACCATAAATGCTGTTAATAGCTGTTGCACTAGTATTTACTTGTAAGCAATAGATACTGTTTCCTATTTAAATAGCAATATCTTATCTTCCTATGTTGCCATTTTAAATTTTTTTTTTTTAAATTCTAAAATGAAGTCCAATTGCATTAAGAAACACAGGGTTGAAAGCTGTTCTTTACCTTGAAATTGCAACGTATCTAGTTTATGCAAGGCTGATTCTCTTGGCTCAAATCAAGAGTTTGATTGTGTAGTGTCAGTGGCAGCCTGCGTATGGCTGTAGCTTAGTGCCTAGGCAGGTTGAATGAATGCTTCATGGATGTAAATTAAGACTTCCACCAGTATGAATGGTGTGTGTTGCTGATTTAATGCACATTTGTGAACTGTTGATGACCACAGCACAGCTCAAGCTGCCTAATTCATCGTGCTCATATGTAGAAAGCTGGGACACCTGAAATGTATTGTCACTTTTTTGTTCTTAAGTTAGATATGATAATGTTCCACTTATGATATTGACATACCATTTGTGATTGCTGAATAATACTAATTTCTATGTATTCTCTTGGGGTTTTTTCTCACAGGTTTGTTACTGTTTATAATGGTCCTTGTCATACATACAAGGTACAGCGACTCAGTGAATCCACTACGTACTATTTCAAAATCCAGGCATATAATGATGCTGGAGAGGGAGAGTTTTCTGAAGTTTACGCTTTCACTACAACTAAGTCTCCACCTGCATCTCTGAAAGGTGAGCTTACACTGCACTAGAAATTTCTGCAAACCATTTACTTACTAGGTGAAATGCTAAAACCTGACTCTCTTCCCAGTCCAGCCTCTTTCCAGGGCCTGTGTGGAACAGAGAGCAGAAACTAGCTGTGATGGGCTTTATCTAGGTATAAGAAGGGCTCTGGTGGTGTATGACCAGTGTGTGGCCATCTCCTACACTGTAGCTCTTCCACCCCTGACAGTGAGGATTTCTTCTACCCTTTTTCAACTGGAAAGTCTTTCTTTTTTCAGGGCTATCTGTCACTTGCTAAGTTACAATAGCACATAGGCAAATGAGAACACAAATATTTCCTCTGATCTTCACTTCCTAACATGAACTTTAAAGACTGCCATTAGCAAAAGTCATTCTGAAGCTCAAAACACTAATTAACTGCAGGAAGATTAGTTGACTCAGCCATGTTTATAACATGTAATTACAGCTCTGGATGTACCTGGACATAAATACCATTTTCTCTAGTGATTTCTAAGTGCTTGCTCATCTGTACAAGCATTAGATGTCTATTTTTTAAGCTTAGGTCAGGAAATACAGCAAAGAAAACTAAAGTAGAATGAAACAAACCTTAATTGCTTAAAACTATTTGTGTGACTGTTACCTCTGGGAGTGACAGTTACCTCTACATCGTTAACAAATATACTGGAAAAATCTAAAGCTTTTAGGTTTACGCTGTCCAGTCACTTGTGTTAGAACTGAAGCATTTTAAATGGAAAACTCACAAAAGCAAAGCATGCTTTAAGTCAGTGAGAGAACTTCCCTGTTGTCAGTGAAACCGGTGTCCGTTTGTTACATTAGCTGTGAAAATGAGTCACTAATTGGTGATTTTGCCCTTTTTCCTCTGACTGAAAAAACAAGAACATTAGTAGAGACCATTGTTCGCCTTTTTTAAAATGCCAACAAATCACTTTTTTTTTTTTCCTAGCACCCAAAGCAAATCAGCTGGAAGAAAACACTTATGAAATCACATGGGAACCTTTACAGCCGATGAAAGGAGATTCCATTGTTTACATCCTTCAGCTTGCTGCTGGCAGAGAGTTTGATCAGGTACCTTCTATTTAACATAATGAACTGGAGGGGTTTTATACTTCAAAAAATTATTGCAAACGATGATGTCTATAATTTAAGGTTCAAATTCTGTTTGGTGATGTTAGCAGCAGGGATACTTTTCATTTCAGCAAGAGACTCGATTTACAATCCTGACTCCCAAGGCATCTCAATCAGTTCTGAGGCAGTGATGGGTGAGGAGAGCTTCCTGGACGGGGTCCTGCCATTTTGCCTATTCACAGCACCCAAGGTTGCCCCAGATTAAAGATGATAAAGTTTCACTTCCCTGTTGACCCTTTGCTTGTACTTTAAAAGCAAATGACTGTGAAGTCGAGTTTGAGAATCATTGGGAGAGTTACCTATCTAGAAATGGGTTAATGCTGTTTTAACCTGTTCTCCCAGCACTTCCCTTGGCTCTTTTGATTCTTAAATCTTATGGTCTGTGGCATCACTGCCCCTGTTAGTCATAGACAGGTCTTGCCCCACGTTTGTGGGGGAGCTATATGGAACAATAGTTGTGCAGAACAATTTATTTCTGAGCTTCACAATCCAGGTCTCTCAGTGTGGGGCATAGCAGGAAGCTTTAGATTACTGACAAAAAAATGAATCATAAATTCTTCAGAAATCAAAGCTGAGATTTTATCAAGTGGGCTTGAAGAGAACGACTTCAGGCAGCGTCCAGTGCTGCACATGCTCGCAAAGCAGAACAGAAAGCATCACGTACTGTTTGTAAGATGAATCCCATGTCAAGTGGTTTTCTCTCTCTTCTGACTTAGGTGTACAAGGGACCAGAGACTTCCTTCCGTCTCACGAGCTTGCAGACAAACTGTGAATATCGGATCAGAGTCTGCGCTGGCCGTCAGTCCCAAGACTCTACTGGATCACAAGAACTGTACGGACCTTACAGTCCCAGCACGGTGTTCTCATCTCAGAAACAAGAGCTGGTTCCAGAGTGTACTGATCTGACCACGGAGTTGGCAGAGACTAAGAAGACATTACGTGAAGAGCGCTTCATCGCCATCGTCCTTCTCTGCGGATTTGCAGTGGTCGCTATCTTATTTGCTGTTGTCATTCAGTACTTTGTAATCAAGTAGACGAGAGCCTCTTCAGTACTCAGCTTTTTGTACAGAAGCTATTTCGGGTATTTATGGTTAGTTCTAATTAAAATCCTAGCTGGAAACGTATAGATACGTGCGTTTCCACTTTTGCTGCTGGCTAACAGTGAGGCTGGGTTGGCAGATCCTTTCCAAATACTGAACACAGATTTCTTGTAGAAAGGGTAATCCTGGGTCCTCTGTAATCAGGGTTAGCTGTTAATAAAACAGCAAAAAAAACTGCCTTACCGTGCACACTGGTGTGTGTGTGTGTGTGCGTGTGTGTGTGCACATTCTTCCTCTCTCCGAATTCAAAGCGGGGCCCTTTGGCCAGTTAGAGAGAGAAGGCATTGATAGAACAAGTCCTTTTCAAGTACAACTAGAGCAGTGGTAGTCGATCCGCAGTGTTTAATCAGGTATTGTTGTAGTTTGGTATACACAAAATACAGCAGCACAATTGCTTAAGCTTTAGAGCAGTACTGTATTGCGAAACGTTACTAGAGCATACCACATTTAATATACTGTAGAAGGAGAGCAGAATATTGACTTAGCGATATTACTACTTTACAGTTATTTTAATATTTCGGGTTCAGTAATAATCATTTCAAGTGTTAAAGTAGAGGGTGCCAGCATTTTTTTTTTTTTTTTTTTAAGAATTTTAATCAAAATGCTAGACAAAACGTTAGCAGGACGTAACGTACGTACAGCCCCGGCCTTGGTATGTGGCGTTGCAGAGAAGGCCCCTTTTGTATTGTACATTTCTGAATGAAATGCTTTCTGCTGTTGGGGAGCAGCTGTTGGCCCAATCCACATTTCACTCTCAGTGCCTGAGAGAAAAGTAATTTCCTGTGCTTCTGATTAAATCTTTGCAGTGTTTTCAGAAAAGCACAGGTATTGTCTTTAAGGAGAAAGAGTGCATTTATGATAAATGTTACACTATTTGGCTCAAACTGAGCAAATGTTTTTTTGTACTATTATTAACCTAAAAATAAAAAAAAAGTTCAAACTGCTTTTGGATGCCCTTCTAACTTAATCTGAATTATCAAATTGTACATGAAAGAACTCTTTTTAGATAACATTTCTACAATGTTTTAAATGACTTGCTATCCCAGTGGTAGCAGCTTCACATTCCATTGTTTTCTAGATGGGAATGTTCAGCCTGCTATGAACTCTTCTGAAACTCGTCCTGTTTGTCTGGGGGGTATTTTTTTTGTGGACACTGTGCACTACATATGACTGTTCTTGTTAAATCTGCTTGCGAATACCTAAAGAGGAGTCTGACAGCTGTCTTCTTTGTATTGAATATCTCAAAAGCTGGAACTCACGAATTTCAAACATGTTTCAGGATGGGTCTTCCCAATAGCATTTGGAATATGCCATAGACAGGTAGATTTAGTGTATTTTGCAAAGACTACGGCTACACTTTATATACGTCAGAGCAGTGCACTTGTACGTGGAATGTTGGGTGTGATAGTGCTACAGGCTAAGTATTTCCAGTAATTAATCACTTTAAGGGTCTTTCTCCTATGGCAGTTGATGAATAATGTTGCGTTATAGTTTGAGGCATTGTGTTGTATTTCAGATGTGGATAAACCTAAATTATGACATAGTATCGCTTAATACTCTTAAAAAGTAGATTTATGGTGCAATCTGAAATTAATCTTTTCAAAATGTACTCTTCATTTTGTACTCTATTTATTTTTTGATTAAAAGTCCTGGAAAATGTATGTTTGAATGTATTGTTCTACTTGTAGCAGAACTTTAAGTTAATCATTTATTATATCATAGAAATCTCTCCCTCCAGTGTTGGAAAGAGTTTTATACAGATATTAGTCTTTAGTTTGCAGAAGAGTTTACAATCTGTCTTTATTTCTCTTCATAGTCTACTTTTAGCAAATAAGACTGCCTTCAGCAAATCTCTATTGCCAAAGGGTTATTTCTTTAACTCTCAGAACGAAGTTTGTAGAGGTTTATTTGGCAATAATGTTTCTGATAATTTTAAGAGAGAAATTAGGATTGCAGAGTAAATACTAACAAATCATGATTCCTGAAAAGAAAATTCTTTTGTAATTGCCACAAAATATTCACATTTCCAGAAAATATCCATGAAACCCTACTGCAATACAGGTTTTACATCAGCTGTTATCCATTCCAGAACGATGTACCCTAGTGGCATTAATGTATTATCTTCAGTTTTCTTGTGTTGTAATTTTGATGTATCTCAAACTTATGTTAAAGCTGCCATGCATTGTATTACTAAATTGTAACTATCAAATAGATAATATATTTAATACAGCCAATAAATAATACAAATGTATTCAAATTTGACTACAGGGTTGTGTGTTTTTGTGGATTTTAATCTTACTTATGAGCAGTCAGTTGTAGTATGTAATTTAAGGTGAAGAAACATGTTTAGTGTTGTTACTACACGTCATTAAGAGCTGTTTTGAAAATTCTTTCTGAAAGAAAAGTTGCTTGTGGGAACTTCAGCACAACACTGTCCTCTTCCAAGAGCTGTGACCAAACAGGGCCATTTCTTGTACCCTTTTAGGTGAGGCCTTGGGACAACCTGTGAGCTGGGGATCTGAACTTGGTGTTTGCCTGGCAGGTGAGGAAATGCTTCTGCTCCTTCCCTCCCCAGCAACTGCCCCTGTGAAGCTGGGGAAGGATCTGGAGCACAAGTGTGATGGGGAGCAGCTGAGGGAACGGGGTGAGCTCTAAAGGCATGGATGGCTTCTCGCCGTAGAGCTTAGCAGAGATGAGTCTGGCTTTGCAGAAAGCTGGGTATAGTTTGAATAAAGAACAAGGTAAAAAACTGAAAATGAAGGAAGCAACTCAAGACACCTGAAGGGTGAACAATAAATCAGTGTAGTAAGAAGGCAGTGGTTTCTCAGCCCCACAAAATGAGGAATTTCTTATCACTTTCCTTTCAAGTACCTTATAGATTGTCTTTCTTATGTTTATTTGTTGAGAGCAAGCAGCTGGCCTGGCTTTAACCTCCACTTTATCTCTCTTGGCTTCTGTGGGAAGAAAGTAACTTGAATTATGTTTCACAGGTCTGTGATTAATAAATGGTCCTGAAAAGAGAGACAAATCCCATCATGAGAGCTGTGTGGACAGTTAAGCCTGACGATGTGGCTGGTAAGTTCACTGAAGAGAAGAGCCCAGCCTCACCCCTGCCTGCCCCTATCTGTAGGAGTAATGTGAATTGACTCTAACTTTCCTAAAACATTCCAAACCTATCTTGGGAAACACAGTAGCCAAAAGAACAGCCTTAAAACTTATTCCAGTCTCCATGTGCACCATCTACCCAGGTTGTAACCCACAGCACAGCTGGCAAAATGCTTTGGGCTGTGAGAATTAAGTCAGTTCTGGACAGTTGATGTGAAAGAACAGAGTTCTGTACCTTGGAAGGAAATCTTTTCACTCCTGGTCCAGCTCCAGCAGTGCAGGATTTTGCTCATGGCATTCCTGTGTTTGTGTGACACGACATTGTGAAGTATGGGGGGTATGGAAGCCCGGGGGTAGAAGAGGAGCATGGCGATGAGGTTGAAGTACTGTGTGAGGTCATACAGGATCCATGAGGTCAAACCTGAGACCGAGGTAAGAGCGAGGCATGTTTGGAGTGCCCAAGTGCCAGTGGTCTGTGCAATGATTTGTAAACAACCAGTTAAAAATACCCAAGTGGCCATTAGTCCCTTTCACAAGAAGCAAAGGACTCTCAGATTCACACATCCAGCATTTGCCACACACACTCTTTTAAAAACAATATTGACCATTACACAACAATATTTACCATGCTGTGACCATTACACAGCAATATTTACCATGCTGGTATTTACCCTTAGCTTCACAATATTTGGAAAAGGGTCGTTTTTCACATTTCCTTTGAAGTCCTGTGAATCCCACTAAGCGCATGGAGCCGCAGTGGGGCTCTGGATCCATCGTGGAAGAGCTGCAAGGGGAGGCACTCCCCCCTGATGGGAAGTGGATGGGAAGAGACTCTTGGATGTGCTCAGTGGTTTGTCAGATCCTTCCAGCACTTGTGAGCACCATGAGTGGAAATCTTTAGGCTGAGAAGAGTCTCCTGGAGGCTCCAACGAGGAGCAGGGAAGCTCGCAGATGGTCACCGTGCCTGGCAGACATGGGATGCTTCACCTGCAGGACAGCTTTCCTGCTGCCAGTGACAATGCTGTTGTGCCAGGGGGTCCCTGGGATGCTGGAGTTCCCCAGCATGCAGCACAGTTCCTGGGGAAATCATCTGGGGCTGCTTGACTTTTTGTGGCCATTTCCCATGCTGCCCATTCTGTGGTCATCCATCTTCCTGCCTCCACCTACACACTGCTAATGATGCTGCACTAAATACACACCCCCCACTCTGCTTTTCTCCTTACCCTGCAAAAAGCACCTGCAGTTACCAGGTAAAGTAGAACAGTTCTTTGATACTGGAAACTTAATTAGCCCATTTGGGCCAGTTACATAATTTTCCATCATTTGGTGTTTACTTAGGGCTATTCCCACTTGAGCTCCTCCCCGGCACATGCCAACAAGGGAGAAATTTCTACTGACAGTGCTTTAAGGACATTATTAAGATAGGATGGGAAAACCTTTATTTGAACATCAGTCTTCAAAATGAGACAGTCTGACACTTAGCCCTGATTTACTCTCCACTTCAGAAAAGATCAGAGATGACGAGCTGGAAAGTACCAGGGTGGGGGAGGCGAGGGGAAAAGGGGCCAGCGCTAGGGAAAACTCAAGGGAAGGCTCCAGGAAGCTGGAGATTAACTGCACACAGCCGGAGAGAGCGGGGACACGCAGCACCGGAGAGGCTGCGTACACTGCTCAGCTCAACAGCAGGATGTGTCCAGCCATGGTCCTTGGAAATTCCTCCATAACCCAGGAACTGGGGCGCTCGTAGAAGTGATCAGGGTACCCAGTACAAAATAAACCTCCTCCATTCTCCTTGGAGCTCTGCTCTTTGCAGTTTTTCTTGTCTGGAGGACTATTCAAAAGCCAGCATTGTGTAGAGCCAAAAAGTGTGGGATTTGGGCTCAAAAGGTCAGTGCTGAACACAGTCACTGTATTGTGTTGATGGATCCCTGGTTCTAACACTTAGGGAGATTTCTGCTGCCATTTCCAACAGGCATAAGCACTGGCTGTGGTTTGTTGTTTTTTTATTTCCCAAGAGATTTAGGCACCTGAACACCTCAAAAAAAAAAGAAAAGCAGTCTGTGTGCCAAGGCTTTAGTTTGCTGCACCTTAAACACCTCTAAGAAGAAATTTCCAATGCTTAACTCTTTTGGTGATTTAAACAGTGCATCGAGCTAAGCCTTGGCTAGTGCATGCTCGCATGTGATAAACAGTGTACAGCTGTCGCCCCTGTTTCTTCAAGCAGATCACTCCCAGCTGGGAGACAGTTGGCTGTGATGAATGTCCCCAGTCGGGTGGTGGCAGATGGAGGAGTCAGTACTTTGGCCTGGCCATGCCGTGACCCAGTTTCCTGTTTTCCAGCACTGAGAGAAACCCCAGTGTCTGGGCAGAGACGAAGGGTGGCTGCTCTTTCGTTGGGCCAGCGTGCGGTGCCCGCAGCCTGCTGAACACGGGCATTGCCAGCATGGCCATGCCCCAGAGGACTGGCAGCGGGGAGGAGGCTTTCACGGCCCCGCAGATCCGCTCCAGCTCAGCTGCCTGAAGGGAAGGCATCTGTGGCTTCAGGGACTAATATCTCCCCTGTGGAAACTGGCTCTCTCTGTCTTCTCCTCACCGCTGGTTTCCAGGCAGAAATGTTGCAAGAAGCCGCAGCAAGGGGAAGGCGGTCACAGCACGGACAGGAGATCTGGGGGATGGGGGTGGAAGGGTCTTTTCCTGCTCTTGGGGGTAAACCCAGAACCCGTGTGCAGTATGAAGGTTCTTGTTAACTGCGTCGTGAATAAATGGCAGTGACGGCAGACAGCCTGAGAATGCCAAGTTTCAGCGTGATCCAGTCCGAGGTAGAAAAGCTCCCCTCCCCCTCTTCCCTAAAACAAGGGGAAAAAAAGTGGGTTTTGTTTGTTGTCTAAGGTCAGTGTCTGGAATTCATCCTCCGTTCCCTCCTCGCAGGATGTTTTTGTGTAATATACTCTGACTCATGAAAGTCAAATGACTTGGACTAGAACGCTACAGCGCTTCCAGCCAAAGAGCCTCCGCAGTGGCGCTGCGGCCGCCTGCACCTCCAGCGCTGGCACATGTCGGCTGCGGGTTTTCCAGCTCCTCCGTGGGGCTGCCACTGCCCCCCATCAGGCTGAGTCCTGTAGTGGGGGGGGCAGCCTCCAGATGCCAGCTCAGTACACATATACAGAGGCCAAGACAGGTTTGAACGTTGAATTTACATCTAGGTGGGCTGAGTGTACAGCTCCCAGGTGTTAAACATCACCCTTGGTATCGATGAGAAGGACAGAGTGAGTCTTGCTGCTGCGGGAGCGTTTCACACCGCGTTACAGGCGTGAATCAGAAAGATCACAAGTTAAGAGCTGTTTATTTCTCCTTGCTCTCAGAGGCTGGCTTCTCTCCCCTGTTGTATCAGCTGGTCTAGCGTGGATATCGCATCTTCCTCCAGACCTTGCTTCGTTTGCACCGTCACAGCTAATGATAAAAACTACTGCAACTTCTTCTGGTATGCTCCTAACTCCCTGTTTGACAAAAGCACAACAAAATATTGTTTTGGCTGTTTTGTCTCAGAAAGTCAGAGAGAAACTTCTGACAAGGCTTGCATGGAATGCGTGTAGAGTTCCTTCAGCTGCTAGGAAAACAAGCTTAAAAAGTCCTGCTGCCAATACTCTCGTTTTTCTTTAATCTGGGGAACGCTGACAATGTAAAAAGCGGCCGACAAAGTCCTTAATGAAGTGACACACCCTTCTGCTTCATCACTGGACAAATGTGTGCAATTGACTGTTCTGCAGCAAGGGGGACAGGGGACAATTCCCTGATCCCGTCGGGCTTGGTCTGTGCACACAGTGTCACAGAATCACAGAATGTGGAAGGGGCTGGAAGGGACCTCTGGAGATCGGGGTCACCCAGAGCAGGGAGGAGATGAGTCAGTTTCACCTACAGCAGGTATCACTTTGATTCCACAAATACCTTTATTAAAAATAACTTCTGCATCACATAAATGTAGTTTTTAAAAATAAAAAACGGGATAAAAGCCCTGTCTGACCCAATACCGGTCTGACCCGGGGGGGGGGACGCTCAGGGGGCCCGTGACGCCCGTGCCTCCCCACGCCGCTGTCCACCCCGGGAGGGGACACACACACCACGGCCGGTGGACACTGAAACCCTCTTTGTGCCGCGGCTGTCAGAGGCCTCGAGAACTTGTTTGCTTTGGCACGGAAAGGCCGGGTCGCGGCCTCCACCCTCCCCGGCCCCGGCCGCGACCAGGCCGCGTCTCCATGGCAACCCCTGGCCCCCGCAGCGAGGCTGCCCCCTCCTGCTCACGTGACCGGAAGTGGGGAAGACAAGCGGAAGCGATGGAGGCGGCGAAGATGGCGTCTCCCAAGAGCGCGCCCAAAGACGCGCAGGTCCCGCGGGGGCCGGGGGCGTTTGGGCGGGTTGGGTCGGGCCGGGTGAGTGCGGCGGAGCTGAGCGGTGCCTCTCCGCCCTGCAGGTGATGGCGCAGATCCTGAAGGACATGGGCATCACGGAGTACGAGCCGCGCGTCATCAACCAGATGCTGGAGTTCGCCTACAGTGAGCGGCGGCGGGGCCTGGTGGGGGCTCGGTGGGGGCCTGGCACGAAGAGGGGCGCTGCCCTGGGGAGGGAAGTGCTGAGCAGAGAAGGGAGATGCTGTGTTTGATGGGGAGGTTCCCTTGCCAGTCCTTAGAAATCACCCTGGGGAAAGCGGCGTTCTCGGTGCTGGGTGGGATCGGGAGGGGGAAGGTTTTCTTCTTTTAATCCAGCCTTAATGAGGGATTCTGTTTTCCAAAGGGTACGTGACCACTATACTGGAAGATGCAAAAATCTACTCGAGCCATGCAAAGAAATCCAGTGTGGATGCAGATGATGTGAGGCTGGCTATCCAGTGTCGAACAGACCAGTCGTTTACATCTCCGCCTCCAAGAGACGTAAGCAAAACGGTGTTGGTAATTGTAGAACGTGATAAAAGGTTACAGGGGTGAGAGCATAACCGTGTCTCTCCAGTTCTTGTTAGATATTGCAAGGCAGAAAAACCAGACACCGTTGCCACTGATCAAGCCTTATTCTGGACCCAGGCTTCCCCCTGACAGATACTGCTTGACGGCTCCCAACTACAGACTGAAGTCCTTGCAGAAGAAGGTGAGGGCTTTGGGTAGGGAAGGGTTCTAATACATACATGGTTCATCAGGAATGTTGTTTGAATCAGTTTTCCACACTTCTGAAGGATCCCTGTGGATGAATGCAGACCTGGTGCATGTCAAAAGAGTGTTTGAAACTAGGTCAGTGGTCTTTAGGGATTTGCAAGTGTGCTTACTTCTAGTTAGTTCCAAATGTAAAGCATGTGAAAAAAATGAATCTGTGAATCTTTTTAGCATTAAAGCAAAATTGTCGGGTTGGATATCGGATTGTAAAAGGCAAAATGAAGGCTGTAGTGTAGATATTAAAGGCTGTTCTGTACTTATACCTTAGTTGTTTGTGCTCTAGAGGGAAAAGATTCACTTTGCTTGCTGGAAAACGCTGAATAGCTCGGTGTGTAGGATTTCATATTTATTGATTTCCTCCATTTTAAAGAAAGAATTTTAAAAGTTGAGTTTAAGGTTAGATCCAGGTCAGTACATGGGACATGCCTTGGCACTAGCTGTAGAGCAGAAGAATAACTGTTAATTAAAATATTCTAGTTATTCCTGCCAGTAGAAAGTAACATGATTTACCCGAGTGCTGTTTGCCAGATCAGCTGTTTGCCAATCTTTGGCATTATGTTATGCCCAGAATTTTTTGTTTGCCCATGTTATGCTCACGCTGATGACATTCACACCCTGAAGAGTTTGAGAACTTCACCTTTGACATAGAGACCCTGTGTTGTTGCTGTGAAACAGGCTCTCTGTGCTTTTGTAGGAAGAACTGTTTCTTTTTTTTTATGTTAATAACTGTTAATAATGGGCTGCTAAACTGAATGTTCTCTCCCGACAGGTCTCCTCCTCTGCAGGGAGAATTACAGTCCCTCGTCTGAGTGTTGGTGCTGTGAGCAGCAGGCCCAGCACTCCTACCTTAGGTAGGAAACAGTTGGGGTTTCCCATCTCGATTTTATGAAGGAAAAAAATAACAAGGAATAATTTAAAGCATTCTTCAACCACTGAGGACGTGTTGGGTGCCACCTGACCTTCCTATCGTTTGGCACCTTAACTAACAGTGTCAGAAAAATTAGATTCATTTCTAAAAGATTACAGTACTCTTTGATAGATGTATACATTACTGACCTTCTATATTTCTGTTCCTCTATTTGTGATAACTTCTGTATGTGAAGAGACTATTCAAGAAACTCACATAAGTTTGAGCTTTTTTTCCTCTGTGTAAGCACTACACTGAACTACAAATAGCACTAAATAAAATCAGTTTTTAAAAGGTTCACAAAATTTATGCCTGAGCATGTGTATTTCTGTATTAATGTGTGTTTGTAGCCTCAAATTTTATAGGTCTTGAGTAAATGTGCAGTTCTGCCTGAAAATCCAGCTCTTCTGTATCCAGTATCATACGTTCCTGTGTACTCCCACTGCTTTGAAAACAGCAGGTTCCACTTGGAAAGCAAATTTACAAGTGCAGGTATTTTTTTAAAAACTTATCTTCTGACTGAATTGTTTTGAATTTCAGGTACACCTTCGGCACAAACAGTATCCGTCTCAGCTAAAGTTGGCACCCCAGTGTCGCTGACTGGTCAGAGGTTCACCGTGCAGATCCCATCTTCTCAGGCAGCAGTCAAGTCAGGTAAAACAGCAGCTGTAAAGATCAGCAGCACTTTTTGGTGTTCTTTTTAGCAGAACCCCCCACTAGCATCCTCCTGTCTTCTCTCCTTGTCAGGATCATTCCAGGGTTCAGAATGTTCTAGTAGCACAATTCTTTATTGGGTTATAAGGTGTGGGAAAAACAACTGTCATTTTTTTTCAAGCTTTTTATGGAATGATTTCTCTTTTTTTTTTTTCCACAGCCACACCAACTACTCCGACCGTTCAGAATGTTCTAATTAATCCTTCCTTAATCGGACCAAAGAACATTCTTATTACTACCAATATGGTATCATCACAGAATACAGCTAATGAATCAAATCCCTTGAAAAGGAAGCACGAAGATGATGACGACTATGATAACTTGTGATGAGACCGTCCGATCTCATTCTGTTCTTCAGGGATTCATAGTGAGCCTGATAAGGTTTTAGCCAAGAGTTCTTTGTAAACAGTGTGAGAGCATGTCAATGCTCTGTTAATATGTAATTGGGTGTGGAGTGAGGGAGAGATCATTGCCAGCAGAAAGATGAAGAAGCAGCTAACCCTTTCCTGTAGTGTCTGCTGACCCTCGGCAGCAGTGGTGAGCACTGGTTGCTGTTACACAGGAGAACAGTCTGCGCCCCTTCTGTTGCCTTATTCCTAACAGACATGTCTGTGTGTCTGAAGCCTGGTGAGCCATGTGCTGGTAGTACTGCCCCATGCCAAGTAAAAATGATTTTTAGAAAACACTGGGTGGTGTGACTGAGATAATTATTTCAAGTAATGTCCTGAGCAAGGTTTCTGTTGGCTTTAACACCTATACCAGTACCCACAACTTTAATTTCAAGTTAGAGAAGAGGTAAAACCCAGCCAATATTTGTTCTGTATTCATTTCTAAAGAGCTGCACCTCTGTTGGTCATCACTTGGTGAAACTTGTGCTCCTATGCATATTGAATAATGTCACTGTCATCCTGGCAGGCTGCAGGATCTGGCGAAGGGGAATGGCCTGAGCTTGGCTGCGAGGGTCTGACTTAAAGCCCTGAGTACCTGCAGATGCTTTTGCTGTGTATCACGCTCCTAGGTCTGCTCTACTAAAAGGCTGAATAAATTTAATGTGGTTTTATATATGAAACAATAAACAAGTGGTGTGTGTTTTTAAGTGTCTCTTGGTAAAGGCTTTGGCTTGTACTGACTTTCCCAGTGGCTCTTTTCTCATGCTGAGCTTGACATGACTTCCAGCACAGCTGCAAATGCAAAAATCACTTTTTCCTATTACAGCCCTTAAGGGTGACAAACACTTGAATACACCAACTAACTTTTAAACTGATACAGAAATTATTTCAATATGCAGTACATATTATAAGGAAAAATTTACTTATAGTGTATGTTCTCTATTACATTACTGTCCACACACTGTTGTTGCTCTTCTCCGATGCCTTCCAGCAGGGCAGCAGCATGTGGGAGAGACCTGCTGCCTCGGCCGCTCCCTGGGCACCTCCTCAAGCAGGCAGCTCCCAACCACACCAGTGGATTATTTCATAACCCTGCCTACAAGTAGGACAAGTTTGCTTAAACCACAGGCATTTGTTACCTTGCACTTCAGTGCACAATGATTTGTTGCTTTTGTGCTGCGCTTTTGTTCTTCCAATAGAAAATGATCCTGACTCACAGTTTCTAAACCTCTGCATAAAGGATGGGAAGGTGTGTGAGGTGAGGTGGATGCCCTTCCATTAGGCCAACTCCTCACAGCTTGCAAGCTTGTTAAATCATTTTGAAACAAGTATCTTACAGCTATCAAGGACTTTTGTATGCTTGGAAAGCAAAAAGATGAATGAGTGGAGCATATGGGACTATCTTGGCTTGCAGTTTTCACAGCCCACATGTGCCTGTGCTCTACAGAGCATGGTTCTATGAGCCAGAGCCCTGCTTCTGCTACAAGTACACAAGAGGGTGCAGAGCCCTGTTCTGCTCTGACCCTTCCTCATAGAAGGAACAAGGTTATAAGAGAGTGAAAGGAAAGCTGCAGTGCTCATTCACTGTGGTGTTAAGAGAAAACATCCACTTACCCTTTGATGTTTATTAAAGGTATGTCTGAAGAGCTCCTGCACAGAAAAGCCTGCTCAGCTTACCCTGAGCCAGGAGCCATATAATCTTTAATATTGCAACAAGCCCAAAAGATAAACAGAGAGGGCTCAGGGAAGGTCCAGTGCAAATGCAGTATTTATCTGCAAGTCTAAGTATAGCTCTGCACTGCCCCTGTTACCATTGGAGGGAAAAAACCTAAAGTTAACATTCATCACATTCTTCATGCTGTGACTCAAGAATTCGGACAGCAAGGAGGGGAAAGGAAAGCAGCAGCAGTAGCCTAGTGTGCCTGCTTTTTGAGTATGGTGTTTTGAGTATGGACAGAAAGACCTAGAACAAGTCCTACTGGCAGTCAGTGTTCTGGAACATAGAAGGTTCCATTTAAACATGAGGAAGAACTTTTTTTCAGTGAGGGTGGCAGAGCACTGGCACAGGCTGCCCAGAGAGGTTAGGGGGTCTCCTTCTCTGGAGATTTCCAAGACTCTCCTGGATGCAGTCCTGAGTGATGTGCTCTAGGGGATCCTGCTTTTAAGCAGGGGAGTTGGACTTGATGATCTCTGGAGGTCCCTTCCAACTCTGAATGTTCCATGATTCCGTGAAATGTAGTTGCAGAGAGGCCAGAGCACCTGTGATTCATTGCACGTAATAATGTAAAGTTTTTAGTAGTTACTTTATTAAGGCTACAAAACCAAGTTAAAATTACTACAACATTCACATATGGCTAGCAAGTTTCTAACTTCATTGAATAGGGCTAGATCAGTGCTCCAAAAGGTACAGAAACACTGACCATTTCATACTTGCTAGCTTGTTTAAGACTACAGACAGTGCCTCCTCAAGATCAAACACAGTGGGTCTCACATGGCAGAACAGTTAATGATGCTGTATTGGAAGCAATGGTGCCCAGATTTCCAGTGCAAATGCAAAGTTCTTTCAAGATTACGGATTCAACTGTACCCAACATGTTCACAGCTCAGGCCTAGGAAGGCAGGTGGAATAAGCAACCTGGATAAATCACCTCCACTCACTACAGAAACTCCAGAGGAAAGTTTCTTATCATCCACCCAAGTTCCACACATACAAATATTTACAAAGAATTAGATACAATCTAGCAAGAACTAGTGTTTGACTCTTGCCTGACTCAGTCATCAGGCTGTTGCTGCAGCAAGAGATCCCAACACTTTTTTTTAAAGAGTTACCAGCAATGTAGTCTGAAGAAGCACAGCACAATCCAGTCATGGGGTATCTCTGGGCTTGTCAGTTGAGCTCCTCTTTAATAGGGGTACAACCAGAGAAGAAGCTGGTATTGCTACTCAGCATTCTCTTCTTCCTCTTTACAAACGGTATCTGGTTCTCTTGGGACTCCTCATCTCTCACCAGCAGGGAAGCAGCAGTGCTGGGCTTCTTCATTAACACATCTTGGTCTGTGATATCTTTCAGGACCTATCAGAAAATCAAGGAAGATGATGTGGAGTTAGTCACTGGCCTGAAGAAGCCATGCAGCTTGCACTGGAGCTCAGAGGCAGCACAAACAGAAGTTGCCAGGCCAACATCAAGTGCTGCTTAATTTCTTTACTCAAGTCAAAATTCTAAAAGACAAATTCATGGGCTGAGCAGGAAGAGACAGCATTTGGAATAGTGTGCAGAGGGTACACATGGGATAAGTGGATTCATTTAGCTGAGGCAAAATTACAGTTGCAAAGTCAGAGTATACAATGGCTTAAGAACAGTAACTCTGAACATAGACAGGTATGATTTGGTCCTATGAGCAACTCAATTGCCAGTCTCTAGTTGCTGAAAATTAGGAAAAGCAGGAAAGCATGGCAAGCATGTGTGGCAGAGATTAGTATGAAAACTTAAAAATTCAGCAGATTCAAAACTTCAATACAAGCTGGCTTGACAGCTGTAGTCTGAAAAGACTTTCTAGCAGCAGTCTATCTTGGGGTTTTTCTTCAAGATCCATCTCTAGCCCTAAACAAGGTGTGCACACATTCAGAACTGCTGTTCTCTCTCACAGCTTTAGGCTGTACCTTTGTAGTTGGCGTGACGCACACGGGCTGAAAGAAAGTCTCTCCTCCAGTCACCTCAGTGGGGTCTTCAAGTTTGAAGGAACCTTCAGAGTCCCTTGTTTGGTCCTCACACAGTGTGGCATCCTGAGGGGCAGGACTATTTTTAAGCATTTCGACAATATCCATCCCTTCCTTCCCCACCAACACCTGAAGAAATACTAAGCCACCTTCTCTTCAGTTGCAAAGTAATTCATAGTACAGGATGCTAGATACCTCTGTCAGGCAACTGGTTTCACAAAATAATTAAAGAATCGCTATGGGAGGTCTCTGCTTCAAATCTCTAAGATCCAAGAGTACAGCAGACATTTCTAGCAAGAGTTCTAATGAACATCAGTTGCTCATGAACCTTCCTGGTGCTACAACCCCCCCAAATCACCACTTCCATTCTTTCAAATAAAAATAAATCTGAGAATGAGTTAAGTTTCTGTGCCATCTGAAGCTAAAGACATAATTTTTGTTTACTAAGTACAAAAGAAAAACTGGAGTTGTTTGTATTCAGATGCATGGCTGACAACTGGCAGCAGGTAAATCTATGTGGCTTGGGAGCATAATGCAAACTCCTATATTCAGTGCAAGAGCCTGGTACTGCAGTGGGAAACTGTACTCAATTGCCAGATAAACACTGAGTTACAGTGACATTTGCAATGTTTTAGAAAGGTGGATATGCTTTATCTTTACAAACTATGTGTGTACACTAATAGCATAACCATTTATTCAGCCAGCTTTGCTTAAACACTCTGTAGCCTGGGTGCTGGGTACAGACCCTCCTGCACCCACAAACGCAGCGGTACTCACCCGAAAGCCAGGGTCTCTGTTCCTGCATTTTGTAGAGTCACAGCCACAGCCTTCAGTGCAGCTCACCTTCTGCTTCCTGCAGCCACACTGCTTATTCCCACATCGGCCCTTGCAGGAGCACTAGGTAAGAGAAGAGGATTGTGCACAAAGAGCTTTGGTGCTTTACAGACTGCATCTAGGTTCCCACAGCTGTCAACACCTGGAGCAATCTAAAGGACGGTACCATCCCACGCTACAGTTCTGAACTGAGTGGTAACTTGCACTGGAGTTCCACTGGGCTACAGGAATGAACTCAGAGGAGCCAAGTGTCAAGCACAAACCCTCCTACCAGTGCCAGCAGTACCCTCAAATTAAGGCTGTTCAGAACAACAGTGGAGACACTGCAATCTCTCACTGTTGCTCTGTAAACATGCCTGTATCCCTAAGGATCTAGTAAGTGATTCCCTTATAGGTAATAATGAGTGAAAGGTAACTGGAACTTACCCCCATCATGCTTTTCTTCGCTCCTTTGACCCCTTTTACTGGAACCCAGTCTGCATCCTCAGTCTCCCCTCCAGACTCTGAGTCAGAGAACAGCTCTTCCACAGCCATTTCTGGCGTTGGTGCACGAGGTTTCGCTGTTGTTTGCCGGCGAGTCTTTGGCTACACACAGACATTACAATGGTTTAGGCCCCAGAAGAAATAACAGTGGGTTTACAATTCATTAAGGCATGTCAGAGTCCCACCACCAAAGCCCTGTTCCTCTCAGACAGCCCAGAAGGCTGTAGAGGTAGGGAGGAGATAAAAGATCAAATTGTCAGGGATTAAAAATTCAATCAGTCAGTTTAAATTCCTAGAGTTTGTAAAAAATATAGCCGATAAATCCTTTTGCAAAATTAATAGATTTGTGTCACAAGCCTGGCAAAATAGTTTTAGATCATTTATTCCTCCCAGCAATAAAATTTGGCTCTTTTGCAATACAATGCTGAAATTTCCTATGACAGATGCCTTGCTCCATGATTTAGAGACTGGAAATGCTACAGAGAAAACACCTGGATTGCCAAGGAGGATAGAGTCAGACATAATTAGACTGAGGAAACAGTTTTGGATTTTGTGATTTTTTTTATTTTTTTAAGATCTAAGAACTAGTGCATGCTAGTTTCAGAAGTATTCTGAAAAAAGAAACCTTAAGGACTGTCTGAAGTAGAGAACAGGCAGAACAAGATGCCTTGTAAAAAGCAACTTTGGAGAAAGAAACTAAGATTATTAATAACCAGTGTTCACTTTGAAAAGAACTCAGGAACAACACAAGCATGAAAACTGGTAGGCAGAATCTTTACTTTGGGTGGAATATAATCAAAAGAAGAATCTGGGGACTCCGATGGCATTTGCTGAACGTGATGGATCCTCTGACCACTGGCGACTTGGAGGAGCAGCAGTTTCTGTTAAGAGAGGGACAAAAGTTAGCTTTGCAGAATACATTAACCCAGCTGCCAAGAAGCTCTTATGACTGTCCAGATCTTACCTGTTTAAGAGTATCATTTTCCTGGAGAAGTTCTTGGTTCTTCTCACAGATCTCTCTCATTTTCTCCAACTCTTCCTCCTGTTCGCAAGGCAAAATTAAATCTGTAAGCTTATGTGGGGGTAGCACAAGTAGTTGTTTGGGACAGATTTTTCTATTTAGATCTTTCTTGCAACACCAGAGGGGTTCCTTTGTATTCCCTGACAGGAGATCAGAAAAATCTTTAGTGCTCCTACCTTGGTTTAGGCATAACCTTGCTGATATGAGAATGTGATTCTTTCAGAGCGACCATTTAAGACCTAAGCTTTCCTCTGTTTCTAAGGCTTATCTCCAAGTTAGGTGCACCTAGGGCTGATTTTGCATTAATACATCACTGAACATACCTTCCCACAAGAGTTTGCTACATCACTTCATTCTCTTAGCAATAAGACAAGGTGCTTGTTTATACGATCAAGCTTTTTCCCACTGCTGACAGCATAGTGGAGCTGTGCTTGGTAAGTGATGAGTAATAGCATGTTGAATATCCTAACTAAAGCTGTTCTGAGCATGGAAGAAGTTCACATGAGCTGCTCAGACTGTGGTAAGCTTCATGGCTGCATTTACATTTCATGGAAGATACACAAGAGAAAAAATCCAGTCTTATTCAAATCTGTATAGCAACTATCCCCTGCAACCACCTGAACTGAGCTATCTTAGCTACAAATGGAAATGCTCTCAGTCTTTCTGCACCTTCCTCACTGCAAAGCCACTATCCCAAGTAGCAAGTAGCCCTAATGAACACCCCCCACCCCCCCACCCCCCAGGCCACACCCAGACAGTACCTGGAACTTGAGTCGCTCTTGCAGCTGTTTCTCTTGCTCACTTAGTGAATTTTCCAAATTTTTCTCTGCTGCTTCTTTTTGCTGAAATTGGCTAAGCAGGTACAGAACCTAAAAAGCAAGTTAATATAGCAGAGGTAAACAGGTGTGAATTCCCAAAGAAACATCTGGCAGCCCAGGCACGAAAGGCCTTGGCAATTTCAGAAAGATTCTTTCTGCCACTTCCAGCATGATTTTGTCCTGATCTACTTTAAAAGTTGTCCTCAGGTGCAACTTCCTCATTTAAAGCATTGTGAAAAGTTATTGAATAAAGCAACTTGCATAAGACAGAAGATGAATAGGGAGATTTCTTGGGCTTTTGTTAACTATCCTGCAAGAGTCTAACAAAACTTGATCAGATGTATAGTTTCTGCACATGTCCTTTTTGCCTTTATCTCTGAGCAGATCTGGGAATCTGAGTCCCAAGACACAGAGGCTCTTAAGATTTCTAATCACTTATGTTTTACCTTTTCCTGGTGTTGTTGTTCCTGCACCAAAAGATGATTTTGGAACTCGGCCTCCATCTCTGTTATATGGTTTCGCTCTTCAGCCAACATCTTTTGCACATCTGAACAGCTGGCTTTGCTCTGCTGAAGGCTGCTCTCCAACTTGCTTTCCTGCACTTTTGCAGAGACCAGCTGAAAGACAAAAGTAAGATTGATTTCTTAGGTCAATGAGTTCCATGTTTCGTGATGTCTGTTGGGAGACATGCTGCAGTCTGAAGGCAAAGCATTTCTGTTTAACTGGATATCAGCAACAAGGAGGCTAGATGAGAGATTCAGAGCTAGCCACCTGACAGCCAGTATGGAAGTGTAAAACAGATGGCAGGAACTTATTAACAGTTCTAGATGAATCTCCTTTCCTGCAGCACCTAAAAAAAATTGGGGGAGACCCTAAAAATGTTCTCCCATATTAGCTCCTTCATTCTTTTCCTTTAATTTCCAAGCACCATGGACTGATACACAATTCTGTCAGTTGCTCTTTCCTTGATTCCACGAGCCCAGTTCCTCCTCTCTCCTACCCACAGTCTTGTTCAAGCTTCTCCCATCTCAACATCCATTACACTGCTTTCACTCTGACCTCAGAGTAGTCCCCTTGTTTCCCTGCAGATTGTCTCCTTGTTCAGGAAGTATTTAAGTACATTTTTCTCTTCTCTTCCACTTATGAAATTTGTCTCCTCTCTTTTACTATTCCCATGCAAGCCTTCTGTAAGACTTTATCAGCTTTAGCTGATATTTCCAGACCCATGTCTATTCCGTTTCCCTCTTTCCCATTTTTTGGATTTCACTCCACAAAGTGATCTACAGTATAGGAGAATATTGCAAGGGAAATAAACCTCATCCACTTGAATTCTTCTCTGCTGTCAGGCTGTTAGTCACTTCCTTTCATTCCTGGCTAAACAGACTCAGAGCTTTTTTTTTATAGTCATAAACCAGGAAAATTCAGAATTTACCTCTCCAAGGAGATACTTCAAAGCACATTTAGCCTCTAGAATTGTTGCAATATTGTCCCAACGCTGTTTTGCACGATCTCCATTGTCTGCATCTAAGAGTTTCTGCTGTAGATCTGCTATCTGGGCACTCCTTTGGAAGAATGCATACATTTGAGATTACAAACACAGGAGAAAATTTGGGCTAGTCTCTAGGCTAAAATTGTTACCAGAATATTAGACAAAATAGTTCAAGTTAAAGTTTCGACTGCTTAGTACAGCACCTGGAGTCTACAGTGCTATACCAGGGAGTTTCTCCTCCCCTCCACACTTCCAATTCAAAGTCCAGTACTTCCCTCATACAGAGACACTCACAAACAAACAAAAAAATATCTTAGTGACTGAATAGTATCCTCATATCCCCATATTTTGGAAAAATTCAAACCAGGAAAACCACATGGTCTTATGATTTTTAGTGTCAGTTTAGTGTTAGTTTATTGTACTTTCTGTTTCACAGAAAGTTGTAGATAGAGATGAGGGGACAAAAAAATATGGAAGCAAGGCTGTGCAAATCAGCTTTGTCATACTGTCTTACCTGAGCCCCATCTCAGTTTCCAGGCTTTCTATCTGCTTCGACATGGAAAGGTCCATCCCTGATGCCTGAAAATCTGCGAGGGAGTAGGTGCGTCTCTAAAGAATTAGAGCAATGGACAGAAGTGAGCAACAGGTGAAGAAATGCACACAAGACTGGGTTTTCGTTTACAGACGTTTTAGCAAAGAGGAGTCATACTATTACAAAAGCTTTTAAGAATCTCTCTATAGCTTAAATTCCATTGCTCCTTCCCAAAAGTGTAAAGTCTTTGGTAAGGGGTGACACCCACTCACATCCAGTGGATGCACTGCATTAAATAACGAGTTACTTCAGCAACTCTGTTCCCTGACATGCCAGAGGACAGTAATAACATTAACCCTTTCTTCCAGAAAGGGAACCATTTCCATCCCTGCTTTCTAAGGGAAAAGGTCAGATAGAAGTGAATAAGAGTAAGTGGCAGTACTTGCTGAACAGCCAGAGGTGTGGGACAAGGAAAATGGCATTTCCCTCTCTTACCCGGAGCTTTAGAGGTGGGTTTTCCCCTGCCTCTTTCTTCTCTTTAAGCTGAAGGAGCTCCTGTGCCAAGATCTTTCTGTCCTCCAGAAGGTCTGCAAGGTGCCGTCGAGCCTCTTCCGTACTAACAAGAACCTCTACTTCATTTGCAAGCCAGCTCTAGAGGAAAAAAACCACCAAAATCCAAAACAGTGTAGTGGTTCACTGTAGTCTCAACTTCAGGACTGAATCCTTCTGAAATGCCTTCAGAGGTAAACTGAATAATCACATTGCCTCCCTTAACATGTAACTCCATGTTCCTCCCCTCTGCTCTCCTGCCATCACCACCAGCTAACTTCAAGTTAAGTTTGCCCATTGTTTGCTGGAATGCACAACACACTGGCACCCACTTTCACTCGTGCAGCAAGTCCTTCCATTCCCCGGTTTTGAGACTCCTTCCGTTTATCTGCAGCCTCCTGTTGTTTCTGCAGAGCAATCTTTAGGCGCTTGTTAGCAGCTGCTGCCTGTAAAATATTTTACATGAGAGCTGAACAGTAGTTACTTCACTTAATCTGCAACAGTAGAAAACACGAGGTATTCCCAATGCAAGCCAGATATTGAGACAGTGAGAAGAGAGTACCAGGTTTGTAAAACCAGAACAACTTTCAAATTAAGCAAAGACTAGAGTCCTTGACTTTATTTCCTTTGCTGAGATTCCCAGTTTGAAGATAATCTGCTTCTAGGCCTAAAGGTAGAAGACGAAATCCAAAACGATGGTTGCAAGATGCATTTCTTCATCCTGAAAGAATTTTGAACTGCAATCCATCTTATCTACCACCCAAGCTCATTTACACTTTCTAGCTTGAGTACCTGTGATAGATTTGCCACAGCAGCCTGTTGCTCACGAGGGTGATTTACCCTTCAAGGAGCAGATTTAAGCAGAATCCCTCAAAGGCTACAAGACAGAAGCACAGTATTTTTCTACACAGAGGAAAGCACTTATTTCCAGGCCTCCAAACTGCTTTTTAAGAAGTTTCTGCAACCTTCAGCCACACTTTGCAGACCTTTAGGAACTGGTCCAAAATTTCTAGCAGATATGGGCTCCTTACCTCTTCTGTTTTGCGCCGAAGTACATTGGCCTGCTTCTGGAAATCCCGTTCTAACTTCAGTAGCTCATACTGTCTCTTGCGATCCTGCAGGGAAATAGCATTAAGACAGATGAAAAAAATCACGTGTCACATTAATACCTACAGCCAGTTTCACACCTCTTGGAACAGAATTATTACATTTGCTGTTCTGCAATGCAAGTGCTTCACGAGGATAATTTCACTGATCATTACAAGCTTAAGCCATGTAGTGCCTCTGAGAACAAATGGCTGTTAGGCTTAAAGTTGCAAGAAAGGGCTCCATACTTTCCATTAAAGAAGTTTAGGAGCCTGAAGGTTGTGAAAGATTGCAAACCAGAAGTTTAAGACTTCACATCCCAAAGCACTGGGGAGCATACTTCTTCCAGTAACAATTCCTGTGAGACCAGAACTCAAGAGGTACAGATGCTTGCTGTCCATTAAACTTTAATACTGCAAGCCAGCTGGGTTTCATTAACAATTCTCACTGTTTACCTGCAGATTCAATATTCCTTTGAAAGTGTAAATACTTCCCGCTCTATGGCCAAATCCTACAACTTTAAATACTTAAAAATATTAAATATATTTGCCTTCTGCTTTAGAGCTGAATCATGACAAATGTGTTGATAGTTTTAAGACTGCCAGACACAAACAAGCCAGTCAATTTATGACAACTGGTGAAAGGTGGTAACCAGATGAACTAATGTTATCTTCAAAGCATTCCCCAGATGTTTTTCAGATGCTTGCAAGTTAAACAAAGCCTTGCAGCAAACACTTTAATGATTTTTTTCACTCTTTGGAGGGAGGTACAGCTTAGGGGCTTACTGTTTGCTTACCCGTTCTTTCAGCTGGATCACTTCTTTGTCCTTCTCTTGTTTCCATTGCCTGAATTTCTCAGCATCATCTTTCATTTGGCGCATCAGCTGTACCCTTTGTTTTTTCATTTCCTGAAAAACAGAAATAGCTGGAAGAATTGTCCAGTACTTCCATTCTGGGTAGTTTCAGCCTACATTACCTTATTGTGTCTGTCAGGGGTGGGGAGTGGCAGATGGGAATTATTACAGTGTGCTGCCCACTCAGCACACACCCAAGGAAACTCTAAAAGTACTGAAACCCAGGAAATAATTTTTTAAGGCATAAAGGGAAGATAAAAACACATGCATAGTATACACATGGAAATCAAAATCAAGTGATTTGACTGAGACAATATATTATCATAATAGCTAGAAGATACTTTAAACCTCTTTTATCCCTACAAATCTCAGTAGTCACCTGCCTATTGTATTACACCAGCAACTGGGGTCATGTAGCCAAAAGAATCTTGTCAAAACCTGGTGTTCTCAGTCTAACAAAACAGAAAGTGAGTGTCTTCTGTCTAGAAGCCACTTTGTCTACACTAGAGCAAACCCGAGAGCTACGTGCTAGGGTTAGTTACCCTGATCTCCTGGTTCAGTTTGGAGACAGTGTGTTCTGTAGATTCTTTCAGCTTTAAGAGCTTTGATTGCTCATTCAGCTTTTTCTTCAGCTCAATAATTTGCCCTTCCAACTCCTGAAGTCTTTTCCGACGCCGTTCACTCAGTCTGTAAAGAAGTCACACTTCAAAAACAGCCCCCCCAATAACTGTTATTCTCAAACAAGTACTGTCCAACTTTAGAGACACCTTATGAAAAATGAAACGATTGCATATTATCATCTTTCCCACTGACAAAAGCCCACTACCAAGCTTCTCTGCAATTGGTGCAACTCGCATGGTATGTTAAAGGGATGTATTTGCATCAAAATAAGAGCTTTTACAAATAGTAGGAGTGCAAAACAATGAATTTTCAGAGGTGCATTGACACAGTTTTCAGTGCTATAAGCCACACTGCGTGCAGTCACTCTTACTTGGCTTGGTTGACATCCTTCTTCGCATTATGCAGAGCAAGGACCAACTCCTCTTTTTCTTTTTGCAAATTGCTGACCTCCAATTCCAGATGGTTGATATTAGTCTAGAAAGGACAAGAGTAGTCAGCCTCCAAATAAAAACCTTGAAACTCCATGCTGAGACAAAGCTTTAAGACAGGAGGCCTTGAGAAGCCATGTTCCTTTCCACAGGCTGTAAACCACCTTGTCTAATGGCAGTATGAGTGTCAAAAGGGCTAGTCCTCCACACACTGAAACCTTAGTCTGTCCACAGAGTCACTGTAACAAACAATTTCAGAGATGGGAGATGCCAGCACAGCTAGTGAACAGGGGAAGCCAGATCAGCTGGCTATACTATGAGAGTTAACAATGAAGTACCTGCATTTTGGCTCGGTGTAGCCAAGCAAACCTCTGCATAAAAAAAGCAGAGAAGCCCATTCCACAATAAACAGCTAGTGGCCAAGAGCTTATTTCAGGAAAAACACCTTCTGGTGGTAGAGCTATTGTAGACAGCTGGGCATGGTCATCCCCCCCACCTTCTCTGCTGATAGTTAACTCTCCCCCTATGCCCAAGGGGGCATTGGCCCATCTTAAGGAAATAGGCCCAATAAGAATATGCTTATGAGAGGACAGATCTTCTCCTCCCTTCCCTCCTCAGCATGCAGTGACTACATTCATTGGAAGAAATAAACTGAATATAGCCCTACAAGTACTATTTCAGAAGAATTTACCTGGTATTGGGACTGAATGGGCTCCAGCTGATTATCATTCTGTGCCATTTTTTTGGCAAGTGCCTCTTTCAGAGCCAGGGCTTTGTTCAATTCAAGCAGCTCTTTGGACATCTGTGCTTGACGGAGGGCATGTTGAGTGGTGAACTCATCTGATAATCTCTTGGTGTCCTGGCCCACTTCTGCTTCCTGGAGGAGACACAGCAATAAGCTGGAGAGGCCAGTCAAAAGCTCTTTAACTACATGATCAGTTTTTGCAGAACACTTGAAATTCAGTTTTAAAAATAAGATATTCAGAAATGAGAATAGGTTATTGATTTTTCAACACATTGAGCAAATATGGGCATAGAAGGGGCACAAAAGTGCCACATTTACCGAACATTTGGATTAGAAAATGAGCATAAAAACAGACAAGAGTGATGAGGGGATAAAAATGTGCCCCTGTTAAGGTCTGCATTGCTGGACTCTCCTCACTTACAGCTGTAGCATCCTGTTCAGAGTTTGCCATCTCTGCAGCAGCTTCCATTGTAGCAGCACTTTCACTCTTTATAGGACAAAGAGAAGAAAATTTTGGTAAAAAGTGAAAGATCAAGTAAAACGAAGCCAACAACAGTCTGTTGGCCTATAATGACAAAGCATAACGTTATTCTTCTGTCTAAAAAGCTGTCTCTGTAAAGAGGATGCCATTGTCTTTCTCCTTTAGTACAGTAAGCATCCTTCTCCTTAGACTAGCTGGATAAGTCAGTCTTTCTAGTCTTCCCTGAGCTCCAGCATTGGCAGCCAGCTCTTCACAAAAGTAAGGTGTCTGGGAACAGGAAGAATGTCTAGCAAGCAAGAACAGAAGCGCCTCAATTAGAAGCTGCCAGATCTTTGTCTATTTAACAGTTTCAGTCTCTAATTTGGGTTTCTCATTAGAACTACCAAGTTTGTAACTCTCCTTTCAACTTTTGGATTGTAAATACATGCTAATCTCCCACTAGCAGATTCTTTTACGGAGACTCTTCCTTTTCCCCCACCACATGCAGCCACAAGTGGGCTTTCTGCAGCATTAAAAGCACAACAGGACTGCTTGTTTTGAACTGGATATCAAGAGTCATTTAATACTTCTAATTCCTGGGCACCTGAAGCAAGATTTCTGCAGAAATCCACTGTAGAATCCACTGCTCAGCAGATCAGAGAAGAACCCTAGGTTTCATTAGTAAACTCGCGTGGGCACACTCTCTTCTCTCCCTGGAGTCAGTCTTACCTGCAACTGAACCAACATTTGCTGCAGGTTGCAAATGACCTCTACATTCTCTTTTAGCTCCTCGTCTTCCAGAGTCTCTACCAGCTTCTGCAGATCAAGCTTGCATCTGCAACACAGAAATGGGAATAAAGTTCATGAGTATTACATGGTATGTTTGTGTCACACATGTCAGCGAGGAACAACTTTCCCCACTGAACACACAAACAAGTTCTGGGTGAACAAACACAAATTGACTGTAACAAGTTTATCCCAACAAAAACATTTAATGCTGAAAGACATTTCCTCAGCATGAGAAGGGTGTGGAAACAGACTTACAGAGCATGTTGCTGAAGTTGCTCTAGTTTGGCATTCATCTTCTCATTTTGTTGTTCTGTCTACGAGAAGTCAGAATTATACAGAATTGTAAGAAAAGCAAAATAAGAAGCCAGAAAACAGCTAATCTATTTGTAGCAAAAGATATGTTGTCAGTCTGTGGCAAATCAATGTATTGAGACACCTTGCATGATCATTGCCACTAGTTTGTTTAGACTTAACACACTTTTTCACAGAAATATACACCCCAGTGAATCAAAACAAACCAGAGTGGGGTGGGGAAGAGGAAAGAGACAGCACATATGCAAGTGCTGGTATTTAAAACATTAAAGCAATAGAAAAATGGCAAGATTTAGGTCTACTTTTCCCCACTGAAGTCACCAGATCTATAGGCTCTGACAGGCTCTGGAAGACTTTTGGTTCTGACTGATAGCTAGAGATTTGAAATAAATGTGAAAGGAACGTTAGAGGTATTCCTAACATGCCATTAGTACAGGAGCTGCTATTGATTAGCTTTCAGTTAAAACAGGGAAGTCATGAAACTTAAAGCTCTTCCTGGGTAGCTGAACCTTACCAGAATGATCCTCTCCAACATCTGTGCTGTCTGACCAGCAGCCTCACTCAGCCCTCGGCTCAGCTTTTGATTCTCCTCCATTAGTGACTGGTTCTTCTCCATCAGAGACTGAAGATTCTCTGAAGGTGCCATGCTACTGAAACATTAAAGATCAGTTTTCTTATGAACATAACTTCACTAGAGGTTTGTAATAGCACTGAAATTACCTCCAAGTTTCCTAAATAACTTACAATAAATTAGGTTGTAGCAGATGAATAGAAATAACTGCAGGAAGTCTATTCTGATTTTAAAAATTTAAGTAATACAGCATACTAAAAGTAGACATTTGCAAGAGAAGAAAACAATTTGAAACAGTAATACTGTTTAACCAATGCTAAGTCTGTAAACTGCATGTACTTGGGTTTTGAAACATCCTCAGAAGACAACACCTACGCATTCCAACTCTTCCCTGCATTTTGTGTTTTTAATAACATGGGAGATAGAGGTGCCCTACATTTAGAGGTAGAGAGGTGAGGAAGAAGAGAGGGATGGGTGGGCCTAAGAAACAGATACTCAGGATACATTGCCTAGTTCCTCTCATATTTTCTGCAACTAATTTTTTCCAATCTTAAGGGGTTTTCTATAAAACTAAATGACCCATACATGCACAGAATTTCAGTAACCATGACACAAAGAACAAAAGGAGAAAAAAAGTACAGATCCTATTAGAAAGCAACCAGTTTGCTCTACCCACACTCTATAGTACTGCCTGGAGCAAAGGAGATCTAGAGCCTTTGCTGATTTGTGATGGCTATCAGATACATTGAGCATTAATCTACAAATCTTACTTGATAGACACTGGGAGGGTCCCTCCATGGGCCTGCAGCAGTAACACCTGGAGCTGTTGAACCTAGAAATACAAACAATTGCTACTTGTAAATCTCATCCATATAGTAACTATATGGTTGAAGGAACACTACTAAGATTCTTAGTCTTAAGAGTCACCTGCTCCACAATTGTCCTTTTACCATTGCTTGTGGAAAAGAATCACACTGCTACAGTATTTCAAGTAACTTACTCCTAAAAAGCAGCTACCTTCTCTTTGTAAGGAATGCTCAGGTCAGAGCATGTTAATTTACCCATAGACAGTTGACATACTGCTCTGTGAAGGGTGCCAGAGACCTTGCTGATCCAAAGGGCAGGTCTCCCACTTTGCTGAACCAATGCTCTGTTGCTACGTTTCACATGAGGCAGAGAGTCAGATCACTTGCCTTTCTAAGCTACTTGAATGTGATTTGAATTTTCAGTACGTTAATAAACACTCGCTAGGCTCTGGTGAACACTCCTATGCAGTAAGCAAAACCACTTACTTGCTCCATTGTGGAACTGAGTTTTCCTTTGGAGAAGCATCATGAAAGACTATCACAGGCATACTGTCAAGTAAGCACAGCAAGCCTGGTTACCTCATCAGCAGACAAGCCTTTGGGACTTCTAGCTTTGGGTTTAACCAGTTCTAGTTTATGCAACTTATTTCCCTCTGAAGCTGACCACTTCTACTTTTGCCTGTAGCCTAACGGGCAGGCAGTGATTTGTTCAGGGGAAGGGCAATGTAAATCACACCAACACCACCGTTTTTCTATGGCATTGAATAGATGCTGTAGAGTTAAAAAAATATTAATGGATTCCCTTTACAGCACCTACACAGCTATCTCAAGAGAGAAACATACTAAATATCTTTCACATATTTTGTGTAGCTAGGCATCCTACATCTTTGCTTGCTGTTTACTGAGCTTGGTACCAAAAGAATAGACTGACTCCCCTCACATGAAGAAAGCACCCAGTACCTGTTGCTTTAGATGATGCAACTCAGCTGTCTGGGGATCAAGGTTGACGATTGGTTTATTTTTTATTTTTCTTGCTCTGTCAGCATAACGCAAAGTATTTAGAGTTTCTTCTAGATTGGAATCTGCTGGGCTTACACAGGCAATCATGAGAGTGTGGCTGTTACCACCCAGAGAATCTGAGAAGGAAAACAAGGCATAATCAGTACTTTGAGAGCGCAAGAATGACTAAGATATCATCACTAAGATATCTAAGACCACATGAGTGCATGTCCAGACTACAGTTAGAAATATCCAGCTGCAGATACAGAAAGCAGATGACAACAATGCACAACTACAGCTATAAAATAGCTAGCTGTAGTTGTGCACCATTGTCATTACTTTCTGCTCTGCCCTAGTCAGTACTAAAGAGCTTTTTTTGAAAGCCAAAGTCCAAAAATTATGTCTCAGCTCTAAGCAGAGATGATTTCACATCAGAACCCCCAGTAAAATTGTTGTCATGTTGAGTAATATGTGTAATTACTGTGATTTCTGTATGCAATTCCTGGAACAATTCTTTCAGATTTTTCCCTTCCTTCTCCCTACTCAAGTCTTCCATGGATATCCAGACATCAGAATTCACACTATCTTCCAATTTATATAATTACTGGCTAAGAACATACTTGTTTGTATCAAGTTGCATGGCATTTTAGCCTTTGGTTTTACACGATCTCAGTAAATTGCTATGCCCATATTAAAGGCTAATTTAGATAAAATATATTAGAAGACAAATAAGTATAATGAAGACTAGATATTCAGTCTAAAACAAAATAAAAACATGACTTGCACAGTGCAGGCACAATCTTGAGCTTCATTCTCATTGTGATATCCTCCAGTAAGTAGCTACACTCAGGGTATAATAATATATCTTTTTCCAGGTTTAACTTGTTATCTTCCTTCTCCCTCCCCTAAAAAAATGCACTGATTTGTCTAGTTTCCTTCCATCACATAGGAACTGCAAAGGAGCAGGACTCAATGGAGTCCAGTCAGTGCATTTGTAACCCAAAAATAAAGAGTACAGATAAGGTCTAGCTTCAGTGAGAAGAGGAACTAAACCAATAAAAGTAATCCCTTTGTCATCAGCAGCTCCCACTTTGAACTGTAGTAGTATGGCTGTTAGGGCTTTTTCCTACTTAATACTTCAAGCAGGTTTAGGCTTTATCATCACCTGTCCCTTACCTTGCAGCAGTCTCGTTAACTTTGAGTCTCTGTACGGGACAAAACCACTCTTTTTATTTTCATCACCAAGAGCACTAATCACATTCCCCAGGCAGAGGAGACCTCTGTTTATGTTGATACCTGCGTATAAACATACGACAGTGAGTAGAGCTACCTCAACACCTAGCAACTGGTCATGCCCTGTCCTCTTTAAAAACTCTGAAGTTAAAAAAGCACATTATAAAGGTCAAAGAACTGCTTTGCTTTCCTGGACAAGGACTCAATTTATTAACTCAAAACTGCTAAGAAACCCAAGCCACAGCAGTCCTTTTCCTACAGACCTTCTTTTAGTCGGTCTCCCTCAGCCTTGGTCTTCTTTTGTCTCTCAGAGCCAGCAAGATCAACCAGGTGTAGTTTGGAGTGAAAACTGCTGTTCCTATGGCAGAAATAGACTAATTTTACTTGCTAAAGTAAACATGCAGTTAGAAAAGGAGCAGTCCAGTGGTTACTACAGTGGAGCTACTAGGCTGAAAAAGTATACTTGATATCAGAGACAGCCCAATGAAGTAACTCAGCCTCAAGAGTAGCTCAGCTGAGTTCACCCAAGGCCAAAAGAGAATGACAAGACTATGAAGTTTTGAATAAAATTTTTGAAATTCTGTAATTTGAGAAATTATGAAGTTTTGCAGCTAGGAGTGGCTGCATGATCACACTTACTTGTCATTTTTCTTTTTCTGATCAATGCAAATAGTGAAGATGGCATGGGACCGTGAGGACTGCGAGTTCATTGCTGTGGAGGCCACTGTTCTGGAATTGTTCCCTTGCTCTAGGCAGGATACAGTATCTTGGGCACAGGTGACATTTCTTTCTGTTAACCCTACAATCTGTATCCAGGAAAAAAAGCATTATTTATCTTCTCTTTCCTCTTCACCTCAACTTACGTCAGAAAAATTATCCTTTTTCTTAGACTACAGCAAAGTGAAGTTTCTGTGTAAATATGCATTTATAAGAATCAGTTTCACTTCAACTCCCCAGCAAAAATTTGTTCTTAACTCCATATCAGTAACTAACTTGCATCACCTCTCCGTCATCCTATTCCTACGTGCACACACTGAGATCCTCTGTCCCTGCTTGAGCTAATGGGATGGAGCTTGAGTTATGGGATGGAGGCAGGGCTTCTCAGTACCCTATAGAGAAACCTGTAGCTGCCCTCAGATATCCCCAACCAAGCTGGGAGCGGAGAGTTGTGCCAGTCACAGGCAGAGACAGGGGAAACCAGCTGAAGATGGTGTGGTATTCCAAGTGGAGGGGAGTCAAGTATTAGGGACATAAAGGACAGAGGAAACTGAGAGGTAGGGGCTGGTCATGCCCCTTGGCAAGCTTGTGTTTTCCCTGCAGGGTCTGTCTCCCTGGATCACAGTGCCACTGCTGACACATGGATGGGTCACACCCCAGTACTTCAGAGATGACAGTGAGCAGCACAAGACTCCACATAATAAAAATACTAATGGATCAAAGGTGCAAGCATCATGCTCACCTAACCTGTGCACATGACAACCAACAACCTACCTACCACTGCAAAATGAAACTGTGTGAATGAAGCACAACTGATGGACAGAAGCTTAGCTACAAAACAAGTACACAAAGCAAGCAGTAACACAGGGTTTTTCTGCACTATACTAAACGTACACACAAAACTGCTGAGAAAATAACTTGGGCACTTAAATAGTTTTTCCTCAGGATTCCTTTGTCACATGCTACATCTGCCAAACTGACGAGTACAATTGCGATAGAGTTTGAAGTTTGGTGAAGAGACCCGAAGTACAACATTTACAGATATTCACCTAAATCAGCCGTCAAAAAAAGTCAGAATAGGACTTGCAAGTGGCTTTGTCATGAATGTCTAACCCTATTGGTGTTATCCTGAGTAAACTCAAGAATCATCAACAGCTGAATTCTGAGAGGAATGAGTAGTTGTGATGGTTTCATATGCACTAATATAAAACAGTGCTCAAGGAGTCTGAGAGTCGTTTCACCAAAACATTCGTCCCTATCCGTGTCACCCCCTTATGTACCCATATTCAACACGGCAACAGACCTTTATGCCTTCTTTCGGATCTTCCCGTATACTGATCTGAGAAGAGCGATCTCTTGATGGGCACAGCAGGTCTAGAATATCCTCATTGTAGATCTGAAAGCATCAGGACAGCAGTTCAGAGTTAGCAGCCTTGCAAGAGACAGACACATAGCTATGGTGAAATCACAGCTAACTTCGCATAACACTCTTATTTTACCTTTAAAGATACCTAGAAGTCAGAATCCAGTTCCTGACAAGACCTTATGTAGTCTTGGGTTTTGATTTAATAAATACCTATTACTCGAAGCAGTCAGCCTCATTAAAACTCACTTAATCAGCAATTCATAACTTTATAATAGTTTGAAAATCAAACCAACTTTTACCTCTAGATAAGAAACTTTGAGGTCGAATTCCCAATCGTGCCTTTGCTCCTTCTCCTGAAATAGCAGTTTGATTACCCGAGGGATGACCCCCACATTAGGTTCATGCTCTTGATTGGCAGTGTAGGTACCTCCCATAGAGTACGTTTTTCCAGATCCAGTCTGTCCATAGGCTAAGACAGTGGCATTATACCCTGGGGGAACACAAAGGGTGCTCAGATCAGACAGTCACATGGGAATCAGAGGAAACTCTGACTAACAAAGCTGCATTCCAGTAAAAACATCCTTCCAAAAAACCACTGCCCTTGCTGGCAGTTTACACAACCTTCGTGCACAGGTCAGTTAGCAATATCAAGGAAAAAAACAGTCAATGAAAAGCTCCCCAAAGCACAGATAAAATTATTATTCCACTTCTTTTTTAAGTCTGCTTTGCTGCTTTAAGAGAGTTAGTCATAGAAACACAGTGGAAGTTCTCTGTCATCCCAGCTCCACTGTAGCATCAATAACAGCTTCTAGTATAGGATGGTTATCAATTCATCCTGTTACTCGTGGTAAAATTCTCTTGCCTTACATAGCTTCAGGAACCAAAATGACACAGTGAACACACATTTTTAATAGCCCTGTGGAGCATAGTAGGTTGCAAATAGACACGATCCGGCACTTCTCACTACAGGCTGGAGTTTGTGTCTAGATAACACAGGATTTTATTTTCTGGGAAGATCAAAGAAGAAATGAGTTAAAACATAGAATTAAACAGCACAACACCTTCTTCCACACAGCTGAGCCCACCAAAATCCTCAGTATTTGAAAACAGGTTGACCTCAGGTACCACAAACCTTTGAAGATGCCTCGGATGAGAGGGGCAACAGCTGTGTTGAAGACTTCCTCTTGCTCAACAGACGGGTTGAACACGTAGTCGTATGTGAATGACTTATCGTTACCTACGACCACCTGCGGAGTTGAGAACGGACAGCGCTGACTGAACGGGCAGCAAACCCCCGGGGGGGTGGTGGCGGGGGTGTGGGAGGCAAGGCCCGGCACAGAGGGCTGGCTCCCTTACTTGCGGTTCCCCCGGCACGAAGGACAGGCAGATCTGGCACCCTTCGCTGGTCTCCTTCGGCACCAAGGGGCGGCAGCGCAGCGCCACGCGCACGGGGATCACCTTATCATCTTCCCGCACCATTTTCAGCCACCGTGGCCGCCCTGCGGAGTGAGCGGAGCCGGGTGAGGCCTCACAGGAGCAGCGCCCGCGGTTGCCGGTGGGTACCAACCACCCTGGCGGGGCCCAGCGCTGCGGCCTGCAACCCCCGCCTTGGGACCCGCGGCCTAGGCCCGTAAGGCGCCCACACCCCGCTCCCGGCCCAGCCCCAGCGGCCGGCCAGGCCCCACTGGGCGAAGGGGAGGCGCGGCGGCCAGCAGCCCAGCAGCGGCCCTGCCTGAGGGGAGCGGGGGTGCGGCGCTGCCCCAACCCACCTGGAGTCGCGGCTGCCCGGTTCCAATGGCGGCGCCGCAACCGCCAACATTCAAACCGGGGCCGCGCGCCGCAACGACCAATTACGGGGCTGTGCGTCAGGCGCGCGCGGCGGGGCGGGACGAGACGAGGGGCGGGGTCGGGCGAGGGGCGGGGCCAGGCGAGGGGCGGGGCCAGGCGAGGGCCCGGGCAGAATGAGGGGCGGGGCCGGACAGAATGAGGGGCGGGGCCAGGCGAGGGGCGGGGCCGGGCGAGGGGCGGGGCCGGGCGAGGGGCGGGGCCAGTCGAGGGGCGGGGCAGTCCCGGCAGGCGGCGCGGCAGCATGGAGGGGCGGTTACCCTACGACGACTTCCCGGTGGTCTTCCTGCCGCCCTACGAGAGCCCGCCCGCCTGGGTGCCGCCGCATGAGGTGAGGGAACGGGGCTGGGGACGGGGGCGGCCCGGGCTGGGGGGCAGGCGGGCGTTGGGGGCCGCGGCCCGGCCCGCTCTGCGGGTCCCGCCGCCTGAGGGCTGCCGGCGCGTTGCTTTGCAGAGGGTGTACCACCCCGACTACAACAACGAGCTCACCCAGTTCCTGCCCCGCACCATCGTCCTGAAGAAGCCGCCCGGCGCGCAGGTGAGACCCCGCTTAACCCCTCCGCGCTGCCCAGCTCCGCTCCGGCGTGGCCGGTGCCGCCCCGCGGCTCCGTGCGGAGGTGCAGCTCCTGCCTGGTGGTTCCCTCAGTGTGATTCCCGCCCGGCATTCCCAACGCCTTTCCTGGCAAAAAACAGTTGATAATCCCGACAAAACTGCGGGATTATGACAATCCCCAGTTAGCAGCATCTTCCCAGCAGGATAACTGGCAGCCGGGGGAGGCCGGGCAGGTTGCCGGTACTCTCCTCACCCAGGGGCTGGGTAGGACGGATGGGGAGAGGGGGGACATTGCTGCTGCCCTGCTGGGAAGGGCCGTGCCCTAGGGAGAGCAAAAAGCTTCGTGCGTGAGGCAGCGCAGTGCGGTGTCTGGTGGTGTGGAGCTGACGGGACAAGGAGCACGGAGCCCCGCGGGTGTTCAGGGTGGGGGTGCCACAGCAGCTGACACAGGGGGGCTGGTGGGGCAGCACCACCACCTTTGCCTCATCCGGTGGGAGACATACCCAGTGGGAAGGGTCCCGGGCCACAGGGGGTGACTGCCTTTCACTGCTGGTTTCTCTCGCAGCTGGGATTCAACATCCGGGGAGGAAAAGCCTCGCAGCTGGGGATCTTCATCTCTAAGGTGTGTCTGTCCTTCCGCCCGTCCCTCCCTGTGTTCTGTCTGTTCCCTTGGGTGTTGCTGAGCCAGCTGGGTGTGCAGGGAGACTGTCATATGCCTTATATGCATCTCCGAACCCGTAGTTGTAATTTGCCCTGCGCAAAGCAGCAATCAGACTGTCCTGTGCCATTTCCTGATCTCTCCCCAGCCCACGGAGTGTTGCTGGTGTGCTGCAGTCCCCACTCCCCATCCTCCCGTCCTGTGTGAGCACACTGGAAGGGGCAGCGTGGCGAGGCTCTGAGGCTGGGCTTGGCTGTGTGGGAGGGAAGCTGTGGCACTGACTGCATGGCGAGTCACTGCTGCTGCCTGCTCTTCCCTTTGCAGGTGATCCCTGATTCGGATGCGCACAGAGCTGGGCTGCAGGAAGGGGACCAAGTGCTCTCAGTGAACGATGTGGATTTCCAGGACATTGAACACAGCAAGGTGAGCACTCCTGTGGCCCAGCTGCTGGATGGGGAGTCTGTACATACAGCATCTCCTTCTGGCCTCACAGCCTGCGAGGCACTTGATGGCACCACATAACCTCTTTCCTATCCTCCAGCCCAGTCTGGTCACTGAGCAACTCTTTCTGCTTTCAGGCTGTGGAGATCTTGAAGACAGCCCGTGAAATCACCATGCGTGTGCGTTACTTCCCCTACAGTAAGTGCCGCCCACTAGCTCCCAGTCCAGCCACCTAGCAGCATTTCTCCTTGGGAAACAGACTGCCACACATCCCTGAGAATTTCCTGAGTTTAGCAGTTATGAGTCTAGTCATAGACGGTGTTCAGGTAGCAGCCTGCAGATGAGACAGAACATTGGGCTTTGATTTGGGGATCAGGACAGCTATCAAGTCAACACAGTAAGGACTGGCTTCAGCTGTCCACATAGGAAAACTTGCAGAGTAGGTCTTAGCAACACAGTGCTAAAAGCTGGGATGACTGTTGGATGAAAGTGTTAACTTTAGAGCTGTAGAAGATGCTACTTATCCTTGAATAACACAGGAATTAGTTCTGTTACTAGTGGACCTGTTCTAATGGTGGACACTGCTTTTGGTTTCTATCTCTCCCTAAGAATGTTTACATTCTGAGTGAGGGAAAAGACTCTATTAACTCTTGGTTTCCATACCCATAAAGTTCATAGATATAAGGGGGGTGGGAAAATAGAAGTCAAACCAAACAAGAATTGTTCATAAAACGGAAACTGATCCTTAAGTGAAGAAAGAAGAAAAATATGGAGCAGGGGAAGAGAGGATTTTAAAAAACTTTTGTCCTAAATGCCCTGAAATGACTTTAAATGACTGGCTGGGGTGCGAATGTGCTATTTTAAAGCCATCTGCTTTCATTTCCAGATTACCAGAGACAGAAGGAAAGAACTGTTCACTAGTCAGCAGCTGTCTGCTGGGTCTCCAGTGTCCATCCTGCAAAAAACCTCTCCACTACTTTTCCTCAACAAGTGAGATGACATGTCAAGTTTCAGCTGTCACTGGAGGTACAACTGTCCTGTTGGCTGCACAAGCATCAGCTCTGCTTCCTGCGTGGAGGGACGCCAACAGTCTTATTTAGCTGGAAGATGGATGGGGCTTTAGTCTGTACTTCTTGAACTGGGTGTTGAAACAAGCTGATGGTGCTGATGTGGAAGCGGGTCCCAGAGGGCAGCTTCTCCAGCAGAGATCTGTGCTTCTGTTTCAGCAGAACTTTGCTGGTTCTAGATCCAGCCCTTGTTGCTAGATATAAGGCCAAGAGGGTCCGAGCGTGCTTGAGCAGAGCATGGCCTTTGTCCTCCAAGATATCACTTCTCTGGTGATGTGAAATTCTTTTCTCTTCCACTGTCCTACCTCTGCTCTACACTACAGGGTTTGCTTGGGACTCACAGAACAGGAGTAAAATCCACCTCTAGTTGCACTAGTCTGCCGAGGCACGTTTCTGCCTCTTTGCTGCTTAATGACCCCCACAATACAGGACTGAGATGCTCAGAGCATGTGTCTGCACTGCTATGGGCACCCAGCCAGGTTCCCTCAGGTGTGGTGCTTGCACAGTTAAGGGTTTTCACTCATTGAATGTGCTTCCTTCACTTCACACAGCCCTGTCCCTGTCACATGCTTCCATCAGAACTCCCCACCACTTTGAGGTAAACTTCTCCCCTTCTCAAAGAGAGGAGGAAGCCCACTGTGCCCTGCGCTGGGAGAGCACCGACAAAAACATGCTAGTTATCAGCAAAGCTGCATGCAAACACGTGGTGGTATCACATTGTACATGGCATCAGGACAGCCCTTGCTCTGGCCTTCTGCGTGGTGTTTTCTGCTTATCTGTAATAACTGAAATAATAAAGCAAGCACAGCAGCCAGACTTCATCTTATTCCCACTCAGGATGTCTCTGTGGAGGGTTGTTTGTTACCACCTGAGGCAGTGTTTCAGCACTGCCAGGAGTAAGCGCTGCAATGGAGGACTTTGTGGTGGCACTAATGCAACTTCCTCCAGCCAGCCAAGAGCAGCAGCCCCAACAACTTCAGCACTGCCAGTTACATGGCTCTTAGCTCAACCACTGAGCTGAAAGCTGAGCCAGGCTGAAGCAGAGTAACATACGCTAGAAAAGAGACTTTCAGAATAAAAAAACAGCTTTTCTACCAGTGAAATAAGCATCAAAGAAGCCCCACTGTAACACCCTGAGTAGGTAAGCTAAGAGCACTTCTACAGACAGGCCTCTGTGTCCCATGGGATATTGGCCTCTCCAGTCACACACCAGTTTCCCAACATTTACATGTTCCCTGGGGAAGGAGGATGCTCAGGTTGCAGCAAGGCAATTCCTGTTTCATGCTGCTCTGTCTTCCCCTCTCCCCCTGGTGTGCTCAGACGTGCCAGGGTGAAGGTTCAGTGGACAGTCCCTGGCCCCAAAGCCAACCCTGTGCTCTCCCTGGTGAAAACAGCGACTGAATGCACACATCAGGCTTTTGGCACACAACCCAACTGCCGAGGAGCCAAGAGACACCTGGAACTTTCTCCACAGGAGACTGCAAATACAACATTCAATCTTAATCCTGCTTCAGAGCAGTCCCCCACAGAAGCCCTAGGAAGACCTCCCCTGCCTAGGGCAGCTTCCTCCCTGCCATTACTCAAAGCTAATTAGTGGAGTGCCATTACGCTGGCTCCATGACTGGCTGTGGGCTAACAGGAAAGAGTGGATTCTTTCCCAAGACACATTCATGTCTCAGGTATCTTAATTGACAAAGCAGTAATAGAGTTTGTACTGGTCACTGGAGTCCATTTCATCCTCCAGAACTGGAGGGACAAATGGGTAGTTACCGATTCCTGCTGGGAAAACAACAGGTCCAGCAACATTGGATTTTTTTTTTTTTAGGGACTTGCAAAATAGAGGCCAAGAGTCAGGAGCACTGGAACAGCTTTAGTTTGTCAATGAGTAACTCCCTGGCCAGGAAAGGAGACCGGCAGAGGTATTGCAGGTAACTTCACCTTTAGGACCAACGCTTGCCACAGAGGGTCTGGAGCAGAGGAGTGCCACGTTACGTGGGTGCACTCGATTACGAGCAGGATTTCTGCAGACTGGGGCCAGAATTTGCATCACCCCATCCCAAGGCCCACAGAACCAGTTACCTTTTAGATCCACCTGAGCCAGGCAGGTCACACTGCAGCTGTTGGACCCAGCTGAATGCACCAGGAATCCCATCAGGAGAGAGACTGCCCTTAGCAGATCCTTGCACAGAGGCTTCTGTGCTGAAGATGCTGTCTTCCATCTTCCCTGTCCTCTCCCTCTCTCAGGTCTGGCATTGAAAATACAGGGCAAAGACTAGGCTAGAGGTACAGAGCTTCCTCAAGCTGAGGAACTTGTAAAGGAATTACACAACTACATGCCAGGGGCTCTGGGATCCTAGTTTGTCCCAAGCACAGGCAGGATCTTGCTGTCTAAGGTAGACTGCTGCACTGCTGCAAGGCTGGCACTAACTGAGTGCAGCTCAGCTTTAAGGGATCCAGTGCTGTATCCTGTTCCAGAGACCATCCCAGAGTCCTACAGCTGGTGACCAATGCTAGGACAGCCTTTTGCCCTTAACAGGACCTGCCAGTTCATGTGATCACTGTCACAGGGGAGCCTTCTAGCCCAGCACACTCTCTGACAGAGAAATTGATAGTGGTGTGATACCCATCCTTGACCTGCCAGGATCACAGTGTCACCACATCCCTGTTCTTTAAGGTCTTTGGTCAGCAGCCTGAAAAAGGAGTTAAGAAAGTTGTTCCACCTGCCTGAACAGTGCATGGGATCTGCTGGACACGCAGCCACTCTAGGGATCCTGCCTGGTCCAAGTGTCCTCCTCTAGTTCCCTCAGTGATCTCACGATCTCCTCCAAACAGCACCCACCCTACCCCTTCCAGCCCCACTGGTGCCAACTACCTCTTCTAGCAGAGGTCCCGAGTGGTGTCCTGTACCCCAAACATCTCTCTCCTGCTAGGCAGCCTGCACAGGGTGACCCCTCTGTTTAATACAAGCCAAGACTTCAGTGGAAGAGAGCCCATCCCATCCCCTGAAGACACCACCCTATGCAGGACAGCCTGGTTAAACCTAGGAGTAAAACAAGTGGAGGTAGCCCGAGGCCCCCCTCTGGCAGCAGGACAGCAAAGGTGTTGGTGAAATAACTTTATTTAGTGTGATACACGGCTGTGGTCAGACAGTCCATACTCATATTAATAGTCACACTTGGCTAACAGCTAGGAGACAGCAGGGCCAGACACACACTCAATATTATACACATCCATAGAGAAGACAGTGGGAAGTGAACTATTTTATTTGACTAGTTACCCCCCCTCCCCGTTACTTAGGGTCTCCCCCCTCCCTCCCCCCAGGTCCGTGACTCAGAACAACACGACAGCAGAGCAGCACACACCTGCCTGTGAGAAGGGGACAGCAAAACCTGTTCTACGGCAGACACGGACACACCGACAAACATCAGCAATTCCCACACAACAGAGGTATGTACAGAGGAGGGGGGCTGAGCTTCCCACCGGTGCTGGGACTTGGCTCCCGCCAGCTGGGACTGTGGGTGAGGGGGGAAACACTCCAGAGTGACATGGGAAAGAACATCCCAGCTTCCTCCTGCAGGCCAGATCACCTGGAGGGGAAGGGACAGGGCTCTGGGGAAGAAAAGGTCAGTCACTGACAGCAAGGTGACTTGCTGCCAGTGAGCCAACATGGGGACTGCCAGCTCCCGGTCCAAGGCTGCCCCTTCCTCAACGGCTCACAGGCTTCAAAGTGTGCGCACTGCGTCAGTGACTGACAGACATCCTGCTAGGGGAGTGACACTAACCACCAAACGCCATTGTCCCCACCTGTCACACTGCAGTCAGTCGCTCTCCTGCCTGCTAGCATCCCCCCTGTCAGCATGACATAGGCTGGGTGATGAAAAGAACAGCGAATGGCTTACAGCCATTGGACTTTTATTCTCCTTGCTGTCAACAAACCTACAGACTTCTGGTTAGGACAGATGGATGAAAAACCCCAGTAAAAGTCTCTGAAAAGCTCTATTAACATAATAAGAAACTATGTGCAGGGGGAAGAGGATGTATTTCCCAACCTCCAAGGTCAAGAAGTGACAACAAAATTCACTTCAGCAGCATACAGTCCTCCATTTCTCTACCCTGACGATAAATCCCTGCCACTGCTCATCTCAGCTTTGCCAATGATGCAGCTTAAAACTACCACAAAAGTGAAATAGCTACTAGCCCCATCCCCCAGAAGTCTACTATAAAGGCAGAAGCAACTATGTACAATTTCTTCAAGCAGCAACCTAGGTATGAGAGCAGAACAGCTATCACTGGCCTCCCATCTGCTGCAGCTCTCCTGCTCCACATGAAGCAGCTCCCAGTCTATGTGACAAGGAATAGGAGAACAGAGCCTAGGAAAGAAGCCTGCACAGCAACCATGACTCCCAGGGCCATGTAGCGATGGATTCCAGGTAACTGTTTTTGCTGTTGACAGACAGGACCCAGGTCTCTACGAACCACCCTGAGGATCTCTCCCCACCCAGCCTCATGCTGCAAAGCCTCTGTACCCTCTTCCTTCCCCACATCTGACAGCCGACACTCACCGAGCACCAATGTCCTCTGGATGGGAAGATATTCCAACTGAGGAGAGCAGTCTCTGGGACGTCTTTGCTACACAAACTGGAGCAACAAGGCCAAAGCTATCAGAGTTTGGGGGTTTCCAGTGCTATGTGTAATCATGAGGGGCAAAACTCAGAAGTCGTGAGCAAGAGTTAGCCAAGATCATCCACAGAAAGGAGAAACTGAGGAGCCAGTATTGTGTGTGCCCTGCAGGAAGCAAAAGCCTAGAAACAGATAACCTGTATTGTCCAAAAAGGCAAGGCCAAGTCAAACTGACTGGTTGAAAAGGAGCAGCCTTTCAACAGAGGAAGTGGGGATGCAGGACAGACAGGGCTGGAGTGGACAGGGAACTAGTTAAGATGCAAGGCAGTAAGGAAGGTGGAAAGCCCACCCCCAAGCTTTATTTTTGTCTTCCCTAACTTGGTGGCTTTTCCATTGCATTCACAAGATACATCTGAGTAGACGGGCTCAAGGTGGGGAAGAGGGGGAGGAGGAGAGGAAGAGAGAGAGTGTAAAGGGCACCACAGTGCCAAAGTGCAACAACATAAAAAAATAAAATAAAAAGACAGGACACTCATTCTGCACTCAGGGCTCATACCATGCAGTAAGAGGGGCGGCCAGGGCTGCTCCCCACCAGTAAACAGGGAGTTCGCTCGCTTAGTGGATTGGTTTTTCAGCCCACAAAGTAGGGTTGCCTAGCCAATGAGCGGTGATGTTCTTCAGTGAGACTGGCCGGTTGGGGAATGTGCTGCTACAGAACGGGCCTGTTAGCAGGAGCACCCGCTCTCCGTTACTGGCTGCTCAGGAGGTTTCTCTAGTTTGATGTCAATCACTGCAGGAGAGAAGTTAAGGAAATCACCTGGCTCAAGGAAAAGCAAGAAGGAAAGAACAGAGAAAGGGATCAGTCTCTGAAAAGGTTGTTAGCTGTCCCTAGGTAAGGGCAGGTGTCTTACAGCAGAACATGATTAACTGCAAAACCAGTGGACTGGGTATGTCAAGACCATGAAGAGGGCAGAGCCCAATCAGACAGGTCTGCACACAAGACAGTCCCATGCATAAAGAGGAAAACGTTATGGTATTTAAAACTATGCAAGTTTTATCTTAAGCTTAAGTGGAGGAAGCAAAACTTGTGCTTGCGGTTGTAAGTAGCTGTGTACATTTATATACAGACCACAAGCAGAGTCCTCAATTTATGCCCATAGGTAAGCACAAATTCTATGAGAACAGCAAAAGAAAGCAAGGATACTGTCTTCTTTGCTCTTCTCTGGTGTGCTGTCCATCCCAGGTAAGGCAGCAGCCACACGACGGAAAAGCTGAAAAGTAGCAACAGGAAAGCTGAAGGCTTGTCACAAGGAAAATGCATGTTAAAAACCATTGCTTTACAGCAGATCTTAAGAGTCCAAGTTGTACAAACTTTTTATGTGGGTACTTTAGCAAGCAAAGCAATGATCAACAAGTGCCATGAGAATTTTACCTAAGAAATTTAACAGGTTTTATTAAAGAAGTTACTCAAATGCCTACAGAACAGTTTTATTTTATCTGTTTCTACTAGAACAGAACATGAAATTAATTAGTAACAGTTCTTCCAGGGATGCACAGAACAATTCCCTCCTGCACTCAATAAGCATGTCACTTACCATTTTCAGCCTGAACAGCTTTTGCACACAGCCACGTTTCAGTGCACTATTCAAGACTTCCAATAAGCAGCCTCGCAAGAGACAGAAGGTTTAAGTAGTTTATGGAATAACTGAGGTTTTACAGCCAACCCTTTCAGTTCAGTCCTGCTGCAAAACAGCCATTTCTGAGCAGAACAGCTGGCTCAAGTGAGCTGCACTTGAGCTTTTAAGAATGTGCTAAATCTGGGAAGGACTATCATATCCCCATAAAAACCAGAAAATGGTTTGGGATGATTTTTCAAGGCAATGCTTAGAGCTCCTCCTGCTGACACTAATGCAGCAGCTAACACAGCACACACTGCCAGGCAGCCTGGTGAAAAGCGCTGCATAAAGAACTAGAGGAATCACCAGCTAGTGATCATTATTCTCCCAGTGGCTTGGCTGGGACTTCTCATCCACCCTTCCAAACTGTGTTACTTGGAAAATCAAGCCACTGAGGTACCAGTAAGGTGCTGCAGTTCACACCCTTTTAGTCACAGACGTTCTAACTGCAAACACCCGCTAGGCAAATAAAGCAACAGTAAGTTAGAACCAAAGACTAACATGGATTCAGTCTAGAATAACTAAGAAATAAAACCAAAGTCTCCTAATCCCACTGTGAGGCTCTCCTAACAAGCTGGTGTGCAGCAAGCTGGTAAGTATGTTTCCCAACAGTACTTATGCTCCCTGCAGATCCCTGCCTTACTCCCCAAGTTCTGTCATGCTTCAGAACGTTTCCTGAACTAGTGGAGAGTGAGATCACAAGCTTATACCAAGAGGCAATGGGCACAAACTGAAATATAAGAAATTCTATTTAAATGTAAGAAAAAAGTTTAAAGTTGTTTTTTTTTTTTAACTGTATGGAGAGTCAAACACTGTGACAGGTTGCCTGGAGAGATGGACTCTTGCATTAAAAAATACAAGCAAATATCTGATGGAACGTGAACCCCTAGCAGAAGCATACACATACAGAGCAGTAAAGTACAGATTTCCTGTCTTTAGAACAGCACATAGATCTACCTGTTTCACATTGTATCCAGTCTTTGCACTGGTCTCAATAAACATCACATTCAGCTCTTTGGCTCTCTGTTCACCTTCTTCTGTGGTGATTTGCCTGGACAAAGATGCAAACAGAAGCAGAAAGACAGAAAGGAAGAACAGACAGGAAGAGTTAGAGATGACTGTGACTGAGATGCTCTTCAATGGAGGGCCGCTGCCCACCCCGTTAAAGAGAGCTTAGTTCACCAATGGAGACCATGGGACCTCTGAGTCTTTATGGCCTCCAGGTCCTCCAGCTAAGAACGAAACAACCTTAGGTAAGTTGCCCAGGGAACACCTGGACTCATGACTATTAATAACAGATGATCAGCACAGGTTGAAGTTTGTGCAGTACACTTGAGCCTCATTCACAGCATCCTCCAGGGAAGGAAGAATCCCCGTATGCTGCACCTGATACAAAAAGCAGTTTCCCAAAAGTCAGTAGAAGGGAACTCTGTGAGGTTACAGAAGGATTTCAGAAAGGCTCCAGCAGCAAGTACAGCACAACAGCAAGTGCCAGGCTGCTGCTCGTGAACAAGCACCTGCAAATGCATCTCTGATCAATACCCCGTACATACCTGTTTCACATTATATCCTATGCTAAAGCAGGATATAATGTGGTTTCAATATACATCATATTCAGTTCTTGGGCTTTTCTCTCACCCTCCTCTATAGAAACCTGTCTACAGCAATGAGAACAAATCACAGAAAAGAAAATCCAAAACAAAGAATAGTCCAAAAATGATAAAAAGAAAACTGCAGGGAAAAAAAAAACCCAACAAACCAGCCACCAACTGAAGCAACATTAGCAGGAAAGAAAAATTTAACAGGTTGCACCAAATAAGAACAGTGCTATTTTTAGTTCAGCTTTTTGGCCTCAGAACTTAACTTGCATCATCACTTGGTTTTTACCATAGGATGAACGACTTCCAATACGCTGTATTCTATTTCAGAAAATGTAACCAAGCTCAGACTGATATTGGGGCTTTGTTCAGCCTTAAAAGGCCCCATAGTTCAGTCTAACACAAATCTAACTTCCCTCTAAAAGAAAGGCAAGGCAGCTTCTTTTACTGACACCTGGATATACACCAAAATTCCTAATTCTAGCCTAGAGCAGGACTACTGTCCCTTAAATTAAGCTTTTAAAATAAGAATTTCTAGCGCTACACGAACATCAACTGTAGCTGAGTTTCAATGTTCTGGTATTTTTAATTCTCACAGGAGTGCTGGGCCAGCTGTCCTGCACATACACTCTACATTTCACTTACGTACTATCAGAAAATAATCCAAGGCAGAAATTATCCCATTGGGTTTTCCAGTTCCACATGAAATTGGATTTTGATAGAAATCAGAAAGCTTCAAATCTAAACACCAGATTATTCAGTTAGGGAGTTATTTCTAGCTCCCAGGAGGGCATAAGAGATACTAAGTGGTCAACGTCCAGAGCTGGCTCAAGTAGAACATCTCAAATTTTGCAAGCTGATTTCAGAGGCCAGACTGATCTGGGCTCTTGCCACCTGGAATTCTTAATCCCAATCAGCTACACACATTTTTATCATATTTCTGAAGCTCTGAGCACCAAGTGCAAGGTATGGGATACTTAGAATGGCCTCCCACTGGAAGTGGAAAAAGCCAAATAGTTGTCAAGACTCAGGCAGTGCGCGTGGAGGACAGAGAACACCATCTCACTAAGTACCATCAGTACAAAGCCCACACATCACCTAGTTAGAGCCCAAGGTTATCCTTTCCCCACTAACTCAAACCACTTGCCAGTATGAAAATTGCCTACGCTTTTCCTGCTAGGCATGACAAACTAAAAACTAAGACCATGACTAGTACAGGGACAAAGGGCAAAAAGCATCTCCTGACACCAGTTTGTGCTGCCAGGGATGCTGGCTATTGTCTCACATGAGCATCTGACAACACCGAAACCACAAAGGAAAAACCACATCACAATACATTCTGAAGCAATATGCACACTGCAGGAGGGAGTAAAGCAAGGTTTAGAATTTAAAATGTGATAGCATCCAACAATGAAACAGGCAGATCCCTATTAGGCCCATCATGCCAAGAAACAAATCAGGCGGTTCAGATAATAGCACAAGATTTTTCTGAGAAAACAATGTTCCACCTGTAAGGCTTTTCAAGCTGTTATCTTTTCATCAGAAGTATCTCACAAACAGCCAAAGAATAAGGGTTTGATTTTATAAGACTGCATTTCGCTGGCAGAACCAGGTGTTTCCCAGTTTGGCTTTTTTTGAGATGCCTTCTTTTGCATCAGAAAAATTCCCCATCACTTCAACGCTTGATGCATTTTAGAGTACCTGGTGTATGTGAAGATGTTCAAGTATTGGGATTTTAAGGAACTAAGTGGCTTGCTCCATCTTTCCCTTTGCCAGCTACTACTGACACTAACCATTAAAAATAAAATAAAAATCTTTCCTTATCTACAGTTTCGGATATCTTCATAAAGAAAATATCTGAAAACATGAAACAAAATTTTTGCTAAATCAACAATCAAGAGAAGAGTTTGTAACAGAAATGCAAAAGTGCAAGGCCATGGTCTTCTAAGCAGCTTTTACATTGGTTATGTTGAAGTAGGATTAAGGGTTTTAAAAGCAAAATGCTTTACAGCATGTTCCAAAACATTAGGTCCGTGTGATTTTAAGAATCTAATTAACTTTTTACATCTTTTTGTTCATCTAGTTTCCTCTCACACATCCACAACATCTCAGTTTGTGTTATGTATGACATGAAATTTAGGCTCAGGGGAAACTTTTTAGATTTGATAAAGTAAAAGTCTATGTTGCATCTTGTAAACAAGAAGAAACTTCACAACTTACAGTTGCACGTGCACAGAGGCACATAAATAGGATTAGCGAGAAAAAGGCAGATTTCCTTGATTTTGCAAGACATTTTTTTGGCTGTATCTCAGCATAAAAAGAAAAATCAGACAAAATAAACAAACTACTGAGGAACATGGTATAGAGATACTTAAATAAAAGGAATTTTTTTTAGGTGGTTTTGTTTTAACCAAAGCTATTTCTAGAATAGTAATGGGGAATAACTTTGCATATGCTAAAACCAGAAATCTGAATTTCGTGACAAGCTTCATTTAAAATCAACAACTGTTTTGAAGAAAGACTAGCCAGCCAAGTCAGCCAGTTCCTTGCTTTTACTGGTCAGGACAGTGAGGCCGCGAGCTCCCCTCCATTACCTCTTGTCTGCCAGGTCAGTTTTGTTCCCCACCAACATGATGATGACATCGCTTCCTCTCTCTGTCCGAACGTCATCAATCCACTTGGAGGTTTGCTGGAAAGAATTCAAGTCTGCAGGGAAGAATCAAATGGGAGTGCTGAGTATAAAACTTCTTTTCAGAGAGGGAGAATGCTATGCCTGTACTCAGGTGCTTCTCCAGATCTCCCCACACCACATATAAATGACCCATAAATTGTTTTCTGCTCAGACAGAAAAACAGGAGGGGGAAAAAAACATTTCTAACAATATTTTCTGCAGAACTTCTGGTCATAACATATTAGTTCTGCTTACATGTAGTATTTCAAATAATGAGACACCAAAGCATCACTCACTTGTAATGTCATAGACTACCACAGCAATAGTGGAGTCGCGGATGTAGCTGGGAATGAGACTGCGGAACCGCTCCTGGCCTGCTGTGTCCCAAAGCTGCAGCCGAACCTGCTGGTACCAGGCCATGGAGAGCAGAGACAAAGAGAGAGAGAGCAAGAGAGAAAAGAAAGGAGGAAACTGTCCTTTAGAGAAAAGGCCATTTCTAGAATTAACTGTATGCAGCTCAGCCCGAGAAGCTGATGTTGACCTTGTAATCTTGCCCCAAATAACCAAACACCACAGAAGTTGGATTTTCTGACTCTGTTTGTAGATTATGTGCTTTAATTACCTCCTTTGCTTGCCCAGAGATTCTGCTAATCCCACAGAGCTTTAGGTTATGGCTACTACCTCACTGCTGACAGCAGCAGCTAACAAGTAATAGAGAGCTGATCTTCCTGGTCTACCCAGGGTCTTCAGAGGACTCCTAGCCTAAAGCATCTCAGATCAAAGCTTTTTGGGCAATTCCCACATGACAGACATGCAGTTGCCTCAGCCCAGACACCACATAGTAAAACCAGCATCCATTCTCCAGCATCAAGCATCCAGAAGATGGCAAAGGGGATTTTCATGCGAGATTAAGGCAATCAATAACAAGCTCCAGCAGAAACAGAAGTAAATGCTACACACACTGTAGGCTTCACGTGACACAAAGGACATTGGGTTCTCCCTTTCAGATAAGCACAAGAATCAGAAGCAGTAATGCTACAAGAGGTACAGTTTGATCTCCAGAACTATGCCCAAATACAAACTGACCTATTGTATATGATAGCTCTAATGTCTGCGACCTGCTTACTTGAAATAGCAATGGTCAAAACATGCCCAACTACCATAGTGAATGTTAAACAAGAGCTTTTCACAACTGGCAGTGATGCTATTTCCTTCCAAGTCATTACCCCACACAGCTAGCTATGTAAATAGTGCTACCCTGCCAGAAAACAAGATCCCTATTGGCATTCTCAACGGGCACGAGTTTCATTAGAGGGCAGATACCAGTTCCCAGCTTAATTACACGGATTAGTTAGATGTGCTCACAAAGCCACTCGTTCAGCAATGAGGGAGAACAGCTGTTTATGCTCAGAACAGTGGTTAATAATGCAGCTTGCAGGAGACTGGCTACAAGGGAGAAAGCAGTTTCAGAACAACCAATAATTGGCTTGTTTAGAAGAGAAACAGAAGCTGGACTGAGCGCATGTCTGCAAAGTGTCTTGCTACAAACAGATTCAAAACAACATCCTATCTACATCAGGGTAAGTAGATCTGATACCCTGGGACTTAAGGAAGATTAGGGCTTACAGTTAAAGGAATTAGCTCATGCATCATTTTAAGGCAGCCTTGATTACAGTAGCAGAAGTCAGGGCTCTTCATTACGCCAGGAAATTCAGGGTGACAAACTTCAAGCACCTGGACAATATTACACCAGTACTGGAAGATCAGATTGATAATGACAGATTCAGGCTCTTGCTGCTGGACCTAACAAGAAGCTTCCACATGGTCCCCAAGCATTGCTGCTATACCAGACTATTTACCCACCTTTCATTCCAATCAGCACAGACATGTGGGAAGTCATGATCCCTATTCACCTACCTGCCAGTCCTCTGTGTATCACTTCTTGAGCTTTGAGCACACCCAGGTTAAACAATTCCTCAGCTTCTGTATTACGGGAAGGAGTTACCACCGGTTATGGGGGAAGATGCTCAGCTACTTCCCCTCAGTCCGTGAAACGTTTACAGTCCTGGGGCCAACAGTCTATCTTAGCTCCTTTCAGATACCACCACCACTTCCAATGCACAAAAGGTACATGATAAAAGGCCTCTGCAGACACTCTGGCTCAATACCTACTTGTAATGTCAAAGACAATGACAGCCACAGCAGAGTCACGGATGTAGCTGGGAATGAGGCTGCGGAACCTCTCCTGGCCGGCTGTATCCCACAGCTGCAGCCTGATCTGGGAAATGGAAAAGTGTAGGGGAAGAGGGAAGGGGAAGAGCAGGAAAATGGAAAACAAAACCAAAACTCAAGTGAAACAAAAATAAAAAGAAAAAAATTGCAAGGCAAAAATAATGCAACAAAAGGAAACTTAAAATGGAACAGAAGCGTGAAAAGAGGCAATGGCACTTCTAACAGTATTCTCACAGCAACCTCAGCCTAGCACATCTGAGAAACCTCCCTCCCTCCACAGACCCATTAATAACTCGCACATATGAACACGTTCTTCCACTTAACCATAAACCCAAGATATCCCTAAAAAATACCTTCTCACGCCATCTGCTAATGAGGGAAACAAGCATACATACCTCAGTGCATCCTGCCATGCCACACAAGCCAACTGCAGCCTACAGCTACCTAGATGCAGCTACTCCTAACCATAAGGACTACATCACGCCACTACTGATGAATCCACTGGAAAGCCTGATGTCAAGTACTGACAGTGGGGTACAAGGCAGGATAGCAAACACCCTCTGGACTGGCTTGTCTTGGGCTTAAATCCAACAAGACTGGGAAGATATTGAGACACAGTAATGGAAACACTACTCAGTCTTTCAAGGATGAGGTTGTAGCTGTAACATGGAACTGTTAGCCTGACAGTCGGGAGCAAGGATGGGGCTTCTTGTGGTCCCAGTCCACTTAGTGCCACAGCTCCCAATGCACTGGCAACACACTGGAAATGGCCTACTTACAGTTGCCCTCTGTGGGAGGCTGCTGGAGATGGTTTTGAAGAACTTAACATATATTTGTCCCTTCTGCTGGCTAGTACATGCTACCCAGGCCATATTTCAAGCTGAGCGATCTGGCACAGGTACAATTTCAGGATATATTATTTGGTGTAAGGACATATCAAATGTGTCAAAGCATACACTGCAGTTAGAGACTTCACATTCTTCATTTCAAGTCCAGCAGTCAAAGCCTACTGCAAAACACAGCATTAGCTGTATCTGAGAAATTATTTCAATGTCTGAATTTTCCTAGCTTGTGTGCTTGTATATCTCCCTCCTCTTATCTACATTCAACATCTCTCTGTTGTTCAAACAGACTTTGTGGGCTCTGTGGGCCACCTACAGAATCAGGAAAGCTAACAGTATATCCAACAATGGAAAGAAAATGGTATTTTCTGGATAGCAGACCAGCAGGTAAATGACATCCTGACCTACACAACCACAATAAATCATGACTACACTACTGAAAACAGTGCACAGGCATTCCAACTTGCTTTCACAGGTGTCAAGCAGCATTCCCAAGAGCATTTTCTTCTTCTGCCACTGCTAGCACCACCAAAGAACATTATCCAAGTAGTTTACCCCCGAACAAAGATTAACCAAGGTATTTTCTAAAGGTGAATCACTGGTAAGATGGCAGAGGAGCACTTGGGAAATGCACCACACACTGGGCTGAGACTTCTTCAGAAGTTACAGAGCCAAAGCAACACAAAGGACTTCCATTGGACCATTGGCCCCTTCATACCCCAAACAGTTCCATACTTCTCAGCCAGCAAAAGGGCAAGCACTAGCAAAACATGAACTAAGGAAAAGATATATACTGAAAGACCCAAGAGGGATGTGAAGGATCTCTGTCTGTAAAAAGGAATCTCATGCAAGCTAAAGACAAAATTGCTTTATGAACAGCACATCTAAACTGTGTTACAAAAGAAGCCTTTCTACGAGGAGGAACTTTGCCACCACTGGTAATCGTGAATGACTTCAAGATTTGGAACTACCTGGGATCTGCTCAGAGCCATTTATAGGGACAATCCCAGAGGCAGAGCTGCAAATTCTTGGAGCAAACTACACCTAAAGTACGTATAGCAGACAGCCCATTGCCCAGGATACAGACACTAGCTTGCCCCAAATTTGCATGAAATATTTTGACTTCATTCTAGAGGTATCAGATATTAACAAGTATCAGAAACAGGAGTGGGTCAGTGATTTGATTCAACAAAGGCCATCCCTCCAAAGGCTGCTGTGGGATTTCTGCAGCCATTGGAGGAAGGGCCAGGCCAAACAGCACGCACAGCAACTGCTGCTCCCCTGACTGCAGTTGCCATGCTGTCGCACAGATGCCTCACTTACCGTGCGATCTTCAAGATACATTGTTTTTGACAGGAAATCAATTCCAATGGTTGCCTGAAAAGAAGAAAAGCTTTAGTAACTGTAACTTGCCTTCCAACATCTGCAAATCAGATCTTGCTATACAAACTCTCAGAAACGGTCACAAACTTATAATTAAGCGGTCAAAGTCATTTGCTTTCAATATAATTGATAAAACAATCTGGATATCTGCACCATCTTCATTTCCCATCATTCTTCTAACACTTCTCAACTGCACAATAACCTCCAAGTCTGTATTTTAGCCTCATACATTCATGCATCTTAAGAGAGATCATATCTGAACCGGCATCTCCTTCTGGTCTAACATAAATCAGTCTGGTAAGAATTATCTTCTTGGAAATAATCAAAAGGTGGAACAAATTACATATAGAAATTGCATGCAACTGTGCTGAAAGCTAAAAAGCAATGTTTATTTGGGGCTTTCCATTTCAGAATGTGCTTCTTTTCCAGTGACATTCAAAAGCTTCATTTTCCAGGCAGTTCTTTCTGTAAGTCTCCTTCCACTCTTGCTTCCATTGCTGTACAGCAATTCCAGTACAAAGACATTTAAAGTAATTTACTAAGCTAGATGTGCTCCCAGGCACTTAAATCAAACCCATCATAACCCCAGGAAACAGGAGACAGGCTACTGATGTAATAAATTTTAGTAGTTTAGACAGATTATCTCAGGTCTTAACAAACACAAGCAGCATAACGTGTTCTGGGAGGTCTCCATTAGAGCATGAACCATTTTACAAGAGACCACAATAGTCAGTTTCTGCAGGTAGTACTTATTTCTGGGAGTCCTATTTTCTGCAGCCAGGACACAGCTTATAACAACTACAATAAGCAGAGAAATCCATGAAAGCACCTTAGAAAAGTAAAAGTAACACAGAAAACACAAGAGGATCCAGTTCCAGTGAATGACTTGTCCTCAAAAAAACAATCTTCTCTTCCTTTTCCAGCTTAAAATTACTCCAATCTAAACCAGTAACTGTTTCTGGCCTGAATTAAAAGAGAACATCATAGTCTCATCTTCCTTAAAGATATATGGTACTCCCTTGAAATACTGCTAAGTGGTTTTGATGCAACTAACTCTTCCTGAAATCCTCAGGCCTCTTAGCCATATTCAGCTTTTCATCTGCAGCCTCTTCATCCCTACCCTACTCTTTCCCTGCCAAGATTTCCCTGGACTTTTCTATCTATAGTCGTTTAGTGAAAAAAAAAAAATAGTAATAATTTAAAAAAAGAAAGAGAGAGAATATACCACAGTGACTTCTTGCAGATCTATCTATGCAGTCTGGACTCAGATGTTAGAGACCAAGAACTATCACAACCACACTCATTTCTTATTTTTTCTCTCTGTTTCCTGACACTTCCACATCCATCATCACACATCCTGCCGATCATCTTCTGTTAGCCGATGCCATAAACCAATGTTTATCCCTGTTTTCCTCAAGGCTTCTCACATACCCAGACAGGATCTAAACCTTGTTGCTTTTTTGCACACTATATAATTCCTGACATGATACAAGATGCTTGAGCTTAATCATGAAGGCTCATCTCCATTTCACGGCACATTACAACCTTACGTATGATATTGAACTGACATCTCATGGGGAAATTTGCTTTCCCCTAACAGTTCTCACATTTAATAGTGGGAAATAGATTTACCCATATATATACATTCAAAAAAACCCAAACCAAACCCAAAAACCTACTACATACCTGGTAAGTATTGTCAAAACTGTCATACATAAACCTGGTGATCAGAGAGGTCTTCCCAACTACAAAAGAAGAGGAAAAATTACTTTCAAGCAGCAGTGGGAAAAAAATAGCCACTGCTTTGGAACTGACATGCTCTGGTAGCGTTGATCACCAGAATGAAGCTACCAACATATTTCCCAGCTACATCCTCCTGCAAAATAACCAGCTAAGGAATTCATTCATAAAATGATGGAAGCATGATAAGCCAAATCAATCTGAATAGGTAAAAAATTAATCACGATGAAAACTTGGTCCTCAAATGAGGGAGGTACGCTGTGATGCACATGACAAAGAATTATTTGTTTGCTTTAAGCAAGCAACAGATCTCCTTTGTTACTCATATTTTGCTACTTATGTAATCACCAAGTCTAGTGATTTACAGGCATAAACATCAAAACAAGACATGGTGATGTCCTGGACAGTGTTTAGCTGCCTCTGGACGGACAGAAAAGCAACATTTGAGACTTACATGCTTTCTTTATAACATGATTGTAGGTACATAGTAAACTTTGGTGGCTTGCTTAAAAACCTTAAGTTTATGTCTGCAAATATTATCAAGAAACAAAGAGCAGAACTGACAAGAAATGGGAATCAAAGATAAGATCCCTGACTCTCTCAGGAAACTGGAAAAAGCCAAGAAGAATTCAAAGGATGTGGATGAAAGAGAAGTGGGAAACTGAATAAACTGCCTAGAAAGACTGGGAAATGGTGAACATTGGAGAGGGTTAAACCCAGGTTAGAGAAATGTCTGTCAGCATCAACGCTGGTCCCACCTTGGTAAGGCAGGGGAATTGGACAACTTCTGGAAATTCCTCAAAGACCTGCAGTGCTGGGACTGAGGAGGAGGTAAGTAGTAAGAGAGCTAAACAGAGTAATACAGCAAAGAACATCATAATTTCAAGAAAAAGACACAACTCATCTATATATTATGAGGGAAGGGGTACAAAAGGGAGGCAATTTCCAGATAAAACAAACAAAAAAATGAAGATGTAAGGGATGCAACAGCCACGCTGTACAGGCAGCACTGCTTTACCGTTTATTTTCTCTGTCCAGTCCATGTCACACGCTCGGGGTGGACACAGCCAGGGACACAACACACGGGGCGGAGCAGCAGCCCCAGAGCCACCGCATTTCTCCCAGCCCCCAGCAAGGCCCCGCAGAGCACGGCTGCGGGCGCACTGCGGGTCAGCCCCGGGAGGCGGCCCGGCCCCGGGGAGCCAGGCAGTGGAAACGGGGGCCCGGGCGTTGGCCAGGCCCACACCCATCACCGGCGGAGGCCTTAGGCCGGACCACGGCGGGGCCGCCCCTCCCTCCGCACGGCTCGTCACCGCCTCCCCCGGCAAAGAAAGGCCCTTCGCGGCCGCAAGACCCTCACAGGTCCCCACCCTCCGCCTGCCGCGGTCCCTCACCCCCCCAGCACACACTGCGGGCCCCGACGGCTCCTCACTGCCGCCCCGCCGCGGAGGGCCCGTGACGGCTCCTCACCCCCCTCCCCGCCCCGCTCACCGCTCTGCTCGCCCAGGAAGACGAGCTTGAACTTCCTCAGCGGGTTCCCGAACTCGCCGCCGCTGCCGGGGACGGACATGGCGGCGCGGGGAGGCCGAGCCGGAGCCGTGACTGAGGAGAAGGAGACACCGCCAAGCGCACACCGGCACCGCCGCCGCCCCGCCTGCCGCGCCGCGCGTCACTTCCGCTGGCGTCACCGCTACGTCACTCCGCCCCGCCCCCGGGGCGGGAGGTTGCCGTGGCAACAGGAGGTGGTGGTGGTCGCGGCCGCCGCTGAGGCCTGTACCGGAGGCCCCGGCCGGGATTGGCCGTCGCCGGGTTCTGCGGTGCCTGGCACTCCCGTCGTGGCCCGCAGCACCCTCCGGGCTGTCCCGTGTCCCCGGTGGTGTCACCCCGCGTTCCCGGCGCCACGACACGGAGCCTACACCGGGCCACTGGGACAGGTTTATTTATAACGGTGTCACAGAGTATTGCATAACGCAAGCAAACGACAAACACGCTGGTGATGGCGCCCCAGTGCACCCTCCCTGTCCCCTCACTGGCACCCATGGGTGCAAGGAGGTGCGAGCACCACCCCGCGTGAAGCCGGGCTTTGCAGCCTGACGGTCCCGGGTGGTTCCCGCCACTACAACCAGGGCTTGGAGCTGGTGTGAGGAGCCCGGGGTAGGAGGTGTACCTATGGAATACATACAGCACTGCATGTACAGCGGGGAACGTGCTACGGGCATCTACATCCCAACCCGGGGCGCGTGGGACACCGGTGGCTGTCCCTGCGAGCAGGCAGCGGGTTAGCTTTCCTCTTTGTCAGCCTCCTCCTTCTCATCTTCATCATCTTTCTCCCCCTGGAGTTTTTGGCGAGCGAATTCCTCGATGACAATGTCCTCCTCGCTGGTAGGGAGAGCAGAGCGGGGTGAGCTCCAGGAAGGTGCTTGGGATGCACCACAGTGAAGAGGGTGAAATCCCTGCTGACACCCAACCCCTGCTCCTTCTAGGGGACAATGCAGTCCTCAGCCCAGCCCCGTCACCCCAAACACCACAGGGAACAGTCAGGTAGTGCGAGGTCACTGTGAGCCACAGCCTGATTCAAACACACAAATCCAGGACAGATCGCTGGCTCGGCTGCGGGTGTGCGTGACCAGAGGAGCTGGGTGAGAGCAACTGCAACTTTCGGCATGTTTTTTAAGACAATGTTTTGCATTGTCAAGGGAAAAAAAGGGAAGGAAAAGAAATTAAAGTGGAGACAAAGAGATTAGTTACCTCCTTGCGAAAGGCAAGCGACAGATGACATCAAGGGAGAGAGGCAAAATGAAAAGCAGGGGAAGAAAATGGAAAAAAAAAGAGTCAGCAAAACTGATTCCAGAAGCCTACGAATGTGAAACAACTTGGCAAAACCTACAGGGAGCGACGGTGGGGACAGGCCAAGAGATTTCCTCCTCTGGAAGTTTAAATATCCTCGCTGAGCTGGGAAACTGATTGGCTTTGGTGTGAAAACCCTGCAGTTGCAGTTTGAGTTTCCAAGCTCCAAATCCCAGTGCTCGTGTCCCGTTGCAGGGTGTAACCAGACACAAAAACAGCCTTTTGGGGCTTTGGAAGCCAGGGCCGGCTGCAGGGCTGGTTGGCTGCCGTGGCTGCCAGGCATGGCTGCCAGGAATGGGTTTGGCACACTGCGGCTTCCCAGAGGGAAGCAACCCCAGCTGTGGCTTCAGCTGGAATAAGCTCGTGTGGTGGGAGGAGAAGAGGGCTCTGGCAATGGGGACATGCGTGGGCATGGGACTGTGACTGGTGCTGCTTCCAGCAGCTGAGGGACCTCAGCGCGGGGTGCATGGGAACTGAGGCTGTAGGGGACATTTTTTCCAGTGGTGGCACTTGTGACTGGGAGACAGAACACTGCCAGCTGCTTCTGAGGGCCAAGGTGAGGTCTGAGCTTGCAGCAGGAGAGGCTGCTGTGTTTGCAGCAAGGGGACTTGTAAAATAAACCCTGGAAATTTGCAGAACACATGCTGAGCCCAGCATTTGAATCCTCCCAGCCTGTGACAACGCTCCTGCTGCTTGTGCTGCTGTGGGGGGTGTCATACTGTCTGCTGTGACACAGAGGCTCAGGACTTTGTGGCCTGGATGGCTGAATCCAAGGATGTAACCTCACATCCATCTGTGATGGATCTGTATAGTTTGTGTTAGAGGAAACATTGGCTTGAGGTGTAAGGAGATGTCTCTTTACCTTGGCTTATCTGTAGTCCGTTGATAAGCAAAGCAGAGGGAGGCAAGGATTAGAAGGGAGACAGACATGCAGGTTAATACAGAAAGGACATTTCAACTAAAGTCTTCTTAATGCTCAGGTGTTTTTCGAGAGAGGGAGATGTTGGGATGGGCAGCAGCCAGGGCCCTTTGCATGGCCATGGCTGCATTAGCATTGCTTTTGGCAGTTCCCCTCTAAATGACAACCATCTCTTCCTCCCCTGCCTTTCAGCAGCATCCCAGGCACTGCTTACCGTCCGCAGGCTTTGGGTGCATCAGGATGACAGGCAGCTCAACACCAACATCGCTGGAAGGAAAACCACTTCTTTCAATAAACCCACCCAGCGCTGCACCGTGCTCAGCCCCGCAGGCAGCTCCCCCCTTACCTGGAAGTGAGATCCCCCAGGATGCTGTGGCATGGAAAGAAGAGACAGAAATCAGCCAAGGCAGAGGAGAGGAGGTGTTAGACTTTGCTTTGTAATAAGGTAGAAGATGATTTATAATAGGGGTGAAGAGCAGTGGTGATGGGGCCAGAGAGCAGCAGTGCCCAGCTGCCCCATAGCCCAGGGCAGTGGGGCAGGGACGAGGATGCCCATGGTGTGAGTCCCTTTGTGATCTGCCCAGTGGTACAAGACCACACAGCACGGCCCAAGGGGACGGTGCCTACCCCGTGCCTGCAGAGCCTTACCCTCCTCGGGACACCACCAGGTTGACCTTCACTTTGTAGGATACCAGGATGCCCAGCACCTCCTTGTCCATGCCAGGTCTCAGGCTAGGAGAAAGGCAGAGTGGAGCAGTGAGGCGGGCAGTTCTGTCCATGGGCCACCATGGACCCCATCCACTCCCCCCATGGCAGCTCCCAGGGCTTTCTCTGTGCCCTATTTCATGTGGGTTTAGCAGGAGAGGACAACACGATGTGGCAGTAAAAGAGAAGGGAGGGCAGATCACTAGGCTGAAGCCACAGAGGAGTTTCTGGAGGCCACCTGAGCTGCCTGAGCTGGGATTTACTCCTGAGATGAGCCCTGATGCAGCTCTGCAGAGGGATACAGGGGCTTTGGACAATGGTTGGGACTGGGAGGCTGTGTCTCTCCTATAAGATGGAGAGGTGGGTCTGTGGCCGTGTCACAAAATCCCTACATTTTCCAGCTGGATGCAGTGGGCTTGGTCACAGGAGATGTATGGGACTCTTGATTGGAGCCCAGAGCATCCTGAGCAGCAGGAAGCTGTTGGAGTGGGGGGAAGGCATGGATCTGGCTGTGGTGGGGAGTGGGGGGAAGCTGCCCAGCTCTTACATGGTGCTGGAGGCCAGGTTGGTGTCCTCATGCTTGAGCTTGCCATCAAGAGCAAGGCCTCGTTTCTCACGGTTGGCCGAGAGCGTGGGGGTGACGGAGTATGTTTTGGAGAAGGTGGAGCTGGCCGCCACAGTCTCACTGGAAAGAGTGGGAGGGGAGAGCTCAGAGCCAGCACTAGCCTGGTGGGTGCTCAGCACCCTCCGAGGATGCTCAGCATTGCGCCAGGCACCTGGGCAGAGCCAGACCCACTCCCCCAACCCACTCCACACAGCTGCCTGGGCCTGTTTCCTCCTTTCGTTCCCTTATACAACCACTTCTTTTTTCTACTCACCGCCTTTGCTGCAGCCCTCCTCATTCTCAGGGATGCAGAGGCTGTGACCAGCCTCAGAGATGCAAAGCGAGGAGAGGAAGCAGCCAGGAGGCAGCTGTGCACCTTCCCCCAGGGACCTCCCCAGCCGACACCAGCTTATGCTGGGGGGCACGGTGTCCACAGCCTTCCCTCTTCTCTGCTTCCTCTGCTTCTGCTCTTCTAACCCTGATATTTTTGCTGCCTGGTGTAAAACCGTCTTCCCCACCCCCTCTCCCCATCACTCTCCCCTCCTCCTCCTCCTTTCTCTTCCTTCCTCTGGCCATGATGCCGCACCACCCCCAGCCCCTTTATACTTACTTCATCTCCTCGGTGCACACAGTCTTCGTGTATTTATCCAGCGAATAGAGGACCACATCTGTGATCTGATCAACTGAGGAGAGACAAGTGGGAGCAGTGTTGGTGATGCAGCAGAGACACAGGCGTGCAGCCCCATCTCCGAAGGGGAGGCTGGGATGCACTGGGTGCCAGGACATACCCCTCTTGCCCCCCCTCACCTGAAATCTTAATTTTTTTCACAATCTTGTTGGTAGTGTTGTTAATGTTGACAGTCACATTGATGGGGTCTCCATGGTAGTAGATCTGCAGTGGGAAGAGGCTTGATTACATGACCAGGCATCCTGGTCCCCATCTCTGGGGACGCACGTGGTGGCACAAACTAGGGGACAGCCTCTGTACTGACCTCCTTATCCAGGGAGGCTTCAAGGTGCAGGGGCTTGTCGGACATCATGAACTGCCGGGTGGTCTGTGCCTTCGGGGCTGGCCCCATCTTCAGGGGTGCAAATTGGATCTTGCGGATAATGAGGCGCACCGAGTTCCTGTGGGGCAGGAAGCTGTCACTCCTGGTCCCCCCGGCAGGGACATGTTGAGACAGCCTTTGAGGGGGATATGTCAGCTGTTTTTGGGGACATCACGTTGTCTCTAACCAAAGGTTAGAGCTGCAGCCTGTTCATAGGACAGGGTGGGCACTGACAAGGGGACCACTGCCCCTCCTCTGGGCAAAGTAAGTGATCCAAACGTGGCACAGACTGACAGGAGGTCCTCAGGACTCTCATGCTGGCCACCTCAAAACCGTCCGGTAGTTTGGTTTTAGGGCCATGGGGCAGGAAAGTGATCCCCCGCAAATACCTCTTGTGAATTTTCTCCTCCAGATTTTCAGCACAAAATCCTTTGACCTCAAAGTCCACACCGCAGGCCTGGGGGGACACATACAGTCACTAAGCAGGGGAGGCTTAGAGCTGCCTGAGGTTCAGGTTCATTGGCCTCCTTCCTCCACTGCATCCCCAGAGATCCTGGTCCCAGCTCCAGCCATCCTTCATCCCCAACCCTCACCCCATGGGCCATGTCCCCATGAAAGAGAAGCAGATCTCATTTTTGGCACCCCACAACTTAACCAGGGAAATTGAGTCCAGGGCATCACGAGTTGGGGACAGCAGCTCACCTTTCCCGCATCGTCTGGTCCTGGCTGGAGGGTGACCGAGCAGGGCAGGTTGGTGGCAATCTGGGCAGAACAGGAAAAGAGAGAAAAAAGTAAATAAAGAGTGTGCCCAGAGATGAGCTCTGCTGCACACCATGGAGGTGTGCAGTCAGGGGGGCATGAGCAGCCCCTACCTCGAAGGTGAAGGGGTAGGCATTCTCCCCAAGCTTCTTTGTCAGCTTCTCCTGCAAAGGAGTGAGGGTTTTGGGTGCCTGGTCCGGCACTGGTGGGAAGATCTGGGTGGTCAGGACATAGATGTCCTTCCTGAAGGTCAACCCGATAACATCGAGGTCATCTCGTCCATAGCGAAATGCACAAGTCAGTGTCACGTACACTGAAGCCAGGTGGAAATGGAGAGGAGTGGGGTTAGGGGAAGGGTGAGATAAAGGAAAGGCATGGGAGGAAAGGAGTTCAATAAACAGGAAAGAAAGAAAAACTACTTTAATAACTCTTTAGGAGAAACATGACTCTGTTATCAGGACCTGGACCTCAAACATTAAGTATAAAGTTAACAAGATCCATCATGTCTTTCTGCAAGGCATGGGTAGCTTCAGAGATGGTGCTTGAGGCAGAAGAGATGAGAAGAAAGAGGCAGCCTTCCCATCCAGGTCAGCTGCCGTGGCCCTGACATACAACAAGCTGTAGGTGACCCATTGCAGTTTTAACCTGACTACAGTCCCAAGTTGTTTGTGATCTTTGCTCTGGTTTCCATCCCTTCCCCTTATAATGTGGGATTTTGTGTCTTCATACCTTTTCTGTCCTTTAGGTACTCCGGGTCAATCAGGCAGACACCATCTGCAAACAAACAGAGAAGGGCCGGTGAGCTCAGGAAGATCTTTGCAAAAATACAGCGCTTTTAAAGTTAAATAATCTGCTTATCAACTGGGAAGGTGACGGAGGGGAGCTGTCCGTAAGGGGACAGTGATACCTCCTCCAGCATCTCCACTGACAGCATGGGCTGGTTGTTTTGCAAAGGGACTTTGTCCCTTTCTTCACCATTTTTCTGTAAGGATATTTGCAGGAATATGAGATGTTTGCTCCTCCAGAGCTTCCCTTGCTCCTTCTGCTCCGGTGGGAAGCAGAGCTGGGCAGCCAGCAGCACCAGGACCAGTCTCTCGGGCCCATGCTTTCCCCTCCATGAAAGGCATGGCCTCACTCACCTACAGAGTCTACCGTCTCCACGTGATCCACAAAGTCTCTCTTCCCCAGGTAGATGGACAGCTGGAGTCAGCACACAGCGAAAGGAAAGAAGGAAATGAGTTAGTGTTTGCCATTGATTTGGCCAGAATTTTCAAGCCCTGGGTCTTGTCGTGGGGCTCGTTAACCCCGCCGTTAGTGCGTCAGACCAGGCATCACATTCGAGAGTTCATATAGGTTTTTTTAAAATTTCTGTTTTGAAGAAGTGAGCCCTGCAGTGGCCCTGTGGCAGGTTTAGCAGGAGTCAATTGGGAGATTTCGAAGGGAAGGGAAACCCAGCCAGTGTCCTGTCCCACCCCGGGGGAGCCCCAGCACAGCCTGCACCTTGGGCTGATCTGCTCCCAAGGATGGGGCACACGGTCTCATCTGTGCATGCATGGGCTCACCTTGCTGTTAGGGCTGGTCTTCTTGAACACCCTGCAGAGGAAACACAGACAGATGGGTTGGGAATGCCCTGGAGGAGGCTGGATGTGGCACAGCCCTTTCCTGGGGCAGGGATGGAGAGGGGGGGTGGCTGTTCGACTCCCTGGGGGAAGGAGGTAAGGGCTTCCCTGCAAGCATGGTGCATCTCCAAGAGCTACACCAGAACGTGCACAGGATGTCCTGGCTTTGGAGAATTCGATGTCCTGCAAATTTGGAGCCAGAACCCACCCTGCCTCGGCGGGTGTCATGCTCCTGAGCTCAGCGTGTGACAATGGAGGAGGGGGTGCATTAGCAGGCTGTGTCTTACGGGCAAGTGAGAAAGCACCAATGTGCAGGAGAAAAGAGAAGGTGTTTTGCTGGCCCTGCGATGGCTCGCTAGATCTCACTACAGTGAGCTCATGTACCCACCTGTGGGGGCAGCAGATGGAGCATGGGTGCTCACTTTCTCCCTCTGCTCCTGCCCTGCAGCACCCTGCTCCATCCCAATTAATAAATAAATGAAAATGACACTTACTTTGCTCCTTCTGCCATTTTAAGTCAGTGGCTGCACAGGCAGGGATCTGCAGGGAGAGATGGAGGGGAAACGGGTGAGGTGGTGCCGGCCTTTGCCAGCCAGCCGGACAAAATCATTTGGCTCCCAACAAACTGCAGAGCCCTTGGGCCACGGCGCTGTTGGGGCTTTCACCTTTGCAGAGCTTGGATGCTCGGGGTTCAGCTGGGGCTGCCCAGCTTTGGGGCAGCACACAAGGCACACGGCAGTGGCTGGAGACCTGTCAGGGCAGCCAAGCTGAACAAGCCCCTTGCCCTCAGCCCAGAAGGCAGTGAAGAGGAGGTGGAAGAGAAAAAGGGAAAACGATGCCCCAGGCAAGCAGATAATAGGAAGCACAGGGATGACTTCCAAGGGAGAGAGTTCAAGGCTGGGAAAGGCAAGAAAATGAACAAAAGGGCTTACAGAGTTTCAATTTTATGAATTTTTCTTGTCTGTAGGAAATTACTTAATGGCAGGAATGGGCTCATTTTGTCCCATCACTCACGGGAGAGCAAGGAAACCACCGGCAGAAAGGTCGAGGGCAGCTCAACTGTGCTGTGAGCAGGGGGGTCTTGAGGTGCATGGCCTCGATGTCCCCATCCCTGGCTGGCAGCAGCTCTGGGAGGGCAGCCCTGCCTTCACACTGGGAGCTGACCATGCTGCCTGTGTTTTGCTTGCTCAAGCCTGGCATCCAGAATTAAACCGTAAATATCACACTGATCACCAGCTGGTTCGCCAGGAGATTACATGGGATGAGCTCAGCTTCTTAAAATTAGGCAGCTCTGATATTAGCAGAGCTTAAGCCTAGGCAGGATTTTAAGCCCCATAAGCATATGGGCAGAGCTGCCTCTTTATGTAATGGCAGGAATGCTGAGGAGAAAGAGGAAATTCATACTGGGGAGGAGAAGATCCTCTTCCCCATGGGAAAACAAGGGATTAGTGCTGAACATGGGATCTTTGATGCCCTCAGGTGCTGCAGGATGTGAAGCTCGGGCACCCTTGCCCACAGGGTTTCTTGAGCAGCAGCAAGAGAAGGTGCAAAGAGAGTGGGAGCAGAGTGGTGCCATAGGTGCTGGGAATTTGGGATAAGGTGATGAAAAGTGGAGGAAAGAAGAGCTGAACCCCTCCTCTGCATCTCCCAAGCCCCAGAGAGGGGACTTGGACCCCTCCTGGCCTGGCTAAGCTCTCCCACACTGCTACCCAACCCCTCCACCCAGACCTTGCTGCTCAGCCACACCAAAATCCTTTTGGCCACATTTTTCCCTTTTCAGCCCCAAACCACCCTCCTTCCAGCCACTGTCCAGCACCAAAGTCCCTGTCCCCAAGGGTTTTACAAAACAGCAGAGTCCATGCCCCAGAGCACTAGCAGGGCCCAGGCAGCAGAGCAGGCAGCACTCACCTGGCAGACAGATGGACAGACAGACACTCTCCTCTTCCTCTCCCAGCAAGTTCCACTGCCACCCAGTCACTACGGGCTGCTCCCAGTCCTGCAGCTTCTTATATCCCCCTGGTGGTCCCTCCCCTTGCATCTGATCTCACTCGCTTGGCTTTGGCTGGAGATGCATGTGGTGGGTGGGGTGGTGGTGTGTGTGCACGGTGAGATAGGTACTTTCAGGAAGAATCCTATTAGTTATTAATTGGGGAGATGCTTCATGAGTAAGAAAGAGTGGGCTATAAATATGGCTGCTACTGGAGCCCTGAGAAAGCAGCTTACGGAGACTGGCAAAGCAGGCTTAGGAGCAAGTGATGGTAATTGAGGTGGAAGCTCTGCTCTGGGTGGGCAGGAGTGCAGATTCCCACGGGGGCTCTCTACAGCTGCTCCCATGGCCAGTGGAGCTGGGCCAGCCCTGGGCACGAGGGTGGATGGAGGTGGCAGAGGGGAGGGAGGGACCTGCCGGGCTTTATCCCCCCCTTACGCACTTTGCTGAATGGCTAACAGATGGATGGGAGATGCAGGCAGCTCCTTGGCCAACGTGCCCATCTGGCTTGTCACCTAGAGGTGACCTGCTGTGTTCCAGGGCACATGGGACACCCTTGCCATGAGGACCTGATGTACAAGATGATGAGGTAAAGGCACACATGAGGCTTAGGGCTCCAGCAGCAGCTCCCACACCAGGTTTTGCTCCCCCCAAAGCAGCAGGGAAGGGTTGACCACCCCTCAGTGGTGGGACACAAACCTGCCACTGTCACCCAGCACCACTGGGCAATCTGCTCAGCCCTGCATCTTTTCATAACACTGCAGGCTGGCCTCACCTGACCTGATAAGCACATCATTAATTCAAGGTTTGCAGCTGCAAATAGAAAACTGTTGAAAGTGCAGTGTGGCTTTGCCTATGTCTGGCCAGGAGAGAAGCACTCCCCACTCCTGTCCTTCCTCAGCCATGGCCAGTGCATGGGATCCTCCTTCTGCAGGGGTGGCTGCAGGATTCTTGTGTGGATACTGGCCCCAGGGACACAGCACAGACCCCAAGAACAGCCCAGGGCAGCCTGCAAACTGCTCCAACAAGGTCTCACTCATCTGCCTCACCTCCAGCATCCCTCAAGTCCTTGCTTGTTCAGCCAGACCTTTTGCTTTGAGCATGCATTTGGTTCTGGAGCTGAGCACCAAGGTAAAGATGTCCCTGCTTACCATCATGCCTCCATCCCAGAGCTTCCAGCAGCCTCCTCCCAGAACTCTGGATCAGATCAGTGACCTTCATCACCTGGGTACCAACCCCTCCCAAATGCAGCCCACCTGTGCTCCTGGCTCTCTGGGCCACCGGGAGCCACTGGTAGCCACCAGGGCATGCCAGCCCCACCAGCCCTGCTGCCCAGGGCTTTAGCTGTCAGCGCACGTTGCCTGAGGCCAGGACTTCTGATCTCTTTAATTGCACACAGGAGAGCTGCTTAGTTTGCAGATTAGCAGGTGCTATTTCTGCCAGGGTCGAGGGGCCACGTGAACTGTGACCTTCCCACTGGAGGGTGAAAGAGGAGGAGGAGGAGGCAGCCCCACCTGGACCCCTGCTTCCCCAGAGGACAGTGGAGTGGCCACCTGCAGCACCATCCCCAGGGCATCTAATCCTGAGCTCTCTGTTCACAGCTCTTCGTTAGGCTCTTAATAAAGCCTTTGAGGCCAGTGCTGTTCATAAGGGCCGTGGCTGCAGGGTCTGCAGAGCACAGTGAGGATGGAGAGCAGATTTCATTATGGGTGGCTTCAGCTAGGTTTAATTCTGACTGGGTGGATTCAGCCACAGACCCTTTGCCCAAGTCACGGGGCAGATATTTCTCGCCCCCAATATGGTGGTGAGACGGACAGACCACATCCCTTCCTGTGTTCACACCGTGCTCCGAACCAGCCACTGGGGAAGGAAGCTGGGGGATGCAATGCTGTGTTAAAAATAATAGTGAAATGAGAGAGGGCTTCTTCCTTTTTCCTGTTTAATAAATGGCCAAAGTCTCCTCTCATCTGCCGCATCCTACCTGTCCCTCCAGGTCCACGTGCTGTGTGAAACACAGCTCAAATGACCCCTTCCAGCAGGGCAGGACATGCTGGACAAATGAGCCCCATGTCCGATGCCAGTGGATGTGGGGCTAGCGGAGTGCATGGGGACCCCCCTTCATCCCTGGCTCCTGCTGGCATGAGGACAGTGCCCTACAGTGTCCTGCCTCCCCGGGGAATGGCCCGGGCTTCCCGCAGCTTCCTGCTTTGGTGCCTTTGCCTGTAGGGTCTCCCCTCTGAAGGGAGCCCGGGTGGAGCTGGAGACACCCAGCAAGCTGGCGCTGGTGAGCCCACACTGCCTTCGACATACAGCTGTCCCGGGGGGCTGGCAGAGCTCCCCGGGTGTCAGTGCCGGTGCATCTGGCAACATCCCGGCTCAGCCTCCAGCACTGCACACCGCAGCCTTACGTAAACGCCTGCAGCCGGCGCCGCTGATTTCTCAAAGCCCCTCAGAGCTCCAGGTCTTCCTCCCCTGATCCGGATTAAGTGGCACAGACAGCATTAATCCGAAGCCAGGCACCTCCGCGGCTGTGGGAATTATTGCTGGGCTGTTAAGTAACGAGAGGGAGCAGCACTGGTGGGAGCGGGTCTCTGGCAGGACGGGGGTCTCCAGACCTCCCCATTTCTGTGTGTTCCCATGGTGGGCACTGGTGAGAGACTCAACTGCTGCTCTGTGGCCTGGAGCCGCCAGCCCAAAATCAAGTGGGCTGCCCGTCTTCTCGGTGGCCCTGGCCGCAGGTTCCTCTCGAGGCCGGGAACCCAGGAGGAAGCCTCAGCAGGGGCTTTTGGCACGTCCATGCCAGCGGGCTGGGGCAGACAGTGGTGGGGTCGGTCCCTTCGCACTGGGCTCATGGCTGCAGGGGATGGCCCGTGATGCCAAGGGCAGCAGACGTGGGAGCGTGCCTTGGTATGGCACTCCATCCTCATCCTCCTCTGGCAGGACCCTGCTGTCCCCTCTGCCCCTGGAGCAGCCCTGCTGCTCCCAGGCACCCTAGCAGCAAATGGTGACTGCTACTCATTAATTGGTGCTAATCACTCTAGTGCAGCTCGAGCCAGCCACTTGCCCAGGTGACCACCAGCATGTACATGGCCCGCTCGCTGCTTGCCACGAGGAGCAAAACCTCGGGGCGTGCGCCTGGGAGCTGTGGGAACCTGGTGCTGTTTGCAGCCGGGAAAAACCTCACACCTTCCCAAACCCCTCCCACGAGCCCCTGCACCCCACTTCCCTCCTGCCCAGAGGCAGGGCACCCACAGATGGGGTGACATGAATGTGATTATGGGCACTTGGCTCTCTCAGCTCCCCAGTGCCTCCAGCATCTCCACCTCCGCGCTGAGCAAAGCTCAGCCCTGGCGTGGGCAGCGAGCTCTCTGGGAGCGGGCAGCTCGGTTGCTGCTTGCAAGCTGCCCACCTGCCCACCACCCCAAACACATTATAAGGGCTTGCTGCTGTCCCACGCCACTGGCAGTCCCCTCTCCCAGGGTCCTGCCCAAGGGATGGGGTTCTCCCCCCCGTCACCCCTCACCCCAGGGGAAAAGGGACAGTGGGGAGTGGGGTGAAGGCAGAGCCCCCACTCAAAGACTGCTCCTGTGCTTGCACCGTGTCATGCTCAGCCCTGCTGGCCACAGGCTTCCCCCCCGTGGCGGGGCTGGAGCAGGAGGAGGAGCAAGGAGGCTGGTCCTGGCAGCGGGGAGAGCAGAGCAGAGAAGGAGGAAGAGCACAGCGGCCGAGCGAGCGCCACGGGGCACCGAGTGAGTGGGTCCAGCCGGTGGGGCCGAGGAGTGGGAACACCAGGGTGGGTGCTGCCTGACCCCACGCTGCCACCCCAACAGGCAGCGTGTGTGTGCCAGGCAGGGCTGCCAGCACACCGCGCGGGAGGAAGCCCGGAGTGGCTGGTGCAGCATCGCGGCTCTGCTCCTGCTTGACTGCACCCCAAAAGCTCAGCTCGCTGCCCCCAGCACCCCGCAATAGCTGCAGGAGCCCCACACCACGTTTGCAAGGGACGGTGAGTACACCAGGTGAGGTCTGGGTCCCTGCATGCTGCCAGGATGCCAGCATGGCCTGTATTTGCCATGCACCGGGACAGGATGGTGGCCCCGGAGCTGGGACAGCAGCATGGGGTGGTTCCCCCTGCAGGAAAGGTCCATTCCCTGATCTGCCTGTCTCTGCCTCCATGCACCCCACAGGCTGGAGCCCCCCGTGATGAGGAGCATCCGGACCCCCAGCCATCCCCAGCTGCACCCCTGGTCCTGCTCCTGCCACACTGCCTGGCCACAGGGCACCCCATCCCCATGAGCATCACCTCGGCGGCTGCACATCACCCACTGTGACCTCCAGCCAGCAACTCACTTGGGTACCGGGGGGCTGGTCCCCCCACACCACCTTTACCTTCGCCAACTGACCCCATGGGCCAGCTGATGGCCGGCATCCGCTGCTGAGCCCCGATGCCGGGCTGGGACAGGGACACAGAGCAGCCATTGTCACACCGCTTTGGAGGATGGCGGCAGCAAGCTGGTACCACCGGGACATCAGCCGAGTGGTGGCAGAGGAGCTGCTGGCCAAGGCCGGGCGGGATGGCTGCTTCCTGGTGCGGGACAGCGAGTCGGTCTCAGGGGCATATGCCCTCTGTCTCCTGTGAGTCACCTGCGTGGCTTCTGCTCGTGGCTTCTGCTTGAGGCTTCTCTCTCTTGTCCTTTGCTGGGGTCCTCTGTCCCTCTCCCTGCTCTGGGCACGCTGCTTCTGGCACAGCCAAAACCTGGTGGAAAAGCCTTCTGCAGGGATGCTGGCAGGGTACGCAGGATGGCAGCAATCTTTGGCGTGGGCGCTTTTGGGTGATCCCCAAGTCAGACCAGGGGAAAACCCCACGTCCTTGGGAGCAGGCAGAAGTGTGGGCCAGCAGCTTTGCCCAGCACCAGCGTTGCTGAAGGGAGAACCCCAAATCCAGGGCACTCTGAGCCCTTTCAAGCTGCCTGCTGGCTTGGCCCCATGCGCAGGAGCAGGAGAGGCTGACTCGCATCACCCTCCCTCTTCGAAAACAAACATCCCCTCTCCCTCCAACCCCCAACACGCCCGCATCCGGACTGCGACGCCTGCTGTTAACATCTCAGATGCCAGGGCTTGGGGGCTGCATCCCCTGGCACCCATGCGGCCCCTCGCCATCCCCATGCCTGGGACTCGGCTTGCAGCCCCTGGAAGCACTGCTGCTGGGGCTGCCTGCACCCTTCCTTGCTGCTTGCACCCTGCCTGCAGCCGAGCGACACGTCTGCAGCGGGGAGCGCGTGGGGCGGCGCCTCGGTGGCTTTGGCAGGATGCCACCCCCTTTCCTACGGCTGGCCTGGCCCTGTGCATGGGACAAATTGCAAACACGTGGTGTTGAGGGGCAGGGGGCATGCCAGGGGTTCAGCCAGCAGCTACCTCAGCTCTGCCAGCATCCCAGCACCAAGGCAGAGGTCAGGCTGATGCCAGACAGGACAGTGGCACATGCAGAGATGTGCACTGGCCTCAGAGTGAGTACAACCGTGCTGTCGCAGCCACAGGGAGCACAGCACTGGGCTCTGACTGGCTGAAAACCCTCGCTGCCACACGGAGCCACAGGGCTGTAGGTGCCCTGGCAAATGCTGGCAGAGATGTGGCTGAGCCCCTGGCATGCAGTGGCTGTGCCTGCTGCAGGCAGGGTGCTGTCTGGAGGCAGGGGGATGCTGTGTGTCCTCCCCTGCAAACAGGTGCAGATGCAGAGCAGAGGGTGATGCTTTCATTTCCAGAAGTGTGAGCTCAGTTCCTCTCTGTGCAGAGGGGACAGGGTATTTGCATCAGAGCTGGGTGTCAGTCACCCCTCAACGCTGCCACATCCCCATGCTGTCATGGGGGGCACAATGGGGGACCCTCATCTGCTCTCTCCCAGGTTCCAGCGGCACGTCCACACCTATCGCATCCTCCCCAATGACGAGGGGCTGCTCTCTGTCCAGGTGGGTGCAGGGGTGGGTGCCCAGAGGCTTGGTGCTGACAGGGTGCACTCCCTGCCCTGGCTAATGCTGCCAGGCACCATGCTGTGGAGGCCACTGTCTGCGAGCTGGGGCGCAGACAGGATGCAGGTGCAAAGGGGCCAGGCCTCCCCCACCAGCCCCCACGCAGTGCCTGGAGGGGTGACATCTGCCTGCCCTCCCTGGCACTGCGAGTGAGCGGTGCTGTTTGCTTTTTGCATGAGGTGCCTGCAGCACCCAGCACGGCAGGATGTGAGTGCTTTGCAGCCACCCCTTGGGCATAGGGCTGCCTGAGAAAGTTGTGTCCCCACCAGTCCCATGGCTGCTGCCAGCCTGCCCAGGGGCAGCACAGCAAAATGCTTGCCCCCTTCCTGCCACTGTCCCCTGCCCCAGCCTGGCCGTGCAGCCCCAATCACTGCGGTGTCTGTCCTGGCCACCAGCTCGGTCTCACTTCCCCTCTTTGGTGTCTCTTTGTGGTTTCTCTCGGTACCTGGCTCTCTGCAGCCTTCTAACACCCTAAAAACAGCACCCCAAGGGTCCCTAGGGAGCATCCCTGTCTGCTGCCTGTGGCAGATGTCTCCACACTCCTCATTCTGCTGCCCTGCAAGGAGATGGGGTGAACTCCCCATGGGGCCGGCATCCAGCTGGCACTTGCAGCTTGCCATGGGGCACATTTTAGAGGACAGACCTGCTTGACGTGGCAGGCTGGTCTGCAGCCTGGTAGGGGGCTGCCCTGGCATGTGGAGCTGGCAGAGGGGGGGGTCATGATGGTTCTTGCCCCCTCTCTGCCTGCCCAGACCATCCAGGGCATCCAGGCCAAGTGCTTCCGCACCCTCCCTGACCTGATCAGTGCCTACCAGCAGCCCAACAACGGGCTGGTGACACCCCTGCTCTACCCCGTGCACCGAGCCAGGCAGGCGGCTGATGAGGACTCGGGTGAGCTGGGGAGGGGTGATGGGGGCCATGTCGGGCTGTGAGCAGGGAGGGGGTCCCACTGAGCTGGCTGTCCTTCGCCTGCAGACGGGGAGGACGGCCGAGGCAGTGGGCACACGGCGAGCACCGGCCCAGCAGGGGGATCCGGACCGGGCATGTGGCTCAGTGCTCCCATCACTGCCCGGACCCTCATCTCACAGCAGCTGCACCAGAGGCTGCAGGAGCAGGTCCATAGCAGGTAGTGCATCCCTGCCCACCCCGGGCTGACAGAGGTGATGGGGTGGGCATGGCCACCCAGCTTGCACAATGGTAGCACACCTGGGGAGGCGATCTTTCCGAAGATGCCCACCTGCTCTTACAGCCCCGCCAGTGACTTCATGGGCTTCATGGCTGAGTACCTGAACCACCACCTGCAGCTGGACCTGGAGGCGCTGCGCCACGGGCACCCGCAGCTGCGCCATCTCAGCACCGCGCTCGTCACTGCCTGCAGGGCACTGCACAGGCGAGTGGCCCGAGGGGTGACAGCCCCTGGGGCTGCCTTCCTCATCCCCACCCCTTATGTGGTGTCTGAGCATCACCACTGAGGCTTGGGAGATGCCTGCGCTGGCTCTCACCTGCTCCTCTCCTCTGCAGTGAGATCGACTTCACGCTGGCGGGTCTGGAGACCCTGGCCAGGGTGTTCGATCCCCTCGCATCCCCTCGCAGCCCAGCCAGGGAGCAGGTGAGCCCCCCTAGGATACTGAACCCCCCAGCTGCCTGCGGGTGCCTTATTGCATGTGTCTGGTCTGTAGTGAGTGCTGCACGCCCCAGGGCGCTGCCAGGGTTCCCGCAGCTGGCAAAGGGGACCTGGCTCCCCATGGCCTGGAGACAAGCGGGGACTAATTTCTGTGCCCACTCCAGGATTCAGCAGTGGGGGGAAGCTGCTTCCTCTGACAGACCCCAGGCACCCCCACATCTTGGGGTGCAGCTCAGACCCGCAGGGAGGAATCTACCAGTCCAATGTCACTGTGCTGCTCCAAAAATGTCTGTCCTTCCCCTCAGGGTCTCCTGACCAGTGATCCAGACCTTGAGCTGCTCCTCAACAAGATATCTACAGTCAATCATCTCCTCTCTTCGCTGGAGAAGAAGGTGCCTGTGCCCCCCACCACGATGCCAGGCTGGGAAAGGCTGGCTGGGTGCAGGAGGAGGCACAACCACTGTTAATGGCAGCTGCTGCCTGGTTCTGCTGGTGTCCAGGGCTGGGGAACCTCACTCTGCTCCAGCAAACTCCTCACCTAAACTAAACCCTTTGGCAAAGCAGGCTGCCAGTGGTAGCACAGTCCTGGGATGCCCCTTGGGGAAGGATGGTCTGGTACAGGGTGCCCAGGACTCCCAGTTAGCCCAGTGTCCTCAGACCAGTGCCCATCTCTCCGGCAGGTGCTGAAGTCACTGCAGGAGACAGTGTCGAGGCACAACCTGATGCTGCCCAGCGTGGCAGCAGCCCCCCCGCCAGCCACTAAGCCCCTGGCCGTGCAGAGCTTTGAGGTGAGGTTGGGGAGCATGGTGGGGCCCTGGCATCGCTGCTCAGGCAGGGCAGGCATGGAGCCAACCCAGGAACCTCATCCCTGTCTGCAGGTAAAGGTGGGCAAGTCACAGTGGGCAGCCCTGACAGTGGATGTGGAGTTGGGCACGGTGGCCATCACCAAGCGGGGCAGCGGGTCCCCAGAGGAGACCATCACTCAGGACAAAAGTAAGGGGCTGCTGACCCCCCCACCCTGCACTGCAGGGCTGTGTGATTTCCTGGCACAGACCTGATGCCAGGGTGATGGGCTGCAGCCCCAGTCGCTCCTCGAGCCCCCATCCCACACTGCCTGCCACCCACATGGTGGGAGGTGGGGGACCGCCCCCCTCATGCCCGACATTCAGTCCTGCAGCTGATCAAATACCAGAGCATGCAGAGCAAGGTGAGGCTGGTGTACGACCGGGAGCCACAGAGGAGCCTGAGCAGAGACTTCGTCTTCCCCAGTGCACGGGTAAGCAGCACTGGCTGTGCTCACTGGGTGTCCTGGGGGCATACAGAGCTGTTACGTAGCTGTTATGGTTGAGACCACCCCTGCAAGCTGGCTCCTATGCCTAGGGGTGATGTCCCTTTGATCCCTCCACTGGCACCTTCTGGGGTGCTGCAGCCCCTGGCTCCCCTTTGGGACCCTAAGACACCCGTATCGTCCTGCAGAAGCGAGAGGCCTTTTGCCAGCTGCTGCAGCTGATGAAGATCCAGCACTCCAACCTGGATGAGCCTGACCTCATCTCGGTGTATGTCGGGACATGGAACATGGGTAAGGGATCTGGATAAGGTCACATTGTCCGGGGAGGCTGTCATGGTTTGTCGTGAGCCTGGGTGGGTTTTAGGAGGTGAGGGCTTCAGGGAGCTGCCCCTGAGGTCTGAGGTGGGAGCAGGAGGCTGGAGAAGACCCTGACCTGGCCACTTCTGGGTTTGTCTGTCCTGTCATGATCCACTCACCCTGTGGCTGTCAGGGAAAAGGAGGGGCTGGGGAGGGTTTCAGGTAATAACAGTAAAACCCAGCATCAGTCTGGGATGCATATGGGTGAAACATGGGGCTGACATGATGCTTCCCATCCCTGGCAGCTCCTGGAGGTGGGTAGGGTCTGGGGTTGGAGAGGAGCTCAAGGAGCCTGGCATGCTGTCCCTCCCGGTGACCTGCTGTTCCCTGCCTGCAGGCAGCACACCGCCACCCCGCTCCCTCGCCTCCTGGCTGACCTCGAGGGGCTTGGGGCGCACGCAGGACGAGACCACTGCCTGCATCCCCCATGACATCTACGTTATTGGCACCCAGGAGAACTCCTTGGGCGACCGCGAGTGGGTCGAGTTCCTCCGTGCATCTCTGAAGACCCTGATGGCCATCGACTACCGTGTGGTAACGGCAGGACCCAGCCTGGTCCCCTCTGGCTGTGCCTGGGGGGGCACCCAGTGCCAGGCAGGCTAAAGCCATCCCCCAGCAGTCTCAGGGAGCTGGCCTCCAGCAGCCGTTGTCCCTGGGCTCTTACCTCCAAACTGATGGTCTGCTCCCACACCAAATGCAGCCCAGGGAACCTCCTATGCCTGGTGTGCCTCATGCAGGGAGTGCCCTCCTGAGGAGCCACCTTTCAGGGATGGGTTGGCTGCTTCTCTGTCCCCACTGTGCACGGCCGTGGGGCTCACCACCTGCCCCCTGCAGGTTGCCCTGCAATGCCTCTGGAGCATCAAGATCGTGGTGCTAGTGAAGCCTGAGCATGAGCGTCGCATCAGCCACGTCCACACCTCCAGTGTGAAAACTGGGATTGCCAACACACTGGGTAGGGATGGGGTGGGGGGGATGCCCCAGAATGAAGGAACAGCCTGGGGGCCATCCCAGGACCTCTTGGTTCTCACAAAACTTAGTGCCTGGCCCATCCCTGCAGGGAATAAGGGAGCTGTGGGCGTCTCCTTCCTCTTCAACGGGACCTCCTTTGGCTTTGTCAACTGCCACCTGGCCTCCGGCAGTGAGAAGACTCACAGGTGATGAAGGGGCTTGGGGGAACAGGGCTGCCCTGGGACAGGCAGGTGTCTCAGAGGGCTGGAGGAGCCCTGGGGGGCTGTGGCACTGTCCCCTTCCTGTCTACACCTGGCAGAGGTTGAGGTGTCCCTGGGGAGGTTCACAGAGTGCTGCCATCCTCTCCACAGGCGTAACCAGAACTACAGCGACATCCTGCGCTCCCTGGTCCTGGGTGACAAGCAGCTCAGCGCCTTCGACCTCACCCTGCGCTTCACCCACCTCTTCTGGTTTGGGGACCTCAACTACCGCCTGGACATGGATGTGCAGGTAGGACCCTGCAGGCACCGGGGCTGGGGACAGTGGCACACTGGTTGTGGCACTGGTGCAGCTGCAGGGGTGAGAGGAGCCAGGGCTCACCACGTCATCCCCCTGCCTCGGTGCAGGACATCCTTGCCCACGTAACCAAGAAGGAGTTTGAAGCCCTCCTGACTGTTGACCAGCTCAACCTGGAGCGGGAGAAGAACAAAGTGTTCCTGCGATTCAGTGAGTGCAGGGGCAAGGGCACTGCTCGCCCACCAAGACAGCGGCACCAGGGTCCCTACAGACCTGTCCCTGTGCCACCTCTGGCACACAGCGTTGCCCTGTTCTGGCACAGCCCTGCACAAGGTGCTGAAAGCCTGGGGGACCTCGATGTGCACCGTGCAATCCCATGGGGCAGGTCCTGAGAGCCTGCAAGCATGGGGACAGTCAGAGCCCATCCCTGCACGGCTGGCTGGAGGTGCCAGCCATCAGCGTGAGCCCCAGACAGGGACCATGGGACCTCTGCCTGGCTGGTTGCAGCTGTGGGGACAGGCAGGGACACTGGACCCTACGCAATCTTTGTGTCTTTGTTCCCAGGCGAGGGCGACATCTCCTTCCCACCCACGTACCGGTACGAGCGAGGCTCCCGGGACACCTACATGTGGCAGAAGTTCAAGCCCACAGGGGTGAGTTTCCGAGCTGCAGGACATTGCCTGGGGATGGGGACAGCAGGCTGGGACAGTGCCGGGGGGCTGCATGTGGTGCTCAGCCCCCATGCCTCTGCCAGCCCATTCCCTCCCCAAAGGGAGTCCAGGCAGGAGGGACCTTACTTTTTGGGGTGCTGGGTTGCTTTTCTGGGCTGGGGGGAGCCAGACCTGAGGTGGCACTGAAGCTGACTGCTTTCCCATTTCTAGGTGAGGATCAATGTCCCCTCGTGGTGTGACCGCATCCTGTGGAAGTCACACCCAGAGACCCACGTGGTCTGTAACTCCTATGGTGAGTGAGACCTTGGGGCTGGGAGGATCCTAGGGTGGCCAGTGCTGCCTGGCACCCCAGGGCTTGGGGACCATCACCCACCTGACCTGTCCTGCCATCCAGGCTGCACTGATGACATCGTGACCAGCGACCACTCGCCTGTCTTCGCCACATTCGAGGTGGGAGTGACTTCGCAGTTTGTGCCCAAGAAGGGTAAGGGGTTGGGGTCTGCTGCCCCCTGAGCCTGGTTTGGGGTAAGCACTGGATGTGGGTGCTCGACTGGCACATGCTGACCCGCTGGTGCCTGCCCACAGCTCCCGGATCCGGCCCCGAGCCCCTGGCCTGCATCGAGTGGGAGAGCATCGAGGTGATCGTGAAAACCGCCAGCCGCAGCAAGTGCTACATCGAGTTTCACTCCTACTGCCTGGAGGGTGAGGTGGCCCCGTGGGGACGGGGTGCTGGGGGTGCTCAATGGGGATGAGCTGGCCCTGGCTAGAGCTGTGCCCCCAACTGTCCGCCCTGACAGAGGCTCAACGGAGTGGGGAGAACACCTCCCAGAGCTGTGACATCCCCGGCTTCCTCAAGCTGGGCTGGTCTGCAAAGAATCTGCCTGTGGTATGCACTGGGGGGGGCAGATGCTGGTCCCCCCCAGCCCTCAAGCATCCTCCTCCCTCCTCTTCCCCATCCCTCCTGCCAGCTCTGCATTCTCAGTCCCAAGGGGTGCTGGGAGCTGTCCCTGTCCTCCCAGGACAGAGCCACCCCCATTCCACCCTGCCCTGTGGCAGCCCCCCAAGCACCCCCTCTCTCTACATGCAGCTGAACCCCATCCTGCCAGACCTGGAGTACCTGGGGGACCAGCATCTGCTCCTCAGCATCAAGGGTGTGGAGAGCTGCGAGTCCTACGGTGCGTGTGGGATGGTGGCATGCGGGGGTGCCAAGCAGAGCCCCCGTGGGGCTCAGATAACAGCCTGCTGGGTGTAAGGTTTTGCAGCTGGAGCTTGGCAGAAGGGACCCTGTCACCCACCCTGCTGCACATGGGGGACTCACCTGCCCCCCAAGCTGCTCAGGGGGCTAACACAGGCACGTGCTGTGCCCGCAGGTGAGTGTTGCATCGCCATGAGGTCAATGATCGGCAGCATGGCCCAGCAGTTCGAGACCTTCCTCTTCCACCGTGGTGAGGAGACAGGTTCCATGCGCGGCTGGATGAAGGTCCGGGTCCCCAAGGACCGGTGCAGCACCCGTGAGAGGCTCTATGGTAAAGATGGCCACACACCAGCCCTCTCCCATCACCCTGGGCATGGGGGGTCCGGGCCACGCTCAGGTGCAGCATGGCTGAGAGCTGCCTGTGCCCGCGCTGCCCTCCTGGACCCCAGCAGTGGGCAGGGGCCGTGCGGTGCCCTGTGGGGAGAGGCCAAACTTCAGTGCCTTTGCAGAGTGGATCAGCTTCGAGGAGGAGGATGCTGAGCTGGCGGCAGACACCCCGACATGCCCCAAGCCACCCCTGCAGCGCCTCAGGTACCCCAGCTGGGCTCAGCCCCACCACAAGCCCCAGCCATGGGTGATGCTGAGCCCTCTCCTGCCATGCTTTGCAGGTCCCGACCCCGCAGCCTCCCAGAGCCTGCTGCCAGCTACACCAACCCAGCCTACTTCATCTTCGAGGGGGTGCCCAACACACGGGTGCCAGCCCCCAGTGCTGGCGAAGCCAATGACAAGCAGGCGGAGAGCCCGTCTGGGGGCCAGTGGCACAAGAGCCCCCTCAGGGCACGAGTGCCTTCGCCCTCAGAGGAAGAGCAGTGGGGTGGCCAGCCCCTCTGTGTGCCGGGGGGTCTGTCCCAGGGGCCCCCACTCAGCCCCCACAGTGTGGGCCAGCAGAAGAGACCCAAATCTGCCGTCCTGGCGAGGGACATGCCAGGGCCAGGTGACTGCTCACTGACGGTGCTGCGCATGGCCACCTGCCTGAGCCAGCTGGACTGGGCATCCCCTGAGTGCAGAGGGAACAGCCAGAAGACCCTGCTGCACCAGACCCACAGTGCCCTGGGGCCACCCCCACGGCCCTGCCGGGAGGTACCGAAATACATGCCGGATGCTTACCAGCACAGCCACCCTGGAGAGGTACTGCTGCGGGGCTCTGGAGCTCAGCCAAGGGACTTGGGGAGGTCAGGGAGGGAAGGGGACCTGCTTTTGGCTGTGGGGCCACCAGCATTTGCAAGGTCCCATCCCCAAGGCAGTGCTCTGCCTGATCCAGACACCACAGTGCAGGCAGTGGGATACGGTGGAAGATGGAGGAGCAGCAATGTGCCTGGCTTGTGCGGGTTGAGGACGTGAAGGTGGGGACTTCATGATCCAGGTGTGACGCTGCTGGTATGTGTCCTTGTTCTTCTTTCCCCAGTGGTCCTGCGACAGGGGTGAGTGGTCCGATGGCATCGGTGAGTGCCTGGGCCACCTTGGCTTGCAGCAGGATGAGGAAGGGCTGCAGGAACATGGCTGGGACCACCTGGAAATCTTCAGGTACCCTCAGGCCCTGGAGCTCAGAAAGGGGAGCACCGTGCAGTCCAGCTCCTGTGGCCCTGGGGTCCCTGGCAGAGTCCCACATCCCCAGGGAGAGGAGAGGTGAGGCTGTCAAGGAGGATGAGGCCAGCAGGCACCCAGGGCTGGACCTATTGGCCATGCTCCCAACTTCTCTGACCTCACCAGCAATCAACTGATGTTTCTCAACTGGAAAGTCTCAGGAAGCCCCTGTGGCCGTTGGGACAGACACTTTCTGGGTCTCACTGCATGTCTCTGTCCTCCCTCCACAAAGGGATGGAAGGACCATGCTGAGCCCCACCAGCAAGGAGGAGCAGGGGACATGGGAGATGTTGAGGCCACTTGGGAAGCAGGGACCGCTGGGTGCTTTGGACCTCAAGGGCTCAGCCTCTTCAGGCAGCTGACTTGCAGCCTGCAAGGGCACAGCGGCATCCATGGCCAGCCCAGCCCTCTGCACCCTCGAGCCTTCAGCCTCAGCACCTGCTCTCTCCTCCCCAGGCTCAGCCCTGGTCAGACGACATCCCCAGAGGACTTCTACAGCAGCCACTCCTGAGGCTGCACTGAAACTTCCTTACGAGGTGCCCCCTGCTATCCCCATCCAAAATAAAGTCTCAGGGACGCTGAGGGAGGTGTGTGCGACGCCTGGTTCTCTGCAGGGGCAAGGAGGAAGCGTGCTGAGCCAAGCCAAGTGGGGAAAGCACTGGCTCCCAGTGCCCTGGCTGCTCCAGGAGCATCGCTCCCTGCCCTTGCCCAGTGTAGCTCACACAGGGAGGGGCTGGCTCTGCCCTCGGTGGGTGCTTGTGATGGCACAGTTCCCCTCCAAAGGCGCCAGCTCTGCCCACTCAGCCCTGTGCTCTTCCTCTCTAGCTGAGCATCCCCATGCTGGCCCACTCTTGGCCATGGTCCATCTCAGGGTGCACCCGTTTGCCCCCGCCGTGCCCCGTTCATCACAACACTGACCTGTTTGCACAGCACCCACTGTTTGCCCACCTGCACGCTTGCAAAGGAGTTAAATCCCCCAGACCAGGCACAGTTCTACAGGCAGCAGGGACACATGCTCCACTCAAAACATGGGGACACCCTGACGCAGCAGGACCCCAGCTGCTGTGACACCTGAGGTTGCCCCAGTTTTGGGGACACTATGCCCAGGCTGGCCTCAAGGTGGCAGTGGCCACCTTTGTCCCCAAGATTGCCCCACAGGACTGGGGTGCCAACCAGGCAGCACTCCACAGTGCAGGCACTGCTGGGACCTGCATGGCCTCAGTGGAGCAGGGGGGCTTGCCTGGGGCAGGCGAGGGGCCATGGTCCCCATGGGGACTAAGGACCCCATGTTTGAGGGACCATGATCCCCACGGCTGTGGTCCCCATGGCCAAACGTCCTTGGACCCCATAGGGAAAGGGCTGTGTCCCCATGGCCAAGGGTCTGTAGCTCCCATGGGGAAAGGGCTATGACCCCATGGGTGAGGGCCACACATCCCATGTCTGGGGATGCTGCTGCGGGGGCTGCAGATAACCCAAAGCCTGCAAGGGCGATGGACGGGATGGGACAGGAGCGCAGTGGGGCTGAGCCCTGCAGACAGCCCCTGGGGCAGGCAGGGACATGGGCAGGAACGCTGCAGGCTCCTGCCCCCACCTCTGCCCGCCTCCAGCCCTGCCTCTCCCTGGCACTTTGCTCCCAGGCGCTGGAGAGCGGAGCAGGCACACTCAGCGCGACACAGCAGGGTACAGCGACGGGCAACCTGCAGCCCCACCAGCATGGCCCCCAGCCCCGCAGGGGACAGACGAACCCTGGGGGTGCCCTGCTCCTGAGAGCCACCCCAGCCCAGGACCGCAGGTGAGCTGAGGCAGTCCGTGCTTGGTGAAGAGCAGCATCTGCCATGGCCCCTCCACGGCCGTGGCACAGCCATGCAAACCCAGCGGGACTCTGGGGGCCCTAAGGAGAGCAGCTTGGGCCCCACAAGAGATGGAGGTGGGATCCCTGGGGCTGGATGGGTGTGGGGTGGGAGTCAGCCAGTTCTCTCCATCCCCAAATCCCTCTGTGCATCCTCCTCCCTAACACACCACTGCCTTCCTCCCTCACTGAGGGCCTTCATCCTTCCCCCTGTGGCCACCTCCTCTCCTCCATCTTCCTCTCTATCCCCCAAATCACTGTTCTCCTCACAGGGTGACGCTGCCCTTGGGCTGCCATGGCTTAGCCCGATGCCATGGGCTCCTTCCCCAAGGAGGTGGAGGGACAGGGACAGCTCACCAAAGGGTGAAAAGAAACCCTCACCCCCCACCCTATTGAGAAAGGGGGTCACCTCAGAGCAGGGGATGTGGTGGGCAGCAAGGAAAGCACCCAGTCCTGCTGATGTCCCCAGGGAGGAGGCACTGGCACCCGGGCAGCACAGGCAGATCATGCTTTGGCTGCTCTTGCATTCAAAGGGAAAGATCGAAAAGAAATTGGGTCACGCTCCCCTTGTGCTGGGGCTTTGGCTGCACAAACCACGTGGCGATTAAGGACAAGGGTCATTCTGCAGGATGTTTTGAATAATTTCTCCTTGTTTTGCAATTTCCAAGAGCTTAGGCGAGAAGAAAAGCCCTGTTTATCCTGTGCTCCAGGATCACCCAGTTCCTCATCCCCTGGCAGCTGCTTGCTCCCCTCCAACATTCACTCTTCCAGACCCTCTCCAAAGCTCCTGCCCACCACACCACCATCCCCGAGCCCTGTGCCATCCTGCCAGTGGGCAGGACATTGTCTCTGGGGCAGAGTCTGCCTCTAGCGCTGCTCCACTCATTCATTTCATTGGTGCCTTTCCAATGCTCCCATAAATGCTCAGGGCAGGATGCCTGGGGCATCCAGCTGCTGGGGCACCCCGGGCGGAGGTAGCTGCCAGCTCCCACCAGGTCCAGCTGTTCTGCCGAACCCTTTGCTGATTCCTGGGGCACATCTGGGGCCCAGCCCACAGACGTCATCCCAGGGAGATGTGCTTGCTATGGGCAAGGGATTCCCCAGCATTGCAACCCTCATGCATCCACAGAACATGCAGGGCAGGAGCTGGCATCACATCCCTAGCTCCATGTCCTTTCCCTGCAGTGTCCTCCATCTCCTGCTCCAGCAGCGAGCCCGAACGCTTGGCTCAGACCTCACCGTGGTTGCAGTCGGTTCCTCCTTGAAAAGCCCACGCTGGAGAAGCCATGGCCAGGGAGAGCCGTGCTGGGGACGCCAGTGAGGACTAGGAACAGGCCTGGTGGTGACGTGTCCTCAGGGTGAACTGATGTGAATCAGTAATTTAAACCACTGATTTTGATCATGACTAAGACAAGGAAGCAGGAACCTTGTTGAGATAAAGCTCGTCTAATGTCATCTTCTTTTGCATTTTTATTTTTCGGTGGTTATTCCCAAAGGAAGCTTACTTAGGAATGGTTAAATCACGCTGCTGAGCACTGGCTGTGCTTGGGCTTTATCAGCTGCTGGAAGCTACGTACCCACACTTTGCTCCAAGCAGCCTGGCAACACACAGCTGCACAGGACTTTTCCTTATGCATTTGTTACCCCAGATTATTATTTTTATTTATTGGCTTCTTCATATCTTACTTGTTTGTTGACCTATGTGGTGGGCATCAGCTTTGGTCACTGAACCCTGGAGCAGCTCCAGTCTGGTTGGGCTCAAGCTTTCATGCTCACTTGCACTAGATCTCCTAATGCCTTTTGTCCTCAGCAGCGTCACAGCCTGGGGGGCGGGGAGATGCAGCTGCTGGACTGGGACCAGCACAGCACCCTGTGGGACCACTGCTGGCACCAGCACCCAGAGGCTCAGGGTTTCCTACCACCTGGTTTTCCCTCCTGGTTCTGCAAAACCAGAGGAAGTTCATTCCACTGTTAATGTTTGATCAGGACCTGCCTGTTGCTCTCTGAACTCATCCCTGTAATAAAGGCAGGCAGCTGCCCACACTGGCCGCAGCGGGAAGGAAGCCACAAGGTGTTTGATGTGAGCCCAAAAGCTGTGGCTCAGCCCACAACTCAAACAGAGAGCATGGGGGTGTGTGTGGCATGGAGGGGCTGGTCCCGCAGCCACCCACCTGCCCATCTGCCTGCTGGTTCATTTATGATCATCTCTGTAAACTCAGAGATGTCTCTCCAGGCGAGGCTTTGTGGGGAGAAGATGGATTGCAGCTCAGCTGTCTCCATGGGTACACCCTACAGGATACTCCTGCCAATGGCACTTGCCATGAGAAGCCATCAGGCTGCACATCTCTGTGGTGAAGGCAAGGGGTCACACCAGGAGGATGATGATGAGGGAGCCAAGGGATGAAGGAGCCTGAGAGGATGCAGCCTTCCACCTCATACCACCAACACCAGCATCGCGCTAATGCGAATCGTCTCCCTGAGCCCTGAGTTGTCCTCCATCCTGGTGCCCATCACCTCCTGGGTGAGCTCTGGACCAACTGAAACTGGAGACACACTGGCGCTCCCTCCATCAGATATGGTTTTGGCTATGCCCTCGTCTCTGCCAGCAGCACGGCAGATGCTTCTGCTCCCAGGTTACTCATCTGAGCACCCGTCCTCGGCCAGCAGAAGTGGCTGCTCCAAAATCACTTCGCCAGGGATGGTGGTGGGCATGGAGGGGCCAAGGTGCAGGCAGCCCTTACCAGTTTTTGCTGGACACAATGATGGTAACAGAAGCTCCTTCTTCCCTCTGGAGAAGTGGGCTCTGAACTTGAGACCTGAGAGGCAAATGCAACCCTTTGACAGCTCGCTGTAATCCTCAGCCTTGGGGTCTGATTTGCCAGGAGGATGCAGATCCCAGCCTTTGATCCTAGCACTGTGCAAGGGGACACATCCTGCCTGCCTTGATTGTGAACTTGCACTGTCTTGGGCTGGGACTTGGCTCCAGCTCAGCTCCTCTCCACAGGGCTTAGATCATCCCTCTCCTGCGGAGAATACCCAGCAGCTGGAGGCCCCTCGCCATCCAGGGACACTCTCTCCCAAAGGCTCCTTTAACAGCCCCCTGAGGATTTCTCCGGGCCATAATATTCCCCCAGACAAGCCTTTCTTCTCCTCCCGCCTTTCTTCTGTCAAGGAGCCCTCTGGGACAAGCAGCATTGTCAGGATGGTGCCAATTAGGCTGAGCCGGCTTCCAAGAGGCTGCGCTGGCACCGGCCGGGGGCTGCTGTTGCTCATAAAGGTCTCATTGTTCGTCGCGCCGTGGGGCTGCTGGCTGGCGGGGCCGGCGCGGTCCTCTGTCTCAGGCACGCTTCCTGGCTCCACGCGGCGCTGGTGTCACTGCGCGCTGCTCAAAGGGATGATTAACGGGTGTCATTGCAGGGGCTGTGAAGGGGAGGATTTGTCAAGCCTCCCTCAGCTCCCCGCGAGGCCCGAATGAGCGAGCTGAGAAAAACCAGAGAACCATCAAAGTGGCCGGAGCTCCTGGAGGGGGGAAAATCTGGCATCTTTGGCTCCCTTCCATGCTTTGTGCCTGACAATGGTCGGGATCAACGACTAATGCGCTTTTATTAACTGCTCCCTTAGATCTGGCTCGGAGAACATGGCCTCTTCAGTGAGGACGTTCCCAGTTGCCCTGTGGACACCAACACTGACTCCCTGGCTGGAAGGAAACACCACCGCTGTGTCGGAGGCAAAGTGTGTCTTTGATGAGGAGTTCAAGTTCATCCTGCTGCCCATCTCCTACAGCATCGTCTTCGTGGTGGGGCTGCCCCTCAACTCCTGGGCCTTGTGGATGTTCATCTGCAGGATGAGGCCCTGGAATGCCACCACCACCTACATGTTCAACCTGGCTGTCTCTGACACACTCTATGTTCTTTCGCTCCCCACCCTGGTCTATTATTACGCCGACCGAAACAACTGGCCATTCGGGACGTGGCTCTGCAAGATTGTGCGCTTCCTCTTCTATGCCAACCTTTACAGCAGCATCCTCTTCCTGACATGTATCAGCATCCACCGCTACGTGGGCATCTGCCACCCCATCCGCTCCCTGAAGTGGGTGAAGACGAAGCACGCCCGCATCATTTGTGTGGGTGCCTGGCTTGTCGTCATCATCTGCCTCATCCCCAACCTCATCTTTGTCACCACCAGCTCCAAAGGAAACAGCACACTGTGCCATGACACCACCAAGCCCGAGGAGTTCGATCATTACGTGCACTACAGCTCATCCATCATGGCCCTCCTCTTCGGGATCCCCTTCCTGGTGATCGTCCTGTGCTACTGCCTGATGGCCAAGAGACTCTGCAAGTCCAGCTTCTCCAGCCCCAGCCCTCAAATGCCCTCCTACAAGAAGCGCTCCATCAAGATGATCATCATAGTGCTCACCGTCTTTGCCATCTGCTTCGTGCCCTTCCACATCACCCGGACCATGTACTACACCTCCCGCTATTTCCAAGCCGACTGCCAGACCCTCAACATCATCAACTTCACCTACAAGATCACACGGCCCTTGGCCAGCATCAACAGCTGCCTTGACCCCATCCTGTACATCATAGCTGGGGACAAGTACCGGGGGCGGCTACGCCGGGGACCAGCCCACCGGCTCCGGCCCGTGCCCACGTGTGACCTGGCCCTGGTATCCCCCTCCATGGACAATCTCATGAGTGGCAGCCACACTGACAGTGACACCCGAGGGGCAGGGACAGCACGGAGTGGAAGAGAGTGCTGAGGGGTCAACAGAGGGGTTGCAGTAACCTCATCCCTGGTCTCCATGAGTTTACAGCCCCTGGAGCTCCATGTGGGTGCCCTGGCACCTCCAGGTCCTCAAACCTGCCCCCGCCAGGGCAGAGACCACAGGGCTAAGGAGGGGGTGGCCATGGGGCTTGTCCCAGCCCTGCCCCGGTATGGCATGGGAGAAAGGGTGCCAGTACTGCTCGAGGCAGGACAGCCACCTTCCCACGGGAATGGGAAGGATGCAGAGAAAGCCATTTTGGGATGGCAGGATGGCCCGTGGTGCATGTCCCACCCCAGGATGCTCCTGGGGACACTTTGGAGCTGACAGGTCACTAAAGAGAAGGGACACTGGTCCCTTCCTGGGCATGCACAGCCCTTCCAGTCTGCTTGACAGTGATGTGCAGGGACCGGACTGAACCTGGGGACAGAGCCAGCACTGGGTCCTCTGTGTGCCTGGCGGAGGCTCTCAGAGATGTCCCTGTCACACTGCTGGCCTTGGGAGAGGTGGGGAGGGACACAACATGGGGCACTTGCTGCCCATCATCCCCCAATAAAGCCCCTTCCTCTACACAAGGATCGGTTTCTCTCCGTAGCAGAAGGAAGGGGGATGAGATGCCCACCCTCACCCCAGAAAATATTTGAGGGCAGAGAAAATCCACCCACCACCTTAGTGCCAGCACTGGGGCAGGTCTGGAGTGAGGGGCCAGAGTGATGACACCCACTGTGACGGAAGAGTCTTCGGGAATCCGTCTTTATGGGTGTTTGCTTTCTAAATGTTTACCCAGCCCTTTTGTTTGACCAAGTGCCTGCGCAGAGAGGAGCAGACCAGAGATGGCTATCAGGGCTGTCGACTCTTCCCACACCAGCCCAGGCAGGGATGGGATGAGGCTGTCCCCACCATGGGGAGCCACAGGAGGGGCTGCCCCCGTTGCCCCCCATGAATCCTGCCAGCACATGCCTAGGGAAGGGAAGCCCATAGCATCACTGGGGTGTCCCACCACCCATGGCTGTGTGGCACCAACCACACACAGCCACATCCCACCAGGAGCTGCGCAGGCCACCTGGAGAGGGAGAGAGCCCCAGGGATGCCACATCCCAGCCTCACATCCCCATCCCACCAGACAGAAGTACCCAGAGAGCCCTTGACTCACCTCTGAACCAAAAGCAGAGAGAGGAGAAGACGTCCCTCCTAAGCCCAGTTAACGCAGTAAAAGCAGCTCCTGCTGCTCCTCACCTCTCATTTTATCTGATGTGGCCCAGGTGGACCCAGGAGCTGCTCAGTTGCACCTGAGCAGGGCAATGGCCCTCACCAAGCATGGCCCCAGCCTCAGAGATGGGACTGCCAGGGAGGGGACAAGGGTGGGTGGCATATCCACCTGCACAGGGAGCGTGGGGGGTACAGTTGCAGCACTGCTGATTATGCCCCCCCCCCCAAGAAGACACAGGCAGCAGTGGGGGCACTGAAAATCTGTATTGGGTACAGAGGCGGTGGAAAAGGCTCTTTTGGGGCCAGAGCAGCAGTTGCCCGTGGTCCCAGCTGAGGCCACTTCCATGGGTTTCCAAGTCCCATTTGCCATTGAGATACCACCCCAGAGTCCGTCTCATTCCCTTGTGAGATTCCCTCCCTCAGCTCACCATGTCCCAGTTGTCTTCAGGGGACTGTGCCCATCGCTGGCCTTGTGCCAGCCCCCCCCACATCAGCCCCACATCCTCAGGGGATTGCTGTGTCACCCTCAGCCCTTCCAAACCCCTTTCAAGCGGGACCCTTTCCCAATCTCCCCCTCCCCATTCCGAGTTTTTGGCCAGGGGATGGGAGGGCCGGAGTGGGGGCCGTGCCAGGCTAGCTGAAATCCCCACTCGCAAGAGCTGGCTGCCCTTGTGAGTCAGGATCTAGCTGCTGGTGCCAGCCATGCTCAGAGGATGTGCAGCTCGTCCGTCTCCGTCAGCCCATACTTGGTCTTGTTCTCGTTGAAGAGCTTGAGCAGGAGGCGGACATACATCTCATGGTACATTTCCACTGTCTCGTCGCTCGGGTCCTCGATCTGGGGCACTGTCATTGGTTCCCCCACTGCCAGGAGGGGAGGAATGTCAGGTGAGTGGTGCAGGGACGTGCTCAGCTCATCAGGAAAATGAGCCAAGCGTTGCCTTCCAACGCCACTCATCGTGGGTGTCTTCCTCCTCCACCCCTCCACCCTTTGGGGGTTCCCTCTGCCGCTGCAGTCAATGCTCACCCACGGTGGTGATGGGTCTGGCGAAGGGGAGGAAGCCCCGGGACTGGACAGAGGTGAGACCTCGGCCATAGAAGAAACAGGGAGCGAAGCCCATCATCTTCTGGAAGCGCTGTTGGATGCTCCTCATCCAGCTGCCCTCCTCAAAGACCACCTGGCGGAAGAGGTCGTTCTCCCCGAAGGAGAAGGAGGGGACGAGGTGGGCACTGTGGAGGGGACATAGTGAGCATTGATGGGGCACCAAGACCTTCAGTCCCTTGTGGTGGAGGTGCCCATGACCCACCCGTGCTGCAGGGCCATGCGAACAAAGCCCTTGCGGTTCTTCAGGATGAGCGTGGTGACGCCAGGACGGCAGGAGAGCGACTCGGCTGCGCCACCGATGACGATGGCCACCGCGTTGCCGGTGCCGTTCTCAGTCAGCAGGTACCTGATGGCACGACGTGTCACCGGGCACAGGCCTGCAGCAGAACAGATCACTGGTGCTTTGGGACTGCCTGCCCATGCAGCACCCGGGGGACGGGGATCCCATGAGGGACCCCACAAAGGATCATGCCTGGTGGGGACATGCAAGGATCATGCAAGGGACAGTGCAAGGGCTCCCCCTGCTGCAGGAGAGCTCACGGGGTGTCATGGGGGTGTCCCCTGGGCTGCCAGCCCTGCAGGCAGGGTGCAGGCGACGTGCTGGCAAGGTATGGGCAGGGCTCAGGCAAGGTGTGGGCAGGGTGCAGACAGACAGGGTGCTGGCAGGGTGCGGACAGGGTGCTGGCAGGGTGCAAGCAAGGTGAGGGTGGGGTTTCGACAGGGTGCAGGCAAGGTGCAGGCAGAGCACCACCTCTGCCCTGCCTGCTTCTGGGGAGCACAGAGACTGTCAGCCCTGGGTTTCCCACAGGTGGGACTGGGGAGCCACCCTAGAGCCCCCCATGCCCGTGGGGTGGCAGGCAGTTGCCTGCCCCACTGCCCACAGATGCTCACCCCCGCTCATCAGGTACTCCCTGAAGATGGGCAGGCGGAAGTTGCCAGCCAGGGTGGTGAGGAAGGGCTTGATGCCCGGGAACATCTCTCCAAAGCCTGTTGAGCCCGTGATGAAGTTGCAGAAGGCGCCGACGCAGAGGATGCCGTGGGGGTGGGAGCCGATGATGTAGTTGTGGCTGGGATTCAGGTCATGCGTCTTCACCAGCTGTGGGGACAAAAAGGCATCATGGGGGCATGTCCTTTTGGGTGGTACCACCCCCTGCATGGATATACTGTCCTGGCACCCTGGCTCTCCACGTCGTACCTTCACAGGGAAATAATCCCGAAAGTGCTTCCACACAGGCCATCGCCGCAGGCATGGCAGCCTCCTGCCACCTGCAAACCAAGGAGGGACCACAGGAGATGACGCCCACCCCAGCAGGCAGCAGGACCTGTGGGAAACACTCCCCACAGATCTGCTGCATCCCTCTTCCCACCGTGGTGATGATGGGGAAGAGGAGGGAAGAAGCAGTCAGGATGTAGTGCTCCCTGTTTGCCATGCTGGGATGGATTCAGGGAAAGGGGGGACCCTGTGCTCCCCATCCTGCTGCAAAGCTGCAAGAAGCAGGGGGCTCTGCCCATCCCCACCTTCCTCAGGTGTGTCCCAGTCGATGATGATCCAGGCCAGGTAGAGCAAGGAGATGGGCCAGAACCTCGTGAATATCAGGTAGATGAGGAGCAGCAGGCTGACGGTTCCTGCAGGAGCCAGGGAGGGGGTTGAGTGGGCGCACACCTGCCACACCGGGACCCCCCCACATCCCTCTACACACCCAGCAGCAGGAAGCTCAGCATCCACTGCAGGACAGCGAGGAGCTGGAGCCAGGAGCGGACATCCCGCTGCGAGGGCCAGGGTACTTTGAGCAGGGTGCGCAGGGCGTTCTGGACGCTGGCACGGCTGCCTGCAGGGAGGAACACAGCACCCAGCCACAAAACAACACTGGTTGCACAAATGCTGTCCCAATAATCTAGGGGCAGTCCCTGTCTGGTAGTACCCACGGCGAGGCAGGAGGTAGGATGGGAAGGATGAAGCAGTTGGGTGAGGAGGGATGGGGTGGGATGGGTGGGGGATGCTCATCCTCAGAGCTCTGGGGCCAGCCCTGCAGGCTGGGCACCCCCAGCCCAGATGCATCTGTGAGCCTGGGTACACCAGAGGAGCCAAGTGCAGCAGTATGCTCCACACTGTGCCAAGCTCCCCAAAGGCCAGGACCTCTGCTGTGACCTCCTTGGCGTGTTCAGGCTCAGAGAACTGGGGTCTTTCTCGGTCAGCTCAGCAGTGAGACACAGGGCAGCGTCTGCCCCCCAGCAGGCGCCAAGGACAGCGGCCAGGGGCTGAGCCAGGGTGGGTGAGGCTGTCTGTGCCCAGGGCCATCCCCACCGAGCCTTGCCTCCCATGAGGGACAGTCCAGCAGCTCATGGCCACTCCACTCCCCCCCCCACCCCCTTCCCTCCGCCTGACCTTGGTGAACCATTAACTGTCCTGGGCCAGGTGCCAGGATCCAAACTCCACGCGCGGCCCCATCCCTCCTCCCCAAAACAGACCTGAGGCACCAGTCCTGCCAGTGCACTGCTCCCGGCCAAAGGTCTGCCACAGTCAAGACCACCCGGTACGGCCACCGCCGCGACCACAGCGAGCTATGTCAGCTCTTGTCACAAAAGCCTTGTTTGCTTGGGAAAACAACCCCAAATCAGCATGCTGGCCAGATAGAGAGATGCTCAGGGTGAGACAGGAGCAGATCTGTCCCCATGGCTTCCCAGGCCAGGGACCCTCGGATTGGAAGAGAACCACCAAATCCTGGTTTGGGTGGCTGGTGGTGCTGCAACTGTAACTGGTTCAATCCAAACCATGAATGGGATAACTGAAATAAATTAAACACTGGAGCCACCACCAGCATTGAAGAACTGTTCTCCCTCTCCCCTGAGCAGGGTGCCGTGCTTTAAGCAAACCCTCCCGCCCGTCGCTGCACACCCAGAGAGGCATCGCCAGAAAACCTGCCGCCTGCAAAGCCCTGCTGCTGTCAGCTTTCCAAAGCCCCTGTTGTATTCCATGGAAGATGCAGACCTCTGCCTAGCAAATTTCTGCCTACCAAACAGCTGCTTGCTTTAGTTCCTTTTTTCAGCCTACCCCAAGCACTCCATTAGTGTCCAGACTGCAGACAGAAAATGGAGAAACCCCAGGGGCTGCACTGCCAGCCCCATCCACCACAACAGAACCCTCTTCCAACCCAGAAATGTGGACTCCATGGCCCAGAGCAGCAAGGAAAGACAAAGGGGAATTTGTAGCACGCTGGAGCACCTTGCAGGACCGAACACAATGTCAGAAATTTCATTCCTGTTGAGCAACTGTATGTTTTCCTGTGGTGCTGCTCACCCCAAATTGCTCCAAACACCTCCCTTTCCCCTAAGAGTCTAAAGCAAATACCAATAGTGACAACAAGCACTCACTGCCTGACCAGCTCCTCTCATTGCCAGAGCATCACAAACCATGCAAACACGCTTTGGAAATATCTCACCGCTAAGATTTTGGGAACAGGCTGCAATAATTGTTTTCATGGTGGCAAGAAGTTCTGCTCCAGACCCCGGTTCATCAGGTTAGAAGGCGAGTTTGGAAATAGGAGAGGGCGATTGATTGGGTATCCAGCTGCGGTAACCAGCTGATCCAAGGGAAACTGTCTGCCACAGAGGGGAGCAGACACTCCTGCCCCGGCTTGCAGAGCAAGGAGAAATGCTGATGGTCCTTGGGAGGATGAGGGATCAGACAGAGCAGTGAGGAGCTGACATGTCAAAGGGCAGGCACCAGTCCTTGGAAGCACACTGCTGCTGGCACCAGTGGGGGCTCAGCGGGGGCCACCTTCCCCCAGGAATGGTACCGTCCGGCCTGGGGTATTTCACAAACTGCTGTCATGCTCTACCACTGTGACTTCCCTCCAGAGCCGCCCAAAAACGTCATCCCCAAGCTCCCACTCCACAGTATGGGAACAGACGAGCCCTGACCCTCAGCTGCTCTGTCCAGCACCATCCCCTCCTCTGCCACCCCTAAGAGGGGCACCAGGGTCACTTGGCCCTGCCTGCTAGCCCAGGAAGACTGGAATAGTGCCTGGAAAGGACTGGGGGGGAAAAAATAAGAGGAAAAGGAAATAAAAGCAGCAGAAGCAGCTCTGAGATGGGCCTTCAGGCCAACAGCCAAAGGAACAGTAAAAATCCACAGCATCTGATTCACTAGAGCTACTTCTCAGGATCTGCCTCCGCAGAAGTACTCACTAGGAAGAGCTGGCTAACATCAAATGTAGAAAAGGGATAAAGACACTTAGAGGATGGCACATGGTGTTAAAAACATGTTTCATGGGAGAGAGCTGGAATCCACAACAACTCATCATCTGCAGTTGTAGACACTTAGTATCTGGAAAAAAGGGTGCAACAGTATTCACTGCAGGCTGCAGCTTCACAGATGTACATTGGTTAACAGGAGCCGAGGATGCTATGTATCAAGTCCATAAGCTCTCCTGCAGCCTGGCTGGCCCCTCAGCTATGCCACTAATGTCCAGATCACAGACAGAAAACGGAGAAGCCCCAGGGGCTGCGCTGCCAGCCCCATCCACCACAACAGAACCCTCTTCCAACCCAGAAATGTGGACTCCATGGCCCAGAGCACAAAGGAAAGGTGAAGGGGAATTCGCAGCACTCCAGAGACTGAACACATTTTCAGAGAAACTGTATGTTTGCCTCTGGTGCTGCTCACCCCAAATTGCTCCAAACGCCTCCCTTTCCCCTAAGAGCCTAAGCAAATACCAATAGTGACAACAAGCACTCATTGCCTGACCAGCTCCTCGCATTGCCAGAGCATCACAAACCATTCAAACACGCTTTGGAAATATCTCACCGCTAAGATTTTGGGAACAGGCTGCGATAATTGTTTTCATGGTGGCAAGAAGTTTTGCTCAACCCCAGTTCATCAGGTTAGAAGGCGAGTTTGGAAATACGAGAGGGCGATTGATTGATTGGGTATCCAGCTGCAGTAACCACCTGATCCAAGGTAAACTGTCTGCCACAGAGGGGAGCAGACACTGCTGCCCCAGCTTGCAGAGCAAGAAGTGCCAATGGTCCTTGGGAGGATGAGGGATCAGACAGAGCAGTGAGGAGCTGATCTCACAAAGGGCAGGCACCAGTCCTTGGAAACAGTGAGAGGGGGGGCAGGGCAGTGCCAGGTATAGCAAAGCAGTCATGTTGTCGCTTCTCAGTGCAGGATTAGTGCCAACTGCTATTTAAACTACCTTCAGAGGAATCCAGACAAGGTTTTCACCCCTTCAGGGTTATTCTCTATGTAGATTTCAAAGCACACTGACAACCAGTGCAATACTTGGCTTCCAGTGTTGGCCCTGTAGGTCTCCAATGAGAGGGTCCCAAGTACACACATGTAGTACATGTATTGTGCATGTGCTACAGCCGTGCAGACCTCACGTTACACTAAGCAAAAGCACTAGTACTTCTATTAAGGCATTTGCACTATGTGTAGCATCAGCCCTTCAAGACATTGCCTCGAAATACCTGATCTACTTTATACAAAAATGCCAAACACTTCAGTCTGCCTGCTGAGGGAGGACTGGTGGGATGAGCCTGTGGAAAGGCCACTGGTTCTCCTGGCTGCACACAGACCTCCCTGCCGAGGTGAACGCTGCACTGCAAGCTGGGGCGTTCAGACAAAAAAGGGCCATCTGACATTTCCCATTTCCCATCCCCAGCTCCCCTGGTTGCTCTGGAAGAGCCCAGGACAAAGAGCAAGGGATTTTCACAGCAAGAACTAGGCAGCACAAGAGATTTTATTTTGCTTAAAATATAGAGGAAAAAAAATAAATACATCCACCCACAATACAAAGAGCAGTTTCCAAATTCATGTACTTTTCTTTCGAGGACTTCCTCTGACTGGGAGAACAGAGGCAGTCTGATCCCCTCAGACAGAGCTACACCCCACAGGAGCTCTGCGGTGTCACTGTACATGACCAGTGCACTCAGTCTGACATTTAATGTAAACCAAAGCAAACTGTCCTGTTTCCTCCTCTGACTCCAGTGCCTCCCAGAGAAGCCACGGGTACCTCCGCATATGTACAGTGTATTTACACGTATATCTCCAGGACACAGGCAATTCTTACAGGATCTCTAGGCCCTGCTCCCTCTGCAGTGAGAGCATCAGCCCACATTCTGCCGGTTGCCATAGCCCCTTGGGTGTGTATCTTTCCAGTCATCCCAGTTCCGAGCTTTTTGAAGAGCTTCCTCGTCATCCTCCTCTTCTTTTTTCTCCTGCTGCTGCTTCTGCAACTCTTCATCAGTTATACCTGCTGAAGGTCAAGAACAGGAGTGAGGGGCAGTAAGACAGTGGAAGATCCCTAGTCTGGTTCTCGTAACAGAAGCCATCAGGAGCTCGTCTAGACAGAAAGCTGGAACTGCCAGAGCACTCTAGCAATCCAGTTATTCTGTCAGCCTAATAAAGTCTGTTCTTACTCTTCCTCAGTCAGGGGATGTTTTACACCCTGAACACATCCCTGTTCACCCTCCCTCTCAAGAGTTTTCCCCAGTTCTCTACTCCAGTCTTTGCTTTGCCACTCCGTACCGGGTGTTCTCTGAGGTGCACTCTGACCAGACACGACTCCCTGCCTTCTGCGCTGCTCGTACCAGTCATCCACGGTCATCGTGGGCAGCCCAGGATATCCAGCACCAAACACTCTACAGGAAGAGAGAGGCAGTCAAAGAAGGCACTTTACATCGCTACAAAGGAGCAGAAACAGACAACCATGCACAGAACTACTCTGTACTCCAGCTGGTACTAACAATATAAGGCATGTTATCAAGGAGGGCTTGAGAACAAATGTATTCTACAGCCTGGGCCTTCAGCAACAGCCTTGCCAATAACCTACCCATAACAGCATCTAACGAGTTCATCCCACTAGTTTAGGTGAGGTGAGGACTGTTCTAGTCCAAAGACCTCAAATCACTTCTCCAGCCCAAAGGAGAATAATCCCTACTAGCACAGCTTGGCAGGGAGGCCCCTGGGAACTGAATTAGGCATAGCTTGGCTAAATAGATATATGGAAGGCTCAGGGCAAATGTCAAAAGCATGACAAGAAATCTGGTTTCTATCCCACTTTGTGCTTTAGCTGCCATATTCCTTGCAAGAATCTCACAGTGCCATGAAGTGGTAAGATCTTGATACCCTAGGGAAAGCCTTAGAGTTGAAAATGGTATTATTGTGACCCATGATTCCCTAGTAGGTATCACATCTTCCCAGCCCCTAAGATCACTTATTTGAATTCACTGAAATCTTCCAGAGTTTACATTAGATTAAGCAACCACATGTGCTTTTCACTGCTGGGCTCTTTGTTTTAACAGTGAAGAACAATCCTGTAATATCACATAGAGGTTAGAGGGGCAGATAAGTAAGCCTTGTCTCTCCACATCTTACCAAACAGCAAGCATGTGGCCTATAAACTAACACAGTAACATTTGCTTAATACAATCTCCTCTCCTGCCATCCCAATAGGAGGAAACAGCATTAGCCAAGGCACTGCAGCGTGCTGGTAACAGAAAAAAATCAGAGCAAGAGGAAGACATACATTAGACATTCCCCCCATCCCCTGCCCAGATGCACAGCACCTTCCATCTTGATGTGACATACTGCCTGAAGGAAATGACTGGTTCTCTGTATATGAAAGGGTATCTTAGGCTTGATATGAGAACAGAGCACTGCCTCATATTGTGTCTAAATAATCAGAAAACAACATACTTAGCCTGAGCAGCATCCCGGGTAAGAATGAAAGGTTTCACTGGAGCCCTGGCTTGCCGAGAAGTACCGTGTGGTGGTGCTGAAGACTGAAGATGCAAACAATTGTCACAAGATAATCACACATATGAGAATCCCCTTTCTCTGCTTCCCACCTCAAACAAATTATTAAAGGTCTTTCAGAAGAGAAATGCCTCTGCTGTCAGAGCAGCATCCCAAGATGGTCAGTTCAGGCCTTAATCCAGTTTAAATCATGAACTCCATCTGTAAGCTTCTACAAATCACTTTTCTTTGTGCCTTTGTTACACCCACTCTGATCAAAGCAGAAAGCTGACAGAGCTAAACCAGATCAGCTCAGATCAGAGCATGAAATATAGCTTATTTTTCCCAGGGATCAAATGCAGTACAGTCTGAAGCAAGCAGAGCTCATCATTCCCAATGACATCACCCAGGGCACTACAGAAGAGCAGAGTTCTGCAACGCCGCTGATGAGCTGCACAAACCAGCCATGCCAACAAAGCTGGACTATGGTCTATGTCAGCACGTTATGATTTTTAATTTCTAGACAGACACTTTAGGTGAGTAACACAAAGCCCAGAAACATTATTCTACACAGGAACTGCAGGTCTGAGAAGCTTTCAGTATTGAGAATGGGCAAAAACCTTTACTTTCTGTAAAGTCTGGATACTGTTTAGACCAGAAGCATAGGCTTGAAAGAAATCACAAAGGTCGTCTTTTGATTTAGAAATGTACTTAGTTCCTCAGAGCTAAGGGTCTGGCAGAACCCAGAAAAGTGGAGAAAAGCCTCTGCATGCAGACTGGTTCAGCTCTGATACTCAGTGCTCTAGCACTTCACAAGCTGACTTGTCTAGAACATGTGGTAGCACCAGACAGTGACTAATCCAAAAATCAGACCGCTGCCCACTCAGAATCAAACCAAAGCCCATCCACTTGTGCTGTGATTGAGCTAAATTTCAATTGAGAATTCACAGAATAAAATTTATGAAACTGCTGTTCAATTCCTCTGAGGTTCATTCACCTGCAACAGTGTCTATCATCAGGTCTAACTATCCACAGTCCACAGGATCTGCAGTGCAAGAGAGCTCTCGTACCTGTTTCGCTGTACCTCTGCTCCTCAGGATGACCATTTCTTGGTCAATACTCTCAATTTCCTCAAGGCTGGTGTTGATCCATTTCTGGATTTGTAGTATGTAAAATTCCCGTTTCTGATCCTCATCTGCTTGCTCGCTCTCCACAATGGTTCTCATGGAGGCCAACCTGTTCTCCAGTTCCTTCTTCTGCTTATATCTGTCACGAAGAGAACAAAATGAGATAATTTAAGTAATTTTTCTCTAAACTCTTTTCCAGTTTTGGTCTCAGGTGGTTTTGCGTGCGTGGGTTATTTTTTAATATAATTTTGGCTTTCTGGATTTTTTGACCTTCTCAGGAATTAGTTATTAAAGGGAGGGAACTACCTATATAATACACTTCCAGGCTAAATGCTTGTGTCCCACTTCCTTCAGTTACAGTGCCACCTGAAGAGTGAACAGTAAGAACCAAAAACTAGAGACCTAGGGGAGCTGAAAGGACAAGGAACATATAATGCATCCACAAGTGCTCCACAGAGAACCCCCAAAACTACATCTTAACCATCTGAGCTCCTGACTGCCCAGCCCAGCCCTGTCCTGCAGGGAAGCAAATCAAACCACTCTGTTCCCATTTGTCTTTACACTTCGCAGTGGGATAAGTTCAGTTGGCCACTGCAATCCCAACCTGCTGCCTGGGATACTGCAGCACATGCTCATTCAGAGAGCAAGGCTAAAGGCAGCTAGGATGAGACAGGGCTGGAGCTGGGGTGGTGAGACAGACCTTCTTAGGAAAACGTTGTAAATGCAGTCTATGCATTTTACTGAAAGCAAATATAATTGCAACATCTCACCCTGATCAAGTAGTAACCTGCTTGTGACTCACAATGCAGGCATGTCCTGTTTGTCTGCAGGCAGGAGTCATGGTACAGGCAAGCACCAGCCCTCAGTGAGAGGGGAGTTCATGCGTAACCAAAGCCCTACCTGCAGTGCTGACAAAACTCACTTGCACTCGGGAGGTGATGCACAGCTCTGAGACTGCTGACAAGCAGCCTGTGCTGAAAAGACTTTGTTGCATTGACCTGAAAGGCCCTGATGTATTCTAGGATCCCAAACCCATCTCAGCTAGGTTACTCGCTAGAATATAAATCATATTTTTGTATTTATGCAATTTAAACAGCTCCTGAGGTCAGTTTGGGCCTTTCAGTGCTATCACAATAAGCAACAATTGATTGTCAAAATCCCCAACTACAGCATAACCTTCTTCTTAAAAGATCTAATAAGCACATTGGTAGGAAACTTTATGCAGTGGCTTTATACAGTTAGCAGTGATTAAAGAAGTAATCTTAAGAGCTTTTGTGCAGTTCTTCTTCAAAGAGCAGAAACTAAAGACATAAGCACACCTCCCCAGCCTGTGAACAATCCGATACCATTAAATGATACGTTGGAGGTATCTTGAATGTTGCATGACCAAAGTACTCCCGTATCAAGGGAAGCAGTTCTTTCCTGACAGCCCTTGTCTGTACAATCCTGCACTGCCTGAGGCTCTCCCCTTCTCTTAAACCGATTCCTGAAAGCCTTGAAAAATAGAAAAGCAAGAGCCTACCTTTCGATTTTGGCTTGCCTACTTGACGCCATGGCCACCAGGCTGGGCTGGGCAGGAGCAGGGCCCCCCGGGGATGGGCTCTTGCCATCCTCCTCTCCCGGGGGGCTGGCGGGGGGCAGGTGGAAGCTGCCCAGCCCGTAACTCTTGCAGAGCTTGAGGAAACGCCAGAAGTGTGCCCGAGCGCTCTCCAAGTGCTGCAGCCGCCTGCTCAGGTCGACCTGCTTCAGCGTCAGGGCCCCCAGCAGGGCGGGCAGCAGCAGGTACTTCAGGTCGGCCGAGGCGATCTCCTCCAGCTCCTCGTTCTCGCTGCACGGGGAGAGATGGGATGAGCCTTCAGGTTACTGCTCCGCCCGGGCCCAGCCAAGCCCTGCCCGCTCCGCCGTGGCCTGTAGGCCCGTGTGGAGGTGGCGGAAGGCACGCAGGACCCTCCCTGTCCCCCAGAGGCCCAGGCCCCTCCGCTCACCTGAACAGGTCCAGCTGCGCCACCATGGCGGCCGCCCGCTGCAGTGCATCCAGCCCCTGCCGCACCTTATCCTGCACAACCAGGGCCCCCGAGGAGGGCTCGTCGCCGGTCTCCACCTCCTCCCAAAGCCGCCGGCCCGCCGCCAGCAGCTCCGCCAGCCGCGGCTCCGCGCCCACCCCCTCCGCCATGCTGGGCTGGGAACACGGCACCGCGCAACTGCTTCCGGGGCGGCCGCGAGTGACCCCGCGCCCGGCCGCCATCTTGGTGAGGGTAGAGGGGCCGCCCGAACGAAGGGGCCGCCATCTTGGTAGGGGCGGGCTGGAGGCGGGGCCTGGCGAGGCCGCCGCAGGCCCAGCGGGCTCCGGGCTGGCCCCTCCGCTCCGGGCAGGGATTGGGGACCCCGGCAGCGGGGGCGAAGGGCAGGCGGTGTCGCTCACACGAGGCTCGGCGGTGCCTTGAGCCTTGGTGTGTGTCCAGTGCCCCCAAAGCTTGTCTCACCAGTTCCTGCCCAACGCTCACTGCCGGAGTGCTTTTTGTTTTTGGAGTGCCGTGCCTGTCGTTTCTTACCTCTGTTCTTTTCATAACACAAGTAAGAGAAAGAGCTTTTCCCATTTCTTTTTTGCTTAGTTCCTGAGTCCCTTCGTTCAATATCTCTGAAATATAAACTGGCATAAGACAGGTAAGGGTTAAAGCTGAGCTTTGACAAACTAGCATTGGTCCTGTAGAAAGGTAACTGACCCCGATGTGAGAAATGTCCAGGGTGTGATAATAATTCAGGGCTGGCTGGAAGCACTCAGCTCCCAAGAATGAGTCAGTTTACGATTTACTCTGTTTGTTTTCTGCATACCTACGTGAGATAGCTCAATAAAAAGTTACTCATAAAAGCCAGAAGAGCTGTGGGTCTGTGTTCCTCTTCACTGTGCCCCGAGTACCCCCCAGTGGTGTCACTCCTCTGTCACCCTCCCTCTGTGTGACTGCTTTGCTCAGGCTGCAAAGACATGTGCTGGTAGCGTGAGGTATGTGAAGAGCTGACCGTGTCGTTCTGCGGTGTTCCTGCATGCCAGGCAGCAGGTGAAGAACAATGCTGTGTCTGAAGGTGGGAAAATTAATTGGTATAACGACTGCAAGTGGAATGGAGCCAGGAATCCACAGCTGTGGATTCTTCACCGGCAGAAGATGCTTTGAAATCCCCAACAATTACAACTAGTTCACTTTCATCAGAGCAATATCACGCTCAATACAGCATCTTCTCCCTTTGTAAGTATTTGTCAAAACCTACCACATCATCACCCCATGTAACCACAGAGATTCAACATTTCAGCAGCACTTTTAAGGACCAGAGCGAAAGAGACTGCTGGAGTGCACTCCTCCAGTGCATTATCCTTTGTGTTATCTAGACAGCAGTTCACAGATCACCTTTCTACAGGACATCTCTGTTTAATCTTTAACAAACATCTCCTTAGGGCATTCTCCTCCCAGAGCAAGCCAGGCAGGTTCATAGGCTTGCTCTCCAAGTAATTGTGAAAAGGCTGATGATGGAGCATGGGATCTCAAGCCACCTTCCCTTCCCTTAAAACTGGGGTGGTGGGAGAGGCAGTTTTGACCCAAATTGTCAGGACCAGCATAGGACAGGCCTTGAGGAGCATATTATCCTGGCTCACCATGCAAGCTAGACTGAGAGAGTAGAAAATCCATGTGAGACAAAATTTATTTTGAGATGGAGAAGGCTTTGCCTCTAAGAACTAAGTTGACCAACATGTTAGCTGGTTGGAAGCTCCAGAATCTCCTTGCTAGGAGTTAATCATCCTTGTTTTTAATATGCTGTCCCAGCTGGTCAAGAATAGGTTTCATTTACACCATGGGAGCATTAAATCCGTAAAGGTTAGTGACCAGAGTCACCCACAGTCTGCTCATCAGCTCCAGCATAGCAAACTGCACGTACTCCCATGTGTTGTTCTCCTCCTGCCTGAGGTTCGCCTGGCAGGACATGGTCTTTCAAGCTGCCCCTTCTAATTACAGAGCTAATGTTCTCAACACAAGGAAAAAAGAAATGATTCTTTGGAAGGCATAATTACCCAGCAAGCCCCTATTCACACCACAGTGAGTCTCAAGCTGGAGACTACAGGAATAGTAGCTGTGATTAATCCCACTGCATGTGAAAAGGGGGAGTTCCTGGAGCTTTGGCAAGGCAGGGATTGGCCTCTCCCATTTCCCAGTTCTGCCAGGTGTCTCTGTGCAGTAGGTTTTCAGTATAAAGTCAGTGTCTAGGTATCAATCTCGTCGTCTGGAAGATTCTTAGATTTCCATTTCCAGACATGAAATGTGCCCACATGCTTTCCATTATACAGGTAGTAAAACCTACTGCCATGGTCCATTGCATTTAATGCACATGTTTAGAACATCTGGCTGTGCACATCCAGAAGGCATCTCTGGTGCTTCCCAGGAGCTCCAGCACATTACACGTACATCCAGTCTTCCTGGAAGGTGTTAGATCTTCTTCATGTTGTCCTACAGCACACGAGTGCTGCTCCAGCCAGACTGAAGCATGCCTGGAAATTCCTTACTCCACCACACAGCACATGCATGGTGGTCACAGCTGACACATACACAAGCTGAGAAAGTCCACAAAATCGGTATGGCCTCAGCTCTGGGCTAGTGGGAGGATGTTCCTGGAAAAGCCCAGTTGGACGGCAGCCCCAGGGTGGCTCATGAGCTCACATCAGCTTCTGTTCTGGAGAAGAGATTGTTCAGCAGCTCCCTCCCTGCTTTAAGTCACTTTCTGATGGACCTCGGAGGCAGTGTCCCCAGGGATGCACAAAGAGATGACACGACTATTTAGTGATTCAGCAAGGTGGCCATGGCACCTTCTCTGCACTGGCAGAAAGGCAATTCAAAAAGTCCACTGTGAACACTGTGCACTGAATGGGGATGATTTTAAGCAAGTGAGAGAAAGAAATATGGGCTGGTGAAGGGAGACTGGGGTGCTCCAAAATGCCACCCCACTCCTCCTGGTCCCTGGGGACATGACAGGATACCACAAACCTGCGGCATCTGGGACTTTTCCACTCTGATTGAGCAGCTTGCTGAAATACAGTGTTCAGAGCTGGAAGGGATGCCAGCCTGCGCAGCCTAGGAGAGGGGATGGAGGTCTGCTCCCCCTCTGAATCTCGCACAGCCATTGCTGCAACTGTCCTTCAAACTATGCCAAGGGCCCTCAGTCTGCACTCTAGTTCCCCCTCTGGTCTTATGGCTGTTACTCACCTATGTTGATATGTCCCTGTCTCTCAACTGAAGATCCCCATAAGGACAATCCCTGTTAGTATTTGTCATCCTTAGGGCATCATGGTATTGTTGAACACCCCAGAAATAAAGAACAGAGATTCAAGGGTTTTTCCTTAAATACAAGCATTTACTCATGTTTATGTCTTGCGGTGTGATAATGTAGGCACCAACCATCCCAAAGGTCAAAGCAACATCCCCGAAATATTTACAGCAGTACAGACGTTGATCACCAGCTGAGCCCTCAGACAGTGGCCTCATCCCATACCTTCTCCCTGTTTTGGTTCAGCTTTCTCTGTGAAGGCCACAAGCAAAAAGCAGAGGAGGTCCTGATCTGCTGTCCCATCCAAGCTGCAATCCAGGGCCGTAGGGCAGAAATATCCCAATATGTTCTTGAACACAGAGTCATTCTTCCTCCATAATGCTTACTTGATTACCAACAGCTTGTTGCCTTTCCTCAGATTGTCCTCCTGGAATAAGTTATGCAGCATCCTTCAATGAATAAAGAAATAAAAGGGAAAAAAAAAAAATAATCAGTGCTTTAGCAACAAAGTCAAAAGAGTCCATGGAAATCACTCTCCTTTCTCCAGACTTCATTGTCTGCACAAGTTTAACCAGCAGAGAACAATCACATTCATACAGTGTTACTCCTTTCAAACCCAAATTAAAAATCAAGCAGTAACCAAGAGGAGGCTTTTCAAAGCAAACACTTTGCCCGGTTCTCACCACGTTTCATGTAGAGGAATGGTTTTCTACTATGTGCAAACCATTTTCAGAGCCATCTCTCCCATGTCAGCTCACAGCACCAGAAAGACTTCTGCCATGGCCGTGGAGAATTCAGCTCTGGGGAGTCTCATTTCCAGAGAGACAGATAAACAAAAAGCCACAAGACACTGGGAAAAATGGCTAATGACAGGAAAGTCAAAGAGGTAGATCTGTCACATTAGCAGTGAGCCTGGCGAGGGTTCATGAAGCTGAGGGTAATGACAGCAACCTACCGCAGTCTGGAGAGGACTGATTGTGAAAGCAGGGCAAAAGAAACGTGTGAGGAAGTGTCTGAAGGGCTGCAAAGCCACAATTGTTACAGAGATGCTCTCAGTTCCAGGGACACTGCTACCTTCCTTTCCCAGGTTTATTCAGGTCCTGAAGGGCTGCCTGCCAGCTGGGGATGTTTGGGGTGGAAGCAAAGGTGTAGAGGGTTAGAGAAAAGCCCTCTTGCACCAATTTCTCTGGCAGATGGTTGCACTGACTAGTGCTGGAAGCTATCAGGGGGAAGGTGTTCCACATTCTCCTGGCACCTTCCTGCTGGCTTTTCTGCCCAAGCAGGATTATAGAGAGAGAATGCATCCAGAGAGATGGATTCCCTGAGCCCCTGGGATCAAGCGCAGGGTTATCCCCTCTGGATCCATCATCCGATGCTGACTGCCATGCTCTGCCTCTTGGTCCCTAGGAGATTCTTCTTCAGCAGATCTCACAAGCCTGGTAAATCCAGGTGTGGGCCCAGATTACACCACCTCCCACTCAGTGTTGTCACTTAACTGTCACCTACCCACCACTGTCCTTCCTGCCAGCCTGACCCTTTGCACCCTTCAACTAATTACAGTGATTTCCGATTTCCCGCGGGACACAAATGGAGCCCAAGGTCCTTGCTGCTGAATGACCCCTCCAGTCCTTTCCCAGCTCTTCCCTGTTGGGCTTGCAGTCAAGATGCAAAGAGCAGAGGAGGAGAGGACTCTGCATATTCAGCACTTGACCCTGCCTTTTCCCAGGCAGAAATTCAAATGGGACCTCTCTAGGAGGGGATCACGACATCTCCCCAGGGCATTCCTAGCTATTGTAGCTCCTCTCCTCTGCCCCAGGCTATGTGTGTTTGTAGTTACCAAATGCAAATCACATTTCCCACCCTCCTGGCTGAATCTCTCACTCCACAAGATCCTTCCCCTTGTTTTTTTTCTCACCAGCTCATTTTGCAAGGCTCTGTGGAGTTCACAGCTCCTCCCTCTGATCTGGGGATGCACAGGGAGGTGGCTATAGGGAAGGTATTTAAGCAATCCTCCTAATTAAGTACCTGCATCACCTCTCCTGGCTCTAGACACAGAAACTACAGGTATTTTGCAGCCTAGCAGCTGAATTTCCCCCTTTCCAAGGAATGCTGGTGACTAACCCGTAATTGCATTTTAAAAGGAAAACTCAAGATAGCTTTTTGGCCTTCGGCAGCTGTGATGGAAGGCTTGCAGCTGTGGCTTTACTGTCACTCTGGGAAGGGTAGATGTCAGCAGCCAGATCAAGTCAATGGCACATTAACAACTGATAATGATAGTTAACTCACTTGGTTAACTATGTGAGCATATGCTTCACCCCTGAGCATTTCAACTTCCAGTTCCGAGGCTTGTCTCAAGCCACCTTTGACTCTCAGCTTATTCACTGTTAAGACAGAAACCTGGAGCACATTAAGTAGAGGGAACAGTTTACAATAAAAGCCCATGAATTGATTCCGTGACCCAGCAGAGGCTGTTAAAAATGATTGAATGAATATGGAAATGAGTAATCGTCCAGCTGGACTCGGGGCTGAACGCGGCCAACTCCATTCAATGCAAACCACAAATAAACCAAGGCACACACAAAGCTCCCAGAGTCTCTAGATCATGGTGTGAGCTGCAGGAAATTGCCCTAGCGTGCCATCCTGTTTACCTGTCCTCCTTGTGCTGTGGGTTCTCCTCAGCACCTGTGTGTTCGGACTCATCCTTTCTCTCCAAAGGCTGTTTGAAGCACTTGGCCAGATTCCACTCTAGAAGAAATGGGGGGCCATCAGACACCCCATCTCTGGCTCTCAACTCATTGCTGTTCACACATGCATGCTTGGCTAGTCCATCTTACATTCACAAGGATCAAAAAATAGTCCTGGATTGCCTCGGTTTCCAGCCACTAGCACTGGATCCCAGGAAGCTGGATTCCTTGCTGGCTGGTCAGAGGAGGTGGGCAATAGAAACCTTCCAACAGGTTTTCCACATGTGCACAGTAGCTGAGGCTGACAGATATCTGTAATTAAAGGCAAACTCGGGCCAATGAGGAGCATAAAGAGTTAAAACATGTAGAACTGCTTCATGTAAGGGTACAGAAACAGGGCTTTAGGCTGTCCTTACAGCCTTGCTCTCTTTGTGGCCAGCTGGGAGGGAGATGGCGAAAGGAGGTTGTCCTAAGAAACATGCTGTAGAGAGGTATAATACATTTATTTTAAAAATGCATACCAGAATCCCACTTACATTAGGTATAGAGTCTAAAGGTTCATTCTTATTTCCCTCTGGAGTCACATCCTCTCTCCAGGCAAGAGTGCCAGCACACCTGGTATTAAGGGGGTGGAAGGAGTGGGCTGAAGACCATAGTGGTCTAAAAGAAGGGGCAGGAAGGACAAGCCATGAGTATGCCATGCCTTGAATGGGCTTCCACCTCCTACATAAGCCCAGAGGGCAGAAGCTACTGTGCTGCCACAGCTGCCTTGTTAATACAAGGCTGCTAGGTGCAGTTTTGCCATGCTGCCCTGCTTCAGCAGCCTCCAGAACCGCTCCTGTCCCTAGGTCTGTCTGCTATCATCAGTCAAAGATGACGGCTCATTACTATGAGAGCAGTGACAATCATGGAGAGGATTGATGAGTTGTGTCTCCTGGAGCCGTAACGAGTTTTGCGTGTGTCCAAGCCTGGTCTTCATTGCAGATGCTGCAAAAGGCACTAGACCAGTATTTGCCTCTGAGAAGGAACATCCAGTGGTGTTGGGTGACCCCACAGCAGAAACCTGTCCCCAGAGGAGCCACCTATGACCCCCTCACCCGAAGAAGCTTTCTTCCCCTGCAGCCTTCTCCCAATGGACAACTAGACCCCACTTCCCATCCATCACTCCTGGCTTTCAGGGCGCTGTCAGAAACCTCCTGCAAGGAGACAATGGCAGCCCAGGGTCCCCATTCACCACTGGAGAAAAGGGCCTGTGCATATGGAGTGATAAATGGTTTGTCCCCAGCTGGAGACAAAGGGCTGGATGCTCCCCATCAGCCGCAGGAGGGCAGCCCTTTGTCTTGCTCTGGAGAGATGGAGCAGAGGTCAGCCCCTGGTCTTAGGCTTTCTGGCATCTCTCAGTTTGAGGTCTTCCATGCTAATGTGAGGGTCCAGGCTTCTCACATAGCCCCCTTCTTGCCTGTAGCTCAGAGCATCCCTTGGGGTTGGCATTCAGTCTCCAGCTGTGCCTCGGAGGATACCAGCACAGGAGTCCTTCCACCTGCCATGATGCCTCTGGCATTATTTACAGACATATCTCTCCACCTTCCGCCAACACTTCTTGCACACCACGTAGCAGCACCAGTGATACTTGCAGTGACACCTCTCCACCACCTCCTCCGTGTAGGCATTGTAGCCACGGCCACAGCACATCAGGTTGCAACTGTCGCTGCCCACCGAGGTCTTGTTGCACTGCCTGCCAAGAGGAGGATGCACAAACGGGAGCTGAGGGAGCGTACCTGCCCACCCATGGCGGTGGTGCCAACCACAGCTCCCTGACCTGGCCTTCTCCCAGAGCTTATGGGCCCATAGCAGGGGGCAGCAAGGTGCAGGAATCTGCTTGCAAACTGGGGGTTGATGTCAGCTCATGTTATTTGACATTGTTTGAGCAGCTGTGGATGGGGTTGGGGACACTCACTGTATCACGCTGGGGGCAGGAACTTTCCATGGAGAATAAAGGGCAGATGGCTAGGACCAGGAACTTCTGCTACTGCTAAATCTAATAGGGACTGCAAATCACAGCCTTCCAGGCTTCCCCATCCCTCTAAAAACTCCGAACCCCCCCGTGCAGTCACTCCAGGAAGGAGACATCTGGGAAGCACCAGAGACTCCAAGGACTGCTGATCAGTTCTGCTTACTGGCAGGCAGCACCCAAAGGTGTACAGGGAGAGGTGATACTTTCCTTTCTGACTCAGTGGATGAATCCTGTCCTGGAGAGTGGAGCTAATGGACTCTCTTTGGGGGCTCTCCTTTGCCTTTATACCTACATAGCTCTGTAAAAATAATATCTACCTTCCTGCTCTCTTTAGGACTTAAAGATGCAAAGATTTTGCAGCAGTCTCTGCGGTGTCCCCATCTAATGGGGGACCACCCATCTACACCAGCTTCCCAGAGCATGCCCTCCAACCCAATGGTACAGACACTCATGAAATGGGAGGCTGAGTTAATGCATATTTGCAGCAGTTTCTTACCTATCCTGTGTCCCCAGAGACCCCAGGTGGAGATTTGGTGTGCAGTAGTCAGGAGAGTTGACGAGATAAACCAGATCTGTCTCTTTCACTGGCCTGACATCCATTTCTTTGGGTATCAGCTGCTTCCTGGGCCCTACAAGCCGGTGGGTCACCCTGATGGCTGCCAGGTACTTGGACTTGAGGTCAGAAGCAATTTCATCCAGGTTTGGCAGTCCCTTCCAACAGGTCTTCACTGAACAGGAGCCTGAAACACCGTGGCATTTACACTTGATATCCAGGGAGTCACTCAGCACCTGTAGAGGACAGGAAACCAGATGCTTTCTCCTGGTGGCCACCCTACTTACTGATTTGCAAGAGCATCTATGGGAAGTTGAAGAGATGAAAGGGCTCAGGTGCTTATTGCCACCTTTAAATGAATATAATGGGGCAATCAAGGACTCAGCCCTACTTCATTCCCCTTGTGATAAGAACCTAACCCTTGGGGAACTCCCTGCTGGAGTGGGGCTGGTGGCTTCTCCAGTCAACAGGGATGGCCATGTCCTCCCCTAGGAAACATGAGTGCACGAAAGCACATGGGGAGCCCAGCTGGGGTGGAGCAGGACAGGGCTCTGCTCCCGTGAGAGGGGCGGAAAGAAGTACTGGAAATACTGGTGTGAAGTGGCAAATATCTTGCCCTAGTTGTGGAACGGGTGCAGGGATGTTTGGGGAGGGTAGCAGTGGGGGACGCCTCTGCAAACACACATAACTCCATTTTAACCATTTAGTTGCCTCCTGACTTTAAGGACAGCATCCCAACAGCCTGGCTGGGGTCTACTACCTTACATTAGGCATCTCTGCCCCCCAGGCTGCTGTAAGGTGTGCTGGGCTGCAGCACTCCATGGTGGGCACCATACCCACCTGCCGGCCCACCGCATTGTTGTGCAGATTCATGGCCTGGAGCGCTTGTGTCCCCAGCTTGATGGATTTTAAGGGACTGTCAGCAAAAGCGGCGCCAAGCTGGAGGCCGTAACTCAGGTTGTCCCCACAGCCACCCCATCTGAAGTCGGGCCCGGGGACCTCCGAGGGGACAGAGCCACAGGAGCAGAGAGGGAGCTGTCCCGAGGTGCAGGCTTGGGCGATGGAGTGCGTGACGGCGGCGGCGGCCAGGGCGTAGACAAAGGCAGATTCCCGGGTTCCTGGGAAGAAGAGGGGGAGATGTCCTTCCTCCCTGCCCAGCCAAACACTCCTCTGGGAGATCTCACAGTGCAAATAAGGTGCTTTCTTTTTTCCTGTTTCTTGCAACAGGATAAAACCAAGGCCTAGTGTTTTTCTTGCACTGTACTTGTAACCCGTGCCACCCGTTACATTGCACTGTCAGTATACAGCCTGTCCCCCCACCTCTTCCCCCTTGTTTTCAGAGCCTTTAGCAGCTGGTTTTGTTTGCAATGGAAGCTGCTGTCTGTCATCCCTTGCAGTTTTAAGTTGCACAGGATTAATACCAGTGTACTGACAGCAAGCTTCCCCCATAATATATATCTAAAGCAAAACTGACACCCGTCAGCTGAACAGCAGTGCCCAAAGCACTGCCAGCCTGGAAAGCTACGTGGGGCAGGCAGAGGAGCATGAACACAGTGCACGAAGCATCCTTTACCTTTCAGCAGGTCAGGGCCAAAGCTGGGGGCACGTTGGATGGAGGAGCAGTTCCACCTCATGTCTGAGAAGGTCTTCTGGCAGACGCTCTTGGTCTGGCGGGCGGCCCGGACGATGCTGTGCATGACCTCCAGGTTCCTGCGGCACATCTGGAACTGGTCGGGCACCAGTCCGGCGAGCAGCCGGCAGTGGTGGCTTTCGTTCCAGGCCACCCCACTGCCGCTCTCCGTCAGCCCGCTGTGGGGAAGAGGATGGATGTCAGGGAGGGGGGATCACGGGCATCCCTCCAGGGACCCAACCCCAAAGGGGGGGGCACCGAGGAGGGGGTGCATCCCCGCCCCCGGGACCACTACTCACAGCCACTGGATGGCTGCGGAGAGCCCCAGCTGGCAGAGCAGCGCGGCAGCGGCGGTGGGGCGGCCCATGGCTGGGGATGGGGATGAGACCGGGGATGGGGATGAGGATGGGACAGGGGATGGGGATGGGGCCGCTCGGCGCCACCGCCCCCTTTTATAGCCGCGGTCCTCCCCCCCCCCGGGGAGGGGAACAAAGGCGGTTTCGGTGCCATTCACAGCGGGTTAGGGCAGTGGGGAGGGGTGGGAGGTGTGGGGAGAGGGGGGTAGAGCTGTTATTAGCTGCGACCATCCCCATACAGCACCTGGGAAGTGATGAAGAGATGATGCGCTGCAGGATGGAGCAGCTCTGTGTGGTGGGGAGCTGGGGGGCATTGGGTCTGGGATGTCACCTCATGAAGTGCTCAGCTGCCACGTACCCCTTCATGCCCCTGCAAGGCGTAGAGATGCTGCACACAACAGGCCCCCACACCCGAGCTGTGGTGTTCTCCACCTTTAGCATCTTCAGGAGAGCCATCAGATCGCAAAGCAAATACGTGGCTCTGCTCAGCAGGTAAAACCTCAACCCTGTAACTAGCTGGCAGGAACCAGAGAGGGAAGACATTAGTAAAGGACAGAAGGGGTTAGCATACCGATAGTAATTGCTGCCTTTTTTTCTTATTTTCTTTGCAAGAAGCTTTTAAAAATACATTTTGAACCGGAAAGAATGAAAGTCTGAGCTGTCTGCTGCCTCTGCCTCTGGAGCCCAGGGCTCTGCAATAACCAGGACTCCAGATGTATGTGTGTCAATCAGGGCTGTGGACACGGGTCTCACCAGCCTAGAGAGGACCCAGCTAAAGGCTGTGCTGGGACTGAAGCTGATGGAATGTGGAGAGATCCTGCCCCCTACGACTTCACTGCTTCAGCCCCAGCCCTTTAGACAAACTTACTGACCCATGCTCAGTTGGGGCATCAGCAGCTGCTGGTGGGTTTCATAACTGCAGAGAAAGAGAGTGAGCAGCAGGGGACATGTGGAAGGGCTCTTGGCATGCAGCCTGCAAGCACATTTTGAAGTAACTGGGTTAAAGCAACCTTTCCCTGCTGCAGGAAGGTGCTGGGCTGCAGCACAAGGACTCCCTCCGCCAGACTCTGCTCTGCAGCCCTGCCCATGCAAACTTGAGAAACAGCCCTAAAACTGAATGGGCCCATTAAAAAAACATGTGGTCAGAGCAGGATCTAACTCAGCATGGGGCTGTCTTTAGCTTGTCAGTGCTGCAAACCCCAGTCCATAGTTGGCATCGGACTTTCTGTTGTCTTCAGCACCCCAAAGTGCATGGGGACAGGAGGGACAGCTGAAGGACTTTGCTTTGACTCTGGTGCTGGGCTTTCTGGATCAGGACTAGTGCTTTGATGTCTACTGCTAATTCCAGGCTCCTGAAAACAGCATAACCAGATTTCACAGAAATTTCCCTCTCCAGACCAAGAAAAGGAGCTCACACACAGTCCAGAAGGGAGTTTGCCTGGTGCTGTGGGCAAACTGACATGTCAAGGTCCGTGAGCCAGTGCTGGGCACGGGTATCAGCTGCAGAAGTGCCCGTTTCATTGCAGGGACCAGATTGCACCCGTCAGAAATTCTGCAGATGGGGAAACAGTGCCTACTTGGACAGAGGCTGGTTTGGTGTGACATTTCCATGGCTCACATGGTTGTCATAAGGTGGGTTTTTTTTCCCAAATCTTTCCCTTTCATAAGTAGAAAACCAAAAGCAACCTTGCTGCTGTGAAGACCTTCAGGAACCAGGTAGGATGATACTTTTCCATAGTGGGAGGTGACATGACATTTGAGAGACAAGTCCAGCTGTCACCAGCTTCTTTTACAGTCACAGGTTGAAGATCTCTACTTTGGGCTTTCACTTTCTCCCTCGCTGTGCAACTTCCCTTCTCACTGGAAGGTGCTTTCCCTTTGCAGGACATAGCTGGATGGTTGGTTTGTATCCCCCCATGACCTCCCTTTGACTTGCTATCATGTGCACTAAAACTAGGACATGCAGCTTGAATTGTTGACCTTCCTGAACTATTCCCTTGGTATGAAAAGGCCAAGGTGCATTGTGCTGGAGCAATGGCCCATGAGAAAGGGTCCTGCTAGGAAAGCACTGAGGTCACTCCCAAGTCCCAAGCAGAGTTACAAGGGGCTCAATTAAAGGACAGAGAGAAAAGAAAGATGCTGTCTTCAGTGTCCCTGGAATCAGCTGGCTCTGATCCCATTAACCTTCCTCTCCCTGATGCCTGTGGACTGACACCAAAGAGCTCCAAAGTTACAGCAAGCTCTTGTCAGCTGAGGAATGATTTTTTTTTAGCAGGAGTAGGAAAGATACAGGATAAAAGCAAATTTGCTGAGCTGCTCATCAGCGTGCACAGCTTGGATGTCTCTGCAGAGGGCACACGGAGGCCAGCAAGCACTGTCGATGGATTTCTGCTTTGGAGTGTCTGAGCAGGAAGCCCACCCTGCTCTGGATATGCCACTGGCTGCATTGCCACTGGCTGAACACTGGCACTGTTGGGCTGGGACTCCCTGGTTTGGGGCAAGGGAAGTTTTTTCTCACTGCAAGCGGTGCTTAGAAAATGGTCCCTGATTTTTTCAGGGTGGGAAAGGTTTTCCTGGCTGTGGAAAGCAGAGGCCCTGTTGGAGAGGACAAGGGATAACCCAACTCCCTAAACACCAAACAACATGTTTTGGTTTCTGCCTCCAAGATGAGGACTAAGCTGATTAAAATAACAGCAATCTGCCTATTTTTATGGGCTAAGGCAGCAATGACCATGCCCTTTCTTGAAGCACATGCTACTCTCAACCACTGCAGACCACACATCAGGTACAAGAGCCCTCCAGCACCTGTGGGACAGCAGGGCAGGTCCTGCCCAGCTGTTTCCCTCTCCAGCCCTGATTATTGCCCCAGGGAGGAAGATGTAAGGGCAAGTCAGACACTCAACAGCAGTTTGTGATCCCCAGCTGTGGGGTGGGTAGCTCACAGCCTGCAGGGAGGTCATACACAGGCATCTGGGCAGACTTCATTCATCCTGGGGAGCCCCTAGAGCATCTTTCATTCTATAGGCTTCCTTACAGTCCCAGACACAATTCAAGCACCCTGACTGTTTCCAGAATGCAACTTACTTTTTTTTAATGTCACTGTTAGGTGATGCCTATGAAACAACTCTCTCTCAGAGAATCACACTTGGCCTTGGAGTACCTGTGACAAAATCCACAAACCAGTTTGAGACACAACTGCATGCAAGGGGTTAGAGCTGCATCTTGCCATATGGGAAGAGCGAGGCAGAACTGATGTGGAAGGGTATCACCATTACCCACCTCACACATCCCATATGATCTGCTGGAAAAACCCACTGCCCACACTGATCCTGAGCTTTGAGACAGCCTCAGTGCAGCCTCTGAGGGCCAGAACTGTCTCCTGTCCTACAGTGCTGGTCAATTTTCTCAGTTTTCTGCAAGCCCCCGGATCTGCAGCCCAACTCAGCTGCTCCCTCATCAGCCCAAAGCCTCCTCCAGCATCTCTGCTATTGAAGGAAGCTGCTGTTTGTTTTGCTGCAGTGGTACCTGGGGCCTGGTACTGCCGTCCTATGTAAGACCAAACTCTCTCTGGCTCCAATCCCAAGTGGCACGTGGCAGAGATGAACCTGATCTCTGAACCTGGTCTGCTTCTACTGAGGGCTCTGCAATGAGACATAGTTCCTGTTAAGTCCTTGGCATGATGGATTATGCTGATACACATCACAGGACCCCAGGGGTTGAGGTAGAAAAGGCCCATGAAGCAGCACTTGCTGTTGGGGACAGATGCTGATGCTGTGTGTGACAGGCGACAGCACCCAGGGGTGCTGTCTAAGCCTCCTGACTGCTCTAAGACTCCTTAGAGCCTGGGATAAAGCTGGGATCCTTTGCCATGAAGTTGTCCACTGTGCTTGGTGAGACCAAAGTCAGACTGGTCTCACCACAGCAACACAGTTCAGCTTTCACCTTTCTTGACTCAGGTCAGTCCCACTGGTACTCGCTGCGCTCTGGAAGTCCCTGATATTTCTTTGACATCCCACCTTCCTAATCATGGTTTTTGCACATCCGCCTCTTACCTTGACCCACAATCAGATATAGTGTCCACACTTCTCCCTCGTGCTAGTCCAAGTGCTCCTTTCACTGTAACCCTGAGGATTTTGATGTTATGAAATCATATTCTCTGTAAGTTCCCTTTTCAGCCCTGGGGAATGGGGAAATGCTTTGGGCCCTGAGGGGGACCTTGCGGGGAAATCTGAACAGCTTCTGGAGGGATTAGGAATTTTCTGACCAGGAAAAGCTGCTTTTGTCAGTGTTGGGAGGTGCCTGGGTGCTTTTTTGGGCATCATGCGCTCAGTGGGCAAAAGGAGGGCAGCAGTTCACCATGCACATGCAAGGCAGGAATTGCCAAGCAAAGGCAATCCTGTGTGCTGGGCATGTCTAACCAGACACCTCCTTCTCTAGACTCCAGCCAGAGGGATGCAGGGGCTCCAGTGGCTTCCAGTCCCTCCTAGTTACAGTCACTCTGCTCTGGACTCTTTTGTGACATGTGCACAACATCCAGCCTGCTAGGAGTTGCTGCTTTGCTGGTTGTTGCTCTGAAGTGTCCCAGTGCCACATCTCTGCTGAGGGATGAGAAGATCTCAGGCTCTGCTGGAGATGCTAATCCTTCTGGTGTGATTTCTAATGTTATCTCATCAGCTGCCTGGAACAGGCACACACAGCCCAAGAAAAAGTGACCATCAGCACAACCAGACCCTATGACAGAGGGTTTCAGACAAGAGGGTCAGGAAGGTCAACAGTCCCCTAATCTCTCCTGAGAGAGACACAAAGGTGGGCAAAGTGCAAGCCCACCTCTGTGCAGGTGAAGGGGGAGGAAGGTCTGCGATTGCTATCTAGGCAAAGCTGCTCTGCAGCTGGGTGGCCCCAGCATGTACTGGTTCCTGGGGCTGTTCCTCCCTGGGGCAGGACTTTGCACCCTCCTATTGAACACCCTTCTCCCCATTCACACCACCAGCATCCACTATGGCCAGTGCAGGCTGAGCTTCAGGAGATGGACATCAGGGATGGCCAGCCACCTGGGTGGGACATGCAGCATTGTCCTGCCATTGCCCAAGCTGTTCAGTCCAAAGCGGGGCCTGAGTGGGGTTAGAGCATCCAAACCGAAATGGACCCACCCCCTGCACAAGGGGCTTACCGCTTCTCTGCTCTGCTCAGCGTCAGGCCCAGAAAGGAGAGGGGATATTGCCACCTTCTGGCCAGTGGTTTTCCTTTTAAGGGCCACCATCTCTCCTTTGTGGCCCTGGAGAACCTGCTTTCACCATGCTCCCGCTGGCAAGTCTCACATTGCACCAATGCATTTTTTCTCCCTATTAACCATACTGCTTTCAGGCAAACTCCTCAAGGTGTAGATGGCATCTTAGTCTGGGACCTGGAGGTTCTCAAATGGGTTGCCATAGCTGGTACATACTGGGGTTGGATGGCAGCTGGGAAGGCGAGAGCACTTAGGATCCCAGGGGTTCTAGGAAAAGACATGAGCAGCAGTCAGGAAAAGCTGATGGAGAGCAGGAATGCCAAGAGGACACATATGAGGACAGTTTGGCAGGTGGAGACACCTCATAGCTTCACAGGAGCTGTGATCAGCACTGGGGCAGAGGGGCTCAGTACCACCCTGTCCCCTTCCTTTGGGATGTGAGGTCACCGCGGGAGCTGGGCAAGGGCGCAGGAAGCCAGTGCCAGCATAGGGAACAGTGCCCAGTGACTTCTGATGCTAATCTCCTGCTGCCTCCTACAGAAGGTGATTTTTACCAATCCCTCTTCACAGAAAAGTTTTGCAATGACCGAGTAGTAGGAAAAAAAAAAAAAAGCTTCCTTTTTAAGCAAAAGAAATCCTTTGTTTGATGTCAATTCCTCTTCTTAGCTCAATCCTTGAAAGAACCATGGGGTAAGTGCTAAAAATGCCCCTTCCGTGTCAGGCTTTCTCTTGGGGAAGAAGGGCAGGAGGGGATTCCCAGCCCAGGAGAAAGGCTTCCCTTCTCCAACCTGCCCACGCCAGAGAGCCACCACGGGGAGAAAGTGCCATTGTACTGCTGAGGATCTGTCTGTGGGTGCTGAGCGGAGGGAAAGGACAGCGGGGAGCGGGCAAGGAGCCAGGAGGGACACTGGAAAATGTCACCTCCCAACTGCCTGCCTGGTGTTGGCCACCCTGGGGACTCAGCCAGGAGAGGAAAGCTCAAGGAGGAGCTCACAGGAGGGCAAGGAGAAAACCTGCTGCTGGGTCAGGCTTGCCTGCACACAGAGCTTGCCCCTGGGATTCAGCTAATTACTGGAGGAACATCAAATAGTTGTTCTGGCTGGCCAAAGGTTTGTGTGTCCCACTGCTGGGACTCGGACATGCCCATGAATGGTTTGTTACCTGCATAAGCACACCTCCCCATGTACCATCCCAGCTTACAACGGCTTGTGGCTCCCAGGCTGAGGAGAGGCAGCTTCCTATAAGGACCTTCCGTGGTTTCCCTGCTGTCAACTCGCTCATTGTCCTCTCAAGCCCCTGGCAACCTCGGCGCTCCCCCATCCCACACTCACCTACCAACCGTGTGAGGAGCCACATCCTTTTGCCTGGGAGCCTGTGACAGTGCTGAGTTGTGGTGACGCAGGCGGTGGTGGCGTGCTGTCATGTGGTACTGACGTTTTGGTTAGGAGGCAGGTTGTGTGCTCCAGCCAGCTCCCACCACATCCCAGAGGTTGTGGACAGGTTCCCTGCTGTGGGCACGCACCTTGGAGCATCCCGACCCCTCCAGAGGCTGGCAATGCCAGTGAGGGCCACACTGGGTGCCAGGTGACTGTCCTGCTGCAGAGGGCTGCTTTCCTTTAGTGAAATTGTCCTCCTTCCTCTTTCTGATGTAGTGGTGGAGTCAGTGACCTCACCACAGGATGGATACGGAGAAGCAGGCTGTGGGTGACGGGGACCTGCAAGGACCTGCTCCTGCCAGCTGATCTCCTCCAGAGCCACCTACACACAGTGCTGCCCTCCAGCTTCACCTGGCCCTGTGGCTTCCCCCCCTTGCCAAGAGGCTGCTCCCATGCGTCTGCTTAGAGAAGTCCCAAAGCAGGGACCAGGGACTGTGGGTGTGCACCTGCTTGTGGGTTCATCAGTGTCCTGGAGGGCTGGTGGCAGGTCCCAGGCTGGCTGGAGTCCCACCAGAGAGGAAGAAAGTGTCATGAATAACACTCCTGACCTCACCAACTAGGTTAGAAATAGCTGCCAGGGGAGTTTTGTTGAGTCACACAGAAGAGGCTGTGACAGTGAGTGATAAAGGAAAGCAGCAGTGACATAGCCCTATGAGTGAGAGGGACATGCGGACTGATGTCCCAGAGGTGACACATGGGGACAAGCCAGTGCCACCAGCCTCCTGTCCCATCCCAAAGCTGCAGAGCAAATTAGCTAGGAGCACGTAAAAGCCATTCTGCCATGGGGAACCAGGTTATGGTAAGAGAACAGTGGTTTACGAGATCAATAAAATTTGGGGTTTGGGAGTGCATATTGAACCAATATCAGCAAAAAATAAAAGAAACGAAACCTTCAGCAGCCATTCTGCTGCTGTCTGTGTACTGAAGTGAACTTACCTGAGCTCTTCTGAGCAGTGAAACCCAGGGCAGGAGCTGCTGGGCAGAGGGAAGAAAACAGCATTCTCTGCTACGATGGTTTCATGCCTTGCAACAGCCTAAAGGATGATGTCTTCTGTTACCCTGGAGCAGAGCTGGGGAGATTTAGGCTAACCTGTGCTCTGTCTAAATGCAGAGGATGAGGAGTGCTCTCTGGGCAGAAGCAGCTCAAGGAGTGATATCTACCAGCCAGCAACCAGGAAATTCTTCAGCTCTTGAAGCAGATGAAGCTCTGGCTCTCATCTCCATGGAGAAAAAGGGAAAAAAGAAATAAAAAAGACCTCTAATTCAAGTTAGATGCAGACAAGGTAATTTCCACATGAGTTAGCAGAACAGCTAGTTGGAAATTTTTGATAAAATCTATTTTTCTTTGAAAATGCAGATCCAGTGAAATGTGAAGGCTTTCCACTGGAAAGAATGAGTTTTGCTGGATTTCTCAATTAGTTCACTAGAAAATTTGTAAATGGTCACAATATTTTAACCACCACTGCTTTTTTTGTCAGACCAAAATTTATCTACTGCCTTACAGCTTCACATGAAAACGCAATATTTTTTGCATCATCGCTTTATTTGTTTGAACCTCAGTATTCTACAGATCTTTTACCCTAATTTTGGTTCAAGAAAAAGCTTGAGATGCCAAGACATCCCTGGGATAAGGAAACCATTTCCCCTAAATGGTGGGAAGCTGGAGCTGAGGAGCAATGCAGGACATAGGACATACCCCTCCCTCTAACACCAGTTTCTCTTGACCTCGTGGGTAACTTGTGCTGGTTTCTGCTGACACAAAGGCAGTGCACAGGGGCTGTCCAGCCTGGTCACACCTCATTGTCCCCTGTTCCAGGACAAGCCTGGGGTGCTTGCCCTGCTCCTGCCCAAGCTGCAAGTATGTCACTTTATCTGTCACTGGGAGAAGGGGGCACTGCCCACAGCACTGACATGGATTTAGGCTCTGGCAGCCTCCCCATCCCTTTCCAAGGCCAGCATCTCTCTCCCACCCCTCTTACCCTAAGCTTTATGCATCTTTGGGAGCCTTCCCTGCAGGGTGAAAACAGTACCAGGATCCTCTCTCCTATTTTCAGTACATGCTTTAGCTCTAATCCCTGCAGAAAACTTTGGGAATCAGCAGCCCACTGTCCCTAGGTGCCATTGTCCCCACATGACTCCACCACCAGCTGCTGCTGATCAACAGCATGGGATGAACGTGGGTCGGGAGCACTCGGGAAGACCAAGGCAGCACCTGGCACCAAGTGCCTGGTGGTACGTGGCATCCTCGAGCACCTGGCAGTATGTGGTGGCCCTGTCAGTCCCAGCTCTGCACGGCTGCAAGGCACCAGCCCTCCACAAGCCTTAAGGGGAGGAGGACGCTGGTGTGAGCCAGTGAAGAAGCAGCACAAAGGGCAGGACATCTTATGGCGACACACACGGAAAGTACAGCCTGGGAGGGGGTTTAAATGAGGAACAGAGGCCACACAAAATGTACCAGAAACACCCACCAAAGGCAACAGCAGCGTTTTAGGCTCTGGCCAGGCAGCCCCAAAGAGCATCCCTGTGATGTCACCGAGTGCCCAGGATGGGGAAGGACAGGTTGAGCTCACCCACCTGCTATCATGGTGCTTCATGGGCTCCCAGGAAAGCATGTCTCTGCCACAGGGATCTCGAGTACCACCTGAGGACAGGGGACCCTGCTGAGAAGAAGTGCAGAAGTGATCAAGGGGGACACGGGGGGGCACACTGCTTCATGCCCAGAGCCCAGCCTGGTGACATTAGCTGGGGTCCATGCTGCTGCAGGGGATGTAGCTGGGGAGTGCTGGACTGGGAGAGGACAAGGGCTTGCATGGTGAAGGAGAGGGACAGAGGGGCAGGAGCAAAAAGGGGAAAGGTACATGTGGAAGCAGGAGATCCAGCAAACAGCCACCCTCGAGCAGGAGGCTGGGTTTTTACCAGCAGTGCAGGCTGCCTGCCCATCCCAAAGGTCCCTGCGGGGTGGTGACACACAGCACCAAGCTCCTCTGCCATGCTCCGGGCATCAGCACGGCTGGTCGCTCGCTGTGACGAGGCACAGAGTGCCAGATCAAAGGGAAACTGAGGCGGGGATGGAAACACGGGGCCATCAAAGGCACTGTGGGTCCCCCAGGAGCTGGATGCCCATCAAAGGCCAGGAAGCTGCAGCCCCAGTGGCAATGTGGGCAGCATGGGGAAGGCATATGTTTTATAGCAAAAATACCCTTTGCTTCACAGTAAAACCACGATAAGCTTGAAAGGAAAAAAAAGAGTTAGTTAAGTAATTGGGATTTTAAGTGACTTCCAACCCCTTTTGCTCTCTCAGCCTCCAACCCAGCAGGTGTGTGGACAAGTAGGTGGCCCAGACCAGTTGGAGACTTTCAAGGTGGAACCAAAGAGATGCGAAACGTAAGAGGTTTCATTGCAGTCTTATTTTCATCCTTCCCCAGAGCTGTTCCCAGCCCTTCAGGTGCTTGTTGGGCATCTGGCTGCTGTCCTGGGGGGTGCAGCATCACTCTGCCCTGGGAAGCTGGGCATGTCACACCCAGGACAGACAGACAGCTGCTGCATGCAGGCTGGGAGCATCACACACATCACACCATGACAGCAGCCATCCCAGTGGGGCTCACCAACCCACTTAGCACCTTCTCCTGCTGCCCTCCCTAGCCATGGTCCTATCCTCCCCTTTAAACACTGGCTGCATGTGAACTAGATGCTCAGTGGGTGCCAAGGACCATGGCTCTGCCAGCACTTACCCCCTGTGATGAAGACGAAGCTGCCCCTGCTGACGATGACTCGGGAGTGCATGCGCTGAGGGTGGAATGTCCTGCACCCAGCTCAAAGAGCCCATGACCCAGCATCAGCCAAGGACAGCAAGAGACTGTTTTTTCCTCTCTCATTCTGGCTATCTCAACGGGTGAGGACAGGGCAGATTTCCTTCCTGTGCCCACAGCAATGCCTTGAGTCATTTTAAGCCCTGCCAACTTCACAGCATTGTTTGGGTGACAGCTGGGCAGAAAAAGGCAGATGAGAGGGGTGTAGGATCCTGCAGAAACCCCCTCCCGCCCCAGCGCTGTGACCCACCACCGCCAGAGCCACCAACAGGCACCATTCCCTGCCACTGCCCACTCCTTGCTGGGGAATGCCTTTGGGAGCAGGAGCAGGTATTTAACTGAGCAGGTAGTGACTGCTGGGAAAGCTGTGAAGCACTCAGGTGGCACCAATGGAGACAATTCCCTTTCCAACAGCAGAGCTTGATGGTTTGAGGGGGAGGGGAGATCAATCCAACCAGCCCAGGCCTTGGTTTCTTGTCCTGGTTGATGAGAACATATGATGGGAGGGCAGAACCCCACCTGCAGTTGCTTATAGAGAGTTTAATTTCTTGCAGGAAACAGAGCAGATGGAGACACCTTTCTTCTTGAGAGGTGGCCCAGAGCCCACCTCTGCCCAGCCCAAAGCTCAGCACCAACCACACTCCCTTTATTGAGTTTGCAAAACATACAAGATACCGGTGAGGAGGTCTAAAATACAATAATACTATTAATATTATTAATAATAATTAGAGTTCTGACCGATTGCTACAGTTTCTGCTCCCCAGGGCTGGGCTACACTTTGGTGATGCTGTCTGCTGGCTTCACCTCAGCTGGCTCCTCTCTTTTGGGACAGTGGGGGAAGACTCCCACCCTGTTGCTGCGGAGTCCCACATGCCCCAGTGACTTCTGCCCTTTCTTCAGAAGACAGCAAGCCCCGAGGCTGAGAAAGAAAATGCTCATCATGGCCACGAGCAGAGCCAGAGTGCTGGTGCCCTTGGGATGTGGACAAAGCCACCGAGGACTGCTGGTTATCTTGGCTGAGAAGTTCCTGCTCTCATCCAAGTAGGTGCAGAGGGCTTCGTCCAGGTCCCACACACCCACGCCAGCCGCCTGCAGCGTGTCCAGCCAGGCCAGCGAGCAACAGCTGAAGGGGTTTCCAGAGATGGACATGTCCTTCAGGCTGCGGGACCAGCTCGTGAGCGCTGGCTTTTCCAGCGTCAGCAGGTTGTTATTGCGAATGTCCAGGCTTTCCAGTGGGGAACAGAGAAGACCTGTGGGCAAAAGGCTCAAATTATTGCCTGAGAGGTCCAAGACTTTGAGCGCGTCCAGGCAGGGGAGCTCTGCCTTGCTGTTGTCCATCTGGTTGCCCCTCAGAGAGAGTTTCTGCAGGGAGAACTCCAACCCCCCCAGGGCTTCCTTTGGCATGAACAGGTCCTTGTTCCCTGACAAGTCTAAGGACAGCAGCGAGGTCCGGTTGAAGGCATAGGGGTGCAGCCTGGTAATGTTGTTCTGGCAAAGACTCAGATGCTTCAAGTGAGGCATGTTGTAGAAGGGGGTGCAGGTGCCTCCTGGGGCTGGCATGTTAGAGCCCCCTCCCAAATTCCCTCCCCGCGTGCTCCCCTGGCTCTCACAAGGCTGGAGGCTGTTGGAGCCCAGATCGATCGTTTCCAGCTGAGGCAGAGAATCAAAAAACCAGCGTGGCAGCACACGGATGGCATTGCTGCGGAGGTCCAGCGAGCGCACGGAGAGGGCGGCGCGCTCCAGCGGTGCAGGCGAGCGGTCGCTGGGCTCCGTGCCGTTGACGAGTGACTCCCCGGCTATGTCCTGGAGACAGTTCATAGCCAGGCTGAGGCTGTGCAGAGAGACCAGGCTGTGGAAGAAGGTAAATGGGAACAGCTGCAGCCGGTTATTGCTGAGATCCAAGTCAGCTATATGTGTCAGGCCAGCTGGGGTATGCAAGGTCCTATTAAACGTCACCATCTCCTCGTAGAGAAGTACAAACTCCCCCGGATGGTGTGAGCCTGGGAGCAGGGAAGCAATAAGGTTGTTGGAGAGGTTTAAGTGTGTGAGATAATGGGCTTTGGGGAGCTCTGGAAAATAGAGGAGTCTGTTATGGCTCAAGTCGAGCACTTGAAGCAGGTAGGGCTCTGCTCCCTCCTCTGACATGAAGAGCTCCAGGGCGTTGTGGCTGAGATTTAAAACTCGCAGCTGTGTGAGGCTGAAGCCAGAGATACAGTAGAGGGAATTCAAAGCCAAGTTCACCACCTCCAGCTTTTCCAGAGCCTCAAAAGCTCCCTCCTCGATTTCCACGATGTAGTTGTTGCTGAGGTTGAGCTCACGCAGCTGTGGTGTGCTCCAGAAGATCCCCGCTGGCAGCCTGGTCATCTTATTCCCAGAGAGATCAAGCGTCCTCAGCCCAGTGAGGTTGCTGATGTACCAGCCCGCCATGTGGCTCTCCAGGTTATTTGCTGACAGGTCCAGGACCTCTATATTCCTGAGCAGACGAAAGGCTCGCCCATTGGCGAGGTAATTGCGGTCCAGGTGGTTTGATCCCAGGAGGAGAGAGCGCAGTTGGGGCAACTGAGCCAGGGTCGTTTCTGACACGGCTTCCAGCTGATTGAAGCACAGGTCCAGGTACTCAAGCTGCCCAAACCCTGGCATGTAGCTGCCTGACAGGTTTTGGATGAAGTTGTTAGAGAACTCCAGGTACTTAATTCCTTGGCCAAGCTCCTTTGGAAAACTGTGAAGGCCACCTCCTTTGCAAGACACCTTTGTGGGGCTCTACAGTGAGACAGAAGAAGCCGTCAGCATGAGAGGGTCTACAAACCACAGCTCCAGCCAACCACCTGCTGCCCAAGATGGGCATGAGCAACATGGAAATGAGCACTGCTCCCCCTTCCCAAGCCTGGGATGGGAAGGGGCCAGACCACATAAAGCCATTCCTGAGAGACAGGCAGCTTGTCCCCAGGGTTAAGGTGGGCTTTCCGAGACACTGCTGTTTCTGATGGTGCAAGAATAAGGTTCAGCCTCTGGCCCCACAGGCTGGCCTCCCATGCATCCCAGCAAGCAAGATGGGCAAAAAAGTAGTCTAAGCACTGCAGATACAGGCTGATGGGGCAAACCCAGCCTCTGGAGGGCACTGGGATGCCCAGGGACTGGTCCAGAGCATCCCTGTCCTGTCTGGGCAGAGGAATGGCACTGTCCCGGTGAGCTCCACCTTCCCTCTCCCTCCAAACTGGTTTCCTCCACCAGTTTGGGATTGGGAGCCTGGATGTGGAGCAGCTGGTTTGTGTCCCATTGCTGTGGTGGGGGAGATGGTCAGAAACCAGCTGCTCCACATCGAGACTCCTGACTGCTTTGCTAACATCTATGGTTGAATCCCCATGAGACCCTGCACTCCATCGTGCCTCTTAGCCAGCATCTCGAGCTCGGGCCCAGTGATGCTGCTGGGGCCATGCCAGCCCAGGGGCTCCTCGGAAAGCAGCCTTACCTGCTGGCACGGCACGGACCTGGACCTCACCTCCCCGTTAGACTGGGCTCTGAGAACAGAAGGGAGCAGCCAGAGCAGCAAATATCCTATTTCAGCCAGTGGGTGTTCAAACAAGAGCATGTTGGGCTGCGGGCACTGCCAGCCCCGTCCCGTTCCTCCGGTGCTCTCTGGCAAGCTGGGCCAGGCTCTGTATAAATAGGCTTCAGGATGGGATGGGGGAAGAAGATAACGCATGTGGGTGTTCGTAGCTACGGAAGTGGGAAAAGAGAGACATAAGATTGCAGAGGGGGAAAAACAGTGCAGAAAGCCACAAGGAAGGGAAAGAGAAACAGAGGGACGGGGAGGAGGCAGGGCTGCACCGCGCTCAGGTGATGGCTGGACCGACCGCCGCCATCGAGTGCCAGGAGGCAGAGGTGGTACGTGGGAAAGCCGAGAGGTTCTGGGGGAGTTCCTCTGCATGGACCTGCTCTTCTTCCAGCTTCCTCTGCCACACGCCAGGGGCAAGCTGGGCCCTGTGCTAGCTTCCCCCTGGAAGCAGCCAGCGAGGGCTCGCCGGCCATTCTGAGCCAGGGACTGAGCTCCTGGCTGCAGCCACCGGGGATCACCATGGACATCCCAGTGTCACAGGTGAGCTCGCTGCATGAAGGCAGAGCAAATTCCCCTCCCTGCACCACTGCAGCCCAGCCAAGGGGCACCTGCCCTTCCTCCAGGAAACAACGGCTTCCTGGGGTTTACCACTCGTTCCCAGCAGGATGTGCAGAGCTTGCATCCCCCTCCTCCCTCCTTTCCTCCCCAGGAGTCCACTGTACCTGCAAGTGCTGGGCTCCTCTCTGCCACGTCCCTGTGTCCCTGCCAGGCCTGGAGGATGGCTGGTGGGTCACCCAGGGCAGGAACCAGATGGGGACTTTCCCTGTGGCAGCTCCAGGTGGTATCTGGGCACCCAGAGCTGCACCCCACCCACAGGGATTTTTTTGTGGTGACATCTCCGTGTCCCTGTGCCACCTGGTAGTGACACACTCCCTGGGGACATGCTCCCCACATGCTTCATGGGGCATTCTGCAAAATGCATTCTTTTTGGGTTTTTGGCTCACTGTGGCCAATTTCTTTCCCATCCAAAGCATCATCTCTAGGCTGCTGCATGGTTGCCCAAGGCTGTGTTTTGCAGTAGTTTCAGCTGTAGAGCTGTTGCTCTAGTCCTAAATTTGTCTGGCAGGGAAAAACAAATTATATATACATATAAAATATATAAATACACACACACACACACACACACACACGTACACATCTGGAAGATGAAGCAGCCTGACTTCTGCTGCTGTTGTCCCTTGCCCTCCGGATAGCTGGTGTGGTGGGGAGCACTTTGTCACCTCCGGGATGTGGTTCAGCCTTGAGTCAGACCAATGTCACCAGTCAGCCAGGGCACGCACAGTGACAGTGACAGCCAGCCGGGCTCAGCCTGGGGCCAGGGCCAGCGTTTCAGGCTGACGCCCTCGCTGCTAACCGCAGCAGACCTGGGCTCCAGCAGCAGCCGGGGCCAGAGGCAGCTGTGAGCAAACAGCCCGCTGTTGTTTCCAGAGGCGCGGTGAGGACAGCGCATCTGTGCAGATGTGAAATCCTGCAGGCTCCAGCCAGGGGAACACCGACCTCTGGATGAACCTTTGCCTCCAGCGTCCCTCACCTCCCATCAGCAGCAGGGCGCGGAGCCCCGAAAGCGGAAGGCGGTGCAGGGGAGGAACCACACCATGCAAGTGCTCCAGCCCCTGGCGCTGCCTCGCTGGGGGAACCCCGGACCTCTTCTCCCTGCATCCCAAATCTCTGGGCATGGGTCTGCACAGCAGGCACGGCCGATGAAATCACCTGAAAGTCCCTCATTTTGATCAGGGACTTACGTGGAGAATCCCTGGGCATTTGCATTCCAGGGCTGTGAACTCCCTTTGCAGGAGCACCCAGCAGAGCGAGGCGGGTGCCACCCAAAGCGCCCTGCAAATACCGAGAGGCTTTTCATGGACTGTGCCAAAGGCAGAGTGACCCACACAGCACAGACAGGAGGAGATTTGCTCCTGTAACTTACAGGGTAGCCCATGCCTCTGGCAGCAGCGGTGGTGGCCGCAGCAGCTGTGTATCAAACACTCCTTGAAGGATGGAGAGATGCTTTCCCTTTCAGCTGTGTCTCATCGCACCATCAAAATACTTCCACAGAAACTCCTGGTTTGGCTGGGCAAGTCCCACCCAGAACACTGAGATCAGGAAAAAGCTTTATTTGTAAAGAAAATATTGACAATTTACATAAACTTACATCCTAATTTATATACATTATGTATATTTTATATACAGATAGTGTCTTGAATAGCGATGTCGAAGCACAAAACAGCATCAGTATATCACTGTGCAGCTCTAACAGGTACCGGGGGGGAGTCGTGTCTCTTCCCACAACTCCTCACCTGTTATGCTTTTGCTGGGGAGTCTGAGAGGCTTCCTCCTAGCCTGGGTGTGAGGGACATGGGGTGGGGGGGTCCAGCTCGTAAGTGGGTGCAGCCACGGAGCACAGCTGCAGTTGTCCTTTGCCCTTTCCCCCGTGCCTGTGCCAGGACTGTCCAGGGCCAGGACAGGAGACAGGGTAGGTCCCACCAGCCCACGGCGAGTGGGAAGGACTCCCTGAAACACGAACGAGCTAATGCACATTGCTCACCTCCCTCCCCACGCAGCTCGGGTGCCCTTCTCTAAGCACCTGATGTTGCTCTGTCACTGGAAGGATGATGCCAAGTCCCCTCATGGGGACAGGAGGTGGCAAGGAGATCACAACCGCTTACCTGGGTGAGAAAGGCGCTGGAGGGGAGGTTTGAGTAGGCAGCCATGACCTAAAGCCTTTACTGAAGGGAACCACTCCCTAAAAAGGGGCCCTAAACACAACAGCTGAGCTGCTTCCCTATAAATTGTCTCCATAGAGAGGAGCTTGGGAGGGAGAAGGGTTTCAGACTACTCATTATATACTGATTAGCTGCTTGCTACATTCTGCAGCTGGAGTCGAGCCAAGAGTTAAACAGCAGAGCCAAGGCACATAGGTAAGAGCAGAGCCAGCAAGTACTGCTGGAGAGGAAGGCTGGCACATGGGAAGCCAGCAGTGACTGCTTTCGTGTCCACTCTCGGACATGCAGATGTTTGTCTATAAATGAAACACTTTCTTCTCAACCAGACTAGGAACTGAGATACATTAAAATTCAAAGACATCAGAGGGTAAGACTGGAGCAAGGCCCAGAAGAAGCTATACTACAGCCTAGGTAACCGGCACTGTAACACTTCATTAACGAGAACTTGTTGCAAAGGGTTTCAAGTATAAGGACTCTCCACGGCTGCTACAGGACTGGTGATCCGCCTGCTCATCCCAGGGATGAACAGTTCTTGGTACCGAGGCCACCTGCAGTCAGGTATTATCTGCTCTCCAACTCCACATCCATCTACAACTCAGCTACACCAACCTCATGCTTTGGTGCAACTCAAGCATCAGAAAAAGCCTGTTAACACCTTCCATGGCAGGAACTGCTCCCTTCTGCTCTCCTCCTGCATCCCAGGCACATGCTAGAGAGGGAACCTGACAGTGATGCACAGAGCTTTTACAGAGAGGAGGGATTCTCCCTCTGCCTCCTTTTGCCCGCAGCTGCAGCCAGGAGCAAATCACAGATCCTGCCAGTGGGGGATAAGGAATGCAAACTCCATCCATCGCACTCTCCCAAGTCATTGCATTATTTATGCTTGCCCCTAAGCCTTGCTGTTCAGGCTGTGTTCTAAAGCAATTCTGTTAATGATTTGCTTAATGTTCTCACTATACACAGTTGTCCCGATTCATTCTTGTCAGAGGAACATGTCCTTCTTAATCCATTTTAAAGGAAATAAACCACAAAGACTAGTTAAGTGCCCCTAAGGCTCTTGCTAGTCCAACATGTTAAGGCTAGAAAGGAGGAGAACATATTGAAAAAGAAATAGCAGGCAATTTTTTATGCAGTTATTTTACAAACTGCACGCCTCCTGTGAATAGCGAGGCTGTAGCCAAAGCTGGGTGCCCCCAAGAAATATTTATCTCCCAATAACTGCAATACTTGGCAAGTGAGATCACTCGCTACGGATGGGGAAAAGCGATGGAGCCAAGAATGCTTCAGCCAGGGTGGACCCTTCTGCAGTCAGATCAGTCACTCCAGCATGGTGCTGAGACACGTCCGCTCACACATCCCTGTTACCTGCAGGTAACCACCACCCTGAGCCACCTCTGCATGGAGGTGGAGGTCATCACTAAGATGTCAGTTCAGGACTTGCCCCATTTGCTACATAGGCTGAAACTTCACCACCCTCTTCAGCTTTTAAAGAGAAAACATGCTCTGAAAAGAAATCCAGTTAAAAAAAAACCCCAAACAACACAACCAAGCACAAACCAAGGCACGACACAAAAGAGCAATTAGCGCTTCAGCCTCTTCCTCAGCTCAAGCACATCTTATAGCTTTAGATCTCCCCAGCTGAGGGGAGGTAATGGGAGAGAGTTGCTCAAGAAGCCAAAAGAAACAATAGTGTCCCAGCTCCGCTATTAGTCACCAGAAATCGAGTTACGACTAGACTCAGCAGGGCTCAGAGAAAAGAAAAAGTGGTGACTTCATGCTGGACCAGACTTTTTAAATAATTTTTTTTTTTTTTTTTTGCTAGAGACTCCATCACCACTTATTAGAGCATTTTAGGTAGAAGGGTGCCAAAAGGAAAGGGGTGGGGGGAGGAAGGATAAAAACCACATCTAAAAGCAGGACAGTTGCTATTAAAACAGAAAAAAAATTACTCCTGTTTGAATATTTTATTCTTAAACATGACAAACTTCTTCAGAGTGTTTTCACAAGTACTTGTGTCTGCTCTACGCGGCTCAGTGAAGCCTGTAGAAATGTGTTCTGGTTTGCAAAATATTAATTAAAAAGACAAAAAAACCCCAAAACAAAACCAAAAACCAAAACCCAACAAAACACAAATTGCTGTAACAGCAGCAGTACTTTAAGGCAGCCCCCGTTAGGGCAAGGTAAACCTCTGGGGTAATGGCAGGAGCTGAAAGTAGCAGAGGCGCTGGAACCAGTAATCAGCATTTTCTTTGGGACTTTGTGATTTCTGGAATGTGGAGGCAGTTTCCTATCTGCTAAGCCTGCTCTATTAAATATTCCTTTTCCTCTTGCACTTACTGCTTTTGCAGCCTGCTTCCAAGCTCTAGGCAGAGGCACTTCGCCTTCTTTGCTCGCACTCCTGAGGATGAATGTAAACACCACTGACTCTGTCTTACTCACCTCCCTTCGCACCCTGTGGCCGTTCCAGTTCGAACTGGGAAGGCAGAAAATCAGAAACCCCCTTTCTTGCTTTCTTTAGCGTGCAGAAGCAGGAGTGCCTGGACAAGACAATGTGGACATTAGTCTGTCTTCTCCTGCTACCGCCTGGGATGCTCTTGCTAGTGCAACATAAAAGCAGAGACCCACACCACTCTCAACAAGCCTCGTGTGAAGATCACAGAGCAGAATATCAGTGCAGTAATACTTGAAATACTGAGACAAGGCAGACACAACAGCCTTTCTTCCTCGCAACGCTTTTTCAACTAGCTTTTTGATCCAAGTCTCCATGCAAGTCACAGAAGACAATTGTGCTTCCTGCATTCACATATAGGAATAAATAGCTCTGGATCAGTTTTCTTTATGGCCGGATTACAGAACCCCCTGAAATACTGATACGCTTATGAACAGCAGCACTGTGCAGTTCTGTGAGTATCCTTGGACATGCCAAGTTCATCTAGGATGCTGGTGCATCTCCTAGGCGTATGGCCCCAAAGAAAGTTGTGTGCTTGCTCATGTTGATGGAGATGTCAGCATGGACCATTTTCACAGCAATCTTCTGCCTGGCTTTGAGGAGGCAGACCCCAGCTGTATAGCAGGTATTGAAGTTGGTCTTGCCGGTCTCAATACTCCGAGTGCACTGCAGAAAGGGCTTTTCATCCACCACCACCTCATAGCTGGCAAAATCTGTGAAGTTTATGTAGTATACCTGATGTGAAGCAGGAAGAAGAAAGATGTTAGGGAGTGTATTTGTGCACCAGGAACAAGTCCACATTCCTTTCAGTGTGTATATATATATGTATCCTCTGCTAACAATTCCTTCCTTGGCCTCAGAATGCTTATATTCATGGGAAGTTGACTTGTTCAAGGCAGAAAGAACCCCCAAGCCAACCAAACATGAGGCAACTCTGTATTCCACTTCATACTAACACAAGCATGCAAGTGTCTGTGAATCCATCTAAGACTGAGCTAAGAATCCTCATGTTAGACCCTGCTTATTACAGGAAAAATTACAAACCTGCATAGGCCTAGTCATAAAACTGTGCAGACATCTCTGTCTGCTAGTAACAGCTTTTTATCCAACAAACAAAAATATTTTAACTGAAGTCCTCTTTCACTTACCTGTCAAGTCCTGCTTTCTGGGTCCCATGAGCCTCCTTTAGTGTTGACATCAAAAATGCCCTAAGATGTACTGGGAGTTGCCTTCTTTGTAACTGGACTTGAGGTGCTTTCAGAGGCATAAGCTATTATAGGGAAGATACTCTCCCAGCCTCCACAGCTTGGAACCAAATAACCTTATAGTGGTTGTATTGATTTAACTCTTAGATCTAGTGTGTAAGTCCCCATGACTCCATTACTCATTACTTAACCATCTTCTCCCACACACTGATTCTGAAGAACTGCAAGATGCATGGGAAAGACCTGTCCAAAAAGACTGCAGTCCCAGGGAGCTGCCTGTTCCCAATAGAAGAAAACCAGACATACTGGATGCATCTGCTAGCTCTTCTTAGCCTACACCCTGTCATCACAGAAGCTACACAAGACTAAGTCCCCTTTTTCCTTGGACTACAAACAACAAAGGCTTCAGAGGCACAATGTTGTGGCCAGCAATTAGCACTAAGCACTCAGGAAACAATTATACTTTGGCCCATGCAGAGTTATTTTTCCTGTCCCCATCCAAACCAGACACATAACCAGTTCCATGAAAGAGCACCTATATCCACAGCCCACTTTATCCAACTTCATACAGTTCCAGTGGGATGGCCAACTGAATAGAGGCAAACAACAATAGAGCAGGACATAATATTAGAAGTCTAGGGCAAGGTGGAAGTTGCTTAATTGTGCCTGTCACACAGAAACCCTCTTGTCTTGCTAAAATCTGTCCCAGAAGCTGGACAGTTTTTCAGTCCACAGGTGGGTGGACACCCTGCATGATCTGGGAGAGCTTTGTAGCTCATACTCCACACAGCTCAGCAATTCTGTTCAGAGATTTGCAATACACTGGGAGCAGTGTATTAAATGACAGTCCATCTCCTGCATTTTATTTGAATGGGGAGAGGAAATGATATCTTAATTAGCCAAATACTAAATCATAATACAACAATTTATTACTTTGTTTAGCCCCTTTTAGAGAATCAGGTCCATATATCCATTGTTGGTACCAACTAAAGCAGCAGCTGAGCCATCTCACCACACAATGCAGCTGCTGGTGCATCGTGTCAGTCTGAAGAAGGTGGAGGCAAAATGGAGTTACCTGGGCTGGAGTTTTGCCAAGCCACCTGGGGCCAAGAGTCCTACGCTTACAAAGAGTGACACAGCTTCACAATGATCACGAGTTGTCAGGGTTTTGGTCTTACATCTCTTTTAAAGCAGAGAGCCTAGTGTCCTGCTGGGACCCTTGTTCTGCCACGAGGTTTAGATGTGCTGCTGAAGGACTGCACAGACAATACGGAGGATTTTAAAAAGGCACTGGTGGCATGTGGGATCTGGCTGGGTGTTTGTGCATGCGTTCTGGTAACTAATCTCTTGTAGCTGGTGTCACGGCGAAACACGTGACCTTGCACTTTGAAACTCTAGCGTCTTCCTCTGACACACATCTCCTAGAGCACGAAGTGGTTAAAAGTACATACAAGTTCTTGGCATTTGGTAGTTGTCTGGAGCCCTCTCGTGGTTCATGCAAGGCTTCCATTGGAACACAAGAATAGGAGTTAGGCCTAGGACCGTACTCACTTCTACCTGACTATAGATGAAGTATGTGCCGTCCACCAGTACCTCCAGCTCCCCACTGCGGGCATGCAGCTTAAACACCTTGGGGTTCATAGTGATGCGAGACCAGTCATTGAGGACTCCACCTGAAAGATCTCAGTATGAGAAAACGGCGGTCACTCAGTACCCGTCAGAATGAAAGGCGCAGGAGCACAGAAATACAGTGACATTGCAAGGTTTCATACACAACGGCTGGCACAGACTCAAGTTGAAAAGTCAAGGAACTCGGTAAGAAAATCCCAGAATTAAAGACTACGGTGTGTTAGTTTGGACTCCTCTCTGTAGCTCTAATTACACCACCACTTGCTGGTGGACACCCATTTCGTTCAGTGCACAGCACAACTGATTTACATCTCTACTTGTCCTCATCAACAGTAGTTCTCCTCATCCTTAAAAATAGGTGTACAGCCTTTCATACCACCACTACGTTCATCCCCAGCCCTGGATACAGACTGGCTTGCCTCCTCCTGACACTAAGCTGAGTTTATTGTCATATTTGAGTGTTTTACAGGCATGAAAACATGTTCCCAGTATCATCCCCACTCCAGAGCAAAGACACTCCAGCACATGCAAATCAATGCCAGTACTGTAAGGTATTTGCTAAATTTTCTGTATTCACCTCAGAGGCCTGGGGCTGATTTTTCACACTATTTCTGTAAGTTCAGCCACAGATCCCAAATGACTTATGGCAGCTGTGACTATAACAGCACTTCTTCAGGCACCTCCTGAAGAGCATCTGTTCATGGCCCTTGTCACAGTTTTGTTACTGGCGACTTCCCTGGTATCCTGGAAGAAAGTCTGCAGCAGAAGTAGGACCAGGATCCAATTCTCCAGGAAAGATCCTCAACTGACATCACCCAGTCTTGACAGCATTAAGTCTCTTCCTCTACTTTCCATCTCATTTATTCCCCTCTCCAAACCTCTCTACTGAGCTGCCACACTAAACAAAGCGGAGCTTCAGCAGACAGTGTGCTGAAGACCACATCAACAGGTGTGTCCTTGAGGACCACAGCAAGGCTAGGATGACAGTGGTGATTCCTGTCCTCATGGGAATGGGACTACACATGGCCAATCTGTCTGCATCCCTCTGCGTGCTGCTGGGCTGGAAGATGTTCTCAGCAGAAGTGTCATGATACAGTCTTCAACCCCAGTTTAAGCTTTGGGATTATCGCTAGAAGAAAACTAGTCCTTGCAGCACAAGACACAACAGTATTACAGAAAAAATCGTGTGCAACTATGGGACAACACCATCTCTCAGGATACATCTGTGCACAGAGGCCAATTTAGGGTTACACAGTTGATTTTAATTCTGGTATTCCTTGACTTCAACATTCTTGACTTTGTAACTAGCATTATTTTAACAAATGCTTTGTCTTTACGTTTCCTAGGTTTTTCAAAGCCAAAATAACAACAAAGTACAAAATTGCATCATGTCCCTAACTGGGGTCCTCAACACGGTCAGGGATTTATAGATTTATAGATCCACCACCCAGTCCTCTGGCACTGCAGCCAATGGAGTAACTGACAACGAGTAGAACCTCTGTTCTCTGGACAGGCCAACGAGCAAGTCCAGAGGACACACTTTGCCATGAGCCCAGAACAGAGCCATTCTGTAGGTGCTTTGTTTTATCAAATACCACTCTTTTCCTTGCTGTCTTCATCTGCCTGTCAGCTCCCTGCCCCCAGTTGCACACCAGCCAGGCTGTTGCTGCTGCTGTCAGCTGGACAGCATTAATGGCTCACAGCAGCAGATTGTTCCCGAGCAGCAGGGAAGTACACTCGCAGGGCAATTCCCACTCTTAGAGAGTAGTGTACGCTCTGTAAACATACAGCCTTCCCGTTAATAAAGGGATAATTACTTTTTGAACGTAAGCAAAACAGCATCTTTTCCCTCGTATTGTTCTTAGGAACGGCTGGTTTCCTTTTTGTTTTGGGGAGCTTTCCCCGACCCCGCTGTAAGCATATTTCCCTAATCATGAGAAATTTCAACTCCCACAGCTCACGTCTGCTGAAATCGCCTTTCAACAGAAGTGTTGGCGAGCCCTCATCATCCCGTGCATGGGCCAGAAGTTGGTGGACAGGGGTCCAGCAGCACCACCCCTTGGGAGCTGCAGCCCTCCAGGTCTGGGACAGAGCTACGTGCACCAGAGCTGCTGCCCGCACTCCCTGGGGAGCTGTGCATGGTGACTCAGGCAGGGGACAAGACAGCCAGCACAGCCGGAGACATCCTGAGCAGGGAGGCAGCAGCTAATGAATGAGACCCAGCTGTTGGCAAGAAGAGCAGGAACTTGAGCAGAAATTGGATAGGGATCCAAGAAGGAAGGAGGAGAGCAAAGAGCTGCCTGTGGACGTGAAATGGCTCGGCAGGACTTGAGCTTAAAGGCTGTTGGTGGGGATAGAGATGCACAAGGGACCACGGAGGCTGCATGTGTGCAGCGTAACACGGGAGGAACTAGTGGCTGCACACCTCCGTGTCCTCACACTACAGCTGTGCCTTCCCCTGCCATAAATTACTGGGAAAACTGGAGAAAAACACAGGCTAATGGGGCTGAAACAGGAAAAGGATACACTGAGGGCTTAAAACAGAATAAAGTGGGAAAGAAGGCTGGCCATGGAGGGGCTGAGGAACACTGATGACAGAAGAGCAGGTTGGAGGAAGCACATCATATATCTGGAGGTCAAGGAGAAGGGAGATTCAGGAGGATAAAACTGCTGGGATGCACAGGACAGAGATAATCTGGGAGAAAAACAGGAGTGCAGGAGAAATGGGGATGGACACTGGACAGAAGACTCCTGTCAGGGACCTTCTTTGAGGGGTCGGGGCAGGGGAACCAGACTGTCACAGGGGGAGGCCAACAGCAGGGATAATCAGGGACCCATGTTACAGGATGGACTCAGACCCAGATACGAGGCTACAGGTGCAGGATGGGCTCTTTACAGTAATTGCCAATATCATAAGATCCTTACCATTCTTCACTTGGATTGCTGAGCCTTGGCCTTGAAGGTGGACCACAGCTGGCTGCAAATGAGATCACGGAGATTTAAAATTAATGGGAAACACCACGTCATTTTACAGTCACTCCACATACCTCCCCAGCCCTGGTGACCAGCACAGAGGCATGATAGTACCCTGACACCATTAATGCTTTTCATAAATTAAAAAAAGATCAGAGCAGCTGACAACAACATGTTTAAGTGCCAGAGAAGAGGTGAGAAGCCCAAGCCAGATTAACACATCTTTCTTTTGAGCAATAAAATGGGTGAGCTCAGGCAGTCACTCTGTGTAGCTATGATTTAGCACATGCAGGAGGGGGTGGGTTTTTTCAGAGCTATACCATCCAACACAACATTAGCAAACATAGCCAGGAACAATTACAAAAAATGTGGCCAAAGCTGGGTTTTTCCCTTGAAAAAAGATCAACCAACCTGGGTGTCTCTGGAGCCGGCCTTGTCTGTGGTACCTGCAAAATGCAATTTCACATCATTCAGAGGAAGCCTGAAAGAGCTGCAGTAAGCACTCCTATAAATAAAACTTCTCTTACTCCATAGTAACCATTAAAACCCCATTTTTAACAGGTGGAGGACAGTAACAGCAGTGGGGGTGCAGCTTAATGCTAAAAAGTACATAAACAAGAAACAGAGTCATCCTACTTCTTCCTGTTTTATTCCTGCCTTTCTGTCTAACATCAATAAAATGCCCCAATGTTATTCAACCAGTTTCTACTACAAGGACAAATTGCACAACCCTTTTCCTGATCGGTAGTGGCAATAAAGCCTCTTGGCTGCAAAGATTACAAGTTTTAGTCTGCAGTAACTCAGGTCATTCATTGCATTCAAGCTACATGCTGAAATCTCTTTTCTCCAAGAGCCAAATCTCTATTAAAAAGGAGATGCTTGTGGGCAGCACTCGGGAGTGCTAAGGACCTCATGCTGCTCCTGGCCTCTGCTTTGGCAATTTCTGAGATACAAACTGAGAAGTCAACCAAGTTTTCCTTTCAGAGCCACGTGAGCTATAGGGTAATAGCCCTGATTTCTCTGAAGATATATTTTTCTGACTTTTCATACATATATAACAACAACACTGTTGTGAACTTTCGCTAATCTGCATTTTAAAGAGTTAGTAAATTCAGGGATTTTAACAAAATAATTGGCACATGACTCCAGGGACAAACAATATGGTGCAGATACAAAGAAACAAAGAAAAACGAAGCCAAGAACTGCAGGAGAAAAATATATTTTCCTCTGGCTGGTATGGGAGGCAAGCTGCCCCGGGTCGTGTGGTTCCTGGGCTGGCTTAGCGGCTGTGTGAAGCCTCAGCCTCCCCGGTCCCACTGCAAAGCTCGGCTTTGTGTCAGCTTAAGGGGAATTAACACAAGCACCAAGAAGAGTGGGAAGAGCCTCTCTGGGAAGAGCCACCTTGCAGCCAGTTTGCACACACAGACATTGGTCACCGGCAGACTTTAGCAGGATGCTTAAAAGCAACTGAGGCTCTGCAGGTCTTTGCTGCTCCTTCTCTGCATCCTCGCCTGACAGATGCCCCCTCACCCATGGCACTGTGCCCCAAACCAACGCTGCTGGGCTCCCACTGTGCAGCCCACGGGGCTACAGAACTGCTGCTCCTCTCATCCCCCCGTGGGTGCAAGGACAAGCCCAGGAACATCTGAGCCCTGTGCAGAGATGCTGCACCATCGCATTTGGACCCTGTGCCATCCCCAGATGGAAACCTGGAGGGTTTTTATTCTTTTGTACAGCAGTGCTGCTGCTGTGGCATCTCCTGTGTCCTCCCGGCGTGCAAGGGCTCTGAGTGGAGAAGGGGACAAACTGGTTACCTGAGGGGCCCTGCAGTCCAGGTGGTCCCTGAGGGCCCGGTGGGCCAGGGGGGCCGGGCGGTCCCATCACGGTTGTGCCAGGAATCCCCGGGATGCCGGGAATGCCAGGGGGACCCTGTGGCCCAGGAGGACCTGGTGGCCCTTGGGGACCATTGGGCCCTGGAGGACCAGCCTTTTTACCTGAAAAATAGAAAATCAAATGTTAGCTTCTCCACACACTGAGCACAGGGTGGTCTTTTACCTACAGGAAAGCCCTGGGAATGAGGAAAGCAGAAGACTGGGGGTGGCCATTGCTGGCTGGAGGGCAGGAACATGGAGGAACACCCAATTGGCTGGGATGGGGTGGGGGTCCTGCAGGTCTGCATGAGGACAACACTGCCAGCAGGGCAGGAGCAGGTCACCGCCTTGCAGATTCCTTTTGTTTAATTACATTTAAATGAGGCCTCCCAAGAGATGGGGGCTCAGATGTCCTCTGGCCACAGCCCTGGCCTGGCCACCCTGCTGGGCACGGGGCTGGGAGATCCCACAGCCCTCAAAGGCAGCATGCCTGAGAGCTGCTCACATCCTCATGGCAAGGTTAGGGTGCTCCCTTTGACCAGATGCACGCTGCAATGCAACACAGTGACAACCAGAGTATTAAAAATCACAACGAACCGCTCTGCGGTTTCTCATTTTTCTGTTTTTTGATGGAAAACCGTCGCAATCTTTTCTACCTGCTGTATATGTATGCATTAGCATATCCTGCCCATGGCTTGATCTCCTGTCTGAGGGAGAGAGATGCCTCCAGAGGGCAGTTCCGAGCTGAGCTTCAGCTCCTCTCCCCCAGCTGCTGAGCACCCAGGGTAATGCGGGAGGCATCACATCCCGCAAAGCAGCACGCTTCTGCGGGGCGATCAGGATGCGCTTAACGTGCACCAAGGACTGGGATGCTACAGTGCCTCAAAATAATGAACTGTGCATTTGGGACTAACCCAATCAGGAGGATGAAAGCACTGAAGAATTGCCACGATCCTCAAACACATCTCATCATGCGGTCCCAGCGAGAGAAATAGCACAACCATGTAAATAAAGACTCTTATCAGGTATATTCACAGTGGACTGAAATAAGGTCTGCAGGGAAAGCCCGACCTGTGCTCTCCTGATTTGCCAGATCCCTGACAGAAACAATGTTCTTTTGATGTAGTTTTTAAAATACAACTTTGTAACAGCTTTTATGCTGAAGAGCTTTATTAACTTAGCAAAATTGCTTCGACTGCTAAAACAAAGTCTGTAGGACAGAATTAAACACTTTTTTTTCAGATGACAGCAGCAGTTAGGATATGAAATAATGGTATTGGAATGGTTTCTGAATACATTGATGTACTTGTTTCTCTACTAAATATCCATCTTTGCCATGGAACAAAACTATACAGAAAAATCTATTTTAGTTGGCATGGAAGAAGAAATCTCTAGATGGCCACTAGCCATGAACAAGGACTCATGGAAATCAGCGTAGGACCACTGTGAGGTTCAGTTTCAATGTGCAGAGAACTAAGTTAAAGTAAGCACAGGTGATTAAAATAGTACTGATATCCTACAAAAACGGGGCAAAGGCTTATGGGGACAAATTGTTTGCAGCGCTATTTCTGCCATGCCTTCAAATCTGAGCTGGCAACAAGCCAGCCTGCCTCTAAGCCAGCAATTCTCCTCCTCGGGATAATGACACACTTTGGAAATTATCACCTTGAATCACACCCCTTTACCTATTTCCCCTAAAGCACACATACTACATTCTTCTCATTCACATCCCCTCCGATCTAGGCCATCCCAATGTGCGCCAAGTCAGGAATCTCGCTGCTGTCACTCCTTGCTTTCCTTCCCAAGAGGGATATACATTACAGCTGGTTTAACTAATCTGTCTCAGAAATTTGGTCTGCTACTAAATGAGCTGCTAGTTTAGCAGTAAAACAATTGCACATAATTCTGATGCCGCACAGGGACACTTATTTTCTGTGCATTCCCTCTCCTTCAAGTAATTTCAACTACTTTTCCGCATTAATGAAATCTCACTTATTAAACTCAGAAGGCAAAAAATAGATATTCAGTAAGTATAAATCTCTTGATTTATCTTCTAACTGAGGGGATCCCAGCACATGCAGCTCTCCAGGGAGGGTCTCCAGCACCCACCCACATCCCAGCGTGCCAAGTCTCCATCTTTACCCACATGCACTAGGCAGGCTCCAAAACTCAAAGCAGGCAGAACCAGTAAGTTTTCCTTAATCATCACTTCATCATTTGTCAAACAATAAGCTCTAACTCTAAAAAAAATTAAATGTGACAATACCATAAAATTAAACTATTTTATACAGCGCTACAGCTGTATATAATACAGCTCTATGACTTCCCCCTGCTACTCCAGAATTGCTATGAATACCACAGTCATCATTTGTTATTAGTTCGACTGATTTAACATGGGTTTAGGGTTTCAGAGTTTTGTTAGGACAAACTTCTCAAACATAAAATTTTATGCTGCTTTTGAGAGTAAATGTAAACTAAGTTTCTAAGTGTGGCCTGTCTCAACCTATCAGCTGTAAACTTTGAGTTTGTATCCAAGGATTAAAAGTGATTTGATGTGCTATTAGAGCAGCACAGACATGCAAAGCTCACCAGGCCATGTACTGGCATGCACAGGGAGGTCTCCTGAGGGACACAGCAAAGTGCTGAACAGCTAACATTTCTCTTAATTAAATATACATTAGGTGCAACAGGTAGTAAGTGGGGAGCTGACATTGCACCTGTCGGTGCTCTGCTACGCAGCCTCAGCCAGGAGCATGTGTTGTGTGTGGACACCTGCATGAGCCCCTTGATATACATTTGAACTCCCTGGGCTTCAAAGGCAGCACAGTCCTGAGCTGCACAGAGTTTCTGCAGTTCTCATAACTTACCACCTGTTGTAAGAGTGCACCGCAGTTTTTAAAATGTGCACTGAAGTGTTTTGATGGTTATAAGGAGCAAAAATGGGTAATCTGATTATTTCCCTGAGATCAAGACCACAGATAGAAGAGTTTATAAAGCAACTCAGATCCTTTGACTTGCTCAAGTTCCTGGTATCAAGTAAGTGTACGACCATCAGCATTCCCTGGAGGCATCAGACACCCCACGGAAACCCAGGGCTGCCTCCCCAGTCACCCAAGTCACAACAACTCATCAATATGCATTTTAAAAAATACCCATTGGAACAGTTTGAGAAACAGCAAAGTCAGACAAAATACCTGTGAGATGCCTAACGCTCAGAACAGACACATAAAAGAGTATTTCTGAGGTTAATGCACAACCAGAAGAGAGATGAAAAACATATCTACGTTGACTTTGGTGGGTCTGAAGGATACCCCAACCTGCAGCAAGATGCACAGCAGGACAGGGCTAAAAGCTAAAGCTGTTTCTGCAGAGACAGCCTGGTGAACAGCAAGTGGCTCCTGATAGCTGGTAAGTGACTCAACTCAACTATTTAATTATAGCATCTTCAGAATTACTTCTATACAACAGAATTAACCTCCTTTAGCTTTTAAGGAAGGCTTTAAGGAGTGCTGATGCTTCCCCACCACTGCTGGGTCGTGCAGACCTGCCATGGCAGTGTGGGAGCAGGAGGGCAGCTCATGGTCTGTGCTGTGGCACTATACGCCACGTTAATCCCAGCCCTTCCCAGAGAGGGAACCTCTCCTTGGTTTCTCCTTCATGTTGGCTAAAGGGAGTTCATAGCCAGGTAACACAGGCACAGAAAAGTAAGTTAAATTAAGAGTTAGACTTACCCTTTTTCTTGTTTTTAACTGAACTTGGACCTACAAAGAAAAAAAGAAGAAACCTTGTGAAATTCAGTGATCATTTCATCTTAGAAAATCCCCACTGCCACCAACGCCCCCTGACCCAGATGGTGTCTGCCACTCCAGAGCTGGAACAAAATTAGCAACAAAACCAGTGAGCCAAAGATGTAGAGTCTTCTGTTTTCTACAAACACCTGCTGTGAAGGTGTAACCATTTTAACAGACCCAGATCTGCTCTATTCACTCCCAAACTAGCAATCCCAGGTTCATATAATGCAAGTGAGTGAGTTTCGGTGGGCACCTCTCCTCTTTATTGCAAAGACAAGTTAAACCATCTGCTTGTGGCCAATAGCAAAGCTCAAGTGACAGATGCTTTTAAACCCCGAGCCAGAGCTTTACTCTCAAATACCAGCCAGGTTCCAGCTCTGCTCAGAGATTTGCCATACACATCCTCTAAAGTCGCTGATGGAAGTCAAATAATAATAAAATGCTAAAAAAAACCACCCCAAAAGCAAAGAATTAGTGTGAACTGTCTTATTTAAACAATGGGAATACAAGCCTCCCTAGCAAGAAGTGAAAATATTTGTAGTGAAGCTCAGAAACTACATGACTTTTTGAGCAGAAGCTGAAGTGTGAAACATGTTCTATTGCTTCCTCAAAAATTAATCAGCGAGGGGAATGAACTGCAAAAATCCCCAAATATTCCCTTGCTGTTCATCAGTGAAATCCCTCTAAAATCTGGGTTTAAACATACATTGAAGACTGAATCACAGGGTGGCAGGGGTTGGAAGGGACCTCTGAAGATCATCCAGTCCAACCCCCCTGCCCGAGCAGGAAATCTCCTTTAGCTGAGATAGGCTTGTAACGAATGGGAGGTAATGAGGTTGTTTTGAGTCTGTAGTCATAAAGAAAGACAAATTACCAGTACAGAAGTGCCACGTTCCCATGGTTAGTTAGAGGAAAGGTGAGAGAAGGACCAGAGAAACATCCAGTGACCTTACCAATGCCTTTTTAACAGGAACATTAATTTGCCTACATTATGCCATTGGGTCACAGGAAAATTATGGTATTATCTAATTTATTATTTCTGCTAGGTTAATATTTTTTTTTGCTCATCCATATATTCACACTATTAAACCATGTAGATAGGACAAGACATGAGTTTCTAACACTGCCAGCCCCAGTATCTTGCTAGGGAGCAGTACTGAAGCCAACCCAGCAGGTCCACCACGAGCAGATGAGCTGCAAAACCTTTTATGTTTGGCAAACGCCGACAGGCTCCTCTTTTTGCATTTTCTGAGCTCCTGTGATGCAGAATTAGCCGTGAGGACACCAGGGATTTGCACCAGCCCTCATCTTAGGCACCAGCTAGTTAATAACATTTTCAGTGAAGAGAAAAAAAATTGTTTGGGGGATGCCATTTAAAAAAAACCCAAACCCCAACACAGCGAGCGAAACGCAAGTGCTGTGTATGTGTCTCTGCAGACCTCGGAGTCACGAGAGTTTATTTCATGTTATATATATCACACCATTAGCGCTATAACCAGAGTGAAAGTACAAATAGCTGCGGCGAGCCAAACACATTTGAAATGGATGGAACCAATTAGCTTCAAAGATGAATGGGAGGAATGAGAACCACATGCGATGTCAATGTTCACAGTCTATATTACAACACACGCATCTGTTCCAGGCACGGCAGAGAGAGATGTTACGGCTCTGCAAGTGAATCTTTCGACAAACACAAAAATACTTCTGACATGAAAAAAACACAATATTATTAGCCTTGGGAGCTTCTGAGTCTCTGGGGTTTGCATCTGTTCGTCTCCCAATAGGAGGGGGTGGATAATTTAATTGTAGCAGGGAGCCATAAGGTTCATCTGATACACCAGAAGACGGAATTTTCCTCATTTTAGCTCAAAATGGTAAACTCATTGGCTCTCAATTTAGTCTAACATGGTAACAAAGTCTCTTGCTGAGTTTGAGAAGCAGAGCGCCATTGAAATATCAGATCTATATTCCCCTCAGTTCAAAAGGTGCTGAGGTCCAAGGCTTGAACACTTCATATAAGTTGTCCCAAAAATCCTTTTTGCCATGCTTTTCTCAGGCCACACTCCAATATTAAAGCAATAAAGCCTGTTAAATGCTGCAGGGGTTGAATGCATATGACCCACTGGTTATCTGTTCATTGATGGAGCAGGTTAAACACCCACAAGTTAGGCAAGTGTAAGCCTTTCCTAGAGTCTTCTCCTACACCATTAATCCCACCTAGCCATCCCACTCCTCCTGCAGAGAGGCTCATGGTCTCAAGGCCTTTCCCACTACCCATGTTTATTTATTGTAGTTTCATGGAAGCCATTAGATGACTTGATTCTAAGGAAGGTCTATGAGGAGACACTTTTTTTTCACTCCGAGATGCAGATTTATAGGCATATGTACTATGTTCCTCTACAGTATCAAAAGCCTTATAAAAAACCAAATTACAGGATACCTACTGCTGCTCCAGAGTCCACAAGACCTGCCATCTTCTTGTAGACAGAAACAGGTTTGATTTAAGAATTCTCCACTGATCAATGTTGCTTGCTACTGCTCTCGTCTCTGCTGCCAGGGGCTTCACTGGAGTGCATTTGAGGATTTATTCCAGTCCTGGTGGGATCTGACAGCAACCTGACTGATCAGCTCTTCCCCACCAGCTCTTTCCCCTTCTCTATAAAAATAACCTCGAGTTTGCTTTTCTGCATTTCTCTGGTATCACCCCTGTTCCTCATGAATTTCTTTAAGTATCTGTTATGAATGTACTAGTGATAAAGCTCATGGTCTTGACTGCTGGTATTAAACACAACAGCTACCCAAGCACAGCTATTTTCCTCCACATGTGCTTGCGCTTGACTTTTGTACTTCTTCCTCCCAATGCCACCTATCCCCCACCTCCTTTCCTTGTCTGCTCATGTTTGAGGTCAAACCAGACTCCAGACCTAGGGAAGTCCATCCCCTTCTACATTTCCTGTCTTTCATCTGAAATTAAATTTATGCTTATGCTCTAATCCCTCCTTGAAGGAGCTGTCAGTTCTATTCAACCCTTCATTTTAGCTTTGCTTTGCAGAGGAAGGAAAGTTGACAAGAACTGTAAATACAGAAGGGGACTGGGATATCAGAGAGGACAGGCTGGATGGCTTTGAAGGATAATAAGCATGGAATGAGATTTAGTCATACCAAATGCATAGTCCTATAAATTATATATACATGGGGAATAATAAACTTTTCTGCTGGATGGTGGAGCTCCTCAGTTGGGGCTGAGGAGGACAGCGTCTGCATGTGCTGAGTTGCTGTCGCACAGCCAGGAAAGGCAGAAATGCAATCCTGAAATAGATCAGTAGAAATGCCTCCGGCAGCAGCAGACATGGAGCAATACTGATGCCACTCCATAGGTGGGGGTGAAAATCCTGGGAGTAATGCAGTCAATCTTGATCATCCACATAGAGAAAGATGAATTTAAATGAGAACAATTTCACAGAAGGACTTCTGGGGAGGTCAAGCGTATGTGGTGGGGCTGCCCAACACCTTCAGAAGTGGATAAGCAGAGCCATCAGCACTGGGAAAGGGATGGGAGCATCGCTGGTAAAGGCTATGGTGATGAGCATGGAGGGAAAAGACCTGTTGGGGCTTAAAGCACAGCGCTCATGTTTGTGAATTGCTCCCAAAGACAATTAAGCTGGGAATGAGAAGGCTTCTTCTAACCTCCAGAAGGAGGAGCACAGGTTTGGAGGGGGTCTCCTGCCTCAGAGTGAGCCTGCGACTGTCACAGGTCACGGCTCAGAAGTCTCTCAAAAGCTCATCAGTCCCTTTGGAAAGTGGTAAGGTTATCTGTTGCCTAGCTACTAAAGCCATAGCTACTAAGCTATGAAGCAGGCTGCTAGCCCGACTTTAAATGTTTAAGCTAGCTACCTGATCTACTTCAAAAATTCATAATCTCTTTTTCAGTGGATTTCCTGCAGGAAAAGCCTACCGACTCCTGCTGCAGTAACTCAGGCCAACTCTATCATCTGCCAGCTGAGTTCTTCATTGCAGGACAGGATTTCCCCAGCAAAGGTGCTGGAGCAGCAACACTGTGTGCTGGGCTTCAGAAGACCCTGGCTTTGAACAGCGCTTGAGACCTAGGCTTCTCCAAAAGCTCATTTTCCACATCTGTTGGGAAAATAAAAGGGAATTATAACACAAAAAGAGGGAATATAAAACCAGCAAGAGTGGTAAGCTTTGAAGGAAAGGTACAAGCAGGAAAGTATGGCTCTGTAGAATAACAAAAGTCACCCTGGAAGCCTTCTGCCTGCAGAGCCATCCAGCTGGGCGTTTGCGAGGGGAAGGCTCCAAGCAGTCAAGTCACTTCTAGTAGAAGCACTATGGCCACAGGTTTTAGCAATGAGCCAGTTGTGTAAAACCGTAGCTGTGGCCCAGCAAGCAGCAGAAGACATCTAACTCTGCTTCAGGAAGCAGGTTCTAGCCCCCAGCTCCTGCAGCCCTAACATCTGCTGGACCATTTCCAAGAGCTTCAGAAAAAAAAAACCAGATGGTGATGCAACTCAAGGATATTACATATGACATGTTTTCTCTTAAAAAGATTAATAGAGTTTACTTTTTTCCCCCCTGATTTTTCTTTCTGCACGCTACACACTGCTATGATTTACTATAAATACAAAAATATCAAAAACTTCTTTAGGACATATGTTGATATAAATAGTTATTTAAAAACCCCTGCATTCACTTATTAGTTACGTGTGTGGATTAACAAGAAATAGTTTAAATTCCTCCAAAACAGTTCAAACTGCTTTTATTGATGGGAACAGATCTTCGTAATTATGCTTAGTTTATATAAAACCTATAAAAGGTTGACCATTATAGAAATCAGTCAAAGGATGAGTACCTAGGAAGGCTGCTGAACTTTCTCAAATTCTCCATTGCCAAGAGCAGAACAAAGTCAACGAGTACCACTACCATATTCTAGCAGCATCCACATTCAATTCAGAACAAAGACATCTACTGATGTCTTCAAGGTGTTCAACCAGTTTCAGAAAGATACACTGCAACAACCACCATGTCCTCTATAGGCTGCACCAATCCATTTTCAGCATTCATTGCTTATCCCTAGGATTATCAAGACATCCCTTTTCTATTTTCCTAGCACTAAATTATTATGGTAAATCATTAATCTTCTTACCTAAGCATGGCTCTGGTTTGGGGGAGATGTAAGACCAGATCATACAACTGAGCCATCTCCACATTACCATCACCACTCTGCCTCCGAGAGATGAGAAGATGAAGGTACTAAGAAGTTATCCTCATTTCAGGTTGCAAACAGAATCAGAGACAAAATCTGGACCATTAATGAGATGTTAGCATCTTCCAGAAAAGCCACATCACTTCTCATTCATCATAGAAGAACCATAAGGTGATATTATTGAGTCATCAAGTCCACAGATAATTTCAAGAAGAACATCTAATTTTGAAGATGAAAACAGAAGCAAGGAGCTTTATGTGATTTATCTGATATGCACATTATCAAAACTATACTGTCTTTGCGCACTAAAAAACCCCCACAGCTTTTCCTTTGAAGTATGAGCTTCTAGCTGTAGTTGGAAGAAAAATATTAGGTTTAATGATCACTGTTCTTAACAGCTATGGAAATTTGTGTTAAGTATTTTTCCAAACTCTGCTAACCATCTGATTTAACAAAGAGACCACTTGCTAAATTTCAGACAAAGCTCTAAATACTGCCCAAACCCACCAGTAACTTCTGGAAAATAGATATCTAACAGAATTTGAAATGAGTTCCTGGACATTAGTTGGGATACCATTATTAACAGAGAAGAAACAGAAGCTGAGTATGACAACTGGGCTCTGTGGTGCAGTGGATGAGTGTCCCAGGACTCAAGTCCTGCTAATACCACACAACCCAACAATGGAGGGTGCTTCCACACCTCATAGAAAGCTCTGACCACCAAGTACCCTCCAGCTGCAAGTTTCTACTTCTCCAAGGATGAAGGAAGCCACCCAGGGCTTCCTAAAAAGAGAGGGACAAAGCAGCTATTAAAATGTTACTGTTCTTGACCCATGCCTGGGAATTAACCGGTCCTGTCAACTTTCAAGGACATTAAGACCAGAAGGAACCATTATGATGATCAAGTATTAAAGAAGTCCTACCCATTAAACCTCCAATCAATCCCTCTATCTCTATTTGATGAATACTAAAGGTGGCAGGCGGACAGAAAGAGAAGCTCAACTGTAACTTGAGATTTCAAACGATGAAAAATCAACTACTTTCTTTGAGGTAAGTTGTTCCAATGAGTAAGATCAAAAAACTCCACTTTACTTAAACCTCTGAAACTCAGTTGTTTCATTTACAGAACTGGTGTAATGATATTTACTTCATTCACATGGGTAGGAGATATGTAAGGCTTTTCAAATATTTTTTAATGCAGCATTATTAATGCCAGACTATGGTGGAGTTGGGAAAAGAAGGATGTTAGCTCCCAAACACATGCTTAATCTAGAACATGTGGTTTTGGGGGAGGTTTGGAACCAATATGTTTTCAACATTTTCAGGAAATTTGGTCTATCCAGATGAAAGCTTCTTGGACTCTACTGAAATATCAGTCAGTGACAGAAATACTGAAACAAGATGAATTTTTTCCCTTCCCTAAAAAAAAAATAAAATAAAATAAGTGCTTCTTCACCAATTCCAGAGAAAAAGGCAATAGATCTTGAAGAGCTCCAGAATATTTAGAAAATATGATAAATTATAGATCTAGGAAAATATCCCAGAAGTAAAACATAACGTGCATTCCTCAAAACTTCTGGCATGTTTTGCAAGAGTGGTTTTTTGGAGGGGTGGGATGAGGAAGAGTGGTCTTCTGCTACGTGTGGAGGAAAGATGTTGCCCACAATTATAGGCAGGATGGCTGAATCCAAGTCAGGGATGCGATGTGCCCGGTACAAGGCTAGTACTAATTTCAGTAAATCAGAATATACTGAATATGTTACATAACAGAATAGGGAGCTCATTGTACAAAGTGAAGAAGAGTGAAACAGTGCTGCTTGATATATTAACAGGTAAGGCAGAGCCCAGGGCCATTCAGTTTTTCCTCGGCTACCACTGTTGCTTCCCTCTCTGCTTTTGTTTCCATTTGTTTTAAACTCTTCAAAATTCATGTGTGAACACAGGCACCCTTAATTGTCTTTTTCTGGTTACATCTTAAATTAAGATGCTCCATGATGGCATCCCATAAAACAGTGTTCCTTCCTTGTCCTTTGGCATCTTCCTTCCATGGCAATACCAAGAGTCTGGAGGACATCCCATCCTGCAGCTCTACCTCGACTGTACTTTGTGCACAGTAGAAACACAAGCCCAAAATTACAGGAATTTTTGCTTAGTGGTAGTCCTGTCATACTCCAGATTTATAGGCTGCTAAATTGGCCCAGAGCCAATTTATAGCTGAAATTTCTGATACCCCACCCCTTTGCTGAATTAAACTGCCTAATGCTCAAAGCCAGTCTCCTCCAGCCCAAGAGATCAAGAAGAGTTTGCAGCTCATCTTGTACTCTTTTGAGGCACTCCCTTGGCTACATCCACTTTTTGAGGCTATTCTTCATCTTCTTTAAGGACTTTTCACATGTCTCTAGGGGAAGTATCCTGCACCATGGTCTCCCCTGACACTTCTGGGACACTATGCTGCTTGGCCAGAGGGTCTGAGAAGAGCTTGTGCATCAACACCAAAGGCTGAGAATCGTTTCTCTTGTGGTGAGTTAGGTATGAGAGTGGCTTTCTGCTGCCTCACTGCTCTTCTCCTCTGAGCAATCCGTCAAAGGACAAGCTTACAGCCATGTGTCATCCAGATGATCAGATGCTGCTCTAGGAGCTCCATGGATCAGTAGCCTGCTCCCTCCCTATTCCTCTGATCCCATACACCAGACCCCAGTTCAAGCCTATCGATCTAAAAACAGAGAGAAGTCACAGCTCATCCCTGCCCCATCTCTCAAGTCCCTGGAGTGACACTAGATACCAGAGAGCCACAATCTCTCTTCCTCAGACAGCTTCAGACAATGTAAGATCTCATCACGTAACAGGTTTTTTGTTGTTGTTGCCATTGTTTTTTTTTTTCTTCTGCCAATACTCATATTTTTGCCTGGTTTGACAACTAAAAACCAGGACTCTTCACATCACAGAATAACTTGGTGAAGCTCAAAGGGAATGGGAGGACAGTTAAATGCAAAAATGCAGTGACAGATTCTGGCCAACAGCAACAGTAGGTTGCAATGTGCTTTATATTGATCTTTAATCATATTAAAGGGAAAAATGTCTTTATTTACTCCAGTTCAAGATGATCAGAGCTGAAGTGCGAGCAAAAGAGACAGACCTAAGAGACCACCAGTCAACAACCTGTTTCATTGGTCCAGGTAAAGATACCTTGCCCAGATTTAAAGGGGGAAGGAGTAGGATGAATGTAATTGCTCTCATGCATTTATGAGGTTTTACCACCTTAAAAAGGGTGGTGCAACTCATAGGTCATCAGCTGCTGTCTGAAGGGCGTCATGCTGGAGCATGTAGAGCCCCACCAGCCCTGTGTACCTCTTAGGGGCTTTTTGGAATGAGGAACAACATAGGTGCAGTGTCATAGAAGAACCAGGCTGGAACAGCAACTTTCCTTGAGAAGTCTCTTACCTCTGCTGTTGTCACCTCTGTCATGGTATTGCTCCTGCTTTGGGGGAGAGGGCAGGATCCAGACGTTCCCTCCACCCTACATTACTCCTACGTTACTCCACCACCTCAGCTTTGCTTCTACAACAGCCAGGGCTCTGCTCAAAATCACTACTCATTGCTTTCTTGAGTACAGCAGAAGTATCCTTACTCACTGCAACAGGAATTTCCATCACTTGATACGACGTAAAGAACAACCAGGTTGATTTACCTTCTCAATCCCATCCCGATCCCCTTTGGGCTCGGTGGCAAGGTACCAGGACAGCCTAGTGATACCATGAAGGTTTTAATAAAAAAATCCAGTCTCCACTGAGTAGGTGCAAGCACACCACAGTGCAAATGTGTTCATGAACAAAGACAAAATTCTGCTCCCAATTAACTACAGAGCCACTGTTGCTGGCAAAATAAATATTGCACTGCCTTCTCAAAAACACAAAAACCCAATCAAACATAAATCTCCACCCTTCTTAACTCTGCTCCCACATAATCAGTCCCAGCCAAGTTCCTGGGGTTCACACCAGAACCTGTGGCCATCATATTTCATTTTCTGCACTCTCACTGGCTATGGAAGAATATGATGTGCCTTTTATTTTCCTTCAGGCATTTAGGTTGGATTCCAAATGCTGTATCTTTACAGCAGAGCTGACAAGCAACATTACTATTTCTAATTCAAATATCTCAAGGCTTTTTTTGGCTTGCTTATTTTCTATATACCACTGCACCCTATTGCTTACTTTATCAATACCACATATTTGAATTCAACAATTTAAAGCGTAGTATTACAGCTGTGTTTTTATTTTGTTTGTTTTATTTGGTTGTTGCTTAACACAAAACATTCTGACATTTTAAGTCATATCCCACTAAGATAAACAACTAACATATGTCATGAATTCCAGTTGAAATGATTCCCAAGTGGTGCTGCAGCAAGGTTTTAACCAAGCGTATGAAAGACTCTTAAATTGTTTGCTGGATGTTTTAAGTGTACTCTTCCCCACCACAGCTATCCATAAGGAATCAAGGGCAGGTGGGAAGAAATCTCTTTAACTATCTCATCCCTGTAGAACTTTATGTTTTTCTTCCTCCCGTATGTAATTCTGCCTAATTGGACTGAAAACCTTGGTAGCATTGAACAGCTGTCTGTAAGATGATGGTTTAACTACATGGAATAGCATGGGATCTATATCCAAAGATGTATCTGTGTGCATATATATCTACTTCTATTTGTATGATTCTGAAAAGGGGTTTGAAGGAAACCCAAGAGAGACTCCACCACTCCTTAGGAAGCCAAAGTCAAGTCCCTGCAGCAGTGATGACACAGAGAAGTGTTGCCTGGCTCAGCCAGCTCTTATCTATTCACAGCATTTCAAACAGATTAACAGACTTCACCAAATCCTGCTGGCATTAACGAGATCCGTTACGAGTCCAACAATGTTGCTATACATCATGGCCAACAAAGCCCTAATGAAAACATGCAGCCACCATGCCTCATTCACAGCTTTTTCCCCAAGGAGTTTCTCGGTGGTGGTGTTCCTCAGCTTTGTGTAACAGTACTTTTCCTATGGCTAATATATCTGGTCTACTATAATCGAGAGGATTTTTAATGAGTGCCTAGACAGGCCACAACTGAAGACAACTTCACAATTCCCACCATTAGTGCAGCAGCTCTGGGTGTGGCTATTCAGTCCCACCCCAGGCTCCATAGACAGCAAAAGAAGCTTATTCAGCCCAAGATCTGCAGAAGGCAGACACCCGGTGGTGGCTGCAGCGGGACCCTGAGCCTGGAATGCCATACCTGGCCATTCAGAAAGGTGTACGTGCTCCAGCTCAGCACCAGCTCCTCAGCTTTTGTCCTAGAGCTGATCTGCAACCAGATGGGCTCAGAGCATGTGCTAAGCAAACTTGTGTCTGCCTGCAAAATACTCTGTGGATGTGGCCAGAGAGCCAGTTTATTGACAGAAATCAAAGCTCAGCTGCAAATACTTCAGCAAGACAGACAATAGAGCCTCTCATGCTGTGGGAAAGAAATCACCAGCTACTAGTAGAGTTCAGCCTTTACAACACTTGCTGCATGGCATCCGTAGTTCAGATGCACACAGTTCAGATGCAATTGCATTCCTGCCCGGCTGAAACATCTGTTCTCCTCTCATTAGTCCTGGCCACGTTTTGTAACAGAAGAAACAATCTGAGATTCCTGAACTTCAGTATTTGACCCGAGGCGTTATGAAAAGCCCCGCTTTTCAGAAGTGGAGTTCATACGGAATCACCAGTCACTTCTAATAACCTTGGTCCCTGCTTAACATGCAGCTGTAAAAAAAGCTTAGAAGTTTATAGTTCAAGTTTCAGCAAAGCCTGCTGGAGCACACACCGTCGGCTACGCACTAAAGATCCATCAAGACAACTCTGAAATCCACCCAAAAGAGGAATCAGTGCAAGTATCTGAAAATGCAGCTGAGGTGAGATTCTGCCCAGAAAATTCCTTCTCAAGCCTTCTGAATATCCTCAGCATTTCCAAATCTTCCAGTGGTCATCCCACCCCCTTATCCAAACCAGACAGGAGGTACCAGGGAAGGACAAACACACACCAAAGCAGCTCTACAGATGAAACAGATCAACTGCACCTAATAAAGGCTTTATAAATATTAAGAATAACGAAGCAGGGTTTCCTTTGGAACAATCCAGATCACAACTGGAAGGGCTGGTGAAGAAGATGGGAGGCAAACAGAGGTTGCATATGGATCAGGACATGTGGACCATTACAATGCAAACCCTGTGACCTGGAAGAATTCCTCATCATGGTCACCACATGATTAGGCTCGTACCTCTCCCAGCAAGTTAATTGCTTTTAATATTTAACATTCTTTTGGGGACAGCAACATACCAGAGTTCAATGAACAATTCTGAACTCCTATCAGTTTTCAGACCCTGGTTCCTTCTTGCTGGCTAATGCAGCACATCCTCATGAAAATACCACCCTCAACGCATACTGCAGGAATGAACGTCACCACTCTGGCTTTCAGCACCACACACTTTCCAGGTACAGAAAGTGACTCCAAAATCTTTAAGTTGAAATAGCATATTGGCTCAAGCCTAGATGCTAACACTTCTGCTTTCCCAATGTGTTCAGGCTATGTGGAGCTTCCCTCAAATTATGTCTTGCTTGGGTATCCACCACATCATGCTGCTGGATGACAAGCAACTGCCTTTGTTTTTCCAAGACAGGCTTCAGCAAAGATTGTTAATGGACACTGCAGCAAGTGTGACCTCAAAGTAATTTCAGTATTAAAAAAATTGAATTCAGAGTAGGATACACTGAAAATATTTCAGCTATCTAAAAGTGTATTCTCTTAAAAATTACACCTAGAGCAAGAAGATTCCCTTTAATACCATCTTCACCTTTGCTTTCACTTGTTTCCAGAAATGACATGGTGTTAATCTGCCACTGCTGTAACAGAGCTGAAACCAGGACATAAACATAATTCTGGGGTTTTAACCAGTTGCTAACCTTCTCTGGATCTGTCTCAGTGGAAACCTTGGTTAGAAATGAGCACAGACACAAGACCATGGTCTGAAATAAGTTCCCTGTATATTTATCACTGTATCTTCGTGGCTGGAAAGTGCCCGAGGTATAAGGCTTTACACAGATACCTGTGATTAGCATCAGCATAGGTACAGCATGTAGGTAAGGATCTGTAAATGAGCTGTAGTTTTCATTTTACCACAGTAATAACAAGTGCTGATAGCAGCATCACAGGAAAGGGATGGAGATTGTCCACAAAGATTCAAACATCATCTTAATTACCCCCTTCTCCCATTTTGGGGGAAATCACAGAGAAATTCTGGGGGAAATCAGTAAGTGCAAGCACTTTGTAGTGAGCTGTTCTTTTGGGACCGTCTCCTGCGCTCCAGCCTCCAGGAAATGTTCTGTATTTACCGACTGCTCATCACCATGGTTTCAGAGCACAATAAGGCTCTATCGCCCTTCATACATCTGTGTTTCTGGGAATGCTGGGGCTTTGGGGAATTGCACGGGGCCGACACAAAGGCACCGATTGTTCTGGAGGCAGAGGGATGAACCTGCCCTTTCCAAAGGAGAGGAAGCCAGCAGAAAAAGTTGCTATTGTGATTTGATTTAAAACAAAAAGAAGTCCTGTTGCATCATCAGTGCTGCCAGGTCAGGAGAGGGGAATGGGGACGGCTGAGAAACAGCACCTGCAGGACCAGGGGCTGACCAGGGGCGGGACGGAATGAGCCAGGCATCCCCAGGCAGGCTCTGGCATCAGCTACCTGCTAAACCATCCTAAAACCACTAAGCAAATGCAACAGGGTGAAACGCTTACCCAGGTAGCTGGCACATCACTTCCAAAGCTGCAGGTAGAGGCAGGGATCGAGACGAGCTTCTGCTCTTCCAGAATTTAATTTTCATTTCAACAAAAGCTGTTTGCAGCACTGAAACCCATGAGTTCTCATCAAGGACTTTCCTCAGCAGTAAGGACTGCCAAAGTAGTAGGAACCAAATTGTTGTCAGCTTAAGGACAGCCATCTGCTCAGCCTCTTCCCAGCTGCCATGCTCCGAATCAAAGAATGGATAACAATCACTTATGTTTCTCACCAAGCTCAATATGAAAAAATCTAGGAAGGAAAAAAAACAAACCAAAAAACCCCAAACCAAAAAGTAAAAACCAAACAAACCAGGAAAGCAGCACGGCAGGGATCTAACTGGGAACAGAGATGAAAGTAGGAGAAAAAGCAACTAGTTTTTTTGTTGGTTTTGTTGGTTTTTTTTTTAAAAACAATGTTTTTTAAAGAATCCTATTGACATCTGCTTTGTAAATGCTCTGTCATTATTTATAACCTCAAGAGCACGGAATTGTCTCTGTAGTTACAACCATGCTACTCCCATATTTTGGCTTTGTTAGCAAAGAGCCAGCAGCATTTTTACTAGTGCTCTGGGAATAGACATCTAACATTTCATACACAGTTTATTTAAAAGTGGACTAATTTAACATTCTTGATGGTTCCTTTTAGCACAACTGTTGCTAATTACCAGCTCCGGAATGATTTGTTAATCTGGGAGCAACAGCAGTTCCACAGCAGCATAAATACACCAAGGCAAAAAGGAAGGAGGGAAAAAAAGAGAAAAATAAGAGATGTTGGAGAGGGTCAAGTTTTAGTGAACTAAAATAAATTAAGTGACAGGTGGAGTTGGTAACAAAGAGTAAAAAGAACATAATAAAATAGAGCTGTAAAAGGGATAACACTGGTCCTTGAGAAGCAGAAAAAAATAGTGGTGACTCTTTTAAAGCTGTGGAAATGTTAGTTTTGGTGGCATGGACAGGACGCTGGCTTGAAAGATGCTCTGTGCTCCTCAGGACTGGGAGAGGCATCAGCCTCCCAGTAACCCCTCTGCCCGTGGCAGGGTGACCCACCCCAGAGCATGGCAGGACAGAGTGAGCCACTAGGGAAGTCAGGCACCTTGCCCTGGGACACCCCCTCTGCTTCTTTAACTGGTTCCAGGGACACAAACAAAAACTAAGCAAAGATGATCATAAAACATGACAAGCGGGTAGGAGAACTGAAGCCAGAGTCCTCCAAAGAGCCCTTGAAACGACTGGAGTCATGTTTAGAAGTGACAGGATCCAACTGATAGCTTTGCACTATTGCACACAATTTTTCTTGGAGTTTTTCAGCAACAAAGAGGCACCGAAGCAGCTTCGGCGCTCATGGACTCCCACATCCCATCCCTGTGGCTCTGCCCTCTGGGCACAGCCAAAGCCATCAACCTCCTCCTACCCCATGGGACCAGCTCTGGCCTGTCTCAATAACACCTTTTTCACAGCAAAATGGCTTAAAAGCAAATTTCCCTGGAAGAAAAAACCCCCAAACTATTAGGAAGAACCATTCTATGATTCTATGAACCGTGTTATCTTTGACATTTATAAATCATAGAAGCTGCCCCATTGTTGGTCCCAAGATGAGGAGGACTCAAACAGCAGTGGAAGGGGATGGAGCAGCCTCCCTCCAACCACGGCTTCCACACTTGGATCACTTTGGTCTTTCACTGCATGTGTGAAAGGACTTGAAAGTTCATGAAATTAATTCCAGACAAATATTAGTGAGGCTTCAAGTGGAAAGCACATCTCCTTCCTTCTGGGAATTTATAGCTCATCCACTTTTATCTCCTGGAGGCTCTTTGGAGATCAAAGATTTGATCAACTTTCCCTTTGCAAAACTCATGAAGAAAACAGTGTTATCAATACTGTGACATGATTTTATTTATTTATTTATTTAATGATTGATTGCCCCTCTCTAGAAAGTAAGATTCCTTCATGAAATAAACAGCACAAGTTACACAAGAAAGCTATTCTATTTATTGATTTTACAGTTGTTACAAGGTCAATCCCTACACTTGTCAAATACCGCTCTACCCAGTAAAACTGCTGTGGCCAAACAAAGCAACTGCTTGCCAACATAACCCACCTTGCTAACACCACCAGGAAAATAACCTGTCGCTCTGGTAATTTTCCCCATCACCTTACAGGGTCAAACCTCCTAAATTTACAAAAAAAGTATATAATCAGTGGAAGTGTGTGATGTTTCTGGAGTGACTCAAGTCGGATGCAATCAGGGAACATAAAGGACATCTGGGGAAGGAGTGCAAGTTCTAAAAGCATGACACCGTTTCACCTGGGCACAAGGACGATGAGAAAAGCTCTCGTTAGTCCACCAACTTTCAGCACAACTTTTTCTCACCGTGCAGCGATGCTCTGCACATCTGGAAACAGAAAGGCAGCACTTCGGCAGCCTAACGGGCTAGGCTAATTCTTCCGAACATCTGCCTGCAGCACTCCATCGACACCGCTCACATACAGTGGAAAACTTGCTACTTACACAAGTGACTTGTGAAGACACTGGAATAGATTTCAAGAGTCGGTGCAAAAGGACTTGGATCCTGCCTGAGCCATCTGAGCATCAGAGCGACACCGGCTCTAAAGATGATGGGCCACATCGAGCTGGAATCACTCAGGGAGTCTGTACCAAATGCATCATACTTGTCAGCGTTTCGGGGAGGAGGAATCTGGGGAGTTTCACGAAGCTCTTTCTTGGAGCAGAGCCACAGGGAAACGCTTTTCCACTGTGAAACTGCGAAGGTTTTAGGGGAGATGGGAAACTCATGGAGCCAGGGAGCTGAAGAGGAAAACTACTGAGCGCCGAGAGGTTTATAATGCAGTCAAGACTTGACAAGCTTAGCGGGCATCAAGCCATGCACAGATCGCTACTCCATTATTTCTTTCCCTACTTTCCCTGGCATCCAGTCCCCTTCTCCTCTCCATATAAAAACAGACCTGTGCTTTTCTGCAGTAGGAAAGCACGGGAGTTCTTGCAGGAGCTGGACATGGGAGTCAGTCTCTGTGTCTCAATGTAGTTGGACATGAAAAGACAGCATTAGAAATGAAATTCCTCATACTGAAATCAGGCAGGATTCAAGCTGGGGGAAGGGACTGAAGGTGAAGTTGGTTTTAATTATTTTGGTATCCATTACTTAAGCTCTCAACAAGCGTTGAGAGTGTTTCTGGTGCAACAAAGCTGTTGCAGTACCTATCCTAAGTTATGCTCTACCTACAGACTTTGGCACTCCTCTTAGAAGAGCAAAAAAGGTGACACTACATGACCCCGGGCACAAAATAAAATTTTTTCAGTGTTCCTTTTCCATTTGAAAGCACTTTTCAGACGTCCAGGGTCTTTAGAGGACACCAGCCATGTGAAGAGCCAGCTGTTTGGCACACAGAGCGCAGCTCCTGGAGAGCTCCCGGGAATCACTGCTGAGGGGTCACACACCATCAGCCGTTCAAGGGACGTGCTCCTTGTCACCTGCCTCCCCATCCCTTCAGTACAGAACTCTCACCTGCCGTGACCCTGCTGCGTGAGCAGCTTCAAAACCCCAGTAAACAGTTTCCCACTGCTGTATCTTGTGCATCAGGGAGGGCTGCAAGGCTGTCCTCTCCCAGGCTTTCAGGCAGAAGGCTTTCTCTAATTCTGCCCAGACCTCACCCACAAGCACCCACTGCAGTCCCTTGCCCTGCAAAGCCATAACCAACCCACACAGCCCAGCTCCTGCTCCTACCACTGCATCCTCTTCACAGCCATCAGGAACAGCCTCCATCTCCTGGATTAAAGATTAAAACACTTTAAGAAAAACCCCTATCAGAAGTAGCAAGTTGTAATATTTAGTACTTGCACAAGGCGCACGTACAACAGATCAATCTGTCCCAGCACGGAGCGGGTGGTGGGACTGACCACACAGGGCAGGCGTGCTGCCAGACACCAAGTCCAAAACCAACCAGAAGGTCTGAAACAAAGAGATCAGACACAAGAGAAAGGCTCTGGGATCTAAGCGTAGCAGAGCAGGACCCGTGGAGGACAATGCTCTCACCAAGGGATGGTGATGGCAAAGGGAAGCAGCAGCTGCTGCCCCATGGACCACAAGGACAGACAGCACTACCACACCAGGGCTATCACCCAGCGCCAGGGCCACCAACGAAGCCACACACCCCTCAGGTTTCTATCACACATCCTCGTTTTTATATTTATCAAATCACAGATAAATAATTGTGATTTTTTTATAACTATGCTCTCTTAACACAAGCCCTGTACAACCCTGACTTCCCTTCACACAGGCTTTGAACCTACCTGAGACTCCACTGCACTGCAGTTCCTGTTAGAACCCAGTTACTGTTCTGCCATGCAGATGTTGAAGCTGTTTGTTACACTATGAATAGCTACTTGATGATTTTAAGCAGAGACGGGTTAAAGAACAAACACAGGTATATAAGTACAAATTATAGCCTTACATGAGCACAGAGCCTTACTATTAAAGAAGAGTCAAGGATAACATTACCAAGCTGCAGTGATTTGCACAAAATCACTAGAGCTACAGTTGCAGAAAGCAGAACTACTGGAATTCCTCACCTGGAAGGCAATCAAAATCAGATAAAAACTATTAGAAGCCACAGATGCCAATTTTTTTGTGTACATAATCATGATCTGGAAAAAAAAGATCAGTCTTCTGCTTGTCTGTGTGAAGAGGAGCAGCACAGCAGCGAGGAAGAAAGCAGGACTTACCGTCTGGCCCTTCACTGCCTTTACTCCTTTTATTTCGACGGACGCGTCTGCCGTCTTCTCCAACGTGCAGCTTTTCTTCGGGGTGAAAGAAATTCAGCAAGGCCAGCTGGAAGAAGGAGGAGAAGTTTAAGCATCTTTGGCAAGGATGGCTCAGCCAAGCAGAGAGATCGGAGCCTGAACGTCAAATCTGTTCCATTAGGGACAGCTCAGCTGAGCTGAGGGGGAGAGATGAGGGAGATGCGAGATGGCTGCTCAGCTCATCCCAAGGGAAAACACAATGAGTTGTGTCCCCTTGGATGCAGTGTAGGACTTGGGAAAACTCAACCTGAAGGGTTTTGACAGGGAGAAGTACCTCAGGGTATGGGGGGGCTGCAGGGACAGGGACATAGGCGGCGTCAGGAGAGCGCTATAGCTGGAAATAATCAAGCGCCCCAAATGCCAATGCAATCATTCCTAATTATTCTCTGCAAAACTTGCTCAATCCTGGAGCTCTTTCACCAGTATTACTCACTGCCAGTAAGTTTTTCCTCTCTGAAGCTCTCTTCTGCAAGCCTCATTAGCTACTGAGATTCAAAGGTCTTCAGGGACCTTTAAATCCAATTCAGTATACCACATAAATTAACACTTTAAACCTAGAGCAAGTACATCTTTATAAGATGATTTTTGCCAAGAGGCAAAAATTTTATGTAGCAACCTCTTATTCATGAAAAAATAGTTGCTGTGTTAAAAACTCTTTGACAGTTATTAAATCAACATCCCAACCCAGAAACTGGAATTTCGGTTTAGAAACTTCACCAGTCCTCCCAGCTACCCCAGGGCACGGAGGCTCAGTACCAGTAGCATTTTCCCCAGCTATTTCCACTTCCTAAAGTAAGGAATTTCACGAAAGATTAATTAGGGGCCAAACACCTCGTTCTGCGTGTTACCGCAAGCGCCTCCAACCAGGGCTGCTCTGACCAGGATGGGGTTTTCTTTACGCTGAAGAAACCCAATCACAGTTATTTAAGCCATAAATACACACACAAGCCAAATACAGCCTGAGACAAGAATGAAGAGGCTTCAAAAAAGCAGCACCAAAGGTTATCAAGTGCGTTATTGTTCTGAGAACAAAACTTGTGGCATCAAAAGCATCTTTGAAATAGCAGAGAAGAATAAACTCCTTCCATGAATTGCTAGTTAAAAGAGTGACTCGTTAAGCTACAGGTCATAAAAGTCCCTATCAAAAGTAATAATGATTAAAGGTCTCTTTGCTGTTGACATGCCCTGGGGCTCTCGCCTCCCTGCTCCAGAGGGGGGTACACCCCTCTGCTCTGCACACGAACCCCTATTCCCAAGTTATTTCCCATGCACATGCTCTTCGTCCAGCCTGCAAGAATCCCATTCTTGCTTCCTCATAAGCAGCCACTGGATTTTACATCTGCATCTTGCTTTACTCCAACAAGCCCCAATGCAGTCTCACAAAGAGAATTTGGGAAACCAAAGGGTTTCCCCCCCAAAAAAACCCCAAAGGGTTTCACAAATTCCCAAGCTGTTGCTATTTATCTTCTCCTGTGTGCAGGTAGGTCTGTGTGTACTGCAGTTCCTGGTGATTTGTCGTTGCAATGATGCTGTATCTGGAAGGAACCCAAAATGCTTGTACTTGTAAAAGTACCTAAAAAAATACCTAAAAAGCAATGACAAGTAAAAGCCAGCACTTGTCTACCTAGGGAATGACTGGTCCCAGCATCAGATGGAGAACTGAAGGCTCTCATTTACAAGAAGCCTTAGTAAATTGAGGGACCAAGGGGCACAGCTCCTCTCCACCCATCTTCCCTCCCCTCCTGCATCCCACCATGCTAACCCAGACACGGAGCACGGGAGCAGGATGCTCCCATGGGCACCACCAGTATCTTCCGCTGCTCAACACAGCAGGGCAAGGGCTGAGTAAAAAGTGAAGGGTTTTTTTTAAACCACTTGTGTAAATCAAGTTGAAACACTGTAGAACCAATTGAAGGAACAAATTGTATTATAATTCAGGTTAAACCTTCAATGAAATCATCAGCACTGCTTTTGAATGCCATTATGACTTGGCTGGCTTATTATTTGAGCCTTACAAAACATGACTAAATAAAAGCACTGCAAATGAAGTGGTGGGGAAGCAGCCCATGAAGATGTGCAGCTTCCCATCCCACATCACCCTGCTGCCTCCAGCCAAGCGACACATGAGCTGCTCCCAGAGCTAAGGCTAAAAACGACAATTTTCTTTTCATCTTGAGAAGATTTTGTAATGGCACAACGCTAATTGTGTCAAAACAAACAGGTTTCCTTTCCCTGCTATTACAAATACAATTTTAACACAAGATCCACGATTTTGAAAAGCTGCAGCGTAATATTAAACTCAGCCCACACCACCTCCTTCTCCACATCTGGGCATTGATACAGAGATTAGGGATAAACACACTGAATTCTTTCCCTGCCAAGTATAAGCTGGTTCCTCACATGCAACCCTCCCACGCGTGCTGTAAAGAAATAAAACTACTAGTGGGCTTGGAATAATTCAGGGAAGAGTTTCACCTGGAAAACCATAAGGATTTGGAAAGGATGAAACACCCCGAATTTTCATTGTGATTAATGGGGTTTGTTTTTTTCAGTGAAACAACCAAAATTTCTTGAGAGGCTTGAAAGCTTTACACAATCTGAACAAAACCATTTCAGTTTAGTCTCAGAAGGGGAAATATGAGAGATTGACACAACATGGTTATTTGCCTGGAGATTTCATCTAAATAACCCTTCTATTCACAAAGCTTGAGTAACAGGGCTCTAAGCATGCATTAATACTAATATGAAACCTTAGATTAAAAAAACAAACAAACCACGAATAAAACACAAACTCAAATCATAAAAATCCATCTAATCCACTGCCATGGGCAGGGACATCTCCCACCAGACCAGGTTGCTCAAAGCCACATCCAACCTGACCTTGAACACTTCCAGTGATGAGCCATCCACAATTCCTCTAGGCAACCTGTTGCAGCATCTCACCTCTCTCACCATAAAAAGTTTCTTTCTTATGTCCAGTTTAAATGTACTTTCTTCCAGTTTAAAACCCTTGTCCTATCACCACAGACCTTGGCAAAAAGTCTCCCTCCATCTTTCTTATAAGCCCCCATTATATCTAAAGGCCACAACAGAGTTCTTTAGAAGGAGTCTTCTCTTCTCCAGGCTGAACAACCTCAACACCTACTTCATCTGCCACTCTACTCTCACCCAGCTTTCATTCTTATATCATTGATCAGTCAGAAAAATACTAGATATTAGCAAAAGTAATTTACCCATTAAACTTTGTCTTTCTAATAAGACCAAGTCAGAAAGAGACATAACAGCAAGGGTAAATGACTGAAGCATACCTTTTACTTAGAAAAAAACCTAATAAAAGTAGCTTGTGGCAGTCATCGTGACCACACCAGCACTGGGCACGCGCTGTTTTGAGATGGATTCTAATGAAACCAAGCTTTTCTGAAGAAGTAACACACCAGTTCTCCACACACAGCCTGGAAATGGACACAACTGGTGTAAGCAAAAAGACAGAGAGAGGAGTTTGTCCTAGGGACTACTTCCACAGCACTTTTAATGATGCAGGCAATGGCATTTAACCTATGGTGACCAACATTCGGAGGTCCACCTCTGGCTGGAGGGAGCTTCTCAGGATCCCTCTCCAGAGTGCAGGGGCAGGGCAAAGGGTGGTTAAGCTGTTCATTGAGTGCAGTGCATCGCTGAGCCCCACTCAGCCGCGAGCTCCCCATGCCAAGGAAGGCAAAGTTTCTCTCCGATGACTCAAGGGGTCTGTTGTTCCAGGGGCTGCAGCTGCGGGAGGTCGGGGGATGCTTGGCCGCCAGGTCAGCCCATGAAGGGCTGTGCTGTCTGGCTGGGGAGCAAGTGATGCTTTTTCCATTCACCACCCTCTGCGATATTATTAATATACTCACTCACAGCTCTTGGACTCTGCAGCTTTTGGTCTGGACATAAGGGTGCATGTTGTGCCTTAAATTAAACTCATCTACTCCCTCTTTCTTGGTGTGGCCGCAACAAGGGAGAGGATTTGCAGAGGAGAACGAGCAGATGTTTGCCACCCATCTAGCAAAATATGATGCAGCCAGCCAGATGCAAAAGGAGAAATAACCTTCAGCGAAAAGCTGCTGGCTGGACGCTAGCGCAGCATTACGACACGGAGGTCACTGAAAACAACACTACACGTCTGAAAAACATGCTGAGAGGCAAGGATGGCTTCTGTGGGGAACAGAGCCGCGGGCTGGGCAGGTGTCTTGGGTGACCCACTGTGACCGTTCCCATGGCTGAACACTTCCCAGTTTAAAAAACACCCAGAAACATTTTGCACAAATATCCATTGCATCCTTTTAGGAAAACATGGAGCAAACACACCTGCAGGGCTTGAACAGGCATTACCCACTAAGCTTGGGTGTTCCATGTTTGTCCCCCTAATCACAGCTCGTGGCTTGGAGGTACAAGGCATGGACGTTTGCCAGGTCCAGGATGAGATGCTGGAACTGGTGGAGCAGGACCATGAACATGGGAGGCCCCAGACAAGGGCTGGGGGGGTGATGAGGTGGGTTGTGGTGCTGTGCAAACAACATCCACACAACCCCAGCCCTCTGCACTGCCCTGGCACATCATTTCACTGAAACTCCTCATCCTCAAAGTCACAGAGAATCAATTCTATCAGCCTATGCACTTGTACAACGAGAGTATTTCCAAGGAGCCCAGCAAGCATACACCTGCTCCTGAAAAAGAAGCCGTATTTTTTCTGTATGGCTACACAACAGTGACAGCAAAGTTTGGAACAATCACCATTTCCCTCTGCCCCCAACATAAAGCCCTCAAATTACCTTAATTTTAGAAACACCATGTAAACCCATTATGACTCCATACTTTTAATCAAGAAAATCACTATAGGATGCGAAAAGGTCAAAAAGCCAAGAGAGGAAAACTCCCAGGGGAAACCACACCTCAAAATAACCCGTGGAACAATAGTACAGGCATGCCTCGCCAGAAGGAATTTGTTCTACCTTGGTTTCTCTCAGCAAAATAAAGCAAAACAAAGGCAGGCTTACAAAAACACTGCTTTTCTCTGCAGCCGCGTGCAGAACCTGCTCTGGAAACATGGAACAAAGCTGCTCGGGGATGTCAAGGGAGTGCAGTGGGAACCCCAAAAATAGCATAGTCTGCAGTCACGCAGAAACTATACTGGTTTGTAAGGATGGATGATCCACACTCTACAGAAGTAAGAATAAAGAGATGAGTATATATAGGTGTGTATATATATATATATATATTTTTTTTTAAGGTACCAAAAAATAGAAAGCTTTCTTCAAGCTCTGAAACCCAAATGTATCATGGAGTTATGGGTGGATATACAAACCACATGCAATAAGAAAAACAATGCTGAGATGCTGAAATAACTGTTAAGGTTTGCATATTTAATTGCATCCCTCCACAAATGGCTTAAATAATGCACATTCCTCAGAAACTCTAGTGATAGGACAAGGGGTAATGGCCTCAAGTTGTGCCAGGGGAGGTGTAGATTGGATATTAGAAAACATTTCTTCACTGAAAGGGTTCCCCAGCACTGGCCCAGGCTGCCCAGGGCAGTGGGGGAGTCCCCATCCTGGAGGGATTTCAGAGCCGTGTAGATGTGGTGCTGAGGGACATGGGGCAGTGGGGACTGGGCAGTGCTGGGTTAATGGTTGGATTTGATTATCTTAGAGGTCTCTTCCAACCAAGGCTATTCTGTGATTCTATGAAACATTTTATAGTAATGAAGATTCACTGGATACCAAGGGAATGTATTTCCAATGGTCAAACAGCTTGAAAATGAGAGAAGTGCAAAAATATAACCTGACCCATGCACAAAAAGCCTATTTTTTTCCTTAGGCAAAGCCAAGTTTGTAGGAAGAACAAGTGTCTTCTTCCCACCTAACAACAGAATTGGGAAAAGCAAGCCAGCATTCAGGTGCACAAGCCCTTTTCAGTGAAAAGTGCATTCTTGCAAAGTCTTTCAGAGTGAATTTATCACTACAAAACCCCCAAAGAATCCTCTGCATGCTGCATTACAAAGTTGGCTTCCAATTAATCATGAGAAAGCTACACCAGCCAGCTTTAGATCTAATCGATAAACCCCACGCTCTCCTACAGCACAATATCTTAAAGCACCAGAGAAAACAAAGCACGAAGTCATCCTCTTGCATTGTTGTTAAAGTCAAATTCCCTCGTCATTGCAGTTTTGGAGATCATTAGTGTGAGAAGGCTAATTGCAAGCCTAAGCCCTGTAGAGGCATTCTTTGCAAGTGATACTGTTGTTTTTCTGAAGTGCAGCCGTCGGAGGTTGCGGTGCAGAGTAGCAGCTACTTGAATATCAGCCCCATTGTCCTCCATCAGAAATTCGCCTCCAGTAACACGTGGTGCAAAAAAAATTAAGTAGATTATTTATTTTCAAACAGACTAGAAAGAAGCTTGGGGAGTAGTTTTGCTTTATTGAAAAAAAAACAAACCCCAACCCATTCAATGTATTTTAAGTCTTGGCTTTGTCGTCATTACTTTTTCCTCATAAAAATGCAAGAAGAAAAAGAGTAAACAATTCCCAATTCAACATGAAAAAGAATTTATACATGACATGTTGTCTGGAAGACAAGCCACAGCCCTGAATGCAAAACCCTTGTAATGTGATATATGCCATCAGCCAGAATGTGCTTGGAGATAGAGATGGAGAGAGCAGAGCTTATACTTTCTCAAAGCTAGAATTCTCATAGCCCATCTTCCTCCCCCAAAACTGGTGTTTTCAGCCCAGCTCAGCTGCATGCATCCTTCCAGGGGGCTGGAGTAGGTTACACACCATCCTCTGCAAACACCTCCACTGTTTTTTTGATACGAAACCCCACCACAACTCCCCCTCGTTCTGATCTTCACGCAAGGATCTCTGCTGAGCTTTGTAGACTCAGTGGTCACCTTTAAAAGCTTTTTTTTCCCCCCAAACCCATGAGGCAAAGCAATTCTATAATCTAGAGAATAAAAACACCAGTGATGCTATCAAGTTTATCCAAAGCCATGCAAGAAGTCTGGGTGGAAGGAGGGACTGAATGATGCCTCTGGGCAGGGGCTGTAACAGCAGGGCCACCTCCACCCATGAGAAGCTTTATAACAAGCAAGTATTCAGCTGTTAGGAAAGAGCAATACCTCGGTCTCATAGATGGAGGTGGACCAGGTAATGCCACAGACCAGTGGCACTGTACCAGCTGTTCCAGAGGGCACGAACACCCTTCTTGGTAAATCCATGGCCCTTCACATGCCACCACCGCTTTTAAAAAGCAGATTTGAGATGCTTTTGATCTGCTGAGCGTTTCTGTCCTTAGGTTGAAAAAGCCCTTCCAAAGAAAACTGCGCAATCCCAGTTTTCAGAAGGCCAGTGAGTCACGCTCCCGGGTCTTCTAGGCACTGTGGTAACAGAAAATCATTAGAGAACAATAAAAGAGGAGGGAGCATATTTTCCTAAGTTTTTATTGGTATTTTAACTTCATTACCCAGGATAGCCACTGTATTTTTCAGCACAGAACATTAAATCCAATTGCCAGTTATCAGTTTGAGCCTCGTTACAAACTGACAAACACAGTGATAAGTACTTTAAAATTTCATTTGAACTTCAGTAGTAAAATGACTAGACCAAGCTAACACACCAAATGCCACACCATTTTCCAGAAACAAGCCTGTCTTTAAAATAAAAGCATTTCCCATCCCCCCCCCCAAAAAAAAAAAAAAAAAGACCCTCAAAACCAGGAGCAGGTCACTCTCTTTACATCTACTACAGTTAGTAAATTCCAGCACTGCAGGCAGGAAGGTGAGTTAAAGCTGTACACAGATTACACCACGGCTAAAACTGCCCAGCTCATGATAGAACAGAATAGAATAATTATAGTTGGAAGGGACCTCAAGGGTCATCACGTCCAACCTTTATCCCATCATATTCCTAACCATTAGACCACTAGACCATGATATAAGATGTTACTTCCCACTATGAGGTGCCTCACCATGTATTTCCAACAATACAATGCTGTCTCATAGTGGTTTCTCCAACTATGTCAAGTTCAGAGGCTTGGACAGACAACCAAGCCAGCTTCCACGCATCCCATAAATTTATCTTAGTTCAATATGCCACATACCAATTGTTTGTATTTTCACCACTGATTCATTTCTACTTGTCCAGCTGTTAACTGTTCTTTGTGAAGGATCAGATCAGCATCAGCTCTACTCCTTCTATACATTTTTGTGTTAATCATTGACCACACACACAAAAAAGAGGTTCTCATAGCAATGTATTTTAAATCCCCCAGGTTGAACCCTAGCAATCGCAGCCCACTGCAGAGCAAGGCACAAGGTATGCTCTTCCAGCCCCCAGGCTTGGTGGTCCTACAAAGCAACACGACTTTTCTGCTGACTTGGGAGTCCAAGTCTTCTCCTGTGAGCACTCTGTCTCGGCCCCAGGGTATACAATGTCTATTATGGAGGCTATGGCTGATCTTCCATCTTTTCAGCTGCTGGTACATGACTTCAGCCTAGAGGGAGAGTTTCACCCATGCAAAAACCTCAGTCACAGCCATTAAGGCTCCATAAACACTGCTGAGGGGACAAAACTTTGAGGCTCAAGTCAGAGTTGCGGGCTAAACTCAGGGTGGAAGTAGCTCCAGGCCAACATCATTATCAAGCCACATTGGAGAATATTGTCATGGCTTTGTCATGACATTATTGTCATGATTTCCCTCAGCAGCCACATCTGGGCTGTGGGTCAAGGGAATGAGAGGTGCCAACGTACACTTACAACACCCCCCACTTCCACCCACTGACCATGGCTGTAGGTCTTCACCACACACATGGATAACTACCCAAGGATTTCACCCTGGCATGGCTAAAACAGAAATCAATCATGGGAGTCAGACTCCAATGAACAACTCTATGAATGGTGGAGTTTTCTGTGCTGTTTAAAAAAGAATAGGAAACAAACGAGTAAGCAAAGGGAAGACCTGATCCAATAGAACATACCACTTGCTTTTCACTTTCTATCAGCTCAGCAAATGCACTTAAACCACAACACGAACACGGCAGAAGCAGCAGACAGATGGATTTGCTTTTTACGGGAGATGGGGTGAACGTAAGTTTGGAGAAGGAAGGTTCTAGCATTCCTTCAGCACAGGCAGGATAACCCCCACAACCCTGAGAAACACAGCTTCTGCCACAGTTCTCCATATAACATTTGTTTCTAGTATAAAATGGAACCAGGTACACAGTGCAAATCCCCGGGTCACATGTGCACCACAACTTTGGCTCTGTAGGAGCACTTAAGTAACTCAATGTGATACCAAGCCAGCATCACCTCGAACCTAGAAGACCGTGGTTTGGTTTACAAGGTGGTTTGCTGAAACACTCATCTCGAGACACTTTTCTGCAGACCTACCGTGGTCTGGAGGTGAGCTGGTGCCTCCCATGAGGATTTGGGTGGAGGTGTGATGCCGCCAGCACCGCAGGCAGACACAACCTCAGCAGCACATACGCTACACCCAGCACAGAGCAAAACCTGAGGTTTCCAATTTATTACACCTGCTGGCTCTGAAAAGCTGAAAACTCAACCCAGATGTTAGGCAGAACAAGGTCAAAGCCGAGTTTAACACCCTATATGAAGACACCTGTAGTAAATTTTTTAATGGTAGCAGGAGTAAGAGGTTCCTGCTGCAGGCTTCCCCATCCGGGCACAGCAGAGCTGCAGGAACCGAGCACTTCACTGGGAACACTCTGGTTAAAACGCTGAAAAGTATCAATGTCAGTGCAAGGTAAGGAACTTAAATCAGTTCCTTTCGTCTCCCAAGGAAATCAAATTTAGCTGTGAACCAGAGCCAGACAGAGATCTGCTGTCTATTAGCATGAATTCTCAGTTTTTCACATTTTAATTAGCCTTTATAGTCTTTTTCAGTCCCATTTTCAGCCAGCTGGGCTACGTCCCCCTCCATATGGAGGTCACGGTTTCTACTCCTGCATACCAACAGCAATTCTTTTCTTATTTTAGCATTTATATTATCAAAGCACTTGCGCACTTCTAAAAAGCAGTGTGCATGCTTGCTCTGGGGGAAAGCCCTGTAAGCTTAAGTGACTTGATATTTTCTCCTTTTGGCTGTTCTGCTTTTCTCCATCTGTGCCTTTGCTCATGCTTCCTCACCACATGGATCTTCTCCAGTACATCCAGGACAGTGCGAGGTCAATAGCACCGTCCTCCTCAAAGCCATAATACCTCTTAAAAAAGCTCCCCAAATCAGGTGTTGCTGCAGCAAAGAGGTTCAGGGCTCTGCTGCTCGATTGGAGCAACTCTGTTGCCCTGTGAAATAAAGAACTGGGGTCTCTCCAGCCTGCAAAGGCTCGCCCTCAACCACTCTTGGGTCTCCTCCTTAGGAGACTCTTTCTTTTTGCTGTGTTTGAAAACATTTTCTAGAATACCTGGCATGTGCTGTTAGCCATGACAGAAACACTGATCTCATCTGGCTCCCACAACCAATATAACATGAACCGTAACGAGACAGAGACCATTCCCAGAAGATGCCATTGGGTCACTCTCCCCTGAGCGTGCTTCTCTTCCACTCAACACCTTCAACTTGTACCACTGTCAGATATTTCTTATGTGACAGGAGCAATGAAACCCCAACATCTTAGACAGCTGAGAACAGCTTCTTGAATGAACAGACATCTCTTTTCTGAACCGCATCTCCAAAGCAGACACAGACTCAAGGTGATAAAGCCATGTCTTTTTAGAGGAATCACAGAACAGCCTTGGTTGGGAAAGACCTCTAAGATCACCCAGTCCAGCCATTAACCCAGCACGGCCAAGTCACCACTACCCCATGTCCCTCAGCACCACATCTACACGGCTCTGAAATCCCTCCAGGGATGGGGACTCCCCCACTGCCCTGGGCAGCCTGGGCCAGTGCTGCAAACCCTTCCAGTGAGGAAATGTTTCCCAATATCCAATCTACACCTCCCCTGGCACAACTTGAGGCCATTACCCCTCGTTCTATCACTGTTACCTGGGAGAAGAGTCGGATCCCTGCCTCACCACCCCCTCCTTTCAGGGAGCTGTAGAGAGCAGTGAGGTCTCCCCTCAGCCTCCTCTTCTCCAGACTGAACCCCCCAGTTCCCTCAGCCACTCCTCCCAGGACTTGTGCTCCAGACCCAACCAGCAGAAAGAATGCAAGCAGATACTGCTCTGGAACTTTCCATTGAGAATATGGATGCAGTATCTCAATTTATGACATTTTTCAGTTCTCTGATATTTGTCCTTTTATATTTTGAAATTCTACATAAACCCATTGCTTGAGATGGGACAAGATACACCAAAAACCGGGTTTGAATTCACTCACTGAGATGATTCCTACAGTAGAAAGTTACAGAAGAACATTTGTCAGACACTGGAACCGATATTTTCTCTGCAAACTTAATTCTGCCCTTGCTAGCAGACATCCACTCCTACTGTGGGGTTTTTTTGGAAATCTTACAGAAAACAGAATTTTTAACTTTTTGTTATAAACTGCTCAGACAAAGTTTTAAAGACATTTTTCCTTGCTCCATAACAAAACAAATCCTTCCTGTTAGAGTGCATTTTTCCTTTCAGCACAAGGGTTTTAAAAAACCTATTCTCTAAATCTGGATGTTAAAATTGGCCTTTAGCTATGATTAATTTTTATGACATTTTATTGGAAGGAGAAAAACGGAAGGGAAGGAAACAGGAGGAGGGAATCAAGTAGTCCAAATCAAAGAGTATTACCATTAAAAAACAAGTCCACTGTAAATGTAATATATTGGATGCATTATTTCATAGATAAAGACAAAACAGTCCGCTATAGCAACTAGGAAATAACCAAATTCTTGCACATGCATTTAAAATAGTTTCTATATCCAAGCCCTCAATGAAATAGCCAGAAACCCAAGAATAAACTAATTGCTTACTTTATTTTCCAGCTGCTGATTCCCGTCACGCAGCAGAGCCCCACTAATCACAGGGGTTAGGCAGTGGCACCGCGGTGTGTCCGGACCTGCTGAGCCGGCACATCAGACAGTTCACAACCTTGGACTTGAATTGCTTTTACAAAGATATCTACTCAGACAGTGAAGGTTTCAATGCCAATTCCCATACCTGCAGGAATGCACGGCATTGTGGTGGGAGACGGCGGCTGCCAGTTTAATTATATAAAATTAATCCATTCAAATAAATTATGCTTTGTTGCCTAATTAATCAGATCGACTGCAATTAGCGTCAGAAGAGACTATGATCTCATACAAACAGGATTAAGAGCTCTGAAAGCGCTCAGGGCATGGAGATGCAAACAAGTCACCGCAAGGCAGAGCCGGGGTGTGGTGCTGCGGCGTGCCAGCGATGCTCCTGCTGTGCGGGAGTTGCAAAACACCGCATCCCGCAAGGAAAGGGCCCGCTGGCACAGTGCAAACTGGGACTCAGTGGAAGCAAAGGAGACACAGCACAGGAATGGGGGAAGGAGGGAATGTCCCCTCGAGCTTTGGCTCCAGTAGGGAGCACCGAGGTACTGCTCACAGCACCCAGGAAGGTGCCACGGAGACTGAGTGAATACTGCTGGGTCCAACCAGGGACATCACAAACCATCATTGCACGTGCAGTGTACCAGCAGAAAACGCAGCTTGGAAGGAGATAATGGTGTCTGGCTGATCTGAACGAGAAACACCAAGATGTGCTGTAGAAATGGAAACTATGGGAAAAGAACTGGGAGGAATTCAGGAATTTGAATTTTCCATAAGGCACTATCTCACACAGTTTAGTCCTGAATACCGGCAACGCACACATCCCCAGCCACATTCTAAGCTGAGCTTCGGGGCTGCCAAAAAACCCAGCTCCACTTGCTGGTGTAAGGACCAGACGGATTCATAATCAGAAAAACATTCTCCATTTACGCTCTATGTGGAAACGAGAGGGCTGCTGGCAATGGAAATAAAACTGCCGCAAACCACCCCAGTGTCTGAGCAGCCGTCCATCGAGTAGGAGGTGCAGCTGGCACAGTACTAGCAAGTGCATTTTGAAGCCAAGCAAAGGAATTATTACATTATCTTTTCAGCAAACGAATCTCAGTTATGCCACTCAGTCTCCAGCTGTGGGCAAGAGACACAGCAGCACTAGACAAGAAAGGAGAGGTGTTAGCTTTAAGCAAGCCAAGCCTTTCTGCTTCAGACTTTGATGTGATGAACTAGAGGGCATGTCTTTCAAACAGGCAAGAGTAGCGACAGCAAGATGCTGCACACAGCAGCAGTCAGCACAGCGTCTCATGCCGCGAGGGTCCGTACGTTGTCAGACCATCCAGATGTTTCCACCCAGTGAGCCAGGCCAGCTGCTGCACAGCTGCCTCGAGTCAGGCTGGGTTAGCTCTTGTGCGAGAGCAGTGCTTGGGAAGCGCTTGCTCACAGCTCACTTACAGCTTCTTAAGTTTCTGACGCAGAAACAAAATGCTTTTGTATAGTCCTACTAGTTTGTCAAGACAAGTCGAAGTATTTAAGTATTATTCTGAGCTGGTGGATACTGCTTGTACCTCTGCAGTAGCTGCTTTCTTCACTGTATGGACACTGCAAACCAAGGCACTGAAAGACTAAGTGACTTTCAAAAGGTTAAAAAAAAGGCCAGGAAAAAAGATGCCATAAACGGTTCTGTCCATGTCCAGTTCCTAAAAATGAGGACTAACCTGTCTTAAGAGCCAGCTTGCAAATCTCACAAGTCTTTCTGAAATATCACATACCCCCAGCTTATTCTCACTCAATTAAAGCTCAAAATTCAATCGTAAGTGTGCATATAGTGCTCCCAACCTGCTCCTCTGAAGTGGACCCCACCATTTTAACATTATCCTCCTCTTTATACCCAGCAAACTGCCAGATATGGCAGAGGCTTTGTCCAGCAGGCTCTGCTCCCCAGACACATCAGCCAACAACCTGCTCCAGCACATTTGGGGACCTGCCACGGCCGGTGCCAACTCACTGTGTCACATCCATGGAGGTGCAGGTTTATCGTTCTCTGCAAACCCTCACGGGCACGTCAATGCCAGCAGAACTCATGGACTACTGGAGCTGTCTGGCAGCTTTTTTGGCCAACTTCTGGCATTGGGAAAGAGGCAACAAGCTCAGCAGCAGAGGATGGGGAATTCGCCACCATGTCCCACAGATGTCCAACGTGCACCTTGGTGTGGCACGCAGACCGAGGGTCTCGTCTGGGTACTCCGCATGCTCACTGTTAACGGGAAAGAGTGTCGTAGCAGAGGAAAATTAGGAAAGCAACCCACTCCCGCAGCCAGGGAGTATTTTCCTACTTTTCTGGGTGAGATGAACAGCTACATGGCTTCAGGCTCAGTGTAAGAAAAAAAATAAATAGTGTTTACAGAAAGAATTTTGCAACTTCTCCAAATGTCACCTCGGGTCATATTTTGCCCGTGATGGGGACACAAAACCTGAGCAGAACTCCAAAGGCTGTGCAGCCCCACACACGCATGGTGCAGCCCCACAGTGCTGCCAGCACCGACACGGACAGGCAGCAACACATGCTAAAGAAGGACCCACAAACCTTCTGAAGGCTTGAAACTGAAGAAGCATGGAAACTCTTTAATTTTTGCCAGGAAAAAGTATCAAATATATCCTCACTGGATTTTTCAGAGAGTTTGCTTTGGTTTTGTTTGTTGTATTTTATTTTTTTTTTTCCTAAAGCTGAAACTGGATTTCTAAATCATCCTAGACAGACAAATAAATAGGGACATCACACTGATTCAAAATCCAAACACAAATTATTCCACTGGCCAAGTTTTGCTACAAATTAAGTGTACTGAAGCCTTTATTTTTCCCATAGCACACACTGAATCTGCTAAGAACCGGACATCAATGCAGCCAACCACACTGCCTGCGAAGCCTGAGACAGGTCAAGGGCAGGATCTGGTTTAAATCCCATTCCTGAGGAGCAACAGCATCAGCAACCAGCTGAAACCACCACTGTCTGGGTCACACTGGAGCTCTTGGGATGATCTTGGTGTCATGTTTTATTCCCTTGATCCCTGGGATCAGCCAAACTTGGAAAGCCTCCCCTGTGCCTCCAAAGGAAAGGGATATTTTGCCATGACCTTAAATAAACAAAAAGCAGAGGAGACAAGATGGTGCTGGGAACTACAAAGGGCGATTGTAAACACAAAGGCAGATAAAGCAGATGGATGTTTTAAGCAATCATTTGCACTGGAGCACAACACATGGGATACATCCCCACGCCCACGGGGAATGAATTCACTGCAGCCAGAAAGTTCTGCAGTCAAATTTCAATTTATAAGCATTACCTGCTTACCCTGAAAGTAGAAATTAATAATATTGCAATGAGGAACCCAACTGACTGAGGATCACACATGGAGAGAAGGATGGCAGAAATCCTGATGCAAGGATCTTAAGATCCCAAGGTGAGAAATGCATTTGGTATTTCAAATTACCAGAGAGATCTGACACCCAACACCCAAAAGGAGATGGAGATGCCCGCTCTGGATCGCATCCAGCCCTGCTCTGGCCCTCCTTAGCTTTTCACACACATAGAAAACAATTTCATTTGTTATTAGCAGAGAGGCACGAGGGTGAGATGGAAAGCAGAGCGAACAGAGCCAGCGTGAGGAACCAGATCTTATTGTCCTTCCTTAAAAAAAAGAAAAACCCCATAAACAGAGAGAGTAGCAAAGAATAGAAACTACCAATAAAACAGCCTTATAAAATGGATAATTTGGGCATTGCTATTTTGGTAGCAGCAGTCCATGGAATTCGTGCACCTCGAGAGGGTTATTCCCACTCCCCTGGCAGTGCCTTCACCCACAGTTCCATGGCTGAACATTTTTAACTCAAAAAATTTACACTGCTGTATTATCAAGGAGGCTCGGGGTGCTTTCTGGTCCCTTGCTCCCAGCTTTCTCCCCAGCATCAGTGAAATCCATCTACCAAACAGGCAGAAGCATCACCAGGGCAAGGTAAATATTTAACTAGACTGGAGTTAACCTTTTTGAAGTCTAACCCTGCTTCTTACCATGAACTTCAGCTGATTGTGCTTTGTTGACACTCTATGTCAACAACCAATTGCCCAGATCAGCCCACATTCAATTTGAATCCCATCTCTCAGGAGGGACCTCCAAGTGTCTTATGGAAGAGCAAACCCACCGAGGAGTTAAAATGGGGGCTTTAACATGCCAGGCAGTGCCTTAGTGCTCAGGTGTCAGAGCAATTTGAAAAGGAGAAGGCAGGACATAAAGAGCTGATCTGCCTATGCGCTGTGCCAAACCCTGGCTGATCTCACCGCTCTGGTCTCCAGGCTGGCTGTTCCTGATGGAGAAGCTATGGCAGCCCCATCAGCGAGAAAAGTGCAGGATGCTGAGATGCTGTGGTACCAAGGAGAGAACTGCAGACTGTACCATAGCTGCAGGTGTCTCTGCCCCAAGGTGTAAGGAAGGGTGATGGGTACCTCGTGTGACTGCAGGTGACATCTGTGAGCTGCCAGGACACAAGTGGCAGGTGGGTTTGCTCAGCCGAGCTCTGACTGCAGGGGAGCAGAGCAAAGCCGGTGTCCTTGGGGCAGCTGAGGAGGAGGAGAAAGAAAGAAAATGCTCCCTTCTGCATTACCTGCTGCCAAAGTGAGGTCAAGTTTTTAAGATGTAAGCACAGGAAGACCCTATGAGTCTCCAGCCTTGAGGGGGGACTCCCCAATGAGGCCAGAGCTGCCATATACAACTGAAAAGGGTACTATGAGGGCTCAAGCCTTCATCTGCCACCCCCCTTCCCACAGCAACTCCTCAAGCTCAGTGAAAAGGGAACATTAAAATCATCCTAATGCTAATCCTAATGCCACCACCAATACTGCTGTCCTACAGCAGCCAATCAAACCCAAGACATGCCCAGGAAGGCAGGAGACTATTGCTTCAGATCAGAGGTGGACTCAAATAACAGATGCATACATTGGACTAATTCAGATACACTTAGCAATACCAGAATATGCTAGAACCCTCAAAAAGGGCACGTTTACCACTTTGCTTTGCTCAGAGGGGAGGCTCTGCCTACAGCCCTACGTAGTGTGGCTCTGCACACAGGCAGGGCTGGGTCCATAATGAGAGCACTTTGCCAGTAGAGCAACACAGGGAAGAGACTCTGAAGTACATGCGTGATCTTGGTTACAGAAATTCAGAAAAAAATAATGATCAGCCCCCCCTCGTTACCAGATGCTCACATATATCACTCGGCAGGGAGAGCAGAAAGTCAGACAATTTTATGCAGCAAGGTCAACATTCAAAAGGAGAAGAAAGCCAAGGCCTCTTTCAACTTTTAGAGTGGAGAGAAAAAGAGAAAAGGAGAAGGAGCATCTGAAAGGGATGAAAAATGTACAGCACCCCAGAAACACAAAATGTAAACCCCCAAAGTCAGCCAACTCTGCTAAGAAACCGATTACGCTTTGACTGAACGTGCAAAACCACCCTGCACCTCCTGAACTTGCTTTCTTCTCAGATGCTGACAGTTTTCCATTAACAAAAGAGAGGAGGGATTTATAAACCAGCTGTTTCTGTGCAGACACGATATCCAGCAGCATGTCCCAACACCTACCCCTTCGCTCTTGCTTTATCGTCTCACCCACACGCCTTAAGTGGCTCTTTGTCAGACACCCGAGTGTTGACATATCCCGTTCTGCAGAATTATGCAAAATGGAAAGCAATAAAAGGTTGGGCTGCGCATGTTTCTGTGGATTAGCTGCTATCATCCTTCTAGCCAGGAGCAGTACTTATTCTGTGTGTTTATCAAGATAATTCCCTTCTACATGCATTAAGCAGAATACCAATAAAAGTTAGCAACCATTTAAAGCACCATAACAAACAGTCATTGCTCTTGCACTACCTGGTGAGCCAGGAGATGCACAGGCTTTCATTAAGACCTTCTCCTAAGTGCTTAACTTCAAATGAAAAAGCAAGCAATCACTAGTTACTGCGTGCGGAGCAGTAATTAAATTAAGGCAGGGGAACGTGCGAGCAGGCAATGGTGGAAGCTGCTCTTCCACTTTGTTTCTAGTTTAGCATCTCCAAGTCAGCTTCCAGTGTAACTTGCAGGGTCTCAGCTGTGCTGCAGTTAAAGGTTCATCCATGTTCCAGCATCCCTTCTTGATGGGATATATATATCAGACCATATATTTGAAGATCATTTACTGGCAAGAGGATTTTGAGATGCATCACTACATGGTACTGGAGTCTTTCCATCAACACAGTCAGCGTAGCCAACACCTCTCACTGTAACCAGACCAGGACACCTCCAACCCAGAGAAAAGAAAAGCAAACCAGCAAAACCCTGTATACAAGCACTAGAAGCCCCGAGCACAAGATCGATGTCACACGAGTCCATCACTGCCACATCCCACGGGAGTGTTGTGGAGAAGACCTTCATGGTCACATCACCTCACCTGCAGCCCCCCTGCACATGCTTTCCCATGGACCCACCCCACCACGGGGCCAGGGACACCACATGTCAGCACCCCCCACAAAACCCTCAAATAAAAAAGCAACCAAATTGCAGAACTATCATTCACGGATCAGAGAGAGTTACAAAAAACATCAGGATCAAACCCTCAACAGCTGCTCTGCTCCCCATTTCCCTCCTGCATCTCCCCAGGCACGCACCAAGGCACCAGCAGCTCACAATGGGGTCTGCTGAGCACAGACCTCAGCAGAGGCTGTGGATAACTTGGGCAATGTTCGGTATGGGGCACATCAGCTGTGAGGATGCCCTGGGTTCCTCTGTCAAAAACTCCATCTCCATTGCACCAGCCAAAAAAAATCCCACTCCAATCCCCCCGAACTCAAACAATGCTGGTCCTAACACATCATTTCCAAACAGCAGTGCTGCTGGAGAAAGGCAGAGGGACTGACAATAAATACAGAGAGAATCTGCTCTTAAAAATAATATCAGAAAAAACAAATTTCTAATTAAAGTCCTGTGCCTCTACTATATACCTGCCTGTCTGTCCTGTTACCAAAACCCTCTAATTTAATGGTTTTAAAAAAAAAAACAAAACACAACACAACATACAATTACCAAACTCTAGCCATTAAATCCCGTGTCTTCACTAATTTCACAACTTTCCTTTTCTTAACAACTGAGACTTAAACTGCAAACCCCAGAACGGGGCCCTACACAGCCCATTACATTAAAAAGCAAAGCCAAACAAAATAAGAGGGGGAAAAAAGCTTTATTCCTGCTTCACAATTGCTAGTTTGGGCATGACAAACTCCTCTTAAAACAGAAAAGTGCTCTGTTAGCAGACACTGTAGAAGATGTGGTGCTGAGGGACATGGTGTAGCGGTGACTGGGCAGTGCTGGGTTAATGGTTGGACTGGATGATCTTAGAGGTCTCTTCCAACCAAGGCGATTCTATGATTCTGTGCTCCTTTTTTCCAGTTTATCCTAAGTCAAACAACTTATGCAAAATTAATTCTTATTTTCTGTAGAGCAAATACTCAAAAGCTCCATGACCCAATGTCTGAAGGGCTGGCTTTCTCCTTGCAAAGCAAACAAAACAAAAAGAGCTTAAGACACAAACCACAAGCTTTTATATAGCTTGAGGTCATCTTTGCCTTTCTTCTGGTAGAGGGACAATGCTCACCTCAAGCATATTGGGTGGTTGGGACACAGACTGCTTGAGAGAGTCCAGCGTAGAGCCACAAAGATGATGAAGGGAGTGGAACAGCTCCCTTATGAGCAAAGGCTGAGGGAGCTGGGTCTCTTTAGCTTGGAGAAGAGGAGACTGAGGGGTGACCTTATTAATGTTCATAAATATGTAAAGGGTGCGTGTCATGAGGATGGAGCCAGGCTCTTCTCAGTGACATCCAATGACAGGACAAGGGGCAATGGGTGTAAGCTGGAACATAGGAGGTTCCACATAAATGTGAGGAAGAACTTCTTCACAGTGAGGGTAACAGAACACTGGAACAGGCTGCCCAGAGAGGCTGTGGAGTCTCCTTCTCTGGAGACATTCAAAACCCACCTGGACATGTTCCTGTGTGACCTGACCTAGGTATTCCTGCTCTGGCAGGGGGACTGGACTAGATGATCTTTTGAGGTCCCTTCCAATCCCTAACATTCTGTGATTCTGTGAAACTGGAGAGGCAAGGAGATACTTTATTATAATGACCATAAAGACATAAATTCAAAAAATTAGTATTAAGAAGAAATAAAATAAGCTCATGCAAATGTAAGCACAGGACAGTTCTGTTGAGGAACCAGCATCCTCGCTTTAGGGCACAGGAGCCTGTTCCTCCACTGCAGCGTGCCTTGCTATCAGAGCCTCTATCTGCAGGACCAAGAAGAGAAATTTTGGGGGTGAGGAGGAATTACCAATGTTAACTAACACCCAGCCATGGGCAGATTTACAGCCTTATCTCTCGGTTTTCAGTGTTGACGAGAGAGCCTTGCAATTTCAAGAATCGTTTCAAACAGTTGTAATGAAAACACGCACATGGGTTTGAAATGCATTTCACCAGCTTGAAGTCATATGTTGCCTAAAAGGCTTTACAACATAATCTGGAGAAAGAACAGCACATAAACACAGTGCCTACATAAGCAAAGAGTCTGGAGAGAAAAGAAAAAACAAAAAGAAGAAAGGTTACTGAAAATCCTGGCAGGATTTGAAAGAGATTCCATATCAGCTGACAATCTTTCCAAATTAACACAGATAACGTACTGATACTTGAACTTTTAAAGATTTATTTTGAAAATAGCAAGAAGCAACCATTGGATGGAGAGGCAACACGAGCTTGATCTAAAAATAAAAGTACTTTAAAAGAAGGAACAAACCAAAATGGAAAAATACCTGCTGCAGAGTGACAGAAACGTAAAAAAAAATAAATTTAAAAAAAAATAAAATCTAATTTGGGCACGACCTCCCAAGAAAATATAATTTCTATCACTGTTGCTTGAGGCATCGGTGCATGCAAGCTTTTTTTTTTAACTTGCTTTTAGTTCAGTTACTCTCAGTTTTTCATGTCCTCTGTACAGGCAGGTCCATGCTGGTGGTTTTCAGCCTGACACAGGAGGGATTTCAGGAGGAAATGCCATTTTAAGGCTAACAAACTGCCCAGGAGCAAAGACCTGAAACTTCATTCCTCTTCATCAGTACCCAAATCTTCACCCTACAAACCTTTGGGACAGACCTCATTTTTTACTACTTATAGCTTCTTCCAACCCAAACCTATTGCTGAACACCCTCTACATCAATACCCCCCTACATAGGTTTTGAACAAATACCCTTGGGTTTGCAGAACATTTCCCTGTAGCTGCATATTACCCTCCAAACCCCAACTTTCCTGAGCAGCTCAGCATCAGAGAAGACCCAAGGAGACACAGAGACTACACCCTACCTTTTTTATTTTTTTTGACTACCATAACTTTCTGCCAGACCAACTGGAGCAGTCCCTGAGAGGTCTATAAGCCATAAATCACGGCAGCCCTGACCCTGGGGAACACGCACTCACCCATTAATCTCTGCAGCAGCTCAATACCAACACATGGACAACTCAGAGCCTTGGTTCCAGACGGTACAAATTAGTTCTAACTATGCAAATCATAGCCGTATAACAAAAAAATTCAAAACAATAGAAGAGAATCCAAACCTTACCAAGAGACCATTTTCTCGCAATATAATTTTTTGTCAAAGCTTGCTTCATAAATCAGAGCAGAAGTGGCCTGAGTTTGATGACTTCATTTGGGGATGAACACATCGAAGTGTCTTCTAGTGCAGAAAAGACTCTTCCAGAATCACCTTACGTGCTCTGCTGCAGGAGGAGTTGGCAGGCACGTGTTGCCCTGCCACCCCACGCACCTGGGGAGCAGAGGGGACACAGTGCAACTCCTGTCACCTTGCTCAGGGATCAGTTGCAATTGGAAAGGCTGATTTTTCCAAACCATGTTTCATGCCTCAACGGAACAGCCTGCCCATATCTGACGCTTAGGGCAGGAGGAAGATGCCCGCCACGCTGCCAGAGGACAGGCGGCAGTGGAGAGGGAGAAGTGTCATGCAAAAAACTAAGCCATGACCCCAAAACAACCAAAAACACTTTTCCATTTAACGTGAGGCACTGGAGCAAAACACTCCCATGTTCAGCTAAGATGAGACAAGTACCCCGATGATGTGCCATTCTCGGGATGTGCCACCCGGGTAACGCAGCGACGCATCCACCCGAGGGGAGTGCTGCAGTGCGTGGTGCTCTGTGCCAGCTCTGCTCGACCTGCCCACCTTGATGCCACCTCCGCAGGACTCCGAGGCTCAGAGGAAAGGCACGACACAGGGCTGGCATCCAACGACTGTGCTGGGCAAGATCCCACTCTCAAACACGATGCAGCACTTGCCACCGCATGCAGATCTTAACAGGGAATAAATATCTCAATCCCACTCCATACAAACCCCTTGATGCCTCCAAAATAGCTGACAGAGCATGGAAAAATGGAACCAACAGCTCTGAAAAGCTCTGCCCGCACACATCCCAATAGCAGTGGCTGATGCAGGTTTTCAGGGCATGCACCTCTCCCACTCAAAATCACAGAATCACAGAACAGCCTCAGTTGGAAGAGACATCTGAGATCATCAAGTCCAACCATTAACCCAACACTGCCGTCACCACTACACCATGTCCCTCAGCATGGATCTGTTTCACTTCAACAGCCTTCTGCAAGGGAAAGCTGGGCTCTTCCTCAAGCTGCTCCAGCAGTTTGGGATGCCTTTCTTTCATTAAATCACTCATTCCAAGTTGAGAGCTTTCTGTAAATTTAATTTGAGCTAATCGCTTTCTTGACAAAGGAGAAAAACAAATCAAAGGTTTATTTTAATGCTATTGAATTTAATGCCTGTAAATTTAATTTCTATCTGTACTTTTGTTTAAACATTTTACAGTGTTAATTACAACAAGCAATGCAAATTAGTCTTCCAGTATAATAAAAGGCCTGTTATAACAGATAATAGCTTTGAACCATAAGCTCATTAAGATGCTGTTGAAGTGCGTGCTCTGACTCACAGGTTAAGATCAAAATCTTCATCCTAAACCAGGATGAGGATCTTTGCAGCATTCTTTGCAAGCACTTAGGCAGAACATCGCATTCTTTCCAAAGGAAGATCCTGAAGCAAGCAAATGGTCTGAAACAAAAGACATAGAAACTGAAAACCCCAATGTCTAGACTTAGGACTCCAAGTAAATTATTTTAGACAGGTACCATGAAGCACTACTCACAATTTCTTCTTATCCGTGACCATTTAAATGCCAAGCTTGGTGCAAATAAATGATTCCTTTATTCAACTAATTGACATCCTCCCAGCCATGCATCCCTGATCCACTTAGGTCTGCAGGGAAAAACAGCTGAAGTGTCAAATATGTCCATTCCTTGTAGTATGTGTAGGACAAGCTCAGCATCTTTCTGGTCTTCCACGTGGATGCAGGAAGGTCTCACCTTAACCTGCTCTCAGCCTGCAGCCCAAGGGAGAATTACTGACCAAGGGGAGGCAGGAGGGATGGAGAGAGATGCAAGGCTGTGTGTGACAGCTCTGAATGTCACTCTTAACTGGTGACTGCTGGAAGGGAAGGGCTTTGCCAAGCACCTGGTGCCAGCCCGCAACACCCAGGTAGGGGCATGTGCAGTCCCTGGCTGAAGCACCCAGGCACAGGGCAGGAACAGAGAACTGAAACTGTTCTGTCTTTATGAGACCTGGAAGAGATTTGGCAGACCTGGACATGGAGCTGAGCAGTGAAGTTTTCCTTACTGGACTCCAGGCTGACTGCAGGATAGCTACAGGATACATGGGATTTTGAGGACATCTGGTTGATCCTCCCCTCATGATCCAAAAGCCAGAGAAAGCTGAAGATTGCCTGCCAACATGCTTACATGCCTGATATACCCTTGACACCAAGCCAGAAAGGACTTATCACTTCCAACAAGGAGCAGGTGACGGCTGCTATGATTTGCCAATATGAAATACAGCGGTGCTGCTGCCAGCAAAGGCTTGCACGGGATGCTGGTCTTCCGAGGGAAATCAGTCAGAAGCCCTGCACTGTGACACACAGACACCTATGTGCCCCACGGGGATGCATGAATGACCTCCCACCCCCATCCCAAGAGGCAGATCTGAGCTGTCAACCTGCAGAGGAGCTGCTGCAGCTGCACCGGGATGGAGACATGGGGAGACCTGAAAAGGCAGGCACTTAACTACAGTCATTGAGCAAGAGGAAAACCTCTTTCTCCCAGGTAGGAAACAAGACAGCGATATGAATGCAGGCACCTTGCTGGCCAGTACGACACTAGGCTGGACCTCACCATCCTTAACCTGCACCTATCTTCAAACTGGCCAGGGCTGACCCCTTTTCTCCTGGCCTTTCAGAAGGACACCAGTTCCAACACCAGATGCAATCAACCCCTGGTCCTCACAGCACCTCTCATGGGTTCAGGGGTAATGCAGCCTCAGCCCAACAAATGTCCTTTTCCTCTTCATAGTGCTGTGGGGTGGTTCATCCAGAAGAGGAGGATGTGGATCTTCTCCTTACTGATAGCTCCCAACAGGTTGGACACCAAGATCACCATCTCACTTCCTGCTGGATGGAGGTACAAAGGCTGTGTGGTTGGAGCACCAGCTCAGCATGGCCAAACAGCTTTGATGCTCACAGTTTGGTCCTAAGGGGACTTACACCCTCATTAAATTAAATAGTTAAAAAAAATACTGAGAGTCAAGAAAGCCTATCCTTAATACCATCACTGGCTGTTCTATGGATTCAGGCCATGTCCTATCTAAGGGAAAAGATGTTTAGAGAACAATTCTATAACCAATATTAAAGATATACCTTTTGCTGACATGCCAATGCTTTGCTACCAAATGCTGCTGCCTTTTCTCCATTTTCCTGTCAGCTGCAGTTCGAGTGTTGGCTGAAAGGAAAATTTACTGCAGACAGCAGATCACTGCTTGCAGTCTCTTCAGTCACCATCTCCTTACCTACTTTCCTCACCCAAGACAAGAAATCCTGGGCAAACAACCACCAACCGCTCTGCTCTCACGCGGCTACGGAGAAGGCAGATTTTACAACCGCACATCTGGCACATCAATGGCTTTCCTTGATTCCTTCTGCATGGTGCAAATGACATCAACTCATTGATCTTATAAGTTAATATGGATTTCAAAATAAAACAGGCAGGCAGGTGTTTTTCTCTGCAGTTGGCCTTTTGTCTCCGTTTTAGATGCAAGAACAGCTAGTGAGGGCTTTAGGAAAGTCACGCAGGTCTGGGTGGAGGTGGTGGCATGGTGTCTCAGCACGCTGGGCTGTGTTTCAGGTGTGAAAACACTGGCTCAGTCGCAAGCCCCTGGTGTGACCTTTGGCCAAGGAGGCTCCTCTGCACCAGCATCTTCCATTTATGAACCAGGGTGACACTGTCCCCAACCCAACCAGTGTCCTTCTGCTCTGCAGAGCTCTGGCAAGGACAAAGTCCACCCACATTGCAAACACAGCTCAAAACCAAAGGCAAAGCCTACGTTTGCAGCTAAAAAGGAAGAGCCTTGACTTGATTTTCTAGGTGTATAAAATAATCACAATGTGCAAGAAAGAGGAAGGAGCTGAGGCTTGGAGAGACAAAGAAAACGAGGCCAAAACCAAAGAAAAAGCAACATGTAAAAGTGAGGTGCACAGAAAAGCGTTGTTCCCTTTTGGGGTCATACAGAAGGTCTGAGGAAGGTTGGGCCGGTTCAATCCAAGGGTGCGTGGAGAGGCGAGATGCCTCTAGCTCACAGTTCTGGAAACATAAGCCTCATTTATTCTTCCTGGAAAAGAACAGGCAGCTAGAGAGAGATCTGGTAGGTTTACGCTATAAAAAGAGAATGGCACAACACAGACAAGAAGGAATTTTCCACTCAGAATTAATTTGTTTTCATTAACACCCAATTCCATTGCTCACTATTAGAAGAAAAGCTCTTTTGTTAAAATTTCTAGGGGCTGAAAAGGCCAATGAAGGGCTGAAAATGCTCCTCCCCATAACAATGGATTCACTAAATGAGAATGCCCACAGAAAAAAGCAATATCAGCCTTCATATTCCTGATATTTCTAAGGATAGAAAGTGCATGGAAGCCACTTAAAAGCAGAGTTTGGTCTCCTCCCACCGTAAACAGCCAAGATATTTTATCTTCAATATAGGAATCCCACAAATCCCAGGGACAGCAGCAGCCATACAGGCTGAGCATCTTCACAACAAACTCCTTTTATACTTTGGGATAATTATTGACATGCAAAAGGAAAAGCATAACCCCAATAAGGTGTTGGAACAAGGAAGGCAATCCAGTAGAATCAGACTAATATAGAAATAGTCAGAAAGGTGACTCTGCCCTTCTTCCCTAAAGACTAACATTCCAGAAAGTGAAGTGAAACAATTGCTGAGACAGCCCTGTAGGTAAAAAGAGGAATAAAAGTCACTTATCAGGGTGCAAAAGGCAGCTTTTTTTGTGGGAAACTAGTGTGTGTTTTACAGATGAGAAATTTAATACTGTGATCTCTTTCCATAGAGTTGATGCAAAACTCTGGGAAATCCAGAATCAATTGCAAATATTTACTTCCGATAAAGATATTTAAAGAAGCAAAAGGAGATTTCACAGAGGAGTAAAATTCAGCAGAGCTGGAGGATGTGGCTTAATAAAGCTCTAGAAAACTCCACACAAAATGTTATGTGTCTGCCTATTTCTAGGTATCATGAACTATTTCCCTTTGGTTCCCTGCACTGTTTAAAGCCCTTTCATGGTGGACATGGGAGCTTTGCAGTAATTTCCAGCCAAGTTGGCACAAACTTTTACACAGCTGTAATGCAAGCCCTGGTTTGGCAGCATCACTGTGCCATCCCAGCTGGGGCTTCGGCACCCCGGAGTCAAGACAAGGCATGAAGGGCTTGCACCCCCTTCCCCAGCCACGGCTGCTGGGAGCAGGGCTGGAGCAGCCCCGGGTTTTGCAGGCGATGGGTCTGCAGCTCAGAGCTCAGCAAGAGGCTGAGAGGAACAGAGCTCTCGGAAACCTGCCCTGTGCCACAGGGATCACCCTGTCACCGCCCAGGGCAGAAATGGGAACCTGATGGCAGCATCCCACTAGCTGCCTGTGTTTCAACATCTAAGTCCCTTTTTACTCACAAAGAAGTGAACAGCCCCAAAACTCAGGCTGTGGTAGTTTCACAGATGGGTGGAAGAGGATAAGGGTTGGAGATCTCAGCAGCAGGGACACACTGAGGCAAGTGGGGAAGGGATCAGGAGGCACTGCTGTCACCTAAGCCTTGTGCCACAGTTATGGGAAAGAAAAACCACATACATGATACAGACCATTTTGTTATCACCCACAATACAACTACGGGTGTCCCGTCCCAGGCACAGGGCACCCCATCCTGGGAAGGGCTCTCACTGCCTCTCGTGATGCAGGGGATGGAAAGCTCCGTTTCCAACCCAGGCTGCAGCAGTCAAGCCTGGGCACACTCCTGCCCATCTCCCCCACTCCACTGCCTGCAGCTCAGCCCTTCTAGGAGCTCTGCTTCCAGCAGCAGGCTTGGATAGGAATAAAAAATGAACTTTAAAGATGAAATAGAGAGGAGTAAGGAGATGCTGACATCATTTCCCAAGTTGAACAACGGCCTGTGCAAGTTTGCACCATGAACACAAGATGCAGCAACGCACAGAGACTGAAGGCACTCAGCTGCCTGCAAAGAGCCCAAAAGTAATGGCAGGCTGGAAGATGCAAATCCCCCACCAGGCACCTCTCAGCCCTGCGGTGCACCCCACCACCCCTCCTGAGAGAGGCTGGAGATGCCCCTGCGAGGGGGGAGCATCGGCTGCCCCAGGAAGGCGGCTGAGAAAGGACAGGGACATATATGAAACGTTTCCTGGAGCGGCCGCGGAGACAGACGGCTTTGCTGGAGACCATGTTTCCACATCGCCCCACAGCTACGAGCGCTCGCACAGCCCAGTCACGTCTGGCAGCCCAGCGCGAGCTGGCAGCGGTGGCTCCGTCCGAACCCCGGCTTGGGGGGGCACCGCTGCCCCCTGATCCGCCAGGCACCCCTCAAAAGCCAGTGGGCACCAAGCTCCCTCCACCACTGCCTCCAGCTTGGCAGGTCCCATATATACATGCACTTAGCTGCTGCCCTGCTGCACGGCCCAAATGCTGCTTTGTTAGGGGGGTTTGGGGTTGTTTTTTATTTTTTTTAATACTATGTTTAAAGTCGTATATTGTTCCAAAGTTTCCTTGTTTCATGTCATTGTTTGTTACTGTGTTTGAAAGTTGGCACATATTTGTTCAATTAAAGATTTATTTGCACTATTTGTTGAATAAAGATTATTCTTGCTAAAAGCTAAATAAAGTTTCATAAAAACTCACACATCCCATAAACAAAAATACAATGTCCTTTCCAAAAAAGCGTTGCACAAAACATTTCAAAATCACTCAATTCATTATACAATAAATCCACACACAAAATAACAAGACCTTGCCAGAATACATAATAACATCTCATTACAACACTTTCAGACCCGAGCTTCAAAGCAGGAACACAAAGCCTCTATGAACCTCTTGGCCTTGAAAAATCCCCGATGGCGTGGCCGGAGAAACTCCCCGCTACCTTCTGAAAGCCTCTGCACCTCCACCAGCACCCATGGGTGCCAGCTCCCTGCCTCTCAGCTGCTACTGACGGCTCCAAAGCCACAGTGGCTCCCGGCCAGCGGGTCCCCCCCACCCCTGCCCCGGGCTGCTGGGTGCAGCCCATCGCCATTGTGCAGCTCCTCATGGCTGGAGTGGGGATGCTCTCTCATGGCCCGAGCATCACATAAAAGCACTCGCAAACCACGGAAACAGAAGGCGAGCAGGGCTTCCAGCAGCATAAGGAGGAGTCAGCACAATTGCCACACGAGCCCCGAAAGCAGAGCCCCACTCTTCATTAAAGCAACAGGCGGAGTTTCTAAAAACCACAGATCCTTCCAGAGCCCAGCGCATTAATAATCAGGTTGATGATGGCTATGAGTTGGCTTTCCAAAGCCCAGTGTCCTTTAAGTTTGAGGTTTGGGGCAAAAAGCTGTGTTGCAATACGCTTAGGGAATCCCAGCCATGTAAAAGCATCCCTTCTCCTCCTGGATTTGGCGACAGCCTGCAGCACTGATTGCAAAGCAAAATGGCAGCCCCGGCTGCTTTGCTAACGTTGAACATGGCAAGCGTGCAGGCAGCAACGATCCAGTGCTCCAGCACCCCGAGGGCACCTTGACCTGCTGCATTTGCCACCCAACTGCCATTGCTGCCTGCCCTGGTTGCACCAAAACTAGCTTTGGCCAAACCTTCTCCCACCAGCGCTGCCGTATCCCCAGGACAGCTCATGGCACGAGCAAGGTCACACACAAGGGTCTCTCCATCCCCAGGCAATCATTGCCATCCAGGGCATGGCAATACCCTGCTGTGAAAAACAGCCTGGCTCATTCACAACCCCCTGATTCTTCCCACCAACCACAATTTAAAGTTGGAGGGTTTTTTTCCCCTCAATTTAAGTGCCATAAGAGAAGCTCCCCAGCACAGAGGGCTCCCCAGAAGGGCGATGCCCGTGCACCAGCTGCACCAGCCACGCCGCGCTCCCTCCAGCAGAAAACCAAAGCTTTATGGATGCACTTACCTACTCCCCTCTGAGCAACAGCTGTCCATGTGGATTCAGTTATTGCAGAGCAGCTACTCCGAAACAGCGCTCGCGAGAAACCCCCTGCGCAGAGAAGCCCTCGGCAAATATCAAAGAGCAGAGATATGACGGATCACGAAAGCCAACGGCGATGCCCAAGACTCGCCTAGCTGGGTGTGACAGAGCTCTCAGGCTCAGCTGAGCAAGGAACACTGGAATAATGCTGGGAAGACACTGCTGAGAGGGATGAGGCTACGGAATAGCTTTCCAAGAAAAATGGAAGCAGAGTTGGCTCTGCTGCCCAAAGAGTGAAGGAGAACACAGACCACAGCAGTGACCCCCTTCTCCTGAGAACCCAGGTGCTGATGGACATGTTTTCCATCACCCAGCCAAGCTCCTTTCCTTTATTAAAATAAGCTGCTAGAGTTTGTGCCGCAGGCTGGGGGACAGGGGACAAACTCCACCAAAGGACCCTTAAAATGGCACTTGGCGAGATGAGCGGAGATGGACGGTACAAAGGTCACCCCCATCCCAAAGCAGGGGTTAAAAGCTGTGCCTTTTCCTGCCATTTCAAGCACATAATCACTTGCATTAGTTGCTAGAGACGCCTCCCTCCCAGTTCTTCACTGAATATATTGTCTCACCAGGCAGAGGAGTATGAACTCATCGTGGTTTCCCAATCCTGACCAGGGGCTCTGTGAGCTACTGGCAATACATATAATAAGTTATTATGCAAATAAAAACTGGACTCAGCCAAGTGAAATATGCTGGCTCTTAAAGTCCCATCTGCATCACAGCAAGGATCTCAATGAACTTTAAAATACTTATTGTCACCACAATGGGCAATATTATATTCTAGTTTGGATCTGTTCCTTCAGAGCATTAGCTCTCATTTGTAGATATTTTTAGATTTTCCTATCCCACTCCTCATTATGAAACACTGAGCTGCAGATTGATTTATTTCTTAAAAGCAAGTTGCTGTTTTCCCAATAACAGATTTAACAAATTTGTTCCACCTGTTCAGTTATGCTTCCAATGTCTTTTTTGTGGTTTCATTGAAGTTTTTTTTAATCCAAACCTCAAAGACTCTAAACTCAGCATTAAAAGACAAGCTCAGCATCATCACTACCACTCACAATTCAAATGCTGCTCCAAATTACTGCAAGCTTTCATTTGTAAGTCGATACAGACAGTGAGATTATTAAGCTTAATGGCTGTGGGCACAAACACACGCTCTTCGGAGGGCATTCTCCTACTGTAAATCCTACCTCTGCAGCGCACGGGGGCTTGCTGCCTTATCCTCAGCATCTTCCTCCCGTCACCTCAGCTAACCTTAGCCGCTGGTTATAAACAGAGAGCTATTTTAAAGAAATTTAAATAATCCTATATATATTCATCAATAGTCCCATGAACCCAGCATTTTTCGTCACTTTATTGCACTGGCGCGGGTCAGACACTGGGATGGGGAGCTCTGGGAAAGGCAATGGTGTACGGGAGACCTCTCGGTCCATAGGTAATGGCTACAGAGCCATAAACACCTCCTTTTATTCCAAGGTGCATGGCTGTGATCCTGGGACCGCAGAGAAAACCTTAGTGCTGTGATATTTCATTAACCTAATGACAAGCAGCTTTCTTGGGTACCCAGTTCACTGAGGAACTTTAAGAGTTAATAACAGCAGATGTATGGTCACCTTACCAGCAAGAAACCACCCTTATGGTAACTCCTCATAACTAGAATGATAATTAGCATTCTCAAACCTCTATGACCAGTCCAGTTAATTGCCAGTTCTGAAATAGCTTGAAATAAAAGCAAAGAAGGATGGGAAAATCCAATGCATTCAGCCTTTCAAGGAAGACCAAAAATCCATCCTGATAATCACTAACTGTAAGATTAATTATCTCAGGATTTTGTTTATTTTAAAAGTTGAATCTATGGAATTCTTTGCTGAAAGGTATCAGTACAGTCAAGAGCCTCAAATAATTACGGGAAATACTCAGCTATTTGGGTAACACAAATGCACAAAGTAACAAAAGATGGTACAAAATTAGAAAGCGATAGAAACGCTCATTCTTCAACATCCAAGAGACATCCCAGTTGTGAATGGAAAACAGCATGTTTACTGAAAGCCCAATTATTTCATACTGACCAATTCTCTTTGCAGCTCCTCCCAGACTCGCCAGTCCCAGCCCCATCACACCAACTGCAAGGACTGGCTGCACATCTCCAGCACATCACTCCAGCCCCAGCCTGGACCACACGCTCCTGCACTGAGCACAAACTTGTCTGTGGTTCTCCCCATCTGCTTTATTATATTTTTCCCCCCAGCCCTGTTGGCTAACACTTTGCCTGCAGGTCTGCTGGTGGGTCCTCAAGAAGGTAACAATGCCAGCAATGATGTCCTGCACCAGCCATGCTATAGAGGAACAGGTCACCTGAAAGCCAGCACCTAGGATGACACCCGTACTGAGCACTCACCACCCTGGCCAGGGTCAGAAGCAGCACGATACCTTATGGCAGTGCCAGTGGGAAGTGTCTTTGGGGGAGTCTTCAAGATAAGATGCTCACCAACATCAAGGTGGTTTTAAGCATCATCAATGAACAAAGTTATGAGGACATAACCCGGTGGATTGATGATGGATGTGGTCTATCTTGATTTCAGTAAAGCATTTGACACAGTCTCCCACAGCATCCTCACAGCTAAACTGAGGAAGTGTGGTCTGGATATTGGGTAGTGAGGTGGATTGTGAACTGGCTGAAGGAAAGAAGCCAGAGAGTTGTGGTCAATGGGACAGAGTCTAGTTGGAGGACTGTATCTAGTGGAGTCCCTCAGGGGTCAGTACTGGGACCAGTACTATTCAATATATTCATCAATGATTTGGATGAGGGAATAGAGTACTCTGTCAGCAAGTTTGCTGATGACAAACTGGGAGGAGTGGCTGACACACCAGAAGGCTGTGCTGCCATTCAGAGAGACCTAGACAGGCTGGAGAGTTGGGCGGGGAGAAATTTAATGAAAAATAACAAGGGCAAGTGTAGAGATGGAGCCAGGCTCTTCTCAGAGACATCCAATGATAGGACAAGGGGCAATGGATGCAAGCTGGAACACAGGAGGTTCTGCATAAATATGAGAAAGAACTTCTTCACAGTGAGGGTAACAGAGCACTGGCACAGACTGCCCAGAGAGGCTGTGGAGTCTCCTTCTCTGGAGACATTCAAAACCCACCTGGACATGTTCCTGTGTGACCTGATCTGGGTATTCCTGCTCTGACAGGGGGATTGGACTAGATGATCTCTTGAGGTCCCTTCCAATCCCTGACATTCTGTGATTCTGTGAAGTCCCTCCTGACAGTGGAAGCTCCAGAAGGAGGGAGTCCACGCTGGCAGCAGCAGAAGGGAGATGAGGTGCTGAGGACACCAAAGCACTGACAAATTTACCCTTGAACTGAAGAAACAGGATTTGGCTGCTGCTCCAAAGACCCAATGGACTACTTTTAGGAACAGTTCATTTGCTTAAACAGTAACCTGTTCTCATATAGCCTTGATTTACAAATGACCATATAAGAAATCCAAGTCTAAGGCTTAGAAAAATCATTTTTAGATTTCCCAAATCATTCCTCAGCAAATATTTTAGAAGCAATGTTTAACTGCAGCAATTTATTGGCAGAACATGTGAGTGCACAGGTGTGCACAAGGGCCAGCCAAAGAATTCTGCCTAATTTATGTGCAAACAGTTATGTTACAGAGATATCATGGGGGGAGGAAAAAAAAAAAAAAAAGAAAACTACGATCCTGTAAGAAATAACCCATCTTTTCAATCTGAAAAGATCAGCATTGTGCAATGATAGCAGGAACCTGAGAATAATCTTCTTTCTTAGCATGAGACTGGGAAAAGCAAAGTATTTTTATTCACCAAAGGGATCCTCAAAGTGGAAAACATATATAGTGACATGTTTCCAACTGGGTAGCATGCAAATTTAAAACTTAATCTGATTTTAACCTAAAGCAAATTTTTAAGAATATCTGAAGCTTGGTATTATCAAAGTAACACTTGAGAGGCCCAAGACTGAACCAAGGCTTGCCTCAGTGCTCCTCAAAGACCCATGTCCCAACCTCTCCCTAAATAAATCTGCAAAGGAAAAGTTTAATTTCCGTTGCAGCTATTTACCAACACAGACAAGTGCTCCAAAAGCTAAAGCAAGGGCCCTGCAAACCTTGGTGTCACCAGGACATGGTCAGATCCAGCATGGCATCTCCCGAGGCTGTACCTCATCTCAGCTACAGGTCTTTTGGTCCTCACCAAAACTGTTTTGGATTTTCTGCCAAAGAAAGGACAAAATTCTTCAAAGCCCTGTTAAGTGCTCCAGGCCAGGTTGGATGGGGCTTGGAGCAACCTGGTCTAGTGGGAGGCAGGGGGGTTGGAACAAGATGATCTTCAAGGTCCCTTCCAACCCAAACCATTCTAGGATTCTATGATTTTTCAGGGGGGGAGTGGATGCAGCCTGAAGGCAACCCAAAAGCTGACTGCAGTAAATACCAACCCCCTCTGAAAGTCATTTCATCAGGGTCTTGGAGAAAGCAGACAACAGAAGAATAGCAAAAGGGAAATCCTGCCACAGACATACAATTTGCACATGCACTCACTTGCTTTTAACCAACAATTAAAGCAGGAGACGTTTCTCCCCAGCCGCCGCGTGGCGTAGCCATTACCCATTGAGTGACAGCTTTACAGGCCTGAAAGCTATTTTGCGTAGGGAATCGACAGCGCGACACAGCCCGCGCAGTCCAGACACGAGCCCCGAACGCCGAATGGTACACAGAGCTGTCAGCATACTTCACTGATATAATCAACTGAAAATGTATAGAGCTGCCTGGAAAAAAATATCCACCCCGCCAGATTACACGCTCCGCTGCCTCCAACTGAACAAAAACAGTTTTGAAGCTTGCCAAAGTTTGAGAACTTTCAAAATACTAGTTACTTGCTGCAAAACAGATCCAGGCTGGCCAGAAGAGCAGCATGTAGTACCATACTGTTGATAAAGAGAGAAGTGTAGCCACAAAAGTAAGCAAGACTTGAAAAAGTGGGCAATATCCAAAAGACTTAACAGTTCCACCAAGAAGCCAGCTCATCTTCCTTTCCTTTTTTAAGTGCTTGTTGTGCCCAGTGGTTCACCCAAGGAATTAAGAGCCACCAGCTTAGGAGTCTCAAAACCATCAAGGCTCATCATGGGCTACTGTAGCCCCCCCTCAGAATTCCCCCTTGGACCACCACAGAAGGTGAACCCTCCCATGAAGACATTGCTGGACCTCTCTCCAGTCTTGGAGGTGGAGCTGACAACCCAACCTGCAATGCTACCATCATTCCCACCCAATACTCAATCCATTGCTTCTTGATGTCCTTCAACAAGGTGCTGGAAAGTACAGTAAAATCCAACGTGTCATTGAAACCTCCTTAATAGCAAAGCTCAACTGTGCTGATGTGCAAATGAAGCAATTGGCACTTCTTAAATGGAGTGCCACCTCTCTTCCCCATGGACAACCACCCTGCCAGATCACGTTGGAAGAAACCTTTTGTGGATGAAGAGCCAAAACTCATCTCAAACCAATCACCAATTCATTATCTCCGAAACAAATGGCACAATTCATTGTACCTACAGCTAAAAATGAGCACTAGGATAGTCCATCCTTCCTGCACTGCAAGCTGTCAAACACACATCTTTGATAGCCTTCAGCCAACCTACATCAATACAGCTTCCTACACTGGCTTTTCCTAAATCACTCATCTTAAGGTGTGCTAACCATTAGTACACCAAGCCCACCTGTATCAACCAACCTATGAGCCACCACCACAGCAGCTGCCAGGGACACAGGACCAACAGGGCACCACTTACAACACAGACAGTCTCTTCAGTCTCTGAAGTGCTGGTAACCACCATACAATTTCCCCACAAAAGTCCAAGATAGTCAAACTCAGAGCATTTGCCTCAAAAAAGATAAAATAAAAGGAAAAAAAAAAAACAACAAGAAATTGCCCTGGGATTTGTCACTGTTGTTACATCGCAGGGACCCATCAGCCTGACACGTACCGACACGAGAGCCCACAGGCGAGCCGGGAAGATGAACCACGGGGCTGTCCAGCTCACCCCATGGATTCGCTTGCTCTTTGTCAGACCTTTCCCCAAAGCACAATTCATCTGTGTTTTTTCCTTCACAACCAAGCTCTTGACTAGCATGGACATTTAATTTGGGTCCATTTTGGAGCAAGACTGGAAATAAAGACCAGGGAAGAAGAATTTCTGGAACAGCGGTAACTCCAACTTGGTTTTGGAGACGTAAGGCATATTTCATGTTAAGATGTCAGTTCCTAACATTTAATGCTAACAGTGTCATTTGCCCTTCAGCTAGAAGAAAGGCATGTAAGCAACCCTAACCAAACTGAAATTTCCCCATTGCAAAGCATTTCTGCCAGGAATCACAATTTAAGTGTCATGTTTCTTATGCCCTTCTTTGTACAATAACCCTCTAAGTCCATGCTTACAATGTTTTATTACTTGCCATTATACATGCCAACATTAACATCCTAGACATTATTTGGACCAACTTCATGGCAGTGCCTTTCTGTATCCTATCAAATAATATTGAAAGACAGGGGAACAGCTGGATCAGAGCTTATGTTACTGCTCTATAACTTGAATTATTATTGATTTTTTTTTTTTCTGCTTCATTCTCCAAACAAGCAAAAGGACCAGGACAGATGGGGTGGCAGTCCACCTCCTCCCAGCAGCATTTAAGGCCATTTCCAGTCCCAGCAGAAGGCGAGGTGGGTGGGAATCTGGCTTTTTGGGTGACATTGCCATAGCACCCCCAGCACAGGTCCTCACAGGACAGGCTGCACAAGCAGTTTCTCTCCACCCTCCTGCCCTTTCCAAGCTCAATCTTTTACTGTCCAAAACAAATGTTTACTTTTAGTTGTTTCTAAACCCCCGCTTTGCCTGCCTCCAACAGCCTCATGGACTGAAGTTAAGAAGCATAATGCAAAAGCTTTCAACTCAAGCATTTTTAAAACATTGTTTTATGAACTATCTAACTATACTTGGCCTCGCTCTAATTAACCACTAAATGCTAAGTAGTCAAATAAAGAGCAAAAATTATTTGTTATCTTGAAGCTGCATCTGCTCACAAAACCTACAGTGGTTTTTGTTGCTATTGTTCTCAGGGTTTGGGGTTTTTGAGAAAGCGTTCTCCACCGTAACAAAATTGCTAGGTAAATATGTCAGCGAGACCTTCCCTGTCAGCCGTAGCCTTGGGGCGTGATTTCTGCTCACAACATAAAAAATTTTTGCTATTTGCCAGATTTCAGATAGCAAACTTGGATCCTCTGGAAGATACCTGGCCTTGCTTTTGTACACCAGCAGCAGGAATATTTAACTGCTTGAGTACCTGAACCAGGCAAGGAGCTTCAAACCACGAGACCTTCACTGGTACCTGACCAAAAGTTTAACTGCCCCAACCACCCCCATCGACTATCATTATCAGAATGACCATTTATAAAATCAGTTTTCCAGCATCTTCAGACATGGGAAGAAGAAATGGCTCTGAGTCAGAAGGGATCAACAGCAGAGAAGCTCATGGTCCATGAGGTGTGGGGACACCAGCCAGGGGGTCTCTGGAGGTTTTCTTCTGAGCCCAGCTGCAGCCACTCACATGCAATTGGGCTCAGAAGCCCAAAAGTCTTTCTTAAATGGGAATAAGCTAGTTAATATTTCACCGAACGTCCCCTTTGAATACTTTCATCCAATATTTATGTACCAGAGGAGAACTCGTTTTTCTCAGCTTGACATGACCCTCAGCGCTCACCTCCGTGATGGGTTTGCAGAGGGACCCAGTGGCCCTGGATGCTGCTGGCTGGAAGGGGCTGCAAGGACAGAGGGAGAGGGGATGGGGCTTTGCTGAGTAAGGGGAAGCATCACTAGGCACTGAGACACCCCAGCTTCTGCACCACTTCCAAACAGCCCAGTTATTCTGAAAAGCAAGAGAAAAGCAGACTGGCAGACTAGGGAGGAAAGAGTTGACAGCTATTTGCTGTATCTAGCGTAATTTTCTTTGGCAAATCCAGTCTGTTGTTAGAAATGTGCGCCAGACGCCTGGATCAGCAGAGCTGAGCCTGCAGGAGCAAGGCTTTGTATTTAACACTTGAAGACCTCAACTTCCGAGGGCTCATCCTACCATTTCATACCAGCCAGCGCACGAAGACAGCACATATGGAACCGACTAAGGCGCTTGATGCAACGCCTATAAATTGTCCAAGCCTTGCAGCCACACATAAGAGTGCTAACAACAACTGTGCAGTACACATTTGTTTGAAGTCGGATCCTGCTTTTATTAGGGGCGTGCTGCTTTCCTCTTCAGAGCAGTGCACCGGCTGCTGCTCCCCCACTACGTGACTTCACCACCAGCTGGGATGTTTGCAGTGTGGGGTGATGCCAAGGTAGCAGGGTGCATCCATGGAGCCCAGCCCAGCTCCTGGCATGGTGGTTCAAGGTTCCCATCCACCTACTGCCAGTGCTGAGCCTGAAATGAGAAAGAGCCCCCACACTGCACTGGCATGCACAGGACAGAGCCCAGAGCTTTGTGGTGTTTGATTCGATATGGGGGCTCTAGGGATTGAAAATGCCAACATCCATATAAGTACCGAGCACAGAGTCTCTTCTCCATCTCCTAAGGACAAATCCATCCTACAAGCAAAATGTCTGGTGTCTCATCAATCTGGTGCCTTGCCAGACATGGAAGCCAAGTGCAGCTGAGCAAGGTTAGTGCTGAGCTTCCACAGGCTCAGCTACAGGCTTTAGTCAAAGAGCTTTTCCCGCACACATTCAAACAAAACCTCAGCATAGCTTCTACTGAAGAATGAGTCCAAATCCTACCACCATATCAGTAAAAGCAAAGACCAGCTGTGGCTTACTGAGTCTTTTGCTTAAGAAAAACAAGAGAAAATGCATTCATGAAAATGCACATAGTATTTTCCCTTCTCTAGAAGAGAAACATACAGAAGAAAAGAGGTTTATGTGTCTTTTCTCCATCCTTCTGTGAGCTCTGCTACCCAAACACCTTGTTCACTAGCAACATTCCTGGGATTTTCCACACTTAAAGTAAAACAGAGATAAAACCAAAACAAAACCCCACCAAACTCTCCAAAACCCCAAGCAATCCACAGATGGCACTCAGGTGATACAAGTTTTTCTCAGAAGAATACTTCAATGCCAACAGAAGCAGCTGCAGTTTATAGCACTTCCAGTACCTGAAGGGGGCAACAAGAAAGCTGGAGAGGGACTTTTAACAAGTGTTTGTAGCAATAGGATGAGGGGTAATGGCTTTAAACTGGAAGAGAGTAGATTTAGATTAGATATTAGGAAGAAATTCTTTACTGTGAGGGTGGTGAGACACTGTCCCAGGTTTCCCAGGGAAGCTGTGGCTGCCCCCTCCCTGGCAGTGTTCAAGGCCAGGTTGGATGGGGCTTGGAGCAACCTGGTCTGGTGAGAGGTGTCCCTGCCCATGGCAGAGGGGTTGGAACAAGATAATCTTTAAGGTCCCTTTCAACCCAAACCATTCTGTGATTTCTCACCACACAGAAGAGGTCTCCTTTTGATGCTCAAAAGAGAAAGTCTCACACAATTCACTACGATGACCCACAGAGGTAATCCAGCTCCTGGAGGGAGTGGGCAAGCAGGGTTTCCCTGCCCCAGCACCACCCATCCCTCTGACAGCATCATCCAACATCCCATGAAGAGTTAACACCGCCAGCTCGGCAAGCACCAACAAGCCTACCCGTATCCCAAAGGCAGCACACGTACTAACTTCATTACCACTAAAAAGATAGTAACAGCTGCAGTTAAAAACCAACTATTTTCTTCACGGGTTTTCATGCTCCTTTCTAGATGCACCTCATCAGCTGCACATCCAGCAAGTCCTATTTTGATCTGATTTTTTTCTGCCATAGGGTGTGTTTTATGAGAAACCAGAATGAAAGCTTTCCAGGCAGAAACACAACCCCTCCTATCCGCTGCAGCCCCAGGTTTCTCACCGCCTGATGAGACTCCGGGTGAAACGCACTGGCAGGCGGAATGGCAGAGCCCTGCAACTGCAGTAAAAAGAGAAAAATAAAAATCTCATTTTTAAGCCTGAACTGTTTAGCCCTCTCAGTGTCACAGCAGGTTAGCAACAGTTCCAGCCATCAGCTTTTCATGATTTATCCTATTTTCCTATCCCATGGGAAAAATAAAAAAAAAAAATGTGCTGGTTAAGGTTAGCAGTAGCTCTGCAATTTATTTGCAAGGTTGAAGGAAATAATTGCGCTAGAATTATTTCCTGGATTAATTTCACTGAGCCCAGCACATGTAGAAGATGGGAAGGATCACATGAAGTCTGTTTAGGCCATTAGCCTAAAGCATCCCCAGCCCCACGCTTCCCTGGAAACCTGGGAAACACCACTGCCACTTCATGGATGGGAAAATAAAAGGAAGAATTCAAAGATATTTACTTTTTTTTTTTTTCCCCCTGCTGGACAAGGTATCCTCCATTTATGTCTTCTCACCCCTACAGCTAAGCAGGTATTTGCTGTGTACCTGGATGCATGATGTTATTCTACCTTCCCTAAGCAGCCCCTTCCTCACTGGAGCTGCTCTGGAAGGAGCAGGAGCAGATGAGCATCTGTAGCAAACACAGCCTCAACACCCAGTTTCTTGCTCCAGTGCAGGACCTACCATCAGGAGTGTTGGTCTCATCTTTTCCCCTGTCACAAGCACTTAGTTGCAAGCACTTACACTTTCTGTGTAAAAAAAAAACAACAAACCCCACACATGGAGACCTATAGAGAAATGCAGACTGTAATGGAGTTGGAGAACACTGAATAAAACAACTGTAAAGCCAAAAGCCAAGAGACAGCATTTCTTTGAGACATGTAAGTCATGTTCCTGGAGGTAGCACTGATGACAGAGGTTCTCTTGCTAAGGGACCCCCCCACCTCCAGCCTCAACCAGAGGAGTCGCAGGGGGCTGCGAGGGACTGGAGGGTGGCAAAAACATTCTCTGGGGAATAATGGCAACATTATAGTCATTTAAAATATAAAATGGAGAAAGGGCAAGACAACAAAAAGTTGATTAAGCAGTGTGATGAGGTTTATATCCAAGGACCAGAGTACACTGGCAGCAGCACCCAGCTTGACTATCATGGGGCAACCAGAAAAGCTACAGGACATCCCAAAGCCGGGCTGAGAGCACCACGGATGTGGCCATGGTGAGACCACAACCCCAACACAGCCACTTCCCAACTCTTCCACCCAGATACAATTGACAATTACAGAGCTGTGACATGCTCTGAGGTGAATTTCACTCCAAGTGAGGGCTTAAGAAACTCTCTCACCATCTTCCCCCTTCCACCTTGCTGTGTGCCTCAAGAGAGATTTAAAACACAGAGGTAAAATGAATTGCAAAGAGGGATTAAAGGCAGCCAGACAAAGGCTGTGCAGAGGGACAGGGCTGCTCCAGCCCCCCGCTGCCACACAGGGGAGCGGGTATTTAACCCTGCTCTGTCACCAACAGGCTGCTGGGGCTGTGGGAGCTACTGGGGCATTGTAAAGGAGGAAAAACAGCACAGACAAGGAGGGCTTGATCTTGCAAAACCACATTTGCCATGCTTCTGTGGCGGCCCAAATTTAGCAATGCCATGCCATGCCAGCCCTGCTGCTGCAAAGCCATGCAACGCAACAACATGCAGTGCCCACAGTCCCATGCAACACAGCACCTTGCCACATCCTGCAACACCCACCACGGCAAAACCACGCAATGTCACGCAGAGCCCATCACTGCAATGCTTGATGCCCATCACTGCGAAGCCATGCAACACAACCCCACGCCATGCAACGCCACATCCTCCACAGTGTCACGCCACGCAGTGCCCACTGCTGCAAAGCCATGCAAGGCACTGCCCACCCCTGGCACACCTCCCAAACAGCTCCCACACTTTCCTCAACACATTTAGGTCTCCTCAATATACCCAACCAAGAAGAAAGCGCTGGAGGGTTAAGCTTTGCACGGTCTTATTCCTCCTCATCATGCACAGACAGAAGGCACAGTGCAGAGTTAAATCACTTGCAGATTTACATCTCATTTCAAGTCGCTGCTCTGTTCCTCCTGCTGCAAGAGCCATCTCTGAGGAAGTGCAGACACACACTGTAGAAGGAAAAGCTGAAGCCGAGGTGCAGCCCCGGCAGGAGGATGCTGGCACTTGCCATTTGGAATGCATTATAGCACTGGCATTTCATCAATACAATCTCGCATATTTAGTACTTTGCACTCACAACAGAATTTTATTTGGGCTTATGGAAAGAGCTCATTTTAATATCCACCCATCTGTGAGTAATTATTTTTGTTATAGTAGCATTCAGGCCCAACTGGCATCAGCACCATTAGCATAGAAAAACAGTGCGTTTCCCCAAGAGTTTAACAAGAGAGCACTTACAACTGCAACATGTAAAAGTCTAGGCAAGAGTTTTATTTTCCCCTCCTATAAAGACAGTTAATTTTTTTAAAACTGCATCCAAATCTCACTGTAATTTTGTACTTGTGCACAATGAATTCTGACAGATGACACATCTTCAGAGACACACCACTTACTCATTGCACAGAGTTTACTTAGTGCTTTACACCCACAAAACCCCCTCAGCCTCTCGCATACGGGTTACCTTTCACAGCCAGACACCTCTAAAAATAACATCCTCTTAAAGTGTTGAAAGATATTAAAATATAAAGTCATTAACATATAATAAGTCTGGAATGAGAACTTTGAATGTTCTGAAGCTCTCAGGGTTTGGCTTCCAGTCAAGAAAAATATATTGGATTAGTATGAGAGCAAAATTAGGATAGTGTGCAGTTTAATTAGCATTACAAGATACTACATGTGTATGGAAGAGCAGAGAAGATTTATAGTATTATGTGGTAAGAAAAATAATGTTAAAAGGTTAGAATAATATCAGTTTGACAAAGCACTATGTACTGTGAGGTTGAGTGAAAGATAACTTTGGAATGCCACTGAGTGTTCTCGAAAACACAGGTTTGAATGTTTGCCAGTTAACTCATCGAAAAATTGTGGAAAAACCCCGCAAGTTTGGTCACGTGTCAGTCAAACAGTTTGGCAACAACCACATTCTCCATCAAGGAATTCAGTAAGTGCTGATAAAACACCCCACTCCTCGCACACAAAGTTGCACTTCATGGAATGAGCAGAAAATAAACATAAAGAACATACACCAGCAAGCTCAGCTCCTGAGGGGAAGAGGGCAGAGCCTGTGACAGCCCAGAGGGGCAGGCAGCACTGTGCTCCATGCACACACCATCCCACTGCTGCTGCCACCAGTCTCCTCAGGACAATGGCAGGAGCAACGGGTGCTCTGCTCAGCTGCACGCTCGGCCGCTCGCTTAATTGCTCCTATAGCACACGCACTCCATGCACACTGCTGCGCCCTGCCCTCGTGTTCGCTCCTCCCGGGGCGTGCAGGATGCTGGGGCTGACCCTAGCCTGGTATGTTATTCCCACGTTATTCGTGTTTTTCTGTTTCCACCAAGACAGCAGCATTCCCGTGAGCCTGTCCTCCTTCCTGTGCATCGCTGCATTAATTCCACCCCTGTCCCCCACTGCGCTCTCCCCAGGTAGATAACCCACCTGGTGTTGACACAAGCTTCGAGATGGCAGTTACAAAATATATTTCATATTTCCCAGCTGCTTGTCCTCTCCTCGATGTGAGATTTTTCTTTTTACCTGTCCCCACCCCAGGACTTCGAGGGTTTCTCCAGCAGGTGACCAGCGTGTGGAGATGCCAAAGCCACAGATATTTTTACCCCTCCCCAAAGGGGAGTTCCTAAGCTCCAGCTCTCACAGCTGAACAGCTCAGGAGCGGTGACATCCCACCGCATACGACATGGTGTCCATCTCACCTGCTCGGTGGAAGGAGGCGGAACAAAACTCACCCAAGCAGCACCAGAAATCTCTGTACATGAGCAGAAGGTGTCTCAGCAGCCTGGCTCCTGGCTGTGCACCAGCCAGGCAGCTCCACGCAGCCAAAGGAAACAGTTCCTCTGCACGCCGGGGGTTAAACCTACGGCACACGCATGGATGCACTTCAAACCCTCAGGGCAAAGCTCGCACTGTACTTAATTTTCCAATTAATGTGGCATACCCGGCAGCCACTGCCATTCTCCTGACACGTTGTACCATTTTATTTTTAAAAAGGAGGGGTTGATGGATTCGTGCCAGATTTTGCAGAGAATATTCTTAGGCATAGTAGCAGAAATATGTTTTCTATTTGATGTCAGGCAATCCCGCTGCAGCCCCCTCGCCCTGGCACAGACCCCAAACCTCACGCAGCCTCAGGAATGTTGTCCTCTGTCGAGGGACGCGAATGAAGGTTACCAGAGCCCCAATGTGTTATTAGCCAGAGAGCACACTGCGGTCTCCCTTTATAGCCCTTCAGCTATAACCAAGACCCCCAAAAATGTAATTTGAGGGAAAACCCACCATGAAACGCATCCCTAAACAACTTCTGCTCCCACGTCCCACTTGTACAGACCCAGGGTTTCCATCATCCAAGATCAAAAGTCATGAAACCCCAGAGCATGACCCCTGAAAAGGTATTTTAAGGTTTGTGCCCCAGAGGGCACCGTGCAGAGGCTGCTCTCAGAGGAGGATAACACCGGAGAAGTGTTTCCAACAAGATGCTCTGCTCGCAGCTTTCAGCACACTGTCAGGTTTCAGCTCATCCCTGATCCATCACACACCAGTGCAGCTTCCTGGCTCGGGATACGGGAACCAGACACAGGGATGAACGTACACGGGTGAGCTTGAGATATGCTCAGGGAGGGAGAAGTCTCTGGAGCAGCTTTAATGCCTTTTAGACCCTTTGACAGCATCCTGTGCAAATCATGCCCGAATTGTTCTGTACTCCAGAGCTGGAACTGAGAAAAGGCACAATAATTGCAATTTCACATTAGTGAGGAAAGAGACCCCAAGGTGGTCTCACAGCTGAGCACTAACACCCTTCTGCTTTTCCACTAAGTAAGTATTGCCTTGCCTAGGCCAGGTTGGATGGGGCTTTGAGCAACCTGGTCTACTGAGAGGTGTCCCTGGCCATGGCAGGGGGGGTTGGAACTAGGTGATCTCTGAGGTCCCTTCCAACCCAAACCACTCTGTGATTCTATGTTCTGACCAACCTTCAAAACTCCATTTCAGTATAGTGTATACTGAAGTAGTATGTATTCAGTATATACTACTTACACTAAACCAACAAAATGATTTTGAGAAACACCAGACAATTACTCAGAGAACAGACAGCAGCAAGCACCTGGTCACAATTCCCTGTTTTTGGTTACAACCCTTCGGTGGCAGAGGGTTGCTAACAGACCAAGTGCGAAAGACAATGCAATGTCCACCTACAACCAACAGCTGTTTCCCATGGCCAGTTAGAGGCCAATACACCACAACCCTTCTCCAGGTGAAACCACCCAAACGATTCACCAAGAATTATTCTGCCACAGCATCCTGACCAGAAACAGAGAAAAACTACGTATCATTCCCTAAATCTTTTTCTACCTCCCTCCTCAGTTAAAGCCAGTTATTCATTTTCATGAAGTTGTACTTTCCCACTATATTTCTTTATCCACAACTACCAGCAAAATACTACTTCCCCTCCAAAGCCTCATTCCTATAATTTCCCTTACCACATGAGCAAGCAGGCTTTCAGAAGGTATATATACATTAACAGGGTCATGTACAGCCCAAGGACTGCTGGAACAGGAGGACCTTGGCTGCTACTTCAGGAGATGGAGGGATACAGGTGGGAAAGGGAAGAAAAATAAGTAAACCAACAATTAGGGGGTTTATACACGATGCTTGGGTGGAATTAAAAAGCAGGAAAGCAATGCTATTGTCAGGAATGCTGATGCAAGTGCTACTCGTAAGTGGGAATGTCCCTTGTTAAAAAGGCAAGAGGTGTAGACCTAGAGGAGGACACCTTTGGTGGGGGTGAAGGTAAGCACTGGTAACCAAACTGCTGCTCAGCACATTTTTTCGGATGAGTCGGCAGCTGGCCCGGCCACGACAAGCAAACAGCCCCCCCGGCCAGCCGCAGGAGTCTCCACAATTAGTCTGATCTGACAGATCTGATGGATATTTGATCTCACTCCAAGAAACAGACTTGGACAACTTCTAAGCCCGTCTCGGGACACTCACAAGGGCACGTGCTTCGCCCGGTGTTTGTGAAAAACAAGTTTTTGCAGAAACGTGGCACGACACGGACTGGCTGGGAGAAAAAGCACAGGAACGATGCTCCACGAGGCTCAAGTATTACAGGGATGGTATTTTTGACAACAAAACACGATCCTGTGTAGACATACGATACTTGAATGAGTGGTACCCTGCTGCCTGTTCTCCCTGAGCGGAGCCATTAACGGCTGCCAAACGCTAACGAGCACACCGACAGCACCACTTTTGTATTCCTGAGCCCATCCACCCGAAGGAAATATTTAGATTTTATAACACCAGTCAAGGCCAAACGTACCACCACTCCCCAACTAGCGCATCTCTAAGGGACAGCAACCCGAGAGTCGATGAATTAAAGCAGCATCAACAAACTTTTCATTTGAGGCCAAACCGGTGATGCAACACCCCGCAGCTTCTGGGACAAAGATGTGAGGGAACTATAATGCCTCAACCTTTGCCATGAAATAACTGCCCTTGTATCTTGAATGAGTTACATACTTGAATACCCTGTCAGATAGGGGAGTGGGGTGTTATCGAGCTGCCAAATCTCACTCCTGCCATGAGGTCATTTCTGGCCCGCAGCCAGAAGAGATTTCTTGCCAAAAATCTTGGTGCTGACCATCAGTCCCCATCCTTCCCCTGGCTCCTCGCCCTCCTGCTCAGGTAAGGATGGGGGGAAAAAAGAAAAATTTAAAAAAAAAAAAAAGAAAAAAAAGAAAAACAGGTTAGGGAGGGGAATATTTTTTGGTTTTAAATGAGCTTGTAAAATTATAATACATGCAGTAATTACTCAGCCTCTTTACTGAAAGTACTTTGCAGAGCTCAACACAGTGAAGGGACTGTTTGAGGGCTCGTGGCACCGTGTTTATTGGGATGCTGGATCCCCCCGATGCACCCCGACTCTGACCACTCCTTCGCAGGTCCCCTGCCATTCAGCACATCTCTTGAAATAACTATTTTGCAATTTCTGCTGAATTTATATAAGCATCCATCTCCCAATACATGTGCATGGGACCCCACTTTGGGTTTACCAGCAGTGCAGCTTGGCTGCTCTGGGTTGGAAAGCAGCTAGGAACCCCAAACGTACCCCGAAGTTTTTAACACTGCTGATGATAACTTTTTAAATAAAGCTGTTTGCAAATACTTCATTGCTTTAATGACAGGAGGGATATATTCGCAGCACCCAAAGGTGGCTGTTTTGAGCTGCACAGAGACTCAAGCGAATGGTAAGGCAGAAAAGCCAGTGAGAGACAGGAGAGGAGCACTACTACAAATAACACTAATTGCACGTTGTCACAGCACCAGTTTCCAAACAGAGGGGTTTTGGTGCCAGCAGCTGGGCTGCAAGCTATACGCTGCCCATTAAGCTCAGTGTTCCGCATGCCCTTACTACAAGGAAACTTTCTCTCACAACCAACTACTTCAATATGTCCGAAAGAATTTTTCATCTTATGCCCGACAGGCCAGATGTAAAATAAAGAAATAAATAATTAGCATTACCTTATCTGGAGTATGTCAGCTGTAGCGAGCGACGCTTAGATCTTCATACGCATCCAGAGACAAATTATCTAACACTGTAATTTATGAATGCCTCAACTATTTACCCTGGTATTTCATTATACGTTCGCTGGAAAGAAGAGCTCTGAAGACTAAACAGATCCAGCACGATAACACGAAAGGAACTTCAGCCGCATGCTATTACAAGACAACCTAAGAATTCCAACACAACATCAAGTCACTCCAACTCACTTTATGTTGACACTGCTGAAGTACTAAAGGAAAAAAAAAAAAAAAAAAAAAGGCGATGACCAGATAAGCACGGGTTCACTCCGGTTCAACGCTCACTTAAATGTTATTATCGGAAGCTGCAGAATCCAAATACCCACTGGAAGGCGCGAGCCCAGCTTTCCCGGGAGCAGCCGAGGCCGGCGCAGCCGAACGGCTGCCAAGTAGGAGGAAGAGTTTCCAAACTCACAGCTTTATCAAAGCTATTTTTGTCCTGCCCCCCCCCTCCTCCCCATGCATCGATAAGCAGCAAGGCAAGGACTGCAGGGGTGCTGCGGCAGGGCTGTGCATCCCCGCTGGGATCCCCCCAGCACCTTCGGGGACGGGCCATCCGCTCGTGGGGCTCGAAGGGGAGGAAACTCCTTCCTCCAGTTTATCCTGCTCGCAGCGAGGTTTCGTGCCTGGAAAAAATGAGCTAAGTTTGTGAGCGGAGGCCCCAGCTCCGCTCCTGCTCTCCCAGGAGCTCTTGGGACAGCGGAGCCCCTCCGGGCACCACCGCTCCCAGGGGTTCGGTACACCAAGGAGGAAAACTGGAGGCACAAACCAACCTGCCCTGCAAAGTTCAGAGTGACAAGCTGCTGGGGGGGGACACCGAGACATCACCGCAAAAGGGTGATGCGTCTCGGTTGTGCAGCGGGGGGGATTAAAACAATCAAAACCACCGCAGGAGGAGAGAGGCAAGGGCAGGGTGTGCAGGGGGCAGATTCCAGCGTCACACGGGGTGCGGTGGGCAGGGGACAGGGTTTGCAGCGGGGCGGTGGAGAGCCCTGCAGCTGCAGCATCGCCCGGCCCGGGCTGGGGGGGACGGACCCCATCGGGGAGCGCCCGGGGCTGAGCCACTGCCTGCAGCCGCCCCAAGCCCACGGTGATGGCCGGGCTGTCGGGAGCGGGGCCGACACGGCGGGGCTGTCACGACAGGCGGGCAGCAGGTGGAGCGGAGGCGGCCCGGGAGGGTGTGTTTTGTTTCTTTTTTTTTTTTATAAAAGTGAGGGTTTTTTTTTTCTTAAAAGCGCCTACGGGAGTGAGACAGCCCCAAACCGCATCCAGGGGCGGAGGGATGGAGCCAGCACCGCCGCGGTCCTCCAGGCTAGGGGGGAGGGTGACACACACGCGGGGCTCCGCGACAAGTGCGGTGCCGCCCGGCCGCGACCCCCCGCGCGCCCCCCGGCCGGTACCCACCTGCTGGCGCCGCTCCGCGCCCTCGGCGGGCCGCTGCGGGCGGCCGGTGACCGGGGAGCCCGGGGCTGCCGCCGTACCGTCCCGGCGCGGCGGGGCGGCGGGCTGCGGGCCGCGGTCGCGGCGGAGCTCGGAGCGCAGCTCCAGGTAACAGCCCAGCGTCAGGACGTGCAGCGCCAGCGACAGCGCGAAGAAACCGAGGAACAGCCGCCAGCTGCTGCCGCCACCGCCGCCGCCGCAGGCGCAGCCACCGCGGGGCGCCGCCGCCTCCCCCCTGCGCTCCGCACCCATGGCCGGCGGTACGGAGCGGCGAGGCGCCGAGCCGCTACTGCTCCATGCTCGGCCGGGACGCGCCGTGCCGCCGCGGGGCTGCGCGGCCAGGGCCGCCCCAGCGCCCCGCCAGGGGGCGGGGCCCCGGGAGGGGCGGGGCCGGACCGGGGCGGGGCCGAGCAGTGGCCACGCCCCCCCCCCCGGCGGGCAGGCCCGGGGCGGGCTGGCCCGGTCGCCGCCGGCTGCGGTGTCCCCGCGGCTGGAGGGGCGGACGGGTATCCTGTCCGCAGCCGCCCCGCTCCTCCGGGCAGCGTGTGTTTGGTCATCGCTGGGTGATGCTGTGGATGCTGAGAACTAGCACGTAGGTTGGAAAAGACCGTTGAGATCGAGTCCAGCCATCAACCTAACACTGGCAGTCCACAGCTATACCATATCCCTGAGCACTGTGTCAATATGACACGGGATGGGACGTGGACACACGAGCAGAGCCCATCGAGGGGGGTGGAATGCCCAGGCGCAGCCCCTGGCTCAGGCAGCGCACGCTGCACGCTGTACACCACACCTTCTGCTCACCAGCATCCTTGGCCAGCGCTCCGTTAGCCCTGCCCTGCTCTGGCCCAGCGCCCCTGCATCCTCCAGCCCCATCTTGATGATCTTAGAGGTCTCTTCCAACCAAGGCTATTCTATGATTATATAATCTTTATTTCTTGCTTTAAGCAAATATAGCAAAGAGTTACAGACTGAAGCTGAAAATCATTAATGAGCTGGGCGGTTGCTGGGCACAGGTTATATACATCAGTAGTGTTGGAAGCAAGCTAGACAAGGGTGGAAACCGAGAGCTTGTCTCGTACAAAGGGCAGTTTGCTGTGGTCCCCTTGGGACTGTGAACACCTGAGAGTGTGGTCACATTAGGCAAACAGCCTCTCAAAATGAGTTTCAGGGCTAGGCAGCTGTGTCTGTGAAGGATTCTCTGCAGTGAGAAATCAGAGGAGGATATTTGAGAGCTGCTAGAAAAGATACCCAAAGCTCAGGGCTCAGCAGGCAGGCTTGAATTCTGTAGGGCACCACTTGGAAGGTGAACGCAGCCAAGCACTGGGCACCCAGAAGGTTTCTTGAATTTTTTGGGGTGTTGTCCAGCTTTTTTAAGGTTTCTGACTGCTTAGAAACAAAGGTGGAAAGCAGCTTGGGCAAAAGTTAAGCACGAAGAAGTGCGGGTTTTGAGAGAGAAGACTGAACTCCATGAAAGCACACTTGAATAAACCATGAGTTTGGTATATATCCCTCAGAAAACAAGGAGTGAGGGGAAAACATCCAGGGAGTTGCCGGTTCCCTGTTGGAATTAGAGCAATGGCACATCTGCAGACCATCCCAATGCAGAAGCAAGATAGAAAGAATAGCATGAGATCAGCTTGGCCATCTCGAACACAATAAGGAACACGCACAGAAAGTATAAATCAGACCAGTCCCTAATACCGAGTGTGAAAGAATAGCGTGAGCATGTGGGGACAGAGCTGGAAGGAGCGAGGCTCTGGCCGCGGGGGAGTGCGAGGACAGACAGCAAAGTGGGGTGGGAGGTAAGGAAACATCAACAAGTATGTCAGTAAACAAGGAGAGAAAACCCAGGTGGTTCTTCTCAGCAAGGAGGAACACGTACAGCTGAAATGGAAGCGAACAGAAGGGTTGGGGCTATTTTAGAGAGGAATTATACTGAAAAAAAACCATTCAAGTTTCAGCCAGGCAATTGCTAACACCAGTGATAGGTAAGACTAAGGATGGGAAGGTGGAGACAGAAACATTAGGATTTTTGCAAATAGCTGGGCCTAATGAAAATTAAGTTTTAGCCAAATCATTAGGGGTTATCGTTGGGAATTCATGGGGTCAGGGAGAGTTAAACAACCTTGCAGATAACCAAGGTGTTTGTTAGCGCCTGGAGGGTGAGATGGAGAGGAGGACAGCTAATGGGGATTTGTTGAGGCTTACCTTGTCAGGCCAATCTGACCTCCTTGGTGACCAGCAAAGCTGGCAACTGCTTTATCTTGATTTCCAGGATGCTTTGATATTCCTGCTGCTGACCAGTTCCCTCCTCTGGGTCCCTGTAAGGCCCACCAGCCCCCTAGGGCTTGGAAGAACAGATGCAGGAAGAAGGTAGGAACCCATGGCTGAGCAGGGGAGACTCCTTAAATCAGCATTTCCACTGCAGGGAGCAGTTTACTGATAGTTTACAGTCAAGGAAGTAACATATCAAAAGGAGCTCTGCGAAAGTCTTTGCTGGTTCTATTACCAATCAGTGGTTTTATTCGATAATAGAGAGCAAGATTAATAAGTCTCTGCATGATGCCTACTTGCCACAGGCTGTTGGAATAGAGAGTTAGAAATTATCTTAAGAAATTGGAGAGGCGGCCTGAAGAAAATAGGATGCAATCTGAAAGAATAAAAGAAAAAAAAAAAAAGGAAAAATAAAATTTTTAAAAGAGTGCAAAGGTCTTAATGCAAGGCAGAGGAGTGGAGGGGTGGCTAGGTGGCACTGCTGAGGAGCACTTCCAGCTGGTTTTAGTGCATCAGATAATGCAGAGCAGTTCATCAGTGCTGGGGAACATTGTCATTATCAGAGCTCCAGGAAGGGTGGCTGCACCGAGGACCATCACCTAGCAAATCCCCTGAGGCTCAGGAGTTCTGGGTGACTGATGCCACTAAAGCTCCTCAGGACAGTAGAGCTGGGACTCTTGGCCCTGTGCTAGACATGCTGCAGGAAGATCTGGCATGCCCTGTGATGCCCAGGGATGTGACCCATGAGCCCACCTGAAGGCACCTTCAGATGTCAGGGCTGGTCTTGGAGGGTTGGGTGGTCCATTGCAGGTCTATGTTCCCATACTCCATCATCCCATGGGTAGGATGAGTTTTACACCAGCCTGTCCTTTCCAGGAGAAAGACTTCCAAATCCTGGAACGAATTGCCTGGGAATTTGTGGAGTCTTCATCGCTCAGTATTACATAGATCATAGCTATAAAGTTACTGTTCCTGCCTTTGGGAAGGAGGATGAACTAGATGACCTCTTTGTAGTCCTTCCTAGCTTTATTTTTCTGCAATAGGTTTGGGGTTTTTTTCTTTAAGTTCTGTGTAATAGTAATAAAATTATATGAGAGTCTCTGTTTTCATTTAAGAAAAAAATGTTTCCCTAATATTTGTGAAGAAAAAACTGGAAGCATTAACCACTGCCAAACCTAACAACTCAAGAGCAAAAAGCAAATAAAAGCAAATGAACCCTCTGTACAAAACTCTCTAATTATTTTAGAACAATTTATAATTATTTGAATGCTTGGGGTTGTTACTGTTCCTCAAGATCGAGATCTAAATTATTTAAAAACAATCATACATTGACCTACAGAGACTTGCAATAGCCAAGTTCCATTTTTAAGGAGTGATTTATGTTACTTTTCAGATGAATTTTAGAGGTCGAGGAAGCCCAGAAGTCCCTGAAATACTTTGTACCATGTATGTCCATAAGGTCTTAAAGACAGGTCCATATTGCAAATGTCTTAAGTCCAAGCTGCACAACTTTGATCAGTTATTAACTGTTCATGAGAAACGAGCTCACCATTTCTGCTCTGATGTCATTAGGGACGTTTGCCAAATCCTCAAATTGAGGGACTTCTGCTTCCTAGAGCAGATCATCATGCAGCGTCCCACCAATTAAAAAGAAATCCCATCTGATGATATAATTAATGCAAACTAAAATTAATACGTGTCATCTCCGACCTGAGAGAGGTCCTCATGCATTGACCTTGTGGCATTGGTCAAGCCCCACAAACGGAGGCATTGCACTGTTTCTCCAGTGTTTTATTTTTCCACATTTCATCCCCTTTTACTATGCCATCCCCGATAAACTTCATTCTATGTATGAATCTCAAAGGTTTAAGTTGTTTCCTGCAGCCCAGCCTCATCGTTCCAAGGAGTCCTGGTGCAGGGGACAGAAAAGCCTCCCACTCCTAAAGGCTGCAGAAATGGCACAGATTCGTAATGTTTTGGATGGGCTGATCAAAGACAGGGTCCACAATAGGAAAATAAAAACCAGTTCTTTTTAATCAGAAAATAACATTACTTCTTTCACAAGGAAGAGGTCCCCCCACCCAAATTTTGCCTCTTTATACCGGCTGGACTTTATTGGGTCCAGCTGCCCTTGCTTTTTTCCTCCTGTGAACAATGGAGAGAAATCTAGGAAAAAAGGAAACATTCCAAAAATAAAGGCATTGTTCCCTCCAGCCAGTGTAGCGCGACAGAGTCCTCCGGAGGGTGGGCAGGGGCTGAAAAGGAGAACGCACAAGGTAACATCTACAGTGCCAGGGGACTTTTTCTCTCGATTCCTAAACTTGCTGTTTTTTTCAGCATCACAGTGCAAAGGAGCCTTCCCATCCAAGCAGATTTAACCAAAGGTGGGAGGAGGACCTGCAATCACAGCCTTGTCAGTTTAGAAGATCTCCTTTTCTTTTGGAATGGGTAAAAGTCTCTCAGCATAACACAGGGCACTTTATGGCAGCTCCAAGTGCCAGTTGTTATGCATATTTAACAGATCAGGGAATCTCTTAGAAGGATACTGTAAAGAAGATTTTAACCCATTTAGGTTTTGGCAACAGCTGTAATATTTGCAGCAGCAATAGAGTAGATTTTAACATGTGTGACCTAAAAGCTTTGGAATTCATGATTTTCCTTTGAGGAAAGCTTCACTAAATTGCAGGAAAGCCATCTCTTTTACTCTCTTGGTAATGTTAGCAACAATGGTAATACAATAAAGTCTCCTGAAACCTGAAGTCATAGCATACCGAGAGCGTGTCCTCAGATAGGTTTATAAGCCCTAAGGACAAAGGATCCAGACTTCTATAAAGCCTCCATACACCACTGCAATTACAGTTAGTTTTTCCTCTGTGAGAGCTAAGATGTTTCATACAATCTGGTTTACTCAAGATCGTCTTTTCAGTAACTACAAGCTCTGCCTGTGCAGTAAAGGTTGTGTCTGGCTGCTTCCACTGAACTATACACTCACGCTATAAGAGCAACATGCACTAAGCAATTGCATCCATGGGATGCCTCTTCCCTGGCTCTGTCTACAGCTCTTCTGAGATATTCCCTCTCTCACTGTCTATCTCTGATCATTTGTCTGTCCCTCCCATCTCACTCTGTAACTCTCATAGCTGTTGTTTAAAATGACACCTATGGAGCTGCTCATCCCTCTCCTCAAACTCTCCTGCACCAGATCATCCCATTCCCCCCACTTGGCTGGCAGTCACTGTAACGGGCTTCAATGAGATGTGCAAATCAGAGGATGATTAGAAAACACTCAATATCCCAGTGTCCGCTAAACAGCCACTGCATTTTAAGCCTGATTTTTTTTTCTTTTTCTCTCATAAGCACTATGCAGTGTTTACAGAGTGCAGTACACATCAGCATCACTCAAGGGTCCGTTTTACATCATTAAACATGAAAAAAGGAAAAGCAGAACCTATCACTACATATTGACAGACATTTTTTCTTTGAGATGCACTAATAATTATCAACAAGCAATAATAACAACCAAAAAAAAAGTTACATATGCTGTGTCCTTTTTACAGAGAAGAAAAAAAAGTGGTCTACTGAGTCTTCCTGTGCTTATTTTCACATGTTCTTCTCCCTGTAGTACTGAATTCTAAGAATTCACAGCATGTTGACATCTAGTTTCTCTGTATAGGCAAGCCTTTGCTTTGCTTTCTGCTTTAAAGGAAGATGGAGGCCTAATTGCCCAGCCAGCTTTGCTATTTCATTTCATGACAGAGTATACAAGGAGGAGGTTTGGCCAAAGAAGGCTAAGTTAAGCGTAAACGCAGCTTCTTCTAGAGAGGGTAACTAAGATGTTGCTCTTGGTTCTGTCGTATGTTTATTTATATGTTATTTGGTGATAATGAAAAACAAATGTTAGGAATCTATTCAGTTCTTAAACTTTTATAGACTTATTGTCTTTATTTTCAACTGTGCAACCGTCCCTCAGCCTCCCCCTCCCTCAGACACATGGCAGTGCAGTCGGTGACCAGCGTCAGCTGGGCTCTTACTCATCCTGGCTGGAACAATGATATTCCACACCACGTTATACAACCTCCCCGGTCCTTGCTGCCTCATCGCCCCCGACCCCTCGGCTCCCCACATCCCAGGTCGCTCAGGCGAGCGGGCAGCTGAAGGAGCCTTCCAAGTTATTGTCCTGGCGTGCCTGTTTCAGGATTTGCTGTTGCCAGTGAAAGAGGATATGGTCTTTGCCTCAAGGAATATACAAGATATATGAAAGACACCCTTTCAGAAAGCCCAGAGCTTGCTTTGCCCCTTGCTTGCACTGATAATACTCAGCCATCAACAGCCCAGGGAGGAGATGGGAGCTGCACCCTTCAGCTGATGCTTGGCTTGACTAGAGGACCAAGAGGAGGGTGCTCCTCTTCTCTGCCCATTGTCCGAGGATGCCAGGGGTTTCCCCAAGCTCCAGCATTTCTGGTACAGACGTTTGCCTGCCCTGTCCACCGGGGAGCACGGCTCTGGATTTGGTGCTCCTCAGGGATAAAGAAGCTGTCCTGCAGAGCCATGCCCCCTCTGTCCGGGTGGGAGACCCCCAAAGCACACCCCTTCCCACCTAAACCAAACACAGCAATACCCTCGAAGCAGAAGCAGATGGGTCTTGCAGCACGCTTCGCTCAAACCAGGGCTCAAACTGTGGCCCCGCTCCATCTGCAAATGATTTCGGTCATTTGATATTTGTCTCTGTTAATGCACGGCACAAATTACCCCTTTGGAGAAGCAATCCTGATTAAATTATTATCCACGGAATTTAAATCTCTAAAGCAAGAGAAGCAGAAGCCAAAGAAGCTGAAATGTGCACACATGCCACAAACCTGGGGCAGCAAGTCTCCAGGAGATCTCCCATCAGCTTTCCCTCTGTCTGGAGGAGTCTTATGGTCATGAAACTGGGGTTACAACTTGCTCTGCAGGAATAAGTCCACAGTATTAGTTAATTAGTTAATTAGTTAATTCTAAAATGTATAGACTCGCCCCTGATATGACCCAGTCTGTGCAAGGCTCTTCCCAGCCCAGCTGTTCTGGCCTGTCAGCCCTGTCCTATAGCTCAGCATTCCTGAAGGTTTGGTACTCACCCCACTAAACCTACGTGCTTTCTGCACCTTGAAGGAAAGCCACAGACTTTTCTTGCAGTTCCTCGGGGTATTCCTAGATGTCCATCAGGACATCACCCATCTTATTGACCTTTGCTCTGGGGGGCCAGTGGTTCTGGGGTGCCCCAAGGGTCTGATTGATGTCCTTCTCTAATCCCTTCTCACATAGCAGGGACTTGCAGGACCGATGGCCATAGGCTCACATGCCATCACCCTGTGAAGCACTGTGGGATACAGTGTCTCTACTTTGTCACCCAGTGGGATTGTCACATGAACCCATTTTCCCTCCAGCACCACCTCTGGAGCCACCAGCCCCAGTCCCTTCGAGGAGTGTTCATCCTGCCCTTCCTCAGGCATACCTCACCTCTGATGCATTATGTAGATAGGCTAACGCAGCTAATTATTAGCATTAAAAAGCCTGGGGTCTCAGTCCTCTGCACTGCGCTCCTTTCTAAGGCAGCTTTAGTTCTGGTACAATAACACACCACATCTCTCTGGTCGCAGCTGCACAGACAATTTAGGCTGCTGTAAGCAGTTCTTCTGGGCTAAGCAGAAAAAAAAAGAACAAAAATTAAATGTCATTAAAGAAAAATGAAAGAAAAAAAAAAAAAAGAAGAAAGAAGAAAGAAAAATTAGCTAGATCACAGTGGGTTTTGGTAGCATGATGACCAGTGTGCCCTGGTGCCTGTTGCACACATGCATTTGCTAGCTCCCAGTGGCATCTCCTCCAGGGCCAGTGCAAAGTACAGTGCCACATGTGGAGGCTCCCAGCTCAGCCCTTACCCTCAGCCATCATACAGCCTCAGTCTGCTCCCCAAGCTCACCCAGAAAATAAAGCTGCAGGGCTGGAGTGAGATGGAGTGAAGCCCCTTCACCCCCTGGCTCCAACATTCCTGAAGGTCAAGTCCTTCCCTGTCCCCCAAAACTGTGCCTGCAAAGGCGCCAGTGGGGAGGAGAGCACGGGAGCTACTGGGAACCAGGGACCAGAATCTTCCCATGTAGTTTTGGGCTAAACTTGAATTTTTAAGCATCTTGGGTAAGATAGAGTGAGTTCAGGGTAAAGAACTGAAGCCTCAGCTTTGGAAAGGATAAATCCAAGGCATTCATATCAAAGCAGGAGTGGTCAGAAGGTCAATTCTTAAATTATTGGAAACTGTACACCCAAGGCCTTGATCTGGCTACAGAACCTCCACAGAAAGAGCTTAGTTTCCAGTGATTTGCAACTCCAAGACTGTCAATATTACACGACAGCAATAACCAGGGGAAGGAAAACCCAAGTGTTTGTTCCTAGATGCATCCCAGCAGTTGCAGATTTAAGCAAGGAAAAAGATCACAAGGCTCAGACATAATATCCGACAGTAACACAGCCTTAAAGCAGCAATTTCCTCTGCGGAGCCCACGTTGGATTAAGGCTCGATAAAACACACCGTTTGAGCATCAATTAGAGGATTTGGAAAGGGGCAGTAGCCATTTGTTATGGTATGGAATAGTGAAAAGTTAAATTGCTTATTACAAAGGCATATTTCAAGCAGTGACCAGATACAGCTCTAACGAGTGCCATTTGCCTTCATCTCTTTCATTACAGGTCTGGCAGTCGTGGCTTCACGAGCTCTGGATTGCTAGCTTTGGGGAATGCTGCATTTCTAGGCTAAACCAGCCAATATGAACATGTGTGTTTCATCTCAGAATAAGAAAAAAAAAAAAAAAAGAAGATTGAAAAATAGCAAACCATGTAATTTTTGAAAGGAGTAATTCATTTGTGATTTGAAATAACATACTTTTGGATGCGAAGGCCAGTTTCTCTGGATCAATTGGATGAAGACATCTGCTTTATTTCGAAGAGATCTGAAGAGGTAAGACTTGACAGTTCTTTGTTGAAATCTTTGCTATCTCCTTTGTATATCTAAATTACATTTATTGATATACAATGTTGACATTTTTGTAATACTTCTGAATCTCATAACCTTCTGTTTCAAATTCACAGTCTTCTACCACTTAAGCTATTATTATTTTTACCAGTCCCAAGGGTGTGCTAGAGTCTCTTTGGTACAAATTAGAAAGGCTTTCATGAAAAACTTACAGTTTATATAAAAGAGGTTCTCTCTTTGGCTTCCTAACTCCACCATCCCCAATGCCAGCAGAGTGACAGTTTCTAGCGTAGACTCATGCAGAACGGGTCTCCATGGCATCTGGTGTTTTAGCGCTGATGCTAGACTTGTTCACAGCTATGCTTGGAGGATCTGAAGTGGTGTTAGAAACAGTAGTAATTTTCCCCAAGAGGAGGGGGGGGAGGAGAGAAAAAAAAAAAAAAAAAAAAAAAAGCCAAATGTTGACAAGCTTGTGAATACAAACATGTCAGAGGATCTTCTGAGAGCAAGACTTTCCCTCCAAGCTGGTTGTGGGTTTACCTGTGGTTTTCCTGTAGGCTGGGTGCTAACCAGGCTTAGCACTGAGCAATGGGAGAAACATTTTTGGGGAAGGCAGAGTACTAACTGGTTTTGCAAGGAAGAAGTGTTGGGATAGCAATGACTGAGTGACACCTGCATAGAGAAGGTATGGCTGAGTGATAGAGGGGGGTGGTGGGAAGAGGCTCCGGAGAAAGAGGAGTGGGAGAACTTGCTAGAGCAAGCCTTGGAAAAGGTGGCAGACAAATGAGGAGGGTAGCTAGGAAGCCCAAGAGAGACACAGGCTATAATCCTAAGTATCACATACATGGGGCTCATTTCGTACTGAAAACATGAAGGTAGGGAAGAGGAAAGCAGGGTGTAAATCAGGTGACATGGTAATGGCCTCAAGTTGTGCCAGGGGAGGTTTAAAGTGGATATTAGGAAACATTACTTCACTGAAAGGGTTGTCAAACACTGGCACAGGCTGCCCAGGGCAGTGGGGGAGTCCCCATCCCTAGAGGTATCTAAGAGCCATGCAGATGTGGTGCTGAGGGACATGGGGTAGTGGTGACTGGGCAGTGCTGGGTTAATGGCTGGACTTGATGATCTTAGAGGTCTCTTCCAACCAAGGCTGTTCTGTGAAATATAACCTCTCCCTAACATAGCATTGCATACAGCAATGCCTGTCACTTGGTTCAGGGCACTTGTCTTGATGTTTCCATGTTAACATGAGGAAGTTTGATGTCATCTGACATCCCTTTATCAGGTTTGTGATCTTTGTTTGCACTTAACACTTCCCTCTTCAAAGGAAAACCAGATCCTACATGCTTTTCCTTACAGGAAGCTGCCCAAAGGGCAACACAAGGGATGGACCGTGTTGGGTAGCACTACATGAATACACATGGCACCCTAGATGTGCCATGTCTGTGTTATCCCCCTAATACAACACCAAATTCACCTCCAGAATCTCCTTCTGTGAACCCTCACCTTCACCTGATCTGGTTTTATTAACAGGGTTTTTGGGTAAACTCCTGGCGCAGGACAAACTCATGAGATAGGATGATCATTCAAGCCCCATGTGTCACCAGCAACACCTCCTTCTGACTCCCTCCTCAAGATGTGCGTTTCTATGAATACAGGAAAAAAAAAAAGGAGAGGAACTTCTACTGCCTCCATCTGAAGGCAGAAAACACTCCCCTTCCCAGCCCTTTCCCATCAAGGGGCTTCAGTTCAACACAATTAAAGCTGAATTAATAAAGACACTGATGTTTTTAGTGGCAGAAACACATTGGTGTGACCTTGGTCTTCCTCAGTTACCAAACTAGATCCAACAGAATGACACAGACCATCGTGCAGTGTCATGGCCATGATCTAAAGTGGGCAAAGGAAAGACCAGGAGAGACCGAGCAAGAAAGAAGTCACGTGGTAAAGCCCACCTGGCTCATAGCATCTAACCTATAAAACCATATAAACCCACCTTCTACAGCCCATCCAGGTCACTCCTGCTCTGCTATGGCAAGGGGGCTGCTAATGAAAACTAAATTGTAAGTTCTTACTTAAGGCAAATTTTAGACAAAAAGAAGAGAACAAAGGAGTCCTCCAGGCAAAATATGTGGGAAATTACGATCATTAATAATTTGTTCAGCTCTTAACTACAAGATTTTCATCAGTTTTCTGAGGCGGCATCACACTAACTTTCCAGTCACAAAATCCATAAACCCACAAAAACCCCTCCAAACCTGTTTGATCACACAAGAATACATGAAGAACTCCTCACCAACATCAGGACGCTCTGATTTGACTGTATCCACAACAGACAGGCTTTGAAAGGCACAGAAACATCCTTGAGCGCCCTGGTAGGTGGAAAACAGCCTGAAACTGCATTTGGACAGTGAAGAGTACAAACAATAATATAACAGAGTTTGTCTTCAGGATTCTCACATGTTCAAATGTTGGTGTGAAAAAGAAGGCCCTCCCAGACATTTGTAGATCCATGGTAACAAGTTGCTGGATTTTCATGACTCCTAAGTACTCCTGTGCCTAGGGAAGACGAAGAAGCTTCAGGAGCTCTGAAACTGTTCAGTAATTACACAGCACAATTTCTGGATACACATGCTTGAAAATGATACTTTTTTCTTTCACCAGAATGCAGAACCTTGTGCATCATCTATTAAACTATAGAAATAAAGACAGAAACAAAGGGAACTCCTAGTTCACATCCAGAAGAGATGATGCTAGAAATCCAGACCCCACCCATGATTTCAGTCCCATCTTGCACCTCAAAGCATTTCCCAGTCTGGAGTTTGATTTGGGTCTGCAGCACTTTTTGTTGTTTTCTCGAGGGTGCAGCATTTCCTGTATGTTTTCTAGCAGAAATATTGCCCATTTCAGTTTTTATGGAGTCACAAGGCAGATTTACAGCTGAGAAACTTCTCTCACTCCACACCGCCTTTCAGCTTTGAGGTCTGCTGGCCTATAGGCATGAAAATTTATATCTACTTAACTCACATCCGCTTTAAATGGCTGCTGCTGAAATCCCTGGAAATTGGTACATTCCTGGGTGGATTTTTGGATGCTGCACCATGTGGCCACTAAGACCCTTCCCTGTGCTTTGCCCAATTCTCACTGTGAGCTCAGGAACAGCATAGCTACCCCCCCACTGGGCACTCATGTCTCTTCTTGTCCCCTTCTCCAGCCTCATAGATCTCAAGGTCTTTTCATATGGTGGCCAAGCCCCAACACATGCCTCTTTCAGGGCATCCTGGAGGCAAGGAGACAGGGCACACTCATGGCACCTCTCTTCCTGGAAAGACAGGGACCAAGGGAAGAGATGCTTAGAGTTTGTTAAATCAGGAGAGGCCTGGAGAACAAGGGCAAGGGATGCTGTGACAAGACACGGGCATCAAAAGGAGCTGCCAAGAACAAATACCTTCTCAAGCACGCAACATGGCACTCCAGCAGTCACTGCCACAGGAGAGGGGATACCAGGGGAGTAGCTGGGTCCAAGAATGCAGCTACACAAATTCAGCTGTTAAACTTTAATCCAGAGCTATTACATAAAGAGATACCAGGAAACCCCTTGTATTTGGCTCAGAAATCCCATTCAGTGCATGTTGATGTATGATTATTGCAGGAGCGTGCTTGCCCTGCTCTTACACAGCTTCTCTAAGCCTCTGCCACACCAGCAGACCCACACCCCAAGCCCAGCAGGCCCATGCCATGGTGTTATTTCCTACAGGCTCAGCAAGCAGCTCGAGCTACATCTCCTACCCTTTGGCTGTGCTCTCCCTCCCAGGCCAGGCACTCAAGCTTTTCACCTCCAGCAGCAGGTCCATTTTGAAAGGCTTCATAGCTCATCATCACCACCTCCCCAGCAGCAAGCGTGGCAGAGACAGCAGCTGGGGCTTTCTCATTGTGGCAGCAGGCAGGAATTAATGATGGCATAAAGCTTGCTGGGACTCATCCTGCAAGTAGTGCTCCTGAAGGAAAAACTGATCCCTAACAGAATTTCTGGGAAATCTCATGCTTTCTGCATCCTGAGACTATTTACCAGCTCAAGCCCTTTGCAGGACACTTATATGTAGTTTATAGAGCCCAGCTGGGGCCCAGAGCTGCTCAAATTGGGGCAGTTTAGAACACACCCATGAGGAACCACTATTGAAAGTACCTTAAAAGCAAGTGGGGGGTTGTGCAGGCACTAGGAAATGGCTGAGTTGGATGTAAGTGCCTTCAGCAGGGTATGTGCTAACCTGAGACACCTGAGTGCTACCCTGGAGACAGCCTCTAGGGGATGCTTTTCTCTTTGCCTGGAGACCTTGCTGAGGTTGCAGATGACTTCATGTAACTTAAGAAACAAGTGAACAGCACGATTTTGGTTCAAAATGGTCTGGGTAATACTGATCCCTAATTGCCCACACTGGGAGCAGCACCATGACCCTCCCAGCTGCCTGTCCTGGTATCCCAAACCTCCCCACCTTTGGGTTTTGTAGACAAAGAGACAGCCAGGTGGCTGTATCAATGAAATGGCTCCCTCTGAAAGGAGGTGTGATGCCTTCTTCTACCCAGCTAGTGGATACCCTGAGCAATGAAAATCAGGCACCAATCCATTAATGAGCAGGGAAGAAGCACGAGTGTACCTGTGTCCACGTGTAAAAAAGTGCACTGGAATTTGGATTTTGCAGCAGAAGGGCTGAACATGGATAATGGCTCCATGTGGGGCAAAGAAGAGAGAAGAGCCAAAGGTGTCCCTGCAGGGGAAGGGAGAGGAAAGGGGATGGTGCAGCAGTGAGAACACAGCACAGCCCTGCCAGCAGAGCCTCCCACCATGGGTGAGCCTGGGCCAGCTCCTCTGCAGGAGAAACTCCAGTAAATATATATTGGGTTTTTTTTCCAAAGGAAACCTGTCTCTTGTAAATGATTTGATTTGGGCAGAGAGGAATGAGAACCTTGTGAGAGGCCAGAAAATGACGCCTTCAGTTCTAGCTGTGATATATCCCACTGATTACTTACTCACCCAGCCCCTCATACAGACACACACCAGACACCCCGCTCCCTGGCCGTGCTCTCCACGTCTCCCCTCCTGCACCCACCGCTTCTGCTTCTCTGCCCTGGTTTTACAGCAGAGCCAATGCCTCCCAGCACCCTCCCCCTTTCATGGGTCTTCTTTACCAATCTGCTTTTTAAAACATTATTTCTATCTCTGTCCAATTTCTTCTTTTTTTTTTTTTTTTTGTCTCTTTTCCTCGTCTCCTTTCCAAATGGAGAATTTTCAGCTCGGGGTAGGAATGGCCAAAGTGTAACTTCAGAGTTTTATTACATGGCCTTTTGCAGCCTGGCATGCAGCATTCAATTTGGAGCGGAGTGTCCTAGCTCTGTTGCATGCCGAGATCTGTTGTCCAGATGAATTAATTCCAGATTATATGTGGGTGTGGACTTCAGCTGGGCAAAATTTGGATACCCTGGTTTAGTCATTATTCTCTGATGAATCTCTTGGTGACAGTCTTTGCCCCTATTGTTCTGAGGTGAGCCCCATGGCAAGAAATGTGAAGGCAAGAAACAAAAGAATATAAAGAAAGGTTACGAAATCAAATTCAGTAAGGCAGGGTTATTGTCCCTCCGTTCTGCCTCTTCTGTCCTCCATTTGAGATTGGATTTTGCAGGGGAAAAAAAAAAAACCCACTCGTAGGACAGACAGACAGAGTTTGCAGGGCAGGTTCTGACGGCGAGCAGCGCGCCGGGACCTACAGGGCCCAAATCAAACCACAGAGAAAGGGAGAAGGAAGTTATCATCAATTCTTAACATTTTATTTCTTTACTGGGTTAAACAAGGAGCGGAGAAAACCTCTGCCCCAAAATACAACAGAACTGAAAGCATTACAGGTACAGAGACTATTGAACACAGAGAGTAGTAGGATAATATTTTTAATACAACTGAATTATAGCATGGGTTTGTGTTTTTGTTGGGTTTTTTTTTTGTTTGTTTTTTTTTTTTGTCAAACCATTTTGGAAAATAAATGTAATAGGAACTAGTGCAAAAAAGTTCTAAACATGAAGCACAGTGTATAAAATGGCATAAGAAAACTGTCCCCTCGAGGACACAGTCACTTTCTTATGACAGAGGGGAGAAAGAGAAACAGAAGGGGGGTGGGAACAGAGAGGGAGGGTCTGGGAGGCAGAGGAAGAAAGCTGGAAAGAAAGAGAAACCGGGCAGGGGGATTAGAAAGAATATTTTGACTTCAGCAGTATGGTTTTTGTTTTTTTTACCTCGCCACCATGTACTGTAAAAGGACCTTTTTTTTTTTTTTGTAGGTCTGAGCTCTGTAACCACCGACATTTCACGAGCACTTGAGAAGGGTTCGGTCACAAGCAGCCTGGTCACACACACACACACAGGCAAAGCCATCCCGGCGGGGTGCTCCGGTCCCTGATGAAGTTCCCCCCGTGCCCACTGGCGTGCCAGGACCCCCCAGCCCGGTGGGGCAGAGACCTCACCGTGGCTGCCAGAAACAGCATCTCCCGCGCTGGGAACGGAGAAGGGCAAGAGGGCAAGGCTGGTTTCTTTGGGGCTCTCTTCAGTGCTCTCCCTTCTCACTGAACCACAGTGTTTGCTTTTCTCACTTTATGGCTGGACCAGCGCACTGAATTTCTTCCAAATTTAAACTCCCATGAACATATGGAAGCATCTCTGGTTTTGAAGGCATCCCATAACTGTCATGTCTAAATGGATTGGAGAAGAAGCTGGGTTCATTTTGGTTTGGATAAGAAAATAAGAGCTTGATTAAAGGGATGGCTGGGGGCACCCACCGCCAGCTGAGGACCTGGAGAAGAAAGGATGTTTCCTCCCAGGCAGCAGCAGCACCTCAGCAGCGAATTCCCAAGGGGAACATGCCCATGTGGATCCCAAGGTGTGTTATCCTGGACTGAAACCACTGCAGTAGGAAAGGCAGCTCCGCAGTCTGCTTTCACCATGGAGCCACTCAGCCTACTGCCCCCAAGAAATTGGCTGGATGCTATTTTAAGTAGAGCTGGTTGGAATTCCTGACAAATTGCTATTCTCTCTGAATCCACTGCCACCAGTTCCAACTGTGCGAGTAGAAAAAGTGTGATTGATTTTTTTTTTGTTTTATTTTTTGAAAATGAAAGGTTTTGTGGGAAAGGGCTGTTCTTGATACATTTCTCAATTTGAAAAAAAAATTGGTCATAATTATCAATATGGCTTGTTTTGACAAGTTTCAAAATAAATAAAAAAATAACTAACTGGCTTGAAATGTCTTTTTGTTTTGCAACTCAAGCATGTACAGTTCTCAAATATGTTTAAAAATGGTAAAACCAAACCCAAATTTCATAAGCCAAATCTGATTATTATTAATTTTTTTTGACTTTCAGTTTACAAGAAGCGAAGTTGGCGACTGCCTGGGCTGAAAAAGGATCATCATAAAACACTAACGAGCCTGGAAACCACTCCTGACCTTGTTTCGAACAAAAGTACTAGATAGGCAGCCTAGGAAAGGAAGCTGGAGGAATGGTGTTCAGTAACTCAGCCCTGGTTTTGGAAGGATGCTCTTCTCTACTCAGTGTGGGGAGCACGGTCGATGCTGGCTTCATCCTTTGAGATGGACCATCGCCTCCTGGCCAGAGCCTGGGGGCTGGGGCTGAAGGAAGGGTTTAAATCCCTGGGATTTCCAGCACTGAGGTCCTGACTCTTAGCTGGCAGTCGGAGGAGCAGCAGAGCAGGCTTTCCCTATCCCCCTCCCCACAGCGACGCACAGGACTGGGAGCAGTCGCCCAAAGAGCCACAGGACTGAGAACACCTGGAAAGAGCTGCTGAAAAGCTTCATTCCTGAAATACAGACTAGATGATGCTTGGAACTCCACAGCCCCCTCCAGAGCTGCCGTGATCCAGGAGCCCTGAACAGGATCCTTTAGGGGAAGAAGGGGTGATCATGGGGTTTTGCGTCACCCTGCTGGGATGCCCAAGAACTGACTTTGTTTGATGGGCTAAAATAGATTGTTATTAATGTCCTGCCTAAACATCAGACATTGTCCTTCCCAACCTCTGAAGGATAATTTAAGGGAGGTTTATATCCACAGGGCAGCTCAAAAAGTCTATAAACAAAATTGGCTGGCACATCACATAGATTTTAATAGGGAAAAAAATTTTAATAGACTTTTTTAGGCCAGGTTGGATGGGGCTTTGAGCAACCTGGTCTGGTGGGCAGTGTCCCTGCCCATGGCAGGGGGGTTGGAATGAGAGGAGCTTTGAGGTCCCTTCCAACCCAAACCGTTTCTATCCTGACTTTGTCTCTACCAATTTCTATAGGCATTCCTTTCCGGGGTGGTAGTGAGGTATCATAATTTATCACAAGCTGCTACATGACTTTTTGAGGGCAGAGCCTTCAATGCCAAGGCTGAACACAAGGCAGCGCCCCCTCCCCGCAGGACTGGGGGGACCATGTCCCACCAGCCGTGCAAACAGCCCCGTTCCATGCCGTAAATCACCCACCTCCCCTGCAGACACGGTGAGGGGAGACCTCGCTGGCCAGGAGGAACCCACAGAGCTCAGCAATGGGAAGCTCCATCGCATCACCAAGGAGGATCCTGCCCCAGGAGCAGCAGATATCAGGGCTTTTCTTTTTCTTTTTTTAAACGCGGGCAGAGGGACCTCGTCTCCCAGCATCGCCTGCAGTCCTGAGTGGCAGTGAATGAACTGCCCTGACATCTCCTATTGAAGCAAAGCAAAATGTGTTGAACGAAAACCATTTCAAGATGTTTTCTGAGTGTTGCCAAGTTACTCAACATGTTCTGCTTTAGTTGTCAGATGCTTTCAAAGCGATTTCCCTAACTCAGAGCACGAATGGTGAGGGCTCTCCCTGGGAATCTTTTGCCTGGGGCTACCATGGATCTGTATTTTCATAAGAAAAAGGCTCAACTAATGATTAATCTTCACCAGAGGAAGCAGGGCCTTTCTTTGGGATTTTTCTTCAGTTATTTTTAATTAATTTGTACAACTGGCAGCTACATTAAAGTGCAAAACTCAGGACTAATGCTCCAGCCGGGCAGGACCTGGCTACCTTCCCTCCTGCAGTCCCTGCCCACTCCTGCATCCGGACCCTGTGGGGACAGCATCACCCCTCGGCTCCCCCAGTGCCTCAGGGCAGAGAAAGCCTCTTGCCAGGGAGGAATCACTGTTTTCCAGTGGGCATTCTCCGAGCAGAGAGAAGTTTATCCACTGAAGGAAAGGTTGAGTTTTACATATTAATCCCGATGCATGGCACCTTCTTTGGGAAGAAGAAATAAGACTGTTGAACTGAAAAGGAGAAAGCACCTTGGTTTTAAATTTCCAGTGAGATAAATCCCAGCGTTTTCCAAAGACCTGGGTGGCTGCAGAAGCATGGCTCTGCAAAGGGCTCCTAGTCCCAGGGCTGTAGTGCGCACAGGAGGGGCTCAGCCTGAAGCATACCTGCACACACGGGGCAAAAACCCCCTTTTTGTCCTTATCCCAGGCACATTCACTCCATGTTTTAATAAAAATAATGTCAGTGGTATTAACTGAGACGACGTTAACGTCTCCTTTCTGGACTTCCCTCTTGTACAGCAAAGAGAAAGCTAATATGTATGGAGGATTATTAAGGTTGTAATGTCAGACCAAAGAGAAGATTTTTATCCGGCGGCCTTATAATGATGGACTGCGACATACACCGCTTCCAGCTGCTCCGTCCTGTTCTGTGAACAGCCTAGTCTGGATTCATTTAACGAGATTGGCAAAGTGTTGAATACAGCATATGGTGCCCTAAAACCACAGAACTTATTGACAGCAGCCCAGACTCGCTAAATAAAAGAACTCCTTCCAAAAGCCCCGGTCTGTGAAGACTCAGCACTTTCCTTCCAGTCACACTAGGTAAAATCCCAGCCCTGCGCCTGCTGCTGGCTCCGCACCCTGCGCGCTCCCCCTGCCCGCCAGCCCGGCACGTTATCCTCACGTGAGCACCGCAGCCTGGAAACATGCAGATCTCCTCTGGCTACAGCACCACTGCCCTGCAGAGCCTCCTCGCTGCCTGGCTGATGAGGCTGACGCAACTACACCTCCTCAGTAATCAGGCTAAAGACCCCATTTTTGAAACATCTCGGCTTTCAGACTCATTGGGACGTCACATGGGCTCCTGCCTCCTGTGAGGAAGCTCATCAGTTGATATTATGGAAGGTGAAGACGTTTGTCACAGCGCCCAGGTTATTCCAGCAGAACCCTGCCAGCCTCCCCCACTCCCCATAGATAACTTGGGCTATTTGACCTCACCCATCACAAAACCTCCACACTGGGTGCGCTAGAAACCCTGGACCAATACTAACACACTGCTCCATCGCTCCGCTCGCCGGCGGTGCGGAAGAGCTTCAAGGCAGGCAGAAAGGCACACACCCCTCCAGAAGGGTCTTTGCAGTGGATTCACACACACACACACACACACACACACACACACACACACACACAGAGTGCAAAGAGCGAGCCCATACCACCACGCCGTCTGCCAGCGGGCAGGCTCGGGCACTGCTCAGTGTCTCACCAGCAGACAATGAATAGGGCCAGTGACTCAGGGCCACTTGCTGACGCACCACACTGGGCTATTCTTCTCTCTCTAGATGAGTCGTTCAAAGATTGGATGCAGCCTATCTCCGAGAGAGGCGCCTGGAATTAGCTTAACTCTTGGCAGTACATGAAAAATCTAATTTCCTTAAGAAGGAACTGGATCTGGCTGTCTCAAGGCAGGCACAGGACTGTGCTCTCTCCCTTGGCCTGGCTGTGTGCTTTTGCTAGTCAGCAAAGCAGCTACACCGCTCACGTCTTAGCAGCAGAGCAAACAGAGGGGTCGGATCCCTATTTGCCAAACGTCCAAGTTCTCAGACTGGTGTAAACTAGACTGAAAAATATATGGATGCTGTGAGGAATAGTCAAAGGAGAATGGTCCTACCTTTTCTGGGTAGCAACAGCAAGGAAATCTGCTGGGGAAACACTCTGCATCCTCCATGAGCACCACCTCTCCTAGCCCAACAACCAAGGGACAGCGGGTTCACAGGCTTTGTATCTGCGGGACTTTGGTAACAGGCAAGTGATAACGTGTAAACATCACCCCAAAGCTCTGAGATTCAAGTCAAAGCAGAAATCAAACATTCAGCTGCTTCTCAGAGCCTCTTTGGTCTGGAAATGGGCTGGAAATGTCAGGAACCCCGTCCTTCCCATGAGATGCCCGGTACTTCCTTCTTCCAGCCGGGTAGGAAGTAGCTTTGCTCATGGGGCTCTGCTTGGTTTTGCTTCACCTCAACAGACCAGAAACCACAAAACTCTTACAGTCCTCAACTCTGTGACTTCTTGGACCCTCACAGGGATCTGGGATCAGTTTGAGATGCAGGAGGACATTTGTCCTGCTCCACCTGTGCCTCCCAGCAGGGCTGCAGCAATCCACCCTGGGCTCTGCTGTAGGCTCCCCATCAAAAGGCAGCCTAAAAAGAGTGGGACCGTCACATGTCCTCTAGGCAACAAGCAGGTTGACATCCATATCACAACCAGGAAAATTTGCAGATGACTCATGCTAAAATGCACCCTCCTCCTTCCCCTCGCCCACCCAGAATGAACTTTCTCATCTCTGGTGCCTGGCCCGGAGGCGCAGCACCATCCCCATGCACCACCTCACAGTGTTCACACTGGGAGCAGTTCCTGGTGGGTGGGTGGAGAATTTGGGAGTTTCCTAGGAAAGCAGGATCTGATGTCTGTTTGGGGCTGAATCCCTGGATATGCTGAGCTCAGGTTAAAAAAATAACAAACAAGTGAGTCAAATGAGGCTGCACCAGCCAGCACCTTGCCCGGCCGAGTCCAGCTGTCCCAGCTGGGCTCCTAGAAATTTTCTGATCTGGGGGGGCATCCATGGATAGAAAGTATTCACAAAAACTCTCTTCTCCAGCTGGGCTTTATTAGCGCCTCTTCTTTGTGTGGGAGACTCTCCCTACAAGCCAGATTTCTCCAGCCCTTTTGTCCAGTCCTTCTGCTATCCAGTTGATGATTTGTAGCTGGGAAGCATGGAAGGATGCCTTCTGACGCCCTGCACCCAATTGTTACCACGCACGATTCCACTCCCTCGCTCAGCCTCTGCACTGCTGCAGTCACATCTCCCTAACTCCTCTCGGAGACCAGCCACTCCAGTCAGGAAAGAAAACAAAATAAGTTAAACCAAATCATCAGGATGCTTGGCAAAGTGGGACGTGGGAATGCTGGGGATGTCCCTCCTGCTCCGTGCCTCCTCCCTCCCTTTCCACCTCCTTGCACAGAGGAGCAGGAGAGGCAAGGCTGGAGGAGCAGGTCGGGGATGTAATGAGACGAACGCCGAGTAGTACCACAGTGTAGCATAATACCATCCCACTCCTGTCCCCCAAATGCCACCAGCGAGGGAATGAGCCCAGGCCATGCAGAGGGGAGTGCTGCACTGAAGACGCTGCACCCCATGAGGATGGCTCTGCCTTGAGTTGGTGGGTTTTCCCTCTGGGACAGGAGTGGGGGGCAAGGCCATGCTGAGAGGAGCTGCCTCCCTGCCCGACTGGCCCTTCGGGATTTACAGACCGAGGAGGAAATCAAACGGGGGCTAGGCTGACTGTCAAACCCTTGGCATGTCTCTGGTGGGTACGGTGCGGGCGCCCAAGGCACTCGCTGTAGGTGGCCCGGAGGTGCGCGGCAGTCCCATGGGGACACCTCTCCCAAAGGGACCCCCTCCCTTCTGCTCCCCCCGCCCCCGTGCCGTACCTTCCTGCGCCGGTGCCTCCGTGAGGCCGGGCACGCCACACTGCCCGGCTGCTACTGACCGAACCCTTCTCAAAGCCGAGTCCCGCAGCCCTGTGCGCATTAGAGACTCTTCATCACGGGGATGCCCCGCGGCGAGCAGCTCTTGGGGGTATGTGCGGGGGTGTGTGTGTGTGCGTCACCCCCAATCCCGTGCCTCCCATTGGAGGAATAGCATGTGCCCCCCTTAGTGGAAAAAGATCTGGCGTTCTTCTTGGAGGTCGGCTTTCCCCTCCGTGTCACTCGTCCCGTGCCACGCTCTCCTCCAGGGCGGGCAGGGCCTCCAGGCTGAGCCCTCCGCCGGCCGCCCCGCCGCCGCTGTGCATGCTCGAGAAGGACACCATGGTGTGGAGAAGCATCAGGACCAGCATGCAGAGTCTGATCCTGCTGCTGCCGAGGCGAGACCCTGCGGAGACCGGCAGCAAGGATGGGGAGTGGGGCTGGTGGTACTGGTGGTGGTGGTGGTAGAGGTGGTAGTGGTTCTGCCGCTGGTGATGGAGGTGGGGGTCGTGGCGGTGGAAATGGAGTGACTCGGACGCTGTGGATTTGGGGGATGTGTTGTCGTTGCTGTCTGGGGGGTGGTCGCAGGAGTCCCATTGCACCTCGCAGCACTTGGCCTCCTCATCGGGCAGCTGGTTCTCCAGCAGCCCTGGGGGAAGGAAGCAGAGGAAGAGGAGGGGGTCAGCGGGAGACCGCAGACAAGGCTGCAGAAGGACCAAGCCCCAGTGCTTGCTGGCCACACACCGGGCAGAGCCTGAGAGCTGGGACACCCAGAGACCCCCCGGGACCAGCCCCCAGTGGGGCTGTGAGCCTGCGGGGACCAGTGTGCAGGGGGACCAGTGTCCTGCAGCCCTCAGACATGTTCAAGGCACCCAAAAAGCTGCCTGTAGCAGTTAAATGTCATAGTCCTGCTTTAATCCCATCACCTTCAGCCCTTTACATGCTTACTTTAGCTTTCAGAGGTAGGGTTTTCATTTCCTAAGCTGTGGGCTGCTGCCATATCTCCACAGACCACTTACCCCTAACCCTAGGTGGCCACGTTTTGGCAGTCAGGCACTGCTTCAGGTGTTTTCACGCTGTACCTCCTCCCCCTCCACCCCAAAAAGCCTTTAAATTCTGGCACACGGCTTGCAAAATGCAACGGTGCTCATCATCACCCATCCCTGCCCTGTCCCCCCGGGGTGTGCGGGAGCCTGGCCCCTCTCCCCGGACCTCCTTACCCGTACAGATGAAGCCAGGCAAACCTCCATAGATCAGCTCGTCATTGTCCGGTAACACAAACGGGCACCTGGTCTGCACCTCCAGGCAGTATTGCTTGCATGGGATCCGGTGTCGGCACTGTTGTTGGGTCACGTTGAAATACTCGGAGCACAGCCAGGCCTTGTAGACAGCCTAGGGGAAGCCAGAGGGACATGTCACCTCCCCAAAGCCAGGGTAGCCAAAGCATTGCAGAAACACAGGGTGAAAGGGGACGGGAGACCTCCTCTCAGTTCACGTGAGAAATGCGTGTCAGTACATCGGGGTTTACACCTCCTCTAAAGCACTTTGGTCCCCATCAGCTCTGAACATGGGACATGGGACAGCAAAACAGACCATGGGCTGACCTTTTTTGGACATTTCACTGTGCTGGGTTTTTTTTGGCTCAAACGGGCAGACCCTGGGGGGAACACGCTCCTTTTACAGGCACACTTTGACACTGGAATGTACCAAAGAGCAGTGCAGGTGCCCCTGTGCTCGCTGCTCACCTTTCCACGTGTTAGAACCACGCTTGGCAACATCTCCAGAAGCAAAAGCAACCTGGAGGTTCACCTGTGCCTGCACGGCTGTGCCACAACCTTTGCCTCTCCAGCCTGGCCGGTCCCCGGTCCCCCTCCCTTGCGTCCACCACCACTGAACAAAGCACCTTTCATCTGCAGCTGACCGAGATGACCTTCCCCAGCAAACCCCAGCTCCCCCCTTCCACCCTCCGTGCGTTCGTGCCCGTCGCAGCTGGCTGGGCACAGCCCAGATGGCTTCGGTTAAGACCGTGTCGCCCGCATCCCCCTTTATCTCCCGAGCATCAGGCACGGGTGGAAATCGTTTGTCTTCACTCGCTGTAAAAGGGAGGGAGAACTCTTGTTTCTCATGGTCTGCAGTCATTCCTCAGGCTGCAAGAAACCCGTGATACCGCTGGGAAGAGCAGCACCCTCCGTGGCGCTTCCAGCTCATCTATGAATATATCTAGGCACTAACAACAGAGTTAAGGTCATGTTAACGACCACATCCAACTTCCTTTGAAACGAACTAGAAAGGACTCCCCGTGATTCAAAGGGAATGAATTTCCCTGCTCGGCGTGCTTGGAGAAAACCCCGTGCTCCTCCTTCCAGCTGCATTTTTATTTTCTGGAGGCTTTAAAGACATCACTTCTTTGTTTCCCCATGTTTCCATAGATCCTTATCATCATTTGTTTGACCATGGTAGTGTCTCAGGATTAAAGCTGGTTGGGAAATTCTTGGCAAGTTATTTTAGTTTCTTTTTTTTTTTTTTTTTTATTTTTCCCTGGAAAATGCCAAATCATGAAAACCAGAATTTTCATGGAAGCATGTTAGTTTTGGTGAAACTTTCATCACAAAAAGTTTAATCGGGACCAGGACACAATATATGGAGCAAGCATTTCAGAGCAGTCAATAGCCCTGTGGTCAGGGCTTTCAGCTGGGATGTGGGAAATTCAGCTGCGGTCCTGCTTTTTCTCCCTGGCCTGTTGGATATTAATTATTTAGACAAAGCTCCAGAGAAGGGGCTGACTCTGCAATCAGGCTGTGAGGACACAATTGGGAGGGAGAGCTTCAAGGTCTGGATCTGCATCTGCCTGTGCTGATTCCCCCGGGGTCAAGGAGGAGGAGGAGGAGGAGGAGGAGGAGGGCAGCAGACAGGCAGGATGAGCACAGCCCGTGCTCCAGAGATGCCACAACCCCAGCTGCAACGTGTGTCCTCCCCACCAGCCTCTGCTCCCCTGAGGACAGTGCTGGGAGCAAGGGGACAGTGGGGCAGTGAGAAGGACACAGCAGGACCCCTCAGTGGGGTGCGTCATGACACTCCACAAGTGCAATGAGCTTTTCTCCTTCAGCAAAGCATCCATCATTGCCCTCCTCAACAGGACATAAGGGAGGGTGAGACATCTCAGTGGACAGTGACACATTACGATAGATGGGACGGAGAACCAGAAGGTATAAAATGAGCTTCTAATCATCCACTTAGCCAGATGGGACACATCCTTACTTTGGTCCAAGGACTTGGCAAGTCCCTGCCTCAACGTGACGCCGTTATTTAGGCACGACTACAGACGCACACATAATCTGGAGCAAAACAGAGAGCTCCCTGCCTCAAAGAGCTTGGAGCTGCAAAGACACCCTATGTGACAGCCCAAAACTGGGGATGCCTCAGGGAGGGAAGTACCGAGACGTCAACATCTGTACTAATAATTATCTGAGTTGGTTACTTGGGCTGCCTTCACGGGCAACAGAGAGAGGACAATACATGTCTCTGAAGCCCCGGAGTATCCCGAGCACCCAAGAGCAAGGGGGCTGGAGGTGCTGCTCTCTTTCCCTGTTGACTGTAGAGGCTTTCTGACAGCTCATGCAGACTGCTCACAAAAATTCTGCTGCAAATGCTAAGGGACAGCACCTGCTACACCAGACCTCAGCATCCTCCACAAGGGAAAGGGATCATATCTGTAATGGATCCACAGCCAGCACAGCACCCAGGGCCAATGGTGGGTGCTGCCCTCCCTGGGGCAAGCTGCTCCACACTTCCCCGGGGGCTGCCAAGGGGTCACAGAAATGCTGCATGTGGACCCCCATAAAAGTGATGTCTGCAGGGTGACTGCTCCATAAGGACAAGGTTACCCATCCTCCCACCTGGCAGCCCCAGGGGACCTCCTGAAGCCCAGTGCAACCTGTTTGCCAGGCCCTCATCTGGCCTAGTGTTAGACATCTCCATCTATGGGACTTCCTCGCGCTTCCCGAGGAGGATGTTTTACTGCTGAAAACACTTGTCTTGCTGCCTACAAGCTTTCCTTCATACTTGACCTACATTTTTCCATCCAAAAGTTCATTCCCTTCAATCATTCCACAAACCACCCCTCTCCCTCCTCTGTGTTTACACATTTCTAATATTTGCAGATGTATCACGCTCCCCATTTAGTCATAACTTGGGCAAGCTCGACTGATTTACTCTCTCACATTTCCTGCGAGTCTCCCTCCCAGCCCTTTAATCATCTCTGACTCTCCCCCGCGCCACTTCCCGGGTCATGGTCGCACTCACAGCTCCCACCTGGGGACATGTGCAGCTCGGTGAGGAGGGATGCTATACTGTGTCACCTAGCAGGGCACCCTGGCTGTCACCTGCACTGTCCCAGCTCCAGCTTTGGGTTGCAGTGACCCACGGTTTGGCCCTGCAGGCAGAAGGAGCAACTGGCACACTAGAAGCACTAGGAGACGCAGCATCCTCCCATCACACACCTGCACGGATCAGCGTTACAGGCAAGGAGCAAACTCCCCGGGATGCTCAAGCAGAAGCTGTACAGCTTTGGTTTTTCATCAGCTTTTGATATCTCTGAGCTCACCCCACGCAACCTGCATCTTCTTGCCATTATAAAGCATGTGTGAGAATTTAGGACAGGAAAAAATGTATTCTCTGCATAAATCAATGGGGAGAGCTCGCTGTTTCCCATCCTTGCCCTTTACAGTTTCTTCAGGAAGTGAGTTTGGTTGCAATCAGTGTTTCTTCCATTCTGTTTTTGCTTTTGGCTGATCTCCAACCTGGTCAAGTACATATAAGTGACCTGAACTCCAAAAAGCTCTGTTTTGGTGCCCTCTTACTGAATTTTTAGCTCAGAGGACTCTGAAAAAGCAGAAGGAGTTTTGCTGCCCAGGAAAGGGGCCAGCTTCAGACAGGCAATTTTTATGTGAGGAGGACAGGCTATCTATCCACATCTCAATTTTACAGGTGTGCCGAAATACCCCATCATCAAAGACATTAAAAAGAAACAAAATGAATGGGATCCCCAATAGCTAGCTAATGAAGCTACCTGTCTGCTCACACTTCCACCGAGAGCCGAAAGCAGCAGTCAGAGGGACAGCCTGTTTGCAGGCACTTCTGTGCCAAATTGAGTTCCTCTCCTGTCAGCACTGAGAAAGCATCCCCCATCAAACAGCTTTTCCAAGTCTTTCTGCATTCTTAGTATTTCCGCACAAAACAAGGTACACATTTTTAAAAATAATTTGGCCATTTCAATGCCAATCTAGTTGCTGCCAGTATTTTGTAAACACTGGCACTGCCGGTTGAACCACTCCAGCTGAATTTCGGGAGGACCAAGGGGTAGGGATGGAGCAGCATCCTTGGGATGCAACACCTTTGCAGAGGATGCAGTGCTCAGGGTAATCCCACCAGGACCACCAGCTCTAATTAACCCAACGAGCTGCAGTTCTCCTGTTAGAGCAGGAATCAACGAGGGCAGAGAGGGAAGCGAGAAACCTTCCCCTGCAAAATAACCTTGTTCTGCACAGAAAAGGCAAGACCTGCTACTCACCCTCTGCTAACCTCACATCTGAGCAAGGTGGGGAGTTCCCCCATCAAACTGCCCAGGGGGACCCCACAAGCGTGGAGCTACCAGCTGATCTCCCCACCTGCACTGCTCCTGCCCAGGGGATGCCCAGGGAGAGCGGAGCTGCTGACCAGCAGTAATAAGCAGTTACACCAAGTGCAGGAAAATTGGGCCCTTTGAGAAACTGAGCGTGAGTTTATAGCTTGGCAAAGCTGCCCACGGCTGTATTTAATTGCAATAATATTGGGCCGTGCTGAGGGATCGGAGGAAGCACTGGGGTCAGCTCTGGAAGGAGACCCATGAGCATGCTCGGGCTGGGGGTTCGTCCTGGGAGCCCCTGGGCTCTGCTGTCACAGCTCTCCTCTTCCCCTTTGCTGCTCCTGAGGCCACGAGGGCTCGACTCACTGGCAGCTGTGTGGGGCTGGGGGGTGCATGAGCACCCCACAAACCCCTGCCAGCCCCACCAGGCTCGCTGCTCTGTCGGACTAGACCCAGGGAACTGACCCAAACCCTCACCCCCCAAATCACCCCATTCACCTGCACCCACAGGGAGCTCGCTCACGTCTTGTTTATCGGGGCACCGCGTGTGCCCAGACATCAGCTCCACCAGGGCTGAGAGCAGAAATCCCTGCCTGCCCCTGCCAGACCCCCCCAGGCCAAGAGCTGCCCCCTCCCCTCCTGGAGCAGTTCCTAGGACTCACATTTCCATCATGGCCTGAGATGAGCATCTGGAGTGGCTGCGCCTCATTAATCTTGGACACAGGGAAATGAGTACTGCTAATGAGCCGCTCGGGCATCTCTCCAAGCTCTGGCACATCAGGATGCAACGCGGGAAGCAGGACGCGCAGGGGGGGGATAGAAGAGCCCCCCTTGGATGGCAGAGGATTAAGGGAATGCTAACGTCCACGGCCGGCCAGGAGGAGTCACAAACACAAGCTGCAATGTCCAATTACCACTGTATTCAATTACTGCCGCCTGCAATTCTGACATTAACAATGTTGAGCTTTTTAAACAGCTTTTTTTCTTTTTGGGTTTTTTTTTTTCTTTTTGTTTTTAATTGGCGTTGCTATAGGCTGTTCTAACATCCTATCTGTAACAGCTGGTTTGTTGGTAACTTCTTTGATAGCTCTGGAGCTGCGTTATTCCCACCTTGCCACATTCACACATGCTCTGGTTTGGGGGGCGGGGAGAAAACCTAAAACAACCCAAAACAACCCAACCTCCAAACCCAACAACTGTGTGCGATTATTATTATTTTTTTGGTATTGTTTTTACTTGGTTTTTTTTTATATAATGTTGACTTGTGCCTGGCGATGACAGCGCTGGAGCCGCGGATCCTCCGTTTCACAACTGGGGGAGGCGAGGGCTGGGGAGCCTCTGCCCATTGTACCCTGGCACTGTAGGGCACGGAGGGGGGTCAGCGTCTGCGGCTCTGGGACCACGACGGCCACTGCCAGCAGGAACAGTGTGGGACAGGGACGGGTGCTCGGTGGGAACGGGGCTGGGCGCACGCAGGCAGTGGGGCGCTGGGAATGGCACTGGTGGGAACCCCAGGGCAGAATGGGCACAGGAGCGGCTGTACCAGGTCCGGGATGACCAGGCTCATCCCCAGGGAGGGTCCCAGGCAGGGGAAGCCCCACAATCCCCAGCCACAGCTTCCCACCCACGTCCTGGGACCAGACCCATGTCCCTTGACCTCATTGATGAAGTCACTCCCAAACAACTCAAAAGCAACGTAAGTCAGAACTGCACCCTCACACCACCTCAGTGACCTCATGAAGAAGCTCATAGTTTTTCGCATTTTAGTTTGAATTCTCAGTTCTTGGATTAAAGAGACTACCTGAATGCCCCTTCTTTTATAGGAAAAAAAATTTAGCTCCCCCAAATAAAAATCTCTCAAAACAAGTCTGAGACACACAACTCCCTAAGCACTCATCTTTCAAAACTAAGAAAACAGCTTTAAAACATGACCTCCATGCACCTTATATACTCAAAGCCCAGGTAACAATCCCATCACAACAAAGTTCATGGTATTGCTAGCCTGACACACACCTTGGGAACACCTAGAGCGGGCAAAGGACAGGAGAACAAGCACCTAAACCTGCCTCTGCAAACACACACACACCTTTGACACCCATGGGTGTGCTGGGCAGAGGCAGCCTCTGGCACTGGTTAGTTCTGCCAGATCCCAGCCCAGGGATGCTATCAGGGGACTGGCACCACATTTCCAGGCTCATTTATCTGCTAATCTGCTCATTGCAACCAAGGGCTGGCGGGCGCAGAGGCCAGGGAAAAGCCTGATCTTATCCCAGCAGATGCTTGGAACAAACCCAGGAGGAATAGCCTGTAACTGTGGTTTGTACCAAAACAAGGAGCATCCCCTGGAAAATCAGTGCTTGTGACTTTGCTTTGGACACAGGACAGCCCTCAGAAGCGCTGCAGTCAGGACTGTGCTCAGGACACATGGCACTTGGTGTCCCAGCACGGCTGTGTGGCTGCATCCATCTATTACACAGCAAGCAAGCAAGAAAATAATCACACTAATTAACATCACAGCTGGACAAATGGAAAGGCAGGGTGCAGGGGCAGAGGTGTGGGGACCTGGCCCTGCCTGCTCCCTGCCCAGCACTGCCTGGAGCCCCTTCCCTCCCACTGCAGCTCCCACTTTGCCCAGTGCAGGTTTGCCACGGTGGCCCCGTGGCCACTGGGACCTGGATGGGGCTGTCCCCCCTGGTCCAGCCGCCTGCTCACAGCCACCCAGCCCAGCATGATTGCTCCTGCAGACCCCAGCCCACTGCAGTAGGCTTTTGATACCATTTCACTGCTTGAAAACATTACAATTCCCACGAAGTAACATTTTCATTTAACTATCAAACGAATGCCACCTTGGAGTAGACATGTCCTCCCTCCAAGGGAGGATGATGATGGGGTGGAAGCACTCTGCTCAGAGCTGCCCACACACTCCAGCTCTTGCTCCAGCTTACGTGATTGCAGTGGCATGTTCAGCCTCCCCCGCACCCTGGGTCTGTCCCCTCTATTTGCCCTGTGATTTCCTCTGGCAGGGACTACCCACGCTTGGACAGTGTCTAGTACAATGTGGCCCCAGTCTTGGTGGGCTGCCTGCAGGCGCTGCTGTAGAACAAATATATTGAATGCAAACAAAACGCACATGGAGCCTGCGCTCCTTCTGGAAGTGCCTTTGGAAGGAAGGACTTGGAGCCCACTGTGCTACAGGCTGCACAACACCAGCAGCAGACAGTCTCTGTCCTGAGAAATGTCTGATGCACACAAGCCCGAGAGCACAGTGAAGGCAGAAAGGACCGGCGCTCCCATGCTGAGTGAGAGGAGCAACAGTAATTCCAGGCTGCTGCTTTATGCTCTCCTTCCCAGAAGGGTTTTGGCTGGGGTTTAGAGAGCAGAAGACCAGCTCGCCAGGAAGGCGAGGTCAGGAGCATGAAGGTATGCGTGGGAAGGGGATGGACACCAGGACAGCCAGCCAGGGCACCGGGACAAACCCCTGGTGGCCAGGGAGTGAGCAACATCCGGAGGGCTTTGTCCTTCTCCATCTTCCCTGTGACACCACATGGTCAGGGCCCAAGGGGGAAGGTGTCCCAGGCCATGCAGGCACCAAGTCCCCTCCCCAGAGCTCTGGCCCTGCTGGGTCATGAGGGCTCTGGCACACCAGCACAGGCATGGCTGGTAGGAAACACCAAAACAAACTGGCATCACCTGGCCCTGACACACCAAACCACCCTGGCATAGGTGCACTCACCCCCATCCTACTCCTGTGGTCACCCAGCCATCGCTTGTTGGGGCTGTGCCAAGTCATGTGCCAAATCATTCTGTGATTCTGTGAAGTCCTCCCTCCCAAACCCACTCCAGCTACCGTGCAGCCAGGGATGCATTCTGGCAGGCCCTCGGAGCCCCAGCCCTTCCCTCTCTCCTGCCACAGGGCAGCAATGCTGCTGGGATGCTCCAGGATGGAGCTCACCCTCCATGTCTGGGCACACAGGAGCTCTGTGCTCACAGGCTGCACCCCTGCCCTGGGACTGAGCCTTCAGCCTCCCAGAGAAGCTCCTGTGACTCAACACTTCGGTGGGGCACTTCTTCAGGCAGCTATAACCGAACCATAGCTCAGATACAAAAAAAAAGGAGACAACGTGGATGTGGCAGGGGGAAGCATCCCATCCCGAGTGCTGCTCTCCTGTCAGGCAGCAGGAGCCTGGCCACAGGGAGAGGGAATCCAGACTGCTAGGAAGCTGAAGATGAACACGATCGAGTCGGGACAGAGGGAAAGTCAGGTCCCTGCAGTCTATTAGAATCACTTGAGGAATTCACTCCCATTAGATACTGCTGCAGCCGGGAGCTTAGCAGGATTCGAAAGTAGATTAAACATTTATACAGATAATGAGAACATCCTGTTACATTAGATAGGATATAAAAAAATAAAGGCTAGACACTTCAGTGCCACAAGTCATAAATTACCCACCAGCTGATGGGGGTGAGGAAGAAGTTTCTCCAGCAGAGTGGGTGCATCTACCATCCAAGAAAGTGGTTAGGATGGAGCACCGTTTTCAGGAAGGTGTGAGTGCCCAGCCCAGCCCGGGCTACAGCGGGGCGTCACGACAGGGCTGCCCTCACAACTAGTGCACATGGAAGGGCCCGATCCTGCACACTGCCAGGAGCGCCTCGTTCTCTCTCAAGTGCCTGAATGGCACACGGTGTCCCCTAAGGTCCCATTTTGTACCAACAGGAACACAGCATGGTACAGGGTCTAAGGCACACCCCGCAGCGGGAGGAACTCAGCCTGTGATACTCCAGGCTTGGTGCACATCACCAAGGGGTGAGCAGCAGGATCTGGCCCATCCCAGCTCCCTCATGCAATAACGAGCAGGGAGAGCAGAGTGGGAAGCTCAGCTCTCAGGCACTTTCTGTGGTCAGAGGGAAGTGTGCAGTCTCCCAGGCCAATGCTGGGGTTGTCTGAGGGGCTGCAAGGGTCTGTTACACTTAACTCGTGTGCAGAGGCCCCTTTAACTAAAGTTAAATGAGCAAGAGATCATTTCCTAGATGCAGATCACCACTCCTGGCAGCTTCTGTTGATGGAGACAATGGGACTGGACATGGCTCATGTCAGACCTGAGAGCTGGAACCTCTTTTTTTATCCCTAGCTGAACACTGCTTGCAGGAATCTCCTCGTTCTTTCCAGGTGGGGTCTTAACACACTTGAGGAGGTGAGGAAAAACCCAGGAGGATTCTCGGTCTCCACTGTGGGCAGCAGGCAGATGCTCCTGGCTGGCATCACTCCTGCTCAGGCAGTGAGCCTCAAGGGATGTGTTCCTGCAGAGAAACCCCATCCCTGCTGCTCTCCCCTGGAGCAAGACCAGGACAGGCTGGGGCTCTCCTCTGCAAAGCTGCATGTCTGCTGGGTCTCCCTGTGCCAGCCCTGCCTGCAGGCTGTCTCCCCCTCCCAGGCCAGCAGCCAGGATGCAGGCAAGCCCCAGGGGCTCTCCCAGATGCTGCTGCCTTGTGCCCAGCACCCTGTCACCCCCAGAGCAAATGAGTGCGGGAGGGAAGGCAGCGAGTCACAGGCAGGGTGCTGTGAGACAAGGAGTTGGCATCTGTGGTAACACTAACAGAGACCTGAACTTCCAAAGCATGGTATGAAGGTTAATTATCCTCTGCAGAGCAGAGGTGCTTCCCCTGCATTTTCATGAGTGAGAAGCACCCAGAGAGCTGCCCCATGCCCTGAGCTCATCGCCGCCCCAGGACCGTGCTCCCAGTCAGCCCTCTGTCCTGGCAGTAACTGCTGTTCCCTGACAAATCTCATTTTAACAGGAGAGCAATGAACGATGACCAACAAATAACTCATCAAGGCAAATAAACACTGCTCTTTCACACGTAACTTCTGCAGACACTGCTTCTGGGAGGTAACTGGGGAATACCAGGCAAAGTCTTAAACACCGCTGGGCCAAACACCTTGATTTTTGCAAGCACCTCCTCAGATATATTTTCTACATGCCTAACCAGCTCGGTATCAGGCTGCCATGCTCCAAGTGCTTCCAACCCCAAGTATTCCAGGTTTGCTTTGTGGGCATGGCTGGGATTAAGGCATAGGGCAAGGAAGCTCTGCAGCCCACTTAAAAGAACTGGCCTCAAGCAGAGTTACTGGGACCGTTACAAAGATCCAAACAACTTACAAGTGTACAGAACCAAATCACACACCTAGAATTCACCTGGAAACTAAGCAGCAGGCAGCAAAAATCACAGGACTCTGGTGCTGCACGTGCCTTGGCTGCACAAGCATCTCTCCTCAGCAGGCAGGCAGACACACTCCCTGGACACAGAGACTTACAATCCCTGCCAGTCCCACGGGAAGCAGGGCCGGGCTGAGGGGGGATGATGGATGCACTGGATAAATTACAAAATTTTGCCAGACACAAAGAGCCAACAGCATTTCTACAGATGGTGTTTCTGCTAGCAGCCATGCTCTGAAGAACCCCAGGGATCAAATAAGGATCTGGAGACCACATCCAGGTGCCCTGACAGCCAGGGTGGAATGAGGGAGCTTCCCCCCAGGGAAACCAGGACCTGTCCCCACCCGTCCCCAGCAGCCACCAGAATCAAGGGCTTTGGGGGTGATGCTGGAGACCCTGATGTGAGGAATAAACCACCCAGAGTAGAGCCCTGTCTAACCTCAGGCTGACAGTAGTTGCTTTGTATCCTCAAGCATGGGATTTAACTCCTTTTACAGCTTACTTCTTGGTCATGGGGTCATTCTTACTCCACCATCCAGCTCCACGGAAGATGACACTGAAGACCAGGAGCAGGTCAGGGAGAGACCCGGGTCTGGAGGGGGTTGAACTTTGCACTCTTACTATGTTAAACACAAAAATACAGGTCCTGCTCCCCCCGCACTGGTCAGCCCCCACCGCCCTTCCCAAACCCCATCTGTTCAGAAACTTGCAAGAAAATCTCTGCTTGTCTCCTTTCCCTCCATAACAACCAGCAGCGGACAGCGCTGGGGACCGGTGCAGCCTGGTGTGTGCAGGCACAAGGTGCACCAGGCTCCCTGTTCTGGGGAAATACAGGTGCTGGCACAGTCCTCACCAGGAGAACCCCTATCCCTGCCACCAGTGCCACCTCCAGACCCCCCACTCCAGCTGCCCATGCTGCCACACCACCCTCCCACCCCTCCGTAGCCCCCATGCCCCAGAAGCGCTGCAGAAGCTGCCGTGCAGAGAGAAGATGTCAGCCAAGATGCCAAATACGCGTACCGTTTCCTCCCAAGGGGATGAGCAGGGCAGGCAGTATTTCCTTCTCCAGTCGGGACCAGGATGGAGATGGATGGAGCACTGGGATGCTCATGCAAGGCAGGGCTCTGCAAAGCCAAAAACTCGCCAGGTGATGCTGTTTCACACTGCCTTTTTTAATGCAATGGCCACGTCAGCAGCGTTTGGGGGAGCCCACACTGACTGTGTGCATCCAGCAGTGCTCCCCTCTCTGACACCCCAGGAGCACGGCTGGGAGAGAAGCTCTGGGGAGAAGCCAAGAGCAAAAGCCAAGCAGGGAAGAGGAGTGAGGCTGAACTTGGTTGAGCCTCCCCAGGCAGGCAGCTGCTTGCTCTGCCCGCGGGAGCTGGGCCTGCAGGCGGCGTGGACAGATGGCTACTTCTCGCCCAAGCAGCCTCCATGTCTCATTCACAGATTTGCTGTCCCTGAGTCATTGCCCTTCAAACGACAGTGGAGCAGAGCATCCTCTTTGAGGAGCCAGGCATGAGTCGCATCCTAATGGCATCCCTGTGACAGCAGGAATAGCCCCTGGCAGCCAGGTATATCCTGTGCTTCTGCCTCTCCTGCCTGCCTGCTGCCTCCCACCTTGGTGGGCAGCTCTGGAGATGGGCAGCAGAGGAAAAGCCCCATGGGACAACTGTGGGACCAGGCCTGGGGTGTTCTGACGAAACTCCACTGCCTCCTGGGGTGCAGAGAGGTTGGGGCTGCGGTGTGTGGTCCCTGGGGTGCCCAGATGCCATGCCCTGTGGGGGTACCCAGGGTCTCTGCCACGGGGGTGGCCAGGCTGTGCACATTCCCTACCGTGCACAAAAGGTTCCTTTCCTGATGCAACAGATGCCTGTCCCTGGATGGGGACCATGTGAACCCCTTTGCATGGGCAGGTCCAGCGATGTCCTGGGTTCCAGCAGACACCGTGTGCATCCTCTTCCACCTCTCAGCTATGGGGAAGGTGCTGCCTCCTCTCCCCCAGCAGCACAAGGACACTCACAGGGCTGGCAGTCAGCGTGACACTAGCAGATCCCTTTGTCTGTGGGGACAGCACGTATCGCTACCTGTTATGAAAAGCAGCATCACAAGCTGTCCCTGATCTGGGACACCCCGGGCAGCCCATGGCAATGGATGCGTACAGCAGGAGGGGACCGGGGGGGCTGTGTCATTTTACCTGGTCACACATTTTGCTGATATTGTCACACATGCTGCTGAGCTCACTGACTCCCAGAGGCTGCCTGCACTCAACAGGACCACGGCACGCCGGGCACTTTCCAAAAGGCATTGTGAGTTGCTGAATTATTGCACCACGCCTCTTCCACTGGAGCTGAGCCTGCTTCTCCGAGGAGCTCATTCCACATCACCAGTGAAGCCCCTGTGCACATCATGCTCCCGGGGATGGGTGCACACGGAGAGGAACCCGGGCTCGCACGCATCCAGCACCGGCAGCAGCAGCAGGCAAAGCCAGGAGCACACGGGCGCAGGAACAGGTGCTGGCGCCTGCGTCACTTGTAGCTACTTGGTGACAGTTTGATGGAGACAGATCTCTCACCCTCCCTCGCGCTCTTCCCTGCACCATTTGCCAACCTGCCTGTTGCTGCACGGAGACTTGCTGCCTTTATAAACTTCCATTTTTTCCCCTTAAGCACCACTGACAGACGTTAACAGGTGAGGACTAACAGGCAACCAACCAGCCCAAAGCAGGCAGCCAAACACCACGGAAACCAGCAGTAAATCCCCCCCCCATTCATGCCACCACCCAACAGCCCAGCCCAAGCACTGGAGGGTAGCACCCCATGGCCACTGCCCCCACCCCAGGCTGCTTCACCCCACAGTGTGGGTCCAGCCATCAGCCCACCACGCACCCCGAGGCATCTTGAGATGCCTGGACCCTGAGCCACGCACTGCAGTGTTCAGGCACCAGCTCAGCATCCCCCTTCCCTCCTGGCTCACAGCGTTCCCACGCATCCTGGGCACCGCTGGAGCACTTCTGACACCTTGACACCTTTTTTCTCACAGAGCAAACTCCTTTTATCAGTCAGTTTTTGGTTCTTCTAGTTTTCAATCTTTGATCTCTGTTTTTAAGTGTGTAGGTGGCACCCGACACAAGGCGCAGGAATCAGGCCGTGCCACAGTAACTGCACACCTAATCCCACACATTCCTTTTGTTCAAATTCTTTCTACAATCCTTAATCACATCTTTGTGCTGGGCTGAAAAATATTTAGCTTTGCTTACATGGAATTGGTGTGTAACGTGGAACCACATGCTCAGCTAAGCTTCTGCATGTGGTCTTGCTCAAGTTGCCAAATGAGGTACGGCACTGATTCGCTGGAATTACTCTGGAATTTTTTTTCACCTCACGAAACGCCAGTAAAGCTCCACCTCACTGGCCAGGCTTGTTCCTGAGGCAAAGCTCCAGGTGCAGACATCAGAGCTGTCCGGGTGCTTGGGAGCAGCCTCTCTCCTCCTGGGTACCACTGCTCCTGGTGCAGCACCCACGAGGCCACTAAAGCTGCAAGAGGGGACTAGGCACCCAGCCCAGGGTGCTGGGGAGGTGACTTTGCAGTCACCCATTGGCAGATTCACTGCAAGCCTCAATATCAATGTAAACCATAAAGTGGGAGCCTCACCCTAAACATTCTTTTTAAAAAAAGCAAGATTTTGGTGAACTCACTTTTACTGTGGGTCTCAAGGGACCTCCCCTCTGCATGTGGGTCTCCATGCAAGGAGCCATCTGGACTTGGAGCCAGAGCACACCAGGTTAAGCAGCACTATGGATAAACCCAGCCCAGACAAACTCAACTTGAGCTGCTTTCATGAAGGTAAACGGCTGCTTTGGTTCCCCCAAGAGGCATCCCCAGCCCTGGGGTGCCCCCAGGACATTGCCCTGCCAAAGCTCCTGGTCCTGGCATGCCTGGGTTTTCAGAAGATGCTCTGCAGGGAGGGATGCTGAGCAGAGATGCAGATCGCTGATGGTGTTTCTGGCTAAACAAGAACAAGAAAACAGGACCTCCAGAGGATATTGACCCCGGGTACCCCAGATTTGCTCTCCAGCCACTCAGTGCAGGCTGTGCCAGGCGCGATGCCATGGCACCTTACAGCAGGGACAGGCCTCCACCTCTCACCGCATCACCTGCGCACTCACAGCAGGGAAACACCAGCACACTGCAAAAGCCTCAGGAGTGAAATCCTGCCCTGCCAGGCTCCCCCAGACACGCTCTCTGGTAGGAAACAGGGAAATCAGAGGTGCAGAAACAGATCTGGCCAGGGTCGCAGCGGGATTCAACAGCCACTGGCCCACACGCACAGAGAAACCCTGATAATCTAATATAATTTGAGATGCTACAGGTCCTCGCCTTCCCACCAGCGCTCTGTTACCAGCCCTGGCTCTGCAGCTCCCGGCTGTCAGCCCTTCTCTCTCCACTGCTTTGTTTCTTGCAACCTAATGAGTCCTTAATTCAGCAGGCTTTGTCCCATAGATCTTGATTTGCCCTAGCACTGGTGGGAACGTGCACTTTTAGGAGAGCTCTCCATAGCAGCTGCTGGTGAGGGAGACAGCACAAACACAGCGCTCTGCCTTTGCAGGAGCAAACCTCTCATCTGGCGGTGGCTGAGCTGGAGCAACACTGCTTTTTGCCTGGTCAGAAAGATGGAAAAAAGGCACAAACCAGCCATAAGCATCCTGCAGGGCATCACTTTGAAGGGATGGGGACTTCCTCCTGCACTAAGTCCTGCAAAGCCTGAGCCAAGGGCTTGTGCGCTGCTGCTGTTCTGCATTTCCCAAGGGAAGCTCAGCTGCAACATCCCCATCCCCATCCCTGGGCCGTGACCTCCTTGAGCCCTTCTGAAGGATGCTACTCACCTGTCACCACAAGTGCTCAGAGCACGAAGTTCATCATGTCTTGCAGCAACGAAGGGTGCAAGCTGTGCAGAAAGAGGGGCGATGGAGGAGGCAGCAGCTGCTCCCAACTCATTTAATGAATTTTCCCTCTTGCAGGCAGAAAAACACAAGTATTTACCACCTCTCCTATGCACATCACCACTAACTAGCACCGTGACCCCAGCAGCTGGCACCTGAGTCTTCTCCACTGCAAGAGGCGAAATGTATTTCAGAAGATGGATGGACCTTGCAGACCCACTTCGTCCTCCCCCTCCCCTGTCTCCATGGTGCCAGGGACACTGCCCATGAGGGGCTACAAGAATCAGTCTCCACAAACCTCCCCCAAAATGTCAAATGCAAACAAACAATAAACCCCAGAAACATGTTTTCACATTTCACTGTCTCTCAGCCACTGGGATTTTTGGTGTTAGTTGTAAGAGCAATAAGGAAAACATTTTCAGAGTGTGATTTGGAAGCTGAAGGTGCTGCACGGGAATAACAGCAATGTATGCAGAAAGTGGGATCTGCCTGGGAATTATTTCCGAGCAGAAAATAAAAAGGCCTGGGAGAGTATTACAGCAATGAGTAATCCGAGCAGCTGAATTACAGAGAGACCCCACCATTTCATGGTACTTCTATTTCCTGCAGCTCCGGGAAGATTTTAACCCAGCCTTCCCTGAGTGCTCCCCCAAGCTCTGGGCACGGATGGATCCAGAGTCTGGATGCTCAGGATGCTGCTCACCTGCCTTTCCCCCACTGAGCACAGCGCACCCAAACCAGGGGCAGCCCTGGGGATGATTTATTAACCGGGAATGACAGGGCTCCCAAAACCAACCCGCAACACTCAGCCCTTCCCAAGTTTTTAACTCGGGGTCAAACCTGCTGCTGTAAGAAGGAACCGGCTGCTCCACTGGGCTTTTGTGGCCGTTGTTTTACAGCAGATGCGATAAAAAGCCAAAATCACTGAGGTGGTTCGGCTGCCAAAGAGCTCTGTGTGTGCTGTTTACCGAGCCGCACTGCTCCTTGGGGATGAAATTACAGGGGGATACGTGGCTCTGCAGAGGGAGGCAGTGTGCAGGTGAGCTGGAGCTGCTGTGCTTCCCTGCCTTCATTTTTCCAGCCGCTATTATAGAATCAGAAGGATGTGAATGGGAAGCAGCCACACGCTCCCACGGTCCCCTGCCCCGCACACACACCCAGCCCCCGAAATATTATTTAAACCCTTTTTACCCAGCTACAGAGCTCTCTGCAGCCAGAGTCCTGCTACAAGGATTCTGCAGGAGCCTCTCATGCCGGCTGAGCTGTCTATTATGTTTTCCTCCACTCCCCTCCTATTTTGCTGTCATTTGCTCTCATACGCCGTTACCATTGAGAGGTAGCTCTCTGCTGTCGCTTACAAGCGGGTATTCACATGAGCAGCATGCAGCCACAAGTCACATCAGAAAATGCAGTATTATTCAGCATCTGGATAGGAATTACAAATTCAGGTTGCTTTAAAAATCCCGCCAGCCAGATTTTTTTCAACACCACGAGTAACTGCAGCCCCTGCTGAAGTCCAGGGGACTGGAAATCAGGCTAAAAGCCGCTCATCACCACCACACTGAACAAGTTTGACGTTAGTCATTTTACAAATGGAAAACAGCCACTGAGAGGGCAAGGTTGAGACTCACAGCTGTCAAAGTCTAAAGTAAGGCACCTAAATATGTGTTGAAACATCTTAAATAAGCGGTCCGATTTTCCCGAGAGACTGAAACGAGTGGGAACCGCGAGGGCTCAGGTCAGGGCATGCAGACTCAGGCACCCACACTGGACATTTCCTTGTGAGTGGCCAAGCCAAGCGCGTGCAGGTCGGCCCTGCTGCTGGCACCCTCCTGTTGCTTCCCAAAAGCTGCCTGTGAAATTGCAAAGCTGGTGCTCATGTATGCTCTAAGGATGCAACCACCAACGCGACGTGGAGCAAGTTAGGATGTGCACACCTTGCCGCTGCTACCTTCAGCTCCACGTCTTCTAAGCTCATTTCCTGCTTTCTCATCAAGGATATTAAGACCAGGGACACTTAACGAAGACTCCTCTAAGCACAGCTCTGTTCTGAGATGCTTTACAGTCAGCGGGAACATCTCCTCGCCCAAGACCCAAAAGTAATGATTATTTTCTTATCTTTCTTTGCTACCCTTGCTAGGTTTCTACACCAGTGAGCACAAGCAAGTCGGACTGAGCAGAGATGGATGCTAAGCCTAAAGTGAGGGTGTCTGCAGGAGACAGCATGGGAAGACCCCATTCCTGCTAAGCCCCTGAGGGCGGGAGCAGCACAACAGTGGGCAGTGCCGAATCCCTTCATTCACAGCAGAAGCTGAGCAGCAGGACCGAACCACTCAGTGCAGGTTGAATACTATGTACCTTTGAAACCTCAGGGGGAATTTGTGCAAGCAGATTGTAATTACCTGGCCTGGCACTAGCTCCTTTCCAAACCCGGCTCCTTACAAAAGCGATGCAGAAACATGGGCCTGAGAGCGGCGGCCAGGATCTCACCGTTGTGCCCTTGATGAAAGACACTACCTCGGTGTCCCCAGCGCTGCACCCCGGTGCTGCTCCTGCACTTTGCCATGAGTGCCATGCCAAGAGCCACTTGTGCCACCACTGCAGCTCCAAGCGTCCCTCAAAACTCTCCCAGAAGAGCAGTGGCCAAGCCTCATCCTGTCACCAAGGGATGCTCTGCCACCGTCCCCCTGGGGACGATGCTGTAGCACACTCCGCTGCCTCTCCCCCAAGACATGGCTCCGAGAAAGTGAAAAGAGGTTTAATTATTGAGACCATTATGCTTCCCATAGGTGATGTCCAGAGGAAGCACGCACAGGTGAGCAGGTGGAGGCTGGAGAAGCTGCAGTGCCAGGGCTCGTGAGAAAGCAAGGGAGAGCCCAGCAGAACTGCGCCGGGCTCTGGACAGAGACGTGACCGCGACTCTCACATTGGAGAGGAGACAGCACTGTGCTGAAGCTTGATCTGACTGACACTGGGGAAAGCAACCCGTTTGCTTTTGGAACATGGGCGTACCCCAGGGCTGGGGACAGTCAGTGACACTGGGGAGAACACCAGGGGGGAGACACATCCCAGCACCCCTCACCCACCTCCCTGGGGAGAAGGGGTGGACGGGCTGGAAATCAGCTGCTGCATGAGAGGAAAGGGGTCCATCACCGTGGTTCATCTCAGGTCACCACTTGTCTACACATCTCAGCTTAACGATGGCCTGACAGAGCCCAGGGCTGCCCCAGCCCTGCGCAGCAGCAGGCCAGAGGCAGCGGTGAGGGGCCCCACGCCAGCCCTGGCTCAGCCTGCGTGCACGCGGGAATACGTGCATGCGTGAGGCTGGTGGGGAGCGGGGTGTCGGAGGGCTGCGTGTGCACGGACGGGTGTGAAGGGATGTGTGAGTACACGCACGCTCAGGCCAAGCCCCGAGAAGTCCCACCACCCCATCCCAGCCGCTCTGAGCGCTCTGGGGCCATCCTGCCAGCACTGCCAGGCTGGGGACAGGGGGCAGAGGGAGCCCCCCAGCCCACGGGCAGGTGGGAGCAGACCGCAGCACCCTCCTGCAGCCGAGACCTCACTGGGGCTGCGGCACAGCGCACGGCTCACCCCGCGATGCCCACCTCACATCCCAGGGGTACCCCAGAGCATCCCTGCCTACCTTACAGTCCGTCAGGCAGGATCTGACCGAGTACTCTTCCGACTGCAAGTACTTCTCCAGCAAGAGGTCGAACTCCTCGTATTTTTCCTGAGCGTGTTGGTCCAGCCGCTGGTACGCCTGGACGCAGCTGCTACAGGCCTCCCCGCCCAGCGCCCCGGCCGCCGCCACCACCAGGTCCACCATCAGGTTATCCAGGCTGCAATCCAAACCATCCGGGCCGGCCATCTCCCGCAGCAGGTCCCAGATCGTGTAAGTATCACAAAAGGAGAGGTTGAAGTTCCTAAAGTAAGCCTGCAGGAAGGTCCTCTTGGAGGAGGGAGAGGCGAAGAAGGGGGCGGCGGCGGCGGCGTTGGCGGGGGGCGAGCGGAGGGGCGCTCCGGCCGGGGAGCCCCGCGGGCGCTGCAGGGCGTGCAGCCGGGCGCAGGCCGAGTCCAGGTCGCCGCGGGCGGCGGGGCAGGGGCCGGCGGGGCCGGGGGCCCGGCTGAGGTTGCCGAGCAGGGCCTCGCAGCTGCCGCCCGCCGGCTCGGCCGCCAGCAGGGCCCTGGGCCCGCGGCCCCGCGTCCGCCCGGCGCCGCTCCGCTCCCGCGCCCGCAGCTTGGCCCCGGCGCAGAGCCACAGATGGTCGGAGAGGAGGACGGTGAAGAAGAGGAGCGAGGCCAGCGAGAGGCGCCATTTCTGCGCCCGCTCGGGGTCGGCCACCGGCTTGTCGCTGCGGCGCGGCGCGCAGCACACCGCCCCGCCGGCGGCGCCCCCGCGGGGGTACATCCAGGCGCCGCGGATCATGCTGCGGGGGCGGCGCGGGGGGGTGGCGGCGGCGGCGGCGGCGGCGGGGCGCGCCGCGCTGCCGCCGCTGTCACCTGCGGCCGCCTTGCCGCCCCGCCGCCGCCGCCGCCGCCATGCCCGCGCCCCCGCCTACAGGCCGCCGGCCGCCGCGCTGCCTCGGCCCCGCTGCCGCTCCCCACCCCGGCCCCGGCCCCGGCCCCGGCCGCGGCGCACCGCCCGCCGCTCGGGGGCATGCCCCGGTCCCGGCTCACTCGGCTTTCCGCTTCCCCGTCGGTTGCGCCAGCTCGCGGGCCCCGCCGCGCCCGCCGCCGCCGGGCCCCATGCCCTCAGTCTGTCGCCATCTTCGGCCGCCGCCGCCGCCAACACCTTGAGGAGCCGCGCCGCCCTGCGCCTGCGCGCCCGCCCGCCCCCCTCCCGCCGCCCCTCCGCCGCCCGGCCCCGCGCCCCCGCAGGTGCCGTGGTGCTGAAGGACAGCTCCGCCCCGCCGCACCGGCACGGCGCGGGGCAGCCCCGCTCGGGGCGGGGAGAGGGGCTGGGGGGGGTGGCCGGCGGCAGGCGCGGTGCGCTCGGGGTCTCACCGCGGGATGTCCCGGGGCACCTGCCGCCCGCCCGCCCGCAGCCCCGAAAACAGCCCCCAGCGATCCCGTGGCGGGGTCACCCGGGGAGAATTCTGACCGGGCACAGCGACCAAGAGCCAGCTTCCATGGAACATTGCTTCTTTGTGTCCCAGACCCTGCTGGCACCCATCGGGGACTTCTTGGGCTAATTAAACACAGGGCTATTAGCTTCCTGGGAATGACGGACAGCTCTGCAACGTGAAACCCTGCTGCAGGCAGCGCCCGCTCCCAGCCTCCTGCTCCGCACACGAAGCCATCCTCACCCTCGGGCACTAACCTGGCTGTGGGAACTGGTTCAAGTGTTCCTATTTCTGGGGTTTTCATCAAGCTCTGTCCCAAAGTGAACCAACTCCTTCCTGCCGCTCAGCTGTGCCGACAGCCCTTCAGCAGAGATGCTGGCGATGGCTGTCTGGCTGTCCTGCGCCTGCAGGATCCCACCCGGGCAGGGGAAAGTCACCGGAGGCTGTGTCCTTCTCCTGTTTGCCAGCCTGACCCGTGAGGAGGGCAAACCCCGCGGGAACGGGGAGCTTACAGCCTTTGTACACGAACAGGAGGGCTGTCAGCTCAGCCGGTGCTGTAATGTGAGCACAACACATAGAAATCCTCCTGCCCGCTGCACTCCTCATCCCAAATGCCCAAGCCCAGGCCAGCAGATCGGGATTTTGCTTTGCTACAGCCACCGCTTGGGCCACTGCTCCTGTTTAAAGCCACCCTTCTCTCAACACAGGCCCTGCACAACAGGGCATGGGCCACCAGCCTCTTTCTGCAGCAGCCAGGGCTGAGCTCCCACCTCTCCTGCCATGCAGCATGCCTGGAGCAAACCGTGCCTTAACCACAAAGACCAACGTATCTGAGCTGTAGGTACTCCAACAGTTAGCTCTGCTCTAGCTGAGGCACTGAGGTGAGAAAATATCTGGTGTAGAGCCAGGAGAGGTTTTACAGCCGGAACGAACAAATGTTGAACATCACTGGAAGTGATGTAAGGAAAACTGCAACCCAGGCTGGAGTCTGAACTTCTCTGAGCTGTGGCACAGACACCTGTAGCTCCTCAAACACAGGGCAGAGCTCAGGGTGCAGCTTCCCGCTGGCTCTTCCACTCTGTCCCTTCCTGCCCCTCCAGTGTGCCCACAGCCCGGCTGGGGAGGAGATGCTGGAATAGCTAAGAGCGCTGTTCCTGCAGGTCTGGGGTTCCTTTCCTGGCACTGCCAGTGCCTGCCTGTACACACAGCATCACACCAAGGGTTGAGGCACCAGAGCCATTATTCTGGAAATAAGTACCAAGAGGCAGCAGCTGTGGGGCTCCAGTCTTTCACGCTCCTGACAGACTGTGTTGCCCAAGGACTTTCACCTCCCCATGGTGAAATATTGCTGTTTCAGCCCATGGGAGAGTTAAGTCTTATTCTGTGCAAATCCAAAACAGCTCAGGGAGAGCACTGCAGGCAGGAGGCCAGCAGTGTAGTGTGTTGTCAGGCCTCAAAAGAGCTAGGAGAGATAATAACAGAGCCCCTCAAATCCTTGCATACACCGTTATTTATCTGACATGGAGCTCTGTCCTTTGGCCCTGTCTGCTGGAGGCAGCTCCTTCCCGTGTAGTGCTCTGCAAGTCAGTGCTGGGAGGCTCAGGGAGAGAGACAACATCCCACATTCCCAGCAGTGGGTCTAGTGGCCCCTGCTAAAGGCTGGCTGGCTCCCAGATAAGAGCAGCGCTTCAGGTGCTATTTGTGTCTTCCTCCTGTCTTCAGCAGGGAGCTGCTCTTTAAGCCCCTTCCAAGCCTTTTCCTGCATATCTCCCCAAAGCCCCACTCTTCCCATCTCATTTCAGCCTTTTCCCCCAGGGCTCTGCTTTTTTTCATGTCCCCACACTCCTGGTCCTTTTGTGAGTACTTATGGGCTGAATGCAACCAGAAGGGCAGGCAGGGCATGCAGTGGGATACAGGGCACGCACTGTGGGGCTGAGCTCAGCCCTGGCCTCGGATTCCCTGTGTGCTCATGCAGGGCTTTGACAGGAGCTCATCGCTCCCGTGCTCCCCGGGAGCAGTCCTCCACCACAGAGCCTGTACCCTGCTCAGCATCACCCAGCTGCGATGAGGCTGCACAGGCACTGCCCTGTTTGGTGAAGGGCTCTGTTTCCAGGGCACAGCGCAATTTCCACCCGGGAGTTCCCCCTTGCTGGGAAAACATTAACTACTCCTCCCACTCCCTGCTCTCGCATTGCAAAAACAGCAGCTTACACACAGCCCTTCATGAAATAACGGGTTTGTTTGCTCAGCCTTCCTTGGGTTTCTCTCCATTTACTGTTCCTGCTGGTATTCAAAGGACAGTGTGGTTTATTGATGTTTTTCTTACATCAAGCAGAGATGGACGAGCTGGGTCTTGGGATTGGGGTTCCTCAGGTGGAAGAAGCCTCTGCCCCGGTGCTCAGGAGGCTTCCCTAGGGAATGCCAGCACCTTCAGAGATTTGGAGAGTTTCCATCATTACCTGATGCTAATCAGCTAGTGGACTAATCAGGCAGGCCCTAGGGTGGGATAAGCCAACAAGGAAGTTGCCACCAGCATAAGGGCAGTGTTTTCTTAGCACATGCTGCAGCTGACCAGGCTTGGCCTGCTCTTTGCAAAGGGCTCTCCATGATGTGCTTTTATGGGATCTCGATGCTCTGCTGGGAAAGGCGAATCATTTGCTGCAAGAGGAAGGGGCTCAGACACCAAAAGAAGGGATGAGGAGGACAACCCTGAACTCCAAGCAGCTATCAGAGTCACCAGGCCACACACATCCCCAGGCATGGTCAAAGCACCTTGAAGTGACTTCAGGGGCTGACACAATGGGGTGGCAGGAGGGATGGTTGCACCAGGCATGCACATGCACCCATGCCACCCTGTCAACATGTGGCTTTTGGCAGGCACACACAGCACTGTGACACAACCACCTCTGCACCCAGCTGGTGTTTGGGAAGAGCCCCTCCAGACCACCACCGGGTACCCAGGGTGCAGGGAAACCTTTGCTTTCTACAGCTGACCCAGGAGCACGCTTATCCCCATGCATCCCACAGCCAAGCTTCTGAACAGCAGGGCTCTGCCCTCACCTCCTGCCAGGGCTCAGCACAGGGTATAGCTGGGCTCAGGCTTGTGTTCACATGTCTGTGTGAACTCTCCTGCCTGGACCCCCTCCCTCCCCACCCAGTGCTGATCTGCAGCCCCCTCCCTTTACTCCTCTCCTGGCTGCTGGCTCAGAGTCATTGAAATCCCACCCTGAAGCACAGACCCTGTGCTCCCACTGGAGGCTGGCAGCAGGAGATGCTTTACCCATCGTAGGAGCATTACATGAACCGAGTTGGAGAGAGCCTTGCGCTGTGATCACACACGTTTGCGATGCAATGACAGACCTAGCGAGTCTTACTGCTCACCAGCTCCCAGCCAGGACAGAGGTGTGGGACCCCATGTCTGGGGCAGGCACCGCTGGGGTCTCAGGGGAGTCTCCTAAGGGATGGCCCCAGTGTGGCATGTTTGCTGCAGCCAGAATGCAGCTGAGGTTGCTTCATAAAGAGAGAGGCCCTGAGAGCTCCCCAGCCACAGCAGCCCTTGCTCTGGCAGCAAGTAAATCAAGCACAATCAGATGCAGCAGCCAGAAGGTGGGGAAGAGAGGGATATACATCTTGGACCTTCTTGCAATAGGACTAGGAAAGACAGGGAAGCCACGTCTTGGTGCCCAGGGTTTGCCACTTTGGCCTCAGACCTCAGTAATCCCCTGCCCAACATTGCCCATGGGACCCACTTGTTACTGCCTGGCGCCAGGCTGTGAGGGGATGGCTGCCTGCAGGGGGAGGGGCTCAGGGATGCCCTCTCCAGGGGGGACCCCACCGTCTCACCCTGCCAGCACTGCCCATAGTGCTCTCATTCACAAATCTTCATCCCCAGGCTGGCTCCGTGTCCTCCCGACCTCGGTGGCGCCACTTGGCTGCATTTCTAGACATTCCCGGGATGATGTCAACGGCATCCAGCCCTGCTTCTATACAGCCCTCCTGGGAAAGCCTTCAGACCACACAGTTCAGTTGCTGGCCAGACCTGCCCAGCTCTCAGCTCCTTGGGCAAGGGCTCTTATTGCTTCAGCTCCCAAACAATGGGCGGTGGTGGGCGCTCTCAGCTAGCCCCCAGGGCACAGGCTGGTTTTCCCATTAGGTCCCATGGCTGGTGCTGCCACATCACCTCTTAGCACATCGAATCACAGAATCATATAACAGTCTTGATTGGAAGAGACCTCTAAGATCATCAAGCCCAACCATTAAAATGTCAGGCTGTGCCGGGACAGTAGTGATACCAAAGGCACGAACCAATAAGAGTTCTGTCTCCCTGAAAAAAATCACAGGCATGTGTGAAACCTTTAGTAGAGTCCTGATAACCCTCCCCATGTCCAGGGCCCCACGGTGCACAGCTGAGGAGGAAGCTGCCTTGCACTCCTTCCTGGGAATGGCCATGTTCATATCCCACTCCTCCTGAGGAAGAGGGGAGCTGCTGGGTGCAGGTCACATCTGTGGCAGCAATGGCTGCTGATCAGGAGAGTACCCACAGAACTGGGCTCCCAGTGCTCCCAGAAGGGGGGCTGAAGTGGTGGCTACTCAACAAGAGCCTGTGCCAGTGGTGGTAGGGACTCACCAGCTGACTGAAACCACACACACTTGTGTCATGCCAGAGCAGTGCTGCACCAAGCTGGAGAGGAGGGTATGGCTGAGCTTGCATCTCCCTGTTACCTGCCTCGTTCTCTGCCCTCCTGCTGGGCCCTTTTCTTGCACTGCAGAAAGGACATTCTGACCCTGCCCAGTGCCTCTGCCTTCTGCCTGCCCCATGGCTTTGCTGGGAGCATTTTGGCCCAGCATCCCAGAGCCCCTGGGACACAGCTCCTCTGCCAGCTGCACCAGGTCATCTCTGCCCAGCCTGTCCCAGTGACACATTGTGTAGCCCAGCCATCACTGGGTGAAGCAGCCAGCCTGGACCCAGACTGGTATCTCCAGGAGGAAGGAGTGGGGATGAACAGAGAGCACAGACCTCATTGCCCTCCTGGTGTTACTGCCCTTGAAGTAGGTGCCTCCTGTGGGTCCTGCCTGTGTGAACCCCAATCTGTGTCTATCCCACACCAGGTTCTGCTGCCCTGTACCCCAGTAGAGGCCAAGGAACCCCACATCAGAAGGGGGTGGGATGCAGCACCCTCTATTCTGCACGCAGACTTCCACTCCATGCCTTTCCCATTCCTTCCCTGATGTTTCTTACCATCTCCTAGAACAGATCTAGATGCACACACGTCAACAGGGTTCCTACACTTACCTGGTGTGAGAGGTCTCCATTTCAGGCTCCATCACACCACGTTCCACATGCTCCTCTCTCTTCAGCTGCAGTCAGGCTCTGGATCCGAGGGGTCAGGAGAGCAGCTGTAAAGGTGGTATGGCACAGCACACCAGCAGGGCAGCTGCCCAGCCAGGGGCAGTCTCTGTGGCTGCCCAGCAGAGCTCCCCTGGCCCAGGCTGGCTGTGGCCCCATGCTGCTCCCAGCTGTGAGCACTCAGAGCAAGGGAGGGGAGCAGGGAGAGGGTTTTACAGCCCACAAAAGCAGATGTTGCTAATTGAGCCTTTGAGCTGCATGCCAAGCTGTGGCATGGAGGCTTTGCCCGGGTTTCAGAACCACTGCCAGGTCCCTGGCTTTGAAGATGGTGGGGGTGGGAGAGGGGGCTAGCGAGGGGAGGCCATGCATGCATATCAGATTCAGCAGGCAGCCCACAGCCAGGCTGATAGACCCACATCTCTGCACTGGCAGCCACTGGGGCCAGGAAGCTCATCCCACTGGAGCAAAGGAGCCCTGGAGTGAGGGCCCTTGTATCTGCTCCTCAGTTATGGTTGGGCCAGGAGAGGTTAATGCCTCAGTGTAAGAGGGAAGCTGGTACCTACAGACACTGGTGGCTACTCGTTTGCCTTTTATTTTCTTTGATGGTTGAAGATGAAGAAGCCCCTGTTATCAATGGCAGGTCCTGGAGCTGCGTAGGAAGGAGAGAGGATCTGAACATCTGACTCAATCAGAGCATTCTCCCTGTCAGCCTGAATGCCTGCCAGCAGCCACAGCCTCTGACCAGCGGGTTTGCTGCTCACAGAGCCATCCCTTGCTCCCCACATCCTCTGATTTCCCTTTTCTCACCTTTCTGGCCACACTTTGTTAGGACCTGGGTTTATCTCTGGCTAGGGCTGTGCTGCTGCTTTCATTCCGTGCCAGCATCAGTCGCTGTCTGTCCCAGCAGGACGAGCTGAGCCACAGGGTGACCTGGGTACAGACAGTCTCGCTGTGACAGCAGATGTCACCAGGTGAGACACCGGGCCAGGTCCTGCATTTGTCTGCAAGAAGCTCTCACTGTGACATCTCCCCACTCACTCTGGGCACATCATCTTTGCCTCAAGCAGGTCAGACACCAGCATGATATCTGTCCTCTCCCTTTCCGGGGCTGACAAGCCGGGCAGCCAAGCACAGAGGTGTCTGCGTCCCTGTCGCTCTGCTGCCCCCCCGCGCCCATCTCCGTCCGCTCCCCGCGCTGCGGGGTGTCCGGTCCCCCTACAAAACACCAGGTACTAAGGCACAGCCCCGTGCCCTGCACGGCATCACAGGCTGCGCACACGCGTGTGCAGGGCCTGCCGGTGTGCACTGCGTGTACGGGATCCCTCCTCACCCCTCTGCATCCCTGCGCTGTCTGTCCATCCTCTGCCCTGGCTGCTCTGCAGAGGGCCAGGGCATTCACTTCACTCTACAGTGTAATTTTTTTGGCTACAATTTAATAAAAGACGAGATGCTGGGGAAATGGTCTGTCCTGGTTCGGCTAGGATGGGGTTAATGCTCCCCAGCAGTTGGGAGGGAGCAACAGCCAGTCTATTCCATACCATGCTGACCTCATGTCCGGGTGCCCAGGCGCAGCCTTTGTCCGGGTCTGTCCCTCGTGCTGTGTCCGTGCAGTATAGCTCTTGTTCTGTACATTATCACCACTGTTATTGTTGTTGTTCGGTTTGTTGTTGTTACACTGTTGTATTAAATCTTCCTTATCTCAACCCTGGGGTTTGTATTTTACTCCCTGTCCCGTCCCCGTCTGAGGGTGGTCTCAGGTCCCGGCAGGGTCTAAACCACCACACGGTCCCAGGAGGAAAACTAGAAACGAGGCTTTCCTGCAGTGCAGAACGACTTCATCAGGAGTCAGGCTGAGGGATGGAGAAGGCTGTGGTGAAAACAAGCCATGTGCAGGGAGAGGAAGGGAAGATGAGCAGAGAAGGGAATGCAGTGTACTGCAAGTGGGTGGGGAGGGATGGCAGGAAGAGAACACCCTCACCTCTCAGGAGAGCCCCCAGGCTGGTCCAGCTCCACACCCAGGTACAGGAGGGCATCATACACAGGAGCCACTCACCCTTCCCAGCTGGCCAAGTGCAGCCTCTGCATCAGGGTCAGGGGGACCCCAAAGCAGCCCACAGCACCCAGTCCAGCTAGTGGGCAGTGCAGTGAAGGGCCTGGGGCTTACACCCATCCCCGTGGCTCAGGACTGGGTCTCCATCTGTGCAGTGATGGCAGTGGCAATGGAGCCTCCCCTTGTGGCGACAGGGCAGGTGTCACCTCGATGAGGCTGGAGCACACAGCTAAGGGAGCTCCCAAAGCCCTGCTAGGGAGCATGAGGGCAGCTGCTTCCCAAGGACAGGTAAGCTGGGAGCCAGGGATGACCCCAGCACAGGCAGTGCCCTCATCTACAGGGTACAACTCCCCCAGGGCAGGCAGAGCCAAATGCTGGCAAAACAGCTTGTACCATCAGCAGTCCAGGGCAAGCATCGAGCCAGGTCCGGGGTCCATCCAGGCAGGAGCAAAGGGGAACAGGGCTGGAGGCATGGCTGCACCACGGCTTTAAATCCCCCCAGAAGCCAGGGACAAAGCTAGGGCTGGAGACAAGCCATGATGGGCATCCATGGTCCCACCCCTGAGACACGTTACCTGCACTGCACAGCTGACATCCATCCCAGAGGCAGGACCAGAGATGGGCATGCCCACACCGAGGTCAGGAGGGGGCTGAAGGCCCCACCCTGAGCTTAAATGGAGCCACAGCCAGGTGTGGGGAGCCCCAGGTGAGGCTGTTCAGGGCATGACAGCCCCACAGTGCCCCCAGGACCAAAAAAGTACAAGGCTGAAAAAAAAAGCGGAGGCCCAAAAAGTTGGAGGCTGAGAAACTTGTAATGGGACATGGAATCTGAGACTGAAAGAGTGGAGGTCAAAGAAGAGTGGGAGCCTGAAAAGGAGCGGAAGTTCGAGTAAAGAAGATAGAGGCCAAGAAAGATTGGAGATGGAGTAAACAGGGAAGGCTGAAAAAGAAATGGAGGCTAAAAATGGGAAGGAAGCTGGGAAGGAAGTAGGGGCAAAAATAAGATTGGAGACAGGGAAAAAAAATACAGACTGAAAAGGAGTGCAAGGTGAAAAAAGGGTGGGAGGTCAGAAAAAATAGAGGCTGCAAAAGGGTAGGAGATCAAAACAAAGTTGGGGGGAAGGAGGCAGAAAAAAAAGTGGAGGATGAAAAGGGGTGGGAGGCACATAAAATTGTAGGGTGAAATGGAGTCTGAGATTGAAAAACCTTGATGAAGTGTGGAGGCCACTGAAGAATGGGAGGCTGAAGAGGAGTGTGAAGGGTGAAGAGTGGGATGCCGAATAAATAGTGGAGCCCCCCAGATATGTGGAGGCTGCCAGTGAATGGAAGGCTGAAAAGTGGGAGGTGGGTCTTGGTGGGGCAGGGCTCCTTGCCTTGCCTTTCCCTGCCTTTCCCTGTCTGCCCGGCCGTGTCCCCACGGCACAGTGTCATGGAGCCGGGCGGGCACTAGAGGACAGCCGAGCTCCACGCAAGCAAACCCTGCCCTGTCTAGCAGCGCTCTCTAGCCCCCGAACATCCTGCCCGTGAGCACCCGGCAGCCCCGAGCATCCCCACAGCCCCGAGCATCCCCACAGCCCTGGGCATCCCTTCCAGCCTCAAGCACTCTTCCAGCCCCGAGCACTCTTCCAGCCCCAAGCATCCCTGCAGCCCCAAGCATCCCTGGCAACACACCTGCAGCCCCGAGCATCCCCTATCCCAAGCACAGCCCAGCCTCCCACAGAGCTTGCAGGTCTCCCAGACTGGCCTGGCGCTGCTTGCTAAAATTTACTCTGCCAAGCAAGTCGTGGCAAAGGTGAAACTGGGGGGGATTTGGTACTTCTGCTTGTGCTGGGGTTTAGAGATCCTTACACTTTATTTAAATCCAGAACCAGGAGCGTTGCCTCGGGGGAAGCTGTTGTGAATGTTCCCACTCACGGCTCTGCCCCAGAGCTGATACGGTTGCATAGTAAATATGGGAAATGTTTCTTTTCTCCTCAGTTTCAGGTCAGATGGGGTGGGGACCTCTTCAGGCTGGGGAGATGCAGCAAGCCCTGCTGCCAGGAGCTGCCGCTTGTGTTAAAATTAAGGAAGAAGAAAAGGAGATGGGAAATCCCAGCCATGGTGGTGCAGCAGGCATGCAGCCCCCATACCCAGGCAGCCCTTGCTGAGCCACAGCCTGTCCCCACAGGGGAGGCTCACAGCTCACCCTGGGAGCTGCCTCTGCCTCCCAGATCCTGGCTGGAGCTGGAAAGTGTTTCCTGATGTTTAACCTCCACTTCACCCCGTCCTCCACGTAGACATGGGCAGCCGTGTCCTCCTGCGCCTGTGTGAGCCCATCCTCTTCCCACACACCCGCCACATCCTCCCTCCTCTGCTGCTCTGGTCCCCAGGCTGCGCAGGGGACAGGTCCTCTTGCCCCACTCACACTGCCCTCCCGGGCATCTCCTTCCAGGGGTCTGCTCATCCAGAGCCCCCTGCAAGGGCAGAGCAGAGGCTGGATCCACAGGACGAGCACCTCTTTAGGATGGCTCCCTGGGGCTGGGACGTGCCACGCAGCCTGTCCCCTGTCTGGGGCAGGCAGTGCCACCTCAGTGCCTGCATCCATCACAGAGCGTGGGAGGCTGGGTGTCCCCAGCCCACACTGCCACCCGTGTTGGGGTCTCAGGACTCCGGAGGGGTCCAGCCCAAGGCTGCTCTGCCTGGCCACTGCCCTGCCCACAAGCACAGGACCATGGGCAGGTGGCTGCCCGGGCAGTGTGTCCTCGCCAGCTTGGCGTGGGGACCGCTGTGGGGCGGGCAGGATGGGGGAGCCGGGGTGCACGGCCGCTGCTCGGAGTGAGCAGAGCAGCTGTGTTTACTTTGCATCTGCTGGAGGGAACAACAGGAGTTGTTGGGGTTTTTTTTTTATTTAATTTTATTTTTTAGAGGCTTTGTGTGTCCACCACCAGCCAGAAACCATCATGTAAACATCCTGCTGTTTCACCAGGAGGAGAAAGCACGGGGGTGGAGGAGGTGTCCTGCCTCCCGCTCCGCAGGGCTGAGCCTCTCGCACCCACACACACACACACACCCCCACCCACCCACACTCCTACACCCACCCACCACAGGGCCAGGTGGCACAAGAGGGTGCTCATGTCCCCCCCAGCTCAATGTGGACTCTGTGGCAGTGGGGCTGAGATGGTGAAGGGTACGCAGGTGACTTCATGGGTCCCCAGGAAAGCATGAGACACCAGGGCAGCAGCACCCGAGCACAGCATCCAACAGCCCAATACCCTGCTGCTGCCCAGGCTGGCTGGAGGGAGAGGAGAGGGGTCTCTAGCCCTGTGGGCTCTGAGCTTGAAGGTCATCAGGAACACAACTCCCCCCCAAGCCTCACTGCACAGCTCTGCCCCCCTCCATCCATCAGGAACACCTTGGGTGTTATGTCCTTGCTGACCCCCATTCCACAGTGGTGCCAGGGCAGCAGCCCTGCATCGCCTCCTGCGTCCCAGAATGGGGGACATGGGGGACCTGGGGCAGGTGGCTGCAGCACTGGTGGCAGACAGCTCCGGAAGAATGCAGTCAATGGCTTCGTAAGTTCGATTTCTGAACCCTCGCACTGTGCGGGCGCAGGAGGCAGAGGGAAGGCCCTGAGCACACACCACCACCTCTGCCAAGGCTTAATCAGTGGGTTTGTTCTGAGTTGTGGCCAGCCTGATTAATCCAGGCTGTCTCTGCTGGGATTCTGATTTCAGAGCCTGCTGCTGAGAGCAAATTTCTGGCTATTATGCACAGAAAATTGTTCAGGTTCTGGCTGAATTATCGGTGTCCAGGGAAACGGAGCAATACCTGGGTGGGACCCATGCTAATGGCTTGCTAATGCTGCCAGTGCCCCTTTGTGGGTGTCAGAAGGACTCTGGGGGCCTGGGATAAACCCTGAGGCTCAGAGGCACATCGGTCCTGCCCTGCATCTGCCGGGAGAGATGAGACCCGCTGCTGGCCCAGAGCATCATCATTTCCAGTGAGGAGGAGAGGAAGCTGACTTTGAAGTAAACATTACCCTCCCGACACCAGCGCTTGGGCCAATGGTTGACTCATTTAACATCATCCCCTTCTTGAAAGAGTGTGGTCAGGCAATGCTGTAGCACAGCTGCCTTCGCTCCTCACAGCCCCGAGAGGGGCAGGGGCCATGGGTGTCACCCTGGGGCTGGGCGAGGATGGGGCTTTGCCGGATCCGGTGTCTGCTGCCGAGCCTGTGCTCTCGGGAGTGTGAACAGCAGTGCCAGCGCTGGGGGTGATGCCACAGCCATGGCAGCAGAGCAACACCAGCTCAGGCAGGTGGCATGTGGGAACATCCTTGGTGAGCACCCTGGGGCAGACTCATTGCTGGGGGATGAGGTGAGGGCTGTGGGTGTCTCAGCCACTGGTGGGACTGGGAGAGCAGTCCCAGTGCCCGGGTGAGGCACGACAGCGGTGATAGTGGCTTTGCTTTGTTTACTCTGCAACTTTGGCTATGGCTGGAGTTTGTTAAGGGGTCAGGCTGATTGGGTTGTTTTCCTGTACTTTACAATTTCCTATGTGGTGCTTTAATAGACATTAGGGCGCCTACAGCTACAGAGAGGCATTTCATTTTATTTTAGAAATGGAAGTGAAAAAAAAGAAAGAAATGCACCCAGGCATCGCCTCCCCCTCCCCGGCCGCCTCGCTCAGTCACTATCTCTCTGCAGTCCCTCACCAGCTTCCTCTGGCTTAGGGGAAGTTTGTTTAAACCAAGCACAGTATATTTTTAACGAGGACTGTTAATTAGCCCTGGCCCCAGCCCGCTGCGCATGGCTTCCTCAAAGCTGGGCCGGGGTTCTCCGAAGCAGCTGGCAGCTTGGCGGTGCAAACACCAAGATCCTGATAAGCACCAAACAAGTGGCTTTAAGCTCTTCCCAAGAGGAGGCTCCTCTGGGAAGGGTTTTGCTGGGATCAAGCAGAGGAGCCTGGGAGGAATGGGGAGGGCCTTGGCATGATGCTGGTGCACCCCTGGGGCATGTGGTGGTGTGGTGCCCTCCCCTCCGCCACTGAATGTGCGATCCAGGATGGCTGTGACCTGGCAGCTGCCAGCCCTGTGCCCATGCCCTGTCGCAGCCCTGGGTCCTGTCCTGCTGCTCCCACTGGGATGAAGCTATCACTGAGTCTGCAGCTCCAGTGCCTCTAAGCTGGGCAGAGGTGATGCTGCTGTGATGGATGGACTTGGCAAGCCTAGCAAGAACTGTCACTGCTCCAGTCACACTGGTACAAACTGTGGCGGTGAGCAGGAGGGAGATGGATCCTGAGGAGCTGCACGCCCCACATCACATCGTCCTCTGCCATTGCTCAGCTCTGCCACTTCTTCCCCTGACAAGGAAGCAGGGCGTGGGCATGGGGCTGCCCTGCGTGCAGCCCGTGGGCAGGTCGCCCATCGCCGCCGGAGGGCCAAGCCCCCATGGCACAGCGGGTGTCTGTGCGGTCAGTGGCACTGCCGCACCCGCTGGCATCCTGCCCAGGGGTGCGGGCAGCTGCCACCCCCAGGACCTGCCGCTGGCACTTGTTTTTGTGCAAACAGCGGGGCTGGTGTGTTGATAAGGTGCCAGCGGTGCCTTTCTCTGGGCCTTTCCCTGCTCTTCCAGGCCCTGAGGGCAAACATTCCTGACATATTTGTCATGTTCGGCTCAATACAGCATCCTTCAGACAAGAAAAAAAAAAAAAAACAAATAAAAGAAAATCCGGTTCTTCCACTGCTCCCTTTAGCGTTCTTTTACACTTAATTCCAGCTCTGAATGACACTCTTTATGGGGAGGCCTGAAAAGCTGCAGCATTCACACAGCCGGTGCAGGGCTGGGAGGGTGAGCGCAGCCAGCGCACGGCTGCCAGGGGGTGCGGGGGGAGCCCCGCTTGTTGTCCCCACTCCTGGCATCCACGGGGACCCTGCTGCCATCCAGCCCTGCGACATGGGGAGGAGGGACCTGGAGATGCGATGGGGCTGCTGCCAGGCTGCAGTGGGCAGGTGCCCAGGGGCTTGCAGGTGGCAGGGACATGGGGAGGGCGGCACTGGGTGGCCTTAAACCAGACCTGGGGAGTGGGGACTGGTAAATACAAGAGTTTCACATGTGCATTTTTATTGGGGTAAGCTAAAAGCTGCCTGGATCCCAAGGATGCCCCATCACCCCTGATGCTGTGCTGGGCTGGGGTGGTGGCACTGGACCTGTCACCCTGCACCTGAGCACTCGCAGGTGGTGTGAGGTGGTCTCCTCTTCACCTTACCCCCTTGCCTTTTCACTTTTCCATTCCGCTCCTCTCTCCCCTCCTCACCTGCTGCCCTCCTTTTGTGCCCTAAAAATGCCATCCTACGCATTTATAAATGTTGGATTCTGAGCCTGAAGCTTTGGCAGCAGGTGAGCTTCCATGGCTCAGGGTGTCAGACGGTGGCACCTCAAAGTTCTGCAATAACCCTTTTTGGCTGCCCGTCCCCCAGCTGCCCATGCACACAGCCTGCTCGCCCTGCCCTGCCACGCGGGCGCTCCCTGCTGCTGCCCGTGCTGTGGCTTGCCGGGAGCTGGGGCTGGCTGCTCCTGTTCAAAGGACACCTGGGTACGGGGGCGAGCAGCACGCGGCTTCAGAGAGCTCTCCGAGCTTGGGAAAAAGCCTCCGAGGCTCTTCCCCAGCCGTTTGCCTCCCTGAGACTCGTGGCTTAGACCAAACTGCTGGCATGCTGCCTCCCCGCCATGCTTGATACCACCTCTGCAGCGGACATGCGCAAGCCTGGGCACTGCTGGGACCTGCCAGGGGGGCTGGCTGGCATGGCCGCCCCCACGCATGGGGACCCGGGAGAGGGCAACAGGCCTGGGTGGGCAAGGGGGTTGGTGAGGGCAGCCAGGAAGGGGCATGGGCAGAGTCCCCGCTCCCCATGTGCAGCTGGTCACGATGTGCTGGTGGGGGCCCAGCAATGTTGACTTCTTTCCCACTCCCTCCCCCTCACCCCCCCCCAAGGAAAGTGATGTTTTTGGAGAAGAATGAAAGGAAAGCTGGGGAACGCTCGCTGTGCTAATTCTGTCAGGAAGCCAAGAAATATGAAGCGCCCCTTTGTTTTTTTGAGCAATTATCCTCCACGATTTGGCTTTTTGTATCTCTGTGCGTGTAAAACTAGTCATTATATCCTCCCTTATCTGCGGGGAGCGCGCTGCCTCCCCCCCGTGCTGCCCTGTGCTCCCACCCCTCTCTTCTCGCCCGCCTCCCGGGCAGCACCGGCTGCATCCCACTGGGCACCCGAGCCCAGCTCCCCCTGCCCTTGCTGTGTAGAGTGTCAGAAAGGTGCAGAGCATCCCTAAAATCAGTCCTGAGCCTGGATGTATGCTCACAGCAGTTTCTAACCTGAGTGTTGTGGTTGTTTCCCCATAGCCATCACCTGCAGCACTCCCAGCAGGAGGGAGTGCCCTTGCCCCAGCTCTAGCCCAAACTGACCCACTGGGTAACTTGGTTGCTGCAGAGCAACCAAAGGCAGCCCTAAAACTGCTCTGCAGATGGGGAGGGTGCAGGGGACTCTGCCACAACCAGCTCCTGTGCAGCACAGAGCAAGGGGCCTGGGGCTGCCCACCCTGTCCTTGGCCAGGGCTGCCCCAGCCGCCCTCTGCCCTTGCTGCTCTGAAAGGAATTTACCCCACCCCAGGTTTATGACTGTTTAAACACATACAGCTGCCATATGTGCCCTGTTTCCTGCAGCCTGGCCCTGCACGGGCTTTGCAACATTGTGCAGTGCCAGGTCTTGGCAGCAGCATGGAGTGGCCCGTGTCCTGGTTCTGCTTTGCAATTTTGCCTCCAAAGGCTTAGTTTTATGGGAGAAGTTCCCAGCTTCTCTGCACACTGCGATTTCCCACAGCTGATTTCGTGTGTGTGTGTGCATGTGCGTGTCCCTTATCAGAGGAGATGGGGACAGGGCTGGCAAAGGCTCTGCAATAGGCTGCGATTGTCCCCCTCCTTTGGATGCCCCTGCACTTGGGTCTCCATCACAGAGGTTCCTTCTGCAGCACCTTTCTGAGCCAAGGGCTCCCCAAGACCTCACTTATCTCTTTACAGGCCTGGCAGATTTTACGAGGGCCTTCTCTTTAAGATGGGGATCAAATCTGTTGCTTATAAATGCGGAGCCCAGCATGCCATAGGTACAGCCTGTGCTGCAGGTGCCAGCCCTGGCTGGTGACACAGGTCCACGGTCCTCTTCACAATGCTACAAGTATAAAATGTGGCATTGGAAATAGCTGCCAGGTAAAAACATGCCTGGGTTTGCTGGCTGGAGGATCTGAGCAATATTCTTGCTTTTAGCAGCCCTCACATCTAAAAGTGGCTCGAGACCTCCGCGTGCACAGAGCTGACGGCAGCAAGCAAGCTGGAGCGCTCCGTGCGTCCATGTGCAGAGTTCAGCTGCGGGGTTTCGGCCGAGGAAGCCACAGCAGGATAAACAAGGCTGTGCTCCTTGGGCTGCCCGCACGCCCCGCTCTGGAGACCATCGCAGAACCCCCTCCCGCATCCCTCCTCCAGCTGCAGCTGCCTCCGGTTTGCAGAGGGTCCGGGCGGGCCGGTAAACACTGCTGGCGGTCCGTAAACAGGCTGGGGCTAAACAGGACGTGAGCATCCGTCCCTGGACACGGCGCTTCCTGGGGGGACTGGGGAGCTGGGCTGGGTGCCAGTGGTGTTGGGGGTTGCTGAGCCCCCACTGGGTCACAGTGCAGAGCATCCAGCCATGGCATCCTACTCCTGCAGTCCTGCACCCTCCGGGTCCCTCGGAGCAGACATGCAGATGCTCTGTGTTCACTGCACACACAGCCAGAATGGTTTGCCTCTGCTTTCCCACAAAGAAAGGCTGGGGAAAAAAGCAGCTGCAAAAGCTTCTGGTGAAAAACAAGAAACCTGTAACTTAGATTTGACTTTTGTATCTGTCTGAAGGAGCTCTGTACGGGCTTGGAGCTGGTGATCCCATGTGAGCACTGAAGGGAGCTGCTGTGATTCTGGAAGAATTCAGTGCCAGTTATACAGGACTTTTTGTCCCAAAGGCCACAAGCAGCTGGCTTGATGCTGATGGAGGAGCCCTGGAACTTGCTGTCAGGCTACATGGAGTTAAACCCACTTGGTACTGTGAAGAGCTGAAGCAATGCTGGGCTCATGCAAAGTCCGGACAAAAATTAGCCTGGTTGCTTAATGAGCTTCCCACATGATGAGGACATGAGCAGAGTTTGGCTTTCCAAGCCATGGAGGGGGAGACAGCAGCAGTGGTGGGTGCAGGGGGGTCCGGGTGCTGATGGGGCTGTCCCCAGCGAGCAGGCAGGGCTGTGCCCCACACACCCCACATCTGCACAAGGCAACTGATTTTCTTATCAGAAATGACCTGGCAAAGCCCCAAGCGCCGGCGAACTGCTTCAGCTCAAATAAATGAGCTGACAGCTCCATGAGACGGGGGTCTCCTGGCAGAGGGCGGCAGGGGGACAAGCCAACCGCTCGGGTTTTGGCCGTTCCTAGGGAACATCTTTGCCTGAAGGCTTTAATGGCAAACACAAATGTGTGTGACTAGGTGTAAGCCAAGGAGCCTGTGCCAGGTCTTGCTACCTACTTAATACCTGGGGCCTGTTCAATTATGACGACTCCCTCCTGGGTAATGAATATTTTTAGCACTCTGCTATAGTGATTTTAGTGCCCAGAGAGGCCAGTTGCTGGCTGGCCTCAGAAGGCGGTGCTGGGGCTGCTTATGTTATTCCAAGGATGTCTTCCCCTATACAGATCCCAAGGGACCTACAGAATATCCTGATCTCTTTCTCTCTCTCTTTTTTTTTTTTCTCTTTTTTTTTTTTTTAACTTTCTCTGATGTAAGCGGAAATAAATCTGCTGCTTTGGAAGTGGGGGAAACTGCTGGTCCCCTCGCTGCTTTGGCATTGGGCTCAGAGCTTGGACAAAGGGCAGGTCTGTCCCTCCTCGCCCCCTCTGGAGCCTGGGGCCAAAGAAAAGGTCCATGCTGAGAGCAGAAAGGGGGGTTCACCCCTACCCTTTGGTCTGTGCAAGGGGCTCCATCTGGAAGCACTAAGGACGGGAGGGGGAAACTGAGTTTCTAATATTGTGTTTGGCTGCAATCTTGTTGTAGCGACTGCTGTTAATGCAAATCCCGTGTTGATTTTCTCCAGCTCACTTAGCTTGGTCGCAAGGCAAAAAGCAGGATTTCTCTCCAGCTGGAGCCAGGAGCCAGGGCTGTGGAGGAGGAGGAGGAGGAAAGGGTCAGTCAGGCGGGGGTGAGGGCATCGGGGCATCAAAGCCATCCCTGGCTTCACCCACGGCATACCCCGGGCAGTGGGGGGAGGAGCCCACTGTGGTCGCCTTGTGCCCCCCCAAACATCACTCTAGTGTATTTACTGGGCTTGGGAAAGCATATTCCCCAAATTGCTGGCAGTTGTTGCATCCAGGGGATAAATACCCACCCTGCACCCCGAGAAAGAGATGGGGTGGCCTGAGCTGCAGGCTGCACAGAGGAAGGGTTTCTGAGATGTATCCCACCCAGTGGGCACCCACTCCCTTCAGAGGGTTCTGCTTTATTTATTGCTGTTAGAGGATTGTTTTTTCTTGCAGGTTTAAGTAGAAATGTGGGATGGTTGATGACTCCTGAAGAGAAGTGTTGAGAATGAGCACGGGCAGCTCGCCACAAGCACCCTCAGCCATTCGAGGCAGAATCCGCTTTTCCAAAAGCAATTCACAGCTCAGTCACCTGTTGATTAATACCACGGCTCTGTGAGGTTTCCTCATGCCTGCAAGCCTCCAGGCTGCTGTCTCCTCGAGTCGCTTGAGTTCCTCTCCTCTAATCCCTTGGCAAAGGTGAGCAGAGCCGATGCTGCTGGCAGCTCTGTGCAGAGGGGTGTTTCCCACTGGCCAGGGTCAGAGGGATGCATAGGCTGATAACTTGGAGATGCTTTTGGGTGGGAGGTAGCTGGATGTGCCTGAGCATCTCTCCAGACCATGCTGAGGAGGGCACACGTGGCAGCTACAGGGTCACTTCTCACCTTGGACTGAGCTCTGGAGAGCTTCAACCAGGGATGAGAAAAATTCATCTGACGTAGGGAGTGAGTACCGACACCTCTCTGCAACCATGGTCTGGGGCTGCTGATTGTGGGTGAGGGTTTTCCTGCTCTCAAAGGGACCCTCACTGTGTGTAGCTGCCCCGCAGCCTCCCCTCCCCACACTGAGGGTAGGGGCAGGGTCAGCAGGTGACAATTTGAGCAAAAACTGATCCCATTCCAGGTTCTTGAAGTCATTTTGCTTTTGTAATGTGCTAATTCCTGGGCCCAGAGAATAATTGATTCCAGATCCTAGAGCATTTTTGCAGGAGGGCGATGGACCTTGGCAGCCCTTCCCACTTGCAGCGCGAGCGGCACGGGGAACCTGCAGCTGCAGGGGGCCACGTCACGGCTCCTGCTGCGGGAAGGACGGCAGCGGAGAGGGGGTCAGCTCCCTGTCCTCAGTCCTACAGAGCCAGAGTGGCCGTGGGTGGCCATTGTGCATGCCACATCACCCAATCTACCTGCTGTGAGTGTGGGGTACATCCCGCTACTGATCCTACCCACCCTCCCTGGCTGCTGCACGTGTCCCCCACCGTGGAGACATCTGCTCATGCTTTTTTCTTCCCTCCAGCTCTCCAGGCCGGAGGTGTAGCTTCAATCTTTCCGAGAGTTCAGGAAGGTCAAAGACTTTTTCCAATGGTTCCCATCAGGCCGTGTCTTCCCCAGATTGCATCAATGCGAGAGACTCTGCATCATCTGCTGCCTCCCACCCCGTGGTTAGCTCATTCCTTGGCCAGGATGTTCCCATCCAAGTTGGATTTGTTCACTGTCTGCTGCTCCCACAGCACGAGGATCCCTGGGGGCTGCATTTGGATCTGCCCTCCTGGACACCCCTGGCCAGGGCAACTTCAGCGGGTGTGTGGGAAAGCTTCCTCCCCACCCCCTGCCCACACATCATTGCCAGGGGGGTCCCAACAGCCCCAAAAGCTTGGTTTTGCCCCCCCCCCCCAGAGCCAGCAAAGGTCCACAGGGCTGCTTGTCCCACAGCATCAGCTGTGGCTTGTGCCCTGCACATCCTCAGAGATATCCTGTGCCCTCTGCAGGGGTGGAAGGGCGAGTGGCCATGGCTGGGAAAACAGGGACAGGACCGACCACGTGACAAAATCCATGCTGCAGCCCCATGGCTCCTGGGTGGCTGCTGAATACCACCACATCTCTCCTCAGCCTTCCCTCTGTGTGACCCACCAACAAGGACGTGCCTTTTGTCAGCTCCAAAGAGCCTGGGGCCAACATCTGGGTGTTTTCTTGTCTCCAAGAGGCAGGGAGAGGTGGGTGCCCTACTGTGGCACTGACCTGCTATCAGCACCCACTGTGCATCCTCAAGCAAGGCGGTGTGCACCCACAGTGTGTCCTCCCCAGGCTGCAGGCTGTGACCTGGCCCCCGTGCTGCAGTCCAGGGGTGATGGGAGGAGGGGGGCAGCCAGACTCACAGTGCTCAGAGCCTGAGGGGAGCCTCTGTGCAGCCAGGAGCTTTTCTGGTGAAGATTGCACTCAAGCAGAGTCAGCTTACGTTTATTTTTTCCTCTAATAAAAAACTAATAAAGGAGAAAATGAAAAAATAATTTTGTGGAATTTGGCTGTGTCTGCCCAGTTTCCTTTGTCCGACCCACAGGGGCGCGGATGTGCCGGCGTGTGAGACGCAGGTCACTGCAGCGTGGGTGCTGCAGTCCAGGGCAATGTATCCCCTTCCCATTCCCTTTTTTCCTACCCCTTCCCCTTTTCCCTTTCCCCCTGCCCAGGCTGTCCCTCCTGCAGAGGGACAGGGTCAGCACATGGTGCCACCCCACCTGCAGACCCACTTCCCTGGCTGCCCGCCCCGGTGCCTCCTGCCTGCACTGCCCACCCTGCCCACAGCCACGGGCACCCTTCGAGGGGGACAAACCTCCCTTCTTGTTCTTTTGGGCTTTGTCTCTCTCTAAGAAAACTGCCCAGTGTAAATCTCTGCAAAGGGCCCATCCTGCATTATTTATGCTCGCAGCGGGACCCTTCGCGCTCTTTTATCCTGCCTCTTTAATATGAACCAGAGATTTTTTTGGCTTAAAAAAGTTTGTTGTGTTCCCACTCCTTCCCCCGCCCAGCCCCGCTCTTTGGAAGTTCAGATAAGGGGAAGATTTATACTGGTGAGGAGGGAGGTGGTGAGCAGGGGGTTAAGAGAGAGTCACTTTTGGGGGGTTCTTTGAAGATAAATTTAACTTGTTCTTATCTGGGCTTCATGCACTCAAGAAAATGTTACGGCTGGGGAGTGTGGCTGCGGCTGGGGAAGGTGGGGGCTGGTTTTAATCTTTACCGTGTTCCGTTTTGGGTTCATTATAGTGACATTCATCACCCCGACCAGGTAAATACTCCGGTCCTTGCTATTGCCCAGCGTGGCAGTGGGATGCTGGCAGATAAACGTGGGCTCTCCTGCCCTGGGCAGTTCACGAGGTGGTGCGAGAAGCTGTAAGCGCTCGCAGGATGCGCTTTTATTTCACATCTCATCTGTTAGGGGGTGGTGGGAGGTAACAGGGGGTGGGGGGGTCCTGGCCTCATGGGGCACTAATCGAACACACACCCCCGCATCTGCTGACAGCGGCCGGGAGCACGGCCCCAGCCCCGCAGCTGGGGCTAATGAACGCCGGGGCTCATTAGTGACCCACGCGCTCACGGCGCAGGACGGCGCCAGTGGTTATTAACACGCTGCCAGCCGGGGTGACGCGGGAGGTGCGGGGGGATCCCGTCAGCGGGACAGGGGGTTTTACAGACCAGCTTGCTGAGAGTTTTCCATTTGCCCTTCCTGAAGCCATGGGGATGCCTTTGCCTGCAGGGTCTCTGCCAGGACCTCGGGGCTTCATGTGGTGTAGATGTTCCCCAACACCTTCCAGGGAGCACATGCTCGTGGGATGACCTCAGCAGCCCCAGGTGATACCCTGGTGTGATACCCAGGGCCAGCTGTGCTTACCACCCAGGGCAGCCAGCAGCACATCTGGGCAGAGGCTGCAAATGCTTTTTTTGTATTTCTTTTATCACTGTTTCTTGTGGTGGGAAATTTCTGGCTAGAAGGTAGAAGGTTTTACCAGAGGAGGGACATGTGCAAGCAAGGAAGGGACAAGAAAAAGAAGGCATATGTATGTGCATAGGAAACATGTACCTCCTTGTGCCTGGTCTCTAAGAAAAGGCAGACATGGTTTGCTTTTCTCCAGTTAACACAGGGTGCATCCCTTCCCAGGAGCCTGCCTGGCACCCAGGGACCACCCTGAGCCCAGCACTGCCAGTCCCGGGGCCCCAGCCTGGGCAGACCCCCCCATCCAGCATAACATCGGTGCCTTGGGTGGCTGCGTGTCACTGCAAAGGCCACTTCCCCCAGCTCCACGGGACGGTTTGGTGCCTGACCCATGACCTCGGTGTCAGCAGGTATTAACGATCCCCTCATGCCTGGCGGGGGAACAAGCACACAGCCCGCTGAGGAATTCACTGCCTTTGGGGTGTCAAAGAGCATCCCCCCACTGCCACCCCAGGGATGGGCACCCGCAGCTCCCACAGCACTCTGTTCCCAGCCCCTCTGAGCCCAGGGCTGGCTCCTATCTCTGATCTCCATCACTAATTTATGTCCCAGGACTTTAGCTGCCAGGACTGCTTTAATTCACGGAAGGAGGGAGGGCAGGTCCCTTCAGCCCGGCCGTATATCTGCCTGGGGTTATCTAGGAATTCAGCCCTGCTATCGTGGCCCTATAAAGAGTTGAGCATCGTGGCGGCTGTGCCCTCTCCTGCCAAGGTCCCTCTCATCACCTCGAATGCACTCCAGGCTCATTGCCTCCCTCCCTGGGGTCGCTGGTTGTTAACCTGGTGCAGGGGGGTGGGGCACAGCTTTTGGGGCAGGAGCACATGCTTCTGCATGGGGGCACAGGGAGGGAAAGGGTCTCGATTACGAAGGGGCTGGGTGAGGGTCCTGGTGGTTTTGCTTCCCAGCAGGGTTTTTCTATGACGTCTTCACTGCCTCTTTGGCCCAAGGGCTGTTTAATGGTGCTCCAACCAGTAATAAATGGTTAAAAGCAGCCACAAGTGTTTAAAATCTAAATAGAGAGGACAAATGGTGAAAAGAAATGCTGAGGTAGAAAGGGATGAAATAAATGACTTTCCTAAGACTATACCAGCAGGTCTAGGAGGCAAATCGGTATCTTATCCGCAGAGCAATGATGTTTCCCATGTGCTTTGTGCTCTCTCTGTGCAGAGGGCTGGGTGGAAAGCACATAGGAAACCATTTCCTCTCCTTTTCACTCCCCCTCAAAGGTAAATGCGCAGAGCAGAAGCGATTCATCAGGCTGAGGACCTGTATTTGTGTTTCAATCAACTGGAAATGAATAAGTACCTGGGTAACAGGAGTGGGTATTTTGCATCTGGCTGTTGAAAGGTCGGGGATCCTGAGAGTCTCTTTGCTTCTCCTGATATATTGAGGCTGCGTGTTCAGATGCTGTCCAGTGTCAGTGCCTCTCTGCCTGGAAAGGAGACGGGGGGCACCTTCCTGGAGCTGGTGCCAGCTCATCGGAGCATTGCCCAGCTGTGTGTGAAGGGAGAGCGAAGGCATTCCCCTGCTCTTGCTTCCACTGCCCCCCTCATTAAGGCTGCGTATGTCCTTAGGAGTTGAATCCCTGGTGAAGCATGTGATGTGCTCACCAGTGACCTTGTTTTCCAAACCCTTTGCTACAGTGCTGGAGGCTGCTGCCTCCTGCTGCTGTGCCTGAGTGGGCTGGGATGCTGGGGAGCCCTGACAGGGGCTGTGGGTCCTGGCCCCATGGTGCTGAAGGACAGGATCCTCTGTCCCACTCACCAACATCCTCTCATTGTGCCCTCATGCTCTAACAGGGGCGAGCTGTGACCATCCCAGTGCACAGCAATGCCCCAGGTGGGATCTCAGCAGTGGATTTTGGTGGTGGTGGCAGGGTGCAGGCAAGGGTGCCAAGAACCACAATAGTTGGAAAAGGCAGAGTCCTTGAGTGCCAGTGAGGACATGGGAAGCCCGAGCCTGGCTGGAGAGCGCTGAGCACAGCACGGCTGCAGCCACAGCTCCACCATCAGAGAAGGGATGTGAGCGGCAAAGGGAAAGGCAAGGCAGAGGGCAGGAGCCTGCGGGGATGGAGCTAAAAAGGCTCTTTTCAGCATCGAGGAACCCAGCTTGCCTGAAGGCAAGAGAAAGGAGAAGAAAATATGGTAGGTCAGTTGTAAGATGTGGCTTAGGGGAGATACGGTGAGACTGAGGCAAGGGGAGGGAACAAAGTCCTCTAGCACATCAGAGGGAGAAGGGCTGCAAGGGAATTTGTGCATCCACAAGAAACCCACGGGCAATAAAAGAAAAAAGAAGGAGAGAAGGACACTGCAGAGGAGAGAGAGGATTTGTCTGCACCAGACTCCTTCTGAGCGAACATACGTACGTCATCGACACAAACCAGCCCATCCGCGGGCAGGGGCGAGGGAGCTGCCCCTGCTGAAGAGGGCTCCTGGAATCACTGGCACATCACACAGACGGCCAGCCTGCTCCAAGACTCCAGAAGGATGAAGCACCTCAGCAGTTAGACTAAATAGACCGGGCTGGGAACTGGCCAAGGAAAAAAAATTTCTATGAAAAGTGCAGATTCATCACCTTTGTCATGATTGGATCAGCACTGTTTTCTTTTTTCACTGCAAAAAAAAAAAGAAAAAACTCTCCAAGTTACTGAATCATAGAATCAGAATGGTATCGGTTGGAAGGGACCTTAAAGACCCTCTCATTCCAACCCCCCTGCCATGGGCAGGGACACCTCCCACCAGACCAGGTTGCTCAAAGCCCCATCATGTTTAGTTCTTTTCTGTTTCAAAAATCCCCAAATTAAAGTCAATTATAGGAAAACATATTTAAAAATAAATGGCCATTATGAAAACATGGGGAGAGCACACTTTGATTGTCCTGAGCTCTTCTTAGCAATTATTTTCCCTTCCCTAGCTCCTTTTTGGGGTTTCTGGGATGTGACATCCTCAGTGCCCAGCTCTGCAGTTGGATGAGGATGGAGGGGGGCAAGAGGAGCCCTGGCCCAGGGGAAGTGGCTGAGCCCCTGATGTCACATGGGGTGGATGGAGCTACAACCTGGTAATTTTGGCTGCAACTCTTGACTACGTTCAAGCCATTGAAGCCATTTGGTATTCAGCTCCCCTGACTTTTCAGAGAGGGATTACAAAGTCTTTGAGGCGTTACTAGGTGCTAAAGTTATAATGAATAATGTTTTAATTAAACTTGTGGTCCCTAAAAAAATACCTCAGTGAAAGATTTGAGAAAATACTGCAGAGGAAATATCTCCTGTACAAAGAGCAAGGCTGTGTGAAAACAGTAATGGGTCTAGCAGAAGTTCTCTCTGTTGGATATAGAGTGAGAAAAGATGTCTTAATCGCTAATCCAGAGAAATTTGGAGCACTAGCCGAAATGTCCCCTCCCCAGTGCGAAGTGGATCTGCAGAGGGTTCTCAGAAAGATTAATCATGGGACGCATTCATTACAAACATATAGGTGAACCCAAAGACCTGAGGTGTGTTGTAAGGCTCCTCTGGAAAAGGGATTTCAAGTGGAGGGGAGGAAGCTGAAAGAGGCATTTGAGCAGCACCAAGCAGTGATTGCTCCTGGGTGACCACACTGGTGGCTGCATGGGGTTGGCCTGGAAGACAGGCAATGGTGGCACTTCCCGGCTGCTGTGGCATCGCCGATGAGGCTTGGGGACCGTGCTGCTCTGAAGGGAAAAACCCTGCTGCACTCTCCATCCCGGGGGCTTGGGACAGCAGAGTTCAGGACTTGGGGAGCAGGTGGATGCAGCTGGCTGTGCCACTGCTCTGAAGACCGCCAAGTGACTGCAGGGCTGTGAAACATCCCTTATAGCAAGACAAAAGTCCCTTGACTCTGCTGTCCCATGCAAGGCAGGGCACATCCCTGCAGGACCTGGGCTGCTGGGATGGCAGTGTGCCATGCATGCGTACCTCAGCCAGGTGCAGCACTGGCCTCCACTGGGGATACTGGGGAAGGGGGCTGTGTTGGAGGGAAGAGGGGCAGGAAAACTCCAGTGAGGAATCTGCTGAGGCACAAGGCCACAAGCCCAGTGGTTCCACGCAGCACTGAGGGGCATTTCTGCAGTAGCAGCCAGTGAGAAGCTGCTGTTCCCCTGGGACTGTGGTGGGTCCTAGCAGTTCCCATCTCCTCAAATCAGGGTGCTCCCTCCTGCAGCCCCATATTTCCAGGCTGGTTTCCCATTGCAGGCTGTGTCGCAGCCCCCAGCAGAAGCACAAGCCGGGAGTGCTGTGCCCCACAGCAGCACTGCTGGCAGCGAGAGCTGGCAAGGTGACTGGTGAGCTCGGGACAGAGGAACCCATAGCATTTTGGTGCCCACTCCCAGACCCAGCCCTGAGCCCCAGCAGGGCTGCAGGGGGCTGGAAAGGGGGAACAGGGCAGAGAGAGCAGCTTCACCCCATCCACAGGGGTCTGTGCCCCACCTGTGAGCCTACCCACCTCCCACAGCAGCCCATCCTTTTTGCTGGGCAGTCAGCCTCTCTGGGGAACTGACGGTGCAGCTGCTGGTACCTGGCACCACTTGCAACCCAGGGTTGCAGAATGGGGACCCCCAAACACTGTGATCCTGTGGCAGGGCAGCAGGCAGGGCTGGCAGAGTGCTGATGCAGCTGGCAAAATCCTGCCTCGCCAACCTGCTCACTCAGCAGCAATGACCAGAGACCAAAGCAGGGCTGGGGTCTTGTTTTCCCATCTTTGCAGCTGCTGGCTGGGGGGGTGCAGGGAAGCCTCTGGTGCCCTGAACCGTGTCTGGAAGCACTTGCACAGCCTCAGCTGGGAGGGGGTGGCTGAGCGCCCAAGAGGATGCACAGGGCTGGGGAGGGAAGGGGCGATGAGCGGAGCAGCATGTGTGGTGGGGACGCACGATTTAGCGCAGCCATCCTTCCTGCGCCGCTGCTGACAGGGCCCTGACCCACAGGGGAGACCCGATGTCAGGGAGATTCATATGGCTGCAAAGCCAATTACCCTGCCTTGCACAAATGCACGCACTCACTGAGCAGGCAAGTGGCCGGCGTGGCCATGTCCTGGCCCCAGGAACTATGCAGGGCTCACGTGGGGCTGGGTTTATTTTGGTGCAGGGTTGTGAGACGTTTGCACAACCGGACTTTGCTCCCAAATGGAGTGGATGCAGCTGGGGAGGATGCTGTCCCTCCTGCCCTGCAGCTCCTGGGACTCCAGTGCCCTGGAAAACACTGCCACAGACCTCGTACTTCCTGCACATGAAGCACAAAACCAGGATCTGGCCCCTCCACGGCAGCTGATGAGCTTTGTGGGTTCACACTTGTCTGACACAAGCTTGATGTGGTCCCCTGGTGCCAAAGAGGCCGGGAGCTGCAGCCCTGGCAGCATCCTGCCCTGGGGCAGCAATGGGGAGAGCACCAGAAACCTCCCCCATGAGCTGTGTAAATGGGTAAGGGGCATCCTGCAGTTCCCAGCCTCAGGCACATGGCAGCAGCCACTTTCTCTGCCTTCTCAGGGGTCCCAGCCATTTTCTTAGCTGCCACAAGCTGGAAAAGCAGCTTGTTTCATGAGGCTGACATCTGCAGCCAAATGCTCAGAGCTGCAGCCGCTGCTCCTGGAAGGACAGGGTGTGCAAGAGCCCTTTGTGTCAGGGCATGGCAGGAGAAGGCACCACGGGGTGACCCAGGAGAGGACCTGATTGAAGGGGGGTGGGATGTCCCCACATTTAAGTAGCTTTGGGTGCTGACAGTCCCTGCAGTGCGGTGCTGAGCGTTGCCCTCATGCAGTGACCCAGGGAGGAGCAAGCAAAGGGCTTGATCAAAGATTCCCCACTCTTGTAAACACATCTGAAGCCACCCGAGCATCTGCTGGGTAATGTCTTTCAGGTGTCCCAGAAGAGCACCTCAGGAGAGAGGTTCAAAGGGGGAGCGAGGGCTCCACGTGCAAGGGGTGCAGCAGTGCTGGGGTGGGATGGGGATGGGAGGTCACAGCATCTGGATGGGACAAAAGGGTGATGTGAAGCGAGTTCATTCTCCATGGGACTGCCACACACAGTCCTCCCCACCTTCTACCATACAGATGTTAATGCCTCCTTTTTGTCAGTCCTGACATGGAAGAGTTTGGGTGGAGAAAAGTTTGAAAATGAGAAGTTTGGGAGGAGTTTTTAAACTTTTCCCTGTTGGGCTCCAAGAAACAAATTTCTGTTTTCTATCCCCCTCAATTTCTATGAAAGGCAGAAAACACATTGCTTTCCACCTTTCTTACATGTGGGGGAGGTGTTGGCTGGTTTATGACCAGTTCCACCCCCCCCATTTTACCTCACCCCTTTTATTTGACTGAGTCACAGGTGCCCATGGCAGCTCTGCCAGTGCCGAGGCGGAAAGGGTGCGATGGCGTTATCACTTAACGAGTCACCCCACGTCGGCAGGATGAGGTAAAGGAGGAGATAAAAGATATTTCATCGCCCAGGATGGAAATGAACATGTTTTGCCCCATGTTCGCCCTGGTGGCAAACACTGAGATGCCACAGCTGGGTTTGTGTAAGGCAGGGAAAGAGCCCATGGCCATGGCAAGGGGCACCTGGCACCGCTGAGGGCACGATGGGGATAACCAGGATGGAGCTGGGGGTGCCCCTGGCCGGTGCAGGGTTTGGCAGCTCTGGCATCCCGGGGCAATGGGGCTGATCTCAGCGCAAACACCTGCAGGGCTGGGCACGGGGAAAACAAAGGTGATGTGGGTTGTGGGGAGAGGGGCTCGGCGGGTCACGGGCCTCCTTATCTCCCACAACTGTTTGCTCCAGGATTAAGCAAAGCCTGCAAGATGCAAAAGTCCAAGGAAAGGCAGCCAGGAGGAGGCTGGGTCAGGATGATCAGGGGACTCTTCCCCCTTCCTACCACAGGATTGCTGGGCACTGCTGCTGTGGGCTGGTGTTTAAAGTCCAAGGCAGGTTTCAGGTGTGATTTACAACTCATTATTCTTCAGTGCAGGAGCTGGTTAATGAGCAATGAAGGGTTGGGCTGGCTGTGGGGGCAATGTGAGGAGGGGGGCACCCATGGGAGGCTGTGGGGAAAAGGACCTCTCCCTCGACCAAATGCCGGCAGCTGCCTGGGCAGGGAAGCAGACAGGGATAAGACCATCCCCAGTTGCCACCCTCAGCCTGGGGACAGGGCATGGGCACAGCAGCAGGGTGGGCAGGCTGGCAAGAGACCTTTCCCTCCCCAAACCAGCCATGATATGGTAAAATCTGGGTGAGAAACAACCAGCTCTGCTTAACTGCTTGTTTCCAACCAGTTGGTAATTTCTGCCTGGCAAGGGAAGGGGTCTCACTCCAAATCAGGGTGCTGGGGGGAGACAATGGGGTGAATGGGCTCCCAGCACCCCCCCAGCTCCAGGGTTTGCCCACCACAAGCTGCTGGGAGTTACCTCTGACCTGCCCTTCCCAACTCAGGCACAATGGCCATAAAACATTAACAGATAAAAACCCCATAACTAAACTGCTGCCGAAACTAAAGGGGGAGGGAGGGGAGAGCAGAGGTGAGCAAGGTTTGTCCCTTGGCAGTGCCTGGGGAGGGTGCTGCAGGGAGGGGCTGTGTCTGCACACTGCTCCCACCACCCCAGGGCCATACACCCACACTGATCCACACTCACATCTGCTGCCATGCCTGAGGCATCCCAAAGTCCTCCCAGTCCCCAGGGCAGAAGAGGGGCCATACAGCCCCTGCCTGACCCCCAGCCCTCCTGCAGGACCATGTATCTGCCTGCCCACCTGGGGGACCCTGGGGCTCCCCCCGACCCCTGTGTTTCTCTAAGGGCATTTCCTAAGCTTTGATTCATGCCTTCCAGCCTGCCTGGAGGCAGCCCCTCACCCCAGCCCGATCCCAGCAGGGTGGTGAGATGGGGCCAGGCTCCACGGGCAGTTAGGCAGATGGTCTCTGCCTGCTTGAGGCAGAAATGACCATAAATCATTGCCTGAGGAGGGAATCTGCAGCCTGGAGCCCTCTGCAAAGCCTGGGCCACCACGATGTGCTGCCCACAGGTCACCCGCTACAGGCAAAGGGCACTGCCCAGGGTCTTTGTGTTTGCTCTGGGAAGTGGCTCTGCAATAACAGCTTGTTCTTGACTCGCACCACTTCACACCCCCCCAGCATCCCACCCGCCAGGGAAACAGGCAGTGTATCTGTATATAGAGCACAGAAGTGATGACAGCCCCAAATCTCCCATCCCATGTATGGTGGTTGTACCAGCCAGCTGTCACTTGTGCTGTAAAGTGCTTCCAGCACCCTTGGGTGCAGATGTTGTGAGCAGCTCCACTCTCCCTGTTGCAGGAGCCATGCACCAGCCAGGTGAGAGCTTCCCTGCCTGGAGAGCTGCCTGCGTGGGATGCTCTCCTGCCTGCTGAGCCAGGGCCCGCAGGGAGCAGGCTGTTTGTAGAGAGGCTGAGCGAGCACTCCTGCCTTTCCCTTGAAACTGCAATTTCATTAAAGTGGTATTCAGCCAAAAGGTCAGCACAAAACCCCCAGCTGAGCTCACCACTCACCCCCCCGGCCCCCGAGCCGCCTCTGCAGAGCATCACTGCTGTGGGGTGTGTGCAGCTCACCTCCTTCCTCCCCTGGCTGCACCACAGCTCCAAAGCATCCCAGGAGGGAAACTGGAGCTGGAGACAAGCCACAATGGACACCCATGGTCCCACCCCAGAGACAGGTTACCTGCACTGCTGGCATCCATCCTGGAGGCAGAGCCAGAGGTGAGCATTCCCACAGCGAGGTGAGGAGTTGGCTGAAGGCCCCACCCTGAGCTTAAATAGAGCCCAGGGCAGGTGTGGGGAGCCCCAGGTGAGGCTGTTCAGGGCATAACAGCCCCACAGTGTCCCTAGGGCTCTGACAACAGCTTAACTTAGCTCTGCATCTCGCCTGCAGCATCCCCAGCCCTGCAGCAAGGACCAAAAAGCCCATCCGAGCCATTGGGGTGATGATGATGACATCAAAGCTGCATCCAGCCACTTGCACACTCTTGCAGGCAGCAAGTGACCGGTCCTGGGAGAGGGGAGAGGGATCCCCCAGCAAAGCCTGTATCCTGTGGTCCAAGTGAGCTGGAGAAGGCAACTGACTCTGTTTCTCCAAATACCTCGTGTTTTCTCTGTGATACATATTTAGGGAAATGAGAAGAAAGTGGTGGAGAAGGACTGGAGGGTCCAAATCTCATTTAAGGCAGTGCATTAGACCAGGTCTTTATTTAGCCCAAGGACTGTTGGCTGCAAATGGAGCCTCAGGGAAGGCACTCGGCCTGGGACGTCGGGAAGAGCTGAGGTTCCGATGCCTGAGTACAACACACTGTAATTAATATCTGCAAGGAATTAGGGAGGATTTGGGAAAAAAAATAGCCTTAGCTTAAGTTAAACAGCAACGTGATCTCAGTTTCATTAGACTGAATGGATGGATGCTTCCTTGCAACAGCAGGGCTTGGTGGCTGCCGGCAACTGTCCCCTCTGTCCCTGCTCACCCAGGCAGCAGCAGGGCTGTGCACCACCCCGTGAGCCCACCCTAATCCTGCACCCACAGCCTGAGGCATCATCCACAGCATCAGGGCTCTGGGAAAGGCTCTGAGCTCGTCACGCGGATGCTTCAGCCCCGCTTAGTCGCCAGTCTTAAGTCCTCTCTGACAGGAGCAAAGGAATCCTCTCTTCCTCCCCAGGGATCAGATATCAGGGGAATTAAGCACGAAACAAGATCCAAATCCTCCAGTTCCTCTCTAAGCCACCTCTTGCACAAGCTCGTGCAAAACACCCGGGTGCAGGAGGGTGGCTCTGCTCTGGGGTCAGAATGCTGGTGCTGCTTTTGGGGTCCTTTGGGTTATTTTGCAATCAAGGGGGTTATTGTCAGCAGAAAGCCCAGACTGCAGGTCATGGGTGGGAGAGGAGGAGGATGGTGGGTGCTGGGTCTGCTTTGCCCAGAGGAAGCATCACCTTTGGCCCCCATCCACCCCTGGCCCCACTGCCCTTTGCTGATGGCTGCAAACCACTTGGCTGCAGAATTAGCCATGGAGTGGGAGGAGAGGTGCTTTCTGCTGCCCCAGCCCTCACTCCTGCCTCTGCTCCCTGCGGCACCGTGACACCAGTTCCTGCCAAATGGGGCTGCAGGACCAATTTCCCCAGCTTGCCCCTTGCTCATGCACTTGCAGCCTGGCAGCCCATCTCCCAGGAGACCCAGAGCCAGCTCTCTCTCCCTTTGATGCCACAGCTCTGCTGCTTCTTCCTCACCTCCTCTTCCTCACCACACACCACTGCACACAGCGGCAGCACTTTCCATCCCACCTCGCACAGGCTGGCTTGGGTTCTCCTTCCCTCTGCCAAAGTCAACACGGCACCGGCGATGCGCTCAGCCCCACCGTGGTGCTGACAGTTCCCTAGCCTCCAATCGACAGGTAGGAAATAAATAATGTCAGAAAGATAAACAGAGTAAATACGGCCTCGGCTGTTTCATTTCAGAAAATATTTGCAGAAGAGGTGCGCCCATCCCGCGAGTCAGTGGCTGGTCAGGGTGTGGCTGGCGGGGGGATGGTGGGGGGACCCTGCCTGTGCTCGTAGGGGCTCCCCAAAGCTAGCACTGGGGGTGCAGCACCTGCTTTCCCCCAGCACTTCTCCTCTGTGCTTGCAAAGAGGCACCCGGTGCTTTCTGCTCCACGGCCCCATCCGTTGGCACCAAAGCCCTTGGGCAGGGGTGGGTGGTGGGCACCCACAGGTCCATGCAGGGGAAGAGCTGCCCGCTCCTTCTGACCCTGCTCCTCCTCTCTGTGGGTCACCCCGCACCAGGGTGGGTGTCAGGACTCTTGGGTTGCCCCAGCTCCCCAAGGAGTCTTAGGGAGATGCTTGCTCTGCAGCCCGCTGTAAAAAGCTGCAAAGCAAGGGGATGCTTGGTTCAGAGATTCCCAAGATTGCTGAACCAGGACCCCAGAGCCCAGCTCCCAGGCTTTCAGGAAGAGCTTATGAAGACCCCTAAGAACCTCCAGGGACCTCAGCAGGGCTGACCACGGTGGCCCCACATACAGTGTCAGGAGCAGCCAGAGCAGCCGCCCTGGCCCGGAGATGTTCTACAGCAATCCGGGTGCTCAGCACCATGATTTATCTTCCCTTGCTCACAACTTTGCTTTTTCCTTCTCTCCTCGCATCCGGCCACATGTGCCTGTGACAGCGCTGGCTGCCGCAGCACCCCTGTGCCTGCAGACCATGTGCGCCCCACTAATTGGCGGTGATGAATGAGGGAAGGAGTGGAAGTGTGGCTCGCATCCCAGAATATAGTTCTCGGCATGACAGTGACAGATCGGCCTCCTTGGACCCAATGGGGAGCTCAGACTGGGCTGCTCGCTCAGGCACAGCCTTTGGGGACTTGTAGAGGAGTCTCAGGAGAGCACTGACCTGCCCCACGGCCCTGCTTGGGCCAGGCAAGGGATAAATCTGATTTACAAGGGCAGGTTGTGGGTGCTGCAGAGATGCTTCCCCTGCTCCCTCCCAGCTCTATGGGGCTTGTGGGCTTAACCCCTCCGTGTGCCACCAACACACGCATCATGCAGAGCTGGTGGGGCTGCACCGACATGCATGGAGCCAGTCTGCTGCACTGCAGCCAAGTCCTGGGATGCTGCACCTTTCCTCTCCATCCAGATGCTGGAATGGCTCGAGGGGGTGGGATAGCAAAGGGAGACCTCTCCTGCTCCATACTGACTTGGGCTGTCCAGGGATGTTGGTACCAGTGGATGTGCTGCAGAAATCAGAGGTCTTGGGAAAACTCCCACAAAGCAGGAGTAAATTCCTGAAAAAGCATTTGGAAAATTCCTTGAAGCATTGGAGGTGTTTCTGAAGTGCAGGTGAAAACGTCCTGGAAAGCACAAAGAAAATTATTAGAAATGACCAGGAAAATGGCTGGAAAGGTCCTTGTCTTGATTTCTTGAGAAATTCCTTGAGGAATTTCTAGAAAGCAGTGGAAAAGTCTGAGAAAAGTCTTAGTCTGAGGGTTTCCTAGATGGAGAAGTTTCTGAAAAGTATTTGGAGAATTTCATAAAAAGATTCTAGACTGAGGAATTTCTTGAGAGCCCTCGTGGGATTCTTTAAATGCATTAGGAAACTCCTAGACAGGTTGTAGATAAGGAAATACCAGAAAACTCCCTGTCAAACTGGAAAATTCCTGGAAAGTTTCTACATGGATGCAGGTCAATGAAGCTCTAGGACATTCCTTGAAATGTTCCAGATTGGGGAAGTCCTATGAAGCCCTTGAATATTCCTGGAAATGTTCTAGACACAAGTCATAGAAAGACCCGTGTTAAACACAGAAAGGATTTAGACTGAGGATTTCCTAGGAAGATATGGAAAATTCCTAGAAAACAGTGGGGCATTGCAAGAAAGGGTCTAGATGAAGGATTTTAGAGGAAAAACCCCTCCCTAAATTCATAGTTCTAGAAAAAAAAACTAACACAACTCTAGAAACTGTTGACATGTGGATCCCTAGAAAGCTCCAGAAATGTCCTAGGAAGTCCCAGGTGAAGGACTTAAATGTGGTGCTCAGCTTGATCCTCTTCACTTTTCCTCTCTGTAAGCTCTGTCTTTCATGGGAAGCCACGCAGAACTCATGAGATGTGACTTTCTGGTCTCACGGACCTCAACGTGTTGTTTGACTGCGATGGTCAAACAGACATGGCACATCAAAGGGCCCTGCTGGGGTCCAGCACAGCCGTGGCTTGCAAGAGCCAGGCAAAGTGTTGGGCCAGGTTCATCGCTCAGTGCAAGCACCAGTGTGACCCCAGTCCCAGCAGGATTTATCTGGAGCTGATCCTAGTTTTGCCTGCTGCCCGTTCTCTCTGCTGAGCTGACCCCAGGAAGCCATCAAGGTGGTGAGGAGTCTCCTCTGGTGATGAGTCCCACAATTTAACGAAGCCACTTTGTGGGGAAAGTTGTTTCTATCTATCTCCTTTGCATTAAAGCTGGTGTTGAAGGATTTGCATTGTCAGTTTTTCCATTCACTCTATATTTTTCAATTATTTGTCTCTTCATCCTCTTTTCCAGGCTATGGGATCCTGACCCATAGAAACATTCCCTATCCCAAACCTTTGATTACCATTGAGATGCTTTTCTGCACAATCTCTTCTTTTCATGGTGTGGGTCAGTTGGAGCCGAGCTGTGGGAGCTCCACAGCTCCAGATAAAGGAAAAATGACATTTTCTCTTTTGTTCTCTCTTCTGGCTCTAAGAGTTCTTAATATTCCACTTGCCTTTTTTTGACTCTCACTAATGGTTGAAAGGATGTCTTCAAAGAGCTCTCTGCAATGTCTCCAGGATCTCTTTAAAGAACAGTAATTGCTGATACAGAGCCCAGCACTGTGCGTGTACAGTGGGGGTAATGCTTTTCATGTTCATTACTTTGCAATTATGAATAGTGAAGTTCATCTGCCATTTTATTGCCCTGTTCCATACGATCATTAAATTTCTCTGCAATTCTTCAGTGTCAGCATTAGATTTGGCTGCCTGAACAATTTGGTGCCATGATTTAGTTTGCTGCACTCTCCCCTCTCCCAGATCATTTCTGGGAGGGGGGCAGGGGAGGTCCCTGGCCAGGCTCCTGTGGGACCTTGCCAGAAGTCCTCTCCACTGCAGAAACAGGCTGTTCACGCCAGAGCCTTGCCTGTTGTCTTTAACCAGTGATTAATCAGCAAGACCTTCTCATTTAACCCAGGGCAGCTCTCTTTCCTCACCATCCTCCGATGAGTGACCTTGCAGAAAGCTTTTAGAAAACCCAACTATTGCACAGCAACCTCTCTGCTCAAAACATCTTCCAAGAGCTGAGCTCAATTACTCTAATTGCACTCGTATTACACCACGGCTGGGCGCGGACAGACCTGCCCTGGCCCCAGTGAGCTGCTGCAGGGCAGCCAGGCTCAACCAGAGGCCACCACGCAGGGAGAAGAGCTGCTCTGGGACGTCTTCATCCCTGCCAGGGCTTGATATTCACCCTGCTTTCCTCCCAGAGCATCTAAAGCTGGAGACTTTGCATGGTGCATGGGCTAAGTGGCCTGGAAATTCAGGGGTTGGGTGCTGTAATCCTCAGAGCTCTGTCATACAGCTTCAGCCTGGCCAAAGAGGAGCTGGGCTGGCCAGCAGGGATGCTCCTTCTCTAACAGCTTCCAGGAACAGCAGCACAAGAATAGCAGAAGGTGGAGGAAGCTTTTGGAAAAGCTCTTTGGGCTTGACAATGAGATGCTTCTTGAGATGCTTCCCTTGCTGTCAATGGTACCTGCTCCTTTGGCCAACACCCCGCCGAGGTCAGACAGCTGGGAGGAAAGGAGTGGTTGAAGGGCCTCTTTTTTTCCAATTTTTCTCTCTTCTTGAGTGAGGAGCTTGACAGGAATCAGCTTAAAGTAAACAGAGGAGTCCCTGGGGCGGGCTGGCCAGGGGTTTTGCAGAGCTGGCAGAATTTGCTGAGGTTGGTGCTGCCGTGGACAGGGAGGATTAAGCGTGGGATAGTTATCTGGGCTTTCCCAGCATCCATAGGATGTTAGTTTTTGAACTTCATCAATAAGGCTCTTCTCCTGCAGCTCCCAAAGATGTTTATGAAAGAGATACAGGAAGGGAGGAAGATCAAACCTGCTTTAGCGAGGCCTTTCTGGCTTTATCTGTGGTTTATGAGGTGACCAGACCTTGGCGGCTCTGTTTTAACTTGTTTTGATCTGGCTGTGCTTTATGACTATTATTCTGAAATGTTTTGACAGGAGTGAGCCTTACCCGTCTGGGCTCCTCCATGGGAGCTGCATCTCCCCACCACGGGAAATCTCGGGGCCACTGTCCCTGACTGCAGCCAGGAAAATACTCTGACAGCCCAGATTTTCCCTGAAAGAGGGCAAAATGCAGAGGGAGTCTCAGGGCAGATGATGCCAGCCCTGGTGATGCTGCAACCCAGGTCTGGTTTCACCAGGGAGAACTCGACTTGCTCATAGTGCTTTGCTTCCCCTCCCTCCTTGCTTGTGCAGAAGAGCCAAAGGCATATCAGGTTTGTGCCAAATATCTGCATTTAGGTCAATTTAGCTTTTCTTCTCATTTGCACTGGCAGTGGGGGTGCTGGGGACCCTGGGGAAGGGGCATGGGCAGGCTGCTGCTCCCCAGCCCCTCTGCCAGGAGTGAATGTACCTGCTTTTTTGGCAGCCTTTGTCTCCATGGTGCTTGTTGTTAGAGGGGCTTTCTGAACTTCCCAGCAATGGTTTTCAACAGATATTTGGGTTTTCAAGTTGTTACTTCTTTTATTCCCCCAAAACCTTGTCTTTTTTTTATCATACATTTCATACTTTTTTCTTTCAGTTAAAGAAACCTCCATCTGCAAACCACAAAAATCCTTTGAGTTTTCAGTGAAAATTGGAACATTTCAATACATCCTTTTCATTTTTATTTAATTCTTTTGCAGATAATACTCCAAGATGGCATCAGAGCTGCTGGCTGGCTTTGGAGAAAAGTCAGATTTACCCATCAGCAAGGGGCAGCAAGGTGAGCTGAGCTGGGGTCTGCCAAGGCTGAGGGACCAGCGGGGAAATGCCAGCAGTTCCTGGGAACCGATGGGGTTATGTTAGGGGCAGATGCCTTCCCTGTCTCCTGTTGACAATCCATCAGGCAGTGCAGCACAAATAACTATGCCACGCACAGTAAGTCACCAGCACACACTGCAGCTGCGTATTGCACACCCAAGTTCCTCACACTTGCAGAAGTTGCTTATTGCAGCAGCCAGCACCTCAGCACTGTGATGGTGAAGGTGTGTGGATGGAGGCAGGCAGGAGCAATGCCTGGGCAGTGGGGACCAGGCTGCAGAAGGAAAGCAGCCTGGACCACCATTGTCTGAAGAAGCCGGGCCAAGGGAGGGCTGTGGGTACCAGGGGGAGGGCAGGCTCTGGCCCCAGGGGCTTGGCGATGTGCTGCGGGGCTGGTCCTGCCTGGGATGTAGCAGCCCTGTTACTAGAAAGCTGGCATTGGCTTCTCCAGATCCCTGGTAATTCCGGATGTGTTGACACTAAAAGCCCTGTTTCTCTATTTTGTTTAGGCATGCTTATGGACTAAAACCACCCCGTTTTGCTATTAGCTTTGTGGAGTGGTGTGTGCAGCGGGTGATTAGAAGATGAGTGTAAAATTGCCTCCTGCTAATTTATGCAGATTTCCTCCCCTCTTTCAGGGCACTGCCACCCACTCCCCTCCCAGCCATGACCGCTGCTGACCCCCTCCAGCCTGCTGCCACACATGGCAGTGCCCCGTTTCAGGGGTGCCTTGGTCTCCGGTGTTGGCTGTGGGTGTAAGACCCATGACACGGGATTTGCGGTGACCTTTTTGCATGGCCAGCGCCTGCTGCAGCTGGCAGCTCTGCCGCCGGGGTGCTGCGTGTGGCTGCAGCGGGGTGGTTAGCCACAGCCCTGCATGAGGCAAGGTGGAAGGAAGATCATCAGGCAGCGAGCTGCGGCTGCCGTTTACATCTCAGTGGGTGTTTTCTTCATTAAAATGCTGTGGGAAGAGGTTACCTCTCCTGCCTCGGTGTTTATTACTGCTGAGATGGAAGCAGAAGCCCTTTGTCAGAGAGAATGTAAAGTCATGGTGGCTGAAAGGGCTTTCCATGTGCTGGCGAGGGCACTTGGGCATCCGGCCACATCTGTATCGGCTGCCCGGAGTGGTACAAAGGCTTCTCCCTTTGGCAGGGGGAGGATGGGGAAGGGGATCCCTCCAGCTCCCTGCCCTGCCCACCTCCCTGGGCATCAGAGCCATCTCCCTGCTCACTGCTCTGGTCCCCGAGGTCTGCGCTGCTTTGCCTTTTGTGCAGTATTTGGCTTCTTGGCTTTTAAGTTGGCTGCCCCATATGCAAAGCTGAATGTCCCTTTTCACGGCCGACCCTCTGTCTGTGCCTGTCACTTGTGTTTCTGAGCCAGTCTCTCCGAGGACCCGTTCAGCCCCCATATCTCACTTAGCATTGCTTCCCCAGCAGTGGCTGCAAACACGTTATTGCCAGTAATTCTTGTCTGCCTCGCAGATACAGTTGCTTTTGATCTGTTGCTTCACTGGAAAAGAAAAACTCATCTCTCTTTGTTTTGTTTTAAGCATCGTTTATTGGAGGAGCAGCACCTTCTGGCATAGGGGTGTGTGGGCAGGGTGCCCCCCTCCAGCCATCCTCCATCTGAGCACCTTGGGGGCACCTGGGAGGGTGGCAGAGCTCAGGCTGGGGGTGGCAGGGACCCCCCATCTCCCCATGGTGTGGGGCTTCGCACAGCCAAGCACCCCCCCTGCCCCCCCTGCCCTCCCACTGCCTTCCAGGCAGGGCTTATCTGGGCTGGACATGCTTTAGAGGCACTGCTGAAATTGATGCTGCTCACTGAACTCCTTAATTGCTTTTAGTTGTAGAGTTATTAAGGAACAAGATTTAAATAATGTCGAGGGGGTTGGGGGAAACAGTATAAATGAGCTGAAGGAGCTAGTAGAGAAGCTTCCCGTAGTGCTGAGATGAGTCTTAGCAGCAGCAGAGTTAAGGTGAGGAGTCACAGAATCACAGAATAGCCTTGGTTGGAAGAGACCTCTAAGATCATCAGTCCAACCATTAACCCAGCACTGCCAAGTCACCACTAAACCACGTCCCTGTCAGCAAAGGCACATCGCGCCACTGCCCCGGCACTGCCTTTCGGAGGATTGCAGCTTTTATTTTTCCTCCAAATCTGCTTCACATTTAAGCAAATACTCTGAAGGTTGCCCATGAATAGTCATACAAATACTGCCTGTGCTTGTGAGCAGCTGCCTTCCCTTCCCACAGGTAACCCAAAAAATGAGTTTCTTGGCAGAAAGGAGATGAGAAAAAGTACAAGATTTTCCTTGGATATTACTTATTATTCACTGATGACTTGTAGACACTAGTTAGTGCTTGCACTGAAGATCTGATAGGAAGAGCTGCATTTGCCCAATTATGGAGTGGAAACGATTCTGGGGGGTTCACAGCCAACTGAAGCCAACTCCCACGGTTCAAACGGCAGAGCCCGGGTAGAAACCACCCTGCCAGGGCAAGGAGAAACTGCTGCCGGGCGCAGGACTGCCCTCCCTCTGCTCTGGGCAGATCCTTTCTTGTGTGTGTGTGGGTGTCTAAATCTGAGGGGGGGGTGGAAAATAAAAATGATTGTCTGGGGGAAATCCAAGAGCAAGAAGCCAAAATCCTTCATAAAAACATCCCTTGATCACAACTCGGCATGCTCGGAGGGTCGGAGAACAAGGGATGAATTACGGGTGTGCCTTGACTGATGGAGGCAGATCATAAGATTCATACTAAGCAAACATGGTGAAAAGGGCATTAGAAAAAGCATTCATTATCTGCTTCTCCAGAGTGCTAATTGGGGTCATGGTGTGATTTTTGGAAGGATGGTGCTGTGGAACCCGGTGCGAGCCAATTGCTCTTTGCATAGCAAACAGTTGTGTCTGGGTAATGTGGGCTCTCCTGCAGGATGGCAGATTCATCCAGGGCTTGAAATTCCTGCCGAAAATTCTCTCACCAGCAGAAAGGTGCTTGGTAGAAAAGACGTTTTCCACACTGAGGTTTCCAGAAGTTGTTGCTCTGCAGCTGGGTGCAATATTTCAAATATCAAATGAACACAAAGCTGTTGGCTGCACATTTCACAGAATCACAGAATGTCAGGGATTGGAAGGGACCTCAAAAGATCATCTAGTCCAATCCCCCTGCCAGAGCAGGAATACCTAGATCAGGTCACACAGGAATGCATCCAGGTGGGTTTGGAATGTCTCCAGAGAAGGAGACTCCACAACCTCTCTGGGCAGCCTATGCCAGTGCTCTGCCACCCTCACTGAAGAAGTTCTTCCTCATATTTATGCGGAACCTCCTATGTTCCAGCTTGTACCCATTGCCCCTTGTCCTATCATTGGATGTCACTGCCCACTGCATCCACTGGTCCTGCCAGTCCCATTTCTGTGGCATGCTTGATTAAAGCAGGGAACTCAGTTCCCTTGGTGGAAACACAGGAAGAAAATGGCTCAAAGAGGAGGAATATAGGAAAGAAATGGGAGAAGAATGGGATGCTCGCAGGGCAGGAGCTCCCACACCCTCGATGCGGCTCCTGTTTAGGAGCTGAATGCTCTGGGCTTGATTTCCTCTTCCCCTGTGCTGATCTGCCCTGCCTGATCCCAGAGATGCTGTCACCCATCTTTGAAGATGGGCAAAAAACCCAACAGCAACAGCCTGGCCTTGAATACCCCCTCCCTGGCAGTGTTCAAGGCCAGCTTGGATGGGGCTTGGAGCAACCTGGTCTAGTGGGAGGTGTCCCTGCCCATAGCAGGGGGGTTGGGATGAGGTGAGCTTTGAGGTCCCTTCCAACCCATACCATGCTATGATTGTATGATAATAAAGAGATGAGATCCCTTGAGAAAAAAAAAACAAACAAAGAAAAGACATCAGCAGCTCTGCTGTTTCCTAAGATTATCCTTGCATTTCCAGCAGCACCCCAGCAAAATCTCCTCTATTCTGGTGCAGGGGCTGGCAGTGCAGAGGCAGCACCCCATGGCACCCTGGCAGCTCACAGCTGCCTTACAAAGCTGAACTGGGGGGGAACCATGGAGAGAGGGGAGCTGAGTGCCCGGGGGGTGGCAGGGCTGTCCCTGGGCTCACGGAGAAGCAGTGCTGGAGGGGTGCTGGTTATGGGAACCGCTGAAGGAGGCTGGAGGGGAAGGGGCTCCTCTGAACCTGGCCGGTACCTGCCGTAGATGCAGCTCGTTAAACGACTGGCTGGAGGCGAGACAGACAGATCACTTGATAAAGATGTAAAGCGAAATAGAGGGTAAATACAGTAATCTCCAGAACTTCCCACCAGGGTGTTAGCGTTGAGGTTGTAAATACACTGAAATCAAAGACTCATAAAACATGCAAATTGCTCTGTGTGTGTTTGTCTGTCTCCTTCCCATGTTTTTGCCCCTCACCCCCTTCCTCTGAGTTTCTATCTTTCTATCTCTCTTCTTTCCATGATCTCTTCTCCACTCCTGATGAGCCTGTTGGGGCGAGGGAGGGAGTCTTTAAAAGACATTTTTGTGGTTCTGGGCAGCAAGTCAAAAAACCCCTTTTTTTTTTCCCCTGCCACCCTGCCCCCTTCCCTGTTCCAGACTCAGGATCACGTCACCCCAAACCTACACAGCCATCAAAATAAACATTAATTAAGATATTTTCAGTGATGTTCACTGTCACAAATTACCAGCCCCACAAAAGAAACGCTGCTGTGCAACTACTCATGATGTCAGTTTATCCCTTTTGCGATTGCTGAGATAAAGCATCATTTCTCCCGTTTTCCTCTTCTGCCTTTCGCCCCATCCTGCTCCTTGCCGGGAACCAGTGGCTCAGCGCGGCTGGAAAAGCAACACCACCGCCACAGGCTCTCTGGGCTGCGTTGGCAAAACCTGTGGTGGGGCATGGTCCAAGCAGGCAGCACAACACTGTGTTCTGACTAAATGGGAGGGCTTTATAGCCTTGGTGCCCTGTGGGCAACTGGGGTCTCCTCCCAATGCCTGGAGTGGGTAGGAATGGGATGGGGGGTGCAGGGATGCGAGGGTGTGGGGATGTAGGGGTACAGGGATGCAGGGGTGTCAGAGTGCGGGGATGCAGGGCTGCAGGGATGTAGGGGTACAGGGATGCAGGGGTGTCAGAGTGCGGGGATGCAGGGCTGCAGGGATGTAGCGGTGCAGGAATCCAGGGATGCAAAGGTGTCAGGGTGTAGGGGTGCTGGGGCTCACTGGCCAGGGGCAGCTGAGACAGTGCTGGTGGGGCCGTGCAGCCGCACAGGGAGGCAGCGTGGGCCGCCCAGCGCAGGATGGCTGCCAGCGAGCTGGGGCTGGCAGGGCAGGGTGGGGAAGCAGGAAAGGGAGCCCCGCTCCTCCTCCCCTCGGGGAGAGCTGTGGCTCTCGGCGGGAGGGTTGTGAGTACACACAGACTCTCTGGAGCCTCCCATGTAAATCCTGGCAGGACCCAGCCAGCTCTTAGCTCATTCACGTGAGATCACCGACTGGTTTGGGGCACTTGCGCGGGTAGGTACGTGCTGGGATTTCTGCAGGGACCCTCCCCTGGTGGGCTGCCCATGAGTTGGGAGCTGGGACAAGACTTTAGCCCATCCAGCTCATCTCCCTCCAAGTCCCTCCTGCAGCAGCATCGTGACTATGTGGCCATGCACAGCAGTCCCCCAGCCTTTTCCAACCAGTTAGCAGAAACTCACCATCCTGCTGAGACACAGGCTCTGACCCTGGGGATGGCAGATCTGACCCTGGGAACACCACATCTGACCCTGGGGACACCAGATCTGACCCTGGGGACACCAGATCTGACCCTGGGGACAGCAATGCTTTTATTTGCTGCCCCAGCCAAGGAGCAGAGGCTGTGGCAAGCGGAGAACAACCTTGGGAGCAGTCGAGGTGCGATGCCCCAGGCTCCTCTGCCAGCAGCCACGCGCCCCAGCACGACACCGGTGTGGTGCGAAGCACAGCCTCCGGGCTCCCAGCAGTTTCCCCTTGGGTAAGATACGGCCTGAGGTCACCTTCTGTTCTTCTGCCACCCTCAATCATTTTTCCTTTGGTGTTAAAACCTTGTGGGATATTTGCATGCAGTTGTGACTTCCCTTAACCACTACCGGTCCAAAGAAAACAGATCCATGTGTTTTAAAATCTCAGCTTACATACCATTCCTTCAGCTTCTGCTCCTTTTTGGGGCTTTTCCTTCTTTCAGTGGATCAGTGACCTGAAAATGCACTTTATGTTTTCCCTAGGAGAGGTAGATGAGAAGAGCTCCGGCATAGCTGCATATTAAACCCGACCTGCTGCCGCTGCCGCCCCCAGCAGCCTTTGCTGAGCTGCCGGCTGCCGCTCTCCCCACTCCAACAAGTTTTTAATCACTCACCCCAGATAGTTCTGATTAGATTTTTTTTTTCCCCTAACAAAATCATTAAGTTTCCTGTGCGTATTTCTAGCCATTTAAGCCCCTTTCATGTTTCCCAGACTGGAAATACACGGCCCCTCACATGGGGACATCTGCGGGAATTTCATTGACAAGCTGCTTATCTTCTCTGCCAGGTCATTAACATGCTGTTTACTCGTTCTGCTGGGTAATTAAGAGAGATGTTAACGAATGACCTCCGCAGTACCCCGTTAGATACTCCCGACTCCACCTCCTACCTCCTCCAGCAAGCTCTGCACAAGTGGGTAGGTTGTTACCCTATATATATCTGTGTTCCCACCATATTGCTGTTGGGTTATATTACTGTGCAGATTAAGGCTGCTCACGCTCGAGTCAATTTGAGTCATTTTCATTATGCTTTCTACAATATTGTTCAAAGAGCTAAAAATAACTCCCTACTGCCTCTTACCCATTGCCATCACTCTCTAGAAGAGCAAGACGATCTACTTCTGGCAGGGACTTTTAGCGTGCATAGCTTGGGTTTCACTAACTTCTGGATGCTGAGGACCTTTTTCCCCCCTGGTTGCTCTCCTGTTGTGGTTTAGGGCGGTGCCTATGGGGACAGGCTGAGAGAGTTGGGGTTTTTCAGCCTGGAAAAGGCTCTGGGGAGACCTTATAGCACCTTCCAGTAGCTGAAGGGGCTACTGGAGAGGGACTTTTTGTAAGGCTGTAGCAATAGGACGAGGGGTAATGGCTTTAAACCGGAAGAGGGGAGATTTAGATTAGATATTAAGAAGAAATTCTTTACTGTGAGGGTGGTGAGACACTGTCCCAGGTTGCTCAGAGAAGTTGTGGATGCCCCCTCCCTGGCATTGTTCAAGGCCAGGCTGGATGGGGCTTGGAGGAACCTGGTCTGGTGGGATTTGTCCTGCCCTTGGGAGGATCAGGAGGGGATGCGTGGGACCGGCCACTGCCGCCTTCTCCGCCTCCGCTACTTCTTCGCAGGAGGCAGAGTAAAGCGGTGAGTTCAGTCTCTCTCACCCATTGCTGAGGCCTCATTAATTTAAGCCAATATTCTTTCCTCCCCAGAGGTCCTGATGAAAGAGAGCAACTCCATTGAAGATGTTTAAGCATTAAGCCTCTACTCAAGTTCCATTAAAGCGTCTGATGAAAGCGGTGAATGGTTGGGCTCCGGACAATGCTAAGTGCTTTCCTGAATCAGGTTCCCTACTTCCCAGTGCCCGCGGCTGCACACCCAGCTCCTGCTTTCTCCACTCTCCTTCCTCTGGCTGGATGCTTCTTCAGTTGCCTTTTACATTTTCTTTTTCTTGCAGAGATTTTTTCTCTTTTTAATTTTTTAATCCTCAAATCCATGAGTGGCCACTTCTGAAGTGATAAAAATCTTATTCCTTGCCTTTGTGTTGTTGGTTTTTTGGTTTTTTTTTTCCAGGCAATTGTAGCTTACAACACCTTAATTATCGCGTCTCTGAAAACTGGTTAAAGATTTTAATACTTCCTTCCCTAGCCCATTATGCAGTAGACTTCTCAGCCCCATAAAATGTGCCTTCTGGAACCCGATCACCTTGTGCTGCTGCGTTTCCCTGCTTCATCTTTTCCCCGACAGTTCAAGTGCCTCCAGCTCTCCCCTTGCCTCTCCCCCCTGCTCCTCCCCAGGCAGGTGGGAAGCGCCGGAGGCAGTGGTGGGGCTGCAGGCAACCGTAGCAGATTTTCAGTTAGAATATGGGCTTTTTAATTTAAATCCTATTACACAGCTAGCGAATAGGTTGCATCATTTTAATCAGCCAGCACATCTGCAGAAGGTGCAAGTTTCCAGGAGTCGGAGCGCAAGAATGATGGTATAAATCACAGCTAAGGCAAATCCTTGACATCACCTTCATTTCTGAACTTGATCCTCTGATGTAGCAGCGCGACGCTGGCTTTCTGGCACCCGTTTTGCCTGGCTGTTTGCTATTTAATAGGCACAAGGCTTGTCAGACATCTCCACGTATTCCATGTCCTGGTGTTTCAAAAATCCCCGTGGGTTGTTTTTTTAAAGTGGGTGAGATGAATCATGAATTTTGGCCCAAATCTGTGCAGGGCTGTCTCCCTGGAAAGGCTCTGCTTAGGGAGAGGGGCTGTGCCTCTCTGCAAAGACGTTTGGGACACACGTGCTGTGTGAGCTCAGCCCAGTGAGATCTCATCCCTTTCATCCCAGAAAATAGTTAGGGGGAAAATCTAGCAGGTCCCATGGTGCCTGTGCCTTTGGGATGAGCGAAGTTTATTCCCCTCCGATTTTTATTTAGGTGAGTTTTAAATAACTCAAATGTTTCCCTGGAGGAACCATCCCAGAGCCGAACAGATTTCAGCACTAAGCAGTTTTTCCTGGTGTTCAGCCTAAATTTTCTTTTGCTCTGTTTTAGCCCATTACTCCTTCTCTATAAAATTTCTCAGGTAATTTAAATACGAAGTGTCTGTGGAATACATTCTGGGATGCAGATCACCATTTGATGAGGGTGGTAAGAAACTGCAAACCACAGCTGCTCAGGGGGGGACATGGAGGGGGACAGTGAGCCATGGAGGCTGGGGGTGTTACTGGGTCTTACCAAAGGGGGTACAATAACTTCTTTCTCGCTTTGTCCCTTTAGAATGAATCATTTCAGGAATAATAAAGAAACAGTTGGGAAATCTGGGTGATTTATCCCTAGAAATTGCATTATCTGTTTAAATTAGGTTTCAAGGAATGTGGATGAGGGGGGAGCTGGAAGCCAAGAGACCAGAGTACACACGTAGCAATGGTGTCAGAAGGGGATGGTGTGATGTACAGGGGAGTGCCAGGTCTGCAGGCTGGGCTGGAGACCCCCACAGTAGAAAGTGAGCCTGGCACAGCATTACCCTCCTGGGAGCCAGGAGTGAGCCTACGCGAGAGCTGAGTTCCCTGAAACTCATTACACCTGCAGTCATTTAATACACTGAGCAGCTGTCCCTGCTCGGGACATCAAAGGCAGCCGGAGCCACCCTTTGGAGCTGGAGCAGGGAGCGCAGGCCAAGCCCCACATCACCTTCTGCATCCCGAGCTGCATCACTGTGCCTGTGTCCCTCTCTGCTCCCCCGGGCTCTGGGTGGCTGTGCAGCAGGACAACGCCTCACGCAGCTGGTTCGGGGCTGCGCTGCGTGGGTGCTTCTGTGTGCCCCCCACGCCTGCGTGTGCATGTGTGCGCTTGGCGTGGGATCTGACAAGCACTGACGTATGGCATGTGAGCCCTCCGGACAGGTGGGAGGGCTGGGACCAGCGCAGCAGGAGGGCTCTCATCTCTCCCGGCCGTGGCGGCTGCTGACCTTTAAGCCAGCGCTGCTAGCGAGTGTGCCCGAGCTGTGCACACTTGCTCCGTGCGCAGTCTGTGTGCTCTCTCCATGCACACTTGCTCTGTGCACACTCTCCATGCACACTCACTGTGCACACTTGCTCTCTGGGCACTCTCCATGCACACTCCCCTGTCTCTCCAGGGACGGAGTGGCCCATACCCAGGTGCAGTGTGCAGGGACATCCCTGCCAGCCCTGGGAGCGTGCTGGGGAAGGAGAAAGGCAGAAAAAAAGGAAGGGAGATGTAAATCCCCATCGCTCCCTGGGCTGACCAGCAGGCATGGCAGGGCAGCAGCCTCCTGGTGACTTCTCCCCCACATCCGACTCCTTGTGAAAGCACAAGGGTCACTCACAAAGCCTGGGCTTTTGGAGAAGGATGGGGTGTCATTGTCCCCCTGTACCTGCCCCATGACTGCTTAGAGCTCCTTTCCATGATTTTATCCATGAGTGACTTTACTGTGTGGGTGCTCCCCACTGTAGGAGCAACACTGGGAAGGGCTGGGAAGGGGTTTTCCCATTCTCCCAGACTGATGCCCACCTCTCCGAGGTGCACACTGCCACAAACGAGACCTCTCCCTGTGCCACAGTGCCTTTCCCTCTTTATGAGTGTTTGGTTTGGTGTCTGCAGAGACTTAAACGCTGGTGCTGGCCCTGTGCACAGCCAGGTGTGGCACCTATGATGAGGTGGCACCAGGTGACCTTTGGATGCTCTTTGGGGACTATCTGCAGTGCTCGCTGGGCTCGCACGCCGGTTCCCCTCATCCCTAGGATGTACCGGCATGTGTCAGCACCAAACTGGTCTCCACTGGTTTGAGGTGAGGGGGTGTGATCCCGATGTGATCCCAAAGTGATCCTGTCCCCACGTCCCTCTGCCCATCGAGGTGGTGCGGGCAGAGGGAACACACGGGAACAGCATCCTCCTCCTGAAGGATTCCTGGGCTCTGGATCCCCACCTGAGCCTGTGCTCATCGCCATGGCAACCCATCGTGATGTCATCGCAGAGCTGATGGGGCAGGGATGGGGAGGAATGGGCAGGCAGCAGGCAGGGCGGGTACCACTCCCCTATTTCCCAGCCTTGGGGGGGCGGCTGGGCGAGGGCAGGTCACCCTCTCAGTCCTCCCTGCTAAAAATGATCGTTTTTCACCCCCCTGCTTTCAAGTATTTTCATCTCTTTGGAATCTGGGTGTCATCAGAACAGCATGAGCCCCCACCACATGTGTGCACCCAGGGGGGTCCCCACACCCCTGCCCCGCAGCAATGCACTGCACCCCACTTTGGGGTTTTAGCTGAAAATGCTAAATCTCATGAATCTCCCCCCAGATTTGATGGTGGGGTTTGCTGGGTAAGATGCCAGAGGAGGAACGTGGAAATAGATAAATAATAAAAGTAATGGAGAGGAATGTGACTTGGGGTGCTGCAAAATGGGGGTGTTTAATGTGTTCTTAGATGAAAGTGAGCTGACTCCAGAGGGGGTTTTGTTCGATTTTTGTAATATAAACTGAACTGACTCGATTTTTTTTGATTTTTTTTTTCTTAATATAAAGCAAACTGACTCCGGATTGGGGTTTTCTCACTTTTCATAACAGAAAGCAAACTGACTCTGGAGGGGTTTTTAAAAATTTTTCTTAACAGAAATTGAACTGACTCCAGAGGGTTTTGTAACATTTTTGTTATCGACAGCGGACTGACTCGAGCTTTAATTGAACTTTTCTTAATAGAAACAGAACTGACTCTGAAGGGGATTTTTTGTTGTCGTTTATTTTTGTAATAGGAAGCGAAGTGACTCAAGAGTTGTTTATTTTTAAGTTTTCTTAATGCAAATTAAACTGACTCCAGAGGTTGGGGTTTTTTGGGTCTTTTAAATTTTTTTTAACACAAAGCAAACTGACCTGAGGTGGGTTTATTTTTTATTTTTATTATTATTATTTTAAATTTTCTTAATAGAAAGCAAACGGACTCTGGAGTTTGTTTTTATTTTTATTTTTTACTGGAAATTGAACTAACTCCAGAATGTTTTTTTATTATTTTTGTAATATAAAGTGAATTGACCTCAGTTTTGTTTTGTTTTAAAATTTTCTAAATAAAAAGCAAACTGACTCTGTTTGTTTTTTTTAAAAATTTTATTTTTTAATAGAAATTGAACTAACTCCAGAGGGTTTTAAAATATTTTTCTAATAGAAAGCAAACTCCCTCCGGAGTTTTAAAAACATTTTCATTATAGAAAGTGAAATTTTGGTGGTTTTTTTTTCCCCCCAAACTCCATAAAACTCAAAAAAAGTCCCAAAATTGGTTCATTTCTTTAGTATTTAAGAGTAAATCAGCCCAAACCGGAGTCACTTCACCTCTAACGCCGTCCCGACCCTCGCCGATCCCCGAGAGCAGGGGCGGGGTCACCGGTGTCCGCTAGGGGGCGCTGTTGGATCGCGGCTGAGTACCGGGAGAGACGGCAATGGGGACGGCAATGGGGAAGGGCCGTCGGGGCGCCGGCCCCCCGGCGCCCCGACGGCCCTTCCCCATTGCCATCCCCATTCCCGTCCACCCTCCGCCTCCCGCCTGGCCTGGTCACCGTTTCATAGGGAATAAAGGGGGGTGTAAAAAAAAGGTACGCTCGCCCTTTAAGAAGAGCGAGTGGGCGTGTCCCCGCGCCGCAAGGCCCCCCCCGCGCCGCTCAGCGATTGGCCGCCCCGCTGAGGGCTGCCCGTTCCATTGCCTGAGCGGAGGAGTACAGGGATCGTCGCGGCGGGCGGCGCCGCTGTGCGGGAGGGGACGGCGGCGGCGGCGGCGGGACGGGAGACGGAGGAAGGCGGCGGGGAAACGGTATGGGCGCCTGACGCCCGTCCCGTCCCGCCGCCGAGGGACGATGGCGCGGCCCCGCGGCGGGCGGTGGTTGCTGGGTGTCCTCCTCGCCTTGTGTCGTTTGGCCGCGCCGCTCGCCAAGAGCCTGGAACCGGTCTCCTGGAGCTCCGGTAACCCCAAGTACGTGCGGTGGATGGGGCGCGGGGGAACCGGGAGGGGGGGGTTTGGAAACTCGCCTCGTACCCCCCCTGGCAAAAAAAAAAAAAAATACCTAAAACCGGGAAAATTAAAGTAAAAGCAAAAAAAATTTAACCAAAACCGCAAGATTTTTAAGGAGAAATCTCCCCGCGGGAAGCGGAGCGGGCACCGCGAAGAGCGGCTGGAGGCTGCGGTCGACGGACGGAACGGAGCGACCCCCGGTTGGAGTACGGACTCCCCGCCGAGCCCCGGCTGCTGCTCCCGGGGCGCGCCGGGCTGCTGCGGGCTTGTACCTTTTTTTTTTAAGAAAAATCTATTTTTCTTTTTTTCTCTCAATTTTGAAAATTTGGTTTGGTTTTAAAAGACTTTCTTACACTCATATTTTTTTTTTTAACAAAAATGTTTTTTATTTTTTTGTTTTTTTTAAAAAATGTGTATTTTTTACATTTTTTTCACCTGATTTCTTTTTTTTTTTTTCTTTTTTCCTCGGGATATGGGGAGGCTCCGCTGGCGCCGCCGCCCCCCGCCCGGCCGGATCGCCTCTCCTCTGTACCACGCCGACGCTAGAGTTGGATTTATTATCATTTTTATTTATTTTTTTTTTATGGCTTTTCTCTCCTAAAACCGAGCCGCGGAGGAAGGCGGGGGGCAGCGGGGGGAGATCGGCCGGCGGTGGGACACCCCCACCCCTTGGTCCGGGTCCGAACAAAGCCGGTGGTGGGGCTGGGTGCCCCTCCACAGCCCTGTCCCTGCTATATACACAGCTAAATTCTGTATATCAGTGCGTTGTATGTGTGCGTACGTGTCTGTGCCCCGGCTGAGGTGCGGGAACAATGAGAGGGGGCTTTTCCAGCGCCTTGGGATGAAGGAGGAGGAGGAGGAGTGGAAGGTGCTCGGCCACGGTCGCTGCTGGTCGGGGGTGATGGAATCGGGGTGGTTTTGGCAGCCCTCTTGCTGGGTTTTATCTTGTAGATCTCAGAATGTTTGTTTGTCTTAGCCCTTTCCTGCGTTAAAAAAAACAAATAATCCTGATTTCTCAAAAAAAAAAAAAAGAGTTTTTGAGGATTGGAGAGAACCGAAATAATTTGGATGACCGTCCTGCTTGGACACTTCCATTCCAACCAAACATTGATTTTTATTTTTTTTTTTAGGATGGGGGAAAAAGCAACTTTGCAGGCGGACACGCGTGCAGACGCTCTCGGGGTGGGTCGAGGGCTCCCGTCAGATCCTTCTCCTTGGTCTGGTTTTATTTTCCTTCTTTTTGGAGCTGTGTCCCCTGGCTGGGAGCAGAAAGAGCCTTTACCCTCGGGATTGCTCCGTCGTGGTCATGAGTCGTCAGTGCTGACGAGTGGCAGGCAAATCGGGTCCAGAAAATACATTTTTAGTTGGAAAAAAGGGTGGTTGGAGGTAGCAATGGCTTTGGTGGTGTTGGGGGAGGCCATGTCTCCCCAGCCCGCTTCGTTAGCGTTGGCATTTATTACATCGCCAAGGCCTGGGCAGTGGGGCGGAGGCGGTGGCGATGTGATGGGCACGTCCATGGGTTCCCCACCATCGTCCCCATCTGCTGGGGGAATGCTGCCCGTGTCGGCACCAAGCGCTGGGTGTGGTGGGCTCGGAGGCATCCCGCCCCCGTGGGACATCGGGGGGTGCCTTGGGGTGTTTTGTGGTTCTCCCCCAGTTTGGAGCTTGGTGGTTGTCAGCTCTTGGTGCAGCTTTCTGGTGGTGTGCGGGTGGCTCCTGTGGATGTCTGATGGGGGCAGCATCGATGGTTCCCCAGTCTCAGTGCCCACCCTACTGGGATGGGAGAAGGTGGGAAGTGCCTGAAATATCAGCGTTCCCACCCAGAAATGGCTCTGCTGGGGCAGGGAGGGTGCTGGGGAGGGTTGGGTTTTGCCATGGTGGGGTCTGTGGGTGCCTGGTTGTGCTCCCACTTGTGCCTTGTCGCTGTGTGCACATGCAGCCTGGCCCCAGACCCTCATTTTTGGGGTCTGTCCTTGGAGGTCTCTCACTTTCTTACATCCCTTAACGCTCCTGCCTGTGACTGTTGCAGGTTGGGTGGTGTCGGGCAGAGCTTCGTCACGGCCGCTTCTGCCTGCGAGCGTGGTGCATGGTGCTGGTCTGGGGAGCCAAACTGCCCACTCTGCAGAGTCCGGTTCCACTTTGGGGAGAAACCTTGCTCCTTGTTAGACTGGGCTTACCCCCAGATAGGTGCTTTAAATCCCCCCATGTGTGCTCACCGATGTAATTTGGGTTTTCAAGCCCTTTCCTCTAGCACTCCCATGTCTGTGCCAGCCCTCCACCCTTCTCTGCTGAGCTTTAACTCTTGTTTTTAGAGTAGAGAGAGCTACAACCTTCAAAAAATAACATGCCTAAGTGGAATTTTCCAACAGATAGAAGGAGAAAGCATTGTGCGTTGGGGCTGTCTGGCCTTGGTGGTGTCACTGTAAATAATGAAAATATTTTTGCTGCCCTTCTCCTCCCCTGGGCAGTGCTTACAGAGTGTGGGCTTCTAAACTTGGCTGGGACGTCACCAGCAGATTCCTGATCCGGTGGTGGTGATCAGAGGGGCCCTATTAACACATCTAATAGAAGGAATGGTGGAGTTCAGGAGTTCAGACTGGTTTAAGCTGTAGCACTGTGTGCTGTGTTGGGGACACATTTCCCTGCAGCTCTTAGGTGTGTGTCCAAAAGCCAGCAGTGAAACCGTGACCGTCTTCCTATTGTGAGTAATTCTGTGTCTTTAAAGGGAGAAAAATAGGCATAGAAATGGTTTCACTGGATCAAAGGTGGTGATTGTCCCAAACCTGCGCTTGGGACAAGCTCAGGCTAAATTAGGTCCCCTCTGAGCGAGCGTTCCCTGGGATGTCTGTGGAGCCCCTTGGAAGGAGCCAATTTAGTTTAAATATTATTCCATCGTGTCCAAAGGGGGTTTCGTGGAGGCCCGGAGGGTGTTTCTGGGATTTCATCAGCCCTCCTGCTGCTCAGCCAGGGCTTGGTGGGAGCGTGCTCTTGTTGGACAGCCGGGAATTGCAGGAGAAATTCTGGCTAAATCCTTCCTCAGCTCCCTTGGCTGCAGTCTGGGAGAAATACTGACCCCGGTGGGCTCCTGTGCCGACTGTTAAAAGGAAGCATTCCTAATAAAATATGGCTTGGAAAATTCATTTCAGGCTGGAATTTGCCTCTCTAGAAAGTATTTTAATAAGGAGGTGGGGGAAATGGGACACATCATCCGCATGGCGCTGAGGAGCGGGGTCGTTTCGGCACTGCTTTTCTCTCTTTCCCTTATATAAAGTCTTCCTCAGCTCCACTCACTCTGCAGAACAACCCAGCAACTTTCTAAAAAAGAGAAAAACACTTTTTTTTTTTTTTTTTTTTTTAAAATAAGCGTGGAGGAAGGGGGGAAAAAAAGAAACCCCAGACAAAAGTCTAATCCTTTGTGGTATTTTTATTCTGTCTTTTTAATGGCGTGATGGTGTCCTATTGAATTCTGTAAGCGCTGAGTTTGAAGCCTGGTGTATCTTTGCCTTTTTTTTTTTTTTTTTTTTTAATGCCTTTTACAAGGGACAAAGTGCTTGTGGGAAGGCTGTTTCCGAGGGGAATGGCTGGCCTGGAGCTCTGTGGCGGTGGGCTCGCACTTGTCGGAGCAGATGTAATTTAATTACCGTACCAGTGGGCGCATGAGGCGCTTTGCTGTATAAGGAGTTGGGAAATAGTGAAAACACGCTGATTATTTTTAATTAAAAGCTGCATTTGGCTTGCGGAGCCTTTAGAGAATCTCTCTTCCCAGGAAGTGTGTGGGGCTGGGAGATGGGGACTCACTGGGGGTGACGGGTGTGGAGGGTCCCATCAGCGATCTGGTGGCCCCTGTGCCCACCTCTGAAGGATGGTTTGGATTAAGCCAGCCTGGACGGTCTGCATCCCGGTTGGAGTTTCCCTCTGGAATGGAGGAGCCCTTTCCAAGCATGCCAGGAGGTGGTGACTGGGAGGGTGCTGTGTGCTCCAGTGCTGGAGGGGACCCTTTGCTGGGGGGTTCTGCCTGGTGTGGGACTGCTGGATGCCCTCCCAGCATGGAGGGCTTTTGCAGAAACCCCCGTACCCGGCCCACGTTGTGGCAGTGAGGTTACCCCCCCTGCCTAGGGGAAAGGAGCACCCAGGGCTCCTTGTGTGTCGTTTGCGAATGACTTCATTAACTTAAATTAAAAAAAAGGGAAGGCAGGGCTGCGGCTATTGCAGTAGCTGGGTAAATACCACTGGATTCTATAAAATGGATTTAACTGCTTCCTTTAAAAGAAAAAAAGAGCTGTGATGGGGTGGCTGATTGATTGTAAAAGGAGCCGTAGCTTTTCTCCAGAGCACACCAGCTGCTGCAGCTCCTAGGAGCTGCGTGGCAGTGGGGATGGGACAGGGTGTTGGTGCCACTTCTGACCGTGGAGGGTTGGGGGGGAGCTGGTAGGGGCTGCTTCCCTCCTCTGCTTTTGATTTGAAGCTGTTCCTTGGATGCTGGTCCCAAAGAGGGAGGGATGTGCCCATGCCCTGGCACGGCATGGCCCCGGCTGGGTGGGCAAGGGTCCCCCCTGAGCCCTGCACATGTTTGCACTGGCCGTGGGGTGTGCAGAGAGCCACGATGCACATGCAGCCCCGTGCACAGCACACGTTGGGATGTGTTTGGTTTGTCCCCTGGAAACTGGGGGCTTAGCAATAGGGATGGCCGCTTCTTTTCGTGTAGGATTTATGGGTCCCACCTGCCCCACGGCTTCCTGGTGGCACCCCGTGATCAGCAGAGCGGTGGCGGTGCTGCTGGGAAGCCTGTGGAGCTGCCCGAGGAACGCTGGGGTCCGGTGGGAAAACATCTTGTACCGATCAGTAGCACATGCTACTTGGAGTCTGGCAGCTGAAACAGGGTGGGGAGAAACAAAGCTGAAATCCATTCTGTGTCTAATTAATGATTGCTTGTATCGGGAGAGCAGGAGGAGGACTCTGGGCTCAGCGCTATCTCGGCGTCACATCTGGGCAGGAATGTGGCGGCGGTGCTGCGGGGCTTTTGTTGTGCTCGCCTCCAAAGAGCCGGGGTCCGTTCTGCTTTCCGATGCTTTTCCTCTTCCTCCCCGTCCCTCGCTCTGGGGTGGGTGGCATGGTAGAGGAACCTCCTCTGGCAAGAGGAGGGGGTGGTGGAGTGTCACCTCACAGCGGCGGTTGGTGCCCCTCGGTGCACACCCGGCATCCTTCGGGAGGTTTTTCTTGCGCCGTGTGTGTCGCGTCCAGTGGGAGCATGGGTGCTCTGCTCATGGCTGTGCTGGAACCTTGGGATCCCAGTGCTCCTGGCCCAGGCTTGGTCCGTGATGGGACAAGCCAGGTCTAAATGTCCTGCTTGGCTGGGCTGGGTTAGAGCGTGGGGTAGGGTCTGCATGGCTGCTGTGCTTTTGGGAGCAGGGTCCTTCTGCAGGGCTGGAGCCAAACCCCACAGAGGCTGTGGCAATGCATGGAGGGGAGTGGGGGGCTTGGGGACCTCCAGCACCCAGCTCCCTGGGGAGGGCCAGAGGAAGGGGGACAGGTCTGGGGGGCTCCTCGCGGTGTTTCAGCGAGTGGTATCTTCTCGAGCTCTCCCTGCCGGTGCCTCCGGGCGGGATCCAGCCCGGCTCAGGTGCTGGCGTGGCAGTGCCGCCCCGGCCGAGCTGAGCAGCTGCGCTTCAAAAATGCCAGCTATTTATAACCCTGGCTCGGCTGCTCTGGAATAACCTTTCCCTACCCGCCGCCAGCCCTTGCCAGGTGGGCTGCTCCCCCTTTCCAAGGCCGCAGATCCCAGCTTTGCCAGCAGGGCTGCATGGAGAGCCGGAGCAGGGGGGCTCGGTGTCCATCCGTGAGCTTCCCTCGGTGACATCCAGGGGCTCCGTCCCGCCGCGATGCTGTGCCTGTGCGTACGTCTGGGTGTGCTGTGCTGGCGAGGCTGCTCCGTGGTGAGAGGCTTCGTGTTACCCAGTTTGACGTGAGTTGGCTCTTGCTGGTGCCAACACGGAGGCGGGATGGGATGCTCAGGGCATGCTGCACTGTTCTCTGTCCCTGCTCCTTCAGGACAGGATTTTTGGAAGTGCCCTCCTTGCGTTGCTGGTTCCCCCTCCTGTGCAAAGGCCTGGGGTGGGTGCTCTCCCTGGGAGGGGGGTCCTGGCTGCTTTTGGTGACTCATGTCTCTCACTGCTCTGTTTGCAGTGATGGGACACGAGTGTCCCATTTGCTGGCAGTCCTTTTCCTTGCACCCGGCAGCGACTGGTGGCTCCCTGGCTTTCAGCATGAGCCCAGCCTTGGGGACAGCCTGCCCCGCCTGGCTTTCAGCGTACAATGGCTTCTGGGTAGGTACTTCAGAAAAACCAAAGTGTGTTTTCGTGACTTATCAGCTATAAATACTCTGCACCATTAATATTGATCACTGAGTGCGTGTTTTCCTTCTCGTTAAGGCTGGGAAGTGTCTGCGGTTGCACATGCATTAGTGGCAGGGCTGAGACTCAATGCTTTCTTCTCTTAGCTACTGATTTTAATGTTATGTGGGTTTTTTAAGCATGTGAGCACGGTCTGGTGTGTGGGTTTGCATGCAGGGGCAGCAGTGCAGGGTGATGCTCGGGAATGTGGTGATGCTCGGGGATGTATTGGTGCTGGGCTCCGGTGTTCTTTGTCTGGGCTCGCTGTAGTATCACAGCCAAACGCGAGGGGGAGGTCCGCGGCCCCCTGGCTCCCACTGGAATTTTGGGGGGCAGATTGTCAGTGTGCATTGGAAAGGGTGAACGGGTGCAAAGGCTCTTCCCCCCTTAAATCAGGAGTTGGCCATTTTTTTGCCCGGGCGGGGGGTCAGGACAGAGTCCCCCCATGCTGGCAGGGATGACGGTGTACCCTGCCTGCAGCTGGGCGAGCAGCATATGGAAAGGATCTGGGTGTAATATCCCGAGCTGCAGCGCGGCTTTGCTGAAGAGGCCACTTTAGCAGGGGACGCGGCGTGGTTAGTCCTCCCGGCTGACACATCCCAGGCCTTCCTCAGACTTGAAAGAGCTCGAGTTCGCCTTTGAATCTGAGGATTTATAGCCCTTTTAGGCCTCTCCAATAAAAGCACGGCTCCCTCCTCAGACAGAGCCCACCGTCTCCCTCCTCCAGGCTCATTATCCCGGGGATTTGTGTTGCTTGCTCTCGCGCGCTCTCGCTCTGTTGTTCGCTACTGCCGCTTTCTTCAGATGTGCGGCCGAGAACTTCAGAGCATGAAAGCAGAGCTGGAGGAGCTGCGGGTCCTGGACACACTGCCAGGGCCCCTGCCATTATCTTGAGCAAACGCAGCTCCAGACCCAGCAGCGTGCAGGGAGAGGACCCCTTGTTTGATGGTGCTGGGGGTACTCCAGCATCTCCCCCTGCGGTTGGGGAGCATCAGCTCCCCTTGCCATTTGTTTGCTGGTGATCCTCCTGCCAAGCAAGCCAGGGTGAGCTCCCATCCCTCTGGACAAGCATGCAGAGAGCACCGTGCACGGGGCGTGCGTCCGCCCCGTCTGCTGCGTCTTGGCACATGTGGGCACTTAAGCATCCTCAGCCCTACCGATCGTGTCTGCTTTCTACAGGCACGTCAAACCTCTAACTGTTTAAAGAGAGGCTTAGGAAAAAGTCCAGAGAAACGACATAATAATTATTGTATTACAAATTGTTTCCTTTAATGGGCCCTGTTGGATCGCTCAGTCTGTTAAACACATTGTGCCCTCCCCCAGCCCCCAGCCCCGCACTGCCCTGGCCCCCTTCCACTGCTCCAGCCTCTCCTCGCAAACCTGGCCCTGCTGGAAAATTCTTCGGGCTGAGGAGCCCGGGTAGCGGGGCGAGGGATGGGGGCTCTGGAAGGTGAGAAGAGGATGGGGAGGCTCTGTCTCTGAGGAATGGTCCTCCCTCTGCGGGTAGGTGGTGGTCCCTGCCCCTTCCCTTGCTCCGGAGCATTGCGTTGCCCTGGACTTTGCCCATCCCAAGGGCTTTCGGGTGGCACCTCCAGCTGATGCTTGAGGCTCAAGGGCACCCACTCACTGGTCAAAAACTTCTTGCTCTGCCCTCCCTGGTGCTGCAGGATGGGCAGAGTGACCCTCCTGCCCTTCCCAGCGTGGTGGTGGACGGCTCCCAGGCAGCTTTTTTGGCAGCTCCCACCCCTGAGGGCTGCGGGGTGTAAGGAGAGGAGCCATGAGCGGCAGTGCAGATTCTTTCGTTGCCCCCAAAGAATAAACGTGTTGGAATTAAGCAGCAGGTTATGTTTCTTCAAGGCCGAGCAGCAAATATGTTTTAAATTTGGCAGCCGGCAGCGGAGAGCGGGTGGGAGAAATTTTCCAGGTATTGCGTTACACTTTCCCCTAAAAGGGTTCTGCTTTGGGGCTGGGGATTAACAGGGGGAGAGGAGGGGGCAGTCCTGGGTGTGGGGACTGGGGCTGTGTCCCTTGGGGGAGCAGACCCCCTCTCTCGCATGTGCTCGCAGCCCTGCGCGCTCCCGCTCCCTCCGGCGCACTCCGGTGATGCTCGCACCGCTGACTCAGGCACTGCCCGGGGCAGAGGTGCGCTACGGGGGATGGCTGGGATTAATTTTTGGGCTTCCTCCCTCTGGGTGCGATGGGAAATTTCCAGCGGGCTGTGGGTACCGCCCCGCTCCCCCGGCCTGCTGGGCTCTGCCTTGCCCTCCTCTCCTCCTCTGATGTCTTTAATAAACGCTTCATGCAAGAGCGAACCTGGGATCCACTCCCAGCACGGAACTGGGCCTCGGCCAATTAGTCAATTATTTTAGAAGAAGAATATTTTTTTTTTTTTTTTAAATAATGTTATTTTTTTAGGGGAAGGTCTGACCAGTGTATCAGCCAGCAGCCCCTCTCCTGTGGGGATGAGCTGGAGGGGGTTCCATGCAGCCCCTGCCATAGTGACCTCTGCTTGCTGAGCTCCAGCATGTCCCCCACCCCGTGTTGGCAGGACAGGGTGCTGCCCCTTGCTCCAAGGAAGAGATGGGGTCTCAGCAGTTGCTTGTGTTCTGGCTCGCTGACTGTCCCCCCTGCACCCCGATGTCTAGCACCCCCCCCAGCCTGTCCCTTGCCCCTGGGCAGCCAGGCGGGTGGTCCATGAGCATCTCCTCCAGTGCTGGCACTGGTGCATTCTATTGTTCCCAGCTTCCTTCGCAGCGGGAGGAGGAGATGCTTCCTCAGGCGATGGGGAAGGGCTGTTCCAGTGCTGTGGGGGGGGCGTGCAAGCCCCCTTCCCTTTTTGCTGGGCAGACCTGTGGTGCCCCATGGTCCCCAGTGCCCAAGGGGAGAGGGGGGCTTGTCTGGGTTGGGGTTTCAGGAAGGTTCTCTGAGATGCGAAGGGCTGGAGGTGGCTGGAATTTCCCCTTCAGCTATGTTTGGTTTTAAATTTGTATTATTCTTTTTTTGTGTAAATTCTGTGAGGCCGGGTTGCACGCCCCTGCCTGCGCATCCATGCCAGCGTGCTCTCTGGTGGCACAGCTCCCCTCCTGTCTCCCCGTTAGCGGTGCCTCGGCCGTAGCTAATTGCTGAAATAATTGGGGCAGCAAGAGCCGGGCAGGGCAGCGGTGCTGGGCTGGGATCGGCGGAGGGAGAGGAGGGTCCCTCATGCAGCCATGCCTCCTGGCCCCCCCAGCCCTCTCCCACCCCTCCATCCTGTGCTGGCGTGGCTTCGTGCCTATTGTTGGTGTTGCTGCTGTAGAACTTTTTCCTATTTTTTGTCTTTTTTCACTTGCCTGAACTATGTGAAAACTTGTTGGGGGTAGGGGATGGAGGAAAGTCTGTCCATGGGATGTTGGGGACGATGGCACTGGCTTGGCTTGGTGTTCCCTCCCTGCAAGCGATGGGTGCTGGGGCAGGGAGAGGGGCACAGCTGTTGTTCAGTGGCTTGGGATGGCACATGATGGTGCACAGGCCAGCCAGCTGGCTCCATATCTTGGGTTTTTCCCCCCATGTTCCTTTGCAGAATTAAACTTTTCTTCCCAAAAAGGGGAGACCAGCTCCGGTGACCGTTCCACGTGGCCAGGGTGAGGGTTGTCTCATGTGGGTCCCTTCCCAGGAGCGGTTCCTGATCCCAGGGAGGTTTAACACTCATTGATGCTTTTGATCTCTGCCCTGACTTGGTTAAGCGATGGGTGCTGCTTCCCTAATTACGCCCTTCATGTGGGGCTGCGCTGGTTGTTTGTGCTTAACCGGGCTCTCTCTTAAGAAGAAGAAAAAAAAAAATACCCTGCAAGGGTGTGTGCGGGGTGGGGGAGCACGGCGTGCTTTCCCATACCACGCAGAAAATCCTTCAGCTCTTCACATAGCCCTGGGTGCTCCCACCCACGGCAGGCAGTTTCATGCTCCTTGGCTGGTTTCATAACAGCCAGGAGAGGCACGAAAGTCTTCCAAAACCACCTCCCTTCCCTGAGCGTGGAGTCTGTGGACCTGGGAATGGGGGTGGGGGTACCCCCCTTTAGGGTGCTAACCCAGAGCTCCAGGTTTGCTAGTCGTGCTGCCCAGCTGGGAGAGCACCAGTGCCTGCTAAGCATCCTTTCTGAGCTGGATTTTACTCCCTTTGGGGTATAGGCTGCATATCGTGCCTGGGCACACTGCAGGACAGGGAGACAGTGTCAGGGACACCTCCTGCTGTCCCCAGCCTGGGGTGGGGGCATGCAGGAGTGGGCAAGGGCTGTGGGGTCCTCCTGGCTCCTGCTCTCCCAGGCAAAGTCCTTTTCTTCTCCTTTTACCTCTTTGAGTGTGGAGGCATGTGGGTTGAGGATGGAGGTGTATGACTTGAGTTTGGAGTCACATGGGCCATCCTACAGAGCTCCCAGGAGTTCCTCTATGCCTGTAAAGCAGTTGGAGGCTTGTGGGACATCAAACTTGCAAGTAAAGCATTAATGCGCTGTGGCTTCGTACCAATGCACAGACAGAGTATAGAAATTTTCTCATCCGAGAGCACTTTCTCCTTAAGGTACCTAAAGGTGCCTGACCCTGGTGCACCCATTTCACCCCGTGTGCCTGGGACCTGGCAGGAGGGACCTTGCCCACCCTGTACCCGCTATTGGGAAGCCCTCCGCTGCCTCCTACTTGTTGGGGAGGGGGGTGAGAATCCCTTTCCTAGTTTATTGAAGAGATTTGTTGATGGTACGAATGGTTTCCTTGCACAAGGACGAGGAGCGGGTGACAGATATAAGAGCAGTGGGATAATTACTTCCAGATGCTGTCTCCCTTTGTCACCGGGGCTGTGTGTGTTCCAGCACCCTGCCAGCTCCAGCAACCAAAATCAGGGAGTCAGCCCAAAAAATGGGGCTGGCCCGAGTGGTTTCAAACAGCTCAGCCCACGATGGCTCTTGGTTTCATCGCATCTTCTGGTGGCTGGGGTGCTGGTGCCGTAAACGCCGTGTTTTTTGGCGTCTGGGCTTTCTTGTAGGGAGCGTGGTTGCTAGCAATAGTATTTATGATTATTTATTGGTTCTTAATGCCAAATAATGTAAACATCTGGCTAACGCAGCGCAGATGTTGCTCGTGCGGTGGGACATCTCCCGAGTGTTCGGCGTTGGGTTTACGCGCGCTGTGCCTTGGAAGAATGCAAATGGTGGGTTGTTTTGATAAACTCCCCTGAAGGTAGAGATTCTTGAAGGGCTTCGCTGCTGACCTTCTTGTTAATTACTGCTCCGCAGCGCCGGGAGGACCAGCTGAAAGGGAGTAATGAAGCGTTGTCATCCGGCGCGCTCAGCCCGGCCGGGGCCCCGCGAGGAAAACACCTCCTCCCTTCTGCACCGGGGATGTGTGTGCCTCTCTCTGCATATTTATCGAGCTGGTTCCCTGTGCCTGGTAGATCAGAGCCTCGACTCGTAAGACCTATTTTTAAGGTTACAGTTCTAACCTTGATTTACACCGGCAGTGGGTGTTGGTGCAGGATTTTTTCCAAGGTAACTGCAATAGTGGTAAATCTTTGGTGATAAAGGTGCTGGAGGAGAACAGGGAACAAAATGGCTTGCTGATGGACAAGGGTTTTACTTCCCTGCAGTTTCCCCTGCTCTTATCCCTGGACAAAGCTTGGTGGGAAGGAGAAAGGAAAATGTGAACGGAGGAAAATTTATTACTGCTGTGATTTCTGTAGCGCTCCTGAAGGTGAGAGTTGAGTCACTTTGCCTCGTACCAGCTCAGCAATTTCACCTCGTCCCCGGAGAGTGTCTGAAGACACGCAGGGAGAAATAATGCCCGGGGTTAAAAATAGATGCTGACAATAGGAAGGGAGGACTGGAAAAGCTCCGTGTCAGAGGAGGTGGAAGGAGCCTGGCGAGAGGCATCGGGGTTGTGCTGCACTGCTAGAGCTGGGCTTTAAACCTCATTTGCACTTGTCATAACCTGGAGCAGGTCACACTCTCGGGCTTGGATGTCAGTCTGTCACTCTGGGGAAAGTGCCTCTGTTTTTGAGCATCTTGCAAAAGTTTTTAGTAAGTGCTGTGCTCTGCATCTCACGAGGATGCTGTGTCTGTCGGGGCTAGGGCTGGGAGAAGAAAAAGCTAATTAAATCCTAATTGTTGGAGGAGGGCAGGTGGGGCACGGCTTTGGTAGAGGAGAGCCTGGCACGGGGTGGAAATGGTCCAACTCCCCTGACATTTTTTAGGAGCGATCTGGAGAGGGAGGAACTTAAACACAGTCCACTTTGTTGTCAGCTGGGATGAGGAGTTGTGCCCAAAGCGCTTTGCTGGGCTGTCCCAGTGCCACCAGTAGCTGCCTTGCTGGGAGCGGGATGTGCAGGGTGCCGCTCAGCCAGGGCTGGTGGCGGTGCCCAGGGGAGGGTGCTGAGTGGTGCAGGACTATGAATTCTGCAGCCCTTGCCCAAGGCTTTTGTTAAAGCTCATTAAAACCATCTGTGGTTACCGGAGCCTGACCAGAAAGCCCCCAGAGGCTGGGGCAGCCCAAGTCCCCATCTCCTGTCCCTGCAGTGGGGACATAGCCAGTGCTGTCCCCCTGGGGCAGCTGCCAAGCGGCGGGCAGGAGGAGCGGGGGTCACAGCTCCCGCTGGAGCGGGACCAGGAGCAATTCCGGCTTCTCCCTTAGTTTAAAGCCTTTTTCTTTCTCTCCTGTTTCTTTCACTCTGGCAGCCCTCTCCACCGCGCGAGATGCTGCGAGTACAATAGGGCTGCGAGGTGGGGTGGGAGGGTGGAAGGAGATGAAAGGGGAAAAGTAAAATTGAAGCATGTCTGGAAGGGCATTTTGATGTAAATGGGACTTTTTGATAGACTTTGAGAGACACCGGCAGAAAGGGCACCGGCCCCCTTCAGCTCCGTGCTGAGCTCTGGGCTTGGCTCTTTCATTTGCTGGGGAAAAGGGTGGTTTTTCATCTCCTGGTGGGTGCACCCGTGGTTCCTCCTGCTCCTCCCCATCCTGGTGTGGAGCAGCCCTGTGTGTGTGTCTTAATGAAATCCAACAACTGGAGAGTCCTGTTCAAAATGTGACAGTAGTGGCTGAACCTCAGAAAAGGGAGATGGCTTCTTGCAACCCAAACCATGGGTGGCTGGGAGGGCACAGCTGCGTCCCACCTTCCTCCCCCTGGCAACTCCTGCAAACCTTTCCCCTCCCTGGGGAGGGTACGCGTTTGATCTGCTCCTGTCCCTGTGATCCCAGCCCTTGTCCTTGGCACCGTCTCCTCTCCCGTGTTCGTGGAGATGCGGCCTCGCTGTGAGTCATCCCCCTTCCTTTCTGCTGCTTTTATATTTTTCCCTTTTCCTTCTCCTAAGAGAGCACTTATTAAAAGGAAGCAGCGCATTCATCCAGGAAATGAGAGCACAATAAGCGCGCGGCGTTTTGGGTTTGAAAAGGCGTCTCTGCCGTGGGTGTCACTGTTGCTTTGACAAGCTGGGGATGAGTGGTGGTGGCGGGGGACTGGGGATACCCCCTGTGTGCATCAGCTCCGGGGTCCCTGGTCCTGCCTGGCAGCAGGGAGCCCTTGGGGAGGTCACTGGTGGTCTCCTGTCACCTTCCCACATGCTCGTGTGCTTCTGCTTGGCAGCTGCTGACCTCGCCAAGGCGAGAGGAGGAGGAATGAGGACAGCGCTGCTCCCCGGAGAGAGATCTGACAGGTTGGGGGGCTGGGAGGGGAGAACGGGAAGGTCGGTTGGAGCTGGCGTCCGCATCCCCTTGTCGTCGCAGATGGTGGTTAACCCAAGAGGAGACCTGTCACGTCTCATCTGTGTGTCACCGGCTGAGCCCCTGGCTGGGCTCGCGTCCTCCCTGCACCTCCCCGCTGCCGCGTTCCCCTTCCTTGGGTGGTTGTCATTGCACACGGAGCTGTCGGCAGTCCCAAAATTTACTGCCAGTATAAAACCATCAAAAAATGAACTGTTAGTAACAGTCGGTAAAAATGGCAGGGCATTGCAGGGAAACTCGTTTCTTCCCGTGACAAACTTCTGAGTCAGTCCTTTAATCTCTAATCTAGGTTTATGGTCATCTTTATTGAAATGCTGGGCTCTGCGAAGAGTTGACATGTATGACCATCATAAAGCAGGAGTTATGGGAGCCCAGAATTGCCTTGATGGTCCAAGTGTCTGCAGGAAGCACTTTTAAAATCTGTAATCGGGATTTATTGACCATTGTGGCTGAAACTGTCAGTAGAAAATAAAATAATCAGGCCGGGACGTTTTTTTCTGCTTTGGCATTTGACTCCTTCCACATACTCTTAAATAATTTTGAGTCTTGCCTACATGCTTAATGCCTTTCTAACTGGGGGAGCTGTGGGTGAGAAGAGCAGAGGGGTCCAGACCTGGTTGGTGCTGGGTTGGTCTCCCATCCCTGACTGTGAACATGCTCCCCAGTCCTGTCCTGTCCCTGTACGCTCCCCTGCCTCCCTGTCCTCCCCATCCTGGGCACTCTGAGCGTCTTCTAGTTGGTGCACCATGGTGTGTGGTGTTCACGGGCACGTCCATGGCAGCACCACTGCCGCGGACAACGTGAATGTGGGGGACGTGGAGCAACATGACTCCTCGAGGAGGCATCTGAGCTGGTTTCTCGCCCAGGGTAGCTGGGTCCTATGAATGACTCGTGCTTTTGGGGCTTATTTTGTTGTTTTTAAAGATGTACGTAACAGGAAGCGTACGCTGTGGAAAGGCATCCTCTTTGGGTCGGTCAGGAAAGGGAGCAAAGAGGCTCCTTGTGTCCGCTTCTGGGAAATGGAGACTGCCAGGACCTTTATCGCTCAAACTATCAATTTCCATTGAGTTCCAGCAGTACGGAGAGCAGTGCACGAGGCCAGCAGCACATTTTTCTGCAAGAGAACTAATCCGTGCCAGAGCTGCAGAGGAGCCTGCGCTCTCTCTGGGTGGTGCAGGCGATGCTCTTCGCTACAGCCCCAGCGTGCCCACAGCTCTGCTCACTGTCTGACCAAGCCTCAGTGCCCCGTAGCTTCTCCTTGCCAAAGACCTTGGTGTGAAATCTCTTAATTTTTTTTTTTTTTTTTTTTTGGATAAGCTAAACCAACCCAACTTTTCCCCCCTGCACACACTTTTTCCAGTCTTTGAATCACTTCTCTGCTTTGCAGTTGTTGTGTGTCCGACGGGGGCTGTCCAGGCTATGGATGCACAGTATGGCTCTTGCCAGTGCCTGGCGTTTCCCTGCTCATGGGTGCAGGATAAACTCTGCTCCAACCCTGAGCATCTTCCTGGCCCATCCCCATTATCTCCAATGGTCCTTTTGCTCTCCACTAACCTGTGACCATGAGCAACACCCTTCAGTGCCAGGTCCCGAGTTAGCCTGAAATAGTCCACTTGAGTTGATAAATATCTCCATTTCCATTTTGTTTAACAAATATCTTCTTTAATGGCAAAGCTTTTTGTTAAGCTTTCTCCTATTATCATCACGCTTAATCATGCAGGGTGACTTCTAAAAGCACTTTTTTAAATGCCATTTTTTTAATCCAGGTTTTAAAATTGAAATTCATTTTTTATCCAGAGGCAGGATATAAATGACTCTACTAAAATTAGATTAATCCTAATAAGAATGTCAGTTATCATTTCTGAATACTTTTTTTTTTTTTTTTTTTTAAATTTTACATGCCTCTTTAGCTATAATTGCTAGTGTAATTTCTTACGTAGACATGGTGTGTCCTCACGGTTGACAGAAATACTTAATGCAGTGTCGGCACCGCAGTAAGTTCCAAATTAGCACGTCGCAGTCGCTGCGAACGTTTTGAACTTTCTCCTTAATAAGTTAAAAAAAAAAAGTAAAAGCACCTTAGATGCAAAGCAAGACTAAAATGCATTCAGCTTGTTGGAGTCAAGCAGGAGGGTTGGAGCAGGGCAAACCCCACTGCTGGCAGCGTCCCCATGCATGCAGCTTTGCAGTAAACTCCCCGTTGCAATAAAAGGGTTGGCAGCATCAGCCCTCTCTGGATCCCGGCATGGTGGCATCGCGGGGACGTGTCCCCAGCCCTGTGGCACAGCGTGTGGTGGGGCGAGGACTGCAGCTGGGAATGCCTGAGCTAGCGGGATTTTGGGGCAAGGCTTTGGGGAATCGCATCTGGCAGCAAAACACGGAGTGTGTGTGGGGGGAGGAAGTGGTTGGGGGGAGACTTTGGTCTCCCCTGCGGCATCCCATCAGCTTTCTTCCATGTGCGTGGGTGGCAAGCCAGAGGTTTTCATCTCGGGAGGGGGGGAGGATTGCAGCGCTCCCCATCCGCAGGCAGTGGGGAACTGCTGCACATCAGGGTGATGCTGGGGGGGCCGCTGGGGAGCCTCTTCCCACCGAGGAGGTTGTACATTTTATTAAAGTTCAGTCATACGTGTATCTGGCCTAAAAATAAAAGCAAGTACGAGCCAGATCTCGTTGGACAGGAGGAGAGGTTTAAACCTGACACTCCTGTGTTGTGCTGGCCTCTCTCCCAGCCCCTCTCTCAGTTGCCGCTGTGCCAACCAGCCCTGAACTGGGTAAACTGGGAGCAGAGGAGGCGGGGGGAAGAGCACTGGGGGTCCCCTTGCAGTGGTGAAGCCTTTAGGAGGGTCTTTCTCTTTGCCACAGGCTGTAGATGCATAGAAAATTGGGGCTTTTGTGCCTGAATGGGACCTCTCAGTACAGGGGGGATGTGGGCAGCACTAGGAAGAGGTTTTGGGGAGAAAGAGGCAGTTTTCTTCCCCACTGAGTGCCCTGCAGGAGCACAGCCCAGGGCAGAGGCTGGATCCACGCTTTCTGGTGGAGCTTGCTCACCAGGCTTTGGTGATTGCTCGCAGCTTGTGTGCAGGAGGGAAAGAGAGGGGGAGAAAAAAATACAATCTTTTGAGGTCTTATGACTCATGTTTAGCTTTTTTTTCCTAGGCCCAAACCAGACCCATCCACCCCTGTGGTGTGGGATGGAAGGTCCTGTCCAGCCCAGTGCTGGTAGGGCTGACTCAGAGGTGAGGAATACTGTGTGACCTGGTTACGGGGCAGTTCTTACACGGCTGCTGTGGATGGCTGTTGGGGTGCTTGTACACATGCACTTTGTTATAATGGGGTGGTTAAGAAGGTCTTAGTAAGTTATAAGGCGGCGGGCTGCAGTCGAGCGAGTTCCTGGTAATGACACGAGGGCTGAGGGGTGGTGGTTTGCAGCTGCCTGGGAAGGTGGCACTTCCAGATCCAGCCAGAATGACAGAACTCGTCCAGCCACATCTGGGAGCCAGGAGATCAAAGGGCCCGGCAGTGAGTCACGGCGGCGCGGCGAGGGGTGACGCTGCTCCCCGGGGATGAACGGGCTGGCAGGGCTGGCGAAACCCGGGGGACCTGTTGGTGCAGGGCAGGGCATCCTGCAGCTGGGCTCTGGGGAACCATCTGCAGGTTTTTTTTTTCTTCTCCCTGCCCAGTTCCTAATGTTGGGGATTAATCCTTCAAACCACAGCATCACTTCCTCGAGGCGAGCCTCAACCCCAGCCCTCCCAGGGACCTGCTCGCTAGGGGGGTCAGTGCATGGGGGCTGTCACCCACCCCTCGGTGGGGTCACCTGGGATGGAGATGTGAACTCTGGCATGCTCGGGGGGGTGCTTCTGGTGCCCTGGGAAAGGGATTTCCAGGGATCTGGCCAAAGCTAAGAGGCCCCTACTGCTGCTACTCCCCATGGGCTTTATTTTTGTGGAAGCCCTCAGGAAAATGTGTGAGGCTGTTTGCCCCCCCCTCTGCTTTGGAGGTGCCTGTGTGGCTGTGTGTAGCTGGTGTAGTGTGAAATGGGGAGCCAAGGGGTTTGAGGACCCCTCCTGTACCCCTAGGGATGCAGCAGCAACTTAACAGCACTTAGTGTTGCCTGGTTTGGGATGCAGGAGCATGCCCAGCCATGGTCCCATGGGAGGTGGCTGGTTTTGGGGCTCCCAGCTGCAAACTGAGTTTATGGGGTGCAGGCTTAGCTGGGGTGTCAGGTACTGGGGTGCAGGGCTGGGGCGCAGCTTCCTCTGGCCCATGGACTAACCACAGGATGAAACTTCATCTCTTGGCTGTTTGCTTTCAGTTCTTCATTTTTCCAACCGAGCTGGAAAAGTGAGAAGCAGGAAGGAGGGGTTCTTTGGGTTGGTGTCAGGTCTGATGGGCTGAGCCCCCCCGGCTGCCTTCCCCTGCGCCCCCCAACCCGGCATTGTGGAGGGCTGCAGTTCCCCTCCTTCCTAGCCCGGTTGGGGATCAATCTGCATGACAATTAGCGGGGCTTGGCGGGGAGGTCTTGCTCTTGGGTTCCTCGGGCATATTCCTGCCGCTGCCGCTTTCCCTTCCAACTGGGCGCCCAGCCGCCGCCGCGGCCCCTGCCAAAGTAATTCTTTGCTTTGGAACCGGGAGACGAAATCTCCTCCGTCTGATTTTGGAGGGGTCAGGGAAGGAGTGGGAACCCTGCTGATCCAACCTTGTTCCCTTTTAACCTGCCTCTCCCCCCCCCCTCCGCCGTCCTCCGGATGAGCGGGGCTGCAGGCAGGGCATGGGTGTCCAAACTGGTGCAAAGCTGAAAAAAATCGTGAGGGTGAGCAGGGAACCTGATCTGCTCCCGTTGGACCGTTTAATATCTGCAGCATCCCGCGCTTGGGGCTCGGGTCTGCGTTGGGTGTCGGCGTTTGCAGTGCCTGCTTGGGGTGCTGGGCTCTGCTCCTGCTGCTTTCCTGCTTCCTTGGGGGGTTGGGGTGATTTTTTGGGGGGGTGGTGGTGGGTGCAGCATCCAGCTGCCAACCTCTGGATGGGCGGCCGGGGGGATGCGGTGCGGGCAGGCAGAAGGTGAGCGCTTGCTGCCCGCGCCTCTGTCCCCGCCGCCTCATTGTCTCACTTCTCTCTCCATTCCTACGCCAATTAAAGAGCCGTGTTGCCATTCATGGCCCTTATGGTTTTGTTCAGTTGTCTGTCAGCTCTTGTCAAGCCCTGTCCCCTTCCCCTCCCCCGTTTTCAAAAACAAAACCCCTGACAAACCCCCCTTTGAATCCCCTCTTACCTCACTCCCAGCGTGGGGCCCCATTGACGGGAGATGCTGGCGGTGGCAGTGGCGGGGACACCGCTCCCCATGCCGCCTTTGTGGGCTGCCAGCAGCCCCCCCTGCCCCCCAGCCTCCCCGCTTCTTGACAGCATTAATTAGATAACTCGGCTCGTCTTTATTTCTCTGAGGGGAGGTGCGGGATGATATTACTCAGGGGAGAAAATAAGAAAATATGGCTTTTTTTCTGTATTTTTTTGGCCAAGCCCTTGGTTCCATCGTTGGCAGAGGTGCTTGTGCTGAAAAGTAGTGAGTTTGCAGAGGTGTGCACATGGTGAGGGGTGAGCATGGGACACCCTGAATCCTCCTTATTCTCCCCAAATGGCATCTGTGCCCCGGGCTGGCGCTGGTGGGAACTGGGGGTCCCCGGAGCCTTACGCCACTGGCTGCGGAGAGCGCTGCAGGTGGCAGCAGCAGCCTGCGCCAGTGCTCTGGCCCCAATTAAATCTCCTCCAAACTCCCTCAATTACCAGCTTTTAAAAATTATTTATTTATTTTTATTATTTTTTAATTTTTTTTATTACCCCTCCCTTTTAGGGTTTGGATTAATATCACGTTTGTTTGCGTGGTTGGGGTGCAATGTCTGAACACATGGGGTGATGTACGGAGGTGGGAAAATGGAGCAGCACGTGGCTGCTTACATCAGTGCCACATTCCTGCAAGCACTGTGAGCCTTCCCTCCTCCTCGTCCTCCTCCTCAGGCTTTTGGGGTGGTCAGCAGCCATCCCCTGAACTGGTGGATGAGCATTGGGAGCCATCCTGGCTGAGCCCTCGAGAGGACAAAAGGAAAATGTTCATCCATGTGCTTCTTCTCCAGCCATGGGGGAGGCAGTGAGCACCTGGGCAGGGTGCTGGGGAGGTAATTAAAGCCCTGAGATCCCCCTCCATTGAGCTCTGGCACAGCGGGGCCCTGTGCTGGTGGTTTCTGTGGCAGCTCTGCTATGGCTGGTGCACGCTCTGGCCTCTGTGGGACAAAGCCTGGAGCCACCGAAGCTCTGCTGGATGTTTGTGGGTGGCCGACTTGCCACAGATGGGATGGGGTGGGAGGAGAGGCGGCAGGGGAGGGGACAGCAGAGCTTTCTCCCTGTGCTCCCTGCCCGGCTGGGTGCTTTGGTGTCCACCCACAGTCAGCCAGTGCCGTGGGTTCTCCATCACCCATCCTCTTTGGGGCTGGTGGGGTGTCTGGGGCTCAGATGCTCTCCAGCGGCGCCTACCTTCACCATGCTCTAATTACCAGGATGGCTCAGGGAGAAAGCCTTTCCTGCAAGGAGGGCTCTGAGTCACCCGGGCCAGCGCTGGCTGCCGGTGGCCATGGGGCTGGGGATGTCACCAGCTGTGGTGTCAGTCACTGGCCATGGGCACCGAGGTGTGGCTGGCACCCCTTGGCGCCTGAGCCTGCTTGCCTGAAGCCTGGCTGCTGACCTGTTCCCTACAGCACCCGTGGTGGCTGGAGCCCTTTTCTGCTCAGTTTCTTCTTGGCTGGAGATAACCTTGGTGTAACCACTGCTGGAACCGCCTGGTCCCAAGTCCTTGGGAGTGGAGCAGCCTCCTGAGCTTGGTGCAGAGGGCAGAGCAGACCTGTGGGGATTGTCCTTTCTGCCTGGTGACCTCTGCTAGTTGTCCCTCATCTGGACTTCCCTGCTGTGATATCTGGTGCAGGGACAGTAGGAGGAGGATGTGTATGGAGGGACTGCCTTGCTGCTTGGTGTGTGGCTTTTTTGGCTGAAGAACTCCTCCACTAGTGGAAACAAGCTGGGCGGTGGTAGTGGGTGAAGTTTTGAGTCAACCCTTGCTCAGTGGTGTTCTAGATTCTTCCTCCCATAGAAGGAGTGTGTGTACTGGAGGAGGAGAGACCAGACCCTTCTCCAAGCTGAAGTTTTGCAGTGGTAACCTGGGTCCTGCTGCTGCTTTCCCATTGCAGAAAGACACTGAAGTTGTGTGTTTTCATGGTAAAACAGGTTCTCTCTCATCTTTCTCCCTTTGGTAATCAGGTACAACTGGGCCTTTATATTTTAAGGGTTTGGTCTTCAGAGTCACAGCAGCAACTGTGCAACATCTGAACAAAGCTCCAAGATGGGATCTGTTCTGCTTCCCACCTGGGGTGGGCAGCTCTGTGCAGGTGAGCCAGATGCTCACTTGGCCTTCAGCGATTGAAGCTGGTTAGTGAGAGTTAGGGTACAGGACATCGAATACGAGGCTTATGGTTACTAACCCTGCGTCAGAGTGGCCTCCTGGCACTGCCAAAGCCACCAACTTTGATGTGAAGAGATGTGGGGAGCTGAGCTCGGGCTGGTGCTTGAGCATGGACTCACCTGTGCCATCTCTTTTGGGCAGAGAGGGCTATTTTGGTTTCATTTTTCCCTTGCAGTTGGTATTTCCTTGCCTTTTGCCTAATTTTAGCCCCAGCTTGACCATCACCTGGAGTTGTCACGGTGCAGAGCTTACCAGGGTGGCTCGAGCATCTTGTAACTGCATCTCAGAAAATGGCATCCCTAGCAACTGGGGGGGAGGGGGTCACTTTTGGGTGGGATGGTGTTTTTTACCAGCCTGCAACGAGCCTTACAGCTGCTAGTAAAGCAACAGGGGGGTTTTGGGGAGCAGTGGAGTTAGAAAATGGCATCCCCGTGCAGGGGGGAGTCGGGGTGCGAGTTGCCATGGCGACCCGTTTATGCCTCACTGATGCGTCGTGTAAATCCGTTTGGAAACGAGAAGGGCCTTTTGTCTTTGGGAGGGTTGAATGGGCCTCATTAAACCCGAGATGTGGAAAAAGGGCCTTAGAGTGCATCTGGGAGGGGGACAGGATGGGACGGCCCTGTGGGGCGGCCGCAGGGGCTCGGCAGGGATGGTTCCCCCTGCCCGGGGAGGGCGAGGGGCTGGGGGGGCTGGAAGGTGCCATTGTGAATAGCTGAAAAATATCTCTTTGAGCAGCGGAGGCCAAAGGAAGGAAGGAGATTCGAGGTCATTTTCAGAGTTACCTGAAATTGCTGGGTTCTGTGCTGACCACCTCAGCTCCAAAAGAATGCAGCAGAAATAGAAGAGGTCTGCAGAAGGGCAATGAAAATAATTATATATAGATTAGCAGGGGGAAAAAAAAAAAAAAGATCGAAGGCTCTTTTAAAATGAGACTAATAATAGAAGAGCACATAAAAGAAGTGGGATCTAAAAGTGTGGGGATTTGTGCGCTCCTATTTACCCTCTCTTGCAGTGACGAGTAACTCGACTGAAGAAGGGAGAAGGCGACAGATACAGATGGGAGGCAGAGGAGAGCGTGGAACCTTTTCATTCAAGTTGTAATTAACTTCCTTTCGTGGATATCTTTGTTCCCAAGAATGTAGAGTTGAAAAGGAGAAAGGATCCTGTGCCTCCGGCACTGGCACTCCTCAGGGAAAGGGCTGTGGAAGCTGCTGGTATACTGGGATGGTGTACTGGGATGAGGTGGGCCACTGGGTTAAGTATGTAATTTCCTGTGTTTTAATTGTCCTCGGCTCTTGAGAGCTGAAGTGAGTTGGATGATGGGCTGGGGTGTCCCATGGGGCTGGGCAGGGATTCTTGCTGCTGTGCCTGTGTCTGCCAGAAAAACGTCCCCCATCCCCATGAAATGAGATATCTGATGCTCTCGGTTCAAGCTCGCAGAGGACCGTGTGGTTTTCCATGTTGGGTGATGCTGTTTGACTTCAGGTATTGTGCTGTGAAGATACCACCCCAGTAAGGTCCTGGTATTTTCTACCAATGCCTTGGTGTCTCTTGCTTGGTGAAAATACAAGTTTTGGCAAACACAGAGGTGGCTGAGCATCACTGGAGGAGCTCTGGAGTACTGGCTGGAGTGTGAGCTCTGGAGGGACCCTCTGATGCCTGGAGCATGACTTGGCTCTGTGGCATTGAGGGCTCTGGAGGACTCCTCTGGGGACAGGACTGATTTCTTCTAGGTGGTGGCCAAATGTCCTGGGCAGAGGACACACAGCTCCCTAGAAAAATGCCGTATGCACCTCGGTTATCGCTGCCCTCCTCTCGCAGCGCCTCACTCTGCCGGGCATCAGCAGCCTTCCTGCAGCCTTCACTGCCAGGAGTAGATGTCCTCCTTGTAAGATCCAGTTATTTTTGGATTTCTTTGAAGAAAACAGCATTTAGCATATGTCATCTTGCATGTATGTCAGCAGTAATGCTTTAGAGCATCTTCTCCAAGGAGGAGATTGTTGTTCAGTGTTGTTCTGTTTTCTTGCAAAGCCTGAAATAAGGTGAGGTGCATCGTGTTTCTCAGATGTAGGGCAAGGTGATGCTGCCCCAAAGATTTTGTAGCTCACATGGTACAAGGAGTGCCTGGGCTGGGTGGGAGAGCCGTTGTTTGATAGTCTGTCAACTCATTCCTTTAAAAAATTATCTTTTCAAGCAATTTACCGATCATGTTCTCCCTCAGGAAGAGATGAAGGACTGCTAGGGTGTTTGTAAAGGTGCCAGATACCCTATCTTCAGGACACTTGTGTTTGCAGCTGTTGCTGTGAATGTGTGAGCTCGTCCACGTTTAACTGTGACCCAGTCTGCCAGCCTGTGCATGCCTGCGTGGAGAAGAGGAGCCTGCATGGTGTGTGTGTGTGGAGGAGGGAGGTCTCATGCCCTGAGCTTGCTCAGGCCAAACTTCCATGGTTTTCCATCTTACCCCGTGTTCCTGGGCTTGTTGAGCCTTTAGCAGTGGTGGGATGAGGCAGGTCATCCGTGTGCGATGCTGGTTGGGGTCTGCCAGCGTGCCTCTGACACTGAGCGCTGCCCGAGCCCATGGCCCTTCCAGCAAGTCCCCCTTGCACCCCCCAGGTCACTCTGTCAAGTCCAACTGGAGCTTTTTGGACCCTGAGCAGGGACTAACCCTCTGTGCTGGTGAGAAGGGGGGCTGCCTGCTCTGCAGGGGGTTGGGGGTCCCCCCAACTCAGGGCAGGGGGGAGGCTGCTCTTTAATCCCATCTCTCTGCTCCGGCATCCCGGCATCCCGCTGCCAACAGAGCTCCCCTTGTTTACCCAACTCGGAGGAATCGGTTTACAAGGCTCACAAATACCCTTTTCACCTTTCCCATCAGAAAACACCTCCCGAAACAATGAGGAAATTGGATGCTGCCACCTGATCGCTCCCAAGGAACCTGCGGAGCCGAGAGCTGGGGGCCATGGGCCGGGGACGCCTGGCCGGGATGGTCCTCAGCAGCCAGCACGGCTCTGCGGGTGGGCAGCCACAGGTGCCACCCAAAAATCACCTTTGAGGGGCTTTAAGTGATGGAGCTGTTGATAACCAACGTGGAGGTCAGCGCTCCCCTCCGGGCACCCTCTGCTCAGCTGGGTGCAGTTTGTAACACTGGCAAAACCCCTTCTTTTAAACTTTAACGGCTGTAGTTAATCCTTCCTACCACCTTCTAGCCAAAAGAAAGGATGCTGAGATGTTATCAGTGAGCTCCTAACTGGTGATAGCACCAATGCTAAATAAATAATGCTGGAGCCACCATCCTCCTTCCAAGTGGTGGGAGGGCGGGGGGGGGAAGGTGTGTGCATGGGGGGACCCCACCAGGTGCTGGGTTGGGGTGCTGGGTGCCTGCTCACACCATTAGCCCCCAAAGCGCTGGGTGCTGGTGGTGGGGTCCCTCTCCCTCCTGGTGCAAGGGATGTGCTGAGCCGGGGCAGATGGTGGGCAGGGGTCTGCTCGTGTCCCAGGAGCAGAGTTGGAAACTGGAATTTTGGGAGGTTATGGCTTTGAGCAGCAGCCATCCTCCCTCCTGCCCTGCTGTACCCAAATTCAAGCTGTGTCACAGTGTGTGTCTGGGGCCGTGTCCCAGAGTGTGTTATTGTGTGGGTGTCAGTCTTGGTTTCAGCGTTAAGGTTGAACTAAATTCTGATTTTTCTTTTTTTCATCTCCACCTTAAAGCAGGGAAATCAAACTGTAACACATGGAGAATACAGCAGATATCCCCCCCCGCAACTCCAATTACAGCATGTGCTCTGAGGCCACGATGAATTTCCCTGTTAATTTAAAAGGAGATCTGTTCATTCTTCCCAGTTAAGATAAATTTGAAGATGTGTCCTTGTGAAGACAAGTCAAGACTGTAATTCTTTTGTGCCTTCGACGGTCCTTCTGAAGTAGAATTTCTCGTACCCAGAACTTGCTGTAATACTGAGTAGGGGCAACTTGTCACAATTTCTGGATGCTTTTTTCTCTGCTCTTCTTGTGATAAATGTTGCTTTTCACCTTCTGTGTTTTAAAGGAGAATTTCCTGGGGAACTGACCTCTCACATGATGGCAGCTGCTATAAGTCTTCCCTAGGATGGCCGTCACATGCCATTGCTTGTGACAAAACAACCTATTTTGGGGGAAAAAATCTCAATGTTTGGTTAAGAGCTCAAAGTGCAATGGGAGAGGTGTTGCACTTCAGGGGTGTCTTGTCACCCGGCCTCTCGGCTGGGAAACAGCCCTGCTTTTGGAGAGGGAAGTGAGGACACTAAGGGGGAAATGGAGGAGAAAAAAATCAGGAAAATTGGAGGACAAAGGGTAAAACGTGTGTGTGCAGGCAGGAATGTGGCTGGGCAGGGAGCAGCGGTCGGAGGGAGCACCCCCAAAAGACTCTGCATGTGATGAAGTGCCGCCTGCTTTGGCTGGTCACTCTGCCTTGCTCAGTGTTCGTGTAGATCTGGAAGATGTTCCTGGGCTAATTCCCAGGCAGAAGCTGTGTGCTTCTGAAGCTGAGACAGTGGTCGTAGAAGAAATACGGCTCGTAATTTTATCCTTAAGACAAATAAAACAAACATAGGCCTTCTTTCTGGATTTTCTAGGGTGAAGAAGTGCCAGCAGGATGTGGTGCTGGGATGTTCTCAGCTCCTTTTATTGCTTTATGGCCTCTCCCCTGTTTAAAAATCAGCTTGACCTGATCCCAGACAGCGGTGCCGTCAGCGCGGGCTGGTGTTGCGTGGACCGGTTGGTTTGCAGGTGTTGGCCAAGGAGGTGTGATAAGTCCTCCTGGTATGGAGATGGGGCATGGATAGGAGCCTTCTCCTCCTGCTCCAGCCTTGCAAGATATCTGCTTGACTTGTTTGTGGCTTCCTGTTCAGCATCTTCTGGGCAGGAGGGAGCTGGCAAGGGCTGGAGGAGGGAATTTGAGTCACTTGGAAGTCCTGTGCCAGAAAGGCTCTGAGTCAGCCCAGCCGTGGAGAAAGGAGTGTGGGATCCAGCCGCCTCTCGGGGTGGGAACCCGTCAGCGAAGAGCGTGCAAGTGTTCACTTGCGCTGCATGTCTGCGGGCTGGCGCGGGGCGGGAGGGGCCGGGGCTCCTTTGCATCTCCTGCTGCATGGCTCCTGGGATTGCATCAGCGCTGCGGCCGGGGTGGGGAAAGCCTTTATCGCTCCCCAGGCTTTGGAAGCTGGGGTGCTGGCTGGGAGCCAGCTGACCTACTTGGTAGCATTCAGGTGAAGCGCTGGGGATGGAGCCGGCCTCTGCCGTGCCAGCAGCACGGTGCGGCATCCCACCTGCACGGGTCCCGAGGCTGCTGCGTTGTCTTCTTCCAGAAGTCATGGCTTTTACAAAACTGAATTGCTCCGTGCAAGCTTGCATGGAAAAAGTGCAGCCACTGTACGGGTGGTGCTGGGGTGATCCCCCGCCCTGTGCCCGGTCCCTCCTGGCAGGGAGGATGGGGCAGATGACCCGCCTGCGTTCAACTGCAGTGTTTGGAGCAGTATGGGTGAAGGGGACTGTACCCGCTGTCCCTGTGCCTTGCCTCTGCTCCTGCGGCTGGGCGAGCGTGGGCGCCGGGGCTGTCCCCTCCAACCCGGTGAGTTGGCCCAGAGGTGCAGCTGATGTCTGTCTGTCTGTCCCTCCTGCTGTTCCAGCTGGCACCGAGCTCCAGAGCCCTTGCCAAGGGCATCGGGGTGTGCGTGGGCTGGGGCTCCGCCTGCCTCCTCCCAGCCCGGTCGGTTGGCGTGCGGATCCGCTGGGGCTGCCGCAGCCGGGGGCCTGGAGCCTGGGCTGCTCAGGGGCTGGTTTCAGCTCTGTGGCTTCTTGCTACGACTTGTACCAGAGCCACGGAGCAGGTTGGTCTTGTGTGTTTGATCTTCCTTCCGTGCTGCCTGCAGCCTCAGCCGGTGCAGCTGGCCGGGGGGAGAAGGTGTCCCCATGGCCCTGTGCCCCCTCGTCCGACTGCTGGGGTGGGACGGGGCAGGGACGGGCCGTGTCCGGGAGCGGGAAGGGAAAGCTGTGGTCATGCAGCATGTCGAAGCACACACTTCTGTTTTCACCGTGCCCAAATGACGTGAGGGATTTGCAGCAGAGATAACTTTGCAGGAACATCCATTCCCACCTTATCTTCCATCAAGAATGCATTACATTGCCTACATCAAAGTCGATCTGCTGCTTCCCTCCTTGTTGCCCTAATCCTCTACTTCACAGTGAGAAAAAAAAAAATAAAAAAATCAAGAGTATTGCTCTACAATAATGAAATCTGAATGCTAATTATCAGCTTATTGCCTTCCTTCCCTTCGCAATGCCCTGCCTTCCAGCCCCGAATAGCTTTCCTCCCTCCGTGCTCCTCTCCATCCGGTCCTCCCACGCTCCTGGGCACGCTGTTGAGCCTGGCTTGGTAGAAGTTGTCCTGCAGGATGCTTCCCTCTCTTCCATTTAAGGACAGGAATTCCTCGGGGAGCTGGGGTGTGGAAGGGATCCCTCCCCGCACCCCATTGTCAGGACTTCTCCCCATGCCTAATTATCACCTGTCCCTGCAGGAAGTTCCTTGCCTGGCCGTCGGGCAGAGCCGTGGTGTCTCCAGCCCTTTGTGGGAAGACTCCATTCCCATTTGGGTGCCAGACTTGGGTCAGGGAAGAGTGCTCATCCTCCTCATGGCAGGGGAACTGGAGAGCAGGTCTGAGCCAAGCAAGCCCCTATTTTGTTTATGGGAGCCTGCCCTGGCTCCTTGCACGGGCAATGATGGTGAAGGGAGAGGAGAACCTGATTTTGGTTTCAAAAAGCATCATGCAGAGGGAAAGCAGCAGAGTTTAAGCACAAAATAATCTACATGAAAGCAGGGCTCTGGGGGGGTGGGATGGGATGGGCTGGCCCCCACTGCCTGCGTTCAAGCGTGTGGCTAACCTCTCCTCTCCTCTCTTCCAGGTTCATGACTGGGAAGGGACTGGTCATCTACCCAGAGATTGGGGATAAACTGGACATTATCTGCCCCAAGGCGGAACCGTCCAAGCCTTACGAGTACTACAAGCTGTACCTGGTGAAGAAGGACCAGGCAGATGCCTGCAGCACCGTCATGGACCCCAATGTGCTGGTGACGTGCAACCGGCCTGAGCAGGAGATCCGCTTCACCATCAAGTTTCAGGAATTCAGCCCCAACTACATGGGCCTGGAGTTCAAGCGGCAGCAGGATTACTTCATCACATGTGAGTCACCCTCATCTTCCTCACTGCTGTCCCCAGCTCGGGGGGGCTGCGAGGGCCTGGAGAGTGTCGCCAGGCGCTTGTTCACCACTTGGCCGGTGCAAAGAGCTGACATGTACGGAAAATATTTCCCACTGGATGAGAGAAGGGGGAGGAATGTGCTGCTGGCCGAGCGGGTCACCAGCCTGTATGGCTGCTGTGCTGTGCCCCCCACCCTGCCCTTGCCTGTGGCTGGGAGCAGGAGTACATCCCCTGGCTGGGGTCAGTCCTGGCACAGAGGGACAGTGTGTGTCTGGAGCTTGTTTTTTGCTGCCATCTTCCTCTGAGGCTGGAGGTGTTGCAGGGCATTTGTTGTAGGGCTTGCCCTGGGGAGCTCCTGGTGGGGCAGTCAGGATCAGGAGGAGCAGTGACCAAGGAGATGCTCTGAGAGCAGCCCTGGCAGTGGGAAGTCACCAGTGGTGCCTAGTCCTTGCTGTGGTCTAAATGGCTGTAAAATTGTGTATGCTGGCTTGTTCACGCTGTTTCTCAGTGTAGCATGGCTTCATGGAGGGGGGGAGAGGGAAGGAGGGCTGAATTTTCTGGGAGCCCATGGTCTGTGTGTGCAGGGGACCCTTGCATGGGGATGTGTCTGCCTGTGCCCGCTCTGGGGCGGATGGAGGGAGGGCCCCGGGGAGCTCAGCCCTCCCTTGGCAGTGGGTCTGGTGATGCCTGCCAGCTCGCTCTTCCCCTGCTCGGCTTCTCAGCCTCGCTCTTTCTGCCTGGCTTGGCGCATCACACGTGAACCCGCAGCGGAGCAGCTGGCAAAGGGCACGGTGGCCATGCGGCTCATCTCTTCTCTCGCCATCACGTGCCGCGGGCTCGCCGGTGAGCAGCCCGGCACAGAGGTCAGCCCAGCTGCCCGTGTGGGAGGCAAGCACTGAGCCGTGGGAGCTTGTGCTTTATAGTCGGTAAACAAATGTATTTTTAGCCTGAAATCTTTGTCCTCATAGGGGTTGCTGAGGACATTGCAGGCAGTTGGGGGTAGGAGGTGCTGTGCCGTAGCGTGGTGCCGTGGTGATGCTGCCAGCCTGGATTTCCCCAAAAAAAACCCTACCTGGGGCTGGGGCTGCCTGTAGTTTTACTGCAGAATAATTTGAGTAAACCTGGTGCTGAGAAAGCAGCTGGGACGGCCTCCGGGTCAGCCCTGAGCCCACCCTTGTGTCCTTCGTGGTACATTTTGCTCAGTGCTTCCTGATGCGTGGCTGAGCATGGGGTGATGATGAAGTGGCTCGCAGGGGTTTCTGGTCACCTCTGCCCAACACTGCTGGGTTACATCTGGGAGGATGTGGCGCAACAACCCGCTCAGCCTGCTTGGCACAGCAGAGACCGCGGGCTGCACGGGTCTGAGTCACCGTTTGGCGGGGCCAGACTCTCCCGAGAGAGGCTCTGTCACCCTTCCTCAGTGATTCTGGGACCATCTGCTTAGTGTCACTCAGGGGGGCACAGCTGGGGTCACCAGCCTTGCAGCCATCGAGGGTGCAGGGACCCTGGCTGTGAGCCCAGACACCCAGAGATGGGCTGGGGATGCCAAAAGCCCTGGCACGAGTCCCTTCTCCCTTACGAGTAACCAGGGCTGGCACCAGCCTGGTGGCTCTGGGACCTCAAAAGGTCAGCCCTTCCTTCTGCTGCCCCTCAGCTGATGCAAGGCTTAATTTGAACAGCAAGCTTTCCCTGCAGCGGGCACAGAGTGGGGAGAAGGGGCTAAATGCAGAGCCGTGAGTCCGCCTTTTGTATGTCAGGCAAACATCTTGAAGCACTCGGTCAGCAGCTCCTCTGTGCTCAGGGGTCAAGTTCAAGCAGTGGCACGGTCGTCAAACTAACAAGGGCTGAAAGCAGGGTCCTGATTCTGCTGCCAGCAATGGGAATCTGCTCCCATATCTGGAATTTTTTCGATATTTGTAATACAGTCTTGCTTTCCTCCCAGGGTGGGAGGATCTCCCAAGAGACTGCCATAAAATCCTATTTAACCTTTATTTTCCAATCCCAATCTCTCATTGCAGCATCTTGGAGCCTGTATAGGGCTGGAATAGGCTTGCGGAGATGGAGTGCTCAGAGCATCCCTGCAGGGTCCCCTCTTCTCGGGGAGGCCGGCAGTGCCCTCTGCCCCCTCCTCGGACCGTTTCTGACTTTAATTTCTCTTGACTCCTCCGCGCTTTGATGCGAGCCCCCTTGGCGCTGGGAGCGAGCAGCCGCTGCCAGCTGAACTTTGGCCCCTGGGTGGGCTGAGGATGCTCCTGTGATCTGGCCATACCCTCTGCTGAGCAGCCCCAGGAGCTCTTTCTTGCCAAGAAATAAAATAGCCAAAAAAACAAAGTCAAAAGTCTCCTGAGCAGACCACCCACGTGTTGTCTTCTTTTTTTTTTTTTATTTTTTATTTTTTCCTTTTTTTTTTTTTCCCCCCTTCCCCTCCCTCCTCCCCAAGCTTTGCCTTGACACACAAAAGGTTTTTTTTTTAATTCCTTTTCATTTGCTGGCGGCCCTAAGCCGGGGGAAGCGATGCTGGAGCGGAGGGGAGCGGGGCGGCAGCGGGACGTGTGCCGCTCGGCCCCCACCGGAGCCAGGCAGCTGGAAAACCTCCCTGCGGGAACCAGGGGACTTCCCGGGGTAGCCCCTCCTATTCAGGGCTGCTCCCCCCTCTTGCCTTGGATATGCCAAGCCTTGTTTAGGGCCGTTTTTATCACAGAGGGACATGGCCCCAGCCCTCGGCTTAGCGGTGAAAAAGGCTTTTGAAAGCAAACGTAACCTCTCCCCATCCTCTCCGCAGCCGTGCACCGAGCCCCTCCGCGCCAGCCCCAGACTTTCGTTAAAAGCATCTTTTCTCCCAGGGCTGATGCCTCTTCTTAAGCCTTTTCATAAAGCAGAAGATGCGGCAGCTCCTGCCTGCAGGTCCACACTGCAAACAGCGACTCGGTGGAGCATGTGGGGCTCCAGCAGGACACGGAGCACTCCCCCCAAGACAGGACCCTGAGAGGGCAGGGAAGCTGGGAATTTGGGAACTGGGTGGTTTACTCCATGGCAGAATTCGGGTTCAGGGCAGCCTATGGTTTCTTCTGCTGTCCTTGGTCTCCTGCAGCTGCCTCTGTCCCTGCCTTTGGTGTCTGGGTTGGGGTCTCCTGTCCCCAGTGTCATGTCCCCTCCCTGCAAAAGCATCCTATGCTGTAGGCAGATGGAGGGAAGCATGTGGTGGTGGCTCTCCCTGGCGGTTTCTCCTGCTGTGCTGTGTGGGAGGTATGAAGGTGGGGTCCAACAGGAATGCATTCCTGCTTTTGCCCCAAAAGACAGTCTTTTTGGGGGTTTCTTGGCCAAGCACAAAGCCATGGGCCGGCTGCTGGAAATGTCAGTGAGGACTTCAGGGTAACTTGTACTTGCAGACCTGTGTGCAGAGGGATGTGAGTCCCACTGCTGTTCCTGGGCCAGCGGTGAGGTTTGAATCATTCACAACACCTTCGTCAAGGTAGAAGGTGCTTCTGGCTCATTAGCAGGCGTGTGGTTACTGCTCCCGTCATCCCTGCCGAGCTGGTGGAGAAGCTGGTTGCTTGTGAATGGCTGAAATGGGAGGGAAGAATGTGCCTGAGTGCTTAAAAATAATCCATCTGATTGCTGCTTGGGCTAGCAGGAGCAAAAGGCTGTGGGAAGATGAAAACTGAAGGCTGTTTAGTGAAGGTGCTGTCCTAGAGGTGGGGCGGGGGTCCTGCTTTGCACCTGCAGGTCACTTCCTCCAGGTCTGACCATACCAACATTTCTCCTCAGCCTTGGTTTTGACCAATTTCTGGTGATTTTCTCTGCTTCTTTGGCTGTCCATGTCCCACTCAGGAAGCCTTCCCCCTCTCCCTGGTGTCTGCACTGCTAGGATGCTCGTGGGCTGCTCCAGCACCCCCCCAGCTTAGCCAGCCATGCAGGTTCAGCTCTCTCCTCCTCCCCTTCTAATTCACTCCAGCTCTTAATTGCGTTTACTGCTACTCTTTGAACTTGCTCCAGTTTTACTATCTCTGGTAATGAGGTGCCTAGATAGAGATGCATTAATCCTGATGTCCTGGCAGGTTCCTGACGTGTTCTTCAGCCTAGCACTTGCTTAATCCTTGGGCATGGTGGTGGTGGTCCCTGCAGCCTGTTCTGTGCGTGCGGGAGAGCAAAGCCTCCCTCAGCCTTGTGATGCTCTCCAAGCAGCTGTTTGCAGATGTGATGGGCAGCACCTCGGCCAACCAACGCTGTGGTGTTTTTCCAGGTGGGATCTCTTGCTCATCCCTCTGCCAAGTCCCTGGGCATGGCTGTGGTGTCCCACCTCTCCTGTGAGCCAGTCCTCCTGGGTGAGGGGATGGTTAAGGCGAGGAGACCTCATTTGATGAAAACACTAAAGCAAAAGCGAGGCCCCGGTGGATGTTTGCTCCATAAATCTAATACATTTGCTGTTTATTGTTAGTCTTTAAGCCCTTCAATCCATTTTTGATGTAATAACGTTCGTAATCCAATCTAACGCTTTTTGGCAGCAGGATTCAGCGAGACCAGATATATTACCCTGAGTGTTTTTTTAAACCCCTTGTCTTGCATTTCTGTTTTTAGATGTAATTAGACTTAACCTGGCAAGAATTATTTGTTGTAAACCATCGCTGCCTTTGTGATGCGGGCTTCGTCCCTGGGCCTTTCTGCGTCAGCATTTTTCTATAGTTCACACTTCAGCGTGGAGAAGGGGGTCACCTATATATTGCCAGCTGCCAGAATTATCCTTCCCTGCTTTTTTTTTCTTTTGGGATACATTGCCATACTTGCTTTTCTGGCTGTACTCCTCCAGCTTCTGAAATAGCTGCTGTTGGTTTGGGAAGCCTTTAGCCCATGCCAGCGTGTGTGAGTGTCTGTAGAGCTGCTTGAGCTTCTTTCTGCAGCTCTGGAATTTAATAATTTCCTCCCTGGTTCCTTCTGCCCCCGTGACTGCCACGTTTGCTGCCTGTCTCTAGTGGGTGCCGTGCCTGGGTGGGGGACGGGTGCAGCCCCTTGGGGCAGTTTGTCAGCCCGCCAGCTCTTTGCCGGCTTTCTTTGCTGATTGCATTTGAATGTGGCCACTTTCATGTGCTCCTCGTCTTCCGTCCCACAACTTGTTTGGTGAAGATGAGTTGAAAGCAAAAGTGCCGTTTGATGCCTTGATGAGAGCCATGAACTTCTGCTGATAAAAACCCAATTAACCAGCTTCCTCATTCTTCACCCAAATGGGCCAGCGCTCTGCGGATGCGCCGCGTCCTCGTCCCACCGGCTTGCGACATACCTGTGGCGACGCGGAAAGCCTGGGCGAAGCCAAACCATCCTGGTGGCATAACCACCTGGTTTTGGGGACTGGCTTTCCTCCCCCCATCCCCATCCTGTTGGGAGCTGGTGGTGGAGGGTGGATGAGACCCTCTTCCCTGTGGGAGATGCTGCGTGGGAGCCGACGGGCTTACGCCAGAGACAAATGGGTCTCTAACGGTGTCCCACTCCCAACTTCAAAGCCCGGGCGCTGGACATGTCAAACCCAAATAATGGCCCTTAGACAACACGCGGTTCCTTGTCTTGGAGGCTTGTCTGAAGACCGTGACCACAGTAAATGCGATTTTGTTGAGCCCTGTCCCTTAAGCCTCTGCCTCTTTTCTCTTCTCCTCCTCCCTCCTGACCTTTTCGGCTCAGCGCTGTCCCTGGACAGCCCCTGGCAGCTGATCTCATAGCTCAGCCTTTCACGGCCCTAATAGGGATGAAAAGCCCTATCAGAAAGGGCCAGTGTCCCACACCCAGCCAGGAGGTAAATACCCAGTGCTTTGATCTGCTCCTGGGACGGGGAGAGGGGGGGCCCTGCCTGTAACAAAGACCCTGGCCAAGGGTGCCAGTACCCGCTTAACTCTCTGACTGCTGGGCAGCCCACCCCCTGCCTGCACCTGGTGGGCAGCTGCCCCCAGCTCTTGCATGGCCAAGGGCTCTCAGGTGGTGTCTGCCTGGGGAGTCGGGCTGCCTGCCTCTGAGGATGCTCTTCTCCAGGAGAGATGATTTCCAGGAGCATCTCTTTAACACTGACTGGACCATTAGTGGAAAATAAAACATGTTTAACTCCTCAGCGTGCCTGAAAACAGAGATGATGTGCACAGGTGACGTGCAGAGGTGGTGTGCAGCCCTGGCAATGGCAGCAAGGAGGTGACATCCAGCTGGCACCCCTGCATCGCCTGCCTGATCCTGCTCTACACCTTGACGCTGCTGGAGCAGCGTGACTCTGCCTGTCCCCTACAAAAAAGTGCTTCCTTTGCAGCTGTGTGGAGGGCCCTTACTTTTGTGGTGCATGCCATGGCCATGCCTCTGCCCCCATCCTCTTCCTCCCCTTCCAGTCCCTGCTCCCCTCAGCAGGTCTGCAGCAGGGAATCCTCTGGAGCTGCAGGTGCGTGGAACCTGATGGACCCTGCCACTCCTAGGGCTTCCTCCACAATACTGAAAGAGATGAAAACTTGGCCCCTTTGGACTAAACTTTGAGATGTGAAAGGCAGAGGAAGCCTTCAGCTTGACAAAGACTTGAAAAAAAATCCCAGCATACAGGAGCAACTGGGAAGGGTGTGCAGCAGATCAGTGCAGGCAGCTACTTCCTTGGTGTATTTTTTGAAATAACCACTTCTTCAAGACCCTCTTCCCTAGACTTTTCCCCTGGGATCCTCATTGCACTCTGCTGCTCCTGTACCTACAGTGATTTCTTGCTGCCAGGGCACTGGCAGGAGGCTTGCAGGCTCCACCACAGCTCCGAGCTGGCATGAAAGGCTGTGTGTTGTAGCTTCAGCTGCAAGTTTGAGCACTGGGTGTGCGGTCGTGGGTGCTGGGGTATGCAGCCATGGGTGCTGGCTGTTGGACCAAGAGTGTGCTGGGGGCTCCGAAAGGCACCACTGCACTTGGACCATGAGACATGCAAGGTGCAAGCAGGTTTGACATTAATGAATTGTGATGCACAGCTCTTTTCCATCCCTTTAATTTCTACTCTGTGTTTTGAACACCTCTTGTCCCGGCTGGCTGTGCTGGGGAGGGCTGCCCAGGTTGTGTGCGGCACCTTTAAAAGCTTGCCTTTCTGGGGAGAATTGGTTTTATTCGCCATTTGAAGTTTCTTTGCCCCAGGAATGACGATTTTTCTGCTGCTGCTGTGTAATGACTGTGCTCTTTGATCCCGCCTGGCAGCGTGGAGCGGGTGTTAACACAGCTAATTGCGAGCTGGCTGCGGCGGGATGGCGGGGAGCAGCGGCGGGCTGCTCCCTGCTCTGTAACGGGGGCCAGCCCTTATTTGGGGGTGCAGAGAGGCCCCTTCCTCCATCCATCACTCAGCGAGTGTGCAAGTCCTTGTCTGGATACTCAGGGGCTTATTTAGCATATATTGGAAACATCCAAATCCTGCAGCTTGGATGTTTCTGGAGACCGTTAGGTCCATGTGCTGGTGTCCTCCTGGAGCAGAGGGTTGAGGCCACCTCCCTGGGGTCCTGCTGGGACCCGAGGGTGATGTTGGCTGGGGCAGCGTGGGTGCTGCCATGCCTGCTCTCCTGGGAGCCATTGGTGCTGCTGTGCAGAGGTGTTGGCGAGCTCCAGCTCCTGCTGCCATGGGATGATGGGCTGTGAGCCGAGGATGATCCTGCTCCTGGCCAGGCTCCATTCCCCACGTGGGTGCAGCACTGGTGGGTGCACCCCTTGCAGAAGGAGGGCTGAATCCCATCCCAGCTGTGGGGTTATTTGCAACTCTGGGCCAGGAGTTGCACCAATGTAAACTTCCCCACTGCCAGCAGATTCCTGATGCTTATGCAAAGTTTACCTTTAATTGCAGTGAGGTTTCCTCCCAGCTGTCCCACAGCGCACCCTGAGCTCCTGTCTCTCCCTGCAGCTCTGCACCTCCTCAGCACCCCGTGCAGATTGAACCTCCAGAAGTTTTGCACCTGAATCAGCCTCTCTGGTCCCTGATAACTTGATTTTTCTCTGAGCCACCTCCAGTCCAGTACCCAGGCAGTGATGGCATAGCCCGGTGGGCAGTGCTGGCTCCGCATCCCCGCAGCCCTCCATGCAGCATCTCACGTGCGAGGAGGAGCTGGTATCAGCATGGGGATCGCTGGGGTGAGTGGGTGGGTGGCTCTGTCCCTCTGGGACTCCCTCTCCATCCCCTTCACAACAGATTTCTCAGTCAGTCACAGATGTTTTGATACCTAACTGAAGAGATTTACACCCTGTTAAAATGCAGTAAGTGCTTTCCTCCTCTCCTGCTCCCAGCGGGGCCCACAAATGACTCTGGCAGAGCATCAGGTGGAGAATTACATGGCACTTTTTTCCTGACCTATAACCAGCTGCTTGGGCTACCGCAGAGACTGTGCAAATAACCTGTCTCGTCCACCGCCACTCTCTTTTTTTTTTTTTTTTGGATAGAGGTGGATAGACCTGAAGACAAAGGCTCCATTTAGTGCCCTGTCCCCCCAAGCTGCGCATGCTCCCCGGTGTGGGACAGGGATGTGGGGAGCTTGCAAGGCTTTTCTGCTTGGATGTGTCTGCAGCACTGGTGCAAAAGGGCTTGGAACGAGTAAGCAAGCAGTGGTCTTGCAACCGAGAAGTGCTTTCTGGCCTTGGTGAGGTTGCCTGCAATGTAGCTGTGACTCTTAACTATGATGCTAATTAGGGTTGATTACAATTTTTCCATCAGGAAGCTGTTTTAATGGGAAATTAGGTTTTCACTTAAGCATTACTTGTGTTAAGGTGTCATCTTCTATGCAATACTTCACTGTTTGCTCGTTGTTCTCCCTTTGCCCCAGGAAAGCACCCTAGACAGTCCTAGATCAGTGCTTAGGTCTGGGAGTGGTGTTGTGGCACATGAGGATGACTGTGGGTGCTTGGTGAGCGTGTGGTGCTGGCAGGCATTGGCATCCCCCTCCCCTCCAACTGCACTTGGGTGCTGCAGGGCTTCTCAGGAAGATGTAGCACTTCAGAGAGATGAATTCCCTGGCAAACACCATGGCCATAAATGGGACCTTTGTGTCGGCTGGCAGCTGGGTTTGCCGTGTGTCTGTCCAGCTTGGCGCCCCGCTTGGCATGGGTGTACGCCAGCAGATGGGCTGGTGTGGCTGTGCCCGCAGGAGTTGGGTTGGGAGCGTGCTGCAGCTCCTGGCTGCTCCGGGGGCTTGATGCCACCAGCAAAACTGGAGCCATGGGCTGGAGGAGCTGGAGAGGCAAACTGTGTGCCCACCCTTGGCTCCGCACATGAAATGGTGGGGAGGCTTCATGGCTATGGTGGAGGAGCAGCATGACCATCAGCCGGCACACACCCGTCTTCTCCAGCAGCCTGCGGTGACCAGTGCTCGGTTGGGTGGGCGTAACCTTCCAGGAGCCCTGTTTGTCCCCTGCAGAGGCAGAGGGGGACATGAGCTCTGCATCCCTTCAGTGCTGTTTCCCTGACTCTGAGAGTTGCTGTGCTGCAGGTGGAGGGAACCTGAAATGGATTGCTGGGATGTGAGGACGGTTCACCATTCAGTGCTTCGAAGTCCCAGCTCCGGCAGTCCTGGGATGGGCTGTTTTCTAGAAAACATCCATGTTTTTCTGAGCTGATTTTGTTTGGGGGACCCTGAGACAGTAAACCCTGAGGAGCAAAGAGGAGGGTGCAGATAACAAACAGGGAGAGTTGCTTTTGAAACAGATTTGAGTCTTAGGGTGCTTTGGAAGCTGGCAGGGCAGAGCAGGAAGGTCATGGTGGAGGTTGAAGCTCTGAAGATCTCCCCACGTTTCCCACCCCATGGCAGCAGCCATCACCATGCACCGAGCAGCCTGGAGCAGAGCTTTTCCTGCCAGAAGGGTTTTTTTGGGTAATGTGGAGTAGGTGACAGTGGCAGCTGCCAGGCATGCAGGCTGAGGATCCCTGCCCATGGAGGCCAGGTACCCACCAGGGATGGTGGGGATAATGGACCTGGGGCAGTGTGGGCTGACCTGCAATAACTTTTGCTTGCCCAGTATAGGTGTAGGGGACAGAGAAATCCCAGTTGGCACTGTGGCATTGGTCCTGGCCAGCTGCATGGCCTGGCAGTGCCCTCCAATGCTGGGGAGGGTGCAGCCCCTGCACCCCAGGGCACCCTTGGGGTTAGTGGTGTGGGGGGAGCAGGCTGCTCGGCTCTTCTGTTTCCCTAGCAGAGCAGGAGGCTGGAGCAGCTCTGGAGCTGCCAGGAGGGTGTGTGAAACCCTAGCCTTGCACCTCCTGCAGCCGTTTAGAGACGGGACGGGGCTGGGCTGGCTTGCACACGCGTTTCTGGGGCTTTAGGGCCCCTTCCCGGTGCAGCTGCCTCTGGGCTGGAAGGCTGCTGCTGGCCTGGCTGGCACCGTGACAGCGTGGGGCTCAGCCCCTCCCGTGCAGCCCCTGCCCTGGCTCTGGCAGCCGACCCAGCCAGTGTGCTGGAGCTGATGGAAAGGGCTTGGGGGGGTGATGTGTGTGGGGAGGGGGCAGTGGATTCGCCTCACTTCACTGGGGCCAACAAGGAAATAATAATAATAATATTAATATTAATAATACCAGTGGTAGGGTGAGTGGGCTGCGTGCAGCATGGCTGCGTGCCCCTGCTTTCTCCTAGCTCAGCCGGGGAGGAGGAGAAGGGGCTGCAACCAAGCCACGCTCTCTGGGCATCCCCGGGGTGTTGGTGTGCAGTGGAGCAGGCAGGTGCCTCTGCTTGGTGACCTGGAAGTGGCTCTGTGTGTCTCCTGGGGTGGCAGCCGTGGCTGGGATGGGGGGAGAGAGGAGCCTGGTGCCTGTTGGGGCTGGGCACTGGTGCAGCACCTCTGCTGATGCGACACCCGTACTGGTGCAACAGCTCTACCAATGCAACACGCGCACCCCGGTACCAAGGGTGTGTGAAACAGCTTGGATGTCTGGGAGGAGAGGGCAGGTGGCATGAGCTGGAATTTTATGTTAAATAGAGTCTGCCTGCAGATCCTGCAAGGATCCTGCAAGGATCTGCTAGCACCGTGTCAAAGCACACCGGAGATGTGTGAGGCACATCTTCAGGGCCACCCGTAGGGTCTTTACGTGTGCCAAGATGGGCTTTCAGCCTGGCGTGGGTGTCCTGGCTGAGCTGTGGCTGATGTGACGCTGCTCTGCACCAGCTGCCCCTCAGCAGGGTCAGTCAGTGCCTTCCCACCACCCTGTCTGCTCCATAGGGGTTGGGGTCTGGCTGGGGGGCACCCCAAAGCCCTGGCAGCAGTGCAGGTGGGATGATGCCACCTTTGCCTAAGGCTGGGCAATGGAAACGTGACTCTTGGACAGGTCTGGGGGCGAGGGGGGGATGTTGGGGTGGGCGTCAGGGCTGCATCCACGCAGCGCTTGGCTGGGTCTGGAGCAGGGCTGTGGTGCACAGATGGAAGAGTAATTAAGAATAATAAAAGGAAAGAGACTTGGATTCGCTACAGTCTCAGCACATTAATTGTGCTTTGGGGCCCAAATCATAACAGAGTCCTGCTAGAGGGAATCCAGAAGAGAAACCAAATGTCTCGCTCTGTCCAAAGCTGACCATTTAAGAGACCCTCGCCTTCATCTGCTGCCAGGGATTACTTCCAGAGCCTCCCGCCTGCCAAAACCCAAGTTCTTGTTTGAAATATTTTTCATGGAGGAAGCAAAGCTACGGTGACACTGGGAGCGCTAGCGGTGGGGAGGCAGAGCGTGATGCACTGGTGACCGTGTGCGACATCGCTTGCCGCTGGAGGTGGAAACGTGGGGGTTGTTGGGGCTCTGCTCCCCGCAGAGGTGTCTGTCCCAGCTACCTGGCGTGTGTCACCGCACTGGGATGCAGCGTTTCACTGGTCTCTTGCCTGAGGAGCAGGGTGAGTCGTGCCAGCAAGCGGGGGTCCTGCCTGTGCTTCCATGCAGGCTGAGCATCTCTTCTAAATTGACAAGCAATTACATGGTTAATGGTATCAATGTTAAATCCTCATCACTCGGCAGCCTGAGGCTTAATGCTTCATTAAGGCAAAGGCAAAGGCATCTAATAGCTCTCTGGGCTGGGAGCTGCCTCTTCTTTAAGCCCAAGCAGAAGTCATCTGTCCAGAGGCTGCTTTTGCTCTCCCAGTCCTACTGCCAAACTGTAAGTCCCTCCAGAATGGGAGGGGGCAGGAAAACGCTCCCGTACACTCTGGTGTTACTGAGGCTGGACCAAGGCTCGCTGATGAAGTGGAGCTGGGTGTTGCCAACGCAGCCTGTGAAAAGCACGGCGGACGTTTGAGACCTACCATTTCCTATTGCCCATGGTGTGCCCAGCCCCATGCCTGTCTTTGTTCATCGTTTTACAGCTCTGCCTCGCACTGCCACTCTCAGCCACCTCTCCCCAGGCTCGGGGCTGCCTCTCACCTCTCCCTGCAGCCTGCTGTGTATTTAACCTTTTCCTCCCCTGCGTTACCGTGCATTTGTCAACGTTGAATTTCATCTGCCGTCAGTGATGGGTGGTGCCTCTGCCACTTTCCCACGAGTGCAGCAGCGAGTGTCACAGATGCTTGGGGCTTCCATCTCCCTGCTCGCCAGGTGCCCCCTGGATCGTGCGTCTCTGCTGGAGTGGTGCTGGCCTGATCCCCTGGCCTTCTGCTGGTAAATCTTACGCTGTGAAAGCAAGAAACAGTGCGGGAGGATCAGCTCTCCATGTCTGAGCTTTGCAGTGAAGCACCACGGAGGAGCCTGCAGTGCCACCACTGCAGCCCCCAGCCCATGGGTCGGTGGGGACCCCTGGCCACAGACCCCTGCCTGCCCCCGGACCTGCTGCTGAAGCCCCCCAGAAGTTGTACTCTCAGCCATCTGGATGGGATTTTGACATTGGGAAGCCCGACTGGCTGTGTGGAACGTCTTGCTTTGCTTCGGTTTGGCCAATTTTGGATCTATACAGAGCGTGGCAGCGTGTGTCCTTGTTTCAAGAGGCTGCACCGGAGATGATCACCATGGTTTTTGCAAGTGTTTTACCCTTTTAGCTGCCCCTTTTTATGTTCCCTCAAGTAGCTGCTTCATTTTTTTTCATGCAGTTTGCTTTCAAAGCCACTTTCTCCCCTCATCATTATTATGATCAGAACAAGAAGAGGCTTCTTGAACAAAGTCCTGTGTGTGATGCAGGAGGAAGGATGCTCAGCTGTGTGCCCTCATCTGTCCCTGTGGCTCCAGTTGCTGCTCCTCTGTGCTGTTTGGACCTTTAATAATTTTTGTCGTAGCCGAATGCAGTGTCTCCGTAGGTATTTTGGAGGAAATTATGTCTCCTGTTACTGCTGCGTGCTCTGCATTTGCAGGATCTCCTAATTCCCCACACTTGAGCCATACTTACACCATAGATTGTTTTGATATAATTAGGTTATTACCTTATAAATGAGACCTTATGAGGTCTCGCAGAGGCTGTTTTTTATGGACTGCTCTGTTTTCCCCTGCCCTGCTGTGTTGCAGCATGAATGGGGGAAGTCTATTCAAGATGGAGCAACCCATGGCATGGTGCTGGGAAGCTGTGGAACTGCTTCAGGGCTGTGAGCTGGGACATACTGGCTTATTTCATCCCAAAACCAGTGCCTTTGGCCTGGGAGAACTGAGCTGCTCTGCTTTCTGCTGGACTTAGGTCCCTTAGATGTTCTTAGAGGGAGTTTTTGCTCAGGCCCCTGACTCTGATTCATGTTGGGAAGAGCTTGTGTGTGTTTGAAGGGAGTGTTTCTCCTGTTTCCCAGGCGTTTGCGTTGGGATTTGTGCTGACAGTGCTCCTTCCTATCAAAACACCCGCCAGCGAATCCCAGATGCGTGGATGTACAGCTCGGTCCAGGGAGCTGCTGGCAGGCAAAACCCCGCCACGGGAGAGGTGATAACTCAGCAAACGGCCCAATGACTTTCTGATTAGTAAAACATTTGCTGGTGTTTCACATGAGAGCCTTGATTGCACAGAGCTGATGGACTTTGAGCCTGCATCCCGGTGTGATCCAGGCTCCCCTTCCAATGTAGCCCAGCACTGAGTCCTCATCGAGGCACCCGAGGGTCCTGTGGCTGCAAAGGGAGCTCAGAAGAATAAGAGCTTGATCCGTAACCCAGCCTCTTCCCATCACCTCCTTGCTGACACCCGCTGGGGTCTGATGGGTTCGTCCTGACCAGTCACTCACCCTCCCCAAATCTGAGTTTTTGTGAGGCAGAGGCAGGAATTGGGCTGCACAGTCAACCTGAAACCCCGGGGCTGAGTTTTGGCATTGAGGCTCAGGGTAGGTGTTGGCTGCTCTGTGCTGGCCAAATCCTGCTTTGCTTCACTGCTGTGTCTCTGTAAAACTATCCCCATAGCTTCATGATTCTCATTGCATCGCCTTTCCTAAGCCCCACTCGTGCCATATGCTGTCACCGTGCTCCTCCCAGGTTTTGTTGCTTCCCTGGGTGAATAAATCCCCATGCCTGGATTTGGTGGAGCACCGGGATGATTTGTTTTTGCTGTGATGGATGGAGGTGCCGGCTTGAGAACCGTCCCTGCTTGCCAGGGAGAGCCAGCTGCGTGCCAGAGCCGCCCAGCCCATCACCCATCCGCTGGGTGCTTGCTGCTGCTGGTGGCGAGAGCCCTTTTGGGGTCAGAAGCCAGTTTTTCGAGTATGTTTAGCAGAATCTGCTATTTGGGTGTTTAATCCTGTAATCCTCTGGTTTGGTTTGTTTTTTTCTTGTGTCCCTCCCCTGCCCTGAGCGATCCCTGTCGTGGCAGAGGTCTGATGGGCATGTGGCAGGGGGGGATTCCCACAGGATCGAAAGGCTTAAAAATCTGTGCAGGCTAAAGCAAAAAGTTAATGTGAATTTAACTGACTTCTGCCCTGCAATTAAAGCCACTCAACCCCATTGGGGCTCTGAGTTTACATTCTTTACTGAGGCACAGTGTGTAATTATATATGTATAATTTAAACTGTGCATATGCATGTGTTCCTATTATACACCAAGGAGCAAAGGAAATTATCCAGGAATTAAAGGGGGAGGAGGGTGCAGGCACGGAGAATGGCTCGCTTGTGTGGATGTGGCAGCGAGGGGAAGCTGGAGGGATCACATCCTCACCCCTGCAAACATCTTTTGAAGGTGCAGAAAATGAGAACTCGGTGGATTAAACCTTTGCAATGAGCTCTGGACTGGGGCACGAAGGAATGGCTGCAGCGGGGGGTCAGGAGCCCCTGTGTTGGAAGGTGCTGAGCTCCTGCCATGTCCCTCGTGGTGCCTGGGGGCAGCGGGGATGCCTAGTGGTGCCCATCCAGTTCCCAGGAACCCTGCCTAACATTCCCTCTCTTTTCTTGCAGCCACTTCCAACGGGACACTGGATGGCCTGGAGAACCGGGAAGGAGGAGTCTGCCAGACACGCTCCATGAAGATCGTCATGAAAGTGGGGCAGGGTGAGTCCTTCTGCAGCCTGGGGTCTCCCCTCGCCAAAATGCCCAGTGAAGTGTTGGGGGGCTCTGGATTCTGGGAAAACTGGGGCCTCTCAGTGGCGGTGGTGGCCACAATGCCATGAGGACAGCTCAGGACGATGGTGGCAGTAGAACACCGAGGGTATCACTGATGGTGGTGCAGAGTGTGCTCTTCCCCTGGAGGGAGCTCCCCACCACCTCCTGCCCTGAGCTGCCGGGGGGCCTCACAGCCCCAGTGATGCCCCGGGCTCATTTCAGCCCCTGACTCAGATGCACAGCTCCTGGTTGCTGCTTTTCATTACTGTGTTTTCACTTTGGGGCCAATATTTATAATAAACAGAAGAAGCAGTGCTGCAGCCTTGGCAGGCTCCCTTCCCTTCCCCTTCCTTCCGCTGCCCGTGCGAGAAACTCGCCCCAACCCACGCACGGGAGCTCAGAAAACATAAACACAGGGGGGGATTAGGGTGGGGAAGCTGCTTGCTGCAAGCTCTGAAGCAGCTCAGCCTTCCTCTGTTGCTCTTGGCATCTCCCATTGCTCCTGTGTCTCCCATGTGCCCAGGGGGGTGGCTAGCTGGGATTTTGGGGGCATTTGTTCTTTAGGTGGGGGAGCAAGCTGCTGTCATCCAGCTTGAATTGAGGTTTCTCATCCATCCTTTCCCTGTCCTCCCCAGATCCGAACGCTGTGATCCCAGAGCAGCTGACGACAAGTCGGCCGAGCAAGGAGTCTGATAACACCGTGAAAATCATCACACAGAGCCCACGCAGCAAGGTCCCTGCGGTAGAGGAGCCCGGAAAGCCAGGTGGGTTTTGCTGGGGACACCCCAGGAGAGGGACAGGGGCTCTGCCTGCCCGCGGGGCTGGAGGTTGGCAGGCAGAGCAGCTCCAAGCCGGGCTTGTTGTGTGGATCCCAGGGATATGGGGCACGCTGGAACAAGGATCCAGATGAGTTTCCCATAAGCTTTGTTCCCGTCTCTGCTGTCCCTGCAGCATCTCCTTGCCCCAGCCCTGCACCTTCTGGCTGGGGACCGCTCGGGGCATGGCACAGCCAGCCAGGCTGCAGTGCGGAGCAGCTCGGGTTTGTTTTCCCAGCTCCGGGATGTCCTGGCAGGATTTTTGCAGGGAAGTGCCATTTCAGCACTCTCCTCCTCCTCCTCACTGCCCATCTGTTCGTCACAGTACATCTGAGAGGGCTTGGAGGAGGTGAGGTCCTCGGGTTTTTGAGCTGAGCCAGTGTGAAAGCCCTTTGAAGGTGGTTTCCTGAGTTCCTGACCCTGCTGAGAGAAAAGTGAAATCAGATGAAGTAGGGAAGAGTTGCTCTTTTCTTCTTGCCCGGTATGGCCAGCCAAGCACTCTCCCCTCAGGGGGGTGCTGGGGCTGCCTCGGCCCGGGGGTCAGGAGGAGGTGGGGGTCAGTAATCACAGATATCACGGGGCTCCAGGTATCTGAGCCCACTGTCACCAGAGCGTCCAGGTCTGGTGCAGAGAGCAAAGTCTGCCACGTTCAGGAGTGGTTGTCACCTGGACACAAGCAGTGCTCTGCTCCATCGTCCAGGAGAGGTGGGGTGCAGGCTGCCCGCCGGGCTCTGACACCCCTCTCCCCTTGCCTTGCAGGTTCCGTCAACCAGGACGGCCAGGAGACCCAAGGTCCCAGCGACGGCTTCTTGAGCTCCAAGGTGGCCGTGTTCGCGGCAATCGGTGCCGGCTGCGTCATCTTCATCCTCATCATCATCTTCCTCGTCGTCCTCCTGATCAAGATCCGCAAGCGGCACCGGAAGCACACGCAGCAGCGAGCCGCAGCCTTGTCCCTCAGCACCTTGGCCAGCCCAAAATGCAGCGGGAACGCGGGCTCCGAGCCCAGCGACATCATCATCCCCTTACGGACTACAGAGAACAACTACTGCCCGCACTACGAGAAGGTGAGCGGGGACTACGGGCACCCCGTCTACATTGTCCAGGAGATGCCCCCCCAGAGCCCAGCCAACATTTACTACAAGGTGTGAGGAGCAGACTGGGCAAGCCGCCGATGCAGGAGCACGGGAGCGCCGAGCGCGGGGGGCAGCCGCCCCCCGATCTCCCCACGGGTGGTCTGACGCCGGGAGGGAGGAAGCGAAACGAACCCCAGAGCGCGGCGCGGGGAGCGCCAGGGTCCGGCGCTGGAGAGCGGATGGCTCACTCGCGCGCTGATTCTCCCCTTTGTATTTAGTTTTGTAGTTCTCAGCTTTTGTAATCCCGAGACTCGAGGGTGAGCCTTCAGCATCCTCCTCTTCTTCTCCAGACTGCAGCCGGCCGAGGGGCGGGCGCCGTGCCTTTCCGTGCTCGCTTGGGCACCGCCGGCAAGCCCGGAGACTCCACCTCCCCTTTCTGTTTTGGGATTTCACTGCGTCACCCCTGTGTCCTTGCGTGAAGTGCCCGTGTGCCTGGTGCTGCAGCGGCCACCGCTCGGGTCCCGGAGCCCGGACCGACACCGGGGCCGTGGCGAGGAGCATCGGTCCCAGGAGGAGCAATCAGCCGCGGGGGGAGGAGGAGGATGCTTTGCCTAGGTGCCAAGATGCAGACAACTGTGCAGGGAGGAAGCTGGCAAACCCGATTTACTACTACTACTATTATTATTATTATAATTATTTTAATTTTTTTTGTAACATTTTTATTTTTTGTGAATTCCGAGCGGGGCTCCCACCCGCTGCCTTCGGGCACACGCCGTCGCCTCCTTCCAGCACGCCGTCCCGCCGGCCGTGGGGCAGACCCTGCTGCTCCTTGCCCCTGCCCTTTTCAACTTTTGTGTTCGTAGCTGTTGACTCTTGTTTTAGTCTCTTTATAAAAAGAAAGAAAGAAAGAAAGAAAGAAAAAAAAAAAAAATCTTATCTATACCATGTCTCAAGCATTCAGTGCGTGAGAGTTGGGGATGCTCCTCCTGCCCCCCCCCCCCGGAGCAGCAGCCCCCCACAGCTCTCCCCAACCCCCCAAGGTGTCCTGCTGCAGGGAAAAGCCTTTGCTGGGGGTTTCCATCGGGATGGGGCTGAGCCTGCTGGAAGCAAAGTGGGGGGCAGCGGGAGGGCAGAGGGAGTAGCTGCAGCCCCCCCCCGGTTGTGTCCCCAAGCTGGTGATGCTGGAGGTGGCTGTCCTTGGAAAGGAAAACTGGAAAACAAACGTAGCCCATGCTGGGGGAGCTGGGGTGCCTGGAGGCATTCCTCAGGCTGACTTTAGCACTGGGCTTGGCTTGGTTGAGCTGAGCCAAAGGCTTCACCCACCTGGTTAACCAGGGCCACCCTGTGCCCCTCTGTGGGACTGGCTCCCCCCAGCAGGTCCTGCCCCCCACCCAGCCATGCTCCTGGCACAGGAGCATCACCCAGCCGTGTCCCCTCCCCAGGGTCCTGCAGCCCGGGCTCACTCTGCTCTTGCCTTGCCTGTTTCCTGCCCAAAACTGGAAGGGGTTGAGCCTTGGGCTCCTCTGGTGGGATTATTCCCAGCTTCCTCTGTCTGGGAGAACCCCCCAGCACTGTGGCTGATGCCGACAAGCGTGGCGGTGCCCTGCCACCCGCCTGTCCTTGGGCTGTCCCAGCCTGGGGGCGCCAGCGGCCGCCCCCTCCTTCCTCACTTTCTTTTCCTTCCAGAAGTAGCTGCTTTTGCTCAGGGAGCAACATGGGGCGGGCGGTGCTGCTCCGCCGGGGCTGTGGGTCTGCGGTGACATGGGGCTGCCTGGCCTGGTTTGTCCTCGCCTGTCCCCAGAGCCCCGAAACCCGCGTTAGGAAGTGCCCAAAGAGCGAGAGAGCTGCTCTGCAAAAGTGCCTTGAGGAGGAGCGGACAGGAGGGGCAGAGCAGGGGACGGTGAGACCCAGCGGCTCGTGCTGCGCCAGGGGGGTTTGGCTGCGGTCCTGAGCAGGGTGGGAGCATCCCTTGGTGTCGCGTTGTTTTGGGGTTTTTTTAAATTATTTTTTTGAAGGCATGAGTTCAGGGTGGAGCAGAGCAGGCTGCCCCAGCTCTCCTCCTGCCCTTGGCATCCCATGGTGAAGATGGCTGCCAGGGCCTTAAACCAGCTACCATGCTTGGAGGAGAAGAGATGCAGTGGGTGCTCCTCCCAGAGCTCCCCACACCCTCGGCCCCCACCACCGCAGCCTCCCATGCAGCACCGTTCAGCCCCCTCTCCTCCATGGCATCTGTGCCAGCACTGCCCAGCCTGGGCTGCTGCTGAAGGGCTAGGAGCCCTCCCCCCCCCCCCCCCCCCGAGCCAGAACCCTGCCCAGGGATGGAGTCTGCTCTCAGAAATCACAGAAAATCATGTCTTAAAGAAAATCCCCCTTCCCCCTCACCGGTGCCCTCTTCCATCTGCAAAATCATGACCTGCAGATCTCGAAGTGGGCAGAGCCCCAGCTGGGCAGTGGTGGCAGTGGAGGATGCTTTATTGATGGGGAGTGTCTCCCCACAGCCTGGGGAGCAGCGGCTGGCACGGAGGAGGCACCTGGGGGGTGATGTAGTTTGGGTTCATTTTTGGAGAGGAGAGGAAGGAGTCTGGTAAGGGTCGTACCAAAAGCAAACTCATGGCACAGGGTGACTTCTCGAGGGACTGTCCCCAGCTGGGCTGCACCTCTGTAGCCCCTGTCAGCTCCACTCCTGTTGCTGGGGGCAGCTGAGAAACCTTGTAAATATGTGAAGAAAGGGTGAAATCGGAACTCTTGGTTTTTGCTGAGCACCTCGGTCTGCTGGGTCCTGAAACGGAGTGTGTCCCTTCAGTTCTTTTCATTGAAAGCATTGAAGTTTGGTTGGTTTTTTTCTTTTTTTTTTTTTTCTTTTTTTTTTTTGTGTTTTTTTTTTTTCCCGTTTTGTTTGTGTAAATACTAGTCTTTTTTGGAAGAAATAATGTAAAGATGTTTTGTATAAACTCTGAATTATTTTCTGGTTGCTTTTTCTTAGAAAAAAAACAAATGAGAACTAAAAAAAGAAAAAAAAAAAGAAAAAAAAAAGAAAGAAATTTTAACCACGAGAACGGGTGTAAAACATTGTCATACTGCGCTCAGCCCCGGAGCTGCCCGTGGGTCTGTGCTGGTGCGCGGGCGCTGCCGGGCACAGTGGCTGCAGGGGGGCTGGGATGGGTTGGGGGCCATGCCATCGATATAATGCAGGATCTGCCGGGCTCCAAGCAGAGAGCGAGGCCGGGAGTGCCAGCTCTGCCCGTGGTGTGGCAGGGCTGGGTGTGCCCCGTGCCACCGGCACAGCCCCGGTGCTCACAGCAGAGCCACGCCTGGCTCCTTCCCAGGGAGTTTCTGGCCATCCCGCTCCAGGCGGAGCTTTCAGGCTCAGTAACATGAGGTGAACAGAAGAAGCATCAAATTTATCTCCTTTTTTTAACTTTAACCAAAAAACCTCCGAACCCTGGGATGTGTAACTCAGTGCAGCATCCTGAGATCCTGATCCGCTTTTCCAGACCTCTGGAGCTGTTCCTGTTGCAGATCCCTTTCCCCAACTATCCCTGTTTCCCAGTTGCCAACCCCAAGCACACCGTAGCCCGCTCTCTGCTTGGTGCCCGCTCCTCTTCATCAGCGCCCACCTTTTGTACAGGGCAGTGCCAAGGGTCCCTGCCCTCAGGGACGTGGCTGTGCCCACCCAAGGCATCTCCAGTGTCACCATCTCTGGTGTCACTGGCATGCCTGGCACTTCCCCGTGGGCAGCTGGAAGGCAGCTGGGAGCTCCTTGTGGTCCCAGTTGCTCACAGAAGCTGGGCAGTTGCCTGTGAATCTGCATTATATCAGCAGAGGGTGAGGGGGGGCTGCCACAGCCCTCACTGCCCTTGGGGGATTTGGAGGTGCTGGAGCATGGCTGGTCCTCCCTCCCTCCCTCCCTCCCTCCCTCCCGGCTGCACCGTGCACCAGCACACCCGCACCGTGCACTCCCACATTTCAGAGCTGTGACCACGTCTACATCCCACAGTGTCGCATCTGCACCCTCGCTGCGGTCCCACGTCCCCAGGGGGGAAGGTCCCTGCGTTCCCGGGCAGCCCTGCACCCCACGATCAACCAGCTGCGGGGTGCTGCCCCGACCCCCTGCCTTTGCCGTGGTGCCAGTGGGGCATCCGGGCTGCCTCATTTTCCCTGTCCATCCTCCACTGCCATTAGCCAAGAGGTGGACTGGGACTTGGAGCCTGGATGTGGCCGGTGTCACCGCTGGTGAGGGGCGCACGGGCTGGGTGCTTTGGCTGATGGCTGGGAACTGCATGCAGCTTGGTGGTGCGGGGGGGATGCCAGTATTCAGCGTTGGCATGGAGGGAGCAAGGACCCTCTGTGCCAGCACCTCCTTGGGGGACACCTGGTCCCTGGGCTGCTGCGTGGGGCATGTCCTGGAGCAGGGCTCAGCAAACCCGCACTGGTTGATCGTCCTCGGCTCCTGGTGGGGCTCCGGCGGTGCCGGGCACTGGGGTCCCATCAGCCGCGCTCCCCAGCACCACAGACTTTTGTTTCGTCGTGTCATGTTCCTCTTTTTGATTCCTTTCGCCTTCTCCTCAGCTCTCCCGCCCAGTAGCATATCATCGGCATCGGTAACCAGCTCTGTGGCATCTGAACTCCATGGAGCCGTGATGGAACCTGATATATTGTTAAATAAAAGGGTTTTTTTTCCTATGGAAATGCGGCTGTCTCCTGTGTGCTTTTTTGCTGCCCCAGGTTGTCTTTTGAAATTGCAGCCTGGTCTGAAGAGATCTGGGGCAAGTTCATTGCTGGATTTTCCTGCTGGTGTTGGGTTTGTTTTGGTCAGCATTAAAACTTTGGGGATTTTTGTCTGAATACTTGCAGCATCTCGCACGGCCCCAGTGACGATGGACTTATGGTTGGATATGGATGGATCCGGTTGGATACTCGATGGATATGGTTGGACTTGGTGATTTGCAGGTCTTTTCCAAGCTAGATGATTCTGAGGGACGTGGTTTAGTGGTGACTTGGCAGTGCTGGGTTAATGGTTGGACCTGATGATCTTGGAGGTCTTTTACCAACCAAGGCTGTTCTGTGATTCTGTGACTGTTCTTCTGAGGCCACCAGCTCCCCCCAGGTGACCATCTGCCCACTGCACTCCCAAGAGCAGAGCCACCTGCTCAGCCACTGTGCCAGCACAGCTCTGGGCTCACGGTGTGCCTGCTGGAGCTCGTGGGCTGCTTCTGCACTTGGGAACAGGCAGAGCCTCATGGGAGCCATTTGTGGATGGTGCAGGATGGCAACGTTCATCCCATCTAGTGACTGATATTTATGTAGTCATTCCTCAATGTACCTTCATTTGATAAGTTATTAAAAAGTCATTTTAGGAAATGGGATGGTAATAAATCCTTAACAGATGGTGCTTTAGCTGGCTTCAAAATGGGCTCCACCACAGTTATGGCTCTTGCTCTTTATAGCCAGCTTTCATAGGGCACTTCGCATTGCTATAAAGTACTACACAACACAATAAATTATGGATGAGAAGTGGGGTGTGGATGGGAAATGCTCGGTGAGTTTGTTCGGCCGTGTTGCTCAGCCTGGAGCAAATCAGTGTTTCTGATTTTGCTGGACTTTGGTCACCTCTTTGCTGCAGGGATGGGATGGTTCCCCTGCCCTCTCTGCCTCCTCCCCTGGCGAGTGCAGCCCCATGGCTATGGCTGATGCCTCATCCATGGCTGGCCTCTCCCAGGGGCAGCAGTCTGGGATAGTGGGGTAGCGTGGGGGCAGCTTGGGGAGTCTGGGATGGCTGAAGAAGAAAGGTCCCAGGGAAGGGCAGTGGTGGAGTGGTTATGCATCGTCCTCATTGCTGGTGTGGATGTGGGATGCAGAATGCAGGACGTAGGAGGAGGGATGCAGGCTAGGGATGGAGCAGGATGATGGGGAAGGGGTCACTTCCCAGCCAGGCTGGACTGAAGAGGATGCAGAAGGGTGCATGCCAGCCATTGAGATCCCGGCAGAGGCTGCAGCCTCTGGGTGCTCCCTCCCTGCAGATCCCAGGGGACCAGCATGGTGACTTGGAGGCTGGGGCACCACAACCTCGCCAGTCTCCAGTCTGGAGTAGGAGGAAGGCTCTTAGCAACGTGCTGGTAGGAATGAGCCTCCTCTACAAACAGGCAAAGGGAATAGCAGGGTGTACCAGGGTGCCCAGAGGAGGGGAGCGAGGCCAGCATCCCTCTGGCTTGCCTAGCTGTTGCTCTAGGAGAGGATGGAGGAGTCGAAGCTCTGCCTGCCAGGCGTAAACCATGCCTGCATCAATGCAGGTTGTCCCATCAGGGGCTGTGGATGCTGTGTTACGTGGTAACCTCATGAATGCATGAAGGGATGGGTTGGGTTTATGGGGTCTCAGAGGAAAAATGAGGCCAAGAAAGAGGGTGGAGGATGCATTTCTTGGCCAGCATGCAAGGGGTGAGAGACAAGGTGGGTTGAGGAGATCAAACACAGCAGGCTGGTTCAGAGGTGCTTGGGGCACAGCCTGAGCCACGGGGACCATGCCAAGACGTCTGCAGGAGCGAGCAGGGGCTGCCTGGGATCGGGGTCAGGGTGGGGGGAGTGGGCCTTTGGGTGTGACAGACGTGCTTATATGTGGTTTGCTGGTTTGAAATCCTTCTTCTCTGCGTGCTTTGATCCCAGTGTGAATTAAATAATGCTTTTAATTTTAAACAGCTTCGCTGGTCCCTGATGCCCAAAGGGTAAAACTGTAAGCGTCAAACTTGCTGGGACCTGCCAGAGAAGGAGAAAAGCACTTTAACAGGTTCCTGTAACCCAGCACTTGGCTGGGGAGTGGGAGCATGGCAGGTTCCTCCCAGCTCCAGGAATGCTCTGGACTCGAGGACACCCATGGCAGGGCCTGGTGGGACAGACACTGTCAGACCCATGGGATCTCCCCCGCTGTCCCTACCTGTGTGTGTCCTGAGGCTGCTGCAGAGGGGAGGGAGCCCCATGGGCCATGGCTGCAGCAGAGCTGCATCATCCCCATTGCACAGGGCTTGGGGGAGCCTCCACACTCTCCCCCTGTTCACACCCTGCAAAGGCACCTGGCTGGGAAGGGCTTTGCATGGGACCATCCTCACCCCTGGCTGTACTGGGGAGAGGACTTCGTGCCGTGGGTGGCAGCACCCATGGGGACATGGGAGCCGAGAGCACTTGAGCATGTGTGGTGGCTTTGCTCCCAAGGGCCGGCTGGTGGCGAGGGGGATTGGCAGGATCTCGCCTGGGACCCTCCAGATCTGGAAAGTTCATTAAAGCTGCAAAGCTGCTGATGTTTTTGGACGTCCATCAGGACTGGATACGTTATTTTAATTATTTAACATAAAGGAACTTTCTGTCAAGTTTATTAACTCGCCCTTGGCCGGATCCCACTTGGGTCTGAAGCAGCTGCCAGGTCAGCAGAGCTGGAGTGTTTGCAATGAGTGGATGCTGGGGTGCACCATAGTCCCAGTGCAGGAGCCAGCCCATGGGTGGCACGGCCAGGGTGGCACCCCGCATGTGTTTGCTCTACTCCATGGGAGGGGCAGCCTGTATGGGAAGCATCTGCATAACCTGGTTAAACAATGGGAAGCTCAAACTGCCTCAGCAGTGGGTGATCAGGGAATAACAGATCTGCAACGCTTCCAGCTCCAGTTTGAGATGAGGCTTGACTGGAGATGGGGTGTTGGGCTGCCCTGACCAGGGTGCTGCGGGGCTCAGGCTGAGCCCTGGCACGAGCACCCTGGGCAGGCACAGACCCTGCAGCCCCCAGGATGGCCAGGACTCCGTCTGAGGCTGCCAGAGGTGCTGCCAGATGTGGGGCAGATGCATGTTTGGGGTACAACTCCCTGTGCTGGGGTTGCAGCATCACCTCTCACACTGCATATCCCACAGTGTCCCTGTGCTGCAGGGGAGGGTCGGGTTGTTCCGGACGGGGAGATCAGAGCAAAGGCTTCCTGGGCCACCTCTGGCCTTGTGGCCACAGACTCGCATACCAGCGGGTCCATGTAACCTGGCAGCAACCTCCCCGAATGGAAAGCAGACCGCAGAGAGAGACTTGATGCTTTTCAGATGTTTTTGGTGTATTCTGATCTCTCCGTTTATATAGGCGCCTCTCAAGGATCGCCTGGTTTGTCCCGGCGTGCCGGGGGGTACGAGCAGGGGAGGCAGCAGCACTGGGGTGACCGAGCCTGCAGCAGTGGTTCCATGCACCGGTGCTGTGCTGGTGGCACTGGTGCTTTGCAGGGTGCTCTGGCAACTGCACCCACATTCCCCGCCACTCCTGGCCCTGCAATTTCCAGCACCACCAACACGTTACCTGCCCTGGAGCTTCCCTCTGCCCGCAGGACCCTGAGCAGTGGTTCCTGCTGCACATCCATGGGATCAGCTGGCCCCAAGAGGCAGCAGGGATGGAGTGGAGCACCAGTCCCTCCAGCCCCCTGCTCACCTCCGCCTTTGCTGCATTGCCCTGGCTCTCAGCTAGGCTGGGGGTAAGCAGGGCAATGGAGCCTCAGTTCTCATGGCTGCTCTCAGTTCCCTCTCTGTTACACACCCCATTGACCCTCACCTCCCTGCAGCCCTTTCCTGGACACAGCTGCCCTTCCCAGCCTGCCCAGTCTCCTCCTCCAGCATTTTCACATCCACTCCAAGGGATGTGAACCCCAGCCTGTAAGAGGCTGTATAACAGCAATCCCTTTTAATAAACCTTGGCTGGGCCAGCTGCTGCAACAAGGATTGGGAAGTTTATCCTTGTTTTCCCTGTTGTATATACAAAATAACTAACAGGTTCCCCGGGTTGAGGCGATGGGCTTTTCCCACAGCCGGGGTTTCTGCGGCATCCACCGACTCGGTGCACCTGGTTTCCATGCTCGCACGGAGAGGAGCCTGGAAGATCCATTAGGCTGTCGTGGTATGCAATGAGTCCCGCGGGCTCCGTAATGAGAGCAATAACGCAATGCACCAGAGGGCCGTTTGTCACAGACCCATCGCGGGCAGTGGGGACAGTGCCGGGGCGTGCGGGACAGCGGTCCCAGCCCTGGGGCCAGGCGCTGCTGCCGGCTCACGCTGCACCACGCGCTGCAGCCCTCGGCGTGGGAGAGGAGGAGGAGGAGAAAGAGGAGAAGGAGGAGGAGAACATGGCTGGGGATGCTAAGGTAGCGAGTTGGGATCCAGCATTTGCTCCGTGTTTGTGTGCAGCAACCAGCAGCGTCCTCCGTGATAGCAAAGCCATCTGTGCCCCCAAGGCAGAGCAAATCTGGGACGAGAAAAAACCCAGCCCAGGCTCGACACAAAGGACCGGCAGTTTTCTGTAGCTAAAACCAGCTGATCTCAAGTGCTCCAAGAAAGGCGTCACGTGCTGCCAAGGTTTTTTTCTCCGCAGGCAGGCCTGAAGCCAGGGTGATGGCTGCAGCCTTGTTCCCTTGGCCGGGCTTCCAGCATCTCAAAGCGGTTCTTCCCTGGATGTGTCCCAGCAGGGAGCCTATGCATGGGCAGGGGACAGCCAGCCAGCCGGGACACACGCAGCCGCACAGGGGGTCCTGTGCATGACAACCCTGGGTTGCCAGCAGCCTGGTGGGACAACCACGAGGCAAAGGACCTTTGGGAGGGTGCTGGAAAGCTGCGGAGGGAGGAGGAAGGGAGGTTTCTTGCAGCAGTGTGAGGCCCAGCAAAACAGGGAGCTTCGGGAGAAATCCAGTAGTTTTTCATTCGTTAAAAAGGAATGAATACAAGTATTGCTCTACAGCAAACTTAAATTAATTATGTGCAAGGTTTTAATGTTACTGAAACACAACCCTTGGAGAGGGTCCCCCGGCTGCTGGAACAGGGTCTGAAGGAAACACAGAGCTTTTCCTTTTTCTTGTCTTGATGGAGGATGATAGGCAAATGGGAAATGTCCACACTGTGACCACCCAGTGAGCCGGGGGGGATCCTGCCTCTTAGCCAGCCTGGGACCTCCCCCCCCAGGGAGGCTCACCCTATTTATTTGGGTGCTCTGTGCCCCTGCCTGTATAGCAGAGACCTGTCCCCAGGAGTGTGGGGGGATAAGAGCACTGTGACCACAGGGTGGATGTGTCGGGGGGCCGTGGCATGAGCTGTGCACCCATCACTTCATCCTGCCTCAGGGAGAGGTACGGGCCAGCCTTTCCGCCACCTCCTTTGTCCCCAAGACCAGCACCCAGAGCACAGGGACACAATTTGGCCAGAGCCATGACAAATAGCTGTGCGTTGGGGCGATGCCTGGAAGGTCTCCTGCAGCCTCCATCCCCATCCCAGCGATTACCTCCAGCCTTGGACCCGCACTCCCTGCCCTGGCTGGGAAGGGCTGAGCGAGGCTTCGGTTTCAGGCGGGCTTCCCCCCCTAATTCCTGCAGCCTGGTGTAATCCTCCTGAGTGAGCCCAGCGCCAGGTTCCTGCTGGAAATTGGCTCTTGCTGTGGCTCTGGGGTCTTTGTAAGGTAGCTGAGCCAGAAAGAAAAGAGACCCGGTGATTCAAAAGGACAGGGGCTGGGGAGGCTTTGCTTGGGTCAGGGGGACAGGGATGGGGAACTTCAGGTGGGGACGTGGCCCAGCTAGTGTCTGGTGTGCAGTGGGAAAAGCCCCAAATCTTGCTGGGGAGCTGGGATGAGGCGTAGGGCAGGGGATGGGGTGCCCATGGGGTGCCCGCCCTGCCCAGCAGCAGAAGGCAAAGGATTTCTCTGTCCCTAGGATGTGCTCTGGCTTGAGGTGGACTTCTCCTCCTCTCCTGCAGGGTCTTTGTCTTTCCCCTCTCACAGCAAGGCAAAGCTGTGGCTACATGGATGGAGGCGGGGGGGGGGATACAGGGGAAAATTTGGGGAGATGAACTAGTGGGTAAAATGGCAGCATGTCAGCCGGAGCCAGGAGCACAAAGGCAGCTGTCTGAGGGTTTTATTTTCCTTTGCATTAATGAGAAGAAAGCTCCAGGAGGCTTCCTGCCACCCCAGCCTTGCACTGGGGCTGCCCGGGCTGCTGGCAGGTGGCTTGTGCCCAGCACTGCCTGCTGTCCTGCCTGGGGATCAGCCCTTCAGAGCTGGGGTACAGCTTCTGTCCCCTCAGGATCCCCCAGAGTTTCACTGGCTGTAGATGTGGGTACCTCTCTGCAAGCAAAGCTGGACTCTGGGGCGGAAGACGAGCCTGGTGCTGCCTGTCTCGGATGGGAAAACCTGGGCACAGGCTTCCTCCTGAGAAAGGAGGTGTCATTTCCCTGGCTGCCCCTGGGATGATGCTCTTGCAGGAGCAGCCATGGCCCTGGCACTTGGCTGTGGGCACTGGAGCTGGCTACCGGTAGCCGTGCTTTCCCACCACTGAACCAGCACCTCCTGGGCAGTGGTACCCATCTCCATGCCCACAGCATCCCGAAACACTGATCCTCAGAGCTCCCTGCATGTGCTGTGGGCCAGCACTGCATCCCTTGCAAACACTGGAGCTTCCCCTTGGGGAATCTTCCTTGCTGCCTTGGGGCCCTTGAGAAATCAATGGACAAATGCCAGAGTGTGCCTGGCAGCAGTCGTGGCCCTGAGCAGTGATGGGGAGCGGAGGGCACAGCACAGCGCAGGACAGTGGAGGATGCTGCATGGGATGCTCTCCCAGGAGGAGAGGTCTTGGTGTGTGCCAGCCGCTCCCTGCCCGGGGTTTTCAGTAATTACCTGCAGACAGTCGTGTTTCACCTTTCGTGTGACCTCAGCTGATGCCCAGCTCTCTCCAAGTGCCGGTACTGTGCCAGGGCCATGGGACCTTGCAAGGATGGCAGCTCCCGTCCCTGCATCGCTTTGCACTGGCTCTATATGAAAAAGCAGTTCACATAAGAAAGATGAGTGACGAACTCTGGCATCCTGCTGCTTAATGCAATAAGGTGTCAGCCATTAATTATGTGCTTAACAGGCCAGCCTGGGGAGGAACCTCGAGGAGCAAGTGGCCGGATCACGCAGAGGGCTGAGCTGTAAAGCCAGGGCTGTGCTATGAGGGAAGAGATTTCCCAGGGGATGGAAGGGAAGGGCTGAGCTTCATCCCAGCGGGAGCGGGCAGCTCTGGGCAGGCAGATGGGATGTGTGGGTCCCGCTGCTGCCCCCCGGCTCTGCCTGTCCCCCTCCCCACGCTGCCTGCTCCCACCTCCCACCCGTGAACCCACAGCCACAGCCTTGCCAGAGCCTGACGCCTCTCCTTGCCCTCCCCGGACCTCCAATAATAATCCCGGTGCTTGCTGGGCTTTGCTGCTCTTGGATGCCGGGAGTGGGGCTGGAGCGTTCGACACGTAAGGCGATACTCCGTCAACAGCCGCAGCCGAACAAAGCGCCACTGTCTGCGGGCCGGCCGTGCTCCCCCTGGGCCGCATCGCCCAGCACGGGGTCAGCAGGAAATTAATCCCAGCCTGGGGTGAAAGGGTTAATGAATGCTGATTTTACAGACATCGCCACTATCCTTCCCCAAACTAATAGAGGGATAATTAGCTCTTAATAAAAGGGAAAGATGAGCCTGGGCATCCTTGGCAGCGATGTCGAGGGTGTCCATGGGGTGTGCAGTGCCTGGGAGCCATGGGGGGTTCATCCTGCACCCTGACGAAACACCTGGGCAGTAAGCATCTCACCTGCAACTCAAGCAAAGGCAGTGAAGCCCGGGGTCAGGTTTTTATTCCATGTCCTGCAGGGCTGATGTGTTGCCAGAGTCAGTTTTGCACCTTCCCAGGCAGTCCCAGCTGCTGGAGGTGGGTTTGCAGGAGCAAGACCCCCATGGCAGGGTGAGAGGGGCTGCAGGGCTTTGCTCCCACCCATGAAGGCAGTTTGGGTGTTGGCAGCCTCGTATTTCAGCTAGGGGTAGGGTGGGGGGCTTAACAGCAGTCAAAAAGGCTTCCCAGGAGCAGCAGTGGGGTTCCTGGGATGCCCTGCCTTGGCGAGATGCTCTGGCATTCCTGGTGCCTGGTGTTCCTTCTGCTCTTCCCTGTGGCACCGCTGGCGTGGATGCAAGCCTGGATGTGTGCACGGCAGGGAGGGCCAGTGCGCGGTGATAACCGGGCGAATCCTGCCGTGGCTGGCGTGAATGGGAGAGAAAGGGCCTTTCAGGTAGTGCAGCCATGCACGCCGCATGGCTGGGGCTCGCAGGGAGGCCCCCGTGCCATGAGCGGTGCGGGCAGGGAGGTGGGAGCTGGCCCATGTCCCCACCATCCTGCTGCACCGTGGCTGGATGCACAGAGGGGGCTTTGTGAATCTGCGGGTGAGTAAAATTTGTAGGGCAAGGGACTTGCAGCTGAGGTGGGTTAGCTGGATGCTTTGCAGCATCCTGACTCAGTGCCGGGGCTGATCCTGCTGCGGATGGGGTGACCCTGCCCCATCCTCCTGCAGCACCACAACATCCCAGTCATCACCTGGTCCCACTGTCCCCCTGGCTTGGGCAGTGGCACAAAGCTGGTGCTGAAAGCCCATGGCAAAGGCCAGCCAGGCCAGACATTTCAGTGGGTCACAGCAGCCCGCAGACCCCCAGTCACTGCAGCATCACACGCTGCAGGTGGGATGCTGGTGGGAGCAAGCAAGCAGGCTGCTTGGCCATGCTGGAGCTTCCGACCAGGACCAGACAGCCAGGGCTGCTCCCAGCATCACCCCGATGGCTAGGAGGTGCTGGGGTGGCAGCAGTGTGGGGGGTCTTTACGGGGTGCTGGCTCCCACCATCCGCACCCACAAAGCAACCCAGCATCAGCAAAGTGATCCCTCTCCCTCCCACTTCATTTCCCCCGCCAGCAGGTTTTTAAATAAATGTTTTTGCCATATAAATCACACAAAATTTCCACCAGCCCCTTTTACTGTGTCACTGCCCCCCTCCTCGCTCAGGGAAGCACAAGGGGCTGTAAACAGTGGGTTTGCCCCCCAGCTTGGCACTGGGGCTCCCTGCCCAGCTCCTTGCCCTCGCAGCACGGATGATGGAAGCAGCTTTGCTGCGGCCGCTTTTGTTTCTAGCAGAGCGGGGTGAAACATTTCCGATGAATGCTTTGCTCAACAAAAAATATGCAGTTTTGGACCAGCCTAAACTATTCATACATTCTGGGTCCATGGCCAAAATAGTGGATTTTTAAAAATATAAAAATGTCTCACACTGACATTTTTTAAATCAAATATTTTGGCTTTGCCTTGGAGTCAAAACTGGGAGATCAGGTTAAGCTACATGGAACGTTTTTTAAAAGATAACTCTCCCTTCCCCGAATCAGCTTTGCTTTTTCTTTGGCTGTATTTAATGTACATTTGTTTGTTTACCCTCATAGAGACAATGGCGTTTGCTTTTGTGGTGTTCCTTGTTTGCTTCAGGCTGCTCAAAGTGATTTGGTTTTTATTATTATTTAGTTGCTGAAGGAAACCCTAAATCAGTTACTCTCACAGTTACTGTTGCAGTGGGTTTGTCTCCCATGCTGTTCCACAATGGTGCATTTCCACCTGGTTTCACCTGCCAGCAGGAAAAGGGGTTGGGAGCATCACTTCCCACGGACGGCTCCTTTTGGGTTGGTTGGTTGTTTTTTGGAGAGCGGTGGGATGCGTGTCCTCTGTGGCAGAGGGGCCAGTGAGGGTCCTGCCCTCACCCCCCCAGGGTGGTTGGAGGGCTTGAGGTGAGAAACATTTCACCCCCACCATGTGCAAACCCTCCTGGCTGGGAAGGTGCTGTAGCAGTGAAGCTGGCGAGGGAGGCAGAGGTGGCCATGGGGATGGGGATCCCCAGGGATGCACCCTGCTCTGCCACTGACTCACCCTCTCTCCTTGGGGGTGACCCCCTTGCACACCATTGCCCCTGGGGCCAGAAGAGTGGCAGGTTGGGCGGTGGGTGATGCTCCGTGGGGACCAAACAAGGAGCTCCCCTTCTCCCCACTGTGCCTCTGCCCGCACCCTCCCTGCCTCGGCGGGTGCAGGCAGCGCTGCCTAATGCGTGCTGGCAGCTGCTGCCGCCGGCTCCCCGGGGGGAAGCGGCCGCGCGGGCTGACGAGATGCGGCCTGACGGCCTGGCCATGTTATACAATGGGCTGCGGCGGTGAGGCCGGGGGCCGGGCACTGGGACCCCCCTCCACGGACAGCCCCGCACGGGTCATGGGGGGGCCCACGCTGCATGCATGCTGCATGGCTGGGGGATGCAGGAGGGCTTCCTTCACCCAGGTTGCAAACCGGTGTGCAGCGTCCTGTCAGGCTGCTTTGCTTTCTGCTCTTTCCATGGTTTTCCCATAGGGATGCTGTGATGGTCGCTGAGGATGCTCTGACAGTCACTGACCTTATAGGCTGGGAGTACCCAAGTCATGGCTGGTGGAGAGGATGGCGGAGGAGGAAGCTCTGCCTATGCCTGGGTCACACAAACCCCTTTGCACCCACTCCTGACAGCTGCCCAGACCGTGGCCCTACCAGACCAGCACCTTTCCAGCACTTCCAGCATCTCCAGGCTGGCTGTGTCCCCCAGGACCGGCTTTGCCGGTGTGACAAGCATGAAAGCTGCAGCAGTGACATGGCTATGTGCCCTCATTCTTCACAGTGGCCTCTGTGTGCAACTTTTAATTGCTTTTGTGCCGTGGGTGGTGAGCCCGGCTGCCCAGGATTCGCGGCGCCAGCGGGAGCCAGCTCTTCCTTGCTATTGTTAGCGCTGACGGCGCGCTGCATCCCGGCGAGCCCAGGCACCATCCCCTTCTGCCAGCTGGGATGGTCCAAAGGGGCCCCGGAGCCAGGCAGAGAGCAGGCCCCCAGACTGGGGTGCCTGGGTACAGGGGTCAGAGATGCCTCCAAGTCATTCCAGGTGCAGGAGTGCATTTCCAGCCCTTTCCATCCTCCCTGTCCCCACATCTGCTCTCCCCCAGCGCCAGGCTGATGGCAGGAGCCAAGCAGGTGATGCAGGGAGCTGGAGCAGTGGGGGAGATGCTCATGGCCAGATGAAGATCTCTTTCTCAAATGCCCAGTTGGACTTGGCCGAGCTGCAGGCATAAAATATTAATTGGAGGCAGCAGTGCAGCTCTGTCCCGCTGGCCACGGGACAAGCCATCAGCTGGCAAGGGATGGAAAAGGCATTGGGAAGGGGCTGTGTCCCTCACTATGGGGACTGGGGGACGGCACAGGGTGCTCTGGGCATGGCAAACCCCTGCAGCTCTCCTCCTCTCCGGCCTCCAAATGCTCCCACCTGGTGTGAAACAGTGGTTTCTTTCCGGGAGAAGCAGAAGGGTCCTGCAGCTCTCAGCATCCTCCTTGGCTGGCAGCTTGGGCCACCTGGAAGACGACGGGAGTCAGCCTGGTTTGGAGCGTGTTGGACTCTGTCTCCCTCTTCTTGCATGTGCACTGGGGTAGAGGAGGGGGCAGGTCCTGATTGCCACTGCCAAGGTGGGGATCTGGGGGGCAATTGTGCCCTAGCACAAAGTCACCCCACCTTTGCCCTGGGGTTGAGCCTCTCCTCCCTCCTCAGACTGCTCTCTCAAGAGAAGTGAGAAAGGAAGCACAGTGCGGTAAGGACACAGCTCTGCCCGCAGACCTGCTGATTCTCCCCTTGGCAGAGGATTCTGGTGTCTGGCAGAGGTGGGTGAATGTGGGACACTGCTGTCCCATGTCCCCAGCAGCTTGGGACCTCAACAAGCCTGTAAGCATGGAGGCAGTCCCCACTGACATCCCTTGTGCGAGGTGATGAGCAGGATGCTCCCACACAGATGTCTCATGACACAGTCCCTGTCCGTGCCATGGGGCTGTCAGTCCTTCTGCCAGTGGGTTGGGGTCCCAGACTGTGCCTTGAGGACCTGCCATCGCCTGCAGGGTCCCAAAGCCCCTGAGGAGACCCAGCAGCCCCAGCCAAGCGTTTTCACAGCAGATCTCCAAGCTCACCAGGACCCTGGAGCAAGAGCACGCTGCAGCGTGTCGTGAGGAGGCTGAGACCTGGAGGAGCCCCTGGAAGACTCTGACAGCTCCTGAGCCCCATGCAGCTTTGTGCTTGGTGTAATTAGTGTTAGTGGGGATTTCAACCTCTCCTCTGCTCCCTGCTGCTCTGTGAAGCGTGTCTGGGCTCCGTGATCTGCAGCTGATGGCTTCCAACTTGCACTTCCTTTTAAGGCTGAGGCAAACAGGTCTTTTATTATTATTTATAGCAGAGAGCTGGGACTGCCCCCCCCGCGCTCTGCTCCCTTTGGGACTTTGTGCGATGGCTGCTCATCTCAGGAGATGCAGGGACATTGTGGGAGATGAAGTGTGGAGCTGGGAGAGAGCGACTGGGTGGCTGTGGAGAAGGAATCCCTGCTCCCCCAGTGCTTTTAGGGGCAGGATAGAGGGTTTCAGCTAAGATGCTGCCTCAGCCACTGGACAGCTGAGCCTGGGATTTGGGTGCTGCCGGCCCTGGGTGATGGCCCGCCTGCCCAGCAGCACTGAGGCCAAATAGCAGGGTCTAATTTGAGCTGGAAATCATTAAAAGGCACTGGCAGGGACCCTGCTGAGAACTGCATGTTCCTCACTGCACTCATCCTGTCCTGCAATTCTGCATAGCAGCTTTTGTCCCAAGCTTCCCAAGGCAGCGCGGGCTCCTGTCAGTGCGAGTCACGGCGAACAAAGGAAACCTTCCTGTCCCCAAGCCCATCTCAGACAATGGCACATGGGGCAGGAGAGAATAGGGAAAGGTCTGCCAGGAACTGAAAACAGAGCAGAGGAGGCACAGGGAGCTCTCCCTCTCTGGAGGCAGTGATGCAGAGGATCAGGCTCTCACAGAGCAGAGGTAGGGGAGGACAGGGAGGGCCATCCCTGAATCTTCCCCAGCCGGAGAAGGGAGGTTTCTCTCCTGGTTGCACGCAGAGGGTGGGAGGCAGCAGGACCCCCTTGCCCAGAGGGTGCTGGTGGTCACCCAGCGAGGACTGTGGCCAGCAGAGAGGCTGTCAGCAGATGCTTGGACCAAGCTTGACATCTGCCTCCATGCCTGTCCTCGCTGTGGCTCCCGTCTGTTCTGGCTCAGCCCTCAACTGCCGTGTGAAGGAATGCTAATAAGTGCCGAAACGAGAGAATAAAACTATAATTGTTCCCCTCTCTAGCGCATGTCGGCTGCTGAGTTGATGTAAGGGCTTCTTTGTGCTGAGTCGGGAGCAACACGAGCTCTGCTGTCCCCCGTGCTCAGAGCTGCTTTGCCTGGTAATTGCAGGTGTACCGCGCTCGCCGGCTCTCCGGAGATGGTAATTGAAAACATTTGCAGGGACTGCAGCAGGGAGGGCTCCGTGCCGCCTGTGCTCCCGAGCACGGGTGTGCTCACCGTCGCTCTCCGCTTGTACCGCTTGTCGCTGGGGGAGTTCTGATTCACACCCTGCGGATGGGAGCAGAATCCCGTGCTACTTCCTTGAGCTTATTTACACCTGAGCGTGGAAGGTTTTTATTCTTTCCACCTTTAACAGTGAGATAAAAGAAGCAAAGCCTGCAGGTGGATTTGTGAGGGCTCTGGTGTTTCCTGGACACGCTGTGCTGTGCCACGGCCCCTGGGTGGGAGCCATGCCGGAGCAGTAAGGGTGAAGCCAGCGGTGGCCTTGTCTCTCTCCGAAGCCCTATGACCAATTCAGTCCTCAAAACCAAATCCTGGTGTCCTTGTCCTGCTTCCCTTGCTCAAAGCCAAGTCCTGTGTCTGGCCCATCCTCCTGCCCTGCCCTCTGCGGTGGAGCAGGCAGGTCTTCCCGGAGGGGTGGTGGCTCTGGCCGTGCCACGCTGTACCTGTCTGCCCCTTCTCCCGGGGCTCGGTGCTGCCGCGGTGCCTCTTGCACCCAGCTGCAAATCTGGCTGCGTTCCAGGCAGCGTGACCCTCTGCCGGGGCTGGGACTGTGACTTAGCATCGCTTCATCGGCCCGACCAGTGCTACCCTCACCCCCTTCCCTGCAGCCGCTTTAATGACCCACTTTTAATCCGGGGACTGGGATAAATTAAAGGCAGAAAAGGCCTGGGAGAGGTTTTGTTTGGTGGTTGGTTTTTTTCCCCCAGCTTGGGCAGTGCATCTGGGAACCCCCTTCGCTCCTGGGGACTCTTTAAACCCTGCTCCTTGAAAGACTCCCCCAGAACAGCTTCTCTCCTGCTCTCTTTATTGCTGTGATTAAGCTCCTCTCCCCACCCCTGTATCAAATCCAGCTGCAGAGCTGAAGAGATTCTTGGCAGGAGACTGAAGACAGAAACAATACTTCAAGTGGAAGAGGGGGGCCGAGGGCCAGAGCTCTTCCTAAAGCCCTGGAGACCTGTGGGGCTTCATTAAGGGGATTTTTGCAGCCTGTGGTCAGAAAATCCTTCAACTTTGTAGCTATAAAAAGTAAATTTCTATAATCTGTTTTGCCCAAGCAAATTAATGTGTGCATTTCATGGCTGGCACCTCGGCTGTATTGATCTGTGGATCACCTGAGTGATGTGGCCCTGCTCCAGCAAGTCCCCACGTCCCTGGGGACCTCCCTCTGCCCTGGCTCGGTCCCTGTTGGGCTCTGTGAAGGAGTCCTGGCATGAGAAAACACTTTGAATGGGGGCTCAGCAGAGCTGGGCAGAATGTGGGAGGTGGGGGGAGTGTGTTGAGTACCCACTGAGTGCAAGATCCCCCCTGTTGCTGGTCCCTGCTGCATTCCCCAGGGATCTGACCATACATATCCCTGCTGCTAAATGCCCCTGGGGGTCCTGAAGGCACCCAAGGATGCAGGAGATGTGCTGGCTTGGGGGAGCAAGGATTCCCTTGGCTGCTGAGGTGAGGTCCTTATGTGCTGGGCTCTGCCAAGGGCTCCTGCACAGGGAGCAGCAGCATGGGTGGCTGTTGGTTGCTGAGGGATGGGGATGGGTGACACACTCTGCACATCAGGGCAAGGAGAAGCCTTGGGTTGCTTGGGGAGATGGTGCCTACAGGAGCCTTCCAGGCCCTGGGGCTGCAAATGGGAAGTCATTAGTAGTTGGGTGGGGAACAGGAAGGAGTAATTAAAAGCCATCAGTAGGCTTGGCAAGGAGAGGGGAGAGGGGCAGATCCCTGCCATTGGTTGCCCATCATTACAAGACCCAGCTGGAGATATGAGGAGAGGGACCACCATGCTGTGCAGTGAGCTGTGAGGCTCCTTGCTGGGGATGTGTGGCTGCTGAAGAGCCCAGGATCAAAAGGTAACTGGACAACACCATGCAAGATAAAGGCCAGGATGATTTATAACTACAGTGATCTGTAGTTACAGAGCCTGGCAGGATGGCACGCTCTTCTTGAGGTGCTCAGGTAGTTGTACTAAGTCTCTACCTGCCTGCAGAAGGGTTTGCTATGGCAGTGGAGAGAAGGGGAGCTGGGGAGTGGGGAGCTGGGGCATCTGCAGCCTGTTTTGGAGGTGAGGCTGCCTGCGGCAAGAGGCAAGAGCAGACCCAGTGCAGGAATGAATGTGAGAAAAGCAGACTTTGCTCTGGGTGGGGAATCACCGAGGGATTAAAGGTTTAATAAGATCAGAGGGACAAAGCAATAATTAGCCTAAATTATGCCTTAATTTAGGAAATTAAAAACAAAGCCTCTAATGTCAGAGTAATAACTATGCCAGCAAACAGGGGGAAGAGATGAAGAGCAAAGGGGGACGTGACAGCTTGGGGTGAGGAAATCAGAGGAGCGGCCGCCGCTCAGCCCCGGGAGGGGCGATGGAAGAGCACTGGGAGAGGGGAGCCCAGGTCGGCCGGGGGGCTCAGCTCTGGGCCCCCCTCGGCAGCATGCTGGCTGTGCAGGCTGGGGCAGGTGCCGGGGTGTGGCCCTTGCTTTCACCTCCCTGCCTGCAAGGAGAGGGCGTCTGGCGGGTGCTGGGGCTGCAGCTCACCCCCGGGTCCTGGGGGGGGGATGCTGTGAGTGGGAGGGGGCTGGAGCTGCTTTTGGGGCTGTCAGCACCCTGAGGCTTGGACCCCAGTGCTGCACTTCTGCTCTCCACTTCCATCAGCTGGGCATGGCATGTCCCCTCTGCACCCTTGTCTTGGGGGTCCCCTCTGTGCCCAGGAAGCCCAATCCTCATTGCCTGAATTCCCAGTGATGCTCAGCACCAGCGTTTGCTGAGGTCCAGCACCAAACACTGCCTGGGGATACAGCAGGACCCCCATCCCCTCCCTGCGCACCGAGGTGGGGAGCTGGGGAAGCCACCCCTGGCTGGGAGCAGCATTTTCACTGGTACTCAAAAATTTGCCTGGAGAGACAATCAGCTCAGACCCCAAGATTTAGCTCATTACAATAACATCAAGATTAAATGGGATATAGAAACAGCTGTCCTAAAGCTCCTTAAAGGATCTGAACAGATGTAACAAAAATAGATTTACAGTTAATTTATTAAGTTTTTCCTCCCTTAACATTTAGATCATTTGGCTTTTTTAATAGTGTTTTATCTCTGCCTGGGCCTCCCCAGCTATTGCTGTCTTCCCTGTTAATCCCAGACCCTCATTCTGCAACACAGTCACGAGGAAAAGACCCATTTCAGGGGACTGGGGACACTGAACTGGCTGTTTTGGGTATGTCCACATCTGGATTGGATGCCCAGTTGCAAATGAGATCATTGTGAAGAGAAGAACTAGGGCAACGTGATGCTCAGAGCAGCTTTGGACTTGACCTTGCTCAGCCTGGGCTGCTGAAGGCAGATGCCTGTGGCTGAAATCTCTGATTTCAAGCTCTGTATCTACCGTATCTACTGTAAGATGAGATGAAGAGAGAGTGGTTGGTTCAGCCCCACCAAACGGAGCCTGAGTGAGGATATAATGGCTCTTCATATATGTTTATTTGGGGGAGCAAATGCCAGTGGGGGAGAGACAAACCGTTTACTGCAAGTGATAATATCAGCACAAGATGAAATGGTTGGAAATAAGTCATTAATTCATTTAGGCTGGAAATCAGGAAAAGGTGTCTGCTCAGCTGAGGAGTGAAAGCCTGGAGCAGTGTCTGGGGAGCAAGGTGTGCTGGCCAGGGACCAGGACCCTGGCTGGGTCCAGAAGGGAGCTCAGTGGGTTTAGAGAGGTTTTTGTGCTGCTGAACATTAAGCCCACCAAACACGGGGCAGTTTATCCTGAATTTGAGTGTCTGATCTGTTAGACTGAAGGATCTGGATGGAGATGATTTACTGTCTGTGTGAATGACATCTTCATTGTACCAACCCTACACTCCAGCTGTGGCAGCTGTGTGGGGAGCTCTGACCACCCAGGGCTGGGCACTGGGATTTGCTGTCTGCATGGGGCAGCTTTTGGGCTCTCGCTGTACAGGACTGCTGCTGCAGGACCCTGTGCCAGGTGAGATGCCTGGGTCTGCCCAGGGACCTGAACCCAGCATTGCTGGCAAGTCACAGCCCGAGGATCCAGACTCATGCAAACATCCTCGCTGTGCAGTGTGGGAAAATCCCCTATCCTGCCTCCGTTCAGCAATGGATGAAGGATGGGGCATGTGAAGAGCATTTTGAGATTTTCAAGGGGACACAGTCAAGGTGAAGCCAGCTGCTATTTTAAAATATCTCTCCTCTACTCACCCTCAAAGACACTCTGTTGCTGCCGGGGTGCCTGCGCCACACAGCATCTTGCAGAACTCACAGGTGTCAATAAACTCATCCTGCCCTGCAAAAGCCCTGACTGAGGGTGATGGAGAAGCAGAACATTCAGCTGGGCCCTGGCCAAGCTTGATCCCCTCGACCCCCACACAGCAGCAGGTGCTTGGCTGTCAGTCTGAGCGCAGCTGGGCAGGGAGGCTGGGCAGGAGCTGTGCACTGGCCCTTCAGCTTCTCCAAAATGTTGCTTCCCCCCTCCCCTGGAGCTGTTGCAGGGAATGCTGCCCACAGCCACAGGGTGAGGACCATCAGCCTGCCTGGGCAGCCAGTGCTGGCTGTGAGCTCCTGGGTTCCCCTCTTGTTCTCCCAGGGTGATGCTCCCCATCCTGACCCCCCTCCCTGTGCTCAGACATCCCCCCACTCTCGCCCAGCCCATGTTCCTGCTCCAGAGCAGGATATTTTCCTTTGAGTTTCCGTGCTTGTGTTTTGACATCATTTGTAGCTTGCTGACTGCTGGTATTTCTACAGGCACACGGCCTGTCTTTGCTAGGATGCTGTTTTGGACCGTGTTTGTGAACTTTTGGGCATAGGGAACCCACAGAATAACATCTGTTAGAGCCTCTCCTGCTTTCCCTTTCCCTCACTACCTAGGCTGCATTTTCCCCTTTCTTTTCTTTGTCCCTTCCTTCCCCCTTCCCCTTGCTCTCCAGCCTTTTTCCTTATCCATGCTTTCACTTCCCCCCTTGAGGAGGTAATTTTGCTCAGATGTCTTATGCATCCATCACAGGCACAGCTGTTCTCCTGGGCCCTTCGGTGGGACTCTGCTTTTGCTGGAGGATCTGCTGACTAAATTGCTTGGATGGAAAATGAGCACCTGGGCTCATTATGACCGAGTTCAGGAGACAGTAATTATCTGCCTGCGAGGGAGCAGGGCATTGGACCTGCCAGGAGAGCAGCACCGACTGATGGGCTCTGGCGATATTAACGGCAAGGCAGTGCTGAGCGGGTACCTGCGCTGGTGGCTGGGGATGCTCACAGGGATGGATACAGTCTTAGTGACAGGCCAGCGTAAAGTGAGACCGCAAGGGACTGGCGAAGGAGAAAATTCTCCACCTGACACAGGGGCCTGACCTGTATCCCAGTATGCTGAACCCTTGCAGCTCATGCTGGGAGGATTTTCAGCAGCCCCAACACAGAGCCCTGCAGTTTTCCAGCTTGCAGAGCCCTGGGGTGGGTTGTCTGCCCCGTCTCTCCCCTGGTTCTTCCCTTGTACCTCCCAAACAGTTTTTCTCAGCCGCTGGAGAGGAGGATGCCCGGTCACAGGCTTTTGTCCTTCCTGGCCCTGCAGCTGGCCATGGGGAACAGGAGGAGGTTATCAGCTCTGGCGGCTGTTATCAAATGACAGGCTATTCTGCTGAGCATTTCTTTCTCTCCATGATGACGGCTGCTAAAAGGCTGCCAGGCTGGGGTGGAGGCTGCTCGCCCTCTCTTTTATGAAGGATTTCAGGAGCATCTTCTCTGGCTGGGCTGTCTGGAGCCAACCTTCCACTCCACTCCTCTGGCTGGAGAAAGCAGCAGCACAATGCCCTGTCGGGCCGGCTCAGGGCCAGCTCCCCCCAGGACGGATTTTATCCCAATTTCCAGCCCCTCCGCCACAGACACCATCTGCCAAGCTCACCCCAACGTGTCTCACAGTCCCTGCTCAGCCTCCGGACCTGCATCCCCTCCAAGCACAGACTCGCCACGGTTGTTGGAGCCTGGTTTCCCAGAGCTGCTGGGCACACGCCGCACGCTCAGTGGGTGCACGAGTGTCCATCTGTCCCCCGGTAATAACTTTGAGTCCGCTGGCTTATTTTAACCAAATCTGACAGGTCTCTCAAGCACATCATTCCAACAAGTTTCCAGTGAGACAGATTCATAATAGCATGGCAGCTACCCGATGGGAAGCTCCAGTGCCCAGGAACAGGGAAACGTTAGGAGGGATTTGGGACTAGAGCTGCTTTTTCAAGGCAGGTGAATACCAGAGCAGCAGAGTCCAGTGATTTTCACCAAAGGAGGAATCCCTCCAGTTTCCCTATGCGTTTCACTATGGCAAATAGTGTCGTGCAGAGGACAATGTGTCCCGTTTCTTTGGTGGGAGAAATCAAGGATGAAAACGAAGTGCTAACTCCTGAGGATGTTGGCTGGGGAAGCCTTTTGGGCAGCAGTGCTGTGTTAAAGCTCTTCTGCAGATGCTGTCTGCTGGGCTATGTGTCAAGCCCCCCCCCAGCAGAGTTCATTGTCCCCATCCCAGCCTTGGGGACAGTGGGTTTCGCACATGGACTTGTGGACATGACCTGGCAGTGCAGGTAGAGGGAAAGAGCTGTGCAGAGACGGACCCCCTGCACCCTGCAGCCAGGCGGCTCCACTCCCCCCCATCCCGCAGGGCAGGAGCTTAAAAGAGGTCGTTGGATAAAGACAAAGGATCTCAGCTTTCCCGCAGCTCCCTGCAGCCTTCCGCCCTCCCCACTTTCCCAGCCCCCTGCCCGTCTGTCAGCTCCTCTCCCCCGGCCAAGGTGTTCTTCAGCACCAGCCTATTCCTCGGTGATGAAACGGCCACTCAGCCGCTGCTGGGCGAGAGACAGTGACCTTGTGTCTCCCCTCTCAGTCTCCTGAAACAGCAGCTGAAAGATGGGGACAAGGTCAGTGACTCCTGCCAGCAGGTTTATTGCCGAGGAGATGTGAGAGCTTGTCTCCAGGCTTTGCTGTCAGTGTCAGCGGGGATGCTCCCTGAGATGCTACACGCACACGCAGAAGCACACTTGCACCTCCCCAGCTTGTGGGCTGCAGGAAGGACAAGGGGGAGCAGGGTTTCATTGCAAGACCAGGGGGCTGATGTGGGATGGAGGGCTGAAGAAGCGTTTACTGCTCTCCATCCCTCCCTTTTCTGTGCTTTTCTCCACCCACACTGCTGCTGCCACGCTCACAGCAATGGGGCCACAGCGGACCCATCAGAGAGGTGGGACACCATGGTAATGGCAGGTGGCATCCACCGCCTGTCTTCGGGTTGAAGTGGGCTTCGTGGGGTAGCGTGGTAGGTACAGCAAGGTCTGTGACCCACCCCTCTGGGTCCACCACCATCCCTCTCCCACTTCCTTCACCTCCCTTCACATTACATCAAAATGACCTCAGCCCTTTCTCCCCCGCAGGCACACGCGGTGTCTGCAGCGCGATGGCCGCCGTGGATAATCTCACCAGCTTTTACATGTGAAGTGGGAACTGGGTCAGCTGCGCTGCTCCAGGAGCCGGGATGGCCGAGCTGGCGCTTGCGGGCACTGGGCTGGTGATTCAGAGGGTGGCGGTTGCTTCCACTGAGCCAGGGCTGATTCAGTGGTGCCAGGGGTGCTGTGCTGCTGCAGGCCCGCTCTTTTGGCCGTTCCCTTTTCATCGGAAAAAAAAAAAGGGTTTATTTTTTGCTAATTGTACCCATTTAAAGGAAACTGGTTGCTTTCATGTTAGAGAGGGAGTGTGAATGCCAGTGTGGCAGCCAGGCAGTACTGGGCAGCTCCCCATGCTGGTGCTGCATCCCACCAAACCCAGAGCATCGCCCATCTCCCTGGGGAGCAGGTATGGCACAAAGCCCTGGGCATAAGATCCGGTCCTCACGATGACGCTTTCACTGGCATGCGTCCCCAGGTGCCACCATGCATGGCACAGGATTGTCCCCTGCAGGGGCCCCCTCGCCAACCAGGTCTGCTGTCCACAGCCAGATATGGACATGGCCGTGACTGGGCCTCGGGGACAAATACCCTGTTTGCAATAAAATCCTGCTTCAAAGAGTTACCACGACTCCCACGATAACCAAAAAAAAAAAGGACTCGACTGCCTGTAACCATTTTAAATCCATCACCAGGAGATTAAATTCTAAAGGGATTTTAGCTTTCAATATAAACAGCAGATTCTTAAGTACCTCTTCATTTTCTGCATTTGGGAAAGACACTGAAAGGCCTAAAATCCTCCCAAATCCCTTAGCATTATTGCAGCTCTGAGCAGAGATGGGCCAGGCATTGGGTGACGGTCTTGCACCCGCGACAGAATGCTCCCCAGGGAGCTGGTTCGTGGCTGCACTTGGGGATGCGATGACGGGGCTGCATTTCCTGACTAACTGCATGGAGAACAGGAGAACTGGAAGGTCCCCAGCTCCCTCGGGGCAAAGACACATCAGAAATACCAGGAGTATTACGGCTGCATCACAGAGCTGCCTGTCTGGAGGGGGGGTGAGGGGAAAGGTGTTGGGAAAGCCGCTGGTGAGGAGGTACTGAGGATGCAGCGGTCAGCGTGGAGCATCCTGGGGGGCTAGGGAGGTGTGGGGCAGCTGCCCCCAGGGTGGGAAGGTGTGGGGTGCTGGGTGGCTCTGGTGATCTGGCTGGAAATTTCCCATGAGCTGTGCAGATCCCAGACGAGGCCGGGATGACGATGCCTTGACGAGACACCAGCCTGCAGTCAAATTCTTGCTCAGGCTCTTTGTCTTCACCTGGGTGCGGACCCAAGTCGGAAACCAAGCCACGGGGTGTGTCAGCATCCTGCTGTCTGTGGGTGCCTTCCACCGCTCCGCTTTCATCTCCTCCACCTCCAGCTACGCTCTCATGGCCGGTGGTTGGTGGGTTGATGGGCTCAACACCTCCCGTAGCCTGGGAGGAGGGGAGATGCCAGACATTCCCCCCTGGGCCAAGGTGAGCCCCGTCTGGCATCGCCTGAGTCACCCCGGGCTTGCCCCGCTGCCAGCCCTGGGACTAGCAACAGCGAGGGCAGAGCTGGCACTGCCACCGTGGCTGGCACTGGCACTGACACCTTGCTGGCACCGGCTGGTCCTGCTGATAAGGAAGTGGCAAGCTGTGAGAAGCAAAGGCTGCTGTCCTGTGCCTGGGTGATGGCAGAGGTTTCCTCCAAGGCCACCAGCTGTCTTGTTCCTCTTCTGGCTTTTCAAAGGTGTCCCACTGAGTTTTTAATTTTATTTTTTTTTAATCTTTACCTTGCAAAACTTAAAACTAATAATAAAACCACAGCAGCTCCCTGCAGGTGGATCCATGGTGCCTGTCTCACCTTGTGTGGCCAAGGCTCTCTTGTCCACATTGAGGATGCTCCAGTGGTCCCCCATCAGCAGAAGCCAGTGTGGAGGCTTAGGGGGTTCCCTTGAATCTCAGAGGGGTGGGGGACTTCTGGTTTCCAGCCTCATCTTCACCTGACAAAATCACTGTTTCTGCCCCAGTTTTGCTGCATGCTAGAACTACCTGCAGTGCTGGAGCTCACAGGCAGCAAGGGGTTAACGGAAATGCTGCTTTGAAGGTGATTTCTCTTTTATTAAAAGAAACCAACAAACAAAGCAATGTAGTTCTGTATGAAAATAACCCAAACAATGAAAGGGGAACCACCTGAATGCTAAAAAGCTCACTCTGAACTCCTTCCCACCCCTGCCCCGAAGTAACTTGTTCTGCATATTTGCCATGAAGCCAGCCACAAAGAGCTGTTGGGTCATGTAAAATCCTACACCAGAGCCCAAGTCAGAGATGCCCCTGAGCAACGTTACCCCAGACACCTTGGTTTCCTCAGGCACATCCCAGGCTGGACCTGCCTTGCAGTTTCACCCGAGTCTGGAGCTGCCCGGAGGGATGGGGAGTGGGCTGGAGGAGCCAGACTCCACGACTTTTGCCTCCTGGTCATTGGGCAAGTGGAGCTTGTCCATGGAGGCCAGTGAAACCCCTTCTCCTCATGGAGAAGGTGAACTTAATGCAGATGAAATGGGAATTTGCAATTGATGTTGGGTCCTTGGCCGTTCCGCTGGTGGGAAGATGGAGCCCCATCCTCCCCCAGTGCGCTCAGGCTGCTGGGTGAGCTCAGGCTCTGGTTCCTCTGTGTTGCACTGGGGGTGAAATGGGGATGAAGTGTCAATCCTGAGGCTGGAAGCAACAAAAATAGTGACTGGATGTCATGGAAGCTGTTTGCAATCAGCCCGTGCACTGGAATCAATGCACATGAAACATATTTTGAGCAATTATGAAGAGCGAACAAATTAGTAAAGAATCGGAGTCTGTTCATGAACAATTCACAAGCAGGAAGAAAGAAAAAAGGGCAAAATACTTTGAATAAGTTGTTTGCTATAAATAGTTTGCCCAGTTTGAAGAGCGAGTGACAAACATAGTCAAGGGAAGGCAGGGATAATACATCATAAAATGTACTTTGTTCATTTATTTGACAAGTGTAGCTAAGTTTTAATTATTTATGATTATACTTCATAATGTGCTAGCACATGTTCTGAAGAATATTTTAGTCTTAGTAATCTGAGACCTCTCTCCAGCACTGTCCAGGCTATTAAATCCCCACGGCTCAGCGGGGAGCGGAGGACCTTCCACGCATGTGGAGCCCCGAGCGTGGGAATTAGTGAGGAGCAGATAAAAGTCCCACTGTGTTTGTAACCCAGGTAAGGAACCGCATTGTTTGAAAATACCAAATTGTGAACCTGACAATATGCCTTTAATCTTTGTCACTTCACATGCCAAATCCCAGAAGTGCTGAATTATTAAGTCTAAAGTTCCAAAATAAACTCTCACTCAGAAGATTATTTCCATATCATTTGAAATTTCCTGCTCTAATAACTCCTGCGCTCGGTCTGTCTCTTGCCCTAATCCTGTTTCGAAAGGCTGAGCCCAGCCCTGGGCCGGAGCAGAGCCCCTGGGGTGGGCTCACCTTCCCCTTCCCTCCCCAGATAAACCTCCATCCTCCAAACTGCTGACGGCTTAATTATTGCATGGGATAATTAGCACGAGGAACCAGACTGAGTCCTCTCCAAACTCATTTCACTGAGGAAATCAATCTGATCCCTCCCAAAGGGCTCTGCTGCCAAACTTAATTCCAAATAATTTAACAGAAAAGTTCTTTAATGTTTCAAAGGGGTGAATGCAATGAGATGGTGACCGGCCGTTGGCACTTTGCAGATGCTGCTGGCTGGATGCTTGCACCCACCTGGGTCAGGCAGCCCCTCACAGGGATCATAGCAGTGGGTGCCTGGAGTAATGTGAGCACCCACCACTCTTTTAACCCAAATCCCACCCTGGGATGGTCCAAAGGTCACGGGTGAGGTGCTGGTGGAGATGGGATGGGGAGCAGGCAGGAGGTGGGCGCTGCGGAACGTGGGTGGGCGCAGGGAAGGATTGGACCCAGACAAAGCTATTTTTTGCCATGAAAAGGAAAACTATGCCTTTGCTCCCTGGATTATATATATGTATGTTTTTCCCCCTGCAGTAACTGGAGAATAGAAATAAAATACTGAATTATTAACTCTAATTACCCCCAGAATTACTTCAATAACAGTGCAATTTCACAGACGGCTGCTGCGAAGACAATACGCAGGGATAAAAGGAGGCAGAGAATCCACTTCCACCACAGGAATGTTTGCAATTTATTATTTTCACATTAGACCTTTTTTCTCTTTTTCAAGTTTCCTCATCTTTTCCTTAGCGGTGGTCAAATTTCAAACGCTCCGAAGCATCATCCCGATGTGTGGCTGCATCCCGGGAGTATTCTGACCCCTCTGAGCTGTGGAGCTGGGCTGGAGATTGTGTAGGAATTGACTTGCTTGGAAGTGGCAGGGATGGAGCTGCAGGGATGGAGCTGCAGGGATGGAGCTGCGGGGATGGAGCTGCGGGGATGGAGCTGCAGGGATGGAGCTGCTGGGATGGAGCTGCAGGGATGCTCCAGCGCTGCCTCCTTCTCCATTCTGCCACCTGTTCATCCCAGTGGCACTGGTGCATCTGGGGTGTCCCGACTGCAGAGGGACCTGTCCCTTTGTAGGCCAGCTGCGGCCCCAGAGAGGCAGAGGACACGTTCAGAGCAGTGTTTCTGGGCTTTCCTGGGTTTTGTTACAAATTCAGAATCGATCCTGTATAATACCATTTTGCATATGTTCTAAAGGATGTTGTGTTAAGGTTACACAGTAGTCAGTCCCCTCCTCCCTCTGTGCAGGTGTAGCTGATTTTATTTTTATTGGCTTTCTACATTTGCATGGGTTCTATGAAGTTTTTCAACTACCAGAAAACTTTGGGAATTTGAAAAGATTAGACATGAAACTGGGGAGAAAGTCCCCTGGCACTTGTGGTCCAGCCTCTACAGCTGTGTCAGGGTTGGGGCAGCTGCTCTCCTTGCTGGGCTCAGGCATCCCTGGCACAGCTCTTGCCAGCACCTTTGCCCACATCGCTCACTGGCATGTCTCAGCTCACACTTGGGGTGTCTGACCCCTGTCTGGGGGGTTGAAGTGGGTGCTGCTGCTCCCAGCCCGGCTCACTATCAGGTATCAGGGCAAGAGCAGCACTTGGCATCGCAGGGATGCTTGGGCTCTGTTTCCACAGGCAGGTTAATCCAGAGCAATTTGTGCTCTGCTCCACTGCTCTGTACCTGAACCGCAGCTTGGGGCCATGTCCTGCAGCTTTTCACAAGCATTAAATCAAAGGGAGCTCCTGAAAGGGGGACAGGGGTGGGGGGGAAGGGAAAGAGGGGGAAAAAAATGCACTTTACACTGGAATGTGACCAGCCCGGGTAACTCAAACCAGAAGGCAGCCAGTGGCAAGCAGGCAGCTGGCAAGCGGCTTGCCGTGCTGGCATGGCCACGGAACTGACCTGCCAAAAGCCTCTCAGTACTGTATTAAAAAAAAAAAGAAACCCAGACCAAAAAACATGCTGACTTGGAGAGCAGCATCCCTCTCCTCTTTCTGCTCCATGCCGGCAGCTCCGGGCTGGGAGCCCTGATGGCCACAGTGAGTTCAGTGTGCGTCCCGGTGAGCAGGGTGCGGAGCTGGCTGTGGGGGTTTCGTGGTGGCAAGGTGATGGGTGCTCTGTGAGGGTCGCAGGGTGGGTGATGAGTGCTTGCAGAGGGGCAAGCCAGCTTCTCAGCCCCAAGCTGCCCGCACAGGCCCCTGAAAGGGCTTTGGAGGAGAATTGGCACCTGGGGACCCCCTCCACCTGCAGGGTCATGGGGAACAGGGGGTGGGACAGAGTGTGGGATGCCACCTGCACACTCACCCCGAGCATCCAAAGCAGCTCATACTGCACTGTAACTGGGACCTTCTTCCATCTCATCACTGCCTGTGTTCCCACATCAGCAGCAGGCTCCCCGCCTAGCACTGGGGGTGCCCTATCTGAGGGTGCCCTCTCTCCCCTCCCTTCTGCTTTTTTTACCTCTCCAGCTCCTGTTCTGGCTCCCAACAGGTCCAAGGGCCTTCAGAGGCTGAATGAGCCACCATGACCAGGGCAGACACTGCGCACACACAGGTGCCGGCAGCTCTGGCAGCTCCATCCCTGGCTCCCTGCTCTTTGTGCTGCTGGTCCCAGTAACAAGGGGGAAGAGAGCTGGCAGGTCTCCCCCTGCTCCACGTGCACTGCCCTTGCCATGCTGTGCATCCTTCTTGCCAGCCAGTGCTTCAGTGGAGTAGATCCAGCTTTCCCCAGGGAGCAGACGTTCGGTGGGGATCAGCTATATGAGTAGCTGGCTTTGGAACGGGAAGGGAAATCCACAGTTTCTGGCAAGCTGCTGTGGATGCTGCCTAAATGCTGTGAACTCTGCATTCCAGGGCTTTCATATATTTTTTCTTTCCATATTGTCCCCTTCACCTACTGGTGAGCAGCCACGGCTCCAGAGGACACAGCTGGCTCTGGGAACCTGTCTGTGTAAAGAAGGAGGCTATTTTCTTTCCATGATGAGAGCAGATCTCCCACTCTGCCTGCTTCCCCCCTTCCCAAAGGGAAGAGTTAATTCATTCTGTTGCCTCTCCCAGTGTTTCCTTCCCAAAAGCTGTCCCAGCCCCTCCTGCTGCACCCATCCCCTGCATCCCAGAACTGCTCCGGCTGCTCCAGCCATGCTGCTGCCTCTCAGGGTATGCTGCATGCTGCCTTCCCGCAAGCCTTGACGGCTTCACTCCATCATCCTTTTGCCACTAGGAAATGATTTTGCTTGATAATGCATTAAAGTGATTGTTATTTTAGTGATTGTGCTCATATTTCCTCCTCTTTGTTTTCCTGCCAGGCTTTAAGGGAAACCTGAGTAGATAAAGCAGTGCTGTGAGCAGGTGTGGGAGATGGGCTTTCTCATGCTGCTGGGAGTTGGATGGATGCTTTGAAGCACAGACCATTGGATCCAGCAACACCTGCACAGGCCCTTGGAGGGACAGCCATTCCCTCTGCCCAGCAGCCACCTTTGTCACCCTGAGAGCTGTTTTCCTTCATCTCTATCCCGCAGCATGATGGTGAGCATGTGGTCCAGCCTGCATGGGGCAGGGGATGGGGGCTGAGCTCCTCCATGGGCCTGAGCAGGCATCTACCCCATCTGCTGCCTGTCCCTCTCTGGGGTCCACAGTGAGGACACGGTGGTCCTGTGGTGGATGGGAGCAATTGTGTCTGCCCTGAAGGCTGCTGCGAGATGCTACGTGGTCTGGACACTGCTGTCCTGGGAAAATGCAGCTGGTTTGGGTGACAGGCAGCCCCCCCAGCCTGGGAGGGAGCCAGCCTGGGAACCTCTGGGGCAGGGACGTGCACAAAGCGCCCAGACGTGCCGGTGCTTACCCACGGCCGAGCGCTATCCCAGAGTCAGCCCACTCAATGGGAGCTTTCAGACCTTCCTTCGCCTTCCCTTCTCGCCGTGCCCCGCAGCCAAGTCAGAACCCTGCCTTTGTTCACATTTTTTAAAATAAATCATTTTTGGGGTGAATTTCATGCCATTGAACAATGCCAGCCGGACCATGGCAAGGACTATAAGGGCCCTGTTATTCGCAGCAGACACCCAGCGTGGCTGAATCCAGCCACAGGCAAAGTTGCTCCCTGGGATGCTGAGCACCCTACCCTGCCCTGGCAGTGGGTAAAAAGGCTTGTTCCCCACGGGGACTGCTGTCACCTCCCATGTGCTGCTGGGGGGAGCCCAGGCTGTGCTTTCAAGACTGGGACCCCAGCAGTGCTTGCTGCACCCAGGGCTCGGCTTCCCAGCGGCTCCTGCCAGTCAGGGCTTGGCATTACTGGTGCTTTACTGGGAAGAACTGGGAGGAAGGACTGGGACTACAAGGCAGGGTGGAGCAGGGGAAGGGGCCTAGGACTGGGGCCCAAAACACAGATAGCTTTGATAATTAGCCAGGACTATGAAGGGAAATGATGAAAGGTAGAAGGATTTGTTTAAGCACGGCATGTTTTATTGCTTTCCTCTCTCAAAGACTCTCTTTAAAGTGGTTGGAAGATTTTTTGCTCTTGTTTTGCCTCAGATGTTGAACTTTAATTACAGCCAACGCACCAAAATACCTGTAATATGAATAAATCATGTAAAAGATTTTTCCCAGGGATTCCCACTGTCCCTGAGCTCTCCCCACCTTGCCCCACATGGGGGTCCCAGTGGGGACCCTGGCTCAGCCCCACAGATACCTGCCCATCTCGATGCTGCTGTAGAGCTCTTGCCCCCAAGCCAGAGCTGAGGCTGGGTAGATCCTGGCAGCCGGGTGCTGCCTGTGGTGCCATGGAGCTGCCATCACCCGCAGGGCACCAGTGATGCTGGGCTGCATTTGTTAAGGAGGACCTAGGGGAAAGCTTGCCACCCTTCACCAGCCCTGAAACACCACAGTGTGATGCTTCACCTTCCTTTGCCTCTCGGTTGTGCCTGGAGGCGGTGGCAGGACTGAACACAAACTGTGTTTTCTGGAAGCCAAGGCTGGTAGGACAAACCCCTCCAGCATGGGGCAGCCCCCCAGTGTGGTGCTCTCAGCACCTACCTTCACACACCACTTTCCCACCTGCAATTATTGCAAGGGATCATTAGAGTCTATGTGTGCTAATTGCTGCAATAACTCCTTTCCTGGGAGGAAATCAAAGCAATAGTCCATGGTTTGTTTCTCTTCCCCTCGCCATCGGTGTGGATGCGGTTGAGCTTTTTGGGTCAGGGCCAGGGAGCCAGGGCAGTGATGCTGCTCCCTAGGCTCAGCCTGTCTGCTCCCACCAGGGATGGCTGGAGCTGGGACAGCCACTGTGGGCCGGGCTGGAGAGGGGCTGCTGGACTCAGCCTGTCCCAGCTGGGACCCTGGGGAATGAGGGTCCTGGGGGTGGTCTGGAGCCCAACAAGGGGGAGGCTGCAAACACACACAGGGCGGTGAAGCAGTGTCAGCAGTGCCATGGACAGGGAGGTCACATCCTGCCTTGACTTGGCAGGGGAAAGGCATGGAGAGGAGCAGAGGCACGATGCTGTCGTGTGCCCCCAGCAGCCCTGACCTAGCTATTCCCCTGTTACTGATTATTCTTACGTATTTATTATTCATACTACATCATCAGTGCTCAGGGTTTTCTACAGGCAAACAAATCTGGTGGGTGATGCCCTAAGGCGCTGCACTCCTATAAATGACACTGATATCTCCCTGTGCTTTTCAGGGCTGGCTCTGCCCCCCCGCATTAGGATGCACACATACAGGGTGTGGGGGGACCCCACTAGCAAGAGGACCGTGGCTTAGCAGTGCCTGCTTGAAACTGAGGAGATGTTGTAGAAGGCTGTATAGGAAAGAGCCCAATTAAGATAAAATCACAGGGAATTGATTAATAATTAGTTGGTAATTAGTTATCTCTCTGCCATCTGGAGGGCTGAATCTGCTTGTACGGCAAGCGGCTGTCTGCTGGGTGTCCCCCACCACCCAGGCAGCCCATGCCATCCCCACGGCTTTCCTGCCCCGTGCCGCTGGTGGGAGGCCCTCCCCAGAGCCCATATACCCTCTGGCATCTCTGCTCTGGGTACCTCTTGCTCTCCAGGTTGCAGAAGAAGTCATGGAGGCACCTACTTGCTGCTTCAGCTCTTATTTTCCAGGTTTATTCTGCCAGGCTGTGGAAGAAGAGCTCTTGCATGGGCCTATCCTTGATGCAAGGTGCCTGAGTTATCAAAGAGCACGTGTGCATCTTCTGCTTGAAGCTGGAACTGCTGATGCCTCTTCCCCAAAGAGGTATTCATGTGTGATGGACCCAGCATTTTAAATTTACAGCTTCCTCTGTTTGAGCCAGCAAGTTTCTTTATTTATTAGGTGGGGTGGCTGGGGTGGAAAGAAAAGATGCCAAAGCTGGGAGCCCTCCCCTTGGCTGCCCGAGGTTTGCAGTGAGTGCCCCTCGCTTAGGAGGTGGGGTGGCTAGGAGCAGCCGTGACAGCTCCTCTGCTGTCATGCCATGTATTCTAAATGTGATCATTTCTACGTGGCTGGCTCTCTATCCTGCCTGTGCTCTAGAAATGCCATCAGTGCATGTGACTTGCCCAGCCCCAGCCTCTCCATCCCCTCTCCTCGGGCTGGACGAGGGTCCCACCTCCCCGCAGTCTCCTGGGAGTGCTCTGGGAAGCTGGGCTTGCCTCTGATGTGGGCTGTGTTGTTTCCACACACATGAGCAATTGATGGCACGCCTGAGAGCACCCGAGGAGCGGGGAGGTGAGCCAGCAAGGAGAGAGGTTGATTTCCCTTAGAGGACTTCTCTGGAGGGGGAATTGTCTGACAAACATCACCAGTACAAAAACCTGAAAGCTTTCCTTTGAGGAGGAGGAATAAAAGGGTTTTGAAGACACAATGAAGACAAACACCATCTGCAAGCATCCAAAGGGTCTATGACTTATGGGGTACAGCCCATATCCCACTCTCCAGCAGTGGGGCTGGAGATGTGTCCCATGAGCAAGGGAGCTGTGCAGGGCTGGTGGGACAGGAGGGGGTCACCCCTGTCCAGGGAGCGAGGGTTAGGGCTCAGGGAGAGCTGTCATTTATCCCTCTGTCTTTCAGAGACTGGATATTGAGAGCATCAGTTCACCCTTCCCCACCCTTGATAGATGTCAAAGAGGTCTTGCTATGAGTGTCTCATTCTCCATGGGTGTCTTACCCATGGGGACAAGACTTGATGCTGGTGGAGCTGTTCATTTCTGCAGCACTGGGGAGCTCTGGCCCTCCCTGCCTGGTTTCAAGCCTGCTGCCATAAAGGCCACCCTGAACTGGGGCCAGACAGTTTTCTTTGGCTCTCCTTGCAGTAAGAGTGTGCTGGAGAACTTGAGGGCTTTGCAAGACCTTCCTGGGGCTTTGCTAATGAACCCCTCTTTGTGCCACATATTTCATCACAAACCCAGAATGAAACCACAGAAGTCCATGGAGAGGCATTTCTGCTGCTCCAGAGACAGCAAAAATGTTCACATGCAAATGTGTCTGGTTTTTGCTTCCATTTTGGAGCCCAAAGTAGTTTCGTGCCTCCTATTTTCTGGTTAACAGAGCTGCCCTGGGCAGAAGCAGGAAATCTGAAGATGTGTATTGTCTCTCTTCTGGGAAGAAAATAGAGGGGAGCAGCTGACTTGTAATTTGGAAGGAATCAAAGCCCTACCCGAGGGGAAGGGGCAAGCTGTGGCATCTTTCTATCAATCTCTGCATTATCTCTGCCTCTCTTATCCCCTGGATCAGAGGCCCTGCGGACATCCCCAGATGAGACACGGGATTTTTCCACTGCCACTGCCAGTTTCCACACAGCGAGGCACACATTGGCCATCTGATTATATACTCCATGTCCTTGGAGATCTGGTGTCCCAGTGGGGTAACTTCAGTGGCAAAATGCACCATGTTTTTGGCCAGGCAGAGGACTGTTGTCCTCCTACTGATGGACACTCTGGCAGATTCTTTGTTATCCCATCGTCATGTATCCAGGGGATCCCTCCCTCCCTGCTCTTCTCCATCTTGCACAGCATGCCATGCTACCCTGCTTTCTGCAGCACATTCCAGAGACTGAGTCCTGTCTGAGGTCCACCTGGGATGTCCCTCAGGGGTGAGGGTGCATGGAGGATTCTCAGGGAGTCACCTGCATCTTCCCCCACGCTTGTGCTAAAAGAGTAATGGAAACATTAAGTTGCATCCATGTCTTTTTGAATAACAATTTACTATCGTGTATTAGTTACCATTCCTCTTAGTTCTTCCTCCTCTACTCTGTGGCTGATTGGTTCTTTGCTAATTATTCAGTAACTTCTTCCCCTCGGCTGGAGAAGGCACAGTCTGTGAGGTGGAGTCCATGGACCATGAAGACACACACAAATGTAGTGCCTTGGTCCCAGAGGGAGAGCGAGGTGGCCGTCTCCCATTTCCCTCTGGCTCCTGGGCTTGGGAAGGTCTTTGTTGCCCCATTGTCGATCTCCAGAGAGGGGCAGCCAGCTGAAGGAAGGTTGCAGAAGAGCAGAGGTGAAGGCTGGCTTTCAGCTCCAGGCTGGGAAGAGGCACTGGTGCTGGTGTTGGTGGGGATGATGGTGTTAACCTGCCTCTCCTTCAGCCCCTGCCTTGGTCAGCAATGCGATCAGCTGCTTTCTGCTCTGCCCTTAATTTCTGCCATTTGTAAAATCTGAGTCGTGCCAAAGTGGTTGTGAGACTTATTTCATATTTATTACTCCTTTTGAAGGTGAAAAATGGCTCCATGAATACTGAATATGAGCAGCTTGGAGTGATGGACTGATGACACCAGAAATCCCTCGGCTGGCGAGGATGGGGGTTGCAAATGCTGGGTTGCATTCTGCCTTGCCACTGCTCCAACTGGTCCCAAATGGCTGAATTTCTGTGCCTATGCGGATTTGCTTCTATTTTTTGGCTATTACTTCACCTCTGACTAAGTTTTGCCCTCTGCAAACAGAGCAGGGCAGAGCCAAGAGCAGGTGGCAGGGCATTGGCTAAATCCATCAAATAAATGGGAAATTTCCTGCGAGCACCAGTGAGCCTGGGCTGGAGCCAGGTTCTTCTGTTGATATTTTAATGACGATAAACGCAATTAAGGATGAGAGAGAGGAGCATTAAATTAAATAAAGTATCAAAAGCTTGAAGATTCTTAGCTGATGGGGTCATCACTGTCTCGGGTTTCTGTAAGCAAGTGGCAGGTGTTGCTGGATTGCCTTCCACCCATAGGGCTGTCGTCCTGTCCTTCTGCCTATCTGCTGCCCACTGTCGTACAGACTGACTGATCTTGACCTTGCAGCACACTACAGCGAGCACAGAGGCACAGCACCAGGTAACCCCAAGTCCTCCAGCATCCCATCCCACTGGGGAGGGATATTTCAGTGTGTGCTGTCTCACTGCTGTCCCCACCAGGCTGAATATCATCCCAGCTAGTGATGGGACATCCAGTACCCAGCAGCAGGCATTGTCCTGCAAGTGGATGGGATTTTAACGGCTCATCTCCATCAGTCCCCAGGGCTGTGGTGGCACCAATGGCTGAACACACTGACTCCTGCCAAGGCTGGAAGAGCCAAGGACACCCAGTGCCCAGCTGGAGCTGTGATGGACCAGTGCAGCATCATGTAAGGGAATCACCAGTGGTCCCCAATGGCTGTGGGCCTGGCAGCTCAGCGTTAGTCAGACCCTGCTGGGGCTGGGCAGCTGCTGAGCACAGCAGTGCTGCCTTTGGGCATGGTGGCTTTGTGTCTGCCCATGCTGTGTCTCCTGTATCTGCTCCTTGAGCCCTATGAGGGGGCAAGGAGGGGAATAAGGGGGGTTTTTTGGTGGGCTCGTACTAATTGCCAGGATTTGCTCGTGCTGGCGAAGGCGTGCTGAGCAGCGGGCTTACGATCAGTGTTAGCGTTCCTAACGAAGTCCCTTGGGCTTCCCACCTTTTCTTGCCCCTTTTATAACAGTCACTGCTCCTAGAGACTTTAAAGCTCCTTTTGTTAGCAACTAAAAGCGGCATTAAAATAATCATTAAAAATGAAATTAAATTAATTTAAAAAGGAGCCATTCAAAGCTGGCTTGCTTCTAGCCCTGACAAGTTTTCCATCTGGGTTTGTCTCACCTTAGGCAGGCCAGATATGAGCCTGCATCTCTCAGACCTGCCCAGGGGAAGGTTTCTGTGCCCACCTCCTGCAGAGCACGGTGCATAGGGATGTCTGCCTGGGCTTTTCCTCAATGTGAGCACTTCTCATGGCTGCTGGCCATGGGGGCACAGCAGAGCAGAAAAGATCTGCCATGGTGGCCTGGGAACATGGCACCAGCCAGAAGCATCAGTTGCTCCAGCCCTCACCTTCCCAGCACAGGCAGCTCTGCCCTGGGCAGCAGGACTGAGCTCCAGCTCTGAGGTTCTGCAGGTAAAACCCAGTGCACAAGGTGATAAATGTGCCAGCCTGGTCCTGGGTTCTTTTTTGCCCATTTCAGAAAATTATAGCACAACTGATGGATTTTCAGGCCAGAAGGAACCACCGTGACCAGCCAGGCTGACCTCCTGCATTCCACAGCCCGCTGCCTTGGCAGAAAACTCCTTGCTAATGCTCAAGCTGAAACATATTTTTTAGAAAGATACTCAGTCTCCATTAAAAGACTTCGAGTGATGGAGATCCCACTCTGTCCCTGGGGATTCGTTCCAACGCTTAATTGCTCTGACTGCTAAAAATGTGCTTCTTATTTCTAATCTGGATTTGTCTTGTTTCGGCTTCCAACTAGGGATGTTGTAATGCCTTTTCCTGCTAGATTAAAGAGCCGTCTGCTATCAGAAATCTCTTCCCCATGCATATGCTTGTAGACCGTGAGCAAGCCACCTCTTGGTCTCCTCAATAAACTAAACAGCCGGAGCTTCTTCACTCTGTCACTGTAATGCATATTTTCCACTGCCTTGACTCACTCCCAGCTCTTTTCTGAACCCTTTCCAAGTTCTCCTGCTCTGGTTGGAAGCGCAGACAAGAGCACTGAAGGCAGCATCCTTGCAGCGGGCTCCTTGTGCCATGTGGTCGAGTAACAACGTTTTTCCCTCCTCCTTTGTGGATGCAGCCAACGATGACGCTCATCTCCTGAGTCCCTGTGTGTGCCGCTTGGGCTGCAGGGACACGCTGCCGCTCGGCAGCATCGCCTGCCAGGGTAGGCACGAGCAGGACAGGGTTGCTGGTCTGTGGATGCACGTGCACCTGCCAGGTTTGCAGGATCTGACTCTTTTGGGTACGCTGAGCTGGAGGCAAGGATGCTCAGGACAGTCTGAGCTGCACCATCAGCTCTGCTCGATGCTTGGATGCATGGAGAGCTGTCCAAGAGGGGGAAAGGAGAGGGAACGCAGCCACCCATGTCCAGCCCTGTAACTCCCTTCTAAGCCTGTCCTCTTTCACCTCGTTTCCCAAGTTTGGTGCTGAAACGAGGTGGGATTTATAAGGTCCAGGCACAGCTCGTTGGGGTTTGGTAGGGGTGTCTGTGGGAAAGGGGAAGGGGGGGAAAAAGGGCTGGCTGTCATCCAGCTCATCATTAGAAGTCAGCATGGTGGGATTCACCCACCGGCTCATTAGTACTGGGACTCTTGTAGCTGTTGGAGCTGTGAGAGCGGCTCCCTACGAGATTAATCATCTGTGACCCATCTGGGCTGTGTTTTGGTCTCCTTTCCAAAGCCCATCCTGTTTCTGTTCCCTACCCACCAAGCAGGCTTGGCTCTCTCAGGCCGGCCAGAGGTCGATATTTCTCTTCCCTTCAGAACAATGGAGCACTGGGCTGCAGCAGCCGGCACATAGCAGCGTGCTGATGGTTGCCAGCTGTGTTGCCTTAACATCTTCCCATTATCTCCATATTGCTGGCTAACCCTATCTTGGGGGAAGCTTCATCCTGCCTTTGGCAGAGGAAGGAGTCTCCCTCTCAGCATGGAAAGTTGGCCGGGTGCTGGCTCGCTCTGCCCCAAACATCTGCTGCCGGCTTGGCGGGGAGCGGGGCTGCACGCTGGCGCTGACGTGGGGGGTGTGCAGGAACACACACAGCCCTGCCACGCTGTGCCGTGCTGCACCATGCCATGCCACACTGTGCCATGCCATGCCATGCCATGCCATGCATTGTGCCACCCGCCACCTCCCTGTGTGGGGCTGGGGCACTGCACAGCCCCCAGCCCAGCCGGAGCCCAGGGTGGGGAGGTCTAGCAACAACTCATGTGTGTTCCCACCACACATCCATCTCTGCCCGTCCCCTGCTGTGAGCACAGCCCCTGTGCACGCACACGTGCACACACGCGTGCACACGAGCACACCTCGCTGGTCACGCACACGCACTGCTGCAGAGCAGTATTGGTCTCTGGGCTCATGAACTGCTCTACATCCAAGCAGGAACAGCCGGAGCCTTGGATAAGTGCAAACAAAACCTTTTTTTTTGAAGCCCTTGGTGGTTGTGGGTGCATGTATTTCCTCCTGTTACTTTCTCATGACTTGTTTCACCATGTGTGGACTGGGACCATACTGAGAAAGGTGGAATTACGCCAAGAAAAGCCCTTTCTGCTTGATGCAGATGCCTGAAACGCAGAGGGGTTGAGCCTGTACACTAAAAGCAGGGTGGCCTTTGCCAAGGGGAAGGTCATTCACCTGGGACATCCCCCTCGTCTTGTCTGGAAGGACCCAGGGGTTCATCTCAGCCCCTTGGCAGGAGCCTGCTTAGTGAGGACTGGTGCTCTCTGGATGAAAGTGCCAGAGCTTGAATCAGTTAAGATCAGTTAAGGGAGGAATTAAGCCCCCGAGCTGGTGCTGGCCGGTGATCCGCAGCGCGGGGTGGGACACGGAGCAGCCAGACCAGCAGGTCTGGATAAACCAGCAATGCCTCTGGCCACAGACCTGATGATGAGGCTGACTGGGTGGTAGTGGAGTGGGGTGGGAGTGTGAGCAATGTTATACCCCCATGGGAAGCAGGGAGCTGCAAGGATGGGACTAATGGGCATTGTCTGCATGGGGTAGGTCATGCAGTGGGACTTTGCTCTCCCCACTACAATGCATGGGGGGATTTGCCTGACAATATCATAGCTGCAACACTCCTAGGGTTCAAGCTGCTGTCTTGCAGTGATGCTGCTTGGTCTTTTCTCTGTTACAGAGGGGGGACAGGCTGCAGCAGCCCTGGTGTCCTACCCTGCACTGCCAGTACCAGCCTGCTCCTGCTCACAGCAGGGATGAGAAAGCCCAAGTTCATGGACTCAGCCCTACCTCTGGACATGGCACTTTTACCAGTGCAAAGCAGCAGCCTGGAGCTACAGAGCCTTTCTTCGCAGTTTTCCAAATCTGGGGGCTGTGGAGGAGCTGTGCAGTGGGAAGGAGCCGGGGGAGGTTGGGTGGAAGGGCCCTGCCAAAGTTGTAGCACGAGAGGGAAAATGAGAGTCCCAAATAATTTGAGAACCTGAATGTCTCTTGCTGTTCAGGTTTTGTGAACATCCTTAACGGAAACACATGTGAAACGCGCTCTCTGTGGATCTACCCAAGAAGCCTTTTCCGTTTTTGCTGCGTTAGCAAACTGCAGACGACTCTTTCTCTCCACCGTGAACTACTGAGCAGGGACTCTGGACTCTCTCCTCCATTTTCATTCAGAGCCTCTGCCAGCGTCATAAACCCAGTAAAACGTTATGGCACTTTGCACCCACTGGGAAACCAAATGTATTTTAATGTATATTTAATAGATTTCAGGTCTTTCTGTTATTAAATTTGCTTTTCATTCACCCCCTCCCCCTCTCTTTGGTGCATGACACTCAATGGGAAATTTTAAGTGTATTAAACCAGCATCTCACAGAAACAAATCCAGATGGCCTGGTACAAATCAGGAAAAAAATCGCATCAGAATCTATTAGAATCTCAGCCCAAATGCAATGCACATTTCACCAGGCAGAGACCGCCCTGTTACTCAGCTCCTTGCTGCATGACAGCCAGGAAACATGTGCTTTCTTCTCTGGGCTTCTTGGGAAGGTGATGGATTTGACAGCCTGGAAGCTGCGGGCCAGATTCCCCTTTGGTGTGTGCTGGTGGAAATAGGCACTGAAGGGATTGGGGTCAACTGGAATATTCTGGTTTTCCCTTGCTCTATCTGGGAGCTGAACCTGACCCTTCAGCTCTGGCTGCCTCAGAGGAGGGCAAGGGACAGTGCAAACCTCCCAGTCCTGCAGCATGATGTCCCAGGGACTCTTCCCTCTGGATCTGGAGGAGGACTAACCTGCCCAGCTCAAGTCCTACCTGTTCCCTCCAGCCTGCACCAGCAGACTCCATTCCTGCTGTCTTCCACCGTCAGTGCTTGGTGCAGGGATTCAGGTCCCAGGATGCTGCTTTGGGGATTGCAGAAACAGCTCAAAGGAGACATAAGCCCAAGGCAGGAGTGCCGATGGCTTTGGCAGGGGTTCCTCTCCTCACTGCCTCCCAGTCACACATAGAATCATAGAATCACAGAATCGTTTGAGTTTGAAGGGACCTTTGAAGGCCATCTAGTCCAACCCCTCTGCACTGAGCAGGGACATCTTCAACTAGATCAGGTCGGTCAGAGCCCCGTCCAACCTGACCTTGAATGTCTCCAAGAATGGGGCACCTACCACCTCTCTGGACAGCCTGTTGATATTGGAGATGGGTGGGAATCACTGTCCTGTGAGCAGAAGATGCTTGGCAAATCATGCCAGCACGCGTCCCCTGACTGACGGTCCTCCGGGAGGCACACAGTGTGGATGGGATTGCTTGCAGATGCTTTGCAAGGTAAATACAACCACTGCTCCCCAGTAACTCATTTTCCATGCTTTATTAGTGTTTCAAACCACAACTCCTTCCATTCTGGTGAGAAAGGACAGCCCAGATTACCAGGTGAACACAGACTGCTTTCCTCTCTTCTGGAGTGAGTGTTGGCAGCTGGTGGGTCACAGAGGCAGGAGGGAGTGGAGATGAGGGCCTGGAGTGGGCAAGATTATGTATTTCATCTGCGCTGACATTTCTGAAGCGCTCCTCAGTGGAATTTCCCCCTGGTCTCCGTGTCTGTTCCTTCAGTGTGCTCAGCCAGGGTCCCTGCACGCCCCTGCTCTGTTTGCCTTCAGTTAATATTCAAGCAAACAGAATGAGTTACGAGGAGGAATGTCCATGGAAACAGTGAATTTTAAGGCACTCTTGTAAAATATTCATAGAAAGCAAATTTTGAATTAATACAAAATGTGTGCACTGAAGACCCAGTGCTAAGAGTCATCTACTCAGGGAACGGAAATAATCCCATATGACCTATACGGCCAATAAAGCAGCTTGACTTTTGAATTCTTGCAGTAAACTGCCTGTGAACAAGACACAGGCCAAGAATTATTTGCAGAAATTATTCATTAAGGGCCTAATCCAAAACCCAGCTAAGTCAGTGGAAAGATCCCCCCTATGTTAGGCCCCAAATAATTTTGGATAATGAATACATTTGAGAAAACAGTGATCCTTTCCCGGATAACTCAACAACCAGAAAAAAAGAAGCAAACTTCACCGAGCAAAGTTATGGGCTGTAAATAACTGTCTGAGCAGCTCTGGCCCCCGCTGCATTTGCTGCTGCCCGGCCATGGGAGATGTGTTGAGCACTGTAGGATGCACAACATTCCTTTCCCTGCATCCACAGCTCTCACAGGGACAGGGACCAGCACAAGACACCTCCTGCAGGGACAATGCCAACCTGGTCCCATGCATCCCCTTCCACAGGGTCCCACAGGGTTCCTGAGAAAGGCAGGTCATGGAAATATATAAGGTAAGGCCAAATCCAGCATGCTCACTATTCCCCCTAACACACAGCTCATCCCTCCCTGAGCAAATCAGACTGAAGAGACAATTATTTGTTGTGGCTTCTCCAAATACCTAATTGCAAAGTACCCTGGGAGAGTTAGAAGGAATAGTATGGCAACAATATATATTATTATTATTATTGTTATTGTTTTTGTTATTATTATTACTATTCCTATTATAACGTGGCAGTAATTCCATCAACAGATCATGGTGACACCATAAAACAGAAGAGCAAGGCTTGAAATCACCTGAGGCCCTCAGCACCAGAATGACACAATTAATAGCTGTATATTTTTATTGCCACATTTAATACTATACATTAAGCCCCACAAATCTTGCCATATCATTAAATGCTGCTTTTTATCTTGCTTCATTTCTGTGTGCATTTGTTTGTTGTTCAGGACAGTGGGTGGATGATGCTGATGACTGGGGAAGTTTACTTCGCTTCTAAAAATTGCATCCCATCTCCAGCAGTGATGGAGGGGAGTATACCCAGGGCTGAAAACAGCCGGACCACGAGAGCTGCCATGGTGTTGGGAGGTGGAGGGAATTGTTCCCAAATGCCCTTGTCCTAGTGGGATGGATTAAGGGCCAGCTGAGAATTGGAGACACAGGAACTGCAGCACCACGGGGACCGGCGGGGGAAATGGCTTAAAAAAACTCACCCGAAACAACACTGCACTATATTTGTAAGCTATCTATATAAAACATATCTGCATTCAATATCAGTGTAATGGGAAGCCAGTGTCAGGGAGTGTGACCCTGAGTCCATCTGGATGCAATTCTAGCTTAACATCTGAAAATCAAATACATATTTTTGAAGCCTATCAGACAGAAAGGGCTCTTTTTTTTTTTTTTGCTTTCCCCTCAGCGTGTGCATGTCTCTGATGTGTGCGCATGTTAATGGGGTTATTGTCGTAAGGGTGTGACACCACCGTCCGCAGGAGACCGAGCTGCCTTCCCCTGTCTGGGTCAGCCTCGCGCCGACCGCGCTCTCAGCCGCACGGCAAGGGACGGAGTCCCCCCACTCCCTCAGCACTGATTCACTTATGGGTTCACAACCAGGGCAAGGCACCCCTCCGGCTCTTCTTGGGACCCAGGACTGGGAAAGGTTTCCTTTATTTTACTTGAGGTCATGGATATGCAGCAAGAGTGGAAATTCATGTTCGGAGACTCCCTTGTGTTCAGTATAGCTCGGAAAATTTGGAGGAAGAAAGCTGTTCCAGTGTGCGGGGTTGGCAAGTCCTCCCCGGCTCCTCTTCCAGCACTGCCCCAGCTTTTATGGGATTTCATGCTTTTGAACGCTCGCAGAAATATGGTTTCCCTTGCTCGCTGCACCGAGCGCCTGTCTCAGAGGAGAGCCGGGAGGAGCGAGGCGAGTTGCTACCAACAGCGGGAAATATCCGCAGCGGAGGAAAGGCTGAGCTGGTGCGTGTGAGCATCCACGCCGAGCTGCACTCCGCCAACCCGGGCACGGCGCAGGCACCACGTGGCTGATGGCAGGCGGCCAATCCAAACGCCATGGTACATGAACTACAAGTAAACACAGCTTGAGTTTCACATGTCAAATATGCTCAACAAACTGCTGGCGGATAATCTACAGGCCAAGAAACCAGACATAAAAAGTAGATGATGAATCAGTTGCAATGATGAATAAATTAAGGACTGTAACAGTTTGCCCATAGGCGGCTCGGAGAGGACGAGGAGGAAAAACCCAGCACACACACAGCTCGCTGCCAGTTATTTGCCCAGAGCTCACTTTTCCTCCTAGCAAAACTTCTCCCTCGTGGCCCTGTGGGCTGGGGCAGGCTGCATGCGTCCTCTTCAGGGCTTGGGATGAGTGAAAAAAGGAGTTTGTGCTCAAGCAGTGTAGTGTCAGCAGCTGCACAGTAGGACCTGCTGCACCCCACACAGAGCACCTCGGGGGGCTGCCCACCCAGGCATCATCACTGTGGCCATGAGCATCAGCTTTTGCCCCTTCTCCGCCCCTTTTCTTGGCTGATATAATTTTATCCCGCTGCAGCTCGGGGTGATGGGTTGGTGTGGCTCCAAGTGGGGCAGTGCTGGTGGGGGGGTGCCTGACAAGGGGTTAGTGGGGAGGGAGACAGGATGCACCCGATGCTCTCCCACTCGCCATTCTCCCACTCAATGCTCTCCCACCCAATCTTCTCCCACGCCGGGGTGATGTTTCCAGCCCCCATTGATTTAATTGGCCAGTGCTGCACATGGCAGCTGGAAAGCAAAGTTCCCATCTTCCAAACTCAAACAGGAAGATTCATTAACCGTAAAAATATACAGAGCCCCAGCCCTTCAAAAGCCTGCAATTTATTTTACTCAAGGCAGCCAAACTTTATATAATCTGAGATGAATGCAGGGATCAGGGAGCAGGCGAGGAGGAAGGGGGCCGAGAGAGAGCGCAGGGGACGGCGGCGGGGACGGAGGTGGAAGGGGAGGAGGAAAGCAGCTATTAATGAAAGAACAGGCACCGGGGGAGCCAGGAAGAAGGGAGCTTTCCAGGAGGAGGGCTAACGTGGGGGCAACGCTGAATGATTGATGAACAGGCGAGCTGAGCAATCAACATGCCACTTTATCCAGCCAACAAACCTGGAGCCATTGTTATTTATACAGGCCCCAGCATGATTATTATTGTAAGGGAGATTTCTCTAATCAAAACTCCAAAATTACACACAGGCCTTTCTGATTAATATTCCATGATAACAACAATGGGGCACATCTGGCAAGGGAACCATGATTTTTACACTCCCAGTGTCCATTTATTTGCGTGACAGAAGAATAACAAACACCTCCTCCAGTGCTGCCAGTGCACCCCGGGGTGGCAGGTTCCCATCGGAGGGTGCTTGCAGGGATGGCTGCACTGTGTTGCATCTTAGGTGACACCTGGCTGGCACAACCCTTCTGCTCTGGAGCAGCAGTGCTGTGGCTGTGCTGTGCCAGCAGCCCTGCCCGTGCAGCCCAGTGCCTGTTTGCAGGTGCTCCGGCTATGGGAAGCTCTCTTGAGCCTCTCTGCTTACCCCTGCTGTGATGCTGCTGATGCTAATGTGTTGGGGTTTTTTTTGGAAGCTAGGATGGAAAGAGTCTAACCTCATATTATAAAAAACAACAAATAGGTGCAAGGTGGCAGGGCAAGGAAATTCCATCCGGGCTCTCGGTGCTGCGAGCTCTGCTCTCCAGCTTCACAGTACAGCCAGGGATGTCTGGGATCCTCCTCCTTCCAGTGGGCGGGATGTTGGGTGTGATTTGGGCATGATGCACCTCACTGAGAGGAACTGATAACCACCTCCCATCTATCTCAGACAGAGAGAGGTACACTCATTTTTCAGAAGGATATGTTAAGCAGTTTGGGCTGGAAAATGGTGATGCCATCCCTTGTGCTGCTGTGCGAGGGAGGACACTTTGGACTGGGAAGTGTAAGTGCGCTGCTGAACTACTGAAAACTGAGCATAAATAACAACTGGTGCTTATGCAAATCCTCCCAGTCCTGCACACCTCACACGTGTCTGTTGGAGCAGCTCCGGGCAGGTCCTGGCAGGAAACCTGCCCATGCATGGCACTGGACCACAGGGAAAGGTGCATCAAAGGAGACGTGCTCCTTTATACCCCTAAGAAGAGCAGACGGGAGAGGAGGCTTGTTTTTTCTGAATCCAGGGGTAAACTGACTCCTTTATTTTCTGAGCAGTAGGCAGCGCAGCGCACGAGTAGAGCTGTGGAGGAGAGCATACTCATGGGAACTGGGTGTAATGGGAATCTCACCAGATTTCCAGCTCAGCTGGAAAGCTTAAATGGGCTTAGGAGAAGCTTTGGATGAAAAATGTTGTGTGTTTGGATGCTTTAACCAAATGTCCAAAGACTCCCTTGACACAGGGCTCTATTGCTCACCGGCTGGGAATGGTGGTCCTGGATGGAAGACTATAAATGTACCTTTTCTGCCCAGAAACACACCTCTTCCCGCTGCATCATTTCTTGTGTATCTGTAGGCAGCCCCGCTGCTCCACCAGCTGCTGCTGGCTGCTGGCACCCTCCCAGAGCCAGGACCTGCCTGCCTGCCCCAGGGAAGACAGTCCTGCCCTTCCCTGCTTTTCCAGGTAGTGCCTGGACATAATCAAACATGGCACCCCATCAGCCTCCTGCTGGCCTTCATGTACCTGGCTGTTCAGTTGACCAGTCACTGCAGAACAGCACATGGGGAAAAGGTCCAAGCCTTGCATGGAGCAGGGAGGGATGGTGATGTCTACCTCCAGCTGAGAGCCCTCAGGACTTCAGGAGGATGGGGTCCAAGTGGGTTTCTGCTGAAGGCAGAATTAAAATCTATGGAGACAAGAGAAAGAGGAGAGAGATGCAATCAGAATTACCCAGTTACTTCATGGTCATCAAGGGCAAGTGATGGTGCTTTTGGGTGCTCGCCGTCCTCAGCAGCCTGAGACCACGCAGTCTGGGGTCTGCTCACCCCCTCTGCTGTCGCCCTCCCCAAAAGCTGGGGTTGGGGTAGCTCAGAGGAGAGCAGTGCAGAGGCTGGGATGCTGTGGGGCAGGGCGTTCTGGGGCAGAGGGGTGGACGGCATAGGTCTGCGCTGTCTCTGATTTCCACGTTGCTGCCAAGTTTGGTTCCTCTCCGAGCTGAGTTACCTGGAGCTGATCTGCAGCCAGCATGCAGGTTATACATTATCGGAGATTTATGAGGCATGATTTATGGGGCCGGTTGCTGGGCTGGTGTTATATACCCTGACTGAGGAGTCCAATTTTATGCATAAACTCTATTCTTGGATGACTGTACCTCCAGAAATAGCAGTTAAAAAAAAACCTGCTTTCCAGTCATCCACTGTTCCCAGTGCTGACGAGCAGAGCGGGGTCTGGTTTGGTGCCATCCCATGGGCTTTGGTGCCAGGAGGGAGCTCCCACAGCTCTGCAGCCCGAGGAGCCTCACCGGTGGGGCTGACCCTGCTCTCCAGACAGCAAACCTGATCCCAAGAGCCCTCTTTCCTGAACAAAAGACTCTCCTGGCTGCAGCCATTGTGCTGTGGTGCTCCAGGGAGGAGGTGGCAATGGCCACAGAGGGCGGCTCGTCCCCCCCGATCCCATCGCCTGCTGCTCCCTGGCAGCTGTCCCCAAGCAGAAAGCAAATCCCCGCAGGCAGCATGGGGGGAAAGGGCCAAGGACCGCTCCGTTCTGTGACGGACACAGACCATCTGTCCCCTCCGTCCTTGACATTCCAGCAGAGCCGCTCAGCCGCTCTCCGGCTGTGACCCGCTGGCAATTTCGCTCGTCCTGCAGTCCATTAGGAAACGTGCCACAGCCTGGGGACACAGCTGCTCCTTGTGCCAGAGCCCAGCCCGGAGGGAGCGTGCGCTGGGGGTGGGACGGAGCGGTCCCACACCTGTTTGCACTCGCTGGGTGACGCGGGGGCGAGGGACGGCTGCTTTCATCCCGCAGACAGGGTCGTGCTCGCAGCTTCGCTCCGGAGAGACCCGGGGTCAGGGCTGGAGGGGCATTGCCACCTGGCTCCCATTAGGAGGGCTCCTTTCTCCGGAAGAGGGCTGTGTCATTCCTCCACTCATGCCAATTATCCCGCTAGGTCTCTATTAGCCTGCGCAGAACAAACCCTCCCCGTCCTGCGCTCCGACAGCTGAGCAGACGTGTCCTTGCTGAGGCGTTTTCCCACGTGCCGGCCGCTCTGGCTTGTAGATATGGCAAAGGGCTGCTTTCACCTTCCTCTTCCTCTGCTTGGGGCAATCGGTCTCCTTCTTTTTTTTTCCCCTTTTTTTCTCTCCTCCCTGCTCGGCTGGGGTGAGCTGTGGCCATAGCCCCTCGCTCTCTGCAGCATCCTGGCTGAAGGGGAGCAATGTGCCCTCGTTATCGCACTTAAAGCAGCTCCCTGGCTGCAAGGGTTTTCTCCAGCTGCTCTTGGGCTGCTCTGCCATCAGCTCTCTGCTCCCGGGGAACAAATCAAGTAGCAAACCACTGAGGTTTACTGCATGGCTGCCCTCCCCACTGCTCTCCAGGTAAGTGTGGCTATAATAGGATTTGGTCCACCTCCCTGGAAACCCCTCTGAGGAGGATGTGGAGTTTTCAGCGCATTAACTCCTTCATGCACCAGAGAGGGTGAAACACCACCACAGCCACATCAAGCCCCAAGCTTTGCAGAGAGCCTTGGCCAGGGCACTGTAGCTGCAGGAAGCAGCTGATAGCTTTTTGGGGATGGAGAGTCAGTCTTTCCTAAGGGGAAGAGAAAGGACATGGGGAAAATCATCCCATGGGAATCTGGCAGCTGTGGCAGCGCTGAGGGGAGCACAGCCTGTAGATGGGGTTGGACCCACTGTTGCTGTTCCAGAGACCACCAGCTTCTCCCCTACAAGGGACATCCAGGGCTCTGCCCAAGGCTGGTACCCTGTGTGCACCTGGCTCTGCCCACAGCACAGCCCTCGCCAGGCTCACCAAAACCACCCAAACTTTTCTGCATTTCTCTATTCTCACCCCATTGTGGGAGCCATTATTTAACAGCAGAAAATAGCAGATCAGATCCCTTAAGGCAGGGGATTGACTCTGAGGATAAATTGTCTCTCACAAAGAGGGGTTTTTGTCATGCCTGTGCGTGTGGCTCTCTGCCTCTGCGTTTTGCTGCAAGAGTCCCTGGTGTGGAGGGCTGGGGCTGCACCTTGGACCAGGCAGGGAGCACCCACCTGTGTCTGGGGATCATGGAAGTGCAGGGAAGCAGAGATCTCACCTGCTGATAGGTATGGAGGTGGGAAAGTGGTGTGCGAGCAGAGATGGGTGCTCAGGGCTCCCCAGTCTGCAGCTGGATGGCTCCCCTCCCAAGCATCCCTGTATCCCTTCCGAGAGCATCCCTGCTTTGGGCTTGGGAAAGGGCAGCTTCCTAATGGCTTATGTTTATCCCAAACAGCTGGGACTTGCCTTCACGCCAAGCTAAAGGTTATTTGAGGCTGCTGTCTTGTTCATCAAATCCTCATGTTCCATTAAAAAAAAAAGAAAAAATCCTCCAAATCAGAATAACAACAGCCTGTAACGTCTTATGAGAAAAACCCTCCATGCATGAAGCCGCGATATCCAGCATGGAGCATCCCTGTGCGAGGCTGAAACCCCAGCTCTTAGCCAAGGCACTTCTGAACTCAGCTCAGCTGTATGGCTCTGGGTGCCGAACCACAAAGGGATGCCCAAGGGGCATGGGGTCTTGCACTGCTGCCTGCTGTGTCCCCCATGGGGTCTCTGGCACAGCCATGGTCTTCCCCATCTCCCCTGCCATGGTGGTTAGCCCTGCCCAGGTTCTTGTGCAAGGGGATGGGAGCAGCCCAGGGCGGGCTGTGGGCAGGGGGTGGCCAGGAGCTGTTGGGGGGTCCTGTCTGTGCACCCCATGCAGATGAAGCCATCAGGATCCAGAGCAGCCACCCACCGCGGGGCGCGGGGCCATGGGATCTCAGGGCTGCTGGGCCCCCAGACTGGAGTGACTGGAAATGGGGAAGATTCACAGCATAGAGACTGAGACTATAAAGGGAGCTGAGGAAACTCATAAGGAGGTGTAAATTGGAACAATATGGGCTGTGTCGTGTCCTGATTTGGCTTCGGGGAATTAAGAACTAATCTTTTCCCTGAGACTGGGATTGCTGGAGTTGTGTATGCAGCACACAAGGGAGTTTGTGATCTCCGAGTAAAACCAGCGAGTGCCAATGCAAGAGATGCAGGACTGAGACTTCAGATGATTGTTTTTACATTTGGTCTTTCTGTGGTTATTGAGGTGCGTGTTTAAAGTAAAAGTCTCCTTTTGCAGATTTACTTTTTTAATAAGGGATCCCTGTGTGCGCTCAACCGAGAGAAATAGGTTACAAATTCGTGACAGTGGGTTGGAAATCAGTGGCAGTGGGTTGTAAACTGGAGGTATCTAGTAACACAGTTATGCCAGTAACACAAACAATTCCTGCTTGGCAATGGGGGGAACTGGGAGTGGATGGAGGCAACTGCGCTGGGGAAGGAGTGGTGGGCGATGCTCCCATCTCCTGCCCTTGACCTGATGTGGGATTTTGACTCCTGGGAGAGAGGTTTGTGTCCCTGTCTGCATCACTCCTTTGCATGGAAATGTGAAATTAAAGTAAACATCTATGTGTGCTTACATCAATGTATACACACAAAGACATTACGAAACTCCAAACCTCACTGAAAACTTGGCATTATAATGATATAACACAACAATACAAGATGGACTCCATCCATCTGAATACTCTTCAAGAAAATTTGGGTTGATAGTTTTTTTTAATTTGCTTTTTCTCCAAAATTTCTGATCCCATGAAGGGCTCCGTTTTTGGGGCCTGCCCTTCTCTATCCCCCGTGCTGTCCCTGTGCTTTGCTCCAGGAGATTGCCTGCTTCAGCCAGTACCCCTCCTCTCCCATCAAGTTTCCTTGCTATCTAGGTCAAAGATTAGCAAAAGCAACAACAAAAAAACAACAACATCAAAAAACAAACAAGAAGAGAAAGCAAAAGCCAGCTTCGTGCCTTTCATGCGGACATTATTTGGGCTTGCAATGGAAAATACATCTCCACCTCCTGGCACACAGAGCGTCTGAGGAGGAGGAGGAGCTGGAAGAGGAGGAGGAGGAAGGGTGCGTGCCTGTGGAGTGATCAGCGTGGCCAGCCTGGAGGCAGGACTGTCCCAGCCCTAGAAGCATGTTGCAACCCTCCCACCACTTGGTCAGCCCAGCTCATGATGCCCATGCATGCTCTGGGGAGAGGGGCAAGCCTGGCCTTGCTGGGGCAGCCCACAAGCCCCCCTGGTTATATGTGCATGGAAAAACCCTCCCTAGAAATGAAAGCCCTCCCCTACAAGGCACCAAGTCCCACATGCATCTGACCCCTTGTCTAAGGAGATGCCTGAGATCAGCATCCTTGGGCTGTGCTGGGTGCTAGAGTGCTGTGGGGCGGTGGGCAGCCCCTGGAAGGATGCTGGGATGGTGGGTGACCCCCCAGGAAGGTGCTGATTGTGAGGGGGCTGCCATACAGGAGCGACTCAGGCAGTGCCAGCTGAAGGCAGCACGGCCGTGCCTGCCAGCCCAGATTGTTTCAGCCCAGCGACCGCACAAGTGGCTTTGCTAAAGCTGCAAGTTGATCTCATGGAAGGAAATTGAATTGTCGTCGGGGCTGGGTTTTATCTGGGCTTTGGGCTCCGCTGCCTGGCTCGGTCTATTAACGTTTGCTCGTCTGATTACAGACACAGCTTGGGGTGAGAGGTCAGGTTTAAATCATGCCTCTTTCCTTTCTCATCAGAAAGTGTGTTGCTGAGGGGCTGGGGATGTGCGGGAGGAGTGGGAGCCAGGACCTGGCAGATGAGCCCCCAGGCAGCTGCCCATGGGCTGCATCTTAGGGTATGGGAGCTCATGGATGCTCTGTGGCCAAAGGAAGCCCAGGAGGTGTAGAGGGTCACTGCAGGTCTAAAGGTCTTTGCCACAGTGTCCCCAAATGGCTGCCCCAATGGCCAGAGGGAAGATGAGGAAGGTCACCTTCCACTGCCAGAGGACCAGGGTTTTACTGTTAGCTCTGACCCAGAAGAGTGGAGCTGGATGGGGGGACCCACAGGCCCCCAGATGGCTCAGACCATGGCAGTGGGTGCTCAATCAGCCCCTCCTTGGCAGGGCAGGGGTCCTGGAGGCCCCAAATCATGGGCAGCATCTGCAGTGCTGTGGCAGAGCCGTGCGGTGGCATGGCACTGCCAACACTGAGCATGCAGGCTCTGTGAGATGGGCTTTGGAGCACCAGGAGATTATGGTTTTTCATTGTTATGAGTGCTTTCTCTTATGTTTGGCTTGTGGTGTCTGGGTCTGCAGGGATCTTGTTTTGAAATGTGTTTTTCTCTCACAGCTACAAATATGGACGACCTGCTACTTTTACTCCAAAAAAAAGGGGGGCGGGGAAGATGATGCCTACACTGACTTTTTTCATATAATCACAGGACTCCAGGAGCTGAAAATTTAAGGTAATACATATATATATATATATATATATAAATATATAAAGTGCCCACTGGCATCATTAACCTGCCTAAACTGAGGTGTATGGGACACTACTTCATCACCCTTGGGAAGCTGGGCAGCAGCATCCCTGTGAGGATGGGACACCACGGCTGGTGAACACAGCTTGTGGAGCTCGGCTGTCCCCTTCCCGTCCCTGCAATGCCCTTGGGTTAATATTCTTTAATGACCTTAATCACCAGCTCATTTACAGCAGTCACTTTCCCCACTGCCGCCCTCCCCCAGCATGGGAATAACATCTGCTACCCAACATTGCCCCCATAAACCGCTCCTATTTCACATCACAAAAAATATACAGGGCATTAAACTAGGTATGTTTTATAGGGGAACTGTCAAGCAGCTTAAATCCAGGCTCTGACCTACTTAAAAGTTGTCCTAATCAGGGGAGGCATGTGTGTGTGTGCTGAGTTCACATCTCCACTTCCATGTGTCACCCTGGTGCTAAGAAATGAAAATGGAAATTATTTACAGAATGGAGGAGCTGCATTGTGATGGATGAGGAGTCAGGAGAGCAGTGCTGTGTGTCTGTGCACCCCAGGTGCAGGCAGGGTGGGCAGGGTGGCAGGCAGAGCACCCTTCTGTCCTGTGTGATGACAGCCCTGTGGGGATGGGAAGCAGCCAGGATGGGGAAGGGGGTCTTGCCCAGCCTTGAAAGCAGCCCCGGTTCCTGCTGACCTGAATTTGCAACACTGGAGACATCGGTGAATGTGGGGTGCTATGGAGGCTGTGCCCTGCGGAGGAGGAGGGATGCCAGTGTTGCCCAGCAAAGGCAGGGTTCTTGGGTTTAGTCCCATTTTCTGCCACAGACTTCACGTGCCGCTCCCCACGGATAAGAGGGAGCTCCCAGCCCTGCAGGGGCTGCGTGAGAAGCAATGCCCAGCAGGGATGAGGCACCTGGGGACATCCATAATGGACTTCCCCGGGACTTTGCCTCATTGCATGGTCACAGCTCCTGGGCTGGTGTCCCCAGGGCATCCCCATTACCCCATGGCACCCCACAGACTGCCCACCCTGCTTTGTGTGGGACCCAGCTTTGTGTGGCAGTGGGTGCACAGTAAGTGGGTGCACAGTAAGTGGGTGCTGTTTCTGCAGGGAACAATCATGCTTTGGGGCAGCAAGGGAAGGGAAGATATTCAGCACGGAGCTCACACAGTGAAGGGGCAGCTGTAGCCATCCTGCTCCCTGCCAGCGAGTCCTTGCCCAGCTGCCTGGGCAGCACAGGACATGAGGTGCATAGAGCAAGCAAGGGCTAGCAAAGGCTCCTTGCAATATTTGACAAATATCCCCCTGGATGCTGTGGGAGGAGGATTCCTTGGCTGGGGGTGTCAGGCTGTTGCCCTCACAGCACTGGAGAGGGTGGTTGAATTTCCCTGCCCTCCTCTGCTGTGGCCATCTGCAGCCTGTGAGCTCTTAAACACCGGATATTTATGAAGTGTCTGTAACTCTTCTGATGGCTGGCAATGCTGCCAGCAGAAACACCCCTTCCCCTCCCCGCACAGGAGCGCTCCAAGACCCGATCCCCGAGTGGTTCCAAGGGGCTTTTTGCATCTCTGCTCTGATGGGGCAGGTTGGTGCGTGCTGCCACGCTCAGCTCCTTGGCGTGGGCGATGTGCTGGCTTCAGCACGTCTCTGAGCTGTGACCCCTCTGTGGCCCCCAGCCCCCAGCCCCTGTGGCTTGTCGTGCGATAGGCGGGATGAGCGAACGCTGACACAACAGTGCTGATTCTCACAACATGTGCCTGCAGCCCCCAACAAGTTGGGAGATGGAGCAGGGGTAGGTCACGACGTCTTCCTGGGTGCAGGGGGAGGGAAGGGCCCCCTCCTGCCCTCAGGGTGCTGATTCAGCCTCCTAGGACTGTGTGCCCGACTCTGCCATGAATCATGGGGTGAGGAGCAGGCACCCGCCCTGGCGCGTGGGAGCAGTGCTCCCCACCAGGCTGGGGTCCCAGCACTGCCTGGCACCCCCTGCGTCATTTCCATCACCTGCCCAGATTTCTGGCTTTGCCAGACCCCCGACCCCAGCACAGAGGTATCTGTCTTTGACCATGGCAGGGATGGGGTGCATGGGAGCCAGGGTGTAGAACAAGATGCTGCCTCCCACATCCTTGCTGGCTACCAGTTCCTGCCCTTGCCCTCGGCTGTGCACGGTGGGACACCGGGGCTGCACAGCAGCGGCCGTCAGCAGACATCAAAGGGGCTGCTTTAATGGGGGATTGAGTGTTCAGGGCTAGTGCCCAGGGTATCTGCTGCTTAACACTCCCCTCCAAGGCACTTAGTCCCTAATTAAACTGTACACAGCATTCCTTCCCCATCACACCTCGTAAAAATGAGGAACCCACAGAAAACGGGCTGTGTTACACCGAGGATAATGATCATGGCATGGTGCAGCGAGGGCTGAGGCTCCAGCAGAGTGGAGACCCTGCCAGGGAAAGTGTGACCCAGGTGGGGGGTGTGCTTATTTCTGTGTCAGTCACTTTGCATTGGCATATGTGCAAATAAGTATTAATCCACCATAATTAGAGCAAAATTTAAAAAATAGCAGATTTGCAAACATGCCCTGGTGGCCAGGGGACGTGTGATCGAGGTGTGAGCTGCACAGAGCGCGCTGCTCCTGGTGTCACACAGAGCTCAACACCACAGACTTTACTGCTGAGGGGTCTATAAGCAGGGAGAGCCCATCACTGCAGTTTCTGGCCTGTCTGCCCTCGCTGCCAGGCTCAAACATGGGAATATGGCAATCCTTGGTACCACAAGGGTGTTGGATGTCAGGGATTTAAAGGAGAATGTATGGTGGGAATTCTATGTTGATTCTATAATGGGAACCCAAATACGTAGAACTGAAAACTTCCATTTCAGAAGCTTAATTTAGACCAGGAAAACCCGGATCCCTCCTGCTCCCTGCAGACACAGAATCACATAACAGCCTTGGTTGGAAAAGACTTCTAAGATCACCAAGTCCAACCATTAACTCAGCACTGCCAATTCCCCACTGTGCAGGATACAAGGGAATTTGTCCCAAGCTGCATTGTGCCCCTTTGTCTGGAGCATCCCAGTCCATCCCACTGCCCTCCCAGCTCCGGGCAGGGCTGCCTTCCCCAGGCAGCCACATTCCATCACAGCAGTAACATCCATTACTTGTTTGGCTTTGGGGTCGAGTATGGTGAGAGGAGGCAATCAGACAGATGCTATTGATTAGTGCTCCTATGGGCTTTGCTCTCAAAGCAGGACAGGTTTGTAGGATGGTTGGATACTTGCTCCTGATGAGCTCTGGGTCCATGCCCAGTGAGGGTGCCCTGTCCCCTCCCAGCCCCGATGGGGATGTGGGCTCTCACAAGGCAGGAGAAGCTCTCACTGATGCTCAGCCACATCTCCCAGTGCGGGCAGGAGCCAGAGGGCTTTGCTCCTCTGGTTCAGTCCACCGTCCCCCTTTAATGTGTTTTACACATGTGATGAATATCGAAGGAATTTGTTTTTTAAAGCCTGTTTTGATTGAAATCGACTCATGCTTGGGGCCTTCCTGTGAGTTATTATTATTTTTTTTCATTTTGGGAGAAGATTATGTTTCTTAGGCAAACAGGAAAAACAACAGGGAAAAAAGGCTCTGTTTGTTTCTTTAGCTTGGAGATGGATCTTGGAGTGGTTCCCCACGGTGGAGACGATGGTGTGGGCAGAGGGTCCTGCCAATGTACATAGGGGTGGCATGGGGTAATGCTGCTGTCCCCCAAATATGAATGACCTTGCAAGGACATAGCACAGAAGAGTTTCCTCAACCAAACCAGGTGGGAACAGAGGTCTTCAGAGATAAGAGGCCAACAAAGCCCATGTTTGAATTCAAGTTTTAAATATTTTTTTACAGATATTTTGGGCACGATGTTTCTTTTTTAGGGCCTAGAAAGAGCCCAGCATGGAGCAGCGTACCCCGGAGGTGTGACTGGAGAGCAGCCCTGCCAAGTGACCTTCCCCAGACACATTTTCAAATCAGCATAACCTCCCCTCTGGCTTCAAATAACCCACATGACCACCAGCACAGCAGCACGGAGGGACAAATGTGCAATGTCAACTGATGATCTGGATGTGTGAGCACACCAGACCATGCAACCCACCTCATGTCCTCCATCCTTCTCCCTTGCACCATGATGCTTGGACCATCTATGGTCCCCATAGCAAGAAAGTGCCTTCAAGTCCGAAGCTGTAGGTAGCCCTGCAGTAGTGTCTGCAAGACCATGCAAATAACTTTGGCATGCAGGCAAGCAGAACTGAGCCAGTGGGGTACCTGTGAGAGATATTTTCCTCTCTTCCACCCCCTTTGGAGGAAGGGAGGGGTTGGATGGAGATGCTGGAAGCTCAGCAGGGTTTGGGGCTTGCAGGCAGCAGCCCACCTCCTAACGCAGTGTGTGAAAGTGGGAGCAGGAGCCCCTCTTGGTGGGAACGAGGAGGCATTTGCAGGTCATTTCAGCATGTTGTCCCACTCAAATATTTGTCTAGTTAATAAATATATTGTTGTTTTTTTCAGTGAGGAAATGAGGAGACTGCAAAGAAAAATAATGAAAGGCCTTTCTTGTGCAGTCCTGCTCTGCAAGAACCTGGATCAGGCCCTCCGCCTTCTCCTTGGCCCTCACGCTATAAGAAACCCTGCTGCGGATTTCACAACGGCGTGATTGACAAGATTAGAAATTATCTCCCCCTCTCTCTACATATAAGGTTACTGCTGCTCCAGGCACAGTGTGAAATTCCCCTTGCCGGAGCTCATTAAATGGGTCAATGGACGCGTTCCAGCTTCTCTGCAGTTCACAAAGGGCTGAGTCCTGGCCACCCCACCAAACTCTGTCCCAGGCTGTTGACGAGTAAGTGCTTCCATATGGCTCACCTCAGCATCTCCAGAAAGATAACAGAGAGCTAATGGCTTGCAGATTCCACGGATGCTCGTCGTCAAACGTGCGGAGGAACCGGGGGCTTGGGGCTGTGTTCAATCACAGCTGATTGGGACGGAGGGGACCCGCAGGCTCCCTGCCAGCCTTCATCCCCCACAGACCTTTCCCTTGGGCTGGGGGGGCACCGGGAAAGGGCAGCATGTTCACACAGCCGCACTGGGAGATGGGAGCAGAGGGAAGGGCAAACGGGCAGCCACAACCCCAGAGGCACCAGGGGCTGGGAGGTGAGGTGGTGCTCTTGGAGATGCAACTCTGAGCTTTCATGGCTTCTTCACAGCCCCTGGGACAAGCAACAACAGGTATGGAGCAGTGGAAAGATTCTTTTCTTGGACTGGATGCACCCATGGGCCATTTAGATGCCTTCAGGCCAGAAAGCCACTGATGTAGTTTTGGTGACGTGAAGATGGGAGAAAATGCAGCAAAAGCATTCCATCTGAGTTATTTGCCCTCTTTGCCTTCTTTTATTTTTTAATGGCACTTCAGTGAGGAAGTTGCTTCTCTGAATCATATTTACTGTGAGGAACAATGTACAAATTACTCCCTGGCATTCATTCCTGACTGTGAATCTGTCTGTAGACCACACACTCAGAAGCTCATCCTGCAAGTCCTGCTTGTGTTGGCCAGCCACGAGCATCACCTGATGTTCCACCTCTCCCACAGCTGGATAGCTCCTGTCACTTACTGGCATGGGGAGCATTTCAAATGCACCCAAATACACCATTCAAAATGCTGCTGTTGAATGTTTGAGTGTAAAATTTATATTTAATGAGCGTGTGTGCTGGGAAAGTTTGAGAGCTGGCCTTATTTATGCAGAAGAGACACAATGGGGTCAAGAGCACAGGTGAACCGAAGAGCTCCCTGCATCGGAACAAGCACCCCTGGGATGCTGTTTCCTCTGCTCAGCCTGCTCTGTCACTTCCCAGCAGTGCTGCTACACTGTCCCCACCCATTCCCCTGCTGCAGGCAGGTGTCTTTGGATGCTCTGGGACAAAGAAGTTAGAAAATGACCAAATTTTGGATAGTGGGGTCTCCTCAGCACTCCCATCACCAGGCACCCTCCCAGGGCTGTTGTTGTGATGCTGAGGATGGAGATGAAGTCTCAGGCCAAAAGAGGAGTTCCTTCAGCCCCAAGAAGCATCTGCATGTGACAGAAGCAGGAGGGCTTAGGGAGGATCACCATGCTCATGGAGTGGTGATTGAATGTACTGCTGGAAAAGCTGTGACCTGTGTGGTTTATGGGCTCCTAATTACCCAGCTCAGCATCATCACCATCCAATTAGGTCCTTTCAGTGCAGGGTATTTGTGTAACTAACCAGCGATTAAAGTCCCCACTCTCAGCTCCCCGGGCTGTTTTCCTTGGGGCCAGGCAGTGATGCAGGGCAGTGGTAGCACCTGATGAGCTCTTAACACTGTTTGGGGGGGGCTCACTCCCTGAAACCACAGTCCCCACTCTTGTGCAAACCCATGGATGAGCTGCAGGCACAGCTCCACCTCACCAGGACTGATCTGAGGTGACACTTTCAGCGAGCATCACTCTACGTTCCCTTTGCAAGGGATGGGGGGAAAGCACAGCTCTGGGATGCTCTCCCTGCTCTGCACCTCTCTTCAGCTGTGAAATGGGGTAATCCTCATGCAAGATGCTCAGGCCTTTCCAGCACTGGTCTCTCAAAGGGAAGGCTCCCCTTGGGACCACCTTCTCCCTCTAGAACTGCTCTCCAAGTGGCTCCATGCCACCGTGAGACCCCATCTCCCAGGTGAGCCTCACAAACAGCCAGGCCCAGAGAGAGGGGACGTGGCCCCAGGAAGGCAAAGGGAGCTGCTAGTGGGTCCTGCTGCAGCTTCAGAGCTCTGCTTTCTTCTCTTCCCTCCTTCAGTGAGAAGCTGGAAAACCCCCCTCCCCCTCTGCTTTACACGCTGAAGCTGAAATAAATGAAATTACCTTTAATTATTCTCATTACTTTCCTTGGGAATGCTGGAGTGAAAGGCAGCATTTAGCTGTGAGCTACAGCAGGGCTCTGCCCTTCCTCCTGCCCCCCAGCCTGCTGCCAGGAGAGCCAGCCCCCCCAGCCCCCTGCCACAAGGCAGGACTCCCTCCTCCCTGGACACACACAGAGCTCCCTTCTCCACCCGTGGAGGATGAAAGGAGGGGACAGGAGGGGAAGAAACCGGACAGAGTGAGGGGCAGGCATGGGGGTAGAGCTGAGAGCAAGAGGGACCAGGGGTCAGGGGCTGAGGGCTCAGGGAGGTCAGGGCTCGCAGTCAGGCAAGGATGACCTGCCCATTTCTAGACCACCTCTGGGCTCGGGGGGGGGGGGGGCAATGGGGCAGTGCAGGATGGTGGAGGGTGGCTCTTGCACCTTCCCAGCCAGTGGCAGCTTGGCAGAGCTTGGGGACGAGGGTATCCAGCCATAGGGAACTTCCATCATGCTGCATCTTCCTTTCCTCTCCTGTTTGTCCTATCCTGTGAGGTGCTGGGGGACAGATCCTGCAGCTCCCGGTGCCTCGCTGCCTGCAGTGGGATGATGGGAAGGATGCACTTCCAGCTGGAGGATGCTGCCTTAGCTCCCAATCATGGTGATGCTGGAGAAGAGCTGCCAATTATTCTTCCCTGTTTGATGATTTCTGGACCTGCAGCTTTGTTACGTGCCATCTGACACCTTTCAGCAGGTGCTTGCTGGGTTATTTATTTATACAGGTCAGGCAGGCTCTGGAGAGGCTGTGAGGCTTCAGGCTGTGTTGCTCAATGTGACTGCCCCCCTCGTGCCTGTCCGGGGATGAGCTGGGAGTAGGACCGTGGGGACCAGCAGCCCAGTTCCTGCTGGCTCCCTGGAGCAGGCACTGCTGTGCAGACTGCTGCTCCCCCTTGTATCTTCTCTCCCCATCTCCTAAGCATGGAGAAGAAGGATTTTTCTCTGTCCTGAAGAGAAAATCCCTATCTTCTGAGCTGTGAAGGAAGGAGTACGTACCCTTGTGCCTAGCTCATGTCCAGCAGAGAAGAAAGAGTAAATAAAACATCAGCCCTGTGGGACCTCCCAAAATAGACCTTCCCTGGGTGCCCTGGCGGCAGCAGAGAATGATCTGTCATCTGAGAAGTGGGGAAGGGGAGGAGGGGGGCCAGGAGCCCAGTCCCAGGTGGACACTGGGCCATTCTTCTGGAGAAGGTCTTGTTACCCTCCAAGGTCAGCCATAAGTGACACTGAAACCGCTGGGGCCTTTGGGAACGAACATTGAGACACGTTCGCTGTCAAATGGAATCTATTAAAAAGGATTAGACGCTTTTTTTCATCAATACCCTTGTGACACCATGATGGGTTGAAATTGCTGCAAAAACATCATTATTAAAAATGGGCCTATTAGTATTAGAATGGACAGAAGCTCCTCACTAAATTTAGCAGCAACCGCCGGAGCTGGGACCGGAGGGGAAGCAACAGAGGTGATCCCGGGAAGGGGCTGTGGGACACACAGGGGAGGTGGGGAGCGGAGTGGTGCTGGGGGGCTGTAGTGGGGTGGGCGTCCACTCCACAGTGCCACCAGTTACACCAGCCCAGCACTCAGGCACACGTACCACAGTGCTGCCTTGGCATGGTAAGCAAAGTGATTGCTCAGAAATAGAGCAAAGAAACATGCAGTCATCTTTGCTCCGGAGTGCACCCATCAGTGGCAAGAGATGCTCTGCACACAGGTGGGCACACGTGCTCCTTCAGAGGTGACAGTCTGGCTGGAGCATCATCAGGGACAGAAAGAGATGGCTTGAGTGTTTGTGGTCCGTTACCTATAAAGGGGTTTACGTGGAGGCTGGAGACTCTTGGGAGCTAACAGGAGCTTGCAGGGCCATGCCTCCCAGGCAGGGATGCTGTATGCCCAGGAGGACACATCCCATCCTTGTGGCTGTTGGTGTGGAGGCTCAACACTGCTTGGCATGACCCACCTGTGCATCCCAGGTTGCCTTGAATCTGAGGAATGTCACCTGGGCTTGGTCTGAGGGGAGGCAGTGGGCATGGGGAGAGCTGGGCAGGCCTGGCACGCTGTGGCCTTGGCCACACAGCAGGCACGTAGACTTCTCCAGGCTGGAGTTAATCCCACAATGAGGTGGATTGCAGGTTATCTGGTTGTTATTGCTAGAAAAGCCAAGCTAACAAGACAGAGCTGCACTGATGGGTTCTGCCCATTCGATGCACGAAGGGACTCAGACTGTCACAGCCAGCGAGAGTTGCACCAAGCTGCTGCAGCAGTGAGCAGCATCCCTGAGGCTTCGCCTGCATGGGGATGGGATGGACATGGCACCACTGGGTGATGGAACTCAATCACCCCCTCAGTTGTCACGGGGATGAGGTATGTAACCCCTGGGGGCAATGGGGGAGGCACTGCCAGGCTCCCACAGCCCCTCCCAAGGAAACCAGCCTGTGCAATTAGGGAAGTGCCTCTCTGGAGCCAGTTACTTTCTTTAGGAATGCTCACTCTGTGTTCGGTAGAGCTGGCTGAAATTGTTGACAGGTTGGTTTTTCTACTGAGAAATGTAGTTTTATCGAAATCAAAGTGTTCCCAGGGAACGAGCGGATTTTGACAAAGTTTTTGAGGGAAATGCATCTGAACAAATCACTTTAACTCTCTTGCTTTATTTTTCACAGAGGTAAAAATAACTCCTTGGATCTTTATGTGATATAAGTTCTATACAATACAATTAATCAAATATTTATAATATCACATCATGCATTGACTTTGTCAATGGAAACGTTTAGCTGTTGACAAAAGGATTCAAAAATTCTCTTTCATAAAGCAGCTGGCTCGCTCAGAAGTGAAATTCCCCAGCACTGAATTTCTTATGCAGTGTAGATTTTGCTTTTAGAACAACCTGAGTATGAAACACAGCACCCAGAGTCATGGCTGGTGGTTCAGAGGAGAGCTGGTGGGGTTCAGGCCCAGAGGGTCCAGCCCTGGAGGGGTGTATTTTGAAGGCAGGAGGGGCAGAGGACATGCTGCAGCAACCCAGGGAAAGCTGAGCCCCCAGCACAGCCCCCCGCAGCCAGCACTCTCAGTGATTTAACCTGAGTTTGTTTTCTCCCGGCCCTTCCCAGCCTGCTGCAAAGCACCAGATGGTATCTGATATCCAGCCCTAAATGCTAGCTTTGATAATCAGCTACATACCATTATTATAATTAAGCCTCATTTGTGTGCAGGCTTTCCTTCTTTATCCTCTCTCCTCTCTTCTCCTCTCCTCTCCCCTCCTCCCCTCCCCTCCCCTCCGATGGGGATGCTGGCACAGGGGTCCCCCCCCGCTGAAGGGCTTCGGGTGCCACTAAAATCAGCCACAGCTCTTGGACATAAATGCAGCGAGTCCTCACGGTGAGGAAATCCAGGGCCTCTTGCTGCCAGGGTGGGTTGTGAGCAGTGCTTGGATGGGGCTTATTTCTCCTAATTGGGCTGATTCCAGTAATTTGCGCCCGGCCATTTTTGGAGCATTGTTTGTTTGCATTTCCCCATAGCTCGCTCATTTTGTGCACTAATTAGGTAATTTCCCACATAACTTGGCCATCTCCCCCTGTTCCCGCTCCCCACGAGGTCTCTCCGGTAGCACCCACTTTGCTGGGGGTGTCCCTGGGGCTGCAGGAGAGGGAGGGATGGGTGGTGTCCCATGTCTGACCACCCACCTCTGCATCCCCCCATGCAGCCAGTGTCCACGGGGCAGTGTGATTCATCGTGGAAAGCTCAAGGCACTGGAAGGGCCGTCAGTAGTGCTGTGTTTGAAGGAAGGGGTAGAAGGGTTTTCCACATGGTCTGTCACAGCCCGTCTGTGTGTGCTCCTCCCTCTGCTCTGCTGCACCCTCTGCTATCCAAGCCTGCGGCTCCCAGAGCCTGGCCCTCCCTGGGACTTTCCCCATTGCCCCACCTGGCAGCATGGTCTTACAGCTCTGCTGTTAAAAGCGTGCTCTGGGACAGCAAAATCTCCCCCTGGAAGTTGGCCTGCACTTTGAACTGACACTTCTGAGGGCACAAAGCTCCTGCAAGAGCCATCCTGCTCCCTCGAGCCCCATCCACCCACTGACGGGCACAGCTCTCGCCGCCAACAGAGGGGACCCACTTCTGCTTGAGGACCACCTCTGGCACATCCATGGGAGATGGACGAGCAGCCGGGGAGCAAGACACCCCCCATGCAATCCCTCACCTGGGGTTGGCCCTTTAGTTTGCAAACCCAAAATAGCCACCCAAAAGCCCACAGCCCCGTACATGGCACGACTGTCCCTGGCAGCATCTCCTGCTGGCTGTGGGTGCCTGGTGCCAGCCTGGCAGAGCGAGGCTGCGACGGTCACATGGAGTTCGTGGACTGGCATCAGAAGGGCCGGCATACCAGTGTACCTCCGGGCATAGCTGCCTCGTAAAACAGGCTTTTTAATTAACCGTAGGAATAAAGCCGTGGACAGTCCGTAACCATGGTGACGTGGAGCCAATCCCAGAGGATCTCCAGCCAGCTGGAATATTTGCTGGATGGCAAAGCTTCAGACCAACGTTTAATGGTGTTCGACTCTATTCGGGGAAACAATTACATGCTCCATTTTCAATGTAGTCAGCTGAACAATAGATTAAATGAAGCAATTTAGACAGAGGCTTCTCTGCTGCTGCCCGGCCCATGGGGCTGCTCCTCTGCTGGGCTGGACTTCTTTGGAGAGTGGGCATGGGGAGACATTGGTGCTGCCCATGGTGAGAGTCACCCTCGCAGGGATGGGAGAGGTCCTTGCACTGCTGCTGGCCCCAGCCTGTTCCTCCTGGGCTTCCTTGGGTGGCCGAGGCTAGCAGACAGGTGGCCCACCTACACTCACCTCTTTTCTCTGACTGTGACCAGTGTTGGATGGTTGATAGGACTACAAAATCCGCCATTGCTGCCTAATTAATTTTGCAGACCTGGAGTATGAGGTCTCCTTTGCTGATTTTCCTCCACCTCACTTTGGTGCCTCGGTCTCTGCAGGTTGCTGTCTCCCTGTGCTGGTGGGGCCAAGCAGCTGATTCCCAGCAGGGCTGACACTCTGCTGTCACCCTTACACCTCAGTGACACACATCTCTCTCTTTCCCATCTCCCTTTCTCAGAGCTCGCCCTTCCTCAGCCCCATGACCTCCTTTCTTGTTCAGGAATAGCCTGTTCCCGCACCGGTGTGTCATCGCCATTGCACAGAAACCACCTCATGGAAGGGAGACACGCCGTCGAGAGAAATGCCTTTTAAGGCATGCTGGGATTTAATTAATTGCTGCCTTTATTTTACTAGTATAAAAAATGCAGGTCTTTTAAATATTTTCTAAGATGACATCAGTGTCTTCAATTTAGTTTGGATTTTATTATTGTTATTGTCTTAGCTATTCAAAGAATGTGAGGAGTAGTGGAGGTTAGTGACTCCTTCCCTGCACCACACCTTGCTTAAGCTTGTTTTTCCTTTGCCTTGACCTTAGCACATCCACTGGCATGACAATCCACTCCGACCTTCTACATGATATCCTTTTTCTGCAAGTAATTGGTTTGCTCCCTTGGTGGTTCAGTTTATCCAACCTGATCTGATACTCTCGGCAGCCTTTCTCCTCTGCGGTGTTCTGCAGGGTTTATTATTCCTCTCCTCTTCCTCAGCTGGCTGCTCCATCCCAGCCATTTCACCCTCGGTTTTATAACCATGGGTAGGGCGAACAGTTTAATGGACAAGCCCGCTCTTGCACAATTACTCCAAGAAAACATTTCCTGGATTCACGATGAGCGTTTGCCTGGCAGTTGAAAAACAGAGGGGCTGTTTTTGGTGCCCATCTCAAGACCTTTGAAAGCCACCTGACGTCGGGAGGATGAGCACACAGAACTGATTGCTTTCTAAGTGCTGTCAAGTTGGGCTCACAAAATCACGGGTTGCTCTTGAAAATGTAGGCTGTTATTCTTCTGCTGATGACTCAACTAGCACTAAGCATTAATGGAAGAGTGTTATTAGGTAGGGTTACTCAAACTAGGGTTACTCAACTAGATATTTATCCTCATGAGAAGAATTCTTTCTCCTCACTCACCCTATTCTGCCTCTTTTGTCAAAGCAAACTCGAGGGCTTATTTCAGGTTCCAGCGTGTACCATCTTGAAGAGAAAGATTTGCCTCAAGGGCAGGAGGAAACCATCCAAAAGCCACCTCCTCTTCTTCCTCCTCTGACTCTACCCTTTCCCCACTTGACTGTGGACCTCTGGCACCACCACACTCTTGTGGCTTGGAAAGGTCCTAGAAAAGAAAGTAAAAAGCAGTGTTTCCTGAAGTTTTACAAATTGCTGCTGCTGTTCCCTGGCCTGAGCCCTGCCTGGGGATGGTGACAGTGGAGGGGATGGACGAGCTGCTCGGGGATGGCTGTGGTGGGACCACCAGTCCCCTGCATAGCCTGGTACTGGTTCAGCTGTTAAGTGCAACCACATCAAAAATGAGTTCGACCTCTGTTTCCATTCATGGAGCTCAGCAGTACAGGACAAAAGAGAAAGGAAGAAGGAAGAGCCAGAATGTGCTTGAGAACAAATTGTTTATCAGTATTTTCCACGAGGCATCAGCATTTCTTTAAAGAGGACAAAACCAGAGGGACTTTACAGAGAAATCCTTGTAGGGGCTCTGGTGGTATAATTAGTTTCTATATTTGACCAATGTAAAAGTTTATCTTTAAGTCTCCTATATTTTTTAAATATGACATCAATGTCTTTGGCTTTGTTTTGATTGTCCTTAACTACCAGGTTTTATTATTACTATTTTTTTTAAATGATTCCAAAAAAATTGAGAATATTTACTCAGGGCATAAAAATACCCCCAAATTCTGATATCTTTGGCAGAGAAGTGGCGGTCCCATTTGTTTTGCATGTGATAAATACTCCTGCTGCCACGTTACGCCCACCACAAATTCAACGATTGTTTAATTTTCAGCTCAATTTTTAAAAACCTAAATGTTCTGAGCCGAGTTAATGTTATATTAATTTTTTAAACCAACAAGGCAAACTGGCTCCTAACATAAATATTTTACCAACCATTTATAAATATCGTGGCTGCTAAAAAAAACAACACAGTTGGTCAAAAAGCTTCAGAGGCTTCGTGCTTGGTGTGAGCCGTGCCGGCGGCAGTGCGGTCCAGCAGGATGGAAGGATCCAGTGTGGGAGATGGTGGCGGTGACTCGGACCCGCTGGAAGGTTTTCAGGTCTGGAGGAGTTTTGTTTCTGTTTCTCCCCAATCTCTCTGTTTCCTGGAGCTGAATGTGGGGAAAGCTGCGTTGCAGCTGCTCCTGACTACAGGGAAATCTGCTCTTGGCTTGCTCCCTCTCCTGCTTGGTCGTGGGATGGATCCTGACAGAACCCCTGGCTTGGGCATGTTGCTTGGCACAGAAGACAGTGGGGACACCATGCCTCCTTTCTATAGGGGTCGGTCCTCTGATCCCAACCTGAGGACCAGACAAATTCTTCTTGTGTTGATCCTGGATTTCTTTTTGGTTGGATCAGCACTGCTGACAAACCCTGAAGCAGTGGTGCTTCCTCTGCACCAAACTCACCCCAGGACCTTCCAGTGCAACCAGTGATGGTCTGAAGGGTATGCAGATGAACTGGGAACCTCGGACAAAATAAAATCAATATCCTTATCTCAGTGTGATTTTGAGATCGGTGATTCCAGCAGGAAAAACTACAGGTGACCAGGGCTTGCCCCATCCCTGGTGGGAACCCAAAGGGCTGGAGCCAGGAGGAGACACAGGGAGGGAAACAGACTTTATAAAATTCACTTTCAAACAAGTGAAAACAGCGTTAAACAAACATGTAGCCTTTTGTAAGGGAGGATAATCCCTCCATTCAGATGTTAACATTAAGGAGTTATAACAAGGCTTTAGCTGTTTTCTCTTCAGAGTGGGAACAGTAATTCCGTAAGTACATCTTGGGAAGGTTTCCAAAGGGCTGGGAAGTGACAGTAATACAACCGGACAGGTACCTTTGAGAGCAAGCACGGGATCTAATGGCCACAAGCCCACACAGACCTGGCTGCACACCCGTCCTGGGCACTGCTGATGGACTCTTGTTGCAGGAGAAGAGCAAGGGAGAGACGTTACAGGGTAGAAAAATGACAGGAAGAAAAGTGCATGGGATGGGATGGCATGGCATGGCATGGCATGGCACGGGTAGCCTCTTCGCCACCAGGCTGAGTTCTGGGTGGGCTTGTGGAAATGGTGGGAGGTGTGGGATGCATGGTAGATGCAGGAACACAATGGATGGAATGGGATAGTGCCTTTGGAGTTTGACCAGCTGGATCAAAGAAATCAAACCTCTGTCCCTGGCCCTCTGCCTGCTTTCCTTGAGATGGAGGCTGAGTTGCTAGTTTGCTCCCTTAAGAAAATACACCAGGGAGACAGAGCTATTTCCTCTTCAGACTGGGTGATCTGATGGCTGTTTACATGTTTCCCAGCTCACTTCAGCCAGGAGTCAGCCTGGAAGAGATCCCCACCTTTCTGGAAACCTGTGGGAAAAGCAAACACAAGGAAATCTCCTTTCCCTTCCCTCCCCTTGCCTCGTGGGCTGTTCCTGCCCATGCTGCTGTGCTGCCAGGTGGGCTGGTTTCGCCCAGCACTGACACAAGCCATGCATGGGTGATGAGGGGCTCAGTTTTGCTGCAGGGTGCTGAGGGAATCACACCACCCAGACATCCTGCACTCCCACTACCTTTCCCATCTGCATGCTCGCCCTGCCTGCCAGGGTCCATGCAAGTTCACCTGCCTCCTGTCCCACATCCCCTCATTTGTAGGCATTTTGTTGGATGTTGCACTCCCCAAGCTTGTCAGTGCAATGTCTGTTCCATTGCTGGGTCTGCATAGAAGATAGTCCTCTGCATCCTAAAATATAAGAAAATGCAGTAGCCAACCTGGCAACCCAGGAAGCTCCTTCAGAGGCAAGCAGGGTAGTGAGCCAGGAGCCCCGTGCCCACCCTGAGCCTGTGTGCCAGGTGCCAGGAGCTCCGTGCCCACCCTGAGCCTGTGTCCCAGCCCCATGGGCTTGCCCAGGCTGCGAGCAGGGATAGCCTGGGACAAACAGGCCAGCAACAGCCTCCTCTCTGGACCTGAGGCTGGGCATCGACTGCAGGAGCTGCCCTGTTGCTCCTAGGAAACCTCTGGGGGAAAGGCTGCAGTGGAAATGGCATCACAAGGAAGATGTCAGCCGATGACGGGAAGCAATGGGAAGCTCTACAAGTGTGGTCGAAGAGGGACAGTATCCAGGCATCCCGGGATGTAAACACCAAACACAGGCGGGGTTGCCAGAGGAGATGGGATGAAATGAAAAACGCAGGCTGGCTGCCAGGTTCCCGGTGGCACAGGGTGTTTGGGTCTAGCAGAGCGTCTGGGGAGGACAGGGAATGCTTGGAGGGCTTGGGAGGACTGGGAGATGTGCTTTGGGTTGCCGAGGCCCCCAGCCTCCACTGCCTCACCGGGGGGCTCTCCGCTGGCCCCTCCAACCCAAGCGGTGAATCCTGGGGGGAGAGGATCCCTGCAAAGCTTCCTGCCAATGTGCTGACAGCGCTCCAGGCTCCCTCTGGAACGTGGCAGCAGACTCACCCAGAGCAGCCGGGGCAGGAGTGAGATTTCTGCTTCCTGACAATAGCCAAGCCCGGGCCAGCCCGCATCCCCCGGGGCGTTCTTCCACCCTGCTGTCCCCTAGACATGCTGGGACAGTGGGACATGAATCCAAGCCTGGATGTTTCCACCCCGCCTCCCTCCTCCCCTCCCATCCCCCTGGCCTGTCTTGTCTGCATCCGATGCTCCAGTGAGTATTAATAGAGTTGCAACATCTGACGTCTCAAAGGAATCCCCTGTTGGGAACAAAAGCTGCTCCAGGGGCTGGCAGTGGGGCTGGCACATCCCTTCCACGGTGCCGGAGGGCTCTGGTGCTCCCTAGGCTGCTCCCAGCACAGGACCTGGGCTTTACGGGGCTCCTGAATTTAAACCTAAATTATAGATCCCCATACACCAGATCTGTATATTTAAGCATTTAATGGGGTTTTACGCAGGCTATTTTTACAACTTTAATGCACTTAGCACTAATTTGAGGAAGTTTAATGCAAAACACATAAATGTTGGATGGGAGACGGCCGAGGTGTTTTACAGCCTCTGGGAATTACACAAAGTATGTGGGGCTCATTTTGACTTCTGATATCACTCAGCACAAAATTACCTTTGCCTGGCCGGGTGCCAGGGAGCCGCAGGCTGCGGCTGGCAGGCGTGATGTATTACAGTGTCACTCTCAGAGCGGTGACCGTGGCCATATATAAACCCAAGACCCAGGCAAGGGCTCAAAGCCTCGTTAATGCCTTCCCTAATCTGGCAGGATCAAATTTGCCCGATGCACTCCGACTCACATCCTCTGGTTTGTGTGGTTGCCTTATTACGTGTTGTGGGGAAAGTGGAGACATCTTTGGTGCAAGGAAAACACTCCGCAGCGCCGGGAGGCTGGAAGGGGGGAACCCGCTGAGAAAACCAAGTAAGATGTGATGGACCGGGGACCGGCTGAGCCAGCATTGTGTCTCAGCCCATCCCTTCACACCTCTTCCATCTCCACAAGTTCATTCTTCATGGTCTGAAGGATGGAAATGGCTGTTTTCACAGATATGTCCTCTATATGGTGGCGTGTCTCCCGTGGCATGAGGGATTGCTTCACTCTCAGTACCTAGGCTAACATTAAGACAAACTGGTTGAGTTCTGGGCGCAGTGTTCTTGGAGCAACAGGGAGACCAAGAGGAACCAACAATCCAGGCTGAAGGACTTGTGACCCACTGTGGCTACATCCTCAGGAGAAGTTTTGAAGGAGTGTTTAAATGTTGCTGGCTCTTTTGACGAAGAAGTTTGGCTGTGGGTTTGAATCCAGTCTCACTCACTGGTCTCTGAAGTACACCTCATTTAAAATCATCACAGCTCGAATGCCATGGGGAGCTGCATGGTAAAGCTGGTGGGAAAAGAGATGGCTTGAAAAAAAGACTCTCAACAAAGACCCTGATGGATAGCTTGGTATACATGCTGAGACTGAACTGCACTGGCCAGACCGTGTTCTGAGAGCAGGCAGCTTCCCCAGGGGCTGGCACACTGCGGGCAGTGCTTGCAGGAGTAGCTCACGTCATGGATGCTCTTCTGTCCTAGGGAAGGAGACGACCTTCAGCCCTTCCTCCACGCAGGAGGGATTGCTGGTTCCTATGTGCCTCCTGCGCAGTAGGAGCACAGCTCCTGGGTTCTGGTGAGCTGTGAAAACACCCTGAATGGCTTGCCCTGAGCACAAGCAATTAGCAGGATAAGTACCATGTATAACGAAGTGAGAAATTACACCCCCAAAAATTGATTTCTCAGTTAGTGCTTTAATTTAGCAAATGAGCCACTTGTCCCCAGGACGAGCAGAATTTCCCTTCTCCAGCTAATCCCAAGGAAGCTGTTATGGCTGTAGGAAGTTTTGTGTGCTCTTCCCTTCCCAGATTCACTCGTTATGAGTCAGAAAAATCTCATCTTTTTCCAACCTTGGCCTTCAGGTAACTACCTCGAATGGTGTCTACCAAGCAGACACCAAGCATTAACTAATCAGGCCATGTCCATTAGATCTGTAGTGCTACTTCCAGGCCTCTGAGGACAAGCTAAGAGCCAAGGACATTAAATGCCTTATCCAGGGCCAGCAGCAAAGCCAGCTGGGTCACGGATTCACAGCCCTGCACTCACTCCAGGGAGGCATGGCAGCTCTCGCTGCAAGGGCTGGGATAGCCCAGATAATGAGGAACCTGCAGCCACAAGGTGAGATGAAACCTGGGGAGCAATCAGTGAATACATGGGGTCTCCAAAAGCTAGTGACCAAGGTCAGACCAGCCACAGAGGGACTGACCTGGGAGTGTTCTGCTGGCAGTGCTGGAGGAGGCAGGGTTGGGAGTCTGAGAAGTGATGGGCGGACACTGAAGAGAATGAGAAGGGGTGAGAGTATCTGAAGCAGCGGAGGAATTGCCAGCTGGCAGGAGTCTTCTGTCCTAGGTGGTACCCAGGCTGGCTGGCAGGGTGGCTCTGCAGTCAGGGCTAGAGGGAATCCGAGCAGTGCTGCAATGCAAACACCGGCAGTGCTGGGGAGGCACCAGCACAGCTGAGAGAAGTGACTGTGAAGAACTGGGATGGGCTGTGGCATGGGGTCCTCAGTGTGGGCTGCTGTGACTGAGGTGTGTAGAGCTGAACTAACATCAGTGTGGTTGCAGACATCTCATTGCTGCCTCCGACATGGCACTGCTACTGCTTGGGACTCTCTGGTACAAAGGGTGGGCACACCTGTATCCTCAGGAGGTCTGTGCTGTAGCCACTGGCTTGCCATGGAAAGGGAGACAGGATGGGATGGGATGGCATGGGATGACATAGGTTATGTAACCAACAACATCTCTCTGTCTTTGTGAGCTGTCACAGAAGGCGTCAGTCAGGTCCTGGGGTATGTGTGCTGCTCCTGACTTTGCAACAAGGTTTTTCCACCTTTCTTTTTGCTCCAGGTCGAACCTGCTATTTTATCATAACAGGCCAAGGGGCATATCAGACCCACATCTCTGGCTTAGCAGTCGTGATCTGTTGTCTCCACACAGCCTGGTTAATTTAGTTATCCTATAACTACACAGCTTATCTATTCCTGGAGTGCAGCCAGGGACTTCTGCTTCCTCAGCACACATCCCCAGGCAAGAGACGGGCCGTAGACTGTGCAGTGACCCCAGCAGCACAACTTGTCTGAGTGATCCTGGCACTGATTTTCATCAAGACACATCCCAGACACTTGTCCAAGCGATGCAGCTTCCCTGTTCCTGGGCACCCCTGCCAAATTCCACCAAAGCAGCCAACCTCACTGTGCACGGTGGTCTGCCACCCACCAGGACCGCTGTCTCAGCTTCCATCCTTGCTCCTCAGCTCCAGAGGAAGTCCTGTCATGTCCTGGATTCTTTTCTGCAAGCAAAATTTGCTCCCTCTCCCAGTGCAAGGAGAGGCACGTGGAGCTCTGGCAGTGCCTTGTGCCTGGTACCTCAGACAAAGTCTGATGCTTCAGCCTCCGGTTATGCAGATCAGTGTAAAAGTCACTTCTGTTTAGGGAAGATTTTAAGCCTATACGTTCTCCCTGGGGAATTCCCTCACAGCCCTGGTAATTCTTCCTTTAATTTTTTACCTTTTCTTCTTTCATCTCTTTTAATTACTTAAAAAGCATCCCAAAATAAAATTACATCAAATAAATTCATGCTCCCAGGAGAGCCCCAAGAAGCCATGTGGCTGCAGGAAATTCAGAAGGAATGTCGACCACATCTCCAAGATGCTCCCAGAGCTTTGCCAGGAGGTGGCCATGAGTCTCAGCTCTCCTCTTGCATTTGCTCCACCTCCTGAGTATCATTTATGCTTCCTGGGCTGGGGCGGGACGGAGGGGGATGAGAGGAGGATGCCTTCCTCTGGTCGGCTGCGGCACAGGCACAAGGTCAGTCTGAGGGAGACCCTCTGCCTCCTGAGAACTGGGGGAAGGAGAACAGCATGGGACCCTCCTCTCAGGACGGGCTCTGGGCACCATGGCAGACATGCTTTGCTCCATGTACAAGCACATGCCCCTACGCATGACACAAACCACGCTTGTACGAGGCCATGTGTGCACTGCAACGCTTCCCATGCCTGCCTTGGCATTTCAGCAGCAAACACCTTTCCTCCCCAGGAGCTGGCAAAGCCTTTTTGTTGGAGGGGAAGCGGTTAACACCAAGCCTTGCCCTTCTTGCTCTGCTGCTGGCTGTGACTCACAGCTACAGCAAGAGGCAGCAGGACCAGGAGCCCAGGGGCTGGACAGACCTGCTGTGCAGAGCAGAGGATGGGCAGGCACACACATGCATGCCCAGTGCCGAGCCAGCCTGAGTACGTGTCCACAGACAAGAATCAAGCAGAAATAAAGTTCATGGCGATACACCCCTGTGCACACAGATTAGCAATGGCACCAGGAGCCCTGCAGCATCGGTGCTGCTCATGCCTCCAGTCTCCCTCCCTGCCTGGTTATGAGGTGTCTGCTTTGGGGCTGTCACTGTAATGAGTGTTCCCTGTCTCATGTCACTGAGTCACAGCTGTCTGGGGGCTTCCCTGTTGTCACCTGCTCTGTTACAAACCTAATACACCCATCAGTCACTGTCCCCTGGGAGCAGAGGGGAAGGGACTCCGGGGACCCTGTCATCCTATGCCGCTGTTCCAGTGCTGTGGCTCGTCCCTGCTTGGTTGGGCTCCCTGTCATGGGCAGCACAGTCTTGGCAGTGAGTAAAGGGACTTGCTGTGAAGAAAGGCTTGGAAAACCCACGGGGACCTCTGCAAGGGGACCTGCTTCTGTCCCTTCGGATGTGGCACCCCCAGGTGCAGGGAGCTCCCCAAACTGCCCCTTGCATCTGCCAGCAAACATGGACCCATGTGTGGGCACACACGCTGTGGGGCTGTGCATGGTCTGTGCACCCCATGGGGCTGCCCTGGTAGTAGGGCCCCTGCTCTGCCAGTCCTCCCCCTCTTAGGGAGTCCACCCCAGCTGGGGCCAGGCAGGAGGACTGCCATGCAGACACACACCTTGACAATCCCTGTGACAAGTACCAAAAGTGACGCAGACAAATACCCCCCTGGGGACCGCAGTGGATGGCAGACATCTATTTTTCACTGTGGCTGAGCTGAATGTTAAAGCAGGCATCCCTCTGGGATGGAGAGGCTGCTGGCTTGGCCCCTGGCACTGCAGACCTCCGGGTTTCAATGGGGCAGAGTAAAGCCAGTAAAGCTCCAGTAAAACCAGTGCAGTGGGCTCAGCTCAGCAGCCAGCAGAGAGGGGCTTGGGGACAGCCTGCTGCTCCATCCCTCTCCCAGCCCCCCGTAGCTCCAGTCTTCCCATGCCACCTGCATATGAATGAAGGGAAAATAGGACATCAATTACTCTGGTCAGAAATGGAAATGGTTTTTCAGATGGGCTGGGAGGGCCCTGGGTGCCAGTTAGGCACACCTTTAATAGCCGGTAAGCGCAGGAGAGCAAAATGCTAATTGAAAGAGCCCAAAGTTACAGCCCCGCTCACTGCTGCTCCCGAGCTGCTTGCAGGGAAACGAGCTGGTGTCTAATTGCTGTGACAGGAGGGGAAAGGCCATGAAATTGCCTCAACCATGGCAGGTCACCGTCCCCCCAGGTCTCAGTGACAAGCTGGGGAAAGCTCCTACCTGCTCTGCAGGTATCACTCCTGTGGCACGGTGACACATCCTTGCTAAGAGCTGGGGTCAAAGCCAGCCTGTGAGGGACAGGGCAGTCCCAGGAGGGGTGACGGGGTAATAAATACAAGATGTGACACCTTGGACCCCAACCTAGCTGTTGCTCAAACATGCATCAGGCCACAAGTCCTTCCTTTGCCATTCCCACATCATGCTGGGCTGAAGGTCAGGTTCACAGCAAAGCTGAAGGTGAAAAGCCCTGACACCTCTTTGTTCACTCCCTGGGAGGAGAAGAAGTTCAAATCTTGAAATTTCACCTGAACATAAAATAATTTTTTAAAAAAAATTAAAAAATTGTAATCTAATAATTAAAGGAATTATCTTGAAAAAATTCCTCCCTCAAAGTTTGGAAGTGTTTTATGAAGCAGTCAGAGCATTCTGTTTTGATTTTGACGTTTCAGCAAAGAGGAAAAGTGCTAAAATTGAAATGAAACTCCTGGATCTTGTAGTATGTTTTCATAATTATTCACAAAACCCATCGATGAAACATATATGTTTCCACAAAGTCCTTCTAATGTGTGGAATCAGCTTTTCCTGATGACAGCTTTCCATTGGAAAATTTTTGGTCACCTCTCAAAAATATCCACATTCCTCAGCAGTGAACATGCCCATCCTGCCCACCCTGCCACGCTTATCCAGGCAGCACCCACCATTCTTGTGGGGTGCAGCCCTGGATGCTGCTCTCATCCCAGCAAGGGAAAAGGGAGGTGGGTGTGTGGGCTTTACCCAATGAAGGCATTGACTAATGGGGGTGGATACAGCAAAGAAGCTTGAAGTAACAATTTTTATTATTTCCTTCACTACCAGGGCGCCCCTTGCCTTGCCCAGCCGTGCATGTTCAGGCTCCCCAGGTGAGGAGTGCAAGTGCTGCCTTTCAGAGCCCACAAACCATTGCATCAGACGGCGGCTGGGAGCCTCCTCAGACCGTGTTTGCACAGGATGGGGCAGGAGCCTGGCTCCTCTGCTCTGTGGGCAGTGGCCAGGGCAGGCTGATGTCAGGAGGGATGAGCCCTCCTTCCTCCTCGCTCCAGGCGGGCACCTTCAGGCAGTGCCCTGTCCACCCAGGATGTCTCAGAGCTGGGGGGACAGCAGCCAGCAATGCCACCTCCATGGCTTAGTTAGCTTGGACAGGACTTGAGATCTTCCTTCCCTGCTGGTCTCTTGGACAGGAGAAAGGATCAGCTTGACTTTAGCCAAAGACACAGGCTGACCATGCCTTCCAAATGCTGTGGAAGGGCTGGTCCTCACCTTGCTCCTCAGGTGATAAGGTTGGAGACAGCTTCACACACAGAGCAGCAGCAGAAGAGATGGGAGCGAGTCCATGTGAACCTCTCCTGAACATCACGGCCAGGTGGTGGAAGCTGCTCCGTGATGTGCCCCAAATGCATCGTGTTCCTCCTTGGCGGCCAGGGAAGGGCCGTGGTTACCGTAGCCAGGCAGCGTGTTTGTTTGGGTTTAATGCTTGCATGGGATGGGAAAAGGATGTGAGCTAATGTAGGTCTGCGAGGTATCTCCACAGCCATTTCCAGCAGAGCTGTACTAAATGCACCTCAAGTTAACAAAAGCTCTTGCTAACTTCTTACATCTTGGATACAAAACACACTGAAAGAAGACTATGTTAAAATTTCCAAGCAGGGGAGGTGAGACTGGGCCCTACAAGCCCTGTTCCTGGAAGGGCTTTATTTTTTGGGACTGGGAAGGATAACCTTGTAATTAAGTGGCTGGAAATGACACGACAACTCTATGATGGTTTTCTGGCTGCTGGGAGGTTGGGAGGGCAGCTGGGGAGGAGCTGCATCCAAAGCTGTTCACTTCTGCACCGTCTGCACCAGACCCCTCTGCAGCCCCTGGAGAGCCAGCACGAGGATACTGTCCCTCCCCAGCCCACCCTCCACCACTCCCTAGCGGGGGGAATTCAGTGTTTCCTGGAACAGATGTCCCAGCATTTTCTTTCCACTTGGAGACTTCTCAGCCTCTTTACCTGGGCCAAACTGTAACTAGTTTGGGGATGGTAAGAAGCTTTTCAAATCCTGTGTCCCAAGAGAGGGGTGCAGCAGGGAAAGCCGTGTGTTTGGGAACATGGAGGGCATTTGGGTGACCCTGATGGGTGAGTTGAGTGAAGGGGAACACTTAACAAGAGATGGATGCTCCATGTCAGCCTCCATGGAGCTGCTTGGGAAGGATGTGGTGGTGAACCTGGCCTGAAGGTGCAGTGCCCTGTATTCCACAGGCGTGGGGCTCTGCCCAGGGCACTGCAGACACCCCAAAGCCCCATGCCACCTCCCCAGGATGCTCTCAGTGTTGGCAGTGGCCAGTGCCCTGCAAGACCCAGGAGCCAGGAGTGTGCACTGGCACAAGGATTCAGGGTGTCTCACCTCTGGTGATTAATTATTCCCTGAGCCTGCTGACTCCTTCACCTCCAGACATAATTCAAAGTCTCTAAAAAAATCTATGTTTTTCTTCTCTCTGTACCATTTAATTAGTTACACATGTCCCCTGGACTATATTTTTCTGTTGTGCACTTAGAAAATTAAAAAAGTGGTGATAAGACTTCCTTACTACCTGCTGCTCTTTGTTCTGAGCTGCTTCCGAGTGTTTGTCCCCTTGGTCTGGGGGAGGCAGGGGACCTGCGAGGATGCCTGCCAAAGCACCATCTCTGCAGGGCAGTTTGCCCCACAGGGAGAGGACCCCGACCTCTGCCCTCACTCTTGTGGCTGTCTGTCCTCATGGAGGGGCTTGGGGAGGCGAGGGGGGCTGTCCCACTGCACAAAGTGGGGTTTCTGGAGGGTTGGTGTGATGCTTGATGGCTGCCTGCTCCCAGCAGGGCTGCCTGTTTCCCCCAGCCCCCTGCCCACATCCCCCTGCCCGCATCCCCTTACCCGCTCTGCGTTTCCAGGGCGACGGCAGGTAAAGCTGCCCGAGCAGCATTTGCATAACCTGCTCCTTCCCCATCTGTACTGTGCCTTTGGAAAGAAAAGGAGAAAAAAACCCCACAACAACCTAGAAGAAACAAAGACTGAAGCCATCTGGACCTATACTGCTCCCGTGGATGGTGTCAGCATTTTCTCCTGTTGCTTTACACAGCAGCAGGATTCAACCCTGCTCCCAGGGGAAATGAGGGGTCCAGTCTCCCCTGTGTAAGTCCTTGTGGTTTCAGTGGATTTCCCGTGGGTGAACGTAATGCAAGGCCTGACACCCGGTGACAGAGCACCCCCTGTACCCAGGTGCACTGGTGGAGCAGAGAGCCCAGAGCCCAAGGGATTTGAAGTCTTTGCTGGCTGTAAGCTCTGTCCCAGTGTCAGGTTAGGTCAGGATTATGGCTGTCCCTGGCACAGGAGAGCACAGGGGAAAAGGGGAAGGCTATGTGGAAGCTCAGGCCTGTGTGTGGTGGCAAGGGGGCTGCAGGACCTGACCCCCACAGCAGCATGCAGCCATACTGGTCCTGACTGACAGCTGCTCTCCAGGTCTTCCTCCCGGATCTTCAGGTGGGACTGTGTGCTCCACCATCTCCAACTGCACCATATCCCTCGGGACCAGCTGCAGACGGCATGTTTGCCATCCCTAAGGAAGGCAGGTACCTGCTGACAGCCACACTGGATGCCCCATCAGCCCTGAATTGCCCGTCCTCGGCAGTCACCAGGCAACGGAGACCCTCGAGGATCTGTCCCTGCTCCCCCTGATCCTGGCCAGAGTGTTTGGACCCAGCCCAATCTCTGCTTGTTTAGGATATTCTGTTCTTTGCCAATGCTCTGAACACTTCAGTTTCCATCCAATAACACAAGTCAAAATAAAAACACAGGGAAAGCACAGACTGCCTTGCACCAGCACCAGTGTGAGTGCCACAAATCCTCCAGACTGTAACCTCTGTTTGGAGCTTTCCTTGCAGATCACAAATGCAGGAATTCAGCCTGTTGGGACGAGGAGTTTATAAAGTCACATCAAGGAAATATTTGCTTTAAAGGAGGAGATCAAAGCCCCCCAGCCCAGCTCCCTCCTCCCCATGGCCGCTGACATGACCAGCCTGTGCCACGTTGCTGCTGGCATGTGGCACAGGAGACAGTGGGGCAGGTGGCCAGCCTGCTTCATATCCCCCCACTGCAAGCTCCCTCCCTGCTCAGCAGCAGCCTCTGCAACCCCTCAACTCCATGCCTGCCTGGGAATCCAGCCTGGAAAGCCATGGAAGGATGAACCCTGATGTGCCACCCTGCCTGGTGAGATCTGGGTAAGGCTGGTTGCAGGGTGTGACCTTGCTAAAAGCTCTCCTGGTCCCACTCCATGTGCTGCTGAGCTCCAGAGGAGTGAGGTGAGTGTTCGCTTCCTGGCAGGCCACCACGTCACTCCGTGTCCCTCACTAAGCTGCACTGGGAGAGAGGAAAGAAAAGAGGGTGGAGAGAAAGACCCCCATAAAATGGGGATTTATGGTCACTGGTGACAAGTGTGAAGGACTCACAGAGACCTCCAGGTTTTATGAGCAATAGTTTAGAGTTGACTGGCTACTTAAATAAGTCTCTGCTAATCCCCAGCACAGTGTATCCAGCTCAGATTGGAAAAGAAAAAGGGTTAGTGGGAAGACAGGGAGAAAATTGGAGCATAAAACATATTTTACATTGAGTCAGGGGGATATGTAAATTACAGTAATATTCTGTTAAACAAACACTGGAGGCAGCCAGAAAAGTGGGGGACGGAGCAGAGGAGCTTCCCTTTGAGCAGCAAAGGTGTGTTTACCTGCACAGAGAAAGGGCACGGCTGGGAGCAGCACTTCTGCTCCTCTCCAGAGGTGCTGGCACTGGGACCACCGTTTCTGGCCATACCAGGGCAAAGACAGGGGACAGCCAGTGCCACCACGACTGTGGCAAGGCAGCACAGGAGATTTCCCAGGGAACCACAGGCTCTTCTTCCTTTTTATGTTCCTGTACAACTCTGCTTTTCTCACTCAGCAAAGGAGTCGGAGCTTGCTGGACCCTTCCTTGCTGGGCTATGTGTCACTGCCCCGTCCCCTCCAGTGCTGTCACAGCTGGGTACATGGAACAGAACACCCCAGGAGTCCTGACTTGCAGCCCCACGCAGAGCCCAGACACGTGCGGGCAGGTCACTGTGCTGGGTACAAGCTGCCCTTGGGGACAGCCCACAGCAGCCCCGCAGCTCACACAGCTGCTCCCATCTCACCTGCCTGTGGGAGGAGATTTAAACCCTCCTCAGCACAGCTGAGGGACCAGGCTTGGCAGAGGCTTTGTTGCAGGGGCTCTTGGAAGCTGGGTTTCCTGGGGAAAGGGAGCTTTCTTCTCCATCCTCTCCATTAGCATTGCTGAAGCAAAGGTAGGGTGTGTTTTGGTCCCTGGTTAGAAGAGGAGCAGCTCTGGCAGGACAGCAAGCAGCCAGAGGTGTGGCTGTGCCTTCCAAGGGGTGCAGAAGCTTGGGGGTGATCCTGCTTGGTGGGGGGAAGCCTCCTCTCCCGGGGCTGCTCTGTCCTGCCCCCCCCAGGTGCTTACTGCTTTGATGCCAGCACCTCTATAACCTCTCTGTCATGACCCCTTTTCTAGCAGTGCTGCATGAAGCACAATTAAGAAGATGCTCTTTTTTCACTGTCTCCAGCAGCGAGCAGCCAGCTGCTTCCTCTGTACTGCTGGCTCTGACCTTCCTCTTCTCCTCTGCCCAGCCCTGAGGCCACTGCAGATGGGCAGAGCGAGGAGTGGGATGCAGGACAACCAGAACCGTCGCTCCTGGCTGTGCACTGTTCTGCTGATACGGTCCCAGCACAGCACAAGGGATGCGGTGTCCCCATCCCCACCACAGCCCAGATGCAGAGCAGCCAGCAGCAGCAGGACAGGGGTCAGACGAGTCAGTCCCCTGGCAGACAGACCTGTGTTGTGCCGGTGTGGCTTCCTGTCTCGAGAAACGCTTGCTTTCATTCACCGAGGTCTCTCGCATGGCAGCCCGGGAGCCGGAGGCTACCAGGAAATTTATTAGACTTGTAAAACTTCAGGGCTCAAATCTAATTGTCTCCATCTCCCCCAGATCCCTTGAGGGAAGCTCTTTGATTTAAACCCCAATTCCAAACTGAGCCAGCAAGTCAGCACTCAGTGCTCAAAGTCAAACGAGCAATTTGTGTGAGGGCCAAAGGATAATTGCAGCCCCCATTGTTCAGAGGTTGGGAACCCAGGGAGCAGCTCATGTCCTGATGGAGGTGTACCCCTTGCTTGAGGGCACCAGTCCATCCCACCTGCCCCAGACTGGGACACAGCTAAGAGCAATCCCAGTTCTCTTTGACAGCAGCCAAGGGCAGAAACACAATGCTTGTTCTGCAGCACAAGCATCACCATGAAGGTAAACAAAAAGTCCATCTGCCATGGGCTCTGCTTGCATGGCTGTAAGTCCCAAAATTTGCAGAGAATCACAGAAACGGCTGTAATGGAAGTGAAGTTGTTTTAATCTCACAAAGACTTCTAGCTGAGCGGGGTTTTGCTCAGTCATACGAAGCTGCACCTGCTGGGGGAGAAATGGAGAAGTGGCCAAGGACTGGGAGGCTGGATGGGAAGAGAAGGTGCCTCAGAAATGAAGGGGCTGGGGGCTTGTTTCTTAGAAAGCAGGTCAAGCTGGGGAGGGGAGGCAGCTCCATTGCAGCCTTGGGGATGGCTCAAATACTTTTGCCACTGTAACTCTTTAAAATTCCCATGCAGCCCCCTTTGCTGACCCTCCCAAGCCTGTCATGCCTTTTGCCATACTGACCAGCAGGCTGAACCCTGCCTCCAGCCCTGCCTGCTGTGGTATCCCCGTGGGAACACATGGCTGCTGCTGGAGTGGCTTTTTTTTTTGTGTAGGTAAGTGCATTCGTCTGATCCATTGACTGGAAAAACCATCCTGAGCTCACTAAATCCCCACAGCCTTTCCAACAGCTCACAGCAGCTTCGCACAAGCTGTTTAATCAGTTGTTTTTCGTGATTATCTCGTGGGTTATCCTGGCGGGGGACAGGACTCAATGGGCAGGCTGTGATCCTGGTGTTCCATGTCACCGGCCCGTCACCAGCTCTGTCACCTGTGGCCACTGGGGGTTTGTTGCCTTTGAAGCAGCTTCATTACAGCAAATTATAAATGAGTAGATTTTGCAGCTCTGTTTGTGGCCCGCCTGGCACTGGCAAACATGCTTCCCTCAGCAGTCTCTTTCTTCCCCTTTCTATTGTCTTTTTAAAAATGAACTTTGCTTTGCTGTTCAACAACCAAACTTTGCATGAGCAGCACTGTCCGTGGCAGAGCTGCTGGGCAGAGCACGTTCCTTCCCTGCACACAACAGGGCTCTTCACCCATCCCTGTCCTGGTCTGTGAGTGCTCAGCCCCGGAAAGGGAAGCGAGGGTGGGGAGTGATGCTATGGGGGTACTGCAGGGCAAGGACCAGCCTTGTAGCTCAGCCAGTCTTCTCCCCACCTGGGGAGAAGCATGCTGTGGGTGCTTGCTCTGCAGCGTATTGGCATGCCCACGGACATGGCTGAGCTCAAGGAGAGGCCAGAGGATGACTGCCAAAAGGGGATGCGGAGTGTGGAGGCCAGGGGAATGTGGCTGCTGCTCCCGATGGCTCTGGGCTTGCCAGATCGAGGCAGGATCCCACGTGGTGTGTGCATCCAAACCTAAACTTGCAACCTTCCTCAGCTTCTGGTTTCCTGATACTTGCAAGCTGCTCACAGGCAATTTGCAAATAAGAAAGGAAGTTTAAATTCGCTCAGCAGAAATAGCTTATTCCTGGGTTTGCAAGTTGTCTGGGAGCTGCTCAAAATTTTGTCACTTGCAGTTGAGGGGGGGGGAAGAGTAAGAAAATGCGAAATCCAAAGAGGGCAGAAAGCAGAAGTCTGGCTGGCACCCAGAGCCATGTGTGACAGTAAGTGCTCAGGAGATGCTCTGAGCAGCCTAATGCACTTCTGAGCCACGGTTCCCAGGCACCGTGCTGTGGAGGGAGGTGACAACAGCCCCTTCCTGGACAACTCTGCTGTGACTATCCACCGTGGTACACTCTGTGTCTCATTAACAGAAATAAATGGACATGGTGCATGGAGTGGATCAGGGTAGATTTATGGGGAGGGATTAAAAGAACTAAATATATGTGGTTTGGTGGAGAGACGTTTAAAGGAAAGGGCATGTGTGTATAGGGAGGGAGTGAAAAGTATAATAACAGTCTATAAATATTTGAAGGTGTAGGCACCAAGAAGCAGATTGATTTATTCATGGCAACGTAAATGGGACACAGCTAAGGAAGAGAGAGAAGTGATGGGGAGAAGCTGTAGATGTTTCCCTCCAGAAGGAGCAAGGACCAGGTTGCCTGGGCTCAGTACCTGGAGGAGGGACCGGGTGGGCAGGGGGAACACTTGCTGCCCAGCTTTGGCCCAAGTGGCATCTTGTGCTGTGGTTCGCTGCCATTATGGCATTGCCTGCAGAGCTGCTCTGGGCCCTGTCCCTGCAGACCCCATCAAACTCAGCACGGTGAGACTTTTCCATTTTGTCTCTTCACTGGCGGAGCTCAGACGATGCTTGTGCCGCTCCTCCTCCTCCTCCTTCCCCCTGCCTCTCGTGGTGCCAAGCTGTTCATGTGTAAGGCGAACATCTTGGGCAGGACGCGAGCTCCAAGTCCTGCCCAGTTTCACGGCAGCACCCCCCCCCTCCCCATCCCACCACGGTGTCACGTTCTCCCCGCCTGAGCGTGCCACGCTGGGTGGCAGAGCCTGGCTGGCATCGCTGCCGCCGCGCTCGGCGCAAACACGACAGATGGGAGTGAGGAAGGCTCGCTCTGCCTGTGCCAGGGTGAAAATGGCTCAGCTGCAAATGAATATTTCCAGAAACCTCTTCTTCCTTGGTTTATAATTATGAGCAGATTTTCTTGTGGATAAAAGGGAGGCTGGTTTCAAAAAAGAAATGACCCTGTGTGGGAAGAACTGATTCTTCTTGGAAAAATATGGTGCCTTGAGCAAGTTTAACTCTTCTGCTTCCTCCAGGCAGGAACAGATTCTCTGCCTCTGAATTGCCATCAGCCAGCTCTGAGCCTGAGGCTTGGCACCAGCAACCTCCCAGTGCAGGAACCAGAGTCTATTTTAAAATAAGTTCCTCTTTCCAGGCTGCAGTCATGGGGGGCTGTGATGGCCAGTAAAGCATCCTGGAGCATCTGTGGAAAGTGGGACTCCATGAACAGAGGTCTGTAGCACCATGACTGGGACGCACTGGTGGGAGGTGTGAGACAGTGGTGTTGCCTGTCTGGCGCTGGCAGTGGGCGAGGGGCTAAACCTGCCCCCCATGGGTAACGGGACTGCACACTGGGGCTATTTGATGGGGAATTTCTGCTGGGGAGACCGCTATGAAATGGATTTGGTGTGTTTAAACCCAAACTGTTATTCTCTGGGAGGGCTGCTCACTGCTGCCCAGTGGGTGCTGGGCGGTGAGAACCATCACCCATCCCAAGTGTGGGTGCCTCTGTCACCTCGGCGGGAGGCAGCTGAGGACGAGCTGAGTGATATCTGCAGTCACATCACACGACCACCCATCCCTTTGCTAGATGGAGCATTGCTGTTGTGCATTACAACTTCAGCAGCATCTGAGTCGGGAGGGCTGGGAGACAGGATTCCCTTCCCTCTACTGAAACCATCTTCGATATGTCAGAAATGGCACGGGAAATTTGTGCAACAGACGTGAAAGGCAAAGAGGTCCTTGGAAGTTTTCCCCAGCGTGAGAGAAGCTCTTGAAGTTTATTCATATAACAGCCATCTTATTAAAGAGCTTCTTGGAGAACTTTGAACAGCTTTCTATATGGAAACAAATCTGCCTCTATAGCAGCAGTTTTCTGTGTTTCTTTTGATAACGATAATGATCTTACATTTCTGTACAGCCTTTCATCTTGCCGGATCTTAATGAGCTTTACAGACAAATGTGCAAGCTATACGCAAAGATCAATTCGCCCCACAATGCCAGGCAGCCGCTGCTGGGGTGGATGTGGCAGGTGTCTGCTCAGCCTGCTGCAAAAACAGCTCAGGCAGGAACGGGAGAGATCGGGGTTTGTTTTGATATATTTTTTTTGGTTGTTATTTTATTGAAAATGCAGGCAGCATTTTAGACAAGCGGAATTTGGCAGGCTAGAATTTGGCTGGGACAACAAAGTTGTCTCTCTGTCTTTCTTTTTGGAGCTGTTCCTCTCCTCAATACATATTTCACCCTTCTCAGTGCCAGGGAAGGGATTGCTTCCCAAAGGCTGAAACTCCTGCCTGGCATGGAGGCGGACAGCTTCAGCGCTCTGCTCCGCTAAATATTTAATGTATTTCATAGGGAGGGTGACAATGCCAAGAGCAGACAGCTCTGCCAGAACAGCCGATAGCCCATGCCTGTGGTGCTCCGCTGAGCAGAGAGGCTTGGATGGAGGCGGGCTGTGCTCCCGTTTGTTCTCACTATTCCTTGCTGATGCTCCAAACAGCGCAGTGGGCCGGGACCTGGTCCCTCATCGGCAGCCTTTGTTCTAGCAGGATATTTCTAGCAACTGTTGTGTTCAAGGGTAAAGGCACCACCTTGAAAGCAGGGTTCTGTGTCCCTGGAGTCTCATCTGTTCCCAGTCCATCAGGCCAAATTTAGCATTGCTGTGAGGAGCAGCAGTCCCTGAGTGGAGCACATCTCCCCATCCATCTAGGGCACCATTTATTTCCTCCCCATAGCAACAAGCCCAGGAGTCAACCTTAAGTGGAGAGGAGAAGGCAGGAGCTGGGAGCATCCTAAGTGTCCCCAGTTTCATTTTTGAGCCAATATACTGACTAATGATCACAGGCCAAGGAGAAAGCTGCTGCTGCTATTGCTCAGATGTCACTGGAGCCTTCTGCCTCCTGCAGACCTGCCTGACTCCTGCTCTGCCCCATCGCTGAAGCTGGCTTCCTCCTCCTCCTCCTGTTTAAGCATCTTTCACCAGGAGATAGTCTGCACCCACCCATCCAGGGCTGTGTCTGGGTGGCACAGTCACTGTTCCTTCTGGGATCACGCCACCTCGGTCAGGTTGTGTCCCTTCCTTTTGGCCCTTCAGTTCACAAATTCTTCCAGCCCTTTGGGGTTTCTGTGGAATTCCTTTTCTCTCCTCTGTTTCTCTTCCTCTCAAGCTGACCCCTCCTGAGAGCCCTTTTATCCTCCTGTATCTCCATATCCACCTTTTTTCTTTTGGCTGTGGTTGGGTTAACCCTTCCTTTGCTGCTTGCAATTTGTAAAAGTTATGCTATCTCAGGATGTTTTTTTTAAAAGCAAAGCCCCCTGTATGCTGGTTGGCCACCTCAGCATAATGCCCATTGTTAAATAGTGCCACATCTCTGCCAGGAGAACCACTGCAGGGTGCCCACGGGGTGTGATGCAGGACATCCCAGCCCAGAGGGTTTGCTCCCTTGTTCACTCCTGAGGATTCAACTTGCTGCAGAGCAGATGAATGGGTCTGAGTTTAGAAACAGAGTGAGATTACTGTTGTGCATTGTGGAAACACAACCAGAGGTGCCCTGGGACCTCCTTGGGGATTGCTTTTGCTGCCGCTCGAGATGAGTCCTGCTCGCCTGCCCCAGCTTTGGCAGCACAGAGCTTGGCACCATGTGGAGGCATCACAGCTGCTGGTGAGACTGGTGCATGGCTTGGGTGCTCCTGCCTGCAGCTCATCTACTGCCTGGCAAGTCATCATGTGTCTCCTCTCCCTTTCCTCTCCCCTCCCTGAAGTGGTGATGCTGGCACTGCACCATTTCCCATATTTATGGCAGTAAAGCTGTAATCTCCCTCGATCCTCAGAAACCTCCAGGAGAGATTGATGGAAGTCCAGGTCAGCCATTAGTGACCGCTGCATAAATCACCCTCATTAGCTGAGCTCCCTTGGCAAGGCGTGCTGATATATGGACCCGTGAAGTCTGCGAAGCATTAAGAAATCCTGACTACATACCTGGGACAGCTGAGGATCCCTGCTGTGTGAGCGCCTTATCGGGACAAGGGCGGGCTGGATTCTCCTTCTGGCCCTTCTTTTTGTTGTCTGCAAGTTTTTATCCCTGCCCTGAACCACTTGGTATTTTTTAATCAATCCCAGACTGTACTTCGGGCTGGCTACTGAGATGATGAACAGAAGTAAAGGGGAACCCACCCGGGGTGGTGACTCCTCAAAGAGAGGAAGCACCCTGAGCCTGAGCAGACACCCCTCTGAGGAGCCCAAGGCGTTGGAGTAACCCATCAGGGGAGCATTTCCCAGTGCTGGAGCTTATCTCTGCCTTTCAGTCCCGCCTGCTCATCTGGAAGCATGAAACAGCAAATGCTACCAAACCCTGACGTACCTGGCCATATGTACAGGCTGCCCTCATCTCACAGTTTGGTTTGAGGCTGAGCTGGAAGAAAATCCAGGTCTTGTTCTGCCAGGAAGGTTGAGATGGAGGCTTGACGTAGCACATGGATGAGACTGGAGGGCTGTTTGATGCTGCAGTGGTCCTGGCTGGCAGCCTGGGATATGTGCTGCCATCACCAGCTTCAGCTCCTGTGAAATTTTGCCAGTGAAACCCTGGAAACGCTTGCGCATGCATGGTGTTCATCTGGGAACCTCCGTCCTGCTGCCCGGCCTGCGTGAGGGCTTCAACTCAGCAGGAAGAGCCCAGCTTTGGGTTAAAGCAGTGAGGAGAGGGCTGTGGAGATGACATGTGGAAGAGGATGCTTTCTGGACAATGGGGGGAGAAATGTCCATGAGGAGATGGGCTAAATGGTCTCTGTGGACACTTGCCCTAATAGGAATTCATTAGTCAATACTGATTGACAGTAAAAGATGCTAATGATGCTCTCCCAAATGCTTATTTGTGATGGGAATGCTGCAGTGGTTATCCAGAGAGTGCCTGTAGATTTGGGGATGATCCAGTCCAAGACTGTCAGGCTCAGTGACTCTTTGTATGGTATTTAGTGTGACTACTTGGGAAGAGCCATTGTGACCCTATAGCTCCTATGGATTTCCCATATTTGCAGCCACTGACTCACTCTGAATAATGGGCAATGGCATGAAATCAGGCAGTTTGCAGATAATTTAGGCACAGCCAAAAGCACTATTTTCACAGGATAAACTGTCTGCTGCACTGAATGTATATATTTGAGAGAGTATGTGTATCATTTCCAGTTGTGATGTCTTTCTAATTAGGGCCTTGAGTATTTACTCAGGCAAAGCTCTGGAGTTCATGGGGAGCTGGGGCTGGATGAGGGTGTGGGGTGCTGCCTGCAACGCCAGGCTCGAGGTGAGCAAGGCTGGCTCCTGTGTACACCATGGGCATGCAAGAAATAGCGGTCCCATTTGCTTTCTGCTCATTTGCATGGGGAAGATTGATACTGTTCCATTGGTGTTTCAAACACTGCAGGGAACACTGAAATCTTTCAAAATCTGTTTTTCTCTGAGAATTAAAAAAAAAAAAAAAAAACAAAAAAAACAAATCAAGGGAAAAGCTAACAAAAAAACCAAACAGAACCAGATTGGGGAATGTTTTTATTCATGTCAACTTCCATAAAGCTCCTCTCTCCTCCTGTTCCTGCACCCACCCAACCCGAGTGCTGACCCCCAGCGAGCATCCCTCAGGGTGACCATTGTCTGTAGGAAGATGGGGTGCACAGGGGGTGTATCTGGTTACAGCAGAGGGCTTATTAGAGGAGCCTGCAGCTGAGGAGTGAATCTTTCTTTCCTCTCTTCAGCTATAGCACAAGGCCCCCTGTGCCAGTGTTGGGTTAAATGTCCAATTAGTCTCTCACACTTCGCAGTTAATCGCTGTTGTTTGTTGCTGAGTGAGAGCCGGTGGGATCCATTAACTCCTCTTCCTCCTCGGCTGGCCAGCTGGCTTGGGCCGGCTCCAGGTACGCTTTTGGGGTCTGGCACCATGGAGAAATCTGTCCTTTTTTCACTTGGGAAGCGGTTTGCTGCCTCTAGGCTGATTCCTAACCCTGTTTTTTAGCTGGAAGGGGAGGCACAAAGGGAACTGCTGGGACAGAATTACAAAAGCTTAATCACGTTTCACAACACGGCAACTCACAGGCAGAGATGTAAAGCTTTCTATAGAAATATAATTAATAATCTAGTAAAAAGCTGCCTCCTAGCTAGTGCTGTAACACAAGATAAGGCTCAAGGGGCAGGAGGTTTTACAGCTGTTGGGTCTGAGTTCACGGCTTGTCCTGCACAGCAAAGAGCTGTCTGGGTGATGACTGTTTCATAACTAGCCATGGCAGCTCTTCAGGGGGCTGCCTTGTGCCGGTCAGTGCTCAAAGGTTGATGGATGGGTGCAGGGGAGCTCTCCAGTGCCTGGCCAGCCTTGTGGCTGTGGGTGGGAGAAGGGCTTATTTCCCTCCCTGCATCATGAGATGTAGCCCAGCAGTGAAATCACCTACTAAAAGCCAGCATGGGTGTCACAAGGGTGGCAGCGAAAGCCCATTTCACAAGTAAGGCCAGCAGAGTTTGGTGCTCTGCAAAGGAAAGAGTCACGGCGGTGTGGAAAGTTCACTGGGCGTGCTGCTGGCATCCCTGTGGGACCAGTGCCGGGGTGGCACGGCCTCGGTCGGCACTGTGCCTCCCAGGCAGCTTGCCGAGCAGGAGCACAACAGGTCTCTGCAGATGGGATGGGATGTTGCATGGTAGAAAAAAAAACAACCTCAAGAGGAGTGATCCTGTCTGGAAACACCACAGTGTGCCACACACTCCCTCCTTTGCTACAGGGATGGCAGTGAGCTGGGGCTGGACCGTGCCAACTCTGCCGTGGGGGGACAGGCTGTCTCCCTTGGGAAGCAGGAAGGCCAAGGGGAGGGAAGTGGTGTGGGAGTGGTGACTAAGGGGGAGGAAGATCTGGGCCAGGTCAGTGGGGAGCTCTGGCAGCAGCAGGAGCATGTGTATGGTGACATGGTGAGCAGAGCAGGAAGGGCTGGTGGAGCCCGTGGTGATGAGGAGCAAGCTGGGAGATAACCTGCTGTGCTACGTGGGACAAGCTGTGGTTTCAGGTGAGTTAGTCCAGAGTCAGACCCAAGCAAGGGGCCAGAGGTAAGGAAAGCCTCAGATGGCTACAGCAGCTCTCTGGGGTGTGTCGGGCTGTGGCGTGGCATGGGAGAGGTGTCAGAGTGCTGGCGCTGCCCTCCCTGCCATGAGTGCCAGCCCTGCGGGGAAGGGCATGATGCATCCCTCTTGCTCCAGCCCAGCGTGCAGCGGTTCCCTGGGAGGTCGGAAGGAGCTGAATCCAGCTTTCCTCACCTCTTTATCACTGAGCATGAAAGTGCAGCATCCATCACCTCTTGAAACTTTCTTTGAAGGGAAAAGAGCAACTGCTAGGGTGTTTTCTTGGCTCCTCATCCTTGCTAGTGCTGTGACTTGTGCAGTCCCACAGGGAGCAGATGTGTAAATTAAGGTTAGGCTGAATTTAGCCAAATGCCTTAGACCTCTGAAAGTGGAGAAGCCTCCCCCTTGCCTTGGGCTTCATGGTTGGTGTCTGTATGATGCACAGGAGCATTGTCCACCCCAGATGCACTCATAATATGAGGATTTATAATGTGTCTCCCCTCAACCACTGCACTTGCTATGCCACCTGGTAAAAAAGTACTTTTTGTCTGAGATGGTTAATGCATCCTCTCACCTCCTCCAGCAGTCAGGTGAATATTATCATCCCCATTTTACAGGCAGAGAGGGGGCACTTGGCCTGAGGTGAGCCAATGTCAAAGCGAGGGTTATAGCCTCGAGAGCCAGCCTGTCCTCTCCTTCCTGCAGCCAGCAGCATCTATTTCTCTCCAAGCAACATCCACCCTGTGTGAGACCAGGGCTATAAAGAACAAATAAAATGCTGTGCAAGCCAAAGGAAATGGCATCATTTAAAAATATGCACAAGGTTAACAGGCACAGGGAGGACACAGTGCGTGTGGATGGATGATAGGCGAGCTAACGGATGAGACCCGAAGGGCTGCAGAGTGTAAGGCAGTACCAGCAAAATCACCCAAGTGCATAAGTCACGAGTGAATCTAGCTTCTCACCCTGCTTAAGGACTGTCCCAGGCAGGTGCCCAGGCTGCAGATTGACTCCACATCCCTGTGTTCCTGCAGGACTGATAGATTGCTCGATTTTCACAGCATCATCCCGTAGCCCTGCGCACTGATTCATCACAAGCAATTAGCTGGGAGTGATGTGCAGCTCCAAACGACAGCCAGGCTGGCTCCCTTCAGACTGCTCCCACCCGTCCCCATGCTGTGGCACATCCCTGGTGGGATGAGGCGGATCAGGGGAAGCACTGGACACACTCCGGGGGCTTTGGTCTCCTGGGGCGAGGGAGCAGAATTGAGGGATTTTTCGAATGTTTAGAAACGTTTGCTCTCCCAGCCCCGCAGGCACAGCCTGCGGTGTGTTGCCTATCCAAATTAGGCCACTGTCAGGTTTGTCAGCTGAGGCTTCATTTAATTTTCTTCATCACTCTTGCTCACAGCAGCCCTGAATGGATACCCAGGCCAGGATGCAAAGCATCCCTGGCTGAGCTGTTAACATTGATTTACCATGAATATTCAGGTATGTAAGAAGCATTCAGGGTGCTCTTGCAGTCAGGGGACCTGGACTCAAATCTTAGCTCTGCCACTGGCTTCCTATGGATTCATGTGCAAACCAGGTCTGCCTTTGGCATCCTTCGACAACTCTTTTAATTCCCCTGCACCTCAGCCTCCAGGTGAATAACCGGGTGGATGGGTGAGCAGATGACTTGCACAGAGCACCAGTTCAGGGCTTGGCAGAGGTACTAGGCTTGCTTTTCTCTAGCAGTTGCCATCTGACTTTGCTTGGGCCAAGCTTACCTCTCTCCATCTCTGCTATCCCATCTGTGAAACAGGGCTAATGATGTCCAGGTGGTGTACAAAAGAGCTGATGTGCTAGAGATAAGGAACTCAAAGACTGTGGGTCCTAAGGGTCTCTTTGTGTGTATGCTTGTTGGAAATACTTTGCCATGGCCACGCTTGGAAAGATGAGTTTTCTGAGATGGGAGTGACAGAGGTGCATGAAGCTGCAGGTGAGCACTGTGGGGATCATCCAGCAGTGGAAAATGGTGGTAGGAATGAGGCTGGGTAAGTTTCCGCCACCGATGGTACGTGTTCCTCAGCCAGATTAGAAAGGGCAGCATCCACCCTGAGCCATCCAACACTGCCTGGTGCTTGGCTGGAGCAGGGTGTCCGTAACAAACCCCTCCATGAGCTGGCACTGCCTTCCCCACAGCGTGGGAGAGATTTCAGCCCCGAGTCCCCCGCCCAGGCAGGGGCTGAGGCAGACTCCCCTCTGCTGCTGACTCTCTGCTCCCACAGCCTTGGTTTGCAGCCACAAGCTTGGCAAGAAGGGAGTCCTGCGGGCAGGGAAGGTCCTGAGCAGTGATTGATGGGTTTTGCTCCCCAGCCTGTCATTGCCTGGCCTTCTGCTCCATCACAGCCCAGTCAGCCCTGGTTTCCCACCTCGCCCCCGCTCCCAGCGCATGGGAACAGCTGGATGGAACCAAATTTTCACTTGCCTTTGAAGAGCCAGCGGGTCCCATAGCCAGCAAAAACATTTACTGAAAAAATAGTAATAGATCTGTTTCCCTTTCATCAGGGTGAGGAAGGCAGCTCTGATGTTGACGTTTCTTACCCGAGATTCAGGAATTGCTGTCTTTAAAAATGAGAGCCCAGTGTGTTTGCAAACTGGACGGGCATCTGACACCCATCAGCCCCCTGGAAGCAGCCCAGGGCTGGCGGGGAAGGCCATTGGCTTCCCTGGCTGTGGTGGGCTTTGAATGGTTATTTCTCTGAAACCAGCGCTTCTGTTTAGTGGTTTTTCCCTTAATAAAAGAGATTTGCCTGCTGCAAGTATGTCATTGCTGAGGAATTACTACTGGGCCTGGTCTTTGCATCTTTCGAATCTTGTCTGTCCTCAAAGGCTGTTTACATGAGCTCCTGAGTTCAGCCTCTCCAGGGCAGCTGCAGTAGCTGGGTCCTTCCCAAGCCTGAGATTCACCCTGGCTGAGAAGCTGCTTTTGCATGTGTGGGCTCTTCTCTCACCAGAGCTGGCTCCTGGCTGGAGATCAACTTCACCAAAACCTGCTTGTGGTTCCTGTTTGTCTCCTCTGAAGGCACTGGTCCTCCCTGGCTTCTGGGGACCTCCCTGCAGCCGGGCTGGGATGGCACAGGGGCTCGCTGGGTCTGGGGAATGAAGGGGAGAGAGGCCCCGAGCCCACCAGAGCTGCTGCTTCAGGGGAAAACCAGCACTTCTCATCCCATAGGTGCTCCCTTTCCTCTGGGAGACCCCAGACCCTACAGTACCCAGTGACACAGGCTTCATCCCCAGCCTTAGGAAGAAGTTTCCACATCCCACCTTAACCATGCTATTTGTCTTTTCTATGTCCTCACGTGGATGAACACACACTCTGAGCTTCTTTTAGATGAAATTATGTATTTTGCCCATTGTTATTCCTGCTAAGCAAGATTCTTGGCTGTGCTTCTGCCTGCCTGAAACCACCTTGCTCCCCTTCCCGCTGGGCTAAGGGTCAGCCAAGCCCTGGGGCAGGAGGGCCAGCAGGTTCCTGAGCTGTGCTGGGAAAGGGCTTGGGGAGTGTCCCGTGGTTTGGACAATGTCCGTCTGTCTGTCTGCCTTGCTCCAGGCCTCCATGATGCTGGATTAATAGCTGCATCTTTCCAAGTGCATTGACTCAGGCACGGCTGTCATCTCCAGCAGCCACTGGGCACTGTCAGTGGAAGTGGATTTCAGTGCTCATTAATCCCTGGCCAGATTTGCTCCCTCCTTCAGCTGGTTTTTCCAGGAGCCTCGTCCAAATATAATCTGGTCACTGGGTTTGCAGTGGTTTGGCAACACCTTATAGCTTCCTTGTTCCCCAGCCTCCCTCCCCTTGCCCACTCTTTGCCCTTTCATTTGTTGGAGCTGCCCTGTGTCCTTTATTTTTCTCTTTCTCTGGTTTCCTTTAGTTTTCATGTGACCAGGCACGCTGGAAGGAAAATTGGCTTCTTTCCCACTTCTGACCCTGCTGTGCAGAAGTGAGGGATGAGCGCATTGCTCATAGGAGTCATAGCTCAGAGGAAGAGGAGGAAAAGGTCCAAAATGCAACCCAAAACCACTTGTGTTGCGTCTCTGGCATGCGCAGGGCGGCAGCTTTGCAGCCCCAGCACTCACCCCATGGCACACGGCTCTCCCCCTGCTCGAGCACTGATGCAAGTGCTTTGGTGGCATCGGCTCTGCCGGCTCGTCATGCCAGGTCTTGTTCAGTTGTGGAGAAACCCTGTGCTGCAGAGCAATGTCCAGATTCCTGAGGTGCAGGAAAAATTCCTCTACCCCCTCAACTGAAGGAATATTTTGGCTGGGTCTTAGTTTGGATTAAGCCATGGGCTGGAAGCAAGTGCAAAGCCAGGTTCATGTATCTCTGGGCAAACAGTGTCTTGATTACCACAGCAGGGAATGCTTCTTTCAGATCAAGTGCCTTTCTCTGGCATTCCCATATTTGTTGACCAGAGACAACAATCAAGGAAGAGGATTAGAAAATGGGGTGTTGAAATAAAGAGCGCAACAGAAATGATGAGTTGGCATTGCAGCTGAGAACGAAGGCAAATATTTCTAATGAGTCAAATGCCCTTCCCTTGCCCTAGGCTAACAGCAAGGTAGCTTTGCAAATTTTAAAGCAAAGTATAGGGAGGGAGCACACCCCCAAACTCAAACAGAATATTGGTTCTTCGTTTTAGGTGATGGCATTTTTGCTTTGGCCTCCTTCCCTCTATGGAGAAGAATTAATCTCGGGATGAAAAGTCCAAGCACTTTGTGCTGAAAATACCCGGCTCAGTTAAGTCTGGTTTTAGCCCAAATTTGCAAATAGCTTCCATCTCTCTGGAACTGTTGTTTCCCATCAATGGGATTTTCACTCCAGTTACACAAAGTCCTCAGACTGGTTAAAGGAAGGAACTTCCCCCTCTTCCCTGGTACTGTTCTGCAGTGCATCCACACTCCCTGGAAAAATTTAAGTCAAGAGTGAATATTTTTCTGCAAGCCTTGCCTAGTTTAAACAATGAATTCTGGGAAGTGCCATGGCATATGTTCTGCAGAAAATCAGAGTAAATGACCACAATGATTCCCTCTGGCTTCATGCTCTGTGAAGCTATTGTTTGCAATGTGTTGCAGGGGTGTTTAGCTTGGCCCAGCGTGTCATCCTCTCTCCGGTCTTTGAATAGACTCTGCTGGAGAAAATGACTGGAATAAGCCTGTTCTGTATTTGCTTTTGGCATTATTTTGTTTTGTTTGTTTGTTTATTTCTTTGGGATTATTTTAAGGACCTCAAGGTCCCCACAGCTAGAGAGGCAAGCCTAACACGTGTTGCACGGCTGTTCCCCTCACCAACAGCTGAGAGCCACAGCTCTGATGACAGAGAAATGGGGGAAGTTCGTATCTCCCTTTCTCCCACTGCCTGCAGGGTGAAGGTAGCTTACCTCACTCGCCAAGGAGACCTGCTGCTCCCTTCTGCTTTGGGGGTTCAAAAGCCCTCAGCATGTCTTCAGGGTCCCTGGGCTTCACTGACTTTGGAGAAAGCACTACTGGTTAAATGATGCTTGCTGCATCCCTTGGTCAGTGCCACTGCCCTGGAACGCGCTGTGCTGCCGCGACCTGGACACTCCAGGCTGTGTCCTAGTGCTGCTCCCCAGAACCAAAGGCTGGAAACCTGCCGGGAGCTGGGGATGAAGGGTCTCTGTGAGACCAACATTATGCCCTGGGGCTGCCCCTCAGCCTGCCCCTGCTGCCTTTGGGGTCCTCCCTCTGGGCTCACCTCTGGGTCCCGCAGCCTCGCCCCCATGCATGTCTCTGCTTCCATCTTGCCTTTGCTCAGGAAGCTGATTTTGGGAAGCAGCCCCAGGCTCCATCTCACCAGCCTTCCCCAGAGTGATGGGCTCCACGCTGTGTCCTGGGGGTCCACAGGGGTCCCCCCCATCCTGTCCCACTCCCTAACTCTTCCTAGCTGGTTCCCAACAGCTATTTGTCTGACTCCCACAAGATCTGAGTGCTGAGGAGTCTGGCACTGCCCCAGGCAATCTGCTCCAGCGATTTGCTATCCTTAGAAAAGCTTTTGTAAACACCAATCTGGATCTTTTTTGCCGCAATTTAAGGCTATTGTCGTTTGTCCCATCAACGCAGACACAGCTTGTTTGCTCTAATGTCTCAAGTGCTGTGAGAAACCTCAGATCTGAACAATATCTGGTTTTGCACAGACCCCCATGGGCACCCACGGGAGGTGACCTCCAAGGACCTTCCTCCCTAGCCTGCTGCCATCCCAAAGAAACAGGGGGATTCCTCAGCTCTGCCTTGAGGAAGAGGAAACCTCAGGTCAAACTGCCAAAAAGAAGATTTGGATGTGTTAGCAAGTCTGTGAGCTCCCAGAGTGACCGGAGAGGTTTCCAAACCTCCAGATCTCAGTTGATGGTGATCACTTACATCCCAGCTGGCATTATCCCATCTGGAGCTAACGCATGTGCTCCTGAGGGCAGGAGTGGTGCTGGCAGTGACCAGGGAGTCCCTCTGTAAATAGCAAAGGGGAAGGAAGGAGCAGATGGGGAAAAGGAGGAGCAAGACAAGAGTGACAAGCGAGCAAGTGGATGTGTCAGAAGGAGCTGGGAGGAGTGAAAGAGGAGAGGGAGCTGTAATTAGGGCAGGTTTAGTATGCATGAATTTTGCTGGGTTTGCAGCAGGAGGCTTGCCCAGCAGCTGCAGAAATGATTTATTACATGCTCACTACATTTGCCCTGTAGGAAGGTAAATAAAATGTACACACTGTCCCATTTACTCAAACAATCAAGGGGATATGACCCAATTTCTATTTTACTAAAATGTTTTCCTCCCCAGGATTGGACCCCTGGGAGATGCTGAGAGCTGCGGTGCTCACACGGAGCAGCAGCGCTGCAAGGGAGCTGTATTTATCTCATCTGCCCTTGTTGTCAGAAGGATCTTTGAATGCACAGTTAGCATTTAAACCCACTAGCGCTGTCCTGCATCTCCGGTGCAGCCCCTCCTGCCTCCTCCAAGTGCCAGTGACCTGTGACAAGGAGGAGACCACGGGAGGTGCCAGGCCAAGCACGGGGGAAATCCGCCCGCACCATCTGCGTGTCGGATTAGGCGATGCTTTTCCTCTGACGGCGAGATGAGAGAGAGAGACAGGAGCTGGGAGCATCATCTGGCTTTCACATCTGCTGGCGCTGCCGGGGTTCGGCACAGCTGGCTGCACCGTGCCGTGCTGGGGATGGGGGCTCAGACCTGGCTTCAGAGGAGAAAGTCCTGCGTGTGCAGCAGGGCTCTGGCTGCGGGAAGGAACTCGCTTCTCCGGGGGAGCAGGGGCCCATGTTTGTTCAGTCACTCAGCAGGTCTAAGGGAGATAAGGGGCCTCTCGTACCCTGGGATCTGCCTTGCCCGGCACAATCCGGGCTGTGATTACTTTTGCTGATACCCCAGATACAGCATTTGCTGAATGCGCAGGTTTTGGCAGCACGGTTTCTGACTGTTTCTGGGGGTTTTTTTTCCACCCCTGCTTGTTAAGTCTCCTCCAGCCTCCCCAGCAGGCAGCTCTCTCCAGCCGCGGGGATTTATTGCAGATGTCGGGCAGTGAGGGAGTGTGGGCAATGAAACAGGCATAAAGTGGACATTGAGCTAAAAACTCTCTTTTGAGGATTCAAGTTCAAGGATTTTGCTGTGTAAAGAAAGGCCGTGAGTCGTGAGATTTTCTGAATCCAAATCCACATGGCTTTAAGCAAACAGTCACAGGAAGCGTGTTCTGCTCCATGTTTGGCTCTATCTGCCAGGTTTATCCTGCTGCATGCAGGCTGGTGCTCTGAAAAATACAGCCTGGCTGTGTTTGGAGCAGCCTACCTGAAGGAACGAGGAGAGGAAGAACCTCTTGTGTGACAGGCATTCCTGACAGCCTTCCCCAGCAGGAGTTCTGGGACACCCCCACTACTCCCTTCCCCAGCGGGTCCCCCTTCTCCCCCTTGCACACGGGGAGATGCTCACCCCAGCTGAGCAGACAGAAGTGGTTCCCACCACCGCTCTCCTCTGGCAGACGGGTGATGCTGAGGACAGGACACTGTTACTTAGCAACTGCTGAAGGATGCAGCTTTAACCCCACCCGATACCCAGCACCACCTTCCTCTTCGAGTTTTCCGTAGGAACGGGCACAGTTTCCATCAGAACTGGGCTCCATTGGGGTTTTTTTTCCTGTTTTATCATTCTTCTGGTCCATGCTTTTGGGCTGCTTCAGACCTGCTTGCTGCCCAGACAGCTGGTCCATCCTGGGCAGGGCTGCTGGCTCTCTGGGACATTCCGGAGTCGCTTCCCCTTCTCCATCTATTTGCCAGGCTCAGGGCTCCTTCCCCCGCTCCGCACTCATGGTCCCTCCCAGAGCCTGCAGACAAAAAACTAATTGCATGACATAAATTATAGCAACTCTCCAAATAAAAGCTGAGGAAAAAAAAGGCCGTAGCTGGATGGACACTTGAGGGCTATTAGAAGATGCATAAATTCTTTTCCTTAGATTTTTCATTTTTACATGTCTAATTACAGTGAAAGGAGCTTTTCAAGGGCTGCTCAACTGCCAGGGCACTCAGCAGCTCCTGGCAACTGGAGTGGGAAGAGGTGGCAGGGTCGGACAGCCCCGTTTACCTTGGATAGAGCCTGGGGCTAAACAAATGCCAAAGGCTTGGGAAGGAGACTGGGAGAAACCACTGCATTCTCCTGGGTTTCCCCCGGGAACCTGCCTCGGTTCCCCAGGCGCCCATCACTCCTAGGAATACTTCTACGCCATTGTGGCCTCTCTTTATTTATCTGACACTCCCCAAGCATCTTGCAAACTTTAATTAAAGATGCCTCCTAGGGGTATACTTTACCCCCATTTTAAAGATAGACTCGCTGAAGACAAAGAAAATGAGCAGCTTTTCTGAGGACTGGGAATAAAACCCAGGAGGGGTGAGATGGTGCTTTAATGGTCTGGGTCCCCTCCCTTCCTGTGCCCTGCCTGGCAGGAGCTGTGCCACTGGCAGCATTGTTGGCACCATCCTCGTCAGCCCCAGATGTGCTGGGGAGGCTTGGAGGGTTCAGGAAGGACCCAGGAGCGCCTGCGGATGCCCCAGGCAGGGAAATCGCACGATGGGATGGGGAGAAAAGCCCTTAAACCAAGAGAAATGCAGTGGGGTCAGAGGGCAGGACTGCTCCCAGCTCGGGGCCCTGGCCAAAGCACCCGGCGCATGACGAGCCACTGTGATAATTAGGGGCAATTTATACTTCCAGGTCAGGGGTTCATTCAGGCTTGTCATCGATTTTTGGGTGGGTGATAAACTGCCTGGAAACCAGAGCTGTCAGGATAACACGGGAAATGTCCCATTAGAAGGGGAGCTTCTGGAGCAAGCACTGCCATCGTCACCCCCTGCAGCTCCCCATGGCCGCAGCCTGGGTAAGGGACCCCTGTGGTTTCCTGCCGGTTGCCCCCTCATCCCTGGGGCTGGCCACATGCCACCCATTGATGCTGCACTCCTGTCTTGAGCCCTCCCCATGCTCTATGCTGGACCCAAGGGCACAGGCTGGTCTCCTCTGCCCAGGGTGAAGGGGAAGGGGTGCTGGAGATGAGTGCCCCCCTGAGCCAGGAGTCACTCTGTCCTTTCTGGGAGCAGGCTGGAGAAGGCAGCCACAGAGTCATGCTTCAGAAAGTGCTCAGGGCCACTGATTTTTCTGCATGTGAACATAAAAGGAAATCCAGGGAAATTTTGTGTGTGCATTTGCTACACTTGTCACTGCTTTTCCAGTGCTGGGGAATAGCATTTGGGTCCTGGCCCTGAACCCACTGATTCACATGACAGTCCTGGTTGCAGGCTGAGGTACCGAATGCAGTAGTCAAATATATAGGTGTAAGGCATTGCTTCGTTGTCATCTTATCCTGCTGCCGTGTTTGCTCTGCTCCAGCAATGGACGCTGTGCCCATACAAAGTGTGATGCCCAGCAGGGCTCCAGTCCAGCCAAGGTGAGCACTGGGAGGCAGACCTCCTGGCTCTCTTGCCTGGGAAGGGTTTTGTCCCTTGGCTTGCAGAGCTCTGCTCACAGACGCAGACTCTGCTGCTCCTGGCGAGCACAGCAAGAGCTTAAATATGTTTGCTCCATCTCTTTTTTTTTTGAAAACTGCTCTAGCAGGTAGAACTGTTCTCAGATTTATTCCTCAAGCCAAAAGAAAGCAACTGCAGGAAGCAGCTAAATGTGTGCAGCAGCTCGAGCTCTCGTTGTGGCTGCAGGGCAGAACAAGCTCAGCTGCTCCTCTGCTGAACATGCACCCTGCCCGGCTGTCCTGTGGGTGCTCTCCTGGCAGATTTGATTGCACCGATACGATCCCACTCCAGATACGCTGCTGTATCTGGAGCCTGGCTCTGCTTCCTGTAATTAAAGGTGTCAAGTTATGCCATGAAGTGAATTCAGCAGTAGCAGCTAAGTTCTTCACAAGTACATTAAATTATCCAGACCTTGGAGTGTCATGAAATTACAGCCTCGGAGCAGTGAAGGTATGATGGTGCTCTGAACTTCTTGGGCTGAGAAGTGCCCTTTTCTCATAACAGGTCCAAGACAAATTAAAAGTGACCTACCTGAGAAGACTCATTAGGATCAGGATTACAATTGCTTGATCTGTGGCTCAGGCCCATCTGCAGCCCTTGTACCTTGTCCTCTCTGGATATGCCCTTTAAATAGAAGATGCTCAACCCCAAGTCTTGAGCTGTCTCAGCAGCTCTGCTCTTTGCAGGGACAGTGACTGGAGTGCTGCTGTCTGCACATATGCTGTATCCCGGGACTGGAAACACAGGCAGGCACTGCAGGGGCCATGGCTGGGCACCATCACAGCCTTCCTGGCATCTCTCCGTGTTGTTCTAGGTGTCATCCCCACCTTTCAGGAACAATCCCTTGTCCTGATGGAGACACAAATAGAAGCACCTGACCCAGCAGCTGCAGCCTGGGCAGGGTCACAGCAAATAGGCATTTCCAACAACAAAGGATTTTATTTAAAGAAATCCACACTTGCAAATGGGAAATGTAAAATTCATCAGGCAAACTGTTCACTCGAGGTGCGAGTGAGGTGCCCTGGGGGCTCTGGCGACTGTACCCTCCGAAATGCAGGGCTCAGCAGATCCCCCTCTCCGAGCTCTCAGCTAATCTCCTCTGCAGAGGCATATTTGTGAGGATGCTCTTGTCATGCCATTAAAAAAAAAAAAAAAATAAGGAGGGAGGAAGGGCAACTGTGTGGGTGATGGAAAAATGACTCCGCATCATGGAAAGCCACCTCCAAGCGCAGGCATGGCCACTCCTCGCTTGGAGAAGCCCCTCTCAGCAGCCAGTCACTGGGTGCTCTGCCTCTTAATTACAGGGTTAATGCGATGTTACTATCAGGAGAAGTTTCTTAACCTGATAATGAGTAGGAAGCAGCTGTAGCTTGGAAAATGTAATAATTGCAGAGTGGAGCAAGGTAATTATAAGGTGTGTATCAACTGCCTCCATGTTTACTTAGAGAAGACTAAATCCCCTCAAAAGCCACAGCAGTGGCAGGAGCTGGGTCTGGTTCTTGCAGGGGGGTGTAGCTGCGTGGGGAAGAGGGGAGCAGAGACAAGTCCTGTCCTGCTCCTCTCTGCTGCTGACATGCCAGGCTACGATGGACTCTGAGCCCAGCAGCACTCGGCACATGCCATGCTCAGTCAGTATCACTCCAGCTCCCTGGCGAGGCATGTCCAGGGAGCATCGTGGTGCCATGTCCAGCCTGTCCAGCTCCAGGAGGTCATTCTGCCCGTGAGACATCACTGGTTTTGGCAGGTGGTGGATGGAGAGGTGTCCCCTGGCCTTTCCAGGAAGAGAATGGTGGCAGCAGGGCTGCCAGGGAAGAGGGAAAGTTTCAGGCTAAGGCAGGAAAATGCTGCTGCTGAGCTCTGCCCTTCTTTTGTAAGAGCTCTTCTCTTTTGAAGAGGCATTTGGGAGGCTGAGGTCCCAGGAGCATGTCCCTGGCAGGGACACAAACCCAGAAGTGCAGAGCACATGGACCATACTTGTCACCCCCCTGCTCCCTTCCAGGGTTGCTCTCATTCCCAGGACCTCCTTGGGAAAGACCAGTAGTGAACTGCCACCACTGAGCCCTTTATTTTCTCTTCCTGATGTATTTGCCTGTCTCAGGTACAAGTGTGCCCTGAGTCCTCCCTGCAGCCTCAGAGCATCCTCCTTCACTTACCTGCACACGAGGCGGTTTTTACTCTGTGGTCTCAATGCCAAAGAAAATTTCTATTAGGTGGAAAAATTGTTTCTCTTTCATGCCCTGAAGATAAAATAACCAGATGAGTGGAGGTGCACATCCCATCCAGAAAAAGCAGCGCTATGCAGAGTCTTTCTCCCACTGAACACGGCTCATTACTCCTCTTTTGTCGCTGTTGGTGCAGGCAATGGTGAAGGTGTGCCTCAACACAAACGTGCAATAAATCTCTTATCGCAAGCAGGAGCTCAGTGAAGGCACGTTGACACAGCAAGGCCATCAGTCCCTCCTGCCACTCCAGCTGCCAGGCAATGCCTGTTCATCTGCCCTATGATCTGGGTGTATAATTGCTGTCAAGCAGTCAGTAAATCAGGACAAAGCTTGCTCCTGAGCGAGTCTCCTTCTCTCAGCGAGAGGCAGAAGAGGATGCTCCCTGCTCTGTATGGGCACAGCTGGCACCCTGGTTTGGGCAGGTCCCTCCCGTGAGCACACACACACACCTGCGCTCACATGTGGGCATAAATATGCTCACTCTCCCTCATTCTCATCCTGGGAAAAAACTTTTGCCAACTGCTTTTCCTCTGAAAAATACTGATTAGGCACAAGCAAAACATTTGTTGCAGTTTTGCTGGGCGTGCTCAATTGTTCTCCACTTTTTTTTTTTAAAAAAAAGGTAAAATGTGCCAACATGGAAAATAAAAGTGGGTCAAATTTTAAATGAATAGCAATCATACTGTCTCTGAAGCACAGTCAAACTGTTTCATCAGTCCTTTACAATGCTCTCCTTGAGATCCCAGCACAAAGGCACAGCCTCTCTTGAAGTGTATTTCTGGGCTTCATTGCCTGCTCAACCTTTGCAAATGTCTTCCTTTGATCTTTCATAATTACCCTGTGCTAATGCGTTGGTGATGTGATGAATGAGATGGAGAGGAGCAGAGAAGGGTGAGAAGAACCCTTACCTTTCCCTTGTCAAGGGCCTGTGATCTGCTCCTGCTGCCGCCCCAGTCATCACCCGTGCTGCAAAATGGCTCCTGCACCAATTAGGACTAAGGTCTGCGATGCCTCCTCTTGAGAGATAATCTGCCCTCTCCATCAGCTAATTAATGAGAGGAAATTCTTCATGGTCTTGCATGCTTCTCAAATGCTCCCCCCCTTTTGGGGGGACAGGAGGGGGCACAGTGCTTTCCCCCATGGTGTTGGCTAGAGCTGGTGGCAGATGTCTGCCTAGTCATCACTCTCCACCACACACCTGCTCTGGCTGCTAGAGGAGCAAGGTGGACACGAGATGTCCCATCCCTCGGCAGCATCTCCTGCTGGCACTGGTGGAGAGACAGCTGGGTTGGGGTTCTGCACCACTGTGGCATTGCTCCTCTCCTCGTGTCCCGTTTCTCCTGAGGACAAGCCTGAAAATGTTATGTTCAGTGCTGACCCCTGTGCACCGGGAGGATGTATGTACAGAGTGACTGGTGGAACTCATGCAGCAGAAAACTGATGGCAGCTAAAAATTCAGCTTCCCGTCCCTCCCGGCTTCGCTCTGAAAACCCCAGAGAGGAGGTAGGACCCAGTGCTTCCTTCATGTCCCCTCTCATACTGATATAAATACAAGCACCAGGTTCCTCCTCCTTGCAAAGTCCCCATCTAAAGCCTTTGACATGTGATGGGTGACACAGGTGCTCTTTGTAAGCAGCTCTGAGACAACACAGGTATTTTTTCTGGATAAACGGGATGGGAAAGAGTTTCTTCAATGCTAAGTGACAACTGCACTCACTCACCAAGCAGCTGTGAGGGTGCAGGTCTGGCTAATAAAATCCTCGTCTCTGCAAAGACCCTCAGCTTGTGCAAAGTGGGGTCTTCCTCTGCCTGGCTTCTGCTGAATAATTTTTATTCGAGCATCCTCATTTTCCGGTCTCTTTAGTCAAGCTCAGGCCCTGCATGCTGGAAATCAGCAATGGAGATTAAAGCTGTGTTTGCAAACGGTTGGTACTGCTAAATCAAAGCAAGCGGATTAGCAAAACCATTTGGCTTCTCAGTTCTGCTTTTCTGCCGTGACCGTGACACATAGTCCAACAACTCCACTAATCCGCACGCCAACCAGCCCCTTTCCTGGGGAAATCCATCTCCTCTGTGAGGGTGCATGGAAGGATGGATGTGGGATGCTCACTGCGTGCCGGCTCGGGGAGCATGTACCCGCTGGGCACAGGGCTGTAGCTGACTGCTGTCTGACAATGCAGTGAGCAAGGCATTCATCCCAGCAGAAACCTTTGGAGATTCCCTCCCTTCATGGTGCTATCCACCATGGAGGTCAGTCCTGGACGTGTCTCCCAGCTCCATGCTCCATGCTGTGAGCGCTGACTTCACATTAACAAAAAACAATGGATAGTTACTCAAGGTTTATCCAGAGCTTTCTTTGCCTTTATCAAAACAATTAATATAAACAGCAGGAGTTGCTTTATAACCACCTGATTATCATGTGGCAAAGGAAATAGGAGCAGCAAGTCCTTTAGTGATGATGGCTCACCCATCACGCGGCTCTGTTTTTAAAGCAGTGCTCACCACAGTTTCACTATCCAGGGTGAACTAGTCTGGGCTGAAGTTTGCTTCCAGCTGTTCTGGTTTTTGGAAATTTCAATGGAAAAACAGTTAATTTGGATTGTGAAGGAAACAAGCTGAGGAGACCATATCTTTGTTTTTCTCATACTTAAACCAACAAGAACGAAACTGGTGGCACTATTTCAGTGCCAAAGACCTGGCTGAATGCGATGCCCTCCAAGGGGTGGAGGGCATCAGAAGGTGCCAAGCCAGTCAAAATCCACCCAACTTAACCAAACTACACAGTTTGGTAAGGAGATTTTGTGTTGATTTTCTGTAGGACAGAAATGCTCCCAGGGCTCTGGGTGTCTCCATGCCAGCGGGACTGAAGGCAGCAGCTCCAATGGCTGAGCTCTGCTACAGAGAGAGGCTCCTGGACAGGCTGAGCAAGAGGAGGAATAAGTGTGATCCTGCCGTGGGAAAGGGTGTAGGAGTGCACCACGAAAAGAGGCAGCAAAGACTTCACAAACACCCTCCATGCTGTTTTTCCCACGTCCAAATGCCTGATTTTACCATGTTAACTTGCTTTTAGCAGAGGAGCTCTCTCTGCATGTAATGGAAATGGGCTTTGCGACCTCATCTGCTGAGGGAATTTGTCTTCATCACAGCCTTGACATGGGCTGCTTCCAGACAGCTGCAACTCTCCAGCACATCTCCCTGGCTCATTTCTCTCTATGGGTGCTGTAAGGGGGACTGACAAGGAGTTGTGACCTCATGGCAGCTCTGAAAATACTGTCTAGGTGCCCCTGAGACCAGGACTTTTGAAATACACTGTGTCACCCAGCTAAAAAGTCAGGAGGAAATTGATGGAGAATGGAGAAAGTGAGGCAAACTAAGTAACTGGACTGCAGTCATGTGGCATATCTGAAATCCATGGCAGGGATCCAGCCTCCCCAGAACAGGGCTTCCGACTCACAGATACTTACTCCAGCCCCTCTCTTCCATTGCTGAAATGTTAAGAGAGGTTTCAAAACATAGTCTGCTGAAGAATGACAGGCTGGTCCATTGCCAGGTCCCAACCAGCACCCAGGCACCCAGCACGCTTTGGTGAGCTTCCAAAGCCTGTTAAAGCACTGGTAAACCTCTCAATATAGGGCATTTTTAAGAAAAACTACTCTGTCATCTCAGATTCAAGCCAGCCCAGCAGCTACCTCTAGCCCTTTACCTTGAGTACACTCCAAGGAAAAGGCTCTTGCTTCACAAGTTATTGCTTATGAAACTGCTCCTGCATTTGTCCTCCCTGTTTTCATACTTGGCAAGGATGCCCCTGCTCCCTGGAGCTAACAGCAATCAACCTTTAGTACCCTCCACCTACGGGAACCACTTGCTGGATATCAATATAGATATCAATATATGCGTGCATGTTTGTGTGCGTGTGTGTATTTTTATGTATATACGTCGAATCGATAAAAATTAACATTTAAGGAGCTGTAATACAACCTGCGTCATTGTCGGGAAATGCAGCAAGTGTTAAAAGCTTAATGGACAGCAGAGGAACGGATTTAAGTGAGCTGTTTGCAGACTTCAGCATGCAGGACGAGAGGGAAATCAAGGAGAGACAGAAGAGGAATTTAGAGGGATTTGGAGATGCTGCCTCCGGAGCTGGTAATGAATCCGAATGAACAGGCTGAAACACCGAGCTGCCTCCAGAACACGGCCCTGGCACGCGCTCTGGCACCTGCTTTAATTTTATGCTGTAGTTACCTGTTCCCACCTCAAATAAAACAACAATTCCGATGGGGATGGTGAATTAAATCAGCTGCTTGGCTTCCTGAGACGGGCGCTTGCCTCCTCCTGCTTTTCTTACCCTGGAGATCTTAACAGCGCAATTTAAACCTTTGCAGCAAATGTGGGAACTGGAGCAGGTTCCCTGGGGAGGAGGGAGCTGGAGGATGCCAGACATGGATGGCGCGGGGAGGTGTGTGCGAGGGACTGAGCACGCTGCTGTCTGGCAAGATGAGGCTTTTTACAGCACCTCAGCGACCCTGCTGCAGTCACACACGCTCCTTTTTTTGGCCCCAAGGAACAGTGTGGGAGCACAGGAGATGCAGGGACCCAGAGGGCTGGATGCTTGTGGGCCAGCAGAGGACAAGACCCACAAGGATGGGTGGCCCTGGGAGATGGTGCCAAGGGATCAGCCTGTGGGGAGAGAAGGACAGTAGAAACTCAGCTGCTGGAGGCCTTTTGCATTGCTCTAACCCTTGATCCACCAAAGGGGAGCCTGCAGAGAGCTGCACACACATCTCAGTCTCTGGGAGGTCCTGCCCTGCCCAGGGTCTGTGCTTCCAGACCCAGTGTGGGAGCTGGGGATTGCTGTAGGACTGGGGACATGGCCATGCCTGCTGTGGCTGTAGATGCTTGTGACATTGCTATGGGGCTCCATGAAGATGCCGTCACATTAACATGGTTGTTTCACATCTCTGTTTAGTGTCAGGAGGAAGGAGAGATGGCAGCAGGCTTGATTTTTCTGAGAATGATCCATTTAGAGAGCAATGGCTCGTCCAATCTGGTCCTTTGGGAAAACCCTGGGGGCCAGCATGCAGCCACAAATATCGAGACTTTCAACTTTGACACCAGCTTACATCCATCATGGCCTGCCTTGCCTGTCTGCTGCCCCTCCTTCTCCTTCCCCACGCATTCCTCTGTGCAAACTCAACTGATTTTCAAAAGGTCCCTTTTCACCTGTTGTTCGACACAGTCCAGGGCTCATCTTCCCTGCGCTGCTGGTGTGGGAAGGGTTAAAGCCTGCCTCCCCCGGAGGCTACGCTTCACTTGATAATATCATCAGCTTGTGACAGTGTTAATGTGGGGATCAGGTGCACGAGGCGGCCTGCATTACCCTGGAGAGAAATGAGTTGTGTCCGGAAGAGCCAGAACTGGATACATGGCATAATTGCACCAGAGTTTGATGACGCCTTCCTGACCCCTTCCCTCTTAATAAACCATTAGCTGCCCCTCCAACGATGAGCATCCTCTTCCCTCTTGTTGCACGAACCTCTTCTCCTCTGCAGCCACATCCATCTGTATCCACCTGCCTCCATGGTGCTCCCTCCAGCTCTCTGGGCTGCTGCTCCCTGCATCCCAGGAAATGCAGCATCTCCCGGATGGTTCCTCTGCTGCAGAGGTGGCAGCTGTGCTATAAGCCAGTGTCACTCTTCTTGCTGCCTCAGCCATACCGCTCAGCCCTCCTGTGCCCACTCCCTGCCACCCTCCTGCCTATTTAACACCCTGGGAAATTTTGCAATATATATTCAAATAACTGCAGCTCTCCGGGAGGTGAAGGCTGCCATCCACTGCTTATTCCTCCCAGTGACACCAGTGCTCCCAGCCGGGGAGGAACTCGCTGCTGGGACCTGCTGGTCTTCCCAGTGCCAATTGCTGGGTGAAAGCACTGTGTATATCTTCCATCCAGCCATGCTCATCCAGGTGGAAGTTGCATATCGATGAGGTTACTCCTGTCACTCCTTTGGGAGCTGAACAAGGCTGAGAGCTCACCGAGGCAGAAAGCAGGACCTGGTCAGGAAGCACTGGGAAGGCAGGGAGCAGTGATCCTTCCTCTTGGGCTCAGCCATGCAGCCTTGAGGCAGCAGTTCATGGTAAGATACCTCCCTTGCCTCAAACTGGAGTTATCAAAGGTAAAATAAGCTTTTCCACCTAGGGCTGTGCCACATGATTTAAATACCCAAAGCAGCAGAATCCATGCAGTAACCTGCCTGTGATGGTCCCCTGACACCTCCTGCTCTCTCCCTCTCTTGGCTGTGCCACATGCATTGCTTGTGAGCTGGTGGTAATTAGGATACTGCGGCTCTCCCTCCTCTCCTTCCTCCTCTCCTTCCTCTGTGCATCATTAGGATTTTACTCACCGACTTTCCTCTCCTCATCTTGGGCAACCTATTGCTCCAGTCCTGTTCCTTATCTTCTCACCATCACCTCTTGCTGGCCTGACTATCATCTGTCTCTGGGTTTGGATGATGTTTTCCCAGTGTGGGGGTCCTGAGAAGCTCGTGTTGATGGGCAATGACCCCAGTGCCCAGCTGGCAGGTACCATCTCCACCTCCCACTCTCATGTCCCTTCTGTCATTGCTCCTGCTCCTCAGCTACCATCCAGACTGGCAGAGAAGCCAAGCCCCTACTCCATCCTCTCTGAGGACAATGACTGGTCACATGCTGGGCTGAACCCCTCCTCTCTCAAAGCAGGTGGTGACACTGTGACAGAGGGTTAGAGAGTAAGAGCAGAGGGGCAGGAGCTGAGCTTCCAAGCCTTGGGAAGTGCTTCCCATTCAAAGCAGGCTGCCCTGCCAGCCTAACTCCGGTTATTCCAGGTTCATGGCTCTTTGCACCCCTGCCAGTTAATACAGACCTATCCCAGTTCCACTGACGTGAGGCGATTTTTGCTCTCCACTATCTTACCCACCACATCTTTCCCCTTCGTGATTTGATTACAAACCAACTTAGAAAACTCAAGCTCCGAGTCAGCTCCTATTTTTTATTTAAAGTTTCTGCTTTTTCACCTAGACCTGCAGCAGGAGGGCAGAGCTTTGCTGATACTCTCAGCATCCCAAAGACCCTCGAGAAGCAGCTGAGACCTCTGCACTCCCTTAGTGGTGCGTGGGCCTTGCCCACCTCCCTGCTCCCTTCCCTCCCCGTCCAGCCCTCGCTGTCCTGGTTCCCACACTCCCCAACACCTCCGGATCCTTCAATGCTCCCAGTTTGTGTTTGCCCCCTCACTCCTGGCTTCTCCAGGCACTACTCTCAGACAGCTGTGATGTATTGGTGACAAGCTCCCTTTGTGTCCTGCTCTTGCACAACAATAGATACTCCTGTCTGTTTATACAAGTTTGAATTTGTCCCTATAAATACGGTGTGGAAGAAACAGTAGACTATAGATTGCACGCTGACAGCTGAAAGATTAAGGGAATCCATTAACTAAACCAACTGCCTGGAAATCTTATGCAGAACATACACCTGAAAGCTATTATTGCTGTCCTGTCATACTGCTTTATCTCTTTATTTAGGACCCTTTTTGTTTGGTTGAGGGTTTGGTGGTGGTGGGTTGTTTTTTTTTTCTCTAATAATGTAAACTTGTTCTGGAGTAACAGAGGAGCCCTTGATTAAGTATCTAAGTATTTTCTGCTGAAGAATTTATGAACTCTGAGCCAGCGATGTCCTTGCCAGATCCCATGGAGTGTAAGGGGAGGGGGCACTTGCCTGTCTCTGGGTTTGTGCTGTGAATGGCCTTGGATCAGGTTTCCTTGCAATGAACTGTTTGCATTGCTCTCATGGGCGACTCTGTCTCACTTAAATATCTGGCTGCACTTAACCTTTTTTCACCTGAATTCTCTCCATCACTCCCTGTCCCTACCTCTCCCCGCTTTACAATAGCAGCCCACCCTCAAGGTTACAAGTGCAGGCAGTCGCTCGGCTCTCCCAGAGCCGTGCTGGATCCTGGCTGTGATACTGTTGAAGTTTTTTTTCTATTCTGGTCTATTCAGGTCTCAACACAATGCTCGTCACCATAGTATCTGTGCAAGCTCCTTGTTCTCCACCGAGCACCACGCCTGCTCCTCTCTGCTTGTCCTCCCCTCCTCTCTCTGTGTCTGCAGGGGAGTTTGAGGGGAGGGGGGGTTTCTTTATGCACCTTGCTGCGCGCTAGTGTTAAAGAAGGCAAAAGCAGAGATGTGTGGCTCTTCTAAAGCAAAAGACTTTGAGTTTGAAGAGGACTGCTCTCTTGTTAACACAGCCCTGAGCTGCGGTGTCTCCGGGCGGCAGGTTGCCGTCAAACACGAGGGGTTCAGCGGGAGGAGTGTGCAAAAGTCAGCAGTCTGCTTTTGGAAGCTGTTTGCCTGGGAAAACACCCTTGCTGCTCCCCCTTTTCCTCATCCCTGCTTTCTCACTTCCCTCCTCCCTCAGCCAAGCCTTGCCAGTGGCACTTCAGTGTAGCTTCAGTTGCCTTTGCAGTTACTGAAATGATATTTGCACCTGTATGCTCAGGCTGTGCTACGCACCTCGGACGGTGGTTTTGGGCATACGATTTCTTCCACTGCCCTTACGGATGGTTTTTGCCTTTGTTTGATATCCCAGGGTGGGGCAGCACATGAAAAAAGTAAATATCGTGGTTAGTGAAAACGTAATCTGCACCAGTGTCAAACATTTCCACAATGGAGGCTGCAACGGGAGCAGTTTTTTGCAGCTCTCAGCACTCCCTGGGGCAAACATCCCCTCTGCCAGAGCCCCCTTTCTCTGGTGATGTGTGAGTGATTAATGCTGTCCCAAGCGAAGAATAAAGTTTCAGTCGCTGCTATTGTCAGGGGAACAGGAGCAGTTCCCGTCCCGGCTGTACAGATAGTAACCATGGCATCTGCCACTCCGCAAACACAGCCCGGTGAAAGGGCTAGCGATGGTTTGATGGGCTGCGGGACGGGGGGTAAATCACATTCAAGTCCATCTCCTCACCAAGGATGTTACTGTGTTACTGAGACGTGAGGAATTTGGAATGAGGTTTTTTAAAAGTTAGCGCAGCTGCTCTGCTGCAAACTCCCCCAATCTGTGATATTTTCATTTCTCTTTTCCTCTAACAAATCCCCACAGCATTTCCCCACTTTCTGAACTAACCACTTCGCTTGTAACATGTCAGGGGAACAAACCAACTGCTTGTGAGTGTCAGGAGAGCCAAGACAGAAAAGGGCTTGAGGTCTGTGGAAATGCTGAATTCCCACCTAGTACTATGGCTGGGCTGGATCCTGCCTTATTTCAGTGAGGATCGTCGCAGTGAGTCCCAGCATCCACGATCCTTGCAGGGCAGCCCTGCTGTGCACCAGCTCTGGGGAGCTGGGGGCAATCGAGAAGCTGCAGAAAGGAGTTTAGAGATGGTGAGTCAGAAGTGAGCAATAGAAGAATGCAGCAGCTGCAGTGGTGGAAAATCCTGGATCCTTACACTGAAGAAAACTCACCCATTTCAGGAGGTTCTCCAGTATAAGAAGGATCCCTCTCCCTGCTCCACAGCTCTGCACAAAGGACTGAAAAGGTCCTGGAGCATCACTGCTAAGTGCTGCAGAGAACTTCAAACAATGCAAACAGAGCCTAGATGAACATCCATGGATGCACCATCAGAGGCTTCTACTTCAAAGTTGTCTATGGGGCTTTTACCAAGGGATGGATGTGTTTGAAGGCACAGATGCTGTTTGAAGTTTGTGGGTGAGCTCCAGGAGCACCTCAGCCTCACAGCCAGGCTCTCCAGCACAGAGATGCCCTGCTGAAGAAGCATTGGTGGTTCTCCCTCCAGACCAGCCACCAGCTGCCCTGAGCTGTGTCCCTCCCTGGGAGGCATTTCCCAACAGAGAGAAGAAAGGAAGGGCTGGAGATGGAGAGATGAGCATTGTGCTTTTGGAGGACTCACCAAGCCCATGTCAATCAGCTGGTGGTTGTGCTGGAGAAGGCTCCATGCAGTTCGAGCTCATTTGGGCTGTGCTGGGGGGAGATGGCAGAGGTCGAGAGAGCCGGTGTTGCCAGGCAACACTCCCTGTATATTAGGAAGATAAATCCCATAATAATGGAAAGAACTGATACTTCTGTTCCTGTTGTTTATTTCTTTCTTCCTCAGCAGTTCTGCTCGCTCAGATCCCAGCTGTGGCATCAGGGAGCAAAATGACCTTTTACTGCCCCAAAGGACCAAGGTGTTTTATCCTCACTGATGGAAATGGTGTGATACTGGGCTTTTTGGGTCTGCTGGCACCGTAGGTACAGCCCTGGCAGGAGGGCTGGCAGAGATGGACACACCTGGTTTTTTGGAGGAAAAGGGATTGTGGGAAAGGCCAATTCCTTATCTCCGGACACATCCCACTCATGTACTACTTGCTTTTTGCAAACATTTGTGTGTTTGCTCTTTACCTATCTCAAAGAAAGTGTGTTTCGGTCTCTCCGCAGAAGCGGCTGCTGAAGCTGGTGTTTGGCTTTGCGTGCACTGGGGCTCCTGCAGCAGCAACCCGCAGCACCAGGTGACTGATCCCATCAGCTGCCATTCCAGCTAAAACACGGCTGGAATACTGAGCACCCGTGGCGAGCTGTTTGCAATCAAGCCAAAAAAAAAAAAAATATCTCCCTCCCAAAGATGTTTAAATACTTCTAAACAACAAGAAAAACTGGAGGAAATTGCCATGATTAAAGCGAGCAGAAACATAGGCTTAATTTGTCACATATATCATTTGCGCCGACTTGTTCAGCTGGCTCTGCTCTTTCCCACGAGTACATTTCAGGGTTGCAACTGGGATGAGAAGGAGAAGTGACAAAGTATGATGAGAGTCCAGCTTGATGAGCATTTGCAGAGCATGCAGTCTGCTGTAGATAACACCTTTGGACACGCAGGGACCATACACCCCGGCCTCGAGCTAACAGCCATCCTGTCAGTCCTCACTGCACCCAGGCTGTGTCCTGCTGCCACTGGGAGGAGATGAGGAAACCCCAATGGTTGGTGGCTTCCCTCATCCCACCACCACTCCTCTCCCCAGTCCATCAGGCAGAGGAACCAGCACAGCAATGATGGGCTGCAGCCGTCGGATGCCGGTGGTGCCACTTAGCCTATAGCCCAGGCACTTCGTCGTTTCCGTATGCAATTAGCTTACAGCAGCATGGTAAATATTTCATACCTTATAGCAAAGGTTGTTTAATTTTTTATTATTTTAAAGCTGCTCATTAATGTTTTACAGGGATGATCTCCTCTGGTGGAGAGTAGAATGGGAAAGTGCAAGGAAAGTTTCCTGCAGTTTCAGTTTCGGGGATTGTACTCCAGTCACCCTGTGCCCATGGTGGCTGTTAATTTAGTCTGTTAATGAGTACAACTGAAGCAGGATGTTGAGCAAAGCATATTTACTGAATATGTTGCCGCATGAAATAAACACCTATAATATGCCTCTACAATCCTATTTATTACAACAGTAGTTAAGTTGTCCTTTAATCCACAGACTCAGCTACACTGACCCAAAAGAGGACAACCCCTCCAGCTCTTATGTCATGGCACCTTCTGCTTTTGGGTACTCACTTCGAGTTCCACCATTGCTGGGATCTGCAAAAGAGCCACTGCAAAAAGCTTTTGTGTAAAAAGCCATTGGTTCTGCTTGTCGTGTGATGGTCTTTATGAAATGTCATTTATGTCATCTGCTCCTGACCAAGTCCAGAAGTGACCCCTCAGAACATCTGTTCTACCACTGACTTCGGAAGACAACTGGATTTCTCTCTGCCATCTAAAAGTTGCATGGCTATTCAAAAGTGAGGTGAGATGAGTTTCTTTCCAGGTATCATGACATGAAATGACATGAAATTTCATTTTACATTAAAAGAATGTCCACTGGATAAGATACAGACAGAGCCAAATAGAAAGTGACTTCTTTTATGCTTGTTCTGGTGCAGAGCCTCCAAAAACGTCCTTTGGGGACTGGTTAATCCCATGTCTTTTTCTCTCAGATATTGCATTTCTGATCTTCCTGCAAATATTTTTGAAATGACCACCTTGTTTCTTCTCTATTTCTCTTTCTACAGGAAAAGAAAGCAAAGAGCATCTTTGGTTGTGACATTTGCCACCCTGGCTTTGAATTCTGTGTCCTTTGACTCAGATACTTGCCTGCCTCCCTGCAGAGCAAACTGAGGGCAAAGTTGGTTGTCTGAACCCAAATTAAGTCTTCAGGAAAGGACTTGGGACTTTAATCACAGCCAGTAACTCAAGCATGCAGGATATACTCACAGTGCAGTGTCACTTAGATGTCTGCTCCTGCTCTCCCCCTCCTGCCCACATCCTTTGGCAGTTTAATAGAAATAGATTTCCTGAAGCCTTAATAGTCTGTGAGCTAGATCAGCTCCTTCTACTTGTGTTTTGCCAACCTGTTACTGCTGCACAGCCAGGCTTGAATACACAGTGTCATGGCAGCTAGTTGGTTTTTTGGAAGACTTTCCTAGAAAAATCTCCTTTCCACTCTTTCTTTCCCACCACTGCCCACAGCTCTGCAAAAAGGATGCTAAGGATGTCCTCCAAAACCACTGGCCTTTCTGTGTCTCTTTCTCCTTTCAGAGCTGCCCCCACATAGCCCTCAGCTATACACATTGGAAAATCCTTTTACTCTGCAAAAAGGGAGGAATACACATGATAAAGGGCACTACAAGGAAGGAGTATGCATGATAAAGGGCACAAGGAAGAAATACGCATGATAAAGGGCAGCTACTAAGATCGCTCACTTAGGGAAGTGCCTAGCATCTACTTGTTAGAGGTTATCTCCTTTCTTGTTCACCTTCACTTGTTTCAGACCTGCCCAAGTGGATTCTCTGTGTTTCAGCTCACACAATGATGATCCTCACATCTTCTGCAAGTGCACAGGGCAGTGTTTGTCCCATGGGCAGTTTGCTGTGATGTGGCAGTTTTTGGCCAGTCTTGGCCATGGTTTTCCCTTTGAACTCCAGAAGTTTGGACACCCAGGGGTAACTGAGTTACTGATCTTTGTGCCACTGCTGTACAAACCAGCAATTCAGATCTGCTGTTACCATGTGCTTGGTGACAGATGTGATCTTAGCAAAGAACCGTAAGCAAAATCCTCATGGAAACACTACTGAGTTCTACAGCTGTGATGCACTTTTCTGACCTTCCCCTGGGCCCTTGGAAACAGCATTTGGTTGTCCTGTAACAGAAGGACTTTGGAGAGAGTTTTGTGGTGGTCACTCACTCCCCAAGCGCTTGAATCTCACGTGGGATGAAGGTGACAGCCAGAGGGACTGAGGGATCATCTTCCCCTCCTGCACTCCCAGCCCGAGCCTCTCAGCATCTTCCTCTGAAAGACAGCATCCCCCCATGTCGCCTCGGTGTGGAAGAGATTCTTTGAGATGCTCACCATCTGTCAGCCCCGCCATGCCCAAACACCACACGCCTGCGCTCCACAGGGACAGCCCCGGCTGCGTGCCTCCATTTCATGGGCAGGCAGCTTCACACTCACTCTTTTATGTTTGCAGAACTGCCACTTATGTCCCACTCACAGAAGCTATGGTATAAGTTGCACTTAGTTTTAGATTTCCACTCTTTTCCCTGGGGCAGGAGCAGGTAATGGGCCCCGGAGCCCTAATGCACTCAGAGGTGCTCCTGCATTGGCAGAGAGGCTCTGCTGTTCTTCTGGAGCTAATTTGAGGATTTGGGATGTGGGGTTTCAGGGACAATCAGGATAGCCAGCTCTGCACCTGGGGTGGCACACGCCCAAGGTTGGACAAGGTGAGGAGGACCTGCCTGTCCTAACAGCCCTTCAACTCACACCACTGATGGACAAACAGAGCTGAGTCAGGTGTGGATGGCAGAGACATCGTTGCTCTGGGGAGACTGTGACCAGAAAATCATAAATAATGAAATTGCAGTGTTCCACCTGTTCTTCTATCTGCATCCTGCATTGTGTGTGGTTTTCATGAATACATTAATTAGGGGCTGTGAGACTCTGAACAATATTAACAAGTCATCACTATGCATTTGTTCATACTTCCTGTAAACGTTCAGTATTTGAAAATCTGATTAGGATTGGTTAATTTTAATCAGACAGCCGAGGAACATGGTATCCCTCTCCTTCGCTGGCTGAGCGATGCAGACACACGTGCTTGAATTCAGATTCAGCTCTCCACAGCTGTTTCCTGGAAACCATAAGAATAAGAGGTGTGAATTTGGGCTCACCACACCATCTCCCTGGGGGGCAAGGACATGTTGTCCAAAAATCTTAGGGAGAAGTTTTTGGACGCATTCAGCTCATGCTGATCTTGAACAGCAAGTGATGAAAAAGGAGACTGAGACAACAAACACAAGGACAAAATCCTCTGCTAGTCAGTGGATCAGATGTGGCCGATGATCTGTTGGTATCTCCAACAAACAGGTCCAGTGATGGGGAGAGATTCCCCACCGTGTGTCTTCTATAGGTGCTTGTTGCAGATCACCTGTATCTAAAATGGCATCACAAAGTCCATCTGATGAGATACAAGCACACTGATCCAGACCAGATTTTTTACTTCACCTCCTCTGCCTGAAAATATGCTACTACTGAAGTGTCAGACAGGGAAGAGACTCCCCTTTGTCTCTTCATTCACCAGGAAGAATCCATCATCCAACACTTTTCACCTGTCTCAGTCTCAGGTAAATCCCAGACCAGATTTTTTTACATTCAAACCCTTCACACTTCCTCTCACCTCTCTCAATGGGACAAATAAAGCCCAATAATATGCAAAACCCCTGATTTCTCGAATTCCTTCTACTCCAAGATGTCTTCTGGCAAGGAGCCTCCCACAGAAGGGATGAGCCCCATCTGTGCCAAAATGCAACTCAACCCTTCGCTTTCAGCTCTGTGTCGGATTTTTATCATAACTTCTCTTTGAATACATATATGCATTTTTTTTTAAAAAAAAAAAAGAAAAGGACATTCAATTTAAAAACAACAGCTTTGAAATGTGAGCTAGGCTTGGGCACTGCACCACAGGTTGCTGCCGAATGTCCTCGCCGAGCTCCTGGCGTTCCCCCCGGCCGCCGCCGGCCCCGCTGCCCTGCCGAGAAAGGCTTTTGTCTTCCCAGCACGCTGGGGCTGAGCGATGGAGGGCCGCTTCCCAGAGAGAAGGCAGCTTGTTTGCAAGAAAAAGGGGAGTTTTCTTTGGCTTTTTTTGAAAAATAATCTGCCATTATTTTTTTTTTTAAAAATATCTGCATAAATGCTGCAATTCTTTGTGGGATTTTTTTTTCCCTCTCTCTGCTAACAAATGCTCCAGTGTCTTTACCAGGATAAAAGGATGGGGGAGGGAGAGCACAGCCCCCTCTTCCCCAAACCAAACCGGCAACATATTTGCACTATTTAATTTAATAGGGGATTAATACCATTAGCAGATTAAATATGCCAGCAGCCCGAGCACTCAGCATTCATTCCAGCGAAGCAGATGGGCGTGTGCGTATCTATCACACGCTGACAATAAAGTGGGAACAAGCCGAGCTGGGCAATACAACACACACTGGCATGGTGGAGACTGGTGTCCTCTTGCAGCCCTGCATCATGCAATGATATGTGCAGTCCAGGGACAAGGTCAAATCAATATGCACAGGCTAGCTGGTGCTCTACCAGGGTGGCCGTGGGACAGAGGCTGGATGGAGACTCAGCAGAAATGTCTTGGAGTGCGATGCTTTTGCTGAGCCTCTGTTTCCTTATCTGTAAGATGGGCACAATGATATTGGTCCAGCATTTGCTGAAACCTCCTGATGAGAACCACTCCAGGAGAGCAAGATAGCAATGCTGTTGTCCATAAGAGCCATAAGAGGGCATGTTCTTGAAGAGGGAACTGGAGAGGAGCAAAAGGACTCTCAGTCCCATTAGCACTGCCTGCATTGATGTCCAGCCCAGGTGACCACAGCAGCAGTGTGGCTGTGCCTCAGTGATGTGACTGTGTCTCCCAGGCAGCAGAAAGCATCTTTTTCTTCACAGTCACTGCCTTCACTGACCCTTACCACTCATTTTCTGATGAACTGAAGCTTATGACAACCTGTCCACCCCATCAACAGTGGAAAATGCAGCCACTTGCTCCCCTCTGCTCCCTTGTACTCTAGAGCTACAAAGCATGAGGCATCTTCTCACCTTGCTGGGGCAGGTCCTCCCCTTCACCCTTGCAGTGGCAAAGGCCTCCCAATCCCTGCCTCCAGCATTCCCTGCTTCACAGTGGAGGAACAGGAGAAACCAGAGGCTAGACAGGGAGAAGGGGCAGGGGTTTTGGGTCAAGCACTTCAAGGAAGATGTCATGAGCAGAAGTGAGATTGCATGAAAAAGTAGCAAAAGGGCAATTCTGCACATCAAGAAGTGCTGCTCCATGCAGGTGCTGCTTGGGGGATGCACTAAGGAGGGATAGGGCACAGCAGAAGATAAGGGGACCAGGGAGGGATGAGGAGGCTTCAGGGGAAAGATGAGCAGGGAGGTGCATTGAAGAAGTATAGCGTGAGTAAGAGACATTGAAGCATAGGGAGGGAGCAAGGAAGGGAAAGAGGCCAACAGAAGCGTCACTGGGGCCGGTCAAATATTTCATTTTTGGCAGCTGTGCTCAAAAATGTTCAAGGAGCCAAAAGAAAAAGAAATAAAGAGAAACCACTTCAATAAACACTAAAAATTACAAGAGCCTTTTATTTTAATATGATTTGCACAGTATTTTTGTTAGCGATTGACAGGATTCCCTCCCTCTCTGGCGAGGCACCTGGGAGGAGAGGAGGGATGAATAGAGGAAGGACTAAATGAACAATGGGGAGACGCTGGCCCACGCTGCTGGCAGCCCTCCACCAGCTCCAGTGGGCTGAGCCGGCAGAGGATTTGACCCATTGCTGACAGTCTGCAGAGAGATGAAGGAGCAGAGTAGAGCATGGGGGGCAGCTCAGTTTCCTGTGTGCATCATGACACCTCCGCAGTCCCCATCCTGCCTCTTAGTGCAGCGCTGGGGACAGAGCATCCTCCAGTACCTGGGACACAGCTCTTGGTTTCCATCTACATGTGGAAGAGAGGGGTGAAACCATCTGGCCTCCACCAGACACAGAAACACACCACCTCATTTCATGGGCCACGGTGGTGCCTGGCACCCCTCAGACCACCCACAGCCAGAGTCCAGGCTTAGAGGCGTCTCCCAATGGAGCCACTAGCTCACCAAAGCCCTTGCCCTCAAAAGGGTGATGAGGGTGGTGGAACACTGGAACAGGTTGCCCAGAGAGGCTGTAGATGTTCCATCCCTGCAAACATTCAAGGTCAGGTTGGACAGGGCTCTGAGCAGGCTGATCTAGTTGAAGATGTCCCTGCTCAGTGCAGGGGGGTTGGACTAGGTGACCTTTCAAGGTCCCTTCCAACCCAAACTATTATATGACTTGATGATTCAATGAAAGTTCCTGCTGGCATCAGTGAGTGCAATGACATGCAAGTCCTGACTGCAAGAGACATTTCATACCTGCTGCATCCCTCCAGGGTAGCTTGCTCCCCCACCTGCAGGAGGGATGCAGAAAGCCCCACAATGGGTGCTGAGGACGGAGGGCTCAGCGCAGCCAACAGCACCATTGACACCTCTGTGCAATGGCTCTGTGGCCAGGTGCCACATGCCTCTCCCGCCTGCATCCCCCTTCCCAGAGTCCTCAGCCATCCTGTTTTACATTATGTACATTAACTTTTGGACTCTTAATCTCCTCCATTGAATAAATCACTCCTGCTAGCCTGATAACTTTTCTTCCCCTTAAGCTATCATCCTGGTCTTTCATTCTGCGCAGGATTTGAGACTCTCCCTGCTGTCTGCAATCAAGCTGCATTCTTTCAGCAATTATTTTGTGTCACTGCTCTCCCCTCTAAAATTTCTGGGACTAGCATCTTTTTTCGCTTGCAGGCTTCCTGTTGCTGCTTATCTCCAGTGTCTCCAGCCAAGAGGTCCTTTCATTCCACCTCCGCTGTCTGACACTAGCCCTGGATATGGAACTTCGTCAAAAATGCCTTCTCAACACATGTTTGTCAGGACAGAGAGCTTGCATCTGTGCCTGGTGGTGCAGTGTCATGTTCCCTGTCAGTGGGGGGACATCAGGGGAATGGGGCTGAGCTAATGGACTGGATCAGGTTCTCTTTGCTTACAAAGATAACAGAAGGAAGCTGTACGTGTGTGAGAGAGAAATGGGAGGGGGGCAGAAAGGAGAGGGGGTGAGTGCTGGGGGAATTCATTACGGGAAGGGCAAAGATGTACAAAGGAGCCTTCGCTTCCCCGGGCTGTAGGGCCAAGGACAAACTTGCTGTGCTCCCTTTGAGCAGAGCAGCCGCACCGTGCAGTTCAGCCCCATGCCAGGGGACACGATGTCTGCATGGCTTGCAGCGTCGGAGATGATCACCTCCTCTCCTAATGGGAAGAGGCAGGAGGAGAGAGGACCGCAGCCCACTCTCCCTGACCCGGCTGACAGGCAGAGGGATTCCCAAAGTGTGGTCACTCGTGAGGCTCTGCCGGTGTGCCAGCCGGGTTGGGTGATGGAAAACAGGAATGTGCTGGCTGCATCACTCCTGGAGTGCAGATCACAGTAGAAGTGATCAGATATCATGATACAGAGAATAAGGTGATTTATTCAGAGGTCAGGGAAGAGGTCATCCTTCATGGTGCACGATTTATCTGTTTATTTATTGCACCCTTCTGACTGCTGGGCAAGGGTTCCACAAGGCCTTGGCAGGAGCTGATGGGGGAAGGGGGATGATGTGATGGGGCAAGGCTTGTGGCCACTCAGCCCATCCATCCCCTCTGCGATGTGCCTGTCACCATGGCAGTCGTCCAGGGACTCTTCCTGGCGAGAGATCCTGAACGTTGACACTGGTTTAAAAGAAATAATAAACTCAAAGGACAAAACATTCCATCTTCCTTTGTTATTGTTTTGGGGTTGGATCCATCCCTCACTCGGAAGGAATTTTGATAGTAGTCATCTTCATAAGCCACCCATGGTGCTGGTTCCCCTGCCACAGCCCTTTCCGTGCAACAGCTCGACGTCCTTCTTATGTTGAGGGTCTCACTTTGATCTGTTGTTTTGAATATTGGGTGAAAGTTAGATACCAGCTGGGATGAGGGACATCAGCAGATATGGAGAGGTCATAAGATGCAGGTGGGTCTAGTTTCTGTTGCTAGGATGGTCCAGAGGGTCATGGAGGGACCTTACCCATGATGCTAACAGCTGTCTTGCAAGGATAAATCATATGGTGAAGTTGACTGTACCTCCATGAACTGGAAAAGAGAGAAGGGATCCAGTCGGGGGAAGATGTCTCAGAGAGTAGATGAGGTGCTAAGGGACATGGTTTAGTGGGGAATTGGCAATGTTAGGTTAATGATTGGACCTGATGACCTTAGAGGTCTCTTCTAACCAAGGCTGTTATTCTGTGATTCTGTGATTCTGGGGCTGCAGGGGCACCAGCAGCCACCCAGCTCCCTGGTCTGGCTGTATACCAGTTACTGCTCCCAGGAGCAGGTCTAGGGCACCTTGAACTTGGGGATGGAGCATGAAATGGAGAAAACCAAGTGCAATAAAGGTGTCTCAATGACCAGAGTAGGTGATTGGTCTCTGGGCTCATACTACATTTCCTAAGCAAGGATTTCTAGGGAACAGGTCCCTGCAGTTGTAAACTTGAAGGGTTTTTGGCTGATCCTGAGTGGCCCCATGCAGTGCAGCTTGTCCAACACCAGCAGCCATCCAGCTTAGGGAGCATGAATGGCAATCAGTCCTATGCAGGAACAAGGAGCTGAAGTTCAGGTCCTGACCGGGAGGCAGCAGACCAAGAGGGGGTGAGGCGGTGCTGGACTCTGCCCAACCCATGGCAGTGGCTTATTAAAGGATAAACCGAGACTTGTGCCTCCTTCCAAGAAGGGCAGAGGGCCTCACCCCAGCTTGAGGCTCACTCAATGAATGCTGCAGCTAAAACCCAAAGGATTTGCTTGTGCAGGGTGCAGTGATGCCTGGGGCACGTTGCAGTGCTGCCAGCCACATTGTGCCAGGGCTGACCTGCACCTGCAAAGGTCCCTGCAGCCCCAGCTGAGCTTGCTGCAAGGAGCCCAGGCTTAGCACAACCACCCCTTAGATCAGTCCAGGGCAAACACTGTGATTAGCAGTTTGGTGCTTGAATAAACCTACCTCTCCCAAACTGCAAGGCGCCAGAGTTAAATGCAGGAGGATGAAAATCTCTTTTGGAAGAAGCACCTGGCACTGGAGTAAACCCATTCTCCAGCAGATTTACTGTGCACGGTGGTTATTTGTTTGAGATGTGTCCTGAGTGCTCCCCCCATATTGTGAAGCCCACTTAAGTGAACACTCCACCTGAAGCATTAAGTGGTTACCACCGTGTGCAGTATTTCTTGGGGGAGCATCCCTGCTGCTCCACAGCCTCCCTCTCCCCTTCCCACTTGTGCACACACACACGTGCATGGCCGGGTGATGCATCCTTTAAATTCAGCCACATTCCTGAGACTACAAAGATAACAAGAAGTATAAAAAAGGAGCATTTTTATTCAGCCATTTATTTCTCTGCTGCTATGTGTGAATAAAACCATATCAGACAAGTGCCTGACAGAAGAATTAAATCTGAAAGGAGGAAAAACATTTCCCATGAGCTCTCAGCCTCCCAGTTTTGTGCTTTGACAAACGCTGTGTAACACCAGTGCCAGGTGTTCTGGTGCCTCGGCTGCTCTTGGGCAGCCCTCTGCTGTCACAGCATGTGTCAACATCCCAGGTCTGTGCCTCTCCAGAGGGGTATGGATGGGGCCAAAGGAGTGTTACGAGCTGCAGAGCTGTCCTGTCCGGGCATGTTGTGGCTGCGAAGATCTCCAAGCCCTTTGCTGGCTCCAGGGTCTGCAGAAAGACGCTGCACCAGGGCAATTAGGCGAGGTGAGTATGTGACACAAATGCAGTTCTGTCTCATCGAGTTAAGGGAAACTTTTCAGCTCACCTGGCAGGGGTTTGGCCTTTGAACCAAAACTCTTCCCTGGAGGCCCAGCCACGGGACACTGATGACAGAGCAGAGCCGGAGTGGTACCTACATCCCCGTGGGGCCATCCTGATCACCCATCACCCCAGAGCAGCATGGTCACACAGGATTTGTCTGGGCACAGGAGCTGCTACTCTCTGGCCATCTCTTGAAGCCAGGAGGGATTTGGCCACCACAGCCTTTACCTGCTGGCTTTCATCTGCCCACTGCAGGCAGTGGGTCCAGCGGCTGCACTGCTGGGACTGCCTGCCTGCCAGGCAAAGTTCAGGATGCAGAGAAGCAGGCAGGAGCTGCAGGGGATCCCTCTCTGCCCTGCTGCCAGCCCTGGTCCAAGCCACTGCTCCTGCTTCTGGGGATGCTACTGAGGAGCTGGGCATGTTTAAAAAATTCAGAGAATTGTTTTTGCAGCCCCAGGACGTGGCAGGGGGCAGTTTGGGTGATGTGGCACCTGCTTACACCTGCTGAGGATGGCATGGGTGCCCAGTGTGGTGGGCAGCGACTCACCCTCCAGCTCCCAGCACCAGTGGAAGCACTGTGTTCCCATCACAAGTCCTCTTGGCTGTGCCAGTCCACACCAAGCCAGCGACTCAGGTTTTCAGCAGCCAGCCCCCAGTCACACCGCTGACACTGTCTGTGCTGTTCATTATGGTAATGGTGCAGAAAATCCCTACAGAAAGCAGGTAAGATATGAGCTTTCCCTACTGGACTTTTAAATAAACAACTGCATGGAGCCAGGGCCAGAAGCAGGAACGAAAGTAAAGGGAAGTTGGAATGAAATCCTCCTCTTCTTTCCATCCTCCTCTGCTTTTTTTCACTGATGACATTTACTCTGCTTAATAAAAGGAGAATTTATGTTTTACTCCCATAATGGTGCCTTTTAATCTCTGAGACCTCAATACTTCAGGACTGCGCGTGCATGTGTGCACCCAAAAAAGTGACTTTGTGTCACAGGGAGGGGGAGGAGGGGGCTGGAGGGGCAGTGGAGGGGCTGGGGGGATTTGGGCTGAGAAGCCCAGCATTGCAAAGGGCTTTAGGAGCTCTGTTAACTCCTTGCTGCCCATGGCCTGTGCTGCTAATTACAAAGGGCTGGGAGGGCTCAGCACATCTTGGGGATCTCTGCATTTGAGCATCGCAGATGGCTTTGGAGAGCTGCTACTGCTGAGGGATGGCTGGGGCCACCCTGCAGCCTCTCTGCAAAGCGGTTATCGCTTCTGGAAGGAGGAAGTGACAGAAGCCCCTGGAAATAAAACATTGAAGTTTCCATTAGCGACATCTCTGAGTTAGCCGGCGCTGATCGGCTCCAGATGGGATGTCAGGCTCCAATTATTGCTTCTTGCCCAGGGGAGAGTGAGGGGCTCAGGGGGCTGTGCTGACGATGGTCTCGGGGCTTGTGGAGAGTCTGAGCTGGGCTGGTGGATGAAGGGATGCTGCAGGTGGAGGACAAACAGGTGGTGGTGGGATGGTAAGGAGGTGGGACGATGAGATGGTGGGATGGTGGGACAGTGGGGTAGTGGGATGGTGGAGTGGTGGAGTGGTGAGACAATGCAATGGTGGCACAGTGAGATGGTGGGGTGGTGGGACAGCAGGGTGGGGGGATGGCAGGGCAGTGGTATGGCAGGCACAGAGCTCATCTGCAGCCCCCAAAGTGCCCGCACAGGCTGGGTGATGGGAGAGAGGAGAGGAATGGCAGAGCCAGGTGGAAGAGCAATGTGGAGAGCCCCTCCCATGGGGCTCTCCACAGCTTTCTCTAAATAAAACATAAAGAAACACCAATTTCTTGCCAGTTTCAGGAATGCAAATCCATCCTTGTTTTAAAGACTAAGAAATGGGGCAAGAAAGGGATTATCATCCTGTGACCACACCACAAGGCAATAGCAGCCCACAACCACTGCTGGCACCTCCCCGTCCCCCCCAGCCTGTCCCCTGCACGGGGGTCTCTGCAGAGGGATGTTTCAGCTGGAGACTTGCTCTCCTCCCAGCTTGCCCTGGACAAGGCCATGTCCCTCCAGCAAGTGGGGACCGTGGGGTGGGCTGGCAGCCGCCAACACTGGGGGGGCTCCCAGTTTCAGGGGCGCCAGGACACGTCCCGGTGGGACCTGCATGGCTCCGGGGCTCCCTGCTCCCCCGCTGATTAATGGCTCCTTACGCAGAGCCAAAGCTCCCTGTGGAAAAGAGAGTTTCCGTTTACCCAATTAGAGCTAAAGACGTTATCTCATTTATTCTGGAGGCGGCAACATGTAAAAATTAATTTTTCAGGGTATTTCCCAGGACATTTTTTCTCCCAAGGCTGCTTTTGGAGCTGCTCTTGTCAGCCAGGACGTATGGGCTCCAGCACACATTGCTTTGGAGGCGAGCAAGCAGGTCTGGCATTTCTTGTGTAGGTCCCACGCATGGTGTTTTCTTTGGCTCTGCAAACCGTCCCTTTCAAGTGGATCATGGCTGAAGAATGACAGGGAGCCAGTGACAAATTTTAAACATTATTTAGAAATCAGGGCAGAAAGCAAAGAGGTCAGACCCTAACGCCAGTGATGAGGGAAGTAGCGAGGGGGGGGCTGCGTGTGTTTCTTCTCACATGTGCTCAGGGGCTGAAAACTGGGAAGAAAAATTGCACCCAAGTTCTTCAGCTCCCTCCAGAGACTCTAACAGGGTAAATTAATGAGCTGGAATGTCATGCCGGAGACGGGCACGGGGGGACCTCTGATGGTGCTGGCGGCTGTGGGGTGATGAGTTGTGGTCACCTTCAAGGGACAGGCTGGCACTGGGGAAATTGGGGTACACACATGCCATCTGTGCCCAGCCCTGTGCATGGTGCCAAGGGGATTTTTCTGGCTCCTGCCTTCTCTCCCTGTCCGACCTGCTCTGCCTGGCTACCAGGGAGGTCTGAGGGGGGCAGGAAAGCCTGGGGTGAAGTGGGGGTGCTGAAGCTGCAAACCTGCTCATGGGTAAGGTGGGAAGGAGCACAAGGCCTTGACACACAAGGAACAGTTCAGCTCTGCAGCCTCCACTGGGTTTCACTTCAGCTGCTTTTCCCACAGCCTATCCCAGCTTCTGGGGCTTCTCATGACAAACCCTTGCTGTCAGCATCCTCCTGACCAGGCTGCCCTGCCCTGCCCTGCTTCAGCTGCACCGCCTGGCACTGGGCACAGCCATCCAAAGGAGTCCTCAGCCCAGGCTGCCAGCACCTATCCTGATCCTCAGCACCCTTTACATGCTTTAAACAACGGCCAGGGATATGCAACCCCATCAGCAGCCTGGTCAGAGATGGAGCACACACTGCAAGTTGCTTTTGCACAGGGTGCAAGTGCTCCGTGGCTGGAAGCAGGGCCATGGAGGTGACCCAGCATCCCAGGTCCGCTGTATCCATGTGAGTGGCCCTGTCAGCAGAAAGGGTGTGGGCAGGCACAGGCAGCGGCAGGGCACGGGGTGTGCACTGCTGGCTTGTCTGTACAGGGCATCTCAGCAGTGCTGCTGCATCATCACAAACGGCTGGAGGAGTTTGGGGTGGTTATCAGCCAAATAAAAAATTTGGATCACTATAAAATTTTTGTTTTCTTCATGCTTGGTATTTTCCAGTTATTTCATCCTTTTAAATTATTTTTCTTCCTTCTCAGATGTGTCTTGAAGTTTTGCTTGAAAAAAGCAGCCTGCAAGGCAGAGTCAGAGGCTTCACTCTGCCTGTACAAGGCAAGTGTGTCTGAGTTCTCTGAAACGCAGAGGTTTTTTTGGAAAGGGCAAATTAAGCTGTTGGGACTTTTTATTCTCACTCTCATTTACCCTCGGGTTTTTTGTTGTAGTTGTGTTTCTGGACATTGTCCTCTCTCGAAACTCCAGTTTCCGGCTGATTTTCCGTTCATTAAATTTCAAACGCACCGGCTCTGCCCTTGCCTTCAGCAGGTGCCAGATCTGCTGAGCTGGCATCGCAAGCATCGCTTGGCCGAGCAGAGCTCTCTGCCAGCAGCCTGCCTTGCTCCACTGAGATAGTCCCTGCGAGCCCTGCCATCCCCCCTTGCATGCATCCCAAAGGACCCCTGGGGATGTGCATCCTCCGGGGATGAGAGAGACCTTCTCCCTCACAGCGGGCAGGTGCTTCCCGGCCGTCGCAGTGCAGCCAAAGTGCCAACCCTGGGCTCTCCTCGTGCCACAGGGTGTCACATTGGTGTCATCGCTGCCAGGACTTGACTGGCAGTGGCCGGGCAGGGTTCACTTTGAAAGGGTTGCTAATAAATAACCAGCTCCAGCCTCTGCTCAGGCTCCTGGGAAAGTTAAAACAAACTTTGTGGTGCTTGGTGAACTAACCCCCCGTCTCGCATACACGAGCTCCCCTCCCTGCTGCCTTCACCAGCTTTTCTGCTTTCCATGACATGCCCTTCTTTCAACCAACGAAACAAAGCAACTGCTCTAAGAACTCCTCCCAAATGTAATGAACCGGTCTGCATCCAAGTGCCATGGTTTAGACCCACCCATGTTTCCATTCCTTTTGTCTCTATCTCCCTTACTGCCCACCGGGGAGCAACCGAGCTGCCTCCTTTTCGGGTTCACCTTCCCTGGACTGGGAGGGCTGTGCTTTTCCTACAGCAGTCAGGATTAAAACTATTTTCCTTGATACCTTTAATTCAGAGCACACAGACAAAGCATGTTTGATGAGCCCAGATGAGGTATTCAAGAGGGCTCTGAGAATCTCGGTGAAAACACCGTGCTGAAAATTTCCATCCTCTCCACCTCCTGATGGAAAGATGAGAGGAGTAAAAAGAAGGTGGGTTCTTTCAGCACCCCTGAACCACTGGAGAAGGTCAGTGTTTCTAACTCACATTTTTTCTAGCAAAGTCCTAGCTCTAGTCCTTTCAATATGATTTCCTCCCTTGCAGTGATGAGAGGGGAATAAACCTGCAGAAAATAGTTATTCAGTGTCAGCCCTTCCCCAGAGTCACCAGCTCCAGCTCCCCACCCAGCCGCAGTCCCTCCACTCCCCCTCCTCCTCCTTCCTGCACCCCAAACCTCACTGGCTCCCTGCAGCTCATGTCTGGCACGAAGAACCCAGACCTGACAGTGATTCCAGGTGTTGGTGGGGTGGCGATTTGATCAGGGGAGAGGAATGGCTTGGCAAAAGACACTTCACATCATATGCACCAGGCAAGCTCCCTCCTGTGCTGCTGGGCTACCTGGAGCGATGCTGGGCATAAGCTGTCCCCACCAGCAGCAGCCCCATGGGATGCAGCTGCCCCAGACTGGTACCCTGAGGGGTAACCCCCAGACAGGAGTGAGCATGCACTCGTAGCCACATCAGCACAGGTACCTGCACGGAGAAACGAACGCACAGAACGCACCAGGAGCGCGTCTGCACGCACAAATGCTTCCACAGACACATTTCTAGGTAATAATCTCCACCCCTCCCTGCTGTTTTCTTTCCTTGATCAAAGCCCAGACGTGAGGGAAGTCCATCTGTGAAAGATTGAGCCATGCATTTTCGTGAAAGTATATGGGCTGGCAGCGAAATTTCTCTGACAAGTCCAACAGGGAAAAATGGAGAAATGAAAGCCTTTAAGATGTGTGCATTTCCCAGATGACTGGTGATGTGTGTGGGTAACATATGGGCACTCTGTGCCCACTGTCCCACAAAACATGCTGATTTTACACTTGGATTTCTCAGATTCCCTGACAGCTTTGCAGACTGACTCCGACAGCCTGCTATTAAATGCTGTTCGGTTATATTGCTGCCTGTGCCTGGTGAAGCGCTGGTGAAGGGCAGGGGATGTCCCTAACAGCAGGGCTGCACCCGCAGCCGATGCATTGTGCATGCTCTGACCAGGCACCCAGCCTTCCAAGAGGTGTGGAAACGGGTGAGCAACGTGGCATCAAACCCAGGCATCAAACCCAGGCATCAAACCCAGGCTTAAAACAGCTTGCAGAAATGTGAGTTTTGCCTCTTGCTGTCAAGTATTTCTATTTTTCATGAATTTTGCAGCTCTTGCTGGGACTGAAATAGCACAGAAGTTGTCGCTTCCCCTCCGACTGGCAGCCTGGCTCTGTGGGCTGCCAGTCAGCTTCAGGACCAGAGGGGGTTGTTCTGTGATGCTCCCAGTCTCACCCTGGCATTTGGTGCTGGAAGGGCCAGGGAATAAAGATATCGCCACACAGTAAGATGTGGGTCTCTTTTTGTCACCTGCTGGGTGGCTGGGAACAAGCCCTTATGTGTCCCAGGAACACATCTGTGTGTCATGCCTTGCTTTTTCTTTTTATAGGGTGACAAGACCAGGAAAATGCTGTTTCTGGGTCAGTTCACGGGTCCCTGTCAGCCACCTGCCCTCTGCCACACAGCTCAAGGACTGATCCTGAGATAACACAGAACTCAGACACCATAGAATGAGTTCGCTCTTTCACCTTCTAATTTAGGTAATCCCTGTGCAGGGAGAGCACCCAGGCTGGTCCACCTAACAGCCTGGACTTCTCTTCCATGAGTTTGTTGAGCACCCATCTGAGCCTGTCTATAGCCATGCTGCTGCTAAACCCTGTGGCAATAAAGGATAATCTTGCCTTTGTCAGAAAAGCCAATTTATTAACCTTAATGGACTCTAGGGAAACCTGGGGCTTCCAGCTCAGTGCTGGCAGAGGGGAAAGGTGAGTATTGTGCAGCTCCCTTGCTGTCCTCATACCACAGCTTCTTCCTCTGAGAAATGAGCTTACTTCTATCCCAGGAAAGGTAAAACAGAGGAATAGGACTGGTGAGTTTTGATTCCCACCCCCCAAAACAGTAGTCTATAGGGAACCACAGAAGTGCCCATGTAGGAAGAGACCTCTTGGGTTACCCACATGGAAAGGAGGCAAAGTAAAATGAAATAAATTGCCTGAACTCATATTCCAGTTCAGAAACAAAGCCAGGATGAGCTCCCTGCAGCTGGCTCTGGCTTTAGGAAGAGCCATCCGGACTGAGCACTCACTCGGTGACTCAGTGCCTGCTTGCTTTTAAAACCTCTGAGATTTGATTCGCAGTGTCTGAAGGGACTCAAGTGACAGATCACAGTGCCTCTGTTTAGTGATGCTCCTTGGTTGATGGGGTCTGTGATCTTCACCTCTGTGACTGTAAAACATTGAGGTCTTGGAAGTGTGAAACAGTTCTGTCTGGCGATATCAAAGTTTGGCGTGATCAAGGGAAGTGGTGATTCTCCTCCAATTGCTTGGGAGCACAGAAGCAAAAACCTTACAGTCAAATTACTACGGAAGTGTCTTACAGAGACACTCTCAAATGGTTCCCTTGAGTGCATCCATCAAAGGATGAAAATTTTGCGAATGGGGAAATAACAGTCACATACTCTGTTCTTACATTAACTCACTAATTCTGGGTATTTGCAGGGCCCTAGGTGGAACTAATGCCAGTTCTCCCTATGTTTATTATTATCTGCATTGTTAAGATATGTACACTAATCCTGTGAGTAAGCCTAATTGGGGCTGGCTTTGAAAAGGTTCTGCTCAGCTGCAAGTCTCATTTGCTTGTGCTGTTGCTGTGATGGAGCGAGCAAACCAGGTCAAGCACAGGGTGAATGCCACTGAGAAGCCTCTCAAGCACACATTTCTCCCCTTATGCACCCAAGTGCCATCACTGGGCTGAAAATTTAACTTGTGGCTACCAACAGCTTGGTCTAAAAGGTCAGCGCTCCCATGGGTCAGTCTCCAAGGGAAGAGCCTTAGATCATCTCATGGTGGTTTTGGACTTCATGCTCCGGGATGGAGCTGATGGAGGTGGCTGAGTGGTGTCATCTGCTTCCAGAAAGCTTCTCCCACTTTTCACCCCTCTCCTGTCTGAGCTGCCAGCAATTCTGAGTCTGGGAGAAGAGATGCTGCATTTCTGTGGGGAAGCAGTGACTGCATGCACTGTGAACATATGAAAAATGCTTTGGGATCCTCCTGATGGGAAATGCAATGGAAATGCAAACTGTTGCTATTAGTGTGATAGGAAGCTGGACATTTTCTCCACGATCAGCATGAAATGTGTGTTGTACAGCCCCATACTGTGTATTCAAACTCTATTTCTATATAGAAATATGTTTTTAATACTCCAATGATGGTATCCAATATTCAATAATTATTGTGGCTCAGGTTTTAAGATGCGCTTTAGATTTCCCAGACCAGTTATTGAATGTGAGTGAGATGCAAACTAAACATTAAAAACATATTTATGGAGGGGTTAGCAGCAGCTACATAATGTTATACACAGAGCAGGCCACAAGAATCAACTAGCCATCTGGGAGACCTCGGGGAGGATTTGTTGTAAAAGCAATTGGCACGTCATTAGCCTTGAATGCAAATCCTGTTTGATGTGAAGGACGTCCGTGATCAGGCACTCTTCCCATGCTGGATCCTAAGGGCAGGCACCATCTCTGAGCAGGACATGAGAAGCTGATACTGAGAAGGTGGAGCTGAGAAGTGGGACCAAGCTGTTGGCTGACTTCTTGGTATGTGCAAAGGGAGTTAAAACCCCTTGGAGGGTCTGGTGGTGTTCCTTAGCCCTGATGTTTCACCTTGGCCTCCAAGTTGCAGGATGAGTATGGCGAGCTGTACCATCTGGTGTTTGCTGTCATCTCCCCAAGATACAGACCCACAACAGACTCTGCATTCCCACCTCCTGGTCTGCTAACGTGACAAAGCTCTCTTCTTCCCTGGTCCTACTCATTTTCCCTAGTCACTGTGGCCTGACTGAAGGCTGGTGTGGAGAAAGGACCCTGAGGATGGACCAGCCCATCCTTGCTGGGACCAGGGAGCTCTAGGGCTCAGCAGACCATGACCCATGGCCGAGACTTGGAAAGATGCTGTCCCCAGGGGCTGAATGCCAGCTGCAGCACAGCAGTATGGTGCTGCTTGGGATTTCCTTTCACAAGTGAGAGCCTTTCCTCAGGGCCACCTTCTCTTCAGCTATGTACGGCAGAGCTGCCAAAATCTGCTGAGCGGGCACAGCCGGGAGGCCACGCAGGGTAGGGAGCAACCTCTCATCTGGCAGCACTTGTGCCTCAGGTGTGAGCTGAAGTCCTATTGATTTCTAATCAGTGAGCTCATATTCCCCAGGGCTGCAGTGGGAGAGGGTCAGCAGCGGAGAGGAGGGTGGAGGAAAGCAGCAGTTCGGGTGGTCCCGGGGTGGGACTGATGGAGCCGCTGACAGAGGCTGAGTTATGGCTCCGCATGCACAGCGCTCGGGAGATGGTTTTGGAGAGCTTGTGGAGCCTCTCTTATTATCTGGCTGAGTCCCGTTCTGGGGAAACCACCGAGAAAACAACGTGTGAGCCATAAAACATGTTGCTGTCTTTTAATGAACGAGACTCACAGGGGACTAGGACTATTTTTTACTCCGTCGTTATTCTTTCCTCAGCTCAGGGAAAGTTGCTGAGTGTTGTGTCTGCCAACTGCAGGCCAGATACTACAGCAGACCCAGGCAGCCATGTCCTGTCCAGCCTGGCCTGGACCAGCCTCACCATGAAGTTCCCATCTGCTCCTACCCACTGGTCAAGGCTGCGGTCATGCACATGCAGGTGATGGCAAGACCAACCATCAGGGCTTTGATGTTCAAGTGATGTTCTCAAGACAGCTGGGCTGTAACATGCCCTGGCCCCGTGAGAAACCCTATTAATGTTACTGCTGAAGGAAAAGCAGTAATTAATCCTGAAATCCAAGCTTTGGAGTTTTTTGGAAGAAAAGCAAGTATATTCTCACTCTCCTGCACCAGGAAAATTTTCTTCTTTGTGCAAAGCTGATCTGCAAGACTTGGGTGCCTGTGGGAACGGGCACCTCACAAATGACTCTGGGACTCAAGCAAGGGAGGTGCAGAACCTTTCTGCAGGACCTGAAGAGCTCACACATCCCTTTTTGTACCTCTCTATGCATTGACAGGGACCTGCTCAAGTTTGAGGATCCCATCTGGGATCTAAACATCCCGGTAAACACTTGCTGAAAAGTACCTCCAGACTAACTACCCTTTGAGTTTGAGAGACATGATGGCACACCTTGATTCTGGTTTGTAGGACAAGGTGATGGGGATGATGCAGCGGCTGCATCTGAAGTCTCTTTTCCTTCGCTTCCACCTGCTGCAAAGTCCTTCTGGAGCTGGAAATGTCCCCTGATGTGTGCTGGCTGGGGTTGGGGTTTGAGCCATGGCTGCTGTGGAGGTTTCTTCTTTGGGGGGAAGGTGCCTGGAAGCCACCAAAGCCCAACTGCTGGATGACTGGGCTGTGTTGAATGGGACCATTCAGTGCTCTGACTCCTCCCCATCACCTACAGCAAAAACAGGGGCACTCAGAATGCTTGCAGGGGGCACAGCATCCATGGCATTGAAGAGCTTCGGAAAGGTGGCCATTGGGATTTGCTGGGGATGCAGGGGCAAAGGGGTTGCCACTCCTGCTCCCTACCAGCCTGCTCCCCTGCGGTGTGAGCATGATTCTGCCCTGCCCATGGCCCTTCTGAGCATCAATAGGTCATATGCTCCAGCTCAGACCTTTTCTTCTGTATCCCACCACCCAGCCAGCCCAGCTCCTTTTGGGATTGACACCAGGAAACCCGGCTGAGCTGCACCTGTGGCCGGCAGGGATCAAGGGATGTGCAGGGCCCCTTCTCTGCCTGGCAGTGGGGACCTAAATCATACTGTTCCATCCCCTCGACAGAGACAAATGACATTTTACAGCACAGGTGCTTTGAAAAAGAACAATAATTTGAAAGATCTTTGCTGAGCTCAGCCGTAGGGCTAGGATCCCCTTTCAGAGAGTATTTTAGGACGGAAGGCACCACAGCTGTTTGTGGGCTAATCCCTCTGCCCTCCCCACCAACCTCGAAAAGGGACTTTGCAGACCCACTTCATCCGCAAATAAATCAGGAAATGGCACTTTGTCCTCTCCAGAAATAGGCTCTCCTCAACCCTTTGAAATCAGCATCCGAGCCCAGCATCTGCTCAGGGGAAAACCCTGCCGCATTCAGGCTGTTTGATTTCCAGGGACCCCTGGCACACAGGTCCATCCCTGAACTCTGAAGGACACATCAAGAGACCAGCGGCAGGTCCTTGCCAGGCTAACTCCATCGGCAAAACCTCCGCTTGGCTTGCTGGGGTCAGAGCTGGGCTCCAGCAGGCTGGAGCATCACCTTCTCACTGTGAGAGGGGACTTCTAGCCAAAGTCTGGGCACAGAGCTGGCAGTGAGGCTGGGAAGCAGCAGCAGAGGAGGAACAGGAGATCTGCCTCCCAAAGCAGGGGCCCTGGACCACTGTGCAGCAGAGGATTTACATCTCCTCCCTGAGTGAATCGCCGCGGGTCTGTCCAAGGCTCACAGCCCCGAAATGCGCTGCTCTCGCAGAAATGAGCGAGGGCACAAGTGTCAGCACCTTAAAGGTGGTGAAATGTGGGGCCTGTAAAGCTTGTTAGGAGAGAGAAGAGGTCTCTGCAGTGTCTCCACCTTGGCCCCTGCCAGGTTTCTGAGCAAGAGCATTGCTTTGAAGCCCAGCAAAACCCAGATGCGGTGATGGAGCCTGGCTGCAGGCACCCACCCTGCACCATGCTCGAGGCGAGGAGACCCTGGGTGTTTTCCCAGGGGTTAATATGGGCTGTTATTAGCTGAGCCTGGACTTTGTGGTGGTCCAGGGCTGGGACCCAGGACAAGAGAAGCTGCTGGACTCTGCAGGCTGCAGACTGTCTCTGAGTCCTTGGTGCTGGAACCCATTTGCTGCCAGTATTTTTTCTGCCCCTGATGATGGGCCTCTTTTCCCAGCTCAGGGACCCCAGCGGGGTGTGAATGGAAATACAACAAGAACCAAAACTCTGTGACTAACACAAAACTGTCCAGGGTAAGGAGTGGCTGCTGGAAGGAGATGCCATGCACTGCTTTCCTCTGCAGAACAGTATTTCCAGCATGCTTTAAGCATCATTAACCAGATAATTAAACATTTCCTCATAGTTCTCATACATTCTCAAGTATATGACCCAACATAACCTATTTAAGGGGCACCAGTGTGTTGTGTATGACGAGGGAGCACGTGTGTGCCAGTGGGTGAGGCTTGATGTGTTGAGATGCCCTGGGTTGAGATGCTGCTCAATTTCTGCAAACAACCTCTCGGCCAAGCCCTGGGATGGCTGTCCCATCATGCCAAAGCCTTCGCTGCGACGCACACTGAGCTTTTTATTTTTATGTGCTTTCAAGGAACTGAGGTGAGGTGCAAGACACCGCCAGGGCTGATGCTGTGACGGGATCTGGGTGCAGAGAAGTGCTAAGGGTGCAGGGATCGGGAGCCTCCGTGGGCAGAGGGAGTGTCCTGGCAGCCAGAGGGGCTTCGGCAAAGTTTGCTGCAGCACTCGAAGTCACAGAGCTAATTGAATCCAAGTGTCGAAGCAAGAGATGCAGCGGGCAGGGGGAGAGCATTTTATTTCTCTTCTGTTCCCTGGTTGCTTTGAGTTTTGTCCCTTTGAAAAGGGAGGCCTCTCGTCTGTATTCACATAAAATGTGGCTTTTCTAAGTTTAAAAGCCTTTTGGTCTCTTTAGGGAGCTCTCTGCAGGAGGCTGGGCATGGCTTGGGTTGGCTTGGCCCCCCCAGCCTCCTTCCTCACCAGCAGCAGTGGGCAGAGAGATGCACCCGCCTGCAGCTGCCAGTCACTGCCTGTCCCACCAAGGAGCTCGAGACAAGTCCAAACTGCATGTGAGGGATCCCCCCTTCTTCCCCATCAAGGACACCTCTGCAGGCATTGCAGAACTTTTCCAGGGATGGAGGTTGCTGCTCCGAGGAGGGCACGGGTCAGCTCCAGAGCACGACAGGGTGGTGCAGGGAGCAGAGTGGGCAAAGTCCAGCAACAGATGCCAAAATAGAGCCTAGGTAGTATGCTGGTTTTAAAACAGAGCAGTGGATTCCCTGGCAATGCACAAAACAGACCTGACACAGACCTCTCCAGTCCCTTGGCCTGTTTTCTGACTTTCCTGCCTATTTTTCCACTTAAGACTTTGACATCTTTACAGAGGACCTGGCTGGTGCTGCACCAGACCAGCACTCACCACTTACAGGCAATGAGTGATCATTATTTTGATTCATTCTCCCAACACCATTGACACAAACAGGGATTTATAGCCAGGAGGGAAAGGCTCTCTCCAAGAGACGTTTACAAATCCGAGCTAACTAGTTAGCCCCAGTGATGATGCCGGCTGCCAGCCATGGTAATTAAGGGGCAATAACAGGGAGTTGTGCAGAAAGACCATCAGTCATGGGGGTGAGCGTTCGCTCCAGCACTGTTGGGTGGGCGATGAGATTCCTGCACACCTCAGGTGCCTTGTTTCAAACCCGCTGAAGCTGCAGTTCTTTAAGTGTGTCCCTACTTCTACAAAACGCTGCTTGTTACAGGAGGGTTTGTAACCACTGGCTAATGAGGCTCCAACCTGTGTCACTGCAGAGGTACCTGCCCGGCTGGAGCAGGAGCTCTCTGGGTGCTTTCAGCCTTCCAATTATCCCAGGAGCCCTGCTGAGAGCATCCAAGGGGAGAGCGAGGGGGAGAGATCTGAGAGCCAAGGCACAGGCTGGGAAGGCAACACGACCATGTCTCTGTGGTGATTTCAGGAATTAAAAGTGAAATTACAGCCCTAGTCTATCAAAATATTATTTTTTTGCTGGCACTTTAATGAAAAGTCCTGTAAACAGGAGAAGGCCTATCTCGGTCCTGCATTCCCAGCTCATGCTCTCCAAGGTTATTTATTGGGTTGCTACACAAGCTGGTTTTTTTCTCCCCTTTTCTTTTCTCTTCCTTTTCTTCTCTGCTTTTGCAAATTGAATTATTTAAATGCATTGTTTGGCAGCTTTAGATCCAGGCGTTTCACTCTCTTTCCCCCTCGGCTGCCATTTCTTTCTCTCCTTTTTGCTCTTGTATTTTCAGGATCATTTACCATGTTGTTCCAGTGGCATTTATTGAAATTTGCACAAAAAAAAAGATCTTTCTTCAATGACACTATTTCAGCCCATGCAAAAGATTTATGGGTGCAGGAAGACATCCATGGCAGGGAGTCTTCTCTGGCAGAAAGAAAGGAAGGAGGGAAAGGAAAGGAAACGTGCTGGAAAAGCAAAGGATACCCAGAGCTGTGAATGGAGAGCAGTGAGGCACCACAGAGGCACATCGTCCAGGACTGGGTTTGGCTGGGAAATAGCCTTGCTCCTCTGCGTGCCCTCAAACACCAGTGGCTCAGTGGGCATGTCCCAAAGAGTTGCTGGGGCTGCTTCAACATGTTTGGTGTGCGCTTGGTGCACGCTTGGTGCACGCTTGGAGCCCATCCCTGGCTGCGAGCAGCCCTGCGCTGCTGCTGGGTGCTGTCTCCTGCCAGGAGAGACCCAGAGAAGTAGCTCTTGGGGGATGTTTGAACAAGCTCTGCAAGAGGCATCACTCTTGATTCTCACTTCTATCTCTAATCCTGCTTCAAAGCCAGCTCCTTTTATTTACATATTGACGTATGATTCATTTAATTGACTTTCTCGCCTTAGAATTGTACTTACTTAATCTGATTACATTTCTGCTTCTAGTTAAAGAGTTTCTCTGTTCCAGCCCAGAGGTGACTACGTTTCTGTAAAGTGACGTGATTCTGGTCGATCTAAGCAGCAGATAGAGTCTGCAAAGCATTTTGGGATCCTCTGGTAGGGGAAGACAGGCAAAAGACATGGAGAGTGCCGCAGCAATTTCCATTTTCACACACACAGCATCTTTACTTGTGGCAGAAGTAAGACACATTCCTAGTCAGTGGGATTGAATTATCTCCATAAATTCATTACATTTTAAAAATATGATAATCAGCACGAAATGAACATCCCGAGGGAGACAGAACATGTACATCTCAAGTACTGCTAATAATAAGCCTTTAATTTACAAATGCCCAAGGCTGGCTCAAAGCCACCACATCCCGTGGCAGAGGGGCTGGTGCTATGCCCATGCCCGGACCTGCCAGGGAGACCCTTCCCACCTCTCCCCTGCCCACCAGTCCCCCGTCCCAGGGTGGTGAATGAGCCACGGTTGGGATGCAGGACAGGCAGTCTCCATCATTTCCCAGTGCTCCGAATGTGGCCCCAGGAGCTCTCTACCTTGCTCTCCTGAGTGCAGGGAGGGATGGATGGTCCACAGTGGATGGTGGCCCTTGGTGGCCCCTGCGTGGTGGCACGGCTTCTCCAGAGCCACCCCTCCTGGTCCCCACCTGGTAACGCCACCCTGCAAATATCAATATTTATGAAATGATTAGTGCCTGTTTAATAGACAATTGAAGCAATTAGCAAGCATGCGGCAGCGAACGCTGTATCCATTTGTAATCATAAAGTATTCATGGGGGCTTGACGGCGGGGTGGCTGGGGAGAGGCGCTGGCAGCGAGTCCTGGTTTCGCTGCTTACGTGGAAGAGGCACTCAGCAAAACCTGGAGCATCTCACTTTCGGTGCCCTCAGTCAGTGCAAGCCTGACCAGGTGGTGAGGGGTCCCAAAGCAGCCTGGGGGGTGGTGGGGATGAACGGGGGGCCGTGGGTTCCCACAGCTCTTTTCACAGTGGTTCATCTCACAGCCTCAGAGTCCAACAAAACAAAAAATATCACTTGGATGGCATCATCATCATAAACTTTTTCTCTTTATTATTCCATTTTGGTGGCAGATAGGCTGCTCCTCTGCTCTCCGTTTGTTAAATACTGATTAATTATTAAATTATCCATTAACTATTAATAGCTGATTTCATGAGTGTTAACGACAGCCATGTGCAAAGAGATCTGTGTCTATGGCAAACCTCCTAAACCTCGGGGAATAAATCCTCAATAATCAATATGGCATCCACTCCATTTGCAATTCTTGTCTCATTTGCTCTGCATTTAGCATGCACTTAAGTGTATTTTATACAAATGTAAAAGCAAATTTTACCACTGGTGGAAATTACCAGCTCGCAGTGATAATGGCAGCACCCTTTGCTTATCTCCAGCACGAAAGGGGCTCACTGATGCAAGTTCTGCCTCCACAAAGGACCGGCAGAAGTCACCCTGAGCTGCAAGCATTCAGTGCATCTCAAGTCCCTGCTGGACCATGGGCTACTCCTGGTCCAGGGACACTTTCTCAGGAAAGTTGGAGCTCAGCAGCACTGATTTCAGAGCATTGATCTGATAGTAGTAGCTTTCAGCAAAACCCACCCAGACCAGTGCTAAACCAGTGGCCTTTGGGCAAAAATGTCTCCACAGAGCATTTGTCACCCCTCGAGGCAAGCAGCTCCTGGTTCACCACTGTGTGAAGTGCTACCAACTTAATTACAAGCAAAGCCTAATGAGAAACACATGGAGTTGGAAACAGGGAGAAGGGGATGATGTGCCAGGAGAGGTGGAAGGGAAAAGGGCCAACAGCCACGCTGCAGCAAATCTACATGGAAGCAGCTGTCCCGGTTGCTCTTGCTCCTGCTCTTGGCCATGTATGCACACAGAGCCAGTTCCAGCCCATGCCTCCTGCAAACACCCCAGGGGCAGGCATCCATGCTGCTGGACAGTCCCTGGCTTCCTTGCTCATCCTCTTCCTCCTGGGAGGAGGGAGCCCGGCCCCCCGTGAACCCCACTACAGCAGCAGGGCAATGAGCTCACGGTCAAGCCCACACTGGGCACTTCCAACTGTACATGCTCCTCTTGGGGGACCTAATGCTCCTTTAATACAGTTTGTGGAATCTGTGTCAGTGGAGAGAAAGGAGAGAGGATTTATTTTTACTGTAAAATGCCTCTGTTGTTTTTGCACCAGTAACATAAGACAGTTTCTAAGAATAACAAACTCTCAGCAGCAAACAAACAAGCAAGAGCCTTGTGAAACCTCCCGCAGGCGGATCCTTGGCTGCACTGTCCCCTCAGGGTCCTCGGGCTCCCCCAGTCCCCCCCTCCCTCTGCCAGTCGGTTTCACCCTCCCAGATGGCATTTTTACCTCTTTCCCTCTCTCCTGGGCCCTTCCCAGGGACTTCCAGTGTGGAATGACCCAGGCAGTGCAGGGTGGAGGTGACAGTGAGCTGCTTGTTGTCCCCAGGATGATGCCTTGGCACCTCCATGGGAGCTGTACGGTGGGTGGGCATTGGGTAGGGAGCTGTCTGCAGCATGCTGGGGATGCTCACTAGGGATGCTGAGGAGGCTCACTGCAGAGCTGCTTCAGAGGCAGAGTAGAAGGTCAGGGGGATGCTTTACCATCCCGGGGGAAAGCGTAAGCAAGTGGAGGGGACATGGGTGCCAGCAGGAGCAGGAAGGGGAGCAGAAAGGGACACACGGCTAACAGGCTGGAGCTGGTCCACACTGAGTCTGAAAAATACGCGTCTACAGGCATCCCTGGAGCAAGTCTTTGGAAGCCGATGGCCTTGCCCCAGGGAAGAGTTTTGGCCCAGGGAGCGTTATTTTGAGTGATGCATTTGCACAGTCCCCAAAAAGCAGCGCTGCTTTTCAAGACGCCCTGTGAGGAGAACCATTGCTGCTCGAGAGAGAAAGAGGCTTGGATTATTTTCTCATGTCAATTAACAGTGCTTTCCAAAGGAAACCCGGGCTCCTCTGAATCCAGAGCATGGGACCCTGGCCAGGCTGCTCCCCCCGGAGAGCTGGAGTTGGAGTGAAAAAATCAAGGCTCTTTGGCCAGCCAGCTGCTGGGCTGAAGCCAGCAAATAAAATAGTCATAACGAGGTCTTTCTGAGATAAGTTTAGAGGCTTGGGTTGCTGGGTTTTTTTTCCCTGTTAGAGAAACCCCTTCACCCAGGTTAAGCAGCAGCAGATTCAGCAGCAGCAGATTCAGCAGCAGCATCACCGTGGGGCTCACCACAAAGTGCAAGCTGTCCCCCTCCTTACACCTGTAGTGGGCTCTGTCCTGGCAGAAGCACGAGCCTCTTGCCCTGCTTGGCACAATGAAGCTGGGTTTGCATGTGCTCATGGTGTCCTGGGACCGTGGGGCAAGGAGGAGCGCGGATGCTGTTTGAACTCTGCAGCCCCGATTCAGGCATGGGTTCGGGTGTGGGTTATGTCCTGCCCCAGCCCCAGCTGCTTTCCCAGAGCAATCTGGGAGCCCTCCACTGGATGGCCAAGCATGGAGAGCTGCACTCCCAGGCTGGCTGCACACAGGCTGAGGGAAATTCCCAGGGGCTTCCCCTGGGATGCACTGAAATCCCTCGGGGGTTTTGGAAATAGTCCCCTTGGAGGCTGTGAGGTTGGCAGAGACGTGCTGTACAAGCAAGGCTGACAGAGCTGTACAAGCTGCCCATGAGGAGAGCACTTTTCCATCCTCAGTGACTTGAGAGCATCTATAGATGTTGTCAGGAAGATGCTTTTTGAGAGGGAAGCAGGTGCCAGCTGGCCAGAGACAGGGATCTCTGGTCTCCCTCTGCTCTTTGGGAAGGAAAGCAGGATATTTTCCATGTCTGCCCTCCCAGAGAGCCAGGGTTCCTGCCCTGAAAAACCAACTGCCCCCGCTGTTCCCGCCTCCCACCGGCTCTTCATGTTTCAAAGGCTCTCCCACTCCCATTGCTCTTCCCAGCTGCTTCCCGAACACCCCGCTCCTTTGGGGTGGGCTGGGATAGTGCTGCCTGCGAAGCTGCCAAGCAGCAGGAACAGATGAGGCCGCCCTGGAGAGTGGCTCAGAAGCGGTGAGATGAGCCCCCCTCAACCCTCACACCGTGCAGGGGGAAGCAGAGATGCTCCAGAGATCAGAGGGGCTTTGGGAGGGCTGAGAATCCACCCATGTCACTGGGACCCCTGCAGCTGACACCCATCCTTTGAGTGAGCTTGGGTGGGGAGTGGACACCCCCTCAATGGTGAGTAAAGCCCTTGGGGAGAGGTGTGAAGTTCTCCCACCCTTCTCTCTCCTCCACTGGCTGCATCCTCACCATCTTGCGAGAAGAGGTGGTTCCTGAGGGGTTGCAGGAGGGTCTGCAGGCAGGGGCTAAGCTGGGACCCTTCCATCACCCGGGGACTTGCGTGGCTTCTCTTAGTGGGGAGCAAGCCCCGGTCAGCAGAAGGCTCTTCTGACTCCTCCTGTCTCCCCACTGTGTGAAATATGGCACTGGGATAAGAAGAAAGGCATGGTGGCCGGCAGCAGAAATCCTCATTGAAAGATGACCCGGTTTAGGGTTTCAGACCAAATGGAGCGACAAATCGGCTCAACTCGGACCCCCCGAGCCCTCTTCCTGCCATTGCCCCCACTCGCAAGCAAAACCTCTGATCTCTCTCCAGCTCTCTGCATAGCTCTTAGGGCTCTTGTGGGTCTGAGCCAGGACTGTGAAGCCGGAGATGTCTACGGGGGCGGGAGGGCTTTGGAGCCTCCTGCCCACCTCTGCTTGAGGCTCGCTGAGGTCCGTGACCTGTTCAGAGCAGGTTGTGTGGCTCTGTAGGATCCTCGCTGGATGAGCTGTGGTGGCTCGCGAGCAGCTGGGAGCTCACCCAGCCCCGAGATGCTGAGCTGGGATGAGGAGGGGAGCCTGTACATGCCAGGAAAGGGGAAAGCACAGGGCTTGATGCCATGCACGGGCAAACCCTTGTCCTGCCTCAGGCAGGCTGCCCAAGGCCAGGCAGAGGCGAGGGCAGAACAGCTCTTCTCCTCCCGCACCCGCGGGCAGCAGGAGTTCAGGGCCGCTATTGGAAGCAGGTTTGCTGCCCTGCCAGGCGATGGGAGCCATTAAAGAGAAAGCCTCTAAATAAAATTTATGTCTGTCTCTCCTCACCCCCCTCTCCTGAAACAAATTATGCTACGGTCCTGCCCTGTTCAGGGAGACCCACTTGGATTCAGCCCCCCCTGAGTCTACTGGCCCCTGGGATGTCCCAGCCCTCCTGTAGCGTGGTGGGGGCACGCAGTATGAAAAACAGCCAGGCTTTCCTGGCGGCCCCCTAATTCATCTCCCTGTGAGTCCGTCGGAAGGGATCCCACAGCACCTGGGCTGCCGCCCCTCTCCCACTCCCAGCCCCATGCTTGGCAGCCGCCCGCTTGCTTGAAGGAGAGAGGGAGGGAGGGGGACACAAAGAGACCCCCCCATCACCATCGCTTACCCTGAGGTTTATTATTACACAAATGTGAATTCCAGAACCGGCATCTGGGGAGCAGCTGCTGGCAGTTAACCCCTTCATCTGCTGTGGGCGAGCTGAGCGGGAGGAGTGGGTGCCTGACTGGAGCGTGGCCATGCTCAGGGAGGACTTGGGCATGGGGACATGGTGGGGACACTCCTGTTTGTACAGCAAGGTGGCTGTCTGGCAGGTGCAAAGGGCTTTTGCTGTGTAGAGACATGACTGTGTGTGTGGATGGGGAGGTGGGTCCTCCCCCTCTTCCTTTCTTTTTCTCTTTTTTTTTTCTTTTTTTTTTAATAACACACTTCTGTTTCCATTCAGTGGTTTTATGGGGATTTGGTCTGCCTCTAGGCAAGGCCTGAATTTCCAGTTTGCTTTGGGATGCAGCTCCAAGGGATGCTGTACTTGGCTTCTGATGAGCAGCCTGGAGATAAGAGGTGAGAGCGGGAAGCCAGCCGTCTGCTTAAAAGAAAGGGCTTGACTGCGAGTGGTTGATCTGGACAGCACGTTTTTGCTGTAAGATGGATGCTGGGGAAAGAAGACAGGTCCTCATAACCTCCTTCTCTCCCACCAGCCTTTACAGCATCTTTGCAAGGCTTTAGGGTTTGGTCAAAAGATCAATTTTTCTGCACCTGAGGTCCCCTGCCTCACTAAGCTCGCTGTGCTCCGAGGAGTTTCCAAATTCCTGTAGCACATGACCCCCGTGTAGGTGTCCAGAGGCAAGGCAAGGCAGAGGGGTGGCTGTCAGGAGGCAATAGCTGCCAGGCAGGGACAGGAAGGAGGTCTGGCAAATCATGACTGTGAAACAGCCCATGGCTGGTGAGGATGATGAAAGAGGTCCCTTGAGCAGCAGCAGAGCTGCCCTCCCTGAGGAGGACCACTGTGAGGGGGTGTCCCATAGCTGCACACATTAGGTCAGCTGGGGAACACACAGCAGCCATGTGCAACACTGGGTGCTTTTGAGCAATTTACAGTTGCCCCCTCCAGATTAGCATCAAGGACTTGAAATAAATCACAGATAACTGCGGTGATGCCAAAGCTCTATTACCAGCCTGATGAGAGACAGGGGAACCAGGGTGTTACCTGCCCAAGCATGGATGCCAGCCCAGGAGGGACCCTCTGCTCTGCTGGATGAGTGTGTAGGGGCTGTAGGGTGTCTGGGGGGAGAAAACACAACGTCCAGGCAGACAGTGAGTGCTCCCCAGCAGGATACCCAACAGTCAGCAGGGCTACCTATTGTCCACAGGGATCTGGAGCCCCCCCAGATGCTCTCCTCTTCCCCATGCAGCCTCCTCTGGCAGCCAAGCCCCAGCTCCCAGTGCCTGTCTGGCAGCCAGAGGTGATTTCCAGGACAGGAGGTTTAAGGGAGTTTAGCAGTGGATGGAGGCAGGCATCGGCGTGCTCGCTTAGCGCTGGCAGCTCGACACGCGGCGAGACGTCGGCAGGCAAAGGTCACGAGCAGGCAGGTGACAGGTTCTGTCAGACAGCCGAGCCTCCCGCCTGCGCGCCGGCTGCCAGATACCACGGTGATGGGCAGAGCCGAGGCAGCAACAAGTGTTGTAATGGCCAGGAAAGATTTTGGAGGAGGTTTTAGTGACTGGATGAAAACCATCTGTGAGTTTTGTTCCTAGGCTGATACAGGCACTACCGCGGCTGCTCGGTCTGTGCTGGGAGAAGGGAAGAGACACGGGAGGTGCAGGGGCTCCAGCAGCTGAGAGGGTTCCAAGGAGGCTGGACAGGACAACTGGCAGCATAGAGCTGAGCTTCAGCAGTCAGACTCGCTCCCCTGGTCAACAGATTTCATCAGTGGTGGCTCCCAATGCCTCCAGCTCGCCCAGCTGGCTGACCCACTGGGACTGGTGCAAGCATGGAAATCATCCCTTTGACTCCTTGGGAGGGGATCAGAGGGTGATGGGACAACTCATCAGGCTGGGTCCCTCCTTGATTGTGGGCCTCCTGCTCCCTGCTGCTGCTTTGCCCGCAGACTCCCTCCAAGCCTGAACCATACCACTCCTGACACCAAAGTGGAGCTGACAGGGCGATTTGACAGACAAAATAACAGCAGCCAGAGCAATCACTGTCTCCTGAGGAGGTGTTTATAATGCAAGGAACCCCTGAAGGGATCTGAGCAGGGATGGGAACAGAAGCTCCTTTGCTTGGGTTTGAACTCCTGCCTGTACACCAGTGCGTGGAGTGCAGCCAGCACAGCTGCCTGGTTCCTCTGCCCACAAAGCCAGTCTCCAGGCTCTTACCCTGAGCAGGAGGAGGGAGAAATGGAGCTGACAGGAGCTCCTGCAGCACCAGGAGCTCAGCAGCCCCTCACACACTGCAGTGCCAGGCCAGAAAACACCTTTCTACCCTTGTCAGTCAGTGCCTTGCCTCTCCTAAGCCAACTCCAACTTGTCTCAGCATCTGTTCCTGCCCATAGTCCTCAGCCTCTTCCTTCCCTCACTTCCTACCCCAACACTCACGCGGTTTGTTTTTCTCAGCCTGCAAGATCTTTGGGGCAGGGAATGAGCCTCCCTCCAGGTTTCATGAACCAACCCTGTGGTACGAGGTGGTTTGAGCTGTAAAATGAATCACAGCTTGGGTCTGGCTGGGCTCGGCCACCCCTGAGCGTTGTGTCTCTGCCGGCTGCTCCGCTGGCAGCGCACACGGCACCGAACGGGCTCGCTTTCTCCCACAGCAAGCCAGATCCCACTAGGCAGCAGGGGTAGGATGACAAATTGTTCTGACTAACAGTATAAACAATGTGAAACAATGGAAGTCAGGGAGCAGCATATAAAACATGCAGCACGCAGGGGGCTTGGCTATTTTATTTGATTATCAGATGGATATTCCAGTGGCCGGAATCCATCAGGAATAGAACAACACATGTCAAACTCAATAAGGGTTCGCAAGGGGCGGTGGTGGGGAGCTCCTTCTCTGGGGTGCAGTTGGGAAGTCTAACTTGGAGTCAACTTCTTGTGCAAGTGAGACAGCTCTCCCTGCCCAACCCACAGGAGCATCCATGGCATCTTCTCTGGGAGACAGGGGAAGGAAACTGCCTGACCCCGACCCAGGCCCACCGAAGAGCGGTAGGAACGCAGGGCAGACGGGAAGAGGCATGGGAAGACTGCCCGGCTGATGTGGTTGAGCAGACAGGGGAGGCTTTCTGTCTTCTCTTTGGAATTCCTTTGCGTTCAGAGTCATTTTGAAAGTCAAAAGCTGTTACATTCCCCAGGACGCCCAGGGAGGGATGTTGACTGGGTTTGCTCTGACGATATTTCCCTGCACAGCTGTTTGTGCCATCAGCAATAGGGCTTCTCTTTAAAAAGAAGATATTTTATCCATTAAAAAGAAATCCATGAATGATGAATATGTATTCAGTCTAAGACTGAGTGATGAAATCCTCTCAGAGGTGCAAAGATCCAGCTATCTGTCTGCCTGCTAGCCCTGCGAGGGACCAGCGGTGGGTTCCCTCAGAGCCTCCTCAGCTCTTTGAAAGCCTTGGGGTCAGTAAGGCTGTGCAGGGGGCTCTGGCCAGGAAATTTTCTCTCCGGAGGTTCCTTTCGCTTCCCGTGTCTGAGCAAAGCAGGAATGCTGTGAGAACAACCCCTCAGAAGCTGTTTTGAGACTTCCAGCTGGAACAGAAAATGTAGGATCAGCAGAAGGGGGAGAAAAAATGCTGTTGGTGGGGACGAGGGAGAAAGAGAGCGGTCCTTCCTGCCCTCTGTGAGGGTTCTTCTCCCCCATGTGCCCACCTGAGAGCAGATTACTGCGTGGGCTACCCCAGGTCTGTGTTTTCCTGGGTGAGTCCTTGTCTGGGGCCTGCCTGGGGGGTGCGCACCCCGGATTTCCGATGACCTGCAGCCTGCTCAGAGCGTGGGACGCGTGGGCTGCCCACACCCCAGCCAGAGCCGGCAGCCCGCAGGGGCAGGGTGAGTCCGTACCCAGCACCTCGGGGCTCTGCCTGTCTCCAGATCCACAGCACCTGAAGGACACAGGTCTGATGCTGTGCGCAGGCACAGGGGCTCTTTGCTGATCCCATCATTCCTCAGCATTTCCTGGAGACTGTTTGTGGGATCTAATAACTTCCCCATCCAAAATGGTGCTGTTTTATTCCCACTGCCATAACAAGCTTCTAAAAGTCTGATGCTTCTTTCTCAGGATAAATGCCAGTGACTTGAACTTTGTATGAGTGATTGGCATGTGCCCCCTTCTTCCTTCTTTTACAACTCTCATGTTCTCATTTATTTTTGCATTAAGTCATTTATTTTGTTTGGAAATACATGCTCTGGAGCTGGCAGAAGTGCTCACTGTACTCTGCATGCCCTGCTGTGCCAGAACCGATGGTGGTAATGGCAACCAAAGCAACTCAGTTTGACCAGCATCCCCTCCTGCTTCCACCTCCTAAGAGACAGATTCAATGGAAGCACCACAGCTCCCCTGGTTCCTCCTCCCTCCAGAGTGTTGTGGCTCGGAGCAGCACCCCTGGTCATTCAGGTCGGGCAGGAATGCCACGCCACGTGGTAGGTAAATACCTGTTAGCTGTCACCCCGGGTGCAGTCCCATTTCCAGGCAGTTTCCACACCTGCAATATCTGTATACCTGCCCTGGCCGATGGCATCTGCTGCCAGTGCCAGCAGCTGCTGGAAGATGCCATCACACACATCAGAGCTGGCTGCATCACTGGGAGCAGAGGTTCTGAACTGTGACCAAGGGGGTCCCACATGAGACACCCTTCTGGAGCACCTTTCCCCCCTCTCGAGCTTATAGTCCTTCCTACATAGACAACTTGGCCTTTTTTTTGCTTCTTGGTCTTGCAAGTGTCTCCATGGCCAGGGCAATAGGATGCAAAGGCAGAGAACAAGGGGGACACATAGAGAAGCAAGCAGAGAGAGCAGCAAGCAGAGAGAGCAGCAAGCCAAAGCACTGAGGCAGGAAGGAAATTTCTCAGCTGAAATTGGGAACAACAGCTCAAAGTTTGTCACTGTCTGCATCTGATGCAAATCTGTGTGCCGGGGGATGTTGGGAGCAAAGAGCAGAACGCTCCTGATTTCACAGGTTTGTGTTGTGAACTGGAAGATCCCAGGCAGAGAGAGATTGGAGGAAAAATAAAAAGGAGAAAAAAACAACCAAAACAAAATGATGCAAACATTGGCAGTTTTGGAAGAGGAGCACTCCCCTGGAAGGGAGGGGGGCAAGCAGCACGGCCCAGCCAAAATGCTGTAAAAGCCTCCCTTTTACATGGCATTTCTTCTTCAAAGACATTAGGGCTTGTAAAAAAAAAAACCCTGCCACTTACCTCTGCCTCTGACATGTTAATGGTTGTATTTTTGAGTCATTAAAAATTGAAATGCGTAACAATTTCAGCAGCTGCCAAACCTCTCCCTGCCCAGCTCTCCCCCTTCTGCTCTCTTCCATCAGCCTTCTGCCTGCTCTGCTTTCTCCATGCACTCTCTGCTCTGGTGTGTCCCCCTCCAGCCACGTCTTTCTCCTTCCCCTGCCTCCCTCCTTTGCTTCTCTGGTCTTCTCCCTCGCCCCCTGTAGTTTACCCCCACAGCCTCCCTCCCCATCAGCCCTCTGCTGGAGTCTCAATTCATGGGAAGCACTTGATAATCTGCCGCTTTAATATTCTTACCTTGCCGTTCTCCTGTTCAGCGGGACTTGGAGAATTAGAAAATGTATTTATCTGGGTACACTGGAGAGCAAGAGAAACAAAGAAACCAGCAGGGCTTTTCTAACGAGGAATTACTAATTTGACCCAGGAGAGCTCGTCCTCTTCCAAGCACTCAATTTTCCCCAGGTTTTACATCCAAAGATAACATTGGCAATGCCAGTGGTGACGATGGGGCACCTGCCAGCCCACAGCTACTGCGGGTGCTCTGCTCCCCGCAGGGGCTGCTGCCAGCTGCAGAGAATGGAAGTGTTTGCTTTACCTGCTCTCTCAGATGTGACATAGCCTGCTGCAGCCAGAGCAAGCAGCTCAGAGCCAGCAAACGGGAGGATCTGGAGAAGTTGCTGCTTGTCTGCTGCTTGGGGCTCCTGAGCACTCAGAAATTCAGGTCCCAAAGCGCAGCCATCCTGAGACCAGGCTGGAATGGGGCTGGGCTCCCTGCAGCCTTCCCATGGCTTCAAGCAGCTCATGGACTGGAAAGAAAACACCAATGGGTTGTCTCAGGTCTGTGCCCGTGACAAATGCCCTGGCACAGCCTCTGCAAGTGCTCTCAGCAATCATTACATGCTGTGGGTGCAGACAGCGCACAGCTGAGGTTGGAAGCCTTGGGAGATGCATCTTGGCTGGGTCTTAGTTGCAGTGGGCTTCTATGACAGCCCCAAGAGGTGGGAAGGGTATTGTGCTCTGGTGTCCCAGTGCCATGGAAGGCCTCATATGAAGACTCTCTGCCTGCTGGTCAGTCTATTAAGCTCTCATCTTACCTTGAATATACTTGGTAATGATAGCGGGTATCATGGTTTGCTGGTTAGAAAAGAGTATTTAGGCCAATGGATTTGGGATTTTTACTGAAAATGAGGAGGTGGGATGAGATGTACTGATTTGAAGCTGACACAAGTAGTCTGTGGATTTTTTTTTTCCCAAATAGAGGCACAAATGTGGTTTAGCGGGCACAGACAGGACAACTGGTTCTGAAAGAGTTTTACTTGTGTAGTCTAGAAACAAAACAGAGGCCAAGATGTTTATGATTGCTGCCTATAAATACATTGGGGAGGAAACACCCAGGAATGCAAGGAAATCTTTAAGTGGAAGGACACTGTTGGCATAAGCATGAATTGGTAGAAACCTGTTGTGAATAAATGTCAGCTAAAAATTGAAGGAGGTTTCTCCTAATCATCAGATGAGGGAGTTTATAAAATAGCTTTCCAGTGGGGTAATTGAGGGAAGGAACATAACTAGTTCAAGATGGGAGTCTGACAAATTTCTGAATTTCATTTTAGGATGGGGCTGAATTTGACAGTCTGGCCCCTCTTGGCTAAGTCCCGCCTCAGTCCAAGACTCACTGCACTTGTGTGAGGTGGAGAGCCCTGCTGCTCCCTTCACATCCCACTCATCTCCTCCTCCCTACCTGGCTGCACCGACTCAGACCACGTGCAGCCCTGCACTGCACACACACTCCCCCCCATACACCCCCCCCAACTCACCTGTCCCTGACACAGAGGCTTTTCAGTTTGTTAATAAGCCATGACATGCCAGACATCAAAAGTATGAAAATTGCCCAATTTTTTAATATTTTAAGCCCCATCATATATACTTTACTGGTCTGAGCAAAGCGCTTCATGATGCCTTAGCAAGGAAATGGAAACTATCATTTTGTATAATCTGCCTGAGCTGGATTGACCCCTGATCCCTGCCAGACCTCTCCTCTCCCCTGCACCCACCTCCCCCGCACCCACCTCTGCTGCCCAGATGGGGAAAGTACCCAGAGAGTGTGTGCAGCTGCGATCTCTGGCACTGGGGATGATGCTAGCAAACCAGCTGATGTGCTGCCTGGCAGGACGATGGCCAAAGGAAGGGACAGGCAGGAAACATGGGAGCCAGGGGAGCCCCTGACCAAGGAGCAGGGGGTCCCTTTCTTTTCTCCACTCAGGGATTTGCCTCTTTGGACCTGTGTGTGCTACAGAAGCCAGCGGTGTAAATGCTGAGAGAAATGGTGCAGTTGGTGCCCAAAGGCATAAGCAGTGGGAAAATCCTGTCTGTGTCACATCTCTTGGTGCAGCCCCATCGGGAACAGCTGAACGGGTACAAGGAAAGGAAGATGGGAGCTCCCTGTTTCTCCCCCCAGCCACTCATCCCTGTGATGTGTAACTGTCCCTGTAACCTGGCGCCTGGGCTCATGCAGCGGGTGCATGTGGACTCACCATAGCTGAACAGGGGTTGTTGGAGTTGCTGTGAGCACAGTTTGCTTCCATTTCTCTGTAATGAGAAAAAGTGATCACTTCCTGGGAGGACTTCTATGATGGGCTGTAAAAGAGACTAGAGAGAGGGTTGGAAATGCTGGGAGATGCCCATGTGCTCCTCAGAAATGGTCTTTGGGCAGAGGTGGCTGCAGGCTCCCCTCACCTTCGGTGTATGGTGGATCAGCAGGGACAATATCCCATACTTCTAAGAGACCTCTGTGCCTCAGGAATGGGGGAAGGAGGGAAGCACCCGACCATCTGGGGAAACAGGGTGAGAAAGAGGGCCAGTAAAACCTATGTCTGGGCAGCTTTTTGCACCATGTTTGCTGCATCCATCCTCCCCTTCCCTACTGTTCGCCCACATGGAGTCAGTGCCTTCCCAGAGAGGTCCCCCTTGGAGGAGCCGTGATTTAAGCAGGTGATGTGCAGAAGCAGGATGGGGAGAGGATGCTGGGCAGAGCATTTGTGGAGATGGAGCACTGCTCCACCTCTCAGCTCCCCCTCCAGCAGCTCCTGCATGCTGCTGCCCTGTCCCAGGCCACTCTGGGAAGGGCTAAGCCAGGTACAGGCTTCTGCAGGGGCTCCTTTTTTAATTTGAATCAGGGAAAGGTATTTTTTCTTCTTCCTTTTATTCCACCCCAAGTGTTGTGCATTGCCACTGACAAAGGAGCAGGAATTCCACGCATTTCTTTGGCTGTTTAGAAGAGCTGCTGCCCTACTCTCCCCTGTCAGACACTAATCTCTCCTAATATTTAACAGTCCCAGTAGGCAGCAGGATTTATCCTCTGGCCTTTCTACCTGTCATTTCATCCCTTCTCACTAAGGAGCCCTTTGATTCCCTTCCGAAAAGAGGTGCCAGGACCAGCGTGATGGATTGGCTCGTGCTGGCAGTTAGAGAACCAGCTCCATTTTTCTCTGTTCCAGCTGTCGGGTATTTATCTGGGGCAGCTCTGTACAGCTGGGGAAGGCCCTTGTGCCTCCTCGCAGGGAGACATGTGGATGGGCAGGCTTACCGAGCGGGAAGGTAGTGTGGGTGTTAATGCTCCAGCTCCTACAGGGCCCAGCTCCAAACCGCAGACCTGAGCTGTGGACGTTTTAGCTCCTGGTTTGATCTGGATCTAATACCATCATCCATTTCAGGGAGGAATTCCTCCTCCACTGCTCCCCAGATGTCTTCATCCCTTCCCATCGTGCTGCTTCCACATGTTCCCCTTCCTCAGCATCGCAGCTGGCCTGTGCTTGGACAAGCACCCTCAGAGGGGAATAGGTTCACACAGTGACCCATGCACTACCCCGTGGGGATGCTGAGGTGTCCTCCTGGACCCTGGCCTGTAGGAGTCCATCCCTGCAAGATGCACAGGGTGGACACAGCCTGCACCCAAACAATGATGCTCCACTCTTGAGCTGGTCAGGTCCTTGAGACCCTGCGCCCCATTGGCAGTCTCAGGAGAGACCTGGTTCCTGCAAGCCACCACTGTACCAAGCCTATGCTTGCTCCCCAGGCAGGTGGTTAAACAGTCCAAGAGCTGAAGGTGTGAGGGCAGTACAGTAGCTCTTTATGTCAGTAATGAGCCCTTTGATTGCTGTTTCCTTAGTCTAGGAGTTGGAAGTCATTAGGCTCCAACCTGTTCTGCCTGGGCTCTAGTTACGGGGCTGGACTGGTGTTTGGTGGAGGCAAAGACTGCTCTGCAGGACATTTCTCCATCGGAGGACCATGAGAAGGGCAGAAACTCTACTCCCTCACTAATGACCCTTCCCGTTGTCACCCGCCACACCAGGCTTCCGATCCCAGTCCTGATAAGCAGCAGCAGGATCCGTGTAAGGGGTTGCCTGTGCGAAGGCAGCAGAGGCAGGGTCTGGTGCTTCCTCCAGCTGCCACCTTTCCACTCCTTTGCTCACTTCGTTTCTTCCCCTCATGCCGAAATAGTGGCAACTTCAGAGCTCTGCAGGGCACCATTAAAAGACAGATGATACTGCCAGAGCACAGCTGTCCGAGGCCGTGGAAAACAGGCTCCATATAATCTTTCTGAAGGGGCATGTGTTTAACATTGACCTGGTTAGGCAGCCCGCAGCCGGGCCTCTCCCATGTGCACATGCCATTTCAGACAGGAACAGCGGGGCTGAATTCGGCAGCTGGAGTGCTGACTTGGCTACCTCACTGCTGGCTGGGCCATGTCTCCTGCTGCCTCCATCTAAGGTGGAGAGAAGAAGATGAGGAGCAGGGGCAGGATGAAACCTGCTTGCTGGGAATCTCCAGGCTTAAAGAGCAGCCGGACAACAATAACCTCCAGATGCTAAAACCACATGTGGGCTTTTGGGGTTTGGAAGGGAGCTGGAAGGACTCTCTGAGTCTCCCTTGTGAGGAGGAAGCTCAGGTCTCACTGAGATACTCCTGTGATGCTCCTTCCCAAGCAGCCCCAGCACAGGGCAGCGCTTCCCGTTGCACACTGTGTGCACTTGAACCCGCCCTGACCCGGGTGCTCGCACACCTCTCTGCCACCTCCTACACACACGCACGCTCCTGAGGCCAGCCCTGGCTCCAGATAGTCTGGCCACAGGTGCACAATCCCTGCGGAAGCCTCTGGGGCAGCACGGGTAGGAGTCACCCCTCTGTCAGTCTGTGCATGGGCAGGGTTGTGCCTGGGGTTGGAGGTGACCCAGGGGACATCAGATGAAGATGCCGGCCTTTGGGTGGGGCTTCAATGCTCAAAGGGCGAGGAACAGATATTAGAGAGTCATGATCATCTTACCTTGCAGAATGGGAGGGAGTTTTGAGTAAAATCTTGGGTAGATCAATAGAAGCTTGAGGATTTGGCTGTTTCACCAACTATAAGTGACAGTCCTCCAAGCCCTCTTAGGTAAAACATCAACACTGGAACGCAAAAAGTTGGCCCCAGGTGGGGATGCAGCACTCTGTTACAACTGGAAGGGAAACCCTGCTCCTGAGATCTGGTGGAGAAAACATGGAGAAGGGGACGACGAAAAAATGCTGTCTTCTAGCTTGTGTCAGATTCCTCTGAGAGGTTTTCAGTCTACTGGGTCAGGGAAGGGTTAGGGGGGACTCAGGGTGGCCTTGTTTCCACTTGGAATTTGGGGTATAGGTAGGCACCACGTGTGTCATTGCCCATTAACACCGTTTCCCTCATGTGCTCAACTCTCCCTGCATTATTTTGTGGTGTCAGTATTTTAGTCACGGCTCGGTGTGATGAGAATATACCCATGGAGGAAAGAGTTTGCAATGTCAGCATCCATGTGCAGCTATTTCATAGAGGCTGCCAGCAGGAACGGGGAGCATGGCACCCAGGCAGCAGCAGCACGATGCCCAGGAAGCCTTTGGACACAGCCAGCTTTGTCAGGAAGAGGGGAATAATCACAACTTTTGTCCGAAGCCCAGCGCCGGAGCTGCCGCTGTTCCACGCCGATCAGATTTAAATCCGCGTGCAGACAGCTGGCAAGCCACACCACGCACACTAAATCCAACGCTGACTTAACAGCCTGAGAGGGCCCCTTCTAAAAAGTCATTAGTGAGGCTTTCGGGGAAGGAGCATGCACCATTGTGCCGAGGGACTGAGCTTGTTTAAACAGAGCCAGTGCGAAAGGAAAAGCTCCCTGGGGGCCTCGTGGGAATGTTTCCGGGAAGATGAAGGGGTTTGTTTCCTCCGAGCTCCGGCTCCATTTTTGGCATGCTCTTGGTGATGCACTCCCTGTGCTGCACCCATGAGGGGTTGCACCAGAGGGCTGCACCCATCTCCTTTGCGTTGGTGCAGTGGGACAGCCCAGGCATGGGACGGTGAGCTATAGGACTGTGAGCTGCTGTGGTTCCTTCCTCTCTGCAGCACCAGATCCAGCTCCAGCTCAGAGATGAGAACCAGAACCCACATCTCTCCTTCAGCTAGGGCAGTGCCATTGCCTTCATCGCACAAGAGCTGGGGTTGCATCTGGAATGGGCTCAGCCAGGCATCGTTCAGCCTGGACCCTTTCCCACCCCAGCCTACACTCTCCCAGTGCTCAGCTGAAGTGGGAGCCTGGATAAGCCCCTCTGCTCTGGCTGTGGTGGGAAGCCAGAGACCAGCCCACTCCTCTGCACCGCCAGGTCCGTCCCGGCGAGGCGCAGACAGTGCTGAGAGAGCGGAAACATTGCTGAAAAACATTAAACTTTTATGAATCTCCAAGCAGGCTTGGCGTGAACTCGACTTTGTGGGGTTAAGCCCATCATTACTGGATGCACGCCAGCATGCTTTCCACTAAAAATAAACTCCTGGCCCAAGGAATGGGGCTATCCCTATGTACAGCTCTTACACCCTCGCTGCAGTGCCGCAGGGTGCCGTGTGGGGGTTGTCGATGTGCCCGGGGAGGTTTGGGAGGCGGAACGGAGGATGCTGGAGGACGGCTGGGTCACCCAGCCCAGAGCAGCACCTCAGGCTCTGCCCCCATTCCTGTGGGTGCCAGTGGGTGAGTCAGACCTCAGCCCTGCACCTCAGCTTCCCCATCTGAAAATTAAGGATAAATGAGATACCGGAAAGGTAGCGATTTGAATTAATTGCTGTTTGTAAAGTGCTTTGAGGTCCTTGGGTGAAAGACGCCAGGGGAGGGTGGCTGTGATGCATTGGCCCAGAGGGCTTTGGTGTGTTGGGTAGGACGGGATTATTTACTCGAGTTAGCAACAGATGTACACTCGCACGTGGATGTCTATTGCGCAGCTACACATCCTCGCTGAGTTTGCAGTAATCACTTGGAATGTATTTTGTCTGCCCTAACTATGCAGTTAATTGCAGGTTCCACCTGCCACGGACACTCAGATGCTGGTGCTTCGCCTCCTCCTCCTCCGTGCTCTGTACATGAGGTCCCACGGCACAGGAGGTGAGAATTCCCTGGAGTCTTCTGAGTCCATGAGAGGACAATCCTTGACCTGTGGCCCCAGGCAACCCCCAAACTTCTTTGCCCAGCTTCCATCAAATCTAGCCTGTGACATCTCACACCTCTCTGTCCCCACCAGCATCCTTCCCCATCCCACTGCTGGGCTTCCCTGTCAACCACTGCCTGCCGCTCCCCCATCGCTGCCCAGAGCTGCACCGTGATGGATGTGATTAATATATGCTCAGAAAGAAGTAGATCCTTCCGTGCTTGCTTTGAACCTCTGATCATTAATGTCTCCATATGGGCACCATTTTTCCTTGTCACGCCACAGCTGTATCTGGAGAGAGAGAGAAGCGAGTCCGTTTCCCAGTGGCAAAAGCCCCAAACGCCACAGCTCCGGAGGTTTACCCACCTTTGGGAAAGGTCAGAAATATAAATAGCTGTTGCCAGGAGGTCCTCAGGCACAGAGCAGGAATGGAGATCGCTGCTTGGCTGCTGCTCGAGTCCAGCAAGGAGGGCTTTAATAGCCTTTTTCTGATTGTTTTTGAACTCTCTCGCAGCTCTCCGCTCCTTTCCCCTCCATCGCTCACTCCCTACCTCCCTCCCACTCATTTCATTTTTTTGAAGGGCTGCAATTTCTTTTCAGTTTTATTTCTCATTAAAAATAAATACCGTTGCTATAATTTACAGTGAGTTTAATTAGAAATGAGTTACGTGGTTTAAGCATTAGGATTTAATTGCTCGTTCCTAAAACAATTTTCTCATCTGAAATGTCCCCAGTTAATGATCATTCATTAAATAGGATTTGAGTCTCTTAAGTGGAGTTAGAAGGCCTGCAGATTTCCTCTGATAGCTGCTGCAGCCAGCCCAGCACTGGGCACAGAGGGCCCTTCATCCCCTGGACCTGGGGGGTATCCTGGGTAAAGGGGAGCTGGCTGGGCTGGATGCAGGTGAGAGTTGCTGCGGTATCTCCCTGAATTCCCCGTGATGTTCCTCTGTTGAGACTGACCATTAAACCTTCCCTCTGCAAATAACTCACAGCAAAACCCATTTGAATTGGGTCTCTGCTGCCCACGCTGCAGCAGTCCCAACTGCTCCAAGCATACAGGGGATCCAAAGCATCAATGTGGTCAGAGATGCCGTGGGGTTGTATTTCACTGGACAAAAGCCATGTGCTGACACCCGCACCTTCCTTTTGGGAGCTTAAACCCACTGCCCTGCTCTGTGGCAAGGGCAATCTTGAACTACTCTAACTGTATTTTTTTAAGGGGAGGGAAGGAGATAATTTTCATGAGGAATGTTGATTAATCAAAATAGAAACATTCGCAGGAAGTGTGGAGTGATGTCAATGAGACTGTTTTGTGCTTTACTTGCTCATTTTTATTCCAAAAATTTCTAATCAAAACCACATCTGGAGAGAGCAACCCTTCACCTGCCCTCACCCCCATGCCCAGACAGCTGGGCTCCTGCAGAGCCAGGAGGGCACCAACTCAGGCAGGACTCATCCTTGCTTCCCCTGCTGTGCCCCCATGGGGATGGCAGCTCACAGGGGGAACACATCTGGCAGGGCAGCAGGGGTGGGATGGGATGGGATGGGATGGGATGGGATGGGATGGATGGGATGGGATGGGAGCACTCTCTTCCTTCTCAGTTTTGAGCAGCAATTCCTGAAAAGAGTTAAGCCAAAACTGGCACATTCCTGTAACAATACTTTGTTTTGACACATTAGTGTTTTTCCAGGGGAAAAAAAAAACAACAACAACAAAACCAACCCCAAATTGTCTCCACTTGGTTGGAAAAGTCCATCCCAGCTCCTGCACTGAGCTTCCCTGCTCTGCTCCGCTCTCCCAGGAGCAGCGAGAGGCAGTGCATGGGCTGGGCTCACCTGCCAGGATGGAGCCAGCAGTGTGTGCCATAGGTGCTGGAGCACAGGGCAGGACCCTCACGGGTCACCTGTGCCTCGGCCTCTGCCTGTCCCGGGGGGAACAGCAGCTTCCTGCACCCCCAGCTCTGTGGGCAGACACGGTGCCCAAGGGGCTGGTCCCACAGGGACCTCAGGGGATGTGCTTTTGGGATTCCAGCTAGACATTTCTTGCAGAGTTGGCACAGGTCTGCTGCACACAGAGCAAACAACATGAACACCTTTCCCTCCCTTGCGCTGGGAAGTGGTCTTTGTTTCACTGTTCACACCTTGCTGGGACCACCCTTCTCACGCCTCTTCATCTCTCTTCCTCCTCTCTTCCTCTAATCCCCCTTTTTTGTTCTCTCTGTGCATTCCTGGAACCAGAGGTTTCTTTCCCTGTCTCAGGGCATTATTTACTTATACGTGTTTATTTATCCACAAAACAAGGATACTGGAGCAACCGATTTGGAAGAAGATGGTGGTATCGAAGAACTCCTTTCCCCTGAGCTGAAGTGCAGAGATGGAGCCCCATCCACCCCAGCTCCCGGGAGCAGCTGCGCCCTGCATGGAGTGGGGGTGTGGTGGGAGGGATGGCATCCCCGGGACAAGCAGGAGGACACTGTCACCTAGCAACTAGTAAGCAATGACTAACACTTCCTTGGGTGTCAAACATACCATGTCACAGATCTCTTTCCAAGGAAGCATAAAACGGGGAAGAGCAGGATTTGGAGAGAGAGAATAAGAGACACAAGCGTGAGTCAGCCCCTGGATAACCTTGAACGCATTAACAGATGGCTGGGACCCAATGAACAGCGTTTGCAAAAGCACCACCGTTCAATCAGCAATCCTTGTTTTCTGCTGGGAAAAAAAATGAAAAGAGTGTTAAAGGAAGAGGCAAGGCCGGGTCAGAGGGGTGTCTGATTGCATTGCAAGGGGGTGGCCGCTTCCAGCATCTGTCAGTGCATGGCTTTCAGGAATGTATATATATAAATAAATGCAATGAAAAGGTCCCCAGTTCCAGTGAAAGGAAATGATTTCCTCCTCAAGTGATTATGGGCACCATTATGCAAATAGTAGCCAGGCCAACAAAGCGGCCTCATAAGGAAAGGGGAATAGAGCCAGCAAAGTGGCTCTGTGATCTCCAGGCAGGGGAGAGCAAGATATTACCTGCATAATGACACAGCCTCTGAATAGTGGGGTGCTATGCACATGAGGGACAGTCTGTGAAAGAAGCTGTCAAGGTACTTCTGGTGGGTAAGAATGAATTTCATGGCAGTGATGGGAAAAAGGAGAGAAGAAAAAAGAGAAGAGAGAGAAGAGAAGAGAAGAGAAGAGAAGAGAAGAGAAGAGAAGAGAAGAGAAGAGAAGAGAAGAGAAGAGAAGAGAAGAGAAGAGAAGAGAAGAGAAGAGAAGAGAAGAGAAGAGAAGAGAAGAGAAGAGAAGAGAAGGAAAGAAGAAATTAAAAAAACAGGGAAAAAGGAAAAAAGAACAGAGAGAAGCCCAAGATCTGCACTGTGGGAGTCCAAGAGCTTTGATTCAGTTTGCACTGCACGGACTGGTCACTGTGGCTGCCCAGGGCTGCCCAGCTCTTGTCTCGGACACGGCCGAAATTGCTGGAGCTGCGCCCGCCCTGCAGAGCTCGGCTGTGTTCCTTTCCTCTCTCCTTTGCAAGCATTTAGCGGTAGCAGATAAATAAACTGACATCAATCATCTGTGCATAGCAGCATGATCACCTTACGGGACTCATTTCCTCTCAAAATACACAAGTTTAATTTCTATTTAGCTTTCCTTAAATTTTAATGTCTACTTTTGACATAAATATTTTAGTGTTTGGGGAGGGACAAAGTGGAAATGGGTGATAGGAGACACCATGGGGCTTTCCCTCAGGCTGCAGAGAGGAGCATCCTTGTCTCTAGCCCCACAGAAGTGGCAGATGCCCAGGGTCTGGGGATGCCCTGGGCCAGCAGGTCCATCCCCAATCTTAGGCCCCCAGAATATGCCCTGTCATGGGTGCTGGAGGTGCTGCATGGGCAAAGCTGGTGCTGAGACTGAGAGTACTCCAGTGCTGCTGCTCTCCTACCTGTGCCCTTAGAGCGGGGCCCTGGGTGCTCCATCTCTGTCAGTGTCATGCGCTTGCAGCAGGAGAGTGAATACACATTGGCTTCTCTTCAGCATTAAGCAAATCAGTTTGGCGTGTTATTTCTGCAAGACTTTTAAAAAAGAATGACCTCCAACTGCAAAAAGTCAGCCAAAGTGTGAGTCTCAGCCAATCCTGCTCAGGCTCGGCAGGGTTAAGGGGGCTCTGCCTACACACAGCCCCCCAGTGAGGCAGGTTTGGCTTCAGGGCAGGAGCCTGCCAGCCATGGGGGTCCTCCAGAGCACTGGCATGGCTCTGCCCGCTGCCAGCAGCTCTTCTGTTCCAGGGAGATGTGCTCGGGACAGTGGCATCCCTAAACAGTGTGGACATGGGAGCAGTAACTCTTCCCTGGCAGGCAGCAGCCCCAGCCCCAGCCTGCACCTCATCTGCCATGTTTATGCAGAGCTCTGTAAACTCATCCCAGAGGCTGCTGGGGCTGCAGTCAGATGGTTTCTATAGGTCAGTGACAGTTTATTTCCTTATGGGAATTTACGTTCCCTATAAAAAAACATATAGATTGCAAGAGAAAACTGGCTCCTGAGTTCCTTTCCTCATCCCCTGATGGGTATGGGGTGCTTGGCTCTCCTACCGTTGGTGGTGGCAGAGGGGTTCTGGTGCCCCAGCTGGGCAGGTTTCCCTCGACAGGCACAGCCCCAGTCCCCACGAGATGCCTCAACCAGGCTGCTGCATTGCTTCTGGTGGCAGCTCATGCATGGCTTAGAGTTTGATCCTCGGGGCATCAAACCCCCAAGGACCTCTCCAGGTCCAGCAGCTCCGTAAGGAAGAAGCATCGCTCCAGCAGCCCCGGCTGGCCCAGCCTGGAGGAGCCGCGGGGAGCAGCAGCCGCCCCCGAGGCTCGCCACGGCTGGCGTTGTGATTGATTTGTACACGCACACTTACACACAGCTCAGCCTCTCCATCACGCTGTACCACATGTGGTTATCGATGGTGGAAAACAGGTGCAGCGTGCTATCGAATCCATATGGTAACCGTTTAGTCTCACTTTGCTGCGGGATAAATTGCAGCAGAAGGAACAAGGCAAGAGAGGCAGACCCAGCCAGGGCTGCTGGTTTGGAGGTTCTGCAAATGACCCTTTTCCAGCTCAAAACCTGGTCACACTCTGGTCTGCTCCCACAGTTATTTCAGGGGTGTTATCTCTCAAAGCCCTGAGGGAGACACCAGCCTCCAGGGGAGGCCCTTTGCCCAGAAGGTCCAGCCCTAGCTTGGAGCTGCTTTCTGGGTGGGTGGTACCACACAGGCAGGCTCAGAAGGACGAGAGGCAGCGTGGTTTGTGCATTTATGCAGCAGCCCAGACCATTTCATGTGCTTCTCAGGCTGCTTTGGGTGAGAGGCCACTCCTGGAGGACAGACCTGCGATCCCCATGTGGTCTGTGGGGACCTCACAGACCCCACGGTGGGAAGAGGTGAGGTCCTTGCATCAACTCTGAGGTGACCCCACCATGCGAGCTGCAGAGTGGACACTGCTTTGGCTTTCCCTTTTCACCTCTGTATCATGGCCCCTGGTTGCTGTGATCTCCCACAGACCTGCTCCTGTGCACTTGTCAGCTGGTGAAATGATGGCCTGAAAGAGACATGATTGTACCACGGCTTACCCAGGAGATGGAGATGAATCCTAAAGCACACAGAGACCTCCAGCCAGATCCCATCAATCCCTCTGTCAGGAGAAACTCTCTTGCTGTTGGAGTGAACGATGGACAGACCAGTGCCTGTGTTGGTCACGGTTTGTAAACACAGCACTGTCAACCAGGCTGTAGAAACTGATGGGCAGCACCAGGCTTGACAGGCCAGGACAGATTATCCCTCTGAGCTATTGGCAAATTTAGGGATGGGACTTGTCTCAGCACAACTCCTCATGCTGGACACCAGTACAATAGCAAACATCATCCATTTCCACCAAACGGTCTTGACCTCTCCTGAAGAGCCACCAGGATCTTGTTGTTCACATATTCCTTCCTTTCCTCTTCCTTCATATTATTATTTCCAGCCTGGTTCAGGTCTTTTTAACCCCTGGCCTCATGGGCTTACCTTCATCTCAGAGGAGTTTATGGAATAAGATACATACCCTTGCCCTTTTCAGCCCAGAGAAAACTTCTCATGACATGACAGAAATCCAAGAAATCAACAACTCTGGAGGTTTGGAGTAAGTCTGAATCCTTCCTAAAGCCAGACACTCAGCACGAAGAGGGGTCAATGATCCCCACGCTCCTTCCCCTCTGCCTCCTGCTATCCGTCTCTGGGTGGATGATGGGAAGCAGATGAGGCACGCTTGGGACACCCAGCTGTTTCAAGGTATGTTCATGGTTTGTGTCTCTGGAGCAGGCACTGGGCAGGACTGTGCTCTGGGCGCTTCTCACGCGGGAGACACAGACCTCCCACTTGGAGACCCCAGGAGCACTCCTGCACCTCCTGCTTCCTCCTGGGTTCCTCTCCCCAGCTCTGTCCCGTGCAGAGCCAGGGGAAGCAGCAGTAGTTGCAGGGAGTGAACCTCAATGCATGCAAGATTCATCTCAAGAGTACACATGTGTGCATGTGTGTGTGCATGTCCTGGCAGGCACACACGTGTCCATGCAGGAAGGGTTCAGGCTGTCTCCCTGACCCTCTTGGAAGCCTTTCTGAGCAAGGACTCTCCCCCTGCTGAAAGGAAGGGCTTGGTAATGGCGTTTAACCTTTCTGGGGGCTTCATCATGCTGATGTATTGCATGAAAGGGTCCCTGGGACTGCCAGGGAACCAGGCCAGCAGATACATCCATCAACCCTACTTCTAGCCTGCAGGTAAAATAAACACAGCCTCAAAAACACCCATGCAATGTCACTGTACTTGCTCCTGCAAATTCAAACTCTTACACTCTCCCTCTCTCTGTCACTCACACTTACTCCCTGTCCTCCCTGTCTCTGGCCTCACATCCCTATCCTGTTTCTTTGCTTCCCACCCGCCTGTTCCCCCTCTCCCCATCCCGGCGGCAGCACCCCACGGAGCAGCCAGCATGGTCAGAGTGTGCAACGGGGGCTGAGCCCCAGCTGGGGCACGGAGAGGACGGAAACACTGTGGAGCTGCCCAGGGAATCTGCTGCCAAGGCCTATAAATAAGGAAACCCTGTTTGCTTTCTCCTTGTCCGGCCCTGTGCAAATATTTACTGCCCCTGTGACCCGTGGAGGCAGCACAGGCAGCAGTGGATGGGAAGCAGCGGCTCTGCGAGGGGTCGCTGGTGTGGGAGGCGTCTGCCTTGCTGCGGCTCTAGGGATCTCCAGTCTTTGCACAACCGTAGCAATTAATAGAGAGTATTAAAAATCTTGCTGGTTGGTTTGAGGACCTCATCCTGAGTCTATCAGATTCTTTCCTAATGACTTTAGGCTGTGGATTTCCAGGGTGCAGGGTCTGGAGAGGAACACTGATGGGCTGATGAAGGAGCACAGCACAGAGAAGGGGCACACAGCTTCCATCCTCTCCCCTGCTCAGGAGCTGGGCAGCACTCAGGCACTGCTAGTGTTAGTAAAAGCACATTTAGCTCTTCACGCAGCTCCAGAGTTGTACCTGTGGGTGATTCACATCCCTTGTGCCACAGAGTGAGAGAAGGCTGTCAAAAAACAATGTAATGCCCTCACAGGAGATATGCGTGCAAGTCTGTGTCTGTGGAGGTGCCTCAGTTTTACCCAGGGCCCTGCACATCTCATCGTCCCTTGATTGCCCTCTCAGTCTGCACAGGTTTCTCCTTTGCTCAGTCACTTTGAGCACGTGTTTTTCCTCCTGCCCTCTTTGTTAGCCAGTGGCCTGCTTTTTAATTTGCAGATAAGCCTGCACATCTGCTCACAGGGTAGGGCAGCAGCCCACGGCTTCATGCACCCATGGAGAGCAGTGCCAGCCCCCTATACAGCAACAGGCATATCACACCTCCAAGCATCTCCTGCCTTTTGAGATGAAGAGGTGAGTGTAGAGCAGCAGGTCCACAGGAGAGCAGAACCCTGCTCCTGTTTGCCCTCCCTGGCATCACCCTGTGGTGGGTACTTAGCTCTGGGCTGATGGTGGAAGGGAAAGGGTTAACTGCCTCCCTCTGGCTAAGGAATGCCACAATCAACTGGCCCAACTGGGATTTGCTGGTGGGAGGGCTGGGCCAGCTGCAGGCTGTGTATTTAATGCAGGGAGGGGGCTGATGGGTGGTTTGGCTGTTGGTCACCTTAGGGCTGTGGGTGAGGTGTTGGGACCTGGATTGGTGCGAGCTCCTCTCCTCTGAGATGAGAGACCCTGGCATTCTGCTCTGGCTGAGGAAGCTCTGTCTGATTTGCTTTGCCTTTAGGTAAAGGTGTGCTTTTAGCTTGATTCTTCTGTTTAGCCCTGCAGCCAGATTTCTTGCTGGATGAGCAGTGGCTTCAGACAGCTCCAGTGGTGACTGCTGTTCAGATGGTACTGATGGAGTAGAGATGTCTTGTCTGTCCTGGTAAGTCTGGCCTTGGTCATTCTTTCTTCTGACCCACTGCATTATGTGTGTTTCTCTGTAATCTTCCTGCAAGGGAGTTGGGAATGCATGGAAATATGAAATGTCCTCCTTGCCCTTTCGGTGTCCCCAGAGCTGACAAGCTCCACATCCAGCCAGACCTGTGGCTGAACAGATTCACTAACAGCTTTCTTTTGTAATATCTAAGCTTGGAGAAGTTAATTATCTCCAAATATTGAAAAGGGCAGATGGATTTTGTAGGATTTACTTGGCTGTGTAATTTTGGTGCCCCAGAGATGCTATTTGGTCTGGCTGCGATGAGTGACACATCATTGCACCCAGGCGCAAATGTCACTTGAGTATATTACTTCCTCCCTCTCCTGTTATTTGCCCACTGGGGAGAACTGTCTCTTCCAGGCTGGCCTTGCTGTGCTGAGACTGCTAATGTTCTTGCCCAGCCCTCTCTGCTGTGTGCTGCTGGCATGGCTATCTGAGGACCTTTGCAAACTTCCACCCTGTGTTTAATAGCCAAAGCGGGAGACTGGAAGGCAGAGCTGCAAATCGAGCACTTCTGGCTCAAGACAACATATAAATGTTAGCAAAAGCTTCTGAGCACATCCTGTGTGTGGATGCAATGAGAGGCTGGTTAATCCCTGGGGCTAGTGAGGAGTCCTTACTCCAGCTGGCTGGAAGATGGCCCTCTTCAGCCCCTCTTTCATCACTCCCATTCCTTGAGCGTCATCTCAAGGGTTTTGGGGAAATCTGTGCTAATGTTCTGGCAGAAAAATGAAGGGTGGGCTGTGAAGGCTTTATTTTCCTATGGGAAGAGTGTGTTCTGCCTCTCTGGACCTGGTGAATCCTTGCTGCTGGAGCCTGACTTGGCTCTCCTCTCCCTGCCCACTGCTGCCATAGTGGTGCAGGACCCAGCCATTTGCAGCTGCTCAACCTGCATTTAGGGACAGGGTTTTTTTTTTGTCAATGCTCAGACCAGAGATAGATAAATTCTCCTTTATTTTTACACCTCCTCCATCTCTTTGTGCTTTGTTTCAAGCAGCAAAAAGTTAAATGTGCCATCGCATTATCAGCATGCTCAGCCCAGAAACTAGAGATGTTCCCAGTGATCTCACTTTAATCTCAGTTTGTTTGCCAAGCAAAGCAATCTCCCATGCAGCTATGGCTCTCAGAAGTTGTCGAGGTGGAGGTGACTGCTAAAAAGGAGACAGATGCAGAGATTTTTTTGGTGTACTTGGGCTTAATGCAGGAGGTGAACTTTGGGGGACCTTTGCAACACTCCACTTCTGTTTATAGGCTGAAGTTGACTTTTGTGTTTGGGGGATCTGGGTCAAATAGCTAAAGGGCCTGTCTTCAAGGGTTTACCAATTGTTGGAGTTGATTGAATTGGACTGGGGAGGGCAGTGACCACAATGCTTCCCTCCTAGCCTCCAGCTGGTTTGACTTGCAATGCAAATGTTTTCTCCTGTCACCTCTTAATGATCCTTTTTCCCCTAGCGGGTGTATAATTTCCCCTGGAAATCTCCAGTGAATGGCTTCCATCACAGTTATTTGTCCCTTTCTTTTCAAGTCTACAGCAACTTCTATAGAATTGCAGACCTGGCGTGATTTGGGGTGGGAGTAGATTGAATTGCAGTATTTCATCTCAGGCTGTCAAGTGAGCCTGCATTACCTTCCATGGGGCTGACAGTGAGGAGATATCAAACCTGCTGGAATATATAAAGTGAGCTGACAAGTGGCCCAGTTTGCAGAGCGGAGCTTTTGCTCCGAAGTGCGTGCTCTGGGTGAGCAGCATCGCTCCCCAGGCCAGCAGAGAAGGGCCTGGGATGGAGGAGTAGAAAGGAATGCTTGGCTCGGTGCAGCCAGGGAGGAAGGGGAGAGCAAATGCTCTTCTGGGGGATACTATTGGAAAGACATCATAGAGGAGGAGTTCATAAATCCACGGGGCTTCTCACGGCTGAGGCTTGATTCATCTGCACATCAAAGGAGACCAACAGCCCCTCGGTGAGGCTGCAGGAGTCAGGGGGAAGAGGGGGTGGCTGAAGCACTCGGCCCCTGCACCTCACCCCGAAACATCTGCATTTGGAAACCTCTCACAAGCAATAGGCAGCGGTGGAGAATATATCCCCTGTGACGTGCAGAGTGTACCTACATATGCCGGGGGTCTACTCCGTGCCTTGTATGACAGATATTATAGCACTGGCTGGAAAACACCCCTGGCATCCATGTGCCTTGTACAGTGCTCACCCGGGGCTGCCTGTGCAAAGATGCAAACCCAGCTGGCTGTGGAGGCAGGACTCTGAAGAAACATCTGTGTCCCAGCAAGTGACAACCATGTGGTTGAGCTCTTCAGTCAGGTCTGGAAGGTCCCCCTAGGTGAGGGAGCTGCAGGATCCTACCCCTGGAACTCCAGGTTTGTGTGCTGCCAGCTTAATTTAAAGGGTCATGTGGATTTATGGAGAGCATGAGGCATGGCTGAGCAGGACAGCAATCCTGGGCTGACGTGTCACTGTTCCCATCTGGGTTACGCTGAGTTATTGAGCACCAGAGCTACTGTCTTCCCTATGTGCTATGTGGGCAGAGCTGAGGTGCTCCAGACTTCTTTGCTTAACATGAGAAAATGCTAAGAAAACCCCTCTGCATCTCCGAAGACCCTAAAACGGGTCAGTCTGAAGCTGTGCCTTGCTCCGCAGGGCCTGGGCTGTGCGAGGTGGTCTTTCTCCCACGACACCCTTGTGCTGCATCAGCTCAGGGATTTGCTTTGCTGCTTTCCTTAGCCATGTGTAGGACAGGCACTTCTCCTCTCCATGGCATCTGCCATTGCCTTGCAGAAGGCAGGACCTGCCTGCAGCCCCACTCCCACTGAAATGAGGTGGAATGGTTTGTCGCTGATGGGCTCTGGGCCGGTGTCAGGTCTGTCGATAGGAGAGGGCAACCTTGACAGGAGATAAAGCACGTGCCATGTTTATTGACCACTGCTGCTGCAGGGGAACTAAACCTTTCCTCCTTGGGGGATTGTACTGCTGATTGATACTTAGGCAGCCTCTCGCTGTGTGTTTTTCTCCTCTCTGACAGTGTTTCTGGAGCAGGCAATGTGAGCAGAGGGAGCTGCTGAACAAAATAGCTGTTTTTCCTGAGCCCCAGCCTGGGTACAGAAATCCCTGCTGTGTTTCAGGAGGGGGAATCTTGTTTTCCCTCCTGGAGAGAAATGAAAAGCAAGGTTTATCCAGTGAGGTGTGGGTCCTGCAATGGGAATGGAGCCACAGGGGCTGTGTATCACATCTTCAGTGCAGTCCTGTGGGTTAGGCAGGCCCACATACACCCTGACACTTGTGCCAGGACTGGGTTTCCAAAATCTCCAGCTTCTTGGGACCTAGATGCAGCGGGCTGGCAAAGGCCCTTTGCTCCCATGGAAAATATAGCTCACTTTTTGTGTGGCTAGATCTTGAGAGGACAGCTTTGGGGGTACCGCAGGCTTCAGAGCAGCTCCCATCCACTGTCCCTGATTCCCAGTGGGAAGAGCTGAGCAGGTGATGTGGCAGCTTTCCAGTGTCTCTGGTGTCCCCTTGACTCTCTCCCCTCATCCATCAGATGAAGGACAGGAAGGTATTCTTGCTCCTGCCAGACCATGATGTCCTATAATCCCTATTGAGAGTGCAAGGCAAGGTTTGAACCCAGGGCTTATATGACTTTGAGTGTTAATGATGGTTTATGATCCTTTAAAACCTTTGAGCCTCAAAGGCTCCTGAAGAATTTGACAAAGCACAGTCCTGCTGCAGGGTTCACCTTGTTGCCAAAATACAGCCAGTTCTGGGGATGAAGCTACATGGGGATTAGTGCATATGCACTGTGATGAGAGGAAAACAGCTGTCTCAACACAGAGCAAGCTGCTAGCAGGATATTGGGAAGGATCCACCTGAAATATCCCTGATCAGAGTTTGGATCAAAGCATGAGGAACTTGGAAGTCCTCAAGGTGGTCCTTCCCACAGCACAGTAACCTGCAAAACACACTGTTATGGCAGCTGGGGACCCTGTGAGCCATCACTGATGTGATTTCTCCTGTCCTGGCAACAGCCTTGGGTACAAAGCTGCCTGGAGCCACTAGAGCTCCTGCTGCCCATGGGCTGCAGCGGGATATCAGAGCCCCTGGCAGGAGCTTAGCACATCTTCCAGCAGTTTTTCTCTTCTCCCCTCTTAAACTTTTCTCAAGTAGAGAAAGCAGCACTGGAGGAGAAGGCTGTATAAATCAACCTGCTTTATTGCCATGCATTGTTCAACTGCTGCTGCATTTTAGCGCAGGATGAATTGATTTCTGTATACCAAAGGTCAAATCTTGAGCTTCTGACTTAGTTCTTACTTAGCCTGTACAAAGGCAAAACCCCCATTGAAGCAAGCGTTTGGATATCAGCTGCTCTATAAATAACACAGAACTAAGTGAAAACTAAGCCAGGCTCTGAAGTTCGCAAAGTGCTTGGGGATCCTTGGAAATGGATGGTCCTGGGGTAACTTCCGATTTTAGCAGCGAAGGAAAGAACAGAGGCTTGGATCACAAAGTGGGGAGGTGGTTTTTCTTTCCTTTTTCAGCTCTTCTGCAGCCTGACTTCCTCTCTTTGACAGAGGAATCCCTGAGTAGTGCAGCCTTGCTCCGAGCTGTTTGGTCTGATCCCCTCACAGGAGCTTTTTAGCACTGGGAGGATTCAAACGGGAGGGAGTGCAGCAGGCAGGCAGATGAAATGTCTCTCATTCCTGCTGCCCTCTGCATTCCCCTGCTCTTTATTTCACTGCATCCAGCTCTCTCTCTTTTTTTTTTTTTTCCTCTGAGTTTGGTTTTCTTTTCCCCAAGGGAGGCAGTTAGTTTAATGAGCTAACGCTCCTCTGATTGTTTCTGGAGATGCAGGCAGTGCCCCATCTCCACTGCTAGCCTCGCTCGGATCCTGCCAGATAAATCATGCTGATTTAAAATTGATCGTTCTGGGATGTGGAAGAAAGTGGAGTGGGCGGATTTACCCCATTAGGGTGCATTGATCACCATTACTGTGTGTAATCAGGGTTAATCTCAGGATTAATTGGGGGGATTTGCTGATGGAAACGATCGGCAATTTGTGTTAGTTACTGCTCTATTCGCCTCTAATGGCTTAATCAGATTACAAATTAAAAGTGGCTTCTTCCAGAGAATCTCCCTGGATTTCAGCAGGAGGAAGAGGAGAGAAGCACATCCAGAGCATATGGTTTGCAACTCGGAGCTCAGTTACCCAAACAGGAGGATGAATGGAAGAGCTCCACAGCACCCATGGAGAGCCCTGGGCTGGGGCAGGGAGAACACCCATGGGCTGCATAGCTGGGGTGGCTGCAGTGGGCTCTGGGTGCCTGCTCTGCCCTTGCTAATTGTGAGCTGGGAACAAAAATGTGCGTGTGGTGACGTGATATTAGCGAGTTTTCTTTAAGGATTTCTATAGGAGAGGAAGGAAAAAAAAAAATCAACCACCCTTGATTTGACTTGTGCAAGGTATTTGATGGCACCAGCAGAAGTAGCACTCAGGCCATTTTGTCATGGGAAAACATTTCAAGAGGGAGTGGGAAGAATTTCAACTCCGAGCAAACCATTAAAACAGTGATTCTGCAGCAAATAAATTAAGGCTGATGAGCTGAGACTGGTTAAACTAATGATGGAAAGGGGTCTTGTATTGGAAAGATTCATCTAGCAGGAGCTGAGCTGAAAGCATCTGAACTCTATTAGTTTAGTAGATTATAAAGCCAGAAGGGTCTGCCTGTGAGCATCTTAGCTGAAAGGATGCAGGAGGGGAGCCTTGCAGCAGCAGTCACCTGGGGATCCACCACCCACAGAACAGGCCATAACCAGGGGAAATTAGGAAATGTCAAGTCCAGCTCTCCTGTGAGAAGGCAAAAAACATATCTTTTATTTGGAAGAGCACTCCCATCAATTTACCTCAACAGATGGGGCTGGTTATAAGTGGGGAGGGCTCAGTCTCACCGCATTCCTAATCTGTACTGATATTGATTGAATTTTTTGATACGTGACAGTCATATAAGTGCTGGAGATCTATTTATTCAGCTATTTATAAATACATTAGCAAACCTGAAGGGGGGGAGGGGGAAGAAAAGTGAATGTTTCAAGTGGCTGCTGGCAAGTTAGAGCAGTTTAATAAATCACTTGTAATAAACTATGCGTGCTGAGAAATGCCACTGACTTCTCTAATAAGCCATTCGTGATGAAACAGGCAACACTTAAGGAACAGAAATTCATTTGCAGGACTTGTTGATGTGTTCTGACTGTTCCCTGCTGTAAATTACTCGCCAGGTATGTCTGTGTTGGTGTGTGCTATCCAGACTGTGTATAAATCTGTTGGTAAGTCTGTAACTCATGGGGAGGGCATCTTTGCCAGGAGCTGCTCCTCATCAATTAAGAGCTGAGCAGGAAGGGGTTGCCCATTCCTCATTCCTGGCTAACACTCCCCTCTCTTTCCACAGCCTCCTTATCTCCCATCCCACTAGCAAAGATGAAGCCCTTTTCTAGGGAGCATATCAGGCAGCTGTGTGTTTTTGCCATTGCTCTAAAAATTACATCTCATTTAGGATTAGGTAATGCCACTCCCTGCTTTTAGCAAACCCAGCAGGGGCAGCTGCTGCTTGTCACTTTTTCCAAGCCTTTGAAGTACAGCAGCTCAAGCTGTGGCAGGACCTTGGAGGCCAAAGGACTTACATTTTTTGGAGGGAAGAGGTAAATACCAAGGATGGATTTAAAAGAGCCCAAAAGGTGTGTTTAGACTAAGAGGAGGGAGCTGGGAGGCAGATCTGCAAAGGTGCAGGTTGCTGGTGCTGAGGAGGTCTATCAGCAGAGCCAAGCAGCAGCTTAGGCACTGAAGTTCAAGGAGCTTTAGATGAGGACTGCCAGGCTGTGGGGACACACAAGTTGTTCTGCCTCCAAAATTCAGCGGGCAGCTGCTGGAGTTGAGCACTGTGATGGGGCCACAGCATCAGTGTGCCTGCAGCATCAGAAAGCTCAGGAGAAAACCGTCTGGCCTTGCTCTGCCTATTATATCCAGGGGGAAAAGGAGAACTTTTATTTTTTCTTTCCCTCTCTTGACTTGGCTTAGGTTTGAGGATCTGGGCTTTGAAAGGGATCTGATGCCGGCTTTGGAAATGTCAGGCATTGTTCTGTCTATCTCAGAACATTCATATGAAAAGGTGAAAAGCACACTGTTCATATAGAGGCAGGACTATCTGACCTGACTTTGAACACCGCTTTTGTTGTTGTACTCCTCAGGCAATGTGGTGTTTCAGGAAGGCTTTGCAAGAAATTGCAATAAATATAATCTTCTGGTTCTAATGCACATTTCTTCATAAATGCAAACAGAAAAGGGAAGAGAAGGTCAGTGGTTGTTCCTTATTTTTATTTGGATGCAAACTAAGGATCCTGGTGACACAATATAACAGAATCTGTGGAGACAGGGATTATTTCCTGGGTGAAAAGCAGTTCTAAAATTAAAAAAAAAGAAAACCCACCCCAAAAACCTACATTGGTTCTATTTTTTGCATCTACACCCTGACATATGGAGTGTGTGAGAGAACGATACCTTTTTCTCCTCAAAGCATTGGCTCTGAGGAGACTCAGCTGTGTCTGAGCTGCTTTCCTCTGCCAGGTGCAATTCCTAAAACCCCTTGGCAAGAGTTAGCAGGACTGCTCTGCTATTTGGTTTTTTACTGTTTCTTTATTAAAAAGCTCCAGATACAGACAGGCTTGCTTTGTTCAGTGCTTTACTGGTGCCTCTGCTCACCCTGTGTGATAAATGGATTGTCTAATGTTTAAATTGGGTGCTCCTGACTTTCCCACTCCTGTGCATTTCCAAGTGATCCCACCTGGATCTGTACCCAGCTTGCTCCATGTCTACCCACATCCTCCTCCTCCTGCAAATAACTGACAACTCCATGGTTTTAATCTTTTAATCTACCTTGCAGTCAGCCAGGTAACTTGCCACCACACGCTGATTGCCTATTGCCAACCTGTGCCTAATGACTTCTTGTCATGCAATTAAGCAAACCCACAGCAGCATGTCTGGGGAGGCAGATGGAGATGATTTGCCCTGAAGAAGAGGGTTTGCTGGATATTGGGAAAATCCCCATAACTGTCAGTGAAGTTTTCTCCTGCAAGTGATTCCAAAGTCAACCCCTGGAGCCTGAAGCATCACTCCTGTCAGGAAAGAGACTGAGGTTTTTCTAGGACAGCAGCTTGGTCAGTGCATCTTCATTCATGTCCAAGACCATCCCTGTTGATGCTGCAAGATTGCCCCAGAGCTGTTGAAGTGCTTCACCACCTCTCCCAGTCCTCTGCCTCACAGCAGACTGATTTTGGGTAGGTGGGTCAAAAGCTGTCTTTCCTCCCACTATCATTTCTGTAGTGGTGGTGGATGGGAAGGAGCAGGGCTGGGGATGGCTTAGCACAGCTCCTACTGCCAGGGGATCATTTCCCCAGCCAAGGGAGCCCTCAGCCACTGCTTGGGCAGAGGAGATGTGCCACCTGCCTGCTTGGTGGGTAAGGCACACATCTTTATGGTTATGATTATCATTCTTTCCCTTTTGAGAGAGATTTAAGAGAAAGCACTCAGAAAACTGTTTTGGTGCTTGGCAAGGTGACTGGAGACCCCATCTGTTGCTTCTTACATTAAGCTGCTCTCGGCTTCCCATGCCAGCCTGGTTTCTGTTAAATGGAGCCTCACCAGGTCAAGGGAGCCAAGCAGCTCCTAAATTAGGTAAGACAATCAGGTCCCATTTGGATTAGTGCAGGGTATCTACACCCTCACCCTCCCCTCCAAAAATTAAGCAGGTTTTATATCTTTAAGGCTTCTCTGTAATTGCACCCTCCACCTCCTCCTCAATTGCTGGTGACAAGTATCCACAGCTTAATTGGTTGGCATGGGAAAGGGCTGACATTAACTGGCTGTGTTTGGCATGCAGACTTCCCATCTTGCAGCACTTCCCAGGGATCTTACCAGTCCCACCTTGGAGACCAGCAGCTCCTGAGCATGGTTGCCAGTTAGATGGGTTTTGATTCTTTGCTGCTGATGATTGAAATTTTTTTTGGCTTCTCTGGCACTTTGGCTGGGGAAGAGCAGTTTTCACACCGCAGCTGGCAATCCCTGCAGTGAATGAAGAGATCTGCAGGCATCACCTCCCCATGTGTGGGGTGGGTGGGAGAGGGTGCCATGCTTATGTGACATCATGGCTGAGCAAGGAGCATCAGGATCCCCTCCGCTACAGGATACTACTCCTGGAAAGAGGTGGTGGGTGTAGACACTCCAGCTCATCTCCCCAACAGCCTTTGCAGATGGTTGAGATCCCTTCTCACCTGAATTTCTCCCGTGTCTGTGGCAACTTAGGGTGAAGGCCAGGGGTGGCACAGCTGAGCTGCCACCTCCCAGAGGGCAAGGTGCTGACTCCCTCTCCCTCCCTCCCCAGGCATCTCCCACTGATAATGCTCTGCAGGACAGGGGGTGAGTGAGCAACCATCTTCTCTTGCCTGCAAGCCCTTCCTGGGTATGTAGCCTAATTTCAATTTAATTCATCCTGTATACTTACATGTCCAGGGTTAGAAAATGAGCTGTAAATTAACATTTTGGGAGCTGTGGATCTGTACAGGGATGTATGTTTGCTCTCTGACAAGTTTCAATAGCCAGTTAACTTATTTTAAGGGACAAATTTCATAGCTCCTGGTCCTGATTGTTTTCACATTGCTCCCTTTACCTGATTAATTCTTAACCCATCTTCATAATTAACTGTGAAAGACAGCAGCTGTCCCTCCTCTGCAAACAATCTTTTCACCATCAGGGAACAGTACTTCTGCTGGGATGAACAGGAAGTTTCTGGTAGCTCTAACTATAAAAAAATAATTTGATGCTTTTTTTTTTTATTACCTGGTTATGACTGCCTGCTTCCACTGTATTTACTTAATAGGGTCCTAAACGGCCATGCATCCCTCCTTGGTGCAATTGGTAATGCTGTATTAGTGCTGGTGTCTGTGCTTAATGGTGTTTTAAAGAGTCTGAGTAGGATTGCAAAGTAAAATGATAACCTAGCCCAGGACTCTGGCAGCAGAACCCAGAGTTTAGGATGATGGGTTAATGCGGATTTGCTGCTGTGCATGTTTTTGCATTGCTAATTTCCATTGATCTCCTGGGAAGTGGTGGGGATTCTCTAATCCAAATGTGTAAAACATTTCCTTCAATTTTGTTTTAAATTGAACTCGTGATTTATGAAAATAGTTTTGGGCTGAAAAGTCAGCAGAAAAGGGAAAGCGAACATGATCACCTCAGCCTCCAGGTCTTCAAACACTTACTATTTTCCCTGGGTTTCTGATGGGCCGTTGCTCAGGACAAGCACCTTCCTGCCCCCAGGCATTCCCTCAGCCCAGGCTCTGCCCTTTGTCTGCCTCTTTGCCCATCAACATGGAGCAAATTGGTGGCAGATTTGGAACAAAAACCCTCAGCAGCCTATAAGAATGGAAGATAATGGGGCTTTTTACACCTTTTTATAAAAAGGGCAGTTTGTGTGAAGAAAGAAAGGAGCTCTTGGTTGCTGTTAAGAGCTGTGGCCTGGCTTCACCCTTCCTTAGGAGTTGTGAAGGAGACAGAGGTTAGAAATGCCAGCCAGGAGTGAAGCTTCACTTTAAGGGTTAACTTTGTTCTTACATGCCAAAATCAAAGGAATGCAAGACCTGGAAGTGGAGACTACCATGGGATTACAAGTGAATTTTCAGAGCATCCCTCCATACCTTGCAATGGCACTCACCTGATGCCATCTCCTTAAGTTATTACTTTAGTCATAAAAAAAACCAACTCCACTGTCAGCAGCAGGCCTGCTGTGGGCTAGGAGCACACCTGAAACCCTTCAGCTCCCTCTCGGACCTGCAGCCTTCCTGCCTGGGCATGGAGGTCTCTTCCTGTGGCCAACACTTGTGCCGAAGATGTAGTACGCTGTTCAGCAAACCTCAAAGTATTCCTTCTCACGGGACTTTCCCTGAGGAGATGCTATCTCGACATAATTGCACTGTCAGGAAGTTTTACAATATTCATCTTAAGTTTTCTTTTATTAACATGATCCCCTTGCTCTTAGCAGCCTGTAGCATAAGCCTCCTTTCTCTGCAGTGTTTATGTACTCAAGCTATTTGCAGGATGCTGTCATCTCTCCCCTTAGCTGCCGCTTGTTTGAAGTAGACAGATGCTGCTCTTAAAGAATTTCTGCCTGGATTCCTCCAGCCTCTAGATCATTACAGCTTCCCCTTAAACTCTTCTCGGTGTATCAGTATCTTTTCTAGTAATTACATGCTTAAAGAGCATGCAGTATTCCCCTGTTTTAATACACCCTCTCCAGCCCAGTATAAACATACAGCAACATCTCTACAGAAAACAAACCAAAAGCCTCCCTCAGAAAGCTTTCCACTCCATCCACAATTATCTCTCTTGGGGAGCGAATGAGAAAGAGCACATGCTAAAAGTGACAGGCTCTCGGCATCTCTTGGAGCACTGTTGGACCGGGTTCAACAGCTAATGGCAATGACGCTGGAAGGACACGTGTGGCGGTGGGATGGACTCGCCTTACTGTGTTTGAGGTTGGAGGTTTGGTGCAGCATGGCATGGGAGCTGATTTTTGTTTTAAAAGTCCAATTGCACTGTAGGAACATCTACCAAAGAAAAAAGTTCTCCCAGCATCTCCTTGTTAACCCTGAGGCTGTGCTTGCAGGTTGAGAAGGCACTGCTGCTTCTCTGCACTGTACCTGGAGGAATCTCTGATGTGGGGCTGTCCTGTGTGTTGGGCTGGATAAAGCCAGATTTATCAATTAAAGACTTGGGAGTTCAAGGTGTCTCCTGAGGAGAGCTCTTCTTCATGCTGTGTATCAGGGGAGGCTTTTTGAAATAAGATGGACAGCTGCCCTCTGGTTTGTGTAGCACTGGGTGGCAGGGGGACATGTTTTTGAATACAGCCTATTTTCATCATTTTAGCAGAAAAGATAAACACCTGTGACACTTGATCCTTTGCCATGGGTCTGTGCAGGTCTATGAGGGTTACACCTGTTTGCTCATGGCCAGGATCAGTGAGTGCCAGCAACTTCCTTCGCATGTGGGAAGGAGCCCAGCAGCTTTCTGGTGAGTCTTCTCCATCTGCTGGTCTTTGGAGGTGGGCTGTGCAGCCTGCCAGGCCCATCCACAGTGGACATGGACATGAGTCCTTCCTTACAGGGAAATGGGACTCAAAAGTGTTGCTGCTTGGTGCTGGGTTGGCCAATAATGGCCCAAAATCCAAGAAGCAAATGCTTCTTTGGAAGTGACCTCAGGGCATTCTTGTGGTGTCCCCTCTGGGTCCATGCAAGGCACCAGGTGGGTGGGTGGCCCCAGTGGAGTAGCTGCCTGCCACCCACCCAGCCCCTCAGGGATGCTTCATAGGGAAGGATGCACCATCCCTCTCAGCAGATGAACCCTGTATGCATGTGGGGGGTCCTGTCACCAGGGCTGCTGGTCTGTTGCCTTTCACCAGCACTAATTTCTTGCGCAAAGGAAAGAAAGGATGGAGTGGGGGGAGAATATTCCTTGATGCTTGCAAATACTGGGGGCTTGATGGTCTGTGCCCTGCTGGAGGGCTGGTCTTCAGTGAGATAACATTGTGTTTTACTGTGGGTTTTGGTTTCCTCTGAGCATAACTAGTTTTCCCATTAAGACCTGAATCTTTGCTGATAAAGGGAGGTTGAGAGTACAAGCATATAAAATTTCCAGAAGGTAACTGGAGCACAGATCCATCCATAACACTCATCACCAGCAGGTCTGATCCTGCTCCCGCGGGGGCGCTGCTGTGGCCACAGAGCTCAGCGAGGCAGGGAGGACGTCAGGAGCAGTCACAGCCCCGTTCTGTTCTTGGAGGGCTGAGATGATAAATGTTTTCCCCAGGATGGCAATGCTGTACCAACACAGACCATCATCTCCAAAACCCCAGGGGATGCTCAGTGACTTTGCATCACTCAGGTTTCCCCAGCAAGAATAGGAACTTGGGGTAACCCCTGCCTCGGCACACACAAAGAGCCCCCAGGTGAGTTTTACTATAAAAATGCTTCCTTTTATGTGGTATCCCTTTTTAATACGGTTTTTTAACCTATGCTCTAAATTACAGCATGATATAAAAGATACTTTTTTATTATACTACTCATTTTTTTCTATCAGATACTAATTGCTAAACCACTGTGCTTTTGCAATGCAGGGACATCATTGCAGATGAGAGACCCGGCCTAAGCATTCCAAATGTCTGACTAATTAGAAATGACAATGGGTCCCAATAGGAGAACTGTAGGCACAAGGGGGGAGTTAAATCAGAGAGTAGAACGGAGAGACCACAGAGTGTGTGACTGCGATGACTTTGTCCATCGGACACAGAGGCTGATCTTTTTTTTCCTCTTGCAAATCTCTTCCTTTTGGAATAAGCAATACTTTCCCCTTTCACACATGTGTGACAGGTGAGATGCAGGGAACTGGGCTGCTGAGAGGCAATCAAGGGGTCTGCTAATTTTTGAGTCAAGTTGTTAACTTGACTTTGTAAGTAAAGTTGTCAGTGGCCTATTTTTTTGAAAGATTTCTGCTGATCCAGGGGCAAATTTCTCCCTTCCCCTCAACTTGACCAATTAGGGAGGTTTTTATTCTGAGCTTTGGTAATGTGGGGCCATCTGTATTGGCTCGGGCAGGTCCCATTCCCCAGCTCCTCTGCTTAATTGCACTTCCACTGGCAACTTAAGCAGTCACTGCATGTGTTTCAAATGAACTCTCCACTTCAGGCTGGTTTTACTGATCACCTTTGTGTGATTGGCAACTACAGCCCTTTCCAGCCAAGGGAGAATTATTACCTGTTTTTCAGCTTGTATCTCTCCCCTTTAGCTTGCTCTGCCTTTTGCATTTTCTGATATTCCCTCAGTTCCTTATCTATTGCAAAAGCCTCGTCGTGGAGCCATTTGTCTCTTCCCTTGATGAGAACCATGCCTTTTGGGACACCATCTGTGTTTTTCCCCACTGAACAGGACGGTCTTCAGTGTTGCAGCAGACCTGCCCAGTTTTTAGGTGCTTGTGGGGAGGATGCAAGCAAAAAAAAAAAAGAGGTTAAGATAGCAAAGGAGGATGAATTTAGCCTTGTGGTAAATCCATCCCTGAAGCTGTGGTGCAAACAGGAAATGATCTCTTAACACTGTGCACCTGCATCCCTGGGATGAGCATCCAAAAGGGGCCCAAGCCTGCGGCGGGGTCCGGAGGAATGGTGCTCGCAAGTCCAACTGCAGGGATTTTTAAGACTTCTTGGCCAGCTTCAGTCCTCGCTCAGCTTCTGGTTCCTGCCTCCTTGTGCCTCTGCCAGATATGCTCTCCCTTTCTCTTATCCTACAGTAAATGAAGGCGGTGCTGTTGAAAAGTATCGAGGTGGCAGCTCTGGAAGCTGAGGGCCAGCTGAATGCTGGGGTGCTCACAGCATCTCACTGCCCTGCACAAAAGCATCGGTGTTTTCAATGCCTGGTGCTAGGGTGCTGCTTGGAGAAAGTGCTGCTGCTGATGGGCTTTTCGTAATGAAATCTGATCTGGAACCATCAAACCTGAGATCATGCAGGTCTCCAGCTACACCATGCCAAAGCTCCTTGTCAGAAGCGCACACAGAGGAATAAGTGCTTATCCAGAGCCTGGGATGGCTGCGCCCAGCCCCAGTGTGGAGCCTCCCTCCCCAGCTTCACCCCACACACAACAGGGTGTAAGCGGCAGAGACAGGAACATCAACAGGACCGAAACCAGAGCAGGAGGGAAATCTCCTGCCCAGCCAGGAATCTGGTCAGGCTGCCCGGAGGCAGGGTGGGTGTCAGCATCCATACTCATTAAAACCTGGATGAGGTTGGCAGCACCGAGGTGCCTCCTGAAGCACAGGTCTTACCAGGTCTGCTGGCTCTTCCATTCAGCAGTGACACAAATTAAAGCATCCTTAAAGATCCAGCACTGAGGTTTTCCCCCGACCTTTAAGAATCTGATGGGACTTGGAAGGCTGGGAAGTTGCAAGTAAAACAGAATAGAAAGAAAGTGATTCCCAATAAAGCAGACTCACCCATTCAGGGACAAATACACTCCCTCCTAAACACAACTTTGCCAGGGAGTTTGCCTTTTCTTTACAATACAAGCAGTGTCTGTACCAAGCAGCACCTGACCTTTGCAGGGAAGCATGTCTTGCTCCTGGCACATCATCCACTCGAAGGATGCAAACGAGTGTCCTGCCCCGGCTCAGCGCTGTAAGTATGAGGCTGGGTCGGCGTTCCCAAATTTGTTGCAATCACCTCCCCACCCTACAGATGCGGAGGAAGACAGGGGTTAGAGTGCCTTTGGCAGCAGAGACCTAAAGCTTGGAACAGCCTGAAAGACATTCCCTGCAGCTGCTGCAGCAGCAGGCTAAAACCCAAGCCATGACAGTACTGTTCTGACTGCAGTGGGATGGGAGAGGTGTTTTCTCGAGGCCCGCTTCCCCCTGCCCCGCGGGAGGTTATAACAAGAGGATTGTGGGATTTAAGTCCATGATGGTAGGATTAGGCGTTCCTCAGCCGAGACGGTTCCACATTCTTTCCCCCTGATTTGCCACTTGGTGCTCTCACTCCCCCTGAAACTGGCTCGCTCAGCTCCCTTCCAGTTACAGCGCTGGAGGAGTTTACAGCCCAGCCTCAGCCCAGCGTCCCTTCCTAGCGTGTATGTGCCTTGATTTAATGCTTTGATTTGAAAGTTATTTTTTACAATAAGGGAAAGATGGTCCATGCCAAAAAAAGCAGTTTCATAAAATGCTGAACATGACTTGCATTCTGTAATTGCAAACCTGAGAGACTTGGAGTAATTGACATTTTGGATGTATTGCAGAGTATCGTATTTAATCTTGAAAAGCAGGTTCCAGGCAAAGGAGGCAACTGCCAAGCCAAACTCAGACTCCTCGCCGGGTTCCTACCATAACTCATTTTCAAATTCATTCAGCACAGTCCTGAACCTAAATGTTTACATTTTTGATTTACTAAGATAACATTCCTGGGTCACCGAAACTGTTTGTCAGGGAAGGTCTCAAAGAGACAGCAGGAATTAGTGATGCTCTGCTTTGAGCCTTAGGGGGGTGTGAGGGGTGCCAGCAGTTCCTAGTGCTTCATGGAGAATTGTGTCCATCTCCTGTGATGGCAGTGAGATCTTGCCATCTCCCCAGAGGTCTAGATGCCTGTTTGGGTGATGCAAGAGTAAATGCATACTGTGTTTTGCAGAGGTGATGCTTGAAGCTGGATGTTGTAAATACATGAGGTGTAAGTGGTGTGGAGGGGTCTGCTCCAGCTCCTGTGCAGTGGGTTCTGTGCTGCCAGGATCTCCATTCGGGAGTGTGTGAAACTGCATAAATGTGGGACCGGACGCAAATTAAATTTCACAGAAGTGTGACTCGGTGCATGTGTATTTTTGTCGGTGCATGACTTCAGTGCCTGTGTAATTTTATAAATGTGTGGGATGTGGCTGATATTTGGTAAGTGCGTCTAAAGCGGGAGCAGCGTTGCAGAGGCAAAGCAAACTTTCAAGCTAACCCACGGGTTCTACTTTCCCTTTGTCTATGAGTGTGGCTTCTGTAAAGTGTCTGTCCCACATTATCGTGGTTTACAGCCCGGCTATAAACATTTGCTTCTGTTTGAAATACAACAAATATAAGCGGAAATCTGCTCTCTGCTTTATGCGTCCCGGTAAAAGATACTAGTTGGAAGTTTTTAAAAAGGCCAGCCCTCTTCTTGTAAATAGAGTGTTTACATTGCTACGGATTTCAGCGGAGCGAATACTAATTTACAATGGTGCAAATGAAAAGAAAGCAGAAAACCCAGGAATGTCAGAGGGAATTATACACCCCTGACCGTGGAAATGAAGACGCAGCCCTGGCACCGCAGCTCTTAAAAGCGTCGGCTGAGCTACATTTATATCAGGCCAAGTTTGGAGTTAGTGACTCACGCTGGATAGGGCCAGACATTTGAACTAGTCTTCTTAAAGGTCTCCTAGCAGGGCTCCTGGGAACATAAGTTACTTCTCATGAGTGAGGCTTGCAGCATCACGTCGGGTTGGTTTGTTAAATTTGTTATAGCAGCTCCCAGGATTCGGATGCTGTTGAATTTGGTGCTATATGCATGTGCTGGAAACACCTCCCTATACCTAGGACTCCCAGCCCCATCAGGGGAGCAGTTTATGAGGGGAAGGAGCTTCCCTTCCCCTGTTCTGGGGTGGGTTTTCCAGCAGGGCTGCCAGCCCAGTTTGGGGATGATTTGGGGGTCAAGGCTGGCATCAATTGGGAAGGGGTTATTATTTGCCCAGCTGCACATCTTTATTCATAAACGTGCCTATTGTTCTTAACATTTTGCATATTTCATTGTGAGAAATGGGGTGGGGAAGGGGGGGAGCAGTCGCCCCGTCTCTGGGAGTTCGGCTTCTCTTTTATTTCGGCGGCACAGGCTGCAGCAGGAGCCCGTGGCTGTCAGGATGTTCACATCTGTTCCTGATTTGTGGACAATGGAGCACCATCTACTTGCTGCACATGGACGATCTGTGACAACTTGACAGCCTGCCCAGGAATTCAGACCGAACGGTTACTATCCAAAGCGATCAACGTTGTCTGATCCAACATTAGAAGTGGGGGGTGGGAATCATAATTTCAAAGGGAGGGAAATAAAAGAAAAGTTGCCTCTTTTTTGGCATTTGTGATGAGTGGCATTAGAGCCTCCCTTCATCTGGTGAGAGGGGTGTTTGGGAGTGGGAGTAGCAGGAGCTGGTATGCTTCAAAGCAGGGCAGGGCGCTGGTCTTGGATATTCCCCTGCCCTTCACTCCTGTCTGCTCTTTAAATCTCACCTTGCCTCTGGAGCAGCTGCAGCACCACAGCCCTGCTCCCTGCTTGTGTGCTGCTCATGGCCAGGGAGGCAGCCAGGGGCTCTCCTCCTCTTCAAGTGCCCCCTCCCAGGCCTGTGCTTTCTGGGGTTGATGCTCAGGCATCCTGGGGTCCTGCCATGGGAGGGGATGTGGGCAGGAGGGGCTTCATTCTTTCCAACTCATTCTGCTCCTGCTCTCAGCTGTCCTACAGGACAAAGTGCTCCATCTATCCCAGATCATGACCAGATGCAAGAGCAATGCAGTGTGGGATGCTCTGCTCATGCAAGGCAGGCAGCAGGTGATGGGCTCCTGAGATGGGTCTGTGACCCTTCAACCCCTCCTTTGGCTTGGGTCATCTGCCTCGATCCACACTGTGTGCTGCCTGCCCCTTCCACTTACAGAGCACCCCGGAGCTGGCCCGTTGCAAGGACAGCAGCAGCCTGCAGAAGGGGAGCACCTGGATGAGAGCAGGACAGACAAAGTGACATCTCTCCTCCTTGAACGTGCTCTGAGGCCGCCCTTCTGCTCCGTGGCATGTGAGCTGCATTGCTTCGCCTCCTTCGGTTGCAGCTAATGGGTATAAGTAGGTCTGAGCAAGCCTGACAAAATACAAGGGACCTAAATTACATTACCTTGCACACCAGCTCTGAATCTGACCTTGGGGATTAATTAGATAAACAACCATCTTGTACAGTACCTTATATAAATGTACAAGTAAGGCACCATTAAGGATTACGTTGTCACTAACCTAAGCCCTTAGTGATTTAATTAGACAATTAGAGGGTGCTTGGGAATGCTGTCGTAGTAACCAGAGATATTAACACCATTTGTATTTATATTTAATGGCATTGCAGAAGGGATTTTAGTTATTCTGAGTCTTACTTGTCTTTAAACTTCTGAAGAGGAAATTCTCTTCTGACTTGCAGACCCTCACAGGCACTGTCACAAGCATCGTGTTGGGCAGGTCCCACAGCCAAAACCCTTTTCCATTGTAAAGCCATGTTGCTCCTTGACAGGTGGTTTGTTCATTGAGGTGGTACGGAGTGTGCTGATCCCATGGGTAACTGCAGGAGGAGCAGGAACCAGCCCTGGGCTTGCTGGCATCTGAGCAGCAGTAAGTAAGGAGGACCGCTCCCCGCGGTAACGACTGTGCAGACAGCAAGGTTTGTGCGATGGTGCTTAGGATGGTAAAATCAATGGTAGGTTCAATAACTGTACGTGGAAGAGCGATCGGCACGTTCCCTGGCCCTCAGCACACTGTAAAAGATCAGAATGTTTATTGGCATGGGAAGCGAGGTGTTCGATAGAGCCTCCGACGGGTAAAACAAACCCCGTCCTCACTCGGGTCCTCTGCAGCATCCAAATCACTGGTGGCTGTGCAGCAGCTTAGTAATATCAAATAAAATCTGGTGACTAGGGACAGCCTTCAGCTCGCATCAGCTGCAACCTAATTTAGGATATGAACTGGAATCCCTGCAGGAGGAAAGTCTTTGTCTCAGCACTGGGTAGCTCTCACTCCCTTCTCCATCAATACCAGCCAAGTGCCCTTTCTTCCTGCTTTCCAAAAGATGCCATTCTTGCAATCTCTCTGCCAATAATTCTATTTTCACTGTATTACAGCCCCAGTAATACAATTAAGCCTAAATAATATAGATGAAGTAGAGAGTAATTTGATTTACTAACTAATGTTTGAGGCAAGTAGTTGGGTTTTTTTTGTTTTCCTGTTTTCATGATTCTACAGTTGACGAAACCCACAACCATTCCTCCACTCCCCATCCTCTGGTGAAATGTGGATACAGAGGAATGATTAATCTGAGGGACAGATCCAGACCTCTGAAAAACGAGAGCACATTTGCTTTGGTTTTATGCATGGAAGGGCTGGGGATCCCCTTGGGAACTCTGTATGAGGCAGCGAAAGGGATGTCCTCAGATAATCAAAGACAATGAGGAAAAGTGGGGTCAATGATCCGTTCAATGAAAGCATAAGGCAAACGATACGTTGAGGAGTTCCAGAAAGTGGTAATTTGACAACAGTCTGCTGCAGTGAGCCATCTGGCCAGAGGAGAGAGTGGGAGCACCAGTCGGTGAGATGGGCGCTTCGGGTGGGAGGTGAACTTTGGGAGGCTTCAGACATGGCTTGTCCTCTGCATGGGCCTCGCTCCGCAGATGCACACACAGCTGAGGCATCTGAATTAAATGAAAGAGAGGCCCTTGCTAGCCTCTAAACATATGAAAAATCATTTTTGGAGCCTAAAGAGTAGATGTTGGTGTGTGACTGGGTTTTCCAGGAGCTGATTAACTGGATATGGGCTGGGTGAGCCGATATTGAAGGATATTGCACATAGTTATTCAGGGTCAGGACTTTGGCATGTTGTGTTACACTTTTCCATTTGCAAAGGGCAAAAATATGAGAGTGGAGCTCAAAAAAACCTGTGTAAACAAGAAATAAGAAAGGAAAAATAAAACTGCAGGGAACAGCTTCCTCTCATGTGCTTTGCTCTGCCTTTTTTAGGCAAATCTGCTGCTCACCCTCACAGCCTCCAAGCTCTCCCTAAGCCCAAGTGTCCCAGCAAGCCAGGAACCAGTTCGTGCTCAGGCTACCACCTGGGAATGATCCAATTTTCATGGCATGGGGGGATCCCTTTACAAAACCACTCTGCAGCAGTGGCCAGGCTATGCCAACTTGTAGCAGTGCTCTGGAGAGGGCTGCAGGGAAATACTTTGCAAATCCTTTTTATTCCTTGTTTACTAAGGGATGCTAAGGTTTGTGTTTGAATTAAAAACCAACAATATGTGGTCTTGGGAGGATGCACAAAGTTCAGAGCCCTGCCTGCTCTGAACAGTGACTGATAGCCCATTTATTTGGAAGGGCTAATGGTGGTCCAGGTCAGGTCCTCCTGCACAAATGAGCTTCCAGCAGCAGCAAGTAAAGGCAGGGAGGGAGCTGAAGCAGCAACCAGTGGTTAGGTGATGGCAGGGGAAATGCCAGGATGATTTATTCAAAGTAGATGTGCTCTCCAGGCTGCCAGAGGAGGAAGGAAATTGGAAAAAATAGTCTTTCATGTGGGTTTTGGTCCTTGTTGCAAGGAGTCAGGCTAGGATTAACTGTCCTGCTGGAAAAGGGCCACAGGAACAGCTACTTGCAGGGTGCCTGAGCTCTCCTACCAGGGGGCCTGGCTGGAGCCAGCTGTGTGTGGGCAGGGAGGCTTGAGGGAAGGCTCAGACATGTTTTTCAGTGCTCCCAGTTCCCCTGGATAAGCTGGTGTGCAGGTGGGCAGCATTCCCTCTGCCAGACCTGCTTTTCTGTGTCCTGCCTTAAACCAGACCCTGAACTTCATGGATCTCAGCTGCAAAAGCAGCTGCAGCTCCTCTGGAGAGAGCATGGGCACTTTGCAAGTCTCTGAGAGACCTGGGTGCTCTGTTGGTGGTGTCTCCATGCCCAGCTCAGCCTGCCAGTGACGAAATCCCAGGCTCTGTGCAGGCACAGCTCAGGGGTGACTGCCTTCCCAAAGGAGATGGATGGACACAGCCACCTTGCTCAGGAGGATGAAAGCTGAGCTGTGGAAAGGGCCTCAGAGCCAAAGAAAGGTCTTGAGCCCACTTCATTCACTGGTGTGGGTGCATGTGAGGGTGGTGATGTCCAAATGAAAATCTGATTGGGATTCAAGGTGGAGCTGAGGGCTCTTCTCTCTTATTCTAGGCTAAAAAATGATGTGTGCTTCCCCTCATCCTACCATAACTGTTAAATGTCTTATAGCAGCTTGGGGAGGGAATGAATTTCAAACTAAAGCTGGGATAGGGAAGCTTCACAGCAGCATGCTCATTCCTCTCTGAAGTGGAGAGCTCTTGCACAGCTCTCAAGAGAGTCCTGGCTGTTGCAACAAAGACAGAGGGTGTCTAACACAGGGTTTGGATGACGGATAATGAAGAGAGTGAGGACAAAGGAGGTAGGGCTTGTTGGTGAAATGAGCAGTTCATCTACTGAGCAGATGGTGCCAAGGCACAAACTCCTTGGTTTGCACTTGGCATCAGTGGCCAGTGCTGGGAACCTGAGCTACTGCTGAGCAAACCCTCCTGTGGATCATGATGGAGCACTCGAAAAGAGTCTCGCCCAAATCATGCACAGGGTACATTAGGTAAGGGTGCTGGCTGACAAAGTGCCCGTCTGAGCAAACACTGGCTCTGCTGAACGCGCCTCAGTGATTCTGTGTTTGAGGCTGTTACGTGGGAGCTTGGAGAACATGATCTCATTACAAACATTGACCTAGATGGTTGCACTGGGACTACAGCTCTGCAGCATGAAGGCAGAAACTGGTTGCTTTTATTTACACATGCACTGATATTAATTTTCTCCCTTCTCCCTCCAGGCTGGAGCTGCTCTTTTCTTCTCAGCAGTTGCTCTTGGTGTTTTGTAGTTGGCCAGTGGCCTGAGGTCTCAGCTGTCCACCACAATTCTCACCTGCAGAGCCCAGTGCCACATGCAGCAGTGCCAGCCTTGGAACATTTCCGAAGGAGCAGAGCCCTGGGGCCCTGCAGCTGGGGACCATGCACTCACAGCCTTGGGGGACAGCTCTGCCAGCTGGGAACACTGGGAAACCTCACTGGCTAAATGGCACTGCTGCCCTGTGTTTGTCCTCACGGTAAGCAATGAGGGTGACGGGGGCTGTGGAACAGCATGGTGCAGTGGGGTCATGGGGGTGTCCAGGGTTCAGCAATGTGATGGTTGAAGGGGACAGCATCCCCTGGTCCTCTACCATGTGCAAAAGGTGTGGGTCATGTGACAGCCAAATGCCTGCATGGTTCCCCAGCCCCAGTAGGTCTTGTCTGGGGGCTCCAGCATAGGCTGGAGGGGGATCCTGGAGCTTTGTACATGTTGCACTCCGAGCAAAGGGGCCAGAGGCACCAGCAAGATTTGTCTTCCCCTGAAGTGTTGTCCTCCAGCCAGGAACAAACCTCTTCTTCCATGGCAGCCTCTGTCCCTTCCATCTTTCTCTTGGCAGCTAAGTTGTTAATAAGCTTCCTTTTGCTATGATTCCATCTAAATTACTATTTTAAAACAACTACAGATGTGCTAAATTGGCTCAGCATAATAGGATGAGATGGAGAATAAAGGTTCCCCCAGTGGGCTGTCGCCAGCACAGGTAATTTATTACCTGGGTGGCTAATTATATGCTTCTCAGCTTTCTAGGGTGAAAACATCTTGATATTTCCTAGTTAAGGAGCCCTGACACAAGTGAAATGACCAGACATGTGAATAGGAAACATGGTGATTAAGTACCTGAGAGATGAAGAATGCAAAGGAAAAGGCATTCTGCAGCCAGAAAAAATGAACTGTGTGATTTCCCCCAGCACCTTGGGGGAGCAGGGAAGGGCTGGGCTGCTCCGAACTCTGGCCAATTCAGGCACTTTGTGCATGAAAACTGCAGCTAACTCAATTCCAAGCTGGGGAAAAAAAAAATAAAAAATCCTGTAAATGAGAGAGAAATTGTTTCATGAGTTCTGCATATGCGCTCGTGAACTTTGGGGGCTGGGGCTGATGGGAAAGAGAAAGCCCTGTAGTCCTTCTCCAAGCAAGGCTGTTCTATGATTGTATGATTCTGCTCAGTGTTGGCTACACCCCACCTCGCCCTGCAGCCCCCAGCCCTGCAGATGGGTACTACTCCACCCTACCAGGCAGACAAGAAACTACTCAAGATAAGAAGCTCCACCATGGCCACTGTCCCCACCGTGGTCCCAGGAGACCTCTGCCACCAACAGCTCCTCATGACCCTGCCATCTTCAGGGGAGACCCACTTTCCTCACTCATGTTCCAAGAAGTGTAGGTAAGAAACATATATTTGTTACCCTCTCATTCATTATTTGCTTGATAAAATGTAATGTTTGCTTAGTTAATGTGCTTGAGACAAGGTATCTTATAAAATACAGAGTCTGTCAAACGTGGCAAAATGGGCCAGTTTTCACAGTACTTAAAATCTATGGCGTGAGGCAAATCCCATCAAGAAGAAAGATGTCTCACTGAACCATTTGTGTCAGCCCATGGCCTCCAGCCACATCAGAAGAGCTGATGGTCCTGGCTTGTTTATGGAGGATTTGCAACAGAAATGCAAACTAAAGCCTTGGCAAAGGCTTTCTTTTTTCTCGGACAAGATGGGGTGGTTGGCTCGGTCAGGGCAGGAGGCAGCCCCAGGGGCTGGGTGGGTTGAGGCTTTGCTGCCTGATGGGTGGCCCGTCCTGTGCACTGGTTTTGGAGGCTGGTCGTGGTGCAGCTGCTGGTAGCCTGATCAGGTGCCATGGCTGGTGGAACGGGGCTGAGGTCTGATCACCCTGGACTTTGATCTTCCTGTGAGGCCATAAAACGATCTCACCTCAAATGAGATCCAGACTTCAAGACTTCTCTGGGTGCTGTTTTAGCACCTAAATCTTCCTCATCCAGCAACAAGGATGTACCTGCTTCTACTTGATTCATTTCCCACCCCATTTGCCAGTGCCCTTGCAAGACACCCCAGCTCACCTAAGGAAACCAAGGGACAAATACAGCCCAGGGGGAGTCAAGTGCAAACCCAAGCAGATACATCTCGATACCAGGGAACGGATGCTGCAGCAGCAGTGCCCGAAATGATCATCAAATGATAGAATAGTTTGGGTTGGAAAGGACCTTTAAAAGTCATCTAATCCAACCCCTTTGCAATGAGCAGGGACATCTTCAACTAGGTGAGGTTGCTCAGAGCACCGTCCAACCTGACCTTGAATGTTTCCAGGGATGAGAATCCATCCTGGGAATTGCAGGGTGAGATCCCAGCTATGGTCACCCTGAGACTCTGACAGCTTTTTCTGGAAATCTGTTTTTGCCTGACCTGTGGGGCTGCAGTGATTCATGGGTTGCCCAGCCCCACAGCCCCTAAAGCAGGTGGTGAAGAGGAGGTCTCTGGAAAGGCAGAGGGATAGTGATAAAAGGGAGAACCAGAAAACAAGGTGTTTGCAGTATGAAAGGGGCCTCATTCTGGAGGATGAAAGGAAAAATGTGTATGCGTGCCTTTGGACTCTGCAGCATCTCCCAAAGCTCTGGTTTTATGCTTCTTTATCCTTCAACTTTTTCCTTAATGAGAAATTAATTAGCCTTGTAGTTCCTGCCTGGGAACTTGTAAACATGCAGCAGTGGTGCCCGTCACTCCCCCTCCCATCCCATCCCACCCCCCTTCCCTGCTGTGTAGTCCAAGATATCTGACAAAAACACTCGAGAACAAAGCTGCCCGGCTAATTCAGGGAATTATCAGGAAGCCTGTAGCAGAGCTGAGATAATAGACCATAAATAGCAGCCTGATTATGCTTCCTCCAGAGGCTTCACATGGCTCCCTCCCACCCTGGGGTGAGCAGTGAGGGGCTCCAGGCCATCAGGACCCCTGGGGCTGGGAATCAGTCAAGGTGAAGATGTCCTGATGGGGATGCTGGTATGGGGAGGCATAGTGCTGCTGGCTCCCTTGCTTTGTATTTGGGGGAAAAAAAGAGAAGCAATGCTTGCTGGGGTGGTTCAGTGGTCTGCACGGCGATGTCCTCCTGCCAGCTGGGCACCACTGTGCTCCTGGGCCACTCCTGCACTTTAAGCAGCTCCTAATGGTCAGCAAGCACCAGGAGGGGAAGGTCTACAGCCCCCCATGAAGCCTAGCCTCCCACCTTCAGAGATATTTATGGGGGTTGCTCCAGGGCTCTGCCACTTTGTTCCATGCCCTCACAGAGTAGAGGCTTCTCCAGCCTTCCCCAGGGATCTCTGAGCACCCCAGTCACAGGGCTGGGCCCTGCCAGCAGCCACAGCCCATCCTGCTGCAGCAGAGATCTGGCAGTGCATGGGGTGTCTCCCTGTGCTGGAGCTGAGCATCTCCAGAAATGCATCCAGACCCTTAAACACAGCCCTGATAAAGGGCAAAGCCTGCAAAAAAGATGGGCTCCAAGAGCAGCAAGAGAGACAGTAAAAGAGGTGGAAACAAGGCTGAGAAGAGAGGGCTCAACTCAGTGAATCACATTGCCCCAGGACATGTGCTGGACCTTGGGCTGTAGTATGAAGCGGGGAAAAATATTTGTGACAGGACCTAATTCTTTTTCATTAACGTTATTTTTCATAATGGAGAAGTTTAATTGGCAGGAAAATAGTGTGATTAATTGTTGCAACCAAAGGGGAAGATTCAAAAGCCTGTAGACAAGGAGTGTGCTGAGGCTGCGGGGCAGCAAAGCGCTGGAGCATGTGTCATGTGTGAACCCAGACATGGGGCAGCGATGGGGCACGTTCCTGTTCACGCTGTGCCCACGCTGACAGACCCCCATGCAGACCCTGGCCCAACAGAGGCTGCAGATTTGGTCCATTCTAGCAAAAAACCCAGCCTGCTCCCCACACAATCTCCATCATGCCCCATTTATGGCACGGCCGGTGCTGTGCCAAGGGACTGCTTTGTAGCCTGAATGCTCAGAAGCCAAACTTTACTGCTGACACATTTTTTTCCCCCGGCACAGTCAGTTTACTACACAGGAGGTTCCTACCCTGGAGGACAAGGCAGTCTCCGCAGCGAGGAGGTACGGTGGCAAGGGAAATCTTCTGATGCAAATATCAAACCTTTCTCTGATGCTCAGATGATGGGACTACTGGTTTTTCTCATTTCCTTGTGGAGGAAATGTACTATTCCAAATGTGACTTGTAGCTACTTCAGAAATGAGTCATTACTTTGTACATAAGCTAAACACTTGAGCATAATCATAAATAAATAAAACTGACTTCACAAACTGGAAATTAAATATATCCCGTCCTTGTTTGCAGTGCTTCATGATTCATACTGTTGCTTCCTAGTTTAGTTTTTATTTTAAATCAGGTTTTGAAGCCTTGTAGGGTTTGCACTGTTTATCCATGCTGTAGTTTTGATTTGTCCTGTGCTATTGCTTGAGGAACATTGTTTTGCCCATATGTTTAATATTAACAACAAATTCCACCCCTTGTGTGCCTTCTCGTTTTGCTGTGTCCTCGCGGGGCTGGCGGTGGTGACAGGGTGAAGTTGCTGGGCTGGAGGCTGCTGAACATCTGCAGTTCACCAGGTCACCTCCATCTCCACCGAAGGCTGCAAAATCAATGCCCAGAGCAGGCAAGTAGGAGCCAAAGCTACAATCTAGAGGGCCCAGATCTGTGCTCATGCACATCCAAAATATGCTTCTTGCTGAAAGTACTGCTCCCAACTATTTCTTTTCCCCAGCCTTTCTCTCTCCTGCTCAAACATGGTGTGAGCTGGTTCAGGCACTTCATCTCATCAAATCCTTTTCCCCCCTGCCTTTTTTTCACCAGGATGATTTCCAGCCGTATCAGTTCCCCAGCCTGACTCACCAGGAACACTGGGCCAAGCAGCTGAAATTGCAGTGGATGTGAAGGAGACCGTAAGGAACTGCCCCTGACTCTGCTGCCCATAGCACCATGGCCAACTGCCCCTGGCTTCCTTTGGGCATCACCTCTAGAAGCATCAGTCACTTATATGTGCAGAGAGAGAGTGAGAAAGTGCCTTGTGCCTCAGGCTCCCCTACCCTCTTCCTCTGCACTAAAGGCAGCTAGATACTGGATTAGACCAAAAAGCACATGCCCATCCTGCCTGGTCTGTCCTGAGAGCCAGGGGCTGGGTGGATTTTGCATTTCAAGTTGGAGCTGGCTGAGGTTTGAAGAATGCTGACCGGCTGAAAAGCATCATGTTTAGCACAGAGCCCGTTGTCTGCACAGCTGTCCCCCATCTGAGCCCTGAGGCAGCGGTGACACTGCAGGGTGAGGCCCAGCACAGCTCCTGGGACTTGTGCTCTGGAGGAGCCCGGTGGCCGGCCGCTTTCCTGCTGCATTGTAACTGCCGGAGAAATGGGAATATTTTGGCTTCTAATCCTCACCCAGCCATCCCTGGCTCCTGGGTGTCTGGCCTTGGCTGCAAAGCTCTTGGTTAAGAGCAGTTCTGGAAGGCTCACTGGGTGAGGAGGTCAGCACAGGCATCTGGGGTCACTTCAGGCTTACCCTGCTCTTCATTTAGGCAAGAAAAAATGTCTGCCTCTTTCTTCCCCTGGGGTGTGAGGAGGCAGGGATAGGGAAGAGGAGGCTGAGCAGATCTGTGAATGTCTGGTGACTTTTTCCAGGATGGGATGTGTCCCATTCTGCTGTGGGATCTATAGGTTTGGGCTGAGCAGGGCTGCTTTCCCACGGCCAGTGACAGGAGGAACCTTGGTGCATCCCGGGATGTGAGCTGGGGATGTAGCTGAGGGTGCCTGCTCCACGCCGGCAGGGCAGAAAGGCACCTGCTAGTGGATGCATCCCTTCCACGTTGCATATCTACCCTTGTTCTTGCCCTTTATTTTTTCACAGATGTCCTATTTTAGCAGCAGCAAGGGGTCATTTAGCCTGGGAGGCAGAAGGTAACCTCATCCAGGAGCCTCCTAAATCCATGTGTTTGCTCTTACTTGTGCTATTTCCCATGCCATACTCTAAACCATGAAGCACTAGATTCATCTCTCCCCTGAAGTTCAGACTACTGAGACCAAATCCTCCCTGTGACTTCCAAGAAACATCAGAGACCTTGGTGCATCATGGTCCAAATCTCATTCTTGAGTTAAATACCTGCAGTTGCCTGTCTTGGCAGAGTTCAGCTGCTAGACCTGCTCCCTGCAAAACCAGGCTGGAGCATGTAAAACAGGAACGTTAACTATTTTTCCAGCTGTCTGCACCTCGCAAACTGTAAAACACACACTAATGTTACACCTCCACACCTTGCCAAGGAGATGCCAGTGACACTGGGATTGGGTTTTTTTGGGTTTTTTTTTCAAAGATAGCTTCTAAATATTGGAGGAAATCCCTGATAGTGGCAAGTCTTCTGTGTATCTGTGGCTGTTGGCAGGGACCAGGCTCCACTGATGTTCCCCAAGCTGGGTGGCTGTCACTCCATCCCAAAGGTAGGACAAGGCAAGCAAGACCTTTCCCACCACCAGCTCCATCTGATGCCTCTCTGGCACTATGAGTCTTCAGATGGGGAGGTGAAACATCCCCAGATTTTGGACCCAGAGCTTTGCCTTCCACGTGTCAGAGCCCACTGTCCCCTGCAGATACCTGAGGATCCCAGAAACAGTTGATGCCAGCCAGTAGCTGAACCCCACTTTTGGGTGGGAAGGCATGTTAGCAGCTTGGCCAGTATGAAACCAGTTTGTGTATATCTTTGAACCTGATTCCTCTCTAAGCCTGTTTTGGCTCTGCTTGTTTGGAATAGACCCGTTCCTAAAGGGAAAAGCAGACAAACCAGACTAAACATCAAATATTAAATAGCAACTGCTAATATGACAGCTATTAAACACAAGCGCTCTCCTGCCTCTGTAGCAGCTGGAAGCTGGGCTGCACACCCACCGCTGGATCCCGGCGCTACCGAAAGCGAAGTCAGGCTGCACGTGTATATATCAAATTGCTGGAATGAAGAAGAAATCCAGTTTCCTGCTGCCAATCCTTCTGGCATTCAGTCTTCTGCGTCTGCTTTTAGCTGAGGTAGGAGGAGACAACGTGCTTTCCCCTTTTGAGATGCGGGGAAAGGGGAGTGTGTGGCTGCTCAGCTCGCTGGCTCTGCAAAGGCACTCAGCGGAGATTGCCAGGGAGGCTTCTCCCCCCCTTATCCTGCTGGAAAATTAAAGAAATCTTATTTTGTTTTTGAGATGAATCCAAGAGGCTTTGAAGTCCTGGGAGGGATCTGCTGGCCAGGCAAAGCCTTCGCTCCCTTTCCTTCTCCCTCTCCCAGAATTTCAAAGCTGTGGCGTTGGGATAAATCCAAGAAGAGGGCTCCTGTGCTGCCATGGCCAAGGGGAGTGGATGCAGAGCACCCTGGCTCAGGCTGCTGGTTTATCCATCTGTACTGGGGATCACAGGGACCAGGGAGGTTGTAGTGGAAGAATACTCCAAAACAGTGTGAAAGAGAACAAAACCCCAGCCTTAACGCTATTGTTCTGTGCTTCACTTACATCTCAGTTGTCCCTTACGCTTCTCTACAGGTGAAATTTCAGGAGAAACTGGGAAAACATCAATGTCCAAGGATCCCACGTGGGTCTGCCTGTGCTGGGGATGGTGAAGGTGTGAGAGACATCCTGACTGCATCCCTGAGCAAGATCCCTTGTCACGTTGTCAGGGGGCACTTGCAGTCATGGCACAGCGTGGCCCTGGGTCCTTCTCTTTATCTGCTATGCTCCTCCTCTTTCCTTGAGCCACTTCTTTATCACATTTTGAGCATACCTTCCACTTGACTTAACACTAACATATGTACAGTCGACATTTCAGTAATGCCTTACAAATTAGCTAGGGCTGATTGAGAGATTATCTGCTGGTTCCTGCCTCTTCCCCCCCATTCCTGACCCCTACCTCTGTACCGTGCAGGGGTTCCTCTCGGGGAAGGGAGCTGGGGCCCCCTCCTGGTGTGCCTGGCCTCCTCCTTGGGTTTCTGGGAAGCATCCTTTTCTCCTTCTTTTCTTCTCTCTCTTTAGCTGAAGAACTTCTTCGAGTGTTGCAGTGACATGGTGTGACAGAGCAGCTGGCAGGAGCCCTATGGGGGAACCAGCATCCCAGCTCTGCACCCAGGGTGAGGGGCACTTCCCATGTCCTCTGTTCCAACAGCTAGAGCAGCCCATTGCCAGAAAGTGGCTCTTTCTGGTAGAAGAAACAGGCAGCACTCTAGGGAGGGGTGACCTGTGCTGTGGTTGGAGAAGCAGAGACCCTTTGAGACCCAACAGACCCCACTGCAGCCCAGGCTCTGTCTGCACTGTGTATTTGCAGCTTATAAACAAAGAGATGGGAAGTCAGATGGACTATTTATTTGTTGAAGTGTTTTCATGAGAAAACCTTTAGCGGTTCAAATGTTGAGTTGCTGGTTCTGCTTCTGCTGTCCCAGCAGTGCAGCCTTCTGGACAGAGAGGTTTAAAGTCCTCCTGGAGGCGTTCCCGTCGTCCAGCAATTTCCCTAGACACATGTTATGTATTTCTTTGTTCTGAGCTTTTACATTTCCTGTAGCCCTCTTGAGTTCCTGAGCACCAGCCACTTAGTACTCCTGGTGCCTGAGCCTTGTTTCTCTGTTACTTAGCACTGGAAGTGCTCTGCAGGCGCATTTCTATGCAAGAGGCTGTGAAAAATGAGGATATGTTTTATGTTCCAGTGTAGAGGAGCCCTGCATGGATCACACAGAGTTATTATGGCTGGAAGGAACCTCTACCAGCTCACCTGCTCCATTTTATCCTCTGCATCAGACAGGTAAACCACCCTTGTCAGATGTGTACTTAGCCTTATCCTCGCATATCTCTAGGGAAAGCAATTGAACAATCTCCCTTGAGCAGCTTGTTCCACTGTCTGAAATCTAACTAGAGTTATAAAGGTTTCCCTAATGTTTAACTTTAATTTTCTCTATTGCAACATAACACCATTATTACTAGTTGGAGCTACTTGATGGCTCTTTTCCCCCTAAACCCCCATTCAGAAGAGACAGGGAAGGAGCTAGATGAACTGACTTACACCTCGGTTACAACACAGTTTCAGCCAATTCTGTTTAATACCAGTTAAGGTAGGCAGAGTTTATGGGATCATATCAGGTTTTAAATGGTCTTAGGCAATGCTCAAATGTCCTCTTGTGAAATTAGCTGGGTTGCAGAGCTGGTACCCTGGGCTGCCTCTTCCACCCAGCTTGGGGGGGTGAGGGATGAAGTGACCCCCTGTGGGTGGGCGGGCGGGCATGCAGAGGGTCACCAGCTCACCAGGTGGGTGTAGGAAAGAGCAAGGGTGGGGGAATGAGGTCTAGGCGGGGTTTGAGGGTCCTGCCTGGGGGTCCCTCCTTTCTCCCCTGCACCATTTCACAGCACCCCTACCCATGGGCATCCACCCTCTCTTGGTACCCAGGGACCAGCACAGATGGGATGCGCAAGGCACAAGCACCCACACCCTCACACAGGGAGTGGGGAATTTGCTAGATGCCAGCTCAAAACCTCCTTTTCCCACTCTCCCCAGTCCTGCCTCACCCCAGAGCTGCACAGGAGGAGGGAAGGGACAGGCACAGGCTGCCGGGAGCGGAGGCGGTGGGGCAGGTGGCAGGGCTACGTCTCCTGTGGGAAGGCATCGCATGTGTCAGACGAGCTGTGAGAGCGTCTGGGCAACGAGCATCGGCGCACAGACTGGAGAGAGGAGACTGGAATGTAAAAAGGAAACGAGTACATGGAAATTCAAAACTCTCCCCAGATGAAAAACAGAGGGGAGAGGGGTTTTTTGGCAAATGAAGTTGTAGAAAAAAAAGTTCTTGATTTTCTTCCTCATTTCTAACTTTGCAGATCACACCAAGCTCCAGTTGCATGACTGCATCCTGTGTTCTCTTCTTGAATCCAGTGTGTGTCAGCCTGGAAGAAGCCACCAGCCTCTCGCCACCACCGGCAGGACCAGCAGGATCTGCTCCTCTTCCTGCTCCATCCAGCCAAGCCGCTGCACTGGGGCACTGGTGTGTCCCGCTGGAGGAAAGGCTTCACATCACCCGGGGAGCAAAGGGGTTCCTCATGGGTGTCCCGTCGCTGTTGTCACCTTGTCTTCCCAGCTGCCTTTTATGTCTTCTGCACCCTGGCCTCCTGCTCCCCTGCCACCATGCTGGTAATTCTTGTACCCCCCCTTTTGCTTTCAGCATTACAGTTTCTCTCCAGCTCCTTCAGCAGCAGTGGGTGGGTGACCTTCCCCTTCCCCAGTCTCCCCCACAGCCCTGGATGTTACAGCTAGCCCGCTCCACCTGATTGGGCCATGGGGAGACCCCCATCATGGTGCTTGCTGGGAGATGGGGAAGAGTTTCAAGCCTCAAAAGAGTGAGCTGCAACCATCTCTGTTGGATCTCCATCGCAGGCTGAGATGTATCCAAGCCAGCAGGTCAAGGTGGGGGGTATCTCTCTTGAATTTTTTGTGCAAATTGGAAGAGAATGGCCATGGGTAGCATCAGCAGTGGTGGCAGGAGAAGTCTGTCCTCATCAAGTGGGTGGATGGGATCTCCTGCCAGGGCCATGCATGGGAGGTACTCCCCAAGCATGGGAGAAACCACCACTTGTGTGAACAGCTTACTAGTCCCATTCAGCAAATTATGCTTTGGGGGTTTTCCTCACCCATGAATTGTCTGCAGAGTGTGATTTTAATTAAAATAATTATTCAAGATTTTTTTTTTTTAACTGAGTGATTAACTTTTACCCATTCAGGGCCCATTTGTAAGCAATTTACCTCAAGAATTTGGCAGCTGAAATTCAAGCAGCTTTACTGGGCGAGTAAGTCGCGCTGCGTGTTTCCGTGTCGCCTGTGGATGAACGGGACTTGTTGAGTGAGGTTAGTAGCACATATATTTGCGCTTATCGACTTGAAATGTGTTTCCTATGGATATTCTGTAATATTTATTTAAATCTAGCTGTTTTTGCTAAGGCTCCTGGCAGCTAGCACAATTACCCAAATTTTCATGGCTAACAAAGACAAAACAGGACACTGGGCAGGGTCTGAACTGATTGTTTGAGGACTCGAGTACATACAATATTTGTTTTGTGGTATTTATCTAATTTAGTTTACAATGTGGGAATTTTTATTTATTTACTTTTAAAGCATGTGTCCCCTCCCAGCCTTGTAAAGCTTGTGGTTCTATCCAAGATTCATGTTACAAACTTTTGCTGGTTTGCTTTAGCTATGATTTTTTTTTTTAATAAAAGTGTGGTTAGACTATTTTTACTTTTAAAAAAGAGTTAGTTTTCTCCCTTTTTTTGCTGATAAATTGCAAATGGATGAAGGAAATTCACTCAGACTTTCCCCGCAGACATTCTCCTTTGGGCAGAGATTAAACATGGGGAATTTCAGTCCAAAATGCAAATGCTTTGGACATTTATGAGAGTGGGAAAATAGGGGCCAATTATGAGAGCTGCTTTGCAACTTTATAGGGGTGCTACTGGCAGCCAGTACCGCCCTGGGGAGTGGTGGGGGCTGCCTTCATCCTTCTCCTGAGACCCAGGCTGGTAGGAGAGATGGTGAGCACCATGTCCTGCAGATGGAGAGCTGGGTTTCTGCAGCAGGATCTGTTCCTGTGGGTTATTTAATGTTTACTGGCTGCAAAGCCCAGGAGAACAGTAGACTGTGGACCCCTGGGACACTGGGAGCCCTTCCAGCTGCCTGAAGGGAAGTTGGGGGGATTTTGAGGGGTCAGTAGATGGACAGCAGTGACTTTGGTCACTTGGTCACTTGGACAGATGCAGCTGTAGTTCAGGCATCACATATGGGTTGCCATAGGAAGGTAGACACAACTCATGGCTGATGGGCTGCGTGGTGCTGGTGTCTAAGACCTTGCTGTCTGCTGCCCTGCATGGGGTGGGCTACCTGGACACTGCCCCTCTGCCAGGACAGGGCTTTCCCCTGCCTTCCCTGCCAGGAGGTGCCATGTTGGTGCTGGGTGCTTTGGGGGACACGTGGGATGGCTGCGAGTGCCTTTGTGGAGCCCCAGGATGCACTGATGGGTTTAGGAAGGAGGAGGAGGTGTGGGGGGGCTTGCGATGAAAGCTTCTCCGGGGAAATCCCTGCAGAGTCTGACAGCAGATTTGCACTGTGAAAAATTTACATCTCCTGCTGAGAACTCAATTTTCATAGGAGATAATCAAATGTGACCCGTGTAACAGAGTGATATTTTGACAGGATGTTTTTTCTTCTTTTTTTTTTTATTTGCTCCTCTCTCTCAATTTCCGTTTGGCGTCTTCAGCAGTTCCTGATGGTTGTATTTTGACAAGGATTCTCTAACCACTTGTAAACGCTTCCAAGTGAGGATGAGGTGGAAACCACAGCGTCTACCTCCAGCTATTAACATGACTTCAGGAGGAAGTAGGTCAACCCCAGAGCCCAGCTGCCTGGACCTGGGGGGCCTAGACTCAGATGCTGCTATCCCAGAGGTTATTAGAGGGAGGTATATCCACCTGGCATCAGTCAAAAAGCGTGGGAGTGGGGAGTTTTAGAAGGTAACACCAGCAAAGCTGCAAGGGCAATTCTCTTCTTCCACCCACGGGCTCTCTTAAGCCCTCGCCTGTCAATCAGCCCCTTATTTACATGAATACTAAATCCACTTGCAGCTTCTTTAAATAAAACAAGAACATGCACCTTCCTGTAGCGAAACATATTATAGCAGTTTGTCACAGCATCATCCAGTAGGTATTAATTCCCAGATCATTTTATGACATGTTTTATCATAAGTTATTAAAGAAGGTAGCTGCATTGGGCAATCATTTGATAAACTGAGCCATAATTTAACACGCTCCTCCGTCATATTAGTGGGGAACAAGATTTATTTTCTCAGTGTAACTTTAATTATGGATAACATAAGCAGGGGATTGACTCGGTTGAATCCTTAAGGTTAATGATGTCTCCTGCAGAGCACCTTGGGGTGAGGCACGGGATCTTCCCGGAGCTGCTGACTCACCTGTGGTTGGCATGTCTGGCTCCAGGTATGCAACGTGACCTTGAGTTTTGGGGCCTAGAAAAGGTGGTTGTCTTCTTCTAGTGAGATTTAGAGCATTCATAATACATTGCCAAGGTTGGCAAGCTGCCTGGCTGCTGTCCCCTCGGGGAAACCAAGCGCTTCTGCCTCTCCTGCCGCTGCACAGGCAGCAGGAGGGACTTTCCCAACTGGGCAGACGCATGTCCCTAAACCCGTGGTTAGCTGAATAACTAGAAGTTGCCTGATACGTGGTTCCCCTGAAATCTGGTCACTTTGTGGTCCTTTGGACTGAGCAAACTGGGAAAATCTGTGCTCTGAAAAAGATCACAGAAGAAATTTGTTTTCATGCAGGGCTTGCTCCATGCACATCACTGTTTGCTACAGAGAGCTGCAGCACACTTGCTCCAGACCTGCTTCTCCCTGAGGCTGGAGTTCTTCCCTCAGCCTTGGCTCTTAGCAGTTGCTTTTAGCACTTCCACTACAGCTGCGAATTCTCCAGGATTGCTGCGAACCAGAGGGCCCACCATTGCTTTCCTAAGACCCTGCTCTTCAGCCTCAGGTGGCTGTTAGAGGACTTGGAAATCACAGGGAAATAGGCAAAGGAGTGTGGATATCTGCTTCTGCAGCCTGTGCTCACTCAGGGCAGAGCTGGTTGTGAACTCAGCCTGTTGGGATACTGGAACGGAGCATCAGGGAGGCAGAAAAGCTCAAGGAAATGACCCAGGGGCTTCTGAAAAAGCTGAGTATCTCCTCCCATTGGGGAAGTTAATGAGCCTCCTGGTGAATATCACTATTGGGCTTGGGAACTTGTCAGAAATCCTCACGTTCCTCTGATTGCTGCTGCGTTCTTGTTCTTTTTCACTTGTTTATTTTTGGCTCTGGAAATCGTCTTTTAATTTCTGCCCCTGTGTTCTCATGTCTCTCCGCCTCAGCCCTGTGCTTGCTCTCCTGGCTCTGTCCACTTTAGGAGAGCCTGGAGGGTCTCAGGGCTGTCTGCAGTTCCTTGCCCACACACCAGCAAGATGAGGTGTCCGCATGGCTCTTGGGATGGGGGATATGCAGCATCCAGGCCCTCCAACCATCCGAGGACCCTGTCTCGTTGCCATCTCACCAGGGAAAGCTCCAGATGCAGTTTGTAGTGCCAGTGCAAAGGGAAGCAGGAAAGCTGCCCCTGTGGATGGGCTGGGGTCCGGGTGTGCTGGGAAGCAGCACCATGAGGGGTTGGGATGCTTCACAAGGACCACTGCAAACTGCAGAGAGAAACCAGCCCATGCTTTGCAGATGGATGCATCCTGCTGCTTCCTCTCTGCCACCGCCATGCCAAGCTTCCATCCTTCATAATCACAAATAGAGGGAACAAAATAATAATCCCTTATTAATCCCTTAATTACTAAGCCGTTCAGGACAGGGAGGGGTAAGGAGTGCAGAAGGGAAGAGATGCTTAAACACATTGGGCTGATGTAATTTCTTTTAGTCAGGAGCAGGGGAAACACAATCCAGTTCTCTTCTCCCCAACAAAACAAAGGGGAAAGTCCCCAGGGGGAGATAAAACGAAGTGAAACAAAAAAAAACCCCAAACCAAACAAAACACACAAGGAGAGGAGAGGAACAAAAAAATAAAGAGGAAAAAGAAATGACAAAAAAAAAAATCATCCCCCTGAAGTGTCCCCTCTGTTGTGTACAACAGCTTCTTTCTTCCCCCACCTCCCAGCACCAGTTGGGCTTACAGAGCCATAAAATAAGAGTTTGTGGTGTGTTCAATCGATTATTCCTCCTAATGCACTGTTTTTGGAGACAGGTAATTTATTTCAGACTGTACATGTCCACATGAAAAAAAAAAAATCCCCCCTTTTTTTTTTCTTTTTGGTTTACAGACCTTTTTTTGCCCCTTTGCCCCCACCTCCCCCTCACTTCCCCCTCTCAAGTCCCCCCAGACACGACTGTTTCCCAGTGAAAGGTGCAGCCATTCCCACAGTGAAACTCAAGGCAGGTAATGACTTTCTCACCCCATCCATACTGCTCCAGAAACTGCTGCCTCACCAGCTGCATCCCTTTATTTTGGAGAGACAAGGGGGAGGGGGGGAATGCCAGTCCCCTCTATTTCCCCCTCCTCCAAGGCCTCCCCATAAAAATAAAGGGAGCAAGTGTTTGCAGAGATAGAGTTTCCACTAGGCAGAGGGGCTGGGGAAGTGGGGGCTGTTGGGTGTCTGGGAGGGGTAAACTCCCCAGCTCCTGCTGTGCTCCCCAAGGCTGGGTAGGCAGGGGCTGTGGGCAGGCAGGAAGGTTTGCCTGCTGCTGCCAGCTCTGGGGAAAGGAGGAGCTGGACTGGGTTCCCACTTGACTCTGACCACTGGAAAGCCCTGACTGCAGACCCCAGGCACTGGGGACAGAGGTCACGAATTACTGTGCTGTGTGCAGCTCAGTCCTGGACCCTGCACGTCACCTGGACAGCCCAGGGCCAGCCACAATGTCAGGCTTTGTCCTGGCTGCTCTGCCCTGCACTCAGGAGAGCAACACCTTCAAACTGATGTCTGGAAAGGGGAGAGCCAGCTTTGAAAAGCAGCCAGCAGTGAGGTTTGCAGAGCATCTGCTTGGGGCTGCCTGTGCCCATCTAAGGTGGCTGCAGCCATGCCAGAGGACCAGTGCTCATGGCAGCCCAGCACACAGCGTGCCAGGGCTTCTCTCCATCCCACACCAAGCCCTGAAGCCACAGGGCCTCTGCTCTGGCAGGGTAACATCCAATGGCTGTTCCCAACCCTGGGGTGTGCAGCCTGGTCCCGAGGGCAGGCTGAGGCCGGTAGCTTCAGTGAGTGGTGGCAGTGATGGCACAATCTCATCCTCATCCCCAGTAAATGATCCTTGCAGAGCTCTGGAGGTACAAGTGCTGATGAGTAGATTTGAAGGGCTGTGGTACACGATTTACTGGATTACAGCTGGGCACATCCTACTCCAGAAGGGTTTTTGTCCTAATGCGCTCTGGCCTCCTAGGAAAAGAGGAGATTACCCATCACTTACAGCTTTGCTGTGAAAAACCCAAGCAGGGCTCCTGGACTGGAAGCTTTTTTTTGTTCCTTTGCTTCTCATTTACCTCTCCACAGCAGGGGTGGATCTGGGAGCACAGAACTGAGCCTCCAGGAAGAGCCAGCACCAAGGATGCTCCATGGTGTGTGCAGCCCAACCCCTGGGCAGATGGTGCCACTGCCCCTGTGTGGGGCAGCTTGGGGGGCTCAGCCAGCTCAACTCCCCTTCACAACCCCAGGGACATGAAAATGGCCACTTTGTGCAGGGAGGAGAAAGTGTCAGCTGTAACAGGAGCTTATCAAACCCAAGCCCTTGGCTTTAGCAAGGCCATCAGCAGAGGCTGGCAGGCAGGGCAGCTATTGTTTCCAATTAGGGGGAGTGGGACAGTTTATCTCACAATGAAAAAGGCATTATGAGGGGAAATAATAAATATCAGGGAACAGGGAAGGAAGAGGGAGGGTGATATTTCTGAAAAATATAAACTGCTACCCAGCTAGCCCAGTGCTGCTGGGGCTCCTCAGTGAAACCCTAACCCCGGTCTGCTCAGAGGATCACCCCCATCTGAAATTGGGGTGAAATCTGCTCAATTTTGGTGTGCTACCAGGGCCCCTTGTGCCCCAGGGAGACCTCCTGGACCAAGATGTGGGGACAGGCAGGAACCAGCCCCCATATCCTCGGCTACAGGGTTTGCTGTGCTATGTGCTCCCTGGGACTGAGAAAACAAATCACCCCTTGAAAATCCCTTTGCATGGCCAGAGTCTGCCCTTTTTCCCTTCCAACTGCATCAAACCACTTCCAAGACCTCTCTGCACCCTTTGCAGAGACCCCACACTGTGCAGCCCTCCTATCCCTCTTCACCTCCTCTCTCCATGGTCACCCTCATGCACCCACACCTCATCTCTTGCTGTCGGCCTTATTTTTCACTGTGCTCTTTGTTTGTGATACTTTCTGCCTTCCTGAGGATCCCAGTGCTCAGAGCTAGTGTGGAAGGCAATGGTAGGAATAGGCATCAGAGGAACCCCTCTGCCCAGGGGAGGCTGGGCAGCCATCTGGTGTCTTCTTCTATCTCTCAGATCAACAAACCTTCCTCTGGAAGGCCTCCAGGGCATGGACATCTCACTCTTCCTCTGCCCCACTCCTGCACATGAAGGCTCTGATATGCCATCGCTCTGGGAGATGCGCACTATTCCCCTGCATCCACAACCTGAGTGTCTGTGACCTGGTTTAAGAGTGGGGGGGGTACCTTTCCCTGTGCATTTTGGAGGCTGGAAAAACTGGGGAAGGTTTTTCCATTAAAGGAGCAGGTGGATGTGCTGTCAGCCCATGGGCTTCTGGGCTGTAAACTCAAGCATGAGCATATATTTGCTAACTGGGGAATTCAGGGGCAGCAGAAATACTTTGATCATGAAACCTTAAATATGTTTTCTGATGTTTTGGTGAGAGGATAGAGCCCATCCATGCTCCCTCCCTGTTCTGGCTACTCCCACCACCCATCTGTCCTCCTCCGAATGACTCCACCAGGATCAAAGCCTGCCTGAACCTTTTCCTTATACCCTGCTCCTCTCCAATGGGCCCCTTGGCCAGGCAGCTTTTCCCAGCCTTCACACACTATCTGCAGACCTCCTACTTCTAAAAGAAATGCAATAAAGTTGGGCTAGAAAAGCAAATAGAAATCAGCTCCCTTGTTGCATCTTCTCATGGACTGTACTAGAAAAGAGATGCTGTTTTAAGCAGGATGAGAAACTTAAAAAAATTCAAAAGGCCTGATAACATGATCACAATTGTCAAAGCATCCCAAGAGTGTTCCAGAGTCACGTTGCCCATCACGCCATATAGATCAGAAATTGGTGTAACTACAAATGAATTTATTAAACCATAACCTAACACCAAGAAACACAACAGGGCAACACCTCTAAACCCACAGCTAAAAGCAATAAACTGTAGCAATCCAAAAAGCAACAGTGGTAAAGCCATCCAGCTCTCCAAAAGTAATTCCAAAGCCAAATACCAAACAAGTCCCAACATAGGGTGTGAATGTGATATCTGGTGAAATCCATTAAAACTTCAACCCTGGGATTTACCCAGATGAGATATTTAATTCGAGGTCCAAACACACATTGGGCACCAACTAAACTGTCTACATTTAGTCTGTACCTAAGGCTAAACTGCAGCATTTATTCTACCACCTGATGCTCCCTCCCCAGCTGAGAAGAGGAATCGGGGGGAAAAAAGGGAGAAGCCCCATGGGTTGAAGTAGAAACAGATTTAATGAAATAACAAAGCTAATACAATCACTAAAATGAAGTATACAAGCTTATACTCAGCCTCATCCTTAGGAGGAGCAGAAGACCAAGAAGGAAGACCTCCAGGAAAAGGAACTCCTCACCCTCACCAACCTCCCTCCTTTTATAATGAGCTTGATTAAGTGGCATGGGATACACCTGCAAATCAGCTTAGGTGAGCTGCCCTGTCTGAATCTCCCAGCTGGCTGGGGGCTGCTCAGTGCACTGTTCCCAGCACACTGGCCAGGGGCTTTTACCCACGCCAGCAGCACATGGAGCCACTTGGCATTTCATCAGGAGCTTAACAACACTTCAGGTTGCAGGCAAGTAAACAACCTCTGTGCAGTGTTATTTCTGTGTTAAGCTGCTGAAGTTAGGGTAAATGTATGACCATGCATCAGGCACTTGCAAGACAAACCATCTCATTGGGAATTTGGAGGAGAACAACAAAAATGATTAAGCGGCTGAAGGGATTGACTTATGAAGAGAGATTAAAAGAGCTAAATCTGCCTAGCTGGGCTAGTTGACACCCATGGCAAGATATGATAACTATCTACAAGTATATGAAGGGCGTAAATCACAGCTCGGGGGATTTGTAGGGGGCAACCCTGGGAGATTAACTCGGAGGAGCAGACATAAGTAGAGCACAGTAAAAAAAAAAACAAACACGTAGACAAGATCTGGTGAGGACTCCTGGGCTGGAGGAGGAGGTTCTGCTGGGAAGGGCAGGGGCTCCTAGCTGAAGCCTCCCCAGCTTCAGGAGCAGCGTGCAGGGAGAGCTCCTGCAGCAAGGGGGAGGCAGGACTAGCTGGAACCGGGATAGGTGGGTCCCCTGTCATCTGCTGAAAAAGGCCTGGAAAGCTGAGCTTTGGCAGGGAAGGGCGTTCATGTCTGTGCCAGTAAAATATGGCTCCAATAAGGAGAGCCCGTGCTTCTCGGGCAGCCACAGTGGAAGGGAGAGGTGGCATGGACTCAGTGAAGATGCCCCGTTTGCTGTCATCCACAGCAAAGCAGAAGAAAACAAGAACTGTGGAAACCAAGTTTCCTACACCTAAGTGCTGAGTACAAAATGTGGGGTATGATGGAAGCTGAGCACGTTAAAATATTCATACAAACCTTCTGTGGTGCAGCCTCCACTGAAAGCAGGTTCATGTCCATCAGTCCTGCTCACAGGCAAACCTGGAAGCCTGGGCAAGCACAGGGGGCTGAGCAAGAGCAGGTGTGGGTCAGCACCTCGAGTCACACAGGACCACGGTAAGGAGCATTACATCTCTGGCTGATGAGACCCGGGTTAACATGGACAAGCACGTTACGGAGGTAATGGCAGCGTTACCTTTGCCCAGGGAGCCGAGCAGGGCTGGAAAGAGTGGTGGGTAAAGCTGGGATTGTTTTTTCAAGGCTTGGTGGCAACTTGACTTTGAACAGTCTCACGTCTCTGCTGCTCAGGAGCCATCTGAGCTGCTGATGGGTTTCCTGATGGACTCTGCTGCAAGATGGCTCATGCGTTCCTGAAACAACTGTGTCTCAGCTCTGCCTAAGGCAAATTCCCACACAGTTAAATGAGGATGCTGAAGAAGGAGTTGGCACCCTCTGATGCAGCCCCTAAGGAAAAAGGGAATATTTCTGACAGCTTCTGAGGATGCCTGGCTCCCACACGCAGCTCTTTTTTATTAGGTTTTAAAAATATTTAATCTGCACAATTTTACAATGGGGATTCACCTTTATTCCTGCAGTAATCCCTCCTGCCTGGCGTGTGGGTGAGCTGCAGCATACCCGTCACTGACGATGCCTGTCCCTGTCCTCCCCATGCTCCTGCACCATGGACATCTTCCAGGTCCATGTGTGATGACCACCAGAGGAGGAGACATGGGTCTGGTTCTGCCCATGTGCAGGTCACGCTCAGTGTTTGCCATCTTTGAGCCAAAGCACCAGTCCTGTGCGAGCTGAAATGAGCAGAAACTCCCTTCCATCGGCAGTGAAATCTGGATTGGTGCTGAGCTCAGAGAATAACTCACACTGCATAATTCACTCAAGACTTTTCTACTCCCGGAAGTTCATAGTCCCTCATGTGAAGCAGGGTTTGCATTTACTGAAACAAGGAGAGCTCTGCAGGTTCCCTGCGACTGCGTGGCCAGGTGGTTTTATATTTGCCAATGGGACATTTTAATAAACATCAGTGTGCGACTCCAAAACCCAGCTCCTGCAAGGGCTGGAGCAGGGACAGACTGGCCTTGGCCTAACCAGTTTATTTTCTCTAACATTGTTTATTTTCTCTAACATCTGCATAGAACAAAAGCAAAAAAGAGGCAAAGGAAAGCTGCCTCGTGCTGCTCAGAAAAATGAATTTCCTATTCCCTGTGCGGAGCGCGGAGCTGGTTTTCAGCCCAGGCTGCAGCATCTCTTCTGCAGTGCCCTACACAACGGCTCTGTCCGGCTGCTCGTTGCCCTCTCGCCATCCCGCACAGTCCTGTGTTCCCAGCTCTTGGCCACCAGCCCTCTGCAGCCACCAGCAGGCCAGGACAACTCAGCTCTTTAAATGGTAATTTCCCGTGAGGAGCTCCCAGGTCTCTCATTTCTCTTCTCACCAGCTCAGTCTTTGGCTTACACTTGCAAATGACAAATTATGCTTTTGCCTCTAATTCCAGCTTCCCTGGCATCCTCAATCGAAGCAGCCCTCTGCAGACAGCAGCAGGTTCTTTGCAACCAGCGGGAGGTCGGCTTTTCCTCTTCTCTCTGCTCCCTCCCCCCTGCCTTAATTGCAGCCCAACATGGGCTTTCGAGGTGTATTAAACATACAAATTATTCTGCAAAGCCTCATGAAGTGCTAGTTACCAAGGCCTCTAATGGGAAATGACAGTGCAACCAGAGAAGCTGTTAATGTCAAAGCATTGTCTGAAATAGCTTTGGCAACACCATCATTTTGCAGGGGTGGTGCACGGGGCCAGGCACCTTTGCAGCCGTGGTGTGACCCCCAGCAAGGTGTCTGTGTGCCAGTCGGGCTGCGTGGGCACCGCTGGACTGGGGCATCGTGCTGGGACCTGTGGAGGAGGAGATGCTGTTGGCGAGAGACTCCCCCAACTGCACCTGCGATATTGCACTCATTCCTGGAACGATGCTGATGGATTGGAGAGAGTTCAGAGGAGAACCAGAACATAATCAAGGAGCTGGAGGGCATGATTTATATGGCAAGTTTAAAAGGGCTGCATAATAGCAACAATAATAAGCGCTCACAGCACACAGTGTTTTTCATCTTTGCACTCAAAACAAAGCTAACACGTACTACGCCCAACTGCATTAACAACTTAACTACATCTCGCGCGGCCAGCCGATAGCGGGAGTGATGTGAGAACCATCTGCACCTCTCCTTAGAGCCGAAATGCCAAGGAGGGAGGGAGAGGAGGTGTTTAGGTTAGCCCAAGGGGCTGTAATGAGTGATATAAAGGCACGGAAATGAGTAAAGGAAAACGTAGGCTGAATATCAGGGAAATTTTGCCAGCAGGGCAGCACAGTGAACGGGGGAGTGTTGCCATCCTGGAGCAGGAGTGACAGCCTGGTGGGTCCTAATGGGGGTTTCCAGGAGGATAGGTCTCCTTAGGGAATGCTGGTGTGGAATGGGTGGCAAGCTGCGGGTCCCAGGGGTTGCTGGAAGGAGACAGGCGAGGTTTGTGTCTTGCTGGGTGTGCACTGGATACTCAGAGAAGGTGTCCATTATGGTATGAATGTTAAGCTGAAGTCTCTGCACCCAGCTCACACCCAGCTGCAGGGATGGGTGCCAGGGCTGTGTCACCAGCTCCCAGCAGGGTCTCGGACAGCCAAGCTTGCAGGGTGTGTGTACATGAGGTCTCCTGTCTGCTTGGCTGTGGGCTGTAAAGGATTAATACTTGTGGCTGTGGCCAGAGACAGCACCACCAACTTCTTCCTTTCAATGTGGATTTTGGTACCAGATCATTGCAACCGTGGGCAAGATCCGAAGGGCTGGAGCATGAAGAGGGAGCCCTTTTATGCAAAGTGTCCTGGGTTCTCCATGGCCTCTTATTTTAAATTAAATAAGATGTGGAAGAGCACCTGAAGAGTTATGGAAACATATGCAGAGTTAAAAATAAGACTGTCCCTCTGCTGTGTCTTTCCACCAGCCCCCTGGGGTATTTCTGCTGTCTCCCCACAAGCGGTACCATCCAGAGGGGCCTGGTGGGGCACAGCCCACAGTGTCCCAGGGATGCTGGGGCCAGCCCCGGTCACCTGCCCAGGGGTTCCTCCTGCAACACCCTATCTGGAGGATGCAGTGATCCAAGCCCTTCACTTCTGCCCTCCAAATCCACTGCTGCCCCAGTCCCAGGTGGTGACTCGGCCACGTCCTCCATGCCCCAGCCCTCCTCCTCCCTGCATGGCTGTCCCCAGCCCCTCTTGTCCCCAGGCAGGGGCTGTCCAGCCAGTGCCAGCACAGGCAGCGGGAGCCAGCAGGCAGGGATTGATTGCTCCACTCCCAGTCTGCTCTCCAAGGAGGAAGATGAAGCCCAACAGTCTAAATATAGGCCAGCCTAACAAAGGGGAAGGCTGTGGGAGGGGTAGATGCTCATAAGGAAAATTCCCTCTCCATGCCTCGGTGATGGGCGGCTGCTTTCCCGGCGACTGTGGAAGCGGACATGGAAAGTTCCTACCAACAATAATCTGACAAAGAAGAGGGAAATTAAAAAAAAACCCACTGAAAAGTCTCATTTTACAAGCTCTCTCGTTTCCAGCTGCACTGAGGACTGTGGGGAAAAGATAAATGTGGATCCAGCCAGAGGGGACCAGGGCACGGCTCAGGCCTGCAGGAAGATTTAGGGCCTTGAAGTCCAAAGGCAGGGCTTGATCATCGCACGAGGGAAGAAAAATCTCTGGGAGTGGATATCATGTTAAACAATGTGTTGTAATAAGTGTTTTATGCTTTAGAGGAGGAGAAAGAACAGTGAAATCCCCCGTAAGAGCTAATTACTGCAAATTCCTTTTCAATAAAACAAGACAAAAAAAAATCCTCTCTTAATGGAAAAATCCATTTAAGGCTCAGATGAGGTAACTGCGGTTCACGTCCTCGTCACGTCATTAGTGGAAGTCAAATGGGCTTTCCTCTCGGTTTGGCAAGACCAGCCCAGCCTCCTCCGAGGGAGCTGCAGGTGTGAAGTGGAGGTGTTGGGGTGCAGGTCTGCAGGGGGAAAGTAATCCCTGGGGGCCAAAATCCCAGGGAAAAAGGTTTTCTACTGCCTGTGGGAGAGCCCGCGCTGAAAGTCAGTGTGAACCTCTTTTTTTTTTCGAGTGTGGCAGGATGCAGGCAGGGATTAGGAGAACAGCAGGGGCTTGCAGCATCGCCCCTCCAGAGTATGGGATGGCTTATCTCAAGACCTGGCAATCCCCATGGCACCTCGCCGGTGGTGTCAGACACGGTGTCACGCCACTGGTGAGGTGCAACTGTGAGCACCGGACCTGGAAGGGACATTGGGAGCTCCCCACGCTGCACTGCCTGAATCCCCCCATCCCCAAGAGCTGGGTGCCCCAAGAGCCCTGCGCGACCTCCATTGCCCCTCACAGTCCAACCCAATTAAAATAAAATAAAGAACTGAATTAGGACTGGGTTTGCCTCTGTCCCTGATACTCTGTGTTTCCCTGTGATTTGAAATGGGGCCAGTTTGGTGGATTTCTTGCACATGGGAGCAATATATTGAATTACATGTATGTCCAGTGCTTAGGAGAGATACATTTCTTTTCCACATGTTCATGCAGCTGCGTGACCCCAGGAAACCCAACAGTGGGGTCTGTCTTTGGAGACAAATAGGGATTGTTTTGTGTGTGTGTGTAAATGCTCCCTCCCCCTCTGCTCTCCCCAGCCTTTGTGTGTGTGTGTGTGTGTGTATGGAGGGGGGGATTATTCCCCACCGAACACATTCATATCCCACTGAAGCCAAACAGCACCAACACAGGATATTTCTTCACCGCAAACCCACAGGGTGGAAATGCAGCTTTGGGGGAGGCTCGGCAGCCCCCTGGCCAGGAGACCTGCCTGCTGCCTGACCTTCGCTGCCTGGGGAAGGGGTGGGAGGCTGCTGGTGGGAGCTGCCAGAGACAAACCCACAAGCAGGCAGGTCTGTCAGGTATTTCTCTGCACCACCTTGACCAGACCTGCATGGTCAAGCACCTGGTGCTCCCCTCCGTGCTGTCACCCCTGCCCCAGTATTGCCTGCATGCTGGGACAGGCAGAGGGAAGGAGCGGGGAGAGCAGAGATGCAGGATGCTCTCTGGCAGTGTTACCCCTCAGCCCTCCCTTGGCACAGGCTGTGGGCCCACATCCTCGGCTGGGAATGCAGGTTTGTCTCAGCATCCATGTCCGCACAGCCCGCAGGAGCGGGACCCAGCCCAGTGGAAAAGGAAGAAACCCACGTTGTATAAATCAACTTGGGAGTGACTGTGGTGTGTCTCAGCTGCTGGCATTCAAAGGGACTTGTCCTTTTCATCCCCTGTGCTGTCACTCAGCATCCCGCAGGCCATCCAGAAAGGAAAGAGGCTTTGTTGATAAGATCTGGGGCTTGCAAGAAAATAAAGGCAGAGGGTGGAATAGATTTCTTTCTTGTTCCTTTTTTTTTTTTGTTTTAAAGAAAAATGTAGGGTAAAGAAAAATGTCTGTAGGGTAGAAACCCATTTGATGTGGAGCTTTGCTACCCAAACATATCGTTCCTAAACAGCACGCCTGGCTGGTTGCTGAAATCTCGATCTGCAATAGGTCTCTAGCGACCCTTGCAAGTGCATTTCCCGAGCACTGACTCGAGGCAAACCCCAGAGAAGCCCGGGGCTGGTACTTGAACCTTCAGGGAAATCAAACACTACCGGACTCCAGTGTTGGCTCTGGGGTGACGCGAGGTCAAGGATCACACGTGCCCTCTGGTCCTGTTCCCAGCTTCCCAGAGGCACTGAGCTATGGCTAAAGCTGTGGTGATCTAACACAGCTGCCCCTGGCATCCCCAGCATCCCCCGCAGCCCGCTGAGCCCCAGGGAGGCTGCTGTGGTCCCCAGTAGGACAGTGGGGCAAGGCAGAGCGAGGAGGGGAGGTATCAGGGATGCATGGGCAAGGGAGCTGGTGCTGCTCAGCAGCCCCAGGGACGGCCTGAGGCTAATGGGATTAGCTGCTGAGCTTTGCTGAGCTGCCAGAGGAGGAGCCTCGTCGACCACGTTATCACTGGCACAGTGCTCGCAGCACTTGTCTATAAATAGGAGTTTTAAAGCAAGGCAATTAATCATGGTGCACGCTACTGTCTGGATGGGTTTATATTGGTTTAACAGCGTGGATGTGAGTCCAGCATCTACTACGAGATTTACAAGTCCAGCCTATACAGACAGACACGAGTTTAAGGCTCCTTTCATGTGTCACTGCTGCAGTGTGAGTTTGGGTTGTTCTGGTTTAAGGAGCTGTCACACATCAGCTGAGCTGCACTAAGTAACTCTACGCACGTGGCCAGCCCCTTGCAGCTGGGCAGCGAAAGGCACTGATACAAGCCACCAGCACGGTTTACCTGTTTGATCTGGCATTTATAGCAGGCTCAGAGTCTGCACAGGATTCCTTGTCATGGTCAAGTTGATGAGCAGTAATATTATAAGCAGTGGCAGGCTGCAGAGATCTGCCCTGCCCTCTCTAAACCTAGACAATCATGTTTGATGACCTGACCCCTGAGCTCTCTGTAAGTCACCATCTTTTTTCCAAACCCTACCAATATTCATGTCTTTCTTTAAACCTTGAGTAAGGAGAAGGTCAGTCCCTGGCCCTAAACAAAGGAGAGGCAGCATTTTCCCCTCCACTCAGCCATTTCACTGCTGCCTGCAGGACCATCTTGTGTCCCTAAAAGGGGCAGAAGCCAGTCCTGCAAAATGTCCTTATTTTAGCAGGCAAAGCATTTTGCCTGTGGTCCAGCCATGTCTGCATGCCAGGGAAGGTGCCTCCATGCTGCACAGGACTCTCCAGTGGGTATTGTCCCCCTCTATGTGTTACCTACATGAGAACTGGCTGCTGTAAGACGTGTGTGTATTTTGGGGAGATGCAGAGGGCTCCTCCCTGGCCACTGCTGCTGCAATGGGCCAGGCTTGGGGGAGCCCGGTGAGCTGCACTCAAGGGGGGAGCTTCTCTGCCCGGCTGGGTTGGTGGAAGCCGTGCTGGGCCCATCCTGGTGGGAAGCCACTTTTAGCTGATGGTACAGGGAGGGCCATATTGGTTTCAGTCTGTTCTGCAAAACACTAACCAGCATGTGCAATCTGTGAACCCCCTGCTTGACGAGAAATGCTAATTGTGTGAGAAGGACCTGCCAACAGCCCGCAGTATTCAGCATGAAGAGGGTTTATTAGTATTATTACTATTGTTCTGGCAGCTGCAGAACAGCCAGCCTGTTTTGCCATGGCTGAGGAAAGCGAGCAGGGTGCAGGAGAGTGGCTCTGCCTGCCAGGCACTCCCTGCAGCTGCTGGGCTGGCCATGGGAAGAGGACAGGACTGGGACCAGTGCTCTCTGGCTACCTGCACCCCCATTTCCCCCTCCCCTGGGAGGGATCCTGCCTGTTCTCCCCAGTCTGTGTTGTAGTGAAGGGCTGGACATGGATTTTCTCCTTGGGCTGAAAGTGTCAGTTTTGCATAAAATACGAAGTGAAAATCCCTCCTCCATCATTTACTGTCTGTTCTGCCAGCACCTGCCCATACCGATGCCTGCAACCTGCTGCTTCCCAGCCCTGCAAGGGGGCACCCCAACATCAGGGCTGCCCTGAGCCACCACAGGCAGCAGGATCCCCATGGAAGGGATGCTTGGACAGATACACGGACCCTGCTGTGCCTAGAGGGACCTGCCCTGGTGCACTGTGACAGATGTAGGACACAGTTCACATCTTCCCTGCAGCTGCAGGGCATGTACCCACCATCTCCAGCAAGGGACTGGTTTCTGCTTGCCCAGGGCACCCTGCAGGCTCCTGTCTGATGGGGCAGGGCACTGCTGGGGAAGGGGAGGGCAGAGGGGAAGGCAAATTGAGAAATGGGGGGAGGATTTGTTTGGTGAGCCCCAAAGCAGCCACAGCCATGCTCAAACACCACCAAAAGAGATTCATTCAACTCCTGGTGATCCAAGCAAGCTGAAAAGAGATAAAGAGGGAGAAATGATGACTCTGGCTTGATTGAAAAGCAGAACAAAATCTCCACATAGTGCAAAAGCATGGTGGCTTTCCTGTATTTTTGCAGGAGAAAATCAAGGCTGTGTTTTTCAAAATCGTCCTGACTTCTTACCTGTGGGCTGGATAAAAGCAGGAACATTGATGAATTCAGTGTTTTTCTTTCTCTTCTAGCCTTGCTAATTTGCAGAAAAGGAACCAGATAAAGTTTGATAACTTTGAAATAGAAAGAGAGAGAAAGAGAAGATGTCCCAGGCAGCCAGCTCCCAATACTCCCCCTCCTGTTTCAGAGAATAAATGAAGTGCTCTTCATTCCTCGCTCGTCTGCCACCCTCCACTGAGTCTGTCATGGACTCATCTGTGTATAAATTAGCTTTTCACAGTAATGCCGTGTAAAATTATTTCTGTCATCCTTTTATCTGACCAGTTTATCTCGTCAGCTTGTCAGTCTTAATTCTGCAACCTTTCTCTCCTCTCCCCAGCAGAAGCCACCTGAGCTGCCCTGGCTCCCTCTGAGGAGGCACCAAGCTCTCCTGCAATGGGTTCTGCTGAGCATCCCCTGCAGCTCCCAGGGCGTTTAGCAAGGTGGCAAACATCCACCCACGCAGCAATGCTTGAAGACCGCTCGTGCAGACGACCAAATGGTTTACAAGCCTGTCTGCTGGCAAGATGAAACAGAGCGGAGAGGCACAGAGACTGCCATTTTCAGGCCGTTATTTATTGTTCAGAATTAGACAATGAAATTTATCGGGATTGGCACGTGGTAGGTGACCCACTGCTTGGAGTCTGAGATGGGCTGCGCGTGGTCACATCAGTTATGTGGTATTTTCCCCTGACAGTAATGTTTTTGCATTCCAGCTTCTGCTGCGAAGGCTTATGGAAAAAGCATTTCACATCTTTTGTCTGGGACTCTTTGTGCTCACTTGCACGAGCGCTGCTGGAAAGGGAACCCAAAAGGGATGCAGCTGGAATATATTAATTGGTAATTCCAGATGAATAGTCACCCAAGTCCTTTTACCACCTTGTTTCACCTCTGCACATCCCACAACTTTCACTGCAGGCAGGAGGTCCCGTGGGAGGAAGGCACGTGCTCCCTGCAGCCACCACGAAGCCCAGGATGCAGGATGCAGCTCCCAGAGAGGGTGCCAAGTGCCCCAAGGGATGGTCACCCCACAAATAAACACTGCAGGAGTTGCCTCAGTCCTGCAGAGCAACATCACATTCAAATACCTGCCCTCACCCACCACATCTTCACTGATGCTTTGTCCCACCTCCTGAATTCGTTTTGTCTGCCCAGTGGATCCTCTTGCCTCAGGTGTGCTCTCCCCAGCATCCTTTCCCCTTCCTCTTTCCCACTTTCTCTGGGTTTCTTCACTAGCTGGGAAGCTATAGGGGAGGAAATCTGCCTTTATTCTGGAAAAACAGAGGGATGGACCTCTCTCCTCCCTGGAGGTGCCACTCGTGCTCTGCCATCACACCAGGTGCCTGTGTGGCTCTACAGTGTCCCCGCCCTGGCCAGGTGTCCCACCCTGCTCATCAATGGCCAAGGATCTGTCCTTAGCCCGGTGCACCTCCTGCTTTCCCCCCACGCTCTGTTGTGCTTCAATTCTTTAGCAGTTAGTTGTGACTACTGGTTCCCCACATTGTTGTCTGATCTCTTTCACTCAAAGAAATATTGTGGGTTGTAATTCTGTCTGCTACATCTTGTGAATATTTCTGGACTCTGAAGTTTCCCGGCTCCAGATGTTCTGGCCAGACCAGAGGAAAAAAAAACCCAAAAACCTCAGCATTAATAAAAACCTTTTGAAAATAAAAAGTTGTATTGCGCAGTAGTGACATCATATCCGTGAAATATGACCTGATGATGTCACAGCTGTGAAATGAAGGATGATTGTCTCTTTTTGGCAAATCCTGGCTGTTTGGGCCAGACCTGTTAAATAAATGCACATGTCCTACAAATATGTATATTAAACCCAGAAGTTGTGAACCCTGCTTTGTGGTCACCTGGGTTAAGGAACCTGACAGGGAGAGCTGATGATGGGGTGGGTGCTACAAGGATTTGGGAAAGGGTTCCTCACCCCCTAGACACTGAGCAGCTGACTGGGCACCTGAGGGTTTTATTTTGCTTTCATCCAAGCGCCCGCTCTCAGTTGCTCAGAGAGATGAATGGCTTTGTTGGGCTGGCTGGCTGAGCCGGGACAGTGGGTGAATGGCTCAGTGCTGGCCAGCAGGAACAGCCCAGGGGACCATCACACCTCTGATGGTTCTGCTGCTTGGTGGAGCCAACACTGGTGACCCCGCCAGAGCGAACCATCCCTACCCGTAACACACAGCCACCCATGCCAGTCATCACTGGAAAATACACCTCTTTTTGACCCCCTAACGACTTACCCCTCAAAGCCTACAGATTCAGTTACCCTTCTCATTACCTTAACAAGATTGGCTGCAAACATTACTGCCTTGGCTATCTTCTCTTACACAATATATTTAAGCTATTTGAAGCAACAGTCTATAAAATATCTGCACTAAATTGCTCAGCTTTCATAATCCTGAAACTACCTGGCACTGCAGTGATGCAGTATCTATTACATGTGGACTTTCCTCATCCGCACATATATTTTACATGTGTGTGCAATCCCCTTTATGAAGAAACATGTTGCCATGCCATGGAAAAGGTCTATTTTTTCCATATGGGCTTCTCTGACAGTGTCAAGCCTTTAGTTTAAGCTCACAGCATGCTTTTTTAATTTGCCCTTTCCTCTTTCCCTTTTAGTCCTATTGTTTGTAGAGAAGTTTGTACTATTAAGAATGCGCAAAGCAGGAGGGTGCTGTCTGCCAAGGTGTTGATAATTGATAGCCTGAGTGTTGTGATGCTATCTGGGAATTTAATAATGATTCTTGTTCTTGCTTGATCAAAACAGGAACATTTATTTATTCCCTAGGACAGGATGGGTTTTGATAGGATATTTTGATTACAAAAGTTGGGAGAAAAAAGATTGCCTTTGAATTTGCCAGGAGGATTTTGTTTTGATACTCTGAAAATGAAAATTTCCATGTCTTCCCACTTAACACGGGTTTATGTTTCCACAAATATGTCAATCATAACAAAAAAGTGGAAGGAGGAAAGGCAAAGGTTACAGCAGAGATGAAAGTTGGGACCAACCCTTACTGATGCCGTTTTCCTTTACTTAGGTCAATGAAAAGGATACTTCTACTTTTTAGCCCAATGAAGATTTTATTCTATTTTTTAAAAATCTGAATTTTCATCAGGGAGGAAATTGTTTCTTCAACGGCTTTAATCAGAAAGAAAAGATTTGATCATGCAGAGAGATAGAATATCAACTTCAAAAACATGGCACAAGAGGTGGATGCAAGCACCGGTGCATTGGGATGCCTTGGAAATTGAAAGGGTGATTGGAGGCAGCACCACCGCTGGGAAATAAAAGGGGACACAGCACTGGGGCATCTTCTAGGCAATGAGAAGGAGTCTTCGAATGGCAGATGGTTAATTCTAGACTGTACAAACCAAGACAAAACAGCCAGGAAAACAGAGCAATTATACTCAAAAAAGCCTGCTCCATCTTGCAGCCTGTGCGCTCCCGCAGCAGCCAGGCAGGGTCAGCTCTTGGTCTGGAGGGGGAGGAGGGGGGGATTTGTCGTCTCCCCCTTCCCTGAGATATTTGGCAGAGCTGGGGTAGGAAACTCAGCTGCATTCATTCCCTGCAGACATGGTGGCTGGCAGCCAGCTGCAGACATGTGGCATGGGGAATGGGAACAGCAGTGGGGATCCCCAACCAACGCGGCGATGGGGCCATTGTCTGTGGCGGCTGGTGCTTGCACTGCGGCGGGCTGGAAACCTGCAGAAATCCACTTTTTTTCCCCCCCTGGCATTTGTATATTATAATACACGCCTGAAAGAAGCTCAGAAATACCCTGCTCCTTTTCTCTGGCTCTTTCTGCACATTGCATCCAGTTGGAGCCAGAAAAAGGCAGAGTGGTGAACCTGTCCGCACAAGAATTCCTGATAGCCCCAGCGCACCCGTGCCCACCCGCAGGGGTGGAGAGGAGGCTGCAGTGCCCAGCAAAGGGTCCCACAGTGCCCAGGAGTCATGGAGAGCTCTTTTGCCAGTGGCTACTCTTTCCATTATGAATTGGACTGAAACCTGGATGAATATTTCTGTGAGCTGAAGAAATGCGTTGCTTTTTGCAGCTGGAAAACAGGGCCCCAGGTGCCTGTACAGGTGAAGCTCAGGAGGGGTGCAGGGACAGGCTGCAGAGTCAGCGATGGAGCTCAACCAGCCTCACAGGAGGGAGAGATCATCTCACAGGGTCTCTGAAAGAAAGCAGGCCTGTGAGGTTTGGAAGGAGATCTCACAGCTTGTGGTGCCGAGGAACCAGAGCCAACACATCTTCCATCTCACTCAGTCTATACAGAGCCTACAGACCAGCCCCAGACCTTTTCCAATGCTCTGTGTCACCACCTACACCAGGGGAAAACCCGTCTTCACTGGCTACAGCAAGCAGGAATGGAGGTACCTGCTCTGCACATCTTTGCTGCTGTGCAGGGAGCATTGGGGGGGGCTCCCACAGAGCCAGACTTTGCCCCAAGCCAGCCTCAGCCCACCATGGCAGCCAGGAGAGGGGAGCCATCCCTTGGAGCCACACCTTCCCACACTGGCTCTGACCAGGAATTTCTTGTTCATGCATGGAAAAAAGGTATTTGCTTGAATGATGTCCTGGGACTTTATTTTCCAGGCTTGACTCATTCATTGGAAGGAAAGCGGGGTGTCTGAGAAACCAGGGGATATTCTGCAGGCTTCAGGAAGAGAAGCCACCTGATCCATCCATCAATCCATCAGTCAGCTCGGTGCTCAGGTGTCACAGAGCAGAAAGAAAGCGACAAGGAACAAAGGGGAGCAAGTAAAGGGCTTCCCTGAGGACACCCATGCCTGCTGGTGCCCAGGGCATACTCACTTTGCAAGCAGCATATGGCTGGGCATGATGGGGCAGGAGCAGAGGGACAGCCTGAGCCTGGGCAGGAGATGGGCTTTTACTGTGAGGACAGCACCTTGATGTCTGAACACTGCTGTTAATTAGCATATATTGGTTTATAATTGCACCAGCAAAGTCAGAGCAGGAGTGACCTCACCATCAGCTAATTCTTGACAAAGGAGGAGAATCTGGGGGCACCTGGAGCACAGTTCAGCATTGCAGCCCTTTCCCAGCCATGATTAATCCCCAGGAAATGTTCTGTGGTCAGCCCATTACCACTCAAATCTGTGGATGAAAATGAATCAGAGCAGCGTATGACTGTGGGAAAATTGTCACCAAACTTGGATGGTTTTGCTTTGTTTCACCACAAAATTATTAATGAAGCATTGAAACGGAGATGGATCTCTCACTGTAACCTGACATTAACTCCTTAGTGGACCCAGTCAGGCTGTTAGTAGCTGTGTTCACGGGAGAGCAATTCTGCACTTCAGCTCTTGGCCATGTGGAAATTCTTTAAATCAAGACAGAGAGACTGAGCTGTGAGTTTTACTGATGATGGCTGCCCCGTCTGGGTGTCTGCCTTGGCTGAACTCCCGCAGTCCTCTCCCAGCCTGCTCCAAGCGGTGCACAAAGCCTGGTGCGGACTCTCCATCCTCCTCCCACATCCCCCCCAGACCTCTTCTCTGCCCTCCTTGGGCAGCAGGTTTTCTCCTCCTGGAGGCTTGTGAGTCTGGCCAACAAGCAGGAGCTTCCCCATGGTGCCCTGAGGTCCCTGCTGTCCCCTCCAGCCCTGCAGAAGCATCTCCTTCAGCTCTGAGATCCCAGCATGTAATCTATGGGGTGGCTGTTTGGAGATTATCCTTCTCAGGGCTGGACCACGCCGTGAATCAGGATGTATAATGACATTCTTGGCAACGGGTCTGCCTCTTACAAACGCCTTCTGGAGTGGCTTGCCAGACAGATCCCCAAGTGCCGCCTCCCTCTGCCGCTTGAAAATGAAAGAGGGCTTTGTGAAGCCACCACAACCAAATCTTTCTTGTGGGTGGATAGGCAGCAGCAGTCAGCCTGAACGCAAAGCCCTGCTTGTACCACAAAGCCTCGGCAGACCACGAAGGGAGGAGTGGGAGAGAGGTAGGGGCTGCAGAAGAGACGGGACACGTGGGAGGGCAGAGAATGGAGAGGTGTGCGGGTTGTGCTGCGAGGAAGATGTGATGGGGAGAGAGGTGCACATGTAACGATGCACAGGGCTGTAGGAGGAAGATGGGAGAGGGACTGGATCGCACAGCACAAGGCACATGGTGAAAGGATGCTGGGGTTCGCATGGAGCTCACCCAACAACCCTGAGAGCCCCCGTACATGGGCTGAGATGCAAGAACCATGGAAATAAATCTGTTTATTCTTTACAGCCAGTGCCTGAGAGATTGATGTGTGTTGGGTTCCTCAGCAGGGTAAGGTCCCCTTAAAATGACCAGGCAGTGCTTGCTGCACACCGCAGGCTTGCTCCGAGCAGGCTTGGCTCGGCTCTGCTCAAGCCCCTGGGCTGTGGCAGGGAGAATCGGTGTGAAACCAGGCTTCTGGCGCTGGGGAAGGAGCTGAAGCACTGAATCTGCCTGGAGCAGCCTGCTCAGGGAACCTAGTGCACAGAGGGAATTTGGTTCTGTAACCAATTTTTCATACATGTATGCATATAAAAAAAATGTTTGAGGTAGAACGAGGCAGAAGCGTGTGTGCATAGCCTCAACTCTGAAATTTCATCTCAAAGCAGAAGTCTATATATACATATTTTGAAGTGCATTCATTTAAAATAATAAAAAAGAGCCCTGAAAAAGGAGCAAATTCTTTGGCTAATAGGATCCACAGGGAAACTAAAAGGACTTAATAGCTCTGCAGCAAAGTCTGTGCAAGCACCTTCACGTAGAGGAGAGCTGAAGCAGGAGTGTGGGGTTTAGTGGGGAGGGGAAGAAAAAGGGGGCAGGAGAGGAATGAGGTCTCAGAAACAAGTGACTAAAAAATGATGTCAGGTGCCACAGCCTTACCCGAAGGGCCGCAGGTCACTGCCGTGTCACGTTGTCCTGGGGGCAGCAGCGCTCTAGTCACTCTGACAGGTTCTCGCTGCTTTTGCTCTCGTAGCTCGCTGTCGCCATCAATCCCAATTCATTAGGAAGGGAGACGTGTAATTTGCCTATTGTGTCATTAGCGAGCATGGCTAATCGGCAGTACTATTGCAAACCCGCACGGCCCCATGGCAGAGCCCAGCCAGGCAGAGGGGGGCAGACGGGGGATCGTAAGAGGAGAAATAAAATAAAGTGGTTTTAATTTTTCAGGGAACCAGACCATTTCTGTGGGTGAGAATGGGGCTGGAATGCTTTAGTAATCCAATACGGTGCCAGGCCTGCTTCTGCGGCGCTGCGCCCTGGCGCTGCTAGGAGGCACGTGGAAAAAATACCAAGGCTTTTCAGGGATGAATATACATCTCCTAAGCTGCATGGCACGCACGCATAAAGAAACTTGGGCAAGATTTCCTAGAGCTCAGTTCGAAACAGACTGTGATAGCTAACTGTTGTATTTATAATACCTCCTGTTGCACTTCATGGTTTAAATCGATTTCAATATACTGGATTTTAACTGTGATCTCACTGCTGGTTGTACTCTTCCTCACAGAGTCTATTCTCTCTCTTTATATATACATGTACATACATTTATATTTATAGACCTATGTGATATACACAGTTGTGGTTACTGTACCACACACTCTGCTGACTTAAATGTTATTTAAAATGTGCAGTATAACAGTGGATTTGCTGACAGTATCTGAGTACCAAGGGCTGATGGGCAGCACCTTTCCTTGGCAAGAAGGGCTCTCAAAGAAGAGGGAAGAGGTGAGGGCCCAGCTTGCAGCTGATGGGACCATCAGCTCCTCCCCTGCGGAGCTCCATCTCAGCCGACTGCTGTGCAAAGCCCCAGGTGACACCTGAAAGGCTCACCAGGTGGATTTTTCTGACAGATGAGGCCAAATCTGTGCAGAACATTCCCAGAGCAGCAGCACCCTGCAGCCAGGTCACCCTCAACAGTCCATTTGACACGTTTGAAATGCATCAAGGGAGCACATGTTCAAGCACCCACATGGTGCTGGGGAGTGACACAGTGACTTGCCTGGCTGTACCTATGCTAGGGTTCCCTGCTTGCCAAAGGAAAGGCTCTTCTCAGGACAAGCCAGAGGTGCACCAGCAACACGTCAGGATCTGCCACACCACTTCCAGCCCACTTCAGTGGCCATCACCTATATGAAACTTGACACAGCAAGAAATGAATATACATGGTACTGAGGTGGGCTACAATCACCCTGGTCTTGGCAAGATAAAGGCCACAAAGTAGATTAGATGAAATGGAGATCTTCTAGAACAAGCTTAATTTCTGACTGGGTTTGAAGCCAATAGGATGAGCTTATGCTTTCTTGTTATCACTGGAGTGGCAATTATGGCTTTGCCTGCAGAACCCTCAGCTCAGCTCTGAACAGGCCCTAGTCACCTCCCACACAAATTTAACATTTCTTTTCTCCATCAGTTTCTATCTCAAGAACAAAATTGGCCAGAGCTGCAATAAAGAGAGGAAATCCTGAGACCTTAGGCTAAGTTTGTATGTGGAAATCGATCTTCTGGGCTGGAACTGTGATTCACCCACACTACAGAGGAGTAAAATCAGTATTTTGTACCCAATTAGCACAGGAAAATCCTGGTCAAGATTGGGGTTTTGCATTTTCCTGTCATCCATGTCTCTGTAAAACCGGAGGCTTGCCCTGTCACATTGTTTGCAAACTAGGAGGAAAAACAAACTGGAGCATGGCGTACTCTGTAGGGCACATCACTTGAAGACACAGCATCCATCCTCACCCTGTGATAGAGCACATCCATCTCCAGATCTCCATAGCCCTCTGGAAAAGGACATGCCTTACTTGCAGTCTTTGTTCAACCAACTCAATTTAATGAGGTCTTCTGGGAAAGGACTGATTTCTCTCAGGTGATGGGATATACAGGACCATGCCTCTGATTACCTGTTTGGAACTGAGAACTGAACTGTGCTAGAGCATTGCATTGCATCCCCTTCAGAGCAGAGTCAGCCTACCAACAGAAGTCCCTGCCGGACACAGCACAGTCATCCATCAGTGTGGATCCACCACAGCTGAGCCAGCCAGTAGAGTAGATCTGTTTAATGGAGTTTTTGTCTCAGGACAACAGACTAAAAACGGATTCTGCAGACACAGCAATAAAGGAACAGCCATTTCCCCCGCTCATTAGTTTAGGTTGTAATTACAGTTATGTTGTTGGTTTAGGATCACTATAAACCAGGCCTTGCTAGAGTACACATGGAGACAGCAGTAATTTAAACAAGCCAAAACCAGGCCACTTCCATTCTCATGAGTACTGTGTGGTCCCATCTTAGGCACCGCAGCCCTGTGATGGAGAGCTCTGCTCCGAGTTCTGCTCTCTCCTCTCCCGTTCTCACAAAATCCTGTGTGGTACAGACCACAACCATCTCCACATCTTCTTTCTCTCATGCTCTCCTTGTGCCAAAAATACTTGTGTGACTAGGCTGCCCAGTGTCCCGCTGAGAGCTTGCACAAAGTAGGTACAAGCCCAGCAATGGATGATTTGGTCTGAGCTCTCCATCCTCTGAACACCTGAAGCCTGACCTGCTCATTCCATAGCTTAATTGGACAGAATCACTTTAATTACTCCTCTACAGTCTATTCAAATTAGAAGCACATTGATCGCAGGAAGAGCCTGGGATCCAGCCTGAGCCCCAGCTGCTGCTCACAGGTGAGCTGCTTACCCAGAATCTGATAAACTCATTCTCATCCGATGGTTTCAGTCTGACTGGCTGATGGAGACTGCACACATAACAGGAGAGGAAACCTTAGGTAAAATCATGAGACCTGCCTGAGCTTGTTCTCCTGCCAAATAAACAACACAGAGCACCTCCAACACAACGGGGTGTAACTCAGACATGGGCTGCAGCTTGGACAGCAACCCTGAGAGCATCGTGGTTTCCCTGAGCTCAGTCTGACCTGTGTCACTGGTCCTTTTAGCTATGGGAATGCGTTACATGGTGGTGATGGGGGCTGCAACTTCCCAAGGGTGGTCTTTGGTGTTAGACCTGGCCTCTCAAGAGTCTGTGAGGACATCACTTCATGGCATGCCGTCAGGAGGCTATGAAGGAACAGCCAAGCTACCATCCAGAAAACACAGCCAATCCCAAATGCATCCCTTGGTTTACCTTTTCCATTCTCACTTTTCTCCATGTATTCCTCAAGGAGTTGAGCAGATTTGCCTGTGGAGCACATCATTGCTTATGGTAAGGGGCACTGGACTGTGAGCTCTGGGGCTGGATGCAGGTCTTTGACTCCAATGCCCCAGGGACCCTGATCAGAGGTGCTGGGTTGCCAGAACCATCCCTTCCATCTCTCCTTTATCACTGACTGTGTTGTCTGGCACAGTTGGAGTCACTGCTGCTTATTTGGTCATTTTTGGGATGGGGGAGGGTATAATTTTCAGCAGTCTATGACAGCATAATTGGGTAAATATAAATGAAAGAAAAACATGCTCTTGAAGTCCAGAGACCTTCACATATTTTCCCTGTTATTCCATCTCACTGGAAAAATAAAAGCTACTCAGCATGAACATTTATTAGCAATTAGTATCTGGGGTGCTGGGGACCCCCTGGGACAATCTTGGTAATTAAAGCTTCCCACAGCCTTCTCCCTGGATTTTGCCACCCTGTGCTTCTTTCTTGTCCCAGCCCTGCCTGTCTGTGACAGGACACCATGCATTTGTGAGACTGGGATCTGAGGTATCAACAGTACCAGACAGCTCAGAGCAATGCCCTGGCTGCAGTCTGCCAGGCCAAAACCTCCAGAACGTCTGCACCCTTACCCAGGGTCAGTTAACCAAAAAATGAAGCAAATTCCCTTAGAAAAAGGAAAAAAAAATAATTAAGAGTACCATGTGAAACCACCATAAACAGGCAATAAAAAGATCTAGATCAGCAGCCCAACAGTCTGCATCTTCACCACGACATCACTGTGAACTTTTCTATTCTCTGTCCATCTAAACACACACTGAGAGGCTCCTTTGAAATCAAAGCCTTTGCACATATATTGAGGACAGAATCTGTCACCTTAGTTTAAGTCTGTCACCTTAACTCAAGCGATACACTTGGACCTATGTTAGTGCAAGGTTTAGGAATCAACTTTGTCATCAGGACGAGGAGTGTTTCCAGGAGGCTGTTTGTCTCTGAAAGAAGGCAGTTTTGGGCCATGGGAAGATTTAAAGCTGATGCTGGGAGTCTGAGCAACAGGGCATCATGTGGGTGTCAGGAGCAGGAACAGGTACTGGATCTCTCACTGCCTCACCCACTGTTTTGCCAATTACTAGGCCCAGTACAAAGGACACAGCCAGCAGCAGAAAAACAATCCAGTAAGTAGATTCTATTGCATGTAAAGGAGTCAGTATATAGGGGATTGCTGGGGGTACAAACAAGTCAGATAGATCACAAATAATAGATATCAACCCCAGGAATGACATAGCATGACCTGTAATAGATGGAACAAACAAAGATACAAGGTATCCCATAGAGAAAATGGGAGACAACCAAGTCAATAGGGTAATCACATACTATAGAGGTAACCCCATGTTGCCTCCCCACAAAGCCCATGTTTGTAAGTGCCAGACCTGACTGGGATCCAGTTGCATGAGGAGTCAGAAGATCCTTCCTCAACAGGGAAACTCTGCAAAGGACATCCACCTCACAGACAGACACTCCACCCTTCCTGCAAGTGGTCCCAGCTTTTATCCCCAAAGCAGGACACCTGGCACTCATTTACCCAATGGGGGCACCTGGGGCTTGTTTACCCAAGGGCTTTCCCTGCAAGGCTGGCTGCACCTTGGAGGAAAGCCAAAAGGCAAACTCATCCCCTCCTCTTAAAGGACCATGGGAACCACCCATATGTCAACCTTAATTCAGGGCTTGGGGTTCAGACCCCAGCACTTCACCCACCCAATGAATAAGAGAAATATCAGGATGAACAGGCCTAATAACCTTGCAGAGGTTATTGATGTTATTTTTTTTATACTTCTTTTTTTTTTACCTTCCTGGATCAGAATTCAAGGCCTTGGTTTCCCCTCATGAAATGAAGAGATTCAGTATAGGCAAACTTTCTGCATAAGGTCCCTGAGAAACCCTCATCTTATAAAGGAAGCACTGAGAACTCTGATCTCATGTCTTCACAGTAAATTAGAAAAAAACCCCTACAAACCACCATATTTTTCAATGACTTTGTTTTAAATCTGCTTATAGCAGTCACAACGGAAGCTGGCTGCTGCAGGAGATCAGAGGCACTTTCAAAGTTCCACAGAATGTATTTGGAGGATCATGGCAAAGGTAAAACTGAGCATTAGGAGAGAAGTACTTACTTTTACAGACAATGAAATGAGAACAGAAAAAAAAATAAATGTCAGATTAACTTGTTGCCACACGTATTTGTAGCTGCACACTCCTTGAGTGCTCCGAGGGCTTGTACAGACACTAAGGGGCAGGCTGCCATCACCAGTGTGAAACTGCTTCACAGCCAAAGGTCCAGCCCTGCCACAGACAGGGCTGCTCTGATGCAGAACAGCATGTGCATCAGGGCTCGGCTACCCTCAGCCTTTGGAGCTGGGCAAGGTAAGGAACCAAAGAGCCCCTTTCCTCTGGTCCAACCGCCACGTCCCCTTCCCTGCTTCTCCCAGCCCTTGCTCACTGGCTGATGGCATTCAGTCCTAAGGTCAGGTTTGCAGGGTGTGTTCTCACAGCTGCAGTTTGAGGGGACAGTGACCAGCACTCAGCTGCAGCTCCTTCCTCTCCAGTGTGGAGAGCCACTCTGTTCTCACCTTGGACCAAGATCTCTGACTCTGTTAGACCACAGACCCCAAGACCTGGATTTGCCCCAGAGAGTTCACAATCAAACCAGTCTGACACTGTAAGACCCCAACCACCCACTTGCCCAGAAGCTGCATTCCACCCCAGTCTGCAGCAGAGACAGACAGGTCCAAGCCCAACCTGCTGCCACCACCATCCGAAGCCTTTGAACATGACTGCTGGTTTTCAATCTGAAATTCTAGCTGCCAAGCAAATAAATAATTGTACATGTCACATTTATTTACTGCCTCCAATAATTCTTTGCTGGCCCTTTTGGTTTGGAAGTAAGTGACTTTTTAATATATATTTTCTCACACTGGTGGCACATAATAAAGTAATCATGCAATTACTGCAGCCATAAATTTGTCACCTTGGTAAGTAATTTTTATGACTTAGAACCAGAAAAGAAAAGTGTGTCTCCTTTTCTGCAGTGATGTGGTTTGAGGTCACAGGCACTTTAAGGGGTGGGTTAGTTTGTGTCATTCTCCTGGTTGAGGCTCTTAGAATTTGTTTACACTTTGATCAAGTCTTTCCTCAGCTGCCTGCTCAGTGATATTAAAACATTTCCAGCAGTTAATCCCCCTTGCAAATCACAAAAAGCCCATCTGGGAAGCCAGGCACTGAAGACCAAGGCACAGAAGAGTTAGAAGCCTCTGGATCTCACCTGGTACATGTAGGAACAACTCAGGCAAATGCAGGCAGGAGGGTTGGGTTCCTGGCTCTCAGCCAGGGCACACCATCATTTTCCCAGGAAAAGGGACATCAGAGTAACAGATCAGTAAAAAATCAGGACTGAAGAGGACCTCAAGCAGCCTCACCCTAGGACAGAATCACCCATTCCCTGCTACTGCTGACATGTCTGTGTGCCCTCTCCTTGAAGAGGCACAATGATGGAGAAGCCAATATTTCTCCAGAAAACATAACCTGGAATTTCACTGTTTTCACAGGTAGGAAGATTTCCCTTTTCTCTAGGATTTATAATTCTTGCTGCCACTCTCCCAGCCCCTCCCAAATACACCACACAGAGCTGTAGCAACATTTTCAGGTTTCAGAAAACTCAGAGTTTTTAGAATTAGTTTTCACAGTAATACCTCTGATTTACAAAAGCACTGCAAATAGCTTGCTTTTTAAAAAGCAACTTTTCATTGTGACCTTATTTTATTACAGTATTGTAACAAAACACATTTCAAGTGAAGAAGTTACAAATAAAAAGAGAATATTAATATTCACTTTGACAAATCAGATTGGAAATTTCCAGCTGTGCTGCACTGCTTCATTAGGACTATTTTTGTTTGATTATAAATTAAAGTTTTCTTCTTGCAAAGGTTTTATTTTGGATAAAATAGTGTTTTCCGGGAGGCAAATATTTCTTTAGAATTTTCTTACTCACTTGTAGCCCCATGTCAGCAGGGTTCATTTCAATGCCTTAATGCTAGGTATATGTTTGAGAACTCTATGGCATTGGAGCAGCAGTTTTCAGTTTCCTTCTGTCCTCCATCTCAGCACAATATATCCCTCTAATTCAAGGAACTATGAAGTGGATTCAATGTGCTGCCAACATGCATCCAAATAACTGGTAACAGTGAATTTTTCCCATTTCAAAACTCTCCACATGAAAGTCCCAAAGTATTTGAGACATGCAAGTTGTGAGTTATGCTCCAGGATGCAGATCTGTGGGCAAAACGAAGCAGAGAGCAGGTATGTGACTCACCCCAATTTAACGCTAGAAGCCAGAAAGCTCTGCACTTTTAACAGAAGCTTTCAGATCTTTTCAATTTTCAGTTTTCCCTGGCAGAAAGAAGGATACTGCTGGTGATTCCTGTATCACATATCTGAATATGCATTTCTTAGTCACCTTTTGAGGGCCTCCAACAAACAGGCCATGACCCCACCAGGGATCTAATGGCCCTCTGGGGCAAAATACCTCTTCCCAGGGTGGGTTTTGCTACCAGTTCTGGAACATTGCTGCAGACGAGAGAAAATCAGGTAAGAAGAGTCTTTCCTTGTCCACTGGGATAAATTCCCTGCCACAGCAGGAAAGGGGGTAATAGTGATTACATTGCTCCAGAAAGCTGCTCAACAGTGATCCCTTGAAAGACAGGTTCACACATTTTGCCCTGTCATAGTCAGGGGCTCTTCCTGACAAACTAGTTGCTGCTGCTACTCAAGAAGCATGTTTTATTCATGCCGAAGAGTGTTCTTTTGGCCGCATCAACATCAAGCAAATGCAGCACAGAACGGGCCAGTTGGGTTCATCCCAGGAAATCATTTATCTCCCTTAGGGAAGTGCTGCGCAATGCCCTTAAGCCCTCGCTGATATTTAATGGTGCGAGCCTGATGCTTAAGCACCGTCCCTGTGCTGAAGTTGTCTTGCTTCTGCGTTGCTTTAAGGCAACCATCGCTAGCATTTGCAAAGGCTGAGGGGAAGGATTTGTTTAATGCAGCCCCATACCCTTGCCCTAATGGGTTGTTAATCCATACCCAGTGCATCAGATTTGCCAGCTGATTCCCAGGGGTCCCCAACATGCCTCCATCCTCCAGACGCTTGCTGGCAGCCTGCGGTTTCCTGGGATCCCCTAGGGAAACGGAACAGTGACTGTAATAATAACCCCCGTGCAGCCCCCTCCCTCCTGACCCAAAAGCAGTTGGCAGTCAAAGTGATATGCACATTACTGGATTTATATGAAGTGCTGCTGAGCAAGAAAGATTTGAGGGGGTTTAACAGCTAGATGGGACCGAGAGATGATCTCAGTGCATTGGCTTGTGCTGCGAGGAAGGGCGAGAGCTTTAAAGTAACAGAACAGGAGAAGCCTGCAGAGAGTGGAGGTTTCCCTGCCCATCCCCATGGGACAGCCAGCACACCCGAGGCACTGTCAGGAGCCACAGTAGCACCGTGACCATGTAAGGCAGTTGAATATGCACTACCCAGAAGTGGCCTTAGGTGAAAAGACTGCTGGTAAATTATGCAATCTCAAACGATGCTTATACTGCAGGTCCGCCCAGTACAGGGCAAGAGAGAAACTTGGTTGTGTTTTCTCATGTAGACTGCCATCATGGCACAGTCCTGGAAAAAGCCAGAGCCTCCTGAGCATGAAAAAGGATTTATCTAGCCATCAGGCTTGTACCTGATCAAGCCTGGAAGGATGTGTTATTGTCGGATTTTACTGGCTCCTTGGTGAAGTTTAGAGTGGATGCTCCGTGTTAATTTGCCCTGTAATAGCGGGGTGAATTTCTGTGCATCTGCAGGTTCTGCTAACGCCAGCCAGAGCTAGACTTCACGCACAGGGACAGCGTGCTTTGCCTGTACACAGACCACCTGGATGCTGACTGGGAGCATCCCCTGCTAGCAACAGATACACAGCTCTGCCAATAGCAAAAAACTCACATCGATAGCCTGCTGCTCCCCTGTTCTGCTGATGGGTGTTGTGCTGCATCCCTCTCCCTGTTTCCCCAGGTCAGGGGTTTCCTCCCAGGCCTCAGCTGTATTTCTGTCCAGATCTGTAATACCTCTTGGGTAAAGTCAGTCTCATGGAGCTGGAGCTCAGCTCAGGGCATTTCAACAAAGCAAACCAACATCTACTAGAAAGGAAGTTGTGAGCACCCACTAAACACCAACCAAGTGATCAAGTCTCAACAGCAGACTTAAATCATGTTCATCAGGGGTGAGGAGCTGTGAGATTAACCCCTTTGGTTGCTCCTCACCCCCTTCAGACAGAAAAGCTTTTAATAGGTCAGCAGATAAAAAAGCAGCAACAAAAACATTCCTTATCTCCCCTGCCATGCCTGGGCTCTGTAATATGACTGATTCCTGCGATGTGCAGACCTACTCAAACAAGTTTATCTTCATTCGAGGAATAGTCATACAGTGAGATTGCAATGTAATTACCTTCTCACAAACCCTAACTGGAAATCTTCACATCCAGTCATTAGCTTTAAGACAGGCAGACAGGCAATTATATCTGAATACATGACTGAGAAATGAATCCAGGAGACTCTTAGCTGATTCAACCTCCAGTTCACAATCTTAGGCGCAGCAGAAAGCTGTCCATCAGGCGTACCTGTACCTGGCACAATCCTTTGCTTGCCCTGTACCAGTTGTCCTGGCCACCCCAACACTCCCATAGGTGACCCGAGACATCCCTCCCTGTGATCTTGGCGTGGGCAAGGTGCTTGCCTGCCTCTCCCATGGTCTGGGATGGACCTGGGTGACCTTGGCAAGGCCCAGCCCAAGGCTCCAACACTTCCCGGGTATTTCACTCTTGGCTGAACTCCTCCTTCACCTTTTCCCTTCCTCTCTTTTCTCAGTAGGTTTATAAGCCTTGATGCTGACTGTGTGAAGTTTCCCAAACAGGTGAGCAATAAAATGCCCGAAACCTCATAGAAGGGGAGGTGGCAGCACTACAGTCTGGTGGTTAGAGCATGCAGGCAGCAAGCCAGGACACTTGGGATCAGTGCCTGGATTCAGCATAAACTTGCTCAGTGGCCCTGGGAAAGTGGCAGAGGCGAGTGGACTTTCCACAGGAGCTGGGTTTTCCCTCTACACGGTGCTTCAGTGGGAGGTCAGCTTTCCTGAAGGGCCCAGCATCCACTAACACCCACAGTGGCACAGACAGTCCCTCAGATGGTTAGGAACAGCTCTCTGTCCACTGGGGTCATCAACCTTTCTCTTCCTCGCTCCCCTGTAAGACTGGAACACCACCTCTGGCTGGTTTCCAAGCCTTTCCCAACAAGGGCAGGCGAGTTGCACTGAATATATTTCCCAGCTATGCTCTTTCTGAAAGCTATTTTAAAAAGCCAATTGCAACTCCCTCCCCCATAGACCCCTCTAAAGGCTCTGCATTTAATTGTCCTCCTGTGAGTGGCAGCGTTACCATCTACCTACAGGAGGAAGGGCAGGCACATAATGGAACTGCCAGCCACCGCACGGTACCCATGGTATTGATTCAGGGGCTGCTGTCTGGTGCTCACCAGGTCTGCATTCTTGCTCCCCTCCCTCCATTTTACCATCAAGATGGATATTTTATCTTGTGTGATTATTTACTTAACGAAACACAGGTATTTGCAGCCCAGAGGATATTCCCCACTGGGAGGCTGGAATAACAGCTTTGCACTGCACAGCACATCAGGCTTTGGGAGTACTGACAGCATCCTTTACAGGGGGAGATGGCGGTGTTGGGGAGGAGGAGCCGAAGCAGCTGAAGGGGTTGTTTGATTGTTTCCTGGTTGTGAAAAAAGTCAGCTGGTTATGGAGAGAGAAGAGGAGGAGGGAGAAAGCAGTGAAGGTGTGGGGGAGGGGGTGGGTGGCCTGCTGACGATGGGAACGACACTTCTGGCACCAGCTTTGTACATATGGAAGCCTGGATTCCTGGAGAGCCAGGGCTGTGGGTGGCCAGGTCTCCCTTATCTCCCAGGGGAGGGTGCTTCCTGGATGCTGTGCCTCCTCCCACCCCCACAATGCAACAGCTACCACTCTCCCTTTGTCTTCTGCAGAAACCTCAAATTAACGTCTTGTTATGATGCACAGGGGAAGGAGCCTCGCTGCATGCTCTCCTTCTCCACGCTTGCAAATTCATTTGGCTGCGGAAAGTCCCAGCAAGGCCCCTGCAGCACGGGCTGGAGCTCTGCTCGCTGCTGGGGGCCAGGCAGCCAGGACCCTTCCCTCTGCCCTTCCAGGGAGCCCCTTCCCAGCCCTGGCAGCGGCTGAGCTGGAGTCACAGGCACTCCCAAACCGCAGGGAGATCAGAACCAGGTGCCAGGCCTGAGGAACTGCCATGAACCCATTCTCTCCAAGTGGGGAACAGCACTCCCAGGTGACCTCACAAAAAGCTCAGCTCTCCAACAACCCCAGCTTGGCACGATGGAGCTCCAGGCTGGGAGGGCACGGCCTTAAGCCGAGGCACTGGGCTTGTCCTTGGGCAAGAGGGTGGCATGGGGGTGGCCGCAGCCCCACGATTTGCCTTGTGGCACCATGATCCTTCATGTCACATAATGTCACAGCCCTCACGTCTGACAGTCACCTCTCACATGTCTCACATCCTGACCCCTGGCATGGTCTATGTAAGCCGTGTCCCCGCAGAAGGTGCTAGAAGGCTCCATATTGCTGAGGGGGAGGAGGGGGAAGCTGATAAGCAGAATTGGGGGGTTTTAAGTATGCTTAGCTTTGCTTTTTTTTTTTTTTTTTCCTGGACCACACAGGCCTTCCCTGAGGCATCATTCCTAGCAAAATTAGACCACTGCGAGATTTATTGGCTGAGGGGAGAGCTGGAGTTCAGTTCTCTGTCATCAGGTTCATACACAGTAACTCCAGGCCTGGGCCCACGTCCCCATCTCCTCTGTGTGAGGCATGGGCAGGCATGCTCACAGCCTTCTTCCCTCACTGTTTTTCTGGCAGGGGATGTGGGTAGGTTGGGGTCACCCCTACAAGTAGGTTTTGGGGTTGCTTGTGCCCCCCTGAGACGGGGTGCTGGTGTGTCCTCCCCTCAGCAGGGCCAGATGAGGCAGAAACCAGGTGGGAGGTGGCAGAGGGACAGCAGAGCGTGGGCAGGGTTGTGCCTAAGGAGAGATAACCCTGTGGATTTGACAGAGAATAACTTGACCCATGGGGAGATACTGTACCTGCCCCTGAAAAGGCAATTGAAAACCCCTTGGGGACAAAAAAGTAGTGCCTGGTCTTCTGAATGTGGGAAGGGACTTGTAGCCTTGAAGCTGGTAATGTTTACCCTCTTGAGTGCCACAGAATTACCAGTATTGGGGTCCTTGATGCAGCCCATGCCCGTGGTTTTAACATTTGGCAGCTACCAAAGTGTGGTCCTTGAGCATCACCATTCACAGCCTTGGCAGTGGTGGCCCACAGGGCTACTTTGGGGAATGCAGAAGGTCTGCCAGTATCCAGCCGAGCCTCTGGACTTGGTGTGGGAAGAGTGATGGAGAACAGCCCATGGGACAATCATAGTGTTTTGTATCATGGAAGGAAGGCCTCACCATATGACCAGAGACAAACCTGTAAAAGAAAACATCATTTTCACAGGTGGAGTCAGGCTTTGGAAAGCATGGGGTTGTGGGCTGTGTGTTAGGAGTCTAACCACCTACAGGGAAGAGTAGGAGGATAAGAGAGCATGGCATCATGCTGCAGCACAGCCTTCAGCAGTACCCTGCTACCCTGAGCTTCACCCAGCTGCTCCTCATCCCCTCTCCTTCTTCTGTCCCCACTGTGCTTCCAGGCTTCTGGAATAGCTGCAGTCAGAGGGACATATCTGCAGACCCCTCTGCATCTGAACACCAGAAAGTGCCAATAATCCCATGGGGATTTTCACTCTCTCCAGGAGCTGATGGCTTCACAGACCAGACAGGCACACACATCACCATTCAGGCCACTCAGCTGTGTGTCTGGACACAAAACACTCACATGTGAAGGCTGTCCTCCAGAACTGGCTCAGAAAGTGAGCTGCTCTCCTGCTGCTCCTCCACAGCAGCGTGAGCAGGAGGAGATGGAACGGCTCTGCTCCCTGGGGCCTTCTTTGGCATGGATAGCGTTCCACTTGGCTCAGGAGGATTGATTTTAGCATACTGCTGACTGACAGCTGCTTGCTGGTCTGGCCAGAGGGTTCTGGCTGGCTCATTATGGAGCCACCCTCCTTCCCCCATCCATTAATGTTATGTTTAGCCCTTTACTTTCCATGCACCGCACTGCACTGCTGCCTTCCAGCATGCTGCCAGTGCAGGCGCCTGAAACATGTCATCTGTACCCTTGGGCAACTGAGAAATATGTAAATGTCAGTCTTATTTGCAATGCAATAATGTTTCGAGACATTGAGGTCATTATGTATTAACCTGGGAATGACACTGTTTAATCTTCCCAAGAGGCTGGAATCAAAGAGAAAATATATCGAGCCCATTCCCAGGAGTGTGTCCTGCATTTGTGGTTTTACAATCAGAAGAATGTAGCCTGTGTTTGTACTTTGCTAGGTTAGGAAAGGGCCTTTCTTAGTCGTTTGTTTATTCAGAGGTTAATGCATTAGCTGTAAGGAACCTGCCAGCAAGGGCACAGAACAGGAGCTCTTTTTCTATCTGTGATGGCTAACCTGTCAAAACAGTGGTGGTTCAGATTAGCACCCCGAAGTGCAGTTCAGTGCTTTTTTCTGGTTACTTGAACATCTCCCACTGAATAAACAGGTTGGAAGAGCCTGGTGTGCATTCTTGTATCACTTCTGTATGCCCACTTCTGGACAGAATGGTAAAATACAGGTGTGCTCCTCATTGTTTAAAGTCACTCTCACCTTGGTCCTTGCCAGAGGGTGGATGAGGCTTCAGAGGTTTCATAGTTGTTTATTCCACAGTTACTCATCTGTGGTTCCCCCCCATGCTGGCTCTCAGTTGGCTGTGATGGCAATTTTTGTTTGGTTCTGTCAGGATTTAATTTGACATCTTTTTCCAATTCAGCATCTTTAGTATGTTATCTAGGCCCAAGCTTAACTACAAAAGGCCTTGACTGTACCATTGCTAAGTCCCAGAGTTATCCATGATGCTTTGAATACACCCTTTGACCCCTTCAAGAAATGTAACTGCTCTACTCTAGTAATTTTTAGGAATTTCTTGCTAATTGTTTCTTAGCATGTCAATTTTTTAGTGATGCTGTCACTGATGGTGGGCACAGAGGAGGACAGGTCTTAGAGCCTAGTCACAAAGTCACTATGGAAACAACTGTCATGTATTTAGATGTTCCATCTGCTGCTGAGATGGGCTTATAGCTTCTGTGAATGCTCTTCATCAGCTTCAGTGCCAAGTTAGCAAGGTCCATTTATGGGTTAAAAACAAACACTTATGGGACTCTGAATGAGCACAGTGGACTTTGGGTGACACTAGAAGTACCCCATGGTGAGGGGTTCCCCCAGCAACCTTCCCTTGAAGTAGAAAATGGAGAATAGGGTAGGTAATTTCTATAATGCCTCCAGCTAGGCAGGAGCCTACTTGCCTGTGTCCTGAAGGGTTGAAGGTGGATGCTGTGTGCAGACAGGCCCTGTAGTGTGTGAGTTGGACTGTAGGGGTGTCTGGTTCACCTGCTGCTTAATAATAACACAACTTGCACTTGAAGGAAGAGAAAAAATAAGTGATGCGTCCAATTGTATGCCCAGATCTGGGAAGCACTGAGATGGTGGCCACAGTCATGCTGCAAAGGCTAAGGCTTCCTCACCTCCGTTCCCAGGCTGCCAATGCTACAACTCCTCTGTCCCTGCGCTTTGCTTTTCTTTCCTTAGGAGCTGTCACAGCATCAAAGTTTTGCACAGGAGTTGGTTACAGAGGGACTTCAAGTCCTAACATACCTAACCTGAGCTACTACCACAGACATGGCAGAAGACAAGCTGTCTTTCCTCTGTTCCCCTATGTGTAATGTAGTAAATAAAAGCTTAGAAATTACTGCAGAGGTAAGAAAGGCCTTCAACATGACTCTGTGTCTGCAAATTCAAGCTAAATTACCCATTTCCTGAAGGACACTGTACCAATACGAAACAGTTGTAGGGCATGATCTTTGTCAGCTCTTCCGATGCCCTTTGTTGGTTGTCTTCTGTAAGCCCATGCCTGTTTTTTAAGGCACGAATGGAAATTATTCTGATCCCATCCTCCACATAAATACCAAGAGGATTCCTCTGGCTAATGTGATTACAGAGGAGACCAAACAGGGAGATGGACTCTGGGAGACAAAGCTCTTGGTTAAACAACATAGATGTCTCAAATATTTGCCAACACTTGCGAACACAAATATTTACGCCAGCAGCAAGAGCCAAGGCATATTTTTACTTGAAGATGTATTAAATGCTTCCTTGAGTGTGCAGAATTCGGAAAGAGCTCTTATATCACTTGCCGTCTCATTTTCCAGGCCACTGAATGCACTCACTTATTTGGCAAATCTTGCCATTAACAGTTTTTTCTCGTCTGATTTTACTGATTTTCCTGCTTTCCAATGAATCTTGTGCAGGGAGGGAGAACGAATGCATTTTTTCCCCCTTCAGTTGGCAAAACAGTGTATCAAATTGCAAAATCTCACTGCCAAAGTTGATTATTTGTGGTCCTCCACATTTCTTGTGACCTGCTTGCTCTTGTTGTGGGAGGGGAAGACTGCAAGCAAGGTCACAAGTCCAAAGCAATGGAGGGACCTCATTAAGACACTGAGCCTAATGATTCTGCTGGCACTACAGCCCAGCCCTTGGCATGTTCCAGAGACCCTGGGCTGGAGTGGCACACCCGAACCTGGGAGGTGGCTGCTGCCCAGTGTATGCAAACCAAACTGACCTATTTTCAGAGAGATGGCCAGCCTGTAATTGTGGCCCCATGATAAATGGCACTTTTTTTTTGGAGGTGTGCCTTCACAGGTGGAGAACCATCAGCAGTGCTACTGCTGCTAGTATCATTGCTCCAAGGCCTCTTCGCGGTCCAAGGAATGCTTCTGATGCTAGGACGCTGCAGGAGAGAGCTCTGATCTTTCTGAGACAGCTGCGTTCCCCTTATAAAACAGTATATTGTGCTAACAATAAATGTGAGGCTTATTTACAATCTCAAACACTGGCAGACTAAAAAGGGGAAGCGGCAGGCAGTTCCCTCACGGAGAATCACGGGGGATTAATCATTAGCAATAAAACTTCAGTCAGTTTGTTCCCCCAGATCAAAGGGATTCAAGCGAGGCACTGGTCAGTCAAACTTCAGTCATGGAACAAGGATGTTCATTTCAGGTACATATTGCAGGCCCATCAGAGCAGAAACTAAGAGGCAAATTAAGTCTTGGTATGGTGCAATGCCATGGACAATTATGAAGGGGGGAATATTGTGAATGAATAAAAATCATCATGCTTTTCCAAGCTATTTGGCTTGTATAAACTTAATAAAAGCTGCACAGATGGGGGGTTTTTTTGTGTGTGTGGGTAATAGAGGGCAGATGAATTTGGCCTTCCTTTGCAAAGACAAAGTGAGCCAAAATGGTTCCTCCAAAGCCCAGAGATGAAGCAGTTCATCTTACTGGTTGGGGAGCAGAAGTAGATATCCTGGGTCTGGAACCAATGGACCCAGAAATTCTCTGCAAAGATATACCTTAACACTTAGGCAGTGGGAAAAATTCTGTGTGAAATTGTTCTCGTAGAAGCTCAATGCCAAAGCTCTAGTGGGCAGACTAGAGGGACGACAGGGGACACGGAAGGACATTTTGCAGGGACACAAGAAAATCCAGTTGCATGGCCAAGACAGAAAGTGAAAAGGGGCTGTTCCGATTCAGGGAAAGGTGAGCAGAAATTTGTAGATGCTGAAGATAAGATGTTGAAATGGTGTGGTGAGGCCTGGGACCGAAAAGCGTTAATAGGGACAGATGGAGGAAGCTTGCCTAACATCTTCCCACTCTTTGGCTGTCTCCGTCTGGCACTATCAGCCCTTTGCTTAACAACATAATTCATATTGGCACTCAAATTCACACCCACATATCTACAGGGGAAAGCACAGCCCTGACCTGTACTTCCAGTGTGGTTCATCATGCGAGTTGTTTCTGTACCTCAAAGAATGACTGGAACAAGGTACTCCCTCAGTGTCATGCATTTCCACACTATGCACTTAATTAACTCTTTTTGTGCATGACTGAGAACCAAGATATAAATAAAGCAGTGGACAGAAGATACCAGGGTGAATTACTGGAGCATCTCTATGGTCCACTGCCTGGGAAAAGCGAGGGAGGAATGGACACACGGTGCTAGCTTTTGGGCAGTGAAGCTTTGTGGTACCCTACCACCCACAACTAAGTCAGGGTTATAACAGTCAATATCTCTTCTCAGACACTTGGGTATTTCAGAAGCAACTTCCCTTGGTCCCAGGCATGTTTGAATGCATTCTTACGGCATTTGTCAACTTCATACTGTTTTGTGGTTAAAACCAAGCTATGTTTCCTCGAGAGTGGCCTTTTTCCAACCTTGGGGATGGAAATGCGAGTCTCTATACTACGTTCCTTCCTGCATTTGGAAAAAAAAAAAAATAAGATGTTGGGAGGAAACAACACAAAGAAACATTTCACATCAGTGAGACACACACAAAGTATTTTTGGCAGCATGGTGTGGGAATTTGGCGTAGACAGTTGCTCATAAGCTCTAGACTCCCTTGACTACAGCAACAAGTGGCACCTACATCTACTATGTCTGGAGTGTTCATGGGTCCTAAAAAGGAGAGTCTCATAAGAGACTGATGAAGGAACTAATGGTGCTTCAAGATATTTCTTTAAGGAAAAGTCCTTCTGAGTCCCTAAAAATGGTAAACTCCAGGAGATGTGGATGTTGTCCATGGTTTTGTTGGCATAGCACTAGTTTCTTGTGCTTCCTGGAAAGACATGGCTATTTCACACCCAGAAGGGACTACAGCAAACCATGTGCTATCCCAGTTTGTTGAAGTGTCTGAGGAGGCAGCCCTTGCTGTGGTTATTGCTGCATTTAGGGATTCCTTTGTATCAGTGTGGAGCAGCTTCTTGCAGCATTCTCTGGGGACCATGATTTCAAATAAAAACAACAGCCAAGAGGAGCCAGAGCTCAGTCCTTGCACCAGAACTGCAAGGTCCGTAAATTAACATCTCTATTGTTTTCTCCTTGATTTTGGAACTAAAACTGAAGCGTATGGACCCTACTCTTTTCCTTACCCAGAGGAGCGATAAAGAAAGGATTATTCCGGCCAAGAACATCAGTCCTTGATGGTTCTTATTTAATGTAGGAAAAGGGAATAAACCAAATATCCAGTTCCCTGTCTCTAGTTCAAGATACACCTTCAAATCTGAAAAGTCGGGAATCTCTGGCTGGTTTTCTTTTTTGCTAGAAAAACAAACAAAAAATGTTGTTTTCTGGCCAAAAAGCCCAAGCTGTTCATTTCTTCCCTCTCTCTGTTTTTCCCTTTCCTTTTTTTTTTTTTTTTTTTTTGTTCTAGGGCTGTTTCTGAGCAGCTAGGCGAGGAGGACATGCTGTATAAACATGGTACCAGCGGGGTGTTTGGAATGCTTCTCGCTCCGGACCTCCTCCCCATGGAGGAGGAGGCTGGCGGGGTGGGGGTGTCTGGGTCATGGAGCAGAGGGCAAGGAGAAGACAGCTTCTCTTTTCTGCTTGCATGTCCAAATCTTCCCAGCTGAGGAGGGGAACTGGTGTACACTGGTCCTTTTATTTAGTGTTCTCTTCTCTGCTTCCCCTTTCATCCCCATGTGTCAAACAGCTTGTAGGCTTTATTTCAAGAGGCCAAGGAATTTGAACTACAGGCCCAAATACCTCAAGTGTCTTTTGTTATACAGAGTCTTGAAGCAAAGTTCAGTGGTGCCTAGAGCCAGCACCCTGGCATCTGGTAGCTCAGAAGGAGAGCTTGGGGAATAAGATGGTCCTCAACAATTTCTAGATGAATCAGTAACTTAAAAAGAGTGGTGATTCTTACTTTAGGGTGTAGGCACCATTTTGGTCTCAACCCACACAGAACTTCCTTGTTTCTGGAAGGCAGTTGGCTGGGGAGGGAAAGCTTTCTATGGAGGTATGAGAGCCCAAGAGGGCACAGAAACCAGAGTCCTACTTCCCAAATGTTTCAGCCATCACTCACCTTCAGTGTAGTTATGGTTTTGGCATGACAGTTTGGCCATTCCTGTGAAGACTTGGCCCAGCAATGAAGCAAAGCATGACTGTGCTGCTACATATTTCAGACATTTTTGTTTCTGGTTAGACGAAAGAGAGCAACATCAGCCCTCTTTGTGGATGAACTTCAGCATGTCAAATTACTGTTGATGGCTAAAGGTGGAGTAGAGCATGCTGGGAAATGCAGTCTCCATGGGCCATGCCTCCGTACTGTGGAGAACCAAGGCTACATTTTGTTTGTTCCACACAAATTTAGATCCTCCCTTGATTTCCCAGTAAGTGGCTTCTCACAGGGAATAATGGTCCCAATGAAAGCCCATTGAAGTCAATGGGAGTCTTTCTGTTGACGTCAGTAAGCTTGGACCTGGTCCCATGCATACGGCCCTCCTGCTGAAGAGGAATGAGCAGCAAATCTTCTATGTCTGCATGAGGTATTCTGTTGCATCATTCATTGTCTATAACCACAATTCAGCTGTTTTTATATTGCTAAACTGACAACTGGAAGCATTTAAAAGGGAGGGAGGAGAAAGGGTTGACCATGCCCTCTCTGCCCAGGAACTGTTATGTGACACAGCCTGGTCACAGGGAGGTCTTCTGGTCAGTGCCTTTAGCAGACCTGAGCCTTTTAGAAGACCCTCCCTTTTCCCTAGGGTTCAATGGTGGTAGTGCATCTGGGGAGAAGTGGGTTAAGGTACCAAGTCCTTTAAGACTTGGGCAGAAATTGTGGCTTGGGACTGAGAGAGCACTATGGGATGCAGTTGTGGTAGCTCTAAATGTTTGCTCCCAGGATGAAACTCATTGCTTCTGCAGAGTCACTACAAAACCAACGACCGTTACTGTGCAAATTTTTGGTATCTTTCAAGAGCTCAGGGTCTGACAGTCTTTTGGGTATGACATACTAGGTGGTGCCAGCCTTTCCCAAATTAACAAGCTCTTTGAAGAAGGCAAAATGCTGCCCATCAGCTGATCAGTGAAATGGGTCTGTGCTCATGGCTGTGGCTTCAGGATCCTGCTGAGTTTAAAACTCAGTGAGACTCGAGGGCTGCTGCCTTCTGCAGGGACCTTCTCTCACATGCTGTGGTTCCTGGCTGCCAGCCCTGCCTCTGCTCTGCTGGGTGCCATTCTCCATGCTCTCGCGTGCCATCTTCCACACCCGTTGGTGTCTGGCTTCTGCTGCAAAGCACTGAAATCCTTCCAAAGCAAATAGAGCACAAAGGCAGAGGCCATGCTTCAGAAAAGGGTCCTGTAGCTGGCTGAGGGCAAGCCCTCTGCAAACAGGGGAGTTGGCTGCAGGCAGTCAGGAGTCGGTTCAGGTCTGATGACAGTGAGAGTGGGGTGCTAAAAATGTGACCCAGCAGTGCCGCCACTTGGCACATCCCTTGTGAACAATCATAGATTTTTTCTGTTGTTACTTTTTCCATTGCAGGGATGTGATGCCTTTCCCCCCCGAGTTGCCTGATGGGTTGAATAGGTGAATGCCCCTTTGAATCACCAGCAGTGGCCATGAAAAGGCAGAGGCCAGCTGTTCTAGCCCTGGCATGCCAAGTGTTATCCAATAATCTGTTATTACACTCCTGCTTCTCTCCACTCTTAACACTTGCTTTTCTTCCTTGAACCAAGTGCTACCTTGTGGCCATCAGTGGATTTTAAGTTAACCCTGCCATCACCTGAAAGGCAAACCCCACTATGGAATAAATATGAGTTCAGTTGGCACATGAGCCTGCTGAGCTCCTGTAAGAATCAGGCACAGTGTCTTTTAAATATATATGCATCTGTAATATATACACACATATGTATGTATGTATTTATTTATGTGTATGTAGGCAGAGATACAGGGAGTGTGTACATATGCATGTGTGTGTACAGATGAAGGGAGGGGGTACTTTGTACAAAAGGCAAAGGTGTAGAATTTGAGAGTTGCCATGGATACAGGTCAGATGCCTTTGTTCTCGCATTGTGGTGTAGCTTAGGGAGATGAGAGATGCGCCAGCTTCAGAGAAAGATGAGGGAAGAATGTTTTTTAATTTTCTTTTTGATATGTGAAGGAAAATATCCATACTTTTTTTATCAAAGTTTGAAATAAAAGGCAGTAAATGAAGGCAATCTACAGATGCATATGTGGTTGAACTCACAGAGAGTCTGGGAAACGACTCAGTTGAGTGGCATCAAGGGAAATATCATCGTAGTATCGTCATGGTCACAGACAGCCCCTCTGTGGAGCCACAAAGCCACTTGTCTGCAGTAACTCTGCACTGATATGGAGCCTCATGTCCTCGTGCACTGCCTGTGTGTGCAAGTGTGCACACGTGTATGTACAAGTGTATGTGTGTGCTTCTGCCTTTGTTTTTCCCTTTTAAAGTCTTCTCTCTGGCGTTCTATAGTCCCAGACTATTTGATTCAATGCTGAGAAGGAGGTTTCAAACCAGGATCCATATGGGGCCCGTCAGATGCGACTGGATTCATTTTAAAGTCCTTGTTAAGTCCAACAAAAAGCCAAAGATTAGAGCTGATATGTTGGCTTTTATCCAAATACTGATCCTTGAAAGGCTGCCTTGAGACCGCCAGGCGACTCTCTCATTCCCCTTTTTCTTCTTGCTCTTCTTCTTCCTTTCTAATTGCTTCCCAAATTTGGGTTTATTACCATGATTTTGAAGCCAGGTAATCACAACCATGTATGTTTTTCTTTCCCCCATCTCTTTCTGGTACCAATCAGATCATGTCTCTTTGTTGGTTCAGAAAGTCCATTTTAGTATCTTGACCACCAACGTCAAAGCCTTGGCAAGGCTGCAACCCTTTGGGATAACACTTTAAAACCAGCCGTTAGCTAGCAGATACATTACTGGCAGCCAAACAGCCATGTCTAAAAGAAAAGCAACATGGTTCTTGTCTGTTAGCTGGGAATGCACTTTCCTGTTCTCTAAAGCCAGGGCTACAGCTTCCCTTTCCTTTGTCCCTGAGACTCAGTGTTCAGGGCTAATTCCCATCATGGCCAGGGTACCACAGCGGATGGGGAGCATCTCTGTGAGTGAAAGGTCTGGCACTGGGCACTGGACTCCACCTGGAAAATGATGTCTCTGTCTCAGACCTGTGTGTTTGTCTTCATAGATACTAATGCTGAGGTCACACCTAGGTGATCAGTACAAGGACAATAGGAGCTTTCATGGTCAATTGCTATTGTCTCCTCTAGTCCAGCTGCATTCTACCACTGGAGATCTCTCTTCCAACCTGAGCTCCTCCCTGCTTTTCACATCACAGCAAAGAGCTTGTCTCTTTGAGAACAGATAGCTCTTGACAGTCTGGATTGCGAGTGAAGCAACAGAGTGCCAGAAAAAGAGACCAGACCTCTATTAAGAACTGCATGTAATCAAGCAAGGGGAGAGGGAATGGATATCAGTGATACTGTGTGCCAAAACCAGAAGACTAAGCAGAAGAGGAGCTGGGAGGGAGCTCTAAGTCCACCAGCCCAAACCTAAGCTCTTATGGTGAGGACACCCAAGCAGATACTGCTGCTTCATTCCTAAGTTATGCCTCATTTGGAAGACCCTCTGTAAAGCCCGTATCATCCTTCCTAGTCAGTGCATGCCATGAACTGACAAACCTGGAGCTGTGGAGGAGAGTGCCTAAGCTACTGGAGGCATGAGGAGGGCAAGACAAGGGAAACAGCCTGCAGGGCTTTGGAGCTGTTGAAGCATGATCTGGAACCTGGAAGCAGAGAAGGGACTCAGGCTGTGTTAGAGACACTGCAGCAGAGAACAAGCATTGCACATCCTCCTGCTGCAGAAGGCATAAAAGCAAGTGCCTCGAAGGCTTGAACCTGTCCCACAAGGCAAGGCCCAGCCAGGCTGGCCCAGCAAATTGCCCCTCACTCCAGCATGGGAAAGGCAGTCCTCAATGCACGGTGGCAGCCAGCCCCTGCGGGATTTGTGAGAAGTATTTTGAGCAGCATCTGCCATGGAGGCTATGTGCAACCAGGGGCATTAAAAAGCCATCATACATTGTATTGTCCATACGTTAATTTAAAATATATGCAGCCACATATAAAATATTACCTAACACGTAATATTTGTGCAGTTTAAGTAAGACAGTAGGCCGATACATTTTCAATATGCACCGTGCGATGCAATGCACACGATGAACAGGCAGCGGATAGATGTGAAATGTGTGTGTGAGATGCATCTGGACCAGGAACAGCTTGCAAAGCCATTCAGGAAAATATTTAGAGGGGTGAGGGGCGGGAATGGGCTTGTTCTGTCTTTGTTTTTGTGACTGCTTTAACTCCAAGCTTTCTGTCCCGGGAGTCCCACAGTACAGACTGGTGACCCCCTACAGACAGCATAAAAAGCAGCCAGCCCTGCCCATTCTGTGCAGTGCTGTCATCTCAGTACTTCAGCGGCCATTTAATGAAGAGGAGTATTAAAAGGAACCAGTATTTCCATTCACTTCTGCCAGCATCGTCCTTGCTGATAATCCCCCTGTGTGGGCAGGTTTGCCGAAAGGCTCTCAGCTGTCCTCCCAGCCCTGTGGCACACGACGTGAGCACAGGCAGTCTGAGCACGGGCAGGCCTCCTCTTCTCCTGCCTCCCCCACCCTACATATGTTCTAGTCCAGCTTGCAGCCCCTTTATCTCACTCCTCAGTAAAATCCTCCTGTTTCATGTTCATCCCTTACCGCAGTTCCAGCCTGGGACTCCTGACCACCAGGTCACCTCTCCTCCCGCTTGCAGCATCCTCTTTTAGTCCAGCTCTGAGCTATCTGAAGATTGCTAGATGCACATCCAAGTCCTAGCTGGAAGCACCATCCCAAGGAGATATCAGCAGTATCCTTTGCCTTTTCTCACTGGCTTTATAATTTCTAGCGACTGGAGGGCTCTGGATCTCAGTACCCCAGGTCTGAAATGCACACTTGGGCTTCATTTCCTTCTATCTCCCTGAAGAAAAAAATCTCCTGGGCTCTAAATAGGAGGATACTTCTCCCATACTTCTGCCATGAAACACTGAGAGCCAGCCGACACAAGCATTGTGGCAGTGGCAGAGGTGGCAGAGCCTGGGGACGTCCTGCAGACGGGTGGGTCGGAAGGCAGCCAGTCGGGGCTGCACAGCACACCTTATTCCTCTCATTTCTGTCCTTTTGCCTCAGTCACACACCAGACCCCAAGAACAAAGCTGGTTTAGTGTCCTGCTCCAGACGTGCTATAAGGGTTTATGCTGGAAGATGTTTCTTATTTCTGGAAGCACCATCTGGGGCATTTTTCTTTAAAAGTTTTAGTTTATCAATGTGAAAAATGCTGTTGAAAGTGGACATTATCCACAGCACTTCCTATTTCAACAGAAAGCCAAAGTTCGTTTTTTGGAGAGAGAGAGGGGGGAAAGGAAACTTTCAGTGTTTGGTATGAAGCCTGTTGAGCAGCTCGGCTCTGCTCGTGGCTGGCCCCCAGCGTACCCTTTTCCTGCTTCAGTATAATGGGAGCTCAGAGGCCAGCGCAGAGACACAGAATCAGCACGCTGGGAAAGCAGCGGGATGTGTGCAAACGGGCTTGGATAAAATCCACCCCAAGCACAGCCCATACCATAATACAACCAAGAACAGCAAAACTCTGAAGTCTGAGAAATAACATTTCATTTCTCCCCATCCCCCCATTTCTTTTTCCACTTCTGCTCCTGCCGGCACACACCTGGGCTCCAGTTGCTGCATCCAAGGACCACAGAAAGCCTTGGTCTCACAGCACCTCTAAACGAGGACTCCAGCTTCACCGAGACCAGGTTTTGGCTTGCCTGGGTTATTTTAAGCTCAAGCTTTTATTCCTGGTTGAGGGTTACTTTACCAGGCTGGATCTCCAAAACTAGCTAAGCTTGGTCCAGTGTGGGGAAACACCCAGGAGCATGGACTAAGCATCTCTCATTCCAAGCTCCCCCAGTTCTGAGATTAGGCAGAAATTCAAACAAATGAAGGCAGTTGCTGGAGAGGACAGGAAGCAATTACAGACCACCCTGTAAAGGCAGGACAGCTAGCAGCTTGTGTGGCTGCTGCTGCTGTTTAAACAACAACAACCCCCAGGCCGGGAAGGGCAGGAACATCTTTGAAGAACAATGCTGGAGCGAGGTGCTCTGAAGAAGTCGACAAGGGAGGATTAATACAAAATATTCCAGTGTTACGGCCCTGGGCTCTTGCTGTGTGGGTCAGGAGGGTCCCGCTGGCAGGAGGAGGACAAACAGGATGGGTTCATGGTTCCAAAGGGAGTTGGGACCCAGGACCTCCTGGTACCAAGCCAGCGCATGGACCCACGCAGGTCAGGAGGAGGGTGGCCTGCAGGATGCCTTTTCCATCTGCAGAGCCATTTTGCGGTGGGATTTTTTTTCTTTGCCATGGAGGGGGAAGTGGGGGGGAGGCATTTTCAAGCTGTTTTCTCCACGATATCCCAGCTACGCCTGACAGCTGGTTCCCATTGGGCTCCTGACCAAAGGCAGTCTCCAGCAAGGGTGGGAGTGGGCGGGAGTGGGGGAAGGGAACCTAATAACGATGAAGATGAAGAAGAGGAAGGATGAAAGGCACTTAAATGTGGAGGGTGGAACTGAACCAGGAGGACACTTGGTGGGAGGGGCTGGCGAGGCTTTGAAGCTCCTCGCTATGGGGAGCCTCCTTTAAACCCTACACCATATTGGCACAAGGTGGGGGAGGAGGGTCTGTCTCTCTTTTTGCCTCTGAAATATTACGAGAGGTTGAGACCCCCACTCAGGATGGCCTCTTTCTGTCCATTAAGCATTTTAAATGCTTGTTCATCTCCCATGGCCTCCTGTCCTTCTGCTCCTTGTGGGAACAGGCTGGGGATGGGAGGTTCCCAAAGATACCCTCCTAGAAAATTAAAGGATATCAGCCATGGGGTAGGGGTGATGAGGGGTGGTGTCAGTCACAGCCTCATGCCAGTAGGCATTCAAGTGGAAGATATGTGAAAAGGAACTGTTTATGTCCTGAAACACAGCATCAGATGGTGATTTTTGCTCCTCTCTGTCAGAAATCTCAGCAGGCAGGTCAAGGGGAGGATGGCTGGTGCTGCCTGACTTCCTCTCGCTGCTGGCCAGGAAGGAAACCTGCTGGCAAGGCAGCACGGGACCAATGCTGTGGCTCCCTCAGTCCCTGATCCGGAGGGGATGGAGGCGTCAGCTGCCACACAAGGGGCTCCATCCATCCCCGATTTCCATCACCCAGGCCCCTTCTCTGCACTCGCTGCCTCTGCTCCAAGGCAGTTGCTCAGGCTGGAAGAGCAGAGGCTGCTGGAGCGACAGACGCTTGTGTCTGGGGTTATATTTAGACACTGGAGTGCCCTGTAATTTGGGTTGCTCGATAAGGGGTTGTTGCTCTGACAAGCGCACGGTGGCACAGGTGTCGTGGGGCTGTGCACTGTCGCTGCCAGCGCAGCAGCTTGTTAGGAGGAATCGCTCAAGTGGAAGATGGTGGAGGGGAATTAGAGCCTGGCTGCAGCACTGGTTGAATAGCGAGGCCTCCGCAGCACCTGTGCAATCCAGAAAGGAATTGAACAGTGGATTTTTTGTAACCTCAGCCCCCCATGCTGCCCCCTCAGAACCAGGGTGAGGATTTGCTAATCAAAGCTGGGCTAGACCCAGTTTGGGGAACATTCCTACCCTTTTAAAGGCAACACTATTGGCAAGGACAAGCCCTGAATTTGGCTGTTGGTCTGAGGACATGGAGAGGACTCTGTGCTTTCCTGGGGCCAGGTTGGCACAGTTGTCTTGAACAACTGCAAGTATGTTTATGCAAGGACCCAAGGGTTTCATTAGAAATTAACACCTCCTCTCTTGTGCTGAGATTTCAGCTGGCTCTGTGGTATGTGGCACTTCAGACTTTGCTGAGGAGATCCCGGGAAGTGCCCAGGTTGAGTCATACGATGGGCAGGGCAGACCTTGGAAGCAGCCTGGCTATTTGAGCTTCTGCTCTGAAGGAGAAGCACAAGGAGACAAATACCCACTTTTGCCAAAGCCAGGAGATGTGATTTTAAGGATAGATCCAGCTGAATACTGTGTGCTGCAAACTTGATTTGCTAATCACATAGTTCTCGTTTGCAAAGCACTCACACAGCCACAACTGGTTTCTGCCCAAGTATTGGCTATCCCAAAGTGTTTTCAAGGCCACATGGACTTGACTGCAGTTCCCTTCTGCAGGTAATGTATGTAAGAGTCAGGCCATGAGCACCTTGCTCACATTTATGGTCTGTCTGAGTTTGCATTAGAGACCCCTGCACGCAGAGACTGCTGGGAAGTGCATGGTCTATTTGTAAGGCTCTGTGCATTCCCTAGATGGACTCTGTTGGGAATCTTATCTGCTAGGAGCCTCTTGGACCTCATGGACTTGCTGCAGGAGGCATTGCCACTTCCTTTCTTCTTACTGCAGCTTCGGACAGATGGGGACATTCGATGATATTGACTTTGTTGTTTTCTGTGTGTCTCATGACACACTTCTGACTTTGGATTTGATTTGATTCAGGAAAAGAGCAGGAAAATCCTGTTTTATTAAGGTATGAGGAGGACATCTCCTTTTCCTTCCTCAATCAAACCCAAACAAAACTCTCCCTGGAAAATCAGAATACAACGTTTTATTGAATTACATCTAACTAAATTCAGAGCATCAAGAAATAGAGTGGCAACCAAAAAATAAAGGTACAGGAACCACAAAATAACGTGTCCAGCAGACACCTGTCTTTGGAGCGCTGCATGGGTCCCTTCCTCAGCTGCATAGCTGTACAGCATGGCTGAGAGATTATTCCCCTTGGAGCTGGATTACCTTGCCCTAGTCTAATAATGAATATGCTCCAAAGAAATGGAAGAAAAGCTAAAAAGCCTTCCTCTGCCCCCTGAAATGAGCAGATCTGTCCAGGCTGGCTGAACCTTTCAGCACTGTGAAAGGTTCAGAGCTGTGCTCAGAGCTGGAACTGCAGAAAGGAACCCTCATTCCTTGACCCTCCGCGGTGCACGAGCTGTAAATCTCTAGAGGAAAAAACAGTCTGTTGGTGCATTGTTCCTCCCAAGGTTGTCAGGAAATTGGTGGGGGGAGAGGCATGAGGTGACACAGAAAAAACAATGGAAGAAGAAAGTTAACAATAACTTTTTTTTTTTGGTGTATGGCAAACTATTTCTGACAGAGAACTAGTTGAAGGTTCAGTGTGGTAATCTGTACACTTCATCCAGTTTGGTTTTGCTGTGAGTTTGTGTGCTGGGTGTCCCCAAGCCTCTGCGGTGAGTGTCTATTTAGAGGCAGCTGTAGGGTCTCTGGGTGATCCAGAGCTTCCAGAGCTGCTCCTGAGTTGGGTGTACACAACTACATGTTGGTGCTGGATTCACCCCTCTTTCCTCCCAGATGTGCCCCCCCTCCTAGGAAGAAGCACCCAGCTCCAGGGTGTTGCTCCAGTATAGCCAGGAGGAGTGAGCAAATGACCTTTTTGATCGATGCCTTCCCTTACTGCATCCCAGCAGCGTGAGGCAGACAGACAGTGCTCGTTTCCTGCACTAAGCCTCAGCCATCCAGGACCCTTCTCCTTGCCGTCCTCCCAGCGTTTCCCAACAGCCGCTCGATGGCCTGGGGTAAAGAGGAGAGCTTGCTTCTAGTTTGTGAGACCCCAGGAACGTAGCTTGAAAGAAATAAATTAAAATCAAACAAATAAATGCATTTTGGAAAGCAGTCATCCCTAGGTTGGCTCAAACGGGCCCAGTGGGGAATAGTGGCTCTTAGCATCTGAAAACACTTACAGGCAGCCCGGGGTGAACCGAGGCGGGTGTGTGCAGGCAGAGCAGCCGCAGAAAGTTTGAGAGCTGCTCTGCTGCTGACTGAGACATCTCCCTTGCTCTCTCCCCCCTCCTGTGCTCCCCTGTTTTGTTTAGTTTTGTATTAAGATCTGCAGGTGTCTGGTACACTGCGACGAATTGGAAAATTGAATGCAATATTAAGTTAATTAAAACTGCCCTCTGTGTGTTAATCTTCTTGTCAAGTTTTAATTAAGTGCTGATAAAGGCTCAGCATGGGGGGGGTGGGGGACGTTCCTGGTTTCCCCTCCTGTGAACCAGGCAGCCTGCAGGCACGGCAGTGCTTGTCAGGGTAATGTTGGGTTACAGTGGGTCCCCTCATGCCTCCAGGTGTCAGCGCTAGGGTCAAGAAAGTTTGGTCATCCAGCTAGAATGCACTGAGAGAGGAGTTCCTTAGTGCCTGCACCCACACAGGGCTGTTGCCACTTCCCTCACAAGAAAGGGTGAAATCTGATCGTTTTCTTGACTGTCTCCCTTGCACGGATGGAGCTCTCGCTCACCAGCAGGTCCCACTCCATGAGAGCCCTTGCCCGGACACAGCATCTCTCCTCTTGGGACAGGTCATGCTCTCAGTGATGGCTGATTTTCTGCTCATGAGCCAGAAAATTCAGGATAATTGTCATGTCAGGGTCATTGCCATTTCTTGCTGCAGGGACAGGCCAGTGTGGGAACATCAGGAGTTGGTTAGGGCTCTCCATATTCCCGCAGATGTGTCATCTCTTTCTGTGGGTGGTTATTGATACATGGAGCCAATGCCCAAGCCCACTCTCCCAGTGCAGTAACGAGCGATGCTCTTGGAAGAGACAGCCAGCCAGGGAGTGAGGAGCTGGGAGCAGGTATGGGGCCTGCAAGGAGCAGGATACCCAAGGCAGGTTTAGGGGTTGATTAGGGTAGGAGTGAGCTGAGTGCAGGGTGAGGGAAAAGCCCGGAGTGGTCCTGGGTCCCCTGTGGAGCGTTAGCAGGATGGAAAAAAGGACACTGCCAGATGGGAGTGATGGAGAGCTTTGGGGCAATTTGGGGGTGTTTAGCTGAATGGCAATAGGAATTAGCAATGGCAGAGCCTTGAGGAGGGGTTAACGAAGGCAGGTTCTCACATAGGAGAAGTGAAGAGACTAGTGCTACAAGGCAGGAGGACTGTGGTTGTCTTGGAGTCAAGGGAACTGAGCTCTTCCCATCCTGTCCCTGCAGTCAGGGAGTTTGTGCCAGCCGGACAAGCAGTACCTCTTTCCTTCCATCAGCCTCCCACTCCTTCTTTGGCACTGGGGGAGCCCCTCCAGCTTCCTGAAACTCACAGGGGATGCAGGAATGAGCTGACACATGTCTCCATCCTTCTGTGCACATATGAGTGGTGTAGGGATGTCACCAGGGCTGGTGAACCTGTGGGAAATCCACAGCAGAGGGTGCAGGGAAAGTGGTCAGTACCAGGGTAGGAGGAGAAACCAAACCCCCTCTCTTGAGGGGGTCTGTTGAGACCTAAGCGAAGTGGGGGACCTGGGCTGGCTGCTAGGAGCTTTGGGAGCCTGCTGGGGTTCATGGGACTGGGAGGAGGAGTATTTCCTCTCAAAGGCAATGTTTCCAGAGATTTCTTTCCCTCCTTGGGAAACAGTGGAAAGATTTTAGCAAAAAATGGTCCGTATGAGTTTGTCTGGCTGCAGCAGTAAGGTGTGAGGTTGCACTGGAGCAGCAGCTCCTGGCCATGCCACGGGAGGCCCTGCCCTTGCCCACCTGTGGTTAGCCAGGGCTGAGGAGTCAGCGGGCTTAGAAAAGAAAGTTCTCATCCCAACACAGCGGGAATAATTTTTCTTCTTTTAGAAAAACTGTTTGCCTGGATAATATCTCCCTAAAGTAGATAAGATGATCCCCCTTTAGGTTCTAACTCTCTGTACTCTTCTTGTTATTTAATGAGGGCAGGTTGGAAATCAGTGTTGCTAGCATCACAGATGTCTCTTATGTCTCTTTTTTTCAATGCCAGACAATATCATTTTGCAGCAATTATCTCAATCATTGACCATAGATTGAGCTGGAATGCATTTTGCCAAATAGTTTCTTGCTATAAATTTCTGTAGATATTTCCATTGTGGAGCTGACATTTCCCTCTGAATTGACAATTAAACTATCTTTGTTCAGTTATAGCCATTATATGTAACCTCTGTTGATTCCATTTTTGACTTTTTTATAGGCAGCACATTTCCCACTCCACATATGAGTCTCACCTAAGCTTTTCATTGTATTTTTAAGGTCCCTAGCCAAAATTAAGACATTTCCCATTTTAACTTACAGCACCTTGTAATGCCTTTAAACCATTACAAACATTCTTTGAAATATCTCAGGGCCAGATCTAGTGCACAAGTGGAATTAAAAGTCGCTAGTGTAGAGCCTGAGCCATTAACTTGACTGGTCAAAGTGTTTCTCCTGCCTCAGGTTTTTCAGCTCGACACAGGTACAGCACCTGCATTTACAATTAGAATGTTATTAAGTGATACTGCTTTTAAAATTAATTGTGACTGTTCCCAATTTGGGGCAGCCCCGTTGTGGATTTCTGCTCCTGCTCCCTGGCCCCAGGATTAGGCAGAGGGGGATTGCTGGAAGTGTCTTTCCATTGTGCTTCAGTCTCCAGCTCAAAGGGTACGATTTTACCAGTTACGAGCAGCACTTGTCAATCTTTCACAGTTTGTTTTGGAGCTAATGAATTTAGGAAGGTTCCCATATATCTCTCCTCCTCTTCAGCACGCCTGGGAGTGCTCTTGGCTCTGACTGTCCGACGTGGTTTTAAGAGGTGGTTTCTTTGCCCCAGTCACCAAGATTAATTTTGTATAGACATTTTTCATATGTTGGGGAAAAAAAAAAAAAAAGAAAAAACCCACCTGGAATCAATTGTCAGCACAATGGAAGTTGGCATAGCTAACGCTGGGGAGAAAGGGGTGGACAATAGTTTATTTACCAGAAATACTGCTTTGGGGACAATCAAAACTATTGGTGAACTACTGCCAAATTGGATGAATAGAGTAGACTGGAAAAAAAAGTAAAGGGGGGAAAAAAAATCCTGGAAAAGTCAAAACCTTTAGTCATACTATTTTCTGAAATGAATTTGTTTTTGTTTTGAATGGACACTGAGTAATCTGCCTGAATTTGAGATGAGATTTAAAGAGACAACCAAATGAGCTGCTCTGCTCTGGGCTGGATGTAGTGGTTGGGCTGGTGGAAGGGAGCCTTTCCTCCCTTTTCTCTCTTTGCTGTGTAAAATCCCAGGGTAAAACCTGCCTTTACCCTGGGGTTCTCACTGCACCACCGCTGCTGCCGCTGCCTGCTCTCCGTCCTGCCTTATCTCCATTCCTCCAACCCTTGCCCACTGTGTTTATTCACACTATAAACTTCTTTGTGTCAGGGTCTGTCTCTCATAGCATTTGTTTTGAAGCCCTGTCCCCACTCATGGCTTATCTCTAGGCACAGCGATAACAACAACCAACAACCCTCTTTGCTTATATCACTGTCTCTTTTAAATGTTCTCATAATCTAAACCAGCGCTTCTATCTCCTCTTCCTTCCTCCGTGTAAAAGCACCCGGTCCGTGTAACACTAATGGGCCCAGCTCACACAGAAAGGTTACTGCCTGCACTTTCAACTCGTTTTCTGCAGCCCCTGTGGAAATGAGGGAAGTGTCAGAGTGATGCCATGTTTCTGCAAGGTTCCCCTACAAATACAGTGGACACAGAAGGAATAATTGCCCCGTCTTTGGTTCGACGTAACTTTTGACATTGGGAGCGCCCAGGAGGCGAGCTTACCCAGGAAGGGGGCATGGGGGCTCCACATTTCTGTCGCAGTACTCTAGGCTCCAGCCTTGGAAAGCCAGGCAAGGTACAATTTGAAAGCAGGCTCTGCTTCCCACCTGATGGGTGGGACATGTCACTGGCTGGTGGGTGCCTCTGTGGGGATGGAGCATCCCTGCAGCTCCGCCCCTCTCCCCACCTCCATCCCTTTCCAGCATCCGTGCCAACGAGGTCTTCCTGTGGGCTTGGGACTCCCCGCTTGCACTTACAGTGAGAAAACATCCCTGCAGCTATACGTTACGATACATATGGCCACATGTGTGCCTGCCACTGGTACATGTTACCCTCTGAGTGCTGCCCTGCCTGATGCTCATCCTAGTATGGGTGCATGCACCAGGTTGGGTGACACCAGTACAGGATTACCTGCCAGCACTTCTGGGTACTGCTGCATGCCTGGGGAGTTATTTTTTCCCCCTCCTTTGTTTGTTACCCCCCTAGCAAAGGAGTGTCCCTCATTGCACATGTGTCTGTGTAGGTCTAGATGGGTGCAGAGCATGTGTGTGCTGCTCGCCTGTCGTTCGCCCTGATCACCAGAAGGGAAGCCAGCGCTGCCAGGGACTGAAGGTCAGCAGAAGGACATCTCAATTATTCTGTGTCATCTGCGAGGAACTCAGCTCTTGTCAGAGTCCCAGCGGAGAGCAATGAAACAGTAACTCGGCTGGAGGAAAAAAGAAAGTGGAAAAAAAAAGGAAAGGAAAGAGGAAAAAAAAAGGCCCGTGCAGTCTGCACAGAAGCTAAGGTCATTGGGATTGACAGCTGCTAGGAGATATCTCTATTTTGTGTGCCGAAAATAACACCTCTCTGGGCTACAGATCTGCGTTTTCAATTAAATATTGGGCAGTGAAGAGGGGAAAAAAAAATCTCAGCGATAATTTCAGAGGAGGGGGAGGAAATGGAAAACAGGCTTGTGAAAGAAGCCTGTCTCGCTGTTTCCAGTAACCTTATTTCCTCGGGATTGTCCTGTGTATTTCTCCTCCTCTCATCTCTTATCTTCACCTCTCCTTTTGAAGCCCTGGGAAACTGGAGGCAGCAACTAGAGAAATAACTCTGGGCGGAGAGAAGTGGGGGAGCCTGTCCCTTGCATATCCCATAGTGGGAGGAAGAACCAAGCCGTGGCGGCACTTCTGGTGGAGCTGTTCTGTGCCGGCGTGGTGCGCCGGGCTGGGATGCAGGCAGCCCCCCACGGTCCTCAGCTTTCCAGGGCCATTGGGGTTTCAGTACGGCAGGATGACTGCTGATGTTGGCTGTGGCTGGGCTCATGCAGTGCCCCAGGACGCAGTTCCAGCACTTTCCTCAATGATTCACCTGCAGCCAGTGTTTCCTTGCTCCTGGTCCTTGCATCAGACTCTCCTTTGCATGCATTGGAGGTTATGCCCACAAAACTATGTGTGACTTTGTTGTGCTCCTACGTTAGCAGCTCCTGCCACTTATTTCCAGACCTGGTCATGTCTTGCCCTCCAGACTAGGGGCAGTTACCTTGTCTCCCTCCCTGCACTACCTTGTTCCCTGCCTGGGGAATTCCAAACTGTTCCTTCTATGTGATTCTCCAGCACAAGAGGGATGGGAAAGTGTTTCCAGAGAGAAAAGCCCTTGAAAGCTGCATGGTCTGGAGCAGCCAGCCTGCCGGGTGGGCTGAGCTGTCTCAGATCAGTCAGCCAGTGGATGTCTGGGGACTTCTTGCAGGTAACTGTGCTGGTACCACCAGCATCCCCTGCCAAGAAATGTGGGGCTTGGGGGTTTCAGCACAGACAGCAGCTAAAACAACAACAGCAGACTCCATAATTATTGCCATTGTTCCCGAGCACAAGCCTGCATCAACATCATCATTACAAGTTACTAATATGCAATGCTGTTGTGTGATTGCATAAAGTCCTGCTGCTGTTGATATAAAATTAATTAATAAATGGCTTCACCCTGCTAATGATGTTCAGTCAGGAATGGGGTGGGCTGCCAGGAAGCCAGAGGAAAGGCGCAGGGGCTGTGCCACCGAGCCAGCCTGGGGCTGGGGGCTGGCAGGCTGGGGGCCAGGGGCTCGGGCCCAGGGGATAGCAGCCACTCTGCCCTCCCCACACAGGATGCCCCAGCTGCTCTGCAGCTGTGCAAAGCTCCTGGATGCCACTGAGGAGCAGTCCATGGCTGGACCATCACACATGCATTTTGGAAGTGTCCTCGAGAGCTAAGTGAGGCTATCGCAAATCATTTAAGTCCAGCAGTCATTACTGAGGCATTTGAGGCATTTGTGTGCTCCTCTCCACACACGTCTTTGTCCTCGTACCTCAGAGTGGCAAAAGCTCTTGCTCAGGACTGGAAACTGAAATCCACTGGCCTGTGGGGACCCAGGGCTGCCCCTCTCCATCTGACACCAGAGGAGATGCCAACATCCTCACAGCTGTTTTTTTCTGCATGCTGCAGGTGGCATTTCACCAGCCATTGGCTGCTCTCACTCATGCTTTCCCTAATCTTCTTAAGGCATCCCCCATCCTGCATCCTGCACTAAACAGAGGCTTTGGCTCCTGCACCAGACCACATGTGGCACAGGGCATGGGCTCTGGGGCACTGCGGCAATGGCACGGCCCATCCTTTGACATACACATTACAAAATTAGCTAAGAGGGTTGATGGTGTGTGGCTGTTGGTGTCCGAGAGCAGAGCCATCGTCGAGTGAGTGCTCAGTGATGGGGGGTCATTAATAATGCTGTAAACTCCCTGGGAAGGTATTCGGGACCCCCAGCTGGATCTCAGCCCCAAGCTGCTTGAGCTGCCCATGGCTTGTCCATGAGAAGCAAATATCTGAGGAGGATTCATGACCTCAAAACACGTGTGTGCAGGGAGACGCCCATGGCGATGTATAACTGGATGTTAAGAGGCATTGGGAACACAGTGCACAACCATTGCTGTTAGGTCAGCCTTTCAAAACCCACTGGAACCCCCAAATCTGCGGTTGCAGACAGCTCTTCTCTCTCCGGGCTAAGGAGACATCTTCTGTGGGATCCCCTTTTCACTGTGAATGGACCCTTAGAGGGGGAGCATACAACTAGAGCTGGGTGACTGATGCTTTGGGGGGGGCCCATATGTTAGGGGTGTATGTATGGAGATGGGGAAGGTGCTGCTGTGCATCCTGGCAGCCAAAGACATCAAGGCTTTTCTCTCCCACACAGAAAGTGACCCCACATGCCTTTACCTTCTAGGAGTGTAGGAAATGTCCTCGCCTTTGCACCATGTCTGTCTCTTGGAGAGGCAAATAAAGCAAGCGGCCAAGGGGTCATCTGCTTTGCAAAGAGGCTCTGCTCCCTTTCCCCCACTCCTGGACCCGTGCACTGGGAGTCATGCTCACACATCATAAAGTGTACCTGCTGCTGCACTGACAGGCTTCCCTGGAACATGGGCCTATTTATTTTATATGCCGAGAAACATAAATGTTTGCACTAAGCAGCAGACATGATGGGAGCAGATGCAGATATTTCACCTTTGAATCCTGGCCTTGCTGGCTTGCTAGGAGCTAGGCAGGAGGCTGATGAATTGCAAACACATTAAGACCCCAACTTGCTGGCAGACGTCTTGCCTGGCTTTGTCAGCTGTTCAGCCGATGAGTTGTTTAAGTGGTCTTTTTATTGTGCTTCCTTTCCAATCGTTGAGTTATGCTAATGGTAGGAGGCTCTGCTGCGCTCCAGGCAGCCTTCTCCGACCTGTCCTTTACACCAGTGGTTTTTTCTGAGCCCTTATGGGTGGCTGGAAAGAGGGCCTGTGTGTCATCTACCTGCTGGCTCCAGGGATTTTATAATGTGGGCCACCTATTGTGATTTGATTTGGGCTTCTTTTTATTAGTCATGTGAACCTGTTTGTGAGTGTCCTGAATTGCTGCCCACAACTGTTCCTTCCCTTCAAAAACTTTTACTAAGATGTCAAAGCATTTAACCGAAATTGATGGTATTTCCTGGCCTGACGTGGCTCCTCTGCTTCTTTTGAGCTTTGTCCAGAAAAGCAAAGCTCCCACAAGAGTGTGTTCACCTGGAGCGGGGAGCTGAGGTCCCATCTCCCAAGATCTCCAGCCCAGTTTTGCAGCCAGTCGAATGAGTTTCTTAGAAATCTCTCTGTGGATCTGCCAAGCTACCCCCAGCACTTGGCTTCACCTATGCAGAAGGGAAATGGTCTACACTGCTTCCAGGCTGTAAGAGAGGCTGGAGTCCCCTCCTGCAGTGGGTGGGAAGGGTGCTCTGTCTGAAGACAAACCTCTTCATGGGAAAGCAATGACAGTAAAGCTGAGTGCTGCAACCCAAAGCAATATGTAGGTCTGATTTTTTCAGGCTTGGGAATAGCCAGCTGCTTTCAGGGCTCCCGGGGTGTTGCCCCATGGAGAGGTGGAGCAGAGTCTGCCTGGAGAAAGCTGAGCAGGAGCCGCACGGGAACGGCAGGATGGCGAGACATGAGCACCTGGAAAGAATTAACACTTACCCTCAGCAAGAGCTTGTAAGGAGAAAGAACAAAGCAGGCGAGGAAAAACCAGAGCAAGAACAAAATGGTGCTAGTGGGAAAAGGCATTCCTGCTTCTCTGCAAGGGGGATGGAGATGACTGAGCAGTACTGCTGGGCTTTGGGGAACAGCCGCTCCCTGCAACAGACGCAGCCTTTCTCACATTTTCTTTGCTGTTCATTTCTGCCTCTGATTTTTTCCTCCTCTTTGTCTTCCCTTCCACTTCTGACTTCATCCCATCCCTCTTTCTATGTTCTCTCTGCTTTTTTGTATGCATCCTTCTCACACACTCCTCCCTTTTTTCTGTATCATTCACAACAGTAGAAAGATGGTGTTTATTTCTGTGCCCAAAGACCATTCCCACTTTCTCAGCAGCCTGGGAGCTTATTACCTCAGCTATCCTTTCTCCAGGACGGAGCCTCAGTGCTGATCCTTACCCATGGCTCTTCCTTGTGAGGTGCAGAAAGGGGGATAGGCAGAGTTTAAGCATTGTTGTGTTTAAGTAAACTAATAGACATTCTGGAAATTGCCAGTAATTTGAATTTAACCCATTTTTGCCAGCAATATTCTGCATGTGGTCCTCCAGTGGGCTAAGAGGGCTTGTCACCTCTGGGACATGTGGACATGTGGTACCTGCCTCCCAGTAATAAATTACTATTAGCCTCCTGGCTGAGTTCTCTTTGCACTCTACCAGGCCTAATCACACCAATTACTCAAATGACAGACAAAAAGAATTGCATTTCACAGGGGAGTTATCCTCTTTCATGTCCTTCTGGTGTTTTGTGCCTTAGGTGGAGGAGTTCTTCACCCCATCAGGGTTGCTGAGCTGAGAGCAGGACTCCATGCCAGGCTAGTCCAATAGACAGCCCTGAATGCACTTTTTAGAGGAATTTGTTTCATAAGTCTAGTACGTGTGTAGCATTAATAACATTTGTAACTCTCCTTACTCTTTGATTGTAGAGGTTTGGCTGAGCATGACACTGGCTCAATTATCATGCAAAATTCCTGAAGCAGAAGAGCAGATCAGAGGCTGTAAAACCAGAGCTCTTGGACCTAGGAAATTGCTTTTCTGGGCAGCAGATAACATGAAACCCTTTCTCACCCCCCAGAGACATTAATCTGCAAAACAAAGTCGTGGCAAACCTTTGGGCAGCTGAGGAATGTATCTCTTGCTTTCTTGCCCTGTGTCCACCATTGACTAGACCAGCTCATCTCTTGGTATTTCTGCCTTGACTGAAAGCAGAAGGGAGGTGAGATCTCCAGCGAGCTCCTGCAGCCAGATTTCTACCCAGTTCTGTTTGCTTGAGGGGTTGCACAAGTTTGGAGAAGTCTTCAGGCATCTGAGTGTTTTACCCAAAGTTGAACTCTAGTAGAGCTGGTGACAGAAACGACCTATGTAACTCATCCACTCTGTCTCCCTGAAATTTCCAACTTCCTGAGTTTCTCCCACCACCATCTTCTGTGCCTACAGGGCCTGATGTAATAGGGTAGCAGTAAAAAGTTACTAGGTATAAATGAACTGATGGGGATTAAAGAACCAGCACATGCCTCCTGGAAGGCTTTAAAAGCATCCTGTTTAGAAACAGCACTGTTTCTGCATCCCACATTCTTAGTAATTTTCTTTCTTCTGTTTTTTACATTCATGTGGAAGATCTGCAGATGGAGCAGGCTCACCAGGTCCCATTTCGTCCCTCTTCCCTGGGGCAGAAGTGCTGTCCCACTCAGCCCCTTCCCAAGGCTTTTGCCTTTCCCTAGGAATTTTTTTTAGAGATTTTTTGAAACTAGTTTAGTTTCAGATTGTTCATGCCTTTGCCTGAGGGACTCAGAGATCCATAATACCAGTCAGATGTGCATAGGCAGGGTGCAGGCTCCTGGGACAGCACAGACTGTGCTGTGCACTGGGTGGTGTCCATGGCACCTGTGTATCCGTGCAGCCAGGAGGCCTTTGAGGACAAGTCAGATTCAACCTCACAGGGCAAACAGGTTGTACCCAGGGCTCCTGTGAGCTCCCTTGATGCCTAATGCATGGTTCTCCCATTGCATCCAGTCTTTCAGAAGGAAAATTCAAATCCTTCCTGCTCTGGGATATAGAGAGCTAAGATGGACTAGGAAATTCTGTGCAGTTTAAGATTTTTATTTGCTTTAAAGAGCATTTCTGTTCACTTTGCACTGACAGATACTGTGATTTGCTGTTTACAGGTAGTAACAGAGAGTTGGAGCCTTACTGCTCCGTGCTCTTGGCATGCATGTGCTGGAAAGGAGAAGCTGAGGCCAGAGCTGGGAGGAGTGGGGAGCAGGTGAGGTAGAAGTCATAGAATCACAGAACCACAGAACAGCCTTGGTTGGGAAAGACCTCTAAGATCATCAAGTCCAACCATTAACCCAGCACTGCCAATTCACCACTACACCACTTCCCCCAAGTCATGCGATAGCCTCCAAGCAGAGGTCTGAATTTCTGGCGGTCTTGTGTAGCTAATTTTGGATGCTGAGGTCATGCAGGATTATCTGTGCAGCAAGCGGCTGAGTGTCTTTTGGTGGGAGAAGTGTGAAGGGGGTGGAACTGGGATGTACTGGGGCATGTGGGATCATTTACAGTCTTGTCACTTCTGGGCCATAGGAACAAGAAAGCAAACAGCCAGGTCTGCCTGTGGCTCGTTTGGTTCATTCTTGGAGAATTTTTGTCTGGTCCACCTGCTGTACCAAAGTATTCATCCTCACAGAGAAATACCACTGCTCCGTGGCACACTGTGTGTTTAGGGGGTTTTTATCCTTGTTTGTATGTCAGACTGTGGCAGGGGTCCCTGACATTTCTTTCTTTGGTAGCTGTGGGCAGCAGTTTTGCATCCATACCAAAGCGCACAGCGCTCAGCCGACCCTCGAAAGCACAATGGCAGTGTGACATCCAGGCATAAGCAGCATAAGGCTGCACTTAGCTTGGCCAATGCTGATTTATTTGCTGCAGTTGGATGCATGTTCTGGCATTTCTGTGGTATTTAGAAAGTCTTAATGACTATGAAGAAGCTGTCTGGTGTGGCTAAAATGGAGTCGGTGGAGCTGTGCCATATTCCTTAGTCAGGAGCTGGTCCTTAGTGCCACTTCTCACGGAATATCAGGCGAGGCTCCAGAAGAGCTGGCGAGGAGTCTCAAGAGGTTTGCAAGTTTTGAGCCGTTCAGGCAGCTCATCTGGACGTATTTCTTTGGTTTGAAGATTAGGTTGGAAAACTTTGAAAGGTCTCCCTTCCCCTGAGATTTCCTGTGCTTCCTGGCTCGGCTTGAACCAAAACCGCAGTGCCAGAACAAAGGCTTTTCTCATTGCACCTTGCTATTTGAGATGAAAACAAAGCTTCAGCAGGAAAGAGGCAGTTGGATATGTCTTTCTAAGACAGCAAACCAAACATTTTCAGCCTGTATCAGCTGAGAGTTGAGCTGAGTTGCAGAGCAAGGGCCTGAGCCAGATAGTGGGTTTTTTTTCCAAACAGCTTGGAAAAAACAGAACCTTGGTTCATACCTACTTTCAGAAATTCATCCAGCTTGGATGAGATTCCTCTAGCTGCCCTTGTGTGCTGCATTTGCATGCTGGGTGGCCTGAAGCTTTTTCCCATGGTCGCTGAGAGAAACGAGAAATGGGATGGGTAGAAAACCAATGACAGTGGAATATTTAGGTATATTGCTTGGCTTTCACACGCCCACTTGTAACTGAGCACAGCACCCGCCTCTCTCTGGCTGAGTTTAATGCCATATCTGTACGTTGGCATCTCTCTCCACCTGTTTAATGCATGTGTAGATAATGTTAGCAGGCACTTTTCTGAAACCAAGTGTGGGAAGAGGGTTTGTTCTCTCCTTGGCAAGCTGCAGATGATGAGGTGCATGTGCTTCTGGAGCGACAATAGTGATAAGGGAGTGTTAATATCACCATGAATCCCTCATTTTGAGGAAAATGGGCCCTTTTATTCTAGACTGTTAAAGCCTTTTACAGAGCTCTCCACAAATGTAACCCAGGAGCCGTGCCTGTGTCCAGCTGCTTCACACGAACCTCGCTGAACAATGCCGCCATCAAAACCTGGTGCCTGCCTGAAACGATGAGACACTTGTGAGGCAGAAATATTCTGCATTAAAGCAGACATTGATCCGATCTGAGGTGTCTGTTCTGTTACAGCTAGTCTCAGTCTTAATTTCTCTCCGTCATGCGTCCTGCATCTGCCTGTGTCCTTCTCTCTGCATGTGCATTCTAAGCATCACCAGAGCTGGCCAGTCAGAGGATCATGCGCATGGCATTTGCATTATGCTGCAATGCCTTTTGCAGATGAGGTACCCAAAGAAGCCTTTCGTGTGAAATTTTTCACGGCTTCTAGGATGCTGTGCACCTCTTCTCCCTCATTTCACCTTCATCTGGGAGGATTCATACCATAGACCCTTTCCCACCCACTGTCAGTGCTGCTTTGTGAATGGGCAGGGACAGGTGCCGCTGTGAGCCCCCTGGCCCCCTCTGCTGCCTCAGGTGCCACCTCCCAGGAGGAGGAGATGCCAAGATCCCTTGTAGCAACATGTGCAGTCTTCAGTGGGGAGGCCAAGCTGCACCATGAGCATGGGGCTGAGGCTCAGAGGCTGCTCTCGCTGGCGTGGCAACTTGGGAATTCCTGCAGCTGGGGTGGGGATTGGCACTGGATGAGGTGAGGGGAATCCAAAGATGCTCTTGCAGGAGGGCACCAGGAAAGATGACTGAGGCTGTGATAAGCCGTGTCCAGAAGCTCTGGCTCTGTCCTCTGCCTCACTGATGATGTTACTTGGGAGCACGAGGGACTACTGTGCAAAGCCCTTCTCCAGCCTGTGCTCTCTACCACACTGTTTAATTCCCAGGACACAAGCTGCTGCAGCCTCTCACCACAGGCAACAGAATTTATTCCAGCCATGACATACCTTTGGTTTTCCTGCACTTTGTGGCTTGCATCAGACATAGACCACCAGTCTCCCACTTAGTTCATCTGCCTCCCAGTTCTCTCCACATGCTTTTTGCTAGTAGAGCAAGGCCCTCCCACCTCTGCTCTCCATCGAAGAGCTTTCACACCGAGGTATGGACTGGATTTTCTAAGGCTCAGTGTACTTGTGGGCACATCCAGTGAGTGGTCCCATCCATCTGCTTAACTCTTTGGGAAATAAATAAAGCAGCCAAACAATGAGTGAGTACAAAAGCATATGTGAAGAATTGGCAAGGAGCATTCCCTGACTCACAGCATCCATGCTTCTGCTTGTCTGCTCCACGCACAGATCACTGCCTCTCCTTACCCTTGCTTTAATTAGTAAGGGCTGAGCACACTCTGGGAACATGCTGGAAGAGAAGTGATGAACAAAACAGCAGCTCCAGATGAGCGAAAGCATCTGAGTTTAAGATGGAAAAATGGGTTGTTCTGTGTTCTCCAACCATGTGTCTGTACACTGTGCTGGTGGCTGCTCTAGCTAATGAGCATCTTCTCTCTCAGGAGCAGGCAGAGGTACAGGCAAGCAGAGAAACTGCCTGCACCAATTACCTGTGCAAGAGCACATTCCTGAAAGCGTCGTTCCTCTGAGTGGTATTTAGCTCATGCTCTTCTGATGCTGGATTAGGGGTCTGGAAAGTCTCTCGCCTTGGGCCTTGGCCAAGGCTGTTCTCAAATACCTCCAGCAATGTGCTGCTGCTCCTTCCTGAAGAAGCTGGCCTGCTAGAGAGGTGACCCAGTGCTCCCGTTAAATTTTCCTCTGCACAGCATCCTCCAGGTACCCCCAGCCAGATCATTTCATCCCCTCTTTGGTGGCTGGAAACCCATGATTCCCCTCCTCCTTCACCCCACCGCAAATCCACATGGACCATCGGTCTGTTGTCTGTCTAGTCTTAGCTAGGAGTTTGCTAGGCCAGAATAATTTTCTTCTTTTTGATCTTTCTGAAGAAGCCACAGACTTTTGCAAAAGTGCTCCAAGAATGCAGCCTAGTGGCCTCTGCAGCTGCCTGCTCGACGTGCGCCTCGCTGTCCCGGCTCTCAGGTGATGAACGAAGGGGCCGAGTGTGCTGGGAAGGGAAGGGCTTTCATAGGCAATGCGAGCCCCCCCTTTGCCCTCTCCAGCAGCAAGATCAGGGCAGTGATAATGGCTTTGTTTAAAAGGAAGAAGAGGAAGGAAAATGGAAGTCTAACACAACAGGAGTTGCCTCACCCAAGTATCCCGAGGACCTTGGCTGCCAAAACTGGATGGAAATAAACGCTCCAGACAATGCACGGCCATATCTAGGAGCTGCAGGAGCCCGGCCAGCCCCCTCTTTCCTCACAAGATCTGATAGGGCTCTTTGCTGGCACGAGATGGGTGCTCCAGCCATTGTTCCCACACTGGCCTGTCCTGCTGGTGGCCTATGGTGTTGTCCTGGGATCCACGCGGGCTCGCTGAGAGGAGAGAATCGCAGGAAATCGGACCAGATCATATCCGACCTTTAGCTGCATCACATCTCAGGGCAGTATTTTTTATCCCCCACTGTCCTTGTTGGCTCTTTTTGGACATGAGGAACAGTGCGACATGCAAACAGTTGGTCTCCGAAAATAACTATGAATGTGGTCACTGCCGGCCTGATTCATGGTCTACCTATGGCTGTATCCTCCCCCTGACAAAGGCTGAAACCAGGCTGCTTGGAAAAAAGCAGGGTGAAACATCCTGAAAAGCTGCTGGCTCTTTCCCCAGGCCAAGTGGGAACATTCCTGCAGCACTTATTCATGGGGGTCTTTACATCTGATGTCCGGGGCAGTGGCATGCAGCATGGTGATGCCTCAGGGGATCCCCTCCTCTTGCTTCAGTGAGCAAGGCAGAGGGAAAATCTCCTGCCTTGTCATTTCTCCTCACAAACATGCCTGAATTTTTAAAACAAAACTGCTAATTCCTGCATGGGAATGACAATTCTTCCTCTCCTCCCAAAATCCCCAGAGCAAGGAAACCTTGTAATTACCAAGGGATTCAGTTCAAACTTTGCTGTTGTCTCCTCTCAAGACTGGAGAGTCTCAGCAGGCAGCTTTGGGGACGAGGTCTGCCTTGGTGCTGTGCCTGGCAACATCCTTGGGGACAGAGGTGGGATGTGTGCTGTGGAGAAGTTGGGTTTTACGTCCAAGGTCTCAAATGAGGCAGGATAAGTGATTGCAAGTGTCACAGTTGCCTGGCCAAAGCAGGCCATAGAGTGGGCGAGCAGGCTCTGTCCATCACCACGGGGACCGCACTGCTCCCTCCCTTCCTGCCCATCTCCCCAGCCAGCAGCGTGACCCAACAGCTTTCCATCTTTAAAATATTACCCTTAATTAATTTGTCTGTACCGATGCTCCTGGTAATACTATTATTTGTAATACCTCAGTGCATCCCTAGGGAAGGGCACAAGTCTTAATTAACATCTGTAAAGCTGCCTGAGCACCATGCCTGGAAAATGTGAGACAGAGAAGGTTATTGTCATATCAAGATGCTTTTATCTTTTTTTTTTTCCTTCTTTGCAGACCCCCTTCTTTTTCCCAGTGGGCATGCAGACCTCCCTCTAGCCTTGTGCAGTAGGCTTGCTTTTCAGCATTACCTCTGCTAGCAAAGAGCCAGCCAGCCCCTGTTTTCCCACTTTTCCTGGTCTTTCCCAGGGTGTGCCTGCACAGGACTCAGCCATGCGTGCACATACACGCACATGTGCACACACACTCACTGGATATCCAAATGTTTTCCAACAATACTTTGCAGTCCCCAGTGATTTGCAGAACCTCACAAATTGCCTTCTTCCTTCTCTGTAAAGTAGCTTAAACTTGATTTTGCATGGGATGTGTGCGGACAGTCACACTGCAAGCACATGTCTTCTTATACCCATTTCTGTAAACAGCTCAGGAGTCCTTGCTGCTCTCTGCTTGCTAATTGAGAAATTAGACGCAAATCAAATGTAAATCCCCCAGACTGCAGGCAACAACAGTGAAGCCTGAGACTGACATCCTTGTGCAGCTGTCCTGATCCTTGGAGCAGCTCTTCGGAGCGCAGGGTAGGGTGGCCGGCTAGTGCTGAATCCCAGCCACTCTGGCCTCATTAGTGCAAGGCTGCCCTGGACTAATTAACTCTTCTGGAAAGGCAGGTGTAGGATGAGGCTGGTGAAGTGCCACAGTGCTGCAGTAAGATTGCTGTGGCACTGGGTGTGTAGCTGGACCATGTGGTAAAGGCGTATCTGGAGCACCACGGATGTTTCACAGGTCCTCATCTCTTCGGATCACCTGCCAGGATGCAGTGGCCTAAATCCTTCCGTTCTCCATATGAGTGAGTGGGAGCCTGTGTCTGGCTAGTATCCACCCTTTGGCTTAGCATCCATGCAGGTTCTCTCCCTTTTCTCTGGAGGAGTCAGCCCTGCCTGCAGATGGAGTGCCGGGGCAGGACAGGGGGTGAGAACCAAAGTTTCCCCCCTGTGCAGTCAGGTACCTGCAGCCCCAGAGCCAGAGCAGTTTTGCAGGACTAACCAGTGTGTCCTTCCAGCAAACAGAGGCCCCTGTCTCTGTTGCTGGTTGCTGTTGAGTCTTTTCGGCCAAGTCTCCAATATCTTGGCTGAGCTGTGCTCCAAAGCCAGCCAGATTTCTGATGCTTAGCAAAAATATTCATTAACGACTTAATCTGCACACACACAGGGGAAGCTTTTAGTGTATTTGTTCTAGGTCTGTGAAAGAGTGATCTGGCCACTGCTTTAAACTCTTGCCTTGATCTGTGATCTCAGAGATGAAGAATTCAGAAAAATACTGTTAGGGGAGACGGTCCAGAGCATCCCTTGTGCTCACACTGCAGTGCACTTACCCACTGACACACTCCGTTCGGCTGAACATGCACGTGTTGTAAAATGCAGTGATTTTCTACAAAATTGTCACCTCAGCACTGCAGGACATGGGGCAAGATGATGCAGCAAGGTTTGGGAGCTGTAATCATCCCCTTAGCCTAGCCCAGGATATGATGTCACGTGACGGAAAAGCATCAAGCCCCGCTGTGCAACCCCCTGTAACTTTGTGGTGGTGTCCCACCTTCTGTGATCTTTGGGGTGTCCCATCCTGCTTCTCAATATCCTGGCCAGGGCAATCAGGCTAGTGAACCTCAACTCTTGACAGGGGCATAGGCAGCTTGATCAGAGCAAGCTGACAGAGCGCCATGAGAGCATCATCTGTGCACAAAGTGAGGGGGAAGGCTGGAGAGTGCTAGGGAGAGACAACATTTGGGGTCTGAAAGGCTTTCCTGAGGGGTTAGTGCCTGTGACTACAGGTAATTCTGGCTACTGCTGAGGGGCATCTGCACTGGAGCACCATTGCAGGCTGTGGGTAACTGGGCTGTTCCCATAATCCTGGGGGAGAGCTGTCCCTAACTCTTCCCCTGCTGGCTTCGGGTCCAAATGTCTCTGGGATTAGCAACTCCTGCAGGTAAATCACCTCTGCTGAGAGTCCTGAGGCAGGAGAAGAGTTGGTGCAGTGGAGGGGATGAGTCTCAGTGCTCGTGGCTTGCATGAGGAGGGAGAGTGGGATGGGAAGGTGGGAAGGAAGGGAAGGCATGGGGGAGGCACTACGGAGAAGAGCTGCCAGTGCTGGTTGAATAGACACATAGCGGTGCGAGGGCTGGCTGGTAGGGGAGATGTAAGCTCATAATGCAGCCAGAAGGAGACACAAAATTGCATATAACGATCCCAGCTACCCCCGCAACACCATCACTAGTCCTCCCCAGCCCGGATGAGACCATCAGGTGGGTGTCTCTGAGTCACATGAACATCCCCCAGGCTGGGGTGTACTGGGACTCCCAAGCTCTGATAACTGTTCCAAAATGGCTGCATGCAGTGCAGACGCAGGCCTGTTCTTTAGTGGGAAAATACTCCAGAGCCATTGGGCTTACTGGGTCACCCACCACTTCTCCAGCCTTCTGTAAGGGGGACACATGCCTGTGCCATCTCTGGTGGCTGGAGGTCTGAGGTGAGGATTCTGCCAGCCGGTGGTGCCTCCTCATCTTCTCCCTCTGTACCATGAGGTCATTCTCTGCAGAACAAGGGGCTGCAGTCACCATACGAATGATGGTTTTACACCGGCAGAAGGACCCCAGTGGCTCCTCAGACCCTGCCAGATGTGTGCAGGGAGCAGCTGGCTCCAGCCCCTGCACCCTCTGGCTGCTCAGATGCTTTGGAGAACTTGCATGAACACAGAGAAGAGGTCAGAGCATCCTGCCCTTTCCTCGGAGGGGACATTGGGTAAGGAGAGGCATTCCTCAGGGACACCGCCATCCCATTGGGCTGAAACAAGGCACTGACAAATGATGCATTTTGGTCCCCCTCCTCCCTTCCCTTTGGCAGATGCTGTTGTGTCTAACGCTAACCTGTTACAGCTGATAACAGCCGCAAATGCTGCTGCTGCTGCTTTCATAAGAATTCGTGGGATGCCAGATTATTTCCATGCACAACAGGAGCCCTCAGGCTGCATCTGCATGAGCTTCTTCCCTCATGTCTCCCACCATTGCCACCGCTGGGCCAGGTGTGGGAGTGAGGTGGGCAAGCCCTGGGCTGGGGGAGTACACCCTGCTGTACCCTGTGCTTGCATCTGCTCCTGCAGCTGGGGGGTGAGAGCTGGGGAATGGACAGACAGACACACATGGATGGACAGATACACACACAACTTTTATAGGAGTTTCTAAGCAACTTAGTGCATAAATCATAAATCCCTTTGGAAACAAAGTTCCTAAATTACACGGGAACATCTGACCATGTCCCAGGGAAGATCGGTGTGTCCCAGCTGAAGCCTCCACCATGGCTGTGCTGGTGGCCCTGGGTGGGGAGTGCTCTCGGGGGGGCCACGCATGAAGGGCACAGAGAGAGCCGCTGGCAGAAGCGCAGCTGCGGTGTGGAATGCATTTCTGGGGAGATTTTATAGAGGGAATGCTGATGAGTAATAAACAAGGTGCTGCCTGAGCCTTGTTTGGAGGAAAGAGGGGAGGGAGCGGAGGGGCTGAGAGAAAGAAAGGAACACAAGGAAGAAGAGAAAGAAAGAAATGACCTTGGTGAGTTTTTCTGGCTGCTCTCCAGGTCGCAGGCTGATGCCAGAAAAATCTCCGAGTCCCTTTTGGCTGGAAATCCGCTCCCCGCGTTAGGTGAATCACACACACATTTCTGGAACATTACATGTTCACAGTTGCAAAGCTCACAGTAATTAGAAAAACTACAAGACCAAGGCGGGAGGAAAAAAAAAAAAAATGAGTCACACATGGAAGTGGTGTTATTGTGCTGCGGGAGAATCAGCTTTGCAGATTTCCAAAGGTAAATGTGTATCAGCCTCCCTCCCTGCCAGGGAGGGCTCTTCGCCGCTGCCCTCGCCCTGCCCGGCTGCCAGCACCACCAGGCGAGCGGCGGCTCGGGAAGAGGCCAGGAGACATTAGGACGTGTCTGCACAGGGAAGCTAAATTGTGCTTAGGTAGGGCACGAGATTCCTGCGGGATGACTCCAGACAAGGGATAGCTGTTGTGCAGTTAACTCCCAGTGGGGATGTTCTGTCTCCACGTCAGGGGTGACTGCCCACATTAAGCATTATCTGCTTCCACCCATGAATTTAGCTGTGTCCAAATAAGCTGCTCTTACTCCAGCACAAGAGCCACCATGCCAGGAGTCGATCACAAGGAGGTATTTCAGCAGAGGCAGGTCCCCAGGGTGCCAGGGGGGACCAGCTGCTGCCACCTGGGTGATGCATGGGCTGGGAGCCTTCTCCCACCTTCCAGCACGTACCAGCAGCGAATGATGACCTCTTATCGCTTGCTTACTTCAACACTGCATCAAGATGCTGCTTGTTTCTAAGAGCGAGCCCCATACCAACCCTCTGTGTTCAGGGGAGTTTCATAAATCATGCAGACAGTCTTGTTCCCAATGAACTGATGGATAGAGCTTTCATTCCTTTCTTTGCGTGACCCTTCTGCTGCTATTCATTAACAACACAAAGGGTGTCTTAACCTGGGAGCAAACCGGGCTCTGGTTTGTTTAGTTAACTCTCCTGAGTCATCCCATTTGGCTCAGGCAAAGCCATGCTCCAGGCAGCCTGATGGCTCTCCCACCAGGGCTGTGCTCCCCGAGCACCCCCGGCAGGACACGCTGGCATGCCTGATGGGCGAGCATCGCATCACATCGCACCGCATCGCACTGCATCATCGTGTCTCATCGCACCGCAGTGCAGCACGTGTCATCACACCTTCAGGTGACCTGGTGAGAAGAAGAGCTGGGCTGGGAGCATGGCATCACTGCATGCTGCAACATGACTGCCTGGTTTCCAAAAAGTGTGAGCTCACGCGAGCTGAAGGATACGGCTCTTGTCTTCAGATTCAACTACTGTCCAGCTGCCAGGGCGGTGGGGTCTGCCAGCGTCCAGTGGAGTCTCCATTCGGAGAAGGCCAAAGAGCGGATTACGCATCAGATGATGAAGTGATGCTATGGACAAACCGCGCCGAACACAAAATCTTCCTGCAGTACTCCAAGACAGATTGTTACATCTCTCTGCCAAGAAATCAAACATTCCTGCTAGAGTCAGGGCTTTCACAGAAGCCCCCTCTGGGACATCAAGTGAGGCTAAGACAACAGTCCAGAGCTTTGCTAGCAAATCATGAGTCCCGAGTGTCTCTCCAGCTGGCAGGACCATCATTGACCTAAATGGCCTTGTCCTCCCTGAAGCAGCTCTGTCAATTTGGCCACAATCCACTTAATAATGTAGCTTGAGTATAAAGATGTATCCAGGCCCAACCACAAAACAGCTGGAGACTGTAGGGTTGACTTAATCCTGGTAGAATAAAATGGGGAAACTAGTGGGAGTCAGCTAGGATGTTGCTGGCTGGGTTTTGAGCAGTGCTGAGTAATAAAAGGGATCAAATGTGTTAGGCACAAGCTGTCTGGAGCCACAGTTGTTGTTGTTGTTTTAACTAATTGAATTTTAGTGCTGGTGAAAGGTACCAGATTGACAGCTCTGGGGAACAGTGTCTGTTACTCAGACCAGGTACAGCACAGGCAGTGAATCCCCTCTTAATCCCCATCCTCATCCAGACATCGTGCTTTCCTCTCATGGGGAGAAAGACATTCAGCCCCTGACACATGGAGCCCTTCCCCTCTGCAGCTGGGACCTGAGCCCAGGGGTTCTGCATCCCTCCTGGAGATCCCCAGCAGACCCCTCCCTGACTTCATGGAGATGCTCCAAGGGTCCCTGCAGGCAACACATCTGGGTTTGGGCAGGGTGAGACAAGCGACCTGTCCCATCCCTGCCGCAGGGACTGTTCTCACAGCTGGAGAGGGGCAGGCAGTGGGCAGGGGCTGCATCAGGGCAGGTGGCACAGCAAAGGCCTCGAGGGGAGCTGCTGCTCGTGGAAAGAAACCCAGTTTGGCCACTCCCAGGAAGCCTTTGCCAGAGGAGAGCAGTCGGGGCTGCTGGGGAAGCCAGAGCTGGGGCTGAGGGGGGTGCGGGGAGCAGAGCAGAGGGGAACAGAGCAGCATCCCCAGAAGGGGAGCAGCAGCTGCATCCTTCCCGGGGACAGGCGGGCACTGGCAGCAGGACAGGGAGCAGGGCCGTGGCTGCATTCACACGCTGGGCGACTTCTGCCCCTGCCACGAGACAGGAACACCCTCACCCAGCTTTGTGCGGTGCCGAGGGCTCGGACACATTGCACAATGTTTCACCAGTGCCTGGTGACACCTGCCTGCCTCAGCCTCCTCCACGAGCCCCGCAGGGTGCAGGGACTGGGCCGAGCACGGGGCAGGGCCCCAGCGTGCCACCCCGGTGTGCACGGGCAGGGCCGATGTGCACGGCGAGCACTCCAGGAGGCGGCTGTTTCCCGGGGGGAGCTGTTAGCTGGGGCACCTGGTCAGCCCTGCGCTATAAATAGCCGGGAAAAGCGCGGGCAGGAAGCGACGGGTTGGAGGAAGGGCGAGGGAGGGTTGGGTGGCAGCCCCGCCAAGTCTCGGTCACGCGGGGCGGTGGCTGCTGCGGAGGGCAGTGCCAGGGGGTCTAGCGCAGGGCTGTGCTCTGCAGCACTTCAGGGCTCCCTCTGACCTCCTCCTCCTGCTGCTGTCCCCACCGGGCCTGGCATCCCCCCGGTGCTGGGGACAAGCTCTGCCGTGGTTTTTATGGGACAGCCTCACCGCTCGTGTGGCCAGCAGCTTTTGCAGTTGTTCAGCAGATGTTAGGGATAAAAGCGTGCAGGTCTGCCTGCTTTCAGGTAGCCTGGGACCATCCAGGTGCAGTTTGGGAGTGTTAAGGCAGTGACCCTGTGTGCAGGTCACCTTGCAGCGGTCTCTCAGGTTGGATGTGGTCCTGCGTGCTCAGAGCCCTGCGGTGCTGTGTCGGTTCCCATACCATGTCCCGTGTCTCACAGGCACTTACTGGGGGCTGGCTGCGGCGTGAGGCTCGCGGGATATCGGATTTCCAGCTGGGGCAGCGCATGGGAACAGCGGCCATGTTAGTGACAAGGTGTGCCCCATCCCTGCCAGGCCTGGCAGGAGGGGAATGAAAACAAGGAATGATTAAAAAAAAGCCATGGCTTTGCTGCATCTCGCCTTGGGTTGCTTTCATTCAGGTTTTTGCTGTGGAGTCGAGCTGGTTTGGTTTTTTGTTGTGTTTTTTTTTTCCTTAAGTGATCCCAAAATGGCCGATTGGCACAGCCCCGTGCAGTCCTGCTTTGCACGCTGTGGCTCAGCCTGTAGCTTGTCCCCAGCAGGTCTTGTCACAGCCAATTTGGGGGCTGCCAGCACCTGATGTGCAAACATGAAGGGGAAAGTCACAACTTTCACCTTGAGAACAGCTGTGTCAGGGACAAGCACCCAGCTTCTACGTACATTTTTTGTAATAAAAAGATAAATTCAAGTGTTTTTATATCTGAGTTCCTCCTTTGGGAGGGATTTCTGGGCTGGAGAACATGGGGATCTGCTGTCTTTCAATGTCACTTCAGTAATCAAAGTCCTGCAGACGAAGCTCTCGCTTCAGATGCTGAGGGCTCGTCTCTCCACTTGTGGCCAGCCGGTTCTGCTAATTACCGAGCCACTGTTCTCCACAAACCGTGCGTGCGTCAGAAGCCCAGCATCAAGGGGAGCTGGTGTGAATCACACTTGAAAGCCCTGAAAAACACTTGCCAGGCTCAGAGCTGGCAGCACCTGGGCGCTTCCAAAGCCAAAGTGAGCGGTCCTGAGCTGATGCTGGTTTGGTACTTCTCTCTAACCTGCAAACTTCCCTTCCCCCGTGAGTGCTGGGTACTCCACAGCCAACAAAAGCGCCCTGTGGCGGCTGCCAGCAGAGCAGGGAAGCAGGAGAGCTGTGCAGCAGAGCTGCTGATGCAGGATCAGGCCCTTGTCCCTGCCTGACCTGCAGTTTCCATCTCTGGGTTACACAGAGACAGCAGAATCTGGAGAGCTGCAGGAGAGATGTGAAACACAGCACAGCCCATACCCCGTGGGAAAAAAAGGTTAAGGCGATCCTTCCCTGACCAGGAAACCTTCTATTTCTGATCCTGCCAATGAGGGGGTGCTGCCTGCAGCAGGGTGCCCTCCCTGGGGGGCTGCAGAGGCAGGGAGCAGGCAGCAGTGCTCTCCCATAAACCATGCACTGCTGGTGATCAGAGCCAAACCAGAATTGAAATGCAGACAGCGGCGGTCTGAGAGCAAAGCTGGGGAGAGCATCCCGTAGCCTGGCACTGCATCCCGTAGCCCGGCCTTGCATGCCACCTACGGTTCCTTCAGTGGAGGTGATGTGTGCTCTTTGTCTGGCAGTAGAGAGGTTTGCAGTCAGGCAGAGGCATCCGTAGCAGACAGAGATTCCCCAGCGGTGCTCTCTTTGGTGTAAAATTCCAATATAAACCCCATATTAGGTGACACTGGCTCTCAGCCACAGCCCAACTGTGCATGAGGGTGGACTGCTCTGCCACCCTTCGTGGCAGGGACAAAGCTGGTGCTCCCCTGCCGCAAAGTCACTGTAAATAGGTTATGTTTTAGAAATGAACCATGTGTTATTAAGATGCGCTGTCAGAAGTTAGAGGGGTATCATATTGTATCATACAGGGACACAGGGCAAGGAGACTTTTCGTACCTGGTGGAGCACCCATGCTCTGAAAGTCAGCACTGTTTGGGTGCTGCAGGTTGGGTACCTGATGCCAGAGACACCCAGAGCTGCGGGTAAGCCAGTCCTGGTGAGATATCACCCCAATGCTCTCATCTGCAGCTGTCCTGTTCCCCTCCCAGCCCATCCCGAAGAGCATCCTCCCCTTTCCCAGCACTGAGAGGTCCTCCTCTTCTTGGCCAGATGTGACCTTGAGCCTCAGGGACTGAAATGCAAACCTCAGCCTTGAATTTCAGACAGCTCTGGGTTTCCGGTGTTCAGATTTGGGTTTCTGGTTCTCCTTGATAGGAAGAGAAACAGCAACTGAATGTTCCAATCCAACTGCTGCCCAGACTGCAAGTTCTGTGTGTGCTGTCCCAGAGGAACGAGGTATCTCTCAGAGGACACATCCATCTGTCCCACCATTGTGTGGCCGTGAGTGGATGCTAGGGGGAAGAAGCAGACAAACATGCTGTGCAGAGAGACATGCTTGCAGCTTGCAGCCACCTGAAGATGAGTACTGCCTTATATCGGAACTGTGTCTGGATGAGCTGATGAGGACCCTGTGCTGCATGAGTTTGCCTCACTCCTTCCTGAACAGCTTCTCCTTTCGACCTCTGCAGCCACCTGTGGCAGCGAGTGGGGCAGCCAGCTGGTACGGAGAGGTCTCCCACTGATGACTGCAGGATGGAGCTCCAGCAGGTGGGACCAGGCATCTCATTCAGGCTCACAGAGCAGAGGGAAGCGATGGCAAACAGCAGAAGAGAATGGGAGAGACAAATGGCTCTGTCCTGTGTGCCAGCACTAATGGAGGGAGGATGTGCTCCAAATGCTAACGACATGGCAGCAGCAGTCACTGCCGGAGCGGTGAGCTCTCTGCTCCCAGCAGTACGGAGCTGATGGAGCAGAGCTGGGAGTGCAGGTCACATCCAGGGGAGTCATTGAGTTTGTCTGACCATGTCTCACCTTCTGAAGCTCTGCGTAAAAAGGCAATGACTCGGAAATCTGGATTTTGGAGCCTGAACTTTATCATCCTGACTACTTCTGCCTTGTTGCACTTAAAGAGTACAGCATCTCAATGTCAAAGAGGAGCACTGCTGGTCCTCCAGCTGGGGCTGACGCAGACCGATACGAATGCTGGGCCATCTGAGAAGCTCTTCCTGGGGCAATAAGTATGGGAAGTGTGCTTCCAAGCAGTCTCCCTTTTCTGGGAGATGAAGGACACACGATTGACAGTGTGGGAGACGTAGTGTTTAATATTTATCGGACCCACATCATGATGTACCCAGAGGCACCACTGAAGAGCAGCCAACCCAAGTGGCCACCACAGTGAAGGGTCCCCTCCATAGTGCTGGTCTCAGCAGGCTGGCAGGAGGGTCTAGGCAGGGAGTGAGGGCTGGTCTGTGCAAGGTGACACCCTTGCGGTCCCCCTGCTCCTGCCTCTCTCATCCAAATGTGAGGTTGCCTTGGAGACACTGGGGCATGATCAGTGCTGGTGGCTCTGGTGGCTCGGAGACGAGTACAAGCTCTCACCTTCAAGGGTGTCATCCCTGACACAGCTGTGCAGGGTGTCCTTGCTGCATTGCTGTGTGCTGCTAAGCTGGGGGCAGGCACTTCCCTGGGAGCTCTGCTCCTTGTTGAGTGGCATCATACAGCAAGCAGATCATCCTGCTCCTTACCAGGCATTGCTGCCTCCGGGGCACACATATCCCCTCCCTGCAGCGCCGGAGGTGTGTGGATGTCCAGGATAGCACAGAACGCCTCTGTGCATCATTGCAAGTGTCAGCCCAGTGCTGGTAGCCCCTGCCAGCCCCCACGCTTGGGTTTGGGGATCTCATGGTGCCCTGGGGCAGTCCCAGGCACTGTGCAGCGAGGGCTGGTGACTGCATGGGTGCAGCTGGCAATATTGAGATGCCCCTGCACCCCACAGAGCCTCCGATGTCTCTGTCCTGCATTAGAGGTCTAAGCTCAAACAATAAGGGTAATGGACAGGAAATTAGAGATAAGTAGGTGGTTTGACAGGATTAGGGATAAGCAAAAGAAACATAATTATGTGATAGCTGCTATCGGACAAGGGCTTCTACGAAAGGGAATGTAAATGACCTGAAAAAACCACTACAGCAGATCAAACAGCTACACTTTGCAGATAACAGCCCAAAAACACAGGGTATAAATATTTATCACAAATGAATTCTCCGAACACTCCCTACTCACGATCACATTAACAATAGATGGGATTGAGGATAATAAAGGCTTTTCACAATCTTTTTTTTCCTTCTTTTTTCTTTTTTTTTCCCTGGGGCTTTTATACACATACAGCTGTGTGTATGTGTGTGAGAGATAGGGAGCATGCCCATGTGTGCATCGGAAGGGCGCTGGTGGAGGGGGTGTCCGGGGGTCCTGCAGCCCTCCTGGGCAGCTCCAGGTCCTCGTTGGCCGCTCTGCCAATGCCTGCGCAGCTCAGCCTGCGCTCGCTCCTCTGCCACTGCCGTGGCTCTGAGCATCTCAGAGAAAAGGAGAACTCACACACAGTCCTGCCCAGGAGTCATTACACATCGACGTCCTGCGCTGTATCTGTGATGGTCCAAAATATTGAGGTTCAGCTTTGCTGTGCAGCTGGTCAGCAAAGAGGGCACGACAGGGGAGGTTCTGGATCCCCAAAGCCTGGCTGAAGCCCAACTGTTCCTGCTGCTTCTCTCTCCTGAGCAGGGAGGGGGAAATTAATGAATGGTGGGCACGTTCCTGTGGAGCTGTTGGGAAACCTCTGCCTTGAGTGAGAGCAAGGCTGAGCCCTTTTGTGTCTGCAAAACGTGTTGAAGGTGTGCAGCTCTTCTGCGTGTAATGCCAGGGGTGGCTGCAACCCTGGACTGAGTTGAGAGTGATGCCTTCTGCAGCCCCCCTGCACCCACCCCCATGCAGTGCCCATCCCCAAGCGTGGGGCTGAGGGTTTCCCCCAGCATGGCTGCCCCCCATGTGCTGCCCCTCAGACAGCCACCCTGCTCTTCTCCATGATTTATTCTTCTTGTTGTTATTTATTTAACAAGAGGGGACACAAAGGCTCTGTAACCTGGGCTTGCAAATTACTGAAGCCCAGGAAATGAAAACTCCATGGCAGCATTAATTGGAGGGATTTTTAATTAAAATCAGCTTGTTTCCCGATCAAAGATTAAAGGAAGGAAGAAAGCTGAAAGAAAAAAACAATAATAAAACAATTCCCTCCCTGCCCCTCTCTGGCATTCACGAGGTGTGGGCTGAGCACCCTGCGTCATCCCTGCTGCTTTGCTCTCATACCTTTGGGTTTTTTTTCCACAAAAGTCTTGCAGCTGCACCCAGCTGTCCTCTCCTGTGTCCCCTGTCCCAGTCCCCACAAGCCCTCCTGCGTCTGCACACGTACCTGTGGCGGTGAGCAGAGGGTGTGTTGCCCAAGGAAGAGTTATTCTCATCTCAACTTTTGAAATGAGAATTAAATTCTGGTAGAGAAGTTAGCATTGCTGAAAGATTTAGCTGCTGTGACTAAATGGCATTCAATGAGGCTAAACAAAGTATATTGCTAACGAAGACGAATATCTGTTGCTTTGGAAGGGCTGATGTGCCCAAGGCTGCCAAGGAAAAAAACAGGCAGAAAAGTGAGGATGAAAAGAGGAAATTCTTCAAGAAAAATCTCTGACTTGGCCAAAAAGCTGCAATTTCTTAAGTCAGTAATTTTGGTCAAATGTCCCATCTCTTTTTTTTTTTATTTTTTATTTTTTAATGAAGCTTGTAACTGAGCACAAAACCTGGGAACAGGAAACAGCCAACAGGAAAGATGGGGAATTGATTGTAACGGAGATAGATGGGAGACTTTGAAGTTTAGAAAATTGGTGAAGGAAGGTAAAGTCATCAAGGAGAAATCTGTGGCTGGCTGGGCTGTGGACGCTAAGTAGTAGATAACAATATTAGGCAGAGAGAGTGCTGCGGCAGTAATAGAGGCTCATTACTAACAGCAGCGATGGCGCTGGCAGTGGTGCGGGGAGGGCAGAAGTGCTCAGTCAGCATCTCTGCACTCCCGTGGGAGCGGTGGGATGATGCTCTGCTGTCATGCAAGACTGCTGAGGCACGTCTCGGTCTGATGGCAGCCACCGAGGATTGTCACATATCCTAGAAGATAAATGTTTTGGAGCGGTTTGGCCTCAGCCTCATGAGAGCTGAGGCTTCTGTGCATGAGGAGAGCCCCTTTCCATCTCTGCTGGCACTGGGGATGGGGTCCAGGGCGAGCACTGCATCCTGTGTCCGTGGAAAGAGCAAAAGGGGTGTCCTGGCCTTGGCAGAAGAAGGGAAAAAAAATGATACGAGATTTAATTGAGGAGGAATTAGTGTCAGTCAGCACGGCTTTATGGAAATAGATCTTGGCGAACAAACCTGATTTCATTCTGTAACGAGATTAGACTTTCAGTTGCAAAGGTGGCTGTGCAGATGTAACCCATGGGCATCTGGCTGGCGTGGAGGGATGTGCCCAAGGTGCCAGGGAGCTCCTGGACCCGGCCAGCTGTGCCACGGGCCCATTTCTGCCACCCGCTGCTCCATTGCACGTCACCTCTTGGGTAGGACAGAGGCTGGGTGATGGAGAACAGCGAGGATGAGGAAGAAAATGGATGAGGAGGAGTTGCGTGGAGGGAGCTGTGGCACGGGGGGGCTATTGGGGAAGGTGGGGGGGCCACTGCCCATTCAGACATGGCATTTGTGTAATCTCAATCCTGCGTGCTGCCTCCATTTCTGCTGCCTGTGTTTTCAAAAACCACTGTAAAATGGAAAGGGTTCAGAAAAGAGCCACAAAAATGGCTGACAAAAATGCCTTTGTTGTACAAGCCTGCATTAGTGAATCAGCGTGAGTTTAGGGAGATTAGAGGGGATACTAAAAGTCTGTTTATCTAGCGGAGGAAAGTGTAATGGAAGGACTGAGCAGAGGCTGAGCCTCGACAAAGTCACAGTGGGAATATTAGTGAAGGACATTCCCTTCTGGATGGAAGGACGTGGCAGACTCGCTGTCTCTTGGGGTCTCCTTCTCCACTCTGCGTGTCAGTGCAGCAGAGATGTTTTCCCCAGACACTCGCCAGCTACAAGTGTAAACAGAATAAAGCAGAAAGGCTGCTAAAGCAGAGGTGGGGAAGCAGGAGCATCACCTGCATCACAGGACCAGTGGAAGGGCAGCCCCAGGATGGAGATGGTGGTGCAGTCCTAGTGGGAGAGGACAAAAGCTGTGGCCAAGGGAGGTGCTGTGATATCTCCATGAGGCTCAACTGTGACCCGGCCCTGTGGGAACCCTCCTCACAGCCATCAGCTCTTCATCCCTCTACCACCAAGGCACTGGGCATGTCCCTGCCTTCTGCAGCACATGAACCTTTAATAGGCATTGCTGAAAGTCGAGAGAGATGGACATCCTCCAGCTAGACTGTCCTGGGAACCCTTTGGCTCTCAGACCTAAAAATAAAAATGTGAGGTTCATTGAATACTAAACCCAAGAAACCTAAGCAGTCCCAACCTCTTCTCTGGAGGACACTGGAAGTGGCCACAGGTCTCCATGGGGCCCTGGAGCTGCTGCCCAGCCCAGACCCAGGCGGTGGGGCTGGGACAGCCTGGCCCCCCTGCTTCTGCAGCAAAGCCCCATCCTGGTGTTACATCTGCAGCAAGGAGGGGAGCAAGGGGTGGGAAGTGGGGATTTCTTATTAACTTCTGGGAACTGGAGCTCTTCCCTGCGTCAAGGATATTATTTATGTGCACGAGATGCAGGCTGATTATGAGAAACATATTGATTGAGGTTTCACAGCTACTGAACACAGTAGATATGTATCAGTTACACCACAGCCCAAACCTGTATCAATGTGTTTCTAATAATCAGCTGGCATCTCATTAACATAAATAGCTGTCTTCTCCCATTTGGGAGAGCGGCTCCGTGGCTTACTAACTGCACATTACCCAAATGCCAATCGCTCATTAAAACAATCTTTCCACAGGTCTAAATCCCGGGGAATGGTGGTGTAGTAAGACATCACTTGTTACATAGTTGTTAGACCTTGGTAAATATGTTTCTAATCAGCAATTAGTATGTAATTAACGTGCTGAAAATATCATTTTCAATCTAAATGAAGCTTTTACGGGAAATCTGGAAAGAGAAGTGGGAAGAAGCAAGCAAGTGAAGCTCGGGTGACAAGCTGAAATCAAAATGACATATTTGAAAGAATCCCTCAGTCTGTGCTTGGGACAAATTTTTGATGTCATGTCAATACAGCTCCAGGAAAAATGGTGTTGGCTGGGAATTGTTCCCAGCAGCAGCAGACCAAAATGCAGCCCCCGCAGCCCCCCTGTAGAGTTGCAAGGCACAAAGCTGGGGCAGGCCTGTGGGCCGAGCCTTGCAGGGGCCCCCCATGATGTCCCTGTCCATCTCGTGTCCCCGTGTGCTCCAGTGGGTCCAGTGGAGGGGCCAGACCTCAGCCACACGTGCTCAAGGAGGTGGATTCAAGATACTCCTCAGATGCTCTGCGTTAAAATAACCTCCGTGATGTGTTTCTGTTTTCCTCCGGAGGAAATGTCAGCACCCCTGCTGCCATCCCTGCCTTCCCTCCGTCAGCACATTTTTGTCAGACTTCACTCGTTTTTCCTTCCTGCAGCCATCCTCCTTCGCTCTCCATTTCCCGTTCCTCATGGCAGACACAGCTGACAGTGGCCCTGGCCGTGATGCCCACAGGCCAGCTCGGCATCGCTGCCTTGCACACAGGTGTAGGGATTCAGAGCTTTAATCTCCTGCGCGGTGTGTTTGTCCTTTCGTTTCTCAAGTGGTTGGAGGGAATCTTGGCTCAGCGGCCGGATCGGTAATGCAAAGCAAACAATAGGCTCTTTAGGTCCTTTTCAGCTAATCACCATTGATCCGGGCTGACCTTTCTGTCCCTCCCCTAATCCCAAATCTGGATGTCGCTTTGCATTAAGCCACCTCGGAGGGGAAGGTATCAGAGGAGATGGCAAACCCTCACTGCTGGGGCTTTTATTCATCCCAGCACCGTCTTTCCAAGGAGGCTGAGCCATGCCAGATGGGAGCAGGGGTGCTGCCGCCGGGTCACCAGCCGGAGTCTTCCTCTGCCTGTGGAGATGATGGGTGCCCACCCACTCCCAGCAGGCAACCCCAGAGCAGTTTTGGGATTGGAGAGTGTTAGATAGAGCTTGACAGGTTTTACTTCCCCGATACCGATTTTGCTAAGAAATACAGCTGTGATGAGAGGAGCGAAATAAAACCATTTGTGAGTGTGAGTTAAATTCCAGCAGTTCTTACCCTGCTGGAAGTGACAGAAATGTTCAAATAACCAAAATGTTTTGAAATTCAATACCGTAAGGATGTTTTCTTTTTTCCCTGTGTTAAATCACTGTTTTTATTTCAAATAAATGGCCCAGATTTTAGAGAGGAAAAAAAGGAGAAAAGTAATCTGAGCAGTAAACAAAACCTGTGCTGTCATGTACAAACAAGGCAGCGTGGAGGTGAGTAGAGGTTCTGGTCTTTGCTTTCCTGCGATAAATAGATAAAAGAAATGCGTGGATGAGCTGCCTGGGACTGGGCTGAGCAGACCTAGCATCTGCCCATGCCCATGACCCCAGGAGGTGCCTTCACTGGAGCCACGCTGCCCTGCAGCAGCTGGGGAAAGGCTCGTCCCTTCACTGCTTGCAGACAGGTTCCCTGTGCCTTGTCCACAGCTTTGCCCTGAGTTTTGGTTGCAGACACACTCTGTCTCTCCAACATCTTCCTGCCCACTGTGCGAGGGAGACACGTGAAGCACGAGGGAACCAGGGCTGGAAGCTCCCAGAGGTGTTTAAGACAGCCTGTGCTCCTTGCCACCCAGGCATCGTATGGTCCTTGTCCCCCGTGCCCCAGGAGTCCCCGTGCTAGGGAAGACATGTGACCTTGCTACGCCAGCCACCCTGGGGTTCCCCACTGCCTCCTGCAAGGGCTGCAGGGAGTGGATGACACCTGCAATCCCCTTGTCCTGCCCAGCTTGGCTGGGGCATGCTCTGAGCTTTGTCAGGGCTAAACCAAGCCCTTACTGCAGACAGCTGCCAACCCAGTGCCAAACTGGGTTTGGTGATGCCTTAAACACTGCTGGGCATCAGGGATGCAGGGGATGTTCCCCAGCACCCACATGAGCAGAGGGACAGAGTCCCTGCCCTGAGTTCACCTCCAGTATTTCCCTTGCAGGCCTGATGAGGAGGTGGCATAATGAGCTTAATTAATTGACCTAATTAAGTTCCCAGCTGGTAGGAAGCTGCATCTCATGGCAGCTGGGTTCTCCAGGAGGAGGGCAAAGCAGGCAGGGTGGGAGGTGAGTAGTACATGGGGTGATCAGGCAATGGTGGTGGCTTTCCCTGTTGTCTCCTTGGTCTGGGCATGGGTGAGAGGCAGCTCATGATGTTACCATGTCCCCATTAGGGTTTGGTTTCCCCTGTCTGGATGCAAGGTAAGGTTGGTCAGCACCCCAAAGTGACGTGAACCTGAGCTGCTAAAGCTTTGGCTCCTGCTCCCCCAGGCTGGTGCTGAGTCCCTGCTGGGTGGCTCTGCTCAGGCACCCATCTGCCCATCACCTCTGCCAGTGCCTCTGCTCAGCACCCGTCTGTTCCCCGTCCTGCCTGTGCCTCTCCACACGCCAGCATCCACAGCCCATATGCAGGGCCCTGGCTGAGGGGAAGGCTTTTTTTGGTTGTATGCAGATTTTTTTATTGCTTTTTCTTTTCCAACACATTCCCCACATGTCTTTCTCCTCTCTTCAGCTCCGAAATGGTGACAGCAATCTGTTTCACTGGTGCTGCATAGTCCTTGTCAGTGGGTAATGCTAAAATGAGTGACTTGAGCAGGCGAGATGTGCCAGCGAATGGATGCTGGTGCTTGGCTTCCCCAGAGCGGAGGGACAGCTGCTCCCTCAGTTGAATGGCTGGAGAATGATTTTTCTTTCTCTTTTTTTTTTTCCCAAACTCAGTCCCTGATGGACTCATCTCTCATTTCGCCACTTCCCGAGAAGTGCTCTGCTCGGATGCTGCTTTAGCAATCACAAGGAGAGCGTGGCCGGCTAATGTGCGAATGTGGCGGCTGAGGTTTGTGTGATGGAGTTATTGTTGGCTCCTGCCATACGCCTGGTGATGCCCGGGATGGTGTCGGATGAGCTGTGCCTGGGGAGAGCTGTGGGGAAAGGGCTTTTTTCATCTCCGAGTCCTGTCTGTGCTGAAGCACTCTCTCTGCTTTTCCTATCACCGCTGGGGTTTCCTTGAAGTCCTCCTGGGTGGGAATATTGCAGAGGGATCCAGAAGTTTCCACGCTCGGCTGGATGGGACCACGTAGAAAGACAGGAGTGCAGGACTGATGTTTGCTGCTTTCAGTGGCATAGGCTGAGCTGCCATCCACCTCCTCCACAGGTCTGCCAGCTGTGCTGCTAGAGATACAATAAACAGCGTAAGAAGAAAATTTAATTGAATATATCAAATGGCTCCTTTCAAGTTGAAGCGCATGGGGTGTGACCCAGCCATTGACATGCAATCCATGATAAACAAACAGCAATTACTCAAACATCATAAAAACAGACTGCAGAAGCTATATAAAACTCGGGAAACACCGGCAAAGTAGTTATTAAACTGTGTGGGAAGGAGAGGTGAGCGTGGCTGGCTGCGTGCATCTGTCTGGAAGGTGTGGCTGTGGCGTGGCTGTGGATGGGTGCAGGGAGTGCAAGAGTAAGGCGACATTTGGGTCAGGCTGGGGTGGGAAACCAGCTGGTGTGGTTGGCGGTGAAGTGTCCCGTGTCCTTCTGGGCAAAAATACCATCAGGACCACAAGAGCAACAAACAGCTCATTGGCTGGTGCCTGGAGGGAAGACTGAGCCTTGACAAGAGGGGTGGTCCATGCCCTGTGCCACTGCAGATGTTCCCCAGCCCCTGCGTCTGCATCCCAAGCCACCTCCTTCCCTTCAACAAGCCTCTTCTCCACTTGCAAACCCCAATTTGAGTAAATAAGTAAATAAGCCAGCACAGCCAATTCAGGAGGGACAACCTTTTGTGCATCAATCTGGAGCTTTCTGCTGGCAGAATTAACTGGAGTGGAATTTTATCAGATTTTAATAACTGGTGAGAGCTGCCTGGTGTGTCCTCTGTGAAAGGCTGTTGTGAGACCAGCTGGAGAATAAATATCTAAGGCAGATGTGTCCGCCCCTTTACAGACCCATCCTCCCAGGAATTGTTGCCTTCTTCTGTGCCAAGGGAGAAACTTCAGGCCCCCTGCCCCAGCTGCCTGTTTTGCCCTGTTGTCCCCAGCTGAGTAGTGGGGGCATGTCCCAGGATGTGTGTCAGCACTCTGAGGGTTAGGGATTGTCTATTTTTTCTGCTTTATTTTTTTTTTTTGTGTGTGATTCACTGGTTCTGTGCCATAGGAAGCCCAGCAGGCCAGAAGGTGCAGGAGGGACGTTGAGCTGACACGTCATGGTTTAACCTGCCCCAAGGATGCTGCTCACAGCGCTGAGCTGCCCTGGGGCAGCAGCAGGGCTGTGTTAATGGGTCCTTTCTGAACACCCTCATGGTAATGCAGGAACCAAAGGTCCACCATGCAGCTTGCACCAAAGGTGTCTCCTCTCCAGCAGCAGTCAGTAACGCTTGCCAAGGGAGCAGCATCAGAAATCAGGCATGCACAACCATCTCCCCCTGTACACCCTTCCAGCTACTGGCAGTCACCAAATCCAGGGATTTCCCAAGCCAGAGGTTTTATCTGGATTGTTTTTTGTAGGAACCCTTCACACACCTCTGTCCCTTTGCTTTGGCTGCCCAGGTTGTGGCTTTGTCCCAGAAGCCGCAGCGCATCTGGGCTCCGTACGATAAAAGACTTCCTTTGATTTGTTTTAAATCTGCTGCTGGGTAACGTTATTGGACGTCCTGGGGGTTTTGTGTTCTGAGAAAATGGGAATAATTGTTTCTTATTCACCTCATCTCAATTGTCCATGGTTTTATTGAACTCCCTCAGATTTCCTCCTCTCTTTCCTCTGCAGCCATCTCGCTCCTCCTGGAATAAACTGCTCTGTTCTGGTCATTCTTCTCTCCTTTCATTACTTCCAGCAATTTTATAAGCCTTCTTCACAAATCCCTGGCAATTGAGTGTCTTCCGCCCCCTCACCTGGGCTCCTGCTGTCCCTTGCGCTCAGGGCTGGACTTTCCCTGTAATCCTCATCCAAGCCCAGAAACCGCCTCCTTTCCCGGCAGGGACCTTACTGCCCTCCTCTGTTTCCTGCTAATACAAGCCTGGAAGGTCCCCTGCTGATACCACTAACTTGTCTTTTACTCCACAGGTGACCAAAAATCTGTGTGAGAGAGAAACTTTGGAAATAAACCCACATATACTTTTTCTTTCCCCAGTGACAATGACAACAAATACAGCAGAAACCCCTTTCCTATGATGGGGGCCGTGGGGGATGCCCTGCCCCAGACTGTCTTTCCCCCTTGCCGTGCTCTGCCTCAGGATGAAAGCCGACAGCCTGGGAACATCTTGGGGATTGATCGGTGATGTGCTTTTCAGGCCAGCGCCGCGGGACCCCAGTCCAGCGCCCATCCCCAGGGTCACTGCGATTTTTCCGGTCGCCGTGGCAACTTGTGGCGTTTGATGCCCGTTTTGCAGAAATGAAGGGAGCAAAGCTGTGAGCAGGAAAGCAGCAGAGAATGTGTGGAGCTGACAAAGAGAAAATATCAGCATGGCTCTTCCACCCCAGAAAAAGGAGAATGGGGACAAAAAGAGAGCAGAGGCGAGGAGAGGACTGGGAGGATTTATCCCACCTTCACACAGCTTGACCATAAGCACCGGCTTGGGCAGCATCAGGACTGAGCCTCTTGAGCTCCAAGAACTGAAAACAAAGGGTGGGAGGAAGAGGAACTCGTGTCTCGATAAACACAAGGTTGAAAAGGTGACAGGTCGAGGGATTTGGGCTCCAAGAACTTTCTCAAACCATAAATTTTCAATAGCGGTGCTGAAGCCAGGAAACCTGAGCTGGCTTTTGGAGATACATTATCTCAGGAGCAGACAGGGTCAGTTCTTGGTCTCCTCCCTGATTCCCACCTTCTCTTTGTTACTGCCGTGGTCTGTGCTTGCAGATGCTTGAGTGTGTGCCTGCACCTGGGTGCTGGGATGGGTTTGAGATGTGCCTGGCCTGTGACTCTGGGCACTTGGCTCAGCCTGGGGAGGGCAGAGGCAGGCTCTTCCTGAGAGCCCAGTACAGCCTCTGCCTCTTGGAGCAGATTTTTCTAAACCAGAAGGGGATTTTTCCTGTTTTTTTTTTAAACCAGAAGAGGTAGCTGTGATCATCTAATGTGCAAAATGAGCCCTTAAATCTTGCCTGAGTCATTTGAACTGGATGTACTGGGATGTCAGTGGAAAGAGGTGGCCAGGCTGAGGGTTTCTTGGGGCCCCGCAATAGCATGGTGATGGCTGACCCCATCACTGTGCCTTCCCCACTGCAGCCACGTACAGCCTTGCCCAAGGGGCTCTCTGAGGTTGAGCAGAAAGAAGGGTAACAAGTTGAGAGACAACAATGTGATTTTATTTTTTCTTTCGTCATTGCGCAGCACTGGGCAGTGGCCCTGGGGCAGGACGTGATGCTTACACCCAGTCAAGTGAGCAGAAAAAATAAACATCAGCTGATTATTGGAGTCCATCTGATTGCTCAGTAACACAGCACTGGGGGAAGTCACAGCCCTGGCCCCTCTCCATCCCCGATGCTTCCAGCCTCGCAGCCGAATGGCAGCCCAGCCTCAGCATTATCTCCTGCTGGCGATTTCAGTGTGGGGAGTTATGACAGGGGAAGGTGACACTGCCACGCTGTGCTGAGGAGACAGCAATCACCGGTCCTGTGTGCAGCAGCAAGCGATTAAACCATTTGCTGTGAACAAATTGCCCCAGCTCAGCGTGTGGCAATGCTGCTCCCTCCAGCCAGGACATGCTCCCTACGCCGGGGACGTGGCCAGTGGTGTGGGCTGGGCTGGGAAAAGTAGCACTGGGGTTTATCTTTAGTTTGCTGACTCTTCTTGGTGACCTGGGCAGGGAAACGCTCTCGTTCATCAGCTGCCGTCACTGCAGCGGTGGCTCTGACATGAGCAGCCCTTGAAAGGTGCTGGGCAGGTCAACCACACACTGCTTGCAGGCTAAGTGTTGCTCAAACACTGAGCAGGTCACGGGGTGAAAAGTCCCCTCCGTGTTTCCTGCAGTTTATTTCACTGTTTTTCGTGTCCCTTTTTGCATTTGCTTTCTGTGGCTGCTCAACAGCGAGTTCCCTGGCAGGAGCATGCACGGAAACAGCTCATTTAAAATGTAATCTGGCCCAAGAACTAGTTATTGAAATTATTTGATGAATAATTTAGGATAACAATTAAAGTCAAAAAATTCATAAATAGCTCATGAGCAATTCGTGAACCGGAAGAAAGGCTAAAGTTGGTCTGATAAGTGCTTTGCTACCAATTAGTCACAGATGCCTGGCCCTGAGCCGGCTTCGACCAGAGGAGGGACGGCTGTGGCTGCACCCACACAGCCATGATGGTGCCTGGCTGCAGGGCTGCCCTGTTTTGGGGACATGGGGAAGTAGGCACAGAGGACTCGCAATGCGGGGGACCTCCCGGAAGAGGGAGAGCTGCTGAACTCGCTGGGAAATGTGGCTTTGGCTGTCCTGAAACTATTTGTGAGTTTGCCAAACACAGCTCCAGCCTGGTAGAAGAGCCCCAGGGGCATGCGCAGCTTCGCTGGTGGTAAAGATGCTTGACCCAGCACTGGAGGATGCTGTTTGGGTCCTTCTTGCACCAAAGGACACCCACCAAGCCTGGAAGACCCCCCAAAACTGAGTGTAGATGTCTGCTGGAAGAAGAGCCATGCAGCAGACCTGGGGCAGAGCATCCAGCCACAGCACTTGGGTCCTCACCTCCTTCAGACGGGCATTCCCCGCCTCGCTGGCTCTCCCACTGCCTCTCTGGACAGCAAACACTGCAACAACAATAACAGAATTAAGTTTTATTTGAGCTGAAATGAACTGTTTCCTGGCTGCTGAAATGACCCATTCTCCCTCTTTGCCCCCCCCCCTCCCCCCCCCCATGTTCTTTTCAGATCAAACGAAATGCTTTGCTCAAAATGAAACAAAATGTTTCAATTCCCTTTTGGGTCATTTCTAGCAAAAAAAGTGGAGGATCAGCGAGCTAGCAGCCTGATTAAAAGGTTCGGCGTTCTCGCTCTGTGCTTTTTCCAGGGTGTCTGTGTCTCCTTTGCTGGGCCGAGGTGAGAGCGGGTGTCCCACTGCCGGGGGGTGCGGGAAGGGGTGAGCCAGCCCACCCCACTGCAAACCTCCCACCAAGGTGGCATGGCCTGAGTCTCCCCAACAGGGCTGCACAATGTGGGGAGTCCAGAGAAACCTGGTGAAGATCCCACCTGTAGGGACATAGTAGCTCCTGCAGGCAGTCTGTTGGAGGATGTCTGTCTCGGGGGAGTTTTGCTATTAAATCTCCTAATGAGCAGAAAGTTAAAGACCAGGACCATGCACAAGAAAATCTCTGCCAGATGTCTTTGTCCCAATTAAGGTGGAAGAAGAGGGAGAGAATAGGCAATTAATTAGCTGGGAGCTCAGGAGGTGCAGCAGTGAGTGAACGTCACCACATCCCCAAGTGCAGGGGAGCCCTTGTGGGGTCGGGACACACTATGATGCAGCCCTGTCTCCTGGAGACCCGGGGACTGTCCTGCCAGGACGTGTGGGGGCTCAAGGTCACCTCAGCACAGGTACCAACATCTCTGCTGGTCCTCAGTGCTCCCTTGCATCCCCCAGTTCCCTGGATGGGACCTCTCATAGCAGAAAGAGACGGTGCTGCTATGCCTCAGTTTCCCCAGCTGTGAACTGCAGGTGATAATAGACTGGTGTTCAAATGATGCTGTCAATAGAGTTAAGGCTTAGCAGAAAGCATTGTGCCTGGAACAGGAGTGTTTTCTGGGAGTATGCTGAGAGCTGGCATTTTAACAGAAAATTTTCAGAGCTATTTAGAGTGGAAATGGAAGATGTCACTTCTGCTTCCGTGGCTTTCCCTGCTAGCGTCTCACCTTTTTCAAGGTGAGGAACAGAAACCTTTCGTTCAGCTTTTTATTTTCCAAACGATTTCAAGTGTCTTTTGTCCTGAAGTGAGATTAAAAAAAAAAACCAGAATGAAACAAAGAACATGCGAAATGTTGGAATTTCCCAGCGAAGACAAATCCCATTTCTGGAGCAGTGTCCCTAGCTGATGTTCAGTGAGCACTGTTACATGCAATGAAGGTTGTACACCCGGCGAGGAGGAAGGTGCCCACCTTGGCGATGCCTCTGGAAGGGGGCAGAGCATTTTCCCTGGGTCATTTCCCTCATTTATGGTGTAGCATTTTGCATTTGTTGACAACCAGGAGCAACCCTCTTTGTGGCTGCAGCGGCACTGGGCACAGAGATGGGGTTTGGGACCTGGGGGATGCTCCTCCTGTCCCTGCACCCCTTCCTGGCCTGGTGGGGGTCTGCAGGGCACCGCCTGCCTCGGGCCCTGCCACCTGCTCGGTGTTAGGCACGGCGTCCAGCCGGCAGCCGGCACGTTCGCAGGCATTTCCAGGGTGAGGGTTTATGTAGATTTATGTTAAAATATTCCTGCTTCTTCGTTCCACATTTATTTTTATTGATTTGCAAATGCAAACCTTTGTTCCGCGTGCGGTCCGTAAGCCTGACGGTTTGTCAGGAACTTCAGACTGAACATTTTAATATCTTTTTCCTCTCTTGTCTCCCACCCCAACGTGTACCCTCCCCACCCTTCCCCCAGGCAGCTCAGCCTGGCACTGGAGAAATGCAAGACAGTCCCTATCCCCATCCCCTGCATCCCTATCACCATCCTCATCCCCTGCATCCCTGTTGCCATCCCCATCCCCTGCGTCCCAATCCCCTGCATCCTCAGAGCTGGCTCTGAAGCATCCCTCTCCAGCCCTCTCCTCTGGACAGGCATCGTGCTGCCTCTTCATGAAGAGTGCTGAGGACAGATGGAAAGGGGAGAGAAAGCAAAATTTTAAACCCCCTCCCCTTCCCTTGCTGCCTCCTTGATGTTGGCTCAGACGGCTTTCCGCCTGTCACTTTAAATGGATGTATTTAAAGCAAATGCAGAAATTGCCATTCAGCACAAGGCTTGTAATAAAGACGACGTCTCCGTTTCCAATATATATTTATATGGAGTTTGGGTTTTGTCTGGGGGGGACGTAGGGAAAGACACAGGAAATGCCAAGCGTTGACATGTCCGTGATAGAAAATAGCTCCGTCCTTCTCCTGTGAGGTGCGTGTCATTTTCCAAAGTGACATTTAACTGAAGGGAACCTGTGGCAGGGCTTTTGCTTGGGGCAGTGTGGCAGCAGCTGCCTCTCTCTGTGCGAGGCCAGTGGGGTGGCATGAACCTCTGCAGCTGAGAGTGTATGGGGTCGGCTGGGAAGCTGTGTGCTGCGTGGGGATGCTGCTGCCCGGGGACCCTCGACAGGCAGCATGGACCAGCCCCAGCCTGGGCCTCTTGCACACACCCCGGGGTTGGTTCTCACTGGAGTGTCCCTGCTTCACCCCAAGAAGATAATGCGGAGCACTTATCCATCGTGCCACTGCAGATTGGCTCATGAGGAAAGATTTAAAGAGCTAAATCTGTCTTGGGTTGGCAAGGCACAGCTGTGAGGGAAGGGGAGATGAAAGGATGGTCCATATGGTGTGGAGTGTGCAGGCACAAGGTAGGGAGCAGGGGCACTCTGCAAGGCTGGGGGTGATGCCAGGAAAGGGGACACAGGCTGGATAATGAGGAAGAAGCTTTTTGGCATGGAGGAGCTGCCATCACAGGGAAACCTGCAAACCTCACCTCCTCCTTCACACCCAGGGGCCCTGACCCCAGGAACAGCACCCTCATGTTGAAGGTCTCTCCTTCCCTGCCATCCATCAGGGTGCTTTTAGGGACACTGGCTTACCTCCATGACCATAAGCAGCCAAGCCCATGGGTTCGTCCTTCCCCGGCACCAGCATGGCATCCAGACTGGTGCTGGGCTGCACCCCATCGGACAGGCTCAGCTCTGCAGGATCACACCTCCTATAAATACAGCACGTAAAAACATCACCCTCCACCTCCTGTACCCCTGTGCCTGAGCCAGAGCATTGTGTGCATGGCAGCTTCACCCTGCCTGAGCCCCTCGCAGGCACGTCACACAGCACCGCTGCTCTGCAGCTCCGTTTATATTTAATCAGTCTGTTCGCTGCGGCTCCGTCTGCTGAGCACCCGAGCCATCAAAGCTCCTCCACCAGCCTGGACACATCCATTTAATGGACTGCTATGAGACACATCCTTACTTCATTACTTCATTATTTACAGGAGGAGGCTTTTGTGCCGGGGCCAGCAGCCCAGCGCCGCCGGCTGCGTGCATCCCCGTTGGAAGCTGGTGGAGCTGCTGCGGGGAGGGCAGTCCCAGGGGCACTGGCACAAGAACCCCCAGAGCCCTGGATTGCAAAGCTGTTAGCCATTATTGTGCACAGAAATTTAAAAAGAAAGAATTTAAATCCTGAATGAGAAAATCCCACCCTTTTTTTTTTTTTTTAATTATTATGTGTTCAATTGTTCTGTTTTTGTCAGTCAGGCTGGTGCAGTGGTTGGAGCTGGGTGCAATTCTGCACTGTCTGTGCAGAGAGAAGCAGCAATGTCTGCCAAGGAGGAGCAAGGAGGAGGAGCGATGCTGACCTCCTGTGATGCCCATTAATTGTCAGAGTTTCCAAACTCTTCCTGGTGCTTGCACAGGGAACTGGGGCCCCTCATTTAGCGCACGGGTCATGGGAGGGCACTGGTTTTGTGATAGGTGTTTCATCACAAGGGATGGAGGCTCTGCAGCCCCAGCTGGGTTGGGAAAAGGCAGACCAGGCTGGGCAGGGAGGGTCGGGAGCTTCTCCTTCCCTATTATCCAAAATCCAGCCTTATTCTTCTGCTGGTCCCTGGGGCTTAACTATCTTTGCAGCTCTCCTGACGGAGACGTGATACTTTGGAGAGCCCAGACAAACGGGGCTGTGGGACCAGCCTGCAGGAGATCTCTGAGACAACTAACGTAACAGGATATTCTGAAGAACCAGATCATTTTATGACCATTAATAACATTTGCAGCTACTGAACATTATCCAGTTTTACAGGAACAGCAAGACCTGATGGTGTGGGGCTGAGGTCGGCAGCAGCAGTTGAGGGGGGAGCCTCTTGCTCCCCATGTTGTAACACTGGGTATTTGGCCAGGTACAGCCTGGCTGACCTCCTCCTCGGAAGCAGGAGTCTCTGGGAACACGACACACACTACATGAACCAAAGGATGCTGCCAGAAAACCGGGCTTGCGCAGAGCAGGGCTGTGCTCTGCTGTGCAATGAGAAAGGCTGCTCAGCCTCCAGGTCTTCTTACGCATTAAAGGGGAGGAGGTGTGATGGTGTTTTGCAGTCAAATTCACTTGCTGCTAGCGGAATTAAAGATATATCCCTTGGCTAGTTCTGTCAAACCCTCCTGTCTGTCCGTATATATGTACCTATCTCTACACACATACACACCATTCATCACACCAGAATCCAAGTGACCTGGAGTAGCACAGTACAAACATTGGAGATCCTGTGTAAACAGAGGTTATATATATATTTTCCTCATTTATTCCTCGCCGACAGAAAAGTGGCCGCTTTCGCGAGGAAAAATAAACCAACACAATGGCAATCCCAAGTTCAGCAAGTGTTTCCTAGCAGATTTTAACCATGTTAAGTTAGGTGGTTGTAAACAGGCTGACAGCATGTCTCCCAACCTTTGAAATCCCTCGCAGTCAGTTTCCTGTCTCAAATTCACACCATCGCCTTTCCACCGGGGCCTTAAATTAATGCCCGGCTGGGGTGCGTAATTACCAGCTCCCTAATGGTCCAAAACATCCTGAAGGGCTGAAGTTTCGTTTTTGATTTGTGGCTCCAAGTTGGAGCTGTAATTACCAAATTGATTTTAAATGCAGGCTCCGTTGACAGACTATTGGCAAACGGCATCTCCAAGTCTTCATCCATTCATAAAAAAAGAAGAGGAAGCCCTTGATGAATATACCTTGATCTGCAGCTGCTGTTTATTTAATACAATTTATGGGCAATGGTATTAGGTTTTATCAGGGAGCTGCAGTTTTGGAAACACTGCTTTGGCAGGAGTGGTTGAGCTGAAAAGTTGGGTCATGACTGCGAGCTGCCGGAATCACTTTTTCACATGACGACCCCTCGGCTCGGCTCGGCTCGGCTCAGCTCTCCCCCTCACCCACTCTGCTCCACAGCGTGGCCATCATGGCTGGCTCAGTGCAATGGGAGGGGGCTCTCGGGCTGCCACAAGCAGGTAGATGAGCAGCTTCCAAAAAGCCAAATAAATACAGAGGCAGCACATTTTCCAGGTGCTGATGCAATGCTGGCTGGTGGCCTAAATGTCAGTCACCATCAGCTCCCACCACGCACAGACCTCGGGATCTGCTGAGTGATCCCATCTCTGTGCTTGGCACCCACAGCTTCCCATTGTGGAGGCAGCGGGGCAGCACTGGGTGAGGGGTTCACCCATGCCTCCACCAGCACCCTGTCTGTACCCCTGCTCTCCTCAGCCAGGTGGGACAAGGCAGCGTTGGTCCTTTACTCCCAGTCCCACTTCTGCAGGCCAGTTGAGAGTTCCCCTGGGTGCAGGTTACCTGGTTCTCCCTTGATTTTTACTACCCAGCACAATGGGGCCCTGACCTCCTAAGGAGGTTTCTTGGGTGATCTCGCTCTGGTGAGGATTTGGTGCTGTGGTGCCCTCTTCTTCTGTGTGGTCTACAAGAAAGATGATCAACCACAGACAGGAGGAACTGGAGCCTTCAAGGTCTGGAAGGAGACCCACTGAGCTGGCGTGGGAGGGGAAGGGAAGGGTGTCACAGTCATTCTGGATGTCTCAAATTTACAAGATAATGTACTTTGTCATATAGGCTTGATTTCATGAGCTCATTAAGAAATACAATAAACAAACCTAGTCTGTTTCCTGGACTAGTCTACCACATGAATTTAGCTATTCAAGTCATAAAGTTTCATAGCATATAACCCATAACTCTTAATATCATGTACCTACGAGCAGAAGAAAAGGATTAGTTAGTTACCCACTTGATGGCAAGAGCGCTCATCCTTCCTCCTCCATCATGGTGCAGATGTCCCCTGCATCACACCAGGAAGCACAAGAGCCTCAGCAGTTTGGCTGCTGTTGGATCTGCTTCCAAAGCTTTTTGGGTAAGCTGATGTTTTGTACCCTCCAGTTTGGAGGTTTGGTCTATACCATTTCCATAAGTTAGTGGATTCTGAGGAAACTGCCAGACAGCAGATAAAAAGATTGCCAGACAGCAATCTGCAGGTGGTCATGGCTGCATAATGGCCCTTTAGCTCTTTCTGGCCACTTCTGCCTAGTAGTGCTCTTGCTTTAACATAATGGTGGTGCTCCCAGCACACATCAGGCCTTAGCAGGAGCTGGGTTAGCCAAAATCTAAACAGAGGTTGAATGAACAGGCACAGAGGGCCAGCCAAATCAGTAGGCAAGAGACCCAGCTGCCCTGTGTGAGAAGGTAAAAGTGACTGAAGCCCTTGAAGCATCACTGTCATCTCTGCTCCACAAGGGAGGTGGCTGGCAGAGAGTGGGAGCTGTGAGGTTGCATGGGGAGAATCATGGGGCGCCATCCCAAAGTCGTGCCAGGAGTGCCAGAGATTTCCAGTCAATGTTGTATAAAGGGAGGGCTTGCATGGCCCTCCCTTCCTTTCCAATACGAAGACTGCATCCATCCTGGCACAACACCACAGAGCTCTGCAGACGCTATGAGTTGCCCAGCACTTCGGACCAGCTCTTTAGCACTGGGGTCATTCAGATACTGAGTGCAGAGCTGAGCCAGAAGTGTTTGCTCCCTCCTTTTAGCACTGCTGTTCAAGGAAATGGGATCCAGACACCTTTCTACAGTGGCTTCATTTTTTATTTCAGAGAATCTCGTTTCAGTTGCCCACCTGCAGAAGGGTTGACAGAGTTTATCTTGCCTTCTGCCAACACTAGAAGCTGCTGATTAAAGCAGAAAATATGAAAGGTCTTAAAATTTAAGGTGCATCACAGCTATCAGCTGCTCCCTTCCCTCTCTTCAGTCAGGGGGATGGATTGCTCTGACGGCATCCGGCCGGCCTGAGATATTGGGTATCTCTAAGGGTCATTCATGGGGCAGAGGCAGATAACTTGAGTCTGGAGGGGGGCAATATTAAGTGGGGAATGAATTGCCCCAAGAACCCAGGGACTCAAGTGGGTAGGAGTGAAGGGACCCCGGTGAGTAGAAGTGAAGGGTTAACAGGACAGTGATTGCTCTTTGGGAACAGAGCTGGAGGATGAGAGTGTTGGAGGATGAGAGTGTTGGAGGATGAGTGTGTCTGCAGAGGGGGATGTCAGCTGTGTGCAACTGCTCCCCTGGCCGGGATGATCTCAGGGAGCGGGAATCCACAAGCAGCTCTGGGAGGCAGAGGCAGTGCAGGCAGGCGGTCTGGGGGGAACAGGCAGGGAGAAATGAGGTGGCACCCAGGTGACACCTGGGAAGTTTAAGTCCTGTTCTGATTTCTTCATGCCCCGGGACATCTCCACCAGTGTTCGCAGGAGGGGCAGGCAGCAGACACCCTGCCTGCAGCGCTGGGCAGAGCACCAGGCAGCCGGGGAGGCAGAGGTGTTTGCAGACAAGTGGGTGTCCCTGGGGTCAGAGAAAGGTGTGGGAGAGGCCAGCTGATAGGAAAGCAAATAGTTTGGCTGCCTCCGTGGAAAAGTACCTGGTCTGTTTTGTTTCCTAGATTCGTGATGAAGGATAAGGATTTAGGAGAAAGGGAGGGAGAGCTGCAGTTAATCCACTGATTAACCTGAGGAGAGATAGGCAGACTCTAAATGAAAGCAGAAGGGCAAAAGGGAGAAGTCAGTACCACCAACACAAACAACAGGGGATGGCTCATCTCTGGCAAGGTTTAGATGCAGAGATGAAGACTGTGGAGCAACCAAAGGGCAAGGTTAGAAACACCACGGAAAGCCAGAGACAGAAAGGGAAGCAAGGTGCAAGTTCCCTGAGGGAAATACCAGGGACATGCTGGGGTTTCATCCCCTGTAGTGGGGCAGTTGGCTGAGAAGTTGTGGCTGAGGACTCTGACCAGGGGGATGCTAATCACTTCCATGAAGATGCTGGGCTGGATGGCAATGGCATCTGTGGGACTCTGAGTCTTGTAGAAATAGGGGTGGGGAAAATCCCCAACACTGCAAATAAATAAATACATCTGATTTGGGAGGTGTTTGGAATCAGATGTGGATTTTGGGGATTGGGCCTGATGCAGAGAGGGATGAGAGGCTGCAGGAGATAAGGGCATATCCAGTTTTGTGGGATCTGGCACAGCTTGGGCTGTGTAAAGCCACAGAGTGTGATTTGGGTTCTACACTGCTGTGAGCAAAGTTCTCTCCTTCCTTTTAGAGCTCAGGCCTGGCAACCCCGTAAACGCCATGGGAGCAGCTGAGCGCTACAGCTGGGCGAAGGAATGGGTCCCCTGCAGAGGTGGCTTCTCACATGCCACGGCTGTGAGTACATGGGCTGAGAACATAGAATCATCGGATCGTAGAATCGCCTTGGTTGGAAGAGACCTCTAAGATCATCAAACCCAACCATTAGCCTAACACTGCCAATTCACCACTAAACCATGTGCAGTGGGGCAGATCCACCCCCACTGCAGGGGTGTCCCTGAGCAGGCAGGCTGCGGTGCACCTTGGGGCTGGGCTGGTCCTAGGTGGGCAGTCCCCATTGTCACAGCATGGCCACCAGCTTGCTGAGTGTCCTGGGTGCACCCTGCCAAAATCCACCTGCTCCACAGCTGCATGGGAGAGCTCTGCTGGTGTTCCCAAAGCGATCGGTGGTGGCACTGTCCTTGTGGTCCCTCCAGAGCCTTGCTCAGATGTTGAGTCTCATGTCCTTAAATATGCGTCTGGCCAGAGAAAAAAGAACATGCCAAGAAACCCACTCTAAATCAACTCATCCTCTCCATGGCTAAAGCTCTTCTCCCGTTGTGTTGCTCGGTTTAATTGCTAGCACATTGGTGTCCAGGCTGGGGAGATGTGTGGGAGGTGTGTGCTGGCGTGCTGTGGTCAGCGCCGTGCGGCACGGCCAGGGCTGCATGGGGCTGGAGGTTATTCGCAGGGTTCGCGCGTTGCCTTTGCGTGTGCCTCCGTGCACCCTGTGTGTGCTGTTGTGTGTGATCCGTGTGCGTGCACACACATGTTTCTGCTTTGGTTACTATCATTACAATGTATTTACCACTGTGCATTTCACGAATATGCTATTTATACTCCAGTAGACTGTGTCATGCTTTGCATTAGTCCGGCCAAATTACAACTTCAAAGTTCTCAAATTCGGTGGGGGCTCCCCGTCTGTCCCCGGTGGAGGGGCAGGCACAGGTCTGAAAGGTTTCTTATTTATTTTGTTCAGTATGAAGTTGAGGAACCGCTTTCCATCTGGAACCATGTGGAATTTTTGCATTTGAGATATTTAACCTGACTTTAATTTGAGTCGAAACGTCTGATATTTCTGATAGTAATACCATGCCGGGGGTGGGGAGGGGTGGAGGGGGAGGACCGAAGGTGCCCCCCCTCCCCTCCGCGGAGGCACTCCAGCCGGTCCCTGTTAAGCGATTCCTGGCATGCGAGCGAGCAGCAGACAGTAATGGAGAGCCTAATCAGATCTGGGGAGCTCCGAAATCGCTGGAGCAGTGGCAGAGTAAGTGGGTGTCCATGAGAAACCCAATAGCTCTCAATTCATTTTCCTCCTGGCCACCATCCATCCCGGGGCTGTGCTCACCTTCCCTGGCCAGCAGCCCCCCGGCAGCGCTGCCCTCACCCCGCATGTGCTGCTGGAGTGGGGCCGGTGTGCCAGTGGGCTCTGCCGGGTGACTGCCGCTGGCAGAGGCTGATGAAGGATGACAAGTCTTTCTTTTCTCTCTTCTTTTTTAGTTTTCGAAATGCCAATGAAGTGCCTCTCCAATACATTATTCAAATCAGGAGAAAATGAGGCATTTGCCATTTATATCTCATTGGGTTCATTAACAGGCGACTGCGTTTATGCTGTGCGAATGATTTACCTCATTGCTCTTTTAAAAAATACCGGGCAGAGAGGGACTCAGGTCTGAGGTGCTGAGGAAGGCTGTGCAGGTCTTCCCAGGTGTGCTCTCTTTGTTCAAACATCAGGGCAGAGAGAGGAGAGAGCTTCAAATCCTGCGACGGGGACCACTGAGATACAGCAGCTGCATGGAGCTGGGTTTCAGCCTCGCAAGGGTTAATCAACAGTAGCCCGGAAAATAATTGCAAAATCTAAAATTAAAGCTCCCCTGCACCCTGGCCCCTTCTTTAAACTTCAATAATGTCTTTTAAAGAAAATGTTACTCAAAGGAACATTATATTATTGCAAATCAGATTTCCTGACTCTGGTGCAGACATTGCGAACAACTCAATAATTTCACTGCAGATCCTGAGATAAGGACCGACCTTTAACCCACTGTTCTGCAGCAGGGTTTGGATGTCACAGGTATTAAGGAAATCTCCCTCCTTCCACAGATGGACCCCGACTGACTGGGGATGGGGAGGGAGGCTTGACCATCCTGGAGCACAGGATATGGATGGAGAGGGGCCAGAACTGCCATAGCAAACCAGGGGAGATGGAGAAGGTGAGGGCTGCAGGTCAGGAACAGACACTCAGACCAAAGGTTGGGGTGGAGCTGCGGTGGTGGGGAAGAGCCTCCAGCCTGTGAAGCAGGAGTTCATGGAGCTGCTTCCTGGCTCAAGCATTAAAAACTAGCTGGGTTGCTATAATCTGTATTAGATTTAAACTGTGCAATAAATGTTTCAGTTTATTGATGCCAGACTGCAGCCGATTACAGCTGAATTCACCAATGGATTAGTGTATGATGAGAGACCAAATGGCTTGGGGAGGGAGCCTGGGAGGTGACGGGGAGCTGGTCAGAGCGCACACCAGCGTCCTGACTCCGGGGATGTGAAGCCTTTCCTAAATAGAAAATTGGCCTGGAAAAATAAAGCTGGTGATGGCATTTCAGTCCTCTCACACTTGCTGCAAGCCCTCAGGCCCTTCTGCTCAGTGTGTTTGCTCCCAAGGCACAGGACAGACAGGCCATGGGGCACACAGGGCTGTGTCCATCCTAGAACAGTGGTCTTGTTCCAGGAAAAGGGTTACCATGTGCCAGGAGAAGGGCATTGGTGTCCCTCTCCCTTGGCTGCACCTTGAGGGTGCCAGCAGGGTAGGAGCAGGGCAGTGGAGGAATGCTGGAGGCATCTGCCTGGGCTCTGCATCTCCATCACCCGGTTACTTCATCTGTTGCATAGTACCCCTTGGCAATTTGGCTTTGCAAGCACAAAACCCAGAGCACCAGGGCTTCTGCCCCTTTCCAGTCTCTTCTTTCCCTTTTTCGGTTGTGCTCTGTTCTGTCCCATCCCTCCTTGACCATTGTTTTCGGCTGCTTTCCCCTCCGCCCGGATGGCAGCACCGCCAGGACCCGGGCTCCTCTGGCCAGCAGATGTTCCTGGCAGGTAGGAGGTCTGGGGCTGGTTTGCTGACAAGTCAGGACCACACATCAGGGCTGACTCCTCACTGTTTCCGCGTGGGAAGGGCATCTTCTCTGCCATGTGTTGCCTCTTTACTTGCCAAGGACAGCCTGCAATGGCTGGCAGCCCGAGGAGCCACCACAGGATTGTGACCACCCCAAACCCCAATGAGTTCAGCGCTCAGATGTATTGCTGGTGGAAAAAAAATTCAACCACCCAAATCTTGTCTCTATACAAAATAAAGATGCAACAGAAGATGAAAGATCCTGTTGCTGGAGGCAGATTCAAAGCCTTGCTCCCTGGAGCAGCAGGATCCCTTCTGGGTGATGTCCTGGTGGGATGCTCAGAGGTCACAAGTCCAGAGTCCAAAGCAGGGAGCATCTCCACAGGCAAACCCTTACCCCTTCCCAGCTCCATAAAATCCTGAAGTGGTCTACAGGTCGCTGTGCAGCAGTGAGAGGTCAGTGTAAGCCCAGAAGATAAGAGCCATGGGCAAACTCCTGTCTCCCAGGGACAAGTGCCAGGCTCGTTGTATTCCAGGGGACTTTTCCCTGCTCCCCGTGAGGCCGCGCTGGACCTTGAGTGCCTACACGCGCTTCTGAGCCTGGCAAGATGTCGGCTGGAATAGGAAGTTAGTATCAGAGCCAGAAGGATGCAAAAAAAAAAGTGCATTTCCAGGGCCCCTGCCATGGGAGGATTAGAGTAAAACCCATGGATTTCTCAATATTTTCCTGACCCAAAGTGCTGAGTTTGTTTTGTCGTGATTTATGGGATCCAGTTACTCACTCTTTGTGAATAGCGAGACAGCCACTGGGGATTTATGAAAACATTCACAAGTCCCAAAACTCTGTCAGATTTTTGCATGAGTAATAATTTGCCTGAAAATTTGGAGGAGAAGGCAAGTTACTTGCTACTCCTTGTTCCTTAGCCCAGCTGCCGGGAATGCTCCCGGCGTCCGGGCAGGGAGCTGGCAGGAGGGCATGTGCCTTGGCCGGCCAGCCCTGCATGAGGGACTGCAGAAAGCCAAAGCCAACACTTTGCAAGCAACCCAGAGCATTTTTCCTCCCGGTTATTTGGTGTATGGGACTAATGGATCCACTAGAAGGAAACCAAGCTCAGGTAACAAACATTTCACGTCTCCTGATGGGCACCTCGCTCACTGTTAACAGCGTTCATCTTCAGCAGATACCCAGCTCCATCTAGCATCAGAGCTGACCCACAGCTTATTTTCCACCACCTTAAGCTCCAAATAAACAGCAAACAGACATACATTAAAATAACATTAAGAAACAATCCAAACCATCGGGGGAAGGAAATTCCTTTTTTTTTTTTTTTTCCTTTTGTAATTCAGATGGAGCTTTTTTTGGTCTGAGTCCTGGCAAACAAACAGCTGAGATCAGTTCCCAATTAGGTGCTTTTGGCCTCTCCAAGCAATGAGAAATGACCTAGCTGATTTCTCCTAGCTCATTTTCCCGAGCCCCTTGCAGAAATGCTCTTGCAAACTTGGAGGCTGGGGCTGAGAGCTGACGTGCTGAATTTCTCATTGCTGCCACTGCTGTCTGCCTGGCAATGACAAGCCTCAGCTCCCCCTTGTCCCACACCCCAGCAGGCCCTTCCAAGGTCCTGCCAGCACCCCAAGGCTGCATTCCCTGGTCCCCAGCAGCCAGGACTGATGGGACCCCGTGGCTTAGTGGGACCAGTCTGAATATCAGAGACCTCCAGGGAAGGTCCATCAGCTGCAAGGAGTCACTGGCAGCCACTTTCCTTCTCGACCAGCAGCAAACCAGGCTCCTTGTGCAGAGATAATAATATCAAGTAGTCACTTACTGTTTTTAAAGAGACTGTTACATTTTTTCTGTCTCTGGAAAAAAGACAATTAGCATTGTCCTCATTAAATCATACGTGGGGTAAAAATAGCATCCCCCGGAGAAGCCGCTGTCTCTGCATTTTGTTTTCTCACTCCCTTTCTGCTCCAGGTTACTAAACGCAGTTTCTTTTAAATATCTGTCACAGAAGTGACTGCCTTCTTGTGATGGCTAGATTGACCCCTATCAAAAGCAATTTGGAAAGCAACCGGAGGAAAGGTGCTTGAGAAAGGAGGATGCGCCAGCTTTCGCGCATGCTGACTCACGGACAGTGTGTAAGCACTCTTCAAAGGGCTGGAACGGCCGCCCCCAGCAGACAGTCCCCACCAGCCAGCTGTGCCAGGGAGTTTTGTTAGCATATCACAAATTCCTATTGGAAAAACAGGCCAAAGAAAGGCTGCAAAATAAATAATCGCCCTCACTCGAATGGCAGCAGAAGAGGCAGTAAAATGAAATGAAAGCACTGAGCAAAGCTGTTGTGTCTAACAGGAATCCTGACCCCTGATCTCAGCTCCACTCTTTTATGCTTTTCTGACTTCAGCGCTATTGTGGGCAGATGCCTTTGAATATGATTTATTTGTTTGTCTTGGCATCCAAACAAGGAGTCCTGAGACCAGAAAAGATGATCAAGAGCCCACTTCCGAGTTCTCCTTCCCTTTCAGCCCGCGCACACACACTGCCCTGTGTGCTCTCGCAGGGGCTTTGTTACGCCAGTCAGCGGGGGGAAGAAGCCTGCAATAGTTGATCGTCTTAAAACAATGCACTTTGCTGGCCCGTGGCCCGAAGGGTTGGACTCTATTACTCCAACTGTCAGGGAAATGGGGCCAGATTCAGGCAAGGAGAGCACCTCCATCCAAACCCATCAATACACGCGTCACAACGAGGGGCTGCTTGCTAAATTCCTCCCTTAAGTTCCCACATCGTGCTGTCCATGCATGCAGGGGCAAAGTCCTCTGCTCTCCAGGGAGCCAGGCTGAAATCAAAACCTCACCAATAGCAAGCGGGGCGAGGAGGGCTGCAGGGTTTGGCCCAATGATGCTATCAGAAACGACTCCAACAGCTTTTTGGTACAGTTCCAAAAGTCTTTGTTTTTCCCAGCTTTTTGCTGTTGGATTGCAGAGGATGATTTAAAGCCAGAGCCAACTATCTACCAGAATGAAACAGTTTCACAAATTGTAAGGCCAAAGGGACCATTAGATTACGCAGTCCGACCTTCTGTACAAGACAGGCCAGCTAAACTCTGTCTCATTAGTGCCTTAGTGCTTGCTATTGCTGCAACTGCTTCCTTCTGCTGATAGCTTCTTTCTCTCTCCAGCTCTCTTCCAGGCACCGCAGTTCTCATTGTCAGCTGGGTCCAAGACTGTGGAGAAATAAAGTCATCTCAGGCAAAAAGAAGCTTTCAACTCAGAGGCTTTACAGCATGACAGCTTCAGGTTCACAGGGCTCTGCTGTGGGTCTTTCTTCAACCCTCCATGTGTTCCTCATGCTGAATGCAGGGCCCAGGGGTGATAATTGGACTGAAGATGGACTTCGTGGGGGATGTCCCTGGGGAATATGTGGGCATGGTGTATTGAATACTGGCAGGAGGGTTATATCCATTTAACCCCTGAGTGCACATCATCCTTCACATCATCCTTCATCTGCATAACAATCTATGCAGAACCAGCTCTCAGAGGCAATTCCTATTTGGAGAGCATGGTTCCTTGTTGGTCCAAGGTCCAGAAGGGACAGAGTAGTGTCCTGCTATTCCTGGTGTGACTGCAACTATGCAGAAACAGCTCCAAGCATAGCACAGAGGTCACCAAATATTCCCCCATCTTCTGGCTCATAGGAGACAAAGGGTGAAAGCCCATGGAGGATCTTCTGCAGTGACAGCCAGTTTGCCTGCCCTGAAACTCTGCCCCAGTGCATGGCAGCCCTAAGTGCAAACCCCACCACCACCAGCTGATGCTTTCTGGAAGCCATCTCATGTAGTTGGAAAACATATATTTATTTCTCTTCCTCCCTCCATAGTGTCCCCCCTCAGCTCAGGAACGTGATGCTGGATTTTCTGCCTAGAATATGCTGCTGTGTTTGAACAGGTTTTTCTATTCCCCTATCACTCACCATCTCCGCTGCATGAGATTTATTGACTTTTATTTATTTATTTTGACTTAGTCATTTTTCATTTGGGACAGAGCAATGTGCCGAGTGAAGACGGCCCAGGAAGCCCTCTGCGTGAGTCATGGCCTTAAGCCTTTGAGCTGCTTTGTTTCCTTTGGTTTAATCTCTTGACTGCAGTAAACACATTGGACAAAGCTCTGCTTGTTCGGGGACGGCAAGGGCTGGTCCTTCAGGGGGTCGGATAATGGGGTCCAGCCGTGGGTAGGAAGAAGGAGAGCAGAGTGTTTCTGCGTTGGTGGCTCAGGCTCCTCTTCCACCATCTCCAGAGATCATCATACCCTGGCAATGCTGAGATCCTGCTCCTTTTGCAGCTCTTCTGGCACTGTTGGACAGGTTGAGGCTCAGGACATCAGGAATTCACACTCCCAAGCTATGTACCAGGGTGTTCATTCACAGCCCATATGGGAAACATGAATTTTGGCTCTCCGAGCTGCGGTAGCTCTCCCAGTCTCTTCCTCCAGCTCTTACTCATGCGTTTCCTTTCGCGCTTGAGTACCACTGACACACACTGCTGCTGAAAAGGGCTGGTGAGCAGCTTATGGGGAGGCTGTGGGGCTTGCTGGAGGCTAGGAGACTTCCTTGTCATTTCTGTACATGGGGGAGCGACTGGCTGGTGCACAATGATGGGATTGGAGCTGAACCCGCAGCTCTGGGTGCTGGGTGTGTAGGAACTGGCGCACACCATTGCTCCAGCTCCCAGCGTGCCTGCCAGCCCCTTGCAAACACCTCCAGCCAGCGCTTCCCCTCTCCCTTTTGTCAGAGCAGCTGATGATGGGGCTCTTCCAAAATGGTTGTCTGCTGGCAAGGAAGTTGCGCTGGAAGAACCTCTTCCAGATGTGCACAGCTGTGTGCACGCTACCGCCGCTCCATCCACAGTGCCGGCCTCGCCGTGTGCCAGGCTGTGTGGGGAGGCAGGGGGAGCCCCTCGAGGGGATGGAGCCCGCATCTGTCAGGCCATGGTGTCACCTCGTTACACGTGGCAGGGCCGTTGGGACAGGAGCTGCTGCTGGTCGGTGATGCCTGCCAAAGCAGGCACGTCCCCAGCGCGTTCCTCTGGGGTTTTGCTGTGCCTCATTCCGACTAAGTCCAGTGAGTGGGACTTCCAGTATTTCCTTTGGCAGAGGAGCCTCCAGCCTAATTATCTCACTCTTACATCATTTTTGTTTGTCTAAGCTAAGATTTCCCTGACTCGTTCTCACCCTAATGCTTCTGTTTTTGCCCTGTATCTTTGCGTGGGACCATTCTCCCTCTGTCAGACACCTGTAGGTGCCAGCAACCCCCCAGTATATTCATGAGAATTAGGGTGTGTGTGCACTTACTGGATCCCTGACCCCACAAGGATTATGCTGCCAAGTGTGTTTCAAGTCTAAACCTCCAAGAGAGCATTGCTATTAATTCCAACACAAACCAAGATTACACTGAGAAGCATCACCCTTGCTGGGGCCAAGGAGTGTTAACATGACATGTCACATGTTGCTGTTTGCTCTTGTGGAGCATCTCTGAGGGTCAGATTCCACAGGGTGGGGAGTCATACACAGCAGCTTTCCAGCACACTGGGGATGGAGCCTGTGCCCGGGACATGCTCCTCCTGCCATGAATGGAAACACAGGTTAGATATCCATATCAAAGGAACAAATAATAGATTTTTTTTTTCCTCTCCCCACTTCAAACTGCAACCAACAGAAGGCTTTCACTAATAAAGCACTGAAGATGTTGCCCACATTTTCTCCCGAAAATTGGCTGGATGAGAGCAAAGTGGGGAGAACAAAACCAGGAGGACAAAGCTGGAGGATCCCCCAGTGTGGATGCTGTGCACAAGACTGGGCACAAGTAGATGTGGAGGAAGAAGACAGTCATCCTTTCCTCGTGGAAAATAACCCTGGGAGTAACTTCTGGTCTTCAGCCTGTGCTGAAGCGCGGGTGGAGGAGCGAGGGACCAGGGCTGTCCAAGCCGCTTCCTGTGGCTTTTCCTTGGCCATAGCTTTGATCTATTTTTAATGAAAACTGCTGAAACTCAGGGAATCAGGTCACTGGCTGTGCGTGGTGCTTGGCAGCAGCCGGGTGATGGGAGGCCAAGGGAGAGCAGGCTCAGCCAGGCTCCTCCAGCCACCAAAGGCAGCAGCAGGCAGGGATGTGACCCCCCCATCCCCTCCTGCATCCATCCTGCTCCCACCTGGGAGGTGGGGACCAGGTGGGGAAGGGAAGAAGCAACAAACCGATCCAAGTCATCCCTTTGGCCAGGCGAAGCCCATTGCTTCAATGGGGTTTTTTTTTGTTTTAATCACATTAAGGAAGGATGCGTTTGTTTTTTCATCTCCGGTTGTTGTGTCCCTCGGGGTTCCTGTGCTACAGCTCCTTTGTTTGTGAGCAGAAAATACTTCCACAACCGAGGCCTGGCCGAGAGATCCTGGAACAGGTTGTAAATCTCAGCGGCCAGCCGATTGACACACACCTGCTGGTATGCAGCTGGGGAGAGGGGGAAAGGGGAAACTTGTTATTCTTTTTTTTTTTTTCTTCCTTTCTTTTTAATAAAACTAGTATGATTCACATTCACATTTTCAAAAGAAATCATGTTATTGCAAACCAGGAGGTAGTGGCAACCATCAGCAATGGCTTTCCCACCTCTTCAAAGACCAGCAGCCCAGGCTCTGTCCCGTTTAACCCGTGGGAAGACAGCAAAAACTGGATGAAATAACAGAGATGAGGGGTGATCTCCTGACAGGATCTCCATGGGACCAGGAAGGGCTGTCTGAGTGGTGGGAGCCCCATCCCAGGACATGAGGAGGAGGAAGCCCATGGGATGCTGCAGGGAGGGGTCAGCCCATCATGAGCATTGGGTTGTTGGATAAGTGGGAGCTGGTGAAGTCAAATGGCACCACAGCAGAGTAAAAGAAACTTTACAGCAGTGGTCTGTCTGTGGGATAGAGCTTTGGGGTGGGTTTTGGTTGAGTGGTTGTTTGTGACCACCCTAAACTAAAGGAAAATGGTGTTTGTTCTTTTATTTTTAATTGTGTGGGGATAAAACTCCAATACAGCAATAGCAATAGGTTCCAAACAAAAGATTTTTATTTAATTGGCATCTTTCTGCCACAGGAAAGGAAAAGAAATCTGTGCCGAATTGCAGACCCTAATAAAAGCCTCATTTTTGGGAGTGATTCATTAACTTTACTGAGAGCGCGTTTAAAAAATAATTTAAGAAAGAAAAGAAAAAAGGGCCAAGATTTCCTGTGCCTGCCTGTAATATTAAACCTGCTTAAGCTACAAGGAGACGCCTGTGGATGTAATTGCACGTTTCCAAAAGCCTGCGTCCGCACAGCCGGCTCCAAATGGCCTCTGAAGCTGCAGCGGTTTCCCCAGCTGCAGAAGGGACAGGAAAAGGGGGAAAAAAAATCTGATGGGCAGGCATTTCTGTCCCTTTTTATTTTCCCAGTGTGTGTGCCCGCCTCTCTCTTTCCTGGATTCCGATTAAAATGAGCAAATGGCCACAAGCCCATATGGTCAGTGGTCCCAACACATAAGCTACTTATTCAAGCTGAAGTTGCTTTCCCTCAAGCGCTGCAAACCAGGGCTGCTGTGGTTCAGGGGTTTACTAGGCATCCCTAGCAAATATTAATGAGGGTAAAGCAATTAGGCAATCTCTGATACAATGGTGTCTCTGGTCTCTGGTCGCTGAAATGTGGGGCATGGGAAGGGTAAGTGCCAGCCCAGCCCTGCCCTTGCCCAGCTTTCATGGCTCAGCTGGAGCTTTCTGCCTGGGGAGGGCATGTGGTGGAGCTGGGTGATCTCCTTTCAGTGGAGGAGGAATTTTTCATCAAAGTGGGGTGGGGTTGTTTTTTTTGTTGTTGTTGAAAAATGCTGATGCATGGAAATCAAAACCTTTTGTGGAAACAGAATGATTTCAACGAAAATGTAGTTAGTGAGGATTTCCTTGAGTTCAGGATGGAATTTCTCATCAAAATGAGAGAGAATGACTCCAAAGTCCTGCTCTGCCCAATTCTCAGCATCTCCAGCTGATGCTGTCACAGTTGTCCCCATCGTGGCCCAGTGCAGAGGGATGAGCCACGTGGCAGCATGTCCATGCAGGAGGCTCAGAGCCAAGTCTGTGCTCATCAGCCACGAAGCGGGGGGCTCCGGGGCTGGGGGAGGCGAAACAGGAGCCAGGCAAAGGCAAGGGCTCCTCTCCAAGGCAGGAGTGTGGGCAGGGCTGCGGGAGGGGACGGGCCCAGCACCCCTCCGTGCCGTGTCTACATTTTCTTACTTCCACTTGAATGAACAATTGCACTCGGCTGAATCACTGGAGGGGAAAAAAGAAGCCACTGACACCCTGTAGTTAGCAATGAGAAAGCTAAATATAGCTCTTACTATGTGTTGTGTGATAGGGAAAGGAAAAAAAATGAGTAGGCATGATGCTCAGTCACTTTGGTTAGTTTGATTACACCCAAAAAGATTAAAGAAACATTCTCCACTTCCCAGTGCTCTCTCTCCTCCTGGGACACTTTTCAGGGGTCTGTACCAATCCTGTTGGCACCCCAGTATCCAGGTCAGGTCCTCACCTCAGGTCTCCTGCCTGCCTGGGTCCTGCCCTTAGAGCCTTCACCTCCTGCAGTGTTTTCCCGATGGGGTCTCAGTCTCAGATCCTCCTCCCGTTGCTGTCACCCTCATCTGATGCTTTCAGTCACAGGTTCATTCTTCCCTACTCTCCCCTCTCCACTCTGTGTCCCCACCCTGTCCTCAGATCCATCTCCTGTCCCCTCTTGCAGCCAGCACAGTGCTAAGAGATAGGAAAGGATGGAGTGTGCTCCATGGGAGGGGACATACCCTTGGCTGAGTCATTAACTGCAATTATTTTTTTTTCAGAGGCATTTCAGATCAATCAAATTTGGGGCAGATTTCCACAGAAAAAGCAAAAGGCATATCTCTGCAACCAGAGCTGCTGCTTGGAAAATGCTGAGCATCTGTTCCACGTCATGGGAGAGGAAGAACTTCGCAAGAAGATAAAATAAATATAATTGGAAATGGAGTTGTGTTTTTGGTTTTTTTTTAATAGCAATACATGGTGTTTTTCTGTACCCATACTCTCAGAAATGGCCGTGCCGTGTGGAGTGGATTGTTTCCTCAGCTTCTGCCTCAGGCAGATACCAAACATGGGAAATCTCAGCCCAATTGAATCAAGTCTGGCAAAGCTCTGCACGAGTGACTGCAGAGCCTCCTGATGGGAAGTGTCAGGCAAACTTAATCACGAGCGGTGGTACCACAGAAAAGATTGTGCTGTAAACCCTGGAAAGTTGGCACGGCAGCACAGCGTGATCACTCTCTCCTTCACATTTAGATGTTGCAGAATTGGTGGGGTTTTATTGCATTGTTCCACTCCTTTATTTTTTTCTTTCTTTCTTTCTTTTTTCCCCCCAGTTTCTGGCTCTTGCGTCCGCTTGGCTGGAGTGAAGCATGCCAAGATTTGGATGACAAATCGTCTTGTAGCATCTGCTAGGAACTGATAAGACAGGAGCCTGATAAGCCTAATGTGCTGCTCCCACTGGACAGGGGAAAGATGCCTTTGTCTGGGGATGGGGGACTCTTTCCCCCCACTGAATCCAGAAGCCGTCGCATCCTAGGGGTGTAGGCTGGGCTCCAGCCAAGCGCCCCAAATTGGAAAATCAGGCCGAGGGTTTGGGAGCCTTGGGCAGCCTCTGCCTTTGAGTGTGGTGTTTTCTTTCCAGGCTGTTGACTATTTCACGAGGTTAAACACATATGTAAAAGCAAACCACAACCCCAGCTAGTCATTCTGCCTTGAATAAGTGTCTGTAGTTTTTTGGAAGAGATAACAATGCTGTCTTTGTTTCCTCCTCACTTCCCTCCCTCCCTACCTCGCTTTTTTCATTCCCTTTCTCCTAGCATGTAAACCATGATAGCAACAATATTTCATTCCACAAATAGTCTGGGAAATGGGGCCGAGCACGTGGGTAGGGTGATGGGAAGACAAATACTGGTTTGAACCAAAGAGACAGGAAAGTCTGCTGAGCACAAGATGCCGTTGCTCCCCTGGTCTGTCTCCAAAGCATGACACGAGCTGGTGTGGTCTCTGTGTGAGAAGGCACAAGGATGGCCACTAAATAGCACATTTTACTCTCCGAGGTCTTGTTTTACAGGGAATGTCACCACACTGTCTGCCTGGCTTTCATCTCTTCCTATTTTCAACTGAAAGATCAATCTGGCATAAAATAATGGCAGTCTGGTGGAGCAACTCCCTCTGAATTCTGCGGGCAAAGCTCTCCTCCGAGCCCAGCTGTTGTCCATAATAGTAATTGTTTCTTAGAAAGGCCTCTTCATTGCTTGAACGTGGTCCAGTGTTTTCCCTTGATGATAAAACTCGGTGGGCTGCATTGTTGGTGCCTCAGGGTCAGTGTGGGAGCATGGAGGGGACTGACTAGACATCACCAGCCTCAGAAATTGCTGTTGTGCAACAGGAATTGGGAGCATATAAAAAATAATGTCCAACTGGAATTCTCAGATGTATATGAGCCTTCCCAAAGAGCTGTTGCTCTTGGGAACTAATATGATATCCCGTTCCTCTGTGTGAGTGACTGCATACCAGCCATGGCAGAGACATGGCAGTCTGGACCAGCTCTGAGAGGGGTACATGACCTATTTGGGCTCTGATATGAGCTGGATCACACCTATGTTTGGTTATGACCATGTTGATGCTCACTGAACCCTTTTGCTGGATCACCTTTTTCACAGGATGAAGACCTGCTGTGAAGGATTAAGAACAACCTGTCACCCTTCAGCATCTTCAGTGACACCGTCTGGTTCAAACCTGAGCTTTGGATACTCAGGGTGGTCCTCTCACCCCAGCACCTCCAAAGTAGACTCTGGCTCTCTGGTGCAGACAGGTAGCTAGCACATATTTTAAGAATAGATGGTACTTGTACTGACACATATTACTGAATAAAATATCAAATGGGCTAGCAAGGAACAGGGCTGTAGAGTAAGCAGGGTAAGGAAATGCTTCATGTCACTACAAGGGCTCCTTCTCCATCCCAAGAGCCACACTGGGAAGAGGCAGTCTAGAACTGACCAAGGTTATGCTTAATCCAGAGCTGAACTACCCCAGAGCCAGGGGTGTCTTAGTTTACTTCTAAATCTCTTTTATATAAAAGTGGGACACTTGTCCTTGCTCTTTAGGGTAACAATGTCATGGGGACCTAGCAAGTGCATGAAAGGAGATGCGAAAGGCTGGAGGCATGCACTGGAGGCATACAGATGGATTTTGGTCTATATCCTGATCCAAAAGAAGGATGTAACCGTAATGGAGAAGTATCTTGGACAAAAAATCTGTTATGATCAAATGAAAATTTCAGTAAGCCAAGAACTGCAACTTTGGTCTGAAATAAATCAATCAGTTCCTGAAAATAATACCAATATTTCAATATGTCACATTTAATGCAATTTTTGAAATGTATCATGCCCCTTCCTTTGGAGGTCAGGCTTAAATCATTAACCACTCACTTTAAATACAGTGCTGTGATCTCAGCCTTGAAGCTTACTGTTTTCTAAACACACACTGACTGTGCCAGTAAGTTATCTCGTGGAGCCCACCACTGGGACTTCCCCATCCTCAGCTGCTCTCTGGGGTCTGGATTCCTCTGGTATCAGACCAGGCTGAAGGGAAAATACTCTGGCCGAAACCCTGGGAGATGAGGTGTTGACAGAGGAACATGAAGAGGGGTGTGGGGGACCTCAACACCCTCTGGCAGAGTGTGAACAAAATTGGGCCAGAGATTTTCAAACAAACAGTCTGTCACGTAAGCTGTACACTGCCGCAGCATCCACCCTTCCCTCCAGCACTCACGGCTGATCCCACTGGATCCTGGAGCTGCTCTGGAGCAACTCACTCCTCGCCATACATTTATCCTCCTTGGCATCCCACTAGTCTGCAGTGGGAATTATGTTGGAGTTGTTTTCTTGGTTTATGCTCTCAATTTTATGTCACAGAAGAATAGTTAATATTGGGGTTTTATATTTTGTGTACTTGTTTGATTGGTACTCATTAGCATGCTCTGGTATCACTGAAATCAAGCTTTTGCCTGTAGCTAGACCAAATTATTTTCTCTTATTAAAACAAACTTTTGGTTCATGTTGAAAGAAATTTATTGGAAGTTTTATTTTGGCTAGGAAGTGTGGCCAGCAGGTCAAGGGAGGTTCTTCCCCCCCTCTACTCTGCCCTGGTGAGGCCTCAACTGGAGTACTGTGTCCGGTTCTGGGCTCCCCAGTTCAAGAGGGACATGGAGCTACTGGAAAGAGTCCAGCACAGGGCCACTAAGATGATGAAGGGTTTGGAGCATCTCCCATATGAGGAGAGGCTGAGGGAACTGGACCTGTTTATCTTGGAGAAGAGGAGGCTGAGGGGGGATCTCATCAATATGAATATCTCAAGGGGGGGGTGTCAGGAAGACTGGGCCAGACTCTTCTTGGTGGTGTCCAGTGACAGGACAAGGGGCAATGGGCACAAACTGGAACACAGGAGGTTCAATCTTAACATAAGAAAACACTTCTTTCCTGTGAGGGTGACAGAGCACTGGCACAGGCTGCCCAGAGAGGTGGTGGAGTCTCCGTCTCTGGAGACATTTAAAACCCATCTGGACGTGTTCCTGTGGGATCTACTCTAGGATCCTGCTCTAGCAGGGGGGTTGGACTGGATGATCTTTGGAGGTCCCTTCCAACCCCTACCGCTCTGTGATTCTGTGATTCTGTGAAATCCAGAATAAATATTGGTATTGCCTGCAGACTGCAAAATCTAGTTTCCAGTCAGATCTATCCTATCTGTTCCTGTACAGAATAATAATCCCATGGTGCTGACCAGCAGCATCGTGGTCAGATCTGATGCATAAATACATTAAAATAGCTACAGAATGAACCAAAATGACGTGAGTTTCTGTGGCAAATACACAGCACAAACCCAAATCGATCTGCCATACATTTTAACTACAGGAAAGCAATCTGAGCAGGACCATACTGGTTTAATTTCTGTCATGTATTTAAAACCTACTCTGCTTCAGTGGGTCCCTTTGGTGTGATGTGGAGGCAGTCTGGGGCATACACATGAGATCAGGGATGCTCTGGTATGGTGGGAGTGGGGGCGGTGGTACTGCTGCTGGGTACCAGAAGAGACAGGGTGTCCAACGAGGGGTCAAGAAAGGGGGAGGTGCTCAGGAAGCTTGGAGAGAAGAAGGGAGCAAAGGGGTGCCACGACCACCAAGGGAGACAGCAGACTGTCTGGACTAGCAGCCAGTGCAAGGGTCTGTGCTGACTGCTAGGAGTGAGCAGTGCTGGCGGTGCCGGCACAGGGGCAGGAGCGTTAATCCGACACCCGGGGATGTATCTGATATTTTATTTATTAGAAAAGAACCTTTTTCCATTCCCTGCTTCCCTGAAAACAAAAAGAAAGAGCAAAAGAAAAAAAAAAAACCTCTTAGACTCATTAAAGGCAAATGTTCCCACTTAGGAAAAACTGAGGTTTTTTTCACCCGCTGCTTATAAGAAACAGCAGACAGCGGCGTTCTCTGCATCCCCATCCCCTCCTCCCCTCCCAGCTCCCCCTTAGTGTGCTGCACGCCCACCACCCCGCAGCTCCATCGAGCACAGTGGTGAGAGAATGCACACCAGTCTGGCTGCTTCGGCACATTCAGGCTGTGGTGTCCACACAAGTACCGGCAGCAGAGGATGCTGTGGCCTCTCAGCACCCTCTTTGTCTCGAGATGCTCTGAGTTACTGAGTCACGGGGTGACGGAGGGGCTGCCCCGTCGCCCAGTTCTCCCAAGGACCCTTGGCTGACACAGGGCAGAGCTGAGAAGTGGCAGCAGTTGCTCTGCAGAGTGGCTGTGTCCCACCGCAGGGAAGGGCAGGATGATGCAGGGACCCAAGTATTTGGCCGGCTGTCCTCACATTTCAAAACACCGACCCCTGCAGAAAGCTTGGCTCTCTAGGGGTCTGAGCTGATTTGCAACATCTCAAGCTGAAAAAATGTCAGTTCTCTCTTTGGGACATAGGAGGAAATGTGGAATGAAATAGAAACTTAAATGTTACCCAGCCTGGAGGAGCCCAGCCATGGTCCCCTTCTCCAGGCAGCAGGACCAGAGCTGGATGCTGAGTTAACCTGCAGCTCGGGCGTGAGCCCATATGGATTTGGTGGGGCAACAGCATCCTTTGTGCATCCTCCAGCTACCTCCCAAAGTCCCCAGGAACTAAAACTGTGCAGTGAATAGAAATGGAAGCTCACGGGGAGCAAGACCAGTACTGGGAGGGAGAAATTATGAGATCCCCATTAGCAAAGGACAAAAGAAGCAAGAGATGAGATCTGAGCTCAGAAAGGAGTCGAGGGAGAAAGAAGCCTTTGGGAAAGGTCCCCCCCAAGCAGTGGAGAGGAGCAGGACACCAGGGAGAGAGATGAACCAGGGAGGTGGATGGACAGATGGAAGGAAAAGGCTCTCAGGGCATTTAAAAGAAATCTACCTCCATCAGTCATGAAAATAAGCTTTGTTTTAAAAAGCAAACAAGAAAACACATGTTCAGCCCAGCTAAATACAAACTCTCAAAGTTATTATTTATTATTTCTACTAAGGCAACACTCAGGGACTTCTTTAAGATTGAAAGAGTTCCCTGTGTTCAGCTTTGTAGCAATATGGAGCAAGAGACAGCCCTTTAGCAGGAGATCAGACACAACAAATAAGAGTAAAAGAAAGAATGAAGGGTGGGAAGACAAAGGAAACAATAATAAGGCTGTGTGTTTGCTCTTGCCAGCTATGTACACATCAAGAGGGGTTCGAATGCTCGATGGTTTAGCAGCTTTTAAACTTCTCTGTAAACCCAGCTTTGAGTGAGAATAAAGTGGAAATAAATAAAAACATTTCAATTAATAGAGCCGTACCACTCCCCTCCTTAATGTTTCTATCCAAGAGCTCTTTGCAAGCAAGAACGTTTCTGCTGTGTGCTTTGTGCTTGCATACTAATGCAGCAGTGCTGTGAAATCGAGAGCTCACACCACCTCCGATTTAACATCAAAGTGTGATTACGGTCAGGAAAGTGATTCTGCAAGGGGAAAAGACATACTATCAGTGCTGTAACAGCTCCTGGTTCCACACTGCTTCCTCCTTGGCGGCTGGTGGGTGAAAATGTGCTCTGCTTACAACCTGGAACATGATTTCCCTGTCTGCTGCCTGGCTCCAGATCAGGTTGATGACTGAGAATTGAGGAAGTTCCCCACTCCCCTTCCTACGCCATCACACCATGATGGGGATAAAGATTTGGGGATGACAACTCAAGCTGGCCACAGGCAATGCAGGAAGCGATCGCCTCCATGCTGGCTCCTCTGCATCCCCAAGACCAAGGGGAGATAACAAGGAGCCACGGTGCCAAGGGGGGTTCCATGCAGTTCCTTTTCCGCCCATAACCACACTCTGTGCAATCCCATTATCTCCTGGAAACACAAGCCACCAGCTTTTGATGAACTATCAGTGATTAATAGAGAATTGTTCTGCTGTCCCAGGTTACAGGGTGAGAGTCAGAGCAAAGAGTGGGGATGCACAGGGGGGATGTTGTCCTGCCCTTCTGCCAGCACAGCAAAACCTCCTACCTTCAGCACTAGTCTCATTTTCCTTGTGCCAATAGCAAAGCTCTCAATGAAGCCATGCAGAGATATTTTTTTTTTTCAAAAATAAAAGAAAAATAATCCCTGTGATTATTATTTGTTATTTACCCCTCATAGTTGATGAGCACTGTGCAAAATTCAGAGGAAAAAATATTTCTTCCAGGTGAACATCCTGCCCTGCTGAAGACAAAACAGATTTTACTGCTGACTTCAGAGGAGGCAGATTCTCACTCAGTGTCTTCTCAGTCTGCTTCACACCAAGCAAGAATCTTCAGGCACTTTGAAGGGGTCAGGCTCCTGCTGGGATAGGTATTTTTCTCGGTGGGAAGCAACCTGAACTGCTGTCTCCAGCTCACAGTTGTTGTTTCCAGAAAAGAAGAAAGGAGAGAGCTTCCACGCACAGTGGGTGGCACGGGGAAAGGGTTTAAGGGGAAGGAGAGAAGTAACGATAGAGGAGCACAGGACGCAGCGGGGTGGGGAGGATGCAGAGACGAAGGTGGACTGGAGAAGCACAGTCAGTGAGGACCAGGCTGGAGACCTGAGCATGATGGGGAAAGTGAGAGGAAATAGAATGTTCAGCACATGGCCCGTGAAGACCTGCGTATGTTCTCAGTAGACTGAAATTTTGCCTGTGATGCTGTGTTTTCCCTTTTATCAGTGACCTACCAGCCCCTAAAAGCACTTTTTGCCTCCCTTCTCTCTGAAGCAGGAGGTATGCACTACCTCAGCCTTTTTTCCAGCACTCACCCTTATTACTTGGGCATCATCTCTGACTCAGACCCTGGTTCAGGTCTGTGCATCCAGCATACCTCTGCATCTCACATCATAACTCCAAGGTATGACCTTGCCTGTCCATCCATAGCTGAGGCTTCCAGGCTGTTATCTTTTTATGACTTGCTTCTTGACACATCCTTTTCTCAAGATTTAACAAGTGGGAGGGTACTCTGCTAATATCCATCCAGAAGGCTGTTACCAAGATAATTTTTCTGGCCCTTCACTGGGACTGCAGCCAACCATAGCTTTCCTTTTCTTCACTGGATCCACCTTTTCACTCCCATCCTAAAAGGTGTTTGTCTTCATCTACCAGCCCCTGCTAGAGCCAGCTCCCCATCACTCTCTCAGACAGAAGTGCAGGGTCAGCTCTGCCTCTTCCAACCTGCGATAACCAGCTTTTATCATTCACTACCTACATTTTCAAACTACCCTGTATTTCTTCACCTTCCCTCAGATGGAGAAGGATCCTGGAGATATCTGACAGTGCTTCTGCAGGTCCCTCATTAAAGGAGTCCTCTGCTGCACTGGCTATACAAAACATGGGTGAAGATATCCCTAACTGCTGCCTGGTCAGGGGAGCAATGCTCTGTCCTTGCTCCCTTTCTCTCTACTCATCTGTGCCCTCCTGCCTTGTACCTGGAGTGGAATAATCTGGAGATATCAGCCATCTTTTGCTTTGAGCAGCCCCTGGGTCAGTGTCATCCTGGTGCATGATGTAGCTGTGTGCTATGATAAAGCAGAGGATAACAACAATAATAATTAACGCAACATTCTCGGCAACTGCAGGGAAATTACAGTGCTTTGGCTAAATGTGAGGGTTTGGGTTTTGGATAATGTCCCTTTAGACAGCAGAACAGGCAGTCAGAAGTGTCACCCACACTGCACAGTGAGAGGAGGCTGTTAAGCAGTCACGACTGTGGTGATATTTCTTTGGTAAATGTGCCTGTGTGAGTTCTGTTGCCCAGTTCAGTATTTTCATGGTGGGTGAGTTTTACACCTCGTAGTGCTGTGTGACAGTGACCGCCCTGTGTCAGAGCTCCGTGCTGGCTGACAGTCTCATGCATGAGGGTCACGGGGCTGAAGCAGAAAGCAGAGCCTTTGCTTGGGGTCGCTGGTGGGAGCTGTGTGCAGGAGCAGCTCCTGTGTGCCCACAGCCATCAATGGCTCTGCACAGTGCAGGGTGAGCTACACCCCTGTGAGGTAGCTTTCTCCCATGTGTTTCCTCAGGCTTTATCCCAAGCGTAGTGTTTCAAAGGGCAGCAGGGACAGTGAGACATCCCCTGGATGGTATCCTGCTGCTCTGTAGTTGCTCTGAAGTTTTCTTGTGTCAAAATTTTTTTTCTGTTATCAAACTATTTCACTTAAAGTGGTTTGGCACCTGTCTTTTCCTGCTGTGACCAGTGTTTCCATGTGCTCACAGACTGACCAGCTGCTCTTTGACTCTGCCGACACCCCATGATTGTCCTCATTAATCAAAGGAAGCCTCAATTAAACAGGATTAGTGATAGCACTGAAGAATTGAGGCTGGGAAGCCTGGTGTGTAAACAGAGCCATAAAATCCCAGCACACACAAACACGTACACAGAGAGCAGCCTCACCCGGAGATCCTCAGGCTGGAGAAACACTCATGTAAATCAATGGGAAAGCTGTGGGAATTAGTACAATAAACTGAAGGGCAGAGCCTGCTGCTCTCCCTCAGCTTACGTAGCACCTTGTTCTTTGAGCCACCCCATTGATTTTTCTGGGGCTCTCCATGGAGTAAGTCATTGCTAAGTATGAATAATTGGTCTGGCACGCAGCCCTCAGGGTATGGGTGATGGATGAACTTTAACTTTCACAAGTAAGATGAGACCCAGACTGGCTGAAATGAGAAAGGTGCTGACTTTCCTCCCTTACCTGGAATTGAAATGGAAATGAAACTGTTTTCAAGATAATACAGCCAACTTCATTCTCATTTTTGCTACACATTCTGTGTCTGCACAGTGCATGCACTCTGCACACATTTCAGGCATCTGCCTCATGGGAAACATTCCCAATTATCTGCTCTCTCTGCCTGCCCCATTCCTCACAATATGACTCATTCAGACATTTGCAAAAACTGTTCTCAGAGGAAGTCAGAGCATTTTCAGTGGGATGCTTTTCTCTCCCTAGTTGTCGTAGGACTGGGCTGAGCTCCTGGGTCTTTAGATCTACTGCCTTGGCAGCATGCACCCTGCGACGTGTGTTAAATTAGAGGGTCTGCACAGCATCTACTTCACCCACCACCACCAGCCAAAGGTGTTTTTCCATTTCCCTGGAGGAAACGAAATGTCTGTGTGAAAGTTCAAAAGTAAAGGATGAAAACCCAAGGGAGCAGTCAGAATGCACTGGGGGTATCAACAGTGTTCGTGGTCTCTGTGGCAACCCGTGGGAGCACATCAGGTCCCTCAGCCAGAGCATCGTGTGCTGGCTTTGTCATTGAGCAACAAGATCGTTGAATGTCTTATAACATGCTGGAGTTTATTAAATGATAAAGCTGAGCAAAATGCTTTAGCCTCATGGAAGCAAAACATTTAGAGAAGGCTTTGCAGTGTTTATAGTAGGAGTTTGGAATTTTTATTTCATTGGAAATTTAGAGCTGCTAACACTGTTGCTCAAATATGGGATGAAAGAAAACTCTGAAACAGTGATATTTTTGGCTGAACGGGAATTTTGTATTGCAGCCAGCTCTAATAGTCTTGTCTTATTTTCCTCCAAACAGAAGATAAATGAGAAATCTTTCAACTTCACCAAAGAAAGCTGGAACAAAATTTCTAGCCTAAGCTTTCAGAGCCTGAGGTTGTGGAAGGAGAAGATTCTTCAGTTGACTTCCACAAATTTGCAGTGATTGAAGTGTCTGAAACGGTGCTGCAGGTGATCTGTGGCTCAGCCGTTACTGCTCTTGGTGATGCTTTCAGAGCAGATCCCAGCTTTCATGAGAGAGAGAAGCAGGTCTGAGGGCAGCTCTGCAGGAGTTTGTATGTGAATGTACTTAGGGAAGTGAATGATGACATGTGGCCATTCAGGCTGGTTACAAAGTGCACGGGTTTCTCCTTCCTTCCCCCCACTCCCGCCTTGAAACGAAAGCTGTACTGGGAAAAGCTTGCTCATGGCAATAGTTGGATGTAGAAATGCAGCCTGTGGGAGCTGTAGGCTGAACACACCAGCCATCCAGTCCAGCACAGGGGCTGGGGTGACTCGTACAGATGCTTCACTGTGACAAAGTCTCCCTTTCTGACAAATGGGGATGGGGTTGCTCCATGAGACTCCTGGCTCCAGGGTCGCTGCTGGACAACCTGGAAATTTCAATGTTTTCCACGCTAGGCTGCTGAAGAAATGATCTATCAGATGCTGCTTTAGAAGCATTATAAAGTGCTCCTGATTAAGAATAACTTTACTTGTTGGAATATCCCCATTGGCTTGAGCCCTTGCATGTGCTTGCATTATCTTTTTTTTAGCTTTGAAAGACTTTGTTCATTTTTTAATTTCCCTTCCCACATCTCTGCTGATTTCTAGCAATTGACTGGACTTAATAATTTCAAGAGTTTTATTGAAATGATGTGGAAAACTCTACTGAGCTGCAAAGATAGCAGGAGGGATGGGTGCTCCCTCTGAGTGGGGCTGGCACAGAGGGCAGCACCAGGTCCGAGCTGTCCTGCAGCTGCTCCTCCAGATGTGACCCAGCCCTCTGGGTGTCAGAGATTGGGCAACTGTGAGGAATGTCAGCGAGAAATAACATCTCCCTTCCCCTCATCTGCGGCACTGCTATGAGTGCTTTTAGATGCTGGAGGTGCATGTGAACACAGGTGGAAGGAGGGAGGCAAAGCCATGAGCTGCAGTTAGGGGATCTGTCTTATTCCAGGTGTGGCAGGAAGATGGAAGGGTTTCTCTTCTCCCTCCAAGGAAATAATGGTCCCAATGAGCTCATGTGTGTCCTTGTTTTGGAAAGTTGTGCGATGCACATCTCCGTGAATAGCAAAGGCCTGAGCTCAGCTCCTTCGTCTCAGTGGCTGTTGAATCAATACTTCATTCCCCAGGTTAATGCAGACTGTAGCTCAATTAAGGGAAAACCCCATGGGAATGGGAATAAGTATGGGTTTTGGTGGAGTGAGCAGCAAGTCCCTAGTAACCTGGCTGACAGAGCAATCAAACGCAGGTCACTGTGCCTGGAAAGCACTCACAGAGGCAAGTGTCTTCATGGGACCCATCAGCACCCCAGCTCCTGAGGGAACTGGCTCTGGGAACGGCTGGGTGAGCACTGCAGCAGGTTTTCAAGCTTGGGAAAGGCCCTGAGTATCACAGCGATGACAGGAGTGGGGAGGGACAAAGGGGCCTCTCCACTTCGGAGTAATGCAGCTGCAACAAGAAAAATCTCCAGCTAAAACATGGATAGTTTTGTCTGTGTTGTACATGTTGTCTGCAGAGCTCTTCGTGCTTCCATGTTCCTGCTGGATTTGTTGACAGAATAAAAAATGAAGTAGATTAATACAATCAAAGTAAAGAGGAAGATTCCTGTCTCTGGACTAGAATCATGAAAGGAGTGGGAGGAGGACAGAGGGATGATGTACGTTAGACAGAACCCCCCCTTCCTTTTCTCTAATGAGCTTTCACAATTAGCTTGAGGTGATTTTATAAAATTCATGTTGACTGTGCATGTCTCAGTTTCTTCATCCTTCTGTAAGGCCATGAGAAAAGGACAGCACTGGAGAGATCCATAAGTGATGCTGTCACCTGGAGTCAAACGGCCAGTCCAAATTCAGCAGTGATTTGTCTGAGACAACAAACAGAAGTAAATAAAGTGTGCAAGGGAAACAAAAGCTTCTTCATGACATGGAAAGAGAAGAATGTGATAAGTTATTCTGTTCTTTGATAATGCCTTGCCTAAGCTGGCAGTTAGAATCAAGAACATCATTTCTCTAATCCAGCTGGCTAATAGATGTGGATTGCTTTTCTAAAACCACTTGACAAAATAAAATTACTGCTGGTTGCAGAGCTTCCTATAAGAGCCACCCATCTGGATGCAAACTCTGTTCTTGCTGAAAAAGCCACAGGGCTGTGTGGAGATGCTGTGATCCTGGGTCCAACCTCACTGAAGGAACCAAGGGGGTTTCCTACCTTAATCTTTCGTTGGGAACTTGATGAGGTCTTCTCCTGCATGATTCCTGCACCTTCATCCTGCTGCTCAGCATGAAATGCTGGGGATGGTATGAGTTACTGGTCTCAGCATCCGATGACCACCACTCCCCAAGCTGGGATATTTTTTTCCTGGTGCTCTTTGGCCATGAGAGGGGTCAGGTGCCTCCTGGGTGCGAGGTTCACGCCTGCTCAGCACCGGCTGGGAAGGGCAAGTGGTGGGTGCACAGGGTGGACTGCAGAGCTAGAGCCCACTTTGAGGTTTCATTCTAGTCTTACACCATAAAAAGTTTTGAGGTTAAAAGCATTTTTTTGCTTACTTCTCTCTTTTGGCACATCTGCTACTCACTAAAGCTTTTTTTTTTTTTTTTTTTTCTCTCTAAGAGTGGTAGTTTTAAAGATATTTTAGCAGGTCAGCAATATTTTTTTTTTGAAAATAAAAAAATAAACCGTAGATGAAATTAAATTAAAAAAAGGCTGAGAGAAGTCACAAGGCTTGGGGACACCTCTTCCCTCACCGGACGAGACAGTGTCCAGGTGCACAATGGATGAGCATCCACATTCGAGACTCTCCCTTTTTTAGGCCAACTCACCCCTTTCTTACACTAACCCTGGGACATTTATAGGTGTGATCCTATAGAATCCTGTGTCCTCTAATAGGAGAAATTATGCCAGATTAATTTTCCTTGACTTACCTGCCCTGGTGGAAAGTAAAACAGAGGTGAGTCCATAGTGAGGAGCACTTTCCAATTTTCACTCAAATTAGAGACAAAGTTCTCTAGGTCCACATTTTAAAGCCTCAATTCCATCTCCAGGCTCGGCTCACAAAGCCTCCACCAGCCAAAGGAATGCTCTCTGGTAGCTCTCTAGGTCGAACAGTTATTTTGTTAGAGGAAACACTTAAAACTAAAACTTTGCAGAATTTCCCCTGAGGTTATGGTGTTTGTTTAGGCTTCTCCAACCAAAGAATCTCAATCACTAGAAACTGCAAACCTCCCACACACATTCATGCCTCTCACGTTGCAGGCACAGGCCATTTTAAAAGTTTATATAGCAAACAACAACACAAGAAGAGCTGCTCCCTCCATATATCATGACCTCCAAGGGAAAGTGGAGGAAGACCAGCCTGGTGTGCTGGCTCTGGGAGTCGGAGCAGAGGTGAGGAAGAGGAGCAGGGTCGGAGCATGGAGAGCCCCGCTGCTGTGTACAGGCAGGGAAGCTGCTGTCCAGACCCTTGGCAAGCAACTCTGGGAGGAGGGCAAGCTTCCTGGGGGAGATATCCATGGGAGGGGGTTACCAGCGGGTCAGGAGGATTATGAGGGGCAGGAGATGAGTGAGAGTGCAGAAGGGCAGCGTGGGCCATGTCTTCCTCCCATTGACAAATGCAAAACATTAACTCTGACCTCATACTTTTTCCATCTAAAAATAACACATTATCAGTTTAATGATGACTACAGTGAACCACAATTTATCACACCAAAGGCAAAGTTGAGGATGTGCATTTGAGGGTGACAAGGGCCAACATTGGATCATGCTCAGTGATCGCCTCTGAGTTATAAAAGAGATTTTTGGGGACAGAGAGAGCTGAGGATGGTATTTGAACCTAGATATTGGGCTGGAGAAGGTTACCTTGATTTTGAACTCACTTGATGTGTAGTGGTTGTGCCAATGAAATTTGCACTTGGTCGTCCTTCACACCAATCAAACCTTGTGCCAGCTTCTCCACCAGCATCTACTGTAGGCGTTCCTTCAAAATCTGGGGAAAGCACCAGTCTACACCAGCTGAACAATGACCCCATGTTTCTACAGAAGTTTCTGCATTTCAGTAAATGTTGGCCTGCTTAGGCTGCTGGCCTCTTTAGGGATGCTGCTTCTCAGACTCATACTCTTGGAGCAATTATCCTGCTGTTGATCTGCTTGCCTTTGCTGAGCTGTGTCTTTCCTGTTGGGATACCAGAGCTCTGGGTAGGAAGGACTGGAGGCAAGTCAGAGCTAGGAAAGCAATCAATTGTTAGTTAATGGAGTTACGGTAAAGATGTTATCCAAAACCACCGTGGCTGCCTAATTATTCATAACATTCCTCTGGAGATTCTCCTTTTGGCAAACTGTGAATCTGCTGCTTTGTTGTCATAATAATAGCAGTTTCAGGGCTTTAAATGAGAGGGTACAAATTACCATGCAGCCACTGACAATATGGCAACTACCGAGCATTGGATTACACGGTGATTTCCATGCAATATCCAGGTTATTACGTAGTAAGTGCCATGTCATTACAGGCTAAATGAATGATTATCACCACTGCTTGACAAATTCACCTGACAAAATTTGCTTCATTTTTCGGTCTATGGGATGAATGCCGTTTCCATGAGAGCATGGAGCAGGCGTGCTGGGAATGGGCTTTTCTGTCCCGGGATTTACCCAGGTCCCGCCTGGGCTGCACCCAGTAAGAGCACTGGGTCAGATGGGACATACATACATGTGAACTCTGGCTCTGTGTGTGCATGTGTTTATATATATGCTTGTGTTTCAGACATATATCATTGGTAGGAGACCTTAGGATTTTTTGAATATCCGTGCCAGTGAAAGCAGCTTGAAAGTTCGCCAAAAGGGAGCTGAAATGCTCAAGCGCAGCTGGAGGAACCACTTAAAACTTTTGAGCTAGTACTAGCAGAAAATTATTTACAGTCTTCTTTCAGCTTTATCTGTCTTGGATATTACAAAGCAAGTATGCTCCAGATCTTCTGTACATGCACTGTGAAATAACTCTAACTGGTGAATGACAGTTGCTTACTTTATATAATCTAAGGACACTTAAAACTGCCACAGATCTGATCCACAGTTTTCTGACATCTTTAGATTAACTTGCATTAGGCTTGATGGGGCCTCATGGATTTAAGGCATGGTTACACACTAGTACAGAACAAGAATTTGGCCATTCAAGTAGCTCAGGTCCTGTGAATGCCCTCGATCTTTCTACAGAAAGACCTACAGAAATCTATACCTAATCTATAGATCTTTCTATAGAATGATCAGGACCAGATTTATGATGTTTGATGGATGCTAGATACATCCATTGTGAATATCACAGAGAGGCATTTCAACCACAGGCAATCAGTATCACTTCCCAAATTCAGAGTTTTACACTGGAGAATAAAAAAAACAAACAACAAATGAAAAGATTCAGGGGAGAGCTGTAACACCAGTGAAAAATGTTTTCCATCCTTTCCCCAGTAAAATAATTGAAATGGTCTTAGAAGCAGCTCAAACAGTGACAATTTCAGCCCAGAAAAGAAATGCTACAGAGTGCTGTGGTTAAAACAGCCACCCCTGCAGCCCAGAGCAGTGCCACCAGCAGACCCATCACATCCCCACCACCAGCACTGGCCTCCTCCCCCCCCCCGCTGCCTGGCAGCTGCAAGGAGATCTTCAGGCTTAACTTTGTAATGCCCAGCTAGTTTAAATAGTTCTTAATCACCCTATTTTGCAGCTAAGTACTCACCATTCTTTCAGCCTTTTCTTGGGCTCTGCTAAGTCTCGAGCTTGGTGTCAGTCCTTCCCTGGTGCAGCTATGTGGCTGTGCCACTGTGCTGACCAGACATGAGCACTTACATGAGCACAGTCCTGTCCAGTCCTTTAAGCCATAGCACTCCCTGGGCTTCAGATGTTATAGCCCCCATATCACTGTATTGTTTGCATTTTAACTTCACTGATGTCCTCCTGGACACCCAAATGCCAGATCAGTCTGAAGCTCCGCATCTCCTCCTGTGCCCTCAACGTGTTCCCTCCCTCTGTCCCGCTCGTGCTAAGAACTGACAGTGTAGAGTAAATGGTGCAAATATTTGACTCATGTCTCTTCCCCAGGCAGCCTTCAGAGATGAAAAGGGATCTCTCTTTGATATTTCAAATATCCCATGTGCATATAGCACTGCGTATCACACATGGATCACAGGCCTAACAGGTTTCTTAGCAGGACACTTGAATTTCCATGATGTCCACTGTTTAACCACTTAGATGCAAAACTGCTTTGTTTTGGGCCTGCAAAACACAGCTAGAGAGGCTTTGGAAACCTCTTTCTGTCCTGCACAATGAGAGTTACCAACTTCAACACTGTATAGCTGTTCCTGGGCAATTAGCACTGTGTTTTTCCTCTCCACCATTAGTGAGCATGGTATCATGAGATTATCATCAGCCTCTTGACATGATGATAATTATCCTTCAGTAACTTTAAAGATAATCATAATCCACAAGGACAAGGAATTTTCCTGAGTCTTTTGATGGTATTTGCAAAGCTTGTAGTTGGCTGGAAGGGGAAAAAGTGGCTGACTCTCACAGAGGGACCATGCACCGAGTGCCCAGCCCAAGTGCTAGGGGTGATGGGTGTGCCAGGCTGGTCAGGAGAAAACACAGCCCAGGATGGTTTCCTGAGGGCCAGGAGCTGCTGAGCTGGTGAAAGGGCGAAGGATGCTCATCTCCCCAGTCCTCATGAAGTGATGAGTCCCCAGACTCTCTCCAAAGGAATGATAATGCCCATCCTGAGAGTCTTTCTAATAATTGGCATGAACATAATTGCTGCCTGGGGTGGGCTGTCTGCTCTGGAAGCATCCCAGGGCAGGCTCTGACACCTTCAGCTCCCCTGGCCACCAGAAGCCATGGGCTTTTTCTCATTTAGAGCTTCGTTCATGAAGATGCTGCTGCAGCTGCTCAGAGGGAGAATTAGGCTTTATCAGGCAGTGCTGACATTTAGCATCAAATCCCCCTCTTCCATTCTTCTGTGTGAATTTCCTTGATCGCCTTTCAAAGCGAGAAATAAATGGTGCATTAGAGAGAAGGAGAGAGAGATGAGCTTTATCGGCTGTTTATGGAAGAAATTAAAATTGTTCATTAGTAACCACAGTACTAACAGTCCCCTCCTCCTGACTCCATCCTGGGGGCCGAGTCAGTGTCACTGGCAGAGCCCTGATGGGTCCCTGAGGACCACTCTCCTTGTATTTATTTGGGCTGGCACCTGCCTGATGCTTCCCTGCCCTTCTGCAGATGGGCACCTGGGGGACTACGGGGGAAATGTCATTGCTCCACTCCTAACAGCAAACATCCTTTTCCTTCCCACTGCCTGAATCACTCAGCCTGCTGGAAGGCATCTTGGCATTACCGCCGGGAGGTCTGGAGTGGTTTGCCATGCTGCAGTGCATCTGGGGCCTGAGATGCTTTGCTGAAGAAGATTTGAGAGTCAAGTGAACAAGTGGCAGAGGGGAAGATGACCCGGTGGCTGTGCACATCAGTTGTCCCTTTACAGGGTGTCCCACGCCAGCTGAAACAATCTTTGGGCTCAGGCAGTGTGGGGGCATGGCAGAGGGCTGGCTCTTCTCCTCTGGCTGCTGTCACCTTCTGGGCAGTCAGTCGTTTCCAAGCTATGATTTTATGCTGAAAATTGCTCTAACAGAAGGGCTTGCTAAGAGTTTTTTGGGGCTGCGTGAAGCCCACTAAGCCAGCTCTGCACCGGCCGACTGGTGCATGGCACAGTGGCCAGCCTGGCCTCCTCCTCCGTGCATCGCTCCGTGCCCTTCCCACCAGCCCCACCATACTCTAACCATAGAGCTGTCTTGCCTGGCTGGGACATGACCCCGCCGTACCGGGGCCGAGGGGAAAGGGGGGAGCCCTGCTGTGCCGAGCTGGTGGCACAAGGGGCAGGCAGGAGGAAGAGAGGCCAGGAGAACTTCAAAGGCTCTGTATCTCTTCACGCAGCTGCCATAAAAAACAATCCAGGTTTCCGCTCCCGAGTCCCAAGTTGCCCTCGCAAGGGACATCTCTCAGGGCAAACGGATAAATCTTTCATCTCCTTGGTCTGGGTTTTATTAAATGCCTCGCACATATATGTAAAATACAGAATGCTGATAAATACTGGCTAGTTACAGGGAGAGGCAGATAGAGATTAACTCGCTGTACTAACTGGAAGTCTATTATTTTAACTAAGTTGGAGAGCTCTGAGATGTGCAGAGATACCAAAAGGCTCATCCAGATGGCATAGCCTGGGACAGCATTGAGGTGGCACTGGGAAAGGTGCTGCCTCCTCTCGCGCCCTCATGGGCTCCAGGATTGGTGCAGTAGAAGCTTTGTGAAGCTCAGGGTGATGAAAAGGCAGACACTTCTGGGCAGCATCCACAGGCCAGGTAAGTGGAGGTGGAAGGGCTCTGCATCACCTGGCCCATGGCATCTGCACAAGGGGGGCTTCAGTAACAGCCCTGCTTCCCATCACCCCCAGTAAATGTGTACTGATGTTACTGGAGGATCCTTGGGAATATAACAGGGATTTGCGTGAAAACTGTACCTTCTCACACAAAAGCCAGGCACAGCTATTCTGACTGTTGAGCCTGTGAGAGAGTAACGGGCACTTGGGGAGCATGAGACTTGCTGATCAGAGGGAAGGTGCTTGGTGTTTAGTTTTATCTGAACTGCAGGACTTGCAATCACTCACTGGGGAAATTCAGGTCCCACTGAAAAGCCTGAATGAACTGGCTTGTTTAATCAACAGCAGCACAGGCTGGGGAGCGATGGTCTCAAAGGTCTTCAGGTCTATAAAAAAGGGCAGCAAGAATACAGGAGTAGCCCATTCTCTGTGTCTGTGATGGAGGAAGACAAGAAGTCATGGGCTGTAGCTGTAGCAAAGGAGATTTGGGTTCACAATGAGCAAGGCTTTCTCCAGACTGGGAAGGTGATTCCATATCAGGGCGGTGGTGGAGGCTCCATCCTGGCAGTCTCCAGGAGCAGTTCAGACAGACATCTAGGGCTGAGACATCCTGCTGGATGCCTAAGGCCAGACCTGGCAAACATAGAAAGCAGTTGCCACAAGACATGAGAAAAAAATAAAAATAGGACCAAGAAGCCCAAGAATGAACTTAAAATGCCCTTTGGGGTAGCCAAGCTCTCAAGGCTTTTCTAATCAGTAACCTATCCATTCCCCTAGCCTCTGCAGTTGCAACAAACACTTCTAAACAGACAGATTTTCCATTAAGCCTGGAAGAAATGGCAAGCTGCCTTAATGAATGTCAAAGTTAATACCACATTTGTTATAGACTGAGACTGCAATATGATGGTTTTATAAACCCATTCCTTCATTACCGTTATCAATATTATTCTTAGTTGATTCCCGTCTGCAAGCCAGATTCATATCCAGGCAGATAGCCTTTGTCTGTGGCTACTTTACATGGGAGCTGGCTGTCTGAGGATCTGTAAGCCATCTTGTACCAGTGCATTTTAAAAACAGTAAAAAAGGGAATAAAATAAAACAAATAAGGCAGGTTGAGAGCATAAAGCGTATGTCTGAGTGAGTGCTTAGTGCGAAGCACCAATGAAACGGCTGGGACTCTGATTGAAACCAGACTCAGGAAAGAAGGGCTGTAAACGTTTTTTCACTGCCTGTCCTAAGAAATTTATGTCTCACCCACTCCATCACATCCTTCAGGGCTGCCTTCTTCACAGCTGTCTTCAGAGACCGTCCGCTGAGCCCCCTTATGAAGTCCACTCCATGATGTCACCCGGAACAATAACTCACTCACCTCCCAGCATTGTGCTCTGCAGAGAGGTACCCTATAAATAACAGGCCAAGGATGGGGGGATGCCTACGAGCAGCCCTTCTCAAGGAAAATCTTCCTGACATCGGAAGGGAAGAGAGAGAAGGTATGCACGTGGGGTGGGGTGGGGGGACCCAAAGTGGGCTTTGCTAGTAAATGAACGCAAAACCACAACTGCACAAAGCAAATGGAGCAGAAAAATCACTGACATTATTTCTAGCAGAACCTGCTCAGGAGAGTCGGAGTTGAGCCCCAGCTGCCTGGATATCCATTATACCTACCAGGGCTCGCTGCATCCTCTGAAGAAATCAGAACCGCCTGCAAGAGCGCACAGGGGCTCTCTGCTCCCCCAGCCCAGAAGGTCATTAGCTGCCTGTGATTAAAATGACTCAGCAACTGGGATGCGTTCTTCCTTCAGTAGCACCCAATTGGTCATGACTAAAATTTGCTCTGACTTATGGGGTTTTCTTGGGGCTCGCATCCTGGTCAAGTTGCTGCTCACCCATCAAATTTCTAGAGAGCAGGTGTCCACATCAGAGAGCACAAGGCCCCACCGAAGGCACATATCCCCACAGTTGTGAAGCTGAGCGTAATTGTTTCATTCTGTCTGATAACATGTGGTTTTGTGATATTTATAATACAGCGCTATTAAAAGGGAAAAAAAAAGAGATCAACTCAAAATCCCTCCACCACACTTGGCTCTAATTGTCCCTGTCCCACCACTTCCCCCTTTCCCAGTCCTGCTTGTGGGCTGCTTTGGCAACAACGCAAAAGCCTGAATGAGCTGTTGAGATGAAGTTTATCCTTCAGTGAGATGGCCTCTCCTGGGGAGGACTAAGTGCTCTTGGATTTGCCTGGGAAGCTTAGACTGCTGTTACCTGGGGCTGCATCTGCTTAGGAGCAGAGACAGAGGAGTGCCACCTCCCTGGCACACCTTCAGTGCTGTTGGTGAGGCCATGGCAAGGGTAAATAATGACCTTCCCCTTGCAGCCTGTGGGGATTTCATCGGTTAATGCCACTAGTAGACTGAAATCAACTGGGTTCATTCTGGCATCTGGAAAACGTACAAACTGAGAAGAAAGGACTTTTCTCACATCTCTTGCATTTCTTCTCTTCCACTCATAGATTTGTGGTCCCGGGACACTTGTTGAACCACAGAAGTCCCCTCCCCACAATGACTGTTGCCAGGAAAACAAACAAACAAAAATAAACCCCATCTGCGGGACAGCCACTATTCTGAACCGCACATGGTCAAAATAAAAACAGCTTTGGAGGGCAAGAGCAGATGCTCTGTGCTCTGTTGTGTGGGCCACTGGTCCCAGTGCCTAGAGCGGTGCCACACATAGGGTCTGTCACACCAAAGTGTTCCTGGGGACTAGAAATGCTGGTCAGCCATTCCCCAGTGGCAGAGTATGGCATGCATGTCCATGGAGTTGGTACTGAGCTAGAATGTATCACCTTGTCTTATTCTCCTCTCCTCTCCTCTCCTCTCCTCTCCTCTCCTCTCCTCTCCTCTCCTCTCCTCTCCTCTCCTCTCCTCTCCTCTCCTCTCCTCTCCTCTCCTCTCCTCACTAGATACAGAAGTGATGGAGAGTGATGGTATCTTTTTTCTCTTCTTTCCTCCTAGACTGAAATTAAAAACAACAAAAAAATCCCACCATGACAGCAGCATCTGAAAGCTGAAGTGTGCTCAGCGAGGGTGGCAGGACAGGACCTTGGTGTGTTCAAGGCAGCCGATGGATGGACCTTTCTCGCACACCAGATAATATTTGTGAAAAGGGCTTTCCTGCATGTCCCCACACCCCCACAGCCTTTTCAGGCAGTTAACCCTCTTCCTCCTTTTTAAAATTCTAAGTTGCATTCAAAGCCCTCAAAAACACTCCAGCAAACAGCTTCCCTGCACAGAAATGATCTGTGTGATGGAGAGAAGGTCTGTTGCCATGGCACCACAGCAGCCCTGCTCCTTCACCAGGCAGCTCCAGGGGGGTTTCACCCCTCAGTCCCTGGGCAGGGGCACAGGACCCCTCACTGGGGAGGGACTTTCTGGGGTCCCTGAGTACTGCAGCCTGTCCCTCTACGTAAGTGGTCCTCACCAGCTCTGATGCTGCTGCCACTTATGATAACAAGTCATGGGCATCATTTGTGCCTGGAAAGAAGTGCTTTTTCCTTTCCCACAGAGCACGAGGGGTCCCTAACAAGGAGCACAGGACAGGGATGTGGGCCCACCTCCGGCCGTTATCTCCCAGCCTTCGCACTCTCCCATTTGCCCCCCCTTCACTCGCAGCATCCCTCCCGTGTGTACCAGCTCCTCTCGTGGTGGCTGCCTCCCGTGCTGGGATAATGACTTAAACATTGCCATGGTATTTCGTATTTCTGTCTGCAACACTTCTGGGGTTTCTTATTCCCGTCGCATCCTTCTGCTGCTGGGACGGCTTCTCAGCACAAATCTGCATTATTTCCCCCCACTCTGTGATACAATGGAGACAATATTATTAAAAAAGAAAAAAAAAATAATAAAAGGAAGGGAAGTGGCTTGTGTTTAACCTTTTGCAGGCAGCAGGGTGAGCCTGGGCTCGCCGTTGTCAGGGGGACAGGAGCAGAACTGCCTGCATGCCCACGCCGGCTGCCCGCGCCGGGCTGCCCGCCGGAGCTGTCAGCTCCCATTATGGCCCTGAATGGAGGCGGTCTCCTCCTGCACAAGGCAGCTTTATTCCTTTGGATGGGAACCAGAAGAAGCAGGAGAATGAGGCACTGCGTGCACTCAAATCCCTTGGCTGGGATGTTTGGGTGTATAATTTTACAGGCAACCAACCCTCAGTGAAGGGGATAGGGACCTTTGCTTTGGGAACTGCTCTTCCTTCCGCCATGGGCACTTCTTGGGGTAGTAGCAATGGAGGTTTTGTCACGTGGTCACCGCTGTTGCATGACTCACTGCGCAGGAATTGGAGCATGTAATGGTCCCATTTCCATCCAGCCCTTCTCGGACCTGAGTGTCAGTGATGGATCCAGCCCCTCCATCGTACCCTGCTGGATAGCACAGTGTGATACCTGCTGGACTGTGTGGCTGGGGGCTGCAGAGCACACTGCAATGTGCTTTTGGCATGTCTCTGAGTGTGTCTCATTTTATAGGGCTTGTGGTATCGGTTGTCGAAGAGTTCGTGCCTTACGTTGGAAAAACGCTTCCTGGCAGCTGTGCCGCAGTGTGGAGTTTGCAACCTGAACAGGGGGGACCCAAGGTGGGGCTGCAGGGACTGTCCTGGTGTCCTGGGTAGGCAGGAGAAGAGCTGTCTGTGGATACTACCTATGGGAACAAGCAGGGAAGCAATGTGTGACTGCAAAGCCCTGCAAGTAGCAGAATACTGTCAGATCAAAACACCATCAGGTGATCTACGGCTGACCAAGGAGTGATGGAAAACTCTTCCCAAACTGTGCTTTAATTTTTCTTTTTCTGGAGAATTTTGGAAACATCTGTGCCTGACTCTCATATTACTCTTATTTTGGTATCATCTTTGACTTTCTGTTCCATGGGAGTAATCGTGATTCCTTCCCCCTCACCCCTAGAATATATTGTGTATCCATGTCACTACCTTCCCAGTAGTTCATGCTTTATTTCTTTCTGAACTCTTGGATAAATAGCATCCAGTCCTGGTGATTTACTACACTTTCTCCAGTTGCTCCCTGATTTCCTCCGTAGAGACTTGCCTCACCGTTAAGGTCACATTCTGATTTCCTATACACAATGCCTTTGAAATGGAAATGTTTCCCCTCATTGTCTTCTACAGCAAAGATCAAGACGAAAAATGCGCTTCTCCCAGCTTTTCCACCCTCCATAATTGTCCTGCTCTCCCCAGTGACCAAACACACACCACAATCACACAAGCAACATCTTGCACATGAAGTCCTGAAACACTTTTCCAGGCCTGTTCTGGCATCTCTTGTTCTGCTCTGCTATGCCATTGCTTCCACTGGTGGCTTTCTGATCCATTAAGAAGTTTTCCATCTTCTTTTAAAGGTGAATTTTTTGTAACTGCAGTTATCACAAACTCTATTCCCATGTCCTGAATGGATTCCTTTTCCTTTTTCCTTTATGCTTGACTTACCCACATGCACAAACCAGGTGGGTCCCATCCACATGTCCAATTGGCATGCCCAAATTCAGAGAGCAGATGCTCACGTTCAGCCCACCAGACCAGAATTGTCTCCAGGAGGCTGTCACGTTTCTCCATTGATCACAGAGGACATGTCAGCAGAGGAGGCTCTTATCTGAGATGCTTGGCACCCCCATCACTACTGGGTTGGATGCAGGCTGGGTGCCTCAGCCTCGAACCCTTCATCTGCAGCTCGGTTCTTGTCTCGTGCCAGGTCCATGCCAGCAAAGCGCCACTGAATGTAATTTCCTGATGTTCTGCTTGTTAACAGTTGCCCACAAAGATTTAAAAGTCTCAGATGTGTGTCCAATCTGTTGGTTTTGGTAGGGTGATCAGAAGGGACCAAAAAGACTTGTGACTATCTTGAAATGTTATTAGATGTTTGCCTGAATCGCTAGAATTTTGGAACAATAACCTTCCCTAAGACTTCAAGCCATTCCTCCACAAATTGGTTTTTTTTTAAAAAAACAAACATATGATGGATAGCATTTGCTATATGCTGGGGGGGATAGGATTTCTGCTGGAGCTCTGCTAGCAGAGGGTGTGGTATAATGTGTACTGAATTATTTTAGCTGTAGCATGTTTTTCTCTGTGCCCTTTTTCACAGTGTCTTCTGGAACAGGAACTCCGTAACATTTGATCCTTTAGACAAACTTTCAAATCCATAATGTTCAAGTGGGTTTGAAATTAGGCGGAAAGAGTTTGTTCATCCTGAGGATTCACTGAAATGGATTAATAAGAGCTCCTTGTGTTACACTGGGAATCCCAAGAAACAACCGAAAAACAACCACATCCAAAAGAAAATGAGTATTAGCTAAAGTAATGCACTTTGACATACCTCACTTTTGCATCTCATCACGGTGCAGCATCTGTCAAAGGACAATCTCCAGTTCTCATTAAATTTGTCACTGGCGTTGCCTGTCACTGGTATCGCCCATCAGGAGATCATTGCAGACACCTGGTGGCTATTACTTTTTTATTAGTAGTGAAACAGGGAGAAAATTGGTGGCACAGAATTGATACAGATCAGTAAGAGTACCTGGTAATTCTTCAGATCAGAAAGCCCAGCTGTGGCTCAGCAGGTTTCCCAGACCTATCTCCCTGTTTTACAGTTGTCGTTGTCCTGTCAATCCTCAACTCCTGCAGCACTGCAGCTGAAGACCCTGGAGCTGCCTCTTCTCTCCTGTGGGAGCCGTGCTGGGAGGTTTCACCCAGCAGCTGCAAGGAACCTTGAGCACAACCCCCCCATGTTCCCACCTAGTGAAGTCTCCAGGGTTCAGTGCTGGGAACAGGGAAGAGACTGTGGGTGGCTTTCTCTGGTGACACCAATGCTCTCACTACTGGAAAAGAAGGGGAGCAACTCCTTGTCTATTCAGCTGTGGTCAAAGGCTGCACTTGGCAGTCACTGGAAAAGATCTCTGCCCATGCTCTTCAACTGTGTTTTAGTGGAAAATAAGGAAAATGTAGGCAGGACAAGATTTCCTGGGTTGGGTGACTTCCAACTCCTTCTCAAGACAGATGAAGCCATGGCAAACCCAGAGCTATGGAGGCACCTCAGCCCCTGGCTCTTACTGAGGAATGGTTGGTTCATTTGCATTTTTTCTTTTCCCAGATAATGGGGATGGTTCATTTGTGGAGGAGGTGGAGCACACCCAGCTGTCTGCAATGGTTCTTGGAGGAGCTTGTTCCTTCCCAGGCTTGAGACTGAGAGGTTTTGTTGAGAGGTGAGCTGGTGGGGAGCAATCCTCACCTCTGGATGGCAGTGTCAGGTCACATCATGGACAAGACACAGACATGGCCACGCAAGACAAGTGCAATCAGCCACCTACCCCTTCCCACCCTGCGCATGATTGCTGTGAACACTTACTTTCTGTAAGTTTTCCATACCTACTTTCTGGATTTATTTTCTAGTCAGTGTGAGAGAAGGATGCTTGACAGGTCCTCTCCATGTGGGAGAGCCTTCCCTATAAAACAGGAAGGAACAACCAGCAGCACTAAGGGCATATATATTGTTCATTAAGATATCTGAGCCTGAACGAGGTTTGCAAGCCGTGAGCTCAGCCAGCTGTGGGGGACTGCTTGGCAGAACACTGGGAGCCAAGGAAATACCTCTACAGGAAGGTCCTGGAGTACAGCTTCCCAATAGAATATCACTTTATGGGCCTTAGAGGTCACCCCAGTGCTTCTGCACCATAATGATATTGATATGCTTTGCAGTTTGCAAAGCACCTTTCTCAGGGTTAAGTGGTGGATATTCCCAAGGCTGCTCCTTCCCGTTACAGCTGGGCAAGGATGGTCTTTCAGCTGTGAGATGGGGAAGGGGGGAGGTTGTACCTTGTCAGCAACTCCCCATGCATGAAGCAGCAGCCTGCTTGGGAAGAAGGATGATGGTTAACCACGGAGGAGGTGCTGACTCTGGATGTCCCTGCCAGAGAGCAGACCTGTTGCCAGGACATGATGCCCTGTAGCCCCACAGCTGCAGTACTTCAGAGCAAAAGCATTGTCAGGCATTTCCTAAAAAATAATCCTGTGCAAATTTAGATGGATGTAATTTAAGAATGAAAATAAATTCATATTGAAAGTCAGAGGCTTTCTCTTGGAGAAAACATTAAAAAGAAATTTGTCAGTTAGGTACAATTATTTTCCTTTAGGGACGAGGAAGTTCAGAATGAAAAAAATAACAAATCAACAGAAAATGCCAGTTTTTTCAGTTTTGGGTTTGTTTTTTTTTTCAGATCTGGACTTCGCTTCTCTCATAAACTGCTGATGGATGTGTTTTGGTTAATCCTAATTTCTACAATATCTTTTAATAAATTGTAGCCCATGCCTCTAAAACAATACTTACCTGCTGCATGGAATTAATACTTGATGCTTCTGGCCATCGGATGTTAGGGAAAACAAGAAAAAAAGTATGAAAATGCAGAATTTATAATCTGCCTAACCTACCCATCAGTTGCCCTTTCAGCATCCAATGTGGCTTTTGTGTTCTCAGCGTTTTCTCCATTTAAATACATTCCTCAGCTCCCGCTCTGGTCTGCTGATGTACTTTGTCTGGTTGATATTTCTCTGGGGTTGTTTTTCCATTGTTATTTATTCAGGGCCAAGAGGCAGAATGCATTAAAGCCACCAGGGTGCCAGTGATATTTTAGTCTCTCCGAGCAATTCTTCTCCAAATTGTTACACATTCACTCCCTCTTCATTCATTTCGGCCACTTCTGTGGATGTTCCTGGGGGCGGAGTGGGGGGAAGGCAGAGAGCTTGGTTTGGCTTTCTAGCTGGTGGGGTTCACGTGCAATGAGCTTTGCTTTTGCATGTATGGGAGAGCAAGGAAGCACGAGTCAGATGGGGAATAGGTGTGCAGTAATGCTCACACACGGGGTCATAGAGGGAGGTGGGAAGAGCCAGCTGGCTCTGCAGAGTGCTCCTTGGGGGTGGTCTTGCTCACCATCAAACTATCCCTGTGTCCAAGAAGCATCTGCTTTCATGCCAGCCCTTGGGGACCGCCTGTTCCCATGGCAGGGGCCCTGCGGGCAGCGGGGCAGCCTCCGCACGCTGAGTCCCAGTGGCTTGGTGCTCCCTCCCCTCACCAGTGCTTCGAGGCTCGGCGCTGGCACGCCTGCCAAAGCACAGCTCCGATCTAAAATAAGCATTGACAAGCCAGGCCCTGCCCTTGTGGTGGGGGAGATTTTCATTCCCATTTGTTCTGCTTTCAGTATACACTGCAGATGCTCAGCTTTAATGAGAGAGAGTTGGGTTTTTTCCTTTCTTCCCCCCCACAATAAAGTGCTAAATTTAGATGCCTGGCATTTTCCACCAAAAATAATCTCGGGGGCCTTGCCATTATGCTTATCCATGGTCCTGGGTCTCAGATGATGGGAGCTCTCCACCAACCCATGGGCAGCACTGGCTACTGACTCTCCACAGGCAGCTCTCCCACAGCATCCCACCTTGAAGCTGTTCACCAGGTTTAAATCACACAGATCAGGAGAAGAGCCCTGGCCACGACCACACTCGCTGCAGCTGCAGTAAAGGGATGAAATTCCAAATCTAGTTTAAACCTTAATATTTTCTGAGGATATACAGTCCAAGCACCATTCTTGGAGCCGGTGCTCCTCCTGGCTGGACAGACTGATGCACACTCATTAGAGTGATCTAATGACTGTGCATCAGTTGTCCAGTGCTGTTTTTCTGACAAGGTGGAAATATCCAAGTAATCCAGCTGGGGCCACTGTGTCCTCTAACCCTGCCATTTAAGCAGCAGTACTCTCAGGTCACGAGCAAAAGTCTCTCCCTGGCCTCAGTGCCAGTGGTCCACATCAGAGTGCTTAGTGCCAGCCTTCTGTGCAATGGGAAATAGTTTTTCTTGATGGCAGATGAGCACAGCCACATTGACCAAGTCTTCTGCAGGCTCTCCATCCTGACATCCCCCTTTTCTCAGTGCTGCTGTCGATGCCTCTGCCTTTCCTGCCCTTTGGAGGCTCCCTCGCATGAGGGTCCAGTTCCAGCTGCAGCATCGGAAAATAAATAATTTTGCTGATGTGAACCATAAGGCAGGGAGATGTCTGAGCAAAGGCGGTGGGAAACCTCAGAGCCCAGACCACAGGCCTCCCCCTCTGCCCTGGGATCCTTCTCAGCACCCGGCAGAGCTGCTCTTCTGGATTTCTCTTCCCCCAGAGACAGGAACCAGGGTTGCTGCACTCAGCAAAGGATGAGGGGACTCTGGGGCAAGAGAAGGGTTCACCAGCCCCCAAAGCAGCACAGCCCTCCTTGCCTGCCTCAGCTCTGCCCTGACTTTCCAACACAGAGCTAGTCACAGCAGCCACCTCTGCTATTGTGTTCCTACCAAAAACCTCAGGCTCTTGAAGCAACTTGATATTTATTCCTGGCTTTTGCCCCTCCACTTTCCCTGGAGCGGGTGATATATGAACAGTCCCGTGTTTCCATTCCTTGAAGCTGCTCCGTCAGTCTGATTCACACCCCCCACTCTCAGGGCTTGTGGGCTACCCTGGGACTTTCTCAAGGTCACAGGGCTACCTTTGGATTTCCTGGATTGTCTGAATTCCTCTGGAAAGTTGCTACATTTCTTAAATTCTGGGTTTGGATTAATGAACATTTGGTAGCAATATGAAGCCTGGTTGTAGCCAGTGGGGTGACCCTCCTAATGTATTCCCCATGCCTCCTTTTCCCCATGGGCCAAATTCCTCCCCAGGATAGCCCTGGAGCCTTTCCCCAGTCCTTTACCCCAGGAATGAAATCAGCTCCATGTCTGCCATAGCAGATTTTCTCTTGATCCACAGGCACTTTCTGTTTCCCCCACCTGCCCGAGAGGGAGAAAGTCAGGAGGGAAAGCAGATGGAGGCAGAGCTGCAGAGGTGAAGTGTGAGAAAGGCAGCAGGGCAGAGGAAACATGAGCACCACATCAGGAAATTCTTCTGAGCAGAGCGAGGTGTCAGACTGAGCGATTGCCTTCGTGGGAATGGGGAACAGCCCCACGTCTTTGGGGAAGAAAAGGGAGATCCAGGTTAGAGCAGAGCAAAGCCCACCAGCTCCTGTGCTGCCTGTGAGCAAGCGGATCAGGATGAGCATCCTCTTGTTCCCCTCCACGAAGCAAAGAAGGATCCATGCATTTCAGCTCATTCCATGGTGCAGAGCCAAAGCAGGACTCTGACCATCTCCAGCTACCTGGTCCCATCGTGTCTCCCGAGCCTCAGGGAACCTGAGCCCCCTTGCAGCCCCCTGGACCCTCCACAGCTTCCCAGAGAGGGTTTTCATGCCCAGGGGAAGGGAATTCTGTAAAACATCCTGAGTTATCCGTGCAGAGCCGATGCCACCACTGCTCCAGTGGTTCCTGAGTGGATCCCCTCTGTGTGCATCTGTCCTGAGGCTGCGTGTCCAGCTGCCACAGGGTCCCCACCAGCTGACACTGTGCAGGAAGAGTAGCTAGTGGTTTGATGCAATACAGGAGAAAAAGCCCCTGGTGACTTTTTTGCCAATTTCATCCCCAAATAATTCTGTAGAGAGAATTTTTTGTGTAATTGGATTAAGCGTGGGGAATTTGTCATTGTTGACAGATTGCACAGGCACCAAACCAAAATCATGGGGGTTTTTCACTTAATTTTCTTCCTTTCTTTTGTTGGAAAAAAATATGCAAATAGTAATTCAGGTTTTTGGCCAAAGCAGATTTATAAAACCTTGATCCAGAGGATGGATTGTTCCCCATTAGTCCCACAAAAGCTACTGAAAACCTTTTTTTTCCCTCTAGTTTCACTTTATGGACATGAGTAACTTCTACACGGCCTTTTTTCTGAAAGGGTAACATTTCTTTAACAGCAACCCGTGTTTAAGGTAACCGAAGCCGCAGAAGATTCCAGTGATATATACACTCTAAAAAGGAAGGGCTATTAAAGAGATAAGATATTTGGAGAACATACTCTCTGCAGCGTTAAATAGCGGAGGAAGGAGATAACTTGGGAACTCTGGTAAAGCCACCAAACGTTATGTGAATAAAACTGTTAGAAGAATCAATTTTCCTTACTGCAGAGATTGTGTTTTCCTGAGTGTGATGTTTATACGTTGGCTCCTTTCCCACAACACAGACACATTAAACTCTCGCGCAGGGCCGCATCCAGCGCTCGCTGCAGTGGTTGGAGAGGCTTGGAGAGAATTCAGAGCAGGGGAAGCCTCGCTCAAAACTCGCCATCCTACACCATGCACATGGGTCTCACCCATCCCGTGAAATGCATCCCACCCAGCACCCGCTGAGGCACCGCAAACTCATCACATGGATGAGTGTGGCTTTCCCCCTGCAAACAGGGTTTTACAGCGTTGTCGGGTCGTGCGGCAAAGCCAGCAGCTTGCACAGCATGCCAGGACATCCAGAGCTGCCTCTGCCCTGACAACTAACAAACAGCCTTAAGTGTGCAGAGCCAGCTTTAATGACAGTTATTTACAGAGTTATATGGGCCATATCCAGCACTCTTGGATTGGCCCCCAATCTCATAATGAGATTACCAAGTTTATTTTAGTTGAGAAAGACACCAATAAAAAGGATTTAAAAATCCCTCGGAGTCTAGCCATACCCTAGAGCGCCCAGCCACTGGGAGAGCTCCTAAAACTTCTCCATTTGTTTTTCTTTCGGAGGAGAGCCGAGGCTGCTGCCTCCTGCATTTCTGTGCATTAGCAGCGTCTTCCCAGGTTGACCCCATGTATTATGGATGTGTTAAAATCTTCATGTTCTGAATGGAAATTGCATTATTCATGGCTCTGCTTATAGTTTGTCTTTAAAAGCCCTGCAGCCTTTTAATGAAATGCTCCGATTTTAACATCAGCTGAGATCAGATATTTTTGTTTAAATTTTTTAAAAGTAATCTCTGTGGATTATTCTCCACTTTCCCTGTCTTTGAAGACTCAAGGCCACTTGGAAGATGGGATGGTGCTAGTGGAGGACAGAGGCAGATGAAAAGGTGTGAGGGTTCAGGGAGAGACGGGAGCTGCAGCCACCTGCCAAGGTCCCCACACCTCTTCCAGCCCCACATGTGGAGTTGGAGGTGCCAAACCCCTTCCAGCTAACACAGGGATCAGAGTGCTTCGTGGAGCATCAGCTCATTGATGCAGCTAGCAAACTCACTGGACACACTCCGTTAAACCTCTTCCAGCCTTGGGCAATGGTAGCTTCCCAGGAGACTGGGAAGGTTTGGTTTGAGTTGCACAAAGGTTTTCTTGCAACATAACAAGGGAAGGAAGGAAGAGGGAAAGAGTGACACTGCTTAGGTGGTGTTGGGTAGAGTCATGATTAAGTAGAGAACGTGTAGGCAATAGGTGGTGGCTGCAACAGAGGGGTGTGGGGGCACCTCAATCGGTCACCTCCACTGAACAGCGTAGCCATCTCCTAAGGATGGAGCAAAATGGAGCAGAGACAGTGAGATCCAGAGTGCGGAGGGAGCCCTAAAGGGCTCTGCCTTGGGCTGCAGGGGCACGGTGCAGACGAAGCACCCTCGTGGGCACAACCCTAGCCCTGTCCATGGGGCTGCCTCTGCCTCCACCTGCAGTGAATTTGTCCTAATGACTTAACCACAGATCCTGTTTCCATGCAAACATCCCAAGTGTTCTGTCCCTGGTGGAGGGGAAACTCCTTAAATCAAAGCCTGGCGATCCGATAGCCGGGTCCGCAGCTATGTGCTTTATTGATCACATCTGGGCTGCTGGGCTCCACCAGGGCTGGGATGGGGCTGGGACGGGGCTGCGGCAAACTGTGGGCTGGATCCCCGGGGATGCATTTCTTCCTTCCCCAGTGCTCTGCAGCTCTGGCCCTGCACAGCCCCTAACGCCAAGTACTGGAAGGAGAGAGAAGAAATGCAGCAAGCCTCTGACAGCACAAGCCTTTCTGAGCATAAGACCACGGATTCCTTTTGTTTCTCAAGTTCCCATGAGTTTCTAAGCACATTGAATGTGGTTATTATTGTTTGGTATGGTTTTGTACTAATTCCTTGTTACCTCTGAGACTCGAGTATAGAAAGGTTTGAAAAAAGCAAGAGGTTTGAGGAATTTCCCTTTCCCTCTCCTCCAAATGTGATTAAACACAAATCTCCCCTCCCTTTGGCGCAGGGCTGTGACGTGCTGTGGCGGTGGCTGGCAGCGCGGCGCCGGGGTGGCCGGCCGGGCTCACGGCTCTGCACAGTGACTGAGCAGCTTCCCACCATCCCAGTCTCATTCCCGAGATGTTCTTGGTGACTCCTGGTCGTTGATGGCGTGGGACGTGCCGGTGATGGTGAGGTCCCGCTGCACTGTCTGCTATGGCTCAGTTGCTGTCTGGGATGGAGCATCATGGGTGACGTTGCACCTCTCCACCCAGGTTTCAAGTACATGGTAAAAAGGTTTTTGAGGCAATTAAAGGTTTCACAGCTTCTGGTCACTGGCGGCTTGCTGATGCTTATCTTGGGAGGGAGGCAGGGAAAGGCAGGAGTGGGATCTTGAGGGGGAAAGCAGGAGACAAGCCATGTTTAGCCTGGCCAAGCAAAGGTAGACCGTTCTGCACCCACCCCAACAGCTCTTCCCAAGCAGAGATGCTGCAGTGCCAGCAGGACAATGCTGCTGTGCCCTGCAGCCTGGAGGCTGCTCAGCACATCCCAGCAATGCCCTGGGGCACAGGGCAGCCCCAGCTTGGGTGCCAGATCCCACATGGCTCAGCAGGACACTTGCACGATCCCTTCTGCTGGGACCTCTGTGCTCCTGTGTCCTCCCTCTCCGCCTGTCAAGGGCCTCTGATGAGAAGTGAGCGGCGCAGCACCTCGGGGAGGCGGCAGTCATGTCCCATTTAGGAGGCAGGATTCTTCCTGTCACATTGTTTTGTCTGTAAGCAGGTCATCTCTCGTTTCCATAATATCACATTTCCAGGACAGCGCTGCCCGCAGACCTGCCATTCATGCTCGATTGGAGAGCCGTTGTTGCCTGCAAAGAGTGCAGATATAAGTGATGTCTTAATTCATTGCACATTCTTAAATAAAGGAGAGAGAAAGTAAAAGGAGCGGCTCAAGGTCAACACTCATTTCTGAGTGAGATTTCTTCAGCGAATTGTCTAAAATAGCCTGGAAAAAATAAATAAAAGCAAACTGATGGACACACTGTATTGAGGTAATAGGGGGGTGAAGATGAAAGAAGTACCAGCTTGACTGCTAGCTTGGTGTGAGAATAAAACCCTTGCAAAAATATAATCAGCTAGTATTTTAATGGCTGACCTGAATGCTTAAAGAAACCCATAATTGGTGACTTGATAATTGCAGATGCTGAAGCCATTTGTGCGTGGCTAAAGATGGGAGAATCCTTCAAAAATTATTTAATGAAGAAAACGAGCATTTTGCTGACCAAATTAATTTAAAGTCAAAAGAAAGACTCTCCATGACTTCCTTAAGCATTGGATCAGGCCCTCTGAAAGCATTTAAGATGCTTTTATTTTGCGTTGTGTTCCACAAAAATTCCTCTGAGCACTTTGGGAAGGTTGTTAACTGGAATTTTTGGTGAATACATTTGATCAGAAATGCTCTCCAGAACTAATCAGTTAATCCCAAATTGCTCTCACTTCCCACTTTGTAGGACAGTATTCCCTTTGGTGGCCAAATTAATGGCATGAGACTGTGGTGACCAAAGCACAAAGGGAGGCAAGTCACGGATATCACTACAGGGACTAATTTGCAAGCTGGTTTTAATATAACAACATAAAGCAGCGGAACAAGCTCAAGAAATGAAATAATGACTAAGAAGCCCCACTTGCATTTGTAGATACCTCCTATGTGAAGTATGGGGCCACATTCATGGAGTCAGCTCTGGACTATGCTTTCTTACTTGCAAATACTGCACCCCACGTGCTGGCAAAAACTCACACTGTTTTAACGGGTTGTAATTATTATTTTGTTTCTTTAAAGTAAACATTCAAACAGAAGATATACTTAAAAATGGCAAAGGACGAGGTGGAATAACTCCAATGGAAATTGCAAGTCCAGAGCTGACTGTCTCCAAAAGGCTGACTGGAACTGCAGCGTTGGAGTTTAATTGTTCATTTCAAAGTGCTGGGTCTGTTTCTTCCAGGTGTGATGCAGAAGGTACCGGGCATCCTTCACAACATCCTCAGCAGGTGGCTTCCCAGGCTGGAGGAGAAGAGGGGTGAGAGCCCTCTGTCTGTGTTCCCAGCTGGATATCTTTAACCATGTCCCCTCATTTGCTGCTCTGGTTGGTTGTTTCCAGCAAGACAGCGAGAGCACAGGTAACGAATGTGTGTTACATTCAGGATGTCATGTCATAAACACTGTCAAATCCAATTCCCAGAGCACGTGTGTGGCAAACATGAAACATTAGCTGGGCCTTCATAGTCTGATGTGACACAGCAGAGAGAGCAGAGCCACCTGGAGAGAGGGAAGAACCAAACTGCCAGGAGAGACAGATAATGCAATTGTTGTATTTTTGTCCAAAACATGACTTTTTGGTCAAAAAGAAAATACTGCTGAAAAAAAAAAAAAAGATGAGTTAAAATGTAGGCGGATGCCTCGGAGAGTATTTCGTGAACACAGTGATTGCAACCATGCTGACAGCTTCCTGGCATGAGAGCTGCCAAAACTGATAACGCTTTCAGTGGCAGGGCATGAGAAATGCTGTCAGGTGCACAGGAGTTTCTGACCATTAAATACCATGGAGCACAAGCGTCTGAGTGTCCTTGGACAGCAGGACGAGCCAGAGATAAGCGGGCTGGGAAGAGTGCTGAATGCATGCCATGCCTTGGCAAGGGAAGTTGTGCAGCGCTTCTCTCACATCAGCAGGAGAATCGTTATGGTGGCAAGAACTCAAAAGTTAGGAAAAGCTGGACTGAAGTTGTCTTTTATGTAAGATCCTGTCTTCCCCCCTCTCCTTGCAGGCGTACAGTGAGTCCCAAGCTGTAGTAACAGGATCGCACAGATGGGGGGCGGTTTGTGTGACGTCTCTTGGTCACGCACACAGCTCCACGACAAGCTGCTGTTTTCCACTTGGCCCTGTCAGTGCCCATGGGTGGATGTATTTACTGCATTCCAGCAAAACAACAGCAAAGCCTACACCTGCTCTGATGCTATGGTTTGTCACTCCTCCCTGGGCTTTCCTTCGGTGCCGCTCCTGCCCTACCACTGCCTTCGCTTCTGTGAAGTGTGATTATTTCCTCAACCGATGTGAGTGCCTGCCAGCTCTCCCACTTGCTTCCCGAGAGCTGAAGCACAGATATCACAAGATTAAAAGAATTGGTATTTTTAAGTGCCCAATTTAAGGCAGCTGATTTTTTTGATGGTACTTGGCCTTTTATACAATACTCTCTATGTTCAAAGCACAGCTCCTGACGTCTTCCTTTGGAGCCACAGATGTTTAGCACTTCTGAAATGAGCTCCCATGAGCTCAGATTTGAATATCCAAGAGATAAGGTGCACACAAGATGTTATGAAAATCATGGATGGGAAGACCACTCAGCATCACCTAGCCGTTCTGTGGCACGACCCAACTGGTCCCCGAAGGAGTGCTTGAGTGCCTGAATCCCAAGCTTGTCTTTCCTTTTCCTGCTTCACAACCTCCATCCTGATCAGGATACAGCATTTTAATGGCAAAGATACAGCAAATTTTGATGGGCGAAGTGCAAGCTGTTGTTGCTCGAGGCTCAGCATGTGGCCAAGCTCAGCCACGTTTTCCAGGCAGGAGGACATGAAGGGCACATCCCAGGCACAAAGGCACTCTCCCAGTTTTGAAGCACCTGTTATAAAGAGACCTGATGAAGAACAGGAGCATCTGCCAGAATTCAGCGTACTTTTTGCACAAGCTTCATTCTTGGGAACAGATTAGCCATTTTGGCTGAAACTCCCCAGAATGATTTAGCTTGAGGCAGACACCGGCATGGAAAATTTCATCTCAAACAATTAAAGTTTGGCAAAGCCAGAAGCAACTGAAAACATAGTCTTGCAATGTGTGGAATGGGATAAGCTCAGTAACCAGCATTGCACCCAGTGCCCCATTTACTCATCTATTTCTGTAATTATTTGCTTAATCACAGAACACTTTTAATACTGTAAGCATAATTAATGCATTATTAAGAGCCGTGCAGGCCATAAACCTCCTCATGTCATAAGCAGAATAATTTGCATTTGCACACATTTTTTCATCCAAAGATCTTAAAGCACTTTCCTGAAGTAGACATCATTAACCCCAGGTTACAGATGGTGAAACTGAGACAGAGTGAATGTAAAGCCAATTGCCTCTTTCATTGCTAATGTCCTTGTCTGGCAGATCGCTCAGACGGGGCGTCGTGCTCCGGAATACACAATCATCGGGCCCTGCTGCCCTGAGGAGGATCCAGCATGTGCTGAGCTGAACTGACACCTCTCCCTGGATATTCACCCTTCACTCTGGCTCGTGGTTATCCCCACCATCAGTGAGTGACTGCTGGTATCGCCCTGACCAAGGCTCCAGAAGGAGAGGTAAAAGGATGGCACTGATGATGGCAGAGATCAGAGATGCTGTGTCTGGACACATGCCCGTAGCCGGTGAGGCTAGATAGAATTCTGCTGTCCCAGTGTCCCACTTGGGGATGGGACTTGGGTGGAGGGAGGGCTGGGCAGTGCTGAAGGAGATCTGCAGCATCCATGCAGGCAGCTGAGCATAGCACCTTGGCAGCCCCTATGCTCACCAGGTCAGCAGGGATTTCAGAGGTGAGATTAAAATATTTTGGTTTGGATGTTGTTCCTGTGTATTAGACAAAAAGTGTTCCTCATTCTGTGCATCCTCTCAGCTCCATGGGACTGAGCAGCTGAGATGGGCTGCAGATGAGCCTAGGTCTGGCACAAGGACTGGGTCTTCCCCACCTTCCAGATTGCAGAGCAGCTTAATGGGCCTCTTTCCTTTCCTACAGGGAGAAGAGCGGTGGAGGGACAGAGGTGTTGTCTGGCCCAGTTTGCTCCAGGAAGCCTCCAGGAGTGGAGCAGAGTGAACATGAACCACAAACCTGTGCAACAACCCTCCCAAGCATCCCAGCTATTTCTGTGCTGAGGGAGCAGGGACAACTGGCTGTCTTCCCTCCTGAACTTGTGCTAGAGGCAGCTGGCACTTGGCGTCCGCCTCTGTCCTTCCCAGGCTCTGGATGGTTTGCCAATGGATAACAGAGGATGCACTCGCCTTGTTTCTGTTTACGCAGGTGCTAGTTTGAAGAGAAAATGTTATTGTTCATAAAATATTTTGCAATTCATTTCCTGAAAGAGCAGCAGACCAGTACAATGCGGCAAAGCCCCAGCAGTGGCTGTCCCAGCACTGATGCTTGGTGACATGCCTGCTGCCAGCAGTGCCAGTGCCCCATCCTCAGCATGTCCCCCCTGCCAGCTCAACTGTCCCTGAAGAGCTGTGGATGGAATCAGGTGGAGAAGGAGATAAGCAAGACTCACCCATGCCCTGCCTTAAAAATCCTGCTGGAGAGGAGGGCAGTTTTCCCTCCCGAGTAACATTTTAGGTCTTCCTGGCTAGAGACAGCCAAAGCTGCCTGGAAACAGAGAGCAAGAAAAATCTTAAATTACTCTTGGTGCTACACTGTGACACCCAGGGGGGTCAGCTTTGCTGTGCCCTCCAGTTTCAGGCTATTCCCCACAACATTCATGTAAAGGGGAGTCAGAGGGGCAGGAGGGGGGGGAGTGCCCTGCTCTCCATGGGGGTTGCCCTCTGGTCCCCAGGCTGCAGCATCGCCGTCTGCCCCATGCCTGCATCTCCGTGCTGCTCTGTGTGCTGTCTCAGGGTTGAGTTGTCTCCCTCAATCTGTCTGGTTTTGATCAGGCTTTCCGTCCCGGAGCTGAGAGACTTCCCCTGATGACAGTTTCGTCAAAACGATTACATTTCGACACAAATCCTCGGTTTTGACAGCTCAACGTTTTCTGACAGAAACCAAAACAAAACAAGGCACTCTTGGAAATTTCTCAACCAGCTGCAGCGTAATGTTGATGAGGTTGTACATATTTGGGTGAGAAAAGGAATGGGAAAGAACCATAAGCTTTCCTAGTTTGGTTCCCCAGGATTGTATTTCAAAGCGTGCGACAGACCTGACAAACCCTGCAAACACGGTGAGTGGGGCAAAATACAGCTGCTGTCCGTCACGTTAGCGCGGCACGGGAACCGCTTCGGACAGGCGGCAAAGAGAATTACGGTCGTGAGAATTTAGGGAGGAAAAGAATCGGTTCTTTTCACTAGAGCTTGTCAAGGAGGTTTGCTGTGGGAAGAGAGATGGGGCTCCGGTTACTCGGTGCGGCTGGGAGGTACCAACCAGACCAGTGTGTTTCCATCAGCTCACCCATCACCGGTGCCAATGCACAGTTTAATGGTTATTGGCTAAGAAGTGCCAGATATCCAAACCTCTCTCACCTTTTAATATTTTTCCTGCATAGCAGCAACCTGCTTGCATGGAATTTGAAGGTTCTCTAAGGTCTGAGCTGTGTCAACTCCACTTTTCCGACCATCAGGTCCCTCTTCTGCTCCCTTCTTGCCAGTTCTTCAGCTCCTCTCCTCACATCTCTTGCACCCTCAGTCTGAAAAAACAGAGTAGGCAGTAAAATACCCCCAAACCTGCCAGCATGTTAGGCATGGTGGTTGTCTTCTGAGTCACAAGTTGCATTGCAAACAGAAAGAAATTTAAAAGATTAATTTTCAGAATGTTATTTGGGTTAAAAAAAAAAAAAAAAAAAAGTAGTGTTGTTAAAAACAAAACTGCCCTTGGGTTTATTTTTTTTTAATAAGCCCCAAAATATATATCAAGTCTGTCTTGCCTGGGTGAAAGGAAAACAGAGCAGCACATAAGGATTTCTAGCCAGTCAGAAATATCTGGATTTGTCATATTTTCTGTGGGAAAGGGAAAAGGCCAGGGATGGGGAGGTATCTGCCTGGCACTCCATCCATGCTCACATTTCCAGCGTTTTGCTGAATTGGGACCACCATGGAGAGGAAGGGCACGGAGACAGGCATGGACTGTGGAGCTGCAGTGCCCGTGCTGGGGAGAAATCTGTGCCCAGTGCTTCCTTCTGAGCCCCGGTGCTCCTCCTGCCCAGTGCTTTCTGTAAGGACAGCACTGACAGCCCAGCTCTGCGCTCTGGTGGGACTGGGGATGTGGAGCTCCTTGGCACCGGAGAACTGGAGCAGGCAGGAGAGGCTTGATATTAATTGAGAGCGATGTCTTTGAGATAGGAGAGTTTGAAAAATGAGACCTTAAACATGGCTGTGCTAGCTATTAGGGAGACGGTTAAGAGATGGAGGAGGGGGTGAAGGGCTTTTCTTTTTTGAAAAAGTCTTCTTGGTTCCACTGGATAATCCCAATTTACAAAACAGCTGAGTTTTGAAATACTGCAATAATCCACTCATTAGCCCTCACTGCGAACCAGCGCCTCTGGGTATTTTAAGTGGGAAGTGGGATGGGTGGTTTAGGAGATAATTGCTGTGTACACTTGAACCCCTTAGGAGGTGGCGGACTCTAATTTTGGTGAATTCCTCCGGGTGCACAGGCAGCTGCCTGGCAGGAGGGCCATGCTGTGCCATGCCATGCCATGCCATGCCATGCGGTGCCATGCCTGCAGCATGACTCACAGCAAGGCAGCTGAGCTCTGCGCAGAAATTCTGCTCAGCTTTGCACCAGCTCTTCATGCCAGGCATCAATGGCTACCTGAGGAATTGCAGGGTTGGGAAATGGGAGTCAGCAGAGCACCTGAAGAGATATTTCTGGCATCAGCTGTAGACTCAAAGAGCAGTCCTGGGGCTGGGAAAAGTGCAGAGCTCCTGGAGTAGCTCCCAGCTGGAAGGTAATACAGAGAAATGATGCAAGCCAGAATGGAGCTTCTTGCAAGGCTGAAATCAGGCCTCCCTGAGATGGCCAGCAGAAAGAAGACCCTTGAGCAGGTTCTTGGTCCCACAGGTGTTGGGGTCCCAGACCACATCACAGCCCTTGGCTCCAATGCTGGTGCTGGGTGCATGGGAGGGTACTGGGGCATCCCAGGAGCCGTCCCTCCCGAGCCCTGGGCAGGGGCATCGGCTCTCAAGGCACCAAGGAAAATGCAAGCAGGTTGTCAGATGCGAGTGGGAGCCCGCTGGCAGAAGCTTCCCAAAACCAAAATATTTTAATGAAATATTTCAGTTTCAATGAGCTGGCATTTTCTTTTCAAGTGTGTCCCCACCCCACTGTTAGCCCAGCGCTGAGAGCAAGCCCAGCAACCCTCCATCCCCCCTGCTCCTCCGGTCCCTTCAGCCCCTGCCAGCACTCAGACCTCTATCCGGGGTCAGGAATGTGTGACCAACAGATTTTAAACTGTCCAGGAGCTGAGCTTCTGACAAAAGCATCTGTCTGCTCTCAGAATTACCCACAAATAGTTTGATTTCCCAAACCCTTTAAACTGTGATATTCAAATAAAGTTTCCAGGGGAGAATTTCATACACACAAAAGATACTGGCGGGCCTGGCTGCCCCTTACTGCTTGCAAGTAACTGCTTTACTGAAGGATTTTTTTTTCCTTTCTTTCTGAGCAGCATTTGGAGCAGTGCTTGTCCTGCCGTGCTGCGGCACCAGCCGACCGCCGCCACGTACAATCAGCCAGGAGAAGTGAACCTGATTGCAAACGCAACGCTGAACTGACCATTGAGGCTGAAACGCATGTGTCCCCCTCCTTCCCTCCCCGCAGCTCCCCGCAGAGCAGCAGAACAAAGAGGGAAAACGCAAGAAGATTTCTTTAAAAAGCTGTTTCCATTTTCCACAGCATTGTTCAGTGGGTACGAAGCTAAGCTGTTTCCCCTGGGGTTTAGCCCAGCCTAAAAGCAGGCACATCATCTTTTACCATAACTGGATGTGCCTGCAGAGCCCCACGGCATGTCAGCGGCCTCAGCATGTGAAATCAGGGGTTTTTCTAAACAGCGTGGATTGTCTCTTGTCCAGGATGGTCCCAAATTTGCTTTTGAGCAGCACGCTTCACCATCAGAGCAGGAGGAGTCCCCCAGCATCGAGCTGCCGGATGGGCTGTGGGGGAGATGGGTCTCTGCTGGCCAAGCTGAGCTGGGTGTGCAGCTGACACAGGTAGGCGAGCACGAGCTTGTTTGAAGCAAAGATTTAAAGGCCACTGAAAATGTTAGCGCATCCTTTCAGTTTGGTGCTGAGCGGCGGCCCCGGCTCTAGCCGGCGCTGAGTTTGCAAAGCCTTGTGCCTATGTGGGTGATGCTGCCTACGAGTCCCTCAAAATGTCACGGTGTTGGCGTCTCCCCTTCACTCCTGTTCTTTCCAGCTGCTCCCCAGTGAGGAGGAGGGAAAGAAAACCCATTAGGTTACCCCCGAACACATCCCTCCTTGAAGTCTCCATCCTCCCATTAGCTTGGTACCCCCCGTGACGCCCAGCACCATCAGGAACGGTGTTGCCTTTTGCTACCTTTCATCCGCTCTGTGACATTCACACGTTGCCATAAGAGGCAGGGAAGGATTTCCATTTTGATGGACACCGATGAGACCCCGGGGTCTTGCTGTTAAAAGGAAGATGAGGAATGAGGGGAGAAGAAAAAAGACGTGCCCAGCCATCTCAGCTCTTTCTTTTCTCTTTTTCCCCCAAGTCAGAAGTTCCTAATTGGTCTGAGCTCTGCAGGTGCCTCAGGTCCCCCCCCAGACCACAGACCCCACCACCCTCCCCGGCACATCAGCTGTGGGAGGAGAGGCTGGAGCCACTGCCAGCCCGTGCCTCGCCACTCATCTCCCCCCTCTACTCCCAACAGAGACGTTTATTTCTGCAAAGATGTGACAGAAAAGGTGGAATAAATAATTGCAAAGATCTGAAAAACATTTTTGCAGCGGGAAATACATTCGAGGGAAGGGTGAAAAATAAAAGAGGGAAAGGTTTTGAACTAATGAAGAAAACAGGGTCTCATCAGAGCATCCCAGAGAGACCCCGCTTCCCATTAATGGAGAAAGCAAATTGGAGGCTAATTGCTGGATTTCTGGAGAGTTTTTTACGTTGTATGAAACAGGATCTGTGTTATGATTCATGCGTTCTGTGCACCGAGCGAGCAACTTCAGGCAGCAAGCTGCTTTAGCAATCAAGCAGCACTGGGGTTGCTGATGACACTGATTTCTGAGGCGGTGCATTGCCCCAGCACCAGAAGCATGCTGGAGGCTGGGTGGGAAGGGGGCCAGCCAACTCCATCTCCCTGTCGCTGGAGAAGGACCACGAGCCCACCCAGCACTGGGCTGGAGGACCCGATGTTCCTGCAGCTTCATCAGTGCCTCTAGCCCCTCACCCCAGTTCTCACAATGCTGCTTTCTTCCCTTTTGTCCCAGCCCTGGTTTTTGGCACCCTGCAGGTCAGGGTTTTTGGGGTGGCAGGATACTCATGGACACTTGTCACCCAAAGTTGACCAAATCTCTTCACCACCAGAAGGGATGTTCCAGTTTGGTGGGGACTGTCAGAGGTGGGATTGCCAGGGGCAGGATTGCCAGAGGTGAGATTGTTGCCTCTGCTGCTGCCTTGCAGGAGGCATCTCCACAGGAACAGTGATGGAGAGGAGAGGGGACACAGTGGCTCTTTCTCTTTGGGGAGAGAGAGAGAAGGAACTAAAGGAAGATGAAGGGCACAAAGGGATGAAGACAGGAGAGGTGTTTTCTCCTTGCCTGATGGCTGAGTGGACTTCATTTTGGGAGGCTGCAGGGCATCTCATACATAAGCAGCTCATGAGAAGTGGACCCTGGTGCCTGGTGGCTCGTGGGAGCTATTGCTTGAGCATCACGATTGCAGATGCCCATCTTCAAGTCCTGGTGGGAGTTGGATCATCATGATGGACCATCATTTCTGAGCCTGCATTTGCATGCTTGCTGCCCCATGTTTTCCATCTGGGAAACCAACAAGCAAATTTTAAGGCTCCAGATGAGCATTGGTTCCCCCCATGAGGCCACCAAGATTTCATGCCTGGAAAGTCATTCCCACCCACCACTGTCAGCCCATGGTGGGAGCACCGGGACCAAGCAAGTGGGCATGGTGATGCACGCATGGTGCTGGTGCTGCGGGTGCTGGAGCTGAACACTGCCAGCATGTCGCTTTGTCACATAGTAACGGGAAAATATTTTATGCATCAAAAATAATATTTTGGCAAGAGCCTTCATACACACTTGTAAGTGCTTATCTCCATGCAGGAGGCTGGATGCTATAGTTCTTTGGACTCAGATGTTTTGTTTCTTTGTACAAGGCCCAGCCTGATGTAGGTGCTGCTGCAAAAGGGAAAATAAATACTAAAATGTGAATAAACACCCTGTTGTCTGCTGCACCCACCAAACTGTTTCTGTTCTTAAAATAATTGTATAGGTGTTAAATGCCAACTAATTAATGTGCACATATTTAGAGGAGGATTAACAGCAATGTAATCAATGCAGATCTATTATGGCTAATTATGTATGTGTATCTATTACATACCTCCTAATCTTCTATAAATATGGTTTTTATAATCACTTCGTTAGCAGGTATCTAAAGTAATGCAGAGAATTTGCAATACAAGTTAGATCCTGGCTCCATTCCAGCTCAGGTAATTACACCCTGGCCTCACTCAATCCCTCTGCAGCTTCCCCTGGGAATATATTTATTTTTAACTTCCTATCCAAAAACGTCTAATAGCATCACTGATAACCGTGTGCCATGTTGCACCCCAAAGGGCACTGTGGCATCTCAAGAGAGGGTGGAATGAGGGATCTCAGCCTCAGAACATGCTGTGTATGTTTAGTCCATCAAAAATTGAGATTAGGTTATTATTAGTCCCCACAGAATATCAGTAACAGCTTTCAAGTCTGGGGAAAATACGCTGTTAAATAACGAGGAGGATCTGAGAAGCTTGTTGGATGAAATCTATCAATCTGTCTGTCTGGGCTCGTACACCACACTCATCACCACACTCCACAGCCACTGCTTTCCTCCGGGGATCGTCGCTCAAATCCTGCTTATGTTACAGCCCGTGCTGGGTCTGATCCACCCCGACATCACAGCAGCGCTTAGAGGAGGAGAGGTGTCGATGCAGTTGGACCCCAGTGAAACCCCAGGTCTGGGGGATACTGGGCTGTCCAGCTGTGCTGAAGAGCTGCACCTGGGTGAGGAGTGATTCCTTTCCACCTCTGCCCAGGCTGCCATGCATTTTTTTGAGCAATGACCTTGGGAAGCACGTGCTGGGGTGAGATCTGTCATGCACGGCAAACGGTAAAGAGGTGGCAGCTGCATAAACGTCAGGCTGTCCAGAGGGCTCAGGAAGCAAAAAACAACATACATGTTTCACCACAAGTCCAATTATACTGGGGTTAAGTTTGGCACTTCAGTAGTCAAAACATCTTTCAAATGTCTCCTCAGGCTGGAAAACCCCCTCCAATGGCCACAGAAAGGGGTAAGTGTAACCCAGTCTGCTATTCCAGATTATTCAGTGTTCAACCATGTAATTGAGATTAATCACTTCTTCCTGTGATGCCCAGAAATACCTTTCATGTCTGGAGCACTCTTCCCCATTCCGAGAGACTTGAACTTTGATACTTGCAGGGCAATGGAAATGGAGGGGGAGAGGGCAAGGTGGGGATCCATCAGCCAGGCAGGCAGCAGCACATGTACCAGCAAAGCAAGAGCTTGCCAAGTGTCCTGTGACAGTCTACAAGGTGAGACACTGCTCATGAAGGAGCCTTGAGGAAGCAGCTTTTCTGTCTCCATCCCATCATGTTGTGCCTCATCATCCCAGAGGTCCATGTTGTGACAAAGACTAATTATTTAGCTGGCTAATCAGCAAACCCATCTCATGTCAGCTTTCCAGGTTCTACAGTAGCATCAAGCCAGGCATGAACCATCCCTGCCTGCTCCTGCGACAGCACAATTGAACACATTCTGCTCTCTGGATTCCACCAGGCAGCTCTGGGAAGGTGAGGAACCCTCTCAGATGCTGGGGGTAAATAAGGCTACTGCCATCAGTAGCATGAGTGAGGCACTGCACTGCAGAAATGTAGATTTTCTCTTATAATTCTCTAGGATTTGGTAACATCGATATGCAATAGCCTGAAAAGCTGCAGTGGTTTCCCAGGCTGGAAGAGTTGGGAAACTCCCTTTAGTCTACATAAGAAAAAACATGCATGACCTTGCTTGCTTTTTCTTTCATATTGCTGTCTGTTGGGGCTGATGGGTTTGGGGCACATCCAGCAAGAGGGGCAGAAAAGAAAGGTGCCCAGACCCAGGGAATCCAGGTTTGGTGTTCAGAACATACCTACCATATGGATAGTGTCACCACAGGGACACAGTGTGCATCCCAGGACATGGGACTGGTGAAAGCAGCCTGGCTGAGGTGTGATGGTGAGAGGAACCTGGGTTCCTGTGCAAAACAGGGTTATGGAGGTGCTGGGCTGGGAAGTGGGTTGTGCTGTCGGCACAGGCATGCGTGCAAGATTTGCTTTTCCATTTTAACCTAAAGACCCTAAAATATTGTGTTCCAGCTGACAACTAATAAAAGCTGTCGTGTCATGTATCACAGCAAACATCTGCCAGCGGTATGGCTCCCAGTGGGATAAAAGCTCCAACAGGAGTTCAAGGTCTATTCTTGGGGCCTTGCTGAAAGAGAGCAGAGGGAGAAACAGGAGTGCGTAAGTCAGGGCTTTGCCTCCAAACAGAGGTGCTCCTCAGCTCCTCTTGGCCAACGATGTAGGAAGAGCAGCTTCGGATGAAGACAGGTCAGAGCCCAGAGAGACTGTCCAAAGGTCAGCAGCATCCCAAGCACAGGAGATGTGTGACACCCGCTGCCTGGGTAACTCGAGAAGGAGTTAGCTAAGCTCTTGTAAGACACAAATTTAACGGCACTTCTTCCCCTGCATTAGGTAGGCCTCTATATGTTTATTGGTTCTGCTCTCAGGATGGGATAAGCTTCCACATTACCGGAGCTTGCGTAGAGCCTCAGAGCCCCTTCTTGGCATCAGCAGCGCTCAGCCTTTTTGTGTGCATTAAAGCTGAGCACGTGTATGTTTATAGGAGCAAAGCCTCGGCAGACAAGCACTGTTAGTGATGTGAGCGAGGCGCTCAGACCTGTGCCCTTGCATTTTATAAATAAACACCAGGGAAGCAAATCACTGCCCATCCCTCCACCCGATCCATCTATGCTCTACAGCTGGTTTGCATGGCCATGTCGGAGCGTGCAGGACAGTCATGGGGCAGGAGCACTGAGGAAAGGTGGTGTGAGAGGAGGGCTTCAGGCTGTGGTGCTCAGCAGAGGTCAGGATGCTGCAGTCCGCAGATGTGGTACAGTGGCTCTGTCCTGCTCCCATGGGAGCACAGCCATGGGACTCACATGGCACTGCCTGTCCACCAGACAGCACAGCTCCTGATGTAATGTTGGGTGGCAGCTGCCACAGAGAAAAATACACAGTACCTGGCAAACAAGGGAAATCCAAACAAAAGCAGTGTGTGGCAGAGCAGCAACTGTGTGCAAAGGAAATGAGTAAAGACCCTACAGGATTCACTAATGGCTTCCACCGCGTGCCTCTGTCTCTTACGAGGTCTTCACTGTGCTAGTTTGGACACATCCCATATCCCACAGACCCTCATTATCCTACTTGTGTTCACCACAGTTCTCCATAAATATTTTATGAGCATCCTTTTTGCAAGCCTTTCGTTTGGATTTGCCCAGAGAAACCGTCTGCATGGAAAGGAGAAGAGAAGAGAGGGGAAATGAATAACAAGGATGATCATGGTAAAGAGTGGGGGGAGTGGAGGGGATATCAGGGAAAAGAAACCTCTATCTTTCCTAGATAACTAGGTTGTCTTGCCTCTGCTGTTGTCTGATAACGGGAGAACAGCTGCATCCCTTAACCAGGCGGACCCTTGCAGAGGGCTTGTTTTCCGAAGTGCTGCTCAGCTGCCTCTCACATTGCCCAGGGGGACAGACCCCAGCCACGTCATGTCATCCTGGAGCAGGGGAAGAGGAAAGCAAGAAGAGGAAAAACAGTCCCAGCATCTTCTCTCCTCCTTCCCAGAGACACGTCCACCTGCTGTGCCATACATGGCTGTGAGGTTTTCTGGCCAGGAGCTGCTTCACAGACCCCAATCAGCCTTGACAGATGGGAGTATTTAAGCACACTTAATATTGCACATGCAGCCTGAGTGTGAGCCCCCAGCCGAGCAGGGCTTCAGGTGTGTGGTCCCCAGGGAGTGCTCCTCACACAGCATCCTCCACAGCCCAGCCCAGGGCAGAGGTTCATCCTGGTCCTTCCCTGAGCCAGCATGCAGGTGAGGACATCCCTCACTGGTGCAGTCTGCTCCTCGACCTCACTTGGGCACACGTTTGGCTGGCTCCAGTTTGCCATTGGAAGCTGCCCCCCCTCCTCTCCCATCACTGGGTGCTGCAGCCCCAGCCACGGGCTTTCTCTGCTGCAGTTTCTGAGGCACAGTCTGAGCCCTTTCCACCACTGTCTCCACCCAGGGAGAGCCTCCTGCAGCATGCCTATCCTTCTACTTCATGAGCTTCAAGCCAGGGCTGGCTGGGAAGCAAGAATTCCATTTAGGAAAAAAAAAAGCCAAAAAAAAGCCTGAAGTTTGGAAATTGGTTTTCATCATCATTTTGAAGAAAGAGCAAACTGTTGATGACTACAAGCCAGAAAGGGAGCCGCTGGCACTGCTCTCCCTGGCTGCTGGTGGCCATGGCCATGAATGTCGTCATGGGGCACGAGCCCTGCAGCCCGTCCGGCGTCTCCAGCAGATGCAGGGGCAGATCTCGAACTGTTCCTGGGCTCTCTCCAGAGAGCTTCTGTTAGGGGCCCCATAAATCTTCCCAGCTGAAGTGCCGTCCAATGCGATAACATTCCCATCCCACTGGAGAAGCTGTGTTGCAAATTCCTCACCGGACCGAAGCGTTCCCCGGAAAGGGGCTGAGCCGGCTGGGGCAAAGGGTGATGGGGGGCTGGGGCTGCCCCATGGAACCAGACCAGTGGTTCTCTGCATCCACAGCCCCAAGCCCAAGAGGGGCTCAAGGGTCACTGCAGCCCCTCTGTAACTGAAAGACGCCTCTAGTGAAGGAGGTCAATGCAATAGGTGTCTTCCAGAAAAGCAATGTTACCTAGGATGCTTCACAGACCCCGCTCCCCTCCTATGGCCCTGGAGCCCACACATCCTTGAAGGCCTGTGAGGAGATGTCTATTACCCAGATTTTCAAGTCACTTTTTTGAGATATGCTTTTAATGAATGAGGAGTTGGACTTCCACCCTTTCCTTTGCAAAAATACAGAGATCTTGCCGTTGGGGAATTTTTCCTGCTGAGGTACATTCCTAAATAAATAAATAACGCAGTTAAATAATTTCCTGCCTAATTGGTAAGAGGGTGAAATAAGTGACCTAATCAGTCTTTTCTGTCTCTAGTTTCTGCCTAACTCTGACATTACTTGCCCCAGCTTGATAGTACAGTAAACCCAGTGTGTGTGGTGGAGTTATTCCCATTAATGCTGGAGCAATTGTGGGAAGCATCAGGCTCGTAGGCTCTAAGCTTTCCTCAGCTCAGTTTAATCCTATCAAACCTTACCTGGAGCTGCAGATGTCATAAAGTGTTTCTATGCATCCCTGTTCTCCCTGCATAGTTGTCAGGAAGCAGGCCAGCCTGGATTCTTTTAAAGATGCCTGCACCAAGTTAAAAAAGTACCAGACTACCCAAAACAAAACTTGTCTCCTGTGACCCACCACAGCCAGTCCTGGCTGCTCCAAGATTTATTCGTTACTGAGACATATAAAAGATTACTGACACCCTCCTAAGGACCAGGTTGGATCCCATTGCCTGCTCAGTCTCAGCAAACTGAAGCAGAACCAAAATTAGGCTGCATCCCTGCTAGAGAGGAATTTGGCTTTGCTGAAATGGAGCCATGCTGTACCCTCTGCCATCACTCACCACCACCACTGAAGGGCTGCACCTTTACTGTACACTGTTTGCAACTTAACATTATCTCTCAGTGCCACAGAAAGATGGTCTCATCTCTCCCATAGATGAGTTGCTCATTCCTCTGCCTCTCTGTTGGATGATTTCCCTGAAATTTATCACCTGTCTTCCTTTCCTCAATCCCATCTTCCTAATTACACATTCCTCTACCTTTCTAAATCATTCCCCTCCCTTCTGCTTGCTGACACCCTTTAAGCTAGTTGAAGGTCAATGGCATGACACTTCTCCCTTGCTTTTCTGTCTCCAGCACCCCAACATGCATAGGTTGCAGTCTTCATAACACCCCATGGTGTGTTCCCCACTATAAAACCGATTTTTCCCTCCTGGTTTCATGGCTGGTCCTCCCACCACTCAGCTGACAGGCATGAACCAAAATATCCATAAGATGATTTGTTCATCCACCCAGAGCAGAGGGTTCCCAGTAAGGGGGACAGCAGTCACGCTGAGATGTCTGCAGATGATCCCCACAGCTGAGAACATCTGCCAAACCATCCGGATGGTCATCCTCTTCCTCCTCCTCTCCAGCTCTCCTCATGCAACCTGCCTTGGGCTCTCTACTCTCCCTCTACCTGTCCTCTCTCCCTCATTCTTCTGCATCAGCTTGGTTTTCTTGTGTGACCAGAGTCCTTGTTGAGCACAGGCAGGTCTGGCTCCTGGGGAAAGGCAGGCAGGGAGCGTCTCTGTGCAGGGGAAGAACGCATGCTCCACCACCGCTGCAGGCTGCGTGGCCTGAGTTGCAGCCCCCAGTGAAATTTGTCAAGTTAATTCAGTTTGGACATTGCTGACTTCTGCATCCTCCCTCCACCACTTCCTTTCCCTTTTCAGTGCCTCGTGCTGTGACTCCCCCAGACAGCTGGCTTATCTACGTGCCATTTATTATTCGCCCTGCATCCACAGTCTGTTTGTTGCCGCGTGAGACAGGAAAATAAAGTCAATTCTGGCCTCAGGGGACCCTGTGCTCTGAAAGGAGAGGTACACAGCAGCAAGAGATGCTGGGGACTCAGGAACAGTGGTAACATGGGACTTTTTAAACATGGTTTACATTACCAGCTCATCTCCTATGGATATCACGGATGGAATAAGAGTGAGAGCAACTGGCATGAGCCAGTGGATGTAGAGGAGGGCATCTGCATGAGGCAGCATGGGCAAACCGGTCCATCACCTGCCCTGGGCCATGCTCATGGAGCCTGCACAGCTGGACAGGTCAGAGAGGCTCTTCTCTGATCCACACCAGAGACTAAAGGCAATGCTATTTAGTTTTTGACAACAGTATAGCAAGGCTAGCACAAGAAGAAGCTGCTGTGAAAGCCCCCCCACCTCAGACCAGGACATGCAGCTTTGTGCAGGGGTCCATGAGAGATGGTGGGTGCTGGCGATGTGGCAGTGAGCCCTGCTGAGCAGTTGCTGCTTGGGGCGTTCAGAGGGGAGGATGAGGTTTTCCCTCAGATTGGGAGCTCACTAGTTGTCCTGCTGCATGACTGCGCTGTCAGTGTGCACAAACACAGCTGAGGGCTCCAGGAAAAGCTGAGCCAGGAGGATGTCTCAGGGCTGACATGCAGTCCCTGACTCCAAACGCTGCATCCTTGATGCAGGACAAGATGCCCAGGCAGGAGCCACACAGGGTGCCTCAGGTACTGGACTTCTGGTTGGACATCAAATGTCCCATTGCCTTTCCTACAACTGCCACTCCTACCTGAGCTGCAGGGGTCAGTGGGGACACGGTGACATTGGGCAGCGGAGGTAGGAGAGAGCTGCTGCTGCGGGAGAGCAGCAATGGGGATCACTCCCCCAGCCCCACGGTCTGCACTGCAGGAGCACGGTGAGCTCCCCAGAGAGCCCATACATGCATTTTCACAGTCAGACCCATTTTTCTGCTGCAGCAAGGGTCCCACCACTCCACAGAGGAAGTATCTCTTGCCTGAGGTGACATGGTGGCACGTTCCTGCTGTGCCATTTCCCTCTGCTTCTGTGGAGAGGCTGGATGAGCTCCCTGCGGCTGCTGCCTTGCTTCTGAGCTTATGTCTCTCACGAAGATGAATTTCAGAGGAGGGACCATTCATCACTTGTTATACCTATATTTATTTTGGTTCGGTCTTTAAGCATTTTTGCTTTTGACAATTTGCTTTGTGCTGGGGAGAGATGAGCGGTGGGATGAAAGCACGGGGCCAGGCTGAGGGACCCATCCGTCACATCGCACAGCACTGGGGCAGCCTCGCAAGGTGCAGGGGGAAGAGAACGGCTGGTGAGCTGGGACCAGGTTGTTCCTGCCAGGAGCAAAGGTGCACAGACCTGCCACCTCCTATTTAGCACTTCCATCCTGCTTAATATTTCCCCCAAGGGGCAATGGCTTAGGGCAGCTTTCAGTATTATCCTTAATAAGAGAAACTTAAGGCTAAGGATGGCTGCAAACTGGAAAGCAAATTCCCCAAAAATAGGGCAGGCCACACAGACAAAACAAGCAAGTTGCGTTTTCTTTCCTCTGAAAAGTTCACATTTTTTCAGAAAAAAAAAAAAATTAAAGCAAACATGTTTTGAGGCTTTTGTTTGTTCGGGTTTTGTTATAGCTTTTGTGTGTGTGAATGTGCGTGTGCGTATGTGCATGTGTGGAATCTCTCGCACCAGCTTTTTTCCCCAAGGGAAGCTGAAGTAGGGAAATAAAACCTAAAGTAGGTTGGTTTTTTTTTCATTGCTGTTCAGAAACTAAACAATTTCAGCTATGCAAGGATCCTTACAGAAGAAGGTAATTGAGATCACAGAGGCTTTTTCACTGAACAGGTATTTTGATGAATATTTTTTGATCCACCAGTTTTAAGTAATTTATTTTTAAATATTCTTTTTTGCTAGATGACAAGAGTTTCCCCCAAACCAGAGCTGCATGGTACCTGTTTCCTCCTGCCCAGCCTTTCCCCCGATGACCAGCGATGTGCTAACCCAGGTGACTCAGGTTCAGCCTGTGCCACAGCCCCGTGTCAGGGAGGATGCATCAAAGCCACCAATTAGAGTAGCATCGTGTGGCTTGTGATCCCACTGCTGGGAGAGAGAAAAAGGAAGTAAACTTGGTCAAAATAGTGTAAATAAAAAACAACATATGGTTCACAGGACCCAGGCAGGGAAACATCTAATCAGCTTCTATTTAACAAATTGCCTAACTAACACTATGAGCTCATGCCTCAGAGACATGGTAACCAGCTCAGCCCCTCAAGACTGATTGAGGCACTAATAAAACCACAGCAGGCCTGGGAGCCTTTGCAGATGCTGCTGGCACTGCATGCCAGGGCAGCCAAAAGCCACCCTATGTGGCTGCACTGCCCTGGGGACCTCGTGGGTGCCTACCTCTGCCACCACACCCGGCCCCCTGGCACTGCTCCCTCCTGTGGGATGCTTGTTCCTGCACCACTGCTCCCTTCATGGCTGTATCCATCCCAATCCGGAAGCCAATCTGCCTGAAAATTGATCCATGGGGATTAATTTCCTTCCCTGTCTGGGGGCTGGCTCCCCCCGCTGCCCCGAGCTGAGCAGGATTGGAGCTGGGCTCCTCAACAGCAGGAGGAGGGGGCAGAAGCAGCACCCTAATCCCTCCACACCATCCTGCTCCTGACACTTTTTTAATATAACCTGCTTATCTGCGGGACCAGAGCCGCAGACGGGCCACAGGACACGGGGAGAGATAAGGGTCGTCTCACGTTACCCGAAGCTGCCTTTCCGCCACTTGATAGCATTAATTATGACTTATTCTAATATAAAAGAAACCCTTCAGAAAGTTTTCCCCCTGCTTTGCCTCTATCCCGATGTCCATTACAGGGACCCCCCCCCCGACCCCTCCCAGCTCCCCTTCCCTAAGCCCGTGGGACTTCCCAGTTTTCAGCAATATGAGATACAGGAGTTCCTTTGAAAACGCTGCACGCTGGCAACTTTCCCACCTAAGTTTCAAATCTCACTGCATAATATTCTCCATATTCCTTTATGGAAACCAGAAATTCTGGCTTTTCTGTGTGCTCGACATGGCGTCGCTCACCGATGTGCAGCATCAAGGGGCTTAAAAGGGAACCAGGCGAGGGCAGCTTCGTCAGCAGGCGCAGTCTTCGTTAGCAGCCATCGAGTAAAGACCCTGGGCTTCAAGGCTGGGTGAAATTTTCCTGACAAGTAATTTGTTTGCCAAAAAAGTGCAGCTGTAGGTCAACCAAGACAATTCACTAAATCGCAATGATATTGTACCTAAAAAAATAAATTTTTAAAAAATCAGATAAAGTCAGCGAGATTGAAACATTTTGTTATGATGCTTTTCCAGGGAAGCTATCTGAATTTTTTTTTGTTTTCCTCTGAAATGATTACAAAATTTCCCTGTGTTTAATTCAAACCCACTTAAGAAGCTTTTAAAAAAAAAAAAAAAAAAAGGAAAGCTTGTGAAAGCAAAGGGTCTGTTTGTTTTAGGATTGAACAAAACATTTTGGTTGACTTGAAACAGGTTTTGGAGGGGGGATTTTTTTTATTTTGTTTTTCATTTTGCTGAGTGTAAGCTTGTTTTTTGTCAATGCCTCCAAAGTTTCCTATTACCCCTGTGGAAAGATGGGCTGCTGAGGGCTGTTAAAGCCACATGCCTCAGCACTGGGATGGTTATTAAAATCATATAGTCCCTAGAATGGCCGAGTGCCTGCAAATAATCAGACGAGTTCTCCAGCTCTCAGGAATTTCCAGCCTAAGTAATAAGGGATTATCCTGAAAAGGCACGGTGCTGGGAAGGGCTCTGATGGGGCAGGAGGGGAACACTCCGAGGCTCTCCAGTTCTGGGGTTTCTGCAGAGAGGACTTCTTGGAAAATCTCAGTTGCTAACGTAGGGAAAACCTGATTTTTTTTTCCTGCCAGGATATCAGTACAGGAAAAACACAAATCAGATCTAACCTGGTGCTGCTGGCTGCATCCACTAGCATCTCCCCGAAGATACAGGAGCACGGCACATCCACCCTGCGAGCAGGGGGAGAGGAAGGGGCCACTTAAATTTCCATATAATTTACAGACAGGCTGCATGTGCATGCGTAGGGATAACGGGATCTGATGCTCTCATGCACGGTGAGTGGGGGCAGGCAGGAGGGTTATCCCAGGGGAAAAAGCCTTTGCTCTGTGCTTCACAGGAGGGGAACAGAGCTGATCATGGGGGCACCAAGAGGGTAACTGCCCTCAAATGTGAATTCAGCCCCAGGGGCTGGATGAGGTCTGTCCCACCTCAAGGACTGGCTGGAGGGAAGGGAGTTGCATAGCACAGAAAAGGACAATAAGGAGCCCTAAAAGAGGGCTCTTTGCCCTAAAGAGCCCTTAAACCCCTTCAAACCATCATGGCTTGAGTCTGACTCATGCAGAAGCTGCTTTGAAGCAGCCAAAATGGCAGCTTGAACTGGAAGGATCCTGCCCAAGGACAGAAGGTGTAAAGAAGTCCTGGGGAAGAGGGGGACAGCCCCGAGTTGGGGCTGGTGCTGGGACTGGGACGTCCATCAAACAGGTGCGTGCAAGGCGAGTGTCAACTCAGCTAAATGGAAATGTTCCCTCCCAGCCCTCTGAAGTGTAACTGCCAGGCTTCCCGCTGCTCTTAATCTATATCACATTGAGTAGCTAAATATATTCACAGTATAATACAGCAGGGCCTTACTAATCTGCCCTTCATCATTTGGACACACAAAAACGGTTCTCTCTGCATCTCAGCACAGGTTTAATAGCAGAGCCATCACACTGAAGGTCTCCTATTACCAAGACTTCATCGTTTTGGCAAGGGTGACTAGAGCGTGCTCATGAGGACATTACGGAGGATGCACATCAGTAATTGAAACAAAACTGCAGTTGTCAAAATGAATGAGGGAAGTGTGTTTCCTGCTGTCCTAACCTTGCCCTTTTCTGATTGTGTTTGTTTGGGAAACAAATTGCATTTGTTAATTTGCAAAACAATTCTCTCCGTCATTAGTGTGACTCAGGTCCTAATCCTGGGAGTACTTTCATTGTGGGAACTTAAACCCCCATCCCTGGCTGTGTGGGCTCTGTCCTGGCTCCATCCTGGTGGCATCAGGGATGTTTGGGGAGCAGTGACAAGATACTGCCCTTGGGCTGGGTCTTCTGAATCAATTATGGGGCAGCATTTCTGTCCTCATGCGTGGGAAACCACAGGATGCCCATCAGCTGCAGAGTGATTTTGCCTAAATCCGTGCTATAAAAGGGATGTGCTGCAGGCTCAGACAGCTGTCTCTAACTCTCTAACCTACACACCGTCAGATAACTGACTTTACCCAGCAAATCTGGGCAATAAATATTCTTTGTGGAGGCTGAGTGGAGGCTGGGAGCCCACCTTTGGTGTGCGGTGGAGATTACCCCCACTCAGCCTTGTGGGAAGAGCCCTGCCAGCCCTGCTATTACATCCCCAGGGGAAAAGTGCTCGGCCACCCGTAGCCAGCCAGCCCCGTCTCCCACTCCCTGTGTCTGCATTAGCATTCCCCAAATCCTTTTAATGCAGTGAATCTGATAAGGGAACTGCCTGTACTGTTTTTTTTTTCCCTTTGACACATAACCCAGCTGGCTGGGTGATGGTTTGGGGAGGAATCAAACGTTCAGTAACAAATGAGTAAATCAAGTTACCGTTTTACATCTCTTTAAGTTGTTTCCCTCTAAGAGCTCCCCAGATTTTATCTCAGGTAGCTTAATTCGAACAGGATATCGAGAGCTCCTCAGAGTTTGTCAGGCTTACCAAGGGAAGGGCAGCCCCCACCAGGTAGAAGCAAGCTTTGCTGGGGAAAGCTAGCAAAAGGGAAGGGGAAAGGCAAGGATAATTTATTGTGTCTTGTGGGAAGGTCCAGTAAACAGCCAGGAGTCCCTGAGTCCCTGAGACTGTGGAGGAGACGGCCCGGGAGCAGTTCCAGCCCAGCCTGCTGTTCAGAGGGGAGCTGAGCCTCTGCGAGGAGGGATGAGCTGTACTTCAGGAGGAGCATCACTGCCCACAGCAGTCACGTGTGTACAGGTCGCCAGTTTGCACATTCGCCATCACCAGCTGCTTCTGTGCATCCTGAAGTGCCCACCCTGCCAGCAGGTTTTGCTGAAGGCTTTTGTTCCCCCCTGTCCAGAGTTCAGAGAGGATGAAGGGTGACTTCCCCAGGTTTCGCCTTACCCAGTTCAATCTCAGACTTTGTTGTCCCCCAGGACTGCCTGTCTCTAACCCACAAAGTCATAATGCCTGGGGATTTGTCCCATGAAAGCAGAAGTTGCTCACTGAGGCAAGAACTGAGCAACTGATGCCACTAAATGAGCACCTGTGGGCATGTGGCCACTCCTGGTGTCCTGTCCTAAGTTAGTCCGTGACTGCTTAGGTGAAGATCACGTCATTTCCCCTGGGCTGTGAATCCCTTAAGCCCTGGACCAGCAGGTCTTCTTGCACATGCTGTTCTGAGAGTGCAGACACAAGTCTTCCTCACACAGGCAGAGATGCCCATTTCAGACAGGCACCTCTGTACTGGGAGAACTGGGCAGCTGCAGCTGACCTTTGCCATTTTCTTCTCTTGAAGTCTTTCTGTACAGAAATTCACCAAGATTTCCCTAATCTGAGAGATAATAACCTGAGGAGTTTCTAGTCAGGCTTCATTGGCCATGGCATTTCACTGCTCTTTCAAAAATCCCTGATGTCTTCCTATCCTAAAACATAACAGAAACAGAAAACAAATCAATCCACATAATAAAAGCATGATCAGCTTTTCTCTAGCCTGGGAGAGAGGGAGAGAGAAAGGGAGGAGAGGAAAGATGGAGTGATAGGGAGAGAAGGGAGAGAAAGTGCAGGGATGAGGAGGGGCAGCATTTATGGACTCGTTGGAAACCATCAATCACTGTTAGTGCAACAGGCCATTTAGAACTGGTGAGTATTAAATTCCAGCAGAATTTGATGAATAACAGGAGGAAAAACATTCCCACTGTAGAAAAATAAAAACAAGAGATCCCTCTTCCCCCGTGCCTCAACCCCAAGCCAAACATTCCCAACCTGAGAGAAGGTGCCCTGGGAAAGCTGCGCTCAAGCGAGGGGCCATGGAGGAGCCTTGGCAAAAGTACCAGCAGATAGTGGGGGGCATAGGGCTGAGAGCAATCGTAATGGGAACCTTAAGGACCTCATTTTCACAACCCAAACTTCCAGCCAGGGTGGGAGGGATGGGGAATGGCTCATTTTGCCTTAATTATAACCCAGCCCCTTGCTAATTATTAGCAACTGGAGTGAGTCTGCTCAGATAAGATAAGGCTTCAGGCTCCCTTAAGCCTTGCACCCACTGGGGGCTTGGAGGTGTCCCTCTCTGCCTGTTACAACTATGAGCACAAGTCAGGGCTGCCCACCCACCTCTGCTCTGAAAATCCAGACCATAAAAGCACAGACCTTGGTGCTTTCTGTTGTGTGATGGAAACTGGCGTTCGTTGCATCCCTGCCGTTGCTCACCAAAAGCAGTCAGCAACAACATCTCTCCTTAATTAGACAGGCTGGTAATGAAAGCTCAGGGCCCTAGAGGCTCGTCTGACATCACCAGGTATTGCTGTCAAGCAGACACAGAAAAATGCGCTGAGATTCAGCCAGAACATCCCCAGAATTAAGAAACTTGTCCTAGAAATGCATGCACTGATGCTTTCTCTTTGGTGTCTCTCAATAATGGAAAGAATGACGGGAAGGAGGAGAGGGAGGCATCTTAAACTAGGCTAATTCAGAAAACATCAAATAATTTCAATGGGGGCATTTGGTTTTATGATGAAGAATTAATTTGGCATGAGCACAAAATGTGAAAGGGAAAGGCTGGTACAGCTCAGGTGACCTTTTCCTGGAGCCGTGCGGGTTGTCGCAATGATGAATGGGACACCTGAGTGCTGCCACAAATGGGCATCACCTGAAGGTCACCTCGGTTTGCTAAACAAGAGGGTGGCTGCCCTTTGGAGTGAGAGCCTGGATCCTCAAGATGCTGCTGGAGATGGGACTGAAGCACCCCCATTTCTGGGCATGGGCTAGAATGGGTCTTTTTGGTTCTTATCAGAACCCCTCTGGCTCCATTTATTAACTCCTTCTTCTAACAGACATGCAGGGAGCAGCTATGTACTGGTCCTCTTGGGCAGACAATGCAAACTAAAGGTCTAGAGAACATGTCTGTGGTCCAGGCTCTGATCCACTCCCTCTCCTGCCTCCAGAGATGCAGATGCTCCTGCGGGAATGGGATGACCAATGCAGAGTCTCCCACCAAGGCACAACTGGCTGGCAAGTGGATGTGGGACTCTTAGCACCCAGCACAACACCCACCTTGAGGCTGGAGTGGCGGTGTTGTGGTGAGAGGCTGGAAGTGGAGGTCCCCACAGGGCCCTGGTCCCATGTACCCCAGGGCACGCAGGCAGCATGAGGAGTGGTCCCTGCCATGTGGCAGCCGGCCCGAGGACCGCTCCGATGGGAGAATGACTCACAGGGACTCCGCTGCGGGTGTGTTTCCTATTAGGGCCGTTAAAGTCTCCACAATTAGGAATGTAACTCAACCAGAGTGTGAATCCTTAATAGGAAACATCCCCCAGATGCGCATGAGAGGGCCCCGAGGAAGATGCCAGCCCTCGGAAAGGGCTCTGGGGTTTGTGTGTGAGAGCTGCAGGGATGGCTCCCACATGCAGGCGGCATCAAAGGGGGAGGCTGCAGTCCCGGGGTCTCCTCGGCCACTTCTGCCAACTTTGATCAGGGTTTGTCTTCTGACTTCGAAACATTTTTTTCACACTTGTTTCCCAAGTGTGAAGAGCCTGAAGCCATGTTGGAAACTCTGAGACAATTTCGGATTCCTTTGCAACAAAGCCAAGGCCAGGACAATAGGACTTTGATGTTATTGACATATTGGTTCAGAGTTTCCTTGTTTCCATTTCCCAGAACTAGGACAGAGCATAGGGCTGCTTCTTTGCTCTGTGTAATTAGTTAATGTTTGTACAGTGCTTGGAGAATATAAAGTGCTCAGTAAGTGGAAAGCGTTATCCTTATTATTATGCCTTCCAATATTCACTGGCTGCATTTGGTGGAGCTGCAAAAGCTTTAAAAGAAAAAAAAAAAAAAAAGGTCAAATGAGTTTAGTTTATTTTATTTAAATGTAAAATAAAATTTTAGTGCTGAGCAGGGGTAATGGACTGGCGAACCCAGGGAGGGAAGGGCTTTGTTTATCTCCAGAGCAGGGGCAGCAGAGACTGTGCCAAACTGAGTCTCCTTGACACTGTCCCACACTGCCCATCACTGCGTGTCTCAAGCCTGGCCTGGACAGACCCGTACCGGAGGCAGAAGGACCCAATGCAGCTCTTGGCCTCCCTGCTGAAAACTGCTACCAGCAGCATTAATTGGTGCCAGTCATTCAGAAGGCTCATTTATCATATGGATGGGACTGCTTCCATGCAGAAGCCACCATGGGCAGAGCTGGGCTGGAAATGGTTGTGCATGGACTGAACACTTGCCACATCTACGAGTCGTCTCCCTGTGGTGCTGCTGGGTCCCCACAGCTCACACCCTGTGTGCCAAAGCATCCAGCCCATGGTGCAGCATCCCTCACGGCAGCAGAGACCAGGGAAACATCCCAGTCTTGCAGTTGTTTATCTCTTTCTCATTTCCAGGTGGTAAGGAGCTGTAAGAGGTCCTTGAGGATGTTCTGAGCAAGTGAGAAGGGGAAACCTCCCATATCACCAGCAATGCCAAGGCAGTGCCCCAGCCCCACAGCGGCTGGGGGATGCTCCCACTGAGGACCAGTCCACTTATGAGCACGGACACAGAGTTGGGGTTGTCTGGGTCTTCATGGGGCTCTTGTTCTCTTTTTCTTTCCCTTGAGTGAGGTTTACCCTCATTGTGATTCCTCTCCTTGCTGGTGATAAAACATTTGATGAGCAGCACTAAAGGCCCATACCAACCTTCCCACCCCAGCCTCTCCCCCGCCAAATATGTTTGTATTTTTAACATTTTAGGCAACAATCTTAAACCAAAACAGATGTGACAATGAATATTTATCTGCAGCATCTCAGTATGGGATTTTCTCTTAAACTCGATAAAATAAACTGCTCATGATACAGAACAACATTTCTCCTAATATACAATACACAAGGGGCACGAGGGGAATTAGCAGATGAACTCAGCATTAAAGCCATTTAAAATCAAAAGAGCAGCAACATTTACATGCGAGGAGAACAGTTGGTTGCTTTCAGTGAGATCCTGGTATGCTGGGTTTTTTTAATTCCTTGAGGCATGCAAACGCTATGCAGAAAGGTTATTGCGAATGCCAAGCAGGGCAGATAAGAAGGGGTCTTTCCCTGAAGGTGGGGAGGAGGCAGGAGCAGCCCCTCTGTTCCCAAGTGGAGCAGGGCACAGCTCACTGCAGGGCTGTGGGAGCAGGCGGTGAGATAAGGAGCAGGGCAAGGAGGAGAAGGGAGAAGGCGAGCACAGCTCAAATGACAAGGAGGTCGCCACATCTGAGTCCCAGCCTTGTGTCTTTCCCGTGGGCTGTGCCATGGGTACATCACTCTCCCCATTTCTCTTGGGGCAAGCCAGCTTCACCCGTGCTGACTCCATTCAGGTTTATCTCCTTTCATCCAGCAAGTGGGAGCCAGGGCAAAGCGTTCCCTCCCACGCCATTTCTGTGGTTGAATCCTCTTGGGTTTTACCTTGCTGACTGATGCACATGGGATGTTCCAGACTCCCTGGACCGGGACCTCTGGGCTTGCAGGGGAAGATGTGCCTTTGCTCCCTCCAGAGCAGAGGGTGGGATGCTGTGGGGTCCCTCGCACTCAGGGGTAGGTTGAGCTCCCATCCCACAGGGCAGCTGGATTCTGGCATGGCACAGCAGTGCAAGATCAAACTCTGCTCATCTGGCACTGTGAGCTCCTCACCCCTACTCTGCTCTTCCATGGTGTCTTATGCCAAGGCTGTGATTTTGGGGCTGAAAGTGATGAGTGAATAAAAACTGCAGAAAGCTATGGGTTGAAAGCTGGCAGCTTTACCCAGTGGATGCTGCTGCAGGGCAGTGGAGCTGTGCTGGTGGCAGCACATTCTCCCTCAGGAGCTGGGGGGCATTTCCAACCTTGCCACGTTTTGCTCAAAGAGCCAGGCACGTTTCTCCAACCTGCTGTCTCTGACGCAAACCCAGAACAATGTGCAGATTAAAAATAACAACAACAAAAAAGCTCAACTACCAAGACAAAGCACTCCAGCGCACACGTACCTCTCCCCTGAGGACAGAGCAAGAGAGCAGGCGGCATGTGGCAGACCTGAGCCCAGATGCTTGGTGAATGGGTGAGAGGCTGCAAGGGGGCAGGAGGAGTATCCTGAGGGTTGGTCCCATCCTATCTCCAGGGCTGAGAGGTCAGTAAAGCACCTTATGCTCATTCTCTCCTTCACTGCTCTGCAAAGGGAGCGATTCAGCATGTCCAGGGAGAGTTGTGCCCTTTGCAAGCAGTCCCCAGGCGTGCCAAGCCAATGATCGCAGCACCACACACCATAATGCCTTCCTTGTTCCTCGTTGTTTTGAGACCATCTACCCTCCTCCTTCTCTCCCAGAAAGGGATGTGTGTCTCTGGGAGGCACCTAGCATGCTCCCAAGGGACCCCTAAATAACGAGCCAAAAAGACAAGGTTCCCTTTGGTCTGCAAGGACTGCAAATAGGAGCCAGACAAACTGCCAACTGAAAGAGCTCAGCGGCTTCCTGAGGAGAGAGGGGAAGGACCGCAGCTGGTGGCAGTTCCACAGTGTCAGAAATGGGATGCTGACTGTTTGAGCCCTGGAGGGACCATGTTTCTTGTGCTGGGACAGCACAGCACAGGCCAGCATCATGCAGGAGCTGCTGCTGGTCACCAGTGTGTGCCCCTGGGCTGCACACAAAGGGGTTTGCAGAGTCCCTGTGCTTCCTGCATTTTCAAAGCAAGGCACAGAGAGTGTCCAGAGCCCTGCCCGACCTCCTAAGCTCACTCAGGACTTCATGGTCCTATTGCTCCAAGCAAGTACTGGGCTTTCCACCTGCCCTGCCAGCACCTGCCCAGCACAAACGCATTCATCCACTGTGCTTTGGACCCAGAGCTTGCCCAGGTCCGGGCTCCCTGCTTGCTTTCTCCAGAGGAGAGAGGTTTTGATTTCCCGAGCCGTGCCAAGGCAGCGCCGCGGGGAGCAGCGTGACGTTACCAGCCCACGAGCTGTCCAGCATCCCGAGATAAGTTCGTTTCATTCCCCAAACTATATAAAAGTTGCCTGATGTTATGCTGTAGCCGCATAGCATTCCTTTGTAAGGAAATAAAGTGTCAGTGCCACAGCTGTGAAATATACGCACAGCTCGCTCTGATTCAGTAGCATGCGCTGGGCAGAGAGAAGCGGTGGGTTCCTGTTTAGGTTTTTGGTTACTGTGTTTATAAAATATTTATTTTTCTTGGTGTTTCTATCCTAGCCTTTTTAGAATCTAAATATTTGGACGATGGAGGAGCTGCGGCCGGATCCAGCCCGCCGGCTGTGGCATTGCTCTGCTCGCTGAGTTGCGGCGTGTGTCAGGCATGCTGATGGTTTCCCCTGCACCCACCTTCCAGTCAGCCCTTTGCTTTTTGCCTAAAGATCAGACAGTATTTAAATGCAGTCTCCAGGGGTGGAGAGGGTGGTATGAGGCATTGAAAGGCCTGGTAGAAGGAGAAAAAAAAAAAAAAAAAAGGAAAAAAAGCAAAGTAGCGGCGTATAAATGAATAAATAATAGTAATAAAAAAGATCATTGGGAAGCAAAGACATACTTTATGGTGCATTAATGTGTTTTCTCAGCTGCTCTCTTGACTCTCCACCAGCTCTCACAGTTCCGGTCCTCAGGACACTCTCTGCTGCGAGCAGTGGGCACAGGAAGGTTTGTGCTCACTGCTCTGCACCCCCCACCTCCCCACTGCCCTGGGACCTCTGCTTTCACACTGCTTGCACAGCAGAGGTCAGCTCTCATGGGGAATACAGACCCCCTGCTTCTCTCTTTCCCCATGGCCTTCATACCCACCAGTGTCTCATGGGACTTGGCTCCTTGGGAGAACCTGCACCAGAAAAGTCCTTCAGGTGGGAAGTGCCAGCAGATACATGGTGCATCTTGGCTCCTCGGTGTGCCTCCTGGCTCTGCCTCCTCCCTCTCTCCCGAAGGTTCCCCGAGCAGTTGCTTTCTTCCTCCCCCTGTTGTCAGCAGCCTCGTGGGGAAGGAATTCAGCCCAGATGCGCGTGGTGGGACATCAGTCGTACAAGGAACCGGTTCTTATCTCTCTGCTGACAGCACTGTCATCACGCTGTGATGAGTGACGTGGATGTGGTCCCACCTGCTCCCAGCATTGATCACAGGGCGTTGCTGCTGCTATAGAAACACCCAAGTTCTTACATTCATCTCCTTTCTTCTTTCCCTCTTTTCTTTTTCCCTTTAAACCCTCAAAAACGCTTCTGAATTCCCTTACATTTTAAACCAAGAGCCAATGGGCTCTTCACTGCAGTTATGTTCCTTCCAAGGCGCAATGTCCTGCTGCTGTGACAAGGTGTGGTGATACATTCCCACCTTACAGAGGGGAAACTCCCACGAAGCCACTTTCTGGGGACCAAGCCCTCTCCTGCTCATGACAGGGCAGCAGGATTCATGCCCCGGTGTCTGCAATGCTCTGTGAGCTTATCAGCTGCAAAGCAAGACAAAGCACTCCGGTGATTTTATTTTGCTGGCTGCTCATCACACATCTGCTTGTTTTCTTGAGATTTTCCCACTTTGACACCTGCAACTCTGCTGATGAATTGACTTAAAAGCTCAGTTAACTTTGCAAATCTCTTTTATGCATGACTGTGGGGAGAGCAGATGCTTCTCACTTCCCCATGGCTGCAAGGCCCAACATCAGGAAGGCAGAGACACCCACACGGAAAAACAGTGTCACAGGAGTCCAGGCTCATCCAGCAGCATCATGATAGATGGTCACTCATGGAGCATCCAGCAAATCCCTGCCAGGCTCCTTGCCCTCAGTGCGCTCAGTAGATGGTGGATTTTTTTGTGTGTCTCTCACTGGCCACTCCTCCCTGTATATTCTGCAAATCAAATCAGCTCAATCTAAGAACCAAGGAGACATTTATTAATGGGATTTGAGCTGAAATTCAACCCCTTCTCAAATATATATATATATTCTTTCAACCCCAAAAGTTCTAAATGAACCTGACTTGAGAGTCACTTAATACCCTGTGAGCTTCCCTTCCCACTGCTCCTGCGCTCCGAGAGCTGGTGAGGCGAGACGTGTCCCCGCGTGGAAGTCCCCAACCACCTGCACTCCTTTGCCTGCTTGGAAAGGTGCAAACAAAATCTGAAGTGCAAATGCTGGTGCCGCTGACCCAGAAAGATCATTCTGAAGCCCAGCTTTGTCTGGAGCCTTGGTTGAATGCCAAATCAGGTCATTTCCCACTTCCCCTACTTTGATTCCTATTACCTCTGTTGTGATTCTCACTTCCCACCCGAAGCAGCCCAGCAGCTGTAGGATGGCTGCTGCCTCCCACCCAGCGTGGCTGCAATTTGGAGGTGCATGAAGGTGATCCTGGGGATGACTGGTCTGGGCGAGCAGCATGGATGGTGATGGACATCAAAGCAGAACAGACTTTCCAGCTTTGAGATCTGTAAAAGCCAAGCTGCCTTGGTTGTTGGTGCTTCTCCTGCCCTACAGTTCACACACACACACAGAATGTTAGGGATTGGAAGGGGCCTCAAAAGATCATCTAGTCCAATCCACCTGCTGCATCCAGCTTCCCCTCTTCTTTGCTGTAATCTCGCCGTGTGCTGAGCAGGGGCCCATCCCGAATGGCTCCCAAGCCTCACCGAGCTCTCCAGGCAATTTTGGCATCACTGGCCAGCTCCCACTCTGCTGCTGTCACCACCCACCTGGGGAGCAAACCAGATGCTCCCCCACATCACTTGTGTTGCTTATAGCATCTGGGGTTTGGCTTAGGCAGGAAACCCTTATGAAGACTGAAGGTTGGAGATCTATTCTGCATGTACTTCATCCAGACTGAAAATAAAGTACCCATAATGATGAACCAGTAGGTCCTTCCTTCCTTCCTTCCGCTTTGCCCTGCTCTTTTTTACTTCTCCCTTTCCCCTTCCCTTTCCCCTTTTCTTCCATTTCCCCATCTTCCCTTTCCTTTTTTTCTTTCTTCTTTTTTCCCCTTTCTTTTTTTCCTTTTCTTTCCTTTTTACCTTTTTTTTTTTTCTCCTTTTTTTCCTTTCCTCTTTCCCTTTCCTTTTTCCCTTCCCCTTTCCCTTCCCCTCCCCTTTCCCCTTCCTCGCACGCCGGACGCGGGGTCTCCTTAGCCGAGATCTACCCCTAGCGGCAGCGCGGCGCTACGCACCGCACCCGGACCCCCCCGGGCCCCCCTTACCCCGCACCGGGAGCGCTGGAGATGGGGGGGATGCGCGGTCCCCGACTGCAAGGTGCGAAGCAGCAGCCGCCGAGGGGGTTATGGAGCTGATGGCCTCCATGTGTCACAGCAACGCTGGCATGGAGCTCTCAAAGAGCTGGAGGTGTGTGTGGCACCCGGGGATGGGAGCTGGGAGGACTTTCCCATTATCCACAATAATTCAAGCAGCTCCTGGGTCTGAAGCTTCACCCCAGGAAATGGTTCTTGCTGAAGGAAGAAAGGAGAGGGAGGGAAGAGGAAAGGAAAGGGAGATGGAAAAAGAAAGATTTTAAAACCTCTGCTTTAAATGCTGGAAAATACCCCAGCGGTGTTCGCTTTCAAGCCTTATTTTGCTATTCAGGAGCTTGAAAGACATCTAACTCCCCAGCCCTTGTAGACCAAGCATAGATTTCACATTATAAAATATAAATAACCTGGGTTTGCTGTTTGGTCCAAGCCATTGCAATCTCTTAAGTTTTCTCTCTGTGATGATTTGCTACAAACAGCCTGTAATACACAACTTAATAAACCTGAACTTCAGAAGTGAGATGAGGCCCCAGGTGCTGGGTCAGCAGGGAAGGAGGAGATGGGGAATAACAGGGAGCAGCTGCACACACCAATCAACCTCCCCTCCTCATCACTGCCCGCAGAAGGGCTGGGAAGGGGCACTGCTGGGGCTTTGGTGACGGATGGAGGGCAGCAGAGGCGCTGGGAGCAATCAGCGGTGCTCGGGGATGGGGGAAACATCCAACAGGGTTTTTTCAGTTTTGTGAATTTTAGGCCGGATGACTTTTCCATCTTGAGGAAATGCATTATCTGGTGTTCGATGTTCATCTCTTTCATGCTGCTTCAGTTCCCCAGCGCAGGAGCAGGAGCAATGTCACGTAACCGATTCTGCAGCACATGCTCGAGGACATCCATGCCCAGGACCAGGACCAGAGTGCAGGACAGATTGCAAGGACTGATCCACAGTGACTCAGACTGGGGTGGATTTTCCAACCAGCCCCCCCCCCAATGACTGCTGCCCCAAAACACCAGGGATTTTACCCATTAAGTTTCCACAGACATGGGCAGCATGTCAAATTTCAGGTCTCTACCCGTGATTCAGAGAAACCACACAATGACACCCAGGAAGAGAAGGAAAGGTAGCAGTGACCCCAGGCTGGACCGAGGGCGCAGGTGATGCTCGCACAGCGTGGTCACACCACGCACATCAGTTTCTGTCCCAGACTGGGCCAGCCCCATCTCCTGGCTCCCCATAGCCCCCTCTCTAGGGCAGCCTCCTATGTCTGTTAGCAATACGCTGTAAGAAGTATTAAAAAGCACTTCAAGGAAGTATTATGGGAAGCCCTTAAGGACTGTTTTATCTTAACCCAATAGGTTAGCAGTTGGTTTATGTCCTGGAGCAGGAGGGCTCACGTGGGAGGTGTTTATTCCTGCCTAGTGCCACTGTGGCTCTCTCATTATTTATAAAAATGTCCAGTGCTTTCCTGGGCTAAAGTAGACCCACCTGGGCACATTTTCTGACACTCCAAGTGCTTCTGAGCCTGCCCAGAGCCTCAGCACAGTGTAGAGAGGCTCCCAAGCAGTGATGGCTCCTGTGTGGTGCAGATGGGGCTGTCCTGAGCGGGTGTCAGTGCCAGCGCTCCAGCTTGCTGTGCAGGATGTGGCACAGCACAGCAGCACCTCAGCCATGATCCTGGGCACTTCCCTGCCCATGAATTTTCCTTGTGCCATCTCAATGTCCGAAGCTCTTGTCCCTGTGCTGGCAGGAGCCCATGTCACTGCCTGCAAAGAGCCGTGGCCACACACCTTGGTGGCAGCTTTCAGCTTTGTGCAGATTCCAGTGCAGGGCGCAAGGCTGTGTAATGCAAACCTGTAAGGATCTTTTATTAGTAGTATCTGAGCACTAGGGCCAGACACAATGCAGAGGATAAAAAAAAAACACCACCACAAACCCAGCAGCAGAGATGCCTGTGCCCCAGCAGCAGCCCAGGGAACAGTTAGTGCTGCTGAGCAAGGTACATGAGTGTCACCATGAAATAGGACAAGCAGAAGCACTGTTACTATATTGGGAACTCAGCTGGAAGCTTTCTCTCTGTTTTTTTGAGTTCAGATCTCCTTAAAGGACCAAAGGCCTTGCAGGGCACCAGGCTGCCCAGGCCATGCAGGAGCTCCCATCCCACCCATTGGCATCTCATGGCATTGTCCCTGGAGGGTCACAGCACCGGAGGGGAGCTGAGCAAAGCCACCACGGCCAGCTGGTGCACAGTGGTTGGTGCTGCTGGTGTAGGAGCATTAGTCCTTGGGATAGTAAGTGAAGAGGTCCAAAAAGATGCCTGCATGTCCTCTGAGGTCCAGCAGCCCTAAGAGAGGGAAGAGAAATGAGCTCAAAGGAAGAAAGTCTGGGCTTTCCTTTCCCCACAGGGACAAAGGAAGACAGGGATGCTGTGACAGAGCAAATATACCCCATTCATCGCCTGAGCTGGTGCACTTGGGCACGCTGCCATGCAAAGACACCCCGGTGCTGCTGCTCCCAGAGCTCGTGTGCTTTCTGCTACCTGGGAGGAGGAAAGGGGGCTTGCACAGTCATCCCCCAGCCCCTGCACACCCTTCAGCACAGAGACAGGGTAAGGACCGCCCCCCCCCCAGCTGGGGGAAGGGACAGACCTGCACAAGGAGCAGTAGCAGGATGAAGACATTAGAAGTGCTTAGGGGGAAAAAGAGGGAAGGACAAAGAGAAGCTGAGAAAAGGCTGTCCCCTGAGGCATTTCAACAGAAAACAGTCCTGTCTTTCCCCACCCCCCCCAGACTCTGTTTTCCATTTTAAATCAGTTCTGACACTTTGGGTACATTTAGGTTTTTTTTAATAAGCCAGCTTTGGTCTTTAAAATCCATTCATCTGAGTGTCACAACCAGTTTCAAAGAAAAATAACATTTGGGGAGAAGGAAGCCCCCCAATGCCTCAGTGCCCATCAGCCTGTGCAGGGATGGAGGCCGAGGAGCCATGGGAGGACATCAAGCTGCCTGCCTCCCCGCCACCACACTGCTGCCTGGCATGGATGTGCAAGTCTCAGGAGAGACATATGGCTCAGGGCTCCTCTCTACAGCTCCACCCTCCCACTGAAGGCCCTGGGATGGAGCAAAGCCCATCGTTACAGCCAAGGACCGCTGCTATGGAGCCAGGTGGGCGAAGGACATGGAGAAGCAGCAGCAAACTTGGGGTGCCTTCAGCCTGCCTTACTCTTCCCAGCTCCCCCCTGGCTGCGGGCAGTAGAGATGCCAGAGCAAACCCGTTCTCTGGGGTGCTGCCAGGGGATTTCCAGCTCCTCCTGCCTGACGCCAGCATAGAGTCCCCTCGGCGATGTTGGGAGAGCTTCCCAAATCCTGCCCGAGGAGTCCTTCCCTGTTGGCAGCCCAGCTCAGCCCCAGGCTGGCAGCACCACAGTCAGCCTCTGCCTGTGCTCCAACCCCAAACCTGTGCCCAGCTCTCGCCCCTCCATCCCCGAGAGGCTGGGAGTGTGGGGGAAGGCAGATGGAGAGAAGAGCTGGAAGAGAAGGCATCTTGAAGGAAGAAAGTAACAACCAGAAAGACTGAGAAAGGGATGAAATGTGACAGAGAAGTTGGCCTGAGGGAAATAATTGGAGCTAAAAATAACAGTCCAAAGGCTGCAACGGGAGAGAGAAGGAGAAGTGCTGATCAGATGGAGAAATGGGGTTACATTGCAGTCTTCCCCCATGCGTGCTCCTGCTGAGCCCCCCAGCTTTGGCCGAGTGTCCCAGTGAACCCACAGAGGAGAGGGCTGGAGGGGACACTGGGCTTTGGGGCCATGGCAGAGACCTCAAATGTGGTGTTACAGCTGGGCCATGTGCCCCAGGCCTGCCCCCTCCCAGGGACAGGGCTCTGCTGGTGCCTGCAGAGCTCCCTGCCCACCCCAGCCATGCGTGCCTGTGAGCTCACCACCTTGATTACATTTCTCTGTTTCCTTCCTGACTTGAGCACAGAAAGCCTCTTTGCCATTCATTTACCCAGGGACTTCATTGGTATTTAATAAACTCCATTAAGCAAGCGCCTTAATTTGCTTTCGTAATGAAAACATAATTGTTTCTGCAGTTACAATGCAGAGACTCTCCGCTGCAAGTGGCGGGTGCTAGGGAGCAGGATAATAAAACACAGAAGAGCCCAGAACTCAGGAAGTTATTTGCTCTCCCCCTTAGGAAATAAACACATTATCACCTCACCAGGGGCAGGGCTGGTTTTGGGGGGAAGAGAAGGGAAGGCAAAGTCACTGCTGCCATGGAGAGGTGGGTACAGGGCAATCCTGCTCCCCTCCTCCTGCTCACTTGTGCCATCTCATGTCTAGTTCCTCCTCACAAAAATGTGCAACCACAGAGCACGGGTAATTACCCATACTCATTCACCTTGCAGCTCCATTGAGCATCCCACGTAGGATGCATGCATCCCATGCCCTGTCATCCCATGTAGGGATGCATGTGTAAGAAAACAGAGGCTTCTCACAGACATAAATGCACATCAACACACACACACGTGTGCCAGGCTATGGATAGTTTGTAATTCTGTACATTAATGCATGCATAACCTTTAGCATGCACTGTCTCAAAAGGAGCTGTGCACATCAGCACTCACAGCAGCCTTGGTACAAACAAATGGAAAAAGAAGTTACTTTGCAAACAGTGGGTGTAATGGCAAACCCCCAAACTGCGAAGCAAATTATCATCTGCATTGTTTGTATGTCATATGAGGTCTCTATAGAGACCAAAAAAACCCAAACCTGCTCATTTTATAGTGTTTATGTTGAGGTATTTCTCATGATTGATGATTTAGAAAATTCTGCAACCACTGTGAACATGGGTGAGCAACCCAGAGGTCACCACAGCCAGAAGGAGCTGGGGAAGACCAGAGCCCACTGGAGCCCTCCAAGGAGGACTAAGAAGGACCTTGCATTTGCACTGAACAGCACCATGACTTGTGCAGTGAGGAAAAGAAGGGGGCATGGAAGAAACAGATGGTCCCATTTTGTATGAAAAGGCAGAGAGGGAAGATGTAACTTGGGAATCTCCCCAGAACAAACCATCTGCAAGGTGGAAGGCCTGTGCTGCTGCTGGTATAGCAAGGCAGCCAAAATACTGAAGCAGCAAAGGATGCTGTGCTTGGCATGAAGCAGAACTGCATTTCATTTCTGCTTTCCCTTTATTTGTGACTGAGGTCACAGGTAGCGTAAGCAAGAATTTAATCTTTTTTTTTTTTTTTGCTATAATAGGTTTCTATTTTTCCTTACCCCTGTCTGATGCTAGCCAGGATCTCTGGGAACTCTTGTGAGCCCAAGGTGATTCCCTCCCCAGGATTAAAGAATCCAAATAAATAGATGTGGACAAATGCTTTAAAATAATGGAAACTAGGAACTGGTCTGGAAATCTCATGAGCCTGACTGTATTTCCCACTGAAGCTCCAGTGATCTGCTTAGGAGCTGCTGGCATCAAGTGCAAAGTCCTGTGGAGCACTCAGCACTCAGCACCCAGCACCCAGCACCCTCCCCTTCCCAGCAGGAGCAGCTGCTGGAGGAAAGTCCCATCCCATCCCATCCCATCCAAGGCTTCAGATAGTTGTCATGGTGCACTGGCCACTGTGGGAAGTGAGGTCTGGGATGAGGTGGGATCTTGGGTTATCTTCTCTAGACAATTCATATCTCTGGAGATCTCATTCCCTCTGGGAAGAATGTAGCAGCTTCCATCTCTTCTGCAGCACCTCTCGGGGACCAACCACCCCTTGCAGATCTTTCCACCTCCAACTGCACCACAGGCCTGCGGTGTCCCCATGCCTGGGCACACTGAATTGTCAGCAGGGCATTTGTGACCCAGCCCCAGGCTGTCCCCTTCTCACGCAGGGAACTGCGGGTGAGAGAGGGCAAATGAGAGTGTCTGTCCTCCTGCAGTGACCTTCCTGCTGTGGGCTCTGCCGCTTCAAAGGCATCCACCCCGCAGATGGTTTCCAATGCTGACAGATAAACAGGGGCATAAATCTGGGCAGGGTCATGGTCTAATTGAGAGCCCACCCATGCACAGGAATGCAAGATTCAGCGGAGGCAGAGGGAAGGGACCAGCTGATAACATGCTGGCTGGCTTGCTGTGGGTAATGCCCAATTATTTGATGTCACCGCTGTTTTATTAATCGAGCTGTAAATCAGATGAGCCCCAGCACTCATTCAGCTGGGTGAGATGCCCCAGTGCTGCTGTGCCAGGCTGCTGTGCCTTGCTGAGCAGTCCTTGTCTCTGTCCCCTGTGGTAGGGCTGGGGGGGACAATCTGGCAGCTCCCTGCACCCGTGCAGACTCCAGCAGGACAAAGCTGCAAAGGCGTAATCAAGGCAGGGATCTGCTTTTTTTTTTTTTTTTGGAGGGGGTGGGTAGGAAAGAGAATGAAAGAAGGCTAAAAAATAAAAGAAACCGCCCCTATAAATCACTAATATTAAAACAGCATGAAAGGGCTGGGGTCTTCAGACACAAATAAGCCCCGGGTGGGAGTGCAGGAGGCATTGCTGGCCCAGCCATTCAACTCTGCAAATATACATCAGGTCTTCCTGACACATCGTTATTAGCTTTCCTACGCTGAATTGCACAGGGATAAACTTGGGGCTGGGAGAAAAACCGCAGAGATTATTGTCAGCCCTAGCACTGCCACGCGCTGTGCTTTTTCTCCTTCCCCCCCCTCCGCCTTTTTAAAGCAGGAACACAAAGGAAATTCGTGGCATTTCTATGGCTAATACCGCAGGAAGCGTTGGTGGGCTTGAAAGAGGAGGAAGAATTAGAGGGCTCATCCAGACAGTGGGATGTGGGGGGCGAAGGAAAGTGGGGGGGGGAAGCAGAGAGGGAGGGCGTAAGAGGAGGCTGAGAGCAGCTGATCTCAGTAAAATGATAGTTTGATGCATTGGTCGGGGGGAAAAAAAGAAATTTCAATAAAACAAATTGAATTTAAATCCTTTGGCAAAGGCGGTTCCCAGCGAGTAACCAGGGGGAATGGACGGTTTTTGTTACACTTGTACAACCATGTGGCCTCTCCCTGCAGTTCGCTGACGAGGGTGCAAGGACACGGGGGGCTGGTGCTGCTGCCCAAGGCTGGGGTGGTGGGGGGGCAGCGAGGGGCCGACAGGTACCCCACTTCACATCCACACTCACACACTCTAGATCAGTGCATGTCCCCCTTCATCTTCCTCACACGTCAGGAATCCTGGAGTGCTGGCAGGCAGTTGATCCTTCGCCTTGCCCCTGCAGCTCCTGCCCAAGCCCCCAAATCTCTAGGTCCCCCTCACCCCCATTTCAGTTCATCCCAAGTCCCAGACCCCCTGGGCCATTTTGCAAGCAGCCCCTTGCAGAAGCCCAGCTCTCACTCTGCCTGGCTCTGTTGGCTCACATAGAGCAGCTCACTCTCCTGGTGCAGGAAGGATGAAAGCAAACCCTTGGGAAGGGCCACCAGGCTTGGGGGGCTCGGGGGCTGCCCGCTCCAGAGCAGCCATCTCAGAGGAACTGTCCTCTTCAGGAGGTCTCTGTGGTCCTCCCCAGCCATGAGTGCCATCCCCACCCTGGGCTGCCCATCAGCTCCAACTGCATGATGATCCATGGAGGTCAATGGACTAAGAGGAGGATCTACCATGCTCATTTTCACTTGGTTTGATGTCGGGTCTTGGGAGAGGTGAAAGCCTCCCGCATTAACTCCCCTGCTGCCAAGTTAACTACCCATAACATTAAAGATACAATCAGCAATAAAGCCTAAAAATAGCCCAAAGCAATTGTCAGCAGTGTAAATAAAGATTGGTGAGAGCTGTGGAGGGGGAATAAATACAGAAGATTCATGGTTCATCTCTCTCCAATGGGCAAATGATCCTGCCTTTAGGGGGGGTTATCTAGGAGCATCTGCAACTTCAACGAGCTGTCTGGAGACCTTCCCCCGGGGAGGGCATGGGGTGGCATTTCTACAGCAGGTCCCAGTTTCAGCGAATAACCAGGCAATTCTAGTAAGTAATAGCTTATCTAAGAATAGCTCCAAACTGGGTCTGGACCCATGCAAACACTCAGTAATCTTTGGCAGACAATTTCCCTCACGGTCTCCAAGCACTTTCTGCAGGGAATATTTCCCTGGGCAGCAGGGTGAGAGCATGTGGCTGGTGGGAAGGATTAAAGCTGTGAGTTAAGACTACCCTTAGTGGATTGCCTTGGTGAGAGGTTGGTTTCTAGTCTGCATCCACTTGCTGCGCTTTCCTATTTAATGAGGCATATCGATCTTCTGTCACAGCACCTCCTGCCCATGGTGGCAACAGGGCACTGGGAGAAAGTCCTGATGGCTGCAGCCAGTTGCACGTGATCCTGCCTAAAACAGGAGCTTGCAATAGCAGAGGCCTCTCTCTGGGGCCACTGGAGCTGATGGATTGCCATGGCACGGGGAGAAATCTGGAAGCTATTGTGCTGGTGCACCTCTCCAGTGGGAACGGCGTGCCCAGTTCATTTCCTTTAAGGAAACACAACCCGAGGGGATAATTAGAGCTTCTTTGCGTATACAATCCCATATTGTTTATCCAACACAAATTAAAAAACGTGGTCCTCAAGAACCTGGAGCTGGGGAGATAAAGAAGCGATCGGCTCCCAGACGGGTTTCATTACTGCTCTGATGCACCAGGCCCCTGAAACTGCTTTGTGTTTCAGGACAATGGCAGGAAAGCCAGGACCTTCGGAGCACCCGCGGGCTCCAGAGGTGCAGCCGGGGTGCTGCAAATAAATGTGTGATGGAGAATCAGATGAATCTTTGTACCAGCATCCTTCTCTCTCCTGTGCTTTTGTCCCTCTCTGCTCACACATTCGGGTCCCAGGCACACACAAACCACACGAAAGCCTTGTTGGAGATGAGAAATCACCAAGGACTTTGCTGCAGCTCAGGAGGTGCTGAGGGCCAGGTAAATGGGGTGTTTTGTGCTCATCCTCCTGCTCTCCAGTGGTGATGGCTCTCCCAGCACCAGCAGTTAACAGGGAGCTTCAATGGACCCTGGAGACATGGAGGGAGGTGAAGGGGGAGTGGGGAAATGCCATAGAGCCCCTGGAGCCGGAGCCACAGCTTGATTATGGCAGATCTCACTCCACCCCTGTGCTGTGGGCAGGCTGAACAGGAAAAAAATGCCACCTGGGGTCTCACTTGAAAGAGGTTTTACAAGCAATGGGATTTTATTACAAGCAGTCCAGTAATGGTGTGATTTCTGCGTTGATCCATGGTGGAAGGGTAAGGATTGGGAATGGTGCTGCCCTCTGCACCCAGAGTGGCACAGAGCACATCCTGGGGGGTCTGCTCCTGCTGCCAGACCCCGGGCATGCATCCCGGGCAGAGCCATCAAGGACCCTGCTGCCAGCACCAGGGTAAATCCTTTGCCCCTACTTGAAATCTGCTCTTGCAGTAAAACAATGGGGATGCAAGAGACAAAAACATCTGGGGACACATGGGAAGATGCTTTTGGTGCTCTGGCACCAGTGGACCACGCTGTGGGGCTCAGAGGAATCTGCCCTGGTGATCTGGGATGGAGCCATGGGCACTGCCTGATTGCAGGGCACGGGGTCCTCGCCCCAAACCCGAGAGCACATGGCAGCGGTGGCATCCTGTTTTAATCACCCCTCCTTCCTGCTCAAAGCCGGAGCTCATTATGGGCAATGCTGTTTGTTTGTTTTGTTAATTGACAACAAAAGGCCCTGTCTGGGCTTGAGCTGCTCAACCTTGCTCTTCTGAGCCCCATCTTCATCCCTGGCAGCACAGAATTCAAAGCGAATTTTCCAGTGTGGTTTCTGTGGCCTGGGAATATATTTCAGGATCCTCATTCAGAGACCTCGATCAAAACTCTTCCAGCGCCCCCCTTGCTCTCCATCGCTTCTCTCCCCATGCTGCCTGTGTCCAAAGCACTCTCCTTGGGCCAGCTTCACACAGGGTCCCCTCACAAGCACCTCCTGGGACTGTGTCACCAGGAGGATGGAGGGCACTCACTGGGTGACACTGGGCATCCCTGGCCATGTCTGGGATGTGCACCTGCAGGAGATGCCAACCAGAGCCGTGCTGCTGCTCACCTTCATAGCAACTCCTGCTGTGGTGAGGTGAAAAAAGGCTTCTTTGGAGTGCAATGTAAACCCCACACCTCACCTACTCACCTCCCACAGTAAATCATTTGTTAAAATTACTTATGGATCAGGGCAGTGCTGGGAGCAACAGCTGAGTACCAGCAAACCTCGCTGCAGTTGCCATCCAGAAATCTCCTGTAGGCATCAATGGAGAAGCCACTTTTGGAGCTGTCCTGCTGATGATTTTGCTGCCTTCTTTGAGGCATGCTGGACCCATCTGAACTCTGTCAATGAGGCAACATAGACAAACTAGAAAACAACGTGCTGCACTCAAAGAGCAGCAGCCAAAGCAGACATCAGTGGGAGCAATGCGCTGTGCAAGCAGGGACTCCTCTCCACTGGGAAGCTGTCACACTGGCAGCTGAGAGTGGATGTGACAAGAAGCCAATGTAAAACTAGGATTTGCCACCATAAGCCAGCAGTGCTGTGGAGAGAAGCTGGACTGCTCCCATTTCCAGCCTCCCCTTTCTACCCCCAGAACACCTCCCACCTTTTGCTGGCACAAGTGCTCTTGTAGCCAAGCAATGAACAGATCTAGCTGAGAAAAAGCCACGTTTTAAACAAAAGCCGTCACTGCTTCTTTTGACTGGTCTCTGCTGGCTCCAAATGTGTACCAAGGGGTAGGCTGGTCCTTCTGGCCATGCTTCATACAGCCCTGCTCTCCTCCACATGTGGATGCTGTGAGAAGAAAAAGAAAAACCAGTGAAATCTATCAGGTAAGAAAACCTTTTGGAGGATGAGAATGGAAAGAAAAGGCTTTTCTCAGCCTCCCCTCAGGCTCCCTCCACACACACAGCCAAGGGAGCATCTGTCCTGCTGTGTATGATTTAGCAAGTGAGATGGGAAAAGCAAGCATGCCACATGAAGGAGGGAAAGCCGTTGGCATGTTCAGATTCCTTCCTTCCTAATAACCTTGGGAGGAATCAGAGACACAGGTAAAGGGACATGGAGGTCTTGGTCTGGCCACTAACCCAAGCTCATGGGCATCCACCAGCAACCACAGAAGGCTTGTGACAGGGAGGTCCCACAGCCCAAGGGTGGTTGTGTCCTGGCCCTTAATGCAATGCTCTCTGTCAGGTGAAGAAGAGGATGAGACTTGCCGTGAGGGGTTCAGAGAGCCCAGCATGCCTTTCCATTCTCTACTAAGGCTCTGTACAGCTTGGCTTCCCCTTCCTGCTCTCTGAGCTCAGGGAACATGTGTCTAGCAGATTTTTATTAACTGTGTAGCCTTCCCTTGCTCGCTTTCTGTCTCTCTTTTTTTCTTCTCCCTGCTTGCTTGACAGAATTTAGATTAGACAAAACATGAGATCATTTCTGCCTGGAAAAAAAAAGGAAACAGGAGAAAAGAAGAAATTGTCTCTCTCTTCTGCACTCCCTTCCTACCCCACCCTATCACTTCCCCCTACCACAGCCCCATCCCTCTCTCCCAGTGGGCAGCTTTTTGACTTTCCAGATGTGATGAAGATCCACCTCATGCTTGCCACCACCTCATCCTCAAACCATCTCCCTGCACCCGATGGAGCTGTTTGCTCTTGCCTCCCCACTGTGGGCCAGCCCGGGTGGCTTCATGCTCTGTGTTGCATGGCACCAGCATGGCCAGACTGCCAGCATCCTCCCCGGGGTGATGTCCTGCCAGGGCAGAGGCTTTGCAAGGGTTCCTCAGGGCTCTGGTGGTCTCTGGCAGCATTGCACCTTCCTGTCGTAAGTTGAAGGTTTCCCCATCCTCGCTTCTTCCCAACCTCCTCAAAAAGTGATGGCTCCCAGTGAAATGGGAGCAAAAGCCAAACCAGGGCATACTGGACAGGGCTTTGCAGCAGCAAAATCCCCTTGATGTTCATGGAGTGCAAACCTGTTGCCCATCTGGATCTCCTGCTCAAGAGAGCTACTGGCACAGTGTTGGATGCCCATGCCCTCTGACACGCTTCTCCCCTTCCCCAGAAAAAGCCATGGGGAGAGGGCACTGCTGTGGCTTCAGGTTTCCCCTCACTGCTGCTCCCCTCTCCACAGAAGAATCTGCAGCTAGTTTTATGGACACCTGGAGGAGCTGGAAAAATTACCTAACATCTCCCAGGGACTTGCAGAAATGGAGGAGGTGTGAGAGAGGGGGAGGAAGGCAGCTCTGTAGCCATGAGCTGTGCGGGCAGCTGGGAGGTGGGAGGATTTTCCCCTGTTCCCTGGTTTCCAGAGAAACTTGCCTCTAGGTACAGGAGAGGAGGTCCCAGTCTCCAGTCAGCATCACAGCCCAAATGCTCTGGAATACTGAGATCACAGTATCATGGATCAGCTGTCTCCATCACATGATGTTCCCGTAGTGCCCAGATGGGTCCTCTCATGCGTCTAGACCCAGGGCACCACCTCCTCATTATACCCTCCAGCCCCATTCACACCTCCCAGTGCATGCACTCCATCCACTATGGGTGACTGTAGGGCAAAGGAAGGCAAAGAAATCCAACCTTCCTTCCTTCCTTCCTTCCTTCCTTCCTTCCTTCCTTCCTTCCTTCCTTCCTTCCTTCCTTCCTTCCTTCCTTCCTTCCTTCCTTCCTTCCTTCCTTCCTTCCTTCCTTCCTTCCTTCCTTCCTTCCTTCCTTCCTTCCTTCCTTCCTTCCTTCCTTCCTTCCTTCCTTCCTTCCTCCCTCCCTCCCTCCCTCCCTCCCTCCCTCCCTCCCTCCTTCCCTCCTTCCTCAGGGCCAAACACAGTACCCCTGCCTGCCCTGCTGCTTCCAGAGCAGCGGAGCAAGGTGCCATTCCCTTTTAACCGAGAAAATAACTATTTCAGCCTGTGAATGCATTCAGCAGCTGAGGCTGGTACACTGCCTGCTTCCAGCAGCTTTTGCTTGCCAGTCTCAGGAGGAATATCCTCTTGCAACCAGCAAGGCTATAACATTTCATCTCAAGTCCCTAATAAAGACAAGACAATGGCCGCATTTTGTCTTCAGCAGCATCAGGAGCTCTTCGCAGCATTAAGCAACACGGTGGGGAGCCACGGGGTTGGCAGGGCTCTGCCAGTCGGATTTGGTTATTGAGAGATCCCATTCTTGGCAAGCTGGGCAGCTGCTCAGCATGTGCCACTCCGCCGAGGCTCAGTCGGGATGAGCCAGCACCAAGCCCCAGTCCCTGTGTTGGGGGGATGCTGGGAGGAGCTGAAGGGTGAAAGGGATGATGTCCCAGGTGTGAAGGATGTCAGCCAGGGGGCCAGGAGGCTCCCGTTACTGTCCTTTTCCAGTGCTGGTCATGGTCTTGATACACACATGTGCTTACACACACACACACACACACTGCATTCCCTAACCCTGCGGGTAACCAGAAGTATTTGCATCCCTGGGCACGGCAAAGGATGCATCTGTGTATCTCACTGGCTTTCTTTTGTTTCTCTTCCATTTCCTTTCCCCTCCCTGACCTTCCTCTTGGACAGGACACCTGTATGACTAACTAGAATTTAATGAAGACAATTGAATAAATAAACACTAGCCCACACTGCCGCACTGACATCAGGCCATACCGTGACTGTGCCTCCCAAGCTCTGGGTGATGTCCAGGAGTGGCTCTGAGGACCGTGTCCAAATGCCGTGCCTACTCCGGAAGAAGGAAAAAGCTCTGGAGGATTATTATTTGAGAATCTCACAAACTTAGCAGCCCTGAAGCTTGCTGAGAAACATCTGACTCACTTGTGGCTCCTATTTCCAGCACAGGTGACCTCAGAAAGAGGAAATCCAATGGTTGGCCCAGCCTGCAATAACACTCCTGAGGAAGCAGGGAGGCTCTGGTTTGGGTTAAATGTTTGTATTTAATAACAGCTCAATGACAACCCAAGAGTTTAGAAGTCAAGGCTAACCTAAAAACAATTTGAAAGAAATCTTAACTTGTAACTCATGAGATTGAGCAAGGATGATGGGGTTTCTTCCCTTGCCTTTCAGGGTGGTTTGGGTAAACTTTGCTCCTGTTTCTCAAGTATTCTTTCCTTGTGGCCATGAGGATGTATTTAAATGAAAGCCTTCATTTCTAGACCCTGCTTTGCCAGGACGTGGAGCTTTTAGAAATGAAGTGAAACCTGTGAAGTATCTCAAGACATTACATGAACACAGTTACTGACTGTTCTTTGGATCTCCTTCTTCTGCACATCCTGGTGGCTCCACATGCCATTCACGAGGTGGCACATCAACTCTGGGCAAGCAGAGGCTTCGCTAGACCTCTAATTCCCATCCAAAATCCTCCACATTATAAGAAATATCCTCATCCCAAGGATGAAGCTGTCCCAGGTCCCAGCAGAGCGGGTGGGACGTGCAGCTCAGGTTGCACGGGAGGCACAGCTTGATGAGTTATGTCCCATCATGATGTCACAGCACGGAGAAATGCCAAGAGACTGGTACATCATCTCACCAATATAGCAGCGTGAGCTGTTCACGACAAGAGCAGAACATCTTGAATCCTGAAGTTTCCAATACGTTCCATTTCTTTGGAAGCCCACTAAAATGTCATCTGCTCACTTGCAATGCAGTGGGACATTGCTGAATGGAAGCCAGCCCCAGCCCTGGTGAAAGCTGGTGGATCCATCCCACAGCTGATGTTTGGGAGGAGGTTGCAGCATTGGTAGGTGTTGTGTGAAAAGGCGGCATGTGTTGACACGTTGGCTGGGTGGAAGAGGAAAAGCAGTCTCAAAGATTTTCAAAGCACCAGATCCAGCTGGAACAAAACTGCAGCACCCTACTGGAGGAGTGCCCCCCTTCCCACCACCACAGCAGGACCATGGCCTGGCCTCCATCCTGGCAGTGAGATCTTCCCATGGAGAGGCAGCAGGGGGACATGAGGAGACTCCACCAGCCCAGATCCCCAAGAAGCACTGGCATGTGCAGAGAGCAAGGAACACCCCAAGCTTTTTATTGGCTTATTTTACATCCTCCTCCTCGCTGCTGGGCTCCTGTGCCTCGGCATATACTGCTAGAAGAAGATGAAGATACCTTCCTACCCAAAAGAGCAGGACAAACCCATCCTGCCCCATGCCTGCATCCACCCGCATGGTCCCTGCACTCCAGCCCCCAGGTTTTTCAGGGTGGGGGGGCCTCCATGCAGCCCGGCGAGCTCCGGAGGCACACTCAGCGGCACACAAGTCTCCTATTATAGCTTATTAGAGGGCTATTATAGACTCACTCATTTAGAGAATTACTCATTTTTTAGGCCTTTCAGGAACTTTAATGAGTTGTTTTAAACACATGCAGCAGATGTGGCCTTGGGATGAGCTCCTTTGAAACCCTCCCTCCCCCAGCCCATCAGGCAGCAGCAAGCAAACAGCCAGGACACCCCTTTGCTCCAGAGGGAGCAGGGCTGGGGGTGCCTCTGTGGTGGTCCCTGTCCTCACTGTACCCCAGCATCTCCTGATCACCCCCACACCTGCTGCTCCTGCTGCAAAATGGGACACCCCAAACCAGCCCAGTGCTGGCTCTCTGCTTGTGATCTTGCTGTTCTGCTGGATGGAGGACTCCCAGAGGATGCAGAAGAGGGGGAAAACACTGGGAAAATAGAAAGGGAGGGGAGAATGGGTGTGTTGGGGCTGCTTGGGACCAGCTTGAGGTCTATGGGACCTTCTCTTAGGAATGGAAACAAGTGTCCACTGTGTCAGGATCAAGCACCAAACACTGCTCCAGAAAAGCCAGGAAGGCTTGGGAACAGCTGGGAGTGTGGCGTGCCAGTTGGCTGATCATAGGTGCAAAAAACTCACAGGGCTTCTTATTTCCACCCCTCTCTCTTCCCAACCTCACCCCTTCCCAAAGCCACCACAAAGGATTAAGTGGTAATTTGCTGAGCTAGTGGATGATGCAAGGCACTGCCCTGTGAGAAAAGCAGCTTCCCAGAACACACAGATACTCATCCCTGGACTCTGCCTCCTCCCAGAAATCTCCTCATAGTTTTTGTTTCTTCTTTCTCTTTTGGATATTCAACAATGTATTTGCAAAACCTGGACCAAATTATAGCCCATTACCCAATCCACCTCATTCCAAATCCCCTGCATTACTGCAATCAATAAAGGGGAAGCCAGCTCGTATCACAGCTGAGACCATGAGCCAAGCATGCCATTCCCAGCCCCGCTACAGGTTCCCTCTCACACACGCAGACTCACTCCTGTTCCCTCGTGTGGCCCAGGACGGCTCATTTCTGCCAACCCACAGGCTGGAGAAATCAGGATGGAGTTTAACAAGGGGGGGAAAAAAAAAAAGAGAGGGGAAAGGAGAAAGAAAAAGGAAACCAAAGGCTTTGGGTGTGGGGGAAATCTTCAGGCCGTGCTGGAATGCAGTTTCTAATTAGAATGTATTTAAACACCCCCGGATTACAGGTTACACGTGCAAACCGGTTGCATATGCAGGAGGTGATCCCTGAAGAGAAGGCAGCAGCAGAGGCGGGGATGGGGAAGCAGCCTCACCCCTGCAGCACCCAGCAGATGGGACCGGACAGAGGATGGCAGCGGAGCCCCTCTGCCCTGGCTGTGCTGCTGGCAGCCAGCTCTGTGTCCAGCCCAGAGTGACAGCTTCCCTCACCAAGGGCCACCACTGAAGTCTTACAGGGCCTGAAGGCATCAGCCGCTTGCAAAGACAGCAACTGTTGACAGATTGCTATATCCTCTTTGTTTCTTTCTTTAGTTTTTTACCTGCCCCTCTAGTTTTACACCACTAGAACTAAGGAAACATTTAATCACACCTACCAGCTCTGCTGCAGGAGGGAATTTCGGGAGATAAAACATAAGGACTAAACCAGAACTGCAGAGAGCATTGAGGTCTTTCAGGACTGCCAGGAATGAAGGTGTCAGTTTAAATTGCACTGACAAGAAGTTGCCTTTGGTGCTTCCCTGCTGAACCTGCTTTGGTTCAAATGCAAGCCAGCAAGTGTGGAAGTGACTGGTTAATAGAGTTAAGTGCTTCCATCTATCCGAGGGAGCTGGAGCTTTACCTGCAATCACTCCTGTGCAGTTTGGTCACTGACAGCACCAACTGCTGGAACTGCAATGCCTGGGCAGATGCAGGAGCTAAATAATCCCCCCCCCAAAGTGATGCCCTGCTGCAGCCGACGGGAGGAGGTTAGCTTATGGGGCAGGGTGGGGAGGCACCGTGCTAGCAAGCCAACCATAGCTGAGCTGGGAAAGAAATCCTTCTCCTTAAGCGATTGCAGCACTCTTTGTCTTTGCACTGAGCTGCTGTGACCTGGCAAAGCAGGAGACTAAAAGAGTGAGCTCAGGTGGGTGCCCATTCGAGTGGGTGCCAGCACAGGGCTCCTACAGGCAGCTGGCAGTGGACAGGGATTCTGCAGCTGGAGAAAAGCCACTGGAGAGACAGTTTTGCAGCAGATCTCATTTGCTGAAGAGCTCTTGCTTCACCTGGTTTTGTGGCCTTCAGGTTAAGTAACAGCAGCAGTGCGGGCTTGGCCAGTCAGCACTAAAAATACATGCCCCATTAACCCAGTTACATGCCCAGCAGTGAGAGGGAGCAGCAGTTTGCCTCAATGCCCCTCAGCAGCAATGCTCCCCCATTCTTCCCCAACGCTCCCCCTCCCCAGAAGCCCTCGCACAGAAAATGCACAGCGCTCTGGGATGTCTGCCAGGAAAACATCATAAAATGTAAACCAAAGCTCGCTCCCTAAAAGCACAGCTTAGCCCGGTTTCTCTTACATTTCCTTTTCTGTGCTTTCACTTGTTTTTTCTTCCTACAAGCGGCAGCAAACTGCTCCTTTGGCATTTTTTAAACTCTCTGGGTTGGAGCTGTGGCGCTTGGTGGGGATACGTCTGGCGTGCCCATCACTGGGCCTCAGGGCACAAGGGAGGAGATGGAGATCTCTGGGGCTGCAGAGGGCTTCAAAACGTGAGCCATGATGGTGTGGTTGCTCCCGATGCCCAGCATGTCCCAGCTGCTCCCCTGGAGCTGCACATGGCCAGACAGGGAAAGAAATGGTTTGCAGGAGAGGAGCCACATCTGCAAGTGCCTCTGACACCATGTCAGCCCCCACTTCCCAATCCTGCACCCCACATGGGCATTTTTTCAGACCCCTTGCTCCTTTTCAATCACTGTGGCTTGTCAGACCTCATCAAGAGAGACAAAGGCTGTGGAGAGGTGTAAGGAGAGCTGAAGGGTGCCGGGAGTGCGCCAGGAGGGAGCAGGCACTGCGGTGGGGGCACACACGTGCCCAGGCTGTGGCACGCTGTCTGGAACAAAGCATTGCTAAACTGCATTCAGGTTATGTTACATACCTTGCTGCAGCGAGGATATAGAGTAGGGTAGGGTAGGGTAGGGTAGAATCAAATTAGAATAGAAACAAATTTAGAATAGAGTAGAATAGAATAGAATAGAATAGAATAGAATAGAATAGAACAGAACAGAACAGAATAAGAACATTTTCAGTTGGGAAGTACCTACAGTGATCACCTAGTCCAACTGCTTAGGAAATATGAAATGCTCAGTTGATTAGCAGTGTTTTCCTTGGGCCTGTGAGAGCCAAGTTCAAGTTCCCAACAAGCGCAGGGGGAAAAAAGGCTGTGGGTATGTTTTCTTCCTTCCCTTCTCATGGAGCTGGCAGCTCTCCTGCCTCTCTTATCTTTTGCCCAACAGAGCACCAAATGCTTTTTTTTCCAGCATGCGAATTGCAGCTGGAGGCCTATGTGTAAATAATAAATGCATAAACAGCAAAGGAGCAAAGCATGAGGCCATGGAAGAAACCTCCCATAATTGAAAAGATGATATTCAGTGGATGGGAGGGGAGAGTGTTGTTTTAAGTAGAATACAAATAGAGAGAGTAATACAAATATCTTAAGTGGCCTCAACATTTGCTTATCCTGGGGAATGAAATTAACCTCATGAGGCTCACTGCTGAACTCAGAAATCATTTGCCTTCTGCATAAGGGCATCACACAGTTTCTGCACACGTTGGGAGATCGTTCTGCTTGTCCCAGAAGTCTTGGGTATTGTCAACAGCCAATACATGGGCCCTGATTTGTGACTATGGCTCTGGTTCGGAAGAGCCTTTGTTCTCTTGCTTTTGCTTCCAGGAGATGAAGCTTTCGGTGCAAGTGGGGAGTCTTATTTTATATCAATGACTGCAAAGATATCTTCCTTTCTTAATGCAATAAACTAATAAAACTTGACAATAGCATCTGTTCCCAGGGTTTAATCTGCATATAGATCAGGAATGTGGTGATTCCAGCAGAAGGAAACAAGATTTTGATGAAAGAAGATAAGATGGAAAAAAAATACCATCCGGAAAATAAAGGAAGGAAAGGCTGAGGCCAAGACAGTAATGGGAGACTTAAAAAAAATTACATACTCTAAATCAGATTGATCTGGGGTTGTACCTGGGCTTTCTGCCCGTCGCATGGGACACGAAGAGTTTACTCATGTGCTGTTTGGAGGGGGGGTCCCAGCACTGTGCTGTGCCTGCCTCTGGTCTGCTTTAACCTCTGCTCCCCAGTTGCGTCCCCTATGTGAATGCTGAGGGGGGGGGGGAGACCAGTTTTGCAGTTTTTCTCATTCTGAGCAGCAACTTCAGGGTAAGATGTGATATCAGATAGCTTGTCCAGGTGTTGGGATGAGGACTTGACACAATAAATGCTGCCATGAAGGAAGGAGAAGCAGCAGGCAGAGGCAGGAGATCTCTGCAGCAGAAACTGAGAAAGAAAGCACATACAGATGCTGGAAGATATGTAACAGCTTTGTATCTTAGCATCTATATCTTAGATGGTCTCTTTGCACCAGGCAATTTTGTGAGATGTTTCTGTACTTCTTATTTCGTCCCAGAATGGTTTGGGTCCCTCGAAAGGCAGGGTAGAAATGTTCTCAGGAAGCATTTTCTACAAATCATTGCTGTGCGGATGGTGCACTGCATGAATGCTCGGGTTTAGTGGAGCATGTTGACCTTGTTGTGCATCAGACACCTTGGCCTCCCAGGAGGTTTCAGTGTGATGAGACAAGTGCTGGGAATGACACGTTGCAGCAGCTGGTGGGGCCTGCCAGGGTGTCTGGGATTGGCAGCATGCTTTAGCTAGGATCTTAATGGAGTTGGAAAGTGTTGCAGTAAGGTAGACTACCTGATCAAACTAGTGCTGTCTGCTTGGTAAGACCCGTGTCTGTCTTTCCTAAAATCTGTCACAGATCTTTAAACCAATTTCAACCCTGTAGTTCCAGGTGGTGGAGATGTCCCTGCTGCAGTTTCTGCATCAGGTACAGCCCTCGTGGTTGTCCCCTGCAGTCAGGGACAGGAAAGCTCCTGGGGAGCCACAGGAAGAGGGGGGATGGCTGGGGATGGGCTGGGATGGAGTAGTCCGGGAAGGAAGGAGCTGGTGTCCATGTGCCAGTCAGTGCTGTATCCCTGCCTGCAGTCCTATGGAGCGTGCCAGGAGTCACACTGCCCACCCTGGCTCCCCAGCCATCCTCTCCTGCTGTCAGAATTGTCCCCCTGAGGCTGATTACATCATTGCACAGAGGAAATGACCTCATAAGGAGGACAAGAGCAAAAACTGAGATGCCAGGTGATGGCTTCAGAAATATTGCGGTCATTTTCATGCAAATGTCCTTGGTGGCAAAGAAGGAGGGGGGAGAGGAAAGCACAGAGAAAACTGATGTGTCGGCAGAATTGTTTCTATACAGAATATTTTTCAAAGACTTCAATAAGGCAACAGCAGCATTTGCAAAAGGGAGTATGAACAAAGAAAACACAGCTGCATCTTCATTCATGAAAGCAAAGAGGTTGGGTATGTGGCTATCAATCTCGGCTGGGCGTGGGGTGAAACATCGGGGACAGATCGGGGCAGATAACGTACATATTTTTCTGCAAATATTTGACGGTTCGGATCAGTTTGCTTTAGCTGCTTCTTCCCCCCTTTTGTGATCCCACTTCACAAACATTAGCACTATCAACTTTTACTGGCAAGAGTGCTCTCTGTGGGAGATTTCAACAGCTGATTCATTGAGGATTTGCAGGAAACGGAATTTTAAAGGGAAATTTGCATTGTAAGTGTTTTTCACGTTCAGCTAATCAAGGCACACAAGCAATACCATGAGACTTTTATGGCCAATTACAGCATAGCTCAAATATTGGCGATGGAGCCAAGGGTTAGAAATTCTCCAGCAGACGTTCACCCGATAGATGGGAGTCACAGATGCCTTGAGCTGACGCAGCGAGGTGTGTTCCCGAGGCCAGTGAGAGTGGGATGGCTCAGGGGGGCTGTGTCAGGGACGGAGCTGGTTAAGGGGGTGCAGACTGCCAAAAAGAGGAGCACAAAGAAGTCTCAAAGTGCTGTGAGTCAGAGCTTGTTCGTGTCCTACATGGCAAAGGCTGTAGAAATGCTGACAGCCGGACTTGGGGATGTGCTGACTAGAGACAAGGCAAAAATGTACAGAGGAGCATCCAGCAGTTCAAATGACTGTCTTGAACCCTTTTGATCTTGAACCTACTCTGAAACTCCTACACAGAAGTTCTCCCATGACGTTTGGACCCCATAGTGATTTCTGTTGGATTTGCAGATCCCAAGAATTGTTCCTGGCTTTCCCAGATCAGTGTTTTCATTTCTCATTCTGGCCAAAACCTAGAGGAACAAAGAGGCCTGGGGGAAGAATATTAAACAGGATCTACAGACTTCTAAAAACGTCCTCAAGTGGAGGTTCATGACCTAAGCAATGGCTCAAGTTAAGGCCTGGGGAGGAAGTTGTGAGTCTGACTGTAACTATCCTTTTTCCTTTACATTCTGGTTTGCATCACCATTCAGGAAAAAGCCTATGATATTTTGCATCTACTATTTCTGGGATATCTTCCTGGGTTTACACCATGTTCTGCTCCGGTGCAGTGCGGCACAGCCCGATATAGGCAGGACACGAACTCTGCCGTGGTGAGAGCCAGGCATGTGGTTCCTGTTTGTTCTCCCAAGTCTTTCTTAAATCTTCAGTTTTTCTGCTCCTACTGCACTTTCTTTGTCTTCCTTTATTCACCCAAAACTTTTCTTCTTTGGAGCTATTTAAGACTGAGTTTCAAGGGGTCTGTACCATTTCTTTCAATTAACCTTCATATCAAAGAAATTGCACTGTGTTCAGCAAGTGGTTTTGGAGTAAATGCTATAAAAAACCCACTATCCTGATTTTTCTTTCTTTTCTGTTATGCCTGGTGGCATCAACACATGCCTGTCACAGCTCTTTCATTCCTAGAGCAGCTCCATCTCTCACACGTACTTCTTTTTTCTTCTTTTTTTTTTTTTATTTTAATTTTATTGTGCAGTCACTTATGTTTTTCTGCCTCCTTGTTCCGATTTCTTCAAAATATTTTCTCTTTCTAACTTCCTACCCAATGGCAGCAGGAGCCTGTCTTGCTCAAGGGAAACTCTATTGAATTCTTGTCCGTTACTCTGAAAGCAGTGTGCTCTCTTTGAAGCTGCTACAGAAATTCTGGTAGAAACTGTGAAATATTTTCTTCTCCAAGTGAATTTAGTGCTGTGGTATTTAACTCCCACGCAGCAACAAAAAGGCCACCCTTCAAGTCCATCTTGGATGGGGAGGAGCTGTGGGACCTGCGGTGGGAGGGATGCAGTGATAAATGAAGCTGGCATTGGAAGAGAATGATGGAAGCGGGTGATGTCCAGGAGTAAGTCCGAGAAGATGCCCATTGCTTCAAGGAGCCCCAAGGGCTTTTATTTATTTATTTTTTAAAGAACAATGGCATAAAGAGAAGCTGCTGAGCACTTTGGGAAGCCTGGCCACAGCTACAAACCTTGAATAACCAGGTTTAGTTGCTAACCATTGTAATTGAGCACTGTGCATCCCAACCGTGCCCTGAAGGACCAGTTGCTAGGGGCCTCAGTTCCTGTGTCTTTCTTACAGAGGCCATCAAGAGGCAGCACTGACTTTGTGATGGAGGTCCTGCTGAGCTAGAAAATAGAGGTCATCCATACAAGTCAACTCTCAGAGCTAATAAGTTGCAAGCAAAGTAGTTTCAGATCATGTCTGAAACCCCGTATCTAGGTTTTACTTCCTCCATCTTTCTGCAGCAGAGGAAGCCAGGGCTTCAGGAGGTGGCCCAGGAGCAACAGAAAGTGCATGACTGACCCTCCCAGGGGACTCACACGGGGAAGGTGTCCCCACGGACACAGGGCTCTGCTACGAGGTCGTTCCCACACTGCCTGTGTACAGACCATCCCAGCTCCCCCTGTGAAACAGGAGCCCTTTTCACTTGGGGTGTTCCTTCACAGGAAGCATCCTGCATGGGGCCAAATAGCCCTCATTACAGCTCTTCAAAGGCCTGGGTCTCTGGGCAATTTACTGTGGCAAAGTTTTCAGTGCTTTTAATTAAAATTTTCAAAAAGTTGGGCCTGTTGGGTCAAAGGAATTCTCTGTTGCTCTGGCCCATCATCTGCTTTGTAATTGTTTACCTGGGCATATTTCCCCCCCCTTTTAATTAAAGCTGAATTAAAACACAGGTTATTTGAAAGTGGAGATAATGACTATAAAACCCCAGTTGCATTTTCTAAGCATTACAGCTGACCCAGGCACCCTCTGCAGAGGGGTGAGCCCTGTCTGTATCATGTCACAGGGACAGCTCCAGACTGATGGGGCAGGGGGATGGACACAGTGTCCCTTTCATCTCTGTCCTCTCCTGGTCCCACACCATCTGCTCACACAGGGGTTTTGTGCCCAGAGAAGGCTGCTACTCTCGCTGTAGGGGCTACAGGTAGTGCCTAATGCAAGCCCTATGGTACTTAAAGGCACACAGCAGCACCACGTGCATGAGGATGCATAGATTTCTAACTTTGCTCATCTGTTGGAGAGGCAGAGTTGATGGTCCTTATCTTCAATAAATAACATTTGTGCTCAGTCCCAGACTGTGCCCAAGAAGCTGTTGTCATCCTGGTGAAACAGAGAAAGGGAAAGGGAAAGGGAAAGGGAAAGGGAAAGGGAATGGGAAAGGGAAAGGGAAAGGGAAAGGGAAAGGGAAAGGGAAAGGGAAAGGGAAAGGGAAGGGGAAAACGAAAGGGAAAGGGAAAGGGAAAAGTGTGGGAAAGGGAAAGTAAAAAGAAAAGAAAAAGGAAAAAAGGGAAAGGGAAAGGAAAAAAGGGAAAGGGAAGAAAAAAAAAAAAAGGAAAAGGAAAAGGACAAGGAAAAGAAAAAGGAAAAGAAGGAAAAACAAACGACGAGAAAAGGTACTCAGGCCCATAAAAATGGCAAGCTTCAAAATAAGCATTTGCAAGCATGCATCTGATGGTGGCCAGAAGCCACAACCAGCCTTCCTTGCCTGCTGAGGTGTGACCCCCAGGCAGGGCTGGGTGCTGTCCCCACCCAAGCATCACAGGCACCTCCAGCCACGAGGTTACACGTTCGTGGTGCCAGGAGCGTCTGGGTGAGCTCTGGGTCTCAGTGGGGGAAAAAGGCCTCCCAGTCCCTTACCAACACAGCCATTTGTGAATCCACCCCTGCACTCTGCGGAATCTCAGGCAGCTTTGTAAAAGTAATTACTTTATTTGGGGTAGAAGGCACACGTGAAAAAAATCCTACAAGGGGAGAAAGCATTTCCGTTGTACTTGTGGAGCATCTCCCCGCATGCAGAACACATTGGCGGCTGCTTTTATTTGCAGTTCTGATCCCAGCGCTTGTGGGAATTAATGGCTGTAGGTTTTGAAATGCAATTATAAGCTTTGCAGTGGTAATTTTGTTTTTATTTCCCACTGCGTTTGCTGTTGCTCTGCGGAGAGAAGAGGCTTTAGTTAAAACTCATGTAACACAAGCATACCTACAATTTGTTTGCTTTTTCTAGAAACTTTTTTCTTTCCCTTTGTGGACTGCTGGTCCATGAGATATTTTCTTCTGTCTCAACACAAATAAATGCCCAGGCTGTAGATGGTTGGGACTGGTAATAGGATACAGAAGCTTTCACCTCGAGGTCATTTGCTTAAATCCAAAGCAGCTCAGTCAGGTCCAAAGGCTGTTGCAGTCTGACGGCTCGTCAAGGGCCAGCGATGGCATGAAATGCTTTGGGAAGCTGAGCCACGCTCGCTGCAGACGGGGGCTGGCTTTCCACATAACCCCCCGGCAGCTGCCCCTGGATCTGAGCGATGCTGCGGAGCTGCCGGCAGCAGTAGGGGCTGAAGCCTGGCTTTGCTGCTGCCTGTGGCTGGCCTCGGAATCACCCTTCTCTAGCAAGTGGATCAAGTTGTTTGATTTTTGGATAAAATTCATCAAAATGGTTTGGGAGAACATACTGGTTTCAGCACTTTTCCCAGTTTAGTTTGCTCGCTCCTGTGCACCACTTGAAAATCAATTTTTTATTTGCAATTTTTCACAAACCTGCCCTTGAGAAAAATATAAAGAGTCAGCAGCAAAAATGTTAGGATAACCCAGAATGTTATGACAAAACAGAAGTAAAAGGCTGCGATTCCTCAAAAAATCCATTGAGATGGTTTGTTTTGAGAAATCGAAGAAACAGTCGTTTCAGGTCCAATAAACAATTTGGGGATTATTAGGGGATTATTGTGGTTGGTGAAGATTTCTACTTTTTCATCCCTCTTAAGGATGAGAAATAGCTTCAACATTTGCCTCAAAACGTGATTGCAGTTAAGTAACCCCCGCCTGCCCCGTTTGGCATCTGTTGCAGCGAGAGTCTTTGGTGATCAGCATCAACCGGTGCCTTCAGTGCAACTCGACCTGCGGTCCAGCAGCGACGGTCCTTGTATGGGACTGACATGGCACGGGCTCAAAAGAGTTGTCAGAAATAGGCACTGGAGTTTAGCTGATGGCAAGCTGATAGCTGCAAGCTCAGGGGTTTTACTTATCTCCAGGCGGAGGCTTAGTGTGCCCCGTCCCTCAGAGCCCGTATCGCTTTCCACCACCATAGCTCGGCAGCGGTTCTCACGCTCCCACCGGTGCTCACAGGGACCCCGTGTAACCCCTTCCTCCACCCTGCACACCTCTCTTCTCCATCCCAGGGGAGCTGTGGCCCTGTTCCCAACCCTGGCTGATGTTTCCCTGCCGTCCCCCCTTGCTTGCGTGCCACGTTAACTGCTGGCAAGACTTTCTGCAGCCCCCTGCCGCCTGGCAGGTACTTTGTGCTGGATTAATCATGCATTACCCAAGCAGTAATTTGTGATGTATTGAACATGTCACAGCCCGGGGAGGCACCGAGAGCACAGCAACTTCATTATGTGTCTCCCTGAGTCAGGCAACACGAGCTGAATGGGAAAACCTCTTCCTCATCAGTGAGTGCCGCTGCTCCCCTCGCCCAGGTGGAGACCCAGGAGAGGCAGGGAGCATGACAAGGCTTCAACAGGATGGAAGCAGCAACAAAAGTTAATGTTTGCCTTAAAAGAAGAGCTTGAGCTTTTTTTATTTTTTTTTATTTTTTTTTAATTCAGCCATTTTTATCTTCCCTTCTTTCAAGTGCCAGGCAGCTCCTGATTTGAAGAAAGCAAAAAAAAAAACCTCACCAGGAAAGGAGGAGACCAGGAGGAGGCAGTTGTAAGATCCCAGTGGAGCAGGCAGGGATCAGCAGCTTCCTTCCACGCTCTGAGGATGCTCGGGCACTCATTTGATCTGATCCCAACAAGCTCTTATCTTGGCCAGCCAGTACAGATAATTCATTGACAAGACAATACCAACAAGATGACAATATTTAAGTTTTGTGCATTAGACCAACAAGATGACAGCATTTAGTTTTCATACACTAGAAAACTGTAAAAACAGCCATTACCTTGCTCAGGACCTTCCAGTACCCTCCTACAAGCCCTTTTCCATGCTCAGCCTGAGCCAGCTTGGGGGCAGCTGGTTTGATCCCTGCTGAGGGGTACACTGAGCATGAGCGTGAATGCATGAGGTCCCCTGCAGGACCTTTAAGCATTAGTAAAATATATATGTTTATGGAAGGTGGCAGCAACACATATGAAGTTGCAACATGTAACAATGGGTTACAACATGCACCAGATGAATCGATCAATCTATGTATTTAGTTATTTACTCACTTATTGATACATTTTGAATAACACTTAAACACACAGAGGAGATGGTGTGCCTGGGTGTGCCTGTGCTGTAGCCCTTGGTGATGACTTCCCAGGCCACCCCCAAGGGCACAGAGACCCACACGTGGCTATTTAGGGTGGGAGTGAGAAGCTGCTGATGAGATGTGAGCGGCTTTACAAGGAAATGGCCGCTTTTGTTTCCCAGCTCACAGCTACTAAATAGTTTTGTCTTGTTAGTATTGTCTTGATAATAAAAAACCAAGACTATTCTTGTTGAGGAGCAGCAGCCATCACAGCCTTGGGGGACTCCTGCGGTCCCTTGGAGGGGACAAGGGGGGTGGGCTCTGCTCTAGGGTCCAGGAGGGATCTGGTCCTTAGAGGGTAGAAATGAAAAGTGCACATTCCTCCAGCCGGTGCACTGCTTTCAACTGGTGGGTTTTTAAGGTTCAAAGGCTCCTTCTTTTCTCCTCTGCTGCTTAAAATAACAGGGTCAATGTATACACACTCCTCATAATAATGATAATGGGGGCTGCTGGAGAAACGCAGCCTCCAGATGAACTCAAGACACAGACAATCAACTGGAACTCAGGGGTAATTTTGGTTTCTGATCAATCTAAAATCATTTTGACCCAAGGTATAATTTAAAATGTTCCTACCTCGGTTATTATAGCCCCAGGGCACTCTTGGTTGTTTTCGCGCATTCGCCCGCTTGTTCTCTCTCTCTCTGCTTATAAGATCCAAGGAACAGTTTAATGAAAAATGAGTGTGTGGCTGGAGGGGTCAATGGTTAGTCATTTTGGATCCTTAAAAAAAAATAATCAGTAGGATTTGGTTGTGTTCTTTTAAACAGGGATTTTCACACTGGAGCAGACTTGCAGAAGGAGAAAAGCATTTATTCAACAGTTACCTCCTCTGGCCGCCTTCTTTCCTTGCTGTGTTTTGCTTTCTCTTTGTCACCTTGAAGCGTCATGCCCATGCCCCTTAGCCAGGTCATCTCCTGGGGGTGTCCCGACGCTGTGGTCCCGCTGGACCTTGTCCTCTTTGCACAGCAAAGGAGGAGAAATAACCAAACCCCTGGGGTCTTGACAAAGGACCAGCTGCTTCCCCTTTTCCTCTCTTACCCTGGCCAGTCCTGCCTTCCCGGGGAGCCTCTCACCCGATGGGATGGCACAGCTCGGTGGGAAATGGGAAGAAAAGGTAAAACAAGGATGTGGCTAACAGAAGCCAATAAAAAATGAATCAGCACAAAGCAGGCTGGCAGGCCAGCGCTGGGAGGGCTGGTGGATGCTTGGTGGAGACACAGAGGGTTTAAGGATGTCAGAGTGAGCGGTTGGCAGGATAATTATTGCAGGCGGAAAACAAAAGAGAGTGACAATTTTCCTGTGGATGGATTCAGCCCTCGTGCTTCTTAATTCCCATTGAACAAAGAGCTATAATTGTTCTCAATAGCGAGGAGGGGAAGAACCTAATTTCCAATGTGAGTCAGAGAAGCTTTCAAGCAGAGGGTGGGTGGAAACTATTTATAAAGGACCATTAGGGAAAATCAGATTTCTACACACAGTAAACAGAACACAGAAAAAAAAAAATCTATTTATATTTGAGTCTGGAAGGCATGTCCTATGCAGCACAATGTAACAACGGCCACAGTGCAGACCCTGAATGCTAACACAGAGGCTTTACCCCTTGGCATCGCTGAAGGTTGTGGTGTATTTCTGTCCTTCGGCGGAGCTGGCGGAACAATGCCTTCTTCCCAGGCACACGCTTCAGACAGGCAAACAAACAAAATGTAAATCTGCTCCATCCTTTCTGTGTTGCTTTTAGAGAGAAAATAAAACAAATAAAAATTGAACAATTGGTTTCATTTGGCAAAAAAAATTGCGGAAAGCAAATACCAAAACAATATGCCAAAGTAATTGCAGGAGATGAGCTCCCAGTTTGCTCAACATTTGTTTGCACAGGTAAACTTGCATCCTTCTGCAGTCAGCATTCATGCAATATTTACAATTCTATATTCCCAACATGGGAATAAACACTCTAAGAATAAATTCTAGTAATGCTGAAGAATAGTCAGACCCCAGCCACAGGGTTGGGAGAGGAGAAGGTCGCAACATATGCAGAATGTTTTCCTGCTAACTGCCTGATTCCCTGGGCACATGAGTCAAAAGCATCTTACTCAACTTGCAAGAGCCCCATAGCAAAAGGGAACCTGCTGAAGGCAAGGCAGGGGATCCTACCTGTGACTCCAAGACAGGGTAAGCAGTGCTTTGGCTATCAGAAGACACAAGAGACAGTGCCTGCAGCCCCAGGGAGATTCCCTCAGTAGGGCATGAGCAGATCTTCCTTGGAAGAAATCCAAAATTGTGGTGCAGGGCAGAGCTGCCAGAGTCATGCTTTGGGGCAAGGCATTGAGAGTCACAGACCTGGGCCAGGTCAGCACAGGGAGCCCTCTGCTCCTCAGCAGCACAATCCAACTGATGGCCAACACCAAGGGTGTAACCAGCCTTTCCAGAGGCAGCAGGACAGGGCAACAGGAGTCGTGGCAATACCGCAGAAGCCTCCAGATATTCCCTTCTAACATAAAAGGTGTCTGCCCATCAGTGGGAAGCACATCAAACCTGGGATGTTTATCAGTGATGTGACTCCACCAAGCCTCACTAAGCCATGTGTGCACATTTTTGGGCTAGCAAGGGAGTATATCACTGTGTAACATCTTAACTAGAAAGCAAAATGTAAGCAAGAAAAATCCTTATGTCACAGATGAGCAATGTAGGCTTCCTTCTCCCTAAGTCTCAAAGCAGGAATTATCTCCCTGAGCCTAAATCTGCGCTGAGTAAGGTCTCATGGCTTGGCCAGGATAATGAGGACATGAAATAATCTGAGAGATAATCGGCTGATTAGTACTGGCTAAATATAATCTGTTAAGCATCAATTTAACAGATATCTGGCACTTTTCCTCCTCCGTTACTTTTGGAGCACTAAACCAACTAGTTTAGTGGATTTATTCCTATTTTATGGGTTAGGAAATTGAAACCAGTGGGCAGAAATGCCCGCAGTTATCCCACGAGCCTGTCCCCATGCTGAGGGCTGTGTTTGTCTGCAGCCCTGTCCTTCGTTCTGCCTCTTCCTGCGTTATTGTGTATGACTGGATGATATGCACTCTGTCTGTGGAGCAAAAGCCAGCTGATGGGATGTCTGCCTTCGCCACAGAGCTTGTGCTCCCCAGGCTTGGACCATGAAGGAGAGCTGTTCCCTATGTGATGTACTTTATGTGCGTGCAGACCTGATTTATATCTCTTCCAACAAGCTGTTCTCTGCTATCATGAGCCAACAGGACCCATAGGGTGTTACAAGACATATTACATGCAGCCAAGAGCTTTAATCCCCCTGGGGGAGTGATTACAAACAACTACACACGTCCCAGAGTTGCTTAATCACTGTTAAGAAATTTCTTTATAATCTGAGTAAATTACTTTAATTACTTGCAACTACCAATTAGCGTTTGAATGCTTCCACTGAGAAGTTTGCAGGCATTAATCTGCTCCCTTGGAATGTTAAATCACCGGCTGGAAGATGGCTTTCGTCTATGCAGCAAGCAGCAATCTGCCAGGCCAGAGTGGAGGCAGCCAGCCCTTACCCGGCTCCCCTCTGCAGCTGCCTGCCCTCTGCTTTCATTTATTTCGTAGCTTGAAAGGAGAGTTCAGACTTACAGTGAGCTTTAGCAGCTGGATAAAATTGCCCGATCCTGGGAAAGGGAGGTCCCTCCTTAACCCCGCGGTGGGTGCAGAGGGAGGCAGGATCAGCCGCCCCCATGGACCCAGACAGAACATATGGTCCAAAAACCTCCCTACCAGAGAGCTTACATGCACAGATGCACCAAATAACCTATTTACTTATATTTGCAGACCCAGTTCATTTCCTAATAGAGTGAGCTCCCCAGCATAGACACATGTTTTCTCAAACATCATGGGTGGGTTTTGCCAACTAAGACACTTGAGCTGACCTTGATCTTCAGACGTGAATGCCAATGAGGTATGGACAAGCATGGCTCCATTTCCCACTAGTCCTGACTTACAGTAACTCTCAAACCTTGAAAAGTTAGCATCAAGGTCTGAACTTGCTTTTCTGGCCGCTTTCTAGTCTTTGCTGGCATGGATGGGATTCAAACCACCTTTTTTCTTTGATATTTAGGCCCGGGGTGGCTGCACTCATCTTCTTTTTCTTTGCTCTTCATTAGGAGTGTGCTGGTGTGAGGAGTCTGGGCACGGAACCAAGATGCCCTCTCCTGCTCTCCCGACAGCCGAGAGCCAGAGCAGCTGCCACCGCGGCGGGGGGCAGGTTCACTGAGCAGCAGTGCCAAGCAGCCCCTGTGCCTTTGTGTTAGCCCACCGTTGAGTCAGGATAGTCAGGAGCAAGGCTCAGTAGGGCCAGGATACCTTTTAGCAGTGAGGAGGAGAGGTGGAGAGAAAGGGAGGCTGCAGCACTGCCAGAATTGAGGAAGAGCATCATGAAGAACGACTTGAAGTTAGAAAAGTGCTGCAAAGTCAAAGGGAAAGGCAGCAGGAGAGAAGACAGGCACACTGTTTTCCTTCACTTTCTCCTGGGTCATGCTCTCTTCTGGAAGGTGTCTCTCTGATTTCCACTGGCATCCATGAGAATAGGTTCTCCTCATAAAGGAAAACCCACTAAGTGAAACATGTGTTAGATGGGAGACCTGCAGTTCCCACGGCTTGACCTGGGATGTCCAGATCATGCTGCTGACTGGGTGTAATTTTAATTTTATATAAAGTGCCAGAGATCCCGATAATCGCATAAATGCAATATCTGTGTTACCGGTACCCTCGAGCCTTGGTACCAAGGCAATGTTTCAGCCTCTCCGGTTTGGAAGGTTCACCCAACCCTGGAAGGAAACACATAGGTCCACAAGAACTGATGAAGACTCATCTGCAGTTTGGGGTTCTGTCATCTTTTTTTTTTAATTTTTTCAGATTGGCCAATACCTTCCAAAATTGCTGGGGAAAGAAACAGGGTGGGAGGCAGTAGATGATCTCATGGCAGACAGCATGATTGCCTAAGCTTTCGTTTCATGGGAACCCAGGCTAAAAACTAGAGTTCAGAGCCTGGGACTGGGAGTCAAAATTGTGTTTTTTCTGTTCTTCCATCTAGCATGACTCATGGTGTGCTTTGAAGACAGCATTCACATTTATGCATTTCAGTTTCTCCACATATATATATATATATACATATATATACTTATATATATAGCATGCTGTCTCCCCACTTTATGAGCCATTTTAAGCTCTTGCATTAGAACTAGCCCCACCAAAGCTACAGGCTCTGACCTCTTGCATACCCCACCACAAGCAGTCCTTTTTTGTAGAGACCAGCTTCTGTTTAGGAACATTAGTTCTTTTTTTTCCTTTACAGAGACATGCATAAACATATGTCCCAAATGTATGCATTTCATAGGTGATAAATACATAAGCATTGCCAGCCCTGAGTAGGGAGGGTTGTTTTGCTTGTTTGGATTTAAATAAGACTTTGCAGGAATGATCCATCTTGCAAGAGCTTCATGCAAATCCCTTTCTGAGCCAAATCAATTGAACAGCAAGTGTCTGTTCAGCTTGCAAGGCATTTAAATGCTGGCTGGGGCTATATCACCAAGCTGCCGTTAAGGCTGTGCAGGGAGGGCTGGTGGAGGGAGGTGAGCCAGCTAGTGCCGCCAAGGCCAGGGGCAGAGGGTTGCCCACCCCGCTGCATCTTCTGCCCAGCCCCACCTCTGCCTCACTGGTCCCTACTGGGTTCACTGTCATCCTCCCGCTGTAAACCTTTCTTAGGGGTTTTCCCTCCTTTGCTGTTGGAAGCATGTGGAAAATATCTTGTGGTTGACCAGATGAAGATTTTCCTGTGCAGGTTATAAGGTGTGGAAGGTTCTTCCCAGGCCCTGGAGGACATGATTTGTTGCAGGAGGTTTTTTCCTCACCACCAAAGCGTAATCATCCATCATCCAGCTCTGTGGGCACTTTGCTCAGTGCCCCAGAGGTATTTCTTAGCCAAGTGCCAATTTGGTGTTCTGGGCACTGCTGAAGACCTCAGGATACATCCCACCGCGTCACATGCAAGTCACTGAGCACAGGGCTCCATATACTTTGGCATGTTTGGACAAGGCACTTACATTCGTCCCTGCTGGGCATTAGTGCTAGTCTGTGTCTGGGGAGGACACCTGTGTGCTGTGTTGATGAACACTTCCCTTGGTGGCACGGGAAGGTTAAGATTGCCAGCCAATTCCAGGTCACTAAAACCAGGGAAGCTTGCAATCCAACTGCAGGAAATGGGAGGCAATGACTGAAATAATAGCACATACAAATGGAAATCTAGATTAAGTCCCTAGAGCCTTCTTTGCAACTGGGAAGAATGAATTCTTTTTCTTTCTTTCTTTTTCTTTGAAGGAAACAAGCAGTTATTTTGTGATATTCAGGTGGGAGCAGTGGTTAAAAGTATGTTAGTGTAAAAAAGCAGTCCAAGACTGTTTCCTAACATCCTCACTAAATCACAGCTGGGCCACTGCCTCTGCCTATGGCTTCCACCCCTCTGGACCCAGCTACATACCAAGTCACTATTGCTTAGATGTACAGATAAAGGTGATGATGAACCCCAGCCCATTTCACTGATAGCCTAAACTAAGGTCATCATGTTTTTCCATCCAATTACAACAACCCTCATAGCTCAATAACAGTCTGCATAGGAGGAAGGACTGTTTGTAAAACAATAAAATGAGTGGGGAATCTAATGCAGGATGTATTGATGTGCAGAAGCCAAGCAGATTACACCGGAGTGCCTAAACGAGATGTATCCCCTGTTTGGAGACAAAGCTCTGCGGCAGGGAGCTCAGCAGCTGGCAGAAGTGTGAGGAAGCAGCTGCCGGGCTGGAGAAGCTGAGATGGCAGATCCAGCACTCCCTCCTCCCCACAGCATCTCCAGCCTCCTGCTCACAGAACAAGGTGTGCAAAGCGGGTGGGAAGAGCGATTACCTGATTACACAGGTGCTCTGCCTTCGTCTCTGTACCCCAAGCACTGAAAAGCAAATGAGATAGATTTGCCCTTACTGGTGCTGGTGGACAAGCTGGGGATGCAGCACCTGGATGCTGGAGGAGCTCTGTGGGAAGAGGGGTCCCTTGCCATTCAGAGGCTCCTTTTCCCACCACTTCTTGGGTCCTCCGCCCATACCCACCAGCATTCTGCTGGTTAAGGCTGGGGCAGCTACTGTGGGTCATATAAAGGGGCAAAAATGTGAAGCAGCTGCACCTGAGAAACCTATTTCTTGCTCTCTGTCCAGGGGAGGGTTGAGAGCAGACAGCACTGCTCCCCCAAAACAGGCAGGCAGATCCCAAAACAGACCCACAGTCCTCATTTCCACTCATGAGCATGCACGGTCTCCACAGCAGACCTGCAGGGCTAGCAGTGCACAGCTGACAGGCATTTCAGATGCTGCATGGAAGAGAACTTTTACATGACATGTGGCAAATCCATCCCTCCTGCCACTGCTGTACAGTGCATCTTCGCACACTGGAGCTCCCTTTGCTTTTGGTCCATATGCCAGAGCCTTCAGCTCCTCTTTACGACTCTCAAATCCATATCACTCAGAAAATGATGCTCTTATTTCTTCAAATATATCCCTCAGGGTAGATGTCAATTTCATATCAGCTTATGAAGCAGTGGGTATAAGCGTGGAGGCACACCCCATCACATTCTGTCTGTCTCCCTGACACGTGTACACACACAGAGCTAAATTTGCCCGTAGTATATTCCTGAGAAAGGCTGATGCATCTCAGGCACTATCAGGTAAAATTCCCCTGCATGCCCAGACAGCACATGCACACACGTGCATGTTCATATAACACAGGCTTGTGCATTTCTGGATGAAAATGTGTATGTGGGGGACAGACAGAGTCAAAGCGCCTGTCTGCAACAGGAAAACTTACTGCAAGTGTCAAGCATCAGTCTGGAGGAGCTGGGAGAAGGGAGGTGTGTGACCACGTCCACAGGCCACATCTCGACACATCTGAGGATGGGTCACTGACGTGCCTGCCAGTGGGTGAGCAGAAGAGCTGTCTTGCAAACTGAAACTTTAGCTTTAGGAGGTGAAAGAAGGACGGGGAGGCTGTTCTTTTTCAAATGCAGCCTGGCAGCTGTCAGTACTCTGCCTCTGACCATTTGGGAGCAGTCTCAGGTACCCCAGGGAGCTGTTGGGATGTGCCCTCTCCTGCGCCTGCCCTGGCTCCACCACGGCTGCTTGCTGGGGATGGGATACCTTGCACCTGATGGCCTCAGCACAGATGGCTCTTGCAGGATCCCCAGTGGGGACATCTCAGTGAAACACCGACTGGTGAGCATGGGCTCCCTGAGCAAAGGAATTGCTGGGGAGAGGGGGGCAGACACTCCCTCCTGTGATGCTATGGGGCTTTTCTATTCCCATGCCCCTCAGGTGCTGTTGTTTGCACAGTCTGACCACAGTCCACGTGTCCCAGGGAACCATCACCACCCTGTGACTGCTGTACGTGGCTGATGAGGTGTAGATCCCCCTGTCAGTGCTCCCCCTGACCGAACCCAGTCTAACCTCAACATGGCACAAAGGCTGATGCTCTTGGAGCATCATTTGAAAGGACCAGCTCTCTTCCCTCCCATGTCAGGCTGTACCAGAGGCATAGGGACTCATCAGACTCGTTACCCTACATACTGCAACAAGCACAACTATCCATAAATGATGGAGTCACTTGCTTAAGTGGTTATTTCCCATGGCACTGATACTGTCTCAGCTGTTCCTGACTTTGCAGGAAGCCCTTGGAGGCTGAAGAAAACTTCTCCCCTTACCCCAACTCCTACCTCACTGCAGCAAGCAGGACCTGAGAGGCACCAGCAGGTGAGAAGTTATTTGTGTTCAGGTGTAGTGGCTGCTTACTCACTCCAACTCAAAGTTATGGTCTCCTCTGGTTTTGTAAGAGGTTCTACCACAATATTGTCCTTTGGTGTCTACCAGGGAATGGAGTGTGGCCAACCCACCATCCTGAGGCCATGTCGGACCATGCCCATGGCATCAGCAAGCCACAGTTTAGTCAGGCAGAGGTTGAGCTGGTCTTCTCAGGAAGGGTGAGATGTGGCACAGGTTTCACAGCCCTCTCGCAGGTTGTGTTTATCCGTTGTTATACTTTCACATGAGAAACAAATAAAGGCTGATGATATCTCCTGAAAGAAAAAACCAAGGTTACTCCCCTGACCTGATTAATGCAAATAAACTGAATGGAGTCTTGTCGCCCGGGGCTTGCAAATTTAATATCTGTTAAACTGGTTCATTTCATGCTGTTTTAGCCTCTCGCCCTGTGACTGCAATTACCTCTGATGGTCTCGTTGGGCTGTCGGTGCCTGCTTCTCCCGTGCCTCACATGATGCAGTTTGGGTTGGGTTTGTTTGGTTTGTTGTTTTGATTTTTTACTTCTTGTGGTTTAATTTCCTTTGAGTTTATTAATTATGGCTGAGGGGGTGGGGGCCAGGAATGTTTAGGTAATGCTTCCTCTTTGACAGTGTGGCACTTCAGCCCTGTAATTCCCCCTTTATTGGCTGCCCCAGGACGGGTCAGGGGAAGCAGAACCAGCCTGTCTGCTGAAGGGGAGAGGGAACCTCTTTTATTCCCTTTCCTGTCTGTGAGCTCTGCCCCCTTCTCCCTGCATTGCTCCCACCATCTTGCCCCATGTTTCCTGCTGCCTTCACTCACATGAAGTGAGTGCTTTGCAGGAGACCTGGGAAACATGTCCAACCATTAAATCAGAGCATCAGGTCAGTTTGCCTCAGGTTGAGTTCCTGGAGAAAGCAGATGCAGCCACATGCATCCCCCAGGCCTGAGTGAGCTGAGAGATACTCTGGATCCAGCAAGAGATTCTACCAGCACAACCCTACACAGGGCAAGGAGCAGGTTTTTATTCAAACCCCACCTGCAACTATTAGGATCTGAATTCAGCATTCATTTGAACAGTGAAAGTCTCATGACAGCAACAGGTTGGTTTGGTTTGTGGACACAGGATTTCTTACCCCTGTCTTCCAAGAGCCACCAAGATGAGCTGCTCAGGCGCTCTCAGCTTGAGGACCAGCTGCCTGGGCTGCTGCAGGAAACCCCAGCCTAATGTCTTTTAATTTCTCAGGGTGACGTGATGTGGGCTCACCCGAGCCACTGGCTCACTGCACAGTCTGGGGGTGCCCAGGGGTGCAAGAGCCAGAGCAGTAGAGGTTACAGCAGAGACCTCCCAAAGGGAGAAGGCACAAGAGCAAATATGCTGTAAGTATGAAAGATAAATGAGGCTGAGGCCATCATCTGAGTTTCACTTCACTTTTCATCTAATTCAACAGTGAGGGAGCGCTCAATGAAATTAAAAGCGAAACCACTTCAGGTGGAGGACACACCTAGTATCGTAACAATACATCGGGAGTTCACTATTGCAGGATATTGCTTAAGCAAGGGCTTTGTTGAAGTGAATAAGGATGAGCTGCTTCTATGACAAACATCACCTGCAGTGAGGTGTTTAGCTGAGGTATAAAAGTGACATGAGCTCTCAGTCCCCTCTTTGTGTCTGCTCCCTGCAGGGACACAAGGAGGAAAAAGCATTGCCCATCACCCATGACATGGCACAAGGACCCTGAGCTGGGGACAGAGCTGCTCTGCCTGGACAGCCTTGGTGTACCCCTGCATTTGATGCTCAGGATCCCTGGTGCTTTTCTGACATGTCTCACTCCCCAGGAGAAGATGACCAGACAAGCTCCAGTTCTTTCTTTCCACCCCTAGGAAGTGTTTAGGCTGCAAAAGTACAGATAAAAGGGGGCTAAGTGCCCTCTCTAAAGCCCGAATGCAAAGAAAAGGGATTAATTTATCTTCTTAAACAAACAATAACAACCTAATTGCCAAGCCGGTGTCATAGTGGCCTCATTTGGGATGCTGGAGATAAGTGGCACTGGATATCCCCCAAACCTCCAGTCATTCTCTTTGCTCTTCTCTCTCACTCACTTCCTCCAGGACTGGGATGCTCCTGACCCCGCACAGTCTCCCCAAGGACCTCACACCTCCACAGCAGCAACAGCCAGGGAGCAAAGCTTTGTTCTCTGCTTCAAGAGACAGCTCTTGAGCACAGATCTGAGATCTGATGGGGGGGAAAAGTAACCTCTGGGCTTCACCTTCCTCTGATTTCCAGACAACAAATGAGCTGCGGATGGCCAAAGACCTCACATGCCTCAAGTGCCCCATGTGCCAAAGCTCCTGAGCCTGTGTCTTGGCTGCTCTTGCAGCCCGTGTTGGCTGGGAAAAGATGTCCTAAGCAGCTAGCTTGAGCTGCACCCTGCTCCCTGCACTGCACCCTGCACCCTGCACTGCACCCTGTGCCCCTGCACTGCACCCTGCACCCCTGCACGGCACGGACGAGTCTGGGTCCCAAGGCACAGCCAGACGCTGGTGCCCTCTGGGGACACCGCTGCTGTGACAAGCAGGAGATGTTGAGGGAGTTTGCAACCCCTTCACCTGGGCCGTACCTGCGTCGAGGATAAACAGAGGGCTTCCGTCTCCGCGGCTGTCAGCTGCCTTTCAGCAGCACAAAATTCATTTTAAAGAGAATAAAAGTGCACCTATGAATGGCCCTTTATAATTCATGAACGGGACTGCGAAGGAGGGCTTGCACCCTTTCTGTTTGCTTACATCTTACTTCAAGTTCAGAGCTGTCAGGGGAAGTGAGAAGAGAAGGGCTGCTGACTTCCCGAGCACGCACACGTACACACGCGAGTGTGCTCACACACGCCACCACACACCCTCCAGTTTATTTTGCATTTCTTGTTTAGTTTCAGGCACTGGAGCTGCCAATCTCGGTGTGCTTTTAGTGCCTCTGTGCTGAGTCTGTCGTGATGCCTTAATGGCTGTATCACCTTGTGAAGCTCTCAGGCATCCTTAGTTCCTTTCATCAGCAGTGGGAAACCTGCCAGCCTCTGACAGGTTCCTCCAAACAAATCACAGTGCGATTTAAAGCGGGAGATGTGACCGGTGATTTGGCAAGCCGCCAGGCACCCGCGGCGCGCACATCACGGCGCGATCCTTCCAGCAGCGCCCAGCTTCGGCCGGGATGGTGCTGGCCCGTGCTGCGGGCTCCACACTCAGCTGCAGATGGGACAAAGCATTTCCAGCCCAGGCACCGGCTTTTTGCAGCTCACAATGAAGCCCCACTGTTTCCTCCCAAGGCCTGCCTGCCTTTACAAGGTGGCCATGTGTGGGGACACCAGACCACTGTACTCTGCAGCACCCTGAACTGCCCATCCCGTGCACCAGTCCCAGGGCAGTCCTGCCAGAGCCACCACCCCCTGCTGCAGCACTCAGCTTCTCCACAGTCCCGCGCTACACAGGGCTTCAGAGGTGTTTCTCCAAACTGATTTGGACTCTTGGGATTGCCTGGCATCAATTCCAAGGGACTGGGCTCTCTGTGACATTGCCTGAGCTGAGCCACAACATCTGGAGGAGCAGCGTGCATCGCTGGCTGTGCATGCCCTGGAATCAGGGCTGGGGCTGGGGCAGCCACTGCAGCCAAAGCAGGAGCTCATGCATTGTGCTCAGAGTGGGTGTGAATTGCTTTGGACTCCAACCACTGGCACCATCCGGGGCTGGTTGCCTCTTCCCCACCAACACCAACCCTGCTGCAAGAGGCTGACCTGGGGGTGGGAGCTGTAGTGAGCTGAATGGAGTGCTTCTGGAAACAGAAAAGGACATGGTATTTCATCATTTTGGGGCCCAGACTGTCTCTCCTGCATCAACAAGGGAACTATTTGTGTGGTTCAAAGACTTATTCATTCTGTTGTGTTGGGTTTTTTTTTTCCAAACCACCCACTTCAAGTTTTGGGTGAAGGTTCAATTTCATTTTTCTTATTCCCAGCTCATTTGCCCATCCCTAAAACAAACATATTAGAGCAAGCATGTGGGGGAGAGGGTGTATTAATCAAACCAGAGGGTAAGTGAACTTAACGCAAACAGAGAATGACAATGCACCATGTATTTGCATAATCCAGTGAGAAAGCTTTCTTGCTGAAAAGCCAAAGCTACTGGCATAGAAAAGTATAGGTCTGAACAGGATCCTCAGTCCTGAACAGTTACAGGAACTGGGGGTAATAAATCAGGGATCTAGGTAAAAACGTAGCGGTTCCAGCATGCTTTCCAAACTTTGCATTTCATTTGCTTTGATAGAGGGCCCTATCCTGCCTGCTTTGAAGTTAATGGCCAAGCTGCCTTTGACTACAGCAGAAACAAGCCTAGGCCTGAAGAACAGGTGCTCAAGTCAGAGTTACAGTGGAGACTAAACTCATCAGCAATCAACGTTGGCTTTATGCAAATGCTTCCAAATGAGGAGAATTGTCTTGCCAGCTGATACAACCAGAACAAAGCCCCAAGCACCAGTGGAGGCTAACATATGCAATTTCAGGGCTAAGAAGTCCAGGGAGGGATTTAATAGCAGTTGGCATTTTACAAAGGAAATAGCTATTTCTGCGAAGGGATGATTAGAAGTATATATTAAAGTGTGGGGTTTTTTTAAGAGCACACTGGCTGGCGTTCCCCACTTCTAGGTGACCTTGGTCAAGTTGTTTCACCTTGCTATAGCTTGGTTTTCTGCTGAGCTGCTTCCTCAGTGGGATAATTTTCCCTGCACCACAGATGTGATGTGGCTGCATTGAATAGTTCGACATCCCCTAAAGGGATACCTTAGAGGAAGGGAAGGCAAATAAAGAAACAACTGGAATCCTGTCCTGGCAGGAGATGCAGAGGTGGCAAGGACCTTTAAGGGCTGTGTTGCCACCTCTGCCAGTCACCTGCTGGGGTGAGGAGAATGCAGATAGTGTCAAGGAGGGGGCAGTGAGGGCCATTGGAAACATGACTTGTGCTGAAAGATTTGGGTCTATTTAGTCTAGAGAGGAGAGGTCTGAGGGGAGACGAGATGGTGGTCTTCAAATACATAAAAGAGGCTGAAAAAGAGTGAGTGTAAATCATTCTAACCATTATGGATCTGGAAATAATGGGCTTAAATGGCAGCAAGGGAAATCAGGGTAGAAACTGGGAAAAGCTTTGTACCATGAAGGCGAACACAGCAGAGGTGACTGCCTGGGGATGTGGAGGAGCTGCTGCTCAGGAGGGCTTCACCCTGTGCTTCTCCACTGTGACAGAGCAGAGCTGCCTCAGTGAGGCTTTCCAGCCCAGCTCTACCTCAGTGTCAGGTCCACATCCCAGAGTGACCACAAAGCAGCAATTAGACCATGTGCTGACCCTCAGTTCCACAGCCGCCGGGGTGGCTTGGCCAAGGAGTGCCAGGGACACAGAGCCTCCAAGGGTGGCTGAGCCGTAGGGGTGGCAGGCAGTGCTGGGGGATGCTCTGCTTGTGCCCTGGATGGATGAAACCTGCGTGACCTGACCCCAGTTCCCAGCACCTGCTGGTTTTTGCATGCAAATCAAAGGCACTACTCACACGAGGAAACCCAAGCACATGCCTAAGCATTTACAGCACTGGAGGTATCTGCCCGTCCAGCACACGGCAAGGCACAAGTGGGTAATACCATATGTTTCCTTCCCCTGCAGTTTTATGGCTGAAGGTATTTGATCAGACCAGTTATTCACTAACCATCTGTCCCTTGCACAAATACAGCTGATTCTTGTTATAACTCTCTGATGGCAAATGCCCTTCTCTGGCACGCTCCAGGAACGTGCTCAGGTTAACTGCGTCTCAGCCATTTCGGAAAATGCATCTCATTTTAAGAGCTGGTGCTGTCAAGCATTCACATGAATGGCAGCCGATGTCTGGGCTGATTACAGTGGGAGGATATTTAAAGCCCATTCTGCAAATCAGTGACTTGGATACTAATATAAGTAACTTTAAAAAAAAATAGAAAGGAAGGAAAGCGAGGAGATAAAAACCCCGTCATTTACATTTCTAAGGAATATGAAATTGTGCTTTTGAAAAAAAGCAATTTGTAAACTTTAGATAGCAGCAAATTCCTTGTTTTTTGGATACAATACCAGCTTTGCATATGCACTGAAAGAAAAAGGGAGAAGAAAATAACCCTGAAGCATCCTGCCCACTGCATTAGCTTTTAAAATAAAACCCATTTATATATAAATGTTGGCTTTTTTCCCAGCCTCTGTAGAAAAGCTTTTCTATATTAAATGCTACAATGAATTAAATTAACCATAATGATTTCTTTGTGAATGGAAACCCTTTTTCCTGTGTGACATGTTTTTGATCATTTTTTTTCCTAGTTACAACAACCCGTACTCCTATCGAGTTGAGGATTTTGTTTGTTCTGCTATTTGCACAATGCAATACAATTACTATTTGCACTTCTTGTTCTTAAGAAAAATAAAGCACAGCTATTCCATGTGCTATATTTCAGTGCAGAGAGTGTGAGCCCTTTGCCAGACCCACTCTCACCTGACAGCAGCAGGGTTGTGACACAGGGTCAGCTCCTGTGTTCAGATCAAGAACAAGCAGTTCCAGGGTGATGGGGAAATCACCTTCTCTCTGCTCCCCCTCTGCACCCTCAACAGCAAAGCCAACAGCCGAAATCATCCACCTGTGACTCACAGCCGCTCCTTCTCCTGTATTTGCCATGAAGGGACTCAGCATAGTTCAATTTATTATTAGTTTTATTTCTTTTTTGTGTTGCCCTGTTGGCTATGGTGCTATTTAGCTGTGCTCTCCCCTGCTTTGCTGCAGGCTTGCCCATGCACACGACTGCTGTGTGCTACAGGGTGCAGAATTGGGCTCGCAGCACATAAAGAATTCCAGGACCGGTGACCAGGCAGTCACTGCTGAGCAGTGAGGTGTGGCTGGGGGGAGGTAGCCTTGATGTCATTGGAAAGGAAAATTAGGTCACATTTCTGGTTTGAAGAGTCTGGATGGCATCCCACTTATTTTGGGTTTCTCCTAACAAGTGACTAGTTTCTATTTTCCTCCCACCTCATTTCCATGTCGGGTTTTTTGGGTTTTTTTAAAGCATTTCTCCTTTCACCCACCTCTTTTTCCTCGAAAACAGAAGGGGTGAGGAGACAGGCCAAACTAGAGAAGATTGTGGCTTTCTGTGCTCTGCCTGGGTGGATGCAGGCAGAGCTTTTCCTTGGCCCCAGGGCTGTGATCAGCCCTGGCTGCCTCCTGGGACTGCTCTGTTGCAATTGTGAAGAGGCCTTCAAAAATCAGCTAGAACAGCAGAAAAAAAAAAAAAAAGAAAAAAAATAATAATCCCTTATACCTCTGTCTGACCAGTCACCCTGGTAAAAGTCATCTTGTGTCCCCACTAGCAACACTGCAATGTTACCAAAGTCAGCTCGTGAGCCCTAGTCTCCCTTGCTGAATCACAGCTGGGGTGTTGGAAGCCTGAGATCCCAAGCAGTGGTGCTTTGGGGGTCGGGTAGGAGTGGCTCCAGAGAGGGCTGCGTGCCGGGGATGCCTCCCCAGCAGCTTTGGCATTTAATGCATGAGAGATCTATCCTCCTGCTGCTGCTTCTGAGCATCCCCAGGCTGAGCCGAGCCGAGACAAGCCATGCCAGTAGAAACAGACCCAGGGACACCTGAGCCATCATGCCACCCTCTTCCTGAAGTGATCTGCAGCTTGCAAATGGCACAGGGTCTCTCAGTTTTAACCAGGCAAGCCTGAAGCCCTGTTAAATTATTCCCTATTGTCCAGGCAGCCTGTGGCACAGTCTGTCCCCAGTTCATTTGGGAAATGATTCCAGTTCAGCAAGAATCATGGGAAGGATTTTTTATTTCTTCTTTTTTTTTCCCTGACATTCATTCCTAATTTGCTTTTGCTGGATTTAATTTCATCACTCCTTTCCAAGCCCCTTGAGCAACCCCTCTCTTTTCTCCCGTCATGTCATCGGATGTTCTTGGGCAACTGCAAACCCCTTGTCCCCTTGTGCCTCCCTCCACCCACTTGCAGAGGCTCTTCCCAGCCAGGAGACCTCCCATCTCCCAGTGGTTCAGCACGGCCAATGGCTCAGTACCTAACAAATCAAACCCTGTATTACAAATGAAGCAAAACCCAGTCAAAGCTGGAGGTATTTTAAATGTTTTTGGTTTGTGAACTGGCACTTGGTGCAGGAGCATGTCTTACTGGGCAAAGACAGAAGAAACTGGTTTCAGAGGTGTTGCCACCTTCATGCATGCGACGTGTGCGTGGTCCCTGTTCCTCTGCAGACACGAGCTTGGACGTCTGATATGTCATTGCAAAATCTGTGTTTCCTAGGTAATATTTTATCTCTCATCTCAGTGATCAGCATAATGAACACTTTTGTTCCTGCATAAATAGCACCTGAAAGAAACCCCATTTAGTAGAGAATTACCAAATTGAGGGAAAATGCCTGACACTGAGAATCCCCTCAGGACTTTCCCTCAGGATGGGGATTGGCCAACGTTCCTGAAAGGACAGGCTTCCCAGCTCTTACAGGAGTAATAAGGTAATGAGTAAGAAATGGTTGCATCAGTTCCTTGGGGGAGCTGCAGATTGCATGGATGGGAATATTTTCAGTTTAGGGTCAGAGTTTCTGCTGCCATTCACAAAGTCTGAGTGAACATTCAGAAGTGGGCACGCCTTGTCCCTCAGAGAGGAGGAACACAAATCTCCTGGATCTGAAATATGTTTAAAGGAGGGTTAGTTTTGACGTTACTGAAATTGTTTCTCACCTCACTGCCAGAGGAGGGATGGGTCTGGGATGCTGGAAGGAACAGGCAGCCGCAAAGGGAGGCTGCTGACTGCGGTTCACAGGGCAGACTGTGAACTTCTGACAGCTGTATCTCCAGGGGACCATTTGCAGAGTTCATTGTTTTGCCATGTTTCTGTTTCCCATGTATGACCTGGTGCTCACCAGCTCATCCCCTGGGTACATGGGGAGCTGCCGGTTGGTTGGCTTGTGCTCATTTCACAAGAGCAGCCACATGTAAAGCAAGAGGGCACAGACAGACAGACACATACCTGCCAAAGGGTCATTTCAGAGTAGTGCAGGTTGCAGCAAGAGTATTTCACCCTTCTTCAGGGTAAAGGATGTCCAATGCACCAAGAGGAAAAAGGCCAGCTCTATTGCAGTCACTAGTGGTGGGGAAATGCAGGCAGGGAAGTGCAGGCAGGTGAAGGATCCTGTTGTGGCTCACCAAATAAGACAAGGCCAGGAGGTTCCTACCACTCAGAGTGTGACAAGGACCATGTCTAACCCAGCTTGGCCTTCCACCAGTTAAGCCACCACAGTGCAATGTCCCAGCAGCTTTCTGCAGCTCCCCAGACCCCCTCACTTCCCAGCTGACCCAAGAGAAATGGGTCCCTGCCGAAATTCAGCATCAGGGCTGAATAAAAGCCGTGGTATTATGATTATTTGCTATGAGACTGTGGCACTGCACTGTCCTCAGAGCTTTAATTTAGATGATTTAGGGTCCTTTTATTTAGTTTTATTCCATTTACAATTGTAAAGAGGCTGTGAACCAAGACGCTGGTCTCTGCACATATCGACAGAGCTGATCAATTGCTGACTTCTGGGGGTATGATGTGGCTAGGCAGGAAAAAACCCATCTTTTTTCCCTCCTAATTAGGTGCTTCATTTGGCTCTGCAGGCACACGTGTTTTTGGTGGCAGGGGTGACATTTTCAGCTCACCAGGGTGATGACAAGGGAGGCAGAGCATGCCGAGAGCTGGGGAAGGCACAGAACTAGAAAAATCCCCGCATTTCTATGTCACACTAAACATGTTAATCTAAGATGCTCTTTAACTGGAGCCTCTCTGGCAAAGAGCCCTGTCAAAACCTCCCTGTGTTAGCAGCAGCCTGGGTTTCACCTGATTGCTTGCATGGAAAGGACCAGGGGGCTGGACACTAATTAACATGGGGGTGTCTCAGAAGGCAGCAGAGGCAGTGGGTGCTTCCCTTGCAGCCCTCTGAGTGTTTGCCATCATGCTGAGGGGGAGACAAGGGGGAAGAACCAGAAGAGGAGGCAGATGGGGCAAGGAAGGGATGGAGAGCTCTGGTGTGTGCTGGGATCTGACCTGGAAACAGGCTGGTAGGAATCTGTGCGTCAGCAAACAGGCAAAAATAATCCTGCACCCAAGGAACATCTGAGCAGCAAGGATGAAACATGGTTCATGTGGGAAGATTAGAGGCAAAAATACCTACATGAGCAAATTGGTTCCATTATTCTCCCCTCCAGACTATCTTACCATTGCCTGTGCATCTTTAATTAATTCAGGTGCTTTAAAAAGCAGGATCTAGAGATCCCCTCATCCATCAGTCTGCGAGAGCAGCATTGCAGGCAGAAGCAGGCAGGGCTGGGCAGCCTGGCAGGTGAGCCGTAGCACAGACAGCTCCGGGCAGCTCTTCTGCTGTGCCTCTGCGTGGCTGATCCTGCTCCTCTGACCCACGGCTCTGTGCCCAAAGTGTCTGTGGGAGAGCTGGGGCCATGCTCAGCCAGTGCTGCTGGGCCTGAGATGTGGGTCCAGGGCCCCTGAGTACCTCTGGAACGCCGGTGTCAGCCTCTAACCCACAGTGCACACCTGCAATATTTTTACTCATTCCTTTGTCCGCTGGATATTAAATATGAAATGTAGATCTGAGATAAGTGTTAACACCCTTACCACTGGTAGTTAGGAGCAATCAGAGTCTTTCTCTCAGTCGGACAGACTTCAGGGATCTGTTTTCATCTGTTCTGTAATTCCACCTTCTATGCAATTAGACCCAGAGCTGCGGGTGCTTTTACCATGGGAGAAACCAAAACCTTCTGCAGTGAGCACACCAAACTGGTTCTCCAGGCATCCCCTGCACAGCAGGATGAGGCACTCCCATCCCAGTGAGAACCCATGGATTGCAGCCCAGGCAGGAGGCACACAGAGGCATAACTACTTCTTTGGAGTTGGAATCTGGCTGCAATTCCCTGTCTAACTAAACATGGGCTTTGCAGTTGCTTTAGCTTTGGGATTTAGAAATCTTTGGTAAAAGTTTTAAGGCCCTCAGAGGAAGATTTCAATCCAGGAGGAGTTCATCAGAGCATGGCAGGCTCTGTGATGGAGCCCTGTCATCCAAATACAAAAGGGTACAGGCTTGTAGAGCAAGCAGGTATTGCACTGCTGCCCATGCAACACATGGGGAGACTGCTAATCCTCTCCAGCCCCAGCCCAGTGAAAACTTAGAGACTTGATGTCAACCAGGGGTGGAATAACTTGGGGGAAGGATGCTGTCCTGAGGTTACAGACATCTGAGCCTCCCAAGAACCAGTTCCTCAAGGGCTGAGCTTGCAGCATGACATTCCAAGGTCATCCTCCTTCGGAAACTGGCTACTCTAAGGCTGTGCTCTGTAAATGGAGGGACAAGGTGGGAAGCTGGAGGCTCTGCTGCCCTCAGCCATCCCAAAGTAAGCCATCCTTGCAGGTAAAACTCAGTCTCTATGTCCCACTATGGCAGAGTTAGAAAAGTCAGCACTGGGAAGTGTTAGAGTCAGCAGAGCCGAAGTGTTATCTGTCTTGTGCTGAAATCTCTCTGGTGATTATTCTGGCTTCATGCAATAACAGAAGCTTTTTGCTCAGCAGTACCAAATGCACCAGATTCTTGCAGCCCCACTGCAGACTGCTGTCAGCCCAGTCTGCTGGCACCCGCAGGGGAAATGTGTGGGGTCAAGGCAAGGGGAGCACTCTCATCCCCCAACTGCGACCCAGTGATGAGATACGCTGAAAGGTAGCACACAAGAAGCTGCTGGTGGTGTTGTTCTTGCTTTCCTCTGTTTTTTTTTCTTACCATCTTCCAGATGCTGCAGAATCCCCAGATGCAGCCACAACAAAGTTCTTGCATTTTTTAACTTTAAAAAACATAATTGGGTAACTGAGAATAATGACTAAACAATGCAATAAATCATGTCTACACCTGGCCTGGAAATGGGGGGAGGGTGGTTCAGGGAGAAGTGTTTCTTCCCTCATTAATGAACAGAGCTGAAACATCGACACAAAACGCTCCCAGAGTCAGCAAATCTGTTCCAGCCTCTTCCAGCAAGCTCCTCACAGGCCTGTGTGCTCCGGCTTGGGGACCCAGGGATGGGTGTCACCAGTACCAGGGCTGGGGGCTGAACTGCCGGGACAAGAGGGCACTTGTGGTGCTAAACCCCAAAGCATTCCCTTTGGCCTGTGCAGAATGGCAAACTTAAATAGAAATGCCATTGCCTTAATAGCTGAAGACATTTTTATGTCCTGGCAATAATTTTTGACTGCGCAGTGCTGCTCACCTTTTCTGCTGTATAAACACAGCAAATAACCATTGCTACCCTCAACCCGCGATAATTATCCGGGACAGGAAACTGCGATAACTGCGCTGAAGTTGTTAAAGTTCATTTTATTTGCTCATTTATACAGCTAGCAAGACCTGCAAACCTGCCCCCAGCACTGAAATCCCCCCTCAGCTGGAGAAGCCAGTGTGGAGGTGATGGACGGCGGCTCTGCCGGGGCTGGAGGGCAGAGGAGCACAGGGGAATGCCAATTCCTCCCTCTCTGCCCGTGTTGTGTCCCCATGTCTTGGCTGAGGTCTCAGCAGCCCACTCCTTACCACATCAAGTTTCCCTCTCTGACAGCGTGGAAGGCAAAAAGAAGGATTTTTGGGGGGTATTTTTTCTCAGCAGCTTTTAAAGGGAAATGAAGGGAGGATGGCAGACACTTTCTGCTGCAGGACTGGTGCTTCTTCCGGCTCATAAAGCCACAGACTGAGCAGTTCCAAACAGAAGTATGCAAATTATATCAACACTGTAGTTTTCTTTTTCTCTTAAATATGACTTTTGCCTTTTACACACAGAGCACATGATGGGAGAGAAGAGGGACGAGACAGGACAAGCAGGGAGAGCCATGACACCCGCACCATGCTCAGGGCTGTGTCCCCCACCCCATGGAGACAGTGAATCACATAAGGCATTAGGGGAAGGAGTGGGAAGGACGATGCAGCACAAGGGAAGATGGCTCACACAGGTCATCTGCTCAGGATGCTGCAGGACAGCCCATGCACACTTCTCCAAAGAGACATCTGCGTGCCCAGGCTGGGGGCCAGGCTTGCTCAGATGCTCTGCAGATATATTCTTCCAAGCTCGTACGTTTATCTGCTAGCTCAAAGCAAGATGCTTATCTGTTTGAGCCTCTTCAAGTTGACAGATGCTCTTATCTCTGCTGTTCTCCAAGTGCGGCAGAGGCTGGGTAGTTTGTGGCAAAAATGCAAGGAAAAAGTTTTGATTTGGGGAGCCTAAGCCTGAGGGTGCTTTCTGGGTCTATATCTCTCATTCTTCATTGCTCAGCCTTGTCAACCCAAAGCCTTCAAAGAACTTGTGGACATTTCTGTGTTATACAGTCATGGCAGCCCTTTTTCCAGGACACTCACCCATGTCCCAGCCAGGGCAGAAAAGTGGTCCATGGGCAAACGAAGGCTGTAAGGCACAGTAAAGCCAATTACAAACACGACTAAAAAAACTGCAATGAGAGCTCAAAGCTTGGCTGATGGTTACTTAAAGGCCTCTTCATCCACCCTTACAATTAAATGTTTTGGTTTTCATCAGCTCTGATCTTAGCCTAAGCTCTCCAGCTTCTGTGGCTTTGTCTCCTGACCTTCTCCATCCTCATGTGAACAGCAAAGGTGCACAAGAGACTTGAGTGCATGTGCCCACGTGCAGTACCTGAAAGCTGCAAGGAAAACGTAAACATAATTGAAAAAAGTAATTGAAACTTATAACAGTGTTGATGAGAGAGTTTTCTCCTTGGCCTGCCATTAATTGTCAGGAAATAAATACCTTTATACCTTCTGTAATTATGGTCTAAATACAACTGAGAGAAAATTTCTATCATTAAACATATCCTCAAAGATCTCATGCCTCCACCTGCTTGCTTCAAAACACCACTTTCCCAGACTTTGTCCATACAGCAGATGCAGCAATAACTTTCCAAGACACAAGAGTCATCTCTAACCTCAAAAAGGCTGAAATTTTCCCAGTTCCTCAGCAGAGCTTTGCCCCATTAAATCCACCTCATACCACTGTGGTCCTCCATCACACTTTGAAGCTGGGATGCTCGGGGCTCAAAGGAGGAAGCATTTTAATGGCACATCTCCAAACATCGTGGTCTTGCCCAGCTTCCCAGCTGTAGGAAGGAGAACCACTGCTTCCCTTACCGCAGAGTGGCGAGAGCCATGGCTAATTCAATGCTTTCTGAAGTGGCTGGAGACCCTTCGGCAACGGCGCTCTCAGAGAGCAACGTGTTGCTGTATCTATTGTATTTATAAGCTTGTTAGTTGATTAACCACACTCAAATGCTGGCAGACCAATTGTTTCGCTGAGTGGCTTCAATAAGAGTCCGGAACAATAAGATGCACACAGACAAAGGTTTTAATGGATAATTAATTGTTCCAGTGTGTAAAGTTTCTGTGCAAAGATCCTGGTGAATCAGAGTTTCCGATTTCCACCCCCTTTACAATATGGCTAAGCAGTAACACAGAAATCATGGACTGGATTGGATTTTTTTTTGAAAAGAGAGTGTCAGAAATGAGGGAACCATAAGGTCTGGATGTGGGGAACTGGGGTACAAGGAAATGGGGGACAGTGGCAGACGCAGCACAGGTCTAAGGGGTTTTTTGTGTGTACGAGGAGTGGAAGATTACATTTTCCTAAGCTTATCTCCTCTGAATCTTTACACCCCATTAGTTTGCATGTCCATCCCCACCTTCCTATTTGCAGTAATACCCAGAATGGCCAAAGCAGCACTTTTCAGCTCTGAAACCTCAGTTGTGAGTACAGGATAGTGATAACAGAGAATTTATCAGTGTCTTGGGACAGGTTGGGTGTAATGCCAGACCTTTACAGTCTTTGGAGGGTTTCTGCCAGTGTCTCCCAGGCAATCTTAGCATCCGGTTGTTTGTGAGATGGGGGTTAATGGCTGTTCCTCTTGAGCAGGTACAGCAGGATGCTGCAGTCCAGGAAGGGCTGGCAAATGGCTGGGCTACAGGAGGAGCATCCCCAGCTCCCACACTGCCAGGCCTGTGCCACGGTCCAGCCTTGCTCCACTCTCCAATGATAAAAAAGGGAAGGTGACAAAGCAGGCAAAGCCATGCACCTGCAGACAGCCAGACAGCAGTCATGGAGGTTATAATCCCTGCCTGGGAACAGGCTCCTCACAGAAGGTGTGAGCTGATATCATGGCACCTTCTGAAGTAGCTGGAGACGGTGCTGGGAATGTGATTGACCCCATAAGCTCATTTGGTGCAGGGCGTCCTGGTGTGTGCCACTGCAGCTCTGTAATCGCCTCCTAATCCAAATGCATGCTGAGAGCATCTTGCACGCTCAGAGAAGGTGCCTCTTCAAGGCAGATTAATAAAGCAAAATGAAAGAAAGAGGAGGGACAGTCAGGGCTGCACATCCCCACAGAGGACGTGCTGCCAGCTGTTGTAAAGAGCCAGAGGAGCCGGCCACCTTTGGCATCTTGCTGAGCTGCCCTGGCACTATGAGGCTGATCACTGGCACCGCCTGCAAGGACCTGGCACAGGAGCACTCCTGAGCCAGCAGATCTGCAGGGACAGAAAGCAAACGTGCCCTCCCCACCAGCATGGAAACTGCACGCTGCCATGAGGCAGGCAGACTGAAGACTCATGCAAACCATGCTCATGGATGCTAAACACGCCGACGTGCATGCCTCACGTTCACCTCCACACCTTCGTTCAGAGTCCTGATCTTCACACTGAAATTGCTGCCTATTTCTCACCATTTGCTAGGTGCATTTTGACACCTCACAAAGGCACACAGTGAGCACCACCACATCCCCCAGCACGCTCACATGCACAGAGGAGTAGCCCCCAAGTGACTGGTGCACATACACATGCTCACACATACATTAACGGCAGACACATGCTAAGCACACACACACACACACACACACGCATATTAATCGCTTTTCTCTGTCTGTCTCCCCCTCTCTTTTCTAAACTGTGCTTAAAGCCAGAGAGATTAGCTGATCACAGCCAAATGCATGGCACAAAGCAGACTTCAATGGAGTCGAGTATAATGGTAGATTACATTAGAGAGAACAGACAGACGTGTCCTTGTCATCCCAGGTTAATATGACTATAGATTAATGCTGTAGCTGTTGATTGTTATGGAAATCCCCCCATTTAGCTCGTTCCTAAAGCATTGACAGTTCTAGCCTTGAATTCGGAGCAGGGGTGGAACTTGTTAATGGATTTCATTTTCCTGCAGGAAGCCAAAGCATTTAAAGGGAGAGGGGACGCAAATTTGCTGACTTTCTGGAAGTGTTCCAGTGTGTATTGAGTCAGCGTGGACATTTAATCCCTTGTTCAGATGCAAAGCAATGCGAAGACCCATGTTGGTCTTGCCTCTCTATGAAAAAAAAAAAGGAGGAATTTAGGCTTGGGGAAGTAAGCGTTCATGGGGTTGTTTCCTCTTAAAACCTCTCCTGACCTGGGTACCGAATGTCTGGGGCACATCCCCGCTCCCCGTACGCAGACACGCGCGTCACCACAGCTGCAGCAGGGATGTTTCTGCCAGGGTTGCTTGATTGATGCCAACTCAGGGACTGTAGCTGCTGCCATCCCTCTGCTTGGTTGTCAACTTGTAGCTGCTGTGTTTGTTTGTTTGCTTTCCCCTGGCTGGGTGGGAACACTCCACATCCCAGCAGCACAGCTCAGCCGTGCCGCTCTCTCCCTTTGGAGCGTTCCTCCTCTTTCACCGCTTTGTTGCTGTCCCCCTGAGCAATAGGAAAATATCCAACTGCTCCTGAGTAAACTCAGAATCTCTCCGTCCATTCCTGCCCTGATGAATTATTTAGGTTTCAAATGGTGACTCATGGGGCAGTGGACACACTCTCCAAAACCCTGAGCAAAGAAGGGCTCCGATGCCAGCTTGCAGGGAGCAGAGTTTGCTGGGGCAGAGCCACCTCAAATTAACATTTGCTTTACAGGTATTTCTGTTATGTTTAATACCAGTGTCATCTCCCCCTTTCCCTCCCTACTCCCTCTCACTAAGAGGGATAATTATTCCTTGCAAGATCATCCCAGGAGCAGAATGTTGCTCTTTGACACTTTCAGCATTACTTTTACTGCCTGCTGGGGAAGTTCAGTGATATTTCATCACCGACCAAAAGGTCACTGTTGCCTGCAATAAGTGACGAAATCCCACCATCTTCCCCTGCTTCGTTTTACAGCAGCAAAGCAAACAAAATAGAAATGAAGCCATAAGAAGTGCCATGGGTTTTTTTCACAGTGCAGGTGGCAATTTTCAGAGCTGACACTCACATTTTAATACAGCCTGTGGTGGGGGTCAGAGTGGTGGTGAGAGGTGGCTGTGAGTCCCCAACAGCAAAAAGAAATAAGGGGTTCTCACTACTTGCAGAAATACTCCATCTTTTAGGGAAGCCTACTGCAAATTCGAATTTACAGAAGCAAGGACTGTGTTTTACAGTGATTTTATACGCTCCCAGCATACAGGATACCTGATCTTGATGGGAGCTTTGGGATGCTACTGCAGCACATGCAGTGCATATTAATAATGTTAATGAATTCCCCCTTCCCTAATTGGTCCTGGTCCCCGGGGTTACACATACCCACTGTCCCAAACCCCGCTCAATGCTGTCAAACTGACTCTTCCCCATCAACCCTGGTTGTCCCTGCCCCATGGCCCCAGGGTGGGGGGGAGTTGCTGTGGAGATGCCTTGGGGGGTCCCACACTTTGGAGCCTGACTTCAGGTGGAGGAATAAGCAGCAAAAACAGCAGATGAGAGTCCCTAGAAACAAAGCTGCCCTTCTCATGCAAATATCTCTGGTGGTGACAAGAATTTGAGGGAGGGAAACATAGGGGCTCCTATAGCCCATAGAGATGCTGCATTGTTTCTAATTAATTAGCATGTTTTTCAAAGCATTCCACGAGGCTTCAGCAGCTTTTTCAGGGCATTTTGCCAAAGAGCATTTAAATGGAAATCCCCCTGAGATACAGTATATTCTTTGCAGGGTCTCACTGGAAGGTAGATTCTTCCCAAGGGAAACCAACCCCTACCTCCTTATTTAATTTGTGGGATCTGGGGGATTATCATGTGTTCCACTGTGGGGCTAGCATTCCCAAGTGGCAGCCCATCTCCTGAGGAGGGTGCTCTGAAGCCCCAGGTCCTCCTCTTGTGGGGATGCAGGATGGGTCAGCACTGCTCGCTTCCACCTGCCCATACCCACACACTGCCACCACCCAAGTGGCTCCCCTGCCCGGTTGACAACATGCAGTGACTTTCCAGCGATGCAAAATTCTCCTGCCCTTGTTGCAAAATGTTGGTGTTGCAGGTTTTTCTCTCTAAACAGGTGGTGTTGTCACCTACTGATGTCCGTCAGACTTTGCCAGGGACAAAGAGGGCTGCAGTGCACCAGTGTCCCGAAAGTAAACATGTTTGAAACTGTGAGTTTTAAGAGTGTTGCTGTCCAAGCAGTGGCTGAATAGAGCCCAGGGGACAGTGCAAGTCATGGGTGGCTGGGGGTCAGCTGGAGGGTTAGCATGCCTGTGCAATTTGGCAGGTCAGCCATGAGGAGGTTTCAGGAAGATTTGCAGGCTGAAGCCATGCACCAGCATTTGATAGTCCAGCTTATCAAAACCAGGTCCCTAAATCAGCATTTGGAGACATAAATAAAGTAGCCTGACGGCCAGAAGCAATGAGGACCCTGCAGCACCATCCCATGGCTCCTAAACCCAAATGCAGATTCAGGCAGATAACTTCCCATCCACATCTCTGAAAAGTGTGGGCAGTGACTACAGGTCCTGACACTTATCTCAGGGATGGCCAGGCTGGACACTTTCATTAGATTAAGATCGCTCTGGAGTCTGACTTTGCCCTTGCAAGTTTCTTTTCTGACCATATGGCAATTCAAATGTTCCTTTCCAAAAAAGATTACAACTTTCCATGCTGAAGGTCTCAATGACATGCCTGAAACCAAATTGCTGTATCCGACTAGAACACGCACATTTTCCTATACAAAGGAAGTTGCAATTTTGCTACTTTCACCAAGGACAAGAAATTTCATATTGGTTTATTGTGCAGGCATGCGTTTGTGAGATTTTCATGGCCCTGTGATTTATGCCGGGGCCTGAGTTATAACTCACATTTCTGTTTAAAAGCTAAACACTCTAATAGTGGTGGCTATTACTGTCATCACGCACCGGCCGCACTTCTGAGATTCAATCTAGCCAAAGCTGGCCTACGTGATCTTATCTGTGTATTTGTCTGCCTGATGGAGCTGCCTTTATTTTTTATCTTTCATATATTGCTGTCTCAAGGACTGTTTTCCAAGCAACAATTCATGTCTCCTTCAGTCATCAGTGAAAACAATCAAGCTCAATTTTATTTTTGGCAGAAATTGAATGCTAAATGAGATCTTGGAATCATAAACAAGAGTGATGTAGACAAATCGGAAGGAATTCAGAGAAGAACAGCACAGATGATTAAGGGGCAGGAGGGACTGGCTGATGGGGAAAGATTAAAAGAAGTAAATACTTACAGCTAGGCTAAGAGAAGACTAATGGGGAACATAATAGCTGTCTAGGAATATCCAAAGGGTGTAAACACTGAAGAGGAAGAAATATTGTTCAGAATGGACCAAAAGTGGTGGAGCTATGAATAAAGGTGATGAAACTCAGTGAAGGGAAATTCAGCCTCAACACCAGCATAGATGTCTCCATTTCTGCTGATATGCAGTGCCAAGGACTTTCCCAACGAAAGCGGGATAAACACTGTTGCTCGAGTGCTTTGAGCCTGCAGAGAAGAACATCCCTTAAATAAATAATTGGCACTGGAACATTTTCAGCTTTATGCTATCTCTCCTCGTAACTAGCCGAGATGAATGAATAATCCATGATGGATAGCTTACTCAAAGAATTTTGCTGCTGACATTGCTCATGGTTTGCTAGTGAATGGATCACACTTTTCTTCAATTCATCTAATACTTCAGGTTATCTGATTCATTTATTTTTTTGGTGAGCGGTTTTACTCTATGGATGGACTGCCTGCAGAGAGCTGTGAGTGCTCAGCGTGCAGCCCCAGGAGCTGTGCTGGACAGCAGTGGTGGGTCATGCCAAAAACCGTCCTGCTTCGAATTTAGATGAACACATCTCCTCTGATCAGGAGGCCACTGGAGGTTTGACTCTGTGGGGAAGAAAATCATTTAGGGAAGGACAGTAAATGAGAAGAAGCAGAGTATTTTACAAAATGAAAGTCCTTTTCCTTCGGGGTGATGCTGACCTTACTGAGTGAGAGGTAAAAAGCCCAAATGAACTAAAGGTACTGGTTAAACAAGCTGAATTGCTTCACTGCTCTCAGCGTTTGCAGGAAGACACACGGTTGTTGCTTTGTGGGTATGGCGATATCCTTCTCTGACTCGTGCAAATGGGCTCTGGTGAGGAGTCTGGGACTCTGTCCTCCTTTGTTAGGAAGCCACACCCCACCTCCATGGTCTGCAAGTGTTGGCCCCTCATTTTCCAAGTCATTGGAAGCGAATAATTGGATGTCAGCACAGTTTCCATCCCTAGCTGTGTAACGGGCTCTTGGGTACTTCTCTGGTTTGCTTGTTCTGTGAGGGCTCTGGAAGCGAGTCTTGGAGATATACTGTATCTGAGCTCAATTAATCAGTGTCCCATAAAAGCACCAACCGCTTTGATTGCCTAGTAAAACACGCAAGGTGGATAAAAGTAATTGCAGTAGAAAGAGATGGAGAAACATGGCTGGCCCCCAGATGTGTTAGGGCCCAAGGCATTGCCCAGCTGCTGTCTCCAGCAGGGTTTTTGCTTTCTAAATGTGCTTTTTCTGGTGCAGAACACACCAGACGCAACAGGAAACAAATCTGGACAGAGAAGATTAAATTCAGCTACAGTCCCACAGATTTTTCCTCTCAGGCTTTGGTTAGTATAGCTAATTAAACTGCAGGCGCCTGAGCTGGTGAACAATTAACGCACGCTTTCTGTGCATAGCCAAGAGGCAGCGCTCCCTCTGCAACACACAGCCCTCTTTGGGGTAAGTCTGACGCTGTCGGAAACATCTCAGCAACACCACAAAATGATTTGGGATAGGAAATGAGGAAGAACATGCTGTCCTAAGGCAGGATGGAGGATGCAACATATTGCCATGGACTTGTATATGGCTATAGTGACCACCAACTCAGCTTTACGTTTGAAAAACGGTGCTTTAGCTGCTTGGCTAATGAGTCAGCAGATGGACAGCCACCCAGTGTGATCAGCAGTACTCCTTCAGTGCTCGTGTCCCTCTGAGCACTGGTCCTGGTGGCCCTGGAGCCGAGCTGGGCAGGCTGGTGGGGCCAAGCAGCCTGGCTGGTGGGCAGGAGACCCCACATCTCTCTGAACTGATACCCATGTCTCATTCTGGCTCCCTCCTCTCCACGCCTTCTCTTTCATCACACTTTGCTCCTCTGCTCTTTCTTCTCTTCACTAAGAGGAAAGCAGAGGGCAGGGGGGAGGCAGGGCTTTAAACACAAGCCAGCAGGGATAGCTTTGAGCTGGGCACCAAAACATCCAGGAGAAACACTTGTCTAGGGCTTTTCACTAGACCATTTCAAAGGAAATGTAAGTTGCTGAGCTGTGGAAAGGCTCTGCTTTGGAGAGGACAGGTCATGATCTACTCTCCCTGATGCAGCTGTAAATCTGGAGCACCATGTCTGAAACGAACGTAGTTCATCGGGAACTAGCGCGGCATGACAGTGAGCAGGACGCTGCCCGGCGCCTGCCGAACTGAACCAGCAAAGTCAACCTGCTCTTGCCAAACCCAGAGGATTTTCAGCAAAGCTGCCAGCAATAGAAGCTCTGGTGTCCTTAGAAAAAGGAAAAGTGCCCATTCTTCTACCCCTACAATGCCTCCCCCAGGACCCAGGGATGCAGAGAGGAGGTTTATCTTCTGAAGGGAGGGTGGTCCCAGCCCCTGCTCACATTGTGTCAGGAGATCATGGATTTCAGGTCTGAGTGGGGATGTTCAGTCCATTAGCAGAGTGACAGCTGTTTAAATTATTTAAGAATTTGGAAATGGGCTGGTTCCTTGGCACCACTGGTCACCAGACAGCCAAAAACTCTGTGTCAAATAAACACCGGTCAGGATCCATCTGGAGTCCCGCTAAGATGCACAGAGACCTTCTGGACCAGTTGCTCCAGACAATAACACAGGCAGGTCCCTAGCCTATCTCTCCTCCAAGCCCTGCTGTCTGCTCCGGGCTAGGATGCTGTAAGCCTCTCCATGGGCTTTGCAAAGCAGCTTCTTTGCCCCACTTCATGCTCCTGACACATCCCTTCCCTTTCTTTTCTCCCACCAGCTTTATCCTTGCTGCTTCCAGGGTGGCCAGGCTTGAACTTCAGCATCTGTTGTCTCTTTTCCTGCCTGCATGGGTGACCCTACACCACAACTTTTCTGTTCTACCATGAAAGAAAAAGGAGGGTTGCTTCTTCTTCCCAACCCTCTCAGGCTCCCCTTTGTAACACACTTTCCTTCCTCAAGTCAGGAACCAAACTGAAGACCCAAAAGGTGGGTCCACACTGGCAGCACATCTCAGGAGCACCACGAGCTGCTGCTGCAGGCATCACCCATCCTGCTCCCACGCATCCCAGCGCCGGTCCCAGCACGCCCCTAACGCCTGGGTGATCCCTCCTGACTTCCAGGCATCCGTGATGATTTGCACATTTTTCTGTGTAAACACAAGTCAGGCACAGCTGTTCACTTCAGCCTCGGCTCTTTGCCACGTGTCACACCGGTGCTGCACGGGGATGCCGCTGAGCACGGACCTCCCCCGTGCCTCTCCCAGGTGAAGGTTACCCCAAGCAGATACAGCTGTACAGTGTGTGCCAGCTCCCCCGAGGCCCACCACGGGGTTTCTGTTCCCCACGTGGATGAACTGAAACTTTTTAGGGAAAAGAATAACAAACAGAGAATAATGAAAATTAAAACTGTCAGCCTGTGTTTCGGCCAAATAAACATTGGCGTAACAATGAATGGCAGGAATCATGGATCTTCTCTGGGACGAGCACGTGGTGCCTGGGCTGCCCCTACCCAGGGGATGCAGGAAGGCACAGCAGCCACTGCTGGCAGTGCCAAGGGGACAGCCACCACATCTGCCACCTGTACCACTGTGGGGCTACCCATGGCCCCACTGTGATGCTGCTTCAGCCATAGGGATGATGTGGAGAACACAGAGCTCTTTTCCTGATGGTACAAGGCAGTGCAAGTTGTGCCAGGGTGCAAGGGGACAGACCAGTGCTGCCATTAGACCAGAAGATATTGTCTTTATCATTCAGGAACAGCTGTGTTGGTTTTTATTTTTTTTTTCATGACAAATGATTTTGTGCTGGAAACAAGTTAGTTTTTATGAAGAAACAAATTGCCATAAAGGTTTTCCTGTAGAGTCCCTCATTCCCCTGACCCTGTTTAAGTATGGGGAGGAGAAGAGGACACCTAAAGATGGTCCTGCTCCTTTCATCTGTGCTGGTGGAGAAGGATGCCTTAGTGCTCCTCAGTCATACCCCTGCTCTAACAGTGGTCTGAGAGGGCCAAATTTACCAGCCCTTGGCCCTAAAAAAAGAGACAAGAAGCCCTGGGAGCTGAACCACCCAACACATTGATAAGAATAGAAATGACAGCCTTTCCTCTCCACTTGTTACTTCCCCAGCTTGGGGGTTTGGGACATGGTGCTGCTGCTGGGCATCCAGCTTCTGCGCTTGGGATGTGGGGGGATAGGATGCCCTGAGTGTGCACATCCTTATGCCCACAGAGGTGACAGTCCCTCTGGCACCTTCACCTGAGCTCCAAAGTCAGCGGGGTGTCCCAGGGTGGGGAGGAGGGCTCTGGCACTGTGGGTCCTGCCGCAGGCTCACCCAGGCTGCTCGGTGTGGAAACCCAGAACAACACAAATGGGAAACACATTGGGGATTAGTGGGAGAGATAATAACAACAGACGGGGCCTGGCCTGGCCTTGATTACTGCAAAATCACAGCAATCGCTGCTGTTTATAATTCCAGCAGAAGCAATTCTTTTTTTATTGTATTTTCTTCTTGATTGTGTTTTAGGTTTTTACCTCCTCTATTGTGGAGTTAAAGAGACCTTGACGTGTAGTTCAGGATCGAATCTGGACCTGAGAGGGAATTGCTGTAATCTGATTACACAGGGAATGTCTCCCAGTTCTAAAGCAAGTAACTGCTTTAATTATACTTGGCCTGGCCTAAAACTTTATTTGTTTATTTTTATTAAACAAACAGAAATATTTCAGTCCAATATATGTCAGATTATTATTAGTGAGATTAGGGCCTCGGTCTTGCTGTTGCACCAGGAGTGTGTGATAGCAGAGAGCACTTTAAATAATCCATTCTCAGGTACAGCAGTAATTTCTCCCAAGTGGTATCCGTAGGTGGACAATTTGGGCAATAAAACCAGCAAGGTGATATTTAAGTCATCAGCAGAAAACGCAGCTACTCCAGCAGGCTGTGAGAGCTCCTGGGGTAAGCTGTGCCTCAGGATGACTCTGCACGGCCACAGCAGGCTCGAGGCTGGGCCATGCCACCATGCAGGGATGCTGCCAGGAGAGGCAGACAGTCCCCAGCCCTCTGCCTTCTGCAACTGGCTTTTGTTCTGCAACTGCCTTTGGCACATCTGCGTCTGCTCCTGTTCCCAGGCTCCTCTGAGGAAACACTAACCATCACTCAGGGAACCTGGTGATTTCTCAAAGGAGCTAAAAACCCTCCAAGCAATTAAGGCACCTCCTGGCCAAGCTGGTGCTCACTGCAGAGAGCACCTTGGGGGTGGGCGACGGTCAAGTGGCTCCGCGCAGGGCAGGCTCGGCCATCTGCTGCGCTGCGGGATGGTGGGCACTGATGCTCAGTGATGCACTGAAGGCTCTTTTATTTGGAGAGCTGGCAGAGAGCCCATGGCGAAGGCTGAGGCTGCCAATAATCCCTAATGCAGCTGTGGCACTTGTGAACATACCGAAGTATCACAAGATGGTGAGGGTAGAGGGTTTCTATCATTTTAGTTGCAGGATGGCTGTCTTCACTTAAAGGTAGAAATATTGAGTGCTCTCCTCATAGCCATTAACTGGGCATGGGGATCAGACTGAAAAAAAAGAGTTTCCTCTGGTTTCGGTGCAGGGGTTCAACCTAAGAAGCAGACCCTTTCCTCGTTGCCTCTCCAAACATCCCTTTTGTCCATCTCAATCATATTTGGTTTTCTGTTCATTCGTCTCTACATTCTTCTCCCCCCCTCCCTGCCTGTCAAATTTCCCTCTCCCTTCATACCTGGAAAGACTGAATTAGAGGTTTTGAAAAGCACTTTAAAAGACAGCCATCACCCATTGTTTTGCCAATGGCATATGGTGATAATAACAGTGCAGCAGCCCCAGACCTCCTGGCTTCAATTACTTTACAGGATCAGCTAATCCCAGTTAAAATTACCTATGTAACTGAAGAATAATTGTAAACCAGGCTCTCTCCTGGACGCTGGTTTTCTGAAAAATCGTTACTGGGTTGCTCCCTGTGCCAAGGCTACAGAGGGATCAGCAGATGAGTAACAGGCTCTGGGACATGCTGTCCGAAAAGATTGGTTTCTTTTGCTTTTCAAAGTAAACTCCAAACAGATGGCCACTTTTCTCCCCATGGGTCTGTGGAGTGGATGGGATTGAAGTGATAGAGGGAAGAGGAGACATATCACAAGTTTGTTTGCCTGGGTAGAGCGCCAAGGACTGAACTTCTGGTGTTGTCTCATCTTGACAGACCCATCACGAGGAGTCTGATGCAGAGGTTTGCTCAGAAGAGCTCTGCTGGTGCCATCCTGCCGTAAGGAGGCTTGGTGCGGTGTCCCCAGGAGTGCCACCCCCTCTGGTCCAATGGGACAAAACCACAGCAGAGCCTCAAGTCCAAGTAAACACCACGTGAGAATTCAGGTAAGATGGGGCATTGGTTTTGTCTGTCATCAGTTTTATCTCCCTTTATTGTTCTCAGCCACGACAGAAACAGGAGGAGGAATTAATTGAAACACAAATAATTAGAGACAGCCCATTTATGTACATGACATGAAGAGGACTGGGTCTGGCACCCCCAGGAGATCTCCTCTTGCCGGAATCTCCCTGGACTTTGCCATCTCAGGACATCTCTGGTATTTCCACTGAGCAAATCTGCTGGTTACCATGACAAGACATGATTCTTCTTTAGATGGCAGATAAATCTCTCCTGAACCACAGAGCTGTGTTCTGGTTTGATTGCTTTTACCCTCACAGCAACTTTCATGACAGTTTCTGCAAATTGTACCTTTTAAATCTAAAATTCCTGGATTTAACCCAGCTCTTGAAGAGGTCACCTCCTCATCACCCATCCCTACTGCCAGCTCTGCCCTGGCAGTTGGCATCCTGCATTACTTCACCACCTGCCTCTGACAAGCAATCATCTTTTCCCTGGCAGTTTTGTTGTAGGCCTTGATGAAGGATCAGACAGACACTGACAGCTAAAAGACTCAATAAACTTTATTAACTCCTTGACAGGCCTAACACACTCCTTGCAAGACTCCGTTATAGCCCCAGGTTTCAGGCATTGCTTGGTGCATCCCGCAGAAAACCCCCATCCTGACATTGTTTGGCAAAACTTGTCAACAACTGCAGATCAGATCTCTAAAAAGTCAGGTATATTCCAAGAGATACCATCTATTAAGGAACCGCCAAGAATAGCATGCATTTAATCCTAAACACCACACATAATTCTTCCAGCCTTCTGTGGCAGACGCTCTCTGCTCCCTAGCAGCAAGCTGCGGTGGGGCCGTGCCACCAGTGTGAAGCAGATACCATCGAAGCAGCTCTGGCTGCCCTCTTGCCTCCCAGCCCAGTGACTGAGAACATCTCGACATGCTCGAGCGTGCCTTTGTGTCTGGATGGATGGGTATGTTGTTAAGCCAGAAAATCAGCTCTGCCAACCAGTTCTCACAGCAAGGGCACAGCCACAAAATTTGAGGCTGTTCTTAAGTACAGCAGTGAGCAGCAGGGCCCCGACAGCAGCATCCCCCACAGGTCCACCTTCCCTCTGGGGCTCCCAGCCTCCCTTTTTTCAGTTTTGCAGCCCAGGGTCTCTGGAGCATCAGCAGTGCCACATGTCCTCAGGGCACCACAGCACACGTTGTGCCCAGTCTCCTTCTCCAGAGTAGAGTTTGCACAGTGTTAAAACTGCTCTGAAGTGAGTCCGGCTGCTGCTGCAGGGGATGTTTTAGGGGCTGGGTCCTGGGTTTGCTCACAAAGCAGCGTCCAGTCCTTTTGTCACTGATGTTGTAATGCAAGAGGAAAACATCTCTGCCACTCTTCCCATGGACTCACTGTGTGTATGAGATGCACACTTCTCCCTCCCTCAACAAGGGTTTGTCTATGTAGGGGAGGGGGGAGAGGAGGACTGCCCAAGCAATTTACCTAATTAAACGAGGGTTATCTCTAAATAGCATAAGCACACTCAGAAAGTAAAGAGCAGCGATACAATGTACAGCCTTTAATTGCACAGCAGCTTAAATAAAGGTTTGTATTGTCTGGAGTTAGCTGAATACTTTCACAAAAAAAGATAAAAATGGGAAAACAGTGACATGATCAATGTTGCTATTTGGTTCTCCTCAAATTGTTTTTCTTCTGTAAGTGTAGCCTAGCATTTCTGTTACCATTATTACTCTCCCCTATTTTTCAGTCTGGTTTATGAAAGCTATTGATCCATCAGATGCTTGAAGACCCAGCTTCCCTGGCTGGGATGTCTCATCTGAGCCCATTATAGACTCTGCACACTGCAGTGGTTTAGGATCAATACAGTCCTGGGCGCACTCACACGCTAGCCGAAGTGTAACTTAATTGATATGTTGGTTAGAAGGTACTCGGGGATGCTCACGGGGCGACTGGTGTATCTGAAGGAGAGGAGAGCACGTGTTCACTGGTTGGAATCGCTTTGCAAAGTGCAATTCTGACAGCCAGCATCCGGCTCTTAGCTGCTAAACTCGCCTTAATGATATTTGATTTGCCTCTTACCAGCAGATAAATAATTGTATAAGGCCAGGAGCTTGCTCAGAGGAAGGATGAGGGGGAAGGCAGAGTAATTTTCTGATTTCCAGTGGCAAACTTGTGATGTTCTTCTAGGAGAGGAGTGAGGCTGTGTCTCTGCTGGGGATGGTCTGGTGCAGCCTGCCAGCCTGATGTCTTTTCTAGCACCCATCACCGAGTAATTAGGATGTGCAGGTAATTGTAGGGGGGAACCAGAAGAGATTCAGAAGATTTTCACAAGTTATCTGGTATGGATTTACATGTGTTTGTTTTAAATGCAAACTCCAGTGTGTTTTACCTAATTCTAGGCTATGCTTTTGGATCTGAACAAGGTGTGGTCAGCACATGCTCTCAGGAGGGAGGGGAAAGTGGCTTTGAGCTATCTTTGCCTTCCAATTAGTGTGGGGAGGCTGGGATAGGATTTAGTCTGCTCCTAATCCCACGTATCAGAATAACCCTAGTGAGATTGCTGTCAGGGTCCCTGGAGACCTGACTATCTCCCACCCTCAGACACATGTTCTCCCCTTCCAGGAACACCTCTTGCCCCCCAGTGAGGCCACATCCATACCACCCAGCACTTTTACAGGGTAGGGGCTGTGTCTCCGCTTGGTCAGTGTTAGGTCCCTCTCTTCATGCTGAAATTATATTGTACATGTAGAATAATCTGTCAAGAGATGGCATACCGCTCCTCTCCAGGTCCTGGACTGCTCTTGCACAGACGAGCAGCTCTTCTCTCTTCCCTGATTATCTTCAGGTGCTCAGGACTCTCTCATGCTTTCACAGACATTTCACATGAACATCTCAGTATTTTAAGTTGAGAAAATGAATGACTTATGCACTGTCCCTTCCTGCCATCAGCAGGCACATGGTCTTGGCCAGGACTATAGAACAAAGCAAGACTTACCTAGAAAATACCTCTCAGGTTTTCACTTGGTTCCTCTGCATTGGGAGGCAAGACTGTGAGGTGCTTTATTTGAGATGGAGATTGATAGCCCAGTCTGAGTCCTTATGAGTAGCAAAGCGAATGCCAATCTACTTTTATTTTGGAATTAATACTAATTCCAAGCAGATGAGGCCAAGCAAGCCACACACTGGGGTTATTTGCAGAGTAGATTGAAGGTCTGGGCACATGGAGACATTGTTGAGCTTTAATTCCCTTTGCTGCTGCTGCCCTGGAAGAAGGTGTTGTCACTGGTGGGTCAAACACACGCAAGATAAATCTATGGCTTTGTCACCTTTTTGATATCAGGGAGAGTTGACTGGCACCTTGGGAAGAATAGGGAGAAAGGGATTGCTTTGCCTGGAAGAGATATTAAGAGCTCAGAAAGGCAGGTACCTCCCCCCACTCCAGGATTTAGGAAGCTGGTGGTATTTCAAACATAAATGGTCTCTCATCTGCAGTGTCGTGCTGGTGCTCAGAGGAGCGTGGTATAAATATGAAGGCAGAGAGCTGGAATAACTTATCGAGACCCTGATAGCTCCTCGCTGGCACAGAGGAGCTAATGTGTTTTTTGCCTGTGGACTGGAAATACTCTGTTCACTGTTGGGGATTTCTAATGGGGTCCCCCTCAGTTCTGCTCCCAGCCTTTCAAACCAGCAGTGTCCTTTTGTTTGCAGAAAAAGACAAGTGGCTGTGGAGAGAATGCGCATTTGTAAGGATTTTTATCGTCCTATTGTGTGTGTTCAGGGAGCCAGCGGGAAAAGTTGAAGAGTTTATGGAATTATGTTTTCAGGAGGACATACGCTGAGTGGTGGCACCATATTCAGTCTCTCTGCCTAGAGGAGAGGGGAGGAGGGTCAAGGCAGGGACCTCTCTCTCATCCCCTCTACAGAAGTCATTTGAGATCATGGTGGGTTTAGAGGGAGAGAGAAAAGGACAGACTGATCTCATTGCAGCTCGTCTTGGTGGGTACATCACTGCTGCTACAGGCAAGCAGTGACATTAGCACACTTATTACCAAACAGACAGACAAGAGAAAAGGGAGCTCGGGAAGCTCCCAGGTCTGTCATCTCCTCAGCACCAGGAGCTCATGGCACAGGGGGCTCTGCATGACATGTATGCCAAATGAACTTCTTTTTCTCCCTTCCACTTGCACATATAATACGTATATTTTAGATTTGCACATATGTATGTACAAAAACTCCCTTGTGCAGGCAGCCCAGCAGCAGCAGGTGACTCCAGAGGCTCCTGGGGCTGGGATGCCAGGCTGTGCCTGTGGGCACCTGGTGCTTGGCTGTGCAGGCAGCCACAGGAGCAGGGCTGTGCTACCCACAGGCAGGCAGGAGATGCTGCCAGGCTGCTTAGGCATGGGCTGTCATGATCGTTGAGTTGGCTTTGGGTTGTTCTTTCCAGTATCTTCAGTTTTGGGATGCTTAATGAGAATATCCAAAGCCAAACCAAAGGTCTAATGCTTTTTTGGCTGCAGCAGAAATAATTATCCCCTGTTCAGTCCAGCTTCTGAAGTCAGTAGCTTGTAACAGCTGCTGGAGGAATTAGTTCCAAATGCAGGGAATCTGTATGGGCAGAGGATGGAGATGTTGCTCACCCAAACCACAACATTATCCACCCGCCAAAGGAGCAGAGAGGGTGTCCTGGCGTGGGATGGAGCTGGCAGCGCCCCAGATCAGAAGCATCTATTATCACAGCCTGAACCAATGTTGGGCAGGGGCTGGGCTAATTCACCTTTCTGAAACCTCGCTGGGTGCCTGCCCAAAATCCCTACCTTAGGTAATCTAAAACGAATGTCAGACTTTCTCCACGAATGGAAGAGCATGCTTGCAGAAAGCACAATTTGATTTCACTATTTAAAAAGGGGGGAAAGTCAGAAAGGAGAATGTGATTTCATATTAAAAAGGGATGAAAAGTAGGGGGAAAAGGCTTTCAAAGCATGGACTGCACTTGTAGGAGAGTACTGTAACAGTTCCAGGTCACCACACAGAGCCTCTGAAGGGTTATGCTGATACACGCGGGGGTAGGCAGACCCTGGCATGAGTCCCCCAGCTGAGGGGCAGAAGCAGTGCCCTGTGGCTGGTATGTGTGCCCAGACACAGGTGGCCCCTGTAGCCTGGCCACTGTGGCCAGCATTCAATATTCACACTGCTCAGGGACAGGTCACTAGCCCAGATTTTTTTATTGTATGTTTTGAATTACATCACCCAAATTGAAAGCTGTTCTTAGGCATTTTTCAGCCTGAAACTAAGCAGAATTATTCTATTAAACAAGTTGCTCTGAATAATTCAATCCTGCTCCAGAGGAGAAGGTGGCATGTATTATAAATATCAGAAGGGTTTTGCTAAAGGGGCAAAAGTTTGAGCTGTGATGGCAGATGAGTGCCTGACCCAGGGCCACTGCTGGTGACAGAGGCAAAATGTTTTCCCTAAACTGCTTGTAGGGATTGAAGTCCTACAGCACCTACAGTCCACCCACTGCTGCTCACAATAGCAGAGCCAGTGAGGAGCTCATCCCCATCCACTCCTGGCAGAGCCATTGGACTTGGCCAGCCTAGGAGAACCTTCTTTCTCAAGGTGGAAATTAAAATTTTATGCTCTGGGTTTTCCCTGAATGATTTTAAAACATCTTTTCTGATGACTTCCTAGTAGCAAGACGAGTAAATTAGAATCTGAGTGCAATCAACATCCTTAATTCAGACGCCAGCCCGGGATCCATCGGGAAGGCTGTGTCTGAGCAAGCTCTGCCTGCCTAAGAAGGTCAAGGGCTGGGTGTCCTCAGAGGCTTTGCCCTTGGAGTATTGCCAGGGAGGAAAAGAAACTCCAAAAAGTAGGACACAGTCCCCCAAGTAACACAAAAATCCCACCCTGCTCAGCAAACTTTACTTCTTTCCCTCATCTGTATGTTTTCTGTCACATCTGAGGCGATGTGACTTTGATGATATATGAATAAAGAAGCATCAGCCAGCAGCCATAACAAAACCCTCCTGCTCTCCTCTGCATGGCCCCAGGGAGTGGGGTGGAGGAGCGATGCTCATCACCAGGCGGTGGAGCCAGTGCTGGTGTCGGGTCATTCCTGCCTGTGGTCAGCTCCAGCAGTGGTTTGGCATCAAGAGCTGGTTCTTCGGGTGTGCTGGGTCTCCTCCTCTGCCACGGCATGCCCTGATGGTGCCCGCAGCTCCAGGTGGCTTCGTGCTCCTGTGTCCACCTGCAATACCCCGTGTCTCTTGCAAGGGAAGGTATATGTGAGTGCTGTCAGTCTCCAGGTCCTCCACACTAACCCCGTGTGCTGCAGTGAGGTGTCTGGCAGGATCCAGGTGCTGGGGTTTTGTGTAGTGGAGCAAATCAGTCTGTTCAACCACCCATGCATCATGCTGGTGCGAGGCCATCAACTGCTCAGCTGGGGCTCAGAAGACACCAAGGACCTGGAGAGGACTCGTTCCCAGGCATGGGACCAGCAAAAGACACAGGCTCTGGTGTGGGCCATGTCTCCATGTGCACACAGGGATGTGATGTGTCTGCTGGAGTTGGGGAGGCTCCATCCAGGCGTCTTAGCAAACATAAAGCAGTTGTGAAACTCCCCAGAGCACAGCCCCAAGGTGAAACTTTTGGACAGAGATAATCCCGCTACACGAGGAGAGGGGTGGGAGAGTTTTTCTTTCCAATTAAAAGCTCGGCGGCTCTGATACACTGCAGCTGCAGCTGAGCAGGGTTGTTTCCCCCTTCCCTGGTGTGTGCAGGCAGGGCTGGGATGGACCCAGACTTTAATAAATTACAGTGAAAACAGCGCACAGGGGTCAGGCCAGTGGCTGCCAGCAGCCTGCACTCCTCTAAATGGCTTCATGTGCCTTGTCACTAAAACTTGGCTTTGCAACCGGCACCGCCATGTGATAACAGGGATGGGACCCTCCATGGTGGCTGTGCTGTGCCAGTGACCATGGGCAGCTGGAGTGGGTGACATCCAGGAGCCGCCTCGAGCTATCGGCCAGGCTGGGCATTTCCCAGCAGAGGAGGGAGCTGAGCCAGAGTAAGGAGCTGGATCCTGGCACAGGGAGAGCGTGGGGGTCCCCAGAGAGGAGCAGCTTGGCTGTCCTGATGGGCATGCGGACGGGAAAGGTGATGTGGGTACCACAGCTGGGGCTGCTCCATCTCCCACGGTCCCCTCCACTGAATGAAAGCTGGTTTTGTCTCACCTCCCACCCCCGAGCAGGAGGTGTGTAAACAGGAAGAGTCGCTCCCTGTGAACCAGGAGCGAGGGAAAAACGAGGTGTTGAAAAGATGACAACTGGCTCTGCTGAGGAGTTCACCTGGTCGGGGAGGTGGGAAGCAGCAGGAGATGGGGAGACCGGGCAGGCAAGGGATGGGGAAGGTGGGGGTGCTGCAGGAGAAGAGGAGACACTTGGAAAATTTTATCTTTTATTTCAGGAGTAGAAAATATTCTCCATTGCTTCCTGGCATCAAAGGTTTTTCACTTTCTTCCACCTTGAAAAAATAAAGCCAGGACTGTCTGCCTGATGAGAGATGGAGGGGCAGCGGTGGAGCTGGGGCGGGCAGGAGGACGGGCAGGATGTAGCGTATGAAAAGCGCTCTATGCAGCTCAACTCTCCTGTGGGCAATAAGGGCTGCTGAAAAGCCCAGAAAGAGGCTTTATCATGGAGTGTTTATCGCTGAGGTCATTTCTGCCCTTCCCCGCTTCCAGCCTCCTCCTCCCTCCCCTGCTTGGGGACCAAGCTCGGGGTTTCTGAGGTGAGAGCCTGCCATGTCCCAAGTCCTCCTGGTGTCCCCATAGCCCAGGTGTCCTGTGGGTGCCTGTTTTGGGGACAGCCACGCCCAGGATACCGCTTCATCAGTGGAGAAGTTGGTCGAGTGGCTGCGTGGCTTTAGGGGACAGCCAGCTCCCGGTGACATCGCTGAGATGATACACGTTGTTACCACCTGGTGGCACCAAAAAAAAAGTTGTCAGAACTAATTAATACCAGTTGCAGTCCTTGGCTTGGGAATTTCAGCGCAGTTTTTAGGATCGTTGTGGTTCGCTGTGTGGCTGTTAAACACCGCGTCACGTTTTATAGCTGGAGGGTTAATGTTTGTGGGCTTCAGCCTCGCAGCAGGGGATGGGGTTAGGCTCACAGTAAAATAAAAACGTGGGGAGGTGTGCTCTGCCTGTGGAGCTCAACCCCCTGCATCCCCCAGCCACCCTCCCCACCACTGCTGCCATGGCAACGGCACCACATCTTCCCCGGGCCACGGGGTGACTGCTCAGGAGCAAGGCTTGCTGCCCATGCGATGGCAGACTGGTGATGCTGTGGGCTCCTAAATCCTTTAGAGTGATCCCAAAACTGCCATGCTTGGGTTGATTTGTCCTCCCTCCTTTGGGCAAGGCAGGAGTGAGGACCAGGGATGGCTGTTTGGACCAGCTGCATCCTGGTGCTTGTCAGCAGGCAAACATGGGGGTCGAGGTGGGTCAGTGGGTGGGAAAAATCAGCAGAAATTCCTCCCTAGTCAGGAGGGAGGCTTCAACACCATGACCCCTGAGGGCAGGACCTCTGGGACAAGTGGCTGGGTCCCTGTGGGGGCTGCGCTCACCGGTTGTTGATGGCAGCTGGCTCTCAGGGAGCCTGAAAGCAACCCTAAAAATGTCCAAACAAACCCTGATCTCACAGCTTTTCTGGCCTATGTATAATCTATCACCGGGTCTGCTTTATCGCAGGCAGGGAAGGGTCGAGCGTTGGAGGAGCTTCGCACAACTGTGGTGTTCCCTGTCCTCATGGGAGCAGCAAGGACAGTGGCATGGCCAATGGGGAGAAGGCTCACGCTCCCCCTGTGTCACAGCATCACATTGACAACCTCCTCCCTCCCTCCAAAAGACCTTTTTCATCCTCGGGAATGTCACAGACAAGCACCCAGGTGAGTTGAGAGGAGATGGTGGGACAGTGTCTGATGGATCTAAGGAGGGAAGATGGTGTCCTGGTCTGATCCGTGGTCTTAACATGGACAGAGAAATTGTATGGAAGCTGGACCCTTGTCCGTACCTGTGAGCATCACCAGTATCCCCAGCCATCACCCCCTCTGCTGGTGTCTCCCCTCCCTGTAAATGCCCTCTGTTTTCCAAGCAGCTTTGCTTCCTTCCTTACTGCACCAGGATTGTGTTGTGTAAAGACCACCCCTATTTGTGAGACAACTCTCCAGCTTTCTCACCAGCAGCCAGTTTCACTCCAGAGCCACGACGTGACCTACAGGTGAGGGCTGTAGGGATGGACCAGGGCACTGGGACTCAGTTGGGTTTTCTCTGAGCTGCACCACGTCCCAGCCAGCCCTGTGCAAGGCTGCAGGAGCCTCCCACGTCCTTCCTTTCCCTGTGATATTGCTAAGCAGAAGGCAAATTGAAGACAGGACATCTGATGAAAGAGAGTTTAATTGCTTCAGGTTTCATTCAAAAAACAGCTTAAATAAAGGCAGGGGAGAGGTAGCAGCTCTTGATGGTTTGAGAGATTTATGTATCTCAGCTGCTCCTGATCAGCCCCTGTCACCTCCAGCTCCCCATCGCATGTTTTCCGCCCTTCCAGGGTTGCCCCATGTGTTGAAATGTTTGGGTGTCTCTGGAGGACTGAGCCTTGGCCCCCATTAATCCCCCCCAACTAACCCGACAACACGGAGGAAATTGGCTTCAATTAAACGTGTAAGGTCTCATTTCCCTTTGAAGTGCAGAGCAGCACAGGAGACTGCTCTGGGGAGGTCTGGAGAATAACCAGATAAAACCAGGCCCAAAATATTAAAACTTGGGAGCTGCAACCTAGAGACGAGTCTAAGCCTGTGGAGCAGCCTGGTTTCTGTTTCATCTGCCATAAGAGAGCACCCATGTCTCCAAAGCAGTGCCTGAGCGAGGAACAACACAGCAGGGAGGGGAAGTGATGCAAAGACATCAGAGGGACCGATGTGTTGGCACCAGCGTGAGCCCAGGGCATGGCCATGCTGTGAAGGTCCTTTGCAGAAGGGTCTGTTCACAGCAGCGTTAGGCTGAGCATCCCCTAATCCACTTCAGCCACTGTCCAAGGGAAGATAAACTTCCTCTGCTTGGGGATGCTTCAGTTTGGCCTCTTTTCCTTTAAAGATGTAGAGAGGGTACCTGGGCACAGATGCCTCCAGAGAGGGGGAGTGAAGCACCTGGGTCCCTCTCTGCCTTGGATGGGTCACTCAGCCTGTGCAGCATCCTTTCAGGGCATGTGGGTACACACAGAACTGCTCTACTGCCCCTGTCCTTGGGACCTGGCAATTTCCAAGTGCAGGGTAGGTTTCACCCAGTCCAGAGTTATACCCACTAAGTGCTTGCTGAAATGAGATCTAGAAGCACCCAGTCACATTTTCTGCATCTTCTGGTGCATGTGGGAATAACAGATCACCAGCTACTGCCTGTCATCCATCCTGCTTATTTCCTGTGCAGGACCTGATTTATGCCTGCATCTCTTTCCTTTATGCCATCAGTGCATGCTGATAGATGGCCCCTCTCTCTGCTCTTGCTGTCCCCTTGTGCTACATCAAACCATTAATTCTTTGCCAATGTAAACCTGTCTTGCCTTCAAGACTTTAATTTTGCAAAAGCATAAACACCTTATAATCTGTCTGTCTTTATCTCGCTAGCTGGCTCCAGAGCCTTCACTCCCCTTCCGTTGGCCGTGGGTTATCTGGGGTGACGATGTGGCCACAGAGGCAAGAACAGCAGCAGTAAACATAGCCTGTGGGGCTGCCCCAGTCTCATCTGCATGGGCCAGCTGGGAGGAAGAGTCACTCACTGTCACTATCCTCATCATTCCTCTGAAGCACAAAATGGCCTGTGAATATTCCTGGAGAGATGTGGGAGGTTGAGCCAGGCTCAATAAGCCATTAAATCCAAGGGTCAAGTGCTTGGCAAGCCAGTAAGTGGTCTAAGCCCAGCTTCCAGGTCTCTGAAGAGTGCCCAGACCTTCTCTGCAGGGAGAGTTTTCATCCTGAACAAATCCTGGTATTTCTTGGGTTTTTAGTCCTGATGAAAGACTGAAAATGGAGTTTTGTGATGACCTGGGAACAAGAGACTTGCTCACTGCCCCATACTGCTGCCCCCTCCTATTGCTCTGCTCATAGCCTGACTGTATCTGAGGTGTCAAGCTGATGAACAGATCTGTGGATGGGAGCTGGGGCATCTGCACAGCCCAGAGGGACCAGCAGTGCCACGGGCAGGGCACACCTGCACAGCAGGCAGGCCAGGTCCATTGCTGAGTACCACCTCGCCTTAGCTGAGCCTCCAGCGAGTCCCAGCAGTGTTTTGTCCTTCCTTAACTTTCCTCTTTCCCCTTTTTGATTCTTATTTGAGTCATTTGTCCCAATCTTTGGCAATTCCTACAGCATATTAAAATATGTGCCATTTCTCCCCTTGGGGAATGACGTGAATTCAGTTCCATGGCTGTAATCCATTTAGTGCCAGGTTATTAAAATGAAGATATCTTTCAGCACTACAGACCTGTTAATCAGGGGAATGGCTTCAAAGGGCTTTTGTGGGATCTGTTAATTTGTGCTGCATTGAGCCACGTAGAGCTGAGAGGAGCATTAGGAACAGGAGTGAAGGGAATAAATCAATAAAGTGGATTGAAGAGTGCTCGGCTGGCTTGCTATTCTGCGGCTGCTGTGTTCTGACTTAAACGTTTTACATCCATCACAGCCTGCAGATGTAACTCTGGCTCGCAGGCAACAGGTTTTGTCCTTATCAGTTCAGTGTGTGCTGTGCAGGTTTATCAGCACGTGGAGCTGCCTTGCACGGTGGTCCCTGCCTCCTCCAGCCGCTTGAGCTCCGTAGCATCACCTATCCAGCCTGGCAGGGTCTTCTCCAGGAGTTTTGCTTGGCAAAGCAGACAAAAAATGCAGCTTGAAGCAGTGGCTGCAGGGCACTGGAAGGGAACTGAGGCACCTGCTCCTTCCTGGCTGCTGCCTATTTGATGTGCAAACCGAAATGTTGCTGCTGAAGGCTGTCAGGTAGTTGATATCGTATCAAGCCTCCTATCTCATCCAGGTCCTTACGTTGTGTTTGTGGTCTCTGAGCACTCGCAGTCACACACCTCCTGCATACCCCCTGCTTTCCCAGCTCTTCTTCAGGAAGGTGCTGCCCAGCCTGGAGGATACTCAGCGCTGACATCCCTGCCCAGAAACAGCCGTTTGCTGTATGCTGGCAGAAGCTGCTGAGCCCAGGCAACCAGCTAGCATGACACTTGATAACAGTCTGCAAATGAATATGAAAATCTGTGTTTCTACCCAGTTCATCCAAACTGTGCATCTGTGCCACACTCGCTTGGAGAGCTCCATAAGGAGCAGCTCCCAAGATGGGGAGATGAGGTCTGTGAAATTTCTGCTCTGCTGTGGTGAGTGCAAGCAGAGAACTTGGGTCCTCCCAGCTTTCTGCTTGGCACTGCTCACCAGCATGTAGAAAATTAAAGTCTTGAGCACACACTCTGGGGGAACTGCTGCTGCCCCAAGAAAGGAGAAGGCAAACTCACACCCCTTCTCAGCAATTCAAAATAATTATTAATAATTAGTACTGCTCCCCCTCTTAGCCTGTGCCAATAGGGTGACTTGTAGAAATCCATGATTTCTACTAACTGGGATTTTCCTTTTACAATAATGGCATTCTGGCAAACGAAAACGCATCCTTCTACCTCTGCATTGCCTGTCTTCACACGCTTCCAGCGGGAGAATCTCCAGAGCTGTTGTAAATACAATGGGATTAAGTGAAAACCTTTTTTGCAGAAGTATAGTGGGAGTTCAGCCTTTTGGCAGGTCTGATCACTTGTGGTTAATTTGGAGCACATGTCATTCTCTGTCCTCCTTTTGGCTAAGAGGGAGCTCTTGCTTCTGAAGAAATATTGCATTTTCATTGGGTTTAATTCTTTAGGAAAAGAAATTATTCATGTCTCCTGACTTTGAAACCTGGAAGCCTTATCATCTTGCTATTAAAAATATTCTCTTTTTTTTTGCTGAAATGTTACAGAACAACAGCTTTTAAGTCTTTGCTATGGTCAGACAATGGGAAGATGGCATCAGCTCCATGCCTGTGACTGGCTGCAAGGGAATTTTAAGGGAGTTGTGTCATATAGAGTTATGATCTCCCTTGAGTAGTGGAGTTGGGGTTTTCCTACACAGAGGTGAGATGGGGAGTGAAAGCACCATGATTTGGTGCAGAAAGGCTGGGTAGGTGCTGGGACCCCAGCACTAGCACAGGTGACAGGACCTGGTTGGCTTTAGGGGTACTGGAACGCCCAGAGAGCAAACCCCTAAATTTGCATGCTCCATCAATACCTGCTGGAGTTTGCCAGTCTCAAAGTTCTGCAACAGTAATCTATAATTAACAATCTCATTTTCCTAAAATTTGCTCGTTGGCACTTGCTCACACTGTGAACAACTGGGAAACGCATTTGCCCAGACCGAGCTGGCTGAGCTGCAGCACTCCACAATCGTATTATGAGACTTTACCCAACACAACATATATCTCAGCTTTCAGACCCCAAAATCTCCAGGTTATCTTCATCTCTTTAACCTCAAACTCTGAAGCAAAAATACCCCAGTTGGAGAACATGACTGAAGGAGCTCAGGCTGCAAAGTGAGCCTGCCAAGGAAGCTGAATGATGCCCCAGCCAGGCTTGCACTGAGGAGTCAGCTCTTGCTGTTACCAGCAAGGCACCAGGACCAAGCTCACCAGAAGTTAAATAAGTGAACAGCTCAGAAATCCTCCCTCTCACCTGGCAGCTCAACATAAGGACAGAATTATTTACCATATAGAATATATACGGATAGCTCAGGAAATAACAGGCTGTTTAAGAGCCTTTTACCAAGTGCAGTTTGACCTTACACTTGTTCCTGGTGTCTCACCAAACATTGCTCTGGCTGCTCGGTGCCCTCAGAAGTGGAGAAATAGATAGAAATGAAGAGTTTTGGTCATCTTACTGGGAATGACTGATGCTCACTGTGAGTTTACAGGGCAAGTTTTTACCTTTTGGACACAAATTAAATCACTGACTGTTGCCTCACCCTGGGCTGCGGCGGTGGGGATTTTGCCCATCCCTGCCAGCCTGTGAGAGCTGGCACAGGCCCTGATGGGGCTGAATCCCACTTGCCTGTAGGACCTTACTGTGAGCAGTCCAGGAATGCCCCCAGTAGGAGGGAGCACGGTGGGATGCCAGTTTGGGGGGCTGGGGCTGCTGGTTGTGTCCTCCTGGGAGGTCTGGTTTTGTTTTCCTTTTGATTGAGGATGTGATGGGCAAACCCCTGAAAATTTGATTTGGGGTTTTAAGCAGTGAAGAAAGCTTGTGGCGCCTTTGGAAAAGACATCAATAGCTGGCATGCCTGCATCCCTGCCCTCCACCTCCCTCCCCCCGGCCACCAGAGAGGGAAGGCGCAGGCATGAGGCGCTGGAACTGAGGTTGTGGAAAATGCTCTTTGTCAGAGGAGGAGAAGAGATTTTCATGCATTCTGTGTACATTCCTTCTGGGCTGGCTCTTGCTTTGTATTTAAAAATCTCCTGGTAACTCTCTTTTTCTGTACTCTATCTGCCTTTCAGCTTTGTGGGTTTTTTCCTATTTTTTTCTCCATGTCAGTTTATCTCCCTTGGTTTCAGTCTCTCCCCAGCCCACCCCTCCACAGCTGCTCCTCATGCTCTCTGATGTGCTGGGACTGCCATTAGCTATTTCAGAGGCAGCAGCACGCCGTGGCTCTCAGGTGCAGTGCTCCATCCCACTCACCTGAGAAGAAGAGAAGCCTCTGCCTGCGAGCAACAACGCATGCAGACCTGACAGGAGATGGGAGAAACCTCTTCATTCCAGTGGCTGTGCTGTGAATGCCAACACCTGCACTCAGGCATGGAGCAGCTGACCTGGGCTGGGTGGCCAAGCACTGGGAATGGTCCCAGCCATGGATGCAGAGAGAAGGTCAGACAGCACACAGGGCTGAACTGATACAGCTAAGACCACGTAGCAGGTCAGTGATGGAAAAGCAAGATGAACATAGCAGTCCTTAAGCACAAGGCTGAACCACCTCCTCTGCAATGGTAAATCTTTCTCCCAGCTGCAGGACCCCAGGGGATTTTCCTCGTCACTTCATTGATGGGCAGGTGGGAATTCCATGCAGTTTGCTTCCTGCTCCCTTCTGAATTCAGTTTGGCAAATATTTTGAAGTTAAGAGCCATCGTGGGATATTTAAAAAAAAAAAAAAAAAAAAAAAAATCGACATCCTCCACTTTGGCCAGGTTACCAAAATGTTTTTTTCTTCCAAAGAAAACTTAAATGGAGATAATGTCTTCCTGCAGAAAGGCCTGTTTTCTGTGAAATGATGTTGAGAAGATGATATAAAATCTTGTTCACCTTCTCTATTTGAGGAGGAGAAAAAAACCCACTACACCTCCAGGGGCCTAAATGCTTCAGTCAGGGAATCACTAGAGACCACAGTCAGTCTGGAGATCATCCAAGGCTTCAGGTTCTATCATCCTTCCAACTCCAGATGTCTCTTGCTCTTCCCCGTTCCCTCAGTCCCAGCATGGTCTCATTCCTGGGCTCACTGTCAGGATTCAGTCCCTACTACCAGAAAAAAAGAAGCCTTAGTCTTTCCAGTACATCTTCTGCATGATTTTCTACATCATTGCAGAAGTCTCTCATTCAGGGCTCTCTTTGAGTAAGTTTACAGCATGGCTTGTGTCTCCTGCAATGTCCCTCGCTGAGGAACCTCACTGTTTCCCAGTCTATGGGTGAAGCAGAAAATGCTGGGTTTCCCTTCCACTCATACGATTTTGTAGACTTGCATTATGGGCCCTTGACTCAACTTCATCCATCCAAACCCAGCTTTTTTTTTTCTTTAAAAGCAAACTCTCTTTGTATATATGATAAATGCCACCCAAGACTTGGCCATTCTCTTCATGCCATTCACCAGACCGTAACACCAGGCTTGAGCTGCAAAATCCTCTCTGGGTGGTGGCAACCTAGAATTAGCCATGATGTATGAGAGTCTCCAAAGAGAGATACTGAAAGACAAGTTGCTCAAGAGGTTTAAAAAACGAACTGTGAGGATTCAGGGTAAAGAACAAGCCAGTGTCTGCCAGAAGGGAGGCAAAACCCACGCTGGTTTGAAGCAAGCCCTCTTCATTCAGCCATGTGCTTCAGTAGCATTAGTCTTAATGTCTGCACCGCTCTGAAAGGAAATTTTGATCAATTTGTGCCTCCTTTATGACTGCACATAGTGCACTTAATTGTAGGTCTTACGCAAATAGCAACCACTGTTTATTTGTTTTCAAATTCTTATCAGCAGTGATATATTGTTTGTTTTTAAACAAAGAAAGGCTAGTGTTTGAGTGGTATTTCTTGCTAATTGGAACTCATTGTGTGGGACAGAGCAGAAAGGGAGTTTGCCTTTCAGCCGAGACCATATGTAAGTGTGCTCTTATTTTAATAGAGCTGACTGCTGCTCACGGCTGGCTCCTAATCCGAAAAAGCAAAGTAAATATTTCAGCATTTAAGAGCTTCTTTTCAATGTTTCAGAGCTTTGGGGGAGAATACATTTTCATAATTGTACTTCATAACAACGCATTTGAATATATTTGGGGAAAACCAGAAAAGCGTGCTCCAGAAGAGGCTGATGTGCATGGGGTGTGGCATGGGGGCTGCTGGGGGCTGAACCACTCCTGTGCCATGTCTGCCCTGTGCCGCTGCTCTCCCTGCAGCTGCGAGGCTCCAGCTCCTTGGTGTCCCTCCTCTCCTTCTTGCAGGCTTGTTCTGGGATCACACGAGCCCGTTGGCAGCTCTGCCACCTCCGGAGATGAAGAGGTATCTGGAGTGCAGAGCAGAACTGAGGATGCTCATCCCTGCAGATGCCACTGCAGTGCACTGCTAAGAGGCACACAGGGTGGATCCATCCTAGCGCTGGTTGCACAGTTCATGGCCCCACATGCAGGGGCGATGCCAGGGGTGCAAGGCAGTCCCAGCTCTCCACAGCCCCAGCACTGCATCACCAGCACCCTGTTTGGTCCTCGTCCCCACAGGAACATCACCCCAGGACGCATGTACATGGGGTCCTACCAGCTGGCTCCCAGGGAGAGGACAACCTGTGGGGGTTTATTTACAGGGAAATGCTCAGCCTGCGTGACAAGCTGTGGTCAAAGAGGACACAGCCATCTCTTGCCAACACAAGCATCCAGTTCCCAACAGGTGATACGGTCACAGCCTGCTTACAGCCTCATCTTGGGAATGCCACTTTATGAAATCCTAAACTACTAGGAAATGAGAGTGGCTCAATGCATGCCTGCCCCTTAAGAGAGTGATTTGAAGGATTAGTCCTTGCCAGGACACCATGTGACATTTTGCCAAAGAGAGGATTGTCCTCTCCCCAGGAAAGCTTTGAGACCCTGCATGCAAAATGAATGTGCAGAAGGTGCTGCTGACAAAAGGTGGTGAGCAAGGGAGTTAGCACCCGGGTGTCTGCAGGTGACCTCGGGCTGGTTCTGCCTGGGGCACTGAGACCATGTGACCATCTCTAGACCTCAAACCTTTTTTTTTTTACTGTAGAAAACTTGATTCTAAAGTTAATGTTTCCAGTCGACATAGCTGAGCCCAAGCCTTTTGTGAAGCTCATTAGATATCTGGGGTCTTTCCCTTCAACTTTGAGGCCAAGGGAATAGTCTCGTTAAATAAGATGTCATAGTCTCAGCACAGAAGTTTTGCAGTTCATGCCAATTAAAAATTCAATTACGCTTTTAGCTTTTTTTTTATGTGTGTGTGGCCCAGAGACAGTGGGACAGGCATACGCAGTGGAGGCTTGTATGCATTTAGAAAGGGCTGGTTAGTAACTAGAATAGCTGCTTCGATATTGGAAAGATTTTGAAGACCCAGGGAAGCTCTAAATGCAGAGGAGTTATGGGTATGATGGAGGGCACCCTGCAGAGAAAAAGGGAGCACTGGCCTGCAGGATATCCTGGGATGGGGAAGACTGAAGCAGATTGGCTGTCTGATGGCCTCTGTTGGAAATTATCATAAAATCTTTAAAGCAAATAAAGTTCCCTTAAACTGAAAAGGTATTATTTGAATGCTCTCTGAAAGAAGAGGTTTAAACAGCGTGATCTATTCTGTCTCCAAAATGTCACGAAACATTTATACAGCTGCTCAGCTGGCATTAAAATCTAGGTCTTCTGCAGGAACACAGCAAACAGCTCCAGGGCACTGGGAAAAGTCCAAGCCCTCAGGCAAGGGGTGGCTGGGGATCACTGGCATCCGGCAGCTGCGGCAGGAGCATCAGTCCAGCTCCTCTGGAGCAGATGACCCCATGGCCACAGGCAATGCCAGGCAGCCACTGCTCCTGATTTTAGCAGGTGAGTCCAAGCTGGAAACCAGTTTCCCTACACAATGCTAAGGACTGCTTCTTGAAATATCATGTCCAGTGCAGTAAGTACTGAAAAGGATGGAGAAAAGAAACAATAGGAGAGGAGGTGCCAATATGGGCAGAGATATCCCCTGTTCCCTTGGCTGTGAGAGTGGGAGAGGAGGTCCCTGATGAGCCCACAGCCTCTCCTGATGGTGGGAGTCAGGAAAACACCAACCAGTCATTTTCAGAGGTTACATCGACAGAAGCGTGGATGTTCTTTGTCTGCTGGTTATCTCCTCTCTCCACATGTCCTCTTCCTTGCAGCCTGTCTCACCTTCCTTCTCCCACGCTGCCTCTTCCTCTCCCTCCTTCACATCCCAGGAGGCTGAGCCATGCTGCAGACACATGCAGTGCAGACTCCTCTGCTTTGTCCTGTGCTCTGCCACCCAAGCAGCTCTGCTCCATTGCCCAGAGGCACGGCAGGCTCCCCTGCCATCTCAGTAACCTCTGAGAGGAGATGGGAAAGTGATGGGACACAAGATGAGAGGGGGTTTGGACACATCCATGTCTTCCACTCCCTCAGGAGCTGCCCTGGGTGCTCGCTAACAGCCTGCTGCCTGATGCAAGCACCAGAGTTTTCCTTCAGCTCAAGTGGTAAAGGTCTGTGGCTTTGGGTGAATATCCCATCTTTGATCCTTTCTTGTGGCTTCGGTTCCCTGTTTACACAGACAACCACAGCTCTTTGTATTTTCACTCATTAACTCTTCTGAAGCATTTTCTGATCACCAAGATAAGGCTCCCAGTGTCTGAGCAGGGGCCGAGCCCACATCTCTGCATTTCCGATCCTGCCCCGACAGATCCCTCTAAGCATCTCACCAGTGATCTGGGTATGTTGATGGTGGCAGCCATCCCAGACAAACCCACAGAGGGATGGATCTCTCCTCCCTGGGCAAGCATGCCTTTTGTCCCCCCAGAAGGCAAACATAGGAGGAGACCCACCTCATGCAGGCTGTGCAACGGTGAGCTGCAGGCGAGAGCCCCACGGGCAGCGCTCCATGGAGGACATGCCTCGGTTACTCTGCTTCTCCTTCACGTGCATTAGGAGGGGTTTTTGTGTTTTGTGTTTTCTTTTTTCCCTTGCTTTTATCCTCCTAGCCTTTCTGGCAAGCGTTTGAACATACATAATGACTTGGAAGGTGCAGCAAAGGTTTTGGCATCCGCAGAGTACGTCGGGAGCAGAGCCAAGATGCGGGGCCGCACAGTGGTTTCATCCCATTTGCAAACTATAAGGCTGCCTTTGAGCGGAGGGGGGCAGTGCGAAAGAACATGTGCTAAACATCATGTTGGGAAGCTTAGCGCATTAAGGGGAACAGCGTGTTGGCTACGGACAAATGGAAATGGTTTGCGATTTGTTATAGGAAAAGAGGAGGCAAGGAGCAGTCTCTTTTGATTTAGGGTTTAGCGAACAGCTCTGGCAGGGCAGGTAGGATGGTCTTCTCTAGGTGTTTTAGCCAAGCAAGTGTCAGAGTGGCATAAATCAGAGCATTTTACCCAAGTCTGTCAACCTTTGGAGAACTCCTTGGTATTTGAGAGCCTGCACACAAAGACAGGCACAGACACAAGGTAACGAGACGGAAAGAGAGTCCTTGGGAAAATAAAAACCCAGACACCAACCTGCAACATGTGCTTCAAGCCTGGGCTCTGAAAAGCATCCCTCAGCCACCTGGGATGGCACAGGGATGAGCTGCTGCTGCTTAGCAATGCTATGTATGTCCTTCATGATCTCACATGCAATGTAGTAGGTGCCTTTGATAGCTCCAGAGTAAATGAAAGACCAGCTTGTTAGGCATTGATTTACCCATAGCGTTTGCATAGTTCCCTTCCTGCTGCAACAGAGGCCATGACATTCATTGTCCTGTGGCAGACGTTGGTTGACCAGTCTGCTCTCAAAACCAAAATACCTCCAAGACTGAAAGACTTAATCCATCATCGTGCTACTTGGGATGGTGGTACGGACGGAAGAGTAAACTTCAGAGCTGGAGTTGTGGGTGCTGACTGATGGGATCGGTTGGGTCAGCTTCCCTGGGATTTGGGAGGAAGGTTCAAAGCTGCAGTTAAAAACTGAAATCTACCCTTCAAAGAAATTCCTATCTGTCCCTTACTTTCTCTACCCCAGCCCTGCAGGAGACTGTTGTCAATGCTGGGACAGTGGGCAGGACTCTGATGACAGCTGCAGCCAGATGAGAGACCCCAAGGTCTTGCAGAAACAGAATCACTTTTCCAGACCTTTTAAAACACTGAGCATCCACAAAATGAAGTGTCCAGGTATCAGTTCTGGGAAACAAAAAAAGGATTAAAGAAGCAGAAGGAAAGCTGAGAGTCTTTCAGCAAATGGAGAAGGAATGCTTGCACTGCAAGGCGAAGGGCAAGCCTAAGCACAGAGAGCTGCCTCGCACACCCCTTGCTGTGGACCGCAGCTCCTGTACAACTTGGCCTCGGAGCATCCTCTGAGCCAGGCAGAAGGGACAGCTTTGGGTATCAGCTGGGGATGTGGGCTGTGGTGTGCTGGACAAACCCTGGCTGAGTGACAAAGAAGCTGGTATGAGAGCACCGAGCATGCACAGGCTCAAAGTCCCTTCCAACCACCCCAGAGCCCAGCTGCACATCGGAGGACCTGGATCTAGGGCCAGACGTGGCTCTCCTTTTCCTGACCTGGCAGATCTCCTCGGTGGTGCTCCATGTCATGGTACAGAGAAGAGGGATCTTCAATGGCATCTCAGTGGCTGAGACATTCCCCTCCTGCTGTCCCCTGCCACATGGCCAGCGTGGGCAATGGTAGCTGAAAGGATGGCACAACGTCCCTAGGAGAGCCTCAAGAGACATATCCCAGTGGTGGTCTCACCTGAGCAGATAAATTGTAGATGGGTAAAGCTTGTCTTCAGAACGGAACCAAGCCAAATTTCCTTGAAAACTGCATAGCTCTTTATCTGTTGTCTGGCCTGGCCCTGTCCCCCATCCCAGCTCCACCACCAGCCCGAGCAGCAGGAGCGACTGCAGCACTGCACATCTCCCATCTCGCTCTGCCAGGGTGCTGATCCAATGGGTGCCTATACCTGACCAGCTGTCAGCTTCCCAAACTGCCTCCACGACTGCTCCGGGCATGGCTGCACTGCCTGTGTGGAGGAACGACCCTGCAGTGACAGAGGCAAATGTCTCGCTCTCATTTTCACATGGCATTGCTGTGGTAGCAGGTCCCACGCTGATGCTGCATCACTGGGGGCTGGAGAGGTGCTTTTCCTGGAGCTCGTGCTCCACCCCGGCACGTGAACGAAGGGAGGTAACAACTACCTGTGAAACAAAGACAATTGCTCCCATTAGTTTTGTGGGGTACCCAGCACAACAATTCACCAACCTGTTTTGCAGCACTACAGATATAAATGTTTAATAACCGATAACACAACGCTGGCTGGGTGCTGACATACATCAAACCACGAGGCATGCACCAGACTGTTCCTGAGCAGGGAAAAGCTTCTTCCCTCTGCATCACTTACAGCTTTAATGGATATAGCAAATAAGTCACACCTGACAAGTATAAAAATGGCATTTCCCCTCTGTGATCTCACTGGGAGGCCTGAGCCGGCGGTTCTGACATCACAGCTAATGAAATCAATTTTGCTTTGCAAGGAGGATCTGGCACTGCCCCACGTGCTGGGCTGTGTAACAGGAGTCCCAGTCAAACACAGGCAGTGGGATATGGCTGAAGGCACAGGCCAGCCCCGCTTCATCCCCTTTCCACCAGCAGCTCACTCGGCTCCACCACTCCCCAGCCTGTTCTTTTTCCATTTGTTTGTTCATTCCTTCTTTATTCTCTGCAATTGTCCTTAATGGAAACAGCATCTCAGCAGAAGTCACCCTGCAGGAAAGCTATAGCACAGAGGGATTTTTGTAGATGGCTTTAATAAAAACATTGAAGGTCTGTTGTTGTTATAGTGCTGTGTGATCCATTAAGTCTATTAAATACAACAGAGGGAAACTGTGAAAAAAGCCAGAGGAGGCCATGATGTCACAAAAAACAAGTGAGCCAGAGCTGCTTTCCTGGTCTTCTTCAGCTCAATGGTACCACAGCTCTGCCCTGTGCATCACTGGCCGTGCCAATGGAGCATGGCCCTGAATTTGCTCACCCTTCATTTTCCACGTGTGCAGGCGTGTGTCTATTAGGGTTCCCGTAAGTTTGTAGTTTCTAGATGCTAAATCCAGAAACTATTAAAGTTGAGGGCCCCAAGAGATCTGCTCTTCCCTCCTGTATACAGATGCCTCTACCAGCACATGTGTGCTGGGTAATTGTTAGCTTGTGTGCATGCATAGGTATCTCTGGGTTTATGTGTGTTGTTGGCTTTAGGTGGCTCACATCAGAAACAGGGACCGTCTGGGCTCTCTGCTCCCCATAAAACACTCATCAGCTGCAGAGGGCAATGGACCTGATGACACGTGTTTTTCCTCTGCCTGCCAAAGCTCAGGTCTGACCCCAGGCTTCAACCTGGAGCCTAACTCAGGCTGAAATCCAGCCTTAAGCTCAAGGAAAGGCTTTCCATCCTGCTTAGTACAAAGTGGCCATGAGGGGTGGAAGGACGATGAGCACAGAGGCAAATTTCATTGCTGGGGAGATGGCTGTGTGGGGTGAAATGCCTTCTACAAGGAGGAGAGGTGAAAGGTGTAGCCAGGAAAGAGATGACAGAGAATAGATGGTGGAGTCACGGTGTGGGATCTCCCCGGCATAGCATGCAGAGCTCCAGCTCTCCCCCACACCCTGGGCATCCCACCATCACAGAACGCTCCTCAAACGCAAAGGCTGGACCCCCCTGAGCTGTGAGGGTCTGATGTGCCCTCCAACTTGATGACTGCAGTGATTAACGACTGTCTGGAAAGTGCTTGGAGATCCTCTGGTGGAAGAGGATATGGATTACATTTGGTTTTAGGTCTTTATCTTTTGCATGTGTTGTGCATCCTGGCTAAATTTTGCTCTGATCTAAGCTTTTATTTGTAGAGAAGGGATTCAGTGAAGGCCAAAGACAGGAGGCTGGAAAGCAGAGAGACTGGGGGTCCGTGTTGTGCTGTGCACCCACAGAGCAGGTAGGAGAAGATGCTTGCAGGTACATGCACATGAAGGACTGAAACATCATAGCCATTGTACATGCAACCAGACCACAGCCTGGGAAAAGGATCTGGAGGCAGATTGCTCTGCAAGCCCCAGGCAAACAGCGAGGCAGGCTGGAGCCAGCCCCCCATGGAAAACAAGCCCAGGCCCCCGGCAGCTTCAGGGAGCACCAGCAGTGGGCAGGCATTCCAGCAATTCCCTGCACAAACAACATGGGATAATCCATCTATTCTGTTTATTTGCACAGGATAATTTTTTTGTTGACATTCGAGAACCTTTTTCCTCTATTCCCCCTTCCCTGATGTTGCTATAAAATGCTACGCCCCTGGTCTCCCAGCAGCACGCCAAAGCCCTGCGAGTGTCAAACCAGGAAAGCTGATGAGAACTGGACAGGCAGCATCCAGGAGCCACTGCAGATGTGGCCGCGCTGCCTTTTGAGTCTGGGCATGGTGAGCAGGGAGACTCGCTGCTGCCGTGTCCCCAGCACCCTCAGCCTGCCTGCAGCATCCCATCCCCTCCACAGTGATGCCCTGGCTGCCACTTTTCCCTGAGTCCCTGCCTGGGTTGCACACTCACCCACTCCCTTCTCCCCCATGCCTGCCACCTCCCTGCCCTCCCTGCAAAAGATCCTGTGTTGATATTACAGCTGCTGGACAAAAATATGATGCCCAACCAAAGTGCATCCACTGTGGGATGATGTTCCCAGCCACAGCCAGATGTGGTTTCTCAAGGAAGAGCACAAGAAATAAGTCATATGTAGAGTGATTTTATCCCTTGTGTATCCTCCCACATTCTGCCAGGCCATGGTTTATACTTCTGGAGTTGCTTAATAACCCCTGTTGGACCTGCCTTCAAAGAAGGCATCTAATCCCTTCTGGAAACTTTTTAATACCTTTGGCTACCACACTACTTTGTGGCAATGAATTACTATGTGACTGGCCAGTCCTTTCACATCATCAGGCTTTCTGGCCACTTACCATCCATGATGACTTAAGAAGGGTATGCAGACTTTAAATAGAACACCTAAAACTGTTATTCCCGTGCATCCACCACTCCAGTCACCAGATATTGTAACTGCATTTAGTGGCTGTGGCACTCAGGAAGTATAGACAACATTTGGGAACAAAGCAGCAGAGAAGGTCTCTGTATGTGGACTCTAGCATAGAAACAATTTGTAATTTGTCTGCTATTATTGTCCTGGTGCACAAGGGAAAAATCACTTCCCAAGAAGTTGTGCCACAATGTATTCACAAATATCAGCTTGGGCTTTTCAAGTAAAAAGAAGTAAAAGTAAATATCACAAAACAATGGATGTTCAAAACCTGCAATGCAAGCTTGGAAGCCTACTGATCAGACTGTGATTTTTAAATAACCCAACACAAGGAATTAGACAAAGGGACCCTTCTTGTCTTTATTGGTTGTGTCTTTTTTTTGCTTGTCTTTCTCTGCAGGAGGGGTTTTTCAGCAGTTGTGCTTTCCCCGGTACAGCCACAGGCCATGAGACGCTGGGATGTGCAGCATGATGTTAGTGTGAGACATTCACTGAGCATCCCAACTGATTCACTTCCTGACTTCTCAGGGCTTCAGCTCTTAATCACAGCGTTAAATGGATGTCAGTATTTTTATTTGAACATGCCACAGAAAGCTTTCCTTGCTTTCCAGGCCTGGCTGCATGATAGCTGCAGACAAACACGTCACTCACTGTATGAGTATTTCAAGGAAATGTTGGCCAGTCTATTTTTACTCAGTAAATTGAAAGGCTGGAGTGTCTAATTTTGTGCTAAATACAGCCCGGAGCAGAGCCCAGGGCCAAAGGGGCAGGTTTGTGCTGCCCACTATGCCACCCACCGCAGCTGGTGCACCCGTCTCTGCTCCCATGGAGTGCAGCATCCCTCATCCCTGGAGGTCTGCAGCTCCTCCGGCCACGGCAGCCCCCAGGGATGGCTTCAGGGTGCTCGTGTCCAATAGCAACCACGGAAAGCAGGAAAAGAAAACCAACAAATCTACCAGATCAGCCTCCAGGGATCACCCTACATAGCCCCTGAAAACCCACTTTCAGTAGAAATATTGCTATTTCCTGTGCTTTTTTGAAGTTACCTGCAGAGCATCTATGGTGATTGGCTGGATCTTAATCCTCAGATTAGGACCTTTTAAACTACAAGGGTTTTTTTCCTTTTCCTTAAGCTCACAGCAGTGGACAAAATGCAGGTGTCTCTGCACAGTTCTGACTCAGAGCTAACTCAAGCAGGAGACTTCCTTGATTGCAAAAGAGTGTTGCCAGAATTGGGTCTGAATAAAGAAGTCTGGGCTTGGAATAACAATATTCACAGCGATAGACTGCATTATATAATGTACTATAATAAAAGATATTACAGTATTACCAAGAGACAGGAATGCAGAGGGAAGGAAGGAACCGACGTGACAATGATAAATCAATCTGGAGAAGAAATACCAAACGCAATATATTCTTTGTCTCCTTTTGTTTGAGACTCTGATAGATGTTTCCAGGTTCAAATAATAGAGCTCGCAGGAACATACTTCTGCTCCTACCCTCCTACTTATGCATTAAACTGATTTTATTAAACCACTCAGTAAACAATCATTGCAATGCATTGTTCCAATTTCCCCCTGACATGTCTTTGGCAGCTGTTCTACAGATGTCCACCGCTGCGGAACAGGAGTGGTTGCACTTATAGGTAAGATAATTCATCTTAAAATTGCTCCTGATGAAGATAATGTGGGACTTAAGGAAGCTGATAATCAAATTGGTTCTAAAGATAGCCAATTAGAGAGCAAATGGCAAAAGAGGTGAAAAGACACAGCATCTTCCAGGGGTGGGCAGTCCAGAGGCTGCAGCCGCACGGGGCTGGGGTGCGAAGCTCCCCCTGCAGCGTACACCCCCAAACTGCAGAGCGGTGCTTTCTGCACCGGGGAAAACTCTGCCTGTCTCCGAGACTGTTTTACTGCCGTGGTTATAAGGTAATTTAACTTTTGAGGCCTCTGTTCAGCAAGGAGCTTAATCATCCGTCTAATTTCAAACACTTAAGTAAGTCCATTGACTTCAATGATTTTCTTCAAAGGGCCAACCCAGATATTTAAAGTGGCAAGCCCTGCTGAATCAGGACTTTGGCTCTCTTCCCAAGTCTTTTCAGCTGGTCTTCAAATTGACCAATCGCTTTTATGTAGGGCTTTTTTTTTAAAAATCTTTGATGCTGTTAATTTACTTTTCTTATGACTTTTAACCAGAGGGAACAAGGGGACTGTGATTTTTACTTTTTTTTTAACTGTGGAAATTAGGAGGGAAAAATGGTGACCTGTGACTTCATCAAAAGGTATTAGGTTGTCATTTCTCATAATATCTCCTGGAGTTTCACTTCATCTGTCACGCTGTTCTGGCCAGGCATTTTAATATCAGCGCTAAGGAAAACGATGGGATAACTACCTTTGGTTGGAGCTGCTATTTAAGTAACATTAATCCAGCATTACTAGAGTATTCCAGGTGGATTTGGGGCTTCCTCGCACTGTTTGAGGGTGCAGCCCCAATGCAGTGAGACTGGTGGATCCTGTGGGAAGCTGCAAGCTGCCCTGCTCCTGCCAAGGACTTGGCTGTCCCTCCTCTGTCATACAGATGGGCACTCTGGGGACAGCTGATGGATGGCAGCCCAGCTCAGACCATAGAGGCAAGTTAACACAGACAGTCCTCATTTCTGTGACAGTCCTTGACCCTTGAAGGCTCTGATGAGTAATTGTGATTAACAGCTGGGGGAAGGTGACTTTAACAGGCTTTGGCTTTTCTTTTTCTTTATCTTTACCAAAAAAAGGCAACATTTCTTCACTTTTTTTTTTTTTAATGAGCCATGGGAAAATATGAATGATTGCAATGACACCTTGTACTAGTCCCCAGAGGTGATCAGTTCAGCAAGATGAGGAGCCAGAGCCCAGAGAACCAGGTCCCTGCTGTGCTAACACGGCAGTACCCACTGGCCAAGCATCCTCCCTGCACAGCTGGGGGAGAGGAGCTGCAGCACGAGGGGAAAGAGAAGGGCCAGGGACCTGTGCCCCATGGCATGTCCAGCGTGGGGCTCCTGGCCAGCTCTCTGCCCTCCTCAGCCTGCAGCTAGTGGGAAGAACATCTCACATACCTCCCCAAACACTTTGACTCACCTAGGAGGATGCTCCTCCAGCTTTTCTCCTCCTCTCACAAGGAGGGAGGAGAGCAAACCCCCCAGGGGCACGTGCCCCAGGACCCCTTCCCTCCACACCGTCCCTCCTGCTCATACAGTGCAGTCTCCAACCACCCTCCCTTCTCCTCCCTGCTCTTTTTTCTTTCTCTCCTATTTCTGTTTCCACCATGATTTCCCCTCCCTGTCACCTCGACGCATGTCTGTCTCCCCTCCCCCATTTTTATCTCTGGATACCAAAGCAGATTAGACTTTCTTTAATTACATATCTGTTTGTTGGTGGTGTCTCCAAGCTTTGCCTAAAAGCCGAGTTGGCTCAGATGTTATTGCGCACAGGCTTTCTGCTTGGTTACACTTGTTTATTACTCGTTCATTAGCTTTTTTACATTGCTGGAGATCTGAGCCGCTCACATGGCAAAGGAGGCTCGAAGTGACAGCAGTAAAAGCCTCTGCTAGTGAGATTATAGCTGCTTGCTGGCTCAGATGGGAGAGATGGAGAGGGCAAGAGGAGAGCACTGCCTTTGTGCTCAGCTGAAAGGCCCCTGTCAGTGTTTGTCAGGCAGCCTCCTGGAAAAAAGGAACTTTCCAAAACCCCATGAGAACTGGTTAAATTAACCCTTTCCCTGATGGCCACCCCTCAAGAGGCTCCAGGCAGAGACAGGGGAGCTGCCTGTGCCCAGCTCTGGGCCCCACAACGGGTGGTACGTGTGCCTTCGTGCTTGTGCTCAGCACAAAACCTCTTCCACCTTTTATGAAGAGGCTTTTTTTTTTCACATCAGGACAGAAACTTCAAAATCTTGCAATAAGTCAAGTAGACAATTATCAGTCCACCATCAAAACAGCTCCACCTTGTCCTCATGGCATTAATTCCCTGAGCTTGCTGTTCATACATGCAGGGCACTCAGCACCACAGGCTCCTCTGCACTGACCCAGTGGCCCATCCAATCCACACCTCTGCAGCCACCCACTGTGGTCCTTAATTCTTTTTTGTCTTTGTTCCTCCAAGAGTCCATGGGAGAGGAGCAGCAAGGGGATGCTGAGCCTCACCCCGGGTGTGGTCAGGTGCTTGTTGCAGCTCCAAACAGTGGCAGTGGACACAAATGGAGCATGTTTCAATTATAACCAAATTCTGTTTAATTGCAGACGAGTCTTGAATTAACGGGGCAGAGAAAACTAGGTGCTGAAGAGGCTGAATGTTCCCAATCAGCTGCTCCATGGCAGATGGTACAAACGACCTGTGGCCAGCCCCAGGACAGCCAGGTCCAGCGGTCCCCTGGGCACCAATGTCCCAGGCAGCACTGCAATCACCCAGAGCCATGCTCCTGGGAAAGGAGCTCACTGCTGCTGCAGCATGGGTGTTTATACTTAAACCTGACAGATGGGCCTGAGCTGCAACTGTTTATACAGCATCTCTGAGAGGTAACCAGAAGGCCCCTGCAAGCTCCCAGTGAGTGCTCACCTCCCCACTCCTAGCTGGGCTTTTGGGCTCAGAGCTCCACAAGCAGGGCAGCACCATAGCAGGGCAGGTGGTGCCCTCCAAACACCTCTCCGACTCGTCCCTCCCTATCAAACACTGCTGGCAGCATCACTGGGGGACTTTCAAATGTCATCACTGCCTGCAAAGTCCCCAGTAACCATCACCAGTAACCTCCAAACCCCTGGGTATGGCGAGGGGAAAAAAGCCCTGGCAGGTGGGGAACAACCCAGATCCTGCCACCAGCTCCTCTAAAGGGCTGTCCCTGCAGAGCTGTCCAGGCACCAGTGTCACCACATGCTGGAGCAGGAGGATGTTGGTCCCCATGACCAGCAGCCCTGCACATGGCCTGGGGAGGGAACACGGGTGATGGCCCAGGGGATGACGTGCCTGCAGCTGGGACACTTGGCACAAGGAGTAATAAATCCCAGCAGAAGCAATGCGCTCTGTGCTTTGAGCAGGTGCCATGTGGTGTGCCGTGGCCCCATGTAGCATGGTGTGGTGCTGTGTGATGTGGCACAGTCTCACCTGCTGTGGTGCCATGTGGTGTGACATAGCACGGCATGGTGCCACATGGAGCAGCACGACATGGTTCCCCCAAGGCATGGCATAGTGTCCTATGGAGTGGCATGGCATGGTGTGTCACAGTGCCATGACCAAGCCATGGAGCAGGCAGGAGCAGCTCTGGGGCAATGGGCTCCTTGCTTGCTGCCAGTCCTGAACCCCCCCAGTGCAGCAGAGGCTCGGCAAAGCTGACTGCCACTGCACACACCACTGTCACACACATCTAGTGCCCATTCCTGTGACAAGCCCTCTGCAGAAAAGCCAGACCGGCAGACTTCGTGCCCACCTCAGCAGACAAGGACCTTTCCCTTAAGTAAAGGAGAAGAAAGGTGCTAAGGGCAGATGATGACAGCCCTGACACTTCGTTACCCGCAGAAGGGTGTTGCACAGCCTCCCATCCTTCCCCAGCAGCACCAGCTCTAATGAACACACCCACTAATGGCCTGGAAGGGTTTTAATTGCTTACCCACCGCCCCTGCTGCTGGAGCAGCGCTCCGGGGCACACTCTGGGGCACACGAGTGAGGAAGGTTTCCTTTCACAATTTGCATTGTTCCGAAGGAAGCACATTTTTTCCCAACTCCTAATGAACATTGCAAATTCCAAGGGCTTGAGGAGATGAATCCTGCCAGGCCGGATCGCACTCTGCAGAAACACTTTGTCACTAGCTGTTCTCATCATGTGCTCTTTAAAAGCCCGATAAAGTTTAACTCATGATTATGGACAGCTAATGTCTTCAAAGCCCGCACCGACAGAGTCTCTGGTTTCGGGTCATGGAAATGCCACTGTCACTTCAATGTCTGAATGTCCCAAACACGTTGTCAATAGGGATGTGAAATGCCCTGAGTCAAGGGAAAGGGAGACAAAGGGAGCGGGGCGGTCAGCTGCTCCCCAGCACGCAGCCAGCCAAGCCTTTCCTGCCAGCTCTGGCATTCGCCTTCCCATCCCCAAACTGGGGCTCAGCGTTACCTAAAAAAAAAAGGGGAAGAAAAGCCCCTTAGCTGTGCAGCACAGATGTGTGTCACTCCACCAAAGCACCAGGAGATGTCCCAGCGTTGGTATTCCTGTGTGTGCTCGTGCCTGTGCGCAGGTGTGTGCATGCAAGCTGCCAGCATGCACCCAGCACGCACCTAGCATGCGTCTTGCGTGCATCCAGCACGCATCCAGCACGCATCCTGCACACATCCTGCACACACCCAGCACGCTGCCACGGGGCACTGGCATTTGGAAACTTTTCCATGCACCGGTCTGTGCAGTGACAGTCAGAAGCCAGGGTGATGGGCAGCGTCCCAGAAAGCTGTTTAATCTGCACAGGCACACTAATTGCATGGGTGGGATATGAACATAAACACAGTAGTGGAGTAGTAACAGCCATACATTTAGAACTGGAAGAACAATTTCTACCCAAGTTAGCGCGATTTTAAGGAAAGCCGAAATGGAGTTGGCAGCGCATCGGAGTCCTGTTAAATTAATCACTAGTTGGCTTCGCTGCCTCTTTTTTAGCTGAGCTAAATAATAATAGCACTCCATTTCCAGCAGTAAGACATTTCTCTAAAGAGAAGGGATGTGAAGGAGAAAGCCTGTTGTACCTCATGTACAAGTCAGGATTTACGTGACTGGAGAGGGTCTGTCCCAGGATCGCTGTCAGTGACAGCACAAGCCCAGCCGCTGAAAAGGGACTGGGATGTCATTGCCCCCAGCAGCAGTTGCTTGTGCAGGCTTGTGTGGAAGTGGGGAAGGAAGGAGGGGTGGTGGCAGCAGACAGGGCAGGGCTGGCACCAGCCAGGGGGAAAGCACCACAGGGTCAGCATCCCCGCGCTTGTACCAGGACAGACATTCCCATCTCTGCAGCTGGAGCCCTTGCAGTGGGTAACATTGAGGTAACACTGGTAGCACCTGGATAGTATTTACCAGTAGCACTGAGCTGACACTTTTCTCTTTCATAGTGTCAAGACATCACATTTTATGACAAATCATAATATTTGCTGTCAGCATATTATTTGTTGTACTATTTAAAATTCAATGTATCTACAAATACCAAGTATCAAAGTACATGGTAACGCACTTCATGTGGTTGGAAGATGCTTACGCGTTGCCACTGATACTTACTACTGATGTCTACAAATATTTAAACAAGTCAGTCAAACTTTGGCCCAGTGAACCAAAACGTTTTGCCATTTCTGAAAGAAACATGGAAGAAGCCACAAGCCACTGGGGGTGAGCACCTCTGCGCAGCAGGCAAGGGCAGGGAAGCAGATCTGAAATTGTTTATTATTATTACTATTCACTAGGAATAATCCTCTCCCCCACGCTGGCAGGAGGGAGGCACTGAACCCTCCCGGGGCGCTGTCGTGGGGCAGGGCTGGGGAGCAGCTGCAGGGAGCAGCAGAAAGGGGGTTTGTGGCTGTGTGCAGTGGGATGGGCAGCACCACCACCACACACTTCTTGTTTTTTTTCAGATAATTGACACAATAATTTCCTTCCATGCCTTTCTCTGTATTTTAATCACCTTTAACATCAGGCACTTCCCGGATAATTTGAACTTTTCAATCTCGTTGCCGCACGCATTCCCCCAGCAGCCTTTCAGGCTCTGAACAAAACAAATACTAAGATTAAAGCTCATTTTTAATCTCAGGTATTTTTGGTAGTGTTTTTGCACTGTTTTTTCTTATTTCTCCTATCTATTTCATGGCAATCGCATCTGAGATAGTTTAAATGCTTTCATTTTGCAAATGCTCTCCCAGGGAAACAAAAGACAGACAAGTTTGAAAACCCTCAGTGTTATTCACTTCCGCTTTTATTTAATTATTTTTGTTTGTTTTAAAACTGTCAGTGCAAAACAGCAAAGGAAAGTAGCTATAGAGGTGAGGAGTAAATAATTATAAACCAAAATATGCCATATTTTTCAGTACAACAGAGCAAGAGTGAACTTTTCCACATCCAGTGCAGGCACCCAGCTCCTGGAGCAGAGTGGGTGATGCCTGCACTCCTCCAGCCCCTCAGGGGAAAATGCTGAACCAGCAGCGAGTCTTGACATGCTGAGTGAACTTGCATTGTTTTTATACAAAAGGAAAATATTTCAAATGAAAAACTGTTCCCAGAAGGAAATTTTTCTGTTCCCAAGGACACCCAGGGCACTGTTGCCGTGGTCCTTCCAGAGAGCTGCAGGCGCAGCATTCCCAGCGACTGGGCAAAGCAGGTCCTTAGCAAATATTTGTTTGACCATCCGAAAACATTTCTTTGAGGCACATTAATTTTTGTAGGGGGAGATTTGTAGCAAAATCTTTCCATTCTAATATAAACAAATTTTAAGGAAGAAACAGGAGTATTAGTTTCCTGGTTTGTTCTTTTTTATTAAAAGAAAAAATAGACAAAGAGTAGTAATTCTACTGAGTTTTATATATATATATGTATATTTGTATAAATGCTTCAAGTCAGCTCCCTTTGACTGCAGAAAGGCAGCACTGGAGTTGTTCGGTTGGCAAAAAGTGCACGCAGGCTCCCAGTGTCAGGGGTGTCTCCACCTGGTCCCGTGTTGATCACAGGAAATAATTCTGTCTTTTTGTTCACCTCTTGTGCTCACATTAAGTGGCCAAGTGCACAAAGGGATCCCACTTTGATCATAAAAAAGTCCTTGACATCCTTCTGTTGTCTGGCAGAAGAAGGCGCCGCTTTCTGCCGGGCTGCAGCAACACATGAATAATAGCAGTTGTTATTATTGGAAGCGGCAACTAAATGCAAAGAGCATTATTTGATTCGTTGTGCTCAGCATCATTATTTATAGTGGTCTGGAGATGGAGGGGTGAGAAAAACAACTTCATTTTAGCAAGAGCTAACATCCATGGAGTTTTACTGGCACGGCGTGGGGATGCTGTGTTGGTGCCTTTCACAGCCTCCTGTGGCTGGTCCAGAGTCCCTGGGGACATGTGGCCCCCCCAGTGCCCCTGAAGCCCCTCACTGCACGGTGCTGGGCTGCTCCTTTAACCAGTAAGTAGGTCAGCGGCGGGGGTCCCAGTCCCCACACTGACATGATCGGCAGCGATGAGGTCGCTTTCGCGCTGCTCCGCTCCTGCTGTGTGCTTGTCAGGAACCATCGCTTCCGAGCCAGGGGCCATGAGCACCACGCCACCCCATGACCCCCATCCTCGAGGGTGCCAGGGTCCCTGGGGATGATGGGCTGGGGGGCATGGGGGCTGCGTTACCAAAACCACCACTCACGGGGGTAAATCAAGCCCTTTGCTCATCTCCTTGGCCGGCAGCATCACTTCTCCAGTGGGGTGGTTGCCAACCATTCATCTGCTGCTTCATCTCATTATTGCTCCTGCTCAGCCAGGGATGTGTTCTGGGTGGGAGTATTTGGGTCACTGGGCTTCGCAAGTGTTTCCTAGAGATGGCCCAGCACATACTTAGCATTTGGCGTTCGGTGTGGAACTGGCTGCCCAGCCCTGTGCCCAGCTTTCGGCATCCTCCCAGCTCTAGGCAGGCACCACGGGGCTTCAGTGGGGCCACAGGGAGCCCTCATGCACCCAGGAAATGGGTCGGGAGATGGCTGCAAGGGACAGACAGAGCTGGGATGTTTCTAGTCTCCTCCTGTTTTCTTTTGCACGAGGTTGAATATTTTATCTGGCTGCGTGCATCGTCCCTGAACTTAAAAATAGCTGAGTTCCTTCCTGATGGAGTGGAGCAGTTTGCTTTTTCTAGATTTATCTTGCAGATTTCTCATTCCCCTCACACCCAGTAATTGCTCCTGGAGACAGAAGGGCGAGGGAAGGGTTTGGTGCGCAGATTTGCCTGTCCCTGCACACATGCATGCCGTCAAGCACCAACACACCACTCCATGCCAACACCACCCCATCCACACCAACAGTGCACGAGTGTGCAACTGCCATGCAGCAGGTTTGGGCATGCAAATGTTTGCCATCTTAGCTCGGTTCAGTTCGTGAAGTTACTCCAGTCTGGGGGGGTGCTGAGCACGTGGCACTGAAGGGGACAGTGTGTCTCAGTTCCCATCTTAAATAAACAGGCACCCCTGTGAGTAACCCAGCTGCAGGTAAGCCCAATGGATTGGCACAGCCAGGCTGTTAATGGGACACACTGCTCCACCTTCATAGAGCAGAGAAAGGTGCAACACTCAATTGTTAAAAATAAATGGAGTTTTGGAGATGTCTCCTGAAGTTTGGATGATTCTTCTGATATATCTCATTCTCCTTGACTTGCAAATCAGGCTGGGATTTCAGGAGAATAATCTTTCAGCTGACATTTCAGGTATTTCCAGGAGTCATCTGTATCATTACCCTTCTCTGAGTGTCCCTCACTGCTGTCACCAAGAAGCAAGGGACTGAGCTCTTCGCAGCCACAGCTGCAGCACTTCGGGTCAGAGACCTGTGCTGATTATTTAAAGCATGCTGGAGCATCTCCCTGCCAAAGAGCAGCCGTGGAGCAGTGGGCTTCTCCCCCCGCCCATTAGATAGCTTGCACTGCTGCACGACACAGCCTCAGGACAGCACTCGCCCTAATTGCTCAGCCCTGGAAGGAGTTTCAGCTTTGCAGACAGATTAAGTTTGAGTTTTGGAGCTGTGGGCCAGGCTGGTTGGTTGAACAAAGAAAGATGCAATTTCTCTGTTTTCTCTCCTCTCTTGGGGAGGTCACCGCTGCCTGCTAGAGTCATTGTGGTGATCTCGCCCAGAGGGACCATGAGTAACAAGCACAGATGGATCTACAGACACAAAATCTCATTTTCCTGCTTCTGTGCAAGTGTTAGAGACAGTCACAGATAGGGAGGAGGGGACACACCTGTGCTCAGGCATCCTCAGAGTGACTCCCCTCCCTGCCTCTCCTCCTGGCTCTGGACAGGGGCTGCGCTCCAGCTGGGGTGAGTGAGGAGCAGCAGCCATTAGCCCACACTGCGTTTCCGAAGCGGATGGCACCGGTATGTGCACGCACCTCCCTGCCTCCTCCAGTGACATTTATGGGACCACCTCCCCACAAAATGCTGGTGAAGACAGCGGAGCGGTTTGCAGTCTGGGAGGCGGCTTTTCTGCAGCACGTGGGGTGAAGGGGCATTTTGTACCACACAGTCAGGTGCAAACTAGTCCCGTTTTCACTTGTGCACTCTGAAAGCTGTTTCTAGAGCACCTAGCTGGTCATGCAGAGCATGAGTGCACTGTACTGGCTGTGCCTGGCCCACCCCATCACCTTGCAGGCAGTTGTGCCTCCGTGTCACACACGCTGCTCTCTCCAACCCTGCAGCTGCAGCGAGACAGAGATGGGTGAGGACATGCTGATGGAAGCCCTTGTGAGGACCCACAGGTAATGCCATCTCGGTAACTGAAAGCAGCATGTGCCAGACTCAGTCACCCTCTTGCTGGCCGTACCTCGCAGTCGCTGCCAGAGCTGCTCTGACATTCGTTGCCCCGGCTTCTATTTAAAGGAATATGTTCTTGTAGCAGTGCAAAAGCCCTCTCCTGAGCTAGAAATGCTGGGAAGCCTGGTCTGTAGAGGTGCCTGCACAGGAAGACTTTCCCGTTTCCCTAGAAGCTCTGAGGTCCTGCTGCAAACTGTGCCTGCAGACCTCTGTGGACAGCAGGATGGAGCTGGTGGTGCTGCGAGGAGCTGTGCACAGCATCTTCCCTAGTTGGTGCTTGGGCATCATGTGAGGTGACACAACCTGTCTGTGTCCCTTTGCTAAGCCCACACCTGTACCTCTTCCTTGACCAAAATGCAGAATTTTTCCCCTGCCCATATCACCCCCAGCGCAGCAGCCCCAGCCTGGGAGCAGAGGGACATGGGACACCTTACCTTGGCAGGAACAGCAGAGAGACTGGACCACGGTCTTCAGAGCCTGAGAGACCTAGAACGCAAGGCAGCCCCCTCCCCTGTTCTACTCCCTGTACAGTTTTTCCTCTCACACTGCTGGAGTGCTAAATACACATGAACCAGGGCCCCATGTGTTTACAGGCTGGTGTGACCGGCTTCCAGAGAGCGTTTATAGAGAGATCCTCGTACGTGCTGCATGTTGGTGAACTTTTCCCTTCCCCCGACTCTCCCATCCTCCCCCCACCCCTATCTCTCCACCATACGGACACAGCTGAGCAGCTACTAGATATTCAGAGCCGTGAAGGTTGATAAACAAAAGTGAGATAGGACATGGCACCAGAAAGACCTCAGCTAATGGAATTTTTAAGCTACTTAATTTGGGGGCTTGTCAACCTTGACAGCAACCCTTTAATAAATGATGCGTTGTAATTCCACCGAGTTCACTAGGTGTGGGGACCGGTGCTCTGCGGAGGGGAATCCATCGGCTGGAGACCCCAGCACACGTGGGAGCAAACTGTGGTTGTGGGGACGATGCTGAGCGGGGACTGCTGGGTTGCAGTGGGTCCGTCTGAGCCCCAGCACTGCCAGCAGCAATCCCAGTGCTCCCCCAAACTGTGGAGGGGACGCACTGCTGTAGTCTGGTGTTGGCAGGGGTGGTCTTGATGAAGAGCCGGTCCGTGCACTGCTTTGGCAATGCTTTAGATGCGCAAAGCAGCGGCAGAGCACACCCCAAAGCCTTTGGGGAGCGCTGGTCCCCACTGCCACCACTGTGACTTCGCCCAGATGCTGAGGTGTCGATGCTCGGGGCACAACAGCCACGGAGCCCACGGAGCTCGCCCGGGGGGAAGGGAGGACGGTAAATCCCGCCTCCCATTCTTCGTGCTTTCCTCCGCGAAAAAAAAAATAAAAGCGGTGGCATCCCTCCGTGCCAAGGAGTACGAGTGCCATCCAGTGTCTGCCGGCGGGCAGCCCCCCCCGCCCCACGGCCCGAGGGGGACACAGCCGGGTGAGGGGGATGCTGTCACCTCATCTGCCGCTCGCTGGGTCTGGGGAAAAGGTAGGTACCCAGCTCTGGGCTTCCCTTGCGTGAGGTGTCTGCCCGGTGTCCTGGTGGGGAGGTCCCCAGCCCCTGGAGCCTGCATCCCACAGCATCCCCACAGTGTCGCTGTAGTGTCCCTGCAGGTGCTACCGCCTTCACCAGGGTGTCAGGGCTGCCCTGCAAGGAGCTGGCAGCAGGGGTACTTGAGGAGGCTGTGGGCAGACCCCCCTCATCACCGCAGGGTAAAGAAGCAGACCCGCACCCCATGGGACACGGGAGCTGAGCCCACTGCCAGCAGGGACAGGAGGGACACGGCTGGGTGGAGGGCACTGGGGTGAGACCCTGCTGTCCAGCGCAGTGTCCTGGGAGGAAACAAGGCTGGGGTTTTTCTGAACCCTTCTGCAGGAGACTTTGCTCCGGGCAAGACACAGGCAGGGCACACGCTTAGCTGAAGGCATTTAGCCGAGGATGCAATGGGTTCCTCGCCAGTTAGTTGTGGCACACGCTTCCAGCAAGTGACTAAAAGTTAGCTTCAGAGTTGCTCTAATGTACATCTTGGCTGCACCCAGCCTTGGAAGCCCTTTCCCTCTCTCATGCCTGGATCCAGCAGCCAGCGTGCCGTTAGAGCTGTGAGGTGGACCTGGACTCATGTCTGCCATGCACAAACTTGCCCATCCTCTGACCACTGCAGCCTCCCTGGACCACGCTGGGCTGAAGGAGTCAAGCGGGGGCACAGTGTTGTCAAGCAGTGACACCCATCACCACCCAACCTTGCTCTTGTTTGGGTCCTAAAGGCTGTCTTCCTTTTTGCTCCATGGGGAGTGACCCAGAACAGTTCAGTTTAACAAAGGTGTAGCAACAAGGAGTAAAGCTGAAAGCAGGAGGTCCAGCAAACCCACTGGGCATTCCCCATGGATTTCCCAGGGGGAGGAGGATGCTGCGGCAGCATTTTGGGCAGAAAGCAGTGAGGGGATAGAAAATGGTACTTGCCCCTTGCGAAGGGTAGCCACAAGATCTGCCCCAGCCAGAGCACAGAAGCAGGCCCTTGACAGCTGGCAATTTGGGAATGGCAGCAGAAGCCAGGGCTCTGAAGCTGCTGAGCCTGGTGGAGAAGTGAAGGGTTAGGAAGAAAGTATCCAGACTTGGAAAGAGCCAGATGGCAGCGGTGGCGGGGAAGCAGATGGGAGATGTAAAACATTCTGTGCATCTAGGAGCACCGAGCCCCCTGGTCCTCCAGCTGCATGGAGGGACCGCCTGCAGCCCCGAGAGCCAGGGGCCATGGAGCTGCCCGGGCCACGGAGCCAGTGAGGAACGTCCACTGGGACTGATGAGGCAGTGATGCCCAGTGCAGGCTCTGTGGGTCTCCAGGCTCCTTCTCACCTCTGCCTCCAGCAGCCATCCTGTTCTGCCGTGCCCTTCTGCAGGCTGACCTTGGAAAGCCTCTTCCCTTTGGAAAACCTCTTCCCACCCCGTTCTGCAGTGGCTTTGGAAGTGAGGGCAAATGCTGCTGTGCAGTGCAGCAGGGATGCACAGCAAGCATGGCATCCAAATCCAAGGATTCCTGGGCAAACAGCCCTGTCCTGCAGAGCTTCAGACCTGGATGCTGGCCACGGCACTGTGCTCACATGGGCAAGAGCTGCAGGGGACAGTGCTGCCATGGCTGCTCCTGGCTCTCGCTGACCCCCCTGCCACCCAGCAAGGTCTCATATATGGCCAAGCGTGCAGATCAATGCCTGGAGGGCTGAGCCAAGGGATTGGGAAAAGGGTCTGGCTCTTTCAGAGTCCACATGCACAGACATGGTGGTATGAGAAATACAAACAAGAGGCTTGGCAGAGGGAAGGGATAGACCCAACAAGGTGGTGTAAAGCATTTAACTACTAGAACTTGCAAAGATTTGGCCTTTTCCCACCAAAAATCAGTTATCACCTTCCAGAGCTCCATTACTGTGAGGCAGAGAGGATGGGCTGGAAAATGGTATCCTATATCCTTGGGAATGACACCCTATACCCCAGCCCTTGGGCTGCAGGATGCAAAGCTGCCAGCTCCTTGTGGGTCATCCTGTGCCTCTAGCCCTGAAGCAAAAATGTCTCCAACTAGAAGTATTCAGCAAAATTAGCTGAAAATCCTGACTAGGTGTGAGACGGCTGAAATCACATTTTAAAGCAAATTTCTCATTTCCCAAATCACTCTTGCCTGCCTCTAGCAATGTGTGCAGGAGGCCCCTGGTCTTGTGGGAAGAAAGGGGTTGATGAAGGGCCAGAGGACCAGGCAGGATCAGCAGTGCTGGAACCCACTATGGCTGGGGCCAGGGCTGTGGGGCTTGGGCTGACAGGCCAGATGGCTCCAGACACTGTGGGGTCACACTGCACTGTGGTAGATCCTGCCTGGACCCAAAACGGCCAGCTGAGCTAAGCACTGAATTGCACTCTCTGGAGCTTTATAGCCAGCAAAATTAATTTTTTAGAAGTCCCTCTATGATCTCCAGTATCTAGCATTTGGCTGAGAAGTCAGATGGTCTCCAGCCATCCAGCCCCACGTCCAGATGGCAGGGAAAGGCAGGGGAAACCAGAGCCCGCTCCAGCTGGGGAGGATGGGGGTGATGGGGCCACTGTGATTACCGGTGCCTGCAGGGAACCCCCGTGAGAGCGTGAGCATGGAGGAGATGTTTTGCTGCCCAGGCCAGGGTACTGCCTGCTGACCTGGCAAGGAGGCGGACACTGCTGGATGAGGGATGTCCCAGCATGCAGGGACCCCTCAGGACCAGGGAGATCAGCGGTGGGCAAGCATCCGCAGATGGAAAGTACTAGCACTGCGCTCATAAAACCAAACCCCTCATTACCAGTTGCCTCCAGCATCCAATTAGGCATTTGCAAATACTTGGGGCCAGGGTGGCTTAATTACCATGTATTTCCGAGGCACAGGCACCCGGATGGCACATCGTGCATCCACAGGCTTCTCTCTGGTGTTTTCTTTAGGAGCCTCGCTCCCTGGGTGTTTGCTTTGCAATCTGCAACTGCTTTTCTCCTCTTCCTGCTGTTTGTCATCAGCTTTCTGGAGATGCCAGATGGACATTGTTCATCTTGCAGGGGGAGGGAAGGCGTGCCTGTGTGCTGGTGATGTGCTGGGCTGCCCTCTGCCGTGAGGGCACGGGGCACTCAGCTGGCTCGGCCAGGCATGGGTCCGTCCGCAGCCTTCCCGAGGGTGCCCGGGTGGATGAGGGGCTCGATGGGAAATGCCAGGCTCTGCTTTCCCAGCCACAGTGGGTCAGGGCACCAGGGGAAGCAAACCTTCACCAGTCCAAGCAATTACTCAGGATTTTATCATTCGAAACTAAAAACAGAGCCTATAAATAACCAGGATCTCTGTCTTAATAGCTGCAATTCAGCGTATTTTTAATTATCATTTTATGAATGGGTGCATTAGAGTATATTTAAATACTAACTTAGCCATGCTGTTAATGAGGCAGGATTGTTACAGGCCAGGTCTGGCTATATATTACGTTGGTATATACATATGCTTCGACATCACATTTAAAAATTAGCTATTTCAAGCGTAAAATTATAATTGGTTTGTCTAATAAAAGGATAAATAAATATCTATTTAACTTCATTACTGTCAAAGGCAGGAGGCTTTTCTCCATTGTCTCCTTAGGGTTTTATGGCAGAAAAGCTAATTAGCTGTAATTGGGTGGATCCGAGGCGAATGAGGCGGGTGCAGCAGTGGTGCTGGCTGGGAATGGGGCACTGGAGCCTTTCCCGGACTGGTGTCCCAATCTCTGTGGGGACAGCAGCCCCACCAGCCCCACGGACACGCTCTTCCCCACACCCAGCTCAGGGGAAGATGCCCATGCAACAAGGCAGGACCAGGCACTGATTTGCAAAAGTCACTTTGGGGTCCACGCGTTGACTTTTATGTTTTGTCGGTCCCTCTGCCAGGTATCCCTCCATCATACCTTGCCCTGAGCTGGAACAGCATACAGGGCACTGGGAACCCAAAATGCTGGCTGGGATCTCCAGTCTCAGCCAGGGCTTGTTCATCCCAGTTTGGGAGAAATCCTGCTCAAAGGCCAGTTTGCATGTCCCACACCTTCACAGCCTTGTCGGAGTGGCCCTGGAGAGCCCCTTCCTGGCCATAAAGCAGGAGGAGGACACCCTGCCCAGCTTGCCCCGTTGCCTCTTGCCAGAGACAGACCCAATCCGGGCAGGGATGCTTCACTTTGGGGCTCTGCAAGGCTGGTTTTGGAAAAGGGGTTTCTGGCTGCAAGGGGGGATTTCAACACCTTCCCTGTTTCCTCTGCAGGAGCTCAGGCACAAAGCCCAAAGCCTCTCCCTGCCCCTGTGCAGCTGCTGGAGGTCCTGGGGGGTCTCGCTGCCCTTCTCTCCAGGCACCTCCAGGCTCCAGCCCCTCACCCCAGCTGATAACAGCCACCTGCACACTGATAAAGGCACCAGCCAGCAGAAGGGATTAAAATGTACTTTTTGGTCAGTTCCTGACCCAAAGGAGGAGTTGCCATTGGCCCTAATAAAAACCCACGTGTGCCAAGCTGACCTGCTGTGCCCGGCTGGGTGGCAGCCCCTGTCTGATCCCCTGCTGCTTCTGTTCCCACTCCTTTTTCTTTCCCTTTGTCCCGAAGTTCACAGCCCAGAAACTCCCTCCTGGCAATGAGGAGATGGAACAGAGCCTTGCATGATGGCAGAGGACCATTATATACCGAGATGCCTGTGTGCATGTGTATAAATTTGCTTTGCATATGTTATTTGACATGAGGAGGGAGAGAAGCAGGCCTGACACCCGTGGCAAATCACCAAGCTGCCAACAAAAATCTTTCCCTTTATTTTTTTAAAGAAAGGAAGAAAGACAGAATGTTAATAATTGCACAGCCACCCCCTAATAATGAACACTGGGCTGGGGGGAGCACGCCTGTGGAGGGGGCATTAGAATGGAGGACGTTGTCTGGGTTTTGCTTATCAGTTCTGCTTGTTGAGCGCATTCCAGGGATGGAAGAAACACCAACAGACAGCGTGGAAAATTAATTTTTAATGCCTTTTATTAGTACTTAAGCCATTCTGAGAGGATGAAATAATCCCTGTCTAGGTGGAGTGGCAAAGGTCTTGGAGGGCTGTCAGGAGGCTGAGCCACTCCACCACAAAAATTATCCAAATACATCTTCCCAGTCCTCTGCAGAGGCTGAAAACCCTGGGACCCCAATCCCCTGCACAACCTGAAGTCCTGCACCACCCTCCTGCATGGCAATTCGAAACAGGCAGAAAGTTTTTCTCCCATGAAAGGGAGCAAAGAGCCTCATCTCTCCCCTTAGCATCCTCTGTTGCTGCGTGCCACTACTGCCACTGCACAGCCAAAATAGTCCAGCCATTCCCTAGGGTAAGTGGGATTTCTTTTTTTCCCCTCCACATTAAAAACTGTCGTATTGCTTCACTGAGGAATTAATATGCCTCACGCTTGAGAGCTGAAGACTGCCTTGGCAGAATGCTGCTCTGGTGTCAGAGATGTGATCCTGTGGGAAGGCCAGCATGGGTTCGGGTAATTAAAACCTGGATCATGACACACGCTCACAAGAGGGCTGAGTTAGACCTGTACAAATGACCCCTTTTGTTCTTGTAATGTATTCTTTTCTGCCAACTACTTGCCTTTCAGTGCATGTATTAAGCATCAGTAATGTATTCTCTGCCCGCTTCTAATGAATTTTATCTCTGTGCATGCATATGTATGTATATATATTACACACATGCAAGTGTATCTCTGTATACATGTGTGGATGTATTACACAATTGCCCCAATGCCTGAGTGACCCACCTGAAGCAGGAGAGGATCCAGCTGCACCAGCTTGGTGGCCTGACGGTGATGCTCTGTGCCAGCTCCCAGCCTGCCTGTCCCTGCATCCCTGGGAGCTATCTTAGGGTAAGAGCAATACATGCCCACCTCTAAGCTGCCCACCTTCCCCGGCATCTCCTCAGCTCAGACCTTCACCCTGGGATGCCGAAGGAGGCAGAGGTCTCTCCTCAGGAGGAAGGAAGCTCCGAAGAGCCTCTTCACATGATGAATTTTAACATTTCTTTCCACATCCAGCCCAAGCACACATCCCTTCAAAGCACCAGCCCAGCACAGCAGAACTAATTTGAAATGTCACCAAGGTCAAGCCCGGCTTCCCCAGCCATTAACCTGCCTCTCAAGCTCCACACTTCGTATTTATTTACATAGTCGCATATTTATTTAAGCCTCAGATCCCAGATATAGGAAGGGATGTGGGGTCTGTGGAGGGGAGGGGGCACTCTTCCAACAAGCTCTGTGTCCAGAGCATGATGGGGAGGATGCAGCAGGGGAATCTTCACAGAACTGGTTGTTCCACCTCAGGTTTTCTGGTTGAGATTTATTCAATTTGTTCCTGTCGGGGAACAGAAAGCACAGCTTTTCCTCTCCAGGCAGGTCTTTCACAGGCATAAATCAGTGTAAATTTACTCTAGTCAATGATGCTGATTTACAGGATCTTTGAGCCCCCTGTATTTTTCAGCCTTTGCTTCTGCTCCCTGATAGATGAGAAAGTCTGGGGACCAGGGGAATATTTCTGCAGGTGCATTTGCTGCCAAAAGTTTGGTCATTTCCCTGTTTTGTGTCCCTCTCAGCCACCTGGGTGGACCATGAGTTGGAGAACACCTGGACCCAAACTCCACCAGACTCCACCTCATCTCCATTCCTGTCCCCCTGAGCACTGTCTTTGGCATTACTACAGCTTTGTGCTACCTGCAGATAAAATCAGAATCCTTTTTTTCCTGCACACTGTTGCTCTGCCCTCCAAGCCCTCATGCCAGCCTCTCACACCCTCCACTCCACAGGTATACAGGCCCTGCTTCTCCCCTGGACCAGCCTCACTGGCAAGGATGGAGACAGCCTGATCTGCACTGCTCATGGTAGCACATGCACTGCCAGTATGTGCACCACCAGAAGCGATTTCATGGGAGAAGAACCTCCTGAGAGAACCAGTATCTTCCTAAATGGTCTTCCATCGGGATGTGCCAATTAGGAGATTAAAACCTCCTGCTGAGACATGCCTGGGACCAGCTGGGACTACTTATGTGTGAGTGGGTGCAGAGTGGGTCTCTGGGAAAATGGAGACCCAGACAGATGCTGTGGTTGCTGGAGAGGAGGGAAGTTGGGGCTGGGAAGGTCTGGCTAAGCCAGCCTGGGCAGGACCAGCACATCTCTGACTCCAAGCTCCTGCAGAGCACCAGGGTTGTTTCCCCCTCACTCTGCTGCTCTCTGGCTCATGTCCAGCAGGTGCTGTGCTGGGGAGGAGGTGGGCTTTTCACCATTTATTCCCCGTGTCCTGTTACCCCCTGGAGCCCCAGGAGGTTGGACAGGCTGGGGGAGCTCTTCTGTGGAGGGGACTGTCTCCCCATCTTCCTTCCTGCTGGGCAGCAGTGTGTGTGCATTGTGAAACGCAGCCTGACCTTTCTCTCTCTTTCTCTTATTTCTGTTCTCATTGCTGACTTGCATGTTTAATTCAAGGCTGGGGAGCTGGCTAGCCTGTGGTTTTAAAAAAAAAATTTTTTTTAAACTCTGGCAAGGAATTAAAGGAGTTTGCAGTAACTTGAAATTAGGAGGACGATCTGAGACAGATGTTGTGAACGAGGGAAGAGGATCTTACTTGCTATGTCTCTTCTCGGCAGTTGTTTAAGAGATACTAATTTGATGCTTTTTTCATAAAAGCAGGCACCTCTAGGTTGGGATAATGAAAACCCATTGTCCTCTTATGATGTTCCAGCACCTTCTTCTTTGTTTTTGCTTTCTTCCTCTTGCAGTGTGCTCTGCTCCTGAGCCACGGGGCCACCAGCACAGCGCTGGCTCCTGCAGCCTCAGCTCCTCCGCCATGCCTGGAGCTGCCTCCACATGTGCTCCAGGTGACAAAGCCAACTCTTGGGCAGCTCCATTGCTAGAAAGGCTTTGCACTTTGGCTTTGCTTTTGCTTGTGGGCAGGAGGGTGCAGCTCCCAGGGGAGTTCTGTTTCTTTGCTGAGTTTGGAACAGCAGCACGTGTAGGGGATGAAAGGGGGGGAAAAGGCAATGAAAAATGGGGCAATTCTCCTATTTCCAAGCTGATGCCTCTGGTGCAGTCAGAGGGAGGGTGGGTGGAAGGATCCTCATCAGGGGTGAGGATGCTCTGTCTTGGAGTTTTGTGCCTGGACAGATGCGCTGGCTGCTCAGAGCATCTTCCCCTTTGCAGGCAGTATTTGTTCGCCTTTCAAGGATGCCCTGTAATCATAACCTGGCTTCAGAAGAGTGCAGAGCTGGAGAGAGGAGGGAGGTGTGAGGCTCTTAACGAGGTTAACCTGCTTCTGCTTCTCTTGAAGGAGGCTGTGCCAGGGCAGGGGGAGAGCAGCCTGGAGCAGCTGTGACAACAGGGACAGGGACATCAAACCCTACCAGAACAAAAGACAAGACAAAAGGTTTTGAGGAAAAAAAGCTTTTTGTCAGCAAAGCTGTCAGTGGGCGAGATTAAAGAGCACCTGCCATGTTCCCCAAAGGTTGTGTTACTGCTCTGGGAGGTGAGGCAGGAGGGAGCCGTGCGGCAGAGCCCGAAATAGCCTCGCTCATGGCCACGTGCTGGGCCTGAAGCAGCGATCTCTGCCCGTGCCCTTCCCTGCAAACCCAGCAATGCCTTTGTGCAAACCAGGCCCGCGCTCCCTGTGTTGCCCTCTGCTCATGCCTCCTCCTCCGTGCTGTGAAGCTCCTTCTCATTTGGATTTTGCAGACTTGAGCTCCAGTCTCATGGCATGCCAGTACTGTGGGGTGGGCTTGAAAGGATGCACTAGCTCACAGCCAGCCAGAAGGGTCCTGCACAGAGAAACACTGTGGTTTTGGGCACTCTATAAATTCCCATGGGGCCTGGTCCCAAAGGTGGGAAGCCGACATGGCAGCTGGGAGCCCCTCCTCGACACCCCCTACTCTTGGATGTGTATTGCACCGCTTTGCTGGCTTGCTCTGTGGTGTGGGGTTTGTGCAGAAGGCATGGCTGCCTGTGTGCGTAGGTGTCTGTGGGTGTTTTACACGTTATTTTGTAACATCAGATGCTCCGGCACGTCCAGAAAGGTCATTCCTTAGAGATCTTCCACCAGCTGTCTGCAAATTCAGCCTGACATCATCAGGACTGCTGGGCTCAGGCTGCCTCTGCCTCAGCTTTTCCAGCTGCTCAGAGGGAAATGTTTCCTGCAGGGGGGAGAGAGCATCTTCTTCCCCATGTTATGGAGAGCCGGGCACAGGGGGAGGCAGATCAGAGGCACGGCCAGAGCGGATCTGCAGTGCTGCTCAGATATGCTCCAGGGGTTGGATGCTGTAGTGGGAGCATGGTGCACGTGGGTCTGGGCTGATGCTCTGACAACACTGCACGTTATTAAGTAAACAGGGGCTGGAGAGAACCCAGGGTCACTGACTGGAAATGTGCAGAAGATAATCCAAAAAGGCAAGTGTCTGTCAGCTGCTCAGGTGTTAGCAGAAGTTAATGAGAGTCTCGCTGTCTGATCTCTTGCAATCAATTCCACTTCCTATCACTCTGCGAGAGGTGAACATCCATGCTGCTGTGATGTTGTTAACTCTAGGTGACATACCCGCTTTCAGCTTTGATGCCAAAGGAAACTGTTGGATAGCATTGCTGTGCTGCTCGAGGCAGGGCTGGAGGAGGAAGATTATTCTCCTGGATGGCCCAGTTCAAAGGGAAGGTTTCTATTTGAGGTACAATCACCTAAGAAAACTGTTCCCTCTCCTTCTGCAAAATCAAATCGCCCCTTGGTTAGGAGAAAATGTGCCAAGCGATCAGGGAAGATGGATGCAGTGAGGAGGTTGTGTGGTGGGGGGATGCGGTGAGCTGATGGCTTGTTTAATAAAAGCAGGAGACCTGCCAATTTTTCTTCTCCGAGTACAGGTTTGTTTACAGAACCCTAATGCAGGGAGAGGGATCCTTGAACCTGCACTCTGCAGCTGCTGTCCTGGCACCGTCGAGGCTGTGCAGGGTGAGTACCTGGTGCCAGGAGGGATGCTCCTGCCTGGAGAAGGAGCTGCTGGGGTGAGTTGGCAGGAGGGACCTTTTATGGAGGCACTATAAAGCCTCTAGAAATCTTCTCTTTCAGAAGAACCGGCAGGACAAGGAAAGACACAGGCCTAAAGTTTGCTCTTTGATTATTTTTCTTCCCTAAAACTCTGCGATGGATTTTAATTGCTCAGCATCAGTTATTGCTTTGCCAGCCTTGAAATGGGTCACGCAGGCGCTGTGATGAAGGAAATGTGGCATGTTTGGTTCCTATCACCTGCTGGACCCAGTGAATTAAATCACTGCAAGCTTCTGTGAAGCCATGGAGGGGTCACTTTACCTTGCTACTCAATGGCATAGAGCTTGGAAGCAGGGAGAGGGAACAGCAAGGCACCAATGCAGCACACTAAGGGACAATCAAGACCAACACAGCCAAACCCTCTGGGCAGGGAGGGATGGGGATGATGCTCCGTGCTGTGAGCTGTCTGCAAATGTGACAAGCAGAGTAGATGTGCAACAGCACACCTGGCTGCGGGCTCCTTCTGAAATGCAAATCCTGACAAGGGGCCCCGTCGGCGCTGACAGCAGCAGTGGCGTCTGCTGGTACAAGACAGCCGTTCTGTACACAAACCAGCACAGATTTGCTACTGGTTATGGCTGCAGGTGACATGTATCTTTGATCTGAGGAGGGAAAGCAGGCAGGTTGCTCCTGGAGCCCTCTGCCATGCAACTGCCACAACAGGGCAGTGAGGGGCTGCTTGGGTGGCAGGGAAGAGCTGGCAGAGACCATGAAGAGTTGGGGAGAAAGTGTCTATGGAAATCAGTCACTCTTTGGGGCCTCACTGCAGTGAGGAGATGCTACAGGTGGGGCTGGGCAGTGGAGAGAGGACCAAAGAAAACTTGTGTGAAGGCAGGGGACTCCAAAAGTTGCCTTTAATCACCTCTTGTGTTGTCTGCAGCTCAGATGGCATCAGAAGCAATTACTGTGCCCATGAGTCCTGCTTCATTTTTCACTTTGCAAAGTAAAACTCCTGTCTCTAGAGACAGAGATCCTAAAGACAACAGGAGAGTTGACTTCTTTGCTCTAACTTCTTTGCTATTCTCCAAATAGCTTCAAAAGCAATGATGATGGACACCATTGATCATTGCCAGAAGACTAGTGTGAGTTCTCACTTACCCTTACGCATCTGGTGGCAGCAGCAAACCTGTTTTACAGGCAAGGAAAAGGAGTGTGGCTTCTCTGCCTGCCCTCTCTTTGGGGTTCTGGGGTCCCTGGCTGCCTGGGGTGGGGAGAAGCTGCAGCCCAGGTCTCTGACATGCTGGGACAGAAGGACTATAGCATCTGGAGCAGCCTGTGACAGTCTGCTGCATTTTGGTACTTTCAGAAACCTGTTCTTGCAAATCCCACTCAGTGTGACAGAGGACACAAAGGAGGTGACCAGCAAGACTGCTGGGGCTGTGGTGGCAGAACACACCCATCTGTGAAGCAGAGCAGAAGGAAGAAGCTGCTGTGCAGCCTGAGCCTTCTGCTGCTTTAGGTGATGCTTCTGATGTCCTTGCTTTCTCGCTGCCTGTAACCTGTTTGCCTATTAGGCCTGTGCTGGAGGAAGAGCAGGTCAGGCTGCTCTAAATCTTGCTTCTCTGCTGTTTTGCTGAGAGGAGTAAAGGGGCAGGGGAATTACTGGGTTTGTGTGCAGCCTCCGAGCAGCCTTAGACTTTCTGCTTTGCTTTGCTTTACCCTGCAGGGGTTTGTTGCTCTCATAAGTGCCTGTACTTCTTATAAGGTGCCTCAGGGCTTGGCTGTTCTCACGTCTCGTGCTGCTGTGGTCTCCTGAAGGAGAGTGGTGAGGCTGAGGTTTGAGATAAACTGCAATGAACTTCATCTTGCATTAGCTGCTGCAAAGGACTCCATCCCAGCGGTTACTCCAGCCCCTCACTTTGGTTTGTGTGGTTTGAGGGGCTGCAAAATCCTCTCCCCTTTACAGGCACTTGCAGACCTGCTCTGCAGAGCCCCGACTGCCTCCCAGCACCACGCGATCAGCTCTGGATGGCCCCACACCGCTCACCCTTGCTCGCCGAGTGGCTGACTGGAAATCCAGCCAAGATCATTCCTCTGTAGCCACAGGGTACACGGTACTACCTCAGATGGCACGTTTAGTTTCTGCAGGATCCAACGAAGGCAAACAGCCCTCTGTCAGGTTGGGGAATTTATGAGACCTTTTCATGCCTTGGGGAGCCCAAGGCCAGGCTAACACAAGAGGAAGGGCCAGTGGGTATAAATTACCATTAGCTCTGCTGGCTTAGTTTTACCAGCAGAGAAAACAGCCCCTTGGATTTGCTTTCTTCCCACCATCCTGTACAAGTGAGCAGCGTGAGGGTTCCCCAAGCTCTGGTTCTGTTTTGGGTGCATACTGCGATAGAAAGAAAGTCTGGGAAGTGTGTGGGGTGAAAAAAATCTCTCTATATGCTCTTTATATATCTGTGTGTGTGTTTATGAAAAGGTTTAGCAGAAGCCAGTACTTGATCCAGCACAACCTCTAAGTGTTAATCATAATAAATGGGAAAAGGAAATAATTGCTGCTAATAAAGGGGGAGGTGGTGTTGTGCTGGTGGGGTGCGAGGTGGTGAGTGGCTGAGCCCTGCACTCGATCCCCCTCCTCCCCAGCCCAAAGCCTTCCCGGGCTGTCCCACTGCTGCTTTTGTGGCTCATGGGGGGACAGCAGCCCCCAGCCTGCATTTGACCCTCTGCCCTAGTGCTGCCTCCCATTGCCCCTGCCCCGGGGTGGGTTGGAGCACCAGCAGTGGGTGGGTTGTGGCCATCTCCATGCAGGCAGCGTGGGAGCAGGGAGCTGTCGCTGCCCACTGCTTGCCAACTCTCCCTATCGACTCAGCAGCGAGGGGAAGCGTGACCAAGCACTGCCAGAGAGGGCTTAAATGTCTCAGTAATTACACCAGCTCCCCGAAGACCACGCTTTCTTGAACTATGGCCGTTAGCCGATGATTCGTAAAGACCCTTTGGGGACTCGGAGAGGACCGTTCAGCCATAATTACCTTGGCTGCCTGCCACTGCCTGCCCGCCATCAGGTGCCAGGGGACCACATGGCATCACTCCAATTATGCGATGGGAAAGCGCATGGAATTTGCTGCTCTCCCAGTATCGAGATGGGGAGGGAAACATGGCCCCAGCTGAATCCTAGCTTGGCCGTGCCATAGGGAGAGGGGAACCTGGGGGATTGTTTTATGACTCGCGCCGGTTCCCTGCTAACAAAATGTAAAGAGCACCTTTCACTTTTTCCTGTGTCAAGCCCATAAAACAGGTGCTGACAGAATTATTTGGCAGGGTGCAGGCAGCAGCCTGGGGCTGACTAGGTGGCCCCACAATGCCGGGCTGTCCTGCCCCATGTCCTGCACGCCTCCCATTGCCCCAGAGCTCCCCCAGTTATGGGAGCGTGGAGAGGAGGAGTGGGAAGAACGGGTGCCTTGGTCTGTGATAGAGGGATGTGTAATTTTATCACATGTTACAGCATTTCGCCCTGGCAGCTTGTCACCGGCCAGGCTGCTAAAATTCCCTTGAAAAATGAAAGATCCATGGTAAATTACTGATTATAGGATAGGAAAGGTAATCTGGCTATGTGTGATTGATCGCTTTGATACTACAGCGTTTGGCTCTCTAGAAAACCCTGGCGAGAGATGTAGAGATAGCACCGTGCTGTATTAACTGTACAGACAGCAGCACCGGCACATGGCCATGGGGGTATTCAAAAGCAGCAGCAAGACAGACAGACAGAGCATAGTGCATCTGAGTGATGGCAGAGACTGCACAGAGAGGCTACATCACTTATGAGATGAGAGGACAGACAAGAGCTGATAGTTTTTAAGAGAGCTCCTGGAGTCCTCAGCATGTTTGTGTTTGGAGTGTGAACCATGCAGCAAGCATGCCAGTTGCTGCATGCTACTCTGCCAACTGCTCAGGTTGTCCTCGGTCTTTCTGCTTGGGAAAAGCACAGGAATGGGAAGGCTTTGACCCCCTCTGCCACAACCCACTGATGCTCAAGCACCAGCTGCCAGCAGGAACCGTGCGTTGGTCCTACCCCTCCCCCAGTGCTGCGTTTTGCAGGGAGCAAGAACAGGGGATGGGAGGGCAGGAGCTACAGGGACTGCAATGCTTTTACTTGGCCATTACATTACATCCCTGCCCACCATCAAGAAGGGGCATCAACAAGACAGCCAAATGAAATGGCATCACAAGGAAGGGCGGACCTCTTGGAGATGTTAAAATAAGTCAAGAATAAAAGGCACTTGTGGAAGTTCAGTGTGCCGTTTCATATATTTGACCACACCAATTCTTAACAAAAGAAAACCCGGGCTCATTACATAGAAACATCAAACCAGCCAAGATAATTATCTCTAATTAGTGCTAATTTAAAAGTGAGGTCTCTTCTATAGCTGAATTGTTGCATATTTCATTAGTTCATTAGATGCTGAGCAGACAATGCAGATAAGAGAATCAGTTCGTTGGGATGATATAAATTTCATCCTCCCTTCTCCAGAAACAGCTTGGGGGTCCATCTTCACAGCACAAGTTACGTGCTGGGCCACATAGCCCAAACAAACCAACCGGGATGACTCGGTGGTTCATCCTCTGGGGAAACTTCACTGAATGCTGTATTAACTTTGTGAAATAAAAAAAAAAGAGGGAGAGAAAACAAGTAGTTCATCAGTCAATGTTATTATCTCGCTGTCTGTGCAAATATTAATCAATTAATTCCAGGTCTCTTTCAGTTCCTGGATGGGGAAGAAAAATGTTGTGCACTTCAGATTCACCCCTGTGAAAGCTAAAAGTCACCAAAGCAGGGAGCAGGCTCCAGCCAACGATGTGCCTTGGGCTGCTGTCCATCCTCCTGCAGGCAGTGGGGAGGGGGCAGAGCTGCATCCCCAGCATGAACTGTGCTCCATGTCACCTTTGCTGGTCCCGGCCATTCCCGCTGGCCATGCCCACTGGCAGTGTGAAGGAGTGCACTTCCCAAGGGATTCTGTCTGTAGGGGCAAGCAGAGGATTTTCCCCATGTCAGGGCACGCTGACCACCTAACCACTGTCACTGCCTGGCAGGCTCTGCAGAGCTCAGCTTTGCTGGGGCAGGCTGAGGGAGGGGCTGGTCCCACCCTGGGGACCCTGCTGGGCAGGTACCGAGACACTGGCCTGACCTTGTCATGGGAGGAAGACTTTGACCCATGTTGGTGATCCTGCAGGTTTGTGCACGCCTGAGGTCTGGATGAAACAGGGGGACAGGTGTTGGTCCTGTCTTGTTCCAGGTGCTCCAAGTCTATCAACTCTTGCCCTTTGGATTTCATTCCCATGGCCAGTCTTCTTCATCCCCTTTTCCATCTGTTGCCAGACCGGCTTGCTCAAAGCAGATCCTTCCTCTGGCCACCACAAAACCACAGCCATCAGCCATGCCTCGCATCCTGCAGGGCAGCCTCCCAGTGCCAGGGAGAGTCTCTTCCCATGGAAAAAGGATGGGCAGCCATAAGCTGATTTCCATGGGTTCAATTCATCTCCAGTTCCCCTCCCTAGGGCAGGGCTTGGCCACTTCTGTTACTGGGGAAACAAACAGCTGTTTTGGGAAATGTTGGATTTTCAAAGCTCCAGTCACTGCGGAGCTGGATGCCATGGGACTTGCAGTCAGCCCGGAGGGACAACTCTGAGTGATAGATGCTATGATATCAAAAAAGTACCATGTAACAATGGAGATTTCTAACTCACTAGAGCTGTGCCTCATACAGATCAGTGGCATCATCTTTTGTAATAAACATAAATGCCAGTTCTTCCCTGAAGAGCATCTGGAGGAGACGGTGCCGTGATGCTGATGTGCTGCACATCTTCCCCTACCGGCTTCTGCTGCAGGAGCCTTCAGATCAACTCTCAAATTCTTGAACCATTTACCTCCTGCTGCAATCCTGCCTGGCCCAGGGAAGCTGAGACTTACGAGATGAAGAGCGAAAATTGGCATTTAAGTGATGATGTGTGAGCAGGAATAAAGCATTTGACTTTCAGATCCACTTCAAGATTGCAAGAAAATAACCCTTTCTGCTTGTAAATGATACACGGGCTGGGATCCTTGTGAGACAATGAAATACCCCTTTTCTTCACACTGCAGGTTTTTAATCAGATTAACCTGACTTTATGAAGCTTTCAGCTGCCACTGCCAGTGGAGTGAGGGCTCGGCTCAATGCAAGATATTGTCAAGCAAAAAGCAGGAGAACTTTTAATCCTTGAGAAGTTACTGAGCAAGAATACAGTAATTGAAGAAAGTTACTGCAAGTGTTTGAAGCTCTAATTAATCTTTGAGATAGAAAGGAAAGCTTCAAGTTCTTTGAAGGAACAAACTTTGGAGCCTTAAAGCATTTCAGAAGAGCAAATTGAACGGGGATGAAATAGGCAAAGGAAGAAACCCTGCTGTGAAGTTACAGGTTTGGGAAATCTGGAGAGGAGAGGAGCTGGGACTGGGGGAATGATGGAGAAATCCCTTCTGATACCCTGGAGTGAAGGAACCCAGCAACCGAACGCAGTGATGGGAAGGTGTGGTAGTGACTTGATGGGCTGGGAGGGGGAGGCTAATGGAGTGGTCCGAAAGTGCCATTTATCAGCGTGTTCCAGGAGTCAGACCCAAATCCCAGCTTTGATTAGCTGTGAGGTTCCTGATGATGAAATACTGTTTATTTTCAGAATTGCTGCTGGAGAGGCTGAACATGGCTAGATGAGTACATACGAGACAGGCAACAAGAGATAGCAAGTGTGTCACTGAGCACCAGAAGAGATCCAGGTACACTATCCGGAAGAATCAGTTGGTTAATGGCTGCCATTACAGACAGACAAGAATTGTGGAGATTTAATGAACAGTAATTTAACTTATTGATTAATCAGAAAGCTTTCCACTCTTGCTAATGTTCACCTTATTAAGCAGGAATCTCATTCTTAACTGGTTCCTGCTCTCTCTCACTCCCAATGGTGCAAAGAGCAGAAATTTGGGGAGCAGGAGCTCAGAGGACCCACACAGTGACAATTATTTGCCCAAGCATCCTCTCAGTCCCATTTCCACAATGCCGTCCCAACGGCTGCCTTATTCCTTCTGCCTCTGAGTTACCCCATCCTCCCCAACAGACAACCCACAAAACTGCTACCCCTTACATCTCAGAGCCTTCCAGTAGCTCACTAAGCAAAGCTCTATGCATGCTCCCTGGTCTCCACCCTACAAGAAGGTTCATATGTACCAAAGCACTTGATTTCATGTAATTCTACTTTAAACTTGTATTCTGAGGATGTAGTTAGAGAAGTTGCATTTTAAGAAGCCACCGTAGCTGAGAAGGTTTATGATGGTCTCTCAGATTTTGGGGAGGTCCTTTCCACAGGACACAGTCCTGCCCAGCTAGTCAACATCTAAGCTGGTAGCAGAGCCCAGGATTTGGGCCTCTGATGTTTGCAACCCTCATATAAAAAAAGACAACCTCAAGACAGTTCAAAGCGTGGATCTGGTTGATGCTCTGCCCTACCTGAAGACACCCAAGGCTCTGTGTTTCCCCAGTCCCTATGCTGCTATTCTTCATTCAGGTTCTCCTGCTCCCCTGGGGTACAGTACAGGACTCCTTCATGCCCCCCACGTTATTCCTCCCTGTCTCTCCATCAGCTGTCGCCAGAAGTGATGTTTAGATTTCATGCTCAATATTCTTGATGCAAGTTGAACATCAAAACCTCAGCAGGGTGCCTGGGAAAATCTAAGCAAGAATATCAGAGGAATCTGTTTTCACAAAGCAAAAGAAATCAACAAAGGCTGTGTTGGGGATTTTTTTTTTCATCCTGGACCATACATATAAATAATAAGTTTAGACTTGTTTTTTTTTTCTTATTATCACGCTTCCTGATATCAATCTCTCCTTGTCATTACAATAAGTATTGATTTGTCCTGTTAGAAAATGACTTCACCTATCTGATGCTTATCTTTCCACAGTCCCGGCAGCAGGGATGTGGGCAGGATTCATTGTCCCTGGGAACACCCATTCTGCTGCATCCCCAGGAGCACTGGAGTGCCACAGAGCCAGGAGTTTTCGGAGACCTTAAGTGATGTGTTGGGTTCATCTGTATGGAGCTGGGCTGCTGAATCACAGCTGTGATCCTGTCTATCTGGAGGGATGGTTGAAATAGTCCCCTGAAGTATTGCTTCTTTCCTTTGCTCTCCTGCCACAAGGCAGGACAAACACCTTTATAAACTGCTGATGACGGTTTTTCTTGTCAGTGAACATTTTGCTACTCCAAGGCATCTTCGAGGCAATGGCCTCGTTCCTTTGGTGTGTCTGTATAGTTCCCAGCACAGCTCATGTTAATTATCTTCCACGTGGAATTTGTTTTGTGCCAGCAGAAATGCACTCAGGTTAGTATAAGAAGTGAAATAAAAATAGCTCTTTTCCCCAGAAGAGCTCTCTGGTTATACAAGATGGATCAGCAAAACTCAGAGCGGAGAGGAGGATAACGCTAGGGGCTGCTTGGTGGAGTCAGCCCTCCCTGAGCATCCCAGCAGAAGTTCAGCTGTGACACGGGTGGAGATTTGGAAAAGGGGACAGTTGGGAGAGCCTGGAGAAAAGAACGTTGGTTGGGAGAAAAGTGTCATGCAGCTGGGAGGAAGAGGAGGAGGAGGGGACGAAGGCAGTTGGAGCTCCTGCAGGAGAACCATGGCATTGCTGCTTCGCCACCACCATCCTGCCATCCCCAGAGCAACACACCCACTGAGCTGGTTTAAACAGGGGACACAGCAGACAGGACACCCCTCACCAGGAGGGGGGACATGAGGGCCCGTCCTTCTGCTCAGGCAAAGCCCTGCTGGGCTGGGGATGCTGAAGCAGAAAATGCAATTCCAGCCCAGCAAACCCCTGCACTGCCTTTGCCGAAGGCTGGGGAGGAGGGAGAGCCAAGAGGGGGTTTTTTTGGCAGTCCAAAGATTTCCAGTTTTTGCTTGGCATGAGAAAAGCGTTTACCCTCATATCTCAGTACTTCCAGCCTTAACCACGAGTACAGCCAAAATCATTTTCATGAGATATCAACAAGATCTACATGAATAAAGTATAACAATGTTTTCTTCAAATCCGGGGAGTCCTTTTTAAAGCCAGAGCCTCAGTTCCAAGCACCTGCCAGCCTCAGAGCAAACCACAAGCAATTTCTGCTGGGGAAAAAACCAACAACCCTACTTGTTTCATTACCTGTCTTTGCCCTTAGGCACTCTCAGGCTACACCTGAGCCTGGGGGGCCAGGGCAAGGGAGGGAAAACAATTGTACTGCATTTTTAAAAAGTGATTTTTATCAGAAAGCTTCTTTTATTTATCAGTTTTATTAAAGTGCCATTTCCCAGAGTCATGGGGTCATGAGTTAATCTCAGCTTTCGATTAACTAAAAATAGGCATTTCTCAGTGTCAGAGCAGCTGAGAAGTTGGCCAAAATGAGGGGAACCCAGTAATGTTTTCTGCTTCCCAGGCCCCTGTTTGGGCGAAGCTGGCTTTGGAGACCTTGCAGCTGATGGTACAAAGATAGGCAACTGGCTTTTATTCCCAAGAAAACTTTTGGCTGTTATTCTGGGTGCAGGTTCGGGCTTGCTCCTGAGGTACCCAGAGGAAGGCATCGCCCTGTCCTCCGGCTTGGGCAGCGCCAGCCCTCGGTGGCTGCAGGAGGAGCTCCCAGCAGCCTGGGCAGAGAGGACTGGGCTGTTAGTTAATTCAATTGAAGGAATTTTTTCCCCCTGAAAGGAACCCTCTGTCGATGCCTCGGAACAGGCATCCCAGCAGGGAAGGCAGCCCTATCCCAGGGCCCCCCGAGCCCAACCCCTCGCCTCCCGGGCGGGTGCAGGAGCAGGATTTGTAAGCTGTTGACACGGACATCCTGCGTAGGCAATGGAGGCTTTTCTATCGGAGAGCAGACACCTCCAACAGACGCTTTCACTAACAGATTTATTATTGCTGGGGAGGAAAATGAAACCATGTGGAGCCGGTGTGCAGAGCCCAAGGAAGAAGCTGGCCACTTGGAGGCAGACGGGAATTTCCTGAAAGGTGAATATGGCAGAGCATTAAAAGACAAATAAATAAAAAAGCTTTGCTTTATTCCTCTGCTTCAGATGTGCTTCAACTTGCCCCAACACCCAGATAATATAGGAGCAGACAAACAGCCATAAAGGGCCAGACTGGAGCTCCACTGAGCCTAAACGCCTATCCCTCCCAACACCCACTACCAGATGCTGCAGGAAAGGCCCAAGACATCCCATAAAGAACATTGATGGGGCTATTTCTACCCAGCTCCAGAGAGTCAGAAGATGCTTTAGGAGGTGAGGTGGGAAGGTTTATCTCCCCCATATTTTTCTCCTGTTTGCCTACCTGGCAGTAATATGAGCGTTCCTGGTAAATCTGTAACACAACTATTCATAAGCACTGTTACGGATTTTTAACTCTGAAGAGTTCTCGCCTGGAAGACTAGCAGGATCTCACCTCAGCTCACCTCCCTGCAGCAAAACAGGGGCCAAAATGCCAGCAGGTCACCAGCCAAAGGAGCTCCCATCCTGACAGACCCCCTGGACAATGCAAACAGCCAGCCAGGGCACAGCCACAGAGGGTGGGCGTGCCCTGTGCCCAGGTCTGAGCCTTGCAAACAGACCCTGGCTTGGCAAAGAGGAATACTTCATGAATTCCCCATAGTGACAGTGTTTTTCCTGTGCATACTTCTCCCTGTGATCATCTCTGCTCTCACTGCCTCGTCCCTGCCTGCCACATTGAGCCCAGATGTCTCCTTTAAAGGGGAACTGCAAAGTTTTGTTTAAAATAACACTATTTTTAAAAAAAACAACCCTTCCAAGATCCCCAGCAATTAATCAACTCTACGTGCAGGCCCCAAACGTGCAAACACATTCGAAAGCAAACTACTTGAAGTTTAGCTTCCCCCACGCTCACCTGCCAAGCCCCAGCGTTACAATTTCAGGTATTCCTTGCCAGAAGCTGATTGTGCCTCACCAAAAGCAGTGAGTCAGACCCGTGTCCTAGCCTAGGCAAGGCTCCAAGTAGATGCAGAGGGAGGATTGCAAGGTGAAGGCTAGCCTGGTCCTGCATTCCTTCAGCATGGAGCATTAGATGCTTAACTGAGAAAACAGGGAGAGCTGAATGTTGGGAGTGGCATAACCTGAGCCCTGCTTGCAAATTCACAGAATTACAGAACCACAGACTGGTGGGGGTTGGAAGGGACCTCTGGAGATCATCCAGTCCAACTCCCCTGCCAGAGCAGGTTCACCACAGCAGGTTGCACAGGATCATGTCCAGGTGGGTTTGGAATGTCTCCAGAGATTGAGACTCCCCCACCTCTCTGGGCAGCCTGTGCCAGTGCTCTGCCACCCTCACAGGAAAGAAGTTCCTCCTCATGTTCAGGTGGAACTTCCCATGTTCCAGTTTGTGCCCATTGCCCCTTGTCCTGTCACTGGAGTCTGGCCCCATCCTCTTGACACCCACCCTTTAAATATTGATAAGCATTGGTGAGATCCCTCCTCCATCTTCTCTTCTCCAGGCTCAACAGCCCCAAGTCTCCCAGCCTTTCCTCATCAGAGATGCTTCAGTCCCCTCATCATCTTCATAACCCTGCACTGGACTCTCTGCAGTAGTTCCCTGTCTCTCTTAAAGTGGAGAGCCCAGAACTGGACACAGCACTACAGATACAGTCTCACCAGAGCAGAGAACAATGAGAATTTAATCTTTTTGCCTTATGCATCCCTAAGTCTGAAGAGAAGTGACCAAGGCAGGAGGGGGGTCAGCAAGCTGGTCTGCAGTCACCAGTCATCTCAGAATTCTGCTCTTGTCCTACCTTTACTCTGGTGGTATCCATTGAGCAGTCCTGGTCTGCCAAGGGACTGCTCTGCCTCTCATGTGTCCTCCCTAAAAGCAGCCCTGCGCACACTGTGACCATGTGAGATAGCAGGGAGCTGCAGCTCCCCCCCGGTGCCTGGGTCCTGCAGGGCTGCCCCGGCAACTTGGTATGCAAGAGGCACTTTGCTCCTCATCCCCAAGGGTGAAGGCCTGGGCTTGTCAGCTGCAGCCCCATCTCAGCCCAGGACAGCTTCTCAAGCACCGAATCTCTAAACAACTCCCCTCCTCCCCTGACCCACTCCCCGTCCCCTCCCACCCTAAGTTTTAATTTATCAGGAGAATTATTAAAACAGCCATTTCTCAGCTGTCTAACGTTTCAAACCCCTGCTCTCATTCATCTGATAAATATTTACAGAGCTTGACATTGTCTTCAGCTCATTCCCTTCTGCGCCAAACAATTCCAAACACTCGCTTCCCTTCTCCTGCAGCTCACAGAGCGGGGCTGCCCACCCCGGCATGGCCAGATCCATGTGCCCCAGCTTGCACCCCTCCTCAGGGACTGAGAAGGGGGGGAATTACCTATCCCTCCTTTGGAATTGCGCCCTTTCCCTCTGAATGGGCTGCCAGGGCTGCAGGGGTGCTGGTTGCTTGTAGCCCAAGTCCCCTGCATGGAGCATCTTCCCTTCAAAGCAAGTCTCCGTGCCTTGGCCAGACTGTCCCCACACCTTGGCCAGCACTGCCCACTCTGGCCCTATCCAACCCCATCGGTGTCACCAGCTTCACACCATCCACCCATCCCTGCCAGAGCCATCGCCTCAACTCACTTGTGCCACATCCTCTGATGGGGGCGAAGGAGTCAGTGTCACTCAGCTCTGCAGGGTCACCGCCGTGCGGGACACTTGCTCATGGTTGGTCTTTGTCACAGCTGGTTCCCTGGGGAGCACAAAGCGCTGTTAGCAAGGGGACACGCACGTCAGCACCCATCCACATTGGCACAGGCGTTTCAAGGGTGCTGAGCTCAGCGTGCGAGCCCCCGAGCTGCCCAGCTGTTTGTTGCACAGTGGCAGCCATCACCTGCTCGGGTCCATGAGAACGCTCATCTTGTTTCACCAGCCTCTCACCACACTGGAGCTGCATCCAAACATCCACCTAGGAAAGCAGCAGCCTGGATGAACTCGAGTCCAGGGGGGAGTGATGCCCTGCAGGGAGCGTTCGCACCAGCCTGCCCAGCACCTCCACACACGAGCGTGGGCTCCCCACATCGTGCTCGCCCCGCCCAGACCTGCTCCTCCTGCCTGCTCTAGCACAAGTAAACCAAAATCATCCCTTCACCAAGAAATTTCTCAGGATGGGATGTCACATCCTTGCTCTGCTGCAGCCTGTCAGTCACCTCTGCAGTGCTGGAGAAGCCAGGATATACTGGTAGAAGCATTTCTTAATCAAGTCTATTTCATCAGAAGTGAGAACTCTTGTGGAGGCACATTGATTTTGATGCCATTTTCAACAGGTTAGGTCAAGGACTGTGCAGTCACCTCCAAATGGAGAGAGGGAGGCAGATGATCACAAATCAAAACCCCAGTTCTTCTGATTTGGAAATGGATGTTTCAATACCATCCCATTTTGCAAGGCCTTTGAGGAGATTTTGTTTCCAGCAGAAAAAAACAATCAATTTCAAGTTCTTGAACAGTTGGGAAGCAGAATTGGCATCCCCTGCCAGTTTGATCATAACACAATAATTTCTTTCCACGTATTTTTCAGGTTAAAGTGATGAAGTCTCTTCTGCTGCTGCTTCTCAAAACATTTTCATGGATCCACATCATGGGTGGGAAGAGCTGAGTGGTTGCTCAAGGAGCCTGAGGTCCCCAACAAGGGAAACGTCCTTCAGGCTGCATGATGGATTTCTCAGGCAGGCCCAGAACTCCTCCAAGAATCCTACCAAAGCAATCAGCTGGTTTTAAAAAATGGACTCATTGTTTATCAAGGTGGTTTTGTTTTTTTGGTGTTTTTCTTGCAAGCAGGTTTACTGAAATTCCACTATTCTCATTCCTGGGACTGTGCAGTGACGTCTTTGCAGAATTAGCAATGAATCTTTTCCAGCACTGACAAATGGCTGTGCCAGCCTGGAGCCATATCAGAGGCTGGGACCTGCCAAGCTGCCAGTGGAATTCCTGCTCCAAGCACAGGGCGAGCCAAGGCAGAAGGCAGCACCCTGGCTCTGGGCTGGGCACCTCCCAGGCATCATCACATGCTCTGTGTGTGTGTGAGCCCAGGGGAGAGAGAACAGAGGTGGAGGAAGAGGTACTTCATCGTATATGCTCTCCTCTGCAAATGTTTACTGGGGCTAGCTGGCCAACACAGCCATCCTCCTGCACACATCCAGCTGTCTTCAGAAGCATGGCCATCAGCTCATCCATAGGATCCACCATCAGCTCATCCATAGGATTTCCCAGGCATACACCAATGCTCTTTCCAGTGGCTAAGGGAAAAGAAGAAAAAGGAGAAAGAGAAAAAGAAGGAAGAGGAGGAGGAGGAGGAGGAAGGGGATGGGGAAGGGGAAAGGCAAGGAGACAGAGAAGGAGAAGAAGGAGAAAGAGAAGGGGAAGGAGAAGAGGAAGCAAAAGGGAAAGGGAAAGGGAAAGGGAAAGGGAAAGGAAAAGGAAAAGGAAAAGGAAAAGGAAAAGGAAAAGGAAAAGGAAAAGGAAAAGGAAAAGGAAAAGGAAAAGGAAAAGGAAAAGGAAAAGGAAAAGGAAAAGATTGCCTTCTTTGACCCTCTCTTTTCCCACATGCATCTACCCAAAAGTCAGTCAAGATCTGCAGCAGCAGCAAGGTTGTGACAGCTGGTACAGGAAACAAAGTGCCTACGGAGGGGCATTTACGTGAGTTGGGTTTTTTTTCAGTGCTGGAGGGCTTCAGGAGTTTGTGTTTCACTGACCAGCCCAAAGATCCCAGGGGCTTTCCCAGCTGAGCACAGGACAGAGTTCTTGGACAATATTTTCCAGACTCTAAACAGGGAGTTGGGATGGATATTTTTCCAGGCATTCATGCATGGTGAATTGTTAGCAACAAACCTTAAATTCTCTGCCTTCCCTAACAATACCTAAATAAATGCCACATGCAGGCAGTCCCCCACAGCCTGGGCATGATGTGTGTGTTCGTAACAGATTATCTGGTACTTCTAAGTCACTGAGAGATGGGGAATGTCGAGGAAACTGATGACATTTCACCTAATTTCGGGTATGTGTTCTGTTATTAGCAAAGCAGAGCATTTTTTGCAGGAAAGGATTTCTATTTTGGGGCCAGCCTTAGCTACACCTTTTTCCAGGGGGAAGGCTGGTGCAGGGCGCCCACAAGCCACCCATGCTCCCCTGATGCTGAGCCCTTTTCAGCTCTTCTTGTACCCCCACCTGCTCTCCATTGCAGGCTCCACTGCCTTTCATCCCACACATAATTTTTCTGGCTGAATTAAAAATCCCCCCTCTCCTTCTTCCCCCCGCCCAGCCTGCTCCCTGCCCTTCCAAAGCTGTGGGACCCTGGCACCCAGCTGGCCAGGGGGAGCCCATCTGCAGGGAGCAGGGGCTCATCTGGGGCTGGCAGTGGTAAAAGTAAAAATAAAACATATTTGTGACCAGCAGGAGAGCTCTGACTTTATAATAAGGGGATCAGAGGCATTTCTCAGCAGTAGGGCACTCAGTAGGGCAGCATTGCCCTCCCACTGCACCCTCTCCCCCCATCTGCAGCACCCCCATGCCCAGGGCGTGCAGGTCTGCCCGGGGGGAGCTTTGCACTGCAGAGACCCTCAGGGGTCAGCTATGCCAAAGCAAGGCTGGCTGCCTGCCAGCACACATCACCCTCCGGGTGTCTCAGCCCAGGACCCTCAGTCATCAACCTCACTGCCTGCAGCACAGAGAACACCAGTGAGGAGCTGAAGCCCCTCTGTTGCCTTGCCCTGCATTCCTGCCTTGCCACCAGCCCTCTCCCTCTGTCCCCAGTACCTCCAGCACCCCCAGCACTCAGTCGCTAAAAGGATGTCTGTTGACATGCAGCTTGGATGAGAAAGGTAAACTCATGTACCAGCATATCCTCAGCCTTTTCACCCACCTGGCAAGGTCAAAGCTTCGCCAACAGCCAGTGTGTTTGGATTGCTCCTCTCCCTCTGCCTGGTATTACCCTTGGGTTTGCTCTGTGTCCCTTCCAGAGCCCATTTTCTGACAGGCACAGGGTTTTCAAACCTTCACGGCTACTTTTGCCACCCAATGTTTAATTGCTTCTGTAGGTGAGGGAGAAAGCAGGAGAAGCCGGAGGATTCATTCATTAGACTTCACACAAAAGCCAAAACCCATGAGGTTTATCTGGCTAGCACAGAGGAGCAAACTGTAACTTGATTGAGCCCAGCCAGGCTCCCAGGGAGCCCTGTGGGGTTTCAGGGCTGAGTCCCTGCTTCGCAGTCCCCATCCCTGGTCAGCCTTTGCCTGGGAGGTTTGCCCAAACCTGCCCCTTCGGCTGCTGCTGTCTCCTGCAGACTTCACTCCAAGGCGTGTTGTCCAACACCAGCTCCTGTCATTCTCCCGCTGTAATTAACTTCAAATAACATACATAACCCACTCACTTACACTTACATCCCTCACACTGATACCTATCTGCTTGAAAGGCTTGCTTAGCCATGTGATTGACATCTAACAAGACAACTGTGGAAACAAAGCCATCAATTGACACATACAGTTTTTAACTGCAGATTGGTATTTGCAGCACTAAAGTGATGTCTCATTACTCTGCTGTTGTGATCTTGTTAAATGCCAATTTAAACCCTGATCACAAAAGACTGGAGCACAAGATTCCAGCCCGAGGAGTGATATAACACAGGAAAGAGAAATCTGCAGTCTGCCCTCTATTTCTTCACTGTAATGCCATGGAGAGGAACGAAAAAAGCCTTTTTATCTTCTCACCTACCCTCCATGGGCCAATACAGGCCCGTGCATTAACCCCCAGGGCTTCCTCCAGTCTAAATTTAAATGTCTCAGGGTTTCCATCACTCCCCTTAGGATACTGTTCTGAAGTCTACGGAGTTGCTCTGCTCTGTGGTTTCCCTGGGAGTCAGCCTAAATACTTATTTTTTCCCCCTTTGTCCTTGTTAGAGCTAGCAAAATCATGAAAACATTATTTACAAATTAGTCAAAGCTAAGGTCTGCACACAAAAATTCTGTGTGGATGGAGCACATTTGTGGGGAGTGTGTTTACCATGCACAATATACGTGACACTGACATCGATGTATTAATCAGCTGGGCCAGCTCAGGTCCACTCCCAGAGGACCCTCCCAAACCATTCGGTGCTTACACCCTTCCAGCCCTTAGACAAACCCTTCAGAGACGCCTGTTCAGCCCTGCAGAGGTTTGCACATCAGCTTGCACGCAGTGTCCCTGCAGGGCTGATGCTCCAGGGTACCATCCCAGCCAGCTGCAGGGCATGGAAGCTCTTTTCCCATACACCAAGCACAGCTGGTCTGTCCTGGCACGTGACTGGAGCTCTGTCCCCTCTGTCCCTGGTCCCTCAGTCCTCACCCCAGCCTTGCTCCCCCAGAGAGGAAGGGTCCCTGCCAGCGTGGCAGCCCACCATGACACCTCACAGCAAGAAGCTGCTGGCAAAGACAGAGCTGTAACTTTGCAGGGAGCAGCGTGTCTGTCTAGAGGGTAATTTTGTCCTTGTCACGGAAAAGTGCCCTCAGAAGAGGATCGAGCAGGATATGAACACATTGCAAATCCACCATGTGCTGCCCTTGAGTGGAGAGGGTCTGTGGAGACTTCGGTTATAAGCCCCTCTTTCAAAGGGTTTTATTACATACTTAGTCATAAAACTTTGCCTGGGGCTCACTTGGCAAATGGGGCCTCGGCCCGGAAGCCAAACCCTTTTCATTTTTTAATAACATTTCATGAAAATCCATTTGGCCCTTTGTAACTCGGACAGGTGGGAAAACAATAGAGCGTTCTATTTCCAGCTCCTCTCGCTGGCAGGGCTGCTCACCCGGCGGGCTGCGGGCTGCTCCACGCGTGCAGGGACCCCGGCGCAGCCGCAGGCGGGGATGTGACCGTGCTGGCTCCAGTTTTTGGAGGAGGAGGGACCGTTTTGGCACAGCCTTCTATGATTAAGGAGTATGTGAGAACTGCACACCACATCCCGATCCCCGTGACAGTCTGCTGGGAGCTTGGGGCTGGTTTATCCAGCCCTAGAGCTGTGTGCATGAGCTAGGATGGCTGTTGCAAGCCCACGCTGCCCAGGTGCTTCCCACCCCACCTCACCACAGGACTGGAGCTCCTGGCCATCTCCAACACTTGTGAAGCCCCCATGCCTCTGCACTGCCCTGTGCTTGTCCCCAGGCTGGGTACCCACATTTCCCTCCAAGCCACGGTCTGGACATGCACAGTAACATCACCTTAGAGTCACCGTCACAAATGCATGAGGTGCTGCCAGCACATTTGGGAGCCTGTTCTAGGGAGAGAGGTAAAACCTGAGCCCTTACCTATCACACCTTCCCCTCCCTTGACAGAAGTTGCCATCTGTGATGGGTCACCAGCTCAGAAAAGCTGTCACAGGGGTGAGTGGCTCTCTTGGCACGGTGAAAGCCAAGCTGTTCGCTGGAGCATCCATGCAACCAACTTTCTGCAACCAACAGTTGCCCTTCAACAAGCTTTTGTTCAGTCCTCACCCTCCCAGATCCTCCTTTCCCTTCCCTCCTGCCCCAAATCCAACCTTCAGCCAGCTCCTGAGATGCATTGCAGGCTGCAAATCGCTGAATCCCTGTCCCTACCCTGACACCTCCCACCTGGGCACTGCACCCCCCACTCTCCACACCAGCTGGGTCACCCCAGGATTGAGCTGCCCCAGGGAAGCAATGGAGGGAGAGACCTGCAGCTGCCAGCAGCCTGACATAAAGTTCAAAGACGTGTTAGATGGGTCTCTTGGCATCAGGCTCTATTTTTACAGCTTGTACATTAATGCTACCAAAGTTTAAACAATTGCAAGGGACCAGCAGCTTTGAAGGAAAAGAACATGTCAGGTTTAGTGCAGCCAGCATGTGCTGAGCCCTGCACGGGGGGGATTTCCCCCAAAGCCCCGGCACACAAGCTCAGGGGAGGGTGATGCAGTACAGTGAGGTCCCCTGCTGTCCTGGGGAGAGCAGGTGGGCACGACATGGAAATGCTGACAGACTCATAACTCCAACCTTGCAAACACAGATCTGGTATTAAACTGCCCCTACAGCATGCAAAGAAGCTGCCCTGTGTTGGATGAGGAGCAGACAGTGGCCCTGGATGGGCAGAGGGGATAAGTCCCCCATCACCAGCTGCCACACCACTCTGCCTGTGTCTCCTTTAGTGCTTGCACAACGCTGTTGCTCGAGCGCTGCTCCTTAGAGGGCTGCAGGGGCAGTTTAATACCAGATCTGTGTTTGAAAGGTTGGAGTTATGAGTCTGTCAGCATTTCCATTACAGGGCCTGATTAATTTGGGGGATACGGGGTAGAGTTAGGAGTAGTCATTCCAGATGTGAATTTTTGTTTTAATTCCTCTAAAAAAAAAAAAAAAAGGTTTAAATCCTTTAACTTTGTGTTTTCCCTTTCAAAGGGAAGAAAATATGTGCCGTCTGGGTCTGTTTTGTTTTTGCTACAGAGCTCCAAATGCTGTTTGCCAGGTTCATGGCCATAAGTGCTTTCATTTGAACTAGGTTTGCTCTCTGTCCTTCTTTATAGGATCACCCCGATTTCAGCCTGGGGATCCTAAGCAACATACCAGGGGATCTGCCTGAAAATAGCCCAGGCTCATGGGAAGGAGCTGCTCAGGCCTCCCGCTGCTGGTAGCATCAGCGTGATGCTGCAGCAGAGCAGTGGGTACCTCTTCCTAGAGAAAAACCTGCGGCAGTGTGGCCAAACAGTCAAGGCAAAACTAAACAAAGGGGAATGTTGAAATGTATCAGGTTCTCATCGATGCTTTAGCTTTTCTGCAAAGCACATTTCCAGCACAGTATATTCAAGATAAAAAACAGAAGCCAAGACAGTGGAGTTTCCCCTGCCCAGGGAAATGTTGGTTTCCCCTTCTGCACGCTCAGAGCATCCACTCCTCTCTGGCGGGCGGCAGGTGTTCCCATCACCTGCAAACTGCCAGTTCCCCAGCTGCCCTGCTCCACTGGTGTGTAGCATCAGCATCGAGCAAAGCACTGGAGGCCTCACTGCATAGTTACTCAAGCAAAATTTACCCTTTTTGGGTTTTGCTGGGAAAAACTCTGTCCCAAGTAAGGGAAGGGACTGAGTGGCACCCAGCAACGTCCTTCCCATGCCCATTTCTCCCTTCCCAGGATGTGTCCTCCCCAGGGGATGCCTCGGTTTCCCTCCACATGCCATCTGTGAAAGCAGATAGCATCCTTCTGCTTTCCCATTAGCCTCCCCATATGAGAGACAGGTAAAATCGTATTTCTATCCTGCCCATTGCTCTTAAGCATGTCTAATTTATTAACCACTGCCCTGTTACTTTAGTGGGAGGTCTTGTTGGTTTTCACAGACCTAAATGTTGGGTGAAAGCAGTGTGCTACAGAGATGAGAACATGTTTACTCTGACAATAAAGCAAAGGCAGGGCTTTTCACGCACCCAGGAAAAGGGATCTAAACCCTGTGGTAGGTGGGTTTGCTCCAAGCTGCTCCATTCTCTGTGGCTCTCGTGCACGTCCGATCCTGCTCCCCAGCCACGTGCTGGAGCGCGACTCGGAGAAAGGATCCCAGCTGCCGTCCCTCCCCACTGCCGCAGCTTTGAAAGATAATTAAGAGGTGGTGGACTCAGGATACAAGAAATGGGCACAGAGCTCTGCAAAGATAAAAACAAAAGCACCAGGATTTGCTGCAGCTGCTTGGTGAGATGTGGAGGGGGCTGTGCAATGGCAAATTTCCTTTTATTGCCATCTTTTCACTTGAAAATCCGCCTGGCAGCTTTTCAGTTCTTTGCAGAGAGACTGTTGTTGTTGCTACTGCTGCTGCTGTTGTTGCTGCCAGGAAGAGACTTGCAAATAATCTTCCCATTAAGGCTGACTTGGTATCAAACTTGGTATCAGCATTTTTCAGCACGGACTTGTGCGGGGGCTGATGGAGCTGGGCGTCAGGCGTCGAGTGGCTGCATCTGTGCCTCACAGACTGGCATTGTCAGCTCTGCCCAGGCTGGCAGGGACACCAAGGAGCTGGCAGGCGAGCCCGACACCAGCCAGCCCACCAGTGCTCATTTTCCTTGTTCCACTCTGCCACTGCTCGAGCCCTTCCTTCCCTGCTGGCAGAGTCTTCGATCCCAGCTCTGCAAACCAGCCATGGCTCTGTCTCCTCTTTAATCTGCCTTCCTGCCAGGGTGGATAGAGGAGTCCATAGGCAAGGCACAGCTGGAAAACCAAGGTATCAGAAGGGAGACAAAATCCACCAGAGATAATAGTAGCTAAGGCTAGGAAGGAAGAGAAAAGAGGCATGGATGGCACAGGTAGAGCTCCATCTGCTAGATGATAAAGGGCTGGATGGGGAATGACTGAGTATCCCCGGGACAGACAGGCTGGGCAGCCGAGAGGTCTTGTCCTCCCATATCTCTGCCTGACTGCTGGGGTGGGAGCAGCCAGGATGAATCAGATAAAACAGAGTTCCCTGCTGCCCTGCATAAAACTTTGCCTAACAGCAATTAAAATTATTTTTTTAAAACTGTAAAGAACACAGCTGGAGAGGCCCAGATGTCCCAGCAGCCTTCCCTGCTGGGGTGTTCTTCTTCCAGTGCTGTCTGCATAGGGGGAGAGTGCGAGCAGCCACCAGTAGTCCCTAAAACTTTAGTGTCTACAGGGGCCTGTTTTATAAATAGCTACAAAAATGCATTAATATAATGGCACTAATAGATGTGCAACTATGTAGGTAGCTATCTGCATCCCTAAAAACCTGGTGCATAATACTAGCAAGTCATAACCTCCATGATCACATCCATCCCACAAGCAGTTTCCATGCTCGTGGGGATCCTCCCTGAGTGCCCTGCAAAACCTCTGGGCCACCAGCCCCTTGCATCCCACATGCGCTCCTTGACACAACCAGTTGACTTTCCTCCCAAGGAAATTCATGTTTCCTTATTAGGAGCAATAGATTAATTGCTGACAAAAAGAAAAACTGCAGGAAAAACGCACTTAAAGAATCCAAGTATGATCAAGGGAAAGGAAACCGTTTCCAAACACAGGGTATCTTTGGCAGGGATCTGACACTGCCCCTCATCTTGAAGGCTGCGCCTTCGCCTCTATTTACTGAAAGTCCCAGGAGCGGCGGGCTCAGGGAGGCTGTGTTCCAGAGCTGACTGCTGATGGATGGGAGCTGCCGGAGGGCAGGAGGAGGGAGAGGAAAGATCACCCTGCCACCGAGCCCCAGGCCGGGGTATGACTGCACTTGAGCGTGCCTGCACCCATGGCCGCAGGGTGCTGTGCTGCAGGGGCTGTCCCCTCACATCATTCCCATCCCTGGACCTGGTCCCCAGCCCTGGTCCCTGGTCCCTTGTGCAGAGCACTCATCTGAGCTGCTCACCATGCCTGTATCCCAATGCCCAGCTCTGCTGCCCTTCAAGTGCAAAAGTAATTCACAGGGCAATTTGTGGTGAAGATTTGGCTGGCCACTGAGGGCTGTCAGAGCTTCACTGTCCTCCATCACCCCCCAGGACCAAGGCACGAGCACAGATCCACATGGCATTTTCTGATCAGGCACTGGAAAACCCACCTGGAAGGTGGTGCTGAGCGCAGGGACAGCCCACCGCGCCAGTGGCTGCAGCTCCCACAATGTGGACCAAGGTGCCAGCCTGAGCACAGTCTTTGTCAGGTTTTACAGCCCTTTTTTCCAGGAAAACACCACAGGGGATCGGAGCAACAAGGGGACGCCCCGTGCACTACCACAGTGCCCAGTGTTTGGAGCAAGGGCTGGGGATTCCTGGAGGAAGTTGCCAGAGGGGTGGGCAGGCAGGGAGAGGTGGAGGCAGGCATGGACCAGCAAGGCTGGGGGGCCACTTGTGCACACCAGTGCACACCAGTGCACAAGTGCTGTTAATCTCAGCTTTACAGAGCTGAGCTGATGCATCCAGGTGACAGAGCCCTAGATAGAAATTTCCAACTTCCGCCACACATTTTTTCCACAGCTTTTGTGCATTTTCTCATCTCTTCTCTCCCTTTTTTCTGCTCTTTTTCCCTGCTTTTTCTGGCCAGGCCCAGAGTGTGGGGAACAGATGGAGGTGGGAAAGGGTAAAGGGGAGGGGGCTTCTGTGTGCAGATGAAATTAGTCATGGAAACGCAGACAGCATGTGCGTTCGCACGTCAGCCTGAAAGAAGTGTGTGTTTTTATGTTTCCCAAATGAGGTTGGGAAGTGGACAAATTATTGTTTCAGGATTTGGTGTTAGTTAATTGATTTTTTTTTTTCTCCTGGTGAATTCTGACAATGTAAGAAGCTGGATAAGCTGACCAGGTAAGAAGGATGCTCAGCAAAGACCAGCACCCCAGCCCATGATGGGAAAAACCCCACATCAGGGTCTGCAAGCCCATCTCACATTTCTGCTTCCATCACTGTGGTCCCCATGGGATGGGCAGGTTGGGGCACATCCCTCTGCCTTCCCCATCTGCCCCATTCTGCCAGCACCACAGCAGTGCCCTGGGGATTGCGGTGTGTCCTGGTGTGAGAAGGACAATCCATCACCCCCACCTCCCCCAGGGATGTAGTTGTGACTTCTCCAGAGAAGCATCATTAATTAGCAGGCAGCCCTCGCCGCCAGGGAGCTGCACGCTACGGCCACGGGCAGCGTGGGGAGGAGGAGGAGGTATCCAGTGAGGGAGAGAAAATGGGTCATTTTTCAAAGTGATGAATGGGAGGAAAAGAAAGTGGAAAGGCGGACAAGGGGAAGAGAAGGGAACTGATTTCCAGATAAAGTTTTCAGGACATTTAAATAAACATCTCAGCCAGCAGAGCGATGGACGAAGGGTGGAGAGAAGGACGTGTGTGAGCTGGGCAATCCTGGAAACATTTCAGCAGGACACTTCAAATAAACAGCATTTAAAAAAAACATGCGTGCTCTCTGTCCCAGGGGTTTTCTTCCGAGAGTCCCCCTCTGCAATTCCCACCATGTCTCCAGCTCAGGTCCAAGCTTGCATGCATTTCCAGTCCCATTTTGACCCCCAGCAAGTGGGATCCTGGGCTGGGAGACCCTCACCATGGCTGTTGGGTCCCTCTCCTCTCCCAGCCCCCCTCCCTGGTGCGGGGAAGAGCAGCTGTGGGTCCCCAGGGCCTTTGTCCCTGGCAGAGGAGCAGAGAAGGCAGAGCCATCCCGTCCCGTCACATCCCGCTGCATGCTGCTGCCTCTTCTTCTTCCTTTCGAGAACAAAAGAGCAAAAGGGGAGAGCAGAAATTGCCGAGCCATTAAAAACAAAAATGAAAGCCCATCAATGAATTAATATAGCATTAAATGTTAATAATTAGGGGATCGTAAACATTTATGGGAACAGATTAAAGCCAAGTTCTGCTCCATTAAATTGCTCACGTGGCCTCTGCTTTCCACCCACCTCAAGGGAGGGAGAGAGAAAACAGGAGAGGAGGTTTGCTCACGAAGGGCTCTTGCTCCCCCGTCACACCTCCTGCCCTCGAGGTGCTCCAGGGGTCCCTGGAGATGTCTAACCCCAGGGACATCTCTAACCTCTTCTGAGCAGCCAGGCAGGATTAGCTGGGAGAAGCAGAGCCTGCATCCACCGAGAGCCCGGCAGCTCCTGTGGCGAGCACACTGGGATGTGGCAGTTGCTCCCTGCCACTGCAGCGGGGAAGCTCGTGTTGAAGTGGTGTGTTTTGAGTGTCTGAGCAGTGGTAATACCATGATTAATCATCCACACTGAGCCTGGTGATCTTTTCTATTTAATCGTGTTATTTAGGAAGTATTTGAAATCAGGTAGTCTGAGATGATTTAGTTCAACGTGCCACAGGCAGAGCATCTCCTGGACACCTCAACTGTGTTTTCCTGTGTGCCCATCTGTTGTGGCTCTGTGTTGGGGTTAATCCCCTTGCCAAGAAAACCTTGTTAGAAATACACAGCGAACCCACTGTGAAATCACAGAATCACAGAACTGCCTTGGTTGGAAAAGACCTCTAAGATCACCCAGTCCAACCATTAACCCAGCACTGCCCAGTCACCACTACCCGATGTCCCTCAGCACCACATCTACATGTGGCTCAAATCCCTCCAGGGATGGGGACTCCACCACAAGAAAAGTATTTTGCATTTCTGCAGCAATATTTATAAAAGCCTTCTTTCTCAGCAGTTGAGCCTACAGCGGGCAGTTAGCAACACTTCCACAGGGGACAAGTTACGCAGTGGGGAAATTTCACCAACCTTTCTCCTCTCCTGTTTGCAGCATCCCTGTCCCCACTTTGCAGAAACTGGGGGGGACTGGCAGGGATGCACCTCGGCATGGCTGGCTCCATCCCAGCAGCACAGGAAGGTTTACAGCAGGAGAGGAGAGGAGCCCAGGATGAGCTCTTACACTGGGCACAAGGGGTTGATTGTTTTCTACCCCACAGAGAATGAAAATGTTTTATTTTTATAATTTAAATCAGTGTTTCTTGGGGAAAAGTTTCTATTTTTTTCAGTGAAGAAATTCTTAATGAGCTTTTTTTTTTCTAACCAGGTTTTTTTAAATGCCAGACCTTTTCTGAAAAATACTGTTGTTCAAACACTTTCTTTCTTTTACCAAAAAACACACTGAAATTTTTGGTGATTAAAAAAAAATAATCCTTTTTCAGTAGAATACTTTTTGAATAAAGAAATGTAAGTAGATCTTAGCTCTCTATGTGGGATGCCTGGCTCCTCCAGACCTGATTTACCTACTCACTTCTCACCACTTCATCTACAAAAAATAACCATTTTTTCATGCCTGTGATGAGATCATGGGAGGAATGTGAGGAATCTGTCAGGCATCCCTGTGCTGCTGGGAACACGTAGCAGTGACTCTTGCTCGTTGTTGTGCAGGCAGAGCCAGTGCCTGAGAAGCAGCAAGTGCATCCATGGCTCTGGGATGGTCCAGTGGGAGCAGGGCAGCTCTGCCTGCATCCAGCAGCTGTGGAAGGAGGAAGGTTCTCCACACCAACACAGCTGGAAAACATCCCATTTTGGAGCTGTGGCCATGCTGCCTCACGGCCGGGTGGGATGTGGAAGCGCGCAGCCCTGTGGCAACCCCTGCGCGGGGAGCTGGGTGCCAGGCTGCTGGAGATCACAGAATAATCACAGAATCACAGAATAGCCTTGGTAGGAAGAGACCTCTAAGATCATCAAGTCCAACCATTAACCCAGCACTGCCGAGTCATCACTAAACGATGTCCCTCAGCATATCTACACAGCTCTGAAATCCCTCCAGGGATGGGGACTGCCCCACTGCCCTGCACAGCCTGTGCCAGTGCTTGACAACCCCGTTTCATGGGAGCCCAGTCCTGCCCTCGGCGCTGACACCCTCCCGGCAGGCAGGGGATGGGAGTGGGCAGCCAGACCAGCCCCTCGCTTCATCTCTTGGGAAAAGCCCTGTCTGCAGCTCGCATCGCCCACTGGGGCAGCCCAGAACAATGCTGGTCTGTACAACCACGGGCACGCAGCAGGCAGCGGGCAGGCAGGGAATGCATATGGCCCCCACAGAGGCCCCGCAGCCCATCCCGGTGGGATCGTGTTGTTGTTGGCTGCCCTACACGGCTCCGGCCATGCTGCAGGCTGGGGCTGGGGGGCTGTGGTGGCGGGGGCCCTTTTGCAATCGAAAGCTTCCTGCTGGGGACCCTTCAAGGGCAGCCCTTGTAGCAGATCTAATTATACAAACAATTTTGTTCTGCTTCTCCAAATAAACACAGCGAGGTCTGCGGGACACAGCACGATGGGAAATTAGAAACGAGAACGCTTGCTAATGGGCTCCGTAGCTGCAGGGGTAAACAGATTATTTGAAAAGGCCCCGGCCACCCCTCTGACAGAGCCACTCGCTCCTCTCCCCTCTTTCCTCCCCACCTCCTCGCTCTCCCCCCCGTCGCACCAAATATTAACAAAGCTTGCAATTTAATCAAATCTCTGAACTGTGAAAGGAGACTTCTGTAGATTTGATTTCAAGGTTTTTCCCTGTTAAGATTTGCATTGAGAAAATTAGATTAAAATCCTGCATGTAAAAGGAAAAGAGGGGAGGGGGGGAAATAGGCATGGAAGGGAACCGGAGGAGGAAGAGAGGGGGCAAAGAGGGGCCCCAAAGTCTGGCTGTCAGCAGGCTGAGAGGTGACTGGCTATGGAGTGAGGCAGGGGAGCCCCTTCCCTCCCCAAGCCCCAAATACCAGGGCCGGGCAGGACCCCCCCCTGCACTGTACTGCCCTCCATCCGAGAGCTGCTCCAGGTTGGGACCAGGGGTGGGAGAAGGAGTCTGCTTCCTCCGTGCCCCCACACAGAGAAGTGGCTTATTTCAGGCTGGGAATAGGTAACACCAGGATGTCTCCACTCGGACTGGTGCTTTGGGTGTCAGTCAGCAAGCCCTGGGGACAGCCACAGATGGGAGGTGTCACCACCCCATTGCAATGCCCCAGATGTCTGCAGGACATGGATGTCCTCTCCCAGGCTCAGCCCAGCTCCTCTGCCAGACCCCCACATCGCTCCTCTTCAGGGACATGTGCTGAAAAATGCACCCACACCAAGAGAGTGGTCCTTCTTCATGGGACCCTGAATCGTCCCCAGCCTGGAAAGGTCCCATGTGTGGATCACTGCACAATGGATTTGGTCCTGCACTCCTGGTTATTTACAGAGCCCTTACATGCATTTTATCAGAGGTTTCCCAGGGATGATAAGCCTTGACCTGCAGCAGTGACATTTCAGACCTGCTGTGAGTACAGCCAGGACATCCCCCATCCCAGCTGGCAGCCAGTGCCAGGGCAGCAGGCTGCCTTGGGTACACATCACAGTGCCACGTTCCAGGGCACCCCACACCCATGAAGCTCAGAGGATGAGGAGGGTGTCGGAGCTGGAGCAGGGCTCATCTGCCAGTGAAACAGGACAATCGTGTCCCCGTGCAGTGTGATGCTCTCCCTAGCAGCAGCTGCTGGTGTTTGAGTCAAGCTCTACGGCACAAATGTGTGTCTTGGGACTCGCCAGCGCTACCAGATACTCGTGCCCGGGATGTTGTGGCTGAGCTGGGGAGACCCCAGCGCAATCCCACAGCGGTCCTGGCTCACGCAGGTTGTCCACAGCCCTCCCATCGTGTACACACACAAATGGGGTCTATCAACACCCCGTCATCGGAGGAAATCTAATTCGAGCCAGCGTCCCTCGATGGCGGCTTGGCAGGAACAGGCTGTTGGCCGGGACTTTGTTTTCATTACTACTCCATGTAATTTATAATTGTATCAAAACTGAAGCACTAATTGCAGTTGCCTGCCTGCTCTGTGCCTGCCCTCTGCCCATCCCGGTCCCCAGCAGCAGCGGGATGCAGGAGGGCTCCTCCCATGCCGGCGTATGGGACAGAGCATCCCAGCTGGGGCAGGGCTGGGGACTCTCCAGGCTCCCCTGCACACTGAGGTCGGACGCATGGTGGGATCAAGGGGTCACACAGCACTTGAGCTGCTAATGAAGCCTCTGAGATGGGAAATTATTCTGTTTGAGTATAAGTTTTTCTCAGCCAACTACACCAGTTGTGCACTTCCTGCATCCATTTTGGTCACACTAAGCCCTTGAAATTAAATTTCTTTTTTCCAGATTAAGAACCTCTCTTTGACATTTCAACAATGAAATGTGTCAATTTTTCCCTCCAAAATCCTTCGCTTTTAAAACACCCTTCAATCCTGCTTTTTAAAAACTAATGCTCCAGAACAAAACAAATATTTCCCTGCAAGTGAAATGTAACATTTCATTAAACCTGGATCAATTCCTTTTTCACTTTTTGATTCCCTCAGACTGGGTCTTTTCCAGCAGCAGCTCTCACTGAGGCCCCTCTGCCCTGCCTGAAACATCCCAGCTTGGGGAAGCTCCAGGGAGCAAAAGGTGTTTGGCATCTCAGGGAATGTGGCTTCCTATGCTGGAGACTGGATGCACACTGGGAAGCCAAACCTTGAACATCTAGGTTTGCCACTGAAAAATGAAGTTGCACACTAAAATCACAGATTCATCCTCGTGTGATTGAAGTGGGACCCAGCATCCCAGACATCAGCTGGAGGGAACCGGAGCTGGGTACCACCACCCTGGCACCTGCCCTCCTCCCCACATCACCAGGGACATCCAGAAGAGCCCAGCAGGATGGTTTCTCATCTCATCTGCTGTCCCACAGCAAACCATGGCCTGAAAGCTGCTGGGGAGGCGCGGGGCTTTCCGAACACACGTGCCAGCAAAATTCAGTGCGAAAAAAAATAAAAGGGGCTGAGAGAGGGAAAGAAGCTGTTAAAGGAAACCCAATCTGCCAACCACGCCAGGGCGGGCGGCTGGACCCGTCTGTGTCAGGGCTATTGAATCTCAGAGCTAAGTGGTTTCCTCTCCACCTCACCGGGGAACAGCTTTTATGTTCCACTGAAAAGGTATCCTGCTCAAACAAGCGGAGACATAATGGGGAGAGCATCCATTAAACAGAAGGAAACGAGGGCATGTTAAACATGAAATATTCATGGGGGCTCTTGCCAGCTTGTTAATGCATTTGTGTTTGCAAAATACCTCTGGCTGGGGAGTAGGGGAGGGAGGGCTGTGCGGCAGGTTGGAGGGACCCAGGGTGCGTGTGGGCAGGAGGAAACTGCAGAGAGGGAGGCTGGGCTGGAGAGAGGACAAAGGCAATTTGTGCCTGGTAGGAGAATGGTTTGTTCCTAAAAGATCTGCTCAGTATTGTAGAGATATATAAGGGCAGCTAGCAGCTTCTGCTTGATGCGTCCCAGCCCTGTCACCGGGATCGCTGGTGCTGGGATTCCCTGTGCCCAGCATGAGCAGCAGGCTCTGAGGCTCTTAGGCACTGCCTCCACTTCCACAGCGTCTCATGGGTGGCAGTGTCCCAGGCTCTGCTGGTCCCTACATCCCTGAGCCCCTGCTGCAAGAACAGCCTGTCACAAAGGCTTCCGAGCATTTCTCCAGCCTCATATTACAGAGACCTCATTGCTTCTACAAAACTCAGTTCCATGTATTTACTGGGACATTATGAGATAGCATCAATAATTAAAAATAAACTACAATTGTCAAAATGAGCAAACAAAGTGCATCTGACGATGAATTACCCTGCCTATGCAAAACGGTATTTGCTCCATTGGTTGCTAAGCCATAGATTTCATTAACTCACAACGGGTCTCCCAGTCATTTAGTGTAAATTAGGGAAGATCTATTGTATGATTCCTATTATTATTATCATTACTGTTTTGTAACACAATCTCATGGGTGAGTGTCACTACGAAGAGCTGCATTCATTCATCTTGAATGAAGAGCTGGCTGAAGGTGGCACAGTGCCCTCAGGAGCTGGGAAGGATCCCAGCAGTGCCAGCTCTGGGGTGTCTCTCAGCGCTTTGGGAGACCCTGAGTTGTGAACTGCCTCTTCCCAGCTTGCGCAGAGTTTCCAGGGCACAGATGACAGCCCTGCATCCTTTCCTTGTTCCTTCTATTGGCAACCCTCTAGCCCATCTTTTTAGAGGGGCTGCCCACCCCTCCTTTCACCTGATTTTGGTGACGGTGTTCAGAGTCGGACAAGTCCCCAGTGTCCCCTGCTGCTCTGCTGCAGGGAGAGGACCTGGTTGGGGGGTACACAGGAGGGGGGACTAGAAGGAGCTCTTCACACAGAACAGAGTAATTGGGTAGAGTGCCAACAGATGAGAAGGACAGGAAAAAACCCCCATGTTTTAATGAAGAACAGTTTTTACTGATTGCTATTTTTCACTCCTAATTAATGAAAGCAGTCTTGGGATAGACAAGTAGGAGCGAGGCAGAAAGAAGGATTAAAGCAGCTTTGTCACAGGCGTTACTGGAATTGGCTGGTGTCTCACAGCCCAGCGGTGAAGGGGAGGCGATATCCCATGGACCTGGGCCTAGAGGAGTGTTTTGCAGTGGAAAAAATCAGCGTGTAATAGAGCTGTAAAAATGTTGTTCGTGCCTTTGTAAAAATCTCTTGCTTGGAGGAAGAGGCCAGGGAGGGAGAGGGTCTCACTGAGGAGCGGGGAGGCTGGAGACTCCTCTGGCTAAAGGCGAGGACCAGCAGACAAAGAGAGGGAGATTTTGCGTAGCATGGTGACAAATCCTTCACAAGTGTGAACTTTTCAAACCTTGAGTCCTGGAGAAATGGGACCAAAGTGCAAAGGGGAAAATGTTGATACAGATCAGGCTTATGCTGTGCAAATACATTCTTACATTGGTATTTGGGAAATGCAATCACAGACTTGGCCAAGGAGGAATTAACAGCAGGTTCAAAGGCAGCTTGGGCTGAATATTTTATCAGAAATTGTCTACTTCTGTGATGCCTGCCTGACTTCTACTGTGGCTTTTGCTTTCTAGCCCTCTGTTAATGTCCAGTCCATTGGAGCCCAATGCCATGCACCAGAAACATTTCCCAGGCTCATACCAGTGTTCATTTTGACAAAACTCAACTGGAAAAAGAGCAGAGTGATGGAAATGGCCTCTGGGATCCTGAGGGGCTGAGAGTATTCCCTCTCCCAGGAGGGATGCCAGGCAATCCAGCCATGCTGCATCCCCTGATGGCTGTGGCACTTGTAGAGACCCAAAATCCAGCCCTGAGCATCTCCAGCAGAGCTGAGGGGTCTTTGGGAAGCCCAGCCTCAATCGTTTCTTGTGAGCTTGGCCTTTTCCTCAGACACAGCCACATGCTTGGCCCGACACGTAGTTCTGGGCTATTAATCCGTCTCCCCATTGCAAACCTCCCAGGACTTTGTTTTCTGAAGGGGAAGCGAGCTGATTATTTCAAATTGGTGTTCAGGGTCATCAGCTGAGCTCCTTCCCACAGACAGTAACTCCAGCCAGCTCCCTGCTCGCTCTGTGATCTGAAACCCCATCAGCAGGATGGGCTCATGTTTTAGAGCTTTGACATCATCAGGGTGGTTTACCCCTACCCTCCACAATCTTGTGCAGCTCCCCACAGCACAAATGAAGCTTGCTGGAACATTTATTTAAAATTTCTCGTCCTTTTTGATTCCCAGCTCTCAGTAAATTGGCCACAGGTGCCCAGCAGCCCTCAACCTGCAGTGCTGGCGAGTGCAGCCCCTGCACCCTGCTCTGCTCTGCTGCAGCTCACCTCCTCTTCTTGCACAAGTTTATCCCAAGGAAAAAGTAAGTTCTGCAACCTCAACGTATCTGTGGGATTTGCCTCAGCAATGTTCCAGTTGTGCCCAAACGACACATGATGCAAATCACAACACAAAGCACCTCCTAAGCCACTGCCCTGCTCATTAGCTGCTTGGAGAAGACTCAGGCTGAAAGGCATTGATTGCAGCAGGGAAGCAGGCAGCCGAGCTGCAGCAGCAGCAGGAGTAGCAGAAAGGCATGGACTCTCTGTGCGCCCCAAAACTGGGGCCAGCCCTGGCCAGGAGAGAGCTACTCACAGGTCCCCATGGTTCAGCAGTGCTGGGGACATGTCTGCCCTACCAAAAGCAGGGACAAGCTATCCCTGGTGTTAAGTGCCTTGGTATAAGTGAAAAAATCCCCCCTTCACACTCTTTGCCCGCTCCAGAGGGGAGCGCCTGGGCTGGGACCTGCCGTTGCAGGGGCTGTTTTAGCAGGAGGTAACCACACACTGTGGCCAGATGTGAATCTGCTCTAATTATCTCCGGCTCATTAGCACCAGAGCAAAGGCAGGGAGGGTTCTTCAGCAAATGGTGCTGCACTGGGAGCTCGCTACAAGGCTTTGCCTCTCTAGATAGTCCTTGTCCTTCCTGAGTTGTGCCTCTCTAGACACCTCTGGCCCTTGGGCTCCCCTCTGTGACAGCAGCTTGTTTGCTGTGGAGGTGAGGACCAGGAGGGATGGAGGAGAGGGACAGCCCACCTGTGGGACGTGAGGCAGGACCAGCACGATGGGAGAACAGCAGAGAAGGGGCAGGATGCAGTACCCACACATCCTCTGTATCCAGCAGGAATGGTGACACTGCAGCAGGACAAGCCTCCAGGCCACCGCTGAGCTTGAGCCCCTGCATGACTCTCGTGTGCATTCCCAGAGCTGGAGTCTTCCTAGCACCCCAGTGTCCCCATCCAGCCCTGAGACATATCCCAAGCCCTTCCCTGCAAGAGGTACCAGCTTGAGACCTGGGGCACCTGGCCTCCCATGGCTGACCCTCTGATGGGGGTTCACCAGGGAGAGTGGGTCTAGATGCGCCCTCACAGCTCACCCCACTCCCACCTCGGCTCAGTTATTTGCTGTGGGGTTCATACTTTCTTCTTATTTATTTTTCTTTTTCGTTCACTGGCATTAAGAGCCTAAAAATAGCTGTGCTTCCCATCTCAGCTGGTAATGTAAAAGCAGGTTATCATAGCCACACCTTGGAACAGCAACCATCTCTGGAAACAAATTTATTAAGGCATTAGTCTCTCTCTCTCCCCTCTCCCTCCGCCCGTCACAGTAAGCACAGCTTTTCACTCAGCCATGGCTGCTGCTTTGCTCTGAGCAGAAAGCAGGGGAAGAGCATCAGGGTGGTGGGGCTGTGGCTGGAGCAAGGGACAGCCACTGCCAGAGGCTCAGCATTGTCCCCCGTGGGCACTCTCGGCCACGGGAAAACCCACCCTCATCGCTGGCACCCGCATGGTGCCTTTTCGGTACAGCCCGTGCTGCTTGTCTGCCTGGGGATAGGAAGCTCTGTGCCCCAAGTAACCACCCCAGCATAGTCCTGAGTAACTCTCCAGTTCTGCCATGATGGGATCACTTCCAGGGGCAGCTCAGCTCTCCAGAAGAGCAATGCTCCTTTTCTGCAAGCAGGCTGAGGGCTAACAGCCACTGGGAATTTGCTGAGAGGATGCCCTGCAGGCAGGCAAGGCTTCAGATAAATCAAGGCAAGTGCCAGGCAGCTGGCTAAAGCCAGCACAAGATGTTCAAAGCCAGGAGGAAGCAGCAACAGGCATGGGGAAGGGGGGAAACTGAAGTCTCTGTGGCAGGACCACTCGTGGCAGCACAGCAAAGACTCCTTGCTGGTAGTTGGGGCCAGCCCAGCAGTGCTGGCAGCTCTGGCAGAGCCTGTCCCTCGGCTGCTGGGACCCACCTGTGGGCAAGGGGATAGATGGAAACGGGTGTGCTCCTTCAGGCAGCAGCGGGAAAGGGGTGAGCAGTGGTGCCTGGTCAGAGTGGACATTCCATGGGCAACTTGGCCCCTCAGCAGAGCTGTGGGCTCCTGCCAGCCCCATCCTGGGGCACGAGGGAGGAGAAAATGGCTTAAAATCAAGTGAGAGGCAGAAGGCAGCTGGACCCTCCAAAGGATGGAAGAGGCTGAGAGCGAAACTTGCTGTGTGCTCCAACCACAGGTCGTTACAGACCAGTGGGATCCTTTATAAATAATGAACCATTATTGATTGCCTTTGCCAGTAAACACAGAGTGACCTTTATTAAAAATACACGAAAATCTCACTTAGGGAAACTCGCTGACTTCTTGCTACAGAAAGATTTACACAAAAAGCTCATTTGTCGCACAACAGCCAGAAATGTGGTAAATGAGGTAGGCAAGGGGAGCAAGCCACTGGCGTAGTGGGTGCTGCATCCCACTGCCTGCTGCCTGTTCCTGCCCTGCAGCTATGATCACCTAGCAGAGCTGCCCACCTGGGGAACCACCACCTTCACCCAAGGGAGAGGGTGCAGGTCCCTGCCCTGGGGGAAGCTGCAGGACGTGAGATATTGGGCCCTGGTGCAGTTGTTGGGGATGAGGAGAGAGCTCAGCAGAGGGGCAAAGATGAGATGTTAAACTCCACTTCATGGTGTATCACACAATAACCCACTCAGGCACTTTTGATGTAGTGGTTTGGAGCTGGCTCTTGGACTCTGCAATTTGCTTTAAATTGCCCACTCAGCACCTAGCACTGTGCTCACTGCACACCGGGAGCTGGACACGGCTTCCTCAGCCAGGGGCAGTGGGAATGGCTCAAGGCACTGTGTAAATCTGGGAATTTGCCTCCGAGCTGCCCTCCGTTTCTTCTGATCTCTTGGGGGTTTTGCAACAATTAATTGTCTGCTCTACAATAGAAAGATCATTCCTCCTGGCCAAGGTTAAACATCCCAGTGCTGCAAAATAGCATTCATGTTAGCTTGAAATAAATCTCACTTATTCCCCAGACAATGCTGTTGCTTCTGAGTCTTTGTCCATAGATTAAAGAAATGGGCAACAGCATGGCTCCAGACCCTGGGAGGGAGACTGCGAGCTCCTCACCCCTCGGCCACCACCCGAGCTGTGAATTACCGCTTGGGCCCCTCCTGTCAGCAAATTGCTTGTGACCACACAGCAGTTTTTGCCAGAGTGTGACTTGGTCTGCAGCCATTCAGCAAACCCTGGGGCTGGCAAGCCTTGCCGTGGGTGGCCTTTGAGTGCTGGGTGTTGGGGCAGCGTGGCTGGGGATGCGGATGCTGCTGCTGGGCAGATGATGGGAAGATGCCGACACAGAGAAGTGGTTTGTGGAGCCCCAAATGGCTCAGGCTGTCCTTCGTCAGCAAGGGAACAATCCTGGCACCAAGATGAAATAGCCTTCTGAGGTCTAGAGGCTGCACAAAGCAAAACAAGTAGAAATGGCACTAGACACTCAGATCCTCAGACTTAAAAGCATCTGGTTCTCTTCCCGAAGGAGAGGGGGAATCAGATGTGTTCACTGTTTACTAGATAGTACATCCCCTTTGCTCTCTCACCCGGCAGTTGCCTGCGTATGCAAAGTGACTGGGAGATTATTCTCTTTGAGAGTCATTCACACACAGCGCTTTTCCACATGGGAATGTGCCCGTGTGTGCACAAATACAGACACTTCCATGAATAAATGCATTTTGAGCAAAATGTCTGTTCCAAGAAGTACGTGTAGGATGCTGCGCAAAAGCAGGGGAAGCCCATCCCAGTTTGGCTCTCTGCAGGACTGGTCCAGCTCTGGTTATGGGGGTCTCACCAACCAGAGCAGGGGCACAAACCAGCCTCCACCAGCCCTTCCCACACTGTCATATGAGGGACCCCAGGACCACAGCCCCCCCACCTGCGGAGGGAGCCATGGGGACCATGCTGCCTGCGCTGAGCACCCAGCTTGGGCTTTTATGAGATGAGTATGTAGTCTGCTGACCCCACTGCTCATGCCTTCTCACCCCAAAAGTCAACACAGCAGGCTCTGTCCCCATGGCAGAGCAGCCAGTTCCATTAACCCCCTCTGGACTTGGCCAGGCAGCCCTTTTGGGTGCTCTTCCACTGGGGTATCTCCTGCTCCCCCCTTCTGGACATGTGGGCTCCCCTGGGGCCAAGCAAGGGCAGGAGAAAGTCTCTCCCCATCCCCTCTGATCTCAGCAAGTACCTGCAAAGCGTGCGGGTTGCTCTGGCGCAGGTTGCTGGGGAGCAGGCTGGGCTGCACCAGGGGACGTACGATGCTAAAAAGCCAGAGTGGACCAGGGCCAAGTGAACTAAGGTTTTATTAATTGGAGTGCATGTGGGTAAGTAGCATTGATCACTAAAGTCAAGGGAAGTACATTACTTATGACTTTGGAACAAATGCTCCTGGAGCAAACGTGTCTGGTTGCTTAATTGATTTGGGATTTTATTTTATTTATTTTTTCCCTGCACTGGTTTTGGAGAGGCATGGCAAGGTGCTGAGTATCCAGCACCTGCACTGTGTGCCTTACAAGTTTCTCTTATCAGAGTGTCCTATTTCACATTCTCATTTCTGTGTCCCTCATCACCCCCTTGCTCCCAGGAAGAGATGTGCAAGCAAAAGCCAGTCTGGTCTCTTGTTTTGTCGCCAGACAAACTGTCTGTTAGACTCACCTGGAAGGGTAGCAGATCCTCCACACCCCCTACATAATTCATATATTCCAGCTGAGCTGGGACACAGAGCAGGGCAGCCTTCTTCAGCATCACCCTCTTGACCACTGCTATTTTATAATTGATGTTGGCATTGCCCAAACAACATGGCAACACAAGAGCTACATGCCGGAGTGTGTTCTGAGGCTGGGCTGTGCTGAGTCCTGGTGTCCAGCCAGGCAGTCAACTGCATTTTCCCTGGGAGGCTGGAGTGGAGGAGCTTTTCCCCCAGCTCTCAGCAGTCCATCATCCTGACAATTGCCACAGCATCCTCCATTATCGCTGTACACAAGGGGCCACTCCAGACCATGCTTGTAACCCAGCCCCACAGCCCTGTTGCCAACAAAACCCATTGCACAGCCAATAAATAATTCACATCAGCAAACTGGCTCTGCTCACTGCTACTGCATACAGCTGCAGCCCAGGGTGCTGGGAGAGCCCCAGAAGGGCAGGAGCGCCCTTCCACGCTTCTACGTGGATGGGACAGTTCCTCGGCCGCCATGCCACCATGCCCTGCTGCTCCTGCTGCCTTGCCCTGCCAGGATTGTCAGCTTTGTGCTCACTAATGCTCTCTGTCCCTGCATGACCCTGCCTGGAAGGGCAGCTCTGCCTGGAGCTGGAGCAGCAGCCAGCGATCTGTCTGGTCCCCACGGGTGGCTCATGCTGTTGCCCTGGAGAAGCCAGTTAGCCCACTGGGTGAGGATGTTATTGAATAAATCAAAAAGGTCAGGGTCTGCAGCAGCTTTTCTGGCAGTCTGCTGTAGCAAAGTGCTGTCTAACACAGGCTGCCCTAAGGACAGCTCAATGAGATGCTGAAAACACAGGTTTGGAGAGGGGCTGTGCTTCCTCTCTCATGCTCCAGGTAGCCTTCAGGTAGCTCCTTCTCTTAATCTGATCATGAAAAAGATGCAATAGCTAAAGGCCAGTGTTGACTCCAGGTCTAACCGGGGTTTCTTTCCCGATACACACTGCTGTACTGGTGAGGGTCAGAAGCTGGAAGGTTTCTAACCAGCTGAGAAGTGGTGCTTAGGGACAGCTTCCCCGGAGAGGCAGCAAGCGCACAAAATCCTCAAGTGGATCTAATATGAAATCTAATTAATTTATAAGTGGAAACACATGGCACGACTGCCTGAGGGAGCAGAGATCTGCAGCTGATCCGGGGCATCCTCAGGAGGTCTGAGCATCCCTGTTTGGGACCATGACTGGGGAGCGGGGACATGTCACACGAACAGACCTGCAAGTTTCCCTCACTTCTTTTTTCTAGACACAAGATGGTTTTAAGGGCTTGTAGAGTTTTTTCACATATAAAAATACAAAATGAAAGCTAAACAGGCACATGGTTTTAATGATCAGTCGTTCATTTAATTTGCACTTGTTTTTCTACCCAATGTGCTAAGGAGAGATGATCTTAATAAATATGTAACAAAATGATCAGTCTGTTCCCAGAAGAGCTCAGGTGTTTGGGAAGATGCAGATATATAAGGCTGTGTTTGCCTCTTCACCTCTGTGACCTGCACTGCATTGGGATTTAAAATTGGGATGAAGGAGGGACGATATTTACATTTTAAGAAAATTTCCCAGCTTCACAAGTCAATTGTCCTCAACTTCCTGCAGAAGTCTCTTGACAGACTGGCACTGATGGGAGAAAAAATACCCATCCTTTTCTCTAGAACCCTTGAAATGTTCCATTTTGGAGCAGTTGAAGCAGATTATGAAAGAAAACAGACTCCAATCACAGCCCAGGCTGGAAACGAGCGGATGCGAGCATGAAATGTGATGTGCAGTGGGATGAGATAAACTCCCTATCTTGTTTTGGCCCATTATGGCATATTATTCATCAAAACACTTTGTTAAAATCAGCTAGCTCCGGGTTTTGTTAATTTTCTCTGTTTCAAGAAAAAATCAGACTTTGGGGAAAAAAGTGCCAAAAATAGATGTTTAACTAGCTGCTGCCAAATGGTCCTTGAGTTTAGCCTGTCATCCTGGGTTATTGCTTCACTTATATCCCCGTGATAATTTGGGAACGGTTTCTCTGAGCCGAGAGGGGAGGGAGGGGGGATGCGGATAACACGCTGGCTTGTTAAAACATTCAGGATATTTTCCTGGATGGCAAGAAGCAGCCAGGATTAAGTCCTTATCCTGTGAGGAGTGTTATTACAATATGCCTGGGTGAATTCTTTGGACGGACATGAGATGATCCCACAGGAAAGAGGTCCCTCACCCTGCCCCAAAGCTGCCAGAGAGAAATGAATGTACAAACCCAAACGAGCACACCTCGGGTGTCTGTGCATATTGAGTCCTCTTTGTATAGCAAAGTGGAGATGTTTTCCCAGTGAAACCTGCCCATGGTGAAGGAGGCAGGGAATGGGCTGGGGTCCTAGCACCAGCAGCATGCCTGTACCCCTGCAGCCTCTCCCAAACATTTCCATGTGCAATCAAGGGGCAGGGGAATGAGCATGATGTTTCAAGGCACCGTTGATTTTCAAGTACGAGACGCAGGCTTGTTTTGTTTGGGGAAGTTGGGTGCTCGCTCGAGTTTCTTAGCAACCCTAATAGGCTGATTCTTTCCATTCCCTGGAATTGCACGTGGCAAATTAAGCCCTGGCATTTCCATCAGACCATCCTTGGCACACCTGCCCGGGCAAGCATGCAGGGCAGCTCCTGCTCTGCCACAGTGGGGTGCACAAGGTGGGTCCTCCCGGGAATGGCATGTCCCTGCACCAGGGCCAGAAACACCAATATTCCTCAGCAGTGGCTCAGAGGGTCCCACTGCAATTCCCCCCAGTCTGTATTTCCTGCTCCTCCGGCTACATCCAAGCTTGGCCTCTCTGGAGCAAGGATAACCAGGCAGGAATGTGCTTTATTTCTTACATTTCCTTAGTTAAATATTATAAATCAGTCAAAGCCACATTTGCTGCTCTTCATATTTCTTTGGATCAGCCTGAGAGCAAAGAAGGGCAGCTCAGCAGTGCCCTAACGCAGCTGAGTGTTTCTTACACCACAGTGAAGTGGGAAAAGATCATCAGTGAAGGACTGTAAATTGAGCCAATTAAAGGAATCATTGAGATTCTAAAGGACAGGCCATGCTCATCTTGGTGCAGCTCTGGACTTCAGAGGGTTTGTCCAAAATCACATATTGCCTTTGTATAATTTCACACTCTATAAGTGATATTATGAAACAAAAGCACCACCCTTTAAGTAATATTTTGAAATGAAAACATATATGCTCTGCCATCTCAGATGGTTGGGGTTTCTCTCTTCTCCCCTTTGGCACAATGACTCCAGGCTGGCTGGTTTCATGTTTCATCTTTTATTATTTTTGCTGTCCATTTCTCCCCTCTGCTGGGGTCAGTCAGATGTCTGCAACACAAGCACCAGGGGATGATCTTTAAAGCAAGGGGGAACTCGCTCTCCACCAAAGTCTGCTCTGTGCCCTCTGCAGGGCATTAAAGGGGGGGTCTGTAACTGCTGGATAGTTTTATCCAGTTGCTCACCTCCCTCCGTGCCAGGGGGCAGAGGAGTCACCTCGGGGACCACAGCAAAGCCCTCCACCACTTTGAACACCTTCACCCCTCACCGAGCTCCTCAAGTCTCAGTCCCAAGGCCAGATTTGTGAAACTTGAGGACAAATCATGTCTTTTCTGTTAAGGCCTTCCAGTAACACCACCAAGTGTGCTGCAACATATGCAATCTGGTGACAATCATTAAGATTCTGTGATGAACCACTAATGTCCCTCATTAGCTTGCTAGTGCTTAGCCACTCCACTGATTTCAAAGGGTTCAAAATCTCTGGGCTTTGCAGCATCACTGTAGAAATCGGATTCTGCCTCTGTGCTTTCTCAGCACAGGGATGCTCCCATGCTGACCACGTTTCTAGGTGCCACCACAATGGAGATAAGTATTTCCAGGCTTAATAAAGCAGGTTTAAATACTTTTATTCATGAACTCATTGCAGACTTATTTCAATTGTGACCTTCAGAATAAACTTGGGCTTCCACAGAGAACATGGGCTGTGGCTGCGGTGTGCCAGTGATGATTTTGGCTGATTTGCTGTGACCCTCAGCCATTCCTGGTTACAGGAACCACGGCTGACAGCCAAGCCTGAACTTAGGGAAGATCAGGACTTTCAAGCTGAAACCTTTCCTCCCCAGTGGGTCGAGGGAGCTGGGCTAGCACCTGCCAGCATGGTGGGCATCAGGCTGGGAACGAGCCCTGGGCACCCTGGCATTTCCCTGCACCCCGCACCGCCAGGGAAAGGAGATGCCAGCCCTGTTCTCTTCAAATAAAGCATCTGGAGAGGTATAAGAGGAAAGGATCAACTGGAATATTACAGGGAAAAGGACAAGCCAAAGGGTAAAAGTGCGGTGGCAGGACTTCATGGGAGCTGTGCCGGCTCTAAGCCAGCCCCTCCAGATCTTGGCAATGCCTTGATCCACCTTTTTTGGAAACATATGTGTATGTGTTGTAAGCATGGGCAAGGCTGTGGCGGGGGAACTCGGCCAGCCTGCATCATTTCTGTCATCTTCTCCTGTTCCCCTCGCAGTGCCGGGCAGCTCCCAAGGGCCATTGGACGTGACGAACCGGCTGAAGCAGCGACTGTGGGATGAAGCCCGGCGATCTGGTTTCAATAAAATCAGCAGATTGTTTCATGGCTGGATGGGAAAGTTGTGAGGCTCTAGGATTTGCTCCTCTGACAGCTGGATCCTGTTTGTCCATCGTCGTCTCCTGGGACTACAGCTCCCGCCCCGCCTCTCTGGAACAGGCTTCTTAGAGAGGTGGTCAATGCCCCAAGCCTGTCATTGTTGAAGAGGCATTTAAACAATACCCTTAATAACATGCTTTAACTTTTAGTCAGCCCTAAAGTGCTCAGGCAGTTAGACTAGATAATCACTGAAGGTCACTTCCAAGTGAAAATCCATTCTATTCTATTCTATTCTATTCTATTCTATTCTATTCTATTCTATTCTATTCTATTCTATTCTATTCTATTCTATTCTATTCTATGCTCTGCTCTGCTCTGCTCTGCTCTGCTCTGCTCTCTGGTTGTTGTGCTGGTCGGAGCACAGCACCTGCTGCAGGACACAGCATGCCTGGAGCACCAACCTCCTCTGGGGACACAAGAAAAGAGTGTAAACAGAAAATAATAGTCAGGTCTGAGAACTAAATGCTTCTGCTCATCAGCATCTTTCTAACTCTTTGGAAACACAGGCAGGTTGGATGGATGAGAAGGCTTCCAGGGAGAACTGGGCTTCTTGGGCTGCAGAGAGCCTGAGGCTCGTGGTGCATCACCCTCTCAGGGCATCACTTCAGGATGAACTCCACTGTTGTCTCCAAAAAAAGCATAGCTGCCCCTCCTGTTGTGGCATACAGGAGGCAGAGATACAGGAGCATCTTCTGGCTCTGACTCAGCAAAGCACTTCAGTGTGCAGCTTTGATGGGGACATTAAGCATATGGTTAAAGCTGAGCCTGCGCTCCAAGGCACTGCTCAGCCAGGAACCCAGAGTTATTCAGGCTGAGGCAGCTGAGTGCTTTGAAATATTGGGCAGTATTCTAGGTTACATTTAGCCCTTTCTGTACCTTTAAATTCCAAAAGCAATGTGACTTCTAAGGAAAAAACAAGCCTTTAAAGCAGTAAACAGCTGTTTTCCCTCTTTCTGTACAAGAGCAATTTTAAAAAACACTAAAAAATTTAACAACCTTATTTTTTTTCGAAGTTTTTTTTGTGAAGCCGGGCAATTTCAGGGGTCTGTCAAGTGTACTCGGTAACAATGTGACATATCCAGTAACGGCATCACTAATAATCATCTTGGCCTTCCTCCCTAGCTTGGCTTTATTACAGTCCTTAAACTGGCCCGATAGGAATTTCTGCTCTGTATTTAAATGACCTTGCAGGCCGTAAAGGAGCACGTATAAAGAAAGGGGTGAGTATTATGTCAGTTTTGTGTATTGTAACCCCTTTACTTACAGCCCCTATATCTTCTAAATTCTGGCAGGGGCAGAAGCACTAACTTATTCACTCCCACTGTCTCCATCCCCAAAGTGTGCAGTTAATCCCAAAACTGAGGCTGCAATATCAGCTTTCTGTTCTAGCCAGGACAGAAAAAAAACAGAGCAGGACAGACCAGCTGCATTTAGCGCCCCATCAGCTAAATTTCAATGAAATCATTTTGATGAATTGTTTAGGAAGGGAAAAAGCCCCATTAACTGTACATTTGCTGTTAATTAATAGTCTGCTTTTTTCCTCCTCTTCGGCACAGTACTTCCGAGCTGTTTCACGCTCTGCTGTGAGCACAGCATCGGTGTAGGCACGGCAGCAGTGGGTGATGGGGATGGGTGATCCGGACGGGCATGAGCTGCAACAAGGGAGCAATCTGCATCAGAATGACCCTGGGAAGGATGATTTCTCCAAGCTCCATGCCCTGCTCTGGAGAGACAATGCTGAAACTCCAACCTGCTTCCAGGGCTGCTCCTGCTCCAGACGGGCATCCATCCATGGGCAGCACCCATGGGTGGCTGTGCAGTCTCAGCAGGGCAGGCAAGGCGTTCCTCAGCTCTTTAGTTTTATTATTTTTAATAAATTCTCTTTTCGTGTATTTATTTTCTGTACATATCTTGTAAATATCTCTGGAATGTTATTCAAGAGGAATGTTGGCCAATATCCCCTGGAAAACAGATGCTGGAGCTGCTGTGGGAGACAGGAGCAGGGCAGCCTCATGCACCTCGGGGGTGATGGGTGCCTGCAGGTCTACGTCAGGGCTTAAAACCAGTAGCAAACACACACAGGAGGCAACTGCAATGAAGGAAAAGTCTTGGTAAATCATTTTCATTCATAATTACTATGTTGATGTGCCCACAGGCCGTTTCAGGAGCCAAAATACAGGTGAGAGGAGGGAGCAGTTGCACATCAGAGCATCTGTCCAGCTCCCATCCGGCCTGTCTTCCAGCAAGGCAAAGGGGTGCTCCCAGTGTCCCCATCCTTGGCACTCATCAGCACATGCATCCCTTGAGCACAGAGCTTCATCGTCTGTTTTAGACTGGCTCCCACTGTCTCACAGCTGTAGGATGTATTTCACAGCTTCTGTAGGAAGCCCTTCTGGTTTTGAAGGCCAGAGGCTGAGAGTGCTTTCATGGAGAAGCTCTTACTGTACGAGTCCTTGGGCTGCTCAGCTTTATGTGAGTCCAGATGTCCTTCCCCCATTGAGATCTTCCAGGATAAGTCACCTTGGGAAGAAAATATAAAATATATAGATGGGGCATCCCTTTTGGTGGCACCTGCTGTCTCAGAGGGTTTGAATCTTTGTGGACCATTGCTTCTCAGATGTGTCCACCCATCACCCTGGCCCAGGACTGAGGGGCTGTGGGATGCAGAACTGGACAAAACCAGAGCAAGGCAGGGGAAGAGCAGAAGCTGAGCTGGGGCTGGGGGCTGTGCTCTGCTCTAGGGGCAGGTATGGAGCACTCCCTGGGTCCCATCCTTCAAGGCTTTGGCAAAACACAGAGGAGGAGGGAGTGGGGCACAGGCAGGGGCGGGTGGAAGGCAGATTGCTCACCTTCGGCAATGACTTTCCATTCTTTCAAGTGTTTGGGTTTCCTGCAAATAAGCTCTGGATTTCCTGGGGCTTTTTTATTCTTCTCAAACTACCGTGGCCTCCAGCTTGTGCTGGCAGATCCCTGTGCCTGCACAAAATACCACTGCTGTCAGCCAGATCTCCAAGGCTGTGCAGGAATCATTACAGGTTTGGGTCTAAAAGCTTCCTTGGGGGATTTCTTGCCCTTAATTTTTGACATGCACACTCAGCATAGTCTTCACCTTCAGAAAGGATTTTCTCTGGGTACTCCATAGCAGCAGTGAGCCCTCGTCCTAGCAGGTGAGAGGGGGTGCACCACCCCGCTTTAGGTGTCTGGGCCGCAGATGTCTGGTCCATGAAGTATCAGTGCAATGAGCTGCTACAAAACCTGGGCTCTGTGTCCCTCTGAGTCATCACCTCAGCCCAGAGGAAGAAGCTAATCTGAACCTTTGTACAAGGAAGGAGTCATTCACGGCCCTGCCACATGCTTAATTATCCTGACTAGAAAGAAGAGCCCTACTAACATTTGGTCCAAATTAATGATGGTTTGTTTTGAAATGCAAATAGTTTTTAATCAGAGGGGGAAAGGTGGAAATAGACACTACTTAGTTTCTACATTTTAATTTCTTTTAATGAAGCCATGCATCTGTGTGTTTTTTTAAAATATATATTTCTTTTAATATGGAGAATAACTTTTGTGTGGGCTGAATTAACGCTAAATGAAAGCAAACAAGGCATAATTAGAAACTGGTTCACTTTTTTTTCCTTCTGTTTCTCTTCCTCTGTAACAGCAGCATTATAATAAGGTGTGCATCTGGGAGGGGAGGGAAAGGATCCCAGCCGAGAGCATGCCCATCTGCGGGGGGGCTGGCTGTGAGGCTGGCCTGGAGGAGGATGCAGAGGGGCTGCAAAGCATGGTTTGAAGCTGGAGCTGGGCTGAGAGGGGAGCTGGGCAAACACCAGGACTCATCTCAGGTGCTTTGAGGCTCCTGGAGGAGCAGGATACAGCCCCTCTCCACGCATGCATCACTGTGAGCCCCAGTCCCCATGCCCAGACACCCCAGACCCCTGGAAGCAGCTTCCACGAAGGGGCAAAGGGCTGGCTTCCAGAGGTGGCTCCACGTGCGAAGCTGGGAAGCTCCCATTTGGGAACAGCATGAGTTTCTCATTTAATATGGTACCATGCTGCATTCTTTCTCTATAAAGAAACCTCATTTAACTTTAGGCGTGTTTATACATCTAATTAAAAATTGGTCATGTTTAATTGATTGCATATATCATTACTGCCACCTCATTGCATCCATGAGCACGGTCTAGCAGCAGTTGCGGAGCTGCTTCCCCACGCTGCGGCACAGGCACGGAAACAGTGCTACGTCCCGGATGGTTTCTCTCTGCTTTGTCCTCATTGTGTTAGCAGTGTCCATAAGCTGACCAGTGCTGCCTGCTCCCCGGAGCTCCCACCACCCGGCTGCTGTGACAGCCGTGCTGCTGCAGCCGCTGTCTGGGGAGCATCTGGGCAGAGCAGGGAAGGAAGCACTTGGCCAGGCACTCTGTGGCTTCCCTCCAGCACGATAGTGCACACACAAAATACCACTCTGGGCTGGTGGTTTCCAAATCCCTTGGGGCTGGGGAGGAGAAAGCCCTTTTCAAGGCAAGGCAGAGCCCTCTCCCGTGTCACCACCACCACTGCTTCTGTGCTGAGCAGGGTGCTGGGGCTGGGTCAGGGCTGTGGGTCTCCGGCTGGCAGCTGCTTGCCATCACCCTGTGTTTCATGCTCCGGACAGTCCCCTGCTCCTGCAAGCCCCACAGCAAGGAATAAGTGGGTTCCCTGGAGTGGGAGTCTGTCCTGCTGCAAGAACAAGGAGGAGCATGAGCAGACAGCAGAGAGCATCACTGGGTGACAGCCACCACCCCGGCCATCAATGGAGAGCCCAAGCCTTGCATGGCACGTGCACAGCTGTTTCTGCCCACTCTGCTATCCTCACAGCCCTGGCACTGAGCACTGTGGATGCCCTGGCTTGCTGCTCTGGTGGAGGGCAGCTGCTGCAGCAGTGAAGGGGCACTGCTCATTCTCCTCCCTGTCACACCTCTCCTGGGTAATTGAATCAAATTGTCAGCAAAGAGGGGATGATGATTCAGCTCCCACCAAAGGCTAGACTATTACCTAGCAGCTTAATAATGAAAACTGTCATCATTCCTGCAATAAGGAAAGATAAATAAGTTATTAAATGCAAGAGCCTGCCACCCTCCCCAGGCAGGGCACCACGCCAGAGGAATATTAACTTCTGGCCACAGCCTATCTGTTTGGGGAACAGAAAGGAATACCCTAAGTGCTCAGAGAAAGAGCTCTTTCTCCTCCAGCCGGCTTTGAAAGGGCTTCTGCTTGCTGTGTGTTGCTGCTGTGTGCTTGGCAAACCAAGAGCCACCGCTCCCTGCCCCTCCTCAAAGGCTGAAAGATAAATACAGTCCCCGAAAGGGAGACAAGTGGGGAAGATTGAGTCTGAGGAGGGGTCAGAGTGGGGTCTGAAGATGCACATTATTCATGCGGGTCTGATGAGCCCTAATGTGGAACAAGGAGTGCGTTAACCAGAGCTTTACTGAGCAGCCATGGTGGGACCCTCCGCTGCAAGATAAGCAAGGAGCAATTGATACAGCATCACTCATGGGCAGCTGCTGCAGGTGGTGCTGCACAGCAAAGGGGCCAGTTCAGCATCCATACTGGGCCCAGCTTGGCTCAGCAACCCAATTCACTTTCCTCCCCCCCGGCAGCCCCTGCCAAGCTCACCTGGTTGTGGTTCAACTTTAGCGCCTGTCAGTATGTTACAAAATGAAAGGCACGTCTGATGTGGAGAGAAAAGGGTGAGAAAGAGGAAAGGGAGGAGTAAAGAAGAAGTGACCTTTCTTGTCCAGCTGTATTTTACTGGGAAAAAATCCATGAGCTGTTCCACAGCCTGCTGGGAATTGGAGGGAGTGAGCCCTGGTACTGCTCTGGCTGCAGCTGCGTGCTGTGGAGACCCGTAGGTGCTGTTCTGCAGAGCTAGCCATAATAAATGACATTCATAACACCTTCCCTCTAAAATTGTCCAAGTTTCCCACTAACAAACAATGTGGTTGTCTAGGCAGTCCTATCGTTTTATCTAAAAATTGCTCCTTCCTTCCCTGCTGAACAGTCAAAGCATCTTCCACTGAGCCTACAGCGATGCATTCTCCTCTCCAGCCTTCTTCTAGGGGTGAGTCCTCCTCTGGCCTTCACCCCCTCCCACTTCCCGAGCTCTAGCCCTTTCCTCATTGCCGTTAGCTCCTCGGGGATTAAAAAGAAAAATATTTGCTGATATGGCACCTCTCTCTCTCTCTGGGTACCTCAGTGCCATTTTTAGCCTCAACACAGCCCCTGGAACAATTTTTTTTAATCACTGTGTTTACATGCACTTTCTGGAGGCTGCTAAAGTGTCCTGACAAGCCTCTGAAATCAAAGGCTTGGAGCTGCCCCAGGGGCAGGGACCAAAGAGCAAGCATCACCTGGGCTCCCACCGGGATTGCCCAGGAAGGGCTGCCGGAACACGCCTGGCGCGGGCGGGTGGGCTCTCATCCATGCAAGCCGCAGGTACCGCCCGCCGTCCCACCCAGCCACCCACGGCGGTGCAGGTCCCGACACGCCACGCTCCATTCCCACCCCAGCAGCCCGAGCCCACAGACGCCATCAGAGACCACAGGCAAGTTTCCACACTTGGCCAGAAAAAAATCCATAAAGTTAGCGAACATCTTAAAAATTAAGCATCTAATGAGCCCCATCCTGAAGCCAAGGGCTTGGTTCCAGTTTGGCACTGGCTCCGTACTGTGCCCTTCCCATAACGGCAGCCGGCGCTGCTTGGTTTGTCTGCTGAATCCCATAACCCTCTTGGTGCCTTCTCTGGGGGAGAGGGGCTGTGAGCGTGGAGCAGGTCCTGAGACACTGCCACCAGTTAGATGGCTAATGAAGGCATGAGGACACTGGGGAGAAGTGGGAAGGATGTGACCTGAGTCCTCCTGCTCTTCATTATCTCAACAGAGCCCCTTGCTCTTTGATTCCCAGAAACATTTTATTCCCTGAATATTTATTTTCAGGTCTTGTGCTATCTATGGTTTATGTTCCCTCACTCCATCACTTGTGAGAAGGAGTAGATCTCTAGGTAAGGTCATTCACCTGTGCCTTCAGGCTAAAGCTAAGGGCTTGTCCTTGTTGCAAACACCTTGTGTCGTGCATCCTCGCTGCTGCAGAGCCAGGCCAGCCCTGTTCACAAATGCAACAGCAGTGAAACCTGCAGGCAGCTTGGAGGGGACCTGAGAGCCAGGCTGAAGGCAATTTGTTAAAACACTTCATGCTTCCACACTTTTCTCACTATTAACAATGCAGCATCCAATGAGTGGACAAAAAAGACCTCAGATGTACTTGATCTTGCAGCAGAAGGGGACAGCCTCTCCCCAGCTCACAGTGTGGGGACTTGCATCGCGCATTCCCCCTGGGCAAAGCCAACTGGGGCAGTACCTCCACTTCAGCCTCCCCTCCTTGCCCCACCAGTCTGCTTTTGTCATACTGTACCCTGACTCATCCCTCTTGCAGATGTCTGGGTGCTTCACCCCACTGCTCACCCACTCCTGCCCCACTCCATGTGGGACCAGACTGTGATCCCAGGGTACCTGCCCACCTTGAGATGCTCCTCTGGAGACTCCTTTCCTACAGCCCTCCTTCTGCTGGCCAGCCTTCCACCGTTCCCTGCCCTCTACTGCTCTCCTGCCAGCCATAAAAATATATAGAATATAGAACATTATTTTATGACGTACTATAAAAAAAAAATATCTTGGAACTACAAGACACGTGCCAAACCTCAGCAGCACACGCAGGAATGCCTTTGTTCCAGCTGTTGCTGGATTGCCTGAGCTCTTCCCAGCATAGTTTGAAGACTTTTCGGGACAGGAACCTTGTTTTCATGATTTATTTATTTTTTCTGGCATCGGGCAGCAGCAGCGGTCGTGGCTATACAGAGTCAGTGACACAATCTGTCCTTTGCATACAGCCTGTGCCCCATCTCCTGAATTGCTCCCCAGGACTCCCCAAATCAGAGTTTGAAGTGTGGGTGTCTGTGAGGAAGGGCTTGGGGCAGGGACCTCCCATTTCTCACTGAGGATGTTGTCTTGTTTATTGCTACTTAGATCTTGTCGTTTCCTCCTGTAAGACCCCTCTCCCCCCTTCCCTGGGGCTGAGCCCCCCTGTGCCCACTGAGAACCAGTGGCGCAGAGCCCCTCAGTGCAACGCAACCCACAGTTCTTTCTAGGGTTTCACTGGGGCACTGGCCATGTTGGGGAACTGGTGAGCAGGAAACCATCTGCGTTTCTTACCATAAATCACTGGGAGATGCCATCCCACACTGGCACCCACGCCCCGAGGTGACAGGCCCTGGTCCTCCTTTCCCTTCCCTCCTGGGCTGGTGAAACTTTCTTATAAAACCTGCAAACCAAGCTCCATAAAACTCCAGATTCATTCTGCAGCTATTTCCTGCACTGGGGCTTTCAGCAGCATCTGCTGGTTTGAAGTACACTTTTTATTCGTCCTGGGGGCACCATTACTTTCTGCTTTAGCAGTTTTGCCTGCTCTGTAGTCTCTGCCAGGTTCCATCCACGGAAGAGAAAATTAGTGAAAGAATAATAATTATGATTGTTATAAATATAAGTTTCATTGCAGTGGCCCTTTGTGCATGTGTTCATCACTGATGAGGAGACCAGAGGAGAGAGCGGGTGATGCTCAGCTCGGAACAGGCTCTCAATGTCAGATACTGTGTCCTCACCCAGCCTAGTGGGCACATGCCCTCCTCCTCCTCCCGAGTCACCTGCCAGGACACCCCATCTCTTCTCCCTAGAGGGTCTCCGAAGGCTCAGAGGGGCCAGAAGAGCTGGACATGTCCTGAGTGAGTGCCTGGCCCTCCTGCCTGTGAGACATGCTCCAGGGTAGGCTGGAGCCCCTTCCAAGCTCATCCATCCATTGGGATGGCAGCAGGGTGAAAGAGCAGCTGAGTTTGGAATACTTGGGACTTGCAAAGTGGGGCATGGGAAAAAAGTGCATAGTTGTGACTTCTGGACTTTGCCTCAGTTTCCTGATGGATGTCTGCTCTCTTCCATCTGAGTGGAAACACAAAGGACTGATAATTTCATCTGTAAATTATTCACATTGGCAACCAGCAGCGAATTTCTCCTCTCATCAGGGAATTATCTGAACAGGGATTTTGTGAGTGAATGTAGAGTATCTCTCCTCTTCTCTTAGAAGGAAATCTTTTTCCCTTCTTTCACCAGCCGTGGATGATCACCTTCTCTTCATGTCCTCAACTCCACAGCCCCTGCAGACTGAGGATGCTCCCCGGGTGACCATCCTGGCCCCTCGCTGCCACTCAACCTTCTCCACTTTCATTTCCTGCTGCAGAAAGTTTCAGGTATTTCCTGTAGCCACTTTAAATTTCCTTGAGGGTTTCTTCATTTCATCCTCAGTGGGATGGCCTGAAAGCAGGACAGTAGGAGTCGTGCAGAATGGGGTACATGGGAAGACTCTGTACTAATCAGCATTTCTTTGCTAATTTTTCCACTGGCCTTTTCACTCAGAGCAGCTCTCCCCTCCTTGCAGATCAGACTAGATAATTATATATGGTCCCTCCTGGTTTTGAAAATCAGTGAATGCAATTCCATCTGTGAGTGAGTCTAATATTACCACTGTCAGATCTTCCCCTCTCCTAGACTGCAGCTCCTGCCAGAGACTGTCCGTACCGCGGCAGCTGCCGCTGGGGTGTCATTGGAACATGCAGAGAGAATGAGCCCAGGGTGGATACTCGTAGCTATACATGGAAATTAATCTCTGAGGTACTTGCTCTTCCGTAAACTCATTTGCCGTAACTCCTCCAGAGGACCTGGAGCAGGTTGCTGTGGTTTGCCTTTGCAGCAAAACAGAGATGAGGTGGGAGAAAACCCACACACATGCATTTTACTCTAATCTGCTCCTACCCCACAGGAGCACACAAACTGCTCTCCGCTCCAGCAGGGGCCCCACACCAGAGCTGTAGGGAAGCCCGGCCGCAGAGCACCCTAACCTGGCCAGCAGATCCCCTGAAGGCCAGGCAGTGCAGGCTGGGCAGCCGCCGTGCACCCTCTCTGCCAAGTGCTGGTGGGGAGGAGGGGAATGAGTGATGCTCAGGGTGAAGCCAGATGTCTGACAGATGCCAAAGCCAGTTTTGGAGACTGGCATTGCCACAGCTAGGATACAACAGCAGAGGAGCTTGACATTAGCAAAAACTTTTAAGATGTATTTAAACTCCTGTGTGGGGAGATTGGAGCTGATGTCAGCTCATCACACAACAGTTAACTCTTGCACAAGCCCCGCACGCAGCACCTCGAGGAGACGGGGGCAGGCTGCTCCTCCTCCAGTGCAGGAGCAGGGTCCCCTGAGCTGTCATTGCCCTGTGCCCTGGTGTGCTCCCTGTCAGCCACACACTAACACAGGCTGTCCCCTTCAGAGCTGGCTGCTGCTCTCTCCTATGTCTGACCCCATCCCAGGGACTCATGCTGGGCTTAGAGGCTTATGCTTGGTCAGCTCATCAGCTCACACTGAGCCACCTCTGAAGCCAGGCCAGGTGCTCCTGCACAGGGCAGTGAGTCATCGAGCAGGAGCAGAACAGAGCCTCCTTCTGTCTCTTCAGCCCTAGGTATGGGAGTCTGGGAAGGTGGAAGAAAAAGATGAAAACACATCAACAACCAGAGCTTGTACAAATGTAGCACTAGCTGCAAAATCTAGCATTTTTTTCCCTTATCTTCTGTAAGTTTGGTCGTATCATCTGCTGGGCCACTCCTCCCAGTTTGGTCAGAGGAGACAGGCCTTTCCTGTCCCACCATGGGGTCACTGGCTCCTTCCCCACCTCCCATGCTGCTCTGGTGCATGCATCCCAGTGAGGGGAGCCAGCTCTCTGCAAAGCCAGAGCATCCTGCTGTGGCCATCTCTGGACCATGCTTGCCAGAAGAGCCTTCCCAAACACCCTGATATCTGTCTCCGAATGTAAACAGACATTTCCATGGAAAATCCGCAGCTCAGCTCAAACAGCAGGTCAGGGATGTTTGCTGAACGCCTGGTTTCTGAGCCCAGAGAGAACCCACGCAGCCTAAAGGGTCTCAGTTTCCCTTGTTTGCACACAAGAAAGCTGTTTCTTATGGTAATTTGTGCTTCAATAAACTGAAATAAAATTCATTCTGCCCTTTCCCAGCTGGCGTCATGACCATTTCCCTCTGCTTATCACATCATATCCATCGCCCCGGCAACCACAGGCGGGGATGCTGGCTGCAGGTGGGGCAAGTGACATCTCTGCGCCACCAAAACAAAGATCCCACTTTTACATGAGTGGCACAGACAGGAGGGACACCGGGAAACAAACACGAGATGGGAGCAAAAAGGCTTCTGAAGAGGCTCTTGGCAGTGGCAGGCACCGACCCCAGGAAGCACCTATGAGCTTTGGAAGTGTCTGCCCTGGCGAACCTGCAGACACAGACATCCTCATGGCCTAGCTCCAGCTCTGCAGAGGAGCCAGCAGAAAGCCCAGCTCAGAAGGGAGGGAGTGTGGGTGCAGTTTGGTGACCTGGTTCTGGTGGGGGTTCACCTCTCCACCCGCTCCTGCTCTCCTGCCTTGCTGGGGCTCATCCCCGCTCCATACCCTCCTCCCACCCCATCAAGTACTGAGTTCATCCCTGTGAAACCAGTCTCAAGTCCATCTTCAACAGGATTTTTTCCCCCTTTTAACCCTGTATCGATTTGATTTCAGAACTCACTTCACAAATGAGGTCATTACTCTCTGGTGAGCCCCCAAAACCTTCCTGCTAAGCGGGGCGGCACAGCCCGCAGATCTTTCTCTTCTCCATCCTCTTCTGCTGAATTGCAAAAGAACTCGGAGCTCTGTAAAGAAGAGATTCCCCGTAGGACATCCCTGCGCGGTGCCGGCCGGGCGTCCCGCGGTCTCCGCCTGCCCCCCCGCGGCAGCAGCCGGCACGGACGCCCGGACTCACACCGGGACTCACACCGGGACTCACACCGGGACTCACACCGGGACTCACACCGGGACTCACACCGGGACTCACTCACACCCCCTCAGACCCACGGACGGACCCACGCCGCCATCCCCGCACGCCCGCAGGGTCGGTGCCCTCTGCGGCTGCAGCATCTCTCGCAGCGCTGGGGCTGGACCGAAACAATTCCGAACTGGGTGCTCCCTGCCTGGAACTGCACTGATCGAGAAGTTATCCAGTGCTCCTGACAGGCTGTGAGCATGCACGGAGCAGGATTTCAGAAGGGCTGGCTCCGGGCTCATGCATTCATTAATGGCTTGGCTGATGGAATGAGAGCCTGCCTATTTATTTTGCATATTTGATGGAGCAAGAAGGGCACAGGGATAGGATTTGAATGTGAAATGATCTTGAGAAGTAGGAGAAATGGTCTTGGGGGAAAAGTGAAGCACAGTTCAATAGGAGTAGATTCAAAGTTCTGCCCTTAGCAATAACCAAGTACGTAGAAACAGGATGGGGACTGACCAGCAAGGCAGGCTCTGAGAATTGCAGTGGCTGTCAAACTGAGCATGAGTCCACCATGCAACCCTGAGAGAGAAAAATCAAACCTTGCCTGAGGTGTCGAGACAGCAGCAGCATTTTTACGGAGTATAGGCTTTCCTCCACTTTGCATTGGAGATGTGTCAGGAACAGGAGTTTGGGGCATAGCAACTTGAGAAAGGTGTGGGATAAGGCCAGAGAAGAATGATGAGAAGAAGGAAATGCTGAACCTTCAGAAGAGATTTACCCAAGAGAGAAGGCTGGAGAGGGGACATAATAATCTTCAAGGACATAAACTTTGGGGCTCATACCAACCAGACATCAGTTCAGCTCCTTTAATGTCAACTATTCATGCCAATGTGGATGAGGTGGGTCCTACCTGCATTGGGAACAGGACCTTCTGGAGGCCTCCAGAGATGTCCTCAGCCAGGCCTGGTCCTGCAGACAGTTGACATTTCCCCCTGCCCCACAATCTAAGAAGCCTATATGTGGCAGAGCCCCACTGCCACGTACCCAGGAAGGACACAAAGACTGGCCCAGCAGCCAAGGGAGGGGTTTAAATGCCAGGGTCCCCAGGGGACCCTTGTGCAAGGCTCTCAGCTGGCACAGTCAGCAAATGAAGATTAAATAGCCAAGGAAAGTTGTTTTGCCTCTTATCAAAGAGCTGTTGCTCTCCCTCTGCTTGCAATGACTCACGTTCTGCTAGAGCACTTTCCCCGGCCTCATCTGGGATGTATTACAGCCTTGGACCCCACTCCATTTCATTACAGATGTGGATTCTCCTGGAATGTCTGCCGCCTCCTCCTCCTCTCTAGCATTTCTGCTTCTCAGGTGTCCCCCCGCCCAGCTAACAAAGTAGACCCCTAGGCAGGGCTCCCCTTGGCTTGTGCCCAGCTCCTGGGAACCAGGAACCAGTGCTGGCTCTGCTGCTTGCTGCCACCCCAGCTGCAAGCATTGCATTCCTTCCCTGGACTGCCCAGGAACGAGCTTGTACCCTGCAGGGAGAAAGGAGGGTGGGAGCAGGCTGGGCCATGACATCAGCCCTCCTGGAGGCTGCTCCTGCAAGGAGAGGGGTCATGGCTGTACCTGGAAGTGTTTGTCCCATGAAGAGCAGAGCTGGAACGGGAAGACAAACCACCTTGGCAGGAGTGAGAAGCAGCCAAGAGCCATTCGGGGATGTGACAAGCCTCAGTCATCATAACCATGAAAGGAAGGAGAATTTTTGCCACCAGGTGTGGTGCTCAGGTACATCAGATGTGAGCAACCACCCACAGTCCCACCTGGAGGTGAGTTGGAAATTAACCCTCCCTGCAGTGAGCACCCAAATTAATGCCCCTGCAGGCCAGTGAGCACCCATCAGAGTCATTTCTGCTTTCACAAGACAGCTCAACTGTTTGGAAAGAGGATGCTCCCAAAAGGCTCCCCCTTTTTCAGAGGCTTACGTGGCCTTTCCATGCCCATTCCTGCCCACTGGCCCCACCTCTGCCTGTGGGGCTTCTGTGGGTTTCAGAGCTGTCCTCCCCTCCTGGGCTGGGTTAATTCTGACCTGCAGAAGGGAAGGAGGAAGGCATTTGAATTCAAGGGAGTGAGCACAGATTCATTGGATCTTCATTACGAGCTGCCAGCTGATATTTCAGAGGGGGTGATCACATACCCCTCTGTTTAGTAAGGTTGAATTTAACTATCTCAGAAGCCCATACATCTTTCAGTGCCTGGGACAGTGGTGACTCAAGGAGGCAGCAGAGCTAAATCAGATGCCAAATACTGATTCCTCTGCACATCCCCAGGGACTGCCATCTGTCTTCCCGCATGCAGCCCCTGGAGAAGACGCACGCTCCTTCAGCTAACAGTGAAGACAGCAAAAGGACAAATGCTTTCATTTCCAAGCATATGGATTTTCTGTTCAGGTATTTCAGGAATGTGCTGCATTAGGGGAATGTGTTTTGTTCGTCGCTGTAATGGGACGTAGCTGCTGTACTTTGCTGTAGTAACAGGTGTTGCACTGTGCCCATGCTTTACTGCATGTCACGGATGGCTGGACCAACTCCTCTGCATCCCCTGCCCAGGGTATCTTTCAGGGAAGTGTGTTTGTGCTTTGAGATCCTCAGAGGACAAATGTGCAAAAGATTGCATTTATTGTTCCTCTTGCTTTTGTACTTACACCAGGTGAGCTTGAAGACTGAATGGGTTGGTCAGAAACTTAGGACATATGACAAAAGCATTTTCTTTCTAGATAGCACACATCTTCATGGAAATGAGTCCAGTATTAATAAACCACCAACTAGCAGCCACAACTGACACAGGCACTCAAGACCTAGCAGAAGCCTGCAGGCAGAGCATCCAAGGGGCTGGTTAAACCTCACAAAGGTTTCTGGAAAGGTGTTGTCCCGCTGCCTCAGACCTCAGGAACCTCCTTTGCTCTAGAAATGCTCTTTGGCAATCCCAGAGCAGGAGAGGTTAATCCATCTTCTTGAGGGTGGAAACTGAAACAGGAGAAGGAATATATAGGGCCTTCCAAACTGTGAGATGCAGCAAACCATTGGAATAAGGATTCAGAAATGCCCCACTCGGACCATGGATGTTTTATTCAGCGCTGATTTGCAAGTCTCTGCATTCGAGATGATATTGAAATTACTCTTGTTTCCAACAATGAGACCTGGAGGAAGCTCTTCTGCTTCCCCAGCTTGGCTCCCACAGCATTTCTCAGAAGATCAGAGAACAATTTTGCAAAGAATGGGCTGAAAAGTGACATATTTGCCTTCCTTTGTTTTCACTTCCATCAGCTGAAATCTTCCTATTCTCTAATTCCTGAAAGGCTCTCGTTGTAATTAACTTCTCAGGAACATGTGAGAAATAGATGCTTTGAGTTCCTCGGCTGCGGAGGCAGCCAAGCAGATAAATCCACAGAAGTTCAAAACTGTGCTTTAGTAATACCCATCCTCATGGCTCGTGTCTGCCTGGCCCAGGCATGGAACAGTGCTGCTGCTCCTTTCTCCCTGATGTCCCCCTGCTTGCATGGAGCCCCTTATACCAGTGACCTCAGCTGCACTGGCTGCTGCTGCTCCTCCTCCATCCCCAGGGAGTTATTTGTTGCAGGTATACTCTTTATTGGATTTTGTTAAATTAAACATATGATCCCATATTATCTGACCCAGCTCTGAAATCTCTCAGGCACAAGTAAGCTCTGCTGTCTCAGCTTTTCATTTACATGTTTATTTACTGCCTTTCAGATCACCCAGTTTGCACTGTGCAGCCTCTGATGAATAAATAACCAGTGCCCTTGTAGGCCACATTGATTAAATGTATTTAATTAATGAGCCCAGCTCCCCTTGAGGACTCTCCCAAGTCAAATACTGAAACCAGCCTTTTGTATATGACACCGCCAGGACCCATTGATTTGCAGCGATATGAAAGAGGAATAATTTAGTAACTTCATTGATGCCATAACAAGGACATCCCCGAGGACGGGGAAAGGCTGCTGAGGGGCTGGGTCACAGACGGTTCGCTCGTGACTTGCCACCCCTCACTGCTTGGCCAGGCAGTTCCTGCCAGTGTCTTTATTTCTGGTGGCGTGGCTGTCTGTCCTCCCCTCTCCAGCTGGACTGGACCCATGCGGCTGGAGGGACTGGGTGCTGGGGAGCCAGCACTGCCAGCTCACTCCCAACAGGCATCGAGGGCACGCAAGTACTGGAAACAACAGGGAAAGAGCAATTGTCCTCCAAGGGAAAAAATAATCTGGTGCAGTTCAGAAGGTGCTGACTCCTTGGCACAGGTCAATAAATAGCAATTCAGGGGAACAGACAATGCAGGTGGTGAAGCAGCCTCCTGCCCAGCTCCTGGGCTGCAAGGAGGGAGGCAGGCAGCAGGCAGGATGAGGAAATGGGTGCAGGGAGAGGTTCTGGCCCTGCGCTTTCTCGCTGACAGGTGTCTGACCTGCAAAAGCTCACGAGCTGCCTTTCAGAAATCTGCCCCTGAATCTTCTGCCCTAATTCTCCATTAGCAAACACAATGGTAGGCAGATGTTAAGAGCTCCCTTGGGGCACTCCTCACCAGGCAGGCTGCTGAGACATCACCATCCAGGGCTCAAAACCTGCTCCAAGCATCTCTGTGCACACTCACAGCAATTTGTACCTGGGGACAGGAGCTGCTGAGCTGTTGGTCCCATGGGAGGCTGTTCCCAGCTGCTGGCAACAGCACCGCTGCCCCTGGAGCAGGCACCCACCTGCCTGGGGACCAGGGGACCACAGGGGATTCTGCAACCAGGGTGGCAGGGCTTTGCTGGGGGGAGCATGACAATGCCCTGAGAGGAAACAACTGAGGCTATTCCTCACCAAGGTCAAACGTGGAGGTTTGCACAAGAGGGGAAGCTGGGCCAGAACTGAAGAGCCCACCCTGGGCTGGGGCAGAGAGAGCTGCTCAGTGCCAGCCTAAGCAGCTGTCTGCTGAGGATCACGTAGCTAAAGGGGACAGAGTGACTTCTGCTCACAGACATGCAGTCAGGGTGTTCTAGCAAGCTGCCTGCCTGCTCCCCAGCTTTCCCTGTTTGAAGGCAGATGGCAGACCCTGCCAGCACCTCACCCTGCCAGGCTCAGCATCCTAGAGAAGATGCCGCATGGGTTTATTAATTAGTCCATTAAATTATTGCTGAAGTTAATTGAGACCCACATGTTTCCATTCCAGTTCCCTCCCCACCGGCCAGCAACTCGGGCAGGAAGACAGAGCATTACAAAGGAGCAGTAGGGTGCAGCTAATTAGCTGCCGTTGGATGCCGTTGGGAGCATCCAGCACCAAGCGTGCCGCGTGTCCTCCGTGCCGCCCGACACAGCCGTCTGCCAGGCTCATCTCGGTGACGATCATCAGGTTTTAATTAGTCTCCAACACGATTCCTGTCACAAACACTCTGCTGGGGGTTGTTTGTTTTAATTTGATCAGGGACAGGCAAAGAGAAGGGGGAAGAAGGAAGGTAATTAAATTTGACAAAAAATCTTGGAATGCCATTAAAGCGGATGTCCTCATTTGCATAATCTGCTACTCGCAGCGCCCAAAATTTCCCACCAGTTTGAGTGTCGTTCCCCTCCCGCTCCATCCCGAGCGGACGCGGTCCCACCGCCCCTAGGCGGCACTGCGCGCCCGCGGAAGATTGCGCGGAGCCCCGCGGAGCCCGGGCACAGCTGAGGGAGGATGGGGATGCGCAGGGGCAAGGGGAGATGGGTCAGCGGTGAAAAGTAAAACCATCCTGGATTGCATTTAGCAAGTTGGGGGCTGCAGGTGGAGTGGTTAAAGTACCAACACCTGGGTGAAGTGGTTAAAATACCCCCACCTGGGTAGGTCCTCTTCTGGAGCTGGGGTTTGCTGAGGGTGAATGCTCCAAAACTCTCCCGAGGTGCCTAGGGGTGGGTGCCTGAGCCCGGGCTGAGGAGCAGCACAGTGCCAGGTCATGCTGTGGGCAGGACACCAGGCGAAGAGGCAGAGTGACGAGGCTGGGTGGCTTGCCAGCAAACAAACACAGCTGACTGTGGCTCCACATCCCAACTTCGGGAATGCTGAGGCTCTCAGAGTTTCAGTCCCCAGCACAAGGACCACTGAACAGCAGGTGGGTGTAAGATCAGACCGGGTAGTTCTCGCCTCAGCCCTTCCTTTGTGTGGCCTTAAACAGCTCCTTTTGTCCCTTGGTGCTTCTGTTTCCCTACTTGTGTTTCCCTGTTTAACATGGAGAAAATACTACTCCAAATTTCCCGGCTTGGCTGTCCGTGAAGCAATTATCGGATAATTATTTCTGCTCATTGGCAAGTTAGTTCTAATGATATTTGCTAAACATTTAATTATTATTGCAAACACTGCTTTTGCATGCAGAGTCAGGGCTGCGATTGCTGGAGACAGTTTTTGGGAAAAGTAGGTTTCATCAGGGGGTGCTTTGTTTTATAGACATATCGCAGTCAGAGCTAGAATTGGTGATGCTGTTAGGTTTTTCTGGTTATACAGATAAAATGATTATGGTGATAAGCTTACACTGAGTGACACATGGGTTTGATGAATGCTAGAATTAGACGGTAAAAATCCTGGATAGTTTGGGAAGAAACAGAGAGGAAGAAGGAATAGGGGTGTTGGGAAAGGAGATCCAAGGAGGGATGTCTCCTGTCTGTCCCTGGGATGCACATTTACAGCCAAACAAAATCCTCTGGCTGTTTAAAGCAGGAATATCTGCCCCTGTCCCCACAAACCCATCAGTGGTGGACGGCAGCTATATTCTGGAGCCAGCCTCTTCAAGCACCCAGTGCCCACTGATGATTGCTCCCCAGCCAAGCTCCTACCAGCCTGGCAAGGCCCCTTGCAGAGCACATCCCTCCACCATGCCTAGGAAGAGGGACCCGCAAGGGACCCCAGTGGCCAGGAGAGCTGGCTCAGTACAACCCTGGCTTGCCAAGCCCAGGCATCAGGATGTGATGTGGAGCAGTTCAGAGTAACCCCCGTTGCCTAAGTCAGCAGTTTTGGCTGTTTCTTGGAACCAATTGATTCACCTCCCACCATAGTCATCCCTTTTCAAGCCCTGGAGACCATTACATAGTGCTTGAGAAATGCTATTAAAGACCTTTCTGGAGGAATTTCTGTAATCAGGGCCTTATACCAAGAGTCCTGGGGCATCAGAGGACAGGGATCATCTCCATGGCACACAGTGCTTTCCCACAGAGGATTTGCCTATCACTCTTAGCTGTCTAAAAGCACACAAGCTTTTCTCACATAGGATTTGCTCATTGCTCTTAGCTGTCTAAAGGCACATAAGCTTTTCTCACATTGCTCCTTCTCACTGCAGGAGCTGTGGTGGCAACAAGAGTCCAGGAAAAATAGTAGAATGGGTTAGAGTTGCAAAACGCCCAGGTATTTGCTGAGAATAATACAGAGAAAACTGGAGAAGAGCTTCATTTCAGCTTCCAGGTGGGCTCTAAGGGAAGGAGAAAGTGTTAGAGTGACATCGCTACCTGAGTGGCATCGGATCTTATTTGGCAGTGAGATAGAGCCCTTGCATCATTTGGTGTTGCTCCTTCCCCACAAACTTTCTGAAAGTAAAACCTTAGAATGAAGGAAGGAGAAAAACAATGCAGAGATGGAGCGCCTAAGTGCTGGGAGAGACAAGGGGTTACTGGAGTACCAGTCCAGGTGCTGGTGGAGGAGAAAAGGCTCTTGCAATACAAACACTTATACAAAAAGGACAACTGAGTAGAGACAGAGAAGGATAAAGTGGTCAAGCTGTTACAGGAGCAGTGGAGGGGAAGAAAGTGATGTGGGCAAAATGTAGAAGGCTTTGAGCAGCTGAGGACAGTTTGAATGAGCCTGTGCTGACTGCAGAGGTTGTAAAGGATGTGAGTGTACCAGCTTAAATAGCTTTAGCAATTTGTTCCACTTCTTCCTAAGCGTTGCAGAGCCCAGAGCAGTTACAGGCTGCTTCACCTCTGCCCTGGCTGGTCGGTGGTGAAACTGGTTCTGTTCCTCTCTCGTAGTTTAAACCACAAATGAGTGGGGTAATTATTTCACTTCAATATTTATAGCTTTGTTGCCTGTAACCATGTTTCTGCCCAGCTCTGGGAAGTGTGAGCGCTGGTCCTTCCTGCTGGCTCTTATGGCCGGATGGTGATGTTGGTAGAAGCTCATAGAAGGTCAGAGGTCAGCACTGCTTTACAATGCAAATGCTAACTCAAGTAAAGCTGTTTCTCTTTAGCTTCAACCATGCGTTTCCCTTTATGAATTCTTCTGGGCATCCAACTTCTATAATGGTTCTGTTTTCTATTTACCAATTCCCTCTCAGTGGCTGTCCTGCTAAGGTAATGTTATGCTTTTGTGGGGACTGCCCCATGGCAGAGGCAGTCTCAGTGGCAGTGGAGGTGGATTTCACCAAGAGATTGGAATTTCAGCACAAAGACCTTGACCTGGCTGCCACCCTCACTGTCAGACTGAGCAGAGCAGTCCAGCAAGCCCTGCAGCATCCTCTCATCTGCACACACACACATGGGCTCTGCACAGGGTGCTGGGATGGTGTGTCAGCACTCATTAAAATGAGAACTTCATGGGAAGAGGCATATTAGACTACCATGCGCTAACACATACCCTATTTCCCAGGGCATGTGTGGACAGCAGCCTTTGTGCAGCAAAAAAAAAAAAGTATTCTTCGGTCCTGTTTTGTAGTGGTACTAGCTAAAATTAGCATCAATGTTTGGGGGTTTTCAACCTCAAATGGCTCTGCAGCCCTACAGAATGAAATTAGCAGCAGTGAAGCATGGCCATATCCCGAGCAAGCACAGAAACCACGGAGGGAAGAAGTGCTCAGCTGAGACTGCAGAGAACAAGCAGGCAGAGCATTTCTCCCCAGCTGGAGCTGACACCCCAGCTAACCCCTTTACACCACCAAGGTTGGAACTTAAAGACAATGAGTCAGCCAAACCTTGAGTATGAATCTCATTAGGCAGTAGAGTACTACCATGCCCTTACTCCTAAGAAAGACTTTGTCTTCTACTTCTTCCAGTTCCCCAGGTCCTTCCCCTTCCAGCAGGGACCTCTCTGACTTTGCTTACCTCCAGGTTTTGGGCAGATCTGTGCAGTCTCTTTTTCCAGCATGATAAAAAGTGATAATGCACACGAGAAGTGTAGAACAACATGAAACTCCATGAGGATTCACAAATGGAGGGCAACAGCTTCCTGCTGCATCCCCAGCCATGCCAGGATAGGGTTCTGCTGCAGCAGCAGGGAAAGTTGGGGTAAGGATGGTGTGAGCAAGGTCTGGCTCACAGTGTGGCTTGGGGCATTTTCACTCAGTCCAGACTGATTTCTCTGCAAGCATCTCAGCATCACAGCTTTGGAGCTGTGCAGGAGCAAGAGGCCAAGCCTCAGGAGCAGCACAAAGTTCAACACCATTCTTTGTAGCAGAGCCCTCCTTTCTGATATTCAGCCCTGTCTGCCTCCTTGAGAGCCTTTGGGTCATTCCTCACAGTCTCCCAGGTCTGGGATCAAGCCAGCTCTCTCCAGAAGTCCAGGGTATTGTATCTTTTTAGGGCACTGTGTCTTTATAGGGCAGGAGGGAGCAGGAATTGGTTACAGGAGTAACTGCAGGCTGCAGTGTTCCATCACAGACCAACTTTGCAGGGAAAGGAGTGGTACTCTCCCTACTGCCCCTGTTCCCAGGAGGTATTGGATGCTCCTTCTGGTTCTCATCTCAGCTTCACATCTGCCTCCTCAGCCTTGGCCATGTCCTCCAGAGGCAATTTCTCCAGCTGATGAGTATATTTCTGTACTATAACACTGAACCACAGTTCTGCTGAGCTCAGCATCCTGCTTCCCAGGCTGGGAGCAAGGCAGCAGGCTGTGACTGTTGTTAGGTGGATGAACAAGCCCAGTAATGGCCCCAGACTAACAATTTCATCCAAGTGATCAAGTCCCACAGCAGCCAGATCTACTGCCGTGACAAAGGCAGAGGCTGCTCGTGCCTGGCCGAGGGCAGAGCTGGACATTGCACACGCAGCTGACATCGACCCACTCAATGCCCACGGGAGAGCAGAGCTGGTCCATGACGTGCAGCTCATGGCCTCAGACACAGGCAGAGACTCGCCTCAAATGAAAGGGAAAAAAGCACCACAGAAGTCACACCTGAGTGAGAACCGAGGGATTTGGCATGAGGAGTTATCCCAGTGGAAAACAAAGGGAAAAGCTGGCTTGATTTGCTCGGAAGGAGCGTTATCTAGGGAGACAGCAAGGACAGCTCTGGTGAGGAAGGTGCTGTGCGTGGCAGTGCTGGAGCAGAGGCTGCCCGGCAGATGACTGCAGGGCTCTGCGAAGAGGTTACACTTTTAAAATCCCAGGATATAAATCTATGCTGTGCGATTGCACAAGTCCTCTCCGAGCCCTTTGGGGCTCTGTATCGTAATGTACTGCTGGGCTTCACAGCCCGGAGATTTAATGTGTGTGGGGAGGCATCCAGCACCCATCTATCATCTGGGTAGGTGATGGGAGGCACATCCCCCAGAGCTGGACAAAGATCACTGCCAAAGGGCGTCAGGCGAATTTTTTGGCCCATTAACAAAGCTCATGTTAAGAAATACAAACTTTGGTGTAAAGATGCTGACAGCCAGCAGGAGCATGGCGGGAAGAAAGCTGAAAGGCTCTGAGAGCATAGGAGGTTGGTCATGGGCCAGAGCACAGGACAGGCCATGGTGCTCACCAGAGGAGTGCAAGAACAGCAAGTTGGATGAAGAGCAATGAAAAGTGGGGTGTATATAAGAGAAGATGGGTACCCCTTGGCTCCTGCTGGGCTTCCTGAGGGGGGCAGGCTCTGCTGTTGGGTTGGAAGCAGTATGGGATGTGAAGCAACCCCACAAGGCGCTTCCTCACTTCCATTCCAGATGGAGCATCCCCAGCCAGGTCCAGCTTCGGAGCAAAGTCTGGTGCATGCACAGCTTTACATGGGGATGTGAACTGTGGGCTCCTGAGAAGTCTGCTGAAGAAATGTCAGTCTCTGAAATGCACTTTAATTTTAGAGCTTTGATGTTTTTATTTCCTGGCTGCAGGTTCGAAGGCTTCGCAGTCACTGGCACCTTGGCATCCAGCAGTGAATGCCCAAGCTTGAACGTTAGGGCAGAAAAGTGGGTTTGTCTCCTGACACTGAGCCCCAATCCAGCCCTGGAGACCAAAGTCCTTGCTTTAAACTGCAGCAGCAGAATTACAAAGCCTCTGCAGAGGGTCTAAGATTTGCATGCACAGAACTTTTTTTTCAACTGCTTCTTTTCTTCTCTGAAAAAAAATTTAAATACTTTGCTTCTTTTCCATTGCATCTTCCCCCAACAGCCTCATCCTATCTGGCTTTTAGCTTCAAAGTGCCCTTAGATCTTAAACAAATTTAATTTAGAGCCACAAATACTTTATATCATGTTCTTTTGGAAGCTGTTCTCTGCTTTGTCACGCCATGGCCATGGCAGGGACAGCTCACAGCTGGAGGGGAGGCGGCAGCAGGAGGGAAGGCTGCTTTTCTGGGACCTTGTTTCCTTCAATGTGAAGGAAAAGGGCGTCAGTACCAATGATGAATAGGGATAGAAATAGTTGTTGCATTGTTTTAGAAGCATCAACAAGAAGTTTCTTAAGTTTATTGATAAGCTTTAAATGTATTAGTAGGAATGTGCAAATAAAAGAGGGGCTATGTATGTCAATTAACCCCACACACCTCTTCAGGTCGAGGAGAGGTGGGACAGTAGGTCCTATGATCTGGGTAAAGATTTGCTTTCCAGTAGCAGGGGAGGGGTTAAACTTTTACAGATTTTCTGGACCAGTATCAAGCCTTTGGGAATGCTGGGAAAAGAAGACTCCAAGGAGACCCATACTCACTGTGCAGATGGGCTGGGAGCTGAGCATGGAGGGCAAAGCTGTGGTAGGGGTTTGCTCTCAGGCTGGGACCCCCTCTCCTCCTTCCCACTCCCCAGCTTGAAACACCAGTTCCTCTCCCTCTTCAGGGCTTGGGTGAATTTGAGCCGGAGAAGCTATTTCATCCACAGGACTCCACTTTCCGTGTTTCCCACTGTCCTGGTCCTCAAGGTTTCCATGCAGCACCAGGAGCTGAGGAAGGGCTGCCCCTGTGGCTGGCAGCCTGCAAAAGGAGCGGCTCTGCCACCAATCACCCCTGCCTGCTTTGGTGCCACCAATGGCATGGCCAGGCTGCCTGGGGACAGCCCCCACAGCAGGAGGACCTGTGCCTAGGGTGGGCTGCACAGCATTCCTCCTCATCCTCCCCTCATCCTCCTCTCTGCTCACCCCCCAGAGTACTCCTGGTGGGACCTGGGAGGGGTGGGTGAGGCAAAGGGACAGGGAGGGAGTCCCAGACAGCACAGGGATGGGGACAAGGGGACCACAACATCAGCAGGGAGAGCAGGAGGCCTGTGCCCCTACCCCAGCCCTCTGCAGTCCATCCAGACCACAGCCCACCAAGTCCAAGTACCCTGACGTGCGCTGAGATGAAGGCTCAGGGGGGGTGTCTGCCTTGTCCCCACACCGGGATGGTTGACCAGGACATGTAGTGCAGGAAAGGAGCAGAGGTCCCCATGGATGCCACCACTGGGTCACGTCCATCTGGCCACCCAACATGGGTGGGCACAGGTACTGACTGCAAATCCAGCAGAGGGCCCTCTTGGGGAAGCATCCTTCCTCCTCCTCCTTCTGCTCCTTCTCCTCCTCCTTCTCCTCCTCCTCCTACTTCTTCTCCTCATCCTCCTCCTTCCTAGGCTGGCTTCTGGGCTCCCCTGGGGTGTGCACCCAAGGGCAGGTAGGACATCACAGCCCCACGCTGTCCCCGGGGTAGGAGCGCAGGCGAAGGGCTGGATTCATTTCCTTCTCTTCTTCTTCCCTCATCATACACATCCCCTTGCTGGATTTTGTGTGCAGAGCTCCGCGCAGGCTTCGAGGTGCTGCAGATGTGTTCGACTGCCACCACACCGTCACCTTCCCCAGGACAGTGATGGCTGCACAGCGTGTGACTTCCCAGGGACCCGTGACAACCTGTAGCATCCCTGGTGTGTGCGCTTCTGGGAGACATTAGTGTGTTCATGTACACTAGCAAGAGAGGACCCACAGCATCTCCACGTTTTCCTTCCCTCCTCCTCCTGCTGCCCAGAAGTTTTCTCAGCCTTTCAGGGCTGGGGACTGCCCTGCCAGAGGCTGCTGACATGAGGCTGTTCCTGATCATTCTGCCATCGCTTTTCTACGCTGCTACAGGTAAGTGGCTGTCTTTGCAGGTCATGACATCCAAAGTGGGGAGGACATCAGGCCATTTGACTGGGCTGTTTGGGGACAGACGGTTTACAGATAATTTTACGGTGCTATTTCGATATAGATCCTGGCACACACCACAGGGATGCTGAAAACAGTCGTGCTCTGCTGAGAAAGTGCTGCCCTGTGACAAGAGTTTGTGTGCCTGGTAACGGTGCTCTCTGCACTGCTTTTCTGGGCATCTGTGTTACCTGTAAAGCCAGGACTAGCTGCAAACTGTGATTCTGCCTTTTATTCAAGAGAAGAGAGAGCGAGTACAGGAGTGGAGGGGGAGCAGATGCAGCCACTGCGCCGATGTTACGGTCTGAAAGGGGAGGGAGTGGTGGGCAGAAACCAGATTGAAAAGTGACCCTTTTTGCTGGGAGTTAGGAAAGGGGATGGTGGGAAGGCAGGAGGTATGTGCTATTTCTATTTTACTCTGATTTGTTGTGGTTTATTTTTGTGGATGGTGATGCAAACTGTTCCCTTCCTGCCCACTGTGGGAGTGAGGGGGGTTAAAAGTTTCTCTCCAATTAACGAGTTAGTTGTTTGTGTCTCCTTTAGAGTGGTTTGCTTTGCACGCAGCTCACATGGAAATGTAAGGGGAATTGTGTGCAGTGAGAAGGGGGTTGCAGTCATGGGCCTGGGATGGTGGGGGTGCACCGTGGTGCAGAGAACCTGGGCACTAGAGATGAACGGGATGATGCATCACCCAGACCACGTCCTGTGGCTCCAGGACTTTGCTGAACAAAGGCATGTTTCACTCAGCCTGTTTGTTTCTAGAGAATTTGGTCACGGCTGTTTTCTTGGTGATGTGTGGACTTCATTTACAATTCTGAGTGGCCCTCGTGACAAGCTAAGGCAGATGCTGAGCTTAATCCCGGGTACATTTAGCCATCTCCTCTGGCTGTGCTTCCGAGGCCCCGCACTGCTGGGGCAGTAAGGTCCCCGTTGTGACACACTGCCCATGCCCACCCATCTCTGCCAGGGAAGGTCAGTTTATCTAATAGGCTGCATCACCCAAAAATTGTGTTTTCTCAGAATTTTACCTTACCTGAAACACACACTTTTTCTCTGTTTTTATTTTTTTTATTAATTTCACCTTCTCTTCCCCTTTCTTGGGTTGTTGTCTGATTTCTGTCCTGCACAGTCACTGGTTTTATTAACCCTGAGGGGGGGTTAATGCAGAACAAGGTCCTATGGGGGTGATTGGAATGCATTTGTTTGGCTGGGAATCTGGAGCTTGAGCATAATTCCTGAAAAAAAATAGAAGCTATCTGTGTTTATATGTATAAATATACATATGTAAAAAATCCTCTCTTTTAGTATTTACATAGCTCCATATGTGGATACGCTCTCTGTAATAGGGACCTGGAGGCCCTGGAAATGTTCCCATTGCCTTCTGTGGGTCCTACATAAATTCAGACTAAGAAAACAGCTAGAAACCTTCCTTGCAAACCCAGCCCCTTGCCAGCCACTGCCTCTGCTGCCTGCAAGGGCTGGACCCAGCAGCACCCCCAAAATCTCTTTTGTCCTGTCACCACTCTGGCCTCTTTTAGGATGTTTCCTATTTGGCAGAGAGCTGCCCCTGCGCCTGCTGCAAACAATTGCCAGCACATTTTGCAAGTGGGATGCTGAGAGGGAGTGAGCTGGTCCCCATGCACATGCTCACCAGGGTCCTGAGCAAATACCAGTTCTCCTGAACTAGCAGGAGCCCTCTCAGCATTCACAGAATCATAGAATAGCCTTGGTTGGAAGAGATCTCTATGATTTCACCCATGGGCTGTAGCAGGGTCCCGTGCAACGCTCAGCAGCACTCGCTGTGAGCACCCACAGGGAGTTCTTGTGTTGAGGAGCAGCTTCCAGCTTCTTGTGGGTACTCCACCCTGATATACATCACCAAAATACATCACAGACTTGAGCTGTTTTGACATAAATCTCATTTTATTTAGTTTTTCACACATGCTTTTATTATTGGGTGTGACCTGCCAGTGTGAGGTATTTTTAATAAACATGATAAAACTCTTTTATTGAAGCATTAACACTCAACAGTTCTATTAGAAATAAACTTACACTTAAACTTGGCTCAAATTTTTATTGTATTTGCTTCCTCAGAGAAACAGGTGCTTAGGAAAATCAAAAGGAGCAGTCACACATGATGAGTTTGCATTTGTCCATCTTGCCTGAATTTGTTGGAGCAATTGCTTGTGCATGCCCTCTACAAGATATCCATGTACCAGAGCTTTCCACTGGTCTTTATTCACTCCTTGGATGGGCATCCTTGTTCAGCTGCTGATTCCCACCCACCCAAGCCTCCAGGGACTGATCCTGACCTGCTGGCAGAGAGCAACTCCATGGGCATGAGCCCCGCTCCTTGGAAAGCCATTCTTGTACACTGCTGTGATGCTGGCTTTGGTGTATAAAACCAAACCAAAACCAGCTGGGAGGAGGTGACATGAATCATGTCACTGCCAGAGGAGATGCCTCCAAGCAAGGCATTATTCCAGGTACCAGCTTGGTTCCTGGTGGATCAGTACACAATGATGGTGACACTCCTTCCCAGCAGGATGGAGTTTGGCACCTAGGAAGCCCTATTCATTTTGGAGCAATGCAAGCAGGGAAGGCCATGCACAGGGTCATGCACAGCTGGTAGAGACTTGCACCACACATCTCCAGGAGCCCATGCCAGGGAGCAATGTTGGCTGGCTCCATCCACGGGCACTGTCTCCCCTTTTCTCACTCTCCCTGTTGTGTTTCCATAACACCCCCTGTTCCAAAGCTGATGTAATCTGGAGAGTACCAGCCCTCACCACACCCCTCTGAGCTTTGGGTGGACCAAAATTTGCTCTTTACGAGTAAGACACTGTGGTGCTAAGCGACTGGCCCATCATCATGCAGAAGATCTCTGTCTGTGTCTATCCTCTTGTAGAGCTTTTGGCTTCATAAAGCAGAATCACGCCCAGAAGTATTTCAAGTTACTGAGGCTCTGCACTAATGGGAGGTCTTGGATGAGTCTGTTCCTGCAAAATGCCACCGGCACAGGAGCAAGAGCTGCCCATGCTGCCTGCACTGCTCACCTGAGAGAAACGGCCACATGCCAGCTTGTATTTTCCTTCTTTTATGTGACATTGTCATGGCATTGGCAGGCTGGGAAGGGAAGACCTCCAGCCCATGCAGCAGCCCCCACCCACACCTCCAGTGACTTGTCTGTCACAGTCTCAACTTGTGTCTGTTGTGTTATCAGAAGAAAATAGATGTTCTTGCTCCCAGCTAAAGGAACAAAAGATCACGTGTAAATGAATTTCCAGTGATAAATTTTGGCAACATCTAATAGCAGTTATGCTTTTTAACATCCCAGGCAGACAGTAATGCATTTGACAGTTGTTATGCATTTCAGTGTTCTGCACTAGCATGTGTGACACCCCTGTGCATTTAGACATGCCTCCCACAGAAATATAATCACAAGCATATATAAAAATCTAAAATTACCTCTTGGTTTGCAAAAAGACTAGTCAAAGGCAGGCATTTCCAAAACAGAGGTCTCTGAAAGCCCAGTGTACTATACAAGCTGTACCGAGGCTACAACCCAGAGTTGTTACTTTGGTGTAAAGGGGACATGGCCCTTTCTGACAGTGCAGACCCCTGGCACAGGAGCTGCCTGGAGGGTTGGGTCAGCCCAAGGGGTCCCCAGCCAGGGAGCGAGAGCTGCCCCTGGCCAGCTCCCACGTGCTGCTCGCGGGCAAGGTGACAGCTCAGCTTCAAACCCTTATAGAAATGGGGTTACCCTTCATGGGTGTGGGGTCCTGAACAATTCAAGGTGGGAGATGAAGAGGAGCAATGGTGTGAGTCTGTTAAAAGTGTCACTTGGACCCGCTTTATGGCTTCAAGTGGACGGAGATCCCTTCCAGAGGTGCTTGGAGTGGCTCCAGTTTTCTGGAAAGATTTATGGAGCCACAATAGACTCTGCTCCAAATCTTAAAACACTTTGAATCATGTTGATTAAATCCATCGAGTTTCACATGGATTTGGAGCCCTCGTTTTCCCCAGAACAAACACCCCAGGGACACCCAGCTGGTCAGGGATGTCCGGGCAGGGATCCAGGCAGTGCACAGTGTTTATGTCTAGCTCAGCCTGCTATTGCAGAAAGCAGGGATATTTCTACTCTAATGGAAAACTTCCTCAGGTCCAGGAACAACCTTTTCTGCAGGACACTGGTGAGGACAGGGTACCCATAGTTCAGCTGCTGGGGGGCCACGACCAGCAGTGCTGCCCAGCGGGACTTTGTGAGTCCCCACCAGTCACCCCTCCATCCTGTCCATTCCCACACTGTGCCGCAGTGCTTGCTGATGGGATGGTTAACGGGGGGGGTGTGTGAGTGAGGCAAAGTGCTTTTAATTATGGCATGCACCATTAGCCATTAATAGCCTGGCAGTTGGAGTAAATCCTGAGCAACAAGCTGGGCCCCCCCAGCCGTGTTCCCCCAGCGCCTGACGGCTGCCACTTCCCAGGGTCCTGATCAAAGCAGGCTGTGGAAACGTTTAGCTGGATCTGAAGCGTGTCTGCTGTGGATAATTGCAAGATATTAATGAACAGGGCCCTGGAGCTGGCTATCTCTGATGGAAAGGTCTCAGCAAAAAAGGGAGATGGAGCTCCAGACAGCTTTGCTCCAGGGATGGGGCTCTGCCTTGGGGACAGGGGTGGCCTGGGGGGGCTTGGGTGTCCAGTTTGTTGTGGCTCTCCATTTCCATGCACTCCTTGGCAGAACTGCCTCTGCCTGGGTTTTTGGGCTCCAGGGTGGCATTTTGCCAGTTAAAAGTGCTCTGAAAGCAAGGTTTTGGGTCCCTCTTTTCACCTGGGGCATGCTCATGACTCCTCAGTGGTCCCCAACACCCCATCAGCTCACGCTTGCTCCGACCAGAGCTCAGTCTTGTGGGGCACTGTTGTGGCAGTGCTGGTCCTCGGCAGCAGCACAGGCACCTTTAGCCCCCCCAGCCTCATGCTGCCCCAGAAGTCACCAGAGCTGGGCACAAAGTAGGATGTGGTCCCAGGAGCACAGCACCCTAAATGTGGTGGCGCAGCATCTGGGAGGGCTCCGGGGGCAGGAGGTGCTGCCCCAGCGCTGAGCATCTCCTTGTCCTTGGGCAGAGTCTCCTCTGATCCACTCCTGGCAGGATGGGGATGCGTGTCCCTTGGGGCAGTTTCCCTGTGGCAACCTCTCCGTGTGCCTGCCCCAGGCCCTGCACTGCAACGGGGAGGATGACTGCGACAACGGAGCTGATGAGGAGAACTGTGGTAAGCAGCAAGCCCCTTGCAAAGAGGGATGCCCTGAGAGTGATAACCCCAGACCTGGAAACAACAGGATCTGGGACCACAAGTGCATTAGAGGAAAGCTTGCTCTTCCCCTGGGATGTGTGAGGAATCCTGGATCTGCTCCATTATCCAGACACTTCCCCAGCTCTTGGATTTGGATGCCATCCTGGCACAGTGGCTGTGTGTGCCCCGGGGAGGAGCTCATCCATCAGGGATTTTCCCAGGCTCGGGGGCAGGAAAACCCTTGTTACTACAGGCTGGGGCAGTTTTTTCTGGGCCATGGTGGAAAGGCAGAGGAGCAGTAGGGCTCCACACTACCAGTCAGGACACTCAGTTTCAGCAGATTTAAAGACACAAAATGAGTTGTTTGGGGTTTTTTTTTGCACAATACACAGTGCCATTGTGGAGCTCTTTGCTCAGGAATGCTGAGTCCAGGAGTGTAAATGAGTTGGAGACTGGACAAATTCATACCTGCTGGGAGCCTGTTAACTGAGAGGCTTGGGGTATCCTTAAAGTGGGCTAGGTGGGATGCTAGAAATAGAGGAAAGAAAATTGTGTTGTGGCTGTGCTTGGAGACATGCCATGGGGCTGGATAAATTCCTGTTCTGCCCCGGGTGCAGCTGTGGGGCTGGAGCCAGATCTCAGGCTTTGTACGATCCAGCACCTTCTCCCAAGGCTGGTGGGGTTTTGCTCCACACTGATGTCCGTGCGCAGCAGCCGGTGCCTCTAACAGTGGTCCCCACTCTCTGCCCTGCAGTGGATGACAGCGGCTGGCCACAGATCTTGGGTGACATGCTGGCTGCGAGGAGCAGTAGGATGGCGGTGGAAGACGAGGGTGACACCTGCTGTAAGCCTTCCTCCCTGGTGCCTGGCATCTTCCCCCAACCCATGGGTCTCCCCTGCCCTGCACAGCCCCCTCTGCCCTCCCCTCAGTGCATCCCCTCTGCTTGCCCACAGGGCTGGAGCTCTTCCCAGAGCAGTGCCAGTGCCAGGGAAGGGCTGTAGACTGCACTGAGCAGGACCTCACTACTGTCCCCTGGGTCTCCTCCAACGTGACAAGGATGTGAGTAGCAGTGGGTGTGTGCACCCCTCTCCCACGGGAGAGGCACAAGCTGGGCATGCACTGCCACCCAGCAGGAAAACAAGCTTAGAGGGAAGAAAGTAAAATCCCTCACTTTTCCTTAACCCTGGATCCAAAGAAGCAAGGAGCCCTTTCCATGCCAACAAACCCCTTTCTGCTGAGCTTCAACTGCTCACTGCAGCCCTCCCACACCAGCACTGAGCTGGGAGCAGAGAAGGGCTGGATCCTGCCTGGGGTGAGGACTGGGGAGCCTGCCTCCACTGCCAAGCCACCGAGATACACAGGGTCAGAGACTGTTGGCAAGGTTGAAGCCTGGGGTGCCTTTACACACACAAAGCAAGGGCTAGGAAGGGAGGAGAGTGTGGAAAAACTCATCTGCAGCAAATAATGCTTGCAGATTGGGAAAGCAATTAGCAATGTAGTGCTAATGAACAGCAGCTGCCTTGCATTTTGTCTCTATTGCACAAGAAGAAGAGGGGCTGGTCTTTGCTGCTCTCATTGATAAAGGCTTCTGCTCTCTCCCAGTCTGCTGGCCCTCGGTTTGATTTTTTCCTTCTGTTTACCTGCTAGGGACTTGAAGAAGAATAAAATCTGTTCTCTTCTGAACAATCAGTTTGCCAGGTACAGAAGTCTGAAGAAGCTGTGAGTATCGCTGCCTTTATCCTGCTCTCTGGCTGGCTTGTCTGAAAGGGGAGAGCAGGGGGTGTGCAGGTCAGCAGCAGTGGGGCCATGCCTAGGGGAACAAGTGTGTGCACTTGTTGGGACAGCTTTGCTTGGGGCAGCACACCCTGAGGGGACACTATGTTTGTCCAGACAGCAGCTTGAGACAAGGAGCCTGTGGCAGAGTAGGGGCTGCACATGTGGCTGCTGTCCTGTGGGCACATCCCACAGACCCTGAGAATCCCTTAGAAGTCATACTTCTCCAGTCTCTCTTCTGTTCTGTTTTTTTTTTTTGTTTTTAAACAGCTTTCTGCAAAACAACAAGATCCGGTTGATCTCACCCAAAGCCTTTGCTGGACTTTCTCAGCTTCAAATGTTGTGAGTAAAGGTGTCTGCATTATGGGGCCCTGGGGAGGGGAGCCCTGGGATGGACACAGTCCTCTGCTCCTCTTGGCATGAAGGCTCGCAGCACAGCAAGGTTCTGAGCCCTACTTGCTCCTGTGAAAGCATGCTTTAAGCTGGAGTTATGTGTATTTTGGGTGAACATGGGGCAGAGCAGAGGCATTTCCCCTCCTACAGACTGTTCCCATCTCCATGTTATCCAGCCTGAGCTGGGATTCTGTGTTTGAGCTTCTAAGGGAGATGGCACCATGGGCACCCAAAGCCAGGGGCTGTGGGCAGCTCAGAAAGAACAGCTTCAGCAAAAGTGGATTTAATCAGCAGCTTCTCTTCCTCTGCACTGGTTCCAGGTTCCTCAGCCACAACAGGATCACACAGCTGAAGCCCCGGCTTTTTGAGGACCTGCATCGCCTCGAGTGGCTGTGAGTTCCTCTGCCAGTCCCAGAGGATGTGACTAATTGCTACTCTTCCTTGGATTTACCATAATTTCATTCCCTTGGGGGGAAAAAAGTGGGCATGATGGTTTCAGGGTGTCTGCAGTAACATGCCCATGATAGGGTGGACCTGGACACACTTGGCCTTTTGCTGCAGCTCTTCTATGAAACTCCTCTTTGAGTTTCCCTCCCCTGTTACTGAGGTCAGGTTTAGCATGAACTGGATGCTCTCTTGTGTGAAGTCTCGTTATGGCTGACAGTTCCCTGTGGGGGCTCACCATGAAACACTCCCCAGCCCAGCGCAGCCGAGGCAGGGTGCTGTGATGGACTTTGTGCAGGGCCAGCCTCAGCTCCCAGGCTGGAGCACCAGAGGTTTGTATATAAAAGGCTTAAAGTGCGCCGTTAAACGTGGAGATTTGCAACTCCGTCACCTTGAAAAATATATGCCTAAATTGAAAGTACAGCTAATATCCTTCCCCTCTGTTTATTCTCAAAGGCTCTCTTTGATCTGGGCCCATGCGGTGTGTGGTTTTACACACGCAGCTTATAAAGGTTTTGCTATAGAAATAGAAACCATAAAGGCCACTTTACAAGATGGTTCGTTCCTGTCCTGCAATTGCAGGAGTAGCTCGGGCAGGTCTGACACCCCCCCAGCTTCCCTCCTCTTACTTGCCATGGGACCAGCTCAGTTATTCCTTAAATAAAGAGGGAAAATAGAGGATGAGCAGCTCACAGAGGGTGGTCTGTGGTGCAAACAAGCCAGAGGACTTTGGAGAAGCCAAACACAGTCCTAAATTCCCTGAATAGTTTCTAATTTATCTTTATTTCACAGCAGAAGAGAGGAAAAATCCAACAGACCCTGACTGTGAAGGAATCCAGACTCTGCAGCTGGATCTAACACTTCAGCCAGGGCTGCCTGGGCAGGATTCAAAGTGGGGAAACGGGCTTCAGAGAGGGGCAGTCCCCCACCTGGGGATGGGTATCCATGGAAGCTCACAGGGGAGAATGGATGGAGCCACCTCCTGCTAGGGCAACACTCAGTTCTAAATGTGGGGGCTTCCCCTTGACGGGAGAGTCCTGCTGCCTCCTCGCCCTCTCCAGATCTCCTCATCTTACTTCTCCCCTTCTCCTTCCAGGATGTTGGATAACAACAGGATTGCTCAAATAGTCCCTGTGGCATTTGCAGGGCTGAAGTCGCTGTATTTCCTGTAAGTAGGGGTCAGGGCAGCTCTCCTGTGGGATTTGGGAAGAGCCCACACCGTGGGCATCTGCCTGGTACTTCCTGCACTCCTTCTCCAGGCAGTGAATGCTGCCTTCTCCAGGGCAAGTCAAGGATGCTGTGTCTTCCTCACCTCTCCAGGGCACGAGGGGTAATGGTACAAGGGAGATAGATAGATGTCTGTCTTGCTCCTGTTTCCAGGAGCTGGCAGGGGGAACCAGCAGGCTTTGCTGGTGCTGCAGCTTCGCTGTGCCATGTCCCTCTCTCAGCATGCTCTACTTAAAACCAGTGTTAATTGTGCTCTTGCCTGGGACAGGTCCCTGAGGAGTTTGGCCTGAGCAGAGCCTCAGTGGTTACTGATGAGCAGGATGGGGAGCAGTGCCTCTGGTTTAGTGTTGCTGGTTGTTTGCAGTTTCTGACTCAAGGAAGATGGGATCTGATGCTTCCCCAAACTACTGCCCCTCTGCTGGGTGTTTTCACACCAGGTCATCTTAAGCCAAGGGGTTTTTAAGGTCCAGCTATCTCCAAGATGGATGTAAAGGATAAAAAATTTGCCTTAACCACTGTAAAAACAATTCTGCAGCTGCTAAAAGATTACTTTAACACCTTCTCTGTAGCCCAGAATACAGATTGGAAACCTTGGCAGTAGTCTGGAGTCAGTGTTAGGGGAGAAGTTTTGGCTGTTAGAGTGGAAAAACCAGGTGGGGGTGTGTGTGGGTGTGTGGGGGGGTGTGTGTGTGTGTGTGTGTGTGCACAGACATATATACATACTTGCATACATCTGACCACATTTAGCACTGTATTCCCTGGGTGTACACCTGCAAGGCTGCTGGTCCGGGCTCACACCATCTCTGCTGGAGATGTAACTGCTGGAGTTGGCTCTAAAAGCCTGAAAGTTGTTTTTGGGGATGTGTAAGTCTTTGGTAAGAGCTGTGCCTGGGGATGGGGGAGCCATCAGCGTGGGAAGGGACTGAGGGCAGCTGGAGCTGGCAGGAGACTTGGGTAAGAGGTGCTGTGGCCCTGGGGTTTTGCTCCTCTGCAAACCTGGGGTGTCCAGAGAGCTGTCCCTGCCCTGTCCCAGGCAGAGGGGCTGTGGGGGACAGCCCTGAGGGGACAGAGCACCCCTTGGCCGCACGTACCCACGTTGCAGGCAGCAGCGCCGTTCTGCTCGGTGACGTACTCTGTTTATCCTTCTGCATTTTTGTTGGCAAACCAAATAAACTAAAACTACGGTCACAAAACGTGCAGTGAGGAACACTGTGCACACAGGCATGTGAAAAAGTGCTGGGAAAAACACCAGCGAGAGTTCAGGCTATAAATTTGCCTTTACTGGCTGTCACTCCAGGGTCATTTGCTGTTGCTTTCATGCACCATTCTCCTGGTGACGTGTTCGTCACAGCTTGCTGGAGAGCATCTCCCACAGCTACTAAGTGTGTGCTGTATCGCTGCCTTCACTTCTTTCCCAAAGAAGGTGAATGAAGCCCTGCACCACCATTAACAGCCACGTGTGCTGGGCCTTTGCCTGGGGGCTGGCAGCTGAACTCACTCCGTGGTTTCACGTGGCTGTGGCTGCTCTGCTGGAGTGCACAGGAGCCAGTGACCCCACAGCCATGCTGTTCTGGGTTGGCTGCACCGCTGGCCCTGAGCTCGCCCCTGGATATCTGTGCGAGCAGCAGCCTGTGAGGTGCAGGTGTCCCCCAAGGTGAGGACCACCAGAAAGTCCTTGTGAAACATTGCATGGTCTGGGAGCAGGACCACATCCTTGCGCAGGGTTGTGTCCCAGGCTGACAAATGGTGCCATGACCTTGTTTGTCCTTATTGCCTCCTGACCAGGTACATGCTGAACAACTCTTTGACTCGGATGCCCAACGCCTCCCTCTGCGCAGAGATGCCAAAGCTCAGCTGGCTGTGAGTACCCTGCCTGCTGGCAGCAAGGGGGGGTAAGCAGGAGGTGAGGGATCACCCTGGGCAGCCCCAAAACAGAGTGGGGGTGGGGGAGAGAGCCTGGGGAGGTGGCAGTCATGATTGCCTTTCTGCAGGGATCTGGAAGGGAACAGGATCCGGGCAGTGCACAGGGCTGTCTTCCAGGAGTGCCATGAATTCACGGTGCTGTGAGTATCTTGAGGGTCCAGCTGTGGCACCTGCTTGCTGGTGCAGTCCCCATCCCACTGCAGGCACATGGAGGGAGGAGGGAGGACAGCCACCACTCGGCTGGGCCCCCCATTTCCCACTGCTCTGGGCTAGACAAGAGGCTGCTGTCTCACGTTTAATGGCTTCAGCCCACGTTTGTACACAGCATCAACGCTGCAGTCAGCTTCATGAATTTTGTAGGGACTTGGTCAGCAGCCCCAGACTCTTTTCCAGGGGCTCTGTGCTGGAGGATGGCTAACTCCATGCTGGGGAGCTGGTGGGCTCGTCCCAGCACCCTGTCACCAGCCCATGGGGGCTGCCCAAATCAAACGGGGACCTTCTTCAGTGGGAAATAGTGGCAGGACACGGCATGGAAAAATCTTCTTATAGTGTGCAAATACCAGAGCTCGCAGTCAGCTCAGACCCTTCTGCTGGCATCTAAATCCCCTAAAAATATCCCTGAGGAAGGCCATAAAGCTTGTGAGCTGGCTGTCTGTATGTCAAACAGTGTCTGTTTCCTCCCCTCCTGCCTGGAGCCTGCTCCTACCCCATTCCATCCTGGCCTCAGGGCTGAGTTCTCACCCGGGTACCTTCCCAGAGCTGAAAAAAGCAGAGGATTTGCATCGTTGATGCCCAAGCCTCTCCCAGGCTCTGGTTTTCCTGCACTTGTCAGTCATATATCTCCCAAAGAGGTATATATAGCCCCTGGAGATAAGATCAGGAGGGTTCTGTGCCATGCAGAAATTATTTGTGAGCACAGGGCTACACAGCAGCCCCAGGGTGGTGGCAGGGGAGCAAAGCCATCCTCCCAGGGGACTGGGAATCACGATTACCTGGAGCACTGGGAATGCATTGCATGACCCTGTGCCAGTGCTGCCAGGTCAGAGTAAGCAAGTAAATCCAGGGCTTATCTGGACAGCAGCTGGTACAGGGCTGGGACAGGACTGTCCCCAGCAGGAGCTGCTCTCCCCTCTCCTTCCCCAGACATCACTTCCCTGCAAGGCGCAGCAGTGCGGGGTACGCAGCCAGTGCTGGGGACGCTGGTCTCACAGCCCCTCCCTCCTCTCACGTGGAGTTCTGCAAAATGTTTTTCAGCTCCCTGTAGCTCCTGACAGAGGTCCCAGATGGTAATAGAGATGTTGAACAGCATGTTTGAAATTCGGGCTGTTCTGTGGGCATGGGGTGTAACACTGTCCTACCTCGTGGCCCTTGGCTAGGAAGTGAAGAGCAGCTGCCCCAGGCTGGCCCATGGAGAGGGAGGCGGAGGTGTGGATGGGATGAAGATCCCCTTTGCAGTTTACCTGGCAGCCCCTGGGGACCGATCTTGGTCCTTCTCTGACCACTGCCCCCACACAGTGTCTCCAAAGATGGAAAGCTCTATGTGACTTTCCAGCAAAAGACTGCTGCAGAAAGACCCTGCTTCCCTGTGCTGCCTTTCTTGGAGAAGCCCTGATAGGCATTAAATCCCCAAAATGTACATCACTACGTCTTTTCCTCCAGCAAAAGCTGTGTGCAGCCCCCGTGCTGGGCAGGCAAGCTGCTGCCCCACCATCCATCCTTCCCACAGCCAAGGCCACTGGCTTTGATCAGCAGGGTGTTTCTCCTGGCTGTTGTGGCAGTGCTATGGAAACGTCCGTACAGACGAGATGGACAGCGTAAGCACATAGTGCTGGTGACACCAGCACAGGAGACAGCTTTGCAAGCAGATGAGACAAGGATTCATGTTTGGGGTCTGTGGGGGAGTCTGGCCAGGATGGCTCATCCCATCTCCTCCCAGTTGCACCATAGACTACAGTAGAGCAGGCTGCCCTTTTGGTGTCTGAGCTCAGCAGAGCCTTGCTGCTTGATGTGAGCCTCCACCAAAGAACACCATCCCCAGGTCATGGCACTCATGGGGTCACCCAGTGACTTCAAGCCAGTGCCATCCCTCAAGGCTCTTCTCCTGCTGCTCTGAAACTGTTTGTGTTTCTTGGTGCACCATTCTGGGCTTTTACTTCTGAGCCCTTTAACCAGCTCTGCTCATCTTCCAGGCTTCTAATGGGCTCTTCTCTGAGCTGTGGGTGTGTGTGAGGTGGAGCCTTGCACCTGAGAGCTGGGCTCTGGCTTAGACCTTCACCACAACAGCGGAGTGTTTGGCTACTGGAGGTGACAGTTGTGGCTTGGTGTGTTTGGGAGGGATGCAGGAGGGCTGGGTGCACCCTGTGGGTGAGCCCCATGCAGCACCTGCTCCCCTGGATGCTCACAGGGAGTCCAGAGGTTGGATGATGCTCCCAAAGGGTGTGCGGGGCTGTGCTGTACCCACACACTCTCTCCCCTCCCTCCTCCACCTCCAGGATCCTGCGCAGAAACAAGCTCAGGTGGATCCAGGATGGGACATTTTCCAGGCTGAACAGGCTGGTGGAGCTGTGAGTTTCCAGCCATTGCCTTGACCCCCCCCTTTCCTACAGGCAGGGGCTGTGGTGGGAGCCTCACTCAGGACCCTGCTCCTCCTCCTGCACAGGGCACCTCACTGCTCAGCACCCCTGGGTGCAAGGCTTGGTGCCCTCAGCCACTTCCCAAACACTGTTCTCCTCTGCAGTGACCTGTCATCCAACAGACTACACCAGCTTCCCTCCTCTCTATTCAGTGGCCTGGATCGGCTCCAGCAGCTGTGAGTACTGGGGCTGCACTGCCCCAGGGGTGTCCCTGTCCCCCTGCAAGTGGCTGGGGGTCCTGCACCCCCTGCGTCGTGTTGGGTAGGTGTCTGTGCTGCATGGTCTGTTTGCCACTGTGGCCTCGGCAGAACAGGTTCCCTCCCTGTGGGTCTGCCAGCAGCACGGTGCCATCACATACTCTGCTTTTGGGCTGCAGACTGATCCTGGGGGGAATGGGGAGTGGTAGGAAAAGTCAGAAAAAGACTTTTGCTCTTGCTTCCAGCTATTCTGATAGCTTCTAAGTGGGAAAAACACCAAAGGCTTGTCTCTTTTTCAGGAATATTTCCTACAATCCCTTGAAAGAGATCCTCCCTGGCCAGTTTGAGAGCCTGCCCCAGCTACAGTCTCTGTGAGTCCCGCAACATCCCTGACCCTACAGCACTGCCTCTGCCTGCAGCAGCCCCAAACCCAGCCCGGGGCCACTCACAGCCTCCTGTGCACTGGTTTCCTTTTGCAGGAGCTTGGAAGGGCTGGAGATTCCTAACATCTACAACCTGACCTTCCAGAAGTTGACCAACCTCTCCCACGTGTGAGTAGGGAGAGCAGGCAGCTCCTGCTGCCCCAGCACCAGTGACCAGGGATGCTGGGTGCAGGGAGGGAAACTGGTCCGCTCCTACACCCAGGAGCAAGTTATTTCAGCCCATGGGAAGCCCTCGAGCATGATGATACTCTTTAAATCCCTCTAGGGCAAGAGAGTCTCTCCTAGCAGGGGCTTACTTAGAGCAAGGGGAGCATTTTGCCCATGAGAAGGGAGCAGTTTGCAGAGCCAAGGGTGCCCCATCCATGTGTGATACAAAGAGCAACCTGCATTTCTGAAGGTGCACATTGCATGGGTGGTGTGGGCAAGGCAGGCTCTGTCAGACCAAGGTCTGGGAGGCTGTGTGCTGAAAGCTGTGGTTAAGTAATGACAATAGAAGTCCTTTTGCTTGGGTCTGAGATAATGACTCAAGAACCCCAGAGATGTGCTTATAGGCAGAGTGGACATGCATTGCACTGCATACAGGATGGAAACAGGACAGCACAGTCAGCTGTGAGTGCTTCAGCTTCTCTTTGGAAGGAGGAAAAAAAATCATTAATTTTCTCCAGATCCGGACTTTAAAGCACCTGTAATGAAAGACAACCATACATCTTCCTTTCTGTAATTGGTCTGTTTGCACTATAAATACAGTACATTTTCTACCTGACTTGCTAATAAGCAATCCTTTTTCCTCCTTTTATCTATAATTAAGCAGAAATGGGCCTCGCGTTGCAGTTTTGTAGTCATTTTCTAGTATAGAGTTTTGCTCAGTTTATACATGTTGGCTTTTATGAAGCTTGCAAAGATTAATCGGAAATAATATGCAGGGGGAAAAAACATGAATCCCTGTTAATGGAATTTGGAGGATTTGAATAAGGGATTGATTTTTAAATGTTAGTTTGTGAGAATCATGGGTTAGAAGAAAACACTCTTGTATTTATCAGTTGACAGTGCTGAATGGTGGCAGAATTAAAAGCGTGGCTGTGGTACATGATCCAAAAAACACTGGGGTGCCTCCAGCTGGCTTTGCAAATGCTTTGGGGTGTTGCTTATTTAGTGTCCAAAACCAGCTGCAGCACTGTGCAAATGGGGAGGCCCCTCGCTCAGCTCTGTCCCCTGCAGATCCCTGCCCTGGGTGCTGTCACAGGGAAGGATGTGTGCTGACATCGCCCTATCCCCATTCCCACCCTGCATTGCTGCTGCCTCCTTCCCCTCCTGACCTCCTGTCTCCCTTCCCATGGTCTGTCTGAGTCCCCAGGTTCTTGCTAGTGAGGCAGGGAGGGGGACTCTTCTCCACCTAGACAGTGAAAAAGGTGGCTGAGGCACTGGGGGGAATTGACAGGGGCACACAGAGGGGCTGTGTGCTGGACTGTCCTTGCTCCTGGTCCCAGTCACAGACAGGAAACCTTCCACCCCACCTCACAGCTACTTCAGGAAGTTCCAGTACTGCAGCTATGCGCCCCACGTGCGCAGCTGCAAGCCCAACACCGACGGCATCTCCTCCTTCGAGAACCTCCTCGCCAACATCGTCCTGCGTGTCTTCATCTGGGTCATCGCCTGCCTCACCTGCTTCGGCAACCTCTTCGTCATCTGCATGCGGTCCCTCATTGTCACAGAGAACAGCCAGCACACCATGGCCATCAAGTCCCTGTGCTGTGAGTTGGGTGACAGAGGGGCAGGGACCAGCAGGGGGGCACAGAGGGAACTGGGACAGACAAGCTGCCCACCAGCATGTCCACAGGGAGTGATGCCAGCCCTCCTCAGCATAGCCAGAACCCCTTTGCTGCCTGTTTTTGCCTTTGTGTGCTTTTTACTCACTGTACCTTTCCTCGTCCCAGGTGCAGATGGCCTGATGGGCATCTATCTCTTCACCATCGGAGCCTTTGACCTCAAGTACTCAGGCGAATACAACAAGCATGCTCAGGGCTGGATGGGCAGCCTCCAGTGCCAGCTGGTGGGCAGCCTGGCCATGCTGTCCTCTGAGGTGTCAGTCCTTCTGCTGACTTACATGACCCTGGAGAAATATTTCTCCATTGTTTTCCCATTCAGCCACCACAGAGCTGGCAAGAAGCAGACCATCTCTGTGCTAGCTGCCATCTGGCTTCTGGGCTTCTCCCTCAGCATCATTCCCCTCTGGTGTAAGGAGTCCTTTGGGAACTACTATGGGAGGAATGGGGTGTGCTTCCCACTGCAGTCCGACCTGGGTGAGCGGCCCAGTGCCCGGGGCTACTCTGCCACCATCTACCTGGGTAAGGCCACCTGGGGACTTGGGGTCAGGGACAATGTGGAGCAGGATGGGCTTCCCTGGTGGTGCCCAGCCTTCCTCTCCAGGGTGACATGAGAGCCTGTATTGCCTCTGTTAGTGGGATGTCTGACTACAGGGCACTGCCCACTTGCTGGACCCTGTAATACGGGGGTGCCAGCTCTGCCCTCCATCCCGGGCTGGGAAGTGGCCAAAGCCACTGGTATGGCTAGGCTAAGGCTGGATTCGGGACTAACAAGGGCTGCCGAGATGTTTCTGCCCCCTCTAGTGATAAAAGCAGGAGTTGTCCCGCTGTTGCTGGCCATGCTAATCCCAGCTCCCAAGGCATGCACTTCGGCTGTGCTCAGAGCGAATTTCTCTCTCTCCAGGCTTGAATCTTGCAGCCTTCATCACCATCGTCTTTGCTTACTCTGGCATGTTCTACTCTATCCACATCACCGCATCCAAAACAGCAGAGGGAGGCATCTGCTCCCGGGAAGTCACCATTGCAAAGCGGTTCTTCTTCATCGTCTTCACTGATGCTCTCTGCTGGATACCCATCTTCCTCCTCAAGCTGCTCTCCCTCCTGCAGGTGGAAATACCAGGTGAACCCCCATCCCCTGCCAGGCCCCAAAGCAGAGCCCACTGCTGGCTGCTGCCTGCCCCAAGTTCCTGGGTTGGGGACCCCTCGATGTAGATGCTGCTGAGTTAGGAGGTCTCTTCACCTACACGTGGGCTCCAAGGGAAGATGGACAGCATTACTGGATTCCCTGGGACACTGCCTCTCCCCAGGGAGCAGCAGTCATGATCTCTTGTGGGAGGCTGTCTTTCCAGCTGTGAGCCCACGAATGGCACTGCCCCCCTTTGCTGCATGGGCTGGAGCGGGTGGGTTACCCTTAGGCAGGGGGCAGCCCCCCTCAGCTGCCTGATGTCATGTCCTTGTTGGCACAGGCACCATCTCTTCTTGGGTGGTCATCTTCATCCTGCCCATCAACAGTGCCCTGAATCCCATCCTCTACACCATCACCACCACCTCCTTCCAGGAGAAGGTGAAGGGCTGTTTGCACACCAAGCAGCTGGAGCAGCACGAGTCCCACAAGAGCTTTACACTGGTGACACTGCAGGCCAGCAGTGCTTAACCCTCTCTGGTGGCACAAGGATGCCCATGGCTCCTAGCCTGCCAGGCACTACCTCCCACCCTACAAGAAAGCACATAGCTCAGCACTGGGCTGCTCCTGTGTTGGAGAATTGCTAAGCATGAAGGTTTCCTCATCAACCAGCAGATATCGTTAGTATTTTATTAATTACACGGATGGGAAGAGCAGCCCCAATCCAAGTCAAACAATCTGTTGCAGTTGCATATGATACAAAAGTCCCTTAAATACAAAATACACACGTCTTTTAAGTGAACATCACCTGGCGCTGAGCTCTACCGCCAGAGTTATATATTAATATTCCAACTGTACAAGTATTTATAGATAGAAAAAAACATTTAAAAAAAATATTAGGAGAAAAATCACTCCCCCAAATGTTAGTTATATTTTTATATATATATAAAATATATATATAAAAACACCGAATACAGGCTGGGTTGCTGGTTTTTTTTTTCACAAAAGAGATAGCTAGGGTGTGTCATGGCAAAACTGACGCTGGGAATCGCTCCCGTGCGTGGGTCGTGTTGCCTTCCAGTTGGAACGATGTCTGGTAACTTGGGTCCCTGCCTGAACGGAGAAACCAGGTCAGGTCCTGGGTGCTGTTAGCTACAGTAGGTGGTTTCTCCAGGGGGGAAAGGGAAGGATGGAAAGGGGAATGGATATAGTGTTAAGGAGGCAGCTCTGTACCCAGGACGGGCAGGGGCTCTGTCATCTGTAGCTGCCCAAAGAGGGGTGAATCCAGGACACCTTCACCTCCCTGCCACCCCACCTTACTGCAGGGGCCAGGATGGGCCTGAGCCTGGCCCGAGGAGCTGGCACATGCTTGGCCCACCATGCTTTGCTTGCATTGTCCCCTTATTAGTTGGGATGAGCACAGCCCTTTGGTGCACTCGCATTGCCTTGGCCAATGCTTTAGCCCAGAGCAGGGCCAGGAGCAGCTGGTGCTGGCAAGGTTGCTCTGCCCTCCTCCCCTCTCTGGGGCAGAGCAACATGAACCCCAACAGCAGAAATGAACTGGGAGCTGCTGCACTGTCTGCACCCATCTGTACTGCGCCAGGGGGGCACTGCCCCTTCCCAGCTTGTAGCCAACTACAAGGGCACCCGCTCTGGGGCTCTAGACATGTCCTGTCCTCTCCAAATGAGATAGGCTGGTTTCAAGGGACAGGCTTGGCTTGGAACATCATTCATCCAGCTGCCACTGAAACCTAGTGCACAACAGAGGGATTTTAGCTGAGTAAGAGCAAGGCACAGGTCTAGAGGGCTGTTTCTTCTCCTATGAAATTCAGCACCAAAGGTGCAGTAGGTTCCTTCAGCCACTCAACAAGGGCTGGCACTCGATGCATACCTAGATATCTAGAGGCAGCTCCCCTCTCCTCCCAGAACAGCAGCCTCTCCCACTACCAAACAGGTTCTCACAGTGACTCCCTGCTGTCCCCCATGGGTGACACCGCACACACAACCCACCCCTCGCTGCCCACCCTTCACTTCTCAACAGAGCACTGCGACCTACGGACACGGCACCATCCTCCATGCTCGCTTCTCCCACACCTCCACACACCTTCGCCCCTGCGGCCGCTCCCAGCTCGCATGAGGGGAGGACCCAGCTCAGCCTGGGCCAGCTGCTTCCCAGCCCTGCTCACAGGATGCCTTCCTCAGGGGGTCACCCCCCCAGCCCCCTTCTTTCCCTCTGCTCACCAGTCCCTCCTGCAGAGACCAGGGGCTGTATGGCTTCACCTCTGCGGACAGCCTGCTGCGCAGCACGCTTGAGCAAGGGGCAGCTGAAGCAGCAGCAGGGACAGTGGGACAGGGAATGCCCAGCCCAGGGTAAAAGGATGCTTATAAATATGTGCCTGCGAGCGCACCAGCCTCTGCCTCCCCCTCTGTGGCTGGCTGCCTGCACTGTGCTCCCCTCCGAGAGCCCTGGCCTGGATCCACCAGTAAGTCCATGTTAGACATGAAGGAGCATCCTCCTGCTGCCTCAGATCTTCGTCTCAGGGCCATTGGCACTCAGGGCTGGGAAGGAGTCTCGGATCCTCGCCAGCTCCATGGCGCAGAGGTGGCCAAAGACCTTGTTGTACCACTCGGGAGACCGACCCCTGGAGAAGGAAACAGGCAGGAGGGTGAGCAGGCAGGACAGACCCTGGCAGAGGCCAAGGAGCAGCACATCACCTCTTGCTCCAGGACAGGCACTCAGCATAGCTCCATGCAATGGACTGAACGAGCACTACATGACAGAAAAGGGACCCTGCCTCCCCAACTCCCCACCACAGACATGTGGCAAAATGTGGGAGTATCTGTGACCTAACCAGGCTCGTGCCCACCCAGAATGACAGCCAGACTGCCCCTTGCATCAGCCCATCCTCACACCACTGCACCCCAGCACAGCTCGCCACAGAGAGGAGAGCACCAATGCCATGCTCCAGACCCATGGGGTACCCTGTGTTTTCTGCAGAAGCTCTGAGGGACTTGCTGCCACACTTGGAGCCACCGGAGGAACTGCCAGCACTGCAAGACCGAGCTGGTCGCTCCTTTCCCAGTAACTATCTGGCAGCTAAAGCCTGGCCTCAGAGCAGCACTCCCTTTCCTCGTGGTAGGCAGGCACTGTGCTGCGTGAGCTGCAGCTGTGTCCCCACCCCTGCCTGCTGCTCCACCCACCTCCCCAGCAGCTGATGCAGCTCCCCTCACCTGAGGTCGGCTCTGCAGATGTGGGTCACTTTGGAGCGTCCCATGGCACTGGGCTCGATGAGGTACTGGGATGTCAACACAATGGCTTTGACGCCTCCCTCCACTGGCAGCTTGTCGTGCTCCACCGAGATGGAGATGAGCAGGCAGGCTCCCCGCGGCAGGTCCATGCGCCAGTGCCTGTAGGACAGAGTGACCCCGCTCAGCTCCTGTCCCTGTGTGCCCATCCATGGGCAGCCCCTACCCAGACCTCAAGCCTGTACAGCCTGGGGAGGAGCAGCCAGGGCTGAGGCCAGATGGGTCCCACCAACCTGAGACCAAACCCTCCCGCTCAGGTCCCTCCCTGCCCTCACCGGAGCACCACGCAGTCCCTGCGCGGGTGCGGTGCCATGCTGTCTGTGATGTAGTGATAGACCTCCATGTTCTTGTCCAAAGCCTCCACCACTTTGCTCTGCAGCAGATCCTCATCCCAGAGGTGACGCTCCCGAAGCACCCGGTGCAGCACTGTCGCAGGAGGGGCCTCGACCTCCGTGGAGACCTTCCACAAGCGCAGAGGGTGCCCGTCCCCAACCTGATGGGCCAAGGGAAGGGTCAGGCAGGCTGTCCTGTGGGATCCCCACAGTGCTGACCCCCTGAGCAGCTTTACCCATGGCTCCCACTGCCACGGAGCAGCATCATCACATCTGCTTGCTAGCGAGGAGATAGAAGGGATGGGATGGGAGCTGCTCTGGCTGCTGAAGAGGGGTTGGATGCAGGCAACTATCTCCTCAACACCACCACAGCAGGCTCTCTGCTGGGACTGCTGGGCACAGAGCACCCTCCATCCCAGAGCTGTCCATCTCACAGCCCCCTATTTGGCCAGGAAAGGGATTGTCGATCCCTCCTTGCCAAAGGGAACAAGCACTTAGTCACCCCATACACATTTCCCTGTGTGACCCTAAGCCCCCCTCCACACAGTGGCATTTACCTTTTTGCAGGAGAGCTCAGTGTTCAGGGGCCCTGAGGTGCTCAGCCACCCCTTGAATTTCTCTGACGACTCTTTGAGCAGGTTCTGAACACTCTGCTCAAAGTAGGAGTGTAAATCCTTGCTTTCTCCCTGACGCACAAAGTCAGCCAGGGGGTGAGGGTAAGCATCTGCTGCCATATAGGAGCTGCTCAGCTGGAGCAAGATGTCGTGGGAGACCTACAAGTCAAGAGCACACAGATCTTCAGAAAGCCAGAGAGATCCTACATGGAATTTATGAGTGGTCCTGATAAGCTAGGAAACCACAACTCCTCATCCCACTGAGGGGGAAAGGATGGACACAGCCTCCCCGGATATACATCCTGCAGATTGCAACCTGCAGCACCATGAGATGCAGCTGGGCTTCGCTCTCGAGGCTGACTAACTGGTGGACGCTGCCCCACTGCAGAACAGGTGCCCTTATCTCACCCCACACCAACTGCACAGGACCAGCACCCGACCACAGAGGTCGCATTTCCCACTGGCAGTGCCCGGGGAGGGCACGCCAGGCTGGACACGTCACAGTCACCCACCTGGAAGATCTTCTTGCAGTCAGTGATCATGTGGGAGAGCCCCTGTGTCGCAGCCATGTTCTCATTGAGGTCCTTCTGGTCAGGCTTTCCCATAGTGCCCCTCTTATGTATCACCCTGTGGGGGAGCAGGCATCGTTGGGACCTGCCTGTAGCCCCCCCACTTCTCTGCTTCGTGTCACAGAGCAGTGGACCCCCCCTTTGCAAAGCAGACCAATGGGGGTCTGTGCTGAGAGCATGCATATTCCCACCATGCTTTACTACAAGGAAGGGATGATGGGGAGGCCAGGGCTAGTCCAACCCTTACCTCGGCGAGGTGCTTTCCTTCTTGGACACATTGAGATGGAAGATGGAGGGGGCCAGGCACACAGCCAGGTTCCCAGCGGTCATCTGGTTCTCCTCCGCGGAGGCGATGTCGCTCAGGAAGTAGAGCAGGGTCTGCAGCACCTCCCGGTTCTCATCGGGCATGAGGATAACGGCCGCCTGCACTGCCTGCAGCCGCTGCTCCTTCGACACGACTGCGAGCAAGGGGTAAAGCTGACGGTCAGCAGGTCCGTCCCCATGGGCCACCACCTGCTCCACTCTCTCTGTCCAAATGAACAGAGATGCCTCCTCCCTGGGAGATCCCAACTTTCATCCCCAGCCCAGCACTTACACTGGTATATCTGCAGGAAGGTCTCTGTCAGCTTGCTGGTGAAGATGGGCTCTGGCAGATCACGGAAATATTGCTTCAGCAGGTCAGCCACGTCATACGCCGACTGCCCGTCATAGTTGACGTTGTCAGGGCTGGTTTCATTCATGTGACGGAGCGCCTGAATCCGGGACTTCACTCCTGACTTTCGGAAAATGCCAACCTGCCAGGGAAGAGCAGGTTGGTACTTGAGCACAGAGCAGGCACTGACCCAGCAGGTGCCCGGGTGGGCTCCTGTGGGACAGGTGAGGAAGCCCCTTCCCCAAAGGTCTCACTCCCCTGCAGCCCAGAGGAGAAGCCTAAGTGAGGGACACCAGTGAGTGTGGAGGCATAGAATCACAGAGTGGTTTGGGTTAGAAGAGACCTTAAAGATCATCTTGTTCCAACCCCCCTGCCATGGGCAGGGACACCTCCCACTAGACCAGGATGCTCAAAGCCCTGTCCAGCCTGGCCCTGAACACTTTGAGCATCCTGACAGTTCATGTCCCCTTATAATCATAGAATCATAGAATAGCCTTGGTTGGAAAAGACCTCTAAGATCATCAAGTCCACCACAGACCATCGTTGACCATAAGATCATCATTGTCCCCACAGACAATCTCGCCCTCCCGCTTCACCACACCCAAGCACTGCAAGAGGTGAACTAAAAGCACCCCTGCCAGCTAGTTTTTTCCCCCAAATGACAGGACTGCTGCCCAGCAGCAGGCTCGGAGCCACCCAGCAGCCACGGCCATCGGTCACAGCATCACCTGGTCCAGGCACTGGCTGCGGATGTAGCGCATGGCCTGCTGGATGCTCTGGGGCAGGGGCTGCCCTGTCCGCTTCACGTTGATGATGGGTGGCACACCAAAGACCATCTTGTCCCTGTAGTCGGGGACTTTACTGCGCTTCATGAACTTGGGCACAGTCCTGTAGGGTGGGACAGACGGACATCAGCGCAAGGAATGGCTCCCTCAGCACCACCTCACAGAGGGGAGCAGCACCCTAGGTCACACACACATACACACACTTCTGCCATGTTCTGAATATAAGCAAGGCAACTTTCGAGCAGGAACTGCTGCACTTTTTATCAAGCCAAAATTCTTTAATATTTGGCTACAAAATGAAACCACTGTCCCACTCTCTTAGGCTGCTGCCGCATTTTTAATGCCCCACAAATGCCTGCGGTTCTCCTGGATGCAGATGACACTGGGAGCCCAGGCTACATCCCCCAGCTCACACTTGCAAGGATGCCCACAACTATGCAGAGCAAAGCCAGCTTTTATTTCCGCTTTTTCCCCTCCCTCTTCATCATCTTCACACACCAAAGCAGCCCCAGGCTGCAGGACCTGGGCTGGGAGTTCCCCATCAGCTCACCACGTCCAGGCTTGCTTGTGAGGCACAGAGTACTTCTCCATGATGGCCGTGAGACGGAGCAGGGAGCACTTCTGGAGCAGGTTGAGCTGGGCAGAGGACTGGCGGTTGATCTCCAGGGAGGCAGAGTTCAGGCTGGGCCGGTGCGAGTTCTGGAAACTGTGCCAGCGCAGCTTTCTGCAGGGAAAGGTCATCAGTGGCAGAGCTGGAGACCCTGGGGAAGGGCCTTTCCCTCCCCGCAGCACCTGCTGCTTTGGGGGAAGGTGTGGACACAGCAGCAGCGAGGCTGAGCCCAGTGATCCCAGTGCCAGCCCCAGTGCCATGAGTGCTGCTTTTTCCCCTGGATGCTCAGAAATTCACTGCAAGAGGGTGCCAGGGAGAGCATGAAAGATGTTTTCCCTTGCCTCCAAGGACTGCTCATGCACCCAGGTTCTCCCAGAACAATCAACATCCTTTCTACTTGCACCCCTTACAGAACCAGCTGAGCTGCACAGGCTCACTGTACCTGCCCCAGCACCCAAGGGCTGTGCTGGGCCACCAGAGACCTGGGGAGAGCTCAGATGCTCAGGGTGACACAGGCCTGCAGGACCACCACACAGAGCAATGCTGCATCCGAGGGGAAATCTCCAACACTTGCTTTCTCAAGAAGAAAAGACACCCTAAGGAGACAGTGCTCACCTGGGAGCCTGCTAAAACCCTTCCCAAGTCCATGCTGCTCTGGGAAGGCTCCTGCCCAGCTGCTCCAGTGCATCCCCAAGCCCAGAAGGGGCTTTATTGTTCCATGCCTGCCTGCAGGCACATCACCCTCCATTGCCAGCCTAGCAAGGGCTAGGAAAGTCACAGAATTCAGCAACAGCTGGAGTTTTCTTGGGGAAAGCACAAGAGAGCACTAGCACAGTGGAAGCAAGTGCTGCCTTCATTTAGCCCTGTTATTAGTAAACAAATAACCATCTACTGATGGGTGTGTGCCGGCAGCAAGGTGGCAGCCTGCACCCAGCAGGCAGCAGCAGGACTGGCAGTGGTGCTTTGCAGCCACCAGAGTGCACCAGCACCCCACGCCACACTCCCCACCCCACACCACGGGGCGATGCCAGCAGCATCTCCTACCTCCACCGCACTTCTGCCATGAGGAAAAGGGAGATCACCCAGTCAGGGCTTGCAGGGCACTGGCCAGCAACCCTCGAGGAACAACTCTGGTGCTGCTCTGCGAGCCATGGGCTGTGCACCCCTGCTGCAGAAGCACCCGTGGGATGGGGATGGGCTTGCAGTGGTCCCCTGGCCAGCAGCACACTGGCAGCTCCAGGACTGAGCCCTCCAGCACAGCAGAGGGGAGGAGGACAAACCCCAGCCCCAGCCCATGCTTACCTACAGGGCCTGGTGAGCGATGCTCCCACCCCAGAGTCCCGGCGCTCCCTCATCTCGATCTCTTCGGCCTCGTTGAGGGAGTTGCCCGTGCTGTCAAAGTCACTGGCAGAGGTGCCGACATCCGACATGGACTGCTCTTCGAAGTGCAAGTTGGAGGGTTCCCCTCCTGAGTCCGACTCCTCCTCCTCATCCTCCTCCTCCTCAACCCCTTCCTCCCCAGCCAGGTCAGTGGAGATGGCTTTATACCAGAGCTCCACCTTCTGCTGCAGCCCCCACATGTGCTGCAGTATGTCATCGAGGTTCTCGTAGGTCACCTCCCCGTCCTCCTTGCAGAACTCCTCGCTGCTGCCGAACTCAGGCACGTTGTCGTACACGCTGACCCGGCTGCCCAGGGAGCTGCAGGAGCCGCGGCGGTGGCGGCAGACGAAAGCCCGTGGGGAGGATGAGCCCTCCACGCTGCTGCTGCTGCCACCCCCGCCACTTCCCCCCAGCCCCATGGGTGCATTCCCTGATTTCCAGTGGGTCAAGGAGCTGCCACCCACAGGACACAAGCTCTCAATGGAGAGGGATTTGGGGAAGGTGCCTGGCTTGTGGTCCCGGGGGATGTAGACCCGGCGTGCCTGCTGGTGCTGGCACTCTCCAGCAGCCCACTTGCTGCTGGCTGTCACGGCTGTTTCGTAGTCCTCCAGGTACACCCCACTGCGCTTTGAGTCAGAGCTCACTTTGCTTCCCCCTGAGCCTAGCAAGCGGTTAGTCCTGTACGATACAGAGAAGAAGTGTTTTTTGCCATGGAAAGAGGTAGATATCCCTCTTTTAGAGGAGCTGGCCTTGGTGGCTGTACTCTTCAGGGAGCCCCATCCTGGTGTGACTGCGATGCTGCCATGTAGGGACGCCTTCTCATCTGGGCTGGTTTTCTCTTTGTCCTTCCTTCGGAAGGACTCAATCCTCTTCAGGAAGCTGCGAGACCGTCGCTTCTTCAGCTTCTCCTTGGAGCCCTCACCATGGCTCGAGGGCTGCTCTGGCAAGGAGCGCTCACTCAAGCTGCGGCTGGAGGCGGTGGTGGCAGCGGCAGAGACAGGGGATGGGGGGTCGGGTGCTGCAGCCCTGATGCCCAGCGTGGCGCCCGTGCTGCCAGTACTGCCGCTGCTGTGCAGGGACACGGCCTCAGGGTTGGTGCTGAGGTTTGTGAGGATGCTCTCATGGCTGGATACTGGCCGCATGGTGGAGATCAGGACCTCAGAGTCCTGGGAGAGGATGTCGATGGACCCCACCCGGGACCACCTCTTGCTGTCCCTCTGAAAAGCCCACCGGTCACTGATGGCGCACAGGTCTTCCTCCTCAGAGTCTTCATTCTGCAGGTGGTTGAGAACAAAGGACAAAATCAGTCAGAGTCACAGCAGGTCGGTGCATCCCCCTGCCCTGCTCTCCTGGGACAAGCACACCAGCAAAGGGCACAGTCCACAGCATGGCCCCTTAAACCCACTCTTATCCCCTATGGCAACAGGGGGCTCCAGGAGCCATCAGGCATCATTTTGCCATGCCCAAGGGCCATACTGCACTGGGGAAGGGAAGGTGCTGCTTCCAGGCTACCTCTGGATAGCTCACAGGCAGTCAGGATGTCCCTGTGGAGCCTCCCTGCAAACCCCTGGCCACGCACGGCAGCACAGTGAAGGATGCAGGACAACATTCCTTCCCAAGCCAAAATAAGGGCAGTCAGAACCAGCAGGGATACACCCCTGTAATGATTTCCATATGCTAAACACCAAGCTGGTATGCATTTTAAATGTCGCATTCATTAAGGGAAACATAAAAGGTTTTGTTATTAATATGCCAGTGTTAATCGTTGGTTGTGATACATGGGCTGGTTTCACCCATCCCTCCAGGATCGGGATTCCTCCTGGAGCCCTGCTGCTGGAGGGGTCTCAGAGCCTGGCTGAGCACAGACCCCGAGGGCGATGCTGCAGGTTGCAGCCACACAGCCCTGTGCAGATCACCACGGCTGTCCCAGCCTGGCTGTAACAGCTCCTGCAGCTCCACTGCCGCTGCCAGAGCCTCAGAGAGGTGCAGGGGCACAGGGCAAACACAGGCACCCGCTAAGTTAGCCAGGCACCTCCGGGGCTGTGTCCGTCCTGGCAGATGGTGAAACAAATAAACCAGCGGTGCCGTGTGCTGCTCTGTGCCCAGGGCAGTCCTGGAGCACACCACTGTTATTACTGAACACAGGACTGCTGCCCCATCAGCACACACACATTCCCCCACGCCCCTCAGCCCCTCGCCTGCCCTTGAGCACCCAGCACGTACCTGTTTACGCTGAAAGTGGACTTCCAGCTTCATGGAGGCACATGTGTTCAGGGTCATCAGCCTCCTGCAAGAAACCAAGAGAGGCTTTACCCCAGTCCTGGCCCCTGCTGGGGCTGCAGTTCTTGGGTTTGCTTTTTTTTTCCGTTTCTGTCTTAGAGTCCTTGTTGTTCAGTGTCACCTGTCACCCAGCAGCTGCGGCTCCAGGGATCAGAGGGACAGGCGGAGCCCGGCACAGCTCCAAGCCTGCTCCCAGAGGAGCGAGGAGCATGGCACCCTGAGCTGCACCCCTGAGCTCTGCAAGCACCCCACGCCTCCGCCACCCGCCCAGGCACCCGGTCACATGAACCTTCAGCATCGCAGCCAAGGGGTGCAACCACTCGAGTGCACGAGTGGCACAAGCCCTTGGTTGTGCGCCAGCAGGGATTTTGCAAGCGCAGCCTTCAGAGTGGCACTCCGCTCCCTCCACGCAGGCATGGGAGGTCCTGGCTGTGCCTAAATGCCTCCAGCCACCCCAGCACCCCATATTTGCTCTCCCACAACCGCAGCTGCAGCATCAAAGGGCGCCCATCTCCCACCGCTCGTGCTGCTGGGGCCATGTGGGTGCCAGACGCCTCTCAGGTGGCATTTACTGGGCGTCCCAGCTCCCTCCACCTGCTGAGGGTTTGCCTTGGCCACGAGCCGACCCCACCGATGGCTGTGGGGGCAGCCATGACCCCCACTCCGCTGCCTGCCGAGGAGCAGCCCAGCACCCAGGGCTGCCGGGGTCGTTCTGCTATTTGGGAGGGCAAAGCCCCTGGGGGCCTGGGAAGACTGGTACCCTCAAGCACAGCTGCCAGGCACCCTTGGGGCAGGGCTGGTCCCCATCCAGGCCCTTCACCTTTCTTTTGCCTACAGCTCCAACACCTGTTTTTCTTTCTTTACACAAGTGAATGAATCTCCAGTTAATTCACTTTAATTAGCACCTTCATGAATGCTACTACATGCTCTTTTGTTCCATTGTGCAAATACCAGTCTGCACGGCCAGAGAACAAACCTCAGGGACATTTTACCAAAAATGTGACTAGTGCCCCTCTTGCAATCCCACTGAGACCCCCTAACCAAGAGCATGGTCCTGCAGTGCATCCTGCAGCAGGATTAAATGCATGAAGTCTGGCAGAGGGACGGAGATGGCAGCACACATGTGCTAGCAGGTAAGAGAACACATTCAGGGGGTTCGTTTTTTGGGAAGAGCTGCATTTTCCAGTGTCCTTTTAGGCCTCTTTGGTAGGGAAATGCTGCATGAGGCTACCTCAGGGACCCCAGAAAGAGCTTGAGGGGCTGGGGATGTTCCAGCCCTGCATGGCCCACACCTAGCCACACTGGTTGCATGAGCGGGCAGGGATGACCTGCTCCAGGTTATTAGAGCAAAACAATCTCATAAGCTCCTGTGGCTGGCCAGACGATGACAAAAGGACCCAAAAACTCAGACAGGAAGGGATGGTCAGAGACCTCCCATCACCTCCTGCCTTGCTACCACCACGGGGAGGGAAAACCAGGAGCGCATCGAGCACCTGGGAAGAGCCCCAGGGAATCCCCTCCTGCCCAGCACAGCAGCCTCTCTGTTGGGCAGACAAATAAGTAACAGACCGTTCTTCCATCCCTTCTCTGTTCTGCTCAGCAGCAGCGTGTGTGGGTGGGTCAGCGAGAGGCAGAGCTCATTTTTTGGTGTGGAGTCAGTGTGGGGGCATGGGCATGATGATGTGGCCCAAAAGCCAAAGCAGGGCTGAGTCACCACGTGCCAGTGCAACACACAGCCCGTCTGGACAGATGGACTGTCCAGGCAGACAGACGCAGGGGCGGAACAGGGGGGGTCCCTCCTTCTGGGTGTCTGCTCTTGTTCACGCTGGGAGTTCACCCCCCGCCAAAACACGCTGTGTCCCTGCAGCAGCACGCCCGGCGGCATCTCCCGCAGCTATTTCCAGCCCTGCTGCTGCAAGGAGTAGCATGTCCTGGTGGAAAATGTGCGGCGGGGTGGCGTTGCCAGGCACCGGGATGACTAACGTCACACAAAGCCAGCGAGCACTTGTGAGCACAGAAATGCTCGGTCAGAGCAGCCAGCCCAGCGGCTGTTCCAGGGAAGAGGAGGGACCCACCAGCACAGACTGCACCTGCACAAAGCAAACCACAGTGCAAACCAACAGCTCCCGCAGCTCCTAATGACCTGCACAAAGTGCTAATTAGCAACGTGTGACTTCCATGGAGCACCTCGCACTGCACCAATGCTCAGCAAATCCCTCACGGAGTGTTTTCTCTTTCACAGGCAGCACACGCCTGATGACCAAGTGGAGCTCTGTAGACACCACTTCACTCATAGGCACTTTGACCTGAATCTGCCTTACGCCAACAACCATGCAAGGCTCCTTCACTCTGATGCAGAGACGCAGTTTCCAAATTCCATTTCGGTCTCAGAGACATTATGAAGCAACCTTGCAAAATAAAGCAACATAAAACGCACCCTGGGTGGACAAGGCTCCCTCCCCTCTGGGGACCACAGCCCAGGAGGTGCCACTCAGGGCAGCTGGAGGTGGAAGGGGAGAGCATGGGCAGCGGGGACAGCAGACTCTCTGCTCAGTTTGACAGCTCAGCTCTGACCAATCCATTTCTAATCAAGCTCTACAGGCTGGAGTTACCCAAGCCTGAAATTAAAACATAGCCCAAAAGCCACACAAAGAGAAGAATTATTCCTGGGAAACGTTTCCGTTCTTCAGGAGCTCTGTATGCTCAAAATAAAAACTGCTGTTGTTTCCCTGGCACCACCCAACACCCACCAACGCTTTCCGACTGGGAAGACCAATGCATCCAGACTCCTCATTGCAGGGGGAGTGACAGCAAGGCAGGCACTCCGCAGCACCCACCGCCCCGTCAGCCCTGGGGACCATGGGCAAGGTGCCCTGAGCCCTCGCCTGTGGCACATCCTCGTGCTGGCCCTGCTGCCTGCAGCAACGGGGTGCGAGGGAGCATTACCTGCACAGGGATTTGAGGGAGTCCTGGTCCAGGAAGCTGTGGTCCTTCTTCACAGCACCAATGTCGAGGGGGAACAGTGAGTCTGGGGAGGAAAGCGAGAGGTAAATCAGCAGTCGTTTCCGAGCCAGCCGCTCCATCAGGCACAAGGGATGGTGGCGAGCGTGGGAGGGGGGAGAGGCTGTGAGGAGCAAAAGGAGGAGAGATGCTGAGGAAGCGGGAGTGCAGCAGAAGGGAAAGGCATGGGAGTCTCCTGGGCCATGAGTACCAGCCAAGGAAGTCAAGAAGGCTGGGGCGTCACATTGCCACTGGGAGCTGCCACCTGTGGCTGCAGGAAGGGAACCTACGGAGAGGGATGGTCCCACTGAGCCAGCTGGGAGGCAGCTCTCTGCAGGCAGGACTTGACCTGGGCTCCTGGCAGTGTTTCCTCCCAAGGGACCACTTTTTGCCCACAGCCCTGAGAGGCAGCCAGCAAAGAGCAAGAGGGTGATGGTATGGAGGGGCTGGAGATGCCCCAGTGCTGCCATGGTGAGCACAAGCCAAGTGCAGAGGTGGGAAGAATGAACCTGGTAGAGGAGAGGGGTGAAAACAAGCCCCACTAGGCCAGGAGCTGGAGGACTTGTGGCAGTCCAGACACTAGGAAGAGATCAGTGTAATGCAGCAGGTATCCCTCACTTTGCCTCCCCCTCACAGAACGACCAACCTGGTCACTGCGCCAGGGACCTTGGCTTGCCTGGGACAGTTGAAGCCCATGGGAAAGGCAGGGATGGAGTGCTGGGCTGTCTTTAGCACACAGTGAGATGAGCTGATTCAGAAATAGACACCAGCCCTTTGCAGTGCTTTCACACATCCATGCAGGTACCCCTGCACTGCACATCTGGAGCCCAGGCCCACCCCTCCTCGGGGGTGCCGGCCACACACACTGCAGGGGAATAGGGACCCCTTTAGCACCTCATGATGGTTTTTGAGAGTGGCCACCTCCCTAACACTGCCCAAGAGACATCTTAGTGCCCCATAAGGCAATACATTACACATGCATGGATTGCTCATCAATGACTCCCTTCTCCCACTGATCTCCCAGGGTCAAGAAAGCCTCTCAGCTCCCCTGGGGAGAGCCAGGAGCTGCTAAGAGGTCCCTGAGGGGCAAGAAAGCTGTTCTAGCATGGTGGTACAGTAGAGCTAGCATCTCATTCAGTCCCCACACACACCTCAAAGGCCATGGGTCAGGTCTCCACAGGTGGATACGCTCGCTGGCCTCAGGGCAGCAGCTGGAGGACCACCCAGAGGCTGTACATGCACAAGGTCTTTGGGCAGTGTTCTTTCCAGGTAAGTTAGGTGAGGGTGGTGAGGTGCCCAAGGGCATCCATGCAGTTCCCTGATCATCTTCTTGTACTCCGAGACAGCTCTCCTGGGACCAGCTACATAAAACCTGGACCATTAACCACAACTGTCTAAGCCCAGCTGTTAAGAAGCTATCGAGTGCAATTACCAGGGGGACATTGAGCCCTGCCAGATGGGGAGAAAAACAGAATGAAACGCTCAGAGGATGTGGAAACTTTTGCTCAGTGAGGCTGGGAAAAGGGTCACTTTATTCATAGACTCCAGCACCCACTCCTGGCTGTTGGGGACCGACACCTGGGGCTGGGTCTCACCTGCAGGAATCTGACCAGTCCTTGCACATGGCCGTGCAAGGAGCCTGCCCCCTAAAATAGAAACCAGAAGCAATCAGGCAGCCTGTAAAGCCATCACCCAGGGGGTAACGGCATGGCTCCCGTGCACATGTTGCGGGGGGCAGTGGAAGAGCCCAGCTGAACAATAGCCATCACTGCAGCCCACCGGAGACCCGGCTTCCCGCTATTGTTCCGGCCAGCCGGGGCCGGCTGCAGCCACTGCTGCTTGGCACAGCCCTCCCGGCGGGGACCACTGGTCCCACCGTGGCTTTGAAGTAAACACAGCTGAGTCGGAGGTGGGACCCACCATGAGAGTCACCCTGCAAACTGCCCCTGAGTGCGTGGCAGAGCAGGCAGGAGTGGGTCTGTTGGGGGGGTCTGCCCATCCCTTGTACCCTGGGAGCTGTGCAGCACAGGGACCTGGTCTGCTCTGAGCACAGCTTGCTGCACACTCAGAAAGTGCAGACCTTGCTGCCAAATAGCATACTGGGGCAAGGCAGGAGCCTGCAGGACGTGTCAGCAGGGAGGAAACGCTCGCTCCCCGCATTACCTATGTTGTCTGCCTCTGCACTCCCACCCACTGCAAACACTCACTAAGCTACTTAGAGCCCATGGCTCTACAAAGCCTGCCTGCCCTTGGCCTGAGCAGCTGCCCCAGGGACTCCTCACAGCCCTGCCTGAAGGGGAAAAGTTCAGGAATGCAGAAAAGTTAACAGCATGGCCAACCCTCCAGGCCACGGCCAAGTCCAAAGGCTTAAAGTTTTAACACATGATCTTATAATTAGTAAACAATCCTCTCCATGCTCTCCTCTCCCCGGCACTTTCTGAGCTCTCCCCGCAGCCACCTTGGTGTTTGGTTGAGATACAGAATATGAGACCAGGTACAGGGAGGGACTGGGATCAGCAGGAGGTGGCGGCTCTCACCTTCGTAAAGCTGGGCATACTGAGGGAATCCCGCTGCTCGTAGCCAGTCGCAAGCTTTCTTGGCTTCAATTTCTGAAAGAAAGCATAGAATCAGCCCAGGCATCCCACCCAGCAGCAGTGATGCTCACCGCAGCGGCAGCCCGCTCCCCCACAACTCCTGCAGCACCGAGCCCGTGTTCTATATGCACAAAGCAGAGGAAATGACTGGCTGCAGAAAGGGGAGCTGCATAGCCCGGGGGTGTGCTGGTGGGCAGCGATGCCTATGCAAAGAGCAGGGTCTCTGCCCAAGGCAGCAGAATCTGCTTGGCTCTAGCCTCTCCTCCAGCACAAGGCAAAGAGGAGGAGGCAACAGGAATGATAGGGCCACGAGACACAGTTTTAACCTTCTGAAGAAACATTTCATTTCTGAATCCGCCAAACCAAATACAGTACTCTGCCAGGCAAGAGAGGAAGACCTTTATTTTTAATAATTAGTTCAGAGCTCATCAAAGCTTAGGGCCAGTCACTTTTGCAAACATCGTCCAGAAAAGCCTGCCAAAGAAACCTTTCCTTCCCACCACCCTAGACCACTCCACCTCTTCTTTCAAGCTGGTGTACATTCTGATGGTTCTCTACACCCCCCTGCCTGTCCAGTTCCCAACCCTCACACATGGTTCAGCTATTGCCTTGATGAGCCCATCCAATGGCCAGCATTATTTTCTGGGAAATTTCTCAAATTTACAGAACTTGAGGAAAAACAGTCCAAAGCTCACACAGCCAAAGCAAGCTGCTGCCTGGTGTCAGCAGTCCATCGATTGGTCTGCTGAGATTTATACTTCTGAGGGTGACAAACATTTGACCTCAAGTGTAGAAAATGCGATGGCAGTTTCAGGGTCTCGCCCATCCCTCTCAGAGGCACCACCCAGCACAGACCGGACTGTGGCCAGATCCACCCAGACCAGATTGCAATGAAACACCCCAATTTCATCACCATCCATCAACAGCCTCAGCCAGGAGCTCTGGCTGTATTTACAATTACAAAACTACAGCAGGGGAAAATAAAAGCCCCAAACAAACGGTTCAGTTAAGGACGGGACCAAGCCAAAATCCTGGACCCAAATATTTCAGAAGTTTTGGGAAGAATGTTTGGAATAAGCATCTGCATCTGGGTCCAAACAGTGCAGCTGTCCTTAACCATGCCATGAACCCAGTCAAAATCCATGGCTGACCCCTCCTGCCCTCAACAGGGCTCAAAACCAGTAACCCCAGTGGAGACCTCAACCCTGGAGCCTGACCGGGTCAGCCCGGTCCCCATGGAGCACCACATCCCTCCTGCTCTCCCCAGCACCTCCACAGGGGAAGGCACCCTGCAGGTGTGTCTGCCCAGCCAGAAGGGCACCAAGACTCATGATCCATGTGAATGGTCTTCGGTCATGACAGCTCTGGAGAGCAGATCCCTCTCGCATCCGCAGGGCAGGCAGGGTCCAAGGACAGGAATTTTCCACAGCCCCCCAGCCAACAGACCTGCCAGATCCCCTTTGTGCTCTGCTCTGCTCCTCCTTCACTCACAACGGAGTCACTAGCCACGGGGCCATCACGGCCAGAGGCTGCAGCTCAGGTGCCCCCAGCCAAGAACACAAACATCAACCTCCCAACCTGCTATTGTCCCATGGTGCCCTGACCCCCCTGTTGCCCACTGCCCCCCATGAGGGATGGGCATTCCCCCAGAGAGGACAGCAGAGGGAAGGGCAGCCAGAAGCAGAGACACATGCCAAGCTTACCCCTGATGGCAGAGGGGCTGAATCAGTAGAAGAGCATGGCTGGGGTGCCAACCAGCACCGCTCAGCCGTCCAGGGGAGGTGCAGGAGCCGTGTGACACCCAGCGTGGCCACGGCCACCCCGCCAGGCTGGGGAGCAGCCTGGGGCCAGGGCTGCAGTCGGCAGCAGGATGCTCCCGCACAGGAGTGAGCTTGGCCACCCATCGCCTCGGTGGAAATGAGGAGTCAGAGCACGACATTTCCTTCCCCTCCACCACCTCCGCCCAGTGCAGGGGCTGCCAGGGGGAAGGACGGGGAAATGTACCTCTCCTCACCCCGTTTCGGAGCCAGGTCCCAGGCTTTGCCTGCTGCAATGACTCCTGCATCACCCCAGAGCCCCATGCAGTGGGAGGAACCCTGCCAAGGGCATGGGGGCTCTGCCCATCCCAGGCAGGAGTCTCCCCCACATCCAAGCACTGGCAAGGAAAAGGTTTCCAAGTGTCCCTGTCCTGGATGGAGCTGGAGGCCAGTTTCCTCCTCCCACCCACCCTTCCCACAGGCGTGCTTTCCCAGGGAAGTGCAGGAAAGGATGGGCAGGCAAACACTCCTGCTTAACACACGGGTGGGTGGTGAACCGCCCGCGGCGGGCACGGCAGCAGTTCCAGGGCTATGGCTGGACACTGTGCACGGGGTCACCCATTGCAAGCCATGTCCCCAGTCCTCCCCACCACCTCCCCAGGAGCTGCCTGGAGACCCTCCCCTGCCTCAAGACAGACAGAACCACAGCAGCAGCAACAGAGAGAAGTTTCCAACGGGACTGTGTTTCCAGATGTGTGGATTCTCTGATGTCTAATAAAGGCTCATCACATACTACACCCACCTTTCTCAGCAGGGCCAGGAAGAGGGTCTCATTGCCTCCTCTGGTCAGCAAACAACTTTTACAAGCTTGTAACAACTTAATATCTTTGCAATCTGTAGTTTAAACGTGGCGGAAATGATCCCATTCAAGTTGCATTGCGGGAGGAGCAGGCACATAAACACACACAGAGACCACACTTCCCTAAGAAACAAGAGGATAAATCCCACAAAGCCGCCTTCCCACCGCACACCGAATCCAGCCCCAGAGGGGCCCAAACACCCTGTGCACCAGCACCCACTGCCACAGAGCAGAGTCATGTGCCAGCCATGTGCTGGAAAAAGCTCCTGATGGTGCACAGCCCTTACGAGCCACCAGAGAATCCCCTCCAGGCAAAGCTTCTGCCCTTCTCCGGCAGCTGATGAGGTTGGATGGTGTTTCCCAAGGAAAAGGCATCCACAGCTGCTCTCCCCATCTCCTGTACCCAACAAGGGGCACAGGCTGTGGCCCAAGTGCCACTGTGGACCAGGAGAAACACCCCGAGCAGGTCCAGCAGGGGCAGCTCCATCAGCTTGGCTGCTGCAAAGTGACCTGGGGACGGAGAGCACTGTGGGCAGACGTTCCCACACACAGACTGGTATCCCGGACACACCAGCACCTCCCAGCACACCAGGGTGAGGGTCAGAAAGCAAAAATGGAGTGTCTCTCATTTTGCTACTGAAAGTGGAAAAAAAGGATGAAAATCAACATGAAAGTGGGAAAAAAAGGAGAAATTTCCCCTAAAGATCTTCCTGCACAGTCACTGCACTGTGGCATTTCCCTGGATGTAACCCACAGGTGGGACAGCACCGAGACCCACGCCAGGTCTGCGGTGGCTCTGATGGGAACAGCTCCTGGCCGTGGGATGTTTGGAGCCTGACATCTCTCCTTCAAGCACTCCTGGGGCTACAGCTACCCCAGTCCTGCCCTGGCACAGGCATGGATAGGGAAGAGCCTGGGAGATGCAATGAAAGCTCTAACACCAGCGAGATGGAACACTGGAGGCCAACATAATTACAGGCAGGAAAGCCACTTCCCAGAACCCCGGCTCTGCACTTTCGCTTTAAAAATCAAAACTAAAAAAACACGAGAAGTCACACCCCAGGATCCCAGCTTCTCACAGCAAGTTTCCAAATTCCCCATTAAAAAAAATCCCACACGGCCAATTAGTGTGTGAAAAGAAAATCACATCATAAAATTGCCCATACGTTACCTAATGGAAAGCTGAGAAACCAGCAGCTGCCCAGGAGTTCTGAGACTCCGGCTGTCACACGCCAGGGCTTGTGGGGGGAACACTCTTTAGTCTCTTCTTTCTGCTGTGTTTTCTTTCCATCGTGCCTTAAAATAAACTGTTGCCTACATGAGTGACTATGCAGAAGTGGAGCTCAGCTTCCCTCCCCAGTCTGTAAAGAGAAGTACTTGCCTGCTTTTTATAGAAATGACAGAAAATCACCTATACCAGGGGTATGTGCCTTTACTGCTTAAAAAAGTAAGGATCTGAAACAAGAGTTTCCCATGGGAAATGTGTATCCTGTTGCTGCTGGAGGTACTGGGGCCAGGGCATTGCCAGTGTGTGTGAAGTTAAAGAGGAATTAACTCTGGCTGAGTCTCTCAGTGCTGTGGTGACTGAAATCAGTGTTGCCTCTCTGAACTAAGCATTACTCGAGCACATCCAAGGGCCAAATCTGGACCCCTCTGTGCAGACTGAAGGCAACTCTCCCCTTCCAGCATCCTTAGAAGAGGTGCCTGGAAAAAGCCCCTGCGCTGCCTCCCAGTCTCTGGCACTTGTGGCACTGGACTCGCAGCCAGGGCTGACTGCTCACACCAACCTTTCGGAGCAGGAGAGGCACACCAAGTTTAACACGCCCATGGGCATCCCCATGCACACACAGTTTGGCACTCAGCACCAATAAATACCAGTTATCTGCTTCCAGCCCAGCCAGCTCCCAGCATCGTCCAGCAAACCGCAGAGATTTCAAAGCCACCAGCACGGACAGGGCACACAGATCAGAATGAGAAATGCAGCTGGACGCTCTCCCAGATGCAGCGGGTTTCCACAATTAACCTCCACGCAGTAAATAGGTCTCACAAGTTTTGGGAACTGCTCCTTGCTATGTGCCAACGAGGAATTGTTCAAATGCCTCCACCACCTCCGTCCCTGAAATGCCCTGTCTGCTCCCAAGGGCATTGCTCATCGCTTCCCTGGGGATGGCACCACACAAGGGAGTGATGGCACTTGCAGGGGCACTGCCAGCTCCAGCGGGTACCAGAGCCCACCACCACCCTGTTCATGTCCCAGACAGCTGCTGTGTGGTGCAGATGAACATGGGGGAAACATGAGGGTAAAATTGCTCCTAGAGGCAACGCAGAAATTGCTGGTCAGTGTCTGCATGGGTGTCAGTACCTGAGCACCAGCTGGTACAACCTGGGCAAGAAGCCGTCTGCCCACCTCCCCGCCCCATGGCGAGGACACCAAAGCTGCTGGGTTTCTGGATCACCTCATGCACCACTCTCAAAGGTCACCCCAAGGTCCTCTGCTCCCAACTGCCCTCCAGCCACTGGCCAGGGGTCCTCCCTCCCTTCCTTCCCCATCGCTCCTGGGCAGTACCAGGCTTTGGCAGCTGCTCACAGCCATCCTGCCCAGCACCTGTGCCCCAGACAGCAGCAAGGCTGGGAACCCCAACTGGGTTAGAGACAGCAGAGGGGAAGGAAGGGCTTTGGGAAGCCGGACAAATTGCTGCTCTATTGTCAAACTAAAGTCCCCAGGTAACAAAAGAGGCTCCACTCCATGGGTGCCCCCCAACCCGGGGCAGAGGCAGCTCCATGTGGCGTGTGCACAGAGCCTGCCCCAGGCAGCCCTGCAGCAGCTACCCCGGGAGCACTCCCCCCTGCCTTATCTCTGCCCCGCTCGCATCTCGGCTCAGCTCCAGGGTTGCATGTAACCACGGTTATCAACTGGATGTGACAGCTTTGGTTTCCTCTCCTGCAAACGAACTTAACAGTAGTTTCGTGTCTGTTTTATTCTGTTCTAAAAAAAGTTAAAACGCAGCCCTTTGCACCCAAAGCAAGTGTAACCTCGTGCTTTGCACTGCAGAAATGTGGCTATAAGGACCACAGACATGAGTGAGTCCAGGGCAATGCTAGAGCTCAGCTCTGCACCATTCCCAGCCAAAAAGCATGCTGGCATCTGAGATGGGAGCTGCATCCCATCTACATGGGGAAAACCACCACTTCCACAACCGTCACTTTGAGCAAATTAAATTCACGTTTGCAGCCTTTGCTGTCTAATGACTGCAAGATAGCACTGAAGTAGCCACAACAGCCCCAAATGAATGCGGCTTCATCATACATACCACTGCAAAATGCAAACACATTTGTTACCCCCTCTCCTTTCAGTATTCACTCCTCTGGGACACAAAGCCTAATGTTCACCTCCAGGGAAGCCAATGTTAATCTTCTACAGCACAAAAGGCCTTCTTCCTCTGCTGGGGTGTTATTTTAGATGCAACGGTTGCACAACCAGCATCCATCCTCAAGAGGCATGGGGTGCACCAGCTGCTGGAGGGAAGAAACCAGCTGGGCTGCTGGACACGTCATCTGCTGGACGTGACTGCAGGACACAGTGGGGTGGCAGAGACAGACTGAGCTGCAGCCCCCCCAGCACCACGGTGGCAGCCTTCCTTAGCAAGGCAGTGCTGCTCCTGCCCTTTGCTGAGCAAGACAGAGGCAGGAGGATGTGGCCAGTCCCCTGGAGCTGGTGGCTGCTCCTCTCCGTGGTTTTAGGTCATACACAGCATGGCAGACTGGACAAAGGCAAATCTGTGTGTAAGCCAGGTGATACATTCACTACCGGGGTGTCACATAGGACATTATAGATGCCTGCTCCCCACAGGCATCTCCACTACTCAGAGTGTTGTAGCACCTTTGGCCACTGCAGAACACCTCCTCCTGGCCCTTGGCTTCAGACTTCCCCTGCAAGCACGAGCACTGTGGTAGCTCAGGGGTTAAACATGCCGTGTTTGAGCGTTGCAGCTGCACAGCAGATGTCTGGTGGGAACAAGGGGATGGAAAGGGCACCAATAGGAACAGAAACAAAGGGCCAGGAAGGTGAAGACCCTGATCCATCCTCCTTGCCTCCCCCACCTGCATTTTTGCAGCTGCTCTGACCCCAGAACAACAGACCAGGCAGGAACCCATCCCCTCCTGCGCCCTGGGGAGCGCAGCAGCAAGCCCCCCTCGCACAAGAGGAGGGAGCCCAGCAGGAACCTTGGTTTCCATGTCTGAAGGAGGCAATGGCAAAGCAAGCTCAGGGGAGAGAGGGCCTCCAGCTCCAGCCCATCTGAGAAGGTCCGTCAGTGCCAGCACAGCCCACAGATCACCTCTGCCCAGATCCAGACTCGGGGTGAAGTTACTGTCTTTTTGGCACCAGTTATGTTACTCCCTTCCTGGGTTTCAGGCTGGTATTTACTCTGCTGAGCCGCCTGAACCTCTACAAATGCACATCTGTGTACATGGGACAGGGAGAAGCTTCCCAGTGAAAATAAGAGTTAGAAAGAAAGTGCTTGCATGGCTGCAGCACCCAGCAGGAGCAAGCGATGCTGGTGAGAGTGACCGCTCTGCGGCAGTGGGATCTGTCTGCAGGTCACTGCCCTGTACTGAGCAAAGAGCATCCAGACACCCCAGTACAACCCTGAACAGCTGAAAGAAAAAGAAAGATGGCACTCAGCTGTGGAATGAAAAGGTGGAGCTTTGCAGGTCCACACATCCATGCTCCAACAGCCCCATGCCTGCAGCCAGAGAACAACCACTCATGGGGAAAAGGGCAGCCTGCCCCATTCAAACACAATTACTGCGTTCACAAAGAGCTCAGTGCTGTTCACACAGCCCTCCTAAAGACTGAAGGTTGTATCAGATACTCTGGTTTCTTCTCAAAAGGCACCTAAGCATGCAACCATTTTCTGCAGCAGCCTGTGCACTACGTCAAGAAGAGAGAAGAATAGTGCCTGCTTCTATTTAAGGTTCCTAATAATCCAGCCATTAATTTATTGAACATATGTTGTCATACATATATGCATTTCTATTTCAGGTGGCTGTGGTGGCTGGGTGCTCTCATTTCTGCTATCAGAAACCCAGGAGAGAAGCAAGATGAAAGCAGCTACTCAGATGCTGAACAAAATTAATCCGTCTTGCCCATCCTGTATCCCACCCTTTCTAAAACTGCACTGTTTTCCTGTTGATCATCCCACAGGCCTCACATGCACTTTGTTTGGACAAACACACACCATCCCTCCGAACACAGCCAGCGGTGCTCCCACTCCCCACCTAATCATTTTGGTAGTCCTGGGGCATGGCATCGTTGGCCACTGCAAGTACTGGCTGAGATTGCACCTCCCTGATGAGGAGAGATCACCCCTGCCTCCATCACACTCCAAGAGCTGCATCCCAATGCTGCTTTCGCCACAGCACTTACACCTCATGCAGTGCAAGATCCAACAAAAGCCATCACCGAAGGCCCAGGACGGTCAACGCAAAGGAAAATGACCATAGTTTTGCTAAAAAGCCAGAATCAGCAGCAGCTCTCATCTTTGCAGACAGCTTTCAACTCCGTAACACAGCGTCTGCACCGGGTGCACACTCACATCTCCAGTCAATGCAACATGCTGCAGTTTCTCCCCTGTTCTACATGCTTAGGAGTTATTCCTGGCTCCTACTTTTAAATCCAGGCATTAAAGAATAATTACTTGCTTAATACATGAGGGAATTTCCTCCTACTTTTATGCATTTACTTAGAATAAACACTAGTGTGTGTTACCAGAGGAACCCCACGGAGCAGCACTCCCTCATGGTCCTTCTGCAGCTTTTTCCATGTTGTGCAGAATTACAAACCCATTCAGTTCCCAGCTGAGGAATGCACAGGCTCCTACGGGAGTCCTGTGAGCCCCTGGGGATGGCGAGCCCAGAGCTAGAGCTGTCACACTTGGTCCAGCGGTGCCTGAGCTGATGGCCAGGCACTGCCACAGCCCTGGTACAGAGGCGTGTCCTTGCAGGAAGAAAAGGGCACTAAATTCTCAGCAGAAGCACAAAGGGTTGCTTTAGGACTCTTCCCTTTTTAAAGGCTGCAATACAAAAATAAGCCAAAATCAAGTATTCCTCCAGCTCTCTGCAATAATCCACCTCCTTCTTCAGCCTCACCAGTCCCCTATTGCAGACCTCAGAGCCATCCCCCTCCTGCCTGCCTGCAGCACACCCTGGCCCAGCAGCCCATCGGGGTTTGCTTTGGGCAGACTCTGTCAGCTTGGCTGTGGGGAGCTGTGCGAGCGTAGGCACTCGGTGCTTTTGCATGGGCAGCTGCACATGCTAATCATTAAACTAGTGAAAATCCCATCCCACATCAGAAAGATCTCTGCAAAATTCAGGTTTTTACCACTATGAAGTCCTACACGTGCAGGTGACCACAGTACCAGCCCTCAGCCTGCAAACAGCCCGCTTCAGGTTACAGACCATCCCTCCTGGGCTGCATGGCTGTCTCCTCCCCGACAGGGATAAGACCCCCTCTTCCTGCAATCCTTCCAGAGAAAACTACCAACCAAGGGGTAAAACTCAAAAAAACCTTGCCCTCCACAGCCACGAAGCCCTCTCCATCCCACCCTCTCTTCCTTTCAGTACACTGGGGTCAGCAGGCGATGCCACATCCCGTGGCACAGCTGGCACCGGCACCACCGCTCTTCGCTGCTGACAGGAGGCAGGGGTCAGGCTCACAGGAAGGCATTTTGGCTTGGGCTAAGGAAATAACCGAAGGTTAGGAGGGGCTGGCACGCCACACTGCCACCACGCTTTCACCAGCTTGGCTGACTCTGTGAGAAATAAGCCCAAATATTAAGGACTACAGATCTATTACGCCTACTGCATCTTAAGCTGGGAGCAGAGGGCTTGAAAGAAAAGCCACACACAACGCGACTGAATCCAGCCTGTGCTTTGTCACATCCATTTCCCCTCTCCTTCCTATCACACACAGCTCAGTGCCCCGTTTCAGCAGAGGTTCAGGGCTCACAACACACCCAGCCGCAGCCCCTCTCAGAGCATGCTCCCGTCACAGCAGAAGCTACAGATCATTTCAAGGAAAGAAAAAAAAAAACCCCAAAACTAAAAGAAAATCTGGTCTGGTTTTCAAGAAAAGGATAAAAGTAAAAGCTTAACAACAAAACAAATTACACCTCCTAACCCTCCCCTCACCCTGCTACGTAAAAGCCAAAGCAAACTGCCTCACTGCAAAGGAAACGCTGTTTTCAAGAAACCTCTGACAAGAAGAGAGGTCATTTTACAGACTTTCCCATCTCCCTCCAAAGGCGTGTTTGCTTCTACAGGATGAAAACACAAAGCTGGGACACGAGCAGACTCACCATGGCAGAAGCTGTTAACTCTGGCTTTGTTCATTGGAAAATGTGGATTAAACGCAGAAAAAAATATCAGCATGACCACTGCCCTCCTTGATCCCCCACCTCAGCCACCCCAGGACCATCCACTGGAGGCAAAAGGACTCCCAGCCAAGGACTTTCCCGCAGGCAGTCTGCTGGAAATCTCCAATTTTTCCATGCAGGACAACTGTACCAAGCTACTAAAATCTGCCCTCCCTGACCCTGCCTGCCCGAGCAGCCTTCTAATTTCTCGTTAGAAGCAAACAGGACATCCCCGGCCGTGCAAAGGGCTGAACTGTTCCAGCAGCGGGGGTGGGCACAGGCGGGGAGCGCGCGAGGAAGCCGCAGCGAGAGCGCACACGCACGCAGCACGCCGCTTAACTGTTTCCAGCGCTCCACTCACTTCCCCCAGAGCAGCCGTCCCCTGCAGCGAGCAGGGACACAGAGGTAGCCTGCCCTAGCCACAGCCAGATGGGCATGGGATGCCCATTCCAGCCAGCTGGGATGCACCTTTCAATTGCAAATGGAAAAATGAGGTACCGAGATGATGCTCAAGTGTGAAACTTCCCACAGGGCTGCATTGTGCTGGCACCAGGTTCTGGAAGTGGGACTGCCCTGCAGTAAGCTGGGATGGAGGAGGGTGATGGAGACCACCAATCCCATCAGACACTGACTAGTCAAACCACTGACCGTGAAACTCACCTGAGGGCTTCTCTTGGTTGGCAGTTTGCAAGCCACAGGAGCTGCCAGCCGCTCGCAGCCAGGCAGGGCAGCACGTGTGAACACAGACTTTCCCATGTGCAGGAGATGGGAGGGCTGAGCAAACTGAAAGCCAAGACTGACCCATCATAAATTTCCCCGTCTCTCAAGATACCAAAGAAGACTAAAAGATTTGGAAGAAGATGGTTCAGGGACAAGAACAGCAGCAGCTGCTAGATATCTAGACTTAATTGCCTCATCTACAAGTTCATGGGCTGTGCTCAACCCATCACCTTGCCCTGGGACTGCTCCCTCCCCCCACACAGGCAGGACTCACCTAAGCTCTTCAGGCAGACTGAAGATGAGGGAAACAGCACAGTCCAAGTGAGCAGCTCTGGCTGACATGGGATTAGTCTCCGTAATGAAAAGCATATTCTCTGCAACTGCACTTCCTCAAGTCGGTGCTTTTGGCATAAATAGTTTACAGAATGAGCTGTGAGATCCCCTCAGTTGAGCAGGACCTGGCAGGAGAGACCCTAGGTCCAACACGCAGAAGGGGATAGTTGAGAGAAGCAGGCTGGTAAATACATCTGTGAGCAAACCTTGGAAAAGAGCAGGATGAAAACACCCATACACATGACAGCAAGGGTGTCCAGCTGACAACAGCCATCGCCTTACAGATGGGGCGGCGTCTCAGTGGCCATCCAAGTTACCAGCAACCATGTGCAAAATTTCCACCAACGCAGGAGGATTCAAAAGCCACTTCCAAATGTGATCTCATGTCCCAGCGATGCAGGGAAGTACCGGGCCTCAGAGACAGCAGTGCTGCAGCCCTTCAGCGTGCTTTAACAGAGGGTGCCTTGGCTGCTGCCCGGTCCAGCTCACAACACACACTCCACTAAAGCTGCTCAGGGATCCCACAAAGCTATTTTGACATAGCAGGTTAATGAAATCCCTGAACCGAAAGGTCTTGATCCTCTTGGGACTGAAAGCAAGCACTCTCCTTGCAAAGGGAGTATTGCTAAAAGCCAGCAGTGGATTTAGCCAACTGATAACAAATAATAGCCATATTTTACAGTGAAAAAGACCTTTCTGTGCACACATGACAACAGACATCAAACCCAGCAGATGCTGCAGGGGCACACTGGAGATGCGGGATGGTGGTGGCCAAGGTTGGCTCTCCACAGGGGACACACACCACCCACGCTCACACCAGCACTGGGACTGGGTCCCAGCTGGAGCAAGGTGTGTGGGGAGGCACCTACGGGTGCCATGCGCATGTCCTGCCTTCTGCAACACCCTCCCCCTCGACACGGGGATTTTAGTCCAATTCAGCTCAGGAAAAGCCTCTTCCACCACTACCCCTGGCCGGACTTTCCTGTCATTAAAGCTACCATGGCGCCACAGAAGGAAACCAGACTGCAATTTCCAGCTGCAGCAAAAGAGCAGCAGCTGCCTCCTGGGTCTCCAGTCAGCCAACATCTGTAGGTGGGAGAGAAGGGAGGAGAGAGTCTTTTGCTGGCTCCAAAGCGATGGGAGAGGCAGCCAGGCGTCCCCTCATCTGGAGCAAACTGAAACGCTGCCCAGGAGAGGAGGCTGAGAGGGTCCCTGAACTCACAACTCCTTCTGGGACACAGAAGAGGTCCCAGTGCCACTGTCCCCTTCACCGATGGGAGAAAGGAGGAGCTGGCACAGCCCAACCCAGGGGATCTCTGCATGTCCTGCTGCCTGGAGAAGTGAGGGAAAGGGGCCTCACTGCCAGGACCAACCCAAGGACCACTGTGGTGGCTTCTGCCTTCTCCAAAGCTCTCCTTCAAACCCAGGAGCCTCCAGACTGCACTGTCCAGACAGGCTGCAGGTCAGAGTAAAACCTTAGGACAAGGGTGGAGACAGATAGTAAAGACCTGAGGTTTATGGAGCACACCTGAGTGAAACAGGAGCCCAGGACCCTTCCTCTCTCTCTTTTTTTTCCTCTTTCTCCCCACTGGAATGAGATGGTATTGGGGCTGCAGTCGAAGCTAAAGGTTTCCTTTTCTTTATAAAGCTAACAGGAGCCACTGCAGAGAGCAGGCCAACGGGCTTTTTGAGAAGTAGCTTTAACAAATGTCACAGTTTTGCACAGAAACAAAGGAACATTTCAAAAAAAATACAGAAGTCTTCTTGCCAGGAATGTGGGGAATGTCAGGGAATATTAAAAAACAGGATGCAAAAGCTGGCCTCAAGCGATGTAATAGACTCATATGCTGGCCTGACAGTCAAGATGCTGAATCCCAGTGGAAGACAAACCATGCATCCACCCTGGGAAGAGCAGGCTCAGCTTACCTGGCTTGGTCCCATCTGTCTCCCACCAGGGAAGGCAGCACAGCCACCTCTGCCAGTCAGCCCTGTGCCCCTTTCCACAGACATGCCTACCCACAACCCAAACACAGTCGAAAGCATGGCCCTTTGTGTGTATCATGGCATTTTCTGAGGAGCTGAAGCAAGCAAAGCCTGTGGGGAACACGACCAAAGAGCCTGTTCACATTACAGCAGAGGGAGGATCTGAGAAGACGTGGGGGAAATTGGACTGGTCCAAAGGAGTCCTGAACCCCAGACTTTTACTGTAAGCAGTAGCAAACACTTCTCCAAGATGGTTAAAATTACTCTCTTCCTCAGTTTTATTAATTAACCAGGTACTTCCCAGCCTTCCAAGGGATTTACAGGCACACGAGCTCACACCCCCTTGCACAGCTATTCCGGCTCAAGGGAAGTTATGACGCCGAACGCACTGGAGTCGCTCCTGTGGCTGCAGAGAGCCAGGTCAGAAGGAGAGGAAGACCTTCCCAGGGTCAGGCCAAGGAGGAGTCAACAGGTTAGAAGACAGCAGGAAGCCCTAATTCATCACACCAACTGTTTGCAGTAGCAGCATTAGAAAACAGAGGCCAGTTACTGGCAAAGCAGCACCTCTTGGCAGGAACGGGCATGTTTTTTTCCAGCTTCCCTTCCATGTGAAAGCCCCTGTGTAAGTAAAGGAAGATTTGTCACAGCAAGACCTACTAGGGGTTTTCTTGCCCAGCTAAGTATTGCCTCGACAGCAGAATGGTCTCGCTTGTGCTCACAGCCAGACACGGCGAGGAGGAGTTTGTTGCTAATGGGAGACAAATTTCCCTCCTGATGACAGGCTTACACAGGGGGACTGGACTGATGAAGGCTCCAGCCCATGTCTGATGCTTACTAGAGGTTATAGGAGGAAAACTTTGCCCTAAAGACAGTCATACTGGAATATCCACCTGCAATCACACACAGAGGAAACTCTCCAACAAAACCTCTGCAGCAGTGGCCACACATGGTGGGGAAGCCCTGCTCTCCCTGTCATTTTGGGGCAGGAGGACCAAAGTGAAGGCTATCACAGTGCTTAACTGGGTCTCCTTGGATTGCAGGAAACCAGCCAGGATGAGCTTTCCATGGGGCTTGAAGCCCATACAACCCTGTGTTGCAGGGTGAGGGACCTCAGCAGCATCATCCCCCTTCCCCACACCGCAGAGGGGCTGCCCCCCCCTCAGAGCCACCCCGGGCCACCTCACTCCCATACTTAAATGATTTGCACAGCACTATTTTACAGGTGTAAACATTTCCAGCAGTCATCTTCGTGTCTTTCAGAACAACTCTTCAAAATGCCTACATCTTCTCAAGCAAGTGTTACTTTTCAGTCTCACGAGCACGCGGCAATTTTCCTGTTGACATTTCTGAGGAAACCTTTGCCTCAGAAAACTTCTACCTTAGAGCTGCAGGCTGACGTCATCTGCAGTAAACCAATCAGCTCAGAACCTTCTAAGACTCATCTGTGTCTATTTTTGTGAGTTGCTAATTTTTGACTCATGTGTGAATGCTTTCTGAAGGGACTCAGAGCCCTTCATTAATACTCAGCATTCACAAGTGGTTAGGAAATCAAATGCTGAGCTGCTTTGAAATGACAGGCTGTGAAAGCCTCTGCTCCCATCCCTCTGTGAAGGGCTGACCTGGCATGGTCCAGGTCATCCTCGGCATCTTCAGGGAACAAGCACACCCTGCCCGGCACACAGGCTCGCAGACACACACGTGCACAGGGTGGTACTGGCCCGTGACCATGGCACTGAAGGACTCGCTGCTCTTGCCTCCCAGCTGCTCACTGAGCGTTTTGTTCCTACCTGCCAGCAACCCGCCTGCAGAACCGTGCAGGGTGAGGCGGTGCCTCCTGGCTAAGATCACCAGGCTGGACTGAAGGAGCTGACGTTTGCTCTCCCCAGCTTTCCAGAGAGAGGTGTGGGATATGGCATCCAATCCCACTTCCACTGCAAAACTCCCCTGTGTCCAGCCCCATGCTGAGACCTGCGGGCTGGCACTGGAGAGGGATGCACAGGACAGCTCAGCGTGGGTGGATGGGGCTTTCTCTGTGGTCCCCACCTGCACTCCTGGGAAACAGCACACGTCATTCCTCCCCCTGTGCCTGCTGAGGCGGAGAGGGCTGGAGCAGAGCAGAACCCTTTTCTGTCCTTTCATTGTCCTCCACACAGCCTACAACTTTTCCCCTCTCACTTATTTTGGCCTGAGGAAGGTTTAGTTTGTACCACACACTGGTTCAGGCTGTCCATCAAAACAGCCCTGCTGAAAGGGGGGGTTACTCCAGGTCTCAGTGCAGCCACCAGCTCACCCTGCCAGAGGATGCTATCCCAAAGCAAGAGGGTAGGACCAGCACATGGCCTCCTGCCCTCTGGCACAACCTTGACTGCTGATTTACTCCACCAGCGTCATCAGACAGGTCAAGCTGAAATTACCTGTGCTCATTTTCCCTTATTCGCTCTCCTTCTTTCTAAGCCCTGCCTGCTGCTATTGTTTTCCCCTCTGGATAAGGAGTTGTTACTGGATAAATTACACGTGCCAACTGGCTGAGCCAGAGTGATAACAAGGCAGTAACCAGGAGGCATTCGCAGGTGCCCTGCAGCAGGCAGGACATCCCCCACCACCTGCCTGGCAGCTCTGCACCGTGTCAGGTCCATGGCACTGACCCACCACCTTGGCTGGGCAGAGGAGCAGGCAGGAGCTGGCTGGCAGCCCGTGGTTCCTCCTGCCCACCACCAGCCCCAGGCAAAGGTGGAGATGTACAAAGGGGAGCAATTCGTGTTAGAAAATGGGGAAAGCACTGTCAAAGCTGCTAGTGCATCATTCGATGCCCTGATGGGCTTAGGAGCCTGGCCAAGATGGGAGAGCGCCTCAATAATCCACAAAACGCAGACTTACGCAACGTCAGGTTATATTTATCCGTGTTATCTCCATGCTGCCAGGAGCCACTTACAAGCACAGCTCCTGTTCCAGGAGCAGCACGTACCACCAGAGAGCAGGTAACTTCCCCAGGTGAAGCAGCTGGGCAGGAGACCGGCTCTGCCAGCCCAGCCAGAGAAGTCCACAGACACTAGAGAGCTCTGTGTTCATTCACAATAAGGAGATTGGGATCACAGAGGTTTCAGGTCCCACATCCCGAGCCAGAGGTGGGCAGTCGGGGAGGGCTGGCCATGTCAAGACAGATGTTCTTAATTTACCATGTTTTCCCCCTCTCTATGGAGACAGAAGATAAAATGCCAATGAACTTTATCAAATACTAATCATTGAGACTTCTGACCTCATTATCCTCTGCCTTCTCTGACAGCTGTGGCCAAAGAAATAGAGGTGCAAGATGTGCACTCCTTTCCTAGGACCCTGCCTGGGGCACCCAGTCCTCCACCTCAAAACATGAGGTGCCAGCCCAGGGGCTGCTATCACAGAATGAAGGGCTCACTCAGGGTTTCCATAGCTGAGAAGGGGGCAGGAAGGAAAAACGTCACACCAGGGAGCTCTGCCAAGTGCTTGGTGCTGCTTCCGGCAGCAGTTTTGCAGACCTTAATGAGCAAACATCTGCGACTTCACATCCCGTAAAGAACATTCACAAGAACACACTCCATTCATTAAAAAAAAATAAAAAATAAATTAAAAAAAAATAAAAATCACTGCTTCTCAAGCAGGTGGGAAAGTTGTGAAGAATAAGAGCAGGAGAGGCAGGCGTCGCCACTGCAGGCTGAGAGGCAGGAGGACGGCTGTGCCTGAGCCCAGGGACAGTGTGACCCCTGCCACGGCTTCCTGCGCAGCCCAGTGCTGGAGGAAGAGGTCTAGGGCACACCCAGTGCCTCTCAACACAGGCTCTACCGACAGAGAAAGGCAATCCACCAAAAATTAACCATCAGCCAAGTCCCAGCCTGCCTCCACCTCCCTGCTGCCCAGAATCCTTCAGCCACTCACAGCTTGCTCAAGTTGACAGCTACATACTGCTTTCTTGCAAGTCCAAGGTCACAGATAACGGCATCCATGTGCCCAGGTCATGGGGCATGAGCACAAAAGCTTCGGCTTACACACCAGCTCTGACTTCCCTCTTTCTTGACCATTTTTAAAATCCTATGCTACATGTCCTGCCACCACCACAGGGATCTCTCCCAGTGTCTGGGGACCAATCAGGCAGGACAGGATGGGGAATGATGTGGTCACCTCACCCGCCTCTTTCAACCTTCATGCCACAGCAGGAGCGTGCTTTCCACCAGACACAAACACATCCTCACCCAAACCCTTCAGCTGCAAGAAGACACCCCCCCCAGTAACTACCCAGCTTCTTGTCCATGTCCCTCACAGCAGTGAGGCACCCAGGGGAGAGCAGCAGAAGAGCAGAGGGCCATGCAGACCGGGATTCACTCCCAGCCATGGCCAAGAGCAGACAGCCAGGAAGGAGCACCAGACCAGGACCTGCAGCTCTTCTTCCCCAAAAGCTCTCTGGGGCTTTGTGGCATGGGGCTCACAGGGCCACGGCAGCCCAAAGAGAAAACAGAGGGTCTGGGGAGACCCCTCAGCTGCCCAGCACGCATGCCACCGGGCCACCCCACAACCAGGGAGCCTACAAGGGGAAGGATGAAAATGCACACACCTCACTCTGCACGTGGCAGGTGTCCTCACCCTGGGGACCACATCTCACACCTTCTCCAAAAAGCAGAACTAAAAGCATACTTTAGAGAATTAACAGGACAGGACTGTTTTCACAGTGGGGGTCTTGGAGAACAGAAAACAACAAGGCCATACCAACAGGGAGAAGGGGGCAAGGCTGCCCCCCTCCTCCAGCACCCACATCTGTGCTGCAAAAGTGTAATTCCCAGCTTTTCACCATCAAAACACAAATTCCACCCACCACCCATCTTACAACGGGAAGTAAGACCAGCCTCCTCTTTCACCAACACACACATTTGTTGTATTTGGAGCAGCTATTCAAACAACAGTTCACTATTTTCTTCAGGCACATTTCCTATTTAACCATCCTACGGGAAAATCAAATGCATGCTTTTTTTTAGCTTTCTGGATCCAGTGTTTAAAACCACAGCTAACAGTCAGCTGGCATTTCTCCAGTTACTGAAAAGAGATGGTTTTGGTGTCTCTTTGTAGCTTACACGGCTACAAATCTGACCGAAAGCCATCTGCAGAGAAACTTTAACAGATGTAAAACCCAAGGAGAAAGGCACAAACACGGCCAAAGCCATAATCCTTTTGACCCTGAAGCAGGGAAGGTTTTGGCATTACTCATGCTGCCCCAGATGAAGCAGTTCTGCTGGATGACCGGGACACCCTGAGCAAACACAGTGCAGCACGCACTCTGAAGGCTTTTCTCCTTCCCACTCCTTTATGGCAGGGAACCCCGACTGTGGGCTCCATGGCTTTGCAGCACACACAGCCTCAGGTCTCTGATTCCCAGTGATAACAAAATAACTTTAAACAAAATCAATCCAACTCTTTCCAATGCTTTCCATGGCATGTTGGGCAGAAATATCCTGCACCAGGGCAAGGAAAGCCCGTGGCTGCTGACAGGTGCCCTGGCCAGGCTCTCCATCCAACCCAGCCGGAGGGTTGTCCCCCACCAGCACCCACCAGCAGGCACCCAGGGGTGTGCCTCCAAACCCTCTCTCACTACGAGAGATTAAAAAATTATGCAGCTTCTTTTGTGCTGGGAATAATCCTCATTGCACAGACCAGCTTCACCTTATTTTATTCACCCTCTCTTCTCTGGTTCCTTCCTCTTTTGCAATCTAGATGCCAACCATTAGACCAGTGGTTATCTTTGTACACGGTCCAGCACAAGACGATGTGGGTTTGCAACTGCAATTGAAAAGAGTGGTGCTGATAACATATTTTGTAACTGCTCTCTGTGCTGTGTCTCATCTCCATGTCAACAGCAGGCATCTGGTCACAGGCCCCACTGAATCCCATTCAGAATATATAGGATACCACAAGCAAATATCAGCAAGGTGGATATTTGGAGCATCTTGGAGGTCCCTTCCAACCTTAACGATTCTATGGTTCTAAGATTTTGGCTCGGGGTGTGTTTTAGCTGAAGTGGCACCAACTGGCCCCTCTAGACAGAGTCTCGCTGGAAGAGTAGACACACGCTGGAAAATCTGAGCATCCTTTGCTGGAGCAGTGGCCAACTGAGCCAGCACTGCAGCAGTAGCCTCACAGCAGGCACACTGTCTTGTTAACCCCTGCAAAGAGGCACCCTCCAATGAGCCTCCCAGATGTTTCTGGAGAATATCTACAGAATACCAGTGCTCCCAGTTCAGCCTTTTCATGCTGCCTCATGGCCAGCAGCATTTCATGACTGGGACCACCGCTCCTCAGGTTGCCAGAGCTGAGCGACGCTACCAGTGGCCCCGGCAGGGACGGGGCCAGGAGCCAACACAAAACAATGAAAACCATTGACAGAGCAGGAAGCTGCATCTGCTGGATGAAACGCTATCTTCAAACAAGACGTGTTTGGATAACTCCAGTTTCATAACTCGCCTCTTCCGATGTTAGGAAATCACAGTAATAAAAAGAAAACAAAATGAGGGAGAAGAAACTTGGCATGGGGAACAATGGGAGAATTGCCTGAACCACAGCGCTGCTTCGGAGGTGAGCCCAGCCTCACCCGGGGCAGGGGGGCTCTGGCTGCAGGCTCCAAGGACCTTGCACAAGAATTCAAAGTCTGATCAAATATCAATGGGAAAAGAGTTAAAGCTGCACTACAGACATCAAGAGCACAGCAAATTTTGATGATCTTAGTTATTATCACATTTGATTGGTTTTGGTTTTAATAGAAATCAAAGGCATCTTGGGGGAGGGAATAGAGTCAGACAGAGGTGACAGTCTGGGGTCCAGCAGCACTTATCTTCATCATCTTAAAGATAATGAAAGGGATGGTCTTAAAGGGTGGAAGGGGATGACCAGTCACCTTTTCTTGGCATTGACCAATTCTTGGGCAAGGACAGTCAGCTATTTTCCAGTGTTAGCAGTGCTGAATTATGGTGAAGATAAACCTGCTTCCTCCATAAATTCCTAATGCTAACCTCAAAACCCTACAGACATTAGAGAAGGACTTATTGGTGTCCTAGTAGGTCACTACTTTGCAGGGAGAAGCAATGAGAGGGAAGACAAACACAGCAGCTCCTCAGCTCCAAGGATTCCCACCAGAGCTACTGCCCACGCAGCGAGGACAACTCAACTCCTTACCCCAAATCAAACACCCCACACACGCCAGCTCAGCCCCATCGCAGGCAGCAGCTCTGGGACACGCAGGACTCCGCTGCTCACCCCTCTTCAACAGCAGCCAGTGCCGCAGTCACTGCTCCCACAGCTGCCACCTCAAACAATTTAGGACAAGGAGCCAAAAGCTGAGGTCATTCAGCTCGGGCCACCGGACCCCTCCCCAGCACCCACCTCCTCTCCCCACCCTCCCCTGTCCAAATATAAACTTGCTTACAGGAAATGCCTTAAAGAAAAGGCACCTCCCTGAGTCCCAAAGAATGCCCAGAAAATAAACTGTCTCTGGACATGAAGGAAATGGCTTTTTTTTTCTTTTTTTTTAAAAAAAAAATCACACTGCACAGCAGCTTTAACCCTTCAGTCCCTGCTGCAAACTCAGCCGCCCACATGCCTCAGGCCCTCAGGGAATTTTGAGGTGTCTGTGCTCCAGACTGGTGATGCAATAGGAGCCTCCTGCCAGAGGTCCCTGTGTCCTTGCAGCACCCACCAGGTCTTGAGCAAAAATGGTCCAAAATCCATAACCCAAATGCAAACTCTCTTTCTGAGCACCAGACCCTAAAAAAACAGATTCATAGTCTGGGACCCACTCTTAATTTTGCATAAATGCAGGCTCCATTCCCAAAATCACCAGGCAGAGGGGGAACTCATGCAGTTGTTGCCATTATGGTGGTCCTGCATTGTCCCACACAGCTGGGAAGATCAGGGACAGTAACTGCACCCCACCCTCCCTACCCCGATCCCATCTCCAAGAGCCTTCCCGTGGGACGCGTTGCTCCCATCTCACCGACAAGGCTCCCCAAGGAGGTGTGCTATGCCATTCTGCAGCTAGAAATGCAGTTCCCCAGCTTCCCACAGCAGGCAGGGATGGGGTTACCACATGGAAACTGCCATTAGAAAGCAGCAATGAGGAAGGCTCAGCGGTGTGTCCCAGGTCAGCCCCCAAACCCAGCGGCACCTGCCCTGTGCGGGCATGGCACTGCATCTGCTCTGGCCAGGTTGGGAGCAATGGACATATGGAGGCTTAGGGAGTACAAACGCTGGTTTCATACCAACATCCCTACACAAAACACAAGGCAGAAAAAAGAGAAGCAGGAGAAATCCAGGAAATCCAGTACTCAGAGGCAGCTGTCTCAAAACAGTTGGTCAAGGTTTTGCAGGAGGCTCCAAAGGAAGCAGCCCCGGGGACTCGAGGCAGTGCCGCAGCAGATGGAGCATCTGGCATCCCAGGAGAGCCCTCTGACCACCGCACTGGCGCGGTGACATGAGCACCGTTCAGGGCACAGGCACTGCCAGGGCTGCTGGAGAGGAACAGTAATGAGGCAGGATCAGCTACTTGGTGGCAGGATTCAGTAGTGTCCCCACGCACTCACAGGTCACAAACTATCTGCAGAGAAGGCAATTCTCTATTATTCCTCTCCTACAGAGGAGAAAGCTGAGGCAGAGCCTCCCTTGAAGCAGAGTCAGGAGCAAAGCCAAGAGCACAGCCCAGCTCCCTGCATTTGCAAAACCACTTCCCTTGTCACCCGACTGCAACGCCTCCCTAAATGTGCCCCTTAAAAAATGTATACTCAGGGCTTTAAGTCTCAGATGCACAAAGTAGTTTGATACAATTCAGCTGCTGCTGCAAAATGCCTAAAATACTTGTTGCTTTTTTTTTTTTTTGAACAGCAGCAGGACTGGCAAAGTCGTGCTGCAGAGGTGTGTGCAGGCCCTGGGCGTGGGAAAGGAAAGCAGCGGGGTCAGCTTCCCCTTGGCTGGAAGACAAGTGTCCGTCTGGAGCACAAGTCAAGGGTTCAGAAGGAGAACATGCCTGTCTCCTGTCCGTGCTTTTTTGCCTCCTCTGTGGAGGTACCCGGCGTGAACAGCCCTGATCCCTGCAGGAGGAGAGCCTGCATGAGCTGGCAGTTATCCTGAAGAGTGGCAACAAGTGCTTTGGAGAGCTCTCTGTAGGAGCTCTGTAGGAGCAGGACACTGCTGCAATGGCCAAGCAAGGTCCAAGAAAGCAGGGTTGTTCCTCTGGCTCTGCTGAGATAAGCTATGCAAGGAAATCCAATGATCAGGTAAGCCTTTTGGTATCTAAAACCTCTGGAGATGCCCATATGGAAGCTGTTAAGGATGAGCAAATCACACAGCAGACCCAGCAGATGTCCCATCCAGCTGATGCTGGCAGTTCTGAGGATGGACGTACAAGTCTGGAGCAATGTGAAGTGCACAGAGGCATGTGCTGGGAGCACAGCCCTGGGTGGATGAACTGGGGCAGCCCTACCTCTTCACTGTGCCTGGTATATGTTTTACTGGGACAATAAAAGCACCTCTAAACTTAAACAGCCTTCACAGCAAAACAGCTGTGTGCGCTTCTCACTGCTGCCAGCAGCAACAGGGCAGCTGGGGTTTCACCTGCCTCAGCTTTCAGGGTCAGTCGAGAGCCTCGACTGCTGCCCGAGCAGGCAGCTGAAGGGACTTGGGATGCTAGTTTCACTGAAGGGATTTGGGATGCTAGTTTCACTGCCTCATCCCTACCCACTTGGCCCCACATCGCCAGCATCCCAGCAGCCACACTGCCGGGCTGGCAGGGCACACCCAGCACCTCATCTGAGCATCTCCAGCATCTTAATGGCAAGCACCCTCACCAGTCAGGGACTCTGTGCCATGCTCGAGTGCCTCTGCCAGGGGACAGTAACTCCCACCAGACAGTGCAAGCAGCTGAGGAGGAAACACTGCAACATCCTGCAGCAGCACCTGTAAATCATTTATTTGAACTTCAGCTTGATTTCTGCAGCCTTCTTGTCACACTACCAGCCACGTTACAGGATGGGCACCACACCACACTCATCCATCCTCCCAACAGGATGAGGCCCTGGGAGGACAAACAGCAGACACAAAAGTATCTTCCTCTGTGATTCTCAGACAGCCCCTACCGAGCTGGCCTGTAGGCAGAGAAGATTTATGCACCACAGAAACTAATGAGGCCATATAACTGTCCTGCAAGAAATGTTCCCTGCTCCAAATTAGCAATAAAGTTCAGAATCAGAGATATTTATGATGGAAGACAGAAAGATTTGGAGATGGACACAAGGATGCCAAACGAAATAAAAAGGAGGGGATAAACTGCTGGCTTTGCCATGGCCCATCAAGCCAACACTCAGTCTCCCATCAGCTGGGCTGGAGGGGAGTGGGAGGGGGCCGAGGGGACTCGTGCCAAGGCAATGGGACACCCTGGCACACAGCAGATACTGACCTGTCTTCTCAAGTACAATCTCTGGCTTGCTTAAGGGTCCTTAACCCTTCAACCCTTTCCTTTTTTTTAAAGCCCATTATTTTCAACTGGGGGAGAAATACTTCTCAAATACTTGAGAAATACACCACCAAAGCTCCCAGGAGAAATCATACAGACACAGTCCATGTCCAGCCACAGCCATAAAGCCAGTGCATGCCCTTGCCTGGGAGGCTCATGCAGGTGCCTCTCACCAGGGACAGCCCCCCCAGGAGGTTTGCTCAGGAAAATGTGCAGTGGCTGTGGGGCAGTTCCCTGCCTGGGAAAACAAAGCTGAAACACCGGCCCTGACTGCCCAGACATCCTGCTCTTGCCCAATGACACTGATGAAATGAGGTCAAGTGTGCTCTGAGTCACTGCCGAGCATCACTGTCCCACAGCCTCGTGACACCTCTGCCTGCCACTGCCCACAGCCATTTCCAGTTTTGTCGGGAGCCACAGGGGGAATCGACCCCCAGCCAGCCCTGGCCAGTCCCCCCTGAGCAAACCTCTGCCTGCAGCCCAAGGAACTGCTCCATCTCCCTCCCCAGCTTTGCCCACTCTCCCCAAGACCAGTCTTTAGCCCAGTGCTTGCAGCAAAACCTCCTCATCTTCAATCTTTTTTTTTTTTTTTTTTTAAATTCAGTTTTTCTTTAAATGCTCTTTCTTGTCCCCTCTGCCAGCACTCCCCACCTCCCCAGCCCCAGGCTGGACTGCCAGCCGCCCCACCCTGCGCACATGGGTCTCTGATGTGAAGGCAAGGGGATGTAAGGGGGGCAAGTCCCCCAGTCCCTCTGCTTCGCCCCTGCACAGCCCACAGCCACGTGGGAGCCCACAGCTCAGGGATGGATCCCTCCATGCCTGCAGATTTACTGCCCTGGCTCCACAAACGCCCAGTTTCCAGCGGGCAGCCTGCCATGGGGCTGTCGGTGTGACCTCGTCCCCCCAAAACACACAGCAGCCAGTGGCTGCTGTCGGCGAGGGGGGCAGCAGATGTATTTTGTTGCCATTCCTAGAAGAAACAGGGGGAGACCATGACTCCTCTGTGCTGCACCAGACAAAAGGGCATTCAGAAACTGAACTTGTGCCCTTGACAGCAGTGAAAATATTCCTATAAAATTCATTGGGGGGGGAAGAGGGAGAATAGAAGCCCCATCATGTACCTTTGCAAATAAATTGTATTTGAGCAGTGACACACTTGTGGGTCAGAAGCATCCTCTCCCACAGCCACCACGCACGCCTGCACAGGCAGCGCACAGTCCTTACATAGTGGCATTAATCACTTGTGCCCCAGCAAGCTTTGAACACAGGCATCAAAGCCTGCTCTCACAGGGCACTGTGAGCCTGTCACCAGCCCAGGAGGTGCAGGCTCTCTGCAGGCCCCGCGTACACATTGCAGTCAGATGCTTTTCAAGCCCAGATAAAGAGCAGGAAATCCCCCGGTACACGCGGGCTCCAGCGTGCTGCACCCCTTGGGTTCAGCAATGTGCTAAATCCTGGGAGGAGCTGCCACCGAGCTCCTGCTCCCAGTTAAGCACACAGGTCAATGGACTTGAAGTTGACATTACATCCATCCCAATGACTGCCTCAAGCTCCTGCTGCCTTCCCAGCACCAAGTACAGCCATGGCAGCAGCAACTGTTTTCCCGCTGGCTTAGTTCCCAAACCCCACACAGTTGCTAGACCCAGCTCAAAGAGACTCTGCTAGGGACCAGCCTGCACCTCAGTGGCTGCATCTCATGTACATAAGGTGTGACAACAAACTGATGCCTGGCCCCACCTGGTTTTGGTAGCCCCGAGCTCCCTCTGACCAGCAGCAGCAATTCATGACACAGACCAGGAGGTCTCAGTGGGACCTGAGAGATGGACACTGGGGAAGCCACAGAAGAGGACAGCTGAGCTCGGCCATGGGACAGCACAAGGAACTCAAGCTGGACACTTGTCTCTGTGCAGCGGGTACGAAATGGCTGAGTCCCCTGGGGAAGGTCCCCCGAGCTGCTGCGCTCATTAATGCCCGTTCTCAGGGCCAGCCGTTAACGTTTGCTCTGCCTGTAACTGGCACTGGGTGACAAGTGCCCTTTTCTGATAAGGGATCCTTCAACTGCCTCGACAAACAGCTCCGCTGCTGGGTGAGCGTGCCCGCGTGGCGCAGGGACCCTGTCGATTATTAACTGAGTGGCAGAGGGAAGAGCAGCGAGGTGGTGAGACACCCGCCTGCAGGCGTCACAGCTGAGCACCCGGAGACAGGGGCTGGATGCCCTGGGACCCCGCAGGCTTGGGGCTGGCATTCAGGGTCATCCAGGGAAGAGGAAGGATGAGCACAGAGCGGGGCAGAGCGACACCAGTGCAGCTCCACACAGCTGACAATCCCTTGTGCACAACCGTGCAAATAACACGTCGAATCAGCCAGAAAGGAAACAGACACCAGAAACCAGCACATCATCACTTCCTGCACCTAAAAAATAATTTTTTGCAGGAAAAGACCTTGTCTCTTTAAATTTCTGCGTCCAGCCCCAGCAGCACGGAAAAGTTAATATAATTATCCGGAGGTGACTTTCAGAAAGGCTCGCACAAGCAGGGTTATTGTGGCTCAATCATTAACCGGGCGGGAGACCCCCGGCCTTGCTGGAATGTGGCTGTGTGCTGCTGATCCTCCCCGGAGCGTGCGGGAGCTCGGCACAAAGGTTAACGGATGGCTCCTCAGTGCCAGCCCTGGCCGCTGGCTCCGACCGCCTTCCACCACAGCCTTCCTTCCAGTGCTAAATCCAGCCAAACACCTCCTTCACACTTCCCAGCAGGGTGGGAATAGCATGTGGATTAAGGAAAGCTGAGAAACGAGAAGACCCAGCTTCCACGCAGATGTCCCCACTGCCACACGTGCCTCAGCTCCCACCTCAGTTCTCCCTGGGCAGTGCTGACAGCACCCACAGTTTGGGATGCTGCTGCTCCAGGTGGCTCCTCTCGCCTCAGAGTGCCAGCACAGGCATGGCGTGGGACAGGAATCCTGGAAAGAGCAATGGCATCCCAGCCTTTGCAGCCCACATGCTGCCCCGAAAGCCTTTTACACCCACAAAACCAGCTCAGCTTTCATCCCTGGGCTCTGGCAATATGTTCAACCAAACCTGTTGGGCAGAGGGATGGAACAACATCTCTGTTGTCAGGCTGGTGGAGACAGAAGGAGATACTCATATTAAACCCACTGGGCCGGGGAGATGCGTCCTGGAGCAGGGTAGAGGTCCCATTGTCCCACAGGACCCTCCCCAGCTCCTCACGCAGCCGGGGCCGCAGGGACCGCACCGGGAGGTATCTCCTGCCCCCGCAGCCACGCTGCCTGCACACTGCCTCTATTTGGAGGATTAAACTCTCACATACAGCTGAATGCAAAAGCCCTTCCAAAAGCATGCAAAGTGCAAATGCAAGCCTGCAAACAAACCTCTGCAATGGACAAACTGTCTCAGGCTCTTCAAGGAATGAAGTTTAAAGAAGGAGACTCAGTTCTCCTCTCTGCTCAGTGATGATTTACCCATCCTGTTCCCCAGGAGAGTGAAGCCATGGCAGCACCTGGCTTCCAGCAGCTCCCCTCCTGCCTCCCCACTGCTGCTGCAGGGCTCCGCTGCAGCACAGAGGGACCAGGCAGCCTGCCCACAAGTCCTCCGTGCAGGTCAGCTTGTTCCTTCACCGCAAAGTCACGCAGCAACCTCTGCTACGCCCTCAGGGAAAGGGCAGCCTTTCTTTCCCCTGCTCCAATTGACTTTGAGAACCTTCAGATCTTTTTGAAATGAGTACAAAAACCAAGGGGAAGTACTGAAGTGCCCTTAAGGCACGACCATATTTTGTTCTCTTACGAAACTAAATTGCTGGCAGCCTGTCCCATGCATGCACTCAGGTTTGGACATTTGAAGCAATGCAGATGAAGAATGCTTAACAGAAGCATGATTGGATTTATTCAGTTGGTCTTTTATTAGAAAAGTATTTCTCAGAGGAAGCACAAGTACATGCAGTGAATGTGAGCAGGTTTGATACCTGCTCTGCACTGGGACTTGTTGTTTTGTCACATAAGGAAATTACTGATGAGCTTTTGGCATAAGAGCTAATTTTTTCCCTACAAGAATGGAGATCTGCTCCCTGCCCAGCTCATGGCAAGGATTAGACCCCGCTGGCACACACGTACAGAGAGCAGCGAGGGGCGGCGGTGCCTGCCCCAGCAGCACTGCTACCTCTCTTAACCATGTTTCAGTTAAAATGTAAACAGAGAAAAAAAGCACGTTCATTGATAAGAATTCAAGTATGCACACGGACAAGAATGCAGATTTCTGCCAATAACATCACGATATGTGCTCTGACATCCTGGGACAGTCTTTAAAAGAGGCAGCTCCTCTGCCCTCTGCACCAAGAAGCTGTTCTAAAACACAAACCACAAAACCAAACACACAAAGAGCTGGTGTTTAAGTTAGCCGAGATCAAACAGCCCCTGAAACGACAGCCTCTCACCTTGCCAGCACGCTCTGACAGATTCCTGCTAGTTCACAACATGACAAACTGCACACACGGCAAACCCATCCATTTCTACCAAAGACAAAGGTCTCCAAAAGAGGTGATCGGCTGGAAACACTGCCCACGGTGCCGAAAGTCAGAACGTGGCGTTCAGCCTTCCCCTGCTTATAGCACATGGGCCTGATCCAAAGCCTCCTGACGTCAACGCAGTTTTTCCATGAACTCACTGGATCTCTGCATCAGACACCAAATCTGTGCTTTTCCAGCCACTGGTTTAATTGTCAGTGATCACAGCTAAAGGAGAGGTGAAGAAGAGCCCTGAGAGTCCAAAACCTACAGCCAGCCCACACGCATCCCTCCGTTAGTTTAGTGACAGGTCTGCTGGCAGCAAACAGAAAGGGCCAGGCAGCCTGACCCGCTGAACGCACCAACTCCAAGGGCAGCAGAGGCCTCTCACCCCACGCGCTGCTGTGACTCAGCCTGGGAATGACGGGGATCCAGTAACAGCTTGAATATGTCAGGAAACGTGTATCAGCTCTGAGCTTCTCCCCAGCTACAACAACAGCCACCTCGTACGGGCACACGCAGATACCCAGTGTGGAAAAACCGATAACCCACCAGACAGCATTTTGCTGCTGGTGGAAGCAGCTGTATCTGGCAGCGTGGAAGGCACAGCATCCTCGTGTAGCAGACTGATGGACGCTATATTCCAAAATCCAAAAATCCACCCCCTCTTCTCCCTCACACCCTACACACCCACAGGTGCGCAAGGGAACCGCAGGTTTCTGATTTACCTTCAGGCTGTGATGTGTCTCCGTCAAAGCAGCGCTTCTGTGGGGGAACTGCCCAGCCCCGGGGAGCGGAGGAGGATGCAGGGATGCAGGATATCTGGTGCCCGGCGCTGCCGCGGGCAGCGGGGAGGCTCGGGCCGGTGCCAGCCGCCGCTCCGGCTGTTGTCGGTGTGAGCGCGGCGGCGGCAGGTGCGGGGCTGCGACACGGGGCTCCGCCCGCCATCCCGCCCCCGGGACCCGCCCGCCGCCCGCCCCCGCCCGGCAGCTCCGGCACCGCCGCCCACGGGCTCTGCAGAGCGCGCACACGGACGGGACCCCGCGGGACAGCCCGGCTCAGCAGCGGCCGGCAGTGCTTCAGAGGCAAGAGGAACCGAAATCACGGAGCAGTCTTGGCTGAAAAAGACCTCTAATATCACCCAGTCCAACCATTAACCCAGCACTGCCAAGTCACCACTACCCCATGTCCCTCAGCATGACATCTGCACGGCTCTGAAATCCCTCCAGGGATGGGGGCTCCACCACTGCCCTGAGCAGCCTGTGCCAGCGCTGGGGAACCCTTTCAGTGAAGAAATGTTTCCCAATATCCAATCTAAACCTCCCCTGGCACAAGTCGAGGCCATTACCCCTCGTCCTGTCACTGTTACCTGGGAGAAGAGTCACACCCCTGCCTCGCTACCCCCTCCTTTCAGGGAGTTGTAGAGAGCAATGAGGTCTCCCCTCAGCCTCCTCTTCTCCAGACTGAACCTCCCCAGTTCCCTCAGCCACTCCCCATCACACTTGTGCTCCAGACCCTTCCCCAGCTCCATTGCCCTTCTCTGGACACGTTCCAGCACCTCAGTGTCCTTGTAGTGAGGGGCCCAAAACTGAACACAGTGTTCGAGGTGCAGCCTCACCAGAGCTGAGTACAGGGGACAATCACCTCCCTGGTCCTGCCGGCCACACCATTTCTGATACAAGCTCTGCACTGCCAGGCTGGAGGTCCCAAGGCTGTGCCATGCAAGCCAAGCCACAGAGCCACATCGGCTGCAGCCAGGGGAAGGGGTTCCCACAACACATGTGAAACCCAGCATGATCCCAGATGCCATCCATGTCCCACACTGCCCCCAGCCCCCCTGGTCCCCCCTCCATTCAGCCATCTCCCTCCATCTGCTTCCAGACTGGCAGCAGCAACTGCAGAGCCTGTCCTAGCCCTGGCTTTGCTGCAAGCACATTGGACCGTGGGCTGGTGGCCCCAGGACAGGGACACCAAACAGCTGCAACCTGCCCACCAGGCTGAGCACCTGTGAGGGTCTCTTGGGCTGTTCCCCCTCAAAGATGAGCCCCAGGACAGTTACTGGACAGATGCCCAGCTGTCCCCAGCTCTCCCTGCCCATCAAACCAAACAGATGGCAAAAACAAGGGTGTGAGCCGCTGCAAGGCACCGAGAGAAGCAGAGAGTCTGCTCCTATGAGACTTGTTTCCCAAAAATCCCCCTACACTGCAGAGGGTTTTCTTGCTCAGTAGTTACTCCTCTGACAGCACAGGGTGAGGAAGATCCTCCCCATGGCACATGCACATCCCATGGCCTGGCTTCTGGATCTCAGACCCGTGTCATGTCAGATGGGACCAGCCACTGACTATTTGAAAGAGGGTGAAGAAGAAAATGTGGGACAGGGTCTGGAACATAGTGGCTAAGAAGAAAAAGTATTATTTAAGGGAGGAACTTGTTTGTGGGAAATCGAAGACAAAGAGGCTGGAGGTGAGGAACCACCAACCTGAATGTGGAAGAAGGAGAGAGGAGGCAGAGTGTGAGATGGAGATGACAAGACACTGGACAAGAGGCTTGATGGCAAACACAGAGCACAGATGCAACACAAGGAGAGACAGAGAGTGATTTGGCGTGGGGATGGCCAGAAAAGCAGGAGAGATCAGGTACGTTGTAGGGATGCCACAAACCTACTTTTCTTTTGAAATTCCTGGCAGGGCTTGGAGGGTTGCCCAAGCACCCTAACATGTGAGGATCAGGGGAAAAAACAGAGGGTTTTTTTTCCATTGTTTTCACAGTCTGAGAGGCTTTTGATGCACATCTCCTTCCTTCCTTCCCCAGCCCCAAGCTCCTGACCCTCCTCCCACCAACTCCCGACTGCCTCTACTCCCCAGCTGCAGCCATGTATGCCACAGCCCTCGGCTCTGCAGGGAAGGGGCTCTCAATGAGGCTGTTGTTGACTTGAAAGTCTTCATACAGCTTTGTTCAAGGGAGCCTCTCGCTACCCAGGGACCAGGGGGTGTGCAGGGGGGCTGAGGGCTCCTGTTGCTGGAGGGTAAGCAGCTGGTGCCACCCCCATGGTCAGCCACAGTGAAGGGAGTGGCTGTTGATCTGCACTGGAGCAACGGAGGCTGCGAACACCCTGCTTCAGAGCCACAGGCAGACAAAGGGTCAGAAGGGGGGGTCGGGGTATCAGGAACCCATCTGAGCCTTGACCCCTAAAAGTACCAACATCCAGGAGCTGGGGAGGGTGACAGAAAGGGATGGAGGGGGAGCAAAACCCCTGGAAACAGATGATGAGTGCAAAGGCAGCACCTCAGGGGACAGTCAGGATGGATATTTTGCTCTGGCCATATAAATGGGAAAGGGACGGAGGCAGAAAGACACGTCACTGTTCCCAGCGTGGGGAGCATGGCCAGGGAAGGGCAGAGCTCACAACACTTTATGCTGCCAGGGGCTCGGCTCTTGCCTGGCACCACAGCAGGTCAGAGCCAGCCACCAGTGCCCAGCTGGCCCCAGCTGCATGGTGACAGCCAGTGGAAAAATCACTCAGCTCAGAGGAGGATTTCAAGCATTTTCCACTCATTTCCTCGTGCAAAGCAGGAACGGGGAGGGTGTGGGGGCAGAGAGGCAGGAAATCTCCCGGAGACGCTGAGCTATAAACAGGCGGCAAAGAGGGCAGGACCAAAGTGGCCGGTCCCACGCGGACCCCACGGGCACCAGGAAAGCCGAGGCCGTGCTGCCGGGGCGGATGCTGGGAGGAGCAGAATTCATGCATACCACATGCTCCCCCCACGCCACCCCATGAATGGGCCGCATTCACACCCGGGGATATTAATAGTCACCAGTGTATTGCTGAGGAATGGTGGAGTGCCTGCGGGCTCGCCTTCGGGCCGCCCCAACGCCTGCACAAGGCGCCCAGTGTGCACGGGTGCACGCGCGTGTGCTCACTTGGGTCACCCAGCAAAGGAGTTAATGCTGCTGGCATGCCCACAGAGGAGCTGCCAAGCAGAGGGATGAGGGACAGAACAGCCTGGAGCACACTGGGCTCACTGGCAAGGCAGAGAGGAACTGGGGCTGCCGGCCAGAGCATACCCCGAGGGGCTGGAGGTGCCCTGCCCAGGCCCTGGATAACCACCACCAGCAAGGGGAGAAGGGCTCTTTAGGGTGGTCCAAAGGGCATCATTGAGAAGGGATAGGAAAAAACCCAACAAAGGCCCTTTTGGGCTGGCTGGATACAATGAAAGTCGTCAGGAATGGGGAACAGCCAAGCCCAAGCCACAGACCTGAGGTCAAGGTGTTTGGGGGTAATCTGTTTGTGCTGCCCATGCTGCCTCCTTGCCTGCCAGCGCTCAAAACCCTTCCCTGCTCTGGATGAGGTCCAGTGGGAAAACCAGCCAGGCTACAGGGCAGCTACAGATGAAGGCTCATTCTGAGGGACAGATTACACCGAGAGATGCACGCTGAACACCTCTGCTGGGTCTGATGCTGAAAAAGACTGATTATTTGGTCTGGATTGCAGATCCCCAGCACCCGAGGACAGAGCACCTCCAGATGTGAAGGGCACATGGACACATGTGGCTTATCCCACCCAGCCAGAGAAGGGGGAGCAAGGGGGTGCTTCCACCCCCAGGAGGTTTGCCCAGGCTGCAGCAGGGAACCCAAGCTCAGCTGCTAGGAGCTGGCAAAGGCAAAGGAAGGCAGAGACCCTCCCCATGCTGCCACAGCATCTCATCAGGTCATAGCAGACGTGCAAACCCGGTGAGGGATGGGGCTGAGGGTCATAGATGGGGCCATCACTGGTAAACAGCAATTTTCACTAAAGCATTCAGGTCCTCCGCACCACCCTGGCCACCAGCTGCGCATCCTCCACGTGTGACCTTCTCCACGGCAGCAAAGCAGGGAAGGGCACCCTCTGCTGTCCACGGGATGCAGCACCCCTACACTACATAAAAACAACCTGGAAAAGTCAAAACAAGGAAAGGACTTAAAGAAGGAAAACAAATAATATGAATCCATGGGAAAAGCATCTTTGCTCCAGTTGACCACCCACCGTGAAAGGAAAACCCACACACCCACAGTGAACACATCCTGAGCCACCCCGAGATGGCCATTATCTGCTTCTCTTTTTTCCAACAAACAAAATAAACAGGAAAAAAAAGGTTAACTTTTTCTTTCAGGTGTATAAATAAAAAACGATTGCAGAAAGGAACAAGCCAGGAGTGGGTGTCCTGGGGTAAATTTATTCACATGCTCGGGGAACTCCTACTCTGCTAATGCAGGTATTATTCATAATTTCCCACCACTGCAGAACAGGATAAGCCCATGACATCTTTCATATGAAGCAGCTTCATCCAGATCTAACCCCATGTTCAGACCTCTGGGTCCCGGTAAGAGCCCCATAAAGAGCCCCAGGCCCAGCAGAGCATCACCAACACACCTGGAAGCAGCAAACCCGCCCGTGGGTCCTGCTGGGGGTCACACCACAGAACCACAGGCGGGTTTGTGCCCTTGCAGAGCCCACAGATCCACGTGGCAGCCATCTGTGCAGGGTACCAGGGTGTTATTCATAAAGAAGGATGGCATAAACCCAATTTGGCATCAGGCATCCCACTCAAGGCACTAATAACAGCAAGCAGGAGAGGAGCTGCCTGCTCCTCCCCATTTCAGAACCTCTCTGCAGTGCAGATAACCCAGAAACCGCCTTTGCCCCATCCACCTTGACCCCAGCTCACCCCCACTGCGAGGGCATCACTCTCAACCATGGGATCCCAGGAAGGAGGAAGGGGAGGCACGTCCCAAGACCCAGCCCTGGCCACTCACAGAATGGCTTCTGGGACCATGGGGATGCTCCAGCGCCGGTCTCAGCACAGAGTCAGCACCAGCATGGAGTGAGCAAGCTGGCTTTGGCCAAGAGGAGGAGGATGGCTTCAATATCCTTGTTTATGAGAGGAACATCAGGGGAAATCAGCAAACTGGCAGACATGAAATGGCAGATGGAGCTGGTGTCGCCAGCTGCACAAGTACAGCAGGCAGGATTTCACCAATACTGAATTCCCCAGCTTCCAAGAGAGGAGAGCAAGAGGGAGGAAAAGAGAAACTCAGAGTCATACACACAACAGCATCATTCATGGGAGCTGATTTTGTGCAACAAGGGTCCTGTGTCTGGCCCAGAGCTCTAAGCAATTAAAACAGCAGCCACAGATCTCAGAGAAACAGCAGGAATTTATCTGAGGAATCTGGATTATGTGGCCACTGCTGAACCAGAGCAAAAAGTCTCCAGCTCCTGGAAAGTAAACACGCTGGCAAGCAATGAGAAGCAGCAACCAGCTCAATTACCCCAACTGTTCCTGCATTACTGACCCATGCCAGAGCCTCCTCCCCTTACAGCAAGGGGGGATTACTGCTGCTGGTCCTCCCCCCATGCAAACTGTACCACCAAGGGGATGGTGAAGAGCCAAGTCCCCCAGTCCACATGTGGACTTGCCGTAGCAGGCAGACAGAAGAGCAGCCTAGCAGAGGAGATGGCATTGTGTTAGCAGAGGAGATGGCATTGTGTTTGCAATCAGGGGGTCACAAGTGATGCTAACCACTGCAGGTCTGCTACAGGGGATGCAACAGACCAGAATGGTTTATTGTTCCAGAGATAACGGAGGTGTTTTGCAAGTCTAAAGAAGTTCCCTGCCCCATGGGGCTGACAGCCTCTGACTACAACTCACCTGGCATGTCAGCACCGAGGTGAGCAATGTCACCAGCACGGGGTCCCCCAGCGAGAGCTCTGTGGAAATCTCTGTTTTCCTCTCACCTATGACAAACTGAGCTGACATCCCCATCCCTGAGGAACAACCTGTGTCCACCCAGAGCATTTTGGGCCATTGCTGAAGGGGTAGTTTAACAGCAGGAGTAATGAGTCTCCAACACAAGTCTCAAGGCGAGTACGAGATGTAATTCTTCACTGGGCATCGCAGCTGACCGAGAAACTGAGCCAGAGCAGTTCCTCTTTCACACAACCCAAAATAAATCACTTTCAAGATTGTTATCCACACACTGTTATCATCCTCCTGTTTAAAAGCCACATCAAACCAGTTTCAGCACTGGAGTTCCAAACAAAGAAAAATTCCTTAAGCATTTTAAGTCTTAATAAAAAGACTGATTCAAGCTTCATTAAGACAATACCAAATATAAAATACTGACTCTTTTTTTTTAATGAAAAATGTGGGGTTCTTTTCTCCTGACAGCCTCTGGGGTGAGTGATCTGCTTTACTAGTCAGGACAGACACCACTTGGCTTTGGGACCCCCAGCTCCACATCCACCAGGAGATGGGCTTGGAGTGAAGTCCCCCACCTTCCACTGCTCCCATCATCTTCATTCTCCCACAGTGTGTCCAGTAGTGAAGAGAGACCAGGGGTTGCAGTAGCATTGAGACGTCCTGCTCTATCACACCCTGAACACACAGAAATACAGTCCCTAGTATGAAGCCAGCAAACAGAGCAGGGTTAGTATTTGCAATATGAAAGTGACAAGGCTCATGGCTCTACCTTATACAAACATCCTTACGAGCCATTATAAACACATTAAATCTCACCCACACTGCAGTTTTCCTCAGGGACATCAGCAGACACAACCTGTCCCTCCTGCCTTATCAGGAACACCTGTATCAGCCTGCTCAGACACAGCAGGCAGCAGAGACCCCAGGCCAGAACATCACCAAATTCACACCAGGTGTCAAGGTCAAAGCCATAATAATTCATGTGTTCCACATTTCCTCTGCATTCACCTAAAGCTGAGTCATCAATGGTCTGGTCCCATACAGCATCAGTGAACCTGGGAATGCTCTCACTCCCTGCCTCTGCTCCTGAGGGTGGGTTGGTATTCAATGCAGATATTTCAGGCAAGATTCAGAGTCTCTTCATTAAGAAGGAATTAACGTGATCAGACTGGCCTGCAAACACCTCACACTTTTTTTTCCCCCCACCTGACCTCTCAGCTTTGAAAAGAAAACCATGTTAAGTATTACAAAGCACCCACAAAGGCCATGCTTGCTTGCACAGCCCAGTGCCTCCTCCATTTACAGCAAAATTCTCTGCAGAAGCACAAACAGGTTATTTCAGAAACAAGAAACATTACCTTTCTTTGCATTTTTAATGCAGCTTACATGTCAAAGCTCTTACCAAAGAGAAAACATTGAATCATAGAGTCACAGAACAGCCTTGGTTGGAAAAGACCTCTAAGATCATCAAGTCCAACCATTAACCCAGCACTGCCCAGTCCCCACTGCCCCATGTCCCTCAGCACCACATTTACACAGCTCTGAAATCCCTCCAGGGATGGAGACTCCACTGCTGCCCTGGGCAGCCTGGGCCAGTGCTGGGGAACCCTTTGTGGAAAGAAATGTTTCCTAATATCCAGTCTAAACTCCCCTGGCACAACTTGAGGCCATTACCGTACAGCCAAACCTTCCTCTATTTTATCGTTATAACTTCAGGGAAGTGACCACACTCAAAACTTCCCTCTTGATCTTTCTGGTCTCATGCAAACTACCCAGAGGATGAAGATATAAATGTACTTTCTTGCTTGCAATTTCTTTCTAGTCTGTCTCAATCGCTCCTTGCTGCCATGAGAAAAATTTGGCGACCATACCAGGCACAAGATGGCCAAGGGGCTTTTCCCCAGCTCATTCTCTGTACTTCCCAAGTGCCCTGCAGCCCAGCCGACATGAGGAAACACCCTCTCTTTACCCAAGGCTCTTCCTTTCTGGCCTTGAAAGAAAATCACCCAATTCATGATAGGATCCTGCTGTTCAGAAGGGAAACTCTGCATTTAGTTAGCTACAGGAAACAGAAAAACTTCCAGACCCTGAAATTAAAGCCCCAGAAGGACAGAGGAGATGGGCTGGGGATCAGTTGCTGTAGCAGTTGCTGAGTTACAGAAATTTTTACAGGCAGAAGGGGAACAAAGGAGAAGAAATGACCTCCTTTCGTGGGCTGGAGGGGCCTCTTGCCTCTGACAAATAGTTTCCTCATGATCATTTATTGGAAAAACTGAAGTGTAGCCAAGTTGTTTTTTCTTTTCTTTTAAAGTGTTTTTTTCTCATTTCACTTTTTTGGTTTGTTTCTCAGGAACTCATCGCAGTGGCACAAGCGCCCTTCCCTCGAGGGGGGGGACGGGAGGTGGAAAAGGGCAGGCTGGTCCAGCAGTCTGCATTTCTGCCAAAAAAACAAAAAGGTGACACAAGAACAAACCACCGCTGCCATGGTGGTTCCTGTTAATTATCCAAGGATGTAATTATATGCATGGCTCCGTGGATGTAATATGGGAGCTGCCTTCCCTGCACGCAGTTCTCCACGGGGCTGCTGAGAAGCAGCAGCACCAAGACAGCAGCTCCTGGAAAGCCTCTGGGTGTTTCGGAGGCAGCGACAGCCACGGGCACAGCACTGAGAAAGGTGCTTTATTGAAACACTGCAGAAGGCACCTACCCATAAATATCACCAGGCTGTGACCCACGGGGGACAGGCAGGAAACGTCAGAGCTTGCAACCTTGGCTCTGCCCAGAGGCTTTAGCACCAGCCTGCCTCCTGGGGGAAATTAAACCAGCGTGGATAAATACATATCAAAGAGCTCAGCGGTTCAAAAATAATCTCACGGATTCCCTGAGGAGGCTGAAAAGGAAACGCTGGAGATTGTGTCTTGAGGCTGAGGAGATGCTGTCCCCCACTCCTGATGGAAAGAAGCATAAACTGCTCTGAAGTTGCCCTGGCAGGGTGACATGCGAACAACCCCCTTCCTTTATGAAAAATAACCCAAAGAGTGGCAGAGCCTGTCAGAGCACGGGTTGGGTGCTGCTGCTCCCAGGCCAGCAGCAGTGGGGCTCTGAGTCAGGGGCTGCCACCCACCCCGGTTCCCAGGGGCTGCATGGCTCTGGGGAGGGACCTGACGCTGCTTTGAGACCAAGGTCAGTGTTTCATCGTGATTCATCAGCCAAGCCTGACACTGACCCCATGGACAGGCAGGGAAGAGGAAGGAGCAACGCAGACTCCCTTTCATCACATGTCGCACCAAAACCACTAATAATCACATTCAGTTCAGCTTTTCTACTTCCTACCTCTTCAGTCAGGATCCAGACCCGTGACAATGTTTTCCACCACAGTGATTTCTCAGGGAGTTTCAGAAGTCCCCCAAAACAGGTCTCTGCAGCCACATCCAGCATCCCACGCCATGGGTCTCCTGCCTTGCATTGATGCTGCAGTCAGAGCATGGTCCCAGTGCCGAGGGCAGCGGTGCTGGTCCCTGTACACCTGCGTGTCCCAGGACAGCTGCACAACCTCACAGCAGCCACCCTGCCACCCCTGCAGTCTCTCCCCCTTTCAACCCATTCAGGCAACGACAGAGCAACAGATCCCAATCCCCATCTCCCCCCCCTAAAGATAGGGTACCAAACGTTTGGGCACGTGCCAGGCAAGGAACAAAGGGCTGGTGCTCAGGCTACAAAACAACAGAACCAGTGCATGAGATTTTTGTGTAAAGAGAGAAGAACAACTCAGCTGTGACAACATATCAACAACAGCTAAATTTAGCAGGTTATTTTTGGAGATCCAGATGCTGGGTAAATACAACCTTATTATTTCATGCAGGGGCAAAAGTTCAGCAGAGTCCCTTGTGCTTCTTTTCTCTATTATTTCACCATGTCCAGTCACAGAAGCCCACTTTTAAAATACTGTAATATCAGCATTGCCTGACTGCACTGAAGGAAGCTGCGAGCTCAGTCCCTGTCCCTCGGCAGTTAGAGGAGGCCACTGCTTAACGACATTTGCAGAGCGTGCTCCTGATCCTAGAGAGGTCTGATGCTGCTATCGGCAGGAATTTATTCTGAGGATGCAGTTTTTGCGTGCACAGCTGATGTGTGAGCCTTTCCTTTCTGCTTTATCCAGAACAATACATGGGAAGTGAATGTCAGAGAGGAAGCAGAGGGTTAGGAAATCCATGGAAACCTGGCCCTGGCTGGGACTGCTCCAGCAAGACGGCTCGGGGCCGCACAACGGGCGCTGTGACCCACACAGCCTGGGGTTGCCTGCAGGAGGGGACCCACACGGCAGGGCAAGGTGGGGTCCTGCCGCTGGGCAGGGTGGTGGTGGGGATGGCTGGGGCACGGGGCTACCCGCTCACACGGCAGGGAGGGAGGGCTCACCGCAGGGCTGGGGGAGAGGGCTCTCCCTCTGGGTAGCACTCTGTGCAGTTTTGGCTGGTTTGTCTCAAAAATCAAAGTCCTAGGGTTTTTTCCTTCAATTCAAATTGTCTGAGAGATGGGCTATGACAGTGCCCGTGGAGGTGGGTTGCTGGCAATGGCTGTTCAGTGGCTTCCTTGGCACTTGCCATGCTGGCAATGCCCCACAGGGCTGACAGCTGCTGCCAAGAGGAGACCAAGTCCCCATGTGCTCCTGTTGAAACGTTACCTCCAAGCAAGCAGATGAAATCCAAGTTGTTTTCCACTGTTACTGCTGAGGGAGCCGAGCATGGCATACCCAGCTATTTTAATGACAGTGGGAAGCTGCAGTGGCTTTGTACAGCTGGCATTCACGGAAGGGGCCATGGCAGCACAACTCCAGGGGTCTGGAAGCTGGGAATGGGTCCAGCTGCACCTTGGGAAGCAGCTCAGGGAGTTTGCCAGGTGTGCTGGGAGAGGAATCAGGAGCAGGCTGCAGGAAGCAATGGAAGAGCCAGGAGAGGCACATTCCCAACAGTTACTGGGATAAACACAGAACCAGCTCAGCTCTGCCTTATGCCAGTGTCTTGAGAGCTGAGGTCCTACTTGGTGCCCACTCCAGAGACTAAAAAGTCATCAGGGAAAGGAATAGTGTCTCCTGAGACCACTGTTTCCTTAAGTGACTCCCATTTGTCAGGGCATCTTCTGCGAATGATCAGTTAAGAGGACAGCAAGCAACTGCACCAGCCTCTTCTCAGAGCTGTAAAAATCCCAGAGGAGGGTATGAACTGACCACAGGCTTGCTCCAAGTTCAGCATAATTTACATGAAAGGGCTTCAAGCACACTCCACTGGGCACCATGCTGCTGCTGACTGCAGTGATGCTGAGTAGCCCACCACAGCTCCAGTCAATGCATTCAATCACAGGTGTAAAACCACGCAGCTGCTCACGTACACGAGGGCTCCTGCTGCTCCTGCTCTCAGAGCCCTACCCAAGTGTGACACCATGGTGGCCGAGCATCCCTCCAGCATTGCAGAGTGTGTCAGGCTGGGACATGGACGTGCGGCCAAGGTGTCATCTGGGTTTGTTGTGAATGTTGCTGAGCCTTTACCAGGAAAGACCTGGATTTTATAGGCAGTTTCTACCAAGGAGAAAAAACACAACTATACACATTCTTCCCCCCAAAATCCTAGCTATGGATGTGATCTGTAGGAGTCCTCCCTGCCCTTTCCATTGCACAGGGCTCTTTAACCTTTTTTAACAAGCTCTTGATATTCATGTTGTTAATCTCTCCATGAAAGAACAAGAAAGACCACCCAGGATTACCTCTGGGGCTCCACTCACAAAGCACCTTTTGTTGTCCAGGGCTTTCCTGTTCTCCTGGGCTCTTGCAGCAGCCAGGCTCAGAGCTCACCTAACTCTTACATGGATGAAAAACAAGAGGCCTGGTCATTGCTCTCCATTTAGGGGAACTGCTCAAAGATCCTCAGGCACATCTTGCAGGCTCTGTGCAAGGCAGTGTTTCCCATTTCACAGTGCTGGAGGCTCTGTATGGCAGCACGGGCAGCACCGCTCCTCCCCACCTTCGCTGCTGTTCAGGGCCATCATCTGCAGGACCCGTTCTGAGCTCTGTGCTGAAAGCAGAGGAGCCAACAATGGGCAGAGGAGCGCTCCAGGGTCCCTCCACTTCCAGAGCTGCAGAAAGCTAATGACCACAAGCTGACTGTAGGATGGGGCCAGGTTTACTTCTGGAGGTGTCGCTGAGCAAAGAGCCTCCATTAAGCCAACTGGTGAGGTTATAGAATGCAGGACCTCTACCCATCTTGCCCACGGGGCTGTTTGTCCAGGGATGAACGTGAGGACAAAGCAAGATCCAGAGCATTTCTTCACACCTGGCAGAGCAGCAGCCCCGGCCGGCAATGCCGTTTCAGACAACTTTGGCAGCGAGGCCCTACAGTGTTCTTTAAACAAGCTGCTGGCTGTGCCCCATCCAAGCCCCCACAAGCCCTGTCCCCAGCCCTGCAGGCACACACCTCCTCCTCCTACAGGCTACCACCAGCCTCCAGCCTCCCCGGCACCTGCAAGCCCACCACAGCGGGGTGACTCTGACCCCCAGTCTCTCCCCCTGCCTCTGCAGAGGGACAATTAGGGCAGAAGCAGCCCATGGACATGTGCACAATAACCACAGATCAGCCTGGGGCTGCACAGCAATTCACCCCTACCCAGCTGTTGCTGGTGAGACATCTCAATCACACAAAGCTGAGGGGGCTCCACTCTGGAGAAGACCCTCTTTCAAGGCTCTGGAGCTCCTAATGAGCTTATCTGCGGAGCATGAAGTTGTTCACCACAAAGAAGAGAGGAATTGAAAAGGAACCAGAAAGGAACAGAGCCACTGCTAGGCTGGGCTGCCCTGGTTGAGCAGCAAACTATATTGGCACAGCTATGGCAGCACATGCACATCGGTGGGGGGGCTCCTCTGCACACATAGCAGACAGGATTTCACACTGCTAACTGGTGATTTCTGCAATGTATGGCCAAGCCATGTTTGCAGCCAGGGTGGTGAAAGGATGAGGTGAAGGAGAGGCTTGGCACATCTTGGGGGCTCCCTCCTGCACCACTGAGGCTCGGCAGGTGCCCTGCTTAGCACTGCCTCGCACCAGTTGCCTTTGCAAATAATAGTTTGGTGGAAAAAATACTGTTGGCAGAAGAAAGCAGAAACCCAGCAAGGGAACAGTCCTGTTCTCTTAATGCCTGCCCACCCCACAGTGAAGGCATTCCTGCCCCGAAAAACATTGTCGCAGCTTACCTGCATCTTTTTTATCTTCTAGCAATGTGAAACACTGTGGAGAGAAAAAGAACAGAAATCATTTTGTTATCTGTTTGATTTTCACATTCACGGACTCCTACCACTCTCATTTGGGCTCAGTCCCCACTCCAGACTCCCTTCTGCCAGGAGAGGAGCTGGGACCAACAGTGCCTGCTTCGGCTCTGGGGACAAGCAGAGCTCTGGCAAAGGACGTGTCCAGCACGTGCCCGCCACCACAGCTCCCTGCCTGCTGGAAGCCAGCAGAGGAGAAGCAGCAGCCAGGACCTGAGGCTCTGCATCTCTCAGGCAGGCGAGGGAGGGCTGGAGGGATGGACCCCTCTGCCCAACACCTTGAAATGGATGCTGCAAAATTGCCAGAGAGGGGACAGGTAGGTGGGCAAGGACCATCAAATCCACAGCAAGGGATCAAAACAGAGGTGGGGAGGATGCAGTCTGAGTGTGCAGACCGAGCAGCAATGCCGCAGGTGACACCCATGAGCCACCCACACACCACACACTGTGAATCACACCCGGGTCCACTCCCACACTGGAGCTGGGTCTGGCTCTGGAAGGCACTGGGGAAGCCTCAGTGCTTCAGACCCTCATTCTGGCAGATGAAACACCAGGTTGGGGTCTCCCCAAATACATCCCTCAGTATCTGTGCAGGTCCACAGATGGCAGTGGAGGTGCTCACATTTTAATTGCATTAGCAGGTCTGGGAGCAGAGCGTACAATGGTGTCTGCAGGCACAGAAAGCCAACAATAAAGAATGGAAAAAAGAGAAAAGCTGAAAGCAGGCTGGGCTCTCGCTCCCAAAGCCTCCCATGGTCACAACACCTGGGGTGGGGAAGGGGCCACCAGCACCACAGACAGGGGATGCCCCTCACCTGGGGCTGGACTTCTGCAGGGACAAAGCCAAGGGAAATGGGATTTGCAGATGGCAGAGCCTTGCCAGTGCACAGGAGATAGCGGCAATTTGCATGGAGGAAGAGGAGCAGGAGTGTTCGGTGCTGCCTGGGTCCCGAAGCGAGCACAGAGCCCAGGACTCTCCCCAGGCCCCTCTCTCAGTGCAGTTGCAGCCCGGCCAAGCAGGGCCAGAGGTGCTGGCAGGGTGGCAGGGATCACTGCAGGAATGCAGCGCGCTGCTGAGCCGGCCTTTCCCACGGGCCACCCGGGACCCCTCTTCCTGCCGGGGCAACGAGGCTGGGGATGACCCAGGGGGAGATGGGCTTATCCACCTCCCCACTGCCAGGCTTCTCACAGCAGCCCCTGCCCGAGAGCCGCCTGTCAGCGGGGTCGGGGTTATTGCTGCAATGCCACAGCGTGCTGGTGTTTGCAGGGGGGAGGTCACTGGACTCCTCTGGCTGGTTTAGCGTTGCTGAATCTATTCCCACTGGAGAGAAGTGCAGGAAGCCGCTGCTCCTGCTGTATGCTCAGCTCTGGGCTCCTCAGGGAGAGCCTGCACAGGCGCCAGAGCCCTGATCTGGCAGTGTGTGGGCAACTGGAGAGCATCAGAGCCGAAAATGTTTGGACAGGGAGATGATCACTGGGACCCATATCATATCTGTTATCACAAGCTCTGCAAACATCAGCCTTGCAGCCAGCACACACAGCAGATGCCCACAGAGTGGGGCAAGGTCTGGCAGGCGATGCGGTAGGGCTGCTCTCCCAGCAAGGGCAGGGAAAACTCCTCTCCCCTGCCATTGTGTCCTGGCCCTAACACCTTATTTTTCCCATGAAATCTTCCAGTAGCCACAGCTCCACCTCATTTAACCTGGAAAGCTTTAATCCCACTGACATAGTCCTGTGTGTTTCTCCCCTTTCAAGAAATTCCTCTGCTGTTCATAGGGAGTAGCTGAGCAACACCAGCACAGGGAGGAAAATGAGAAACCAGGATGAAGCAGAAGCCTCAGCCCCGTGTGAGGCCATCAATGCTCACCAAGGGACATCAGGAGGGTGGTGTCCTCCATCCCTTCAGCTTCCCAGGTGCCCAGCTGGCCCCAAAGCCCACCCAGCCACTCAGCCCTGGGAGCGGGTCTCGTCTCCAGCTGGGCAGAGCTGCCCCTCTCCCAAAGCCTCGTACTCTACAGGGACTTGTCCAGCACTTGTGGGACCCAGGTGGGGATCAGCCAGGTCTTGTTTGATGGTGTAGGCTGGCTGCTGCAGAATTGAAGTGGAAATATGGGAACAGCAGTCTGCCAATAGAAGAAGAAGAAAGAAATGAAGTGTCCACCAGAATATCTTGTGTTGCTGCAAGCAGAACCACGGGAAGTTTAAAACCAGCAAAGGAAACTATGCAAAGAGCACAACCATTCCTGAACTTGGGAACAAGGCACCTGTAACATCTAGCAGGGAAGCCCTTATCGCCCTTCTGGGGCCTGGGGATGCCAAATCCAATCAGAACCTCATGGGCTGAGCTAATGAGGAAGCACAAAATGCAGAAAAATCATTTTGGCTCTCGCCTCTGAGCATCAGGCAGAGCACCTCATCCTTCACTGCTGGGCCGCAGCACCGAGGGAAGCACCACTTTGCTTACACCTACTGAAACTCTTTTTTTTCCCTATGGCAGGTAGCTGGTGGTGGTGAGCCAAGGGGCTCTCACTCTTGTTCTCCTCAGGCAGAGCCCGTCCCTTCTGAGCATAAAGGCCACCTATGGCAAATAGCGAAATATCTTCTGGAGCTTCCAATTGCTTGGAGTTTCCCTTATCACAGGTCCCTGGCCATGACACCTCAGTGCTCAGTGACAGTGGGGAGGAAGAGCCCCTGAACTGAAGGACAAATTTACTCTCAGACCTGGGAGCAACTTTTGTCCGTGCTCAGTCCCCGCACTGCTGTGGGTGTTCTGTGAAAGCATTTTCTAACCAACAAGCAGATAAAAATATCAGCTTCATTAGTAAAACTGGAGGGTTCAGGTGGGGAATTATCCTCAGATGTGGGGGCTGGGAACATGTCCAGGGTGAAGAGAAGCCCTATGCACTGCCAGGGGCTGCAGCCAGAGGAGCAGCTGCAGCCAGGGGGGCCCAGGGATAGAAGGGCAAGAGCCATTCCATGGCTCCCAGCAGCTCACCGCCTCCTCCCTGCCACCCACACCAGCTGGGCCACCAAACCCTTCCTCAGGCATGAGGTTACCAGTGGTCTGCTGGTTGCTTTTGACTTCACTGAAGTCTGCAGGTACCATGGAGCCCTCTGAGAGCTGTAGCTCTGCAAGGTGGGGTGCAGGACCTGGTCCCTGTCTCCCTGTTGCCATGAGGACGATGGCGATGACAATACACAGCTCACAGGAATGAGAAGGGTTAACAAGGACTTGCTAAGCTCTCTGGAGACAGCAGGGACAAGACAGCTACTAATATTATTAATGAATTTCACAAACGTCAATTTTAGAGTCAACTATTTTAAGCTTTGCATTGAAACCCCGGGGGAACAGCGTGCATTCCGCATTCATTTCACCAGGGCAGATGCACTCGCCTGACACAGCCCGGTGTACAGCACTGGCTGGAAAGGGATTTTAGTGCTTTTTTCTGGTCTTTAGCTCCTGAAATCCATACTAACAATACCTCCAAAATCTACCCAGCACACCTACCACTGCACTGCACAGGCTGTGATATACAAAAAACCTAACACAACCAACAAGGGCAGTCAGAGAGAAAGTGCTGCACATTATTAAGCAGATGAGGAATTAAAGCTCAATGAAAAATACCAGATGCCATGAGAACCACTGCTGCAGGAAATTAAAAACTCAGGGCCTCCGGTCTCACTGTTCTTTTGTCATCCTGCTCACAGCCACCCCGTCCCTCCAGGTCGGCGAAGCCAGACACGGTCTTGCTGCCGCACTGGGAATGTTATAAGCCTCCAGACAAGCCCCAGTTTGCAGGGATGCTCCCAGCCCAGCTGACGGCTACACCACCAGAGCTGTGCATGGCAAGACATGGCTTGGCATGTGCAGACCGCATCAGGGGGCTGGCAGCACACACACACACACAGAGCCCATCAACGACTGCATTATAGCCACCAGTGCTCCATCCATACCCACACACTGCCCTCCCAGGTACCATCGCTGAGGGGCAGCGGGCGAGCACAGGGCACCCTGACTAATGCATCCACATATGGCCCATCCAAAATTAATCTTACACGTGTGCATGGGGCATGGGCACAACATCCCTCTGGAGCAGACGTCAAGCCCTGTGAGTAAGCCCCAGCCCTGCTAGAGACGCCTCCCCCACCGTCCCTTCCGGTGGCTTCTCCTGAAATTAAGAGGATGTCAAAAGATGGACACCATTTAAATAGACAGTTCCTTACCTTGGCTTTTCTGAAGCAAGTCCAGAAAAAATCCAGCAATGGCATGATGGGCCTGGCGGGGGGGCAGGCACGGAGCCCCCCTAGACCACAGCACTGCCCCCAGCGCTGGGGTGAGCCCACCCCGGCACCCCCATGGCTGCTGCCTGCGGTGCACAGAGCTGGGCAGAGCCCCAGTGTGGGCAGGAGCTCGGTGCAGGCAGGGAGGGAGGGAGGAGGCAGCGCTGCCTGCGGAGGCGGGCCAGCGATTCAAACCCTGCACCGTTATTCAGTTGGTTGCGAACAGGCTTGGACGGCGATTGAAATTCCCTGAAGATTGCGAGTTTTAAACAGCTCCAGGCTTTCCTTCCTGCCTCGAATGCACCGAGCAGCCCTCCCGTTCCCAGGCAGAGGGAAGGAGCCAGGGAAAAGAAACACCCCCAGGAAAGAAGAAATGGGAATTTCACTGTCAAAGGCACATGTAGGACATTGGAAATCCAAAACCCAGACGGTTTAGGTTTTCACTCCAGCCCCTGCTCCAGCTCACCAGCAGCAGTCACAGATGTACTCAAGAGGGCTCCCAATGTGACCCATTTGGTCACGTTGTCATCCCTGGATGCCCCTGCCATAACCCGCAGCCTCTGCACACACTGGTGCATCAAGATTCACCAAAGGCACCACGGGCAGCCAGATTCTCCACAGGGCAGCAGGCACTGCTTGGCAAGGTATGACCCCAGCAGGGAGAAAAACATAGGGCAGACCCACCCCCCAGTCATCAGATGTGGCCCAGCCATTCACTCAGACTATTCACAGCTCCTTCTCTTCCTTCTGCAAACATTTGTGCAAGCTTAGCATTTGTTCACGAGAAGGACCACAATAAAAGGCAATGCAACAAACTTTTGTGCAAGCCATCCGGGGCCCAGTCCCCCAGGTGAGAATTCTTCTAGCAGGTGCATAAGAAAACCCCACCAACTGGTGACTTACAAGATTATTTCAGGATAAGCAACAGCAAGTTGATCATCGGGGATGCCTGGGCTGAGCCACACTCCTGCAGGACACTTGGTGGATGCCCAGCGAGCTGGTGGCACTGCTCCTGCCCACTGCCTGCCCCACGCTGGTGTCTGGCTCCATGTGCCCCAGGGTACAATCCCACCCATGCACAGCCTGGGGCCCGTGTGTGTTGATGGCAGGTGGGTAGCATGTGCTGGTGTGCAGGAGCATGGTGGCTCTCCCCCAAGACAAGGCACTGTTTGTAGCTTGATACCCCAGCAGTTGGTGCGCAGCAGCTGAGCCCACTGCCAAATGTCAGTTAGAGTGGACCAGGACGCGGTGCTGGGGCCCCCCAAAGCAGGACTGGCACCAGCAGACTGCTTCTGCCCATCCTGGGGCCACCTACGCCATCTTTCCCTGCCTGTCAGCAGTGCCAGGGAGCACTGGACCATAAGGGAGAAGAGTGGAGAATGGGCAAAGAACTAGTGGGTCACAGTTAACAGGACCCGGGTCGGTGACAGTGCAAACCTGGGACATCCCACGAGGTGCAGCAGCTCCTCCCAGTCACCACCACAACTGAGCCAAAGGATCCCAAATCTCCATTACAGCAGGATCAGTGCCAGTCCCTCTGGTGATCTCCACAGTGAAGCAGAGAGAGCAGTCACAGCTCATGGCAAGCAGGCACAGAGGGATAAATCAAGGACAGGAGTACAGAAGACCATGACACAGCAGAGCTTGAAAAGCTGTACCCGCCTGGAGAAGATGGCATCAGGCACCCCCACTCCTGTAGTATCCCACAAACCTGACCCGTACCCACGTCCCCCAGATCTGCAGCACTGCCCCAGCACAGCACTGGCAGCAGCACGCAGGCGGCATCAATCCCCGTGTCAGCTCCAGCTGCCTCCTTCCATCTCCCCCTCCCTCATTCCTCAGCGGCGTTTTGGCACTGCTCCCAGGCACTGGCTGCAGCTCCTCCACCATGTCCCCTGCGTTACTGTGCCAGTGCAGCAGGACTGGGGGCACCGGGACACAGCACAAGCTTTGTGCGTTAGCCTCTTTTGTCCTTTAAATGCCCAGGGCTGGTAGGACAGTCTCATTTCTGTGGGACACTTGCCCAGAGTCACCTTTCCTAGCAAGCATCTTACCCATAGGAGGGTGCATGTATGAGTTAAAGCCAGATGCTGCTGCCTGAGGGTCAGCCACACACTGCAACTCACTCACTGCTGCCTCAAGGGCCACAGTTTTTATTCCAAGGACTTGTGAGTACTTCCCCGCAGTGGATGAAGGTATCTGAGATGAGTGCCCATTCCAGATGTTTCCACCCAGGTCACTGTGTACCACTGCCATAGTGTTGAAGCTGCCAGGGGACTACCACCACGGCAAGGCCCCTGGAAGGCATTGCCACTGCAGGATCCTGCAAAAGGTGCTCCCAGCCATCGTCACTCCAGGTGGCCTGGGGAGACTTCTCAACCCTTCTTATGGGCTTTCCCCTTGGAGCAGGGCAGAGGTGCAGGGCTGCAGGGGCAGAGCTGGCTGTGGGTCCCTGGGCTGTAAGAGCAGGGATTGCTGCCTACAGAACACCCTGCCGGACCGGGACGCGGGCAGGGGCACAAGCGTGTGCACGGGCCAGCGGGTACCCAGAGCTCCTGCCCTTGGTATGGTTTTGGTGCAAGAGACACCTTCATTTCCATCTCACCCAGGGCTGGTGCTGAAAGCGGCTTTCACTGGAGGGACCATCCCTGCAGGGATGGTGGCACTGCTGGACTCTACCCCACCGGGTTCCTCTTCCCATCAGGGCTCACCCATCAGCACCACGCTCTGCTGCGGGGGGAGGATGGGCAACTGCCTGCGCCAGCAAGCACAGACAGCACATCAGGTGGGAAACAGACAGGGAATCACCACAGACAGGTGGAGATGGCTCTGTCCTGCCAAAACCAGGAAAGTCCTTGCAGAAAGCAGGGCAGCCACAACAGGTCTAACCATAACCATACCAGCCTACCAGAAAGGCACAGCCAGAGAAACAGCCCAGCCAGCACCTCGCTTCACTGCTTGCTCTGGCAGTGTTAAGTCCTTCTCCCACTTCCTCCAAAAGCAAAAAAAAAAAAAACAACCAGCCAAGCTAGTGCAAATAGAAGAAAGCTGTCTCCTTCCCAGGCCCTGGGAGACAAACCACAGAGGCTTCTGCATACTTTTGTAGCTTCTTCCTATCCAGTCATCCCAAAAGCATTCAAGTAATTTTAAATCTAGGATCCTTCTACAGCATACCAGGATACCATCCTGGGTAAGAATAGGTCCTGGGGACTGAATCCCCTGCAAAGTGGCTGAAGCCTGTACACACCAAGTGGGTATTTCTGCTGAGTGATGCCAGGACACAGGCTCCACTGCTTCATTTGTCCCTTCCCAACATTTCTACCTGCTCCACAGACATCTACGGGAAATATAAAAGCAATTCCTATTAATTCTCTCTCTGTATATCACCATCACCTTCACACTTACATGAGAGCCCATTTTAAACCCCAGCTAATTTTGAAAGGCTGATTCTAAGGAAAAATCCACACTGTACCCGCTCACTAAGATTCCCACGTGGCAGATGCCAGCCCTGCCCCATCTGCTGCCCACACTGCTGGGATGGACACTGGGATGCTCACCAGCCAGACCCAGCACTGTGACAAACGTCTTGCTTTCTCCATAGGTCATGGGACAGGCTGGGTATTTTGGAGGACAGGTACAGCCTCTTCTCACAACAGATCATCACCCAGAAGATCCCATGTCGCCTCCAGAGGGGTCTGTGGCCAGAAGCTATTCCTGTCCCATTGATGAGCTATTGCTGTCATGGCTGTTGCTCAACAGCACCCGGGCACAGTATTAACAACAGCTAAAGGCTGGCAGCCTGCCTGGCAATGTCCTCAACAGCAAGAGAAGCCACTGTCACTGCTGGTGCCACTCCTGAGGGCTGGCCCCAGTTCTGCAGGGGAATGCGGGGTGCCTGAAGAGGTGTGAGCAGGGGCCAAGCTGCACCTTGCCAGTGACCAGCCCCAGCGAGCCATTAGCACGCAGTGATTTTCCACTTGCTGCTGTGTGCAGGCATTTCCCCAAGATCAGGAAGGGAGCAGCTACTCACAGAGCAGGCGTTTGCCCTATTAGCATAGCGGGAACAGTAGCCCTTTTCTTTTAATAACGCTGAGTTGCTGGGCGGGTGCTGACGGAGCTGTGGCTCCACACGGGTGGCAAGAGAAGGGGTGGAGAAGGTGTAAAACTTGCAGCCCATGGGAAGTGTCACCCGGGAGGCTGCAGAGACCATGCCTGTCCAAGCACAGGGCTGGACCAGCACTCCTGTGCCCCCAGGTGCGGGGATGCAGAGGCTCTGCCCAGGAAGGCCCAGCACACAGCACCCCATGGGCTCGGGCTGTGATGCCATCCCCAGCACAGACCTCGGTGCTGGGCTTCAGCCGAGATGCCAACTGTCTCTGCTGGGCTTGGTGCCCTGCTATTGAAGAGGCACAACGGCTGGACCACAAGAAGCCTACTGAGATACATGAACACTGAAGAGCAGCAGAAGACACACCCCAGCTTCCCACTGTCCCATGGCTGCCCCATGCTGCCAGTAAGGCAGCAAGCTCCCTGCCTGCTTGCTACCACTGCTCTTCCCTTAAAAAGTTCCTCATTAAAATTATCCCAACATGCACGCTCCAGTCTCCAGCAGTGTATTCAGGAACATGAAAAAACTTAAGATCTGGATTTTTTTTTTTTTTATTTTTTTTTTCCCCAACAGATGAGTCTAAACTATTTGGGTTCCATTCTGAAAACAAACCATTCAAATTGAGGTCATGTCATCTCTTGGACCAGGTACCTAGTTTTGTCACTCGTAACGGGGCTCCTGGCCTTTGCTGCTCAACGAGACATTGCCAAACCTCCTGCTGGCAGTGGCCCCAGTCCAGGCAGGCAGGGAACCATGATCCTGCCACCCATCTGCCCTGGGGAGCAGGTCAGCCCTGCTCACCAGAGAGCCCGACCTGGATGAGGGCACATGGCACCAGGAGGGAGGCAACAGGATGGTAATCAGTAAGGGAACAGTTCTGGGCAATGCAGGCTCAATTACAAGAGATCACCATCCAATGTGATCAGCCTTGACACATACACGCATGCAAACAAAGAGCCCATTTAACAATAAAGGGGAGTTATTTCCAGCAAGGCAGTTGCTGCTTCTACTCTGAGGAGTGACAGACAAGCTATGAATACACCACCTGGGCTGGTGCTGTGACCAGGACAAGGGAAGTGCCCCGGTCTTTGCCTGTGGGGCACATGCCACTCACTTGGCAAACCAGCCCCTTCCTTGTGCTGCAGCCACTGTGCCCACACTGGGTGCCCTGCCTGATGGCTGGAGCAGGGCAAGCACGGCTGGGCAAAGGGGACACGCCTGGGTTCCCTCCTGCCCAACCACACTGCAACAGTGCCTTTAGGGAGGTTTTCCTCCCTGTGAGCGAGCCAGCATCAGGCAGCTGTGGTGTGCTCAGCCAGGGGCCCCTTGCCATATCCATGGCTGCAAGAAGCCCCCCGCCCTCCCCAGTCCCCACAAAGCTTCTGGCAAAGGCTGAATCTGTGCATTTCTCCACAAAGGATGATCTGGTTTGTAAATACCAATGAATGTATTTACAAATACTGATTTATTTAGTATAAACATAGAAGCCAAATAAACTTTTCAGATTACTAGTCCTCACAGGCTTGCAAAAACCCCCAATTTCACTAAATGGGAGATGACATTACTGAAACACGCAGTCAATTATGGTTTTGTGGCATTTCTGATGCACAATCTGGGGAGTGCTCCTGCCCTGATTCACTGAGACTTCTACAGATCTTCAAACTCGCAGCTGTCAGCCAGAAAGCTTGAAAACTTCAACAGGAGGTTTGCACCAGTAAGTGCCATTAACAGAAAAATCTTAGCCTTGTTAACAAGTGTCCTGGCTCTCCCCAGAAGTGGGGTGCCCTCCCAAGGCTCATCTGGATGCCCCCCCCATGTCCACCAGCGCTGCAATAAAGGACAGTGACACCATCAGTGAAAAATAATGTCCCCAGCCCCGGCGGGTGAAGCAGAAATAACCTGCAGGCAGCACAGGCACTTGGGCACGGCTCTGCAGCCTGACTGGGGGATGCAGCCACAGGGGGTGACCACTGAGAACGCACTGAGCTGGAGCATCATGAAGGATCCAGGCACCTGGCTCCATCCCTTCTCCCTCTTCATCCACCCACAGCAGCTAAAATCCATAGGGCACACTTGATCTCAGTCTTTACATTAACATTTCCAGATCTGCTGGCTCAGCACACGAGCTCAGGGCATTCCTCACCACACCCCCCTCGCTCTGTCTGTATTTGAGGCTGCCTGGTTTAAGTTTGCCATCCTGCAGTGCCCAGGGCTTTTGATCAGCGTGGGGGCAGCAAGATATTTAAATGCATTTGAAAGAGCACAACTGATACGGTAACATTTCTGAGGTACTACAGACAACTTACACAAATTATAAATAGACACAAGTGATACAGAAGGAAAATGGCCATTTTTAAATTATTTTTTTTGAGATCAGTATACCTAACCAATTTTAACTCTATTTATATTCAAGCACCTAAGATTAAGTGTCTGGGAAGAGTCTATAAAGATTCTCCATGCAAAACAGAACTCCAGGAAAAACCTGCTGCTATGCTATAGTTTTCATATAGGCATCTTAAAGATAAAAAGAAATACAAAATAGGCTGCATTTTTACGTATAAAAGAGTGGCATAAGCAGAATGCTTACAAGGCAGCTTTCCCTTCCCATGGGAATATTACTGAGCTACTAGAGCCTGGCTGGGACATTAATCCTCTGCCCCCGAAGGCAGGCGCCAGACCAGCACAAGGAATTGTGAGCATCTCTTATTATTAGAAAGAGCAGGGAGGCTCCTATGGCAAATGTATAGGAAACCAAAGGGCTGTGCTATTAACAGCCAGTGAACAGCTTGAGTCGCAGGGCATGGCCTGGCTGTGTCCCGGGCACTGGAAGGAGAGGGACAGTTCTGAGCGTGAGGCAACACGCTCAGCAGCTAAAAAAAACCAACCAAAAAACAGTCACAGGCAACAGAGACACATCTGTCTTTCAGGTTTGCACAATTAGATGCTATTTAATAAACTAGATTTGATCTATTTGTATATTTTCACACATAGTTCTAGTGACAGCTGTTGTCTCAGAAGATTCCAGCCCTAATTCTGGAGGAGGTTTGGGATTAATTAACAAGACAGAGGAATCTGTCAGGCTCAGTGCTCTGGTCTCTGCAAGCAGGGCAGGTCTTTGCAAGTTTAACCCTGCGTGACAAATTCATATGCAGCCCCCACTCCCTTGCACAGGGTTGGACCATTAACATATCAAGTTTTCCACACCTGAATTCAGAGGCAAACCCTGTCCAGCTCAGCCTCTCGTGCAGAGCACAGTGCCAAGGACACAGCACCACTCACAGGAGCCAGAAGTCAAACTCCCTGACGACTTCAAGCATCAGGGTGTGCATCCCCAGAGCAGGTGGGAGCAGAAAGATGGCAGGACCCAAAGGCTTCTGCAAGCCAGCCTGTGCCCAGTTTGGCTTACTGGGCTCTGCTGTCATGCTCCAGCACTCCGGGGTCTCTGGAGGATTGCCATCATGAGCCAAGGGCTGTGCCCAACCCACTGCCTGGCCAAGCAAGCCTCCTTGCTAAAGTGCAGAGGACCACAGCACAGAGTCTGGCAGCCAAGAGATGCTCCCAGGTCATCCTAAAGAGCCCAGGTTTGCTGTGGTGGCTGCAGTCAAATCCTACCAGAGCTGGGCTGACCTTGCAGACACCTCAACACCAAAACACACCAAAGCTGACAGGGACCCAGGGCAGAGGCAGCCAGGTCTGGGAAGCACAGAGCGTGCAGCAGCAGCGGGGGCACACTGAACGCACACTGAATGCCCCTTCAGGAGCATTGCAGAGGACTTTTAAAACAAACCAGCATCAGGCACAGCTTCACTGGGCACTCACTCAAAGTCACTACCACAACGATGCCCCTTCTTTAGGCCACCAACTGCATGAATAAGGAGAGAGAGCAAGTGCCCACCCCATGCCCATGGGCACCACAGCCCCAGAATGTCCTTTCAGGGCTGGACAGGAGCCATGCGTGCTGCTGCTGCCCTTCTTTGGGTTCACTGGGAAAACTCAGAGGCAGCTTCAGAAAACACTCTATGCAAACCCTCGTGCACACAAAAGCATTATTATTTAGCAGCCAATTCTTTTCTCCTCCCAGCCCCCCGTGGCCACAGGGGCTGCCAGGCTCATCCCAGCAAGAGTGTTCTGCACATGGCCCCACACCAAAGGGCTGAGCTGGAGCGATGTGCACTGGTTCCCAGCTCCAAAAGTGAATCAAGAGCTAGAAAAAGAAACGCGAAGGAAGCGAAGATTAAATGAACAGTATCTCTGTCCTGAGTGCTCAGAGACTGAGCCAGCTGCACTGCTCCGGGAGAGGGTTTCAGGGGTCACAGCAAGATGAGCTTGTTTCTTGGGCTCAAACCCACCAGCCTGGAAACACCCAAGCCCAAACTTTCACAGTCAGGTTACAAGACCCTTAACAGAACACAACATCTGAACAAGAGCACCTTTCCTTTTCAAATTGCACAGACACCTTGAGGCTGTTGGTCGTGAGCCACCTCCTAGGAGCCAGGAACCTCTGCCCCATCTCCACACTCATGCAGTCCCCATCCCAGCACCCATTTCCCCAGGACACATCCTGGAGACAGGCTGGGTGCCAGGCCAGGCTGTCCCCATGCCAAGCGCAGGGCTGTGCTGTCTCGGGCTTCTGTCACTGCTGCCGCAAAGAATTCAGAAGCCCTGAGAAAGAAAGAGGCAGCAACCCCATCCCAGCTCTCAGCAGCATTTGTTTCGCTGAAGGAGAACTGAGTTATGGAGAGAGGCAGGTTTTAAATAAGTGCATGGCATAAATAGTTGCACAATCTGTTTATTGTTCTGAGACAGCAACAGAAAATACCAGAACAACGCTTGAAAAGAAACAGAAAACATAATCCAAGTGAAATCCAGCAGCGTTTGCTGAGCTCCGAAATTTACGCTCTGCCCTTTTCTTGGGGAGCACAAGAAAAAGGAGAAACTGTTGAGCTCGTCACAGGCTCCTGCCTTGCACTGGGTGGCATTGGTGATGGCAGGAGAAGCATGGAGAAGCCCAGCAGCAGCTCCTCTCCGTCCTTCACACTGAGCAAAGTGCAGAGGGCAGAGCCACCTGCGGGCAGGAGTGGCACCTGCTGGGAAGTCAAATATGGGGCAGGGTCCAAGGGAGGGATTTTTCATCTCTTTGGACTGCTTGGGAATAAAACCAAGCAAGCATCCCTGTCATATCAGGGGGAGAGTACGGTCCACTTCTCCACACTGACTTTGTCCGGAGGTTACAGTCCCTCTCCCAGCGGGGAGCCCTGGTGTAAGCAAGGCAGTTCAATATCTGCCTCAGGATAACAAGAAAACGCTTTAGCCAGATCCAGTGGTCTCCTTCCTCACTCCCTCCTCAGACACGACAGAAGCTTCACAGAGCTGCCCACCAGTGTGGGGGCTGGATGTGCTGCAGGTGGACCACATCAAAAGTATCCTGGATCCCCATCAGCCCTTCCCAGCCACACCACCAGCAGCCTGCTGCCCCCTGCCCAGCTCCCTCCAGTGAGCTGGCTGCCCTCGGTGTGAGCAGGCAGGGGGACACCCCACACATCCCCAGCCTGGGAAGTCAGGCGTGCTGTGCTGCCTGTCCTGCACCCAGCCTGCCTTCCACCCCAAAGTTATTTCCATGGCAGGAAAACGTGACAAGTGCTAGAGAGGCTCTGCTTGGCTTTGGAAATTACATTTCTGGAGGTGATTTAGTCGTCTAAGGGTGGCTCATACAAAGGCCACCATATCTGTGCAAACAAAACGATCAAGTGCCACACTGATTCTGGTACCCAGTACAGCAGATCTAACATGGGACAGAACAGACACACAGCCTCCTCTGGAAAACCAGGGAAAATTAACTCCTGGCCATACACAAGGGAGGGGACAAGGCAGGACACGCAGCAGCAGCTATAGCTGCTACCCAAACTGCCTGGCCATGGCTATAACTGCTTGACTGCACAGGAGCAGACACCTCTTACCAGAACCACATCAGAGAAAGACATGCTCCTGCCCAACAATGAAACTGCACAGGGGTAAAGGTGAAACAAGGCTGAGATCTTATTGGGACCCCAACAGCAGACAGATTGCACAAGGAGCAAAAATATGACAGGTAAGGGAGCCTACCCAGGAGTTTGCTGGTCCACGGCCACAGGAGAAGCCTTGAGCAAAGCCCATGATCAACCAGACCGAACCACAGAGGAAACCAGCCAGCGCTGATTCCCCAGGCCAGAGCTGCTTGTCCCAACAAGCCTTTCACATAAGCCCTGAGGGGACACATTTTGCCCTCAGTCCTTTGATGCTCCCCCTGCTCCACTCAACCACTGCCCCAAGGTGAGCACGCATTTGGTTCCTATTTGGGCAGAAACCCCACAAGGCGTAAGACTGTTAAAGGGTACAAAGTCAACTGCATGCACTGGATTTGAATTGCACTTCACTAGCCTGAAGCAGGAGTTAAGGGTATAGAGAAGACAGATATCTGCCAGAGCATCCCAACCTCAGGACCCACCAGGTGCCTCAGGGTGCAGGTAATGGGGCACAGGTAACAGGCGCTCACAGTCACCACACTCCAAAGTGCCTTGGCTCTGGTTGTGAATATGCCTAAAAGACACTTACCAGCCAGCTGGGCCATGTCTTCATTTCCCCAGAAGATAGAGAGAAGGCATTATCCTCATTTTCCTCCCAGTCTGGGATGTCGTGGTCTCTCCCCAGGTCTGCCCAGAGTGGCTGGAGCAGCCACACTGGATCTGTTTCACCATGCTCAAGCACATGCCCATCCTTTGTCCAAGAAAGTTCATCAAAGACAAACACTTCACCATTGCTGAAAAATTTGTTCTTGCTTGTAGCATCCCCTCTGTGCCCTGCACGATCCTCTGTGAGGCTGATAAATCGTGGGTGTTCCCTCCAGGTTCTCCTGGGGAAAGATCCATCCAGGGAAGGCGAGGAGTCGTCAATCAATGCATAGTCAGGCTCATCCTCGGGACTGCACTCACTGCTCCTCTGACAGAAGAAGCCATAGACATCTTCCTCATCAGCTGAGGAACACCAGGTCAGAATCTCATCCTGCTGGCCTGGAGATGCAAGTGACTTTGCTTGGCATTCAGCACTCCTTGTCTCCATTGTCCATGGATGGAAACCACTGCCTGACGAAGGTAAAACAGGCAATGCAAAAACATAAATTCTTAGCAAGAACCATCCAGAAGATGACATTTATTTTGCTTTTCCTCGTTTTCCATTCCATTCAATTAGAAGAGAACGGAATGTTCCTTACTCCAGGTACAGCCATGCTTTACTCACCGGAGCATGCAGACTTTGCACCACTTGTTTCAGAGGTTGCAGCACGCTGCACAGCTCAGGCAGCCTAACTTTCAGTGAGGTCATGAGATGCTTTAAAATACTGTGTACACGTTGGAACAACAGCAGTTAGCACTAGCTGTCCCTCCTGTAACAGTTCCCTGTATGTTGTCCACTAACAGACCTCCTGCAAAAGATGTTACCCACACAATCACACTGGGACCGCTGCTCAGCCTTTCCCCACCTTTGTTTTGTATTCATTTCTCTCTTAAAAAAAGAGAGCTCCTTTTACCCTTTAAGAGGGAGTTTGTGTTTCATGTTATGCTCTTCCCACTGCCAGCAGCCCTGGGTTTGCAGGGGTCTCGTTGAGATGTGTTTCACCCAGGTGCTGTGTGAAGGTTTGTTTCAAGTCAGCACAGTGCAGGGGATGACGTCTCAGGCCCGCTGGGAGGAGCTGGGGCCATGCCTTCTGCACGTGCAGGAGTTCAGCCAAGACAGTTGGTGATGGCTCCACCTCCTCCTGCCCAGGCATGGGCATGGTGGCCGTGCTGGGACAGCTCATCCCCCCCTGCCCACTGCCAACACTCTGGGGAGAAGGGAATATCAGGGTGGCAGGAGTCTGCCCAGCTGCTGCCCACTGGCATCTGTCTCACTGTCCCTAATGCTCTTGCTGACGTTCAGCTCCCTTGCTTCAGTCTATAGCACAAACAGCAGCTTATCAGAGACAGAAGGCTTAGGAAGCCAGATGTGCTGAGGTGCCAGGCACAGGGAGGCTGTAACACACTGAACAAAACCGTTCCTGTTCGCTTTCCTGTACAAGCAAATGGCCTTGAACTCTGAAATGCAGGCAGAGCATGACAAGGTTCAAGGAAAATAACCAAGGTGGAAATAATGAAGCGATCCTTCCCACGTTGACAAGTGCATTTTTTAGCTTTATATTCTCACTAGGATCGAGAAAAAATCTAGAGCAAACCCTGGAAACAAGGGTTTCCTTAGTGCTGCCTGCCAGGGACCTGTCCCCTGCCACACATGCACCAAGCCACCGTGCAGCATGGGCATTGCCCCCCCAGGCAAGGTGACAGCAAAGCAACGCAGTGACCCTTACATCTGTCAACACCAGCAGCCCCATGTGTGTGAGCTCCCTGCCACACCGTGCCTTCAGTGATGTTACCTCTGACATCTCCGTGGAGATTCCTGCTTTGCTCAGTGCTGCATGCCCTGTCCTGCTCCCCTTCCCGGGGGAAGCCAGCACCCCAGAGAGCAAAACCTATGCACACACGCTCTGGGCACACAGCCTGACTTACCTCTGGGCCAAGTACAAATGACATGAAGATTTAGCAGTCTCTGGCTTGACTTCCAGCTACTGCAGCCATTTCATCAGTCACCTGTCAAGAATGCCAAAGGTCAGGAATCACGGGTTTGCTGTCCCAGCAGTTTCCCTGAATGAATTACCCCCTGGTTTTATGGGGAAAGTCCTTCCCTCAAGCTTCTACCTACACCATTTGTGTGCCCTAACACACAATCCAGCACACAGAATATTAGCCTTAAAAGATCAGTCTTGGCGGGGGATAGGGCGGGAAAAATGCTAAATTCAAGCTTTATCCAAATAAAGCGTAATTACTAACTGCTGAGTTGCATTCAGGAATGACTTCTTTTGAGCAAAAGAGTTGCATTTTTAGTGCTGGTTCCTTACAGCGTGCAGGAGGACCAGAGGCCAGATCCGCTGTCCTGGAGAGCATCCCTGCTGCGGTTCAGAGCTCTCTTCACGGGTGAGTGTCACAGACAAAGCCACACTCCTGCCTGCCTGCAAGTGGTCCTTCATTTCTGGGTCCTGAATGTACATTTCAGAACATTTGGACACATCAGTTGGAGGGGGGGAAAAAACACACACAACAAAACAAAGAAACAAAATCCTAAATAATGTGTTGGTAAACTGCAGCCTCCAGCTTCTAGAGGTGCAGAAGGTACCCCAGAGCTGCTGCTCAGAGACTTCACCTGCCACCCTGGGCCCTGCCACCCAGTCACAGCTGCCGAGCTGAGGGATGTGGGATGTTTCCAGCCCTGCTCAGCCTGGCCACATCATATTCCTTTTGCTGGTAGAGAGTACCCCCTTCCCTGCAGCAGAGTTGAGGTCTCCTCCTCTTCCTTCCCCCTGGGGCATCCTGGCTACACAGCCCTGCAGGTGAGCTCACACTTCCCTGGCCAAGCAGGGTAGCCCAGTTGCAAGAGGCTTGGGGCGCCTCAGTTTCCCCCCTGCTGCAGTTTGTGTGCAAGGAGGAAGATGCACAGTGCACCCAGATCCCTGCAGCGCAGGAGGGCACATCACTCTTACATTGAGACCTTTGGGCATGAGAAAGAGAGGTGGCTCCCTCCCAGCTGGAGAGCTGGAAAAGGAATGTGGGGATGGAAAGTAACTTTTCAGATCCTCTGACTGACAAGGTATATTAAGAAGAGTCCAATAAACAAATGGGTATATGCCTATTATTTGAGTTTTTGCTATTAAAATACAAGCAGAAAAGTGTCATTCAATCCTGCAACAAACACATCTGCCAGTAAAAAGTGGCCCACCACTGCATATTGCCAAGTCTGTTTTATAGCCAAGTCTCAAATACTCCTGTGCAGCAGTTTCTACTATGCCCCTTGCTTCTGCACTTCCCAATACTTGATTTTCTGACTTTGAATTACTTACAATTCTCAAAAATTGCATTAAAGAGTAATTTTGTTTATAGTAGAGTTGCAAAAAACAAAACAAAACAAAACAAAAAGAGTTAATATCAATATACATTAAGGATATACAAAGTTTCCAGAAAACAAACCCCAAACCCACAGAAAACACATCACTGTAGCCACTGGCAAAATCTTAATGTTCTTAAATCCTTCACTACTTGTCAGTCTTCACTTGTGTTTAAATTACACTCTTCTTTTTGCTGAGCGTCCTCTCCCTTGCACCAGTGACAGAGAAGTTCACACAGACTATCGAGGAGGAGGAAGCAACAACCCATGTGCTCAATAAGCATCAGCAATGGACCATGTGCAATCTGCTGACAAATCAGGGTGCTCTCACACCAGTTCTTTCAGGTGCAACACTTTTGCTTCCATAAGCAAAGCTAAATGGCTTGCAAACACTGCTCTTGCAAAAAGGTCAAGGGTTTTTTTGACATGTTCGATACCCTCGATAACATTTCTTTTCCTAATACACAAGGCAAGCTACTTGGATAACTCTAGCTCCAAAAGCAATACTGTCTTAATATTTGCTATGCACTTCCATAAGACAAATTTTAAAACACTAAGAATCTAATTAGCCCTGAGTCTGACTGTACAAATTAGTTTGCTCAGTTTTCCACCCACCAATAACCTGAGCAAGGGGAAAAGAAATTGCATTGAGCAATTGCTCCATGATATCTGAAAGTATAAGATGGTATGCTTCAGTGCATAAATAGGTCAATTAACTAATAGATGGAAACCATTCAGGTCTTAATGATTTCCTATGCACAATTCTAAGTGAAGTTACCTTAAAGTATGTCTTGATTGATATCATCTTGGAGGGGAAAAAAAAACACACCATGTTTCATCATTTCCTCACTGCCATAGTAAATTGGCTTTTTAAAAAAATGCCCCTTGTGGAATGAAAGTAATCTTCTTGCTCAAAATGGCATAAATATTTCAGAAAAGGCAGACCAGGTGGAGACTCCGTAGCACGAGCAGGTCAGGCACAACAGTATGAGCCTCTTCCCACATCGGTGATGGCCAACACGTCGGTGGTGGCTGAGGTTGGAAGCTCAGAACTCACCTCCGCAGCCTGCTTGTGAGCAGCTGTCCTCGCCGAACAGAGGACAGGAAAAAATGAGCTGCCACATCCCAGATCTCCCATTGAACAGAAAAAGCCAAGGGGAGGAAGAAAGAAAAGCCAAGCTCTAAGGGACTGCAAGGTCGTGCCGCCCTCTTGTGACCACCGGGACATTTTGGCCTTCTCCATGAGATCTGAGGGCCCTGGAGCACGGTTATCCATGTCCCTGCTGCCACCACCTCCAAGGGAAGGCTCCTCAGCCAAGGTGCCAGGCTGCTGCAGGAGAGTCCCTGCTGTCACCCCACAGTGCACTGCAAGTGCACAGATGTACTTCAGGCGATTGCCTCAAATTCCAGGACCGGTCAGGGATGGTTTTTAATTGCCAGTCATTCATTAGACTACCTTCCTACGATTGTGCTCCCTCTCTACCCATGCCTTATTCAGTCCCCTCTTATTTTAATCACAATGTACTGAGTCCTGGTAAGCACCCCTTGGGCAGGCTTGTGACAATGAGGTGGTTGCTGAGACCTTCCTCCCTATACTGCAGGCAACGAGAGAAGGGGGGGGTGTCTGCACAAATACGGATTTAAGGGTAAACCAGCACATCTGTTCATCCCCCTCAGCAGTCTCTGATTAGATGCAAGGTTTAAGCACAAGCAAACTGATGTCATGGCTCAGCTTCGCTGGGTTCTGGCACATGCGCCTGACATGTCCTGCTCTGGTGTACAGAGCACTCGGTGTCGGGCCAGGGACATCGGGACACTTCCACCCTCCTGCCTTCCTGCTGTTATTGCTGCACAGCTCCTCTTCGGCTTCTCATCCTTGCAACTGGAGCATTACTGGCACTTGGGCATCTCTCTCATGGACTTGTAACAAGAACTTCAGGGCTTTGTTCTCCTCTGCAGAACTGTCCATCTCCTACAGCACTGCCCAGCACAGCACAACAGCCCAATACACACAGACAAATGCTTGCTCTGGTCCTCGCTCCAAGAAAGTACTAACACAACTGGCTAGAACATAAGAACATCAAATATTTACATGCCTCTGTAACAGCAGCAACGCTCTTCTAGCAGAGGGAAGAAGGATTTATACCTCACCCTGGTGCTTCTACTAACATCTATTAACCCACTGATGCAGACACACAAATCAAATGTTTTAAAGCGTTCCATAGGCCCAGGAGTAGAGAACTCAGCTGGTTTTCTTTTAATTCACTCCAAACTCCCAGGCTGTATAAAACACCTTTCTTTGCCCAAGTATTGGCAGGAAACCTTTGGAGTGTCTCTGTGTTTCAGGAGAGGCTGTCAACCCTCTGTACAGCATGCACAGTACTTTTAATCCACACATAAGACTGCCCACACGCCTTTCAGTGTGTTTTAATTTATAAATTTTAAACTAAAAACAAATAAATTATTTTCATCGGTGTTAAATAGATCAAAAATAAAATTCAGATTCAAACACATACAACAACTTCAGCTGATAAATGGTATTAAAAAAAATCTTAGTAGGAAAGAAAGTCTGGTTTATGCATGAGAAAATCATCTGCTTTCTCTACAGAAAAGTTAAAACACTTCATTACAGGCAAGACATCTGCTGTTCTCCTCGCTACCCTTCCCTCAGCTGGCTTTAAACAAGGAAGAAGAGACTTTTTCCCCTTGGAAAGCATGGCAATTGAGTTATCATACATTTTCCTAACAAATTAGAAATATACGTTGTGGTCACAAGGATTACTTACCTGCATGCATTTCTGGAGGAATGCACCACATAACTGGCTGAAGGAGATGAAGTACCATCCAATGAACAGGCACTCTCAGCGCTCTCACTTAACACCATCATTTTAAAGGACTATCATCAACATTAATTCTAGGCAGTCTATATTAGCAAGTATCAGTCTATGAGCAAATATCAAATAAGCTTGAGGTATTTCACTTGCCTAAACCCAAAATTTTTCAATCATGCTTTAATGTGCCCATAGCTAGTTCACTTTAGGAACCACCTGTTTGCTGAGGGACAAGCTGATTCAATAAAAGCAGTGGCTCTACAGAACATCAACGTTTGGCTGAGGAACAAATTCAAGTTTTGGCTTCTGAAGTCATGCAAGACAGTTAATCTTCAATCAATCAATCTGATGTTCATTTCCACTGGTGCTGATCACTTGCTCTCTCTGCCTTTCTAAGCAATTACCTTCTACTTATGAAAAGGGCTGAGTTTTTTCAATAGATTATAATCTGGAAGTTGAAAGGTGAAGCCACTATTAGTAAAGCTCTTCCAGAACTGATTATAACATTCTGGTGGGGAAATTATTTTTGACAAGATATACTGTGTGCTTTTGAGTGCATTAGCATCATCACAGCTCACACAATGGAAAGCTGAGAGAAGCAAGGCAAATCAGGCAGTGAGCTACAGCAGCTACAACTCCTGGATGAGGACATTAATGTCCTCTACTCTCTCCTAAATGAAACAACAATTAAAAAAACCCACCATACATAAGACTTGTAACTTTATTCAACTGGAGGCATGAAAACTCAGAAAAATCTAGATTCCTACCTGTATCCTGCCAGCTAAAGCCTTAGTACAAGTTACATCTTTAGTGATATAAGTCCACTTAAAAGATATTACAGCTTTAGAAGGTAATGGCTTCCATACTAAAGGACTGCCATGAGTCAAAAAACAAAGCAACAAACCCCACACCTTCACCCTATAACCAGTATATTTCTGTCTACTCTTTCAGATTAAAGACACCTTGACTAAGAACTTCTGTGACCAGTTGAAAAGTAAATCTAGTTAATATAAAAATAATTTTATTCTCTCTTGTATAAGCCAAGAGCAATAATATAGAACAAACCATCATGAGACTTATATCAAAGTCAAAAACAATCAAGGAAAAAGCTGGGATTTTAATTCCTCTTTAAAATAATTTTCCTTCTTTTCAAAAAAGATACTGGATCAATTAAATGTTGCTCCAATTATCTTTCAGATATCAGTTTAAATACAGAGACAGAATTCCAAAGATTTCTCTAAAAGTATGGTTAAATTCTTGTGCTGCAGTAGGAAAGAAAGATTTGGCTCAAAGAATCCCACTGTAGCCACCACTATCTTTACCATCTGCTTCCCTTGAATATCTATTTTCAGCTCCATAAAGCTAAATTAATGTTTAAATAAACAAAAAACTGCACATTTAAAAGAAAAATCATACCTGTAATAATTTAATGGACATTTAAAAATTCCCCATTTCCATTGTATACCCATGTATATGAAACACTACAGCTCCTCTTGCAGCATCTGCGCTCTGCAGCAAAGCCAGGTCCTGCATCCCTGCAGAGAGCAATTGATTTTTCCTTTCCTCTTCTCCACACTCCCAGAGATGCAAAAATGTACTTTGAATCTGCACATTTATAAATTTCCATCCCAACTGTCAAATACTTTTAGTGTTTATAGCAGACACTGCACTTTTATGTATAAATATAAATTAGGCATATTTACAACTCAGCAGGACCCACACACATCCATCAGGTCCATCTGTATTACTACAGGAAAAAGAAAATATGATGCTCATTTTCAGGAAAAAGTGACATTTTAACTCTTTTTTTTAACCCTTCTGCAGCTTTTTCACCCACAGATGGTTCAAAGCTCTCCCCTTGGATTGCTTACTGAAAATAATGAACAACATAACTTTTTTCTGTACAGTTTTCAAAAAGCAATTCTCCAAGTCTCAATCCCTATGCTGAAATACAAATGACACAGTTGGACACCTGTATATGGGTCTCCAGGCAAGGTACATAAGTGCACCTACAGGGAAATAGAGAGGAAAGCCTCCTTTCCTTTTATAAAAAGTATTAAGCAAAAAAGCCAACCAACCAATCAAACAAAAAAACCTGCTACAGAAAAGTTTCTCACATCTTATTTTAAGTACAAAGAAACAATATGCAAATTTGTATGCATTTATGTCCATGTAAACAACCAAATGAAAAGTCACATACAAGCAGTTAAGACCAGAATTCATATCCTACATCACAGCAGCCACCACCTCCATCATGATTTAGTTTCCTTCCTCCAACCCATCATAAAACTTTCAGGCCCAGGTCCTGGTTTGGTACATTAGCACCCAAGCATCTTACATATCAAAACCTCAACAACTTATTTCATAAACTTTTTTCTTGTTTTAACATATATACACTTGGTACTCTCCAGACAATTTTCCACTCTCAATATGCAGAGTGACAGCTAAGTCCCTGTTACAAACCGGCTTTGACTGTTTCTCCAGGACTTTTAACTCTCTCATCTATGGTTACATGACAAGATTTGTGACGATCCAGTGTAAACACACTCCCTCTCACAGGACACATGGATTAGTCAGTGTAACTATGGTGTTGAAGGCATTTGGCTGAAACACTCTTGACATATGGATGAAACATAAATACACAACACGTGAATATGAGCAAAGACAGTTCCCTTCCGCCCAGCTCCAATTAACTGCAAAATGGACCCAACTTATTGTTTGCTGAAATCCGATTTCCAAGTGAAAGCTCACAGTCATATGATGCACTTTATATACATTTCACCACTCTCTAAGTGAACGGAAAAGTAGTCAAACACATTTCTTCCCTACCCAACACACAACAGCAACGAAGTTCTATTATTTCATAAGGCATATTCATCTTCAGTGAGAATCCAAGCGCAAGCAAGAATTCTGCCAAGTCGTGCGAGCCTATAATTTCACCTACCCAACGTCTTGAAATTCCAGGATGTCCCACTCTATTCCTCAGGCGGAATGAACCCTGTCACAGTGGGCATTTCTTATTTAACACAACTAAAGAGCAGGGCTAAATAAAAAAACCCTCAGCAGCCAGACCTCTGTATCTTTCAAAAAGAGGGACACACAAACAACCAAGTTTTGCAGTTCTCTGGCTTTATCCCATAACCTGCCTTTTTACAGTATCTATATATATATATATAAATTAGAAAGAGATAAAGCCAATGATTAACTGCAGTGTTCGTGAAAAAACTTCAGTCCGTATTACAGTCTCTTCTGACTGGAGATCACTGAGGTGTAAAGGTGAGAATCATCCAGCTGATAACAAAGTAGAAGAGGAAGATGGGGTACACAACGAGAGCTTTGCGGTTTGGAGGCTGACTGTCTGCCAGGAAAGCTGTGGATGCTGATGAAAAAGAAAAATACTTGAAATGTAAGCAGCATAAAACTGAAAGTCTGAGATCCATTGCAGATGTTAACAGTTTTGAATTAGGATCTGCATTACAATTACATTGAAAGAGAAAACAGAGTAATCCATTGCTCAGTACCAACAGTCTATAATCACAGCTTTATCATGTAGAAAGATAAATCTAGATTAATATTCTGTAACAGGAGTCAGATTTACAGATTAAGAACAGGAGAAACAGTGCAAACACAGCTGTATGAAATCAGCATTTTCTAATACTACATATAACATAGATCACAGAATAAAACACTCAGTCTCACATGGGGTTTCATATTAAATTATCATTCAATTTGCACACGACCATGACAATCAACAGGAGCACAGGCAGAGGATTAATCTCTGCCAACACAAGGACTGGAAGACCTATTTCTAAAATACTTCAGCAGCCTAGGAAACATCTTATACTACAACACCCATTGGCTTTACCCCACAGAATACGTGCAGAACTACCTCCTTAAGCATGGCACTACTCAGCACACACAACAGTGTTATAATGCAAAAAGGTACTCACCTAACGTTGACCAACCAAACATAGCTGCTACTACAATAAGACGTATAATGAAGCTGACAGTCCCAGAACCTGCCAGCAGTACCAGCCTGCACACCAGCATTGCCACTGTCAGGGGCAGGACACAGTAACCCAGAACGCACAGGCTCTGAAAAAAAGATCTGGAAAAAAGAGACAGAAATGGGAAAAAAGTAGTCAGACCAAGCATTGAAGAAACTCCATGCATGGGAGCATTTTAACTGCTACTAAATAAACCAGCACTCACATAGTTCCTCCAAGAAGCTTTGAGTTTAGTGTGATGACAACTGCACCAAACCAGATGATGACAAAGACCTCAGCAAACTGGGGCCCTCCGTCGTCTTTACTGTCTGCTGATCCGCCCTGAAGCATCCTGTTGTAACAGGTAACAGATAAAAGGAGTAATTTGCAATCAATGGCTTAGTTTTCATAGACTTGGAGTAGATGACAGAACAGGAGCACAAAACATTGATCCCCAGTTAGGCTGCAGACCAACTATTTTTCATCTGTTATTTTTAGTAGTACCCTCAACTTTGCATAGGAAAGGAAAATGGTTGTGGCTCAATTGAGGGCATTTCAGTCCATTTATTTACTTGTTTTGAGGACTGTTTAAGCATATGAAGGAGAATAAAACCATAGACAACAGGCTAAAAGATGAAAAATAAAAGCACCAAAAGTTTGGTAACGTCTCAAAGCAGGCAGTGCAGTGCATGATAAAACATGAAAGTCTTAAGAAAAGTTTATAGTAACTACAGGACACAAACGACAATGCGAGCATGCATTGACTTAAATATTTACACTGCACTGTGTACTTCTGCTAAAGCTTTACCAACATTTTACTGGATGGTTTCTGTACATTGAGTATATAGGTGTGCCTCAATTAGTTGATAGATCCCACTGACATTTCCATCCTCTCCTAGGCAGATCTGCACACGTAAGCTCCAGCAGAGCATCAGAAACTCCTGGGAGCCACCTATGATCTACAACAGCCTCTCTTTTTCTCTCTCTTCTCCAGGATATGTAGCATGTACACTGCAGCTCTTAGACAAAGGTTTTTTAGCCTGCAGGTTAGGGTCAGAGTCAGCCAAACACATTTGAATCAAGAAAAGGTGAATTGAGATAACTTTCAGTAAAATAATTCTTAAGCCAAGGAACTAGGAAGAGTTCACCCTTAAATCCTAAATTTAAAGAAGGGAGGTCCTAAAGGGCTTAAAGCGTCAGGAACACATTTTATATGAAAATCAAAACAGGCAGTGTTTGCAGAAGACCAGAGAAGGATAAGATGAACTTGATCTCAACACGTGTAGTCAGAAATTTTTAGTTTCTCATTTCTCCAATGTAAAAGACTACAAAAACTCAAATCCATCCACTATAAGTACTTACAGAGCAAGTGAGACACAAAGCACCAAAGGGCCCCAAAGATCCCCTGTAGGTAAAGGGAAAAATACAACCGTAAGTATCACAGAATGATGCTCACTTTCATTTTCCCCAAGAGTAATAAAGCACTCTTTTCCAATGCCCAAAGTATCATTTTGCATATTGTACCTCCTTACAATTTTCTTATTTAGCATCTTATATGCCATATTCTACAATATAATTATTCAAAACCTGCCAACTAGTTAGTTAAAGCTAACTGTTCTAAATTTTCTGGGACATGTTCCACCTTTAAAGAGCTTTCATAACACTGATTTTTCATGTTTGCTATTCAGCATTCTACAACAACAGAAAGAACCCAGAACAGACATTTCTGAATCCCTGTTCCCCTGAACTTTTCCATTTCCCATGTAGGCAAAGTCTGTCGAGAAAACATTCTTTCAAGATTTTGAAAATCTTATACGTACAGTCTCTGAGGAGTGCACTGCTCTTTTTTGGGTACATGACATGGACAAATTTCTTCCCAACAGCCTTCAGATCTCTCATCTGAAATAAAGAAGCAAAACTTTAATTTATCCCTTCGTAAAAATTACAGTTCACAACTGAAAGTAGTAAGATAGAAACAACGGAGCACTGATGGTAAATCAAGATAGAATCCAACCCAAAAATTTCTGTAGCGTACTCTGCAACAAACAATGCCTACCTTGCCTACATTCCTTGACAGCCACAATACTTTTTCCTTTAGAAACACCCAATAAAGAATAATAATTTGTTTGTTCCTCTAGGAAAAGAAAATTAATGGAAAATCCTATTAGCTGGGACAGTTTTCTTCTAAGCTTCATCTGAGATCTTCACCCTTGCAAAGGTTTTGAGATCACAGAGAAACTTTGGGGTCGTAATTCAGATATTTTTTGACCCACAAGAATTGATTTTACGTAGATAGTTGTAAAAAACCCCTCAAACTTATGAAGTACGAGTCAAGCAGTTCGCTAAAGATGTCAGCCAAACTCGAATTCTGCCACAGACACAGGCACAGACTCACAATAGTATCCCTAACAGGCTCATCCAGTGTGGAGTAGTCTTCATCGGGAGAGTGAGATCCAACAGGAACAGTAATCTCCCCTTCCACTGGAATATCCTCAGATATTGACACATCTGCGAGACCTGCAAACTAAATGTTTTTCAAAACTTTTAGAAAGAAAGAAATACAAACCAACTCATATTCACTTCGGAGATTTTTCATTTGGGTTTAGAATGAAAACAGCTGCTCAGAATTCCAATCTACGACACTTAAGTAACATGGCCAACAGAGCCCAGCTGTTGTCTACCTGATTTAAACAGCTCACAGTTGAAAGAGGTGAGTAGATATGTATAAGTAAAGCATTTCTGTTTTCTTCCATAACTCCCAGGAACCTGCTTTCTGTCCTTTATTTAGACACAATATCTAATGGAAACAAAAAGCTTCTTTATGTTTTTTAAGTAATGTAATGCCCGATAGCTGTGCAGCCACACCAATGCACTGCAGTACACTGACTTTCACAGACTCCATAGGGAAACAACTAATGAGAAACCTTCCAACATCTACAGCCCGAGCATAAAGCCAACGCTAGATGAGGCAAACGTTAACAAAACTTATTTCCTCCACCCAAGTGGAAGGTTAAAGCACTCGAGCTCCCAGACATGGAAGCAAACAGTGAACAGCCTGAGCAGCTCTCCAGTAAACCCTCGTGCGGACAGGGCAGGCAGGAGCAGCAGGGAAGGAGCAGCAGGAGGCCGACGGTGCCCTGTCCCTGCCCTCCGTGCCAGCCGGCAGCTGCCAAGGCCTCCCAGCGCCCCGCTCCCCCCGCACCTGAGCGGCAGCCTGCCTCTGCCTCGGCGAGGGAAAGCTGAGCTCTCTCGCCCCCGCCAGCAGCACGCACTGCAGCCCCCCACACCGCCCTCCGCGCTCAGGCGGCCGGTACCCGGAGCCCAGAGCGCCCGGAACTGCAGCTACGCCGCTCGGCCCTCTCCTGCCCGGCAGGACAGCGAACGGGGGAACCGCACCCCCGGCTGCAACCGCAACCCCGCCCGGAAGGACCGGGAACACCCGCCCGTTCCCGCTGTCCCGCTCACCAACGGCGCCCCAGCACCGCTCCCCTCCGCCGCCGCCATCTTGGCTTCCCATGCGACGTGGAGCCCGTATTACGTCATCATCGTGCGCGGCGACTGTTGCTGTGTCACGTGCCGCCAAGGCGTCCATGGCAACACGGGCGGGCCCCCGCCCCGTGCTCCGCCCCGCCGGCAGGGGGCACCATCGCTGCGCGTCGCCGGCCTGGCCCGGGGCAGTGGCACCGCCCGCGACCCCCGCAGTCCGGTCCGGTCTGTCGAGGCTTCCGCCGTGTCTCCCGCCCGGCCGGCGGCGCTCGGGTTGGGGGTGGGGAGGGAGGATAGCCCTAGGCCTTGCCGGAACAAAACGACAGCCGGGGCACCGCGGCGCCCCCCGAGGGACGGTGAGGTGCCGGACCGGGCACGGCTGAGGGAGCTGCGGTGATCCGACGGGACAGGCGGCACCTGCCTGGCTCAGCAGAGGCCGGCCGGCCGCCCGCCGAGAAACATCCGCTAGTATTCACGAAGCGGCTACCGGAGAGCGAACAGTAACAGAGAAACACCGCCGGGCCCCGGCCCGCACGGGGTGTCCTGCGCCAGCAGCGCTGGGCCGCGGCCACCGGTTACCGGCCGACCCACCCTGTGCCCGGGGCCGGCCCCGCCGAACTACAAATCCCGGCAGCGGCGGGGCGGCCGGAAGCGGGGGTCGGGCGGGGCGGGGGTCGCCTCAGCCAAGCACCCAGCGCGGCCCGGCGGTCCCGGCCCCGCGCAAGCAGGCGGCCAGCGGGGGGAGGGCCGCGGGCCGGTGTCAGCCCCGCCCGCCCCAGCCTCCCGGGGCAGGGCCGGGGGCGGTGCCCGGCGGGGCGGGCCGGGGCGGCGGCATGGCCGCGGTGCGGGGCGCCCGGGGCGGAGGGAGGGTGCCGTAGCCGCGCTCGCTCGCTCGCCCGCCCGCCCCGCAGCGCGGCGGTGCCGGCGGCGGGAGGAGCGGCGGCCGCGGAGCCATGGGGCACCCGCCGCTGGAGTTCAGCGACTGCTACCTGGACAGCCCCGATTTCCGAGAGCGGCTCAAGTGCTACGAGCAGGAGCTGGAGCGCACCAACAAGTTCATCAAGGAGGTGATCAAGGACGGCAACTCGCTCATCGCCGCCATACGGGGTGAGCGGGGCGGGGGCGGCCTCCATCCCGGGGGCAGCGGGAACGGGCCGGGGGTCGTGTCCTGCCCTTCACACCGCCGGTGCTGGCGATGTCTCGTTCGGTACCGGAGCTGGTCCGGGGATGGGGCCTCTCCAAGGCGGCCCCGGCAGCAGCAGAGCAGCCAGCGCCTCTCTGCCCTGGGCTGAGCAAGGTTTGTCCTTGGACATCACCCTGCAGATGTGTTTATGGAAGCCCACCTTCGGCTTGGCTCCCCTGCAGCCTAGGGTCCCCATAGCCTAGCTGCCTTCGTTGCCAGCATCGCTTCAGGGTGGGCTGGCAGGCCTTGGGCAGTGAACTCTCCCACCACACCTGAGTGTCCATCCAGAGTTGTCCCTGCATGGTGACAGGTTGGACACCATCGTCCTGCCGAGCTGGGCTGACGCTGCGGGTGTCACCAGCTGGTGAGCCGCTTGAGCTCTCCCAGGCACCGCCTTTGTTTGAGGAGAATAATCTCGTGTTTGGGGAAGACGGTCAGTTATTTTGCTTCACCCGAGAACAGGTGGAACGTGGCCAGGGCAGCATGGGTCACCTCATCACCCAGTCCTGCTTCCCTGGGGTGACCCACTGCGAGAATGAGAGGGCTCCGTTCAAAAATAGTCTTTAGTCCTTCTTTTGTTGTGGGTGTTTTATTATTATTTAACAACGATGACAATTTTTTACAATGAAATGTCGATTTCAGTGTTGACTTTAAGGGAGTCACTTGTTCAGAAGTACCGACTGACACCATCACTGTACCTGGGCCAGGTTGTGTCATCTGAAACCACACAGTCCCGGGTGTTTAACACTTTCCTGACCTGTCCATTTGCTTAGATTTCCTTTTTCCTTCAAGAGCTGTGGATACCTTTCCCTGTGTCACCTCTTGTGTCTTCTCTGCTTTTATAAATATGCATTAAAATACGTCCAGAAACGTATGGCAGCAGCTATGAATGCTGTGCTTACATCAGGCCAAATAAAGACAAAAAAAATCTGCAGGACTGACTCTGATCATATGCTGTTTTTCTTGCCAGCTGGTTGGTTTTTAGTTGGTATTAAGAGGTTTAGCTGCTGCCCTTTTGTTAAGAATAATTCAGAGCTTCCTTGTTATCAAGGCTGTGGCTGGAATAGCCTGTGTTTGCCCATCTGGAAAATAGTGAAGACAAAAGCTAGTATGACTGAAACAGCAGACATCACAGGGCTGTAATACACTAAAATTTGCTACAAAAACCCCCCAAATTTCTGCTCAGTCCAGGGCAAAAAAAAAAAAACCCACAAAAATGAAAACCAAAGTGATATTAACAAGCCCGCTTGTTAATGTAAATACTCTTTCTTCATCACTTTGATCAAAACCATTTCCCTTTTTGATGTCTGTCAGTCCTAATGCTGTGCTGGGAGTAGGGACATGAGGAGGTTTTGCTGGGTCAGCACACCCGTCCCAGTGGGACTGGCGAAGGAGGAAGGGGAGATGTAGAAGGAAGCTGAGTCTACTCAGATAGCACAGATAATTCCCCAGGGCTAAGGAAACCCCAGATTTCTTGTCTGAAATGCCCCCACAGCATTTCTTGTCCTATTTTTTATTTTTTAAGTGTGGAGCTGAGCCAGCAGGCAGGGGGGTGGCTTCGCAGGGCAGGCTGCTGGGCACAGCTGGGGAGGGTGCTGGGGCCAAAACCCGCCTGGGCTTCCATCAGCTCCCAGGGAGTCACCCTCTCTCCTTTAGTTAACAGACTAATTTTTTTAAAAAAAAAAAAAATCTGGGCTTTCCTCTCTGAATCCTGTCCATGTGGAACTGTGGATAGGAATTTGGGGCTACTCGCTGTGCATTGCCTGAACACCTTGGGCTGATGGGTCCTGCTTTCCCGTCGGTGACAGCGATGGCTGACGATTTGTTTCAGTGCTGTGGGATGGATCCATCCCTCAGTGGCTGGGCAGCAAAGAATCGCAGAATGTCAGGGATTGGAAGGGACCTCAAGAGATCATCTAGTCCAATCCCCCTGCCGGAGCAGGAATACCTAAATCAGGTCACACAGGAACGCATCCAGGCGGGTTTGGAATGTCTCCAGAGAAGGAGACTCCACAACCTCTCTGGGCAGCCTGTGCCACGGCTCTGTTGCCCTTACTGTGAAGAAGTTCTTCCTCATGATGATAACCTCACCAGGAGAGAGAATGAGATCCCTTTGTCAACAGTAGAGGGTTAATTATGGTGATTGTTCTGATTAGACCAATCTGTTATCTGTCCAGAGCTCCTGTCCTCCGCCATACCCTTTAATGGGTGAGATACCCTCTTGGTTAAACCTTTGGCCAAACTGTTCCAAGGTATTGACTGACTGCACTGGTTACAGACCTCTGGTGACTTTACACATGCATATATTGTCTGCATTTTGCTGCTTAATTAATCAATAAGCTCTAACATAAGATTTAAAGCAAATCAACCCCCCGTTTTGCTCAGGCTTGTAGAAATGTCAGACACCTGCTGTCTCCAGCTGGTGGGCTCTTCAGCTGACACAGTCATGGAAACTGCCGAACAAAAGGCTCGGGTGCAGCTCAGTCTGGATACAAACACATGCGTCCGTGTGAGTTCTGCAAGCGCAGCACTGCTCGTGCAGGCTACCAAGATAAGAAGTGCAGTTTCCCCCATTGTGGGAAAATAGAGTCTGCTGGGCTTTACGTGATCCCCTGTGAGCATAGTCCACACTTAGACTCGAAAACCTGAGGCTCCCCAAAGTTGATTTTTATTTTCCATTTGCCAAGTAATAGGGAAAAATGTGAGTGTGACTTTATGTGGAGCTCTGCAGGACCTTCAGTCCGTGTGCTGGATGAAGCCAGGTGGTTTTGAGTTGTCTGTGATATGAGGAGCACATATGTTGTTCTTTTCTTGGTTGCTGGTGGTGGTCTTGTCGAAAGTGTCCCAGCCAGTTAAGGTTGTCTCAGCCGGGGTAGTAAAATATTAGGAATGTTCTAGCACAGTCTCTAGAAGCTAAAAAAGAAAAAAACCCACTTGGTATCTCTTTATTATGTCAGCAGCACAAGCTGAGCATCCAAGGTCTAATAACTGCTACTTTAGTGACTTCTATTTGGAGATTTTTGGATGTTTTTTGACCTTTTTGTAGCCCTTTTACTGGTAGATTAATTCACCATACTCATATTTGTAGCAAATTAATATGTGAACTTAAATGCAAATTTTTTAAACAAGTCATTCAAGTACCATATAGTTGTAAATGTGTAATACTAAATGCTTCCAGTGGTACATGTCTAGCTGGTAGGTGTGCTGTTTTAATTAAATGGATTGCTTGTTTTACAAATGCACGTCCTCCCATCCAGTTCCCGGTTTTAAACCCACGTGCTCCATGCTGTCCGTGGCAGTGGTCAGCGATGGTGAGCGGTGAATCACTGCCAGTGTGACCTGGCTGTGATGTGCTGCAGGGAGCAGTTTTAAAGCAGCCATGTCTTAACTCCAAACTGGTCTGCTGGTGTTTATACGCAGGCAGTTTTGAGGCTTGCTGTCACCTGGGCCATACCTCAGAGGAGAATCCCCATTGATCTGGATGAAGTGTCTTTAATCCCTCCCCAAGTTATTCCCACGTGTGGCACACATGAGCAGTGCAGGTGCCTGGCACTTTCTCAAGGAGATGAGTGATGGCTCAAGGGGACCCTGCTTATGGATGCCCACCTGCTATCCTGAAAAGGAGGAGAGGCTAGTCCCCCTTTTCTGCAGGAGATGCCATGGCATGGAGATATGCTGAGGGTTGTCCCTGCTAGGGAGTCCATCTGTTGATGCCACATGGGAGCATTGCTCCTGCTGTCCGCTGAGATAAAACTGCTTGTCCTGAGCTCCCAGATAGGGAGGATGGGGCAGCAGGGACCCATGGTGCGGGGTTGTGGGCCTTAGTGAAGAAATTCATCTACTTCTGAGCAGCCGTTCCTCTGCAGGAGTCTGCTGACTTCAGCTTCCCTTCGTCTTTCTAATGAAAAGCTGAACTTCCCTTCCCATTCCCTTCCCTTCCCCATCCCAGGGAGAGGCTGGAACCACAGCTAGAGCCACAGGGTAAGTGCTTTCCCAGGCAGCCAGGCTTCCCCGCCTCTTGCTCCTCTGCAGGGAGAAGCAGGAGGGAGTACTCTGCCCAGCACAGTTGTTCAGGGGCCAGCACTGGAAACCATCCCTGGAAAGCCCTGCCTCTTGGGTTTGTGGTGGGGCAGAGCCAGGAACAGCTCCTGCATGGGTTTGCTTGGTGTAGGGAGCAGGCTGAAGGAGAGCTTCCAGCAGCACGCATGGCTTGTGCTGCTCCAGAGTGCTTGTGCTGGAGGAGGCTTGTCTGGGGGCTGCAGAAAGCCCCTCCTCAGCTACCCCAGCCCACACGAACGGGAAGGCATGTGCTCGTCATTTTAGTCATGCTGTACTGCTCCACAGAGGAGGGAGGCAGTAAGGGGCACTTCAGCTCCCCTTGGTCTGCTGTGTGCCTCAGTTTCCCCTTCTGCAGAGCAGACGGTGCTTCATGGCTTTGCCTGAAGCAGGGGGCTATTACTACCCAAATGAGGGGTGCACTTCAGTGCTTTAAACTCCTCTTGCCCTTCCAAGGATTAGGAGAAACTGGTTCCACCCCACCCACCCAACTCTGACATGTTAGCAGCTGAAATAATTAAAATACCGTGGGTAAAGCCCTCCCGAGTGCTGTGCAGCTTCCCACGTCCTGATGTGGGTTCTCGTGCAATTGCAGTCATACAGTTGCTGCCTTTAAGTGTGGTTTTTTTTCCTCTTGCTGATTGACAAACCCCCAACAGTTGACTATATGTGGGACACCGTAAGATGACAAAATATAAGGTTGTGCCAAATGAGAAATTAAACTGACTAAAGCAGAGAAAAACATTGCTCATTTGTAATAATCTTGGGTGTGAAAGTCAATGATGGCAAATAAGTTACTTTGAGAAAGAAATGTGAGTTATTTTTGTTGTAAACTTGGCTCCATCCTCTTGTTTTCATGCCAGGAGTATGCAGAGTTGCTGGCAGTGCTGAGTGACAGTGCTGGTTCCATACATTGTGTTGGCAGTGCTGAAACCTGCCTGTGGCTTGACCCTGGCTGGAGAGGGAGAGGGGCTGGGAGGTTAACCTTCCTCCCTGGAACTGGGGTGGCTGGCTGGCATCTTTGTCTGTGATGTGGTTCCTTGGTTCCGGTGGCCAGGGTGGGCACTGGTGATCCAGCCCTGGCAGCAGCTTGGTTGTATCCCAGAGCTCACAGCCCCATGCTATGGTGTCCAGCACTGGTGGCGTAGGCAAGACTCACTGCAGGCTGCGTGCTCGAGGCCACAAGCAAGGATGTCAAAAGTAGGTGACTGTGTGGCATCATAGTTGTTGTAAGAATGGCTTCTTTATGTGATTTTCTTTCTGTGGCTCAATACGGTGGCTTTTTGGAATTTTTCCTGCATGCTGTGCTTTGCTGTGTGTGTGGTAATGCAAAACCATCTATTTCCCCCTGGTCTTTGATCTTCTCTCACAATTAAATATCAAACAGAGTTTGAGAAATGTCAAGTTGAGGCTCTTTTTATTAATGTTACGAGTGCTGCAATGGTGTAAACTGTCCTTTGAAGCTAGAAGAGCTTCGAGTTCCCATGCAAATGTTGCATACGTGGTTTTGAATTTGATTTCTGTACTGCATAAAACTTTGCACATTGCTTCTGACTTTGCATGTCATTTAGCCAGCCTCCCCAGGCAAGGTATTTTATCCTGGAAGGACAGCATTATAAGGGAATGTGTAGAGGCATCTATGTCTGCAAAGTACATGGCAGTCAGCAACAAAAGGGACTGGGTGGGCTTTTCCCCTAGAATGGGGTTGAATGGGGGACCCAGGGAAGGTCCCACCATCATCCTCTTCCTCACGGGTTCAGCACACAGCACTGTGTGTGGGAACTTGCTTGTTGACTTGGGAGACTCTGCAGCCCTCAGCATGGTGGACCTGTTCTCAACAAGTTTCTGTGCTGTTGCTAAAGGTGGTGCTTGAGGGTTTAATGCTTTGGAGTGTAGAAAGCAGAGTGTCGACAGAACACAGTATTTTAGTGAGATGAAAGCAGCCCTATTCCTGCAGAAACCCTGTGTTCTGATTCATTAAAAGTCTGTAGAGACAAAGGCTTGAATCTGTTACTACAGTGTGTTAGAGCACGTGGGAACAGGGCAAGAAGACATCGGCCTTAGATGCCACAAGAGCCAGATACTGGTTGTTGCCTATGTCTGAACAAACCTAAAGCTCCTCTGGAAAAGGGGGAAGAGGAACGAGTCTGTCCCACGTGAGCCCTTCTGCTGGCACAGGAAAGGCTGCAGCTCTCCAGGCAAACATTAGCTCTGCACTTCGGACAGAGCTTGGCATCGAGGCGCCTGCATTAAAAATATCCTGTCCCACAAAGACAGCTTAGTTGTGAGCTAGCATATGGCACATTAATGAAGATGTGCACAGAAATCATCCATGTGGATGCACAGAGGCCTTCTGTCTCATGGAGACTGCCTACTGTACCCCAGGGAATCTGGAGGCCAAACAAGACTTGTATAAGCAGTTTCTCTGATGCCCCTGGCTAAGTGAGTGTGCCCGGGTGGGTAATGCAGCTGCTGCTGAGCAGATCTGGCTTCTTAGGAATTGGTCTGTCCTCTTCTTTCTCCTCTAGTTGTGTCCTTGCACTCTCCTGATGCTGCACCCCAGCAATGGTCAGTAGCTAAGCCTTGACTTGAACGGATGCAGGATCAGAGCCTTACTGGTAGGCATGGCTCTCAAAACAAAGAATTGGCTGTGGTTGGGCATAGTCAGCTGAATAAGGTCTTGATGGTCTCGTTAGGTTGGCTGGTCTGCTGTCCCTGCATTAGGATATGGTGTTCATCAGTACACCTGCTTAGGGGTGTGTTAACAGGAAAAAAAGAAAGTGGCTTCTTGGCTGTTTTCTCAGGATCTTGCTTGGCTGCAGAGCACTATGAGGAACCTGAGCTGCAGGCAGAGCGAGTGACTGAATGCTCCTGCTGAGAGCAGGGCTGCGTTCAGCCGGGTGTCAGCCCTGCTGCCCCCTCACTCACCTTCTGAATTAAGGACATTGGGAAGAGCATCACAGAGAAGAAACACAGATCTGTTGCTTGTTCCCTGACGCTTTCCACTGAAGCATCACTGAAGTTTTTTGTTTCACTGTGGACATGGTTTTCCACCCGTGCTAGTGGCACTGGGAGGAGCTGCCTTGGGCAGACTGTTCAGAATGGGATGGCTCACTGCTTCATGGCCACCTTTCCTCTTTCTCCTGGAGCACATTACACCATAGCAGCTAGTGTTAAGCTGTTTCTGGACTTTAGCAGGGAAAAAATGACTTGCTGGAAAATACATCACTTCCCTCTAGCAATAATGCATTCTCCTTGTACTTGTCCACTCCTTGCTGGTCTTCTCTCTCCTCCCTGGGGGGGTTCATCCAGTAAGGGCTCCAGTTACTGCTGATAACTTCTCAGCTTTAGCTGTCTGAAGAGACATGACCCATATCCAGCTTAAAAACAATCAATCCCTTTAGGGTGCTGCTGTGTGGACCTAGACACCTTCTAGACCTAAACCAATTACACTCAGTAAGTTAAAGACATCAAGGTTATGCTAATTTAGCCAGGAACCAGGATTCTCTGCAAAGGAGAAGCATGCAGTAGTAGAATGAAAATATCTTCTTGAGGATTTGAGACCTATGTGCTCCTGAGTACCACTGTGCTACAGCACTGGAGATGGTTTGAACCATCTTACAGCAAAGATGACAGAAGGAACACCCGGAAGCTGTTCACACAGAAACCTTGGGAGGCCTTGAGTTAGTAGTTAAACTCTGTATCTGTACGTGGGAGAGACCACAGTGTTCTGCAGTACTGGTAACACACAATACCATTTACAGAAGTGATACTGGAAGTACTCTGGCATCGTTGACCCAATAGGATGTGCATAACAATATCCACCAAATGCAATTCCTTCCACTGAAAAATGTCACATCACCTTGCTTTTCCCTATGGGCCTGTGTCTCTGCTCTGGACTGGAACGTAAGTTCAGTTTCCCTGTCCCCTGCAGCAGCTCCAAAGCTGTGCTCAACTTGCGAAAAACGCTTCTGTGGCCATATATCAGCGCAGTGGACTTCAGCTCGCGTGCCACCAGTGCCACTCTCCCTGGCAAGCATCTGCATTCTGCAGGTGTCCTCAGGACAGGTAGGAAAAGGGGAGTCACTTTGCAGCCATCACACGATGAAGCAGCTTCTTTTCCTGGGCCGTAGGCACTGTGCACAGAATCTAGGGCTCCAAGTTGGTGTAAATCTAAACCAGACATGCCCTAACCAGAAACTGAAAAACAATGGTAAAAAAGAGAACAAAAAAAAACCCTCCATAAAGCCAACCCTCCCCCCAGCCACCAGAGTCGTATCTTCAGACACAGGCAGGAAAGGCAAGGAGCTTGCACAGTATCTGCCTACCCCAGTTGCAAAGCATATCTTACCCCTTGTTTTGGGGCTTGTTGATTATCTTACTCCTTGTTTTGGGGCTCATTGATGTGTGTTTGTTAGATTTTGCTCCAGGCCAGAGCAATTTGCTCGCCCTGTATGTTGGTGCCATTGTGTTTGCTTTGCCATGTGGCTGTCATGGCAGCAGGGTGGCACAGCTACATGCTGGTGGGAGCTGCATGATGCTGGGCTCTGTGGGCGCAGGGAGTCCCAAGGTGGCATCGCTCCCCCCCCTGTGGCTGCCAGCCCCAGGAGCCAGGTTTGTCCCCCCAGCTGGGTTAGTTGGGACCCCAGCCTCCTTCCTAGGAACTGCTGGCTTCTGCTGATTACGGCTGCTCCATCCATGTCCTTGTTGCCTGCACAAGGGGTGCTCAGGGCTTGGTTTGCTGATAGGAAGCCCAGGGCAGGAATATCAGCTGGGGTCGCTTCCCGCCCCTCCCCAGCCCCTGCTGTCACAGCACCATGTGCTATCCCTCTCCCTGCCAGCGCAGGGGCTGGTGAAGGGGCTGTGGACCAGCCCTGGTCCAGCTTAAAACAAACCACAATATTTTGTGATGGCTTTTTCCAGCCCGATCAGCACCCTGATACGCTGCCCGAGAGCTCGCCTGCATACATTGGCACAAAGGGCCAGGGCAAGAGGTTAAGTGGTTTTCATGTGTTTAAGTGTATTTTTAATTCTGCCACGTATGAGACTTGCAGAGAGCTTTTCATCCTGCCTCTGTTGCCTTTCCTTGCGCCTTCCCTGGGAGGATGTGGGTGTTATCCATGTTTTGTAATGTGTCTGACAGCCCACGGGCTCACAGCAGCACTGCTGCTGACCAAAGAGTTTCCTCTTGAGTCACTGTATGAAGACTCAGCTTTTCTGGCTTTTTTCTTGAGAAATTTTTTGAATATTTTATTTATTAATTCTCTTGAAAGCACACCAGTAACTACAAATATGGCATCCTGCATTCGCCCACAAGCTTTTCAGGGGTGATTTCTGTCCTGCTGAGTGCCAGCCTGGCTTCGTGGAGCAGCAACAGCAGCCCCACTTGTTCCACAGAGAACATGGCTCTGGCACTGATCTCAGGCTGCCCAGCTGTGGATCCAGTCTGGAAGGAGGAGCTGGAGTGCCAAGACCCATTCCCCAAGGGGGAAAGGGGTGAGAACATGCCACGGACGCCAGGCTGTGGCACTGCATGCTGCCAAAGCGGTGCCTTTGCTGCCAGGAGCGCTGCCCTTCAGTGCTGCCTTTGAGATGAACAAAGTTTCTACTGAGTTTGAAGAACTGTGAGGTTTATAGGAAAAAAGGGCAAACTTCTTCCCTGCAAACAAGCAGTGCTATTTTACAGATGTGGAACACGCCAAAATTAATGCTCCTTTGATAAACTGCTGGTGAAATTCAGCAGGCAGCAGTTATTTTTCTTGCTAACTATTAAACAAATGTTTCGAACTGTGTAAACCTTCTATTTTGGGTTTCTGATACATATGAAGAAAAAACCTTTTGGAAACTTCGCATTTTTGTTTTGGTGATGGTGGACTTCTACGCACTGGCTTTTGTTTTGCCTTGCAGACTCCACCACTGAGCTCCTTCAGGAGCAGTGATCCCCAGGTCATGCTGGCTTTTCCTTTCTGGGGCACATTCAAGCACTGCCTTTGTGGCTGATGTCTTTTTTTGTCACCAGATGCTCCATGCAGGTGAATGTGCAGTCACAAGTTGTTCAAATGATGGTAAGAGCAGCTGAATAGCCTGAGATAAAGTCTATAAAATAAGTAAGGCCCAGAATTCACGTTGCTCTTTGCAGTCTGTTCTCTCCTTTTTTCATCCTGTTCCTCCAGCCAAGACTGATTATGAAGTGCTGAGGTTAGATATTTTTAAAACAAGAGTAATTTGATTGATCTTACTAAACCTTGTAGCTGTGAAAATGGAGAACAAGGGATGTGACCTGTCCATGTGCCATCAAATGATGAACTGGGGACCTGCAGGGCATTGGGGGACCCTCTGTGGTGGAGGCACAGAGCTGGACCCCCGAGTCCTCATGGGATGTGGGGCTTGCAGAGGTGCCCAGCAGTGGGGTAGCTCTTGGTGAAGCCCACCTAATGGTGCTCCACAGGGTGGGGGGGTTCAGGCAGTCCCAGGACTGGTCAGGTGAAGGTGCCTGGGGGTCTCCCAGGTGATGCCAGATGACATAGGACAGGCCATGCCCATGCTGGCAGCAGCTCCCAGCCTTGGAGCTGGAGGGATGCGCGTTCCTCCCCACGCTGAACCGCTCTGGCTCACTCGTAAGCTGCTCGCAAGCCTTCCCCTTGCTCCGTGTGTGACTCATCTGGCCTCCTGCCTGGCCCTCTCTGCGCCCTTTTCGAAGGAAACTCTGAAATCATCGCGTGCCGGGGGAGCGAGCCTCTGGCTCCGCTCGCGCGCTGAAGCCGCCTGCGAAAGCGCTTGGTTTTCCCTTGCCTTGCCCCTGCCTGGGAAGGGTGGCTGCTGGGAAACTGCAGTGAGATGCATCTGATGGCTCTGCAGATCATAAGATATCTCTGTGGGGATTGCTAATGCTCTGCCCCGGATAAGAGTCTGTTGTTTTCGTGTTTGTTTTCCCTGTGTTCGTACTGCTTGTACAGCAGGGATCCACAGCTCTTGGAGCACACCCTCTCCTGCCGCTTACGCCAAAGCAGCCGTGCCAAAAGCTCGCTCGGCTGCTCGCGGAGCTGGGGAGCTCCAGGCAGCCTGAAGCACCACAAGGATTTGTGCAGCTCTGCTCTGTTGTTGCTGACCAGCTGCTTTGCACGAGGTTCTCCTGATGCACGCAGCAGATAGGCTGCTCAGCCTTTCCTCAACAGCTTTCTCCTTATGAGAGAGGAGAAAATTCATTTGCTTTCCATGGCTCTGTTTTTTTTTATTTTTATTTTTCAAAGAGTCTGTCCTTTATTCAACATCCCTAAGCTCTGTCACCAGGGCTGGGGAGGGCTGTTAGAAAAGGAGACTGGCCTCCATGGGATGGTAGTATAAATAGGTATATAAATAGGTGCAGCAGACAGAGCCCCCTGCAAGCCTCATCCTACTTCTATCTGGACACCTGCTTGAATTACAGCCCTGGTCCCCGCAGTGACACGCAGGTGCTGCAGCCATGGCTCACCTGGCACTGCCAAAACTGGGGTTTTGGTCTGTGATGGACCAAAGGACTGCAGCAGCATTTCCTCCTCAGTGAATCTTCTCTGTATCTGCGACCCTTTGAGCCTTTGCTCAAAAATTAGTTATTCCTGTTAGAACTCGTCAGAGTGATTACACCGAGTCTTGTATTGGAAACGTACAGTGTGGTGCTGCTTTGTGTCAGTGAGGTGCAGAGCTTGACCTCAGCCTGTGCCACCCCTGTCCTGGAGCTGTGCTGAGCCCCGTGCCCGCAGGCGTTGCTTCCTGACACCCTTGGGTGCTGTGGGCAGGTGGTATTCATGAAGCATGTTTTCCTCTGCATCACCTTAACTCAACTGCAATACAAAAAATAGTAATTTCCTAAATGTTCAGGGTTTGCTGGCAGCTGCATTGCAAATGAAGGGATCCCTGGTGTGAGAGTTTGGGGTGAAATAATGTATGAGATGGGCTGACCACTGCCAGCAGAGTGGTGTTTGCAGCCCCTTTGGTCTTCTGGGGCGGTGGGAGCTCTTAATGCAACTCAGCTGTAAACCTGGGGTTAGAGTGAATGGAGAAGACTTGGTCATTTCCCCTCTGACATACTGGATGGCTGTCATGACATATATGATAGAGATAAATAATAGTTGGGGTATTTCTTAATGCGCATTTCAACATTGTTACTGATTTCTAAGGCTGGTAATCTTTTTTTAACTTCCATTTCAGTTAGCCACGTGTTCTGGGCTGTCTGCCCCATGTCTTTTTCCAGTTTCACTGAAGGAACACCTCCAGCTTTGCAGGGCTGCGAGATCGGTTTGAAAACCAAAAAAAATGCCAGAGGTGAAAAATTGTGCTTTGAGGAGTTCAAGCATTCAAAGTGTATTTTTACCTGTTGCTAATCATGAGGAGCATTACATGAAGTGGTAGCTCTGTCATGCTACTGTTTGTGGGGAGAGCACACGGGCGTCTGTGTGTGTGCTGTCCCTGCCTGGCTGGGGAGGAGGCTGTGCAGAAGGGTCCTGCACTCTCTGGGAACTGAAGATCATGGCTGTCTTGGTATTTCAGAAGCAAAAATCATTAAAAAATGAATCTGTATACTGTCCTTTATAAAAACATTAAAAGTACAGCTTCAAGTGCCACTCTGTGGGAAAGCACTGCAAGCCAGTGGGTGTCACTGGGAGAATGGTCTGCTCCTTGTCTTTGCTTTTAATATGTGGCTTTGCTGCCTGCTTGTCTTCCTGATCAACAGCATCAGTCACTGTGAAGGTCTAGGGAAGAAAAGTTGCGCTGGATAATTATTGTTCACTTAATCAGTGGCAGGGGAAGAGTGCAGCACACAGGCATCATTCTCCCCAGATGCTGTAACCCCCATCCCTCAATTTTCTCTAAAACATACCAATATACCCCAAAACTTTATTGTTCTTCCAACCTCGCTCGCTTGCTTTTTGTTTTCTTTTTTTGAGCTGATACATTTCCTAACTTCTGAGCTGTTGATGAGGAGACTCGCAGTCTCCTTCAGCTCCTGGCAGCCAGAAAAGCTTCTCTGTGCATTCAGCTTCCTTGATCTTTGATCCAGCATCGTAAGACTTGCCAGCTTCTCTGAAGTGGGACAGGTATGGTATAGCAGATTTCCATCAGTCAACAAGGGAGATAAGACAAGCATAAAGTATATATGATAAATGTGAAGAATTGCTGTGTTGGTCTTTTTTTTTAATTAAACAGTAAATAAGCCTGTCAAGCAAGTTTGTGCGCTTACCACAGGGTTGCCTGGGCAAGGAGGAGAATTTATGAGAATGAAAAATTAGGTTTAGGACAGGAAACAAACTAGGCAGAGGAAAAGCAGGAAGGTGGTGTGTAAGTTTAAGTAATGGCACAGAGGGCAGATAACCAGCTTGCAAAGTAAAAGGCTGTTAGGTAGGGAGAGTTTACTGAAAAAATTATTTATACTTGAATCACAGCCTTGTTCTCCCTGGAGCCTGTGCTTGATCAACTGCAGCAGTGAAGTGGCAGTTTATAAAAGACTCTATCAGTAAAGGACTGATTAGAAAGGAAAAATACATAACAGAAGTATTAGACATTCAGTAAATTCCTTTGCAAGAGATTTGTAAAGTACAGCTAAATATAGCAAGTTATTTTTAGAAGTTCATGCTAGCCATTTACTTTTGGCAAGTGGAAAACCTGTGTCAGTGTGTGAAAAATGGCCCTTGTGAAGTGTGTAAGGATTTTCTGAATCCTCACAGCATCCAGAAAGCCTTTAGGGGCACTCAGGAACAACTTGCTATGGGTTAATGCAGAGCACTGTCTGCTCTGTACTGGGCCATTTTTTAATTACCTAATGGTAAGCAGCTCTTGTTTATAGAGCAACAGGAGTGCTATTTTCTTCACAAGATGCTTGCATAGATTTGGGACTACCTAGGCAGCTGACCGGAAGATTATATTTTTCCCTCATCCAAAAAAATCAAAATGTTTTTTGTGTTTGAGCAGCTGTAGAGTATTTAGGAGTGTTCTGTGAGTCAGGACTCATTACTCACGTTCCTGATGGCACATCTGGCCTCCGTCGGGGTAACTTCATTGATGAAGAGTTGAGGTATTTTGGTGGGATAATGTTTGGGGACTTCATGCAGTGTGAGTACACACTGTGTAAATACAACAGCTCGGAGCAGAATCTGGCCCCTTGGCCAAACACTTTGTGTGTCAGCTCCTAAAGCTTTGCTGCAAGCACAGAGAATCCTCTGAAAGTGGTGGCTCAAGTACCACGTCCAGGACCTCATCTCCAGGGTGGTAGCGTGAATGAACTCCATCTCTTTCATGATGCAACTCCCTGGGAAATTTTTCAGTGGGAGTTGTTAACAATGGACACATTCTTTTCCCTTCAGGGATCGTAGCCCTCTCTTTTGCATGCTGGAGGGAAAATGGTATTTCTCATGTTCTGCATGTCCCATTGCCCAGCTCTCCACGAGGAAGTAGAAAATGTTCCGTAGTGACCAAGTATTGGGAAGAAATTTAGGTGCATCTTCAGCTGCTGTGCATCAGGGTCTTAGGACGTTTCCCTGAAAAAAAAAGGATTTCTAGTGTTTGGATCCTCACCCTAAAATTTGTCCCTGGCTTAAGATGCTCTTACTTAAGTACAGAATGAACTTTTATTGTCTTTTGTTTGCTTGTTTATTTGAAAGAAAAAAAAAGTGTGGCTGGTTTTAATATTTCTGTTTTCAAGCTGGAGAAGAGGAAAGCAAAGTACAAAAATTGAGCTCCTCCTTACATTTGATCTGTTTATTTGCATTGCCATAGCTCAAAAATCATTTGGGGTTTTCCTTATTTTTCCAACTTTTACGTAAGATTTTTGACAGTTACAAACAGTCGTGAGGGTGGATTGTTGAAGCTGTTGGTAAGTTGCTCCATGCAGGACACCTCCATGCTGTGGTCAGTCGGTCTGGTGGATGCAGAAGGTTTAGGAGCTGCTTGTTCCCCCCAGTGGTCTCTGCTGGCTGCTCTTCCCCTAGCTGCCCGTGCATCAGTGCAGGCAGGGAGACCAGTTAAAGTCGCTTTTCACCTTCTAATGCATGCAGGGGTGTCCCATCCCCTTCCCAGGGACAGGACAGGTCAGGGACACTGCAGGCTGTCTTGGTTCATCTGTCTGTGCTTTTGCCTCTTTGTATTTAGCCCTGGTTGGAGTCAAGTTAAGTATTGCTTTACTCTAGAAATGTCACTGGCCAATGATTGCTATTGTGATAGGGTGAGCGTGACATATCAAGCATCATAGTCCTTCAAACAGCACCTCTGCCTGTTCTCCAGCCACGTCCGCTGTGGCATCATGAAGTGATGCACAGAGCTGCATCCCCTCGTGGAGTCTGTCCAGCAGGCAATGTTTTCCTCCTATTTTAAATTCTAAGCACTGGGAGGAAAAAGAAGAACCACAACCTGGTTTAGAGCTCCTGGTTGTAATCCATGCTTTTTCAAAAGCCTATGGGTTTTGCAAAGATAGTGAAATTTTTTATTTGTAGTCTTTGGTTACCTATGGCTGCTGTGGAAGGCTGAAATGAGAATCCCTCCTAGGTCTTTGCTAAGCAGGCTGTGGGACACATCCTTCAATAGCTGCACTGTTTATACATACATAAATACAACTGGAAGGTTCTTTTGTACCTCCTCAGGCTGGTGTGGCTGTAGCTGGTGCTCCTTCCCTCCTTCCTGCAGGCACAGCTTGGCTGGCGTTGTTTTGTGTTGAGAGATGGGACTTTATTTTTACTAGAAGAGTAAATTATTGTCACCACAAATTGTAAAAGTTGGCATCGATTACTAAACGCTGTGAGGGAGAAAAGTCCTAGAGGATTCATGATCCAATTCATTTTGGTGTGTTTCCACGGAAACAGGCTGAGCTGTACCAAGAGCAGGCAGGGTCCTTCGGCGCTGACAGGCAGTGGTGAGGCTTTGCGTGCTGTTTGCAGTGATATCCCTGGCTTGGAAGCACAGCGTTATTCCTTCAGCGATGTTTCTGGTGCTGTGTGAGCGGGGCAGACCCCGCAGCCACCTCTCTCCAGCTCAAACCCTCGCCCTGCTGCCCAGATTCGGGTGTGCAGAGTCAGGGGTGTTTGGCAGCTGTGTGTTGTATCTGGGAGAAAAAGCTTCTGAGTGTCTGTTAAAATGAGGGAGAATATGGGCTTATCTCTCCCCGTGTGGAGATGTAGCCCCATTTTTCCACGCATCTGATCTCTTCCTGCCCAGCTCCAGCTGCTGGCCACAGTGGCCCCTTCCTGCTGTCGAGCCGCTTTCCTGTGACTGCCTCTCATCCCTTTCCCCCTGTCCTCCCCCTGCCCTGCCCCATCCCCTGGTGTCACCATGCCACCATTCAAGTGCCACCGCGGGAAGAGGTGACTTCCCAATGAGTGTCTCTGGGTGAGGATGCTCTGCATCAGGCCTTGGTGCTGTCCTGGCTGCTGGACCCCACAGGGACACAGGTCCCCAGGCATGAGCATCTTCTCTTCCCTCAGTGGCCAGCAGGCACTGCTGCAGTGGGGTCAGCTGCCAGAGTCATCCCCATGTTGATTTCCCAATAAACACCCCATGGTTATGATCATAATACCATAGCAGTACCCGATGCTGTCTGTCCTGTGTGTATATATATAGGGTTTGTCAGAAGCCGGTGTTCAGCCAAGACGCTGTACGTGTACGAGGACAAGTCACGTTGGGCTGTAGGAGTCTGGTTTCCATTAAATGCTCCTCAGGAGCCACGCCAGGCATTCGCAGCACTGGCTCTCCCTCTGGCTTATCCTCTCCTTTCCTAACCCTACATCTTCCACAGTTGTTTTTCTGTGGTGAGGTCTGTGCATGGCACCAGGCAGCTGCCCCGGGCACCCCAGGGATGTCACCTCGGTGTGGGACAGCGGGGATGGCTGTCTGCCTTCAGCCACCTTTAGCTCCGGACAGCAGGGTGACACAGCGAGGTGAGTGCACACAGTCACTGCTCGCAGCCAGGGCTTCCTACACCTGACTTTTCCGAAGGTGAGGATGAGGATGGCTCCCCAAAATGAAAAAAATTCCTTGTCCCAAGCAAAACCAAACAAGCACTGGACTAATTAAGGGGCTCTCATATTTTTTTTTCACTGTTAAGCTGATATGAGATGTGCTTTATAGCACGCCCACCTGGATTTCCTTCAGCTAGACAATTGGCAAATAAACTTTCAGGCCAGACAATGTTTTGAAAGGAAAATGTAACTTAAATCAGCCATGCTGTTTCTTTTTTTCCTGGTTAAATTATATTGTGTTTGGCTATTTCAAACCTTTCTCTGCTATTGCCCTATCCACTGTTCCTATAAAAACCAAAAGGCCAGCAGCTCGCCAAGGAGCATTTCTCCAACACTGGGGCTTAACGCCGTGCTGACACGCGATGGAAAAAACAGTACATGCAAACCCTCCATCCCTGCAGACACTCTTGGTGGGATATGCTTGTGCAGCCGTGCTCCTGGCTCATGGGGATGCATGCAGACACAGCTGGCTGGTGCCTCGCTGCCGGCACACGTGGAGGGGGATGGATGGATGCTGGCCGGGGGTGCGGGAGGATGTGATGAGCCACCTCGACTGCTGGTGGCTTTCAGAGGGGCTGCTCAGGGACCTGGAGCTGGGTCGGGATGGGTGTTCAAATGGAGTGACTGAAGTTCACCCTCTAATAAACATAGTGGAGGAGGGACTGGGTGGGGGCTGTCAGCATCATCCAAGGAATACAGCGAGGGTTTGCAGGGGGACAAACAAAGATTCCCCCAAGCGACAACTGAACGAGAGCCTCCAGCCCCGGCCTGAAGCAAACGCTGCAGGGACTGAGAGTGAATTATTTGCTGAGGTTTTCCATCAAATCAATGACATCGTTCTGTGCTGGAGTTCACCCATTTACACGCTCTCAGCCCCTTGGCAGCTGTGCTTAAATAGCGACATTCAGGCCTGAATCTGCCCATTCAGGAGCAAAGGTCTGACCCCTCGGAGGAAACTGCTGAACGGGGCTTTTGAGGGGCAAGCAGGGACCTGTCTGTGCTTCGAGGCCACACTCCTCTCCAGGCTGGGGACCTGGCTGTCCCTGCGTGCTGCAGTTGCTTGGGGGCCTTGGGGAGGGCTGGGAGTCCCGTGGTGCTCGTGGCTGAGGGACAGGAGAAGCAGAGCAGTCTGAGGATCTGCTGGGATCCTACACGGCCACTTGATTTCTTTTCCCAATGTCCAGTTCAGTGTTGCCCATTTTTTCTCTCCCTTTCATAGCACTGTTTCAGAAAATCCCATGTTTGCCACTGTGGTGATAAGTTCTTTTGTCACTGAGTCTGCAATGGAAAAGAACAAACAAAAATACACCCAGATCATAATTTTCCTAAGGCTAGGATTGCAGAGGGGGCCTGCATTGTGCAGACACAATTCCTTACTAATTCACACCTCATTTTTGGCCGTTATTTCCCCCAAGATTTCAACAACTGATGCCAAAAGTGATATTGCATGTGTTATTTTTTTAAACAAACAGACAATCAAAAAAACCCACTCAGAGTTGCAGAGTTGCTTTGTTACAGCAATCTTTCGCCTGGTTTGGTGAAGCAGAGGTGTGTGAGATGGTTGCATGTTAGTGTCTGTGCTGTCACATCTTCCACACTTGCAGCTTTCTGAATTTCAGAAAACACCATCCCTGGTGCACTCCCCCAAAGGAATCCAGCCTGGGTCTGTGCCTATAGCTGGAGTCCAAAATTCGGGGAAGTAGCAAAATAAATCAAAGTATAAAATCATTCCTTTGCTTTTGTTTTATTGTCTACGTCTTATTCTCTAAGGTCAGGCCAGTTCAGCCTCCTTCTGTTTGTATCTTGGGTATTTGTTGTTGGAGAAAGACTAGCCCCCCTAAAAAGCGTGTAACTTTGTGCAGGAAGATGTGGTTGATATGGGGCTGTGAAATCTGGCACTACTCCGTCTTCTACTCTGCCCACAGGAAAAGGACTTGGTTTCTCCTGCGGGGAAGTGTTACCTGTGGCTGTCACAGCAGTCACTAGGTGGGTGACTTTGGCTCTGGGGTCTGCTGCATTGTCACTGCCCTGTCCTGGCTGCAGCTCCTCTGCCAGTGCCAGCAGACTTCTTTACAACAACAGAGCCACTGACGAAGATGTGAAGCAGCCGCACAGGATGCAAAGACACAAAGAATTCTTTTGGCTAGAAACTTCTCTGGAAAGTCCAAAAATAATTTGGGATGAGCTATCAACCACTATCAGGAAGTGTCTTTGCTTCAAGGCTGAACGTTTCTTCACCAGCGGGCCAGGAGCAGGTCCCAGGGCCATCTGCAGACACTCTGACGAGCACAGCTTGAGCCCTCCAGCTCACCGCACTCAGCTGCGGCACTGTTGTACTTTTCTTAGGGCCTGCTTGTGTCTGTGACCTCCAAAAAAGGGGCAGTTATTTTGAGTTCTGTCTTTTTTTCCCCCCACATTTATTTTCTGATTCTACAGATTTTTCTCCCATATAATGAAAAAATGACTTTGAGCAGCGAGAAGCCTGTCTGACAGCCTCCCTGCTCTAGGAGCTGTGCTAATTGAAGCACAGCACTGGGGGTATCTCCTCTGAAGATGTTCCCACGGCAGCTGTCAATGCAGCATTACAAGCTGCGTGTTTTCCTGCAGGAGAAATGGGTTGGTGTCTCTTCCTGTACGTAGCAGGGCATGAGGCTCTTGATTGGCTGTTTGTATGATTCCATGCATCCATTAGTATTGCAAAAGTGTTTTCAACAACACTGAGAAAGAAAAATAAAACAAAACAAAGTCTCTCTGCAACCTCTAATGGTTATTAACATCGCAGTATTTCCCATAGTGCTTAAATTCATGATGCCTATGGATTTCTCTAACCTCACTGTAGTTTTGTTCCATTCAGGCTAAATTTCTAAGACTCACTGCTTCTGTATAACAATTGCAAAACCTTATTGCTCTGTCCTTTTCCAGGTTACTCCTCGGCAGTACAGAAATTCTCCCAGACTTTGCAGTCCTTTCAGTTCGACTTTATTGGTGACACGCTAACGGACGATGAGATTAATATTGGTAAGTTTTCTTCTTTTTAATGCAAGCTTTCAGTAACTGAGAAAGTCTCTCCTTCTCTAGAATTTGCTTCTGCTGATGGTTTTTAAACAGCATCAGGAGCTGGGTTCCTCAGATGCCAGTCAGCTATTCCATAGAGTATTTTACAAAGTTGAACTTTTATGCATAGAGTTTCATTCAGTGGATAATTTGCAGAGGTTTCCCACAGCTCCAGCCCTGCTGCGTGCTGCCAGACACTGGAGAGGACAGTGGCACAGTGCTGGCCTCCCAGCAAGTCCCGCTTCCCAGTGCTGCAGGTAGACTGGAAGCACACGTGGCACTGAGCATCAGCCACATCTCCCAGTCCAGGTGGGCGCTGCTCCTAACGCTGCCTTTGCGCTGATGAAAATGCCTTACAAAAACAAAGCTGCCCCATGCTGCCCTGAAAAAGGGACCAGGCTGCAAACCATGGGGAAAAATGAATTGCTAGATGTGTCATTGTATGGCAAATAATCGCCAGTCTCTGCCTTTGTGACAGGGACGCCTCTGGCACGTATGTGGTACTACTCCCACCATATCTTTTGTGGGGTTAGCAGTCCTGAAGCCATTTTACATCCCTGCCAGCCTGGTGCAACTGTGCAGATTACACAGCTGCCAGCTGCACCCAGGGAGCTAAACCGAATGGCCTAAGTGCCCTAAACCCAGTGCATTTCAGATTAATCCTGCTCTTGGTTTAGCTAGTGCTGTTGAATAGCCAGTGCAGAGGGGCAGGTGCTGTGGTGGTGGGTGGCAGTGGGCAGGAGGGATGGCAGGAAGTCCTCTAGCCCCTGAGGGTCTGACCCTGGCCCATAGGACAAAACCCTGGTGGCACCTGCCTGAGCTGAGGGGATGGGGCTGCCTGTGGCAGGGGCACAGGGCATTAGCCAGGCTGCTTCTCAGGGCTCAACACAGAAAAAAAGAACAAACACCGCCCCCCCACAAAAAAAAAAAAAAAAAGAAAAGCTTTTGCCAGGCTGTTTGTTGAAGAGTGGCTGCAAGTTTGACATTGCTGATGTCAGGTCTCTCGGCCATCGTTGAAAGGGGAAGGAAGTAAAGCCTGTTCTTTTGGTTGTTTTATTTAAAGCAGATTGCAGCTTGCCCTTGAAAATCTGGTTTCCTTTGTGGAAAGTCTGTAGGTGAAACCCACTGGAAATGAGTCAGCCTCCAAATCTAATGGCAATAGAGGTGCTGAATTTCCAAACACATCTGAATAAGGGAGGGGAAAACATTGCCTTTTAAACATCCCTCCTGGGATCTGAAGCAAACAGCTACCCAAGGAAAGAAGTATCCCTTCTCTTGTCTCGAAGGAACAAAGCTCCGATGTCCCCTGCATTGCCTCTCCTCCTGCCCTCACGCTCTGGTCACGGGAGGGGAGTGGAGCCCGCCAGCGGTGAACCGGTGTGGTGGGGCTGTGGTGAGCCAGTGTGGTGAAGCCACAGCACTTAGCAGGCGAGGAAGGCAGCTGGAAATGGCAGAGGTTGAACAGGGGGGATTGTGGGCGGAGGAGAGCAGCAAGAGATCACAGCAAATGTAAAACACAGTGAAAAGAGTGTATTTCCCTACTTCTGTTTTTGTTGAGGAATATTTGTTTTGCTTTTTCAAGAAGAGGTCCTTGGTTTCCCCTATGAAAAAGCCTGTGTTGTGTTCCTCCTACACCAAACCCTGTAGTGCCTGCTGGGGCTGAGCCACTTTGCACAGCTCCCTTATTCCTGAAGCAGCAGCAGGGTGTTGACATCTCCGTAGCAGCTTCCATCTCCTGCAAGGGTGCCAGAGACCTGCGTGGGAGAGTCGGAGCTCATTTAATGTGCAGGATATGGGAATGAAGCAAAATATTCACAAGCACTTCTTATTGTACTTCAGGGAATGTGTTTGATCTGTAAATACAACTAATGGCGCACTTTCTTTTTACGTAGGCAGAGAGCAGGCTGACACCCCTGCACGTCAGGTGGTGGCTTTGAACACTGCATGTGTGAGTCAGGACAGACGCTGGGGTGATGTAGTCTGTCGGAAGCAGCGCTTTTCCCTGGGGATGTGAATGGTTACAGACATTCCCGTGTTACACAGCGCCTGTGGTCCCTCTGCCAGTCACCTGCGTGGGACTCAAATCAGCAGCTCCTTTAGAGATTAATGGAGCAATGAAATCAGATGGCATTTTCCTTCCTGACACGCATGGGAACCTGGAATCCTCTGGTTTTAAGCAGCTGATGTTCCTGGCCCAATTAAATGGGTTGCTCTGCGACTGCAGCCAGGAAATGTGTGCCTGGACTCTTCCTGAAGAGTAAGGAAAAAAAAAATCTAGTGAAAATTTTAGGCACTGAGATTTTCCCTGTACGTTCAGGGCTGGATTCTCTTTCTCCCTGTGATAATTCTGGCTCAGGCTCACGGTGTCTGTATGCACTTCAGATTTCACATCATCCTGAGTGACCACAGTGAAAGTCAGCGTGTCGGCGCTGTGGTCGAGTGTAATGAACTATTAGGAGATTGCATGTGCCAGGCTCTGAAGCCCTCACTCTGGAAGAGAGCTCAGAAGTTACTGACTCATCAAGTAGGTTATGTTTTGATGATGCCAGCTGAGGGGCTGTGTCACGAGGCTGTGGTTTTCCCCTTTTGTGTCTGTCTCAGCAACTGCAGCATTAATCCTCTAACACTGGAAGCTCGTACTTGCTGGCAGTGTTATAGTTGGTTTTTAGTGGAAGGACGGGTACTTCTCCTAAGGTGCTGCCTGTGGGTGAGGGGAGAGTGCCCTCAGTTTGCAGACAGAGCACAAATGCATCCTCTCCCCTTAGCTGTGGGATGAGCTGTTGCTGTATGTATGTACCTCGCTATACACCTGATTTGTTCCTTTGGGTGCTACCCCTGCCAAGCCAGGCATGCCAGAGCTCTGGAAGCTGTCCTGCTCCAGAGGCATTCATTCTCTGACAGTCTTTAAATTGCTCAGCAGTGATGGAGTGCCTCCGCATGCTTTGCAGTGAGTACAAGGTCTGAACTGCAAGCACAAGCGCCACTGTAGGTTTTGCAAAGCCACTCTATGCTTTACACATGGCAATGGAAGGGTGAGAGCGAGGCTGGCAGGACCTGTCCCCAGCGCTGCTCCGAGCAGGATGCTGCTCCAGCAGCTGGAAGGTGATGAGCAGCACTGTGGGAACCTTTCCCAACAAACTCCCAGGTAGTTCCCAGGTACACTGGGGCAATGGGATTATTCCCTGCAGGCGTTCAGCATGCAGCCACGCCGTATGCGTAGGCAGATGTTTGCCCAGCCTTGCCTTACAGCCTCCCAGAGAACTGAGACGTCTGCAGTGCTCCTCGTTTCAGTGCTGTGAGTGCTCTTCTGGTTTTCTCCCCTGCTACAAATTCAGCCCCTTCCCATGTTATCCTTCGATAGACAGAGAGAAGGGCTGAGCATTCCCTCTTGGTAATAACCGTGTTGGCGTGGGGACAGTCCTGCTTAGTCTCCTTTTTTCTCCAGGCTCAATAAACCTTGTTGTTTCAGTTTGTTAAAGGAAGGGTTTCATATTTTTGTTGTAGTTGGACTCCAAGAAAAGTGCTGATCAATGAGATGTTTTTGTTTAATTTTTAACATTTTAGGGAGTGGTGTCAATGTCTATGACTGTTCCTACACCTGATGCCTTTCCTTTATAGGTACATGGACTTTGTGCTTCTTATTGCTGAACGTAATCTTTGTCATTCCCAACTGTTCATTTTACAGACTTGTCTTGACTCTGGAAAACACCTACAGCTCTTCCCAGCTTGGGCAGAGGAGCTGGGCCCCATGGTGCCAGCAGCTGCCTGCAGCCCCCACTGCAGCAGACCCCATCCCGCCATGGTCCCTGGTGCCAGCAGCTGCCCCTTCCCTTTGTTTGCCCCTTTCCTGCCACCTGCCTACCAGCTTTGCAGTGCAGTTCCTAGTGAAAGCTAATTAATGTCATCTTCCCTTCCCAGGGCGTTATTTCCCTCATTTCTTGGGTTTTGGCAAGCCTTTAGATGGCAATTCTGTGAGTGCAGCCAGATTCAAGTACTCTGGTATGTGTCCTGTGCTCTGGTGCCACCTCCCAGCTCCGCTGACCAGCCTCTTCTTTTCTTTACAGCCGAGTCCTTTAAGGAGTTTGCAGAGCTGCTCCATGAGGTAGAGCTGGAGAGGTCCATGATGGTAAGATGATCTGAACTGTGCTCTGGTAATTACTGCCTTGTCGCAATGTTTAAATGCTAAATCATGGCCAAATGGCACCACGTACCTTGGAGCAAAGCTTCCCATCAGAGGGAAGCTGGGAGCACTGGGAACGTTGTGCTTTGTTCCACATCTGGTCCATGGTGCCATCACCATGTTCCCTGAGCAGCAAAGGGGAGGTGCTGGGTGGGGAGGGGGAGAGGTTGTCCCATGCAGTGTCCAAAACCACTCCTGCATGCCAGGCAGTCGTAGAGCCCCAGGGCCCTGCCATTTGCAGGTAGTTTTGTGGTGAAACAAAGCGTTAAAGAATAAGAAACAAGCTGTCTTTTTAGCTTCGTTTTTGCTGGGTGTGAGCACGTGGGTCCCCCTGTGCCCCTGCCCTTGCTGGCTCAGCTCCCACAGGGCAACGCATTGCCTTCAGTCTCCCACTGCATTGTGCCCTCTGTTTCTCCAGAGTTCCTCCAGATCAAGTGTTGGCTTTCCCTTTCACTCCTAATTCCAGGAAAAACACGAAGGTTAGGCTCAGTAGAGTGCTTTTACAGCATGCCAGGAATGTGCTGCTTGGCTCTGCTTTCCTCTGCCTCGTGCAGCAGTGAGAGCTCATGCCAGGCTGCTGGCTGGGCCAGCACCGCAGGGGTGGCTGTGCCGGCGGGACGCCACGGTCCGCTCTGCGGGTCCACAGGCAGGCAGGGAATGGGAGGAAACCAGTAAGAAGCTGGAGGAAAGCAGTAAGATATTTCCCAGATACAATGCCTACTTTTGCAGTGGGTGAGTGAGTGGAATGGATCATTTCAGGGATCATGGATGCTTTTAGGGATACTGTCCGACTTTTCTAAATCTTTCTTTTTTTTTCGGCTGTAAATTACCTGAAAGGGCTGTGGCAGTGTAATGTTGTATCCCCTTCTCTTCCCCTCACCCTCCTCTGGAGCACAGGTCAGAGCCTGTCACAGTAGAAGGGATGGGAAGAGACAGCAGGTTGTGTCCCAGTGCCAGGGTTCAGTGGGAGCCAGTGATACAAACTGGAGTGAGATTAACTGTGGGTTCATGGAGAGCATGTCCCAGGAAACCATCTTTCAGACATCTGACGGCACTGGAAGAGGCATAGGCAGGCTTTCCTTTTTCCATAGTTGTTGTTCTCTCACTGTGACAGAAAACCTGCTGTCATTCCTCTTTGACTGGATCTCAGGAGAAGGAAAGCCCATCATTTATTTGAGAGCCCTGTTGTCAGAGCCATCAAACCCAGTGCTGCCTGTGGTGAGAAACACCAGACCATGACAAAGTCAGGAACCAGCCCCAGCCTGCCCCAGCCCTGCCTTCTGCTTGTATGAGCCTGGGGCCTTCATCACGCCTTCTCTGAGAAGCAGTTCCTGCCCATCACAGCCTCGCTGAGCTCTTACAGGTTGTTTTGCTTTGGAAAACAGTTCATTTTGGGACTGCAGCAGCTGCTTTCTGGCAGTGTACTCACTAGCATGAGCATCTGCTGTGATCACTGGGAGATGCTAGCGATGTGACACATCCCTGCCTCTGGGGTCTTACTTGGCATTAAAGACAGGAGTTGTGTGGAAAGCAAGGCTAGTGCAGGACATGCCTGGGCAGCAGGAGGGAGCATGGCTGCTTTGTCCAGAGCAGAGGAGCCAGCAGCAGTGACAGAGGGGAAGCAGCTGCAGCAGCACGTCCTCTCTGCTCCCTTCCCTTCCGTTAGAGCAGGCAGGGCAGCTCGCTGCAGGCAGGGACCCAGCTGAGCTGACAAGTAAGTAGCAATCTCTAGTGTGCTTTGAGAATATATTTAGTTCTGATTTATGCTTCTCAGAGAGATAAACAAATAGCCTTGCCTCCTGGGGCATACTTTGAACATCACTTCTCTCAGCTCTTTCCATGTCTGATAGGGACAGTGGTTCTCTTAAAGCAGCATGGGTGGCAGGTGCTGTCACTGACAGGATCATCCTGCCCGAGCACAGCCTGGGGCACAGGGGCCACGCACGCTCTGCTTCCCCAGGGGCTCGCTCCCGTGTGCCAGTGACACAGCACAGGGCTGGGCTGGGCGGCCAGGGCTGTGTGGTGGAAGCACATTACAGGCCTGTGAGGGTCCATCCTAGCTTTATTCTGAGGCTGAAGAGAGGCTGGCAGGAACAAAGCCTGCCTTGGCACAGACTGGGGGACCAGTGTCCCAGAGAACTGCTGCTCTGGCAGGCTGGTGCCCTGGAGTTTGATGGGAGTAAGGCAGTGTTTCAAGCAGAGAGCCCTGCAGGGAAGATGTCAGGCTGGAAGAAAACCCTGCTGTCACCTACAGCATGTCCCCAAAGCCTCATGTGGCATGATTGGGGTTTTCTGTATATTACAGATGGGGAAAAGTGGGTCTGGATGGGTTAAGTGACTTCACCTACAGACAGAGACATTAAAATCTGAGTTCTTGGCTTCTAGCCCTGTTCAGCCTCTATTTAGGAGAAAATTAATCTGTGTCCTGTAATTAAACTCTTTCTTTCTTTGCGCTGTAGGTACAGAACGCTAGCGATTTGCTAATCAAACCTTTGGAAAACTTTCGGAAGGAGCAAATAGGGTTCACCAAGGTAAGGATTGTTTGTTTGTCTGTTTTAAATTTAAACAGATTTGTATTCTATTCCTATGTTGGAATTCAATTTTTTCTGCTGCGTTTTTTTTTTTTTTCCTGTAGTTGTTTTTTTCAAAAGTAGACAACTGTTGTACTATGTTTCAACTTCGTGCTTTCAGAAACTTCCCCATTTAATGCTGGCTTTCAGCTGCTGGCACAGGACAGTCCATGCTGTGACTTTTAGTCTGAATTTTCAATCATAAGAGGCTCCAAAACCTTTTCCTGAATTCTTTGGGTTCTCTTCTGGCCTAATTCCAGCGCTGTCTCCATCCTGAGCAAGGAGTGCTTGTTTCAGCTGGTGATCAGGAGATATTCCTTGCTTCTTTCTCTCTTCTCCCCTGTGTTCATTCAGTGCTATTGAGAATAAAATACTTTCTTTGGATAAGCGTGTGTTAGAGCGGGAGGCATAGGGCTTTTGTTATGAAATATTTAAATAAAGCATCTGATGAGTCTTTCAGATGGACCAAACTTTTAAAGAAACAAACTATAAAAAGCAAATCCTGCACATGTTGAGCAGAAAAGATTACTTCTCCCTTGTCTGCTATCAAGAAGTCCAGGTTCCATGTTACTCAGCGGCAGCTTGAAATGGATCTGGCTCTGAAGCAGCTCAGAAATGGAGATGTTTTGGAGAACACTTGGGGCTTGGATTCAGCCCAGCCCATCTGGAGTCGTTGACGTTTAATAGATACAGGATTTAAGAACGATACTTGATCACCATCCTGCCCCTCAGAATCCCCCCATACAACTGTGTGTGTAGGACGCCTCTCGGAGAAGCCGCAGCAGCGTGAGTGTGGAGAAGGCAACAGCCAGGCTGTCAGTCTCACGCTGGCAAAGCTGCCTACACTTCCCCGCCAGACACAGGGGAAAAGCCTCCTTGCCAGTGGGTTTTGCAGCAGGCATCTGTGTTACGAGCATGTGGATGTGCCCAGGGCTGAGAGGAAACTCCCTCCCAATTGATCTGTCGGCATTAACAATAGGGCCAGCACTTACTTAGGAAAGAGTCATGGGGACAAAGTCAAGGTTATTTTCCCCTGTGTGTTTATGGAACACTTAAGTCAAGAGGGCAACAGTCTGCAAATGTTAAGATGATAGCACTAAAGTGTCCTTCAGTCTGTTTTCTTCTTGGGTAGCCCTTAAGGTGTTTAAGGATTACTTTGTCTACAGCCTGGAGCGCTCTCTGCTCCGAGAGCCATGCCGCCTGCCACCCACGGGTCACACACCCTGCCTCCTGCTCTGGAGCTGGCCGGTGCCTGGCTGGCAGGCACGTGGCTCGCACGATTGGTGCTGTAGCCCACACAGCAGCAGTCCACCTGGGAGCTCACAGCCTGCCCTTGGTCCCTGCTGACAGGGCAGGGTACTCTGGGTGGAGGCATCAGGCAGTGACCGTGGCAGGATGCTGTTCAGAAGCAGTTAGAGAGGTGGTGGAGGGTAGGGATTTGTTGCAGGCGACTTGGAGGTCTTTGTGGTTTGGTTTTGGTTTTTGTTTCTTATGAGGAAAAGTGTTGGGGGCACCTTGGTGAGAAAGGGCTCTGCCTCTGCTCAGCAGAAGTACTGTCACGCAGGAGTCTGCAGAGCAGTGCCTTGCACTCCACCGCATTTGTGAGTGCACCCACACTGACAGGGGACACACGGAGAGGTAACTTTCTCCGATGCCGCCCTGAAGCCTTGAGTGGGTGCAAGTTTTGGAGCACGTCCCAGCCCATTGCAGACCATTGCTGTCACCTCCGATGCTGCCCTGACAGGAGCTCATGCTGCACTGCTGGCCCAGGTCCCGCTGGGCTGTGTCCTCGAGCATCGCCTCGGGCACAAAGCCTCCCTTCACTTGCCAGTCTGCAGAGCTCCTCTGGGTCATTGGCATCCCTCAGCAGAAGGCATGAAATACAAATGAGGACTCCTCAGAACAGTGCTCTGTCAGCGAGGGGTCCTTCTCCATTTCTGCTGTGCCTCCACTGACTGGCACCACCCCATCAGATCCTTCCTGATTTACACCAGGGGGAGAGAGGCTGCGGCTGGGCTGTGGAGCAGACCAGAGACATGACACAGAGAATTTGTGCCCTCTGCTTCGTTTCCCATATTTTGGCAGAGTTGCTTTCTGTGAGATGTTTTATGTTCGCTTTGCAAGATGCTGAAGCCAGATAGGAAGAGCCTTTAAATTGGGTCTTTGTAATGACTCTGGCTGGAGAGCAGCCAGTCAGTCAGTCAGTCAAAGACATCTGAGTCTGCATTAACCCATTTTCCTGGGGATGAATGGAGTCTCCTCAGTCAGATGGTGTGCTCCCACACAGGGGAGGGCCCAGGGGTGCAACTAGGACCTGCCGCAGCTACCCACCTCCAGGGACCCGTGGGATTATCACTTTTCCCATGACTTGTTGGTAAATGTATGTGCAGCGATCAAGAATAAAAGTGGAGGATCTGGGATCCCCTGAGCTGACCCATTTCTCATTTTCTTTAAGAAGAAGAGAAGTAGCCATGTGATCTGGGCTCCTCGCTTGCTGCTCACTCTGCCTCTTCTAGGATGGGAATTTCAGAGGATCCTAATTAGCAATTGATAGTTAAGTGAGAGTTTTGTCAAGTCCGTTTGCCCCTCTCTCCCCAGTCCTCGGCTGCTCCATCTCTTGCTGAAGTTGGAACTGAGCTGGACTCCAGCTTTGCCCCGCTCCCAGCAGCAGCCGGTGTGCAGAGCAGGAACCCACACACACAGGTAGCCAAAGCTGCTGATGGATGGACTGCTGGACTGGGCAGCCTGTGCTGTTCCCAGGGCTCCTGCTCATTTCTGGTTAAAGCGGCATCTGCTGAAGTTCAGAGAGCAAAGCTTTTGTAGACCATCCTCCTGCACTCAGGTGAAATCACCTCGTTTTTTGTTGGTGAGCAAATAAATGGAAAGTTGGGTGGCTTCTTGGCAAAGCTTAATAGGAAGGTGATGCTGTCCTTTGCTGAATATTTATGAGGAACTAGTTTGTGCTCATGTTTCCAGATTGCGCTTCAGTCTGGGTGGCTTTTTTGTGGTGGTTTTTTTTGTCTTGGCTTGCTCTGTTCAGCAGCCAACAAACTGTTAGAAGCCTTGGCTTGACAGTCAGGAGGGATTTGTAGTTCGTCCTTCTGCTTTTCAGTTATATGTTAATTAACTGGAGTGGGAAATGATTGGCAAGCCTCCTGTGAGTGGCCAAAAATGCCATTCTGCACTGCACTCCTTTCTGCACGGCAGCAGAAGTGAGCCATGCTCTGCATGCCAGTGTCTGTCTCAGACGTCATTCCCAATCCCCTTGATCCTCAGGGAGAGGCTGGCACTCCCACCCTGGCGTGGCCGTGTGCCCCTGCCTGCCGGTGGAGGAGGAGGCGGTGCTCCCTGAAGGAATTGCTGTCTGGCCTCCAAGCTCCTGCTGCAGAAAAAGCTTTTCCATTGCTCCCCCTCAGCAGAAAACCCTCCGCTGCGGGATAGGATGTGTCTTCCCACATGGCACTGCCCATGTGAGCTGGTGGCAGAGCTGCTGCATGGGTCCCAGCTTGTGGTCTCCCTGTGGCCACAGGCTTGTGGTCCTGTGGCTGTCTACACAGGCACTGTGGCCATTCATAGCTCGTGGTCGTCTTGTGGGTTCCTAGTCCTGCAACCGTCTGCATGGGCACCATGGCCACCTACAGCCCGTGGTCTCCTCGTGGGCTTGTGGTCCTGTGGCCGTCTGCATGGGCAGCACAGTCAGGAGCCATTTCCTCCCAGGCTACTGCATCCAGAGGTGCACCCTGTGCCTTCCTGCAGCTCCTGGGGCAGACAAGCAGCCAGAGAGCAGATGGTGGAGGGCAGGAGAGGTTGGTCCCTGCTCTGGGCTGGAGTGTGGCTACATCTCTCTGAGATGTAAGAAGCTTGTGTGAGAGATAACTCTTTGTTTCTCACACTGGCAGCAGGAGAGGTATGAGCTGCAGACCCACAGCACTATGTCAGCCACCGGTGCTCTTGGTGCAGCTGTTTCACTACACTTCTGTGGCCTTGGGGTTTGGTGACTCCTCTTACAGAAATGAAAACAAGCCTAGGTTCCTGGCTTTGTTAAACATGGCATCTAATGGCACAGACAGATTATCCAGAAGTGTGACCTTACAGACATGGTAATTGCTGCTTCACAAACACTTTTGCTTCTCTGGGTTTGGATTTGCTTATCACAGGGGTGTTAGTCACGAGGGTGGTGTTTTGTTTTGACAGTCCTTCCCGGCATCAGTTCTGCAGCTGCAGTTCTGCTTAAATTAGGTTTCACTGTTGGACGACTCTCTGCTCCTCTTGATTTGCTGTGGATCTCTTTTTATTCTGAATTTGCTAACGTGGAGTTACAGTATCCCTGATATTGCAGAGGATGATACCAGAAGTTATACTGACTCCTCTTCAGGGGTCTTGTGATGGCAGGGTCTCTGTAGGGGAGTAGGTGTGATTACTGGGGTAAAAAGGTTTGCTGGTCTAAGCCTGCCCTATTCTGGACAGTTAAACATTAGCAGGGATATTCGAGTTGGTGCCTCTGCAAGCATTATTGCTGAGCCAGAGTACCAGGTTTGGAAGCCCGCAGGCATCCTGCTGTGTAGGACATCCCGTTAGGCAGACTGAACAGTCTGTGCAAGTGAAATGGGGAAGCAAAACTTCATGGCAGGAGAACCAACTAAAGAAAGAGAAAGGACTTTATTTAGGAAACATGGCTTCACTACTGAATTCACAAGGGAAATAACTAGTATCTGTCAGCCTGGAGCAGAGATCATCTGCTCTGTTTCGTGGTGGCATTGGTGTGTGTTGGCTTATTCATGAATTTCTGAATGGGTGTAAGAGAACAGCATTTCAAGGCCTTTAGGAGATAATTGTTGAAAGATACTGAAAGATTAGTTCCACAGGAGGTCAGGATTTCCTAACTCTGGTTTCTACTTTCTTGGGCTTTCAAAAGCTAAGCAGAGGTTTTGGGCATCCTATACATACCCTGTGGTATGTGTAGTCCTCAGCTGCTTGGACCTGCCATTGATGCTGCTTCCTGGCTGGAATTTCTTTATTTTAGCAATTTAACTGCCTCTCAGCAATCACTGATGTCTCAGTTGCCATCAGATGTCGGTATTTGTCAACCTGGCTTCTGCTCATGGTTGTTTCTTGACTGCCACAGTCCTCTCTGGTTTCACAGTCACTGTAAGACATAAGCAAACAGCCAGGTCCTCCGCTCCGCTCCTCCCTGCGTTCCCTCTGGGTTTCATTCTCAAATATCTCCTTTTGCTCTCATTCTAGACATTTAGCCTTTGCCAGTGCAAACAACTCCTTTTATTACCGTGATTCCTTCACAAAGCCTTTTTTTTTCTTAACAAATCGGTCCACACTTTGTGTTTGCATGCCTGTGGTAGGCATGTTTGAGATGTACAATGGGTCAGTAAGAACCAGACCGTCTGCAAGGCACCTCCAAGAGGTGAGGTCACATTGTGTATTGTAAAACAGCTGTGTTTGAGGCAGCATTCCCCTGGGCTGTGTTCAGAGTGGGCACTGTGCAGTGAAACTTGTGTAAGCTTTGACTGCAAGGTTTGTAATCTCTCTTTTCACCATTGCTAATAGACGATGACTTCCCTCCCACGTACCGCCCTTCTTGTCTTCTGCTTTTGTTCTGATAGTTTTCAGAAACACAATAAAAGCTTCAAAATGGAAAACAGCTAAACTCCTAACAAACCTTTACGTATCCCAGACATGTTTTATACATTAAAGTATTTGCCCAGTTGTTTGTGAACCATGTGAACAGCACATTAGCAAACGGTGAGTGGGTATATCTCAAGTTTACTCAACATTGAAGAGACTGAGAGGGGAACAGGACCTCGTCGGTGGGGCTTTTGCCACAATGCTGACATGACAAAATAACTTCAAGTGCCGCTGCCATGAAGTATGGCTAGAGCTTGGTCTTGAGGCATAACTAAAACCAGTGTAGGCAAGGTACATTGCTCAGTGAAAGCAGAGCAAATGGAAAGTGGCCTCCTATTCTGGTTGGGTTGACCGGAGTTTTTCTGTGGAATACTGAATTACACAAAAGATCTCAGCGTTGTTGCATGTTCTTATCTGGAAAATGCCAATAACTGCTTCTGCTTCAACTCTTTTATATACAGGAAAGAAAGAAAAAGTTTGAGAAGGATGGTGAGAAGTTTTATTCTATGTTGGATCGTCATTTGCATTTGTCTTCCAAAAAGAAGGAATCCCAATTACAGGAGGTGTGTATGGAGTTTTCTTCAGTTGGGTCCCCAAGCAACACCGCCAGCTGCTGTAGATCTTAAAAGGGGATGTGTGTGTGTGCAGAAAATCATCCCTTTCACTAACTAGTTGAAATTGATAAGCAATTAAATCTACCGAAAGCCTAGATTCCCTGGATGAGACATGGGAAAGTGAGATCATAGAGTGTTGAACAGTAGTAGTGGCTTTATGCATTGTCATTGGTCATTCTCACCCTTCTAGTGTAGGGCAGTGACCAGTTATACTGGCACAGCTGGAGATCAGCCACCTTTTCACCTGGCTTGGGGAACTGATTTGGCTGAAAAACAACAGGTTATTATTATTTTTGCCAGCCTAGTTTGCTGCAGAGCTCCTGGTGTTTGCAGGGGTGGCAGCGTGCCCATGGTGGCAGAGGAGGGGAGGGTGCCCCTTCCAGTTGCTGCTGCTGCCAAACACGTTGAACAAGAAAGGAAAGCCCCGGCTGTTCTAGCCCACATCAGAGTAGCTGGATCAAATCAAATCTGTCAAACCAGTTGTCAGATCAACCTACAAGCATCTTTGCAAGGCAAAATTTGTTTGAGCTGTGGGAGCATAGCATGCCACGTTGTCCTACCTGATGCTGCAGCTCTGGAATTGCTGGTTTTGGGTTGCAGCTGGCATCAGGCAAGGTATCGTGACAGCAGCCTTGTCCTCGCTGGTGCAGGGCTGCAGGTAGAGAAGGAGTTTGTGCTTTGGGAAAGCCTTCACCTTGCAGAGTGGGGTGGGATTCTGGATCCATAAATGAAAGGGAGCCAGAAAAAGGCAGAGCTGAGAATGGCCAATGTTCCAATCCTCTGGTTCTGTGCAAAGTGTTCAAAAGCTGGGCTGGACACCTTTGGCAGGCTTTTTATTACGTGAGGACAGAACTATTTGTGGGCTGACAGACAAATGCTAGTCAAATATGGTCAAGCAAGATGTGATGTATTTTCTTTTTTCACCTCTTGCTCTTTCTTCCAGGCTGACCTTCAGGTTGACAAAGAGAGACACAATTTCTTTGAGTCCTCCCTCGAGTATGTGTACCAGATCCAGGAAGTACAAGAAAGCAAGAAATTCAGTATTGTTGAACCGGTAGGATCTTCGTTTTCTATCAGGCTTTGTTGTTTAATGCTCAGATGTGCTGACTTGCTGGCAGTCACAGGAAGGGATAAGTTACAGGTTGGATTCGGTCCTGGGGAGTCTTGTGATGGAGCAGGAGTTAATCTTGCACACTTGGATTGCTGCAGCTTACAGCCTTAGTGGTGTTTGCTGGAGCACCATGAAGCCACAGACTTGTTTCTCATGTCTATAAGACGATCCTGAGGAGCCAGCTGGATGCTGTAGGTAGCTAGAGGTCTTGTTATGAATTGTTAGAGTTGTTTTCTGGTCTGCTTACCTGTCATGGCACAGGCTGCGATGGTACCAGCGTGTGGCTGTGCACAGGGACCCTGCCCTGGGGGCCTGGCTCAGCCCTGGCGCCGGATGCGGTTGAGTGTAGGATCATGTAGGTCTTATGGACAAGCAATCTGCAGATCTGCTCTTGTTCTCTCAGCAGTGTCTTTCATTTCGGGTGTGTTTTATTAAGACAGATGTGTGGGTGGCAGACCTGGGCTTTAGGGACATCGTGGTGGATAAATCATACTAAAAGTTGCATCACCCAAAATTGTAAGACAAAAAAATACATTTGTAGATGTAATTTCCAAAATCGTTTCCTTTCTGTCTTTCCTCTGATTAGAAATATAGAAGAGAAGTTTAATCTGTGTCCTTTCTTTCCTTTGCAGGTGCTGGCTTTTCTCCACAGCCTCTTTACTTACAACAACCTGACAGTTGAGCTCACGCAGGATTTCCTCCCTTATAAACAGCAGCTTCAACTCAGCCTGCAGAATGTGAGTTCCTGCCCAGCTCAAGTATTTTTTGCATGTGACTTCTATTCTCATTTGTAGTTAAACGTGGCAAGGCTTTTCCATGTAAAATAGGCTGTCTATGTTTGCATTGTGGGAGGTGCAGATAAAGTTATTTCCTTCTTAGCTCACACATATTTTCTCCTCTCCTGCACAAGAGAGTCTGCAGGTGCTATGATAGTGTTTTTAAAAAATAACAGGTTCTTTCTGGAAGGGGCTATTGCAATTGTGTCATTTATCCTTGTTCATAAGAAAGCCTGAGAATTTCTTCCAGTTTCATGAGGCTGAAATTGCACACCTTCTAAAAAGGCCTCCAATCTTGATGTTAATGGTATTGGCTTACTACATGCTTTGGTAAGCTCCTCCGCTGACTAAGTATACTTATGGGGTAAAATATCAGTGTCCTGTTTCTTTTATCCTCAGTCTTTCATGGCTGGCCGTCATTCCCATGGAACAACAGCCACAAATCTGTGCCAAGCTGAATTTGCTGCTGGCTTATTAATTGGTCTAACTGACGTTCTATAAAAGCGCATTGATTTTGTAACTGATGTTGACGTGACTCTAAAAATTATTTCATGCCAAGCAATGTAGCATGATCTTTTGAGGAAGCAACGCCCCAGTTTTGCAGGAGAATACACCTGTTACCTAAACAATGGTGTGAAGAGGAGTTCAGGTGCTTCCTTCTGCTCCACCTAGCCTTCAAGTGTGCCAAGTTTCTTTTATTGAAAGAACAAGTGACCTCCCAGTCATGATTCCTAATTTCCATGCAGGGTTTGTTAAACTTTGTCTCTTCAATCATCTTCAAGAGCCCAGTGTTCTTATAGCCAGAGTTTTCGTGTGAATTTGTGGACTGGCTTCCACATTTTTCTACATTGGGGGCCAATTAATTTCTGCCAGAGCACCTAAAATTTGACCAGGAATACCCAAAGCTTCCTCTTTGCTCATGTTCAAATGTGCTTCTCTTTGTTTTCTCTTAACAGACAAGGAATCATTTTTCCAGCACGCGGGAGGAGCTGGAAGACCTGAAGAAGAGGATGAAGGAAGCCCCTCTAACCTGCAAGCTACCTGGGCAGCCAACCATTGAGGGTTATCTCTACACTCAGGAGAAATGTAATGGCTTTTATACGCACTTGAAGGCATTAAAGAACGTGTGAGCCTGGGCTTCCCTGTTCATAGCCCTGCTGCGTGGGCTGTGCTCAGCTCCTGTGCCCAGGCCAACTTTAGCTGTGATGTTGCTGTGGGCCGTGGTGCCCAGGGCAGCACCACTTGCCAGTGCCCGGGGAATCACCAGCAGCTTTAGCTGCCAGCTTTCTCAGCAGTGGCACAGAGTTTTCTCCATGTTACATGAGCCGTGTAAGCAAGAAGCTAATTGCCCTGTGCTCAAATTAGATGAGATTTATTACTCCGTTGTAGTGCTGGAAAGGCCAGAGCTCTGGCAGATTGCACCTTGGCTGCATTTTATCAGAACAAATCTGATGTCCTGCCCAGCTTCCCTCTCGCAGCCTCTCTGAGGGCATCTGAGCACAGCCGAGGTGTTAACCGGCGCTGAGAGTTAAGCTACTGAGAGTAAAACTTGTGATTCTGTGCAGAGCCAAATCAAACCAAATTCAGTCTTTTACAATTACTCGCTGTAGCTGTCCATGGCCACGCAAGCATGAACACTCAGGGGGCAAATGCCTGTATGCAGAGCTATGGCTTCTGAGTCTACAGACTATTTGTGAGCAGTTAGTTTTTGGATTATATATACAAATGTATTTATACATCTATTTGTATGTATATTTGTCCTGCTTTTAAAAGAAAACACAGACAGTAATTTTAGAGCACAGATGTTTCATGTTCCTGCATGCCAATGACTGTTTGCTGCCTCTATTTATGTTTCCCCTATAAATCGAGTATGAAAAGAGTTGTTTGTCCTGACAACTGCAGCTTAAAAAAAACTACAGAAAAAAATATCAGTTGAAGTATTTCATATAAAGGGATTCAGGTAAGACAACAAAGAGAAGTGACAATAAATCTAGTGTGATATAAATAGGAACTGTAGAGTCTTTTAAAGATGCTCTTGTCTTTACTGCCAAGTTTTCATCAACAGGAAGAAATAGTGGTGTCTGTGTGAAACAAGCATTCAAGACACGTAGGATCCTGCCAGTGTAGGTCTTGGCTGAACTTAACCAAGCAGCCTGGCTCGCAACCAGAGTCCCACAAATGCCCTTTCACCAGCAGTGTTTTGGGAGGGAGGCTGCTGCCGCCCTGCATGCTTCTCTCACTCCTCTCTCTCCTCCTGACCCTTGTGAGGGGGGTGTCCCCACAGGGCCAGCAGTGTCCGTCCCCAGAGAAGTGTGCCCTGCCTGCTGCGTGCAACTAAGGTGCTGTCTCTGACTTCTGCTTCCCATGTGTCTCTGCAGGGGCGCTGGGTATCTCCTGGGTGAAATATTATTGCCAGTATGAAAAAGAGGCAAAAACCTTACGGATGACACCCATGGACCAGAAGCCTGGAGCTAAGCAAGTGAGTTGGTTTCTTGGAGGGATGTCTGCAAACATTGGCCCAGCCATCAGGTCTCACCTTCAATTCGCCCACGTCATCTCTTTCCGTAAGCAAATAGCTGTACAAATGCCACATCGAGGGCAGCAGAGGACACCCCCACTGTCGGGAGCAGTCGTCTGGCAGTGCTGGTGCTCAAGGCAGTGGGCTGGTCCTGATGCTGCGGCTTTGGAAGGGCTCCTGACCACAGAGCACAGGGGTAGGCTTTGTGTCCCCTCCCTGCCTGGCCACACAGGGGGGTGGTTTGGTGCGACCTAAAAGAAGCATCTCTGTGAAGAGGAGTTTCATCTCCCTCTCCCAAATGACCCGAAGCCCTGCAGGGTTTGGCAGCAGAGTAACGTGAGCATTATTCGGGCAGCAGTGACTTAGGAGTCTGGTCTAACGTGAAATATCTGCTTTTCTAGGCAAGTTAATTTTTACATTTATCCATGCAGATGGAAAGTGAAGCTGCAGCCTGGTTTGCGTGTAGCGCTCTGGCAGTGATTGCAAGTACTTGAATTACTCAATTACTCGAGTTATTAGCCGAGTACTTCCAAAAGCAGTATTTCTCTGCCTTTGCATGTTTGCACAGTCACTGGTTTGTGATTTGATTCCTGTTCTTAGAACTGGTTACTGGTGGTGGGAGAGGAGGAAAGGGTAGCGGTTGCAGCTCTAAACTGTGCGATAAGGCAGCAATTTGGGGAACTGCTTCTTCCACAAAATGCTTTGTTATTTACCAGTGAGTGGTGTGTCTGGGAGTTCCCTGCAGTTCCTTGGCGTGACAGAGGAGGGGTAGGATACAGGCGTGGATGATGGACCACGGCTCAGAGTACAGCAAGTGCGTCCAGCTGAGTCCACCCACCCTCCTCTGCCATGGAGCAACATCCCCTGGGGACTTCCCAGTCAGGCATGCTGTTCTCCAGTTCATGATCTCATGGTCTGTTCTTTGGCAGCCCTCTGCACACTGCAGCAGTAAAATAAAATGTCTTTTTTGGAAGCCCTTGGCAGAGACCTTGGCAAAGAAATGTCCAAAACATTGACTGGAGATATCTACTGTCATCTCAGCCGTAAACATGTCTTGGAAGGCCAATTAATGCATGGTAGGGGCTTGTAAAAATGTAAATTAGTCCCCTTCCCAAACTCTTGCATTCTGATAATCTGCACCTTTGGGTCACAGCTGGCCACACAGCTTCAAATGCCATGATTACAAGGAGTGCTCTTAAAACCCCCAAACACCCAGCGCACACAGAAAGCACGGCCAGGAGATTATCATCACGGCATGTAAACCGGACATAATCTTGGAGGAGGCTGTCCTGGATCTGCTTAATCTGCTCCTCTCAGAGGTCTTGCAGATGCAGCAGTGGTGATGGCCGGGGTGATGAATGCGTTCCAGGTTTCCAGACTCAGCCCTAGGCTCTGGTTAGTTGTAAGGTCTCCTGGGTGTCTCTTCAGAGTTTCTGCAAAGTTGTGGAGATCTCACAATCACGTTACAAATTGACTCTGCTGTAGAGTCAGTTAGTGCCTCTGTTAAGGGCCTGAGCACAGCCCCGCAGTGCCAGCTTTTCGTCAGAGTGCATCTACTCTAGACTTGGTCAGTTAACATTCTTTTTCTACAAGATATTTTGTGTAAAGCTGTTTGGACCATGAATGCAATGTATAATTGGTAGCGCTGATAGCTCCAATAAAAATTAGGACCCAACTCTGTCAGATAAGACAAGCATGGTTCTGGCTTCGTGAGGTTTCTTTCTAGCAATGTCCTTGCTCTGTAGAGGCATATTGCTTATTGCTGAGCTATTTAGCACTTGTTTGCAGGATAGTGCCATAAAGTCTGGAATATTTTGTGGCTGAGAGGAAGCCTGGCTCACAAAGCCTTTGATCTCTGTTGATAGTGGGAAGGACCTTCTGTGCTCGTGCTGCCAATGCCACCAGATTGGCAGGGCACCCACTGGAGCCTGATGCTCCTTGGGTAGTGCTGTGCTAGGCTGCAGCCTGAGGGTGCTGAGGAACCCAAAATCTTCTCCTATGTTTCTTTCCTTGGCTTTCATTTTCTCTCCTAGGGCACCTTGGACCTGACACTGAAATCCTGTGTAAGGAGAAAGACGGACTCTATAGACAAAAGGTTTTGTTTTGACATTGAAACTAATGAAAGGTGAGATGCTTAGTATTGAAATGGCCTTCAAACAGTTAATTCCTGTAAACCTGGATGAAATCACTCTCTGCTGTTAATTAAAAAACATTTCTGCTTTATTTTCCTGCCTATCCCTGGGTGAACTCTGCACAGGTCTGGGACCATCACGCTGCAAGCACTCTCAGAAGCCAATCGAAGGCTGTGGATGGAAGCCATGGATGGGAAGGAGCCGGTAAGTGCTCGGGGAGCTGCTGCACAGCCGTGAATACGCTGCCGCGCAGTGTCCTCTGCCGGCAGGTCCTGGGGAGGAGCAGTGACACTGCCACTGGCAGGCCCCATCGTACAGCTGTTGCTTCACTGCTGTTGCTTTCGTGTAATTCAGGCAGGAGTTCAGCCACTGCACAGCCAAAATGGGGTTTCATGCTGTTCTACTCATGGTACAGCTTGCAGTCAGGGTTTGTTTTCCCCCTTTAAAGCTCTGGTACATTCCCCAGTTGTGCCAGGCTGCCTAAGGGCTGTAGCTTTATGGGTCTGGAATGCTCCATATTTCTGTTGCTCACAACTCGCTTTCCAGCCTGAAGGATGTCATTTTTTTTTTGCCTGACCCTACCCTGAGCAGCATTTGTAAAGTCTGGCCCCACCCTGCACCAGTGTTCACCACCTCTCGGTGCCTCCTGGTGTGTCCTTCCTTCAGTCTGAGCAAAGCACAGGCTCCTGCACTTTACAGGCTTTCCTGTAAATGGACAGCGTGATGTGCAGTGCAGGAAAACCTGTTTCTGGAAGCTCCCCTTGCCTTTGGAGAGCTGCCTTTCCCCTGGTGGGCTAGGTGAAGAGGGTTGGCAGAGAGCATGCATGCTGAGCTGCTCAGGGCTGCGTGGCTGTTGATGGGGAGGTGGGACAGGGAGCAGGCAGGTGGGACATGGGCACCCTCCACAGCACACTTCTGCTCATTTAAAGAGGAAAGGGCATGGGATAATGTGGAGGGTCAGTGTGCTCATGCTGGGCAGCCAGTTGCTTAGGCTGGGGCTCACTCAGTTTGCGTGACATGTTATTATGTATAAAGGATTTTTTATTTTCTATCAAGAATGGCACCTGCTGTTTATTATTAATAAAAAAAAATACAAAAATTATTTTTGTATGGGATAAAGGAATGTCTTGACAGTTGAGCTTTTAAAAGCAGGGAAACAAACAAAACCAACCAACCCCTGTGTGCCAGACTGTCCAGCTGCTGTTTTTACAGGGCAGCTAAAGGACAAACAAAGTTTCTTGTTCGGTTTTTGGAAGACCTCTTTCTTAGAAATAGGTGCTCCAGTGAAATGTAGGAAGTCAGCAAAAAGTCATTTATTGCATAGATAATGGTATGTTGCTTAATGATAAAGTGACATTTCTTTGGGACATTCTCTTAGTGTTTGTGATTGGCTTTGGTTGATTTATGGGGTGCTGCATTTTCTTTTAAAAATAAATATTGAATCACGTTGCATTATGTTTTTGTTTCTTCCTCCTCCATTCCCTCTCCTTTTTCAGATCTACCACAGTCCCATCACGAAGCAGGAAGAGAGTGAGTCATTTCTGTTGCTGTTCCTCTGAGCTGTCGAAGCTGTCCGGAGGTCGGGCAGTGTATTTCCTTGCGTATACACTCATCCTTGATTTCTGCTGAGTAGGCTGTGTATTCCCTCCGTGCTGGCTGTGTAACTTCTTTCTTTTTCATAATAGTGTCTGATACTGAGGCTAGAGCTAGAAAGATTTCAAGTCATGCTATACCAAGTACCAAGTGGATCTGTGCTTCTTGGTGTCTTTACTTGTTCCTATGTTAGAGCTAAAATACGTCTGAGCTCTTTATCCACGTTGCTCAGAGAAGAGAGAATCATTACAAACAACTTGCTGAAAATACAGTGATTTCATAGGATTTACCAACATGGCCTGTGCTGTGAGTGGAGCTGATCCAGATGTGCCCTGTGGCTGTTTTTTCTAGTAAAATGTTGTTTTACGTTAAAAAGATAAACCAAACCAAAACCTCTCACTCCCCTCAGATAACCCAAACCCAAAAAACTCCAAACCAACAACAGCATGGTGATTTAGGAGAAATTCAATACAAATGTTTGCCATGAACAAAAAGTTACTTCACATTATAAATTGGATAATCCTTCCAGATATCCCAGAAAAAATATCAGAAGTAGTTGCATGATTACAGAAGTTGATGTATGAAAAAAATTCTGGCTTTCTACCTGCTTCCCAATGCCAGCAGGACAGGCACAGAGATAGTCTGTGGTTAATTGGCTGGAACAAAAACCTCTGTTCCTCTTTACTCAGCATATCAAGCTGTATTGTTTTTTGCTTTTTAATCTAGTCAAGTAGTTAAGCAGAACTTGCACAATCCTATGGTGTGGAAGAGCTTTAACTGCAGATTTTGCAGTGCTCTGGAAATGGTTAATCAACTCCTTATCAGGCACGAATTCACATGTGGCAGGCTTTTATGATTAAAGACAGAATGTCAAGGAAAAATGGAGAACATATGGAACTAATAATTCCTCATCAGGACTTAAAGAATGCCTGTGTTATTTTTGGAGGGATGTACACGATGCAGATGCATGTGTGAATCCGGCTGTGTGCTGGGGCACTGCAGCTCGGTGTGCTGAGCAGGGTCGGGGCTGGGGCTTTCCCAGTTGTTCCCCACGAGGAGCCGTGTGATGGTGCTCCCCCAGCTAACCCCACTTCTCTTTGAAACAGTGGAGCTGAACGAGGTCGGCTTCAAGTTTGTACGGAAGTGCATCAACGCAGTGGAAACGAAAGGTAAGGTGCCTGCCATGGCATCAGGAGGTGCCACCGTCCTGGCATTGCTTCCCGTGGCCTTGGATTATATTGTGTTTTCTGCAGTGTAGTGTTGCTAGTGAGACGAGACTTTGACTTCTATGAAGAACATGTATCAGAGGAGCAGAAATCCTGCACGGTCCAGAATGATCCTAATTCCAAATTCTAGTTAGGATTGAATTTCCATCTTTATACTGTGTTCATTTATCGGTTTCTCATCTTTGGCTCTGAGAAAACTCAGGCAGAAGAACAGCTCTGGAAGTTTCTCTGTACTGGGGGGACAGGCAGGGGTTAGCCAGGGTGCAGGGCTATCCAGACCCATTTTGTTAAAAGCAGCAGGACAGAAGCGGGTTGGTGGGTGATAGCTCGCCCTCTGGTCTTTCATGAAACACCCAGCCCGTACTGGTGTACATCACCAGCATGGCCTGCAGGACAAGGATGAATCACTCCAGAACAGCTGGAGCCAGCACCCAGCAGCTGGGGAGGAGTTCCACTAGATGGGGCTTTTGGGCTGCCCAGCAGCTCGGGGAGACCCTTGGCTAACACACTTTGGCTTTCTCCCACTTAGGGATTACTACGGAGGGTGTCTACCGAACTGTTGGCAGCAATATTCAGGTGCAGAAGTTGCTGAATGCCTTTTTTGGTAAGAATTAATTATTCCGTGCAACTTGATTGTCCTTTTTCTGTATTGTTTAAGAGGGTCAGAGGGTCAGCTTTCACAATGAGTGGCAGTTGATGCCTGTGGCCTCTCTGAGGAACATCTTTCCCCTCTTTTCTGGGCTTTTTTCTGCAACCCACTCTATTTCTTCTCCCTTTACACTGCATTTATCAACCTTTATTTTAATTTAAAGGAGCAGCAGTGACATAAAATGAAGTAATGACCCCTGAGCAATCTATACAAGCCTTCTCCCTTCGTGTGCTAAAAATATTCAGGCATTTTGGAGTCACATGCTGCGGGCATATTCCTGCGGCAGGCTCGGGGTGCGGGACATTGGCCAAGGAGAGATGAGCCCTCGCCCTGCCTCCGCTGCCTGCACGGCCAGCAGCTCCCAGCCCAGGGCTGCAGGAGCTTCCAGTGAGCTGAAGCAGCAGCAGAGGGGCCATGGACAGTGGGGCTGCTCGTGGGGTCGGGCACACGTGGCACGAGTTTGCCAGCATCACCCAGCAGTCAAGTAACGAGCAACGGCAAGATCATTGCTCTGCTGGCCACCACAATGCCATTGCCTTGATAACAGGCTGTGTCCCCATTCTTATTCAGGCAGTGCAAATGAGAACCAGACCTGAAGGTTAGCACTTGTTAATTAGTGCATGGGATCCTGAGGGCCTCAGCATTGGTCAGCCTCTCCTGTGACCCTGCTGCCAGGGCACTCACCCAGCCAATACTGGTCACATGCCTTGTCCCATGGGTGCTGCATAGCCAGCTCCTAAATCAGCCCCTGAAGATGAGCTCAGGGGCACCCTTTTCCTCAGTGGGATATCACCAAGAGCTCTACTGGGAAGGTGGTCTCCACAGGGAGGCCATTACCCTGGTTTAAGGTTTTTACCCCGAAGGACTGGGATACCTCGCTCTGTGTAGTGTATATGTTAATAAGTCAACGTATGCATTTCTGTTGTAAGTCTTTCTGTGCAGTGAATCTTGTATTTCATACAAGCATATGCATTGGTGGCTAGTCTCCTGCATGTCCAAAGGCTGAGCTGTTCTCACTGTCCCTGCTCCAGGGGCTGGAGCACAGGGCAGAAAGTACATTTCCATTGATACCTATGTGCCTTGCACCAGCTCCCTGCGCAGACATCTACTATTAATGTAGTATTCAAAGGCTTTTACCATTGTTTTTTACTATTGCTTACTATTGCTTTTATTATTGCTGCTGTTTATTACAACGGCTGGTTTGTGCTGGCATATGGCTGTACCCAATTCCCATGGAGCCACGACTTCAGGCAGCTATCTGGTTACGCTTGCCTGATGACTAATTACTTAGCCTCAGTTTTTATTGCTTCTGGATTCTCACCCTCCCTATGAGTAGCTCTGTGGTTTTCTTCTCTGAACCCCACCAGTGAGTGTGGCTTTTCGTTTTATTTATATGCATCGGTCTGGTTGACCACTTGCCACCCCACTGTGTACGAACTCACAGTGGAAAGTCCAACACCACAGAAATAACTGCTGCAGAAGGACTTCATCCTGAACATCAATAAGGAGATAGATTTTTGTGTGTGTGTGTGTCTCTAGTCCTATTTCTTTTTTAAAATAAACCATGCAGTTTATTTCTTTAGTCCAGCTGCCTCCCATTCTCCAACCATGTCCTTTAGTTCATCGTACCACAGAAATGATGTGGTTGTTCGATGAGGGTAGGTAGGCAGGAACAAAATGTACTTCCACACTGCTGTGCCTCCTCCTCTGAGCTCTCTCCTCTCTGTGCAGTGAGAGGGAACGTTTCCAGACGAGCCTTGGGGAGTAGCTGTGCAGGAGAGATTCAAGCTGGACACTTAGATTACTTTGGATATCAGGAAGCTTGTCCTGGATCTGTTGAAATGTGTCATTTCTGCCAGTCTTGGCTGTGCTGGGAAAAAACAAACTGTAGAGAATATGCCCTTGCTATCTTTTCACCACTGCTTAAATGTTACCTTTTGCTTCTTCCTTTGTCCCTAGCTAGCACTGCTTCTCAGTCTTTCCAGAATACTGACACTGGTACTGTTGTTTTGTTTTTCCCAACCATGCAAATCAGCAGCTTTCTTCATGTGCTGCTGTAGCTTCATTTGTCTCGAGAGCATACCCTCCCTGAGAGCATGCTATTTATTAACAACCTCAAAATGGACCTTATTTTAAAGCCATTTTCTTCTTCCTCCAGATCCAAAATGTCCAGGGGATGTGGATCTCCAAAGCGGCGACTGGGATATCAAGACAATTACCAGCTCACTGAAGTTTTATCTCAGGTAGCACTGCAGGTCACACCTGCCCCGAGTGGGCACAGGAGCTTGGGGCTGATCCAGGTGAAAAGTGAACTGCCAGATGTTAACTTCTGGCTGTTGTAAAAGGCAAAGTGATAAAGGTTTTGGGAAGAGGAATCAAATTTTTTTAAATTTTTTTTTTGGTAGAAATATGCCTGTTGTAGAATTCCCACATCCTATAGGGAAAGCTGTTTAAATAATACTGGCTGTGGGGGAGATGCCTCTGGGAACTGGTGGTGCTGGAGGGCGAGCAGGTTTGCCCATCAGTCCTTCAATATCAGTTGTGAGTGGGTCTCACTGCCCTGCCAGAGCTCAGTTTTCTCTCTGGTTATTGCAGGAACCTGTCTGAACCTGTCATGACGTACAAGCTCCACAAAGAGTTGGTCCTGGCTGCCAGTAAGTCCCACAGCTGCCCTGCTGATGGTCCCTAGCCCTGCCCTCCCCACCAGTGTACATCAAAACCACTAGGCAGAGCTCTGCCAGCCTGACACCGGGGTGTCCGGCCACGTCCCCCTGTAGAAAGAGGAATGACCCTCTTTTCTGGGTGCTTAACTGTGCAAGGGAGGTGGTGGTATTTCTTCTCTTCTTTCCTTTGTTACTGCAGTGCTCTTCCCTCTAACAGGGTTTCATGCTCTCGGAGGGTCTGGAGAGCCAGGGTATGTCACCTGACCTGAAATCAGCACAAATGCCCCAGAAGAATTGTTTCTCGATAGTATTGATATATTAATTTAAAGCCTGTGAAGAAATGGGATGTGCTGTTGCTACACAGATAGATAGGTGCTCCCTTTTGGTTGTGAAACTTGTCCTGGGACATTGAACCCAAAGTGTCTACCAGTACATGAAAGACATTTTTCTACTGCAGCTCCTGGGATTGAGCAACAGCCAGTATTAACAGAGATTAACTGAGTAACATAGGTATACTGACAGGGCATCACCTGTGCTAAACCAGCCAGTCCTCAGCTGGCCTGTTAACGGCCGTTTCAGATAAGCCATAATAATTCTGAACTGGCTGCATCCTCAGAGTGTGGTGAGAGCCAGCACGCTGAGATGGAGACTAGAGGGATACACGAGTTGGTCCTCTCAGTGTGAGAGTACTGGCATTTGGAAATTTATGGCACCCATGAAGTCAATGGGAGGGTAGGAGAGCGCCCACCTCTCCTCAGTTCAGACCTTTGGAGAATTAATAACACTTGTTCTTTCTTGGAAAGGAAAATTTTCCGCCACCTACTGATTGTGCTTAAGCCCAAGATTTATTAGTTTCAGAACTGGTTAAACCAATGATGACTGGGTATGTACAAAACCATAATCCCTTCCCTACCCTCAGAAACTTGCACCATTAAGCTTCCCAGCTACCAAGATCCCACACTATTCTTTTCACACCAACTATTTTATTGTTTCTTGATTATTTATGCTTCTAAGGGTGACCTGTTTGGGTCAGGGACTCCATTTTTTCCCCCCTGCAGGACATTTTAGTGTGTTGTTCAGTGTTACAGCTATCTGGGCTGATAAGATACCCAGCAGAGAGGCCGTGTGTTCCCCAGGTGTGCTGGTGTGCGGGGCGAGGGTGCGAAGGGCAGTACCCAGCCGTGCCCAGCCTGTTTCCCCGGCCATGCTCTGAGGCAGAGCACGACCCTAAGCTCCCTTTCAAGCTTCATTTCTCCCTCTTTCCACTTCATTTTGTTTCTCACAATGATTACCCTGTTGCTATGTAATCTCGTTTTCCTTCTGCTTCCCATTGCCAGGTTTGGCCAGCCAGCTCTATGTTGCAGCAGGCAGAGCTCCCACAGATTTTCTTTGGCTTTATCTTTCTCTAATGTATTTACTTTGAATGTGATGGGCACAAACATTTCTTTGTGTTACTTGTTTCTAGAATCTGAGAACCTGGATTACAGGCTGGGAGCCATTCACGCACTGGTCTATAAACTACCTGATAAGAACAGAGAGATGTTAGAGCTCCTCATACAACACCTCGTCAAGTAAGCAGACATTTTTCTCTAAAGCCAAAGTAAAGGGAGTAATGGAATCAGCAGAACAAGCGTGTTTTTGTGACAGGTTTGCAAAATTGTGTCCACCAAGTCCCCATAGGAATTTATGTTTGGACTTCACAAATGGTATGATTATCTTTGCTACCCACTGCATTAGGCGATTCGTCTCTTTCTAATTGCCACTTTCATCCCTTTTGACAAGCACCATGCAAGAAATAATTTTAAAATGAAAATATCCTCTGTCAGCAGAGCTATAAACCTGTCACTTCTCACTCCAGTTAACAAAAACGTTAGATCTGGGGTTTGGAAACAGCTGTAGGACCTGTGCCCGTGGGCTGAACATGAAGCATGCCTTGGTTTTATCTCCAGTTCTATGAATTCAGTGTCCTGAACCCTTAGAGCAGCACAAAGGCTTGTGCTGTCAGTCTCTACTCTTTTACAGGCCTGATGCTTGGTGGCTCTGAGCAGCACCTCTTCCATGTGCTTCCGCCAGTGAGGCACTGAAAAAAAGTCTGTTACTTGGTGATAATGGCACCAGCACTGCACTGGGAAATGGGTATTTTCCTGCCCCTTGTCACACTGAATGTGAAGGCTCAGTGTGGAAGCTCTACCTCCTTCACCCCAGGGAGCAGCAGGGGTGCAGCAGAGAGAGAGGCTTATGATGAGCCACGCTGAAGCTCAAAAGCAGGGGAGCAATCTGTATGCGAGTCAGGAAGGACCAGGGCTTGCAGAAGCAATGGCTTTTGTATGGCAAGGCTTGCTTTGGGCCTTTGGAGAAGTCGTTTTCAAACTGGACAGTTTCAGAAACAAGCAGGGCTGATCTGGGATTGTCACAGTCTGACACTCAAGGTGGGTGCTTGGGCCTCAGTGCCATGCCCCCTATTTAAGGTGGGGGGCGCTAACGCTGTACTTGTGGTCACTGTGTTTATTCCTTAAAGTGTGTGTGTTTAAATTCTGTTCCATCTCCCCTTCATGCTGACAGAAACCTCTTTAACACCAGAGCTACAAAGCAAACCCAGAATTCATTACATGGCAGCATCAGAGTCTCTCTCCTCTGGTCTGCTTCTGGAAGCAGTTAGTGCCCACCGAGGTGGTTAGTACTTCAGTCCACAACTGGTGCTGCTCCACAGGCTTGCATATTCCTCCAGAGCACGAAGGCTGCTGGACAGAGCGAGCTCTGTTCTATGGAAATGGTGGTTCTTTCAGAAAGGAGATGCTGTACGGAGATTTATTGAAAACCTCCCAAGTGTACTCCCTACATTCAGTCCTCCTCCTTCAGAGAGAGGGAAAATTAAATTCTGGATAAATAGGATATTCTGATTTGAATGATTCCTTTTGTGTATGTGTTGTGCAGATGACTTTTGATTGCGGAATTAAAAGAGGAGCTAGGAGTGGGAAGGGATCAAATAAAAGTATTGCTCTCCTGAACAGTTGTCCTAGCCAAACATAGCTAGAGCCACATTTTATCTCTGGTAAGGCTGGGAAACAAATTCTGCTGAAACAAAATGAAGAACACTGAATGACTGATTCTTACTGTATACTTTTTTTATTGCTTGCTATAAGATCTGTTCAAAAAAACCCAAACCAAACCCTATTCTCTCTTTCCCTCTTCTTCACAGTGTCTGTGAGCACAGCCGAGAGAATCTGATGTCACCATCTAACATGGGGGTGATATTTGGACCCACCCTCATGCGAGCACAGGAGGACACTGTGGCAGCGATGATGAACATCAAATTCCAGAACATCGTAGTTGAGATCCTCATCGAGCACTTTGAGAAGGTAAAGTGGCAGCCCCAGGAGCACCTCTGCACCGCTCCTGGCTGCTCCATCATGTTCTCGCAAACTGTTGCTGTGGCAACAATGTAGAGCTCTGGCTCCTTTTTCTGGAGTCTGTATAGGGGCTGGGATTTTTTTATGTAATATGCTGTTCTGAAATGCTTCAGAAGGAAAGAAAAAGAGTGTAGCATATATGATCCTCACTGTTGCCTTTAGCTAGTTCTGAAGGAAACCCCGAGTCTTCAGATTTTTGCTTTTCTCTTTAAATAAGAGGAATCTTTATTGAAAAAGAACCTGTTCTATGGCTGGATAGTACAGGACTTCATGCTTTCCTTTGCTGAAGGCAGGAGCCAGAGCAGAGCATAACTGGTTTCAATAGGCACAGTCCAAGATGAGACACTATACAACTATCAATACAGGGGAAAAAAAAACCCGAAGCAGACAAGTATTGAAAGGTTGATGAAAATAATTCCACTGTGCATGTGATCTGTTCAGATCTGGGCATAGGGATGGCGTGGGTAAGTCTAAGGAGGGGAGCTGCTGCCTGGGGTGGAGCTGTCAGAGAAGACTTCAACAAACAGCCAGTGCCTGTTGTGTTGGGGCAGTGCTCTGCACTGGGCAGTGTGCTCTGATGAGTCTCCAGCAACATTTGCCTTTCATGGGATCTTTCCCGAATGTTTTTGTCTGAGAGCATTGCCTAAATGCACAGTCTGGGTTAGTCTGCTGTGGTGAGTGCTGAAGATTCACAGGTAGACAACAGCTTTTTGTCGCGTGGTGTTTTGTCTCCTGATGAAAAGCAGAATATTTTACTGTCTTCTTCTGCTCTTTCTCCTCATGATACCTGATATAATGGCTTGGGCTCTTCAGGGTGGCTTGGAGGATGGTAAGAACTGTATGTTAATATTTAAAAACTTGAGCAGTGTTTGCATTCAGATCAGCATACCAGGGACCAGATTGTTTTCCAGTCCTAGGTTTGAAGGAGTGAGTTTGGTCCTTCAGCTTTTCATAATACTTTACATTATAGAGTGTCCAAACAATCTCTTATGCCTTAGAGCCTCTACGAGCTGGAATTAAATCTTTAATTAAGCCAGACACCTCTCTTCTTACTTTTAATTTCTTCAGTGATAAGGTTAAGTCAGTAACATTTATTAGATCGAGCTTGTAAGTTCAGTGTCAGAGTGGAAAATGTCTTCAGCTCACACATGAGCAAACACTCTAAATGAGTCTGGAGGAAGAGATTATAATTTATATGGTGCAGTATGAAGAAAGTAGCTATTCATGAAGTCTTTGTGGATAATTACTGTTTCCACAGCTTGTATTTCAGTGCCATGGTTAAATTAAATAAGTTGATTGCTCTGGAAATACCTTCTTCGCTGTACAGACCTTCTAAATATGAGTGTCTGTCAATATCTTTGTACCTTCAAGTTGTTTAATTTGGATTTTCATTTAGAAAGGCAAAGCACCCACATCTTCAAAAGAATAGTTTGCAGTGAGTTTTAGCATGGGTTTCAGATGTTGAAAAGCATTCTATGGTACCTGTGTAAGCATCCGTGGGGAACTTAATGCTTCTTTTTCTTTAAAAAACAATACTGGATTCTTGTCAATATATAGGAATGAGGTTGATGTTTCAAAAAATTGCCCTACTGCTGGTAATCCTTTGCTATTTTAATAATATGTGAACTGCTGCTTTTAAATCACAGGCTGTTAATGTCACAGCAAATTCCTCTGAATCCAGGTAGGGGAAACGCTCCAGACCTTGTATTCTGGAGTGAAGAGAATGTACTGCCCCTGCAAAGGGCAGAGCCTCTTGGCATTAAGCATCAGCAGCCACTGTGTGTCACTGAATAGCAAAATAAAACCAGCTGAAATTACCAGATCAGGGTTTGAAGCTTGTCTGGGTCTTTGCCCTGAATGCGTTGTTCCTCCTCTCTTCGTGCAGAGTAGGGCAGACTAAGTCAGGAGCAAAGCCCAAGTACCAGCACATGGTGTTTATACTGACCCTGCTGAGTGAAAGCCTGGGCAGACGAGGCTGGGTGCAGTTCAGGTCCAACCTTGCCCAGCTCCCGATCGTCCCCTCGCCGTGGTATGTGCTACCTGATCTTTGGGACCAAGAAGGTTAAAGTGGGGACGTGTTTTTCTCTCTCATCCCCCATCTTGATTTCCCAGAACTGCTCTTTTACTGAGAGAATAACGAATATGCTTTTGATTTGAATTACAAAACTGGTGTACTTAATCAGATCAGAATGTTAAATTTCTTCATTTTAAAAGTTTTCAGGGTGACACGATACAATTGTTCTTCCATAACAAAGCATGCTCCGAGGGAGTAGTGTCCTTGCTCATCGGTGGGTCTGGCATCATCCGTTGTCCTCTGTTGAGGACATCTGTTGAGCCATCATCTGCCAACACCAGGAAGGGACCAGCTCTGCGTTCTCCCAGGACAGGCAGCGCAGCCTCGGGTCTCAGCAACTCATGCCACCCCATCTGTAGTAACTCACTCTTTAAAGCCTGATGTAAATTCAGTTAATATCCATGGGAAAAACACAAGAGCAGTTGGTTTTGGTCCTTAATGTGGTGTTTCAGATCTTCAAGAGCCTGCCCAGAAGCTTAATTCTTTTTCAGCTCTGACATTAATAAGAAGCTCTAAATTAAACCCAACCAAATAGGTGCCATATGACCAGCGTGAAGAAGAGATAAAACTCCTTAGCAGCATTGTTTTTATGCCAGTATTTCATCCAAGGTAATTTCATAATGCCACACACTTCATTGTAAGCCAGGAGCTGAAGGGTTTTTTAACATTAAATCTAAAACAATGGGGTGGTTTGTTCAGGTGCTTTCTGTAGATTTTATCGCCTCGCTGGTGTGAAAATCTTGATGTTTCTCAGAACCTGTCAGCTTCAAAGCTTTCTTCGTCTACTCCAGGATAATTTGCTTCTTCGCTTTTTGTCTGGATTTGTGATCTTGCTGCATTAATTAGTTTAGCGCTGCAGTGGGTGTGCAAGGTGCAGAGCAGGCAGCCTGTCTGTGGGAAAGCCCAGGGCAGGACATGTCGTAGAGCTGTAACTAAAGCATCAGCCCTGCTCCAGCCCCTCTCTAGCCCCAGCAGCCAGGGCTTTCCCTTGGGAGCAGCTGGTGTGCTCTCTCCCTTTCCAGAGAGGCTGGAGGAGCTGGGGTCCCAGGGCTGGAGCAAACAGCCGCAAGGGCCCTGCCACGTTCTTATGGGCCGTGGCTGGCAAGTGTGGTTTGAAGCAGCCATGGCTTTTCTGGCCCTCCTGGGTCAGTCAGAGGTGACTTGGGCCACAGATGGCTTCTGTGCATGCTGGAGACCAGAGAGGAGAAGGGCAGTCCTTGGCAGAGGCAGTGTGGCTGCCTGCTGTGCAGGAGCTGGATCTGCACGCCTGGCACGGCTCAATAACTCCATCCTCTGCTGCGAGATGCCTTTTAATGACAGCGGGTTCACGAGGCGAGCTTCTGAGGGTGTCATTGGACCTGGTAGGACAGAAGGGTCATCTGAACCTGTCTGCCTTTACAGATCTACTCCGGCCCCCCAGAAGACACCTCCGCCCCCCCGGTGCCTCCTCCCAGGGTGGCTGCCCGGCGGCACAAACCCATCACCATTTCCAAACGTCCTCTGAGGGAAAGACCCATCTTCTTCGGTGATTCTGTGGAAGAAAGTGGAGGTCAGTCCAGCCATTCACTGATGCCTTACCTGCCTCTCACCCCTCCTGTTTCTTTTAAAGCCTTTTCAGATAACAATAGCAGGACTGCCCTTCCTATGAACACAGCAGACAGCGAGTGCTGTTGTTCAGTGAGAAAGGAAAGCAAAAAAGTACACACACATAGATTTCATCACCTCACAACTCAAACTCCAGGGGGATTTCTTCTTTCCATTACTTGCAGAGCATTCTCCATAAGCTCAACTAGGACTGGTTCTTGCATATGAGAAGCCCAGTGGAAAGTTTTTCTGGCTTCAGAGGCAAAAATGCAAAGTGATGGAAATACAGCAGAGTTGGGACTGGAGTGAGTGTGCCCGGGCTGGGGGTGGGCTGTGTGCTGCTGCAGTCCTGTCCTGCCAGAGTGCATGAGTCCTCAGCAGGGCTGGCTCAGCCACTGGCAATTTTCTATCCACAGCAAGAACACTGAAGCACTTTTTCAGGACCCAGTGACAGTATTTTCTAGACCAACTGCAACTCTGCTGTTAAATTCATTTGATTTTGAGGAAATGCTAAGGCCCTTATTGTCATGTCAAAGGGCACATCAATTTAAAGTCATGTTTCTATCCATACCTGATTTGCTGTAATTGTCGTTGCAAGCTGTGCCCTAGATCACATCATCACCAAAGAGATGAGCAGTCTTTTTCTCTCTGAGACTTTTCAGACCTTTGATGATGTTTTAGGCTTAATACTACAAGTGTAATTTTTGGCAAAACATGATTGATTCAAATTGCTCTATAAAATCACAAGACTGCTCATGTAATTAGAGATGGCCTTGCATATAGATGTTTCTCTGAGCTGGGAGCAGAAGCATTAACGTTTGACTGTACCAAGGCTGCAGAGTGCAATTAGTTTCGTAGCAGCACTTCTGCACCCTGTGCCTGGGTCTCCAGCACAGCAGGAGCGATGAGATGAGTGATTTTTGGAGGGACATAAAAGTGTGGTACACAGCTCCTCATGAGCAAGAGTACTGGAAATTTAAAAGAAACCTGTAAATATATTCTATGATACTCAACATCGTTTTAGTTTTCTTTATTCCTCAGCATTTGTGTGAGCCGCTCGCTGTTTGTGTTTTACTCAGGGTGGGGGTCTGTCACCCCGCTGCATGCCACAGCTGTGCTTGTCCCTGGGTGCCACAGGAGTTGTGCAGCTCTGGGGGAGAGCTCTGCACTGCTGCAAGGCAGAGACCTCCACAACTCCACACTGCCTCCTAACCTGATGGCTGTCTGTCCCCTTGGCTCCGCAGCAGACCGGCACGGCCAGACTCCCAATGGCAGCGGCAGCATCAGCGTGGAGGTCCCCAAGCCACTGCACCGCAGCCGCCTGCCGGCACCCCGCCTAGCAGGGGACGAACCGGGGCGTCCCCCCACCGAGGGCCGGCCTGACCCACGTGCTGAAGCAGAGGTGGGGAAGCTGGTGGCCAGGCTGCAGGACGGAGGAGTGAAACCAGCTGGCAAGGCTGCCAACGGGGTGGTGGCCAGCCCTGCGCTGAGGACCTCCACACTCCAGGCCCGGAGACCCGCTCCCCGGCCGGGGATCTACGGCAGAGAGGGTGAGTGTGCACCTGGGGACGTGGCTTGTGCTGGGGTGCCAGCCAAAGTGCCATTCTCCCAGGGAAAGCTCGAGGTGCCCGAGCCAGCCTTCCCTGCTGCACCTGGTGCTTTGGGATAGTGGGAGCAGCCCCTCCTCTGCTGAGCCAGGCAGATGCCACCAGTGTCAAACGAAGCAGGCTGTCCATGCAGTAGCTGAGCCTCTGCTTGTGCTGAGCTCAGCCTAGCTCAGTGGACTCATAAAATTCAGGCTTGAGTAGTGATATAAAGACCATTAAACCCAAAGCGATTGTACCCAGTCTAACCAGCCACAAGCACTCTGCATTGTCAGTGCTTTCCTCAGCAGGGACGAGGAAAATGGAAGCAGTCACTTTCACATTTTCATTTCTGATGGTTTTATCTGTCAGGCTCCCTGTGAGAAGTTCTGGCTTTCCTGGGAACGTTCATTTCAACAGTTCGTCCATTGTTGTTAAATATTGATTATTATTAAATAATGATTATTATTTGTATTCTAATAACCTTTATACAGAAATTTATTATAGGTAGAAATAATTAGCTTGGGGCTAGGTCTGAGCTGGTGTTTCAGGGAAGAAGGCAGGGAGGCATTTGTGTATCTGTGTGCTTGTAGTCGTTCTCCCCTGCAATGCCAGGGAGCTGTTTGCAGGACAGGACACATTGCTGTGACAGTGGGTGTTTGGTGCTGAGTTTTATAAAATACTCAGGACGATGGTCGTAATAAAAGACACGCTGCTTTCTGCAATTTTCCAGCTTTTCCTGTGCACTTTCCAGTGCTTTTCAGATGCTGTCATACCCCGACAGCTTCACGGTCCTGCATTTAGAAAATAAAAACCGGGCTGGATTCTTGACAGATGACTCCCATGTGCAGTGGAGAGGAAGAAGAAAGGCCCGGCTGGGTAGCACAAGCATCAAATTCATCTGACTGACACTACTGGCTTAATTTAAGTTTTTTGCATAAGTGGCAGGTGGAAATCTGCTTTTGGAAGAGTAAGATAGCTTTTAAAGTTGGCTTATATATCAACTGCATTTAGTGCTTCCAAGTTTTATGATTTTGCATTATCACACGTACTGTGCTGACAGCACGTCCTGGAGACACAGCCTAATAAAACTGGCTGTGTTGATCTTTGGATGTGTGTATAGAAGAACACTGAAGTAGTAATAAAGTTATATTACATCTGTGTTGATTCTTGCAAATCAGTGCTAGAACGCTGTATTGAGCTTTAATGTTTGGGATAATTGTGAAAAAATGGAGAAACAAGAAGTACAGGCTGAAGGATTACAAAACAGGTCTTTTACTGTGAAATTCAAGTTATATGGCTTACCAAGGAGAAAGTTTAGGATCAGAATTTACAAATGCAAGTATGGAAGAAAGTTGGGTAAGGACTGGTGTTTGAGCTAGCACACCAGGGTATGCTAAGGTTCAGTAGCTAAGGGGTTGACAAAGCCTTGGTTAAGTAGTTGCAGCAATTAATTATCTTCTGAAATAGAAAAACATCTTTGACATTTCTAATCAGAAACAGGACTCTCTAGCTGTGGAAATATCTAAATTGGAAGGGCAGGAACCCAGCCTGTAATATGGTTTTGAGCCATATAAATGGCCAGACAAGATCACAAGGATTGCTGTACTGCAGAGATGTGCCCTGGAGCTTTGGGCACTGGAGAGAAGGTGTGGGGTCACTGGGGGTGCCTGGGCTCAAGCAAGCGAAGTCTTCAGGGGTAAAGTGAACAACGAGGTTGGCTGGATCTTGGGGAAGGAAAACAGCTGAGGCAGGAACTCCTGCGAGCAGAGCAGGCAGCTCAGGGAGAGAACAGGTAGTGCCAGTGTCTGAGATAAAACCTCAGAGAAGCAGCAGCCTCAGACTGCAGAGATTGCCAGTTTGTGCTGTTCCTCTTGCTTTTGAAAAGTGGCACTGCACAGGTTTTGTTTAAGTAAACGTCATTCCCAGGTGATACCCTCTTTGCAATCAGCAGTTATTATCGAGTTTGTCATCGCAGGGTCCAGCTTCAACCCCTCCTTCTCATGCCAGGAAGATTCAGCTGGGGCACAGAATGGGAACTGCCTTTTCCTGGGACTCTTTCCCTAAAGTCTGGCTGTTGGCTCCTGTCAAAGAGAGGATGTTGGGACAGACAGACAGACAGAACTAAGCCCACTAATTTGTTTACTGCCTCTTCATAAACATCGAGCCCTCCCCAAAGCTTCATACTCAGTGTTTGTAATCCTCAACCTTGCAGGCGAGTGCGACGGTGTCCCTAAGCCCCGTTCCCATGGTGATAAGCCTGTGATAACGCGTCCCCCCGTGAGACCTCCAGACCCACCGTGCAGGACTCCTGTCCCTCCGAGGCTGGAGCAGAGGCCGGATCTGATAGCAGGAACAGCAGAAGAGATGCCTTCATCCGTGTAAGTCAGCAGTCCTCAGCGGACACATGGTACCTGGGGTGGGAGGAGAGGCCATAAAAAGTGATGGATGCAGGTTTATAAACGAGCATGTAGGATTATAAGCAAGAGCATGGAAATAAGCAGTCTAGCTAAAAGTGATTGAGGGCTGCCTGGCCAGGGCGGTGTGAAGGCCGAGGGGAATGGACCTGGCAGCACAAAGAGCACAGCTGCTGCCTTGGCAGAAAAGACATTGTTAGGTGATAGTCTTTGATGTCTGCTAATGCTACTGTTCTTTTCCCTGGCACAGATGAGATCTAATTAGCAAATTGCCTTATTGGATAACTGAAGTGACCTCTCTTGTTCTCTTTGCAGGGTGGCTTCTAGGACAAAGTTCTTTGAGACAGCTTCCCGGAGAACAAGCAAGTAAGCCTGGCACTGAGAAGCTGGCATGTAAATAAAGCAGCCCTGCTGCATAGGGTGCTCCCTCTGAGTCAGAGCCTGTCAGCACAGGAAGCCCCAGCCCTGACCTCTCTTGCCTTGTACTCGTGGGCAGATGGGTCTCAGCTAGAATGCTGGAACTAAACAAAGAGCACAAGGTGTAAAATGCGAATCCAGATACAGACTTGATAAGCTAAATGTAAATCTGCTAAGTAATAAACATATTTTTATCGTGTGTGTGTATCTTAGTCAGCGTAGTGCACATTGTACTTGTCAGCCTTTGTAAAGAACAGAGATCAGATCATGGGAGAGATGAGGAGGGCTGGTTAGATCACAGCAGCTGATCAGAGATGCGAGACCAAAGGGAGGTGGATGGTTCAGCACACAATGTCTGTGCAGACAGAGCTCCACCACAGAGAGGTGTGGTGTGTTGGAGTGATAGCTTGGGCACTGAAGCCTTCGGGCTAGGCTGGAATGGCAGGGCTTTGAATTATAAGCATTGTGCTTTGTGGCAGCAGATTTCATTTGTAATAATATCTGCTCGAATAAGCTTCAGCTTCCTGCTTTTAAAGATCACCACCCTCTGCCAAAAGTGTGGGCAGGTTTGCATGTCTGCTTGTGCTGACAGTGAGTTCACTTGTGTTGAAAAATTTATCCCTGACCTGACTCTTACCCAGCCCAACCCTCTATTTAGGTTTGTGGATCTGAGTTTGAGCTTGCTTATTGCATTAATTTGTTTTTCCTGTTTTCTTTTACTTCCTTATATACAGTTCTTCATCACCACAAGGCAGGATCCCAGGTGATGAGAGCTGAGGCTAAAGGTATGTGTTTATGACAATAAACCAAATAATAAACCAGAAGCACACATGTAACATAAACTCAGAATTTATGGGGTGGTGGGAGTCCAGTGGAGTCTCAAAAGAAACATGAAGAGACATGTCCTTCCTGTAGGAGACCCTTGCAGAAGGAAAGATAATGACTGGAGGTGAGCCATGCTCTTTGTTGGGGGGGGGGGGGGTGGTATGGCAGAGTAAATCAGCCTGCTCTGCCCTTCCTGAGCCCCCTTGCTGCAGTGCTCAGGGTAAGCACTATGCAGGTGGCGGTGCCAAGGTCTGGGCTTGCTCTGGTTGTGGTTTTGCCATCGCTGATGAATTTCCACTGCTGCATAGAGTGTGCTTGTTTTCTTGTTCCAGACTCTGTAACCTCAGCCCAGCTACACCCAGGAGATTTTCTGTGCTTGTGAAATGGACGTGTCACAGCTAAGACTTTTCCAGTTCCAGTGCCCCTGGAGAGCAGCTATTTCACCGGACGATAATTTCAGAGCATGCTGTCATAAGTGGCTCAAGAAATTAGAAGAGAGGGAGATAATGATGGAGAGAAGACCCTACCCAGACGTTTGTGTTGAACTGTTCCCCATCCTTCCTCCACTCCTCTCTGCGCAGGCTGTGAAGGATGCTCCTGTGTCCCCTTGCAGGTGCCCGGCAGCGTTTGCAGGGCTGGGTGAGCACTGATGGGCTGTGGAAGGGACAGCAGAGGACAGGAGTGGCTGTTTACCTGCTCACTTTTTGGGAAATGCACCTTGGCAAGGGTGACCTTGGACAGACATTGGAGTGGAAACGCAAGGGGCTGACTCCCCATGCTTGGATGCAAGGGTAGAGCGACTGGAGTTTGGGTTGTCCCCCCTTGCCGTGAGAAGCTCCTTCCTTTATGTTACATTTTCCTCGCTCAGTAAGCTATGGTGTCTTTGTCAGTGTGTAGGAGAGCAGTGTACATTACTGGAAATGCTGCTTGTGCTAAGTCAGGCAGGACAGGAATTAGGGGGACCATCATGCTTAGCTCTGCGGGACATCTCTTCATCTCCTCCCTGGTGTCAGCATGCCCCTGTCCTGCAGAACCTTGCTGGCAGACACAGCTGTGCCTCCTCCCCTTCGTCCCGCATGAGCCACTCTCCTACCAGATCCACTTTTCAGAGACCCACCAAGAAGCCTCTGTCCCCCAGGGTTATTCTGGTGGGCCAGCACGGAGGTGGTGAGGAACTGAAACTCACTGAACATGGGTCAAAGCCCACCCTTTTTCTAAGAGGCACTCAGTTTCTTGTTCGCTTGTTACATTAATTTCTAACCCAAGAGGTGTCCAGTCTATTTTCCTCAGCGGTGGCCGTCTGGGTGATTCCCTTTGGTCTGGAAGGGTTTCTCCTAGCCAGGACCACCCCTAGTACCCCTGTTAACAGTAGAGGCTTATTTGTAGTTCCAGCTGACACCAGGGCTCAGTTCCTGAGCTGTAGCATTTACCTGTAAATAGGCAGTGAACGGCTTCCCTGCTTCCTCTCACCAGCCCAAAGGCAGCTTCCTTGTTTTGAATGATTTTCCTTGGGTGCTGGGAGCATTCCCAAACCAGTGGCCAAACATTCCCGTTAGCTGCTTCCTGGGTGCTCCATCCTCTCCAGCGTGCTGTGTCCTGCCTGGCGCAGGTTTGCCGACAGGATGCTGCCGCGGTCCTTCCCGTGCTGGCTCCTGACTCTTACCCTGTGTGTGCATCTAGCGCCTGTCTGCTTTATTTCAGCTGAATGTAATTAATTCTGGCGTTTGCTGGACACACACGTGTCGTGTCAATGGTGCTTCTGCTCCCTCGGGCTTTGGCGGTGCCCAGCTGCTCGCTGCTGTACTGCTTTGAATAGTGGCGTGTAAGTGGCTTTTAAAAAAAAAAAAAAAAAGTGATATCAACACCTAGACTGTATTACACATTACACACTGACATCTCAGGGCTGTTCAAAGCTACGGTGAGCCCTTTCTGCTGCACCCTCTCACGAGCAGCCAGGAGGTGTGAGCGCATCATGTTTTTCTGATCAGGTATCTAAGAGGGCAGATAGATAAACTGTGAGCCAGCGAGTCTGACGGCAGGAGAGGGATGCTCTGAGCAGCCCCGAATGGCTGCGATGGCTGGGAAGCCTCTCCAGCAGCCAGGCAGCAGAGCCACCGCCTGCAGTGCCATCAGCCCCTGATCTGCTGTGGGCAGGCACTGCCACCTGAGCCTGCCCTTTGGGGACAGGTGGCTTTGTCACCTCCTGGACTGGCTATCCCAGAGGTGTCAGGTTAGTGGTTCCTCCACAGAAGGCCGTTTCCCAAAATGCCTTCCCTTCTCAGGGCTGTGCATTGAGGGAAGCATCCTGGCTTCCGCAGACAGGGGCAGCTCTGGTGGTGGCACCCCCAGGCTGCATGGGGACACTGCGCAGCACTGGTACCCACAGTGCCCGTCCCATTGGACATGGTGGCTCTTGCATCCCCTACTCTGCTCATGCATGGTGAGCCTCGTGCTTGCTGCCCAGCACAGACTCTGCTGGGCTCTGTGGGATGGAGCTGGGGTTTGTGGGGAGAACAAAATCCAAGGCAGTTTGGTTTCAAGTCTGATATTTTAAACAATGGAGGGAAGCAGCTTATTAGAAACATATTTCATTGTGTCTTTTTAAAGTCATTTGTCACATGTGTGTCAGTGCTGGTTTTTCTTCCTCCGTGCGCACAGCTGAACGCTGGGGACCAGTGGCAGAGCAGCAGTAGGGTGTTCAGCTGTGCTGGTGGAGGGCTGTGGGACACCATCCCTGCTGCTGGTGCCACGGGGTGACACAGCGGGCACTGCGGGGCTCACCCCATGCAGCACAGCAGGGCCCCCGGCCATCAGCCATCGGAGCCGTTTTGTCATATAAAAGCGTAGATTACTTCAAGTGTTTATAAAGTTTCCATGAAGTAAACAAAAGAAAAGTCCGAGTGTGCTTTTTTTAATTTTTTAAACAATGTCCCAGGGTTGCACACGTTGCAGCCCCTGTCCCGTGGGCAGCGCAGGACCCGTCCCAGCACCCCGGGGGTGCAGCCAGCCCTCCCTGCACACGGCCAGGGCACGTGAGAGTGGAGAGACATGTTTGATCGTTTGTGGTTTTTAAACGTTTTCTCATTTTTAACTTCAGCTCGCTGAGTCTTATTGAGCTGCCTCTGACAGCCTAAGCACCTTTCTACTTATTTATGATTGCTGCAGACACAGCACCATCTCCTTTCTACCCATCCAGCATCTTTTTCCCCTCCTCACTTCTGTTTTCCCGTCCCTCTCAACTCTGACGTTGTGATGTGCACTAGTGTTTGATTTTCAGGCTTCTTGCTTTTATTTAACAAGAAGACCTCTCACAGGAGAAAACAGCTTCCCCTCTTAAATGGGAGTCTCGCAACCTGCTTTTGAGCATGAATTTATGGAGAGGTGCCTGACTGGGGTGACCACACAGCGCACGAGGTGCTGAGAGAGGGAGGGGGTTCTAGGGCTTAGCAGCCTGCACGTGTTGCTTCCCTCCCCAAAGAGGCGATGCAGCCTCATTCCACAAGATTTCCTAAATACACCTCTCACTTGTTTGCTGAGGGATTTATTTTTATTTTTTAACCAAAGGCTGCAGTTCAAGAACTGCTCTGGCAGTTTGAGATGAATGAACTCAGCTCTGGTGTCTCTGAGGGTCTTCAGCTGTTCTCACCCTACACCCTTTTTAGGCTACTAATTGCTGTATTCTTCTCAGTATCCTTGCTGTAAATATTTTGTACCATCCCCACACCAGTTCAAGGGTGCTGAGCTTTGCAGCGTGAGCTCCAGGTTTGCAGGCTCGGAGCAGGTTCTTGCCTTGCCCCCCGAGCAAGCGCCCAGCTGGGCACCGTCCCCACCGAGCACGGGGCGGGGGGTTCCTGCCTTCCCATTCCCTGTTCAGCATCATGGCACAGGGCCTGAGACCCCGCTTATAGCAGCAGGATTGTCCCCAGCAGCGGCATGCAGCACTCCATGGCTTCCCTGAGGGGCAGCTGGACATGGGGTGCCTGCTCCCCCAGCAACCCCAAACCTCCACGTCTTTCTTCCAGCCTTGGGAATTGCTGGTGCCTGGTACCACTGGGAGCAGGAATGGAAAAGGAGTCCCTGAAGCACCTTCCCCACGGCAGGATTTACTGCAGGTCTGGGCATTTTGAGTCTTGGCTTTTCTTCTCTTACCAAAGAAGAAAATCACTCTCCTGGCAGGGAACACGAGCGGAATGGTGGTTTCTTCAAAGCTGTGCTGCCGTCGGCAGTGGGTGAGCGCCAGCAAAGTCACACAGTTCATGCCTGAGGCTCATGGCACATAATGTGCAGTGCTTCCTTTGCTCCCTTGTTGGTTTTTCCCCATCTTTTGGGCTGGGAGCTGGGACATCTGGAGATGCTCCATGTGTCCTGCCCACCACCACCACAGGCAATGGCATAACTCTGTATGTGTCCTTTTATAAATTAACCTAATCCCATTTTAACCACAGCTAAGTTTTGATTAACCTCCTCCCACCAAGCAAGAAAACAGACTGCAAAATCTCATTTCTCTCATGGTTAGAAACCTCCTCCTGATTTTCATCCCACGAGTGTGTGGGGCTGTTATTGCTGAGTTACCTTTGGCATACTGAAGGACAGGGAGAAGCAGGTTTGTCAGCAGTAATTTGGGGAGGGAAATGGTGACGGTGAGATGGGAACTGCTTATCAGGACTGCAGTTGCAGGGTGCTGCTGCAGCCAGGAGCAGATGAAGAGCAGGGCTGGGGCCAAGGCTGTCTGCTGGAGCCACGTGGGATGCAGAGAAAGGCTGGATAAAGTGTGCAGGGGTGGGTGGGCTTGGGAGCTCCCCCCAACTGCCCTCCCATCACCAGAGGAGCCACTTGTCCACGTCTTTCTGTGGCTGCAGTACCGACCGGCGCCCAAAGGGTCCATCACAGCTGCGAGTACTGTGGAGCTGGCAGAAAATCTCTGTGATTCATCGGAGTCGCTCGGGCGCTTGCTGGTTGGGTATAAAATGCTTCAAACCCGGAACTAACAGAAGATCCTTGTTAAAGCTGGAAAAACAAATGGCAGGATTGCAGAGCAGCAGCCACCCCTCGGGGGGGCTGGCAGTGGGTGCAGCCCCATGTGTAGCTCCCCCACCACGCAGCTCCCAGGGGGCACATCCCACCCCGCTGCTGCGCCTGGGAGCATCCCCTGCTCGGGATGGACACAGGGTGTCGATGCCCAGGTAGCATGAACTGAAGCAGCAGCTTGAGGGTGTTCTTTTCCATTGTTTCCTTTTGGGGCTGTGATTTTTCCTGGGATGGATGCCTTCAAAACAACATTTCAGGGAAAGAAACTCTTTTTTATTAACCCTTGTAGTAAATTATTACAGATTGGAACGAGCAGAGAGACACTCTCCCAACAATTCTGGTGTCCCAACCCACAGGTGTGTGGTTTGCTTTCTTAAGGAAAATGTTTTCACCTGAGCAAGAAAAATATTTTCCAGCAAAAGTAAAACCATGTAGGTTTTTATCCAGAGAAAAGATACCAAACCAAGAAGTCTGAAAGCTTGAGACTCAGCCTCAGTAAGAACTTCCCAGAGGAAGAACTTGGAGAGGTTAAAGGCACACTTCAGTAGACACATCTATATGATAAATTTAGAATTGAAATGTATTTAGTAGAGCACTGACATCTTAAATTTATGTACTGCACGGAGACCCATCAAGGTGCAGGAATCCACCCACGCAGAACTTCTTGCAAGATCAGAGTCCTAGTTTTAAGCTCCATAATTCTCTCTGGCCCAACTCACTGCACAATTAACCAGCTGAATGCTCTGATTTAGGACCAGCTTTCTGCACCGGACATTTTCTTGGCAACCATCAGGAGCATTACTTGGCCTATACATCCATAAATCAAGAGTCGGGCCACCAAAAAAATATCCTGTGATTGGCTTAAAAAATCAGGAGATGCTTTGAACCAGTAAAAGCGGCAATGTTTTTTATTTTCCGTATTATTTTCAGAAGTTTATGGAAGAAGTGTTTTCACAGCCTCTATTGGAGTCTGTGAGAGAGCTCCTTTAAAAGGCAGAAGATTCTTGAAATCATATGTTAAATGTTGCCATGGAGGCTTGGAGAAATATACCCCTTCACCCCTGCAGCGTGTTGCCCCCCCCAGGACCTCCATCCCTGCACAGGTCTGGCATCCTTTGCTCCATGTCATGTACACCGTGGTCCCTCCCCAGTGCTTTGGCCCCGCGGGATCATCCTGGTACTGTGCCATGCCCCTGCGGTTGCTCTGCTCCGGCGAGGACGGGACACAGGGTATGCAGGGCCCTGCTCACCCTCCCCTTGGCGTCTACCCGACGGCAGCAGTGAGGCAGCAGCAATTTTGGGTAAGGAGTAAACCCCAGAGCTGGCTGACATTCCTCATGGCAAGAGCACACGAGTCGTCGTGACCTCACTGAGGTCTGTGGCTGTGACATGAGCCGATGAAGCCTGGCACACACAGAGGGCTGAGCGGCTCCCGGCGCCTCTCCCAGCTCTACACGGCGCTGTTTGCTCAAGTCAGGCGGGACACAGGAGGTGCCAAGTGTGCTGAGATGCCAACTTCAACAGTAGAGAGAAATGGGCAACCCCCATCATCGAACAACCAAGGTTCTGGCGGTTACAGCATCCCTCCAGTGAAGCAGCGATGCCTTCTCCACACGGGATGCTCCTCACCCAGTGCATTGCATACTCGTGCTACAGGCAGCATCTCCTGAGGGGTCACATCTTGTCCAGGGCAGGGATGGGGTGAGCTGCCCTGAGCAAAGGCAGGTACAAAAGGCAGGCTGGAGCCTGGGTGTCCCCCCCAGAGCAGCCAGCCTGGGGGATGCTGCAGCTGGACTGGGCAGGTCATGCATCTCTTCATCGGAGAGACGACTGCATGGGCAAACCTGATGGCTTCGTCCCAGCTCAGCAATCAATGCATGCTGACAATGTGTGCTGCCAGCCTTGTTATTCATCTCCACGCTTTTCCTGACGGTGAGAATGATTTCCGTGTGATGCTGTTGTGCGCAAATACGGTAAAAAAAGCCAACGCAACACCGCAAAAGCCTTGTAAGCCTTGTACCAGAGGCTTGGCACGGACAGCATATTGCTGCATTCCCGCTCCTGTGCCAGCTGTCAGCTGCTCTCCTGTTAAAACCTGAACCTTAAAGCACTCGGTGATGCTCCCACAGGGATTTGGGCTGGGCTGAGCAAACTGCTGAGCTGGGCAAGAGAGGAGCTGCAAGAGCCCATCACCACCTCTGCCAGGGCCTCGGGTGCTCTGGGGTACTGGGGGCAGTGGGATAGCAGCAGCCCAGCTCTCTCTGCAGACTCAGGAAGGCTGGAGTTTTCATTAGTCTGTGCCAGAGGGAGCTGTAAAAACTGAAGTTATGCAAATTGGAGAAATTAAATTTAAAGGACTTTCCTGATAATTAATTTGCTCATTAGCAAGCCCTGTGGCCTCAGACATACCATCCCACTCACCCCCTCACAACGGGGAGTCCTTTACTACCCAGGTTTGTACAGACAGCGCTCTTGAGCCATTGTCTGCAGTTGCTTTGTTTCAATAGTCCACAGGCAGTTCCAGACCCATGGCTTCTGTTCTCTGGGGTAAGTGTGTGCTGTAAGCTGTTGTCAGTCACAGTTCGGGCGGATGGATGGATTCTGAACCCTCAGTGCAATGCAGAGGCACAACATGCACATTGCCAGGCTGTGTATGCAGGCATGGGCTGAGCCCAGCTTGGCAAGGAGGATGGAGGAGCTGCCTGTGTCACTGGGGACAGGGGACTGTGATTGTGGCTGGAGGAGTGGGGGAGCCCCAGTAAAGGACTGGGCCCCCAGGGAGGTAAACCACTGTTGAAATGTGTGTTTCAGCAGCTTATTATCATTTTAGGAAATAGAACATTTTTTTCTGTTTTAAAAATTTCCCACTAGGGACAAAGGCAAACAAACTGCCTTAAAGCATGGAGCCATTTAGAGCTGCTTGACAGGAGATATTTTCAGGAAAAAAAAAGAAAAAGGCAAAATTGATTCCTCCCTTAGTTTTTGCTGTTCGAGCCCGCCCTGCAGCAGCCAGGCTCCCTGCCAGGCATAGCCCCACATGCTGCCATGTCCCCAAGCAGCCCCACGCCCTCGGCTGGCCGACTCTTTCAGAAAAGGTCCCAGCTGCATTTGTCAGCACAAAGGTCCAGGAAGGGCCCCCAGCCTAGGACAGGGGCTGTTTGCTAACTGGGCCAGGGGGGGTTAGGGCCAGGAGTCTGCAGAGACCTACAGAAAAACGTACCAGGCAGTGTGGAGCTCTGCAGCCCTTTTAGACCTCCCAGCAAGTCCTCCTCCCTGCTGAAAAGTGTGGCTTTTTCTAAATTGAATGATCATTGTGGATATGAAGCAGTTTTCTGCTCCAAAGTAAGAGCATTGCCAAGGACAGAGCTTACCATTCGCACACAGGGAAATATTGGCCAAGCCACATGAGCCTGGAGCCCATTAAGAGGACAGAGGCTGACGTAAGACCGGGAGATGCATGAAGGACTGTGTCCATCACCCCAGGACGTGTTGGACCAGTGGCTCCTCAATGTCCTAGGGGACACTGGTGACCAATAAAAGTTTGATGGGGGGACACTTGGACCTAACTCTTTGACAGGTTTCTCAGGTGGACTTTTCCATGTCGATTAAAGGTCAATATTGAAAATAACACATTCATTTTTAACTCTGACTCAAATAGAGGGATGGGACCATATTCTTTGCCGATGACTAACCATGACGCCACTCCACATGGGCAAGGCTTTTTGTACTGCTAAGTACATCATGCTTTCAGCTTGCAGCATATTGGTACATGTACCACTGCTGTGCAATTATATACTAGACATTGCCAGCTATTTGTGGACTGATGAGGTTATTATTTTTTTTGCCAAGCTCTTTGGATTGTCTCGCAGTGAACAAAATCTTGACCCTGTGCAGTATCCACATCTGTGCTTTGAATTAAACAAGTGGCCTGATAAGCAGTCTTTTTTATTACTTGGGGAGTGTAGGTCAATTTTATAACAAAGTTCCAGCAGAATGGATTTACAACTGCTCATAAAGATACTGAAAACAATAACAAAAGGAGGAGGACACTGGACTTTTTATTAGCTCCTTGCTTTGAGAAATACATTAATCAAATGAAATTCAATTTAAAAGTCCCAAAGAGGCATATACGAAAGGATTAGTCAATTGATGTGTAAATGAATTAAAAGTTCAGACATGTGATTAATAGCAAATTCTGTGCGTGAAAAATAGCCTATGAATGACCCAACATAGAGCCTCATCCACTGAAGAACAACCCACTTATTCCTGGCATCTTCAAGAGCGAATATTCATCACACCAGATAATGTTTTTCACGCACATAACTGAAACAAAAGCCAAATACGCACATAAAGCAGGGTTTCAACAAACGAGATTCTGCTTTTATTGTACTCAGAACAACAACAGGTTTTAAGATTACAAAAAGAGCTGAACACCAAGCGTGAAGGTCTGCCCTGTGCCACAGCACAGGCCAAGTGCTTCCATGGGACTGCAGCATGGACTAAAACTGTCAAATAAGCGAATATTTTCATTTCCCCTAGCGTAGTGTGATTGGTTTTGTCTTCATCCCGGATGCCAGGTGGGCTCCTCTTTTTGGTTACAAGAATTGACATCCTTCAGTCCTGTACGGTGACTTCTGAGTCACGGTCATCTCCTGGGCATCCTCCACTGCATCTCACTGGCCAAGGCAGCAGGTGTCACTGCTCTCCAGTCTTGAGGGCATCATAACAATGCAGGGCTCTATTTTCCTTATTCAAGGAAAAAAAAAAAGTAGCAGTGGCAACAATCCAACTAAAGTCTCTCCAGAAGCAGAATTTGGCCTCAGATGCTATTAATTTGGGCAAAAACATTCTGAACCTTTTCACTGTTTCTGAAAGGTGGAGGAAAAAAATTACAGTGTTGCAACCGTAATACAATTGCAAGCATAATCAAATGATATGTGTATGCAGCGACCTCGTGGCATATCCTGCAGAGGATAAAGCTTTTCAACGCAGCAGCAAAGTCCCACCAAGACAAGCAAAGGCTTTTTCCATGCCACATGTAGGAAGCTGAAAGCTTAACCCTTGCATCAGAGCCAGGCCTAGGGAAATAACCACGCAGTGGTACCTTAAAGTCTTTCTGCACATTCTGTAGGCCACTTGTTCTTTTTCTTTGGGTAATCCTGCAGGGTTTGCTTCATGACTTTACTCAGCTATGGTGAAACAAGCAATTGCAGAGACATTGTGCTTTGTTACTTTCATGACTATAGCTGTGGGCTGGGAGTCCTCCCCAGGCAAAAAGGCACCAGCAATGAGCTTTTTGGCTTATTACAAAGAAAATAAAATATACCAATATAGAGAACTCTTTTTTATTACAGAGACATGTTAACGAATAAAAACAGCATTAAATTGCCACAGAACACAAAATACCAGGCACAGAGAGCAGCTTCTTATAAATTTGCTGTGGGTTTATGTGTGGTGCAGATATTTACTTTTTGAATCACAAACGCAGGTTCTCCTGGCATTTTAAAAGGGAATGAGCAAAAGACCTTCCACGCTGCCTGGGAGCAGGTGAGTGAGTGTTGGTGGGCTCAGGAGGGCTGCAGCCTGTGCCATGCTCCTCCAGCCCCATCGCCAGCCCCCCGTGAAGAGGCTGGAGCAGCCCGTCTGCAGCTGGGCTGCCCGGCTGTGCCCAGAGCCTGCAGCAGGTTTCCACACGGTCCCAAGAGTGTGGCACTGGTCACGGCTGCCTGTCCCCGTGCCAGTTCCCAGGTAGTCTGTCACCTGGTAACAGGTAACAGGATGTGATGGTGCAGAGCACGACTCAGCCAGTCGCTCTGGTACAAGAAAGGATTTCTGTGCCTCTAAAAATCTATGTTGAAACAGTTAGAAAACAGCTACCACTCTGTAATTCCAGGATTCTGCCCTAAAGTGCAAGGACACTTCATGCAGTCAAAGAGGGCAGAAATAAAGGACACTCTGTTATCCCCTAAGTGCAAATACTATCCCTGCCTAACCAGAACCAGCTATAAGAAAGCTGGAGAAGCAGATACTGAACCCAGAGTATGTCACTGTATGCTCCATTCATGCCATGAAAGGATGGACCTTTGAAAACTGGGCAGTACCTCGCTGGAAAAAGTTAAGTTTAAAGTTTCCATCAATATTGGCACATACTGACTCATCTGAAGAATTTTTCATTGCAATCAGTGTTCAATCAGAAAAGGAACTCTCTTAGAGCATTACATTAGATATCATCAGCAGTATAAAATGGAGCATGCTTTTATTTATATATATATATGTGTGTTTAACATATATTATGCTATTGAAACATCTAGGGAGAGAGATCAGTAAGTGGAGTGACAGCTGCACGTAGCAGGGAGCTGCAGAGACAGCCAGCGCTGGCAGGTGACCCTGCCAGGGAGGCCAGCTCTTCCCAGTAGCACTGCCAGCCCCTCTGCCTGCGAGGCAGGTGACACCTCGGGTACCACCTCAGCATCCCTAGGGACCATGACAATGGTCCCACCTGTACCACACAGGCCAGAGCAACAAGTGTGAAACCAGCACATGGGGGTACAGGCACTGAGTGTCCTGCTGTCCCTCTGCAGGGCTGACTCACTCGGTATTTACTTAGCTGTGCGATGCTCATGGCTCTGGCTTAATGCCATTTTTCCTGCAGCCAAGCACAAAGCGCCTTTTGACTTCGACGGGAACAGCGTTCGGATGCTGCCAGGCTCTCCACCAGCATCCACACCGTCTCTCCAAGTGGAGAGTTGCTACCCCAGCTCTTAGTCTTGCTAAGCGAAGCTCCCTGCTGATGGCAGATGGTGCTGGGTGAAGGTGGACGAAAGTCTGCCATGGCTGGCCCAGGAATGCTGCCTGCCCAGGCATGCATCTGCACAGCGTCACCTGGCTCCCTTCTTCTGGCGTTACAGAGGATTAAGGAAGGGTTCCTCCTGCGCTAACTAAAGGCAACCTCATCTCACACCCTTTATCTCATTAAATTGTACCCTTCCATGTGAAAACGCCGCTCTCGGGCCGACGCCAACGTGTGTGTTCCTTGTCTTCCATCTGCCTTCGGTGGGAGCTGATGGTCTGAGCTGTGACCCGGGTTAAACCAGCCCCAAAGCCCACACACTTCCTAGATAAACCAGAGCAGAGCCAGTGAAACCGCAGGGGGACAGGGATGGGGACAGGGACCTGGTCTGCCCCCTGGCTGTGCAAGGCAGTGACACCAAGGGGGTCCCCTCTCCCGGAGCTCGGCCATCCCAAGGGAAGCCTCAGGGACAGCTTCTACATGATTGTGAAGATAGTGACATTCTCTTTGCTTTATTAAAGCAGAAGTAGACAAGAAAACGCAGAAGAAAGCACAAAGTACAAAGATACATGGCAGGACCTAGACTTTGGTATTTCTTAAATATCTTTTTTCCCCAGTCCCTGCAGCAGCCCATGAAAAAATACAAGGAAATAGTGATAACTCCCCCTAGCAAATACACACAGAGGTGACAATGATCTTGGTTCCCATATCCTCCAGTTATCCCTCTAACAATACCATAAAAGTCAATTTTTGAATAAAAAACTTGCAGAAGTTTACTTTGATGCCGAGGACACAGAGAACACAACCCTCGTGCCCCACTTGAGTGCACAGAGGCTTTGGGGTACCTATCAATGAGCCCAACTGCTCCTCTGCCCCATCGGCCAGGGGGTGCTTCATATGAGCTCCTGCTCCTTTCTTGAAGCATACATGGTTGGAGAGGCATCATATATGAGTTACACCCACCTGGCAGATGGTACAGAGGCAGTGTACCCCCTTTTCATTCGCACTGTGCTTCCACCAGCAAATCAGTGTATGCAAATCCCGATTAAGTTTGATTTCTTCCCAGCCTCCCAGCAGAAAAGTACCCAGCAGGATACCTCCACTCTCATTAACTAATAAAAACTTTACAGACATGAGCCTGTGCAAAATACAAAGCTCTCCAAAGGAGCTATTCAGAATGCTCGTAAACATCCTCCCGTTGATGACAGAAATCAGGGCATTACCAGTCCAGTTGTTCATTGTATTCTTCTGCTAATAGCCAGAAAATGTTCAAGAAGAGAGGAATGCACCAGCAGGGTTTTTTTACTGGTTCATTTGCCAATCTTAGTAGATTGTATCAACATTTAAAATGCTTGCAGCTCTCTAAAACAGGAAAAGCTATTGAGAACACCGTCCTGTTGGCTGGCATTCAGGAAAGGTATCTACGGATTCTGTTGCCACTTACATGAAGGGATTTCAGGAGGGAGAGCATGATCAGAGCCATAGCTAGCAGGGGAGGAAAACACATTACAAGTAACTAAGGAGAGATCCTCCCCTTTAACAGTTTTTGGTTTTTCCCCCCCTACCCTTTCCTTACTGAAAATCCCAATAGCATGACTGAAATGTAACAGGAAAATTCAGTGTTTGTTCTTGCTGAGAGTTTGCAAAGAACCCAGACGTACCATGAGGGCATTTGCCTGAAGAGCTGATGATGATGCTCAGCTCATGAGCAGCAGAAGCATCAGCACTGTTTTCTGCACAACACATACATGGCAATTAATTGGCCTAAACCTCATTCCCTTTACTTTCGAGGACGTCTGACAAATCCAAGTAGCTGTTACCACACAGGGGGAACACAGCGCGATGTGATGCACATGTCTGATCAGGTTCACCTCTCCAGGCTCTGGCATTTGCTTCGTGCTTCTGGTGTCTCTGTGCTGGAGAGCCACACCAGCGCCCTGGGTGGGCACAGCTCTGTCACAAGCTCCAGGAGTATGGGCATCGGGTGGACCTGGGGTTCCTTCTGCACTCGAGGTATGAAATGGAGTCAATCCAATGCTTATGCCTGACAAACCAAGCCTGCTTTTCTCAATATTCCTGACTGCTGGGAGGCACCAGCAGCTGTAAATCAATCAGCCTCTGCTGTTTGCTGGCTGTGGACCAAGTGCCCCCATTAGCCAAGGTGCGTTTATCCATCCTCAGGGCAGAGCTGCATCCTGTACTGCCACCATGCCATGTGGAGCTGCTGGAGACATGTGGTGGCACAAGGCAGTGGCACAGGACAGTGAGCATGGGACAGTCCACATAGGATGGTGCGTGTGGGATGGTGTCTGTGGGACAATGCATGAGGGACAGTCTTCCCCCAGGCTGCGATCAACCACAGTAACCAGCAGGAGCCATGTATACCACTCAGAAGGGCAGAAGGTCTCTTCAGTGTTTCCTTTACAACTCCCTGAAGCGCTATGGCAGCACCAACCAATCATGACAGCCACCTCCCAAAGGACAGGATTAACAGCCAGAGTCCTGTGGCCTTACAGGTCCCACAGATCCCAGCCCCGCTGCTTGGCTCCCAGGATGCTCATCTGCTGGCATCAGAAAAGACAGGGGGGACAAATGGAAAGTAAGTTGTGTAGCTGGAAAGCCAGGGCCTGCGGACACTCAGCAGGAGCAGAGCTGGTGAGGGGGTGGGCAGGGGGCTTTGGGCACCCACAAGAGGAGGGGAGAGCATGAGTGAGGTCTGAAGACATCAGGCACTTGCGGAGGTGGGTACGGCGGTGTTGGAGGAGCAGCAGCTGTCAAGGACAGGAATGTGACTGCTGAGTGCCCGGGCATCCATGGGGCAGATGGAGACCCAGCTTGACCGGCCTCAGGAAAAACATCCCAGGTGGAAAAGAGCAGCCATCTGCCATCTCTGGGGATTTCCAAAGGTCACCTTCCTCTCCAGCCCTTTTGCTGGCAACCCTGTAATGCTCCATCGGTCGATATTACCACTCATCCGTGCTGCTGCGCAGGCAGGGCTGCAGGGCTACCAAAGGCAGTGGTGTGCTGTCTGGGGCAGATCCAACAATGGCTGCATGACAGCTCTCTGACCCAGCAGCAGGTCCTGTAAATTCATCAGGCTGCAAATCCATCTCATCCCCCTTCTGTTTCTCTACTGCAATATTTTAACTCATTTGCTTTTCAGCACCATAATGCAAATAAAAGGAGGCCAGTAAAGTAATCTACACCCACACTCATAGGTTTGACCTGCTCCTTGTCTTGTTCTGTGTTTAAAAGAAAAAACCCAAACCCAACAGCTGCTGGCATTTCTCCCGATCCCCTGTGGCACTGAGCCACTAAATTCACTGTGGAGAACACACAAAGAGGAAAGCGTAGACACAGTGTGGCTGCCACCATGCCACAGTCCTGTCCCAGCACAAGCGAGCCAGCCAAATCTAGGCAGAAGCCATGGCAGGTAGTTCAGTTCAGAGGTACCTCATGAAAAATAGAAATCTCAGGAATCCCAGCAGGTCATTGTTGGTTGCTGTCCATCCTCTTGGCACACCGCCTCTGTGGAGGGGATTCCCCAAGGCACTGCAGTACAGTAGTGCAGAAATAACAGGCAGGAGATGGCTGAAATGGGGGTGGCAGAACTGGGAGGTCCCTCTGGAAGATCACTGTGTGTGGAAGTAGATAGGCTTGACTTTTCCAGACAGGATCTTGGGAACCTGCACAGAGATGATCTCAGCCATCATTTCAGGGTAGTCCACACTCACCATATGTGCCTTAATTAAAAGGTCAAATGTAAACTGATGCAGATCCTTGGCAATCTGGGAAAGGAAGAAAGATGTTGCTGACTTCACTTGTTAGGAATTACTTTTTGCTTGTAATCAAATAACTGTATGGGGATGGAGCTGAGCCCCAGGAAAGAGGAAAGGTCTAGCTCCCATTTACCAGCACAAGCTCAAGTCACAAATAGACCATTTGTTTCCACTGCTGTAAGCAGAGAAGATTCACTGGGGCCACTGAGATTTTGTACTGTTCTGCTAGAGTGATCCTAGAAAAGTATTGACTACAAAAGAGCTTTTCATTGCTAAAAAAGGAAGCCCATAAACTCAAGCACAAGAGTGCTTATGGCAGGGAGTGACAGACAGAGAGAACTTCCACTCCCTCAGTAGAGTTAGTGTCTGTCTTTTCTCTACTGCTTATTTTGAGGGCACACTGCAATACTGCCTCCCTGCAAAGGTGTGCCAAGAGTTTAAAAACAAGCCACAAAGAATCACAGGATCATTGAACAGCCCAGGTTGGACAGCACCTCAAAAGGTCACCTCGTCCAACCTTTCCTGGGACAGAGAACCTGGATAAGACTACCTAGCGTCCTGTCCAATTGCATCTTGAAAACCTCCAGTGCTGGGGACTACCACCACCCTGGGGAGGTTGTTCCAGTGAATGATCATTCTCACTGTAAAAAGTTTCTTTCTTATATAATTTCTTATATGTATAGATAGACATTTCACTGTCCTCTCTTACAGGATGCACGGAGTCCAGGACCTTCGTGAGCTGGTAAAATCGCCGAGAGCAGGAGGTAGGGTTCTTCCTCTTGCAAGCGATGATACGGTCAAGTTCCTTGACATAATTCATTCGAAGTTCATCAAAGAGCTTCTGGTTCTTCAGGCCATCCACTGGAACTGGATGAAACATGGGAAGGAAACAGTAAGAGCTGTCCAGAGAGCAGAGAGAATAAAAGAGCAAGAGGAAGGCTGAAGAAGTGGTCAGTGCAAACCTAAGAGGAAAGAGCTGCCCAGCAGCTCTGCTTCTGCCATGGCCCTCGCTCTGGTCAGCTTGTTGGACTACTGCTAATTCAAGGACCCTTGTTCAGCACTTGTTACAAAAGAGAGGCAAGGTAACAAACCACAGTGCTATTTTCCTGCTCAGCAGCTGATGCTCAAGGGCCCCATGATGACAGCAGTTAGGTTGAGGAGAAACCTCCTGCAGGAGCTGCATGGGAGTAATGTTGCCCTGTGCAGAGGTGGGGTGGGTGAACTGCGGGGGGCTGGCTAGTGGCACCCTCATGCTTGGCATGTCTCTGAGCAGCTCAGATTGAAGCAGAGAGAACATCCACAGTCATCCCTCGGAAGTACGAGTACATGCACATGTGCAGGGAAAGCACGAGATACCTCTAGGGCAATAGAGCATATAGCAACCGGAGATGTATTGAGGAAAGGATGTGAGTACTTACTAATACTGAAGAAGAGTAGAGCCTTCATACAGAGAAACTCCTGGGGTGTGATCTGAAGCCACCCAAACTCCTGCGAGAGGTGCCGCATCCTGACACACTGGCTGTACATTCTGGATTTGTGCATTCGGTACCTGGCAGGGCAAGACACACAACATATGGCAAGGAGATCAATGCATTGCCTGTGTGATGTATGGGGGAGAACACCCCCTGCCCGACCCAGCAATCCCAGCCTCGCCTGGCACATCCCCGCTGCCAAGAACCTGAGCTTTGTCTCGGGGATGCTGGCAGCATCCAAAACGCCCATGTATAATCCTCTTCATCTGGAAACAGATGACTACCTGGGATCTGCAGAGTTCATTTGACCCTCTGCCTCCCTGAGAAACGACCACAATGATTCACCAGACTTGGCTATCCATGAGCAGTGCGAAGCTGAGCTCAGAGCTCTCGGAGAAAAGGTGTGGTTTTGCTTGCTGCTGTGCTTAGTTATTGTTTTTAAGCCCTTCTACCGTAGTGTCAGCAAACCCTCCCCAACTCTAAGTCCATCAGAGAGATCCCATCAGGAACTTACAATAAAGGTTTGTTTCTGTTTCTGCTTGCTCCTGCTGACCAACCAAGCTGCAAACAGGAACTCAGACCCCTCAGGAAAAAGGCAGGTCAGTATGGACCAGCCCTTCACACCCAGCACCATCATGTGCTGCTGCCCTGCTGGAAGTACAACCCAAGGCAAGGCTGAGGGAGAGGGAAGAAGGACAAGGAAAGACATTGCAACTGCCCTTATTGCTCCTGGAGGTCACTGCAGAGCAATCAGAGGGGGAAAGCAGAGCCCTTCTAGCTTTGTTGCTCAGCTCTGAGTAAGCATGATTACCCAAGCTGTACATTTTATAAGCAGAGAGGAAAACAAATTCCTTGTCTTATTCTCACTTCTCACCTAGTCTGACCCAGACAAAGCACAGCATTAGATTGTTGTTATTTCACACTTACTCATTGAAGACCAAATCTGGAGCGAAGTAAAGCATCCTGGAATTGACATTGGTGAAAGATCTCCAGCCCATAGCAAAAACCATGAGACCCATCCAAGAGTACTGGATTATTGACATCTGGTCATCCACATGCAGGTTGCGAAACCCTATTAAAAAAAGGAGAGAGGGATGTTACAGATTCATGTTGGCTTCCTGCAGTTACCGGGACTGATTTTGTGCGGTCTCCAGATCTCCCTGCCATGCTCCTGTTATGACAAGGCTGTCCACAGCCAAACCTCAGCTCGTCCCAGGACACACACACAGAGCGGGGTGACACAACTGCAGTGTCAGCAGCCTGGTGCTCACACTCTGATGGGAAACCAGAAACATCCAAAGCACAAAACCACAACTGGAAGGGGAGGAAGGGGATCCCCAGACACAAGGAGGGGATAAAGAAAAACACAAGGAGCAAAGTGTTTTACAGGAAAGCAGTGACAAGTGGTAATAAATGATACCTCCCCGCTAAGAGTCTTAAAGATCTTCACAAATTGTATTTGAAGGCTTTGCAAGACTCAGTGAGGTGAGCAAGGATCATTCTGCAACAGACTAGACAAAAAAGATACGGCAGGATGGGATTCAGTGACTTCCTAAAGTCCATGAGGACGTACATTCAAATACGGGCGCTGAGCAGGTCCAGCTCCCCCAGCACGGGCTCATCTTGCCCCAGCCCTCATTTCTGGCACTAATTAGACACCCAGACTGATCTAGTCTTACTGTGCCATACGCTTTACTGTCATGGCCTAAGCCCCAAAGTCTCTGCTCCAAAACATTCCGAATTACCGTGTGAGACAGCGTGTCAAAAGTGAGTGAAATAAATCGCCAGTGAGGACTTGCTCGCTTTGTTCTGCTAACAGAAATAAATCAGCTGAAGGGGAGCAGGAGCCTCAGCAGTAATACAATTAACCAGATCACATTCTCCAGGCACTGAGGCAGAAACAAGTCCTCATTAACCAATTACCTCCTTTGGGTGTAATTCTGGCACTCAAGGAAATAAGCCAAAAAACTCCCACTATTTTCAACTCGTTAGGTCTTCACCAAACTTAAGTAAATGGATTTTAATGTGTAATGCTCAGAGCCAGAAAGTAATCCTCAAGCTTCAAACTGCTTCGTTTTCTCTGTCAAATACACAATGCATTTATCTAATGACTATGAAAATGAATATGAAAACCTCTGTTGGATCATAAGCTAAACAAAAATATCAATTAAACTCAAATTAGTACTGCGAGATGGTGGCTCACAGTTAAATCCCAGACATGTTTACAACACACACACAAACATCACCTCCAACACTACTTTTTTCCCCCGGTACTTTTAACCAGTCAAATGTACTCTGGTTTCAAGAAAATCACGTTATTTAAATCACATATTAAAGCAACTCTAACATCTCCAGTGTATATAATCTGTTGAGGCAAGCATCTGTCTCTTGCTTGGGAAGCTGTCAACTGCAAATGAGCATGTTTTATTGCTGACTAAACTTGCTTTATGTTTGTACATTTTTTCCTTTCAGCTTTCACAGAGACACAGAATCCTAGGGGTTGGAAGGGACCTCGAAAGATCATCTAGTCCAACCCCCCTGCCAGAGCAGGGTCACCTAGAATACATCACACATGAACGCATCCAGGTGGGTTTTGAATGTCTCCAGTGAAGGAGACTCCACAACCTCTCTGGGCAGCCTGTTTTCATGTCACTGGATTAAAAAACTGAAGCTTGCCTGCAAGTAGTGTCTTACCAGACCCGAGTAGGTGATGTCCAGCTGGAGGGAGCTCAGCTGCTGGCTGAACATGAACCTTCTGGCAGCCAGAGTGAAACTGGATAACAGCACAAGAGTAGAGAAGGCATCTGGGCAACTCAAGGGCTTGAAAAAATCACTCACACTCATCTCTAGGACATATCTAAGTTAGATTTTCATATTTAACTATAGTACTGCATGCTGTAAAAAGCTTTCTATTTATCCAGTATTTTTGGTCAGAGATTAATTCACTGCCTAGTAAAACCTAAGCCATTCAGAGTGACTACTTCCTTGAATTTCCACCTGCTCCATACTTGCCACTGTTCTCTCTCCTGGCCCAGACTTTCCATAACGATTGGAAAAACTGGAGTTACTCAAAGAAGAGCCATGCTGCTGGCCCCTGTAATTGAGACTCTGCAGTGAGAGGGCAGTGAGATGGTGCAGGGAACGCTCCCACAACGGCACCAAGTGATGAGGATGAAGATTTCATCCTTCTGTTCCACACCCGTGCTCCCCAAATCCATCTGGGCAAAGGAGCTCACCAGGAAAGATGCTCTGAACCACACAGACAAGAAAATCCTGTGAATGCAAGTGTATTTATGGCAGCAGAAGCTCTGTCTTCAATAAAGACTCAAGAACCTCCCCATGAGAAGTTTGGCCCAAGAGGTGCTGTAGGGCCAGAAATGAAGTGCAAGCTAAGGCAAGATGGAGAGGATGAGGTGGGGGAGGAAGAAGGCAAACCAGAGGTCTCCGATATTTGGCTTCCCTCGTGTCTATATTCTGAGAGCAAGGCACATAATTCCCACTACCAAAGAGGAAACCTATACTCTGTAAGTGATTTGGAGACAGAAAACATACCCATGAACAGCAAACTCTGTGAGATATAACCCTAATTCACACAAGTGATCCACCTCCCTTTTGCTGGGTTCAGCATCAACAGGATGAAGATGTTGGAAACACCAACACCTACAGCAGAACCTCCTCATCCTGAGGAATATTCCCTTTGTGATTCTGTGAGCACCACCTGTGCCCGGGCAAACCGACACTAAAGTTCTCATCTAGGACTGGCTTATCCTTAACCACCGAGTATCAGCTTCTCAATGCATTTGTGAAAGTATTTGTTGCTCCTAATCTTTGCTATGAGAAGGATTTTGGTGCATTTGTTCATTACCTTGTAATTATGCTCACTGAAAAAAAAATATTTGCGCAAGCTTTATCATTGTTTAAGGAAAGGTATTTGAACACAACAGTTTTGTTGTCACAGGACTTAAAGTTTGCTTTCTGCTTCTCCACAAAAACAAGTTCTAGGAACATGGCAGATGACTCTCCTAAAAGGAATCACTGCTTCCAGTTTCTGAGCTGAAATGCCTGGAAACAAAAGTGATTTTCAGAAACCAGATGCCCATCATTTCCCAGAAACCTCCCCCCTCCAGGCATCTTAGATGATGCATGGCCAAAAGCACTGTAAAAGAAAATAAACATAAACCAAATGCCATGATATATGGTTAAATGTTTAGTATTGGCATATTCTGAAGAGACCCAAACAAAGATTCCTTCTACAGAAAGAAATCACAGTGAAAGTAAAATTAAATTTACTGAGGGCTTGAAAAAGATCAATGCATAACCTTTTTCTTGGTGAATAATCAGAAAGCAGCATAGTTTGAAAATAAATTCTTTATATTCTCTCTTGATGCACAGCTGTGCCAGAATATCTTCCTAAGACAGCAGCAGCTGAACACCTCACACGTTACCATAAAGCAACATTTCTGACATAAATAAATACTCATTTTATTGTTCAGAAAATGGAAAAAGATGCACAGTTAATTGCATTCTTATAGCTAAAGGATGAGTTAGATATATTGCAAGGCAGTAGATTTGAAACAGAAAAGCCAGCCAGCAAGCAATGTCCTGGAACACCTATAAAGCCCCAACCCATGGTGAGTACAGAGATTTTGCAATAGCTCTGATAAATAGGTCAATCTCCCATGGGACCCAGTGCAGTATTTCACCTGATCACACGTGCACCAAGTTGCTAGAAACGTGCAAGGTGTTTGCCTGCCTTACTGGGAGCCTGTGCCCTGCCACCGCTCGGCTCTGAAGCAGCCCTTCCCCATACACTCCCAGTCCAGCTCCTTTTTATAGACCCATTTCCTAACAGCTTTGGGAATGAACTGAAGACTTTTCATTTGCTGCCAGATAAAATGATCTTTAAACTAACATGTCTGAGTGCTGATCTAAATTAACTGTAAGACCTTTACTGAATTTATTTATATGGAAAAGGGAAAATACACATTCCTTCCACTTACCTCGAGATTTTATGGATTTAATCAGATTCTTTTAATTCTGTGTTTCGGCAGCTTTCTTGGCAAGCTGTGCATACTTAATGTTTCCTTTCCAGGGAAAGCATGGTTTGATTCTACCTTCTCCTATGCAGAATTTAAACTGCATAGTGTCCAAAGGGCCATACATTAAATTCTCTCCACAGGAGAGAGATTGATATTGCTACTGCAGGTAAGCAGGGTTCAGAAATGCTCCTAACTTGATGCAGTCTTATTTCTAGGATATCACTGAAACCTCACTTGAAGAAGTGCAGCAACACCTTGCTGCATAATAATCACTCTTGGTATACAGGTGATGTTCAGTGCAGGATGCAAGGTTAATAATGGTTAATAGGTGATTATTAATCTACTGTTAGTTTTATGAGGATGCCTCTGTTACAGCTGCATGTTCCCCCTTCTCCCACCAGCAGCAGTCATTGGAAAGTAAAACCTTCACCCCTTTACATTGATATAATCTCAACTGACACGCGGTGCTGCTTACACTTCGTTAAGCCAATGCTTGTGCTAGATGTGCTTCGTTAATGGGGAAAGGGGAGAAGGGGAGAATATTTCCACCCTCACTGTGGACCTACTGAGGATCACGGCAGCTGACACCAGCTGCTGGGCTCCTTGTGGGGCAGGGGACAGAGCCAGGTTTGCCTGCTCGGCACCAGAAACACCCGCTGAGATGAGCTGCTTTGGCTGTCAGCCTGGGGCACTGTTCCTCCTCATGGCCAAGGCAGACTGTGCTACTGCACAGCAGCAGCCGGCCAAGCCCTCCGGTCTGCTCCCATTGCACCTCACCAGTAACAGCATTCATTAACCAGCCTCCAGTCTCCCAACAGACCCTGTGAAGATCTTTGTTTTGATAAAAACAACTCTATCCCGCTGTTTTAAATTGCTTGGGTTTTGTTCCCGTTACTTCTCTCTCTCATTGTCCCTCTCCTGAGCCCACTGAGCGCCAGGCTGCCCAGCCAACCTGCAGACCCAGGAACTGAAAATGCTTCTGCTTTATTAACCAAAATACAAATTAAATAAATTATAGACAGCAAACTACCTCTGGCTGTGGGGTAGGATTCTGCAAATTCACCCCAAAAGCCAGGCGGCCGCAGTGTGTGCAGGGAAGGGCAGTGTTGCCAGCAGTGCCCATCCCTCACCTGGCTCCTGGAGGAGCACCAGTGCCAGAGCAAACAGAACCCAGCAGTGGACGAGAACCAGCCTTGCCACAGCTGCCTGAGCAAAAGGGCTGCATAACCACTGCCTGGAGCACCAGAACACCAACAGTGCTGTGGTTGTTTATTCCTTCCCCATAAAACAGCATGACAATCACTAAGTGGTGAATTTGTGGTTATTATTGTGGAACCCTGGCATCCACACATGTCAGGGAACCGCTAGAGAAAGCTGGGGAAAACAAACTGGCTTTGCCTCTGGCTGTGGGAGCAGTGATGCTAACGGTCTGGCCAGCACCAGCTCCATGGCTGGTAGGATGGGGAGGGCAGCCAGGCAGCATCCCACCGCAGCACGCCTCCCTGAGGGATCCCCTGGCCTGCCTACCGTTACACTGCAACTGCCCAGAGAGCACTGACCACTCAGACATAAGAACATTAGAATTAATTTTGCCCAGATGCTGTTGCTGGCAGTGTGGGCACCAGCCCCAGTGCAGCAGCTGGCACTGCCATGCCACCACGGCGTCAGTACAGGAGAGAGAAAGCTTTTGATGAGGGTGTTGTGATGATGAAATATGTTTCTCCAAGCACTCTCCCTTTCCATTAGCACCACTGCAGTCTTACAACCTCAGCCCCCGGACAGACGGTCCAGTTTGGTGGTGTGTCCATGTACTTTTCTGAAAAAATCTTGATGACTGATGTAGATAAGTCAGAGGAGAAAGTATGATCTGTCCCTGGTTTCACAAGCTAGGTGAACCGTTTTTGACCCAAGAATATAGGAAATACAGTGGGCTATTCTGTATTTAAGTGTATTTGGACTAACATCCCTCCTAGAGCACTGGCCAAGCTACTTCCAAGGGGACTGCTGAATTTCTGGGAACATGAAACGTCTGACTACATTTCATCACCAGGTGTTGGCATATAGTGGCAAACTTACTTTGCTTCTGTTTCCTCCCCACACAAAAAGAGGAGGATCCCTCTTTTCTGTGGCACTTCTGGAGGAACAGGGCCAGGGTGAGGGGGCATCTTGGTATCATCCCCATGCCCCTATCTTAGGGATGCTGGAAGATGAACTGGATCCCACTGCATCCAGAGTGATCTGAGTCTTCTGTAATTTCACTCATTCAGTTGGCAGGATTACAACATGCAGCAGGCAGTGTGTCACAGACTGGTAACCTCCACACTCAGAACCAAGGGGTGCATTCAATGAAACACGTATATCACTGGGATGTTTTCATCTACAGCACCTGGTAACTATTTCCATTTGGAAACTTCTAGACCCTAATGTACTCCCGTATCACAACTCTGAATGCATCATAAATATATTCCAGCAGCTCACCACACAAGAGCAACACAACTGCCAGGAAAAAGCCCTTTGGGATTTCATACCTCTCTTTTGCTATTTTACAATTAATTGGCTTATGAAAGACAAAGAAGGTGAGGAAGGATCTCTCCCATCTCTCAAGCCTCAGCTCCTTGCAGCCCAGTTTCCCCCATCTCACTTTCACATTGAGAAGTGGCACACTTCTGATTCATCTGGGGAATTTACCCTTTTCACCACTTCATGCAGGTTATGGGATGGAGCTAATACTTGTTTAGAGAAGACTTCTGCAGGTTTGGTGGACACAGCCCTGGAACTGCAGCAAAAGCCCCACAGGGAAAGCAGGAAGAGAAGACCCTGAAGCCCTGATCAGCAACAGCCCTTCTTGCATGGAGAAGCACACATGTAGCTACACAATACCACATGCTGAGGGTTATCGGTGGGGACAGACCCAAAAGCACAAGTTTTTTATATACTTTGTCACCTCTTAGTCACCTCAACCAGCTACCCAAAGGAGAACATGGTGCTGCTGCAGCCTGTTTTACAGAGATGTTACACCTTGTGAAGATGCTCCCCAAAGGAACTGTGTGATGGTGGGACGCAGGCTGCAGACCACCTCCTTCGAAACCCACCCCAGGCAATGCAAGCAGGGGACTTCAGGAACGTGCCAGGAAAGGGATGGGATTTGTTAGGGTTTTAGCTCACCTGGCAAAGCCTTTGCCCATTTGACCACATAGACCAGCTGCCTCTCCCCGAGCTCATTCAGGCTGGTCAGCAGGTTGGAGAAGGAGTCCGGCTGGCTGTTGTCATGGCCGGCACAGACCACGCCAGGCTCAATGGCCTCCAGGACGTTGAGGAAGATGGGCTGGCATTCATATCCATCAATGTGCGTCAACACCATCTTGGGAGCTTGCTCCGCTGTGGGACTGGATGAGCTGAAAGCTTCAGCGTCATCTTGTGTCTTCAGGTTACTCAGCTTCTTCAGCTTGCGGGCTGTGGAAATGACACATTTTAGTGTGAGACTTAAAAAAAAAAGCTTGGGGCTTCTTGGCCTCCAGCTCTGTAACTTATATTTACAAATAAAGGGAACTACGGCCAGCAGCAGCTATTCCTTCAGTGCATGATATCCAAAGAGTGCCCTGGCAGCCCAGACCTCACCTAAGGATAAAAGGGAGCACATGTTGCACAAGAAAATCCGTTTGCTCATTAATTTTATATGGAAAGGAACAAGGATCATTTACATCCTCAGACACGACCGGCCTTGCATTAACTCCCACTTAGAAATGGAGAGGAAGAACTGTGGAAAAGAGGGAAGAAGTGACTCAATTCAAACAACTACTCACACAGAATTAAAAAGGGAAGCAATACAAGTAAATAAAATTAGTAGACGGTCACGTTCCAAGGAAAAATGCTACTGCACTCGGATGCTCAAGTTGATTGTTCCATCCCATGCCAGAGTAGAAGCAGGATGCAACAAAAAAAAAAAAAAAAAAGCCTTCTCCCTGCCCAGGGCTCCTGCAATGCCTGCTGCCCTGTAACCAAGCTCTCCCACCCAGCTCTACAAATATAGCATGGAAAATATGTTTTAAAAGCAAGCAGGTGGTCCCATGGCTGTTTCCCTGGAGTCTCCGCAGTCAGCCCACTGATGAGAAGAGCAGGGGTGGCTTTGGTCTGCTGGCCAGCTTCAAGAGCAACATCAGTAGAGTGGGGTTCAGACTGCAAGCAGCCAACAACCATGTGCATGTCATCATGATGCAGTCTCTCTCCTATGCACCTGGCTCTTAATTACAGATGCTAGTCTGCTAGCAAGATACACCAGGAGCTTCAGATGCATGACTTCAAAATTCTTTTGAAAGGCAATGTTCATCTACTTTGATATCTACATGACAGCGCTCAGCACAACACGGGTTGGCAGGCTACTGCAGATAGGAACAGTTTTCACCCCTTACTGACTCAAAAAAAACCTATTAGAGAAGAAAAGCCAATTGTTTAATTCAAGCAGAGAATATAACATCAAACCAATTGTCCTTGGGGTTTTGGCTCCTTCATTACATGATACTTATCTCAAATTTCCTTTCAGCTGTAATTAGAAAAATAAGCAGCGAAACATAAAAATGTCAAGTTAAAGTGCAACTTTGTAAATCAATTCAAAATGTTGATCTTTAAGCAACGTACTTTGGATGATCTATCGTATGAGCAATTAAAGCAGGCTGCTCTGTAAAAAAATGGAGGAGAAAATAGTAATAAAAGTAAGAAAGAGTAACAAGGAAGCAGGGCTGCAGTGCAGTGTGACATCCTCCAGGCATCACCTGCTTGGGTGGCCGGCCAGCCAGGGCATCGAACCCCCTCTCCCACCCCACCAGAAGTCACAGGCAGCTCAGACAGCACCAGGATCCAGCAGACTCCCCTGCTAACCCCCAGAGAGCCAACCCCTTGGGACAGCTACACTTGGGTTTTAGTGTTGGACAAGCAGCATGGAAGGAGAAGAGCACCAAATGCTGATCCTGCGTTTCAGAACAATCACACGTTAATTCGGGAAGAAGGGACCAGGGCTGACTCCACCTGAGGCAGAAACCATGTCTCATAGAATCACAGAATCACGGAACAGCCTTTGTTGGAAGTGACCTCTAAGATCATCAAATCCAACGATCAACCCAGCACCGCCCATTGACCACTAAACCATATCCCTCAGCACCTCATCTACACATGGTTGTGCTTGGCACTGGACCTCTAGAGATGTGAGTGCTGCTACAAAAGAAAAGCTCCCAGGCTTAACAGAAGAAATAAAAAACTGAACTGAATCTTCTAAAGATGAATAATCAGTGCCCATCAGGTCCTGTGCATAAATGGAGTAAAATCCAGACTATGAAACACACACATGGTTTGGTTTAAATGTTTTTGTTGTATTTGTTTTGTTTTTTTTCTTAAAACCAAATTACCGAGTACTAAAAGATATTGAGTGAAGTAGGAAGAGAGCAAGCAACCAAGCAACCAACCATGCTGGCTCCGAGACTGCAGCTGTAAATCAAACCCCCCCCATGCTGGAGAGCAGTGAAGGTACATGATAACTGCTCTTATCAGAGGAGCCCTATGCCTGTGCGCTCCAGGAGCAGTTGTTCCACAGATCACTGAAATACTGATGTTGCTAGATGCAGAAAAGCTTCAGAGGTAAAGAGCAGGTTACATTCAATCACCTGTGCAAAACCCCTTTTTGGTGGTAGCTCCTACTCAGTGACTACTGGGAACAAAAACAGAAATAAAAAAATAGAAATTAAAGATATATGTTATACTTTTATTGTGGGATGAGCTAAGCTAGGCAGCAGTCTACAACGTACTTCTCCAAACCAAGATGGGATCAACCCCAGAACCTGTGACTGCAAACAGGGGTGTCCTGGTTTGAGTTAAATAGAACCAGTATTATCCAAGCAACACATCTTTAGCAACTTAACCTGCCCACCCTCCCGCCAGGCACTCCTGAAGCTGGAGAAGGAGCTCTCCGGGCTCCAGCTCTGGACTCGGATTTTTCATGAGTGCTGAGACTCAGGGAAGTTCTGGGGACCTGGAAGAAAATTGTTTTTGCAGTAGAAATGACAGCCCAGACACCACATGCTGATTTCAGCTGCAGGCAAAGCTGTCAGAGAAGCTGAAACAGCACTTGACTTATATCCTGTTCTTTAAATTTGTTATTAACATCAACATGTGGCTTGTCAAAACCAGATGCTGTCAAACTATCAATCTTTTCTGACACAATAATTTTAGTTGATAATTATAATGCTACTGGTATAGCAGACATGTTTAAGAGATCTCAGACATTCTGGCCCACATGAATTAAAAAAACTCAAATGATAAAAAACCAGATAGTACCGCTGAATGATTTTAAATCACCCAGGTGACATCTCAAAAGTAATTATAAATGTTGAAACAGCAACAGACAGATTTATTTCTTATGAAGGCTGTTCATGGCCCTTTGCTAGTGAGTATCTACATTCATTCCACAAAGAAAATTAACCATTTCTACTAAGTCTGTATGACAATGCACAGATGGGGAAACAGTATCAAACATTAAGGACTGATCCTTGAACAGATTAATCAAGGTCTGCTGATAGGCTCAGTCTATTAAAGCAAAGTAATTTTCACTGTAAGCAGTAAAAACTGAAAAATTGAGCCATATTCAATGAATGTTGAACTCCATCCTCAGCAGCCTGAACTCACCCCAAAAGCTGATGGATGAGCACAGAGGCCTGAGATGGCAGGATGGTTCAGTGGACACAGGACTAACAGGATCCCATGCCATGTGAAGGAGGAAAACACTGGCCTGGAGAGCATCTTATTACTGCCTTCAAGAATGGATGCTGCTAACACTGGGAAACTGATTATATGTTCACCATACAACTGAAGGTGCTGACAAACCACAGAAGCCATAAGAATAGTAAGGACTAGACACACACCTTGGAGCAAGAATTTTACCTAGGTAGCTATGCAGGAGACTGAAGAGTTATTAGGTCACAGCCAACAAATACCTACTGCGGGGAGAGAAATTCAATAAAAAAAGGTTTTTCAATCTAGCAAGCAAAGCTGTAATAAAGATGCAGTTGCTGGAAATCAAGGACAGACAAGATGAAAAATAAGGTACAACTATGACAATACTGAATGTAATTAACTACTGCAACTGTGTGGCAAAAAACGTGTTACAGTGTCCACTGCTGGAAATGCTCACATCGATATCAAATGCTTTTATAAGATATGAACTCTATTTTAACCACAGAAACTGGACCTGAATTAGGGTTAAATATAGAGGTTACTCATGCCTTCAGCTTTCACAGGCTACCAGCAGTTATTACAGTAGTTTTCTAGCCCTGCCATCAATGAAATGAACTGAATTTTACATGTTTGGGATGTTCTGCCCCAAGACAGGACCCACACGGAGCACAGTCACTAGGCTGAAGGTGCACCGCAGATGTGCCACGGCACAGGCGGGCTGCCAGCTCCGGCCGAGGGCAGAGCCACTCAGTTCTCACACTGGGAACAGCCCACGGGATCTCACACACCATGATGAAAATGCACTGGCAGTGAAGGAACAGGAAGCACCTTAAACCCAGAGCTGTGCAGTTCAGCAGCAGTGGCACTGGCTGAGTGGTGTGCAGGGTCCACCCTGGAGCAGGATGGAGGGGGACGATGCCTCTGTGTGCACAGGGGCTGGCAGGATCCATGCAGTAGAAATTGGTGCTGTGGGAGAGGCAGGACAGTGCACCAGAAGAACCAAGAACACAAAACTGGCATTATCATTATCTTTTTTCTTTTTTTCTTTTCCCCCTCTTGGGCTTTGCAGTGTTGATCAGGAGAGAAGATTCTGTTTAATGGATTTCAGCTTGCAGGTCAGAGTGATCTCAATCAATAATGAAGTGCTTCGACATGTTGCCATTTTGTGCCAAAGCAGAGAGTCCTAAATAAGGTATTCAAGTGTGTCACCTCCTCCTCCCACTAAACACACCGAGAGCTGCAGGTCTGCTGGTCACAGGTGGCTCTGGTAATTAACAGGCAGCTAAAAAAAACTGTTTGGAGCTTGGAAGCTTTTTTAAACACTCTGCCTCTCTACTGTGGGAGAAATAACTGGACAAACTCATAGAATGCATGTTTTTAACAATTGCCTTTAAACCCACATTCAAAACAAATGTAAAACAGACCAGGCAGAACAGGTCAGGGTGACCCAAAGAGCTTAAGAGAAAAAAAAAAAAAAAGGAGGGGAGGTGGAGGTATCAGTATTAGCATTAATTTTGTCAGTGTGTCCTGCAGAAGAAGGTTACACTGATGTATGTCTTCTCTTACTTAAGGAAATTTCACCAGAGAAAAAGCACTTTAAAATAACAGCATGCTTGTTTTGGATGGCATCACAAAGCCCTTCTCTGCTGGCTGCGGATAAGGGAGCTGGGTTTGGCTCCTCACTGCTGTCCCCTGGCTCAGGAGCCCAGCAATCTCACACGAAGGGCAGTGGTGGCATCCCAGCCCTGACCCTCACAGGCAGACAAGGGAAGGGTCCCAAAGGAATCTCCCTGCTTCCCGGGGTGCCAGTGCTATAAACAGCCAACAGGGGCTGGGAAAATGACTGTCACCAGGAACTGCTGCAAGAAGGCGTGCGGGCAGGCATGGCTTGGGGACAGGGTACTCTGCCCTTGATGCCTCCCAGCTGGGCTGGATAACTAGCACTGGGGGCAGAAGCAGTGAAGCCGATGATTAAACTGAGATGGAGATAGCTGCCTGGTAACTTCAGGATACACCTCCCTGGTCCTCTGAAATCATGGCGTGCCTTCGCATGTGCCCATACACGTCACTCCCAAAGCGCTGCAGCAGCGCCCCGATGTTTGCTGACAGCTTGCCTGTGACAGAGGGGGGAGTGCAAATGAAGAGTGGTCAGAGCCAGCACGTGGGGTTGATGTCACGAGATTTTAGGCCTGCATTACCTTTTGGGACTTCTTTTCTGCATGCTACCAGGAGGAAAGGAGTGAGCTGACCATCTCTGCATCACCCCCCCAAGAGCTGTGTCCCCACTGCTCAGATTTACTACCTGCCACTGCAGAAGCAGAGGGGAGAGGCTGGCTCCTGCCCTGCAGACTGGACGTGTCTGTTGGTACCTGAAATGTAAGAACTGGTCTGGGGAGAAACAAAATTAAACCCACTGCTTCTTGAGGAGCAATAAACCAGAACCTTTTTGGTAGCAAGTTCTTCAAGACAACGTTCCAGCAGTCTAGAAGCTCCGGGAGGCACTGCCCATCCCAGCAATGGTGGAAGTATTTAAACTAAAATGTTGGCACATCTAACTAGCCAGGATACCCCCACTTCCCTCTGTGCTGTCCTGATGCTGCTTTTCTTTGTGTCACCCATGATTCCCCTCTCTTTCACTGTCAAGGCCCTTTTCATCATGAGTCAGGTCCATCAGCCCTGTTTTTCAGGGTATTTTCTTCCTCACTCTCACATCAAATGAACTCAAAGATGAGTCACCCAGTGATCTACATTTTAGTTTCCAGATTTTGAGCAGAAAACCTCAGATTTTGGGTACAGGCACTCCTGTCGGGTTTTGGTAGAGCTACAGGTCTTGGCACAGAGACAAATGGTAACAAGGATCTGTACCAGTGATACAGGAGCAACTTCCACTCAGTGAAGAAAAATACTGGGGCTGTAATTTTATAAAGAAAAATCGACCTTTCTGCCTGGGAAAAATCATCTTAAAATGGGAGTGCTCTGTTCAAAGAGGCTTTGGTGTGAGTTCCAATCCAGCCAACAGGGCTGTTTACATTTTTTTCAGATTAACAAAATTTTAAAGTAAGGAAAAGAACGTTTCTTGGAACTCAAACAAAAGCCTAATGAAATTCACAGTTTTGGTGCAAATGTTTCCTTAAGCTCGTTATGCTTCATCAGCCTCATTTTTTCAGACATTTACTGACTATTAATATGCCAAGTACATTTGTTAGCTGCAGGATTAGCCCAGCTGCCTCAGCCCATCGCAAGGACCCAGGGGATGTTACTCAGACAGTACCTCCGAGGGTCATCCCGGCTTCGTAGCACTTCCGCAGGCGGCAGGACGGGCAGTTTTTCCTCCTGAACTTGTCAATGGTGCAGTCATTCCGGCTGGCACAGAGGTATTTCTGTTTACCTACAAACACCAGAGGAAACGGCAGGTGGGTGGTGGGTAGCAATCACACCAGATTTACGAGGAGAAATGGGCAAGAGGAGAGGGAGATAAAAGACGACCATATCGGTGCTGGTTTCCCAGTTCACCCTTCAGCAGAAAATTCAAGTTGGAAGTTGGTATCTTTTAGGAAAACAGCACAGTTCTTCCTCTGCTGCCACAGGAGTGGTTCATCACTAGACTCACAGGCTTTGCAGGAGACACAGATGTGGTCACCACTGTTTTGCCATACTTCAGCACCCCCCCTCTGCCTGCCCTCCCCTCTGCCAGGCACCTGGCAGTGGCTTTGAGACCAAGGAGAAAAACCACTCTGTGCTCTGTGCAGCACAGCAGAGGTAGTAAATAAACAGCCATCAAAAAGTAAAGAAATATGGAGAGTTTGGTTCTCATTTTTTAAATGTCATACATCTATTGCTTGGCTTTTTGCTGTCACAAGCTGGTTTTCTCCCAGAACGCCTTCAGAACACAATTTGATCCTCCTGCCACAGCACTTACCTACAGTTTAATAAATACAGTCCTCAGACAGTGGCCTTCCCTCTACAACCACGACTCTCTTTACAGTGCTTTTGGGGGCTGAATTATACAATTATAGAATCATAGAATAGCCTTGGTTGGAAAAGACCTCTATGATCATCAGGTCCAACCATTAACCCAGCACTGTCAATTCACCACCCATGAATGCTAATTGTGTTTGCTGTCTGCAGGTTACAGACTTGTTACAGGGTTGGGGAAGTGATTGCATGGGGAGCTGCTGCCCCACAGGCTCTGCCACCATGGGTCCCCTGCCAGGCTGGTACCAGTCACCCTGTCCCCTGGGCTGTGCTCACAGCCAGGAGGAAACTGAGGCCAGCAATTCCCTGTAAGGGAGACCTTGCACAGCAGCAGGTTTAGGGGGGCTTGCAGAAAATTCAGCAGTTACTTATTGTCAGACTAACCAGTAACTTAGACTCACCTTTCCACTTGTTTAGAGAGCAGCCCTTGGATCCCCAGATTTCAGCTCTTTTATGTTTTTTTACTACCTCATTTGCTAGACATGGAATCATGGAATCATAGAATCATAAAATGGTTTGGGTTGGAGGAGATCTTTACAGGTCACCTAATCCAACCCTCCTGCACTGAGCAGGGACACCTTCAACTAGATCAAGCCTGCTTAAGCCACATCCAACCTGACCTTGAATGTTTTCAGGGATGGAACATCTACAGCCTCTCCGGGCAACCTGCTCCAGTGTTCCACTACCCTCATTGTAAAAGATTTCTTCCTTATAACTAGTCTAAATCTACCCCCTTCTAGCTTAAAACCATTACCCCTTGTCCTATTGCAACAGGCCCTACTAAAAAGTCTGTCTTCATCTTTCTTATAGGTCCATTTAAGTATTGAAAGGCCACAGAAGGTCTCCCTGGAGCCTCCTCTTCTCCAAACTGGTGCCAAGAATGAACCTTCCTTCCTGACACATCATTTGTTTTCTTGTCGAGTCTAAACACGTTTAGTGGATCAGGATTTATCTGATGTTCCTCATGCTGTTTCAAACTAAACCAGTCTTGGTAAATAATAGAGCTGTGCACATCAGACTCTGCATAAGTAGCCTACATGGAAAATCACTCTATATCCAGCTTAACCTTTATTTATCATCCTGCAAGTGTTTGCTTTCTACGTTCTTATAGGAATAGCACTTTGGAGTAATCAGAGATTCATTAAAAGGACAAGGTTGAATCTAACTACTTAACGTACCAGTTTTGACAAGAGATGCAGCAATTTTGGTGCACTGATTTAACAACTCCCCACCTCCCACACACAGGTCCACGACTTCTGAAGACACTAGAATCAGGAAAGGCAGCAAATTCTTAGCAGCTCAGTATCATAGACCTCACTGGCACCATCTGTTGCTTCCCTATCGCCCTCCCAGCTCCGGAGAGCAGCTTTGTTTCCTGTGCCCTGGGGAAGGGGGAGCCCACTGAAGGTCCCACTGCTCCTCCCCAGAGCTGGCTGTCAGCAGCACACAGCTGGCATGACCAGCTACCCACTGCAAAACCCCACCTGCAGCCTCACATCACAGGGTGTCTACGTTAGCCAGTACTCAGGGCTAAACTGTAGCAGCTAGTATATCACCCAAGACTCCCTCCCCAGATAGGAAGGAGAATTGGGGAAAAAAAAAGGAAAAGGCCCATGAGTTGAAGTACAGACAGATTTAAAAGAATGACAAAACAGGAAACAACAATCAACACAAAGCATAGAGGGTTCTACTCAGCCTGGTTCAATGCTGATGGCAGGAACAGAGCACCATCAACAAGGAGCCTCAGGGAGAGGAGGAAGAACCTCACCCTCCCTGAGCTCCCTCCCTTTACAATGAGCATGCTGAGGTGTGGGACACACCTGTGAGTCAGCTGCCTTGAGTGGAACTCCCAGCTGATCCAGGGCTACTCATGGCCTGCCTGCATGGCTGGGCCATGGGGCTGTGCCTGGGGAACCAGGACACAGGGCCACAGAAAAGCCATTATAAGGCACAGCACATAATCAACTCATCCTCACACTGTGTGTGCACAGGGCTATGCCAAAGGGCTGCAGAAACACCATATGTTTGAACTTCTTAGGGTCATCCTCATTAAAAGCTGATCACTACACCATCCTCAGTGCCTTAGCTGTTAAGACTGGAGACATAATGGGGCAAGAGTGCATTACCTGCAGCACATGATACCTTGCTAAGCCCTTTTAACACCGTTCTCATCAGCATCTCTTTTCACCCTCCTCCCTTTGCTCATTACCAGTCTTATGGACACTCAGAGGAGTCTCAGAAGCAGCGATTACACCAAATCCCAGAGAACATAAGCACCATCCTTGCTTTCAATAGTTCGTTGAAGAGGGTGAGTAATAAACAACTTCAGTTGAAACTGGGTTACTTGGAGTTATTTTTGTGCTATGGGAAATGAGTGCCGAGGCCATACTCTCTCCACTCAAGCTCTTTATGTGCATACATCAAGCAAGAATGGACGCCCTACTTTCTCAGGCCTGGGCATGGAGAGCTGTAAGGTGATTTTGCTCTCCTTCCCCTCCAGCTGCACTGAAAGATTCCTGTCTCATAACAACACCTGGCACTGGGATGCTCCAGAGCTCATCAAAACTACCACAAGCCAAAACCAGCTGGGCTTGGGACTCCCAGGAAGGCCCAAGCTCTGCCCACGGGACCCACGCGGTGTCTGGCCGAGGCCATCAGGCTGCCATGAGTGGTGCTGCCCTGGAAGCATCCACACAACCCTCCTGCTCTCCCCCCACCCAGTGGCTCCTGCTCCTTCCCTATCTCACTTCCCTAGTCTAAACTGCAGCATTTTTGCAACAATAATAGCTCGAAATCTTTAAAAAGGTCAAGCCTCTGCTGCAAATGGCTTTAGTAAGGGAAGGCGGCACAGTCACTGCCTGAGCCCCCCAAGGACACTCCAGGGCCAGGCACAGCTGTATCTAAATTCCCCTGCCAAAAGGAGGAACATCCACTGTGCCCCAGCCCCCTTCTCTCCCCCAAGCTCTGGACAGTGTCCCAAGACACAGGCTCATCCCCCACCCAACTCTGTCCCCCCTGGCACCCACAAGAGGGGAGCATGGCAGTGCATGAGATTTGGGAACCGTGTTCAAGCCTTGCTCAATGAGGCAGCCGTGCTGTTTCCCATCAGCTCTTCAGCAGCATCCACCACCTCTGGCACTGGGAAAGCACGCAGAGAGGGAGCCATCTCCCACCAGCTGACATCAGGCAGGTGCCGTGGCTCCTGCTGCCCTCCCGGATCACTGTGCACAAAACGGGCACGTTAGAAGAGTCTCTATGACAACTTCACCTCCCTGCTGATGGGCTCAGATGAATGCAAGCTTTTAAGTTGTGGTCAACAACTCACCCCACAGTCATGGTGCAGTGATTTTGCTGAAATAACAAGGGCCTGCTTCCTGGTTCACAAAAGAAGCTCTTTGGGACAGGAACCGATTTTCTGTTAACTGTACATGCAGAGTCTGGCACTGTTTATTTTAAGCTGTTAGCCATTAACAAAAAGGGAAACAAATGCTCATGCAAAAGATATTTATGAGTCTGCTTCTGCTCAGCATGAGAGTAAGTTGCTTGCTCTTCTTGTCCTAATGCCTAGGGACACAGAGATTCCCCTTTCAATTACCACAGAAACCCAGCGCCTTCATGACTGCTGTCCCCAGCTGTGGATAAGGTTTGTGAAATGAATTCATGACCTGGGAGAGGGACCGTACCACATCACTGTCACAACGAAGCCAACCGTTCCAAACCTCCTGCACTTGTCCCATTGACCATGGAGACCTGCAGGGGACTGACACACTGCCAGATCAAGCATCTCTGGTGGATAAGTCAGCAACAGCTTCGTCTGCACCATCCCTTCTCTCCAAGCTGGGAGCGTGCCCTACTTGACATGGACATGAATGGCTGTCACCCGCACACAGCACTGGTGCATGGAGAAGAAGGTGCCATGGGCTGTAAAAGCCCAGAGAATTGTTCTCTGGGTGGCTGGAATACAGACAGGTTCCATCTGTCTTAAGTAACTTCTCATATACAGAGACTTGGTTTTAATTTCAGGATCATTTACTCTCTTCATTTAAGAACAAGCTGAAACATTTGCAATCAGCTGGTCTTTATTTAAAGATAAATGCACTGTTTTATCTTTTATTGAGTTTAACATTGTAATTACTTTTTTTCTCCTTTTCTTTCCTGCAAACAATAGAGATGCTTTCTCATATTGCTCCAAAGCAAAGGCTCTGGCTTTACAAATCTCTAAGTACAGGTCTAAACTTTAAACATAGTCTTATATATTTTACCTAGCGGTCCTGCTCTTTGCAAAGCCAATCACCCAGACTGTCCTTACAACAGGGATGTTGGCAAGGTGTCAGCCTCAGATATAATTACCCAGTTGATGACACTATCTAGAGAAGACCTCTCTCCTTCTCTGCTGATCCAGATACTGTTTGACATGCGTGTAGGTGAGAAGTGAAGTTACAAAGGTACTCAGTACCTCCCTGATATGTCAGACCAGCACAGGAACCCCAAGAGATCAGTCTGTGCAAACAAGGCTCTTGCAGGCTGCTGCAGTTCCCCCCTTCACTGCACCTCACAAATATGCTGCTGTACCACTGCTCATTGCTAAGAACAATCCCCGCCAGGTCGGACTCCCTCCAGTGCCACCTCACGCCAGCCAGAAAGATGCTTCTGCCATCACCAAATCCTCCTGCTCATCACCTGGGACTGCCAGGAACATCAAGAGCAGCAGGGAAGAGCAGTTCTCCAGTCTCAACTAAAAATAAAGATTTATGGAGAAAGATTTGCTGCTCAATCCAGAGAAGATATTTAATTAAAAGCCTGTTTTCACATGAATTGTTGTGCTTTCTCTTCCAGAAAGCAATCTAATCTATGCGACCGTCTGGAGTAAGATTTACAACTGTGAATGTGAAAACACATTAAATGTCTTTTGGAAGAGAGATATATCCTGGTATGTCATGAACCAAATTCTAACAATCAAGGGGTAAGGCCAAGCTTTCCGAGAAAGTGAATCCCACAGGGTCTCATTTAACCACAGGGTCTCTAGTGCTCTTCTATAACAACTCTGAGCCCTGTCACTGTCACCAGCTGGGCTATGGCAAGAGCTGAGTCCACGGGTTTGGTGCTGGGACTGCTCTGAGGTTCCCATTTTAGAAATAATCCCATTAGAAATACTCAAAGAGGGCACAGCTATGAAGCTCCTTGGAATCAACACTAAGCCACTATTAATAAATTATCTTTGCAATGTTGTTTTCTTAATAGTCATATGCATTTACCAAAAGACTAAAGAAAACATAAGGAAAGCATCCAGTCCCAGTGCAGGCTTCAACACTGGCTCCAGTGCTTCTTTCTGAGGCCAGTGACTTCAGCAGCCTGTGGTGCTGGGAAGCCAGGCTGGCTCTGTGGGAAGAGCAAGGGAGAAGCTCTCCAGGGAAGCAGAAATGATGGTCTGCAAGTGAAAACAATAACTAGCCAGAGAAACGCAAGCATGGGATTTACAGATAGTGAACTAACAGCATGGGCAGGTAACACCTCTGTACAGGAGACAGTCTAGCAAGAAGCCTCAAGCAAGCCAAGGCGAAATGATGAGTTTTAAAAGTAAACAACTATGGGACTGTGCAAACTGAGAAGGCTTTATTTTAAAGATGCTTAAATCCAGTAAGTAAAAATGTATTAATTGCTCAGCTCTCTGGCAGCAAGACAAAACTCCTGAGCCTGTCTGAAGTCTAACTGTCTGCTTCAGACTCCAACCAATGTCATGTCTGACTAGTCACAGACTGATAGTGACTGTGACATTGAGCAGCTGCCAGTTAGCAGCACAGCACAGAGAGCTGCCATCCCTCAGGGCACCCAACAAAGCAGGTGCTGATGTCCCAGGCTACCCACAGAGGACCACTGCACTGGGCTGGGGGGAGCTGGTGTCACGGGAAGAGAAAAGCAACCCCACCTGGCAGGCAGCGCAGGAGATGGGCAGCAGGCTGTGCCAGGAGGGCCTGAGCTTTCAAAGGTCTGGTTATTCCACCTTCTGCTCTTCCCACGGATTTTTAAGGCCAATAATACCCAAAGGGTAGTGAGAAACCCATCACTGCACAGGAGCATCATGCGCAGAAGTTTTTGCAGACGTGACTCTTGCATACTGTCAGATCAGCCATGAGAAGGAGAAGAACTAACCTTAAAACATGGTGATGGCCTTTGAAAACAGCTCACTTTTAACTTGTTGTCATCTTGAAAACTGGCAAGAAATTCTTGAGTTGGCCCAGAGACATTTCTCTGGTGCAAGGCTAATCCTCAGCAGATCAGGATGTAGAACAATAATCTGCATAGAGAGTGACTGAGGGAATCAGAACAGACTGCACAGCAGTCTGGCTCTTAGCCCTCTAGGAAATTTGCCAAATGCTATGTTATTTTTTTCATTTAGCTCTCCGCTATTTAAAGGCAGTCCCATCAGGAGCACAGCCTAAGGCGTCCCAGTCCTGCACTGCCAGGAACACTGCAGAGAGGCAGCTCTGAAGTGGCCAAGATGGCCATCAGATCTCATGCAATCTTGGAGGGACGAGGAAGGTCTACCATTTTTTAGGGATGGATGCAGGGGACACAAAAGTGACTCTCTTGCTGGATGGGATGGGACAACAGCAACCCCATGGCTGCCAATTGATTTGGAAGTGTGTTGTCTTTGAAGCATTTCTGTTTCAGGGACAAGTGTGGTATCATGAGGACCAAACCCTAATGTCTTTAACTCACCTGAGCCATTCTAACCATGCAAAGTGATGCCTTGCCTACATGTGTTGATCAAAACCTGAACCTGTGCTCAAGTGGATGCAATTTTTGTTTACCAAATCATTGTTATTGTAGGAGAAGGAGGAATTAGGAGGAGGAGTCCTTTGTAGGCTGTGAGTGTGCCTGGCAGCAGAGGAGCAGCAGCACTTTTCACTAGGGCAGTGAGCCCCAACCTTCTGGATCCCTTAGCCCTTGGACACCAGAGCGGGGTGACAGAAAGGGAGAGACAAACACCAGGTTTGACTATAAACACGAGGCTGGCCGTCTTCAAGTGAGGAAGTCCACATCAGAGCTGAAGAATCTGCAGGATGTGTTTTAGAGCTGGTCTATATATAATCTGGACATCTTGAGAGTCTATAAATTGAGAGACTTGACAGAAGGAGATCAGGAAAATATTCGTGTCTTCTCTGTTAACTCTTCCAGCATCTTTCTGGAAGAACCGGTTACACTTGAGCTTGCAAAAAACCTCTAATCTGTCCAACATTCTACCAAAGCAGGAGCAATCTGCTCTAGTGGAAACTACACAAATCCCTCAGTGTGGTTCAAAAGGGAAGACGAATCAATACCATAACTTTTTTTTTTTCTAAAAAAAAATCTTTTCCATTTCTAATCCCTTCGAAGCATGTCTATAAAACCTTCTTAAATATAACTGAATTACTGACAAATCAGTTCAGTATTATATAAGGCAAAGAACATGCTAAAAGAAAAACTCCGTGTCTAGCTATTCTCCATTCCCTCCAAGGTGATGTTCAGTTCCCAGTCCACTGCTTTTCCCACCCATCAGAGGCTGCTGGTTTACACCACTGACAGGAAAGTAACAGAGGCAGAAGAAAAGGTTTATTTTCTCATCAGGGAAGCTTTCTGATCTGCTGTTGTAAAAAGTCTCCAAAGGTGATCTAAGGTTTTCAGAGATGCATTTTATGGCCTTTAAAACACCAGAACATGATGAAATATCAGCTTTCAACATTGCTCCTCAGCTTTAAGAGGGAAAGGTCTGGGTGGAAAATCACCAAGAGTTAGAATAGAAATCTTCGCCTACCACTGCTCTGAATTCAGTATTTATAAAGGACTCTGATTTATTTTCTATTCCCCAAAATAAAGACTTTATCCATGTACCTCAAGGCAACATAAGATGAAACCTCACGCTCAGGCAGTTCTCTCCCCACCGCTGTCACTCCTCATTGCAGATGCACTTCACTCCACGGTCCCATGTAGGGGAAAAGCAAAGGGCTACTGCAGCCCAATCCTAATGCAACCAAACAATTCTAACCTTCTGTGATACCTCCAGGCTTTAAAAATAAGAAGAGGCAGTACATGATCCCCAGCTGGCATCTCACAGCCCTCACCTGCACACTGGACAGAGCCCACCCTGGTGTAAAAGGAGGAGCCCCACTCTGGGACTTGCCACCTGACGCAGGGTATTTCATCAGCACGTTACTGACAGGGAGAGCCAAGACTCCACTTACTATAAATCAACAATAACTTGCTGACTTAAACATCTGTTATTTACTCTGGCTGCACAAGCCAATCCATTTGGCTTTACACAGAATTGGTGTATAGCAAAGAGACATATCTGTAAATGATTTACTTTGGAACAATATGTCAAACTCGTTATCTCTTAATGTTATTTGACTGTCCTATTATGGAAACAGGATGTTGTTGTCCTCTGTAGCACAGCCCTGATTCCTCCCAGATGTAGTGCTGCCAAGTTCACTCCTGGCACATATGATGAATGAAGGAAAATGTGACTCAAGAACCATGCAGGATGATGCTAGAATTAATCTAGAAGCAGTGCTCTGACAACAGCAGGTTTGGGACCATTGGTTTGGGACCTCTGCTCGATAGAGGGGTGACAAGGCGTGGGAAGGGAAGGTTACAGTGAGAGAAGCCAGAGACAGGAGCCTCCATCCCTGTCACTGGCCACCAGCTGGGAACCAGTGCCTCACTCTCCCAAGGATGCCATGGCCTGTAACACCGATTGCCAACCATGTGCTGGTGCACCAAATAAATTATGTTAGCACTGAGGGAGAATGATGGTTTGCATTGGTTCACCACTCAGATACATGATTTACAGGCACATTATGTTACCAGACAGTTCAGCTTCCACAACAGAGAGTCTCACTCTGCTGCCAAGGAGTCACAACTCTTGACTGCAGTTAGAAACCAGACATCGCTGATCCACAGCCCAAGGAAACAGCTGGGCTAGGTCCTTCTATGGGCTAATTACCAAGGAAATATGGTGCAAAGACCTTGCTGCTGAGAGGGAACATCTGGGCTCACACTTATCTCTGGAGAGCCTGGCACTACAGAGCTGGACATGAAGGAGAAGTTGCTTTTTTCAAGGGATGGTGAGAAGGATCATGGACACCAAGGTCAGAGCATGGCTCTCAATGGAAAGATGGTTCTGCTATTTTCCACATACTGAGAGAACTGACCCTCTGAAAGGGATGCAAGAGAGGCACTGAAAAGGATTGTGTTTTGGCAAACTGGTCTGGCTCCTTTCTGAGGGCAATCTGTAATGTGGAATGACAAACATATGACAAAGGAATCAATTTATGCTTGAATTTTCTCCTTTACTAGTTTAAGAGATCTTAGAAACCCACCACACTTTGTCCCCACTACTCTTGCCTCAGTCCCTTTGGCTTGGGAGGCTCCCCAGAGCAAGGCTGCTTAACCTCTTTCAACAGGAGGAAAACATATGACATTGTCAATGCCTCCAGCACTTATATGTTAATGACCTGACTGCTGATGAGAGACCTTGTGTCAGCAGCACTTGACTCTGAGGCTACTTTGGTAGAGGGAGCCAACACTTGGAGGTGGGAGTGATTTTCCCTCCTCTCTCCATACACATTACCTTCAGCCGCCCGTTTGAAGAAGACTTTGCAGCTACCGCAAGTGAGTGCTCCATAGTGGCACCCAGATGCTTCATCTCCACAGATCAGGCAAGTCTTCTGAGGTGGAAAGTAATAGTCAATGGGCAAGACATGTTCACGGCCAGTCTCCAACCTACAGCAGGGAAAGACAAGAAGGGAAAGGGTCAGCAAGGGACAAGCTGTTGGTGAGCACAGCGGGTTGTGTCTGGGAGAACGTCCATGGCAAACCCAGAGTTTCAGTGACGGGACGAGCCAAGCACTGATCAGAAAGGAGTGAAGCAACGAAGCCAAATCTTGCTCTGACCATGTGAAAGACCATGCTGGGGTGCCCCCGCTGACATTTCCCTAGGTACAATATGTGACAAAGTACAGGCATGATGACAGCAGAGCTTAGAAAGAGAAGACAAGCAGGGCTGGTTGTTGCAGTGTTATCTAATTTTGGCTTCGATAGAGGCTTGTACATCAAAAAAGGACTCCACATGCTCATTAGGATTGCCCTATGTGATCCCACTCCATTAAGGTCATTATTGTCACTTCACTACAGATTATTTTATCCTTTTGACTCTTAATTGAAACAAATTAATTTCTCCTAAGCTATCAAACTGCCTTAGGCTAGTCTTTTCTTCTTGCTTTTTTGTCTTGCTTGTTTTCTACCCATTCCGTCTTTCGATACCCAGCAATGGCTGGGCTGAACCTTCTTCCAGGTTGCCTGGCTCATCCACATGACAACTAAAACCAGCCAGAAGCTTGTGGTGAAAACGTAAAGTATTTCCTGTGAATGTGTCCCAGTAGAATCCTATTTATACCCATCCCATGACTAAAGACACCATCTCTCAGTCTCACAGAGTACATTGGGATAGTGCCACCAAGGTCCCTGCCCTGGGATGGCCCCATGGGCAGAGCACGGTGCTGCCAACCACCGAAAGGCAAAAAACCCCCTCAGAGACAAGAATAAAAGTTGCAGGGTTTGCCATATAATAATAATGATTAAATGCTGGAAGTGGGTCAGTGTGGATTATGGAGTTGCACATTTTCCACTCACCAGCTCAGAAGTCCAAATGACCAATTTTGGGTTTTCATTCTGGGTAGCTGGAAACAAGGATGGGGATAGAAACCAGCTGTTAGCAGGGGCAGAGCATGGACTCCCACAAGACCTGGGGCCATCTTGGTCTGTTGCTGCTTTCCCCAATCCCCAGTTTTACCATAACATCATCTGAGTTCTGCTGGGGAAGCAGGAAGAGCCTCCCACAGCCCTCGCACAACCCAGACAGGTGCCAATGAGAGAGGACTGTGGTGGTGTGGGGGTGCTCAGGAGACAGAGCTCCACACCTCCACCCCTCCTACCACTGCCTGGCCAGCACAGCCCCCAGCTCACACGGTGCTGCAAATGTGGGACCAGGTCACAGCATCACAGAATCACTGTGGTTGGAAAAGATCTTTAAGATCATCGAGCTCAACTGTAAACCTAACAGTACCAAGTCCAGCAGTAAACCATGTCCCTCAGCACCACATTTACACGTCTCTTAAACCCCTCCAGGGATGGGGACTCCACCACTGCCCTGGGTAGCCTGTTCCAGTGCTTGACAACCCTTTCAGTGAAGAAATTTTTCCTAACATCCAATCTAAACCTTCCCTGGCACAATTTGAGGTGGGTCCCTGCGAGCTGGGACCGTGGGAAAGGACTTCAACCGCCCCAGTGCCACGTTAACCACATCACCAACACACTCCAAGAGCCAGCCCTCCTCTCCAACCATGTGTTCCTCATGCTTCACTCCACTCACATGCTCAAACCCTTTCCTCCTGGCTCGTACCCATCCTGCCACCTCCCTCCTGACACACGTTGCCACACACTTGTTTGATCAGATCTATGGAGGAGCTGCTGTTTCAGAAGGCACGGCAGAAGGGAAGGTGCTTATCAGAATTACAAGTCAACGCACGTCCAGGCAGTATGGGGAGCAATAGTATTTTAAGTTATTTGCTAAAACTGGCTTTTTGTCAAAACACCAGATGAGGCAATTAGCTTCTAACAGTCAGTAGGTCACTGTAACTTTTTGGTCAGAATTAGATCTGCTTTTCGTTTCTGGTATTGTTTGAATGCTTGCAGTTGAGCTCTTCAAAATCAAATTATATTAAGAGAAAATGTGACAATGCTAGGACTTCTTGGAAAAATCTTTATACTCAGAAGAGCCCCATCTGGGCACACAGTGTGAATAAACCCCAAATCCACCAAAACAGAAATAGCTCTGGGAGAGATGGCTACTGGAAACTCTACCATGAATCTTCTGAAAAGTCTTGTAACTTTTAGAAAGAAGGGTCAAACACCAACACAGATCCCAGGGCAAGGGAACGCTGTCTTGCTTCTCAGCCCCTTTGCCCCAAACTGCCACACCTGGCCAGCATCTCTCCATGTCCCACAGGCAGCTCTGCCCATCCAGGTGTGACACAAGCAAGGGGACATCTCACACAGTGAGGGCAGCTGGCAACATCAAGGTTTAATTAAGGAAAGATAAGCGTGTTGTCTGTCCTAATCACCAGCTTTTCCACTGGGGTTTCCACCTCTGCAGTAAGTTTCAATGCATGGCACCACTGCCCTGCGCTTGCGGGGCTGAGACTGCAGCAGGCACTGAGGCAGGGGGTCCCACATGGTCCCTCACCTCTCCCCTGTCTCATTTCACTACTCCCCAAAGCAGGGAGATCCTGCAACCTGCACCCACACAAGCAGTGGTCCCAGGTCCATCAGCACTTCAAACTACTTATACTGGCAGAGCTTGAAGAACAATTACTCTTGAGGAGAACTGTGGCAAGGACAACGATGCACCCATGTAGGGACAGCTGCCTGGTTATCATCTGTTGCTCAGATATTTTAATTCTGGTAATGAGTAGTTTCTTTAGTCTGGACTATCCATTCCCCATCATCCAGCTTCCCAAGGGACATAAACTAAACTGAGGAGAGAGGTTTTAAATGACAAAAAGTGTTTTCTCAAGAAAAGATGAAGAACCAATATTTGTCTGGTTTAAATCAAACCATAGGCTGAAGAATACTTTCTGATGAAGACAGAACTTAAGGGACTTTGCTGTTGTTACATGAACAACTAGCTGGGATGCTTAAGTTCAACTAAAGACTAATGCTGTTACTGGAGGACTGGTGTGGTTTGCCTTTCACACAGGTCAGAGCTCTTTGCTGAAGTACTGCTGTCTTTTCCAAGCCCCTCACACCTTCAGAGTAAAGCATGAAATGGGACAATCACTGCTGAGATCAAAAAGCAGGCTCACCTCTCTCCTCTGATCTTGCTGTCAGTCCTGTCCTTCAAGAACACTGCTATCTTCTATTCCTCATGTGAGTGCTATGCAGATCCTACGCTACACAGCCTTGGCACTTGGTCTGAGGTGCTACTGCAGAGCAGACCCTACTAAGAAAGAACCAGCAGCAGATAAAAAAGCTTTGCTAAAAAGGTCTTATTTTTCCAGAAATCTTCTAGATGCCAGCAGAATCAGACCTTTCCTCTAACAACTCTTTACCTTTTTCTCCGCTCTATTCAATCAGGAATCTGAAAAGTGATAATTTACCTTTTTCCATAAGGCCTTCCATACTTCCATTCTTTGCACCATGTATTTCAGGCAGGGAGTAAGCAAAAGTGACTCTCACAGCAGCAGCTGCTGTGATGACAGAAGCTGCTGGAGTATTGGAGTATTTTTGAGGCTCAATTAGTTTAAGCTGTAAAGTAGGTTAGCAATTAAGGCTCGAGTGGCTTTTTACACAGCTTTTTAAATAGCTGCTTCTCCATGAGAAGAGTTGTGCAAGTACAAATACACCTTAATGCAAGTGCGTATCTAGTGCACCTATACATGTGCAGGGTGCTGAGCAGAGCATCCCAGAAGTGCCCGGGCTCTCCCTGCAACCCCCCTGTGTGCTCAGCCAATCTTTCCCCCAGCTGCCCACCTACGGATGGAAATCAGAGGGAGCTGGCAGACACTCAAGGTTAATCCTGACTGTGAGACAGGCTCATCCCGCGTGTAACGCTCCTGCCTTCAGGGTTTGCACAGGGCAGCATTCAGGCCCCTGCATCCCACATTGGGAGATGGATGTTTCGGCAGCTGCAGAGCAGCTAGGTGCAGGCTGAGCCCTGCAGCACCAACACCACTTCCAGCTCACTCCTGAGCCTTTACCACCAGCAGCCACAGCCCACAGAGCAGAAGGATTTTCCCAGGAATGCCCTGATTTTAAAAAGACACCAATTTGCCTTTTGTATTTTTAGAGGGAAAATTGTAAGAAAAACATAACTTAAAACGTGGGCAAATTGGAATGAGCTGCGATAATGGCACCTTTAACGATCTGTTTTCCAGTTACCAAGTGACCTTTTAAGGGCATCCTCAAAATACTGCAATGAGCCAAAAGGATGGCTTGTGGAGGCTGCAGGGGCTGTGGACTGGCAGCTTTCTGGGCAGAGCCCCAGACCTGCACGGGGGTCCCAACAACCAGCACTGTTTGCAACCCCTCCACCTCTGCAAAGGACTAGAGAGGCACAGCTCACCAGCAGGCTCACCAGGGGCTGCTCAAAACCTCTCCTTCAGGCAGAGGTTTTTCACTCTGTCAGTACTGGCTGATTGCACCCACCCCACAGAGCCACAGGAATACCAGGGACTGACAAAAACAGGCACTGAGAGCACAGTGGAGGGCTCCAGAGTATGTGACTGCAGTTTGCACAATATATGGCAAGTGTCACGCTGCCTCAGAAACCCAAAGCAGGGAGATAGCATGGCGTGGGCAGACACAACTGGTGCAGCAGTGACGTCGGGCAGAGATTCCAGCCTCGGCGCACGGCTTGAAGGCCAAGGTCAGGGCTGCTCACAAAGGAGCACTGCAGTTTGCAAGGGGGAGAAAAAACAACCTCAGTATCTCTCTTACGGCTACAGGAAGAATTTTACTGTCGTTTCAGAAGGGTTCTTTAAGAAAATGGAGAGTCTGTTGAGCTCCTGCCACGTGCAAATATTTCTGTGGAGTAGGAACTACAATTTTGCAATGCAAGCACTTGTTTGTCAATAGTTACTTTCACCAAACAGATGAGATTTCAAAACACACCCAGAAAACCTAGGGCAAGCCTCATGCTCCCTCTGTTTTCCACCAATCTGACATGGCTGAACAAACACAACTTCCACCTCCCTCACTCTTAAATTTGACTACATTTTCCGTGTTACAATTACTCTAACAGCTGCAGCAGAACAACACATCAGACTGAGGCGAACTGTTGCAGCGTTATTGTCTGCACAGCTGTGCCCCAACAGCTGGAACAACCACCTCGTGGCATCAGCTCACTGCACCAACTGCTCAGTGCCAGTGTTTGCACCAGCAGGCTTGGAACCCACTCCAGGCTTTAGCTGCCTTGTCCAGAAAGATGTCTGCTAAAGCACAATGCAGTGGATTTGCAAACATGGGGATTTAGCTGGACTGGCCTCTGGAGAATCCCTAACTGGGATTTGCCTGTCCACCTATGACAGCTGCCACACATCCCAGCTCATCCCAGCCTGACCAGCCATCAGCTGGGAATCCCTGGAGCAGAGTGCTTTTGGTCACACACCTCGCCCTTTGGGGAAAGTAGCTGGTGGTTTTGCACCTTTACAACGCTACACCTAAAAATGCCTGGCCATAAAGCTCCAGAAGATGCTGAACCATGAATTGAATAAACACTCGCACACAAACTTGGGTGACATAGAATCCTGCCCAGTGGTTTCAAGTACTGTCATTTCTGAGATACTGTGATGTTATCAGTGCTAAATGTTGCCTTTAAAATGGTATCATCCATGCATGACTTCTTCAAACACAACATTAAAAATAACAGGCTGCCTGTCAATGGAGTGGCATGGCTCAAGCCTGGACAGAGGTCTGTGACTTGCACTGAGGTGCAAGACCCACGTTTAGCTAAGAGCACGACTGTTCATTTCAGGCACAAGTCTCACATCCTCTTTCACAGTCCTGTTTCACTGGCTTCAGCCAGAGCTGAACTGACTCTTCAATCCATAGTCACTACGACACACTGACTCAGATAACAAGACCTGCACGTAAACTTTGAAGCATCCCATCTGTTGAAATGCTTTGAGCAGTTTAATCTATAAACATGAAGCCTTGTACACTGAATTTATTTCCTTTTTTTTTTTCCTGAATAGCCTTGACTATGTTTCTGATCTGACCATGCCTTGTTTTCATGTATAACTGCTGGAGGCGGAGAGGCAAAGCATGAGAGAGCAAAGCATGGCGCAGTGTGAACAACAGGGACTGGCCGTGGTAAGCACCTATGGGAGCTTCATCTTCATCGGATTCAGATAAACATCAGCAGATGACAATGGGTTTTCCAAACATCCCTGGCAGGGAGGACAGGCAGAACCAGAATGCCCTCAGGAGAAGGTCCTGGGGCTCTCCAGCTGAGAGGGCAGCAGCTCAGCAGCTGTCTCCCAGCCCAGGGGGCATAAATAACTTCAACAAGCACAGCAGTACAAATACATTCTCAAAACTCCCATATTAAATTCTCTTTTTTTTCTTTTCAAATGCTCTTTTTACTTATTTTGAGTGTTTATTTTGGATCCCCACCTCCACCAGCCCAGGTCCAGGCAAGCCCATGGCTCTTTTTTCCTTTGGCTTTCCTTTGCTGCACAAAAAGGCTGCTCCAGCCCAAAGAGCCACCCCAACCAACCGAGCCACTGCACACCTATTGATGGGATAGATGGCAGAGGCCATGTCATAACCCAAACCACCGGGCAGTCTCCTGATTTTAACGATCATCATTGGCTCTCACCTTCCAGTCATCACCGAGAAAGAAGCAGAAAATGAGGTTAAAAAGGTGAAAGGTAGGAGGTATGCTATACATGAAATTCAAAGCCTGGGCAAAGCCACTCTCCAGCCTCTGTGTGACATGGGTGGCCTCTGTGGTAGGCTGCTTGCTGCCTACATTTTGGATACAGTACTGAGATCAAAACTTCTGCCTCAAAACCTGATCTCCAGCCAGTGAGCTCAGGAAGCAGCTTAAATAAATCAGCTCAGAGAAGATGAAACACTTGATTTCCCCAGACAGAGAATGTATCTACAAAAGGAGATGGCATAAGCACAATGGAAGGTTACTTAAGATGGGAAATCACCTGATTATAATGCATGAAGGGGAAAAAAGCAAAACAGGAGTAATGCAAGCAGGCTTCAGCCCCGACGAGCATCCCCAAGGTCATTAGTGCTGTACACCATATTGTCCTGGTGACTGCAGTCACCTGGAGCCTCCAAGGACAAGACCTTGGTGTCCTCGGTGCACAGAGAGCCCTACTTATTTCCCAAGGAAACAGGCTGTCCTGACTAATATTTTTTTAAGGTAGTTTAACTCACATTATAATCTTTCCTTCTCAAATCCATCTCCTCTGCTGATAAAAAGAAATTGTGAATGTAAGGAAAATTACAAATAATGAGATACTCTTGATCCATGTATTCCATGCTCTGAGAGACACTACCATCATGCCAGACAGGGAGTACTGGCTTACAGTCCCCTAGAAAGCATCCTGGCTGTTAGTGTACTTGGCAGGGTACCACAGGCTTGTAGCACCATGTACTAACAGTCTGCTTTTATAGGAGGACAGACAGCTTTCCTTGAAAACTAAGCACAGCGATCACAGAACCACAGAGCGGTGGGGGTTGGAAGGTACCTCTGGAGATCATCCAGTCCAACTCCCCTGCCAGAGCAGGTTCACCCAGAGCAGTCACACAGGGTCACGTCCAGGTGGGTTTGGAATGTCTCCAGAGAAGGAGACTCCACCACCTCTCTGGGCAGCCTGTGCCAGTGCTCTGCCACCCTCACAGGAAAGAAGTTCCTCCTCATGTTCAGGTGGAACTTCCCATGTTCCAGTTTGTGCCCATTGCCCCTTGTCCTGTCATTGGGCACCATTGAAAAGAGTCTGGCCCCAGCCTCCTGACACCCGCCCTTTAGATATTTATAAGCACTGATGAGATCCCCTCTCAGTCTTCTCCAGGCTGAACAGCCCTAGGTGTCTCAGCCTTTCCTCATCAGAGAGATGCTCCAGTCCCCTCATCATCTTCGTAGCCCTCCGCTGGGCTCTCCAGAAGTTCCTTGTCGATACTTATTAAACACTTAGGAAGAGATGATACAAATTCCTTGGCAGCTTTTCACAACAGCCAGGTCTGAAGTGTGAGCCTGTCAGACATCTTCCTGCCTACACCAGCTGAGATCCCCCCGGCCAGGGCCTCCCCTCGGCAGCCCATGTGTCATTCAGGAGGGGGACAGGAAGCTGCCGGACCCACAGCCGGCCACAGCAGCAGCACAGCTCCTTGCACAGCACTCCCAGGGCAGGAGGGTTCAGGAATCCCCATCCTCTCCCAGGCTTGCCAGGCTCACGCAACCACAGATATCAGCATGGGGCAGAAGACCAAAGCTGCTCTGTCCATGTGCCCTTCACATGAAGATTAATATTCCTTTTGTTTTTGTAGTACATGGATCTGAATGCCAGCACTGCATTTAGAAATTAGACAAATAGTCCCCACTCCTGCTCACAAAGCCTCTGCAGAACAATACCTGCTCAGAGACTTTTCACTGGCAGGCTACCAGGATAGGGGGATGCTTGTGGAGGCCAGGTGGTCAGCCAGCACAGAGACCTGTGTGCAGTGACGGGGTGCAGGCAGAGCACCTCATGTGCACCGGCCATTTGGTCCTCGAGGTGTCTCCACAAATCACTTGGAGAATCAACAAAGTAATGTCATGTCCCAAACTGAAAACAGCAGCTGCTGGAGGGAGAGATGACAGGGTATGCACGGCACTGACAGGACAGAGGGATTGATATCAATGCTATATGCAGATGCCCTGCTCACCACTGAGCCAGGAGAGAGCCCCTCCACATCTCCACAGCCTGGCAGCAGGATGAGCACGGTGAGCCCCATTCGCCAGCCTTGGCTTTTGAATACAGAATGGAAACCTCTGGGTCTGTGTCCCTCTGGGAGCTGCTGACAAAGCACTTGCTGTTACCTCCAGCCCAGGGGCAGAAGAACTGAGGCAGCCAACCCCCCAGCATCTCGATGCCCCTGAGCTCCACAACGGGTGCCACCCCAAGTCACCCTGTCTCTGTCTGAAAGCCCCTCCAGCCGTCCCTTGGCAGGGACTGAGGAGTTCACTTGCACCTATGCCCAGGAGAAGGATGCCTGCCAGAACAGGGCTTCCCTCCTAGTCCTCCAGAACCTTCCACTAACCCCACAGAATCCGATAAGGTACTGCAGAAAGAAAACCAAGGTGGACTGATTTAAATCAACGTCATATAGAACTTCAAATGTAATCAGAATTTAATTTGGCAACAAGGATCCCTCTACTTAAATAATCACTTTTCATCTTTTCTACATCTCTCTCTTGCAATGATTTTCCCTAAAGAATGCATTTGGTGATGTTCCCTACCTTCACATTTACCCTCTGCAAGGTGCAGAATGTGTTCATTTTAAATAGGACCATGTTGATGCCTCTCAAGAGGATGTGACAGTTCTGTTCATTAGCAAGAGCCTTCTCCTACTTAGCAAATAACATTTTGCTTTCTTTTAGAAGCAATTATGCAGTTTGTCATGACTTTTGATTTTCCATTCTGTAAGTTAGAAAATGGTGTACAATATATTTCTTATTTATTAGATGCTGGGTTAATATTTTATTTATGCCTGGACCTTTTTCTAAGGGATATTCAAGATCTAATAGCCCTTGGATACCACTGTCCCATGCCTCATTCTCTACACAAGTTGGAAGAAAATGTCCCTCCTTTCTGGCTTTTTCAACTCCAAACAGGTCTCAGTTTTGGCTGCGATGCCCTCAGAGAGCTGAGGTGCTTTTGCAATCGTCTACAAGTCCAGCACTCCATCTGCTTCACCTCTGCTTGTCTCTACCAAGCAGGTGAAGAATGAAAGCAGCCCACCTGCAAACCACAACACAGATGCCACATCTAATTTTAGGCCTTCTAGCCTTGAGTGTGTTCTCCTAACTCTCTTTTAAGCTAGCAGCAAGATAGTCAGCTCAGGACAAAGCCACCAAAGTGGCTGAGCACCTGCCTTGACCTCTTGGAAAGCCAGTGGGTGCGCAGGGGCTGAGCCCCATCCTCTCCTCCAGCTGCGAGAGCACAGCTCTGCCCAGCCGGTAACAAAGGGATCATCACTGATCCCAGGGGATCCTTGCAGGACACAGGGCCATAATTCCAGTGTTTAAGCACCAACGTGGCAGAATGGAGGGGTGAGCTGAAGAAAGGGAGAACTGCAGCCCCCCGGGTCCCTCTCAGCACACCCTCATCCCACCCATGGGGGAGGATGCTCCATCCCGCCAGCATCCTGGCACTGCCCCACTCTGCTCCCCCTTCAAAGCCACCCTCCGAAATGGCCCAGAACCAAGGACCTGGCACTTGGCACAGGCTGTGCTGTAAACAAGGGAAAGAGAGCCCTGTGCTGCTATTTTTTTTCTAACCACTGAAAGGTGTTCCTGGGGACTGGGGAGGAGATCGGGAAGTAACGGATTTCTTTGCAAGTGGAAGATCATATCATCAGGGAAAGACTTTCCAACAACAGGGGACAAATAAAAACAAAGGAAGTAACAGAAAACCTGAAAGCTAAATCCATGTGAATGGGCTGAGCTGACTGGGATGACCTCACATGTTCTGAAGCATATGAGCACACACAGGGACAAAGCCCGGAGCCAGCCGAGGAAGGGCCATGGTCCCCATGGGACTCACAGCTCCAGGCTTTAGACCTGAGCTGGACACGTGCCACCCAGACCTGCCCTGTGGAACAGAGGCAGCACTTCCAGACAGCGGGAGAAGGGACGGGAGTGACCTGGAGGGTTAGTCTTCAACTTTGTGCCTCAGCAGTGACGAGAAGAGGTGCCAGTTTCACGCCAACCCCCACGACGTCCCCACGCACAGGCTTGCAGAGCCCCGTCCGGCTTGGGGGGGACCCATGACCAACACTCCTTTCCATGGACAGGACGATGCAAAGCACTCACTGCTCCACGTCTCCTCCACAGTGTCTGCAGATGGATTGCTGCAGGCACCGGGACAAGGGATGGAGATGCTATTTATACAAGAAGAGAATATGCATACAAAAACCATGTGTTATGTCCATGGGCAGAAGACGACGCATGTGTTTAGATTGGGTATTAGGAAAAATTTCTTCACTGAAAGGTTCTCAGGCACTGGCCCAGGCTGCCCAGGGCAGTGGGGGAGCCCCCATCCCTGGAGGGATTTCAGAGCCGTGTAGATGTGGTGCTGAGGGACATGGGGTAGTGGTGACTTGGCTGTGCTGGGTTAATGGCTGGATTGGGTGATCTTAGAGGTCTCTTCCAACCAAAGCTGTTCTATGATTCTATGATTCTATGTCCACAACTGCACACACACACGATCCAAGAAAAAATGTAGATCATCTGAACCATATCTGCATGCTGTATTTCATTTTCCAGTTAATGCACCTAATTTCCATCCAGATGAACGCAATTAACCTCATCTGCACACAAATTACTCTTCTCCTTTTCTCTCTTGTACAAGAGGAAAAAGGAGCTGCCAAGATAGCCCATCCAAACCCTCCCCAACAGCACGTCAGAAAATCTGTGGACGCTGCTGCTGCCTGCTCCAGATAGGAGGGGAGGGGGAGGAGGAAGGAAACTTTGCTAGGAAATTACTGATACAAAAAACTCATGCCTGGACTCTGTTCTCAGCACATGGGCCAAGGTCAAAGCATTTTTTTCTGCCATTTCTAACCAGCAAAGAAGCTAAGGCAGCTAAAACATGTAACACCAGTCAAACTGCTGAGGGGTGGCGAGAAATCACCAGAAAAAGTAGTGAAGTATCATCTTGGGAAATACAAGAAGCAGCTCTCTGTGGCCTTCCCCGACCAGTGAGAATGTGGGGGAGAGGCAGCAAAGCTCAGGGTCTTCCCAGAGCATTCCAGGAGCTGAACATGTCTCAATGACTATAAAATGCACTTCAGGAAATCTGCAGTCTCCTCTCTGGCATTTCTGGGGATTGCTCCTGATGGCAGCAATTCCATGCACACCCAGTGGGGCGGTGGTCTGGCAGCATGGAGATGCTGTTGTAACACAGGATTTACTCCTGGGACTCTTCCCAGAGCTGCTGGCTGCAGCCAGCCCCAGTCTCTAGTCCCCACAGGAGCACATCAGTGCAGAGGGAGAGGGCACCCACCAGCCTGCACCCACCCACCCTCAGACAAGCCACCAGCACATCAGAACCCCCAGGCTCCAGTGAGAGCTTAACCTCGATCTGTGCAGCCAGTGGTGGCACCCAAGATCAGCCATTCAGCATCCAGGGACATCGCTTCCCAGCACCGCTGTCAAAGACACCTCGCTACAGACATTAAACGAGTTAAAGATAAATCATTACAACTATGGCCGTGCACAGCACACGAGCAGCGGCAGGGACACTGCATGATGTGCCGAAGGGTTGCTCTCACAGCAGAGGATGCCCCATACAAACACTATTGGTGTCCCAGTATTGGTGGTTCTGCACTGTCTCTCTAAGCCTTATTTAAGACACATTTTTTGCTCCCAGAGATGTTTCGGAAGCAGCAGCCACCCTGCCTGCCATCTCGAGGAGCTCAGTGTGGCCCATGGCACCACACAGCCCCTTGGCAGCCCCATGCATTGGGCAGTGCAATGGAGGCACCCAGCCAGAGCCTCCAGCAAAAACATGGCTTATCCATAGTCTTTTTTTTTTTTTTATTTTAAATTGATGTAGAATCATGAAATAGGTTGGGTTGGAAGGAACCTGTAAAGGCCATCTAGTCCAACCCCCCTGCAATGAGCAGGGATATCTTCCACTAGATCAGGTTGCTCAGAGCCCTGTCCAACCTGACATTGAATGCTTCCAGGGATGGGATATCTACCACCTCTCCGGGCATCCTGCGCCAGTGTCTCACCACCTCCATTGTAAAGAATTTCTTCCTTACATCTAGTCTAAATCTACCCTCTTCTAGCTTAAAACCATTACCTCTTGTCCTACAGACCCTACTAAAAAGCTTGTCCCCATCTTTCTTACAAGCCCCTTTTAAGTACCAGAAGGGGCTGGCTCTAAGGTCTCCCTGGAGCCTTCTCTTCTCCAGGCTGAACAACCCCAATTCTCTCAGTCTTTCCTCATAGGAGAGGTGTTCCATCCCTCTGATATTTTCCATTGCCCTTTTCTGGACCCACTCCAACAGGTCCATGTCTTTCCTGTGCCAAGGACTCCAGAGCTGAACACAGTGCTCCAGGTGGAAGCACTGGGGACTGTTATTTCTTTATTATTGTGTGCTTCATTCTGGTTTTTGTTCGCACAAAAAGTCACCAGGAGACCTGCAGAGAGCTCAGGGTGTAGTTCACCCTGTGCAGATACCCGAGACACCCGGAGCTGGGCAGCAACCAGTTCCCACCCAAGTGGGATGGGTGCCCGCTGCCCGGGAAAAGGGCAGCAGATATAAATACCTATGGAGCTGGGCTATACTTTTAAGATGATTTCTACTCCTGCGCAATCACTTTTTCCATGGTCTGTGTCCCAGTAAATCATTCTTACCACTTTTGAGGACATGTCAGCATTTGACCTTTTTGTGCTCAGTATTAAAAAAGGCCTCCTCCTAGCAGAGGGCTGGGGAGTTTCAAACCACAGAGGAGCGCAGGCGACCTTGCTCTTTCTGGCTTCTGCTCAGATTGCATTCAGCAGGAAAAAAGCAGAGGCAAGAGAGCAGCCCGAGCTGAGCCTGCCCTCCCTGCCCAACCTGCATACCCCCATCCACCACCCTCCCAGGCACCCAGGGAGTGCGGAGGCTCCTGCTCAGGTCCCCCGAGGTGAGATGCTGCACTCCTGTAACCTCTCTCCTGTAAACACAGTCCTGGCACCCAGGAGCTGCACGGGGTCAGACATCCCTGAGGATAGCACTCGGGTCTGCTAAAATAAATCAGACTATTGATATGGTGTAAAGTCCAGTGCACAAGTACACTTCTGCAGGACTCCCTGCCAAAACCGAGCACTAAAGCCAGCCCAGTCCCCTGGAGCCCAGCTCTGCCGGCTGCCAGGGCCCCTCGCTGCTCCTGCTGCCAAAGCCACCAGCTCACGACAAACCCCATCTCCTCCACCTACACAAAAGGAGTAATACCCATTTTGCATGGCTGCCTGGGGGCTAAATGAATTGCTGCTCCTAAACACTTCAGAAGAAAAGTGCCATAAAAGCACAAAGTACTGGTAGCGTTTTATTACTGTTAGAGGATACATTGGACTTCACTTAAAAACACTCATGAGAAGAATCAGGGTTGTAATCATTGTTTTTAAAGTAGATTAAAGCACAATCACGTTGCAACAACTGCCAACACATCAATTGACAACACTGCAGGCACCTCACCCGTGTGAGTAGGGCAGCTCACCCCCCAGCGACACACAGCTATGCCCCCCCCCCCTTTGCTTTGCCCCACATCCAGAGCTGGTACAAGGATTAAGCTGTAGTTGGAGGTGGGTGAGAAGCACAGGCAGATTAGCAGAGAAGACAGAGACAGCAGTGGGTACAGTGAAAGGGAATATGGATGAAAAGCCTCCATCACAAGTCTTTCCCATGATAACTGGGTGTGTTCCCTTTTATTTTAATGAGCTTACTCATACCACTATTATTGTTAAAACGTAAAGCCAGTTCTGGTCCACGCAGCATGCAGAGGCCATCAATACCAGCACCACCAGCCTGAGTTAAAATTCCAAAGTGACCAAACTGCTTTCTTCCACTGCAGAAAAACAAATAGAGCCTGGCTTCTCCATGGCATTCACCCTCAAACACCCAGGGACCCCTGGACCGACCCAAAGCTTCAGTGAGATGCTTGCCAAGTCACACCAAGGCAGCGAGGCTGATAGAGCATGGCACTCCCAGCCCAGCAGCCCCACTATCACCCATCACCGCCGAGCTGAGGTTCATCTCACCCCCTTTTCCCACCACAACTGCCTGTGCTGACTTCTCATAGCCCCCTTGTCACAACCAGCACCTTAAAATGCTGAGAATCACTGAATGACAGAAAATGACCATTTTTTTTTCCCTTCCCCTGCATCAATACTGCCCTGTATTCTGTAAATCCCAAGCCTTGAAACACCTGAGGACACGAGCTCAGTAACGGAGGAGGCTCCCTGCCTCGCTCATCAGCAAAGCACTCAGTCAGCAGGACACTGCTGCTGCCAGCAGCCACGGAGAGACACATCAGCTTCCTCCACAGGCTCCTTTTTTCCTTTCTTTTTATCCTTTCTGCTGCACAGCACAAATCTGAAGTTCACAAGACAACTTCTTTTATAGGTTTAGCTTTTTCAAGCAAATGCTGGTAAGAATCAGACCTGATTTCCTCTGGACATCCAAGTGGAAGCTCCTGCCACCCTGCTCACAAGGTGCTAACTCAAAACTCTTCAGTGATGGGGCCACTGAACATGTATTTTCTCACCTCTAAAGGATTATGTAAAATCTAAGATTTGCTTCTCACTGCCCAAAATAAATGAGCATTTTTATTCAGCTTTTTGTCATATGACCCACCTCTGCAAAAGATCTGAACTGTAAGGGACCTACAAGAAAATGAACACACTTTTGTTTATCAGGTAGAAGTTTGTTGTACCCTCCTACTGTTCATTTTCAATGTCAAATCCTAAATTACACTTTGTACTAATTAATTTAAAGCTCTTATGCAGAGCAAAACAAGGCCAGGTTGGACGGAGTTTTGAGCAGCCTGGTCTGGTGGGAGGTGTCCCTGCCCATGGCAGGGGGGTTGGAACTAGATGAGCTTTGAGGTCCCTCCCAACCCAAACCATTCTATGATTCTATGATTTGTATGTGTGCTGATACTTGATGCCTGGGGGTACCTCCTGCACTGCCTACACCCAGTAGCCCGTGGCTCCCTCACCCGGGGAGCATGCTGTGGGACACTGCAGCCATCAGGGCTCCCCTGGGCTGCAGAAGAGAAGCAGTGATGGTACATGCACATACAACACGGTGGTCCATAGAGCACAAGCACAGCATCCAACAAACAAACCCCACTAGGCCTAGGACAGCCTGAGGGACCAACCCCTCGGGCTGGCTGGTCCACCCTTGGCAGCCAAGGATGAGAGGGAAAGGGAGTAGGACCCAGATTTGGCAGAGCTCCCACCTGAGGCATAGCAGAGCAGGGCAGGTCCTGCAGGTGAATGCTGGATGTCAGTGTCGGTGTGGCAGCATCCTAACACCTGGGTGATGTGACCCCTTGGCACTCACCACATCCTACTGGCGTACTGGACAGCAACACATCCACTGCTGTCCTTGAGACTTCTTCAAAGAACATTAATGAGATGCAGACAGTGTCCTGTGGTCTCCCCCACTCATCACCCACTGGACCATGAAGCCTGGGCTATAGAGAAGAACTCTGAGCAGGTTACTGGTCCCTCTTAAGTCCGTGCTGCTGCGCAGGTTTCCCATACAGAAGATTTATAGTGGCCAGAGATGATCTTCCAGGAGTTCCCTGCTGGTATCAGTGACAGCTTGTGCAGGAGAAGGAGAAGATCCAGCTGAAGCAGAGGCTCACGAATAACAGTGCCATCCCTGTTCTGCCACAGTCATGCCCTGGTGTGGCGCTGGTCTGGGCAGAAGCCAGCAAGGTCCACTCTGGAGCTGCCTCTTGACTCCTGGTAGCAACGAGAAACTGCAATACTGCAGTTTGGTTTGCAATCCAACAACTGGGAAAACAAGAGGAAAACACTCAGCAGAGACAGGATGGCATGTCTGCACTGGCCAGGTATTAAGAGATGACATGCCTGTATCTGCCTCTGAATTGTTTACTGGGCATAAATGCTCCACAAGTAAGGGAGACAGCATGCACAAGAGGCAGATGTCCTGTCTCCCTGGCTCTCTGGAGGAAAAGAAAAAGCTGGAAAAGATACAATACCCACACAGAAAACTTTGCCATTGCTGCATTCCTATGAATACGGTGTAGAAATGGGTTCATCCAGGATGACAGGAGATCACTTCTGGCAAATGCTCACATCCTACCTAATGATAATAACAAAGGAAGGTGCCTGCGCCCTCTGCGTCACATCACCAATTTGATGTGGCATCAGAGAGCAGCCTCTTCCCAGCTGACATGAGTCAGTTGGTCTGTCCAAGATGATCCTGCGGTGTTCACTTTGTGTCCGTTTCTGGTGCAGACGTCCTTTTTGCAGAAAACATTCTTCAAGCCAGCAGCGACACTCTGGGAAACCTTAAGAAAAGCTGAGGAGCAAATGGGCATCACTGCCTGGAGTTCCCACTCTCTCTCGTTGTCTCAAAGAGGCGGTGCCCCCCAAAATGGTGCTGATATTGAAGTGGTGAAGATGCTGCAGTTACTACACATGTGCTGTGGTAGAGACCTGGAACTTATAGCTGCCTAAACTGTATTTTCAAATGAAGAAAATTCACTTAAAATTGTAAAAAAATATTGAAATAAACTGAATAGGAGGAGGAAAAGACCACATCTCACAAGCCCTTCAGGCAGCTAGGTTCATCAGATCCTTCTTGCTTAGCACTGCCTTCTGGTTTATGATGCCACGCTGTTTTTTTCCACTTGCAAATGCGTTCAAGTCTGCCAACACCCTGAAAATGGTACAGGGGAATGCAGGGGGAATAGAGCAAAATACCCATAGTCGATATTCTCAACACATGTAGATCATGTTGCAATATACCAAACACTAAAATCCTCCTTTAAAAACTCACATGCAGAGTTGTAAGGCTTATGGGGCTGTTGTGTCAAGATTTCTGGGAGAAATGGCAAAGGAGGGTTCTGAGGAACTGCGTGACAAGGGGCAGAGGCTGCTCAGGGATCAACCAACTGAAGCAGTGTGGCCACAGGTGACATTCACGAGATACTGTGCACCAGCTGAGCTGTGTCACCGTGCTGTTGCAGAGCAGCATCTGCTCTCTCAGCCCACCCTGGATGCGGTGGGTGCCCCCCGACACAGGGGAAGGTGCAGCCTGGCAGGGCTGCGGGCTGAGCACCGCGCAGCAGGGACATGGTACAGCCAACACTGCAGCCCCAGGGGGTGCAATGATCTCATGGGCACAACATCCCCAGGCCTCGTGCTAAACATCTGTGCAAGGGGGAAGGTCAGTTTTTCTATCTGTTTCCCATGTTTCACAGTCAGAGTCATACAACCGCTGCACAGAGCTTTGGGATCTACAAGAACAGTTCAGCGAAACAAATGGTTTTTACTAGAAGTAGTACAAAAGTCTCCCCCAGAATAGTTTTCTTTCAGTAAATGCTCATCTGACAAATTTAAAACATTCCACGGGATGATAAAATAATACTTTTTTTTTTTTCTTTTGTATTTGTCATTTTAGCTTACAATCGCAAGCGGAAAGTATCCATTTCAAACTAAACAGCCCAGCAGACAGCCTCCAGCTAACAGCTCTGTACTAGCACGCCAAGTACAGGCTGAAAGCCAATCCAAAGAACAATTGCCAATACAGACATGGCAAATTAGGACAGCCGTCGTTAAATCAGCAATTTATAAAATATGAATGAAGTTCAGTGCAAAGACAAAAATGTAATTAAGAAGTGCGAGAGAAAAATATAGACTTGAACTACTGCTATTATGAATTATTCTTAACTCCGTGAAATGAAACTGCTTTCATCATACCAAAACAAAACGTTCCCATACGACTAAAAAGATTTTCAATATTTTAGGAAATTTTGGAATTTCTTCCTGCAGGAAATGGCAATGTTTCCAGTTTTCCTCCCAGTTCAGGAGCACGCTTGTACATCCCTTCCCACCACTCACAGACTCTGACTTCTGACCAGCTCCTTTTTTCTCTGCGCTTTTTCCTTGAACTGCCCATCTGAAATTTGTTCTCAAATGCCTTTATCTTTCATCTGCCTACGAGTACACAACTCAAAGTGCCACCCTGGCATGGGCACAGAGTGAACTGTTGTCTCCTGCCTGGAGCTAAGCGTGGCCTTGGAGGGTCCTCGGTGCGGAGGCAAGGGGAGTTGCACATCACCCGGAGGGGCTGCCCAGGGAAGCGGATGGCATTGGGCATTCACTGCTTCGTTACAGTGTTTCTGCTTTAATTCTTGCCAGGATTGTCCCACACCTTCCTCAGTCTGAAGCAAGGGATGGAGGCAGAAACTTCAGGAATTGCCTGCTCCGTGCTGCAGGGACAGGCTGGCAGCAGCGGCACGCTCCAACACGAGTGCCCATAAACCCAGTGAAGGCTCCCAGGCTCCTTGCCATGTCACAGTCCCTGCCCTGGGCCAATACCTCCTATGCCATGATGCCCACAAATGCTTTTGGCAGCATGGTGATAGACTGTCACCACGCACAGACGTGTTGCCAGGTGCCTGCCAGCAGAAGCACCATCCTGCTCAGCATCTGGCAGCAGCCCCAGGGAAGGCACGTCCTGAGGCAGGGGGTGATGCTGCACCAGGGGCTGATGCCTGCACCTACAGCCTCCCAAGAATGGAACATGTGGAAAAGTACAGCTGTGTACCAGAGCGGTTCTCTTTCACATAGAGCAATATGCAAAGCTCCAGGTTCCTACGCAGGCTACAAAATATGTTCTATCTCTCATTTACAATCAGTATTTCAAAATATATTGCACTTTTGTTCTCAGAAAAAGCACCAGCTCACTGCCAATTCTTAACTAGCTCTCTTTGGCTGGAATGAAGTTCTCATAATAGGAAAATGAATGGGTTGTACTATAGCCTGGCTGCAAGAAGTAATGCACAGCACAGCTAGCATCTGCACAACAAATAAATATCAGTGAATACTGTAAGCAGCAAAAAAAAATAAATATTAAAACTGTACAAATAGGAGAATAGCTGTTGTGGGCAAATCCTTTACTGCTTTCTGCCCAGAAGTCTTTGGTAATATAGGACAGAGTACACAAAATGCCTGTATAAATCAATTCTCTTACAGTTTTTTATGGATTATTTCTTCAGTAAAATTCTATGAATTCTCAGCCACTGATTTCTATGCCAAATGTCTTGTAGAGCTTATCCTTGTGTTGCAACCAGCACTTGAGAGAAACTGGGCAGGGGGGAAGTAATCACTGTTGATATCAAGCATGAGACTGTGGAACCAGTTTCCAGAGGGTGTAAGAGCTCAGAAATTCAAGACACGGGGAGAAGAGGATGGGAAAGCACAGAGGAGGATGGGAGAATGTCTGCCCTTGAACAGTCTTATAATGAACGGCTGAAAAAGCAAATAGATGCTTTGTGTTGTAAGAGCAGACAAGCAGGTCCCACAGGAACACAGCACATACGCTTGCCCTCCACAGCCCATCCCTCAACAAGGTGTCACATCTCCTCTCCCCAGTGGGGAGGGACAGAGGGAGAGCTGGAGAGTGGGAGAGTCAGCAAGAGAGGGAAGACGGGGGGGACAGACAGAGGAGGGAGGGGGAAAGAGGGAAACCATTTTATGTTACTTGGTATATGCTATGGAAACATTAGGAAAACTCCAGAACTAAAATCAACTGAGTGGAAGGAGCAAGTTAGAAAATAAAGAACACAGGAAATGGTTAATTTTCCTTCATTCATTGCCACAGACATAAATCCCAATTTAACAGCTCAGGAGAGGCCGTGGCAGTCCCTTGGGCAGAACTGTTCACCACCTCCAGCCCTGCACTGGGATGCTGCACCAGCAAGTGCAAACCTGAGCAAGGACTGAGCGTGCCGATGCTTTTTCAATGCCCGTGGGCTCAGCCAGTCTGTTAACACAAGGATCATGATCCTTCCAGTCTGGAGCATTTTCTGGGCAGCCCTGGGCATCTTCAAAGAAAGAGAGTCAGTCTCTCCGTGTGTTATACCACCAGGACCCAGTGTCACTGTGCACCCAGTGTCTAGTCAAACAGCCAGTCTTTAAAAAGGCCACTCACTGCCTCCACACCACTGTGGACCCAGTCTAGGTAACAAGCTGTGAAAAAGGGTAATCTTGTTTATCTATTTAAATGGAAACTATCTCATAGGAAAGACTAAATAAAACAGCATCCTGAAATGAAAGCAAGTCAACCAGCTGAGTGTGGAAGAAAACAGATTAACTTTGGCTTGCACATCACCACCCTTCAAACAGCAGCATCTGCCTGATGTGTAAGTTCAAGGCAGAAAAAACAAGAATTGATATGTGATGAGGAAGATTTTTTTTTAATGCTTTTCTGCTTTTATCAGGAGCCATCAAAAAGCTTCAGCACATCAATGGCTTCCCCAGACACCCCAGGTTTGCTACCCATGCAGCTGCAGACCATGTGTAAGTATTACAAAGCTGGCCAGAGGGACAGGCTTCAGAAACAGCATCGTCCCATGCATGGCTTGTCTTCAAAAGAAATATTCACATAATATCACCATTCGCCTGAGCAGAAAGGCCATACTGGTAACAGCAGATGAGAGGGTTGTCCCCTTCCCAAGGGTTTTTGAGTCCTGCCAGTGAAGGTCTGGACCCCCAGACCTCTCCTGGGGCAGGGGATGCCAAAGCAGTGCCAGGCAGACACAGGGCAGACGGTGGCTGGGAGCGAGGGCAGCCCCGAGAACAGCCTCCTGCATCGCCTCATCTGTTAGTGTAATAACCTGCCCTTGATTGGTTTATCAGAATCTTATCTCCTCCTTCAGTGGGTAGAAATTATTATGGGTATTATCTGTAAGCGATATCACAATTACATAGCTGGCCACAAAAAGATTATATAGTCGTTATGCCAGGTGATGCATAAACACATGGCGCTCGCCCAACCTGATTACATCTGAACCAAAGAAAGGAATCTGCAGGTAGGTGTGACCAGCAAACACAGGAATACCCAACAGGTATCAGCAGTAATAACAAATGCCACTTAAAAAACATTTGAAACTACATGGACAGCTAGATTTTTCTGAGCCAATTACCCCTTAAATTATCACCTTTGTTTTCATTGCTTCAGTAATAGCCCCTTCTCTGATTCCAGTTTAGCTTATATCAAATAGGTCTACACCACTTACCCGCCACTGTGTTTTGATCTTACAAATCAGTTTGACTTTGGATCTATCAGTGCTGCGTCTCACTCTTACAACAGGTTATTTAGTCACCTCCAAGACCACTGGTGATAATTATGCAATAAACAGAGCATAAAGATAAATAGCTACGAGTTCACAGCATAACAAAAGCTTGGATTAATTTGCTAATTATACATAAGCATTACTGGCACAATCAGGTACACTGTATCAGAAGCTTTAATTAAATCAAATGGTGCTAATGCCTACTTTGTTTCCTCTGTAATGTTTCAGTGCCTTTCAATGCAGCCAAATCCCTTCCCCTTAACTGGATCTGTTGGCTTCAGAGGCAATCCCTAGTGACTGACAGCATTTGTTTTATGAGCTGTGTGCTGTATGCCAGAGCAAGGTGGACACCAGCACCCAATTTTCCATTAACGATCACTCAAGCGTTTCAGCCCCCCTCTCTCATGGCTTTAAAGGTAAACTCTTCTATTTGAAGCCTCAAACCCAAATTGAGAGTAGTTTACATGAAGGGAAAACGTAAACAACTCCCCCAAAATATTAAGAAACTGTTCATGCTTTAGTGTCATATATGTGTGTGAAAGTTAAAAGCCACAGCAACTGATAGGCAGGACACTGCAAAGTTAATGGAGACTCTGCTGGGATGAAATATAAACCTGGCAGCAATTAACCCATACGGCTTCAGCCAGACCACAAAGCGTTCCACTTTCCTTACAGCATTTTTAAATTGCATCCGAGCACAGAGAGGGATATAAATACTGTCAGTCTGTCGCTCGCTTGCAGCAGCCAGGTAATGCTGTGCAAGCAACAGAGTTCAAAGGACACCATAACAGTATTTTAAAAACTTTCTGTGCTAGCTACAACTCCACTGCTCCCTGCAGAAGTCTGCTCCTCAGAGCCGCTGGGCCAGGGGAAGCAGGGACATGGATGCAACAGGCTGAACAAAGCCACAAGGAAGAGGAGAATTTCCCACAGGAATAAGGGAGACGGCATTGATCCCTAAAGCAAGGCTCGGGCAAGACTCACCTGCTGCCCCGCTCCAGCCCACATGACTGCCTGCTGACCACCATGTAAGCCTTGTTTTCCTTACCATAATATTCCCTGTCTGTTCAGGGTTCTATTGCACAGGCATCCCAGGCAAACAGCATGGCAAGGCTCAGCCTTCTGCTCTCAAGAACCTGCATCACTGACAGCACTTGGGCAGTTAAAATTTTCCAACTTTATTCACCCCTGCCCACTCTGCATGGATTTCAGCGGAGATTTATCCAGCCTCCAGAGGAAGATACACAGGGTACACACAACTGCCACCACTACAATTCATTTTGACCTTTCCTTACTTTTATCCCATTTATTTTTTTGCCAAGCCCTGAATTTCTTCATAAGATCCCCAAATAAACTGTTGTGCGGATGATAATTCCTACACTGCCCGAATAAAGCTGTGAGCATGTTAAGGCAGCAAAACAAGCACAGAAGCAAGTGTGTGATGCATTTGCCTTGTCCTAATTTAAAGGGAAAATCTAACTCTTCATTTTAACCTTTGCTTCCACCACAGGATGAGAATGTGAGTGTGAAATTCCACGGATATAAACCCTGCCTGAGGCCGTACCAACCACTTGTGGCTGGGGCTACCTCCGAGCCTTGTGCAGTCACATTCCCTCTCCCATGTCCATCAGCTGCAGCAGTCCTCTCACGCAGTAATGCGTTTTGCCACGATGAAAGCTGATGATGCAGTATGTCCACTGTCTGCACATATACCTATTTTATAGAGACCACTAATATTTTCTGAGATTAATCCACCAGGAAAAATTACCTCTGACTGAATCCTTCTTCTCAGACACATAAACCTTTCCTCCTCTGCTGTACTCCTAAACGCTCTTCTGTCTCTACTTTAAAACACATCTTCTGTGTACACTTAAAGCAGAGCTTCGAAGCACATGCAGTATTCCTCTGCCCATATATTGAGCAGTTGCAGCTTGTTCTGCACAGCTCATTCCCCATTCGGACAGTTGGCAGCGGAGCAAGGTGCAGGGAGAATTTTAACTCGATCTCAAGACTGGTCCGTGCTCCCGCACGCTCACAGCAGCCGAGAGAAGGGGGATAACAGAGGCATAACGAAATGAGATCAACACATAAGGGGACGGCAGAGAGTACCAGGAGTTTGGCGCAGTATTTCTGGCACAATTTTGCCCGCTAAGTCACAAGTGAGAGCATTTCGGTCAAAGGGATCCGACAGCGGAGAGGTGAATCGAGCCGGGGGCAGCCCGGAGCGATGCGGGATAGATGTGCAGTGTTTGACGGGGCTGCTGCGGGAGGCGGCCGTGGGGGCGCGGGGTGCCGGTGGGATGCCGACGGGATGCGGGCTGTGGGATGCGGGATGCTGATGGGATGCGGGATGCCGATACCGGCGGGACGCGAGTACTCACCGGATATCACCGTAGACGCCGGCGTAGCCCTCGGCCCAGGGTCCCAGCTCGCTCTTGATGCAGGCGGCGGGGGCGGCGAAGGGCGGCCGGCCCGCCGGGTACCAGGCGTCGGCGGGGAAGTCGGCGGTGTCGGCGGCCGCCCCGCGCCCGCAGCCGAAGGGCCCGGCGGGTGGCTCGGCGGAGGGCCCGTAGAGCTGCTCCTCCTCGGCGAAGAAGGCGGGCCAGGAGGGCGCGGGGCCCGGGGGAGCCATCTCGGCCCCGTAGCGACACGGGGTGCCCCAGCCGCCGCCCGCCGCCGGCCCCGCCGGGCTCTCCAGCTTGATGCGGGCGGGCGGCGGCAGGCTGAAGGCGGGGGGCGGCCGCGCCGCGGAGCCCGGCGAGCCGCGGTAGAGCCCCGGCGGGGCGGGTGCCTCGACGGCCAAGGCTAGCTCGGTGCCCGCGAAGGCAGCCGGGGCGGGCGGCGGCTCCGGCGGGTCCCCGGGGGCGCAGGGCGGCTCGGCGGGGAGGGCGAACATGCAGTCCTCGCGGGGCAGCGGCTCTGCCGGCGCCTCCAGCGCCTCCAGCGCCAGGCCCATGGAGGCGGACACGGCTCTGCAGAGCTGCTTGGCGCTGTCGCCCAGCGGGTCCTCCTTGGGCGCCGGCTCGGCCTCGGGCGGCGGCAGCAGCGGCAGCGCGCCCGCCTCGCACAGCAGCTCCCGCAGCTCGCCGGGGAAGGACGAACCCATAGCGGGGCCGCCCGCCGGCAGCGCCTTCCCGGCACCGCGGGGCTCCGGCTGCCGGGGGCTCGGCGGGCAGGGAGCGCACGCCAGCGGCTGCTCGCTGGTACCCGGCTCCTCCCGCCCCGCCTGGAAAGCCTCGCAGACGCTCTGGAAGAAGGTCTGAAAAGCCCCGCGGAAGGTCCTGCCTCCCGCCCGCGGGTAGACGCGGCCGACCCCCAACTGCACCTCCATACCGGCCGAGAGCGGGGCAGCGAATGTACCACCCGCCGGGCCGCCTAACAGCGGGGCTGCCCCGGTGCCTCCATCCCCGCCGGAGCGGCGGCGGACGGGATGCTCGGTGCGCGCAACAGGCGGGAGAAGTTGGATGCGGGGGAGCGGGCAGGTGCGGTGGCGGCGGGCGGCTGCTGGCGGTCCGTGTGCGCGGCGGCGCGGGGAGCGCAGGAGGCAGGCTGCGGTGGAAGGAGGTGCGGCGGTGGAGACCGCCCCGCGCCGCCGGCTCGGTCCAGGGGCTCTGCAATGATTAATCCGGTCCCCCGCCGCGGAGGGAAGCGGTGCCCGCCCTGCCCTGGGCTCGGCTCGGTTGGGCGGCGGGGGCGGCGAGCGGAGCCCCACGGGGCGGCCCCGGAGCAGCGCAGCGCCGCCGACGGATTTCACCGCAATTTCTGGGCTCGGTGCCTCACCCGGTGCCGGCCCCCGCGGGCGGAGCGGAGCGGGACGGGACGGGATGGGACTGCCCGGGGACAGCGCCCGTCACCACAGCGTCTGGGCGAGCGCCCGGCCCGCCTCCCCGCCCCCGAACGGAGCGGTGCGCCTGCCCCGGTCCCCGTCCGGGCCGAGGGTCCCAGCTGCCCCTCGGGGGGGCCGGGGTGCTCCGCTCCCTCTCGGCGGCTCTGCTCTGGGCAGCTCCGGGAGCGCACACAGCTGGGCAGAGTTGCCACCCAAAAACCCGCTCCTTTTCGCTGTGCGCTGACGTGGTCGGTGCTCAGCAGCCTCCTCCAGCCCGGCCTGCCGAAGGGCTCTGGTTAACCCAGCACCCCCACACCTTCTGCTTGCTTCCCGGGGGAACCAGACGCCCTCTCTCCATCACTTTCCTCTTGCAATAATCCCCGCTCGCCACCAGCAAGAAACAGCAGGTCCGTGCACCTTGTGCATACCTACCACCGCTCTGTCACTAACAGGGTGGAAAAACACCTAGCTAGCAGACATAATTAATGTAGGACCTACTATAAACAAGACTTGAGCTCCCCTTACTGGCCCTGGAAGCAATTTCTGCCAGTCCTAAAGCACCTTTTTTTTCCAGTAGGCACCATTCCCAAGGCAACCTGGTAATGGAATCATACTCATTTGAGGTAGGTTAAAATAAGCCCATTAATTTCACCTCCTTAGGAGATAAAGTGAATAAAAAAGTAATCATTTGTTGCAAATGGAGAAGTGGAGCCAGTCGGAAAAATGAAGAATCATGTCCAGTCTTTTAAAAGTGTTTTTACAAGCCATCGAAGATAAAAATAAAAAACATAAGTACAGCCAAGCAAAATTTGGCAGTCGTCCGTACTGCTGGAGTGGCCAGAGAACCCCACATCCTGTTGGCAGAGGGGCTGGGGAAGGCAAAGGATTGGTGTGGGAGGTGAGGACGACATTCCTGGCCACCTCATGGACCTCGGGAGGTGGGTGGGGGGCAGGAATCCTAGAATCACAGAACAGCCTTGGTTGGAAAAGACCTCTAAGACCATTCAGTCCAACCATTAACCCGGCACTGCCAGGTCACCACTACACCATGTCCCTCAGCACCACATCTACATGGCTCTTAAATCCCTCCAGGGATGGGGACAAAGGCAGCAGGCAGGGGTTGCTGCTGCCCAGGTGGTGCTGGGCACAGCCATTGATGAGGAAAACCAATTATGGAGAAACCTTGTAGATCTTCTGTATGGATGAAACACCAAGTTGGTTTTTAATGACAAGTAATAGAGCCCCTGAATTTGTTTTTCATCTCCTGCAGATGTAAGGTGTGTGCATCACTTTCCAAAAAGCTGGTATAAAGCCTTAATTGGATTTTCTGAAAGATTAATGCCATTAGTTCAGATAACCTCTTTTTTTTTTTTTTTTCTTGGACACAGATGAGTGTAGGAACTCACTCTTCCCACCAGCCACACACTAATAACGATGGCCGTAGCTTTGCTGCAAAGCTGCTCCACACTTCGAACCATGGCAAAAACCTAGAGGCACAAACCCAGGATTCACAACTGAATCTTATTACAGTATCCCCTGTAAATGAGGCCAAAAAAATCCCATGACCCAGGAAATCAGCCATTGCCACAAATCCACGTGGATTTGGAATCCAAGTGGAGGCAGATTCCAATGTCTTTGCTCTTTCAGCCTCCAATAGTTGTCAAAATTTCTGGAATAAAATAGACAGACTCTGGAAAACATCAAGGGGAGGATTCTTCTGATTAGCATCAAGAAATGTATTGAAAAAAAAAGCTGAGGATTGGAGATGTAGAGTAATACCACTTAAAAACCAGATGGTTTTGTGTTTTAAATAAAAAGTGGATTATTCATATGTGCGAGTCTGACGAGACGCGTCAGAACTTTGTTTGACACCACTGTTCCCACCGAGGAAGAAATGTCCTCAGTTTGCACGCTCTGCAAACACCACGAGCTGTGAAGGTACAAGTCAGACTGATAGTGTTCAGAGAGCCTTTTCTGTCTGGGGTAGGATATATTTGGGCCTCTGCATGTGTCTCCTGACTCTCTGTCTCTTGGGCTGGTACTTGTCCTGCTCCTCTCATCGTTCTCTTGGCCTCTCCTGTCTTTGCAACATCTGTGGATACATGGATTTTCCCACAGTCTGGGGTTTGGGAGATGCTAATCCCAACAGACGTGCATAATGAAAGACTGCAAAATGGTTTATGTTCTTCATTACGGCTCTGTGTAAAGCCAGCGCTTTAGTTTTGACTGATTGTGGTCAAGATGTATTATTTTAGAAGCAATTTGGTGATTAGATCTTCACATAAATTTGAAGAAGCTGGTCATTTTTCTTCTCTTTATTTTTTCTTTTCTATTTTTTTTTAAATTTATTTCCTGAGAAGGCATGTTGTGAGCATTTTTTTTTTTCCTGGTATTTGCATGTTTCTTTTAAAAATTATTGAAAATTAATGGATTTTTCTGGGCGCATATTTGTATGTCAGTACGTGCTGTTTTTTAAAGGCTTCATGTATTTTAGTCTTTATATTGGTCTGACGAAGAAAAATCTGTACTGCTAACGCACAGAGTATTTCACTTGTAGTTGCTATCTCACAAATACTAAAATGCAACTTACTTTAGTGTTTCAAAGTTCTTTTACTAGTGTCATTAACGCTGAGTTAAATCCTTTCCAAAAAATCACTTTCTGCAGTTTAGAAGTCACCCACAATCTCAGCTTACACCTTAAATTCTGAGAGCTGTATTTTAACACAGTAAAATAGGCATAGTTTATGGAAATACCAGAAAAAACCTCTGCAAATGTGTATTTTCCCTGTATGCAAGTTAAGCTCTAGTTCTGATTATCAACTTAGTGAAAAATGAGCAGCAGTGTGAGCCTACACACATTTCAGGAAAGTGCCTTTCTCTTAAATGAGTCTGTTCTTTTGTTTAGAATAAAGTTGAAGGACTACCATATGAGGGGAGGCTGAGGGATCTGGGTCTGTTTAGCGTGGAGAAGAGGAGGCTGAGGGGGGATCTCATCAATGCTTATCAATATCTCAAGGGCGGGTGTCAGGAAGACAGGGCCAGATTCTTCTGGGTGTTGTCCAGTGACAGGACAAGGGGCACTAACTGGAACACAGGAGGTTCAATCTTAACATAAGAAAACACTTCTTTACTGTGAGGGTGACAGAGCACTGGCACAGGCTGCCCAGAGAGGTTGGGGAGTCTCCGTCTCTGGAGACATTTAAAACCCATCTGGACGTGTTCCTGTGGGATCTACTCTAGGATCCTGCTCTAGCAGGGGGGCTGGACTGGATGATCTTCAGAGGTCCCTTCCAGCTCCTACCGCTCTGTGATTCTGTGATTCTGTGTACGTGTTATGGACTGCGTGCTTGGCCCTTACGCGCGGCTGTCAGTGGCTGGGGCGAAGTGATTCGTGCATTTGATTGCATTTTATTGCTAAAACATTAAGGTGGGATGAAAGTATTTAGTTTCGCTTTACTGTCTCACAAATACTGGAGCATTTAAACCATTCCAGTGGTATTTGGGTTTATTCATTAAATCTGAGTGTATGAATTATAACGCGTTGTTTTCCATTATGTAAAATAACATTAAAACGGGTAATTGAGGTGGACATCCAATATAAAAGTACTGCAATTTAAACCAGATCAGTATGTTTGGAGCGATGTATGGATGTGTGGACTGTTTTGACAGAGTGAAGCCGAGCGTGGCCTGGCCAGTGGCTCTGCCATGGCTCTCTGGGGGCTGCCAGGCTGACACAGAGCCCCCCAACCTCCCCATCTCCTGCACTTGTTTGTTTTTCTAACTGGGCAATGCATCATTTCCATGGAAAATTAGCCGTGAGTGAAAATAGGTATTTTTTTCACAAACCAATTCTATTCCTAGGTACATGTGGCTTTTATTATAAAAGAGATGTGAATGTGTATAGTAGGTCGGGGAGAGAAGAGATACAAATAAATGAGATGTTAGGAAAATAAAATACATAAAGGGCATAAAATGACTTTAGGAGAAGCACCACCTTTTCCTTTAAGGTGGTTTACTGATACAAACTAAATGCATATTAATTTTTTTTTTTAAAAAAATGAGACCCTAGATTCATTTCTAAACTTTATATGTAGTTTATAAAAGTAACATAAAAACATAAAAACATAATATTATTACCTGTATTTGTTCCCAGGATCATAAAGAAACTTTAATCATTTGCCTAGTGGAAGTTGCTACGTGAGTACCTAAAATTAAAGTTCATTGAAATGCTACATTTTTACATTAAAATAATAAACTTTTTATAAACTCAGAACTTAATAGCATTTTCTTTAATAGCATTTTCTTTAACTATAAAAAAAATCTTAAAATTCTGCACATATGTTTTAACTGATTTTAAATGCAGCTTGATACAGCACACGAATAAAAGGAGTGATCAAGTGATCGTGCTATAATTAACAAATATGTCACTCACTGTTTTTTGATGTAATAAATGTTAAGAAAAATTGGAAAAAAAAAATGCTGAACAAGATACAGTTCAATGCTTGTTGTTTGTTTGCTTTTTCTAAATAGAGAATGCATGATTTGCAACACAGACATTTAATAATGGGAGCCATTTATAAAACCTTAAAGATATTTTTCTCTGTTATCTTAATTTAAAAAATCAGTTTGCATGTATTTTATTATTTCAGCTATATATATCTTACCAGCAGTTTCTCTGTTAAGGGATCCCATTAGGGATTGTAGTTAACATTTGACCTAATAAGCTTCTATTTTTCTTTCCCAAGCTCTGTAGCTTTTTAGTGATTTTTTTAGCTCATTGTTTTATCTTTCCTGAGGATGCTGCTACCTCCTGTCAGCCATCGGGTCACGCTTTGTGCCCTCACACCAGTGCCTCTTTGGTTTCCAGCAGTGGGTGGCTCTTGTTAGAAATCGATTGGTGAAAGGAGTGAGAGCAGATCCCGCAGGAACAAAATGTAGACGTATAAAACATAATTTTTTGTGTGTACCATCACTTCTGGACTAGTCTTTCTTCGGAGGGGAAGGTACCGCCTGGGCTCCGGTAGTGCCAGAGGGACGGGCAGGACTTCCAGCCACACATTGTCCCTTTGCTTCTCTGAGAAAGAGCAGCATTTCCTTCCAGTGCCTCAGACAGAAACCCACGTGCAGCTTCCTCCCCTGCCCAAGCTGCTTGTGCATAAAGCCTCAGACAGAAGGGATGAAATATCTGTTTTAATTCTGAGCTTTTAAGCATACTTTATCCGGACCACCACCCGGTGTCCCTGTGGTTCGCAGCACTGTGTGCTGCATGGCGTTGGTCTCGGGCACTACAGAGCCCCTGGCCAGACTCAGAGGAGCAGCTGGAATTATTCTGGAACTCAGATTTGCTGGCCTCATCCGCTCTGCTGAGAACCTACCCAAGCACTCCTCACGTCCTCCACCCCCTCTCCAAGCAAGGGCCTCCTTCCCTCCTCCTCCCAGCACTCTGCCTCCCATGAAAAAGCAAACAACTTCTCTCTTCCCATTTTCATGCTTTCATTTAGTGCTGCAGATCTGCAGGGGAGAGTTAAAATTGAAAAAAAAAAAACCCCTATGTTAAAACCAAAAGCATGATGATATTTATTCTAATACTGTGCATCACTGCCCTTTACAAACCCATCCATATTCACACCTTAGTGACTGACCTCACTTGCCCATGGAAAGTGATTTTAAAAGAAAATGTAGGTTATTAGCCAGAAAAACTTGTTACGGACAGTAAGACAAAACCCATAACTGTGTTGATAACACCACTCCAGCTGTGAAACATTTCCTACATTCTTTCTGTAGCTTGTTTCTGCATTCCTGATACCAGAGGGACTTTTGGCATTGTTTTCAATAATGCCCACAGGCTGACAAAGTTAAAAGCTTGACTCTTCCAGCCCTTATTAGAATTTACCATTTTGAATCCTTACCAAAAAAATCAGTTCCTGACATCCTGCTTTTTGTTGCACTACCTAAAATGCTTTGGCTGTCTTCTGACCCACAGCGCCCCCCAGGAGAAGCCTTGGGAGGACCACACCGCCAGCATTTGGGGGAGCAGGCAAGAGGAAAGTGGGGGGGAATCACCAGAAGCCAGGTGGGCAGACTGAGATGGATTTTTACCCCATGGAGACAGATCCGATTACCTGCTACTTCTGTTTGGTGTGACAGTGAACATGTCTCTGCAGAGACATAATTTTATTCACCTGGAAGACATACCTTCTCTTGCAAGACAGAGGAGGTAATTCTTCAAGGAGGCTTTCCCTAGCAAGCATCTGAACTAGAGCAGGAGTTTTATAACAGATGAAAATGCTCTCTGGAGACATTATACAATTGCTCATTCCTAAAAAGATCAAGAAGGCATTGACTTTTCAGAACGGAAGAGAACAACAGCACAGAGGTTTCTTGCAGTAGCTTGATAACACATTTGTCAGGTGTGGCAGTGGGAATGACTGCACCAGAAGGTTATAGACACGTGGGTAAGGTGCAGTTTGCAACTGAGGTGCAAGCTTTGCAAACTTAAAATGGATTCTCATCCTTGTTCAGTATTTTAGATGGCTGGGAGAATCACCTTGAAGTTATAATGGAACACTCTGGCAAGGCAATGCCAGTAGCACCAGCCTATAAAAGATGGTATGTACTGCGAGCTGGGACTGGCCTCCACTGATTGAAGGGATGTTCCCAGTATTTATATATGTAATCATATACAGAGCTAATTATACACTGCAATTGCTTCAGTAATAAAACCATTTGGGATGCCTTTTCTAATTGTATTAACTGGGAATCTTTATCTGATTAGCCTTTCCCTTTTGTATGACTTAAACATGTTAGAGTGATTTGGCAGCGGAGTCTTAGTACCTGAGTAGGTGAGAGTCTGAGTATCTTACACTGTAAGAACTTACTCCGAGGAGATGATTGCAGGGCTATGCAGTGCAACCCCATTAGAATCTGGTTCACAGTGTTCCATGCTCTGTAGATACAGCAGGACAACAGCTATAAATACTCTTCAGACTGTGCTAGAGGACAACAAACAGCAAATTGAGGATGGTCAGTTATACTTGAATGCAACTGTCATAGGAAACTGGACAGTTTCTTCTGCCTCTCTGACCACAGGCAGAAAATTTTATTGTATGCAGTTTTCAGTTTCTTTCTACTATGAAGCCACACATCTTCAGTGAGCTCATTGTGCCTCTCTACAGCATACAAAAATGCTTTTAAAACCTCTGCTTTTAAACTAACTGCAAGACATTTGTTCAAACCTTGTCTGTAAAATTTCTATTTCAGCTTAAGCACTGAAATCATCCTTCTTCTTTGAATATTTTAGATCTTATCATCAAGATTTTGGGAATGGAAAATTGGAGTAGCCATCTCATTTCAAATCATTTAGGCCCTGGTATGGCAAATAGTGCTCATATGCAAAAGAACTCATAGGCAAAAGAATTGTTATGTTCAAGTCTTTGAGACCTCTATGCTTAAAATTCAGCATGTGTCCACCATGCTTGATTGGATAAGGGCCTTGCACAATGAGGGAAAACTTATTGCCTTCTGTAAAAGGATTTTTCTATATTTTGGTGATTTGCAGTGGGGCTTGTCATAGCAGAAAACAGGACAAAGGTGGTGTGATAGGCACTTGCTGTTTGGGGTATAAGTAACATGAACAACATCCTTGTTTGATCCTAAATTGAGTCCTTCTGTATGGGAGCTCTGTCCTGGTCCTGCTCCTGTGTTCACTTGCTGCTCTCAGGATGCACCCCCCTAACCAACACCTTTCCCCATTGAGCTGATGGTGCTGTTGAAAGGTGGAGAGCCCTTTGGCTGAGGAGAATTATTGGGCACTGGTTCAAGACTGACTAAAACCATAATTCTGCATTCCTACAGGGGAAACTTGGACACACCAGATCAGGAGGTGGGTGAAGAAGAGCTTGCAAATAGTTCATCTTCTGCTGCACCTTCCTCTCCACCCCATTCTAGCAGTTTAAAAACTAAGATTCAACTCTTTACGACTTTTGCTCTGTGTATTTGGCAACACTCCAGTTTGAGCAGTGGGCTGTCCGCAGATTTGAAGGGTGGGTAAGAGCAGGGTCCAGCAAAAGCAATGGAGGAAATAGGAAAAGAGATTCCATGCCATGGTGCAGGCTTTCCCTACACTCACCCACATACTTTCCAGGGGTCATCTTTCCTCGACAGCAAGCAAGTTCATTCTCATGGCCACAGGCAGTGTTTTGCCTCTCACTGAAATTGCCAGCTAAAGCTATTGGAGAAACATTAAAAAAAAAAAAAAGAAAAAATGGAGCAATTCTAATGAACATGGTAGTTTCATGAACATTTGCAACTTATTAATGCTCTAAAATGCTGAACTGGCAGGAAGAATTTCAAATGAGTGTCAGTCCATCAGTGGTTGCTGAGATATCACCCCTGAGAGGAACTGGATGAGAATTCCCACCTTCTTTCACAGAACCACCTTTTCTGTCCCCTCCATGCCCCCTGGATGTGTTTGATATCTGCCTTTTGCTGTCACACTTTTTGAGCAGCTCTTCCCTCTCTCCTGTGAGGATCAGGTAGGCAGGCAGTGGGTGACTGGGATGGCTCCTGGAGCAGCCAGTGGGGCCAGAAAGCGCATTTTACACCTGGCCCAGGGCAGGGTCCCTGAAAGCACGAGGTGAGCAGGGAAGGAAGGAGGTAGACTGTAGCTCTGCATTGCAGGGTAGCCTGCCCCACACAGGATCTCCAGCATGCTCAGTTCCTCCCAAACTCTCCGTGCAGGTTGGGTGCTGTCACACCTCACTTCACTCCCTCCATTCAGTGTTCAGTTTGCTCAGGAGGGTACAGGGAGTTTTCAGATTTCAGGTAACCTCTGACTTACCCTGGGGAGACATACACTACAGTTACAAAAGCAAAGCATTTCATGTGTATTCCTAAGATATGAAGGAAAAATCAGTGGAAATACAGAGGGGTTAATCTTCATTCAAGGAAGGTTCAAATCTGCAGCCTTTAGAAATTTCACCTTTTTGATCAAATAGGTAGAAAACTGTCAGACATCTCTGCTTTTCCCATTCCTGTGGCTTCCCTATTTGTGAGCACCAAAATGCTTTATAACCTTTTTTCGAATTGAACCTCAGTGCACATCTGGGAAGAGGGAGGTGGCGGTACCACCGATTGTCCCGGGTGTCGATCAGCCAGTGATCAGCACTCACAGCTTGCTTCTCTTCCTTGTGCTCTGACTCCCAGCTTTTTCCACACATGGCTTCTTGCAAATCAGTCATGGTTACAAAAGTTATCATCTGTCTGGGTATTTCATATTTCTTCTCCCTCAATCAGTCCCAGAGACAGCTTGCTCAATAAACAGAGTAAGATTCTTCCAACTGACAGGGCTGCCAGGTCAGAGAAGGATAAAAAAAAATCCAGCTCTTTTCTCTCCCATATTCCCCAAGCCTCACTGAGAGGGAAGGAAAGCAGAGTTTAAAAGCCTGCCTTTTTCTAGCTGTGTTGGCCTCTGCTTTGCAGAAGGCAGAGGAGAAACCTGGGCCGCCTGGCAGAGGAGGCAAACAAAGTATCCTGGGAGAACAGTCAGAAAAATAACACATTCCTTGGTCCTCCTTCTGCTTTAGACGTCATGTAATATTTTGGTGGTGACCTATCCTCAACTTGAATTTAATAAGGCTCTGAATTTTATTTGCCTATTCTCTCAATGGCATGTATTGAGGCAATTTGCATCTGTTTGTAAATATGTTTTAAAGAGTGAATTTTAAAGTCCCCTACAGATATTTATAATGGATCTTCACCATAGGCTTCGGTTTGATCTGTGGATGTCACTGAGAATTTTGTCTTTCAGTTCAGAGAAAATCAATTTAAATTCACGAGGAGAAAAAAAAATTAAAATATGATGGACTGGATTCTGCATTACTGAACAGGCACTTTGTCTGCCTTCATGAGCAGAATGAGACCTGATTAGGGGCAGGGGGAGATGCTGAAGAGACCTGATCCAGTAAAACACTTCAACATGATTTTGTCTTTAAGTGTATAAATAGTCCCACTGAAATCTAGGAAATACTCATATGCTTAATGGTAAGTATTCACTTAAGTGCTTTGCTGGATCAGTACCACAATGATTATTTACAAAGAGCTGTCAAATACGTCAGACACCAAGAAAATTCTTTTTTCTGATAAAATCCTTTGGCTCAGAATATCCTCTGTGACTGCTCAGAATTGCAGCAAATAAAATTTTTCAGATAGACAGGAGACATTCCCTTAAAAACTTCCTTTCTAGACTTAAAATTAACAGCTTCTCTTTTGTCTTGTTTTCTGAAAAAAAACAAATAATAAAACTCAACACCAGGTGATCTTTAAGAGCACAGATCTACAGCCATTGAAAGCTCAAATGTTATCATACACCCGTGGAACTTGCCAGGAGCAGAATCAGTCTTTTTTTGCCATTAATCTCGAGTAAAATAAGGCTGACAGCACACAGTTCAACAGTTTCGCTTCCACTCACTTCAGGCAAGTTGCAGGCGTAATCCATTAGCCAGTTGCTTACAATATTATCTTGATTGTGCTACTTCTTTTGTGCTATCCCAGGGACAAAGTGATTAACCTATTTATGATAATACAGCAGAACACCTGCTGTATTGATGTCCTACAAATGTTCAAATAATTAAGTCCTTTCCAACCACAGTAGCGTGTATAGGAAAATTAAGACTCATTCTTGCAGCACATTTAATATAATGGCAAATATTCAAAAATAATCTAGAGCACAAATGGCATCCCACTCTCTGGCTGGGGCAGAGGCAGCTTCATTAACCAAGGGCACTTCCAGCCTTGGTGTGAGTGCCTGTGCATGCATCTATTTGAACTTGTTACTGTTTTCACCTAATTATGACAGGGAAGCAAGGATTCAGCAGCAATGAAGACAATGTAATTTGGGGGAAAGAGATATGCAGGTAGGTGAGAGAGATCTTATTTGTACCTCTTCTGGATGCTGTCACTGAGGGAATCGCGATGTGAGCTGATGGGTTATTAGGTTCCAGAAAGGTGGTGCAGCAGACAGCCCCAGAGACCTCCCACCAGTCAGCACCTACAGACAGTAACAAGACAAAAGTCTGTAGGAAACCAGGCTCCGTTACTTCAACCACCCACAGCTTTTCCTCATTATGTGCTTGAGTCTGTTATTCTTAGATTGCCTGGTGCTGCACAGAAGTAGCACGTTTCTTAAAATTTTAAATATTTTGGCCGTTTGTATCAATCCTGGACTGCTAACTTTGCCTTGTCAGAGAGACATGTAAGTTCATGTGGGTGGGTTAAGAGGCTTGAAAAGCTGTCTTTGCAGATGGGTGCAGAAAATGTTTTAACTTTCATCTATTTTAATTCTGAACGATAAGAATGTCTTACATCTCATGTTGCTCAATATGTTGCATCCTTCTGATTTAGGACCATAGGTTGCTTAACTCTCCCCTCTACCTCTCCTTGATGTACAATGCTCATGCTGGTTTTACTCAAGAAAGCCCAAACCTCACATTCTCCTGGGAGAGGAATTGCCTGGCTCCTTGCCATTGCCTTCAGTGAGTTTTGATCAAGCTTATGTCACACACTAGTGAGAGGATCCTGCTCCGTTCATCAGTCACCCTGCATGCCTTGTCCCAGCGAGGGGGAAGAACTGATTGAGCATTGTTACCTCTCAAGAAGAAAGCACTTAAGAGTAGATGAGTTTGATCAATTCCAGGCATGCGGCAGGATCCACCAGCTGGTCCCTGCCCAGGAGCGGCACCAGACCAGCGCCAGGTTGCTCAGCAACCGCCAGCATCCTTGCACAGAACGCAGCAGACCTGCATGGTGGTTTTCAAATGCCTTTGTTCACACGTTTTGAAACAAATCTTGCTTTAAATACAGGACTAAGCAGATCTTAGGTAATGTTGCTGGAACAGTTACAATCACCTGAAATGTTGTTCTTCTCTTTGCCCAAATTCATCCTTGTCACCTCCAAAGAACCACTAGCATATTTTCCTTCTCTTACAGATTGGAGACAGATTTTCAGAACAGCCTGTTTATACACCTTAATGAAATGGCTGAAGTGCTTGGTCCATTTGATCAAACACAATCATTGCTGTGCCGAAAACTTTAAGAACCTTCATTCCTAATGAAACACACATTTGTACCATTTATCGTGTCTTACGCAATTGCATTTTGGGCAGAGTTTGAAGTTCCTCAGGAGCTGGGGAGGTAATACATGGAGTTGTGACTTCTAAGTTCATGTATGAAATCTGGTCCAAGGCAGCAAGGCTAACAGATCCATTTTCCCAGTGTACAGCTGGGAGAAGCCTAGGATAAGGCCACTTCCACTGACAGACAGAGATGACCACCTAAGGTGAGATACCAGAGGCTGATGGAGATTCACTGGCTCCAGTGAAGTCCATGGACACTTTGCTGCTGCCTTCAGCAGGCCAGTGTTTCATCCAGGCTTAAATACATAGTTGACGTTTATTGACTTTAAAATTTTACATAATTGTAACTGGAACCGTATTGTCCAAAGCTTCCTTTTTAGAACTGATTATTGTTCATCATGTGATGTTCTGGGTACTTCCATAAACTGTTGTTGCAAGTTCATCTGGGGAGTCTTTTTGCGCTTGTAAATTATAGGCAGATGTCTCATATTTCTGAAACATCAAGAAACTGGCAGCTTTACTAATAAAGAAAAAGAACATTTTTGTTGTTGTTACTGCAGCTCCCTATTAAATGAGAAAAGTCGTCAGTACTTGCATATATTTGTATTCTGTTGTTTTTCAGTTTTTCCCTTGAGGAATCTGGCTTCTTGATATCAAGCCCTATTTTGAAAGCAGAGGCTAGAAATGCCATCTCTGTCCAGTCAGGTTTTGAAATCCTGACCTATCCTCACTCTGAAGAGAACTTTCTGCAGACTTCGCTAGCCCAGTGCCCACCCCTCCCCAGAAAGCCTTTGCCCATTATTAGATTGATGCTGTAATTGCCACCCTTGTGACCAGCCAGCTGCTCAGTTGCAGTCCCTCTCCCCTGTAGATGCAGGAAACTGCTGTCTTTTTGCTGACTGAAGGGAGGCCTGATGGGATTGTTTCCCGTTCCTTTGCATCAAGCACCAAATTCCATTCCTGGTGTCCAGCCTCCTCTCCTTCCCCTGAACCTGGGACCATTTTGGCCATACTTGGCTGGAAGGGATGGTAGTGGGTAAGCCAAGTCTTTGTAGCTCTGCTAGTTCCTGCAGAGCTACACTTTGCTTATTTTGATTAATTTTGTTTCATGGTTTTTATTCCATCTAGGTACAGTTGTAACCCTTCAAAAATAAAACTGATGCAGTGTCATGTTCTAACCTGCACAGAGTCAGCCTGAAATACTAACTTTCTGGTCTTGTTTGTGCCAAAAGGCAACTGTCACTGAGCCACAGAGAGTATAAAACTGTTGTTACATGATTTTCCTTGCAGCAGTTCAGCCCAGGCATATAACAAAGCTGGCCCAGCATATCAACACACACTCGACATTTCTTTCAAGCTGGTACATTCTGTGATCCCTTGAAGCACATACTCTCCAGTGTCCATCAGTTTTGCTGAAAGCAGAGCCTTTTAGACGTGAAGCCAGCTACATGGATTTACAAGAGCTGCCTTGTTGGATGATGAATATTGTGTTTGTAAATCTGCAGCAGAAAGCTAGGCAAAACATCCTTGTTATAGAAAATACAGCTTAAAAGAAAAATGGAGTTCCCTTGTGGCAGAATCTCTGTCAGTTTTCTGATAACCTTGTTTATCCTGTTTTCTGGGAAGTCAAGAGTTTCAATCAATTATTTAGTACTTCCTTCCTCTTTACCATTGCTGCTCACACCAGCTCATCAGGGGCATCAGTTTTTCTGCTCCATTAGACAAAATCCTGTTTGGTGTTAACAAAATAAAGTAGAAACAAACAAAGTGAGTAGTCTATTTCAACTTGATTGATTGCCCCATTCAGGTCCTGCCTCACAACTGATCTTTGAGTACCTTAAATCTGTACTGTCTGCTGAACATGACCTGAACGGAGTTGGTCTTCACACAACACAGAACGTTTTCAGCCTGGGACAAACAAGTTCAGAAGAAATGCAAAAAGTGAATGTCCCAATGACCACAGTAAATCTATGCAGCTGTTTTTCCCCCTTGATGTCCATGACTTCACCATAAGAAAAGGGAAAGGCAAATGGCTGTACAACTTTTGGCAGCCAAAGAACAGAGAGATAAACTAGCAGGCTGCTCTCCCTCTTTTCATTTTAGTGGTAATTAATCCTCCCTCTCCCTTTTTTGATCTTCCTACATCACTGCATTAGGTCTGTAATCCCTCAATGGCCCCAGTGCCTTCAGGACATTGTGCTTTTTATATGACAAGACAGCTCTGCGTAATTATCCTGATGCAAGCAGTTCAGCTGGTGTCCTTGTACTCTGCACTGTGCTCACGTGTCAGATGCTTTTGTCTCACAGGCACAGAAGTGTAATCATCCTGCTGTGTATCCAATGAAGCTCATAAGATCCTCCAGCCCAAAAACTTAGTTGTCATAAAATTGCACTTGAGTGCAATGAGAAAAGTGATCTGAGCAAACAAGAATGAAGCTGGTTTATGTATAAATAATATTGTTAGACATGGAAACACAAACACTTCTAGTATTAGATCAATGAGCTGCATGACAAACAACCAGGAAATTTGAATTGGCTGATTTTACTCTCTAGTGTAACTCATACGCAAAGAGACAACAAAGGATGGGAAGGGAGGTTTGAGAATGAGATTTTTGCTTGTCTTTGAGCCTCCACAATCTTTGGGGCTCTGAGGCTTGTGTAAAGTCCAAACCATCTGTGTCCTTGTTGGTGGAATCTAGTCCGGCCTGAAAAATCAGAGACCTGATTCAAAGAAGGAGGAATAAGAGTGTTTAATAGTGCTGCAGATAAGATTGAAGTCTTATCCATGATCTTTTTTGGAAAAATATTTAAGAGCTCCGAAAGACAATCAGATGAAAGGAATCAGGTGCTTTCACCAGTGCAATAGCAAATATTTAAAGTCCCATTGAAAAATCCCAGTGTGTCTCAAAGGTATTAACAGACTGGGCCAATGTGGTATTTCCAATCTATATTTTTCTCTGCAAATAAAGTCTGTTTTCAACAAACTACCTGCTCTTGTTCCAGACCTCAGTAATGGCACTGCAAATCCCTATTAGCTGCTTATCGGATAACATGGGACATGTTGCCTCCATACTGTCTTATCTATCTGTCTATCTGCAAGAAGGTGCCAGGTTCTGCCTCATGTTCACTGACTGTTTGCTGCCTTTATTGTGTCAACTTATTTGGCAAAGCGAAATGCAATTCCTTATCCAGCTCTGTCTTCTTCTCAGCCACACAAGAATGTTACACATGCAATCAGATTCAGGGAATGCTTCCAGTCATTTTTAAAGGTGGGAGCTTACTGATTTTGGATGAAATTTTAAGTTCTGAGAGGAAAATGGGGGACCAACAGCTGCAGAGACTGCAATATAATAGTAAATAAAACAAAAAAATATTGATGAAAGAATCACAAACACCCAACGGAGAAAAGAGACCTCCTTGTCAGCTCTGCCCTTTGTTAGGGTGTTGCTAGCTTGAAAAAGCTGTCTTGTCAAGTAGAAATGAAATTCCTTTTCCTCTGTGTAAGGCCACTCGCATAAAAGACAGAATTCTCTCTATAAAGTTCCCTAGTCCCTTGAGCCTTTGGACACCACGTTACCAATGGCTCATTGGCTGTGATTCCTGTCACCACATCTACTTCAAATGCTGTGGTGTCTAATGAGGCTACTAAGGCTTTTACCCTCACTAGAAGAATGAGGAAACATAGTAATTATAGATTAACTCAAAAATAGAAAATCCTTTAGCCAGGCTGCCAGCCAACAGCTAGGTAGACAGGTAGCTTGTAGACATAGACAGGTAAACAGATAAACAGACAGACATACAGATAGATAAAGAGGCAGTTATATAGACAAATAAGACTTTAGCATCAAGGGTCTTCCTACTCTTGCCTGGAAAGCACTCCAAGACATAGATGGAAAAATGCTAGTGTAGATTATTTTTATTTCAGCAGATGGGTCCTGGATTTGTGGTGTGAATCTGCAGCGAGACACACTGCAGTGGAGGTTTCTCCATTTATCCAAATTTCTAGCCACTGAGCTAACATAATGTGTACTTAGACATCTGAGTCTAGATATGCAATGTATTAGAAATAATGTCCTGATTTCCTGGAGATTTTCAGAACCACACAGTTCTAGAGATATAGCTTCTTGTGAAACAAACAAGAGTTCTTTGACTTTTGCAGAATATACAGGAAATGTATCCTGAAATAAGTCTCAGTTTACTTTCAGTCTAGTGAAGTTATTGGGGTATGGAAAAATTTATTATACTCTGGGTTTTTTTCATTTTTAAAGAGAAACAAACACAGGTGAGAAACAGGGTTTGTCTCACTAAAATCCATTCATTTAAACTAAGGTCTTCTTTCTGACAGCGTTCAAAGCCTACAAAGATGATTTTGCATGAGTGTTGTTTAAAGACGCATTATGAGTACCTGGAATAAAACTCTAGTGCAGAAAATTATTTTTTTAGGATGAACCCATAGGAAGGCTTTTAATTCCCTCACAAATTGCTGGCCTGTGTAGGGTGGTGACACCAGGGAAGGAGCAGCCAACACTGAGCTATGACTGCAGTGGCTGCTAGAACTTCACATCCAGAACCTGCTCATGTCTCCTTTACAGTCATCCCCAGCCGGTTGTCCCGTGTGACAGCGCTGACCATGCCCAACACAGGACCCCACCCTGACACCTCAGAATCATTCATTCTGAAAATGGCATATTAATACATAACACAGCACACCTTAATCTTCATTTTAATTTAGCCTCATGCTGAGGTCTCACGCTGGGAATTTGCGTGTGTCTTAAAGTCTCCGTTTTGTTCACTATTACTTTATATTTTTATTTATACTGTCTTTTACATATCAAAACACTTTTGCCTGCTGCTGATGTGGCTGGAGAATATTACACAGTCATGACGTGTGGGAGCAGTTCAACAGTCAGTGTGCAGCCATGGTGAAGAAATAAGGAGGAAATCTATTTTTGCAGATTGTGTTCAATAAAAACATCCCCAAACCTGTCCATTTGGGTTCTTTAAGAGGGAAATGTTGAGAAGTCACATTTGAACTGATCTCACAAAGCCTTCTGAAGGAAAGGTCTGCCACTGTCACAACCCCGTGGGAAAGAAAAAGGTGCTTATTAAATATAATCATAATTAAGGAGGTGGGTATAAAGCAAAACTGTCTCTTAAGGTATGCAGGTTAGAGAGAACTTCCAAAGTAAACCAAACCGGCCTCTGATTCTCTCTAGTGTTTTGACATAATTACAAACCATCTGTGAGGGGTTTGGAGTCTGGTGGATTCTCCTCTCAGCAGTGCTGACCATTACATGATCCAGCAATGTTCCTTGGCAGAACGACACTCCAGCACCAATCCAGTCCATGTGTGTGCGCTCAGGCCAATGCTCTTTAAGACAATATGATCAGCTTCTATTGTTGGAGAAAAGAAATGTGAGTATGATGTAGGTGGGAAAGAATAGGACTTTTCTATTTCCTTCACCCTCTGATCTCAATCAAGAACCAAGTACACAGCTTAGGCTAAACAGGATCTGAGCAACTTCTTGTTTCAGAAGAATTCCAGGAAGGGTTTGCATAAACTAGCTGAAGAGTTCCTTGCTCTATGGGATGGACAATTTCTGGAGGGAGTTCAAACAGCTAAAAAAGATTTCCAGCTTTCAAACGGTAATTCAGAATAAGCCATTTTATATAATGAAATGAGATGAGACTTCTAATGTTGAAAAATCAGTTTAGACTACCATTACAAGGAGTAAATTTCTCTGAGATTAGTGAACTTCAAAGCTCTAGGAATACAAATTCAAGAACTATTAATAGCATCATGTAGTTTTGATACTTAACAAATAATAATTAAAATAATTTACAGCCAAGTACATGTTTTTAAAACACATTTACAAAAAAATCCAAAGGTATTTCTAGGGTTTGACATAAACAGAGAATTCATATAACGAGAATTTTAATAAAAATCAACACAAAGTATGGGAATTTTTAGCTTGCTAAGAATACTTATTTCATTAATATTTTCTGGGCCAATATTGATTAAAAAGGGGATGAGAAAAAGAGGTATTTTGCAAAAGCTGGGGATTTCTTCCCGCTTTCTTAATAAAAGCTACTTTGCTTTGCATGAAAGATTTCAATCAGAAGACAAGTAATCATCAGAGTTGATTCAGCAATGGTCATAACAGACATAATTGTTCTAGAGTTAGTTCCTAAATACGTAGGTGTTTAATTACCTGTTGCACAAATTGTGCCTCACTCATAACCTAGATAGGGGTGTACAGCCTGTCAGAGATCCTCCCCCTTCTAGGCACCACAAGTGTGTCATTTCATGAAGCAAGCAGGGCATGGACAGCTTTTCCTGTACATTTCAAATCCTCAGTGCAGTAGCAAGCAAAACATCACAGCTCACTGCCCTCTCCTAAGGTCTTGTCTCACTTATCTCTAACACATAAAGCTTTCTTTTGGGGAGCTGCATTGGCAAGAAGTCCCTGAAGATCTCTGAAAGAAAGTTTAATAGTTTTTTTAATGAGTTTTTTACTCATTTTTGCCAGATTTCTGAGCAGAAGAGACTGTACAGGCAACAGCATCACATAATATATGCAAGCCAGTTGGCAAAACAGGCAAAGCTGTTTAGCACGCTTGGGTGTAGGGCTTGGAATAGGAAAACCTAAAAAGCTCAAGCAGTAGAGGTAGAGCTGTCAGCTGCAAACATGTCTGAGCTGCTAGGACGCTACTGAATGTTTTTCCCTTTGCTATGGACATGAACATTTGTGCTGTTTGAAGTTTGCTTGCTTTCTTATAAAAGCAGCAACTGACCTGCAGGTTTCTGCCTGTGAAGTCATGTCTACAGCATCATTTGGGCCAAGCCAGAATGTCTGAAATTGGCTGTGGGCATTCTTTGATTGTAATGAGATATCAGATGGGTAGGACCTCAGATTCACCCTGAATAAACTGACACCACTATGTTCCACCTCCTTGCCAAATCGTGTGGCTGTGATTCCTCCTCAGCCTTCAGTATCTTCATATGGCTCCTCCAGTGACTCAGTGTGACTGCAGCATTTGTCCTGTGCCAATGTGGATAAAAACATGTTCACTGTCTAGTTTACACCTGAACTTCTATTCAGTGATTATTTCTGAGAACCATTGACATCAATCTTGTTTTCATCTTTCATTTTTCCCTAAGGCACAATTAAGCTCATTCACCACTGTTCAGTTAAAATTTCGATTCAAGTATCAGGCACTGGTTGCACAGTAGCTTTAGGAGTCTATTTGGTAATTATCCGCCAACCTTAAGAATTAATGTCATTGATGGTGGAAGCAAATGCTCTAACGCTGTCACTCTTCGGCAGCCTCCTGACCTACAGAGGGATGGTACTCAGAGACTGGAAATTGAGTTGTTTTTCTGTACTATTCCCATTCCTTTCTTGTACCTGAACCATTCCTCTTCCTCCCACTGAATTTGCAACAAATATTTTACAGCTTCCTCAGCTGTGGTTTTGATCTCTGGCCTTCTGCAAATTTTCTCATCAGGTGTATCTCTTAGCACCTTTTATATGCACAGCAGAATAAAAATAAACCCTAATAAATGTGCAAAACCTCCTCCTAAGGTTGGTGAGCTGTCTGATCCTTCATCTACCCGTGGTGAAGTTCTCTTTTCTCCAAGCTCATAAAACTGTCAACATCTGAGTCAAGGTTAAAACTCAGAAATCCTTAGCTCCTGTTCCTGGGATCTGACCTTGCTCCTCCCACTGAAAACCTCTCCATTCAGTTGCATGATCCATTCCTGCCCACATCGACAACTACCAGGAGACTTTAACCCCTTCCTGTTCCCACTGCATCAAGGAAAAGGCTGCAGGTTAGCAATGCTGGTACAGACTATTCCTGCATGAGATGATGAGAGTCTTCCCTGAGGGTCACAGGCAGCTTTCCAGCTTTGTATGAAATGTCCTTGTTTAATTTTACATGCTCTCCTATTTGCACTAAAAGTATAATTACTCTCCCTGTAAATAAAGGGTTTAGTACGCTGAGAGGAGTTTGCTCACCTTGGGACATGGCAAATTTATAGTTTTAAATGGAATGCTAGAAGCTTGTTGGCACTTAGGGGATCCAGGTTCGGTATTTCATACTTATGGTTCCCACAGCATATTGTTTTTGTCTTGCCATTCATTTATTGCAGGTCTATTAAGCTGTCACTGCTCAGCGTCGAGGTACTGTGCTGTAATTCTATCCATTGCTGTGATTGTACTTTCACTCTTCTGGGACTATTTTGATGGAGATCAATATCAGTGCCTCGGGGAATATATAAGTAGCATGTTCTGCCCTATGAAGCAGGCACAGAAAAAGTGAAGATTGTAAATGGGCTATTGTCTGAGAAACACACTCCTTACGCAAAGGATTAATTATCAGCAAGCCCAGGTGTTGGCTCTTTGAGTGTACTGGCTGATGAACAGGATCCCATGCATCAGGACTCACCTGCACAGTAACTTAGAGAAAAGGGGGTTAAAGTAGGTCATTGATATTTAGCTCCCTTGGAAAAAACCCCAACTACTTGGACACCTTTGTGTATTTCTTTTCTAGGCCATGATTTTGCAGCTCATTCTTGTCCTTGATTTTTTATCCTCCTAAAGAGCACTCATATTCTTCACTCAGTTTCAGAAAGTAGCTGCCTGGTTGTTCCTGCAAAGATAAAGGTAAACCAGAGTCCCATGCTGGGCTGCTCGCCCAAACATGCAAAAACACCTACTTGAGAGTGGAATGAAACACTTTGCTTAATAAAGGGTTATGTGTGTGTGATGATGAAATAGGAATACCTGAATCTGGGAGTGCTTCAGTGGCAGCTTTCAACATGGGCAGAGGTGAGATTGGAGGTGTTGATGGCACCATCTCCTGAGAGGTCACTTGCAAATGTGCTGGAGTGTCCACGCAGCTTCTGGTAAGCTCTGGAGCTCCCTCTGAGGCAGTAAGAAGGGTGGTGAAGTGGCTGATTGTTACCTTTTGGCATCTGGACCTGGCCCTGAGCCTGCAGTTTCCAGACTGATGTGGTCAACACTGGATGTGTTGCAGAGCCCTTGTGAGGAGTGAGCAGACCAGACCCTCACCTCTTGACAGCTGGACTTGCATGTAGAAACTTCACAGGCTTTCTGATCCAGCAGTGCCAACACGTGTCCAGATCCACTCTTTTACCTTCTCCCTCCAGCTGTTTTTAAGTCTTTCAGTCTAAACTTGCAAATCTCAGCTGCATTAGTTTTTTCTGTTGCTAATTTATCTCTCCCTTCCCTGCTCTCTTTCTCTCCCTCTCCATTTCCATTATGGTCTGGGGTATCTGTGAAGCTTTGCCACAACATCCAACCCCAGAACAATGTAATCTCAGACTGTGCCACCAGCAGAAAGCTTCTTCATCTGCTACCCCCTCTGTGATCTGCCCTTCCCAATCACTACAGCAAGCCCAGTCCAATGCCTGAACACCAGGAGGTCTCTGGCAGCTCCCAACATAATTTTATCCTCATGAGCTCACTGCTTATCAGATCCTACGTATCTATCTGCCATATGGAAGTGAATCTCCCCGTCCTCCCCTTCTGCTAGAGCATTTCTGCTGCCTTCTAATCCCCTTCTGTAAATGCTCTAACTCCTCCAGTCCCACCCCCAAGGGCTGTCTGGCTCTGCTGCTCTCCAGATGTCATTTCATATTCTGCCCTTCTTGCACCAGTCATGCCCTCAGCTTTATGCACATTCACCACCCTCCTGTAGCTTTTCTCTTGCTTGCCCATACCTCAAATCTCTTCCTCAGTCTAGTGAGGCAGCATCCTTCTACTTCCAGATCTTCCTCAGAACAGATGTATATGTATACACTTATAGATACATCAGTTTACCAATAGTGATTAAGTCTATAAACTTTTTTTTGAGAGTTAGACCCCATTGGCACTGTCTTCAAATGCCCCTTTAGAAACTGGGAGAGTCTGATATGTAAACAGCTGGTATTTTAAGGGGCCTTAAAGAGGTGGTCTCATCTCCAAGGCAATTCTAGTTCAGGAACTATCTCAAATTCAGGCTGCCAATGTGCAACTGCTCTTCAATGAGGACAGTGTTTAGGGCAGAGCTCGGAAGCAAGCTGTACTACCTACAGATGGCCCTGCAGGAGATGGCTCCATTGCATCTGTTCTGGAGATAAACAGGGACTGCAACTGTGTGAGACTGATATTCCAACGCATATTATCAGCCTTAAATTAATGAAAAACACAAAGACTTCATCCTTCCAATAACATTTTTTTCTTTACTTCTCTTTTTCTTTAGTAGTAAGAGATTCAGCTGATGTACTGAAAATCATTGTCCAAATTTCAAATTATTTCAGAAACTTTTTAAAGAGAGGATCTTGTGCTGTGTAGTAGTTGAAGTTTTGCAGATGACTCATTCCCACTCAGGGAATAATCTGGAGAGCACTCTTTTGTTTTTCACTTTAATACCTCTGTCCATTGTTTAGAAAAAATGATAGATAACCAAGAACTCTACAGGTCTTCAGTCAAGTTGAAAAAGCAAACATACCAAAAGAAACACAAAATTTCCATTTTTGTTTTGTACCCAAAATACATAAAAAAAGCAAAGTGTTTCATTATGGTTTGAATTCGCAGCCAACTTACAGACATACATGTTCACAAGGACAAACAGGCATTTCTGAGCCAGTTTGTCAACTCACAGAGCCCCCTCATGCTTAGTGAATCAATGGCAATCATGGATCATAACTGTTGCAAAGTAAAGGAACAAAAGGCATATAATGAAACTGTGGAAGAAATATGAACCATTTTAAAAAAATGAGAATGCACCAAAATAGCAGAAAATAGAGCAGAAGTCTATTTTTTATTCAATTGTTACTTAAGAGAATTCCTAAACAGCAGTGAAATTGGGGCCAGAATTCAGGGCCCCACATATTCAGATATGTTCCTGTCCTTGAGACTACCAACACTTTTTTTTTTTTTTTTAAATATTTTTAATTTTTTTTTAATTTCTCTCTGCAAATCTTGCATTCATTTCCAGGAAAAGAAGAGGAATCAACAGGAATGGTGATGGAAGCCATTCCTTTCTGCATGTAACCAGCAAGCTTAGTCTATAAGCATTGTGGATGTGGTCCTCTTATACAGGTTTGGATGCCCCCAGGTCGGGAAATAATTACCAGTGTAATAATAGTAATAAAACTAATAATAAGTGGAATAAGACAAGTGTAATAGCTGCCCTGCCTGGAACAAGTATTTTCACTATAATGATATGTTAGCCAGCAGAACCAACACTGCTGTCAGCCCTTCAAAAATTGCCATAGATGGTATTTGATGTGTAGTTCTTCAGTGCTTAAGCTTCTTGGGCTGGGTCAGTTCGCGTTGCCCAGAATCACTCACATATGTCCAAAGGAACTTTCAGGTCAAACGAGGCATCTTCCTAGATAGAGGGATGCTGAGAGAGGTTGAATTTTTCTTCCCATTAGACTGCAGCATCTGCATTAAACATCTGATGCCTGCCAGCATTTTCATTGGGATTGAAGTGAGTGACCCAGGTCAGGTCCACAGATGAAGTCAGAAGCAGAGCTAGGAGAGAAATCAGATGTGCTCAGCTTCCCAAATGCTGCTACATAAGGTAGACTTCATAACCTGCTATATGTAACAAGTTGCTTTAGGCTTTTTAGTTGTCACCCAGCAGACAGCATGAAGATTAGCTCTTATTATTCCAGTTCCTTTCTCTGTCTAGCTTCTAGTTTTTTTCTGATGTGAATACAGAAATTGGTCTGTGTGCATATGTGTAAAAGAAAATAATCCATTCAGATACTTACAAAAGGTTTAAAACTATTTCTTTGTGCTTAAAAAATGAACAGATGCAATAGAAATTCTGCTTAAGAATCCACTTAAACAGAGGAAATAGTGAATATTGTTTTGTATAAAGGGAGGGTAACAAATAACTGAGAGTACTTAGCAGTTGCTGTTTTGAATTTTCAGCATTTTGAGGTTTTATGCACTCTGGAAGTTTCTCTGTGAGGCCTGGACTTTCTAAAGAGACTTTCCTGCGCCAGCAAATCAGCATCACTGGTGCTGCACACTGCCCCTGGCCCTTATCATACTGAGATCTGGATCTCCTCTGTTTGTCATGGAGGGATGGGAAGTTTTCCCCAGGTATTTCTAGCACCAAGGCAAAGCATTTCTTATTAAATGCTGATGCAGTTCTGGACTCTCATTACACAGGCTTACGCTCATCCCAGCCCTCCCTTCAGTGCCTAGGCCAGCTCTAGTCTCTCTCGGCATGTGCTGGGCTGGCTGCGGTTCTGGCAGGCGGTCAGCCCTGTCCAGCCTCATTACAAGCTGAATGTGCTCCAGCTCCTTTCCAGCTTCAAACACTGATGCTCTTTCCTTGGCCTTTTGCAAAAGCAGCCCTTCAACAAACACAGAGGGTACCCCTGGGAGTGCTCCCATGACCCCCCTTCTTATGTCTTCTTTCAGTCAGCTAAAGCAGACTGAGTTTGCAAAGCCAGTGCTGAGGTTGTTCCTGGTTTTGTGTTGGCTAGCTGGTGTGATTTGTTACTGCAACCAACTCCCAAATTCCTGTAGCACTGTTACCTGAACAGCAGTCCTCACATATGACAGGTATATGCCTGGTATGATCCAGTAATCACTGAAGAACAGATAAAAGAAAAGCACCTAGGATACAGTGCAAGGAATGTTCTCCAAACCAACCTGCCTGGATACTGGGGGTTCCTATTTTCCTTCCATACTTACACACAAGCTCATAGCCGTGCAGGCTTTTCATGCTGCTTTCACCTATAAAGGTCTCCTCTGAACCAGTGGCTCGGGTCAAGAAGAGCCATATAGTCTCTTTCCAAAATCCTCAATCCATGTTTGGCAGAGTTGGTGCACGTGGGTACGGATGGAGACAATAGCATGTGCTTCATGACTGAGTTGTATTATTGCTGGAGGTGAGAAAAGGAAAGGAAGGGTAAGGATCTCCCTGCTAGCATCCAGACATGTTCAGTGTCTTTTGCTCAAAATTGTTTACAGGCTGAAAGACAAAGAGAAGATGCAAAATACGCCCATGTCAGGAAACATATGTGTCTTGTGAGTGAAAGGTCTGTTGAGAACAAATAACACATGAAAATTGCAGAAGGAGGATACAACCATGACATGCACTTTATATTTAGAGTCTGAGAAGTTATCAGCTGCATCTCATTAGCTCTTCATCCTGCTCCCTCGCTGGCCAGCTTCTTGCCTGTTTCCTGCTTCAGGTCTTCATTCTGTTGGCAGAGAATCAATGCAACTGGCCATACAACAGGGAAAAGGGGCAGACCTTAGAGATGGTAGTTGGGAAACTCCCTTGTTCACGTGAGCCCTCACATGAACCTGAGCACAGCACAGAGGGTAAGCCAGGGTGGGGAACCTACTTTCCTGGGGAATATTACTGAACAACCAAGGTTCCTTCTGGATATTTTTTTGCCATTCTCTTTTCAGTTTGATTTTTTTAAAGTCTATTTGTGTTTCAGTCTAAACTCCCACATAGATTTCATTCCGTTTTCACGCTGGAGTACAAAACAAATTAATTCCATGTTTGTTTATTTCACAAATCACTGACTTGGGAAAGGTCAGATGGTACTTCCTCTCCCTCCTCTTTTTCAGCCTGTTTTCCTAAGGAAATTAAATTCATGCAGTCATGCTGTCTGTGTGTGTATGTCCATACACATGCAGGTGTGGAGGTCTTTTCACTGCCTCCATTTTTCTTGATAGAGAAGGACTATTCCCAGGGGTCCCATAAAGTTAAAACCCAAGAGTATTGTGAAAAAAAGTTTGTAGGCATTGGAGAACCTACTAATGACTCATAAGAGCTGTGATATGATCTCAGCCCCTTTTAGGCACTGAAGTCACATAAGGGAAAGGTATTAACACATTCACTAAACATGGGAAAGAAAAGCTTCAGTTAGAGTTCACACTTTTGAAAACGTTCTGTTCACTAATACCTAGTAGGGTGCAGATTCATATCATCGCCTTAATACACTTCACTTACAGAGTACCGGCTTCTTCAAACTCATTTGGAATATCAACCACATGACACACACCAAGAGGAGACCGGACATAAGTACTTCTCATTCTGGGGGGAATTACTCTGCTGATTTTATATGATGTGGATGATACCTCAGGGTTATACAAATCAGGATGCCAAATGCAAACTTCATCTTTTCAACAGATGTTCCAGCAGAGTCTATATTACAGAATTTAAATGCTAGAGTGTTTTAACTGTTTATAAATTCAAATATTTCCAGTTTTCAGACAAGTCCACAGGCAGTCACACTGAGTGGGACTAGTTCTAGAGTAGAATAAGAGTTAAGGAGACACTGAGTCATGTCCATAAGTCTAGTTAGCCATTAATAAATAATTAACCCAGCATGTCACAAACATCCATTTAGGAGAATTTAAAAGCAAAATCATGCACAAAGTCAGTTCAATCACTTAGTCGCAGCAAAACTAATGGTAAAAATAGCATTTGTACCTTGACTTTTGCATGCAGCTGAGAAAATGGTATGTTTAAGGGGAGGCCCAGCTTTATGATTTATTGTGACTGTATGTCTGTAACACTGTCACTCTCTGATGACTGTACACTAATGTTTGTGGATTGCCCGGTATGAATTGGTGTCACATAAATCACATAAGCACGGTAGGAAGGCTGTGTCTGCAAGGGACATTTACAAATTCCACTGACAGGCAAGGTGCAATGCATGCAGGCAGATTTCACCAGGGAGGCTGAAACTGGTAACAGAGCTGTTCTGTCCCATTATTCAGATTCTGCTCCAGAGTTATGAATTACTTGTCTACCACAAAATATCTCTCTTCAGGACATAAAAATCTTAAATAGGAAGCATTATCAGCAACATTAGTTGGCCGATTTAAATCCTTATCTGACCAAACATCATCATCTGTTTTGTGTGAGGCCTCCATTTCCCACCTCTGTGAAAGGAAAAGACAAAGTGAGCAATAGAGGACTTTTTCACAGCAGAGACATGAGGAAAGATGCCTGAATTTATCTAGCTGAAAGACCCATAAAATTTACTCTATTCTAGATAGGTGTTAATCTCTTTCAAACTAACTGGCACTTTTTATCATGCATATTCCTCAAGACCTTTCTGAACTGATGAGATATTCATCCCAAATCCTCTGTGTGGGGGTATGAAACCAATACCCATGCTCAGATCCCCCTCCTGTTGCTCTGCACAGATTCATCAGAATTCACAGCTTATAGTGAGGATCAGGCTCACAACTCTGAATTCTGTATCCAGTTTAAAAAAAAAGTTTTTATTATATACACTTTCTTTTCTATCTCAGATTTTTGATTTAGCCTTGAATTTAACCAGAAAATGTTACCAATATGTATAGAATTTGATTATATCAAACCCAGGTCAATCTATTATGCCCATTTGATATAAATTTAGGAAAGGTTGTTAGTTTAACAGGAATCGAAACTCCATTCCTGGATTTGCCTCTGGCTTGGAAAAATCTGTTTTCTGTTGCTCTTTTAATCTCCAGTTTGTAACCTTTCTTGTCTCTGAATGCAAACTCTTCAGTGTAAATACTGTCCACAGACACAGTGCCTTGAAGAGGCTGATTTGTTTTAGACTCTAAACTCTCTTGGAATACTAATAGTTATAATACATGTGCCCAACACTATTTGTATTGCAGTCTGCCATGTTCTGGTATACAGTGAAGGGAGGAAAATGAAGTCACAGTTCATTTGCTGCTCCTCTAGAAAGGAGTGCCCAGGGGATGCCTGGGATGTCCTGACTATCTGTCCTGGCAGAAAGGAGGATTGTCCACAACCCAGACTTATATTCAAAGCAAAAACATCCTTATTGTCTGCTACACTGCTAAATTATTCAGAAGTTTTTGTTTTCCCTGTAAAAAAACAGAAGAAACTGAACAAGGCATGGATGTCAAAGGCACTTTGCCCTGAGTCCACTATATAGCCTCCACAATCCGAGGCGCAGCACGGTTACTTTATGATCCCTTCGTTCCAACAAGAGAATTCAGAAAGCAGAAACCTTGTCTAAATAAAGACAACCTTGGCAAAGCACATCGTTCCAGCTAGTGATTTCTGTCAAGGCAGCCTGCGGTCACAGCAAGGCCATGCAGCACGAACGGAGAGCAAAGAAGCAAGAAAGTCATTTTTGTCAAAATAAACAAGAAAGAAACTGCAGCTCAGTGGTGAGAAATGCATGTAACTACCTTTTTACTGTGCCTGAAGGAAACACTTCAAGAATACTTATTTCCAGACAGGCTCCTCTCCAGAGCAGGGGTTTTCAACTGGTGGCCTTTATGCCCTTTCTACATCCATGGTCTAATTCTAAACAGCTGATGTAAACAGAAGGAAAGCAGCACAAGTATCTATATACATACTACATACACAATAGTGCTACATCTATCAGATGATGCATGTTAATTTTCTTATAGGATCTGAATTTCCCTTGAAAATTTTGTATGCCTTCATGAATTCAAAAGAAGTTGGATTTCAGCTTCATGAAACTCAGAGTGCAGAGGGTGAGCACTCTGTTTCAGATGGGGATTTGTCAAGATACAGAATCACAGAATAGCCTTGGTTGGAAAAGACCTCTAAGATCATTCAGTCCAACCATTAACCCAGCACTGCCAATTCGTCACTACCCCATGTCCCTCAGCACCACATCTACACGGCTCTGAAATCCCTCCAGGGATGGGGACTCCCCCACTGCCCTGGGCAGCCTGGGCCAGTGCTGGGGAACCCTTTCAGTGAAGAAATGTTTCCTAATATCCAATCTAAACCTCCCCTGGCACAACCTGAGGCTATTACCCCTCATCCTATCACTGTTACCTGGGAGAAAAGACCAACCACCCCTCGCTACCCCCTCCTTTCAGGGAGTTGTAGAGAGTGATGGGGTCTCCCCTCAGCCTCCTCTTCTCCAGACTGAACCCCCCAGTTCCCTCAGCCGCTCCTCATCACACTTGTGCTCCAGACCCTGTGGTTTGGTCTGGCAGCTTCTTGCATTCATGATATGAATTATGACTTATAATTTGGCACACAAGCCTTCTTCCTGATCCAGCCATGTGGTTGCACACTGACCCTAGACTCACTTCTTGAGGTCAGCACCTTGGAAAGCAGAACCCTTAAGCAAAACTTCCATTGATGTTTAATAGAGTCCCTAGATCAATATAGTCCTTAAATCAAATATAACTGCAGTTCAAGTTGACTGTAAGTTCTGTCTGTGGAACTTATGATAGTTCCTTCTGAAAATGGGATCGGCAAGGAAACTTTCTTCTGAGATACCCTCAGCAGAAACTGGAAATAAGAGTTAATATCTGAGCAACTCTTTTGCACTTCAGCAGGCATTGACAGCAACAATAAAGTTTATCAGCCTGGTATTTGGATGCTCTCTCTTCTCCAGAAACATGGTTTCTCCTATCAACATAATGGGAAGAAAAGTGTACGTGGGGTGACAGGGGATAGGGATCTCATGCAGGCCCCATCAGTGTCTGCAGGCAGACAATATCCTTTAAGAACTACCTCCCTATCCTGCAGCTCATCAAAATCTAAATGGTCTCCAGCCTGTTCCAGAGACTTGTATGCTTCTTAGCTATGAATAGGCTTCTGCAAATGTGGTTGTCCGCATACAAGAAACAAGAAAGTGCTAAAATTTAACATTAAAAATATTTATGTCTTTCCTCTGGTTGAAGGCATAGAAAGTCTGTCCATAACTTCTCAACTAATGTTGAGATACATTTTAAGAATTCTCTTTGCCTTTTTTTTTCATTAATCTATTCTGGAACTCCTGTTTAAAAAAATCAGTGAGAAAAAGTGATGTAAAATATACAGAACTCAGAATATTCTGTTCTCATGATGATAAACCATAAATTCCTAATCTTCAAGATCAGGAGGGATATTCTGTATATCCTATTCTATTGAGTTCAGCAACTCATATTTGATGAAAGACCATATTCTAGTAAGTTCAACCGATGGTCCAGAAAGAAACCTAGTGAGAATATGGCATCAAGAATGAAAAATTAATTATTTGCTGAGGTTGTATGTTCCAGGGTTTAATCACTTTGTTGATAAAAATTAGTCCCTTTCTCTTATTTAAACTTGTTGATAAAAATTAGTCCCTTTCTCTTATTTAAACTTGTCTGACTTTGGAGTGACTTCCAGCCATTACCTTTTTGTTTTCCACATTAGACTAGACAGGAATGGCACATATATGCTACACAAAGAAGTGTTTATGATTTTTTTTTCTACTTTTCCTGTTGTCTTTTTGATTAACAAATGAACTGAATACAACTTTAAGGGCATGTTCCTTTGCAGAGGTTGTAACATATATTACAAAATTATCTTGACTTTGCAGCATTTCTAAAACTATCCGCTATTCAACAGTTTTGTTAATCTTAGAGTTGGTGACATACTCATGACTTTTAATAGAAGCCACATGTGACAAACTGACCATAGGAATAGCACATTTGACAACACAGTGTAGAACAAACAGCCTTCCTCTTCCCTGCCCCAGTGTGTCATCATGTTTTTGTATTCCAGAGTTGCTCTGAAGACAGAACCCTCAAGAGATTTTGATCCTCAGATGCCTGACCCAGCCTTGGTATTGAAATGCTGACCAAAAAAGCAAAGTCATATACTTCATGCTGTCCTATCAAGATTCAGAATATGGCCTCATGGGCGCTGTGAGTTATATGCAATTACAGAGGAAAACAGAGGTATTTTCTTCCTTTGGACAGAGGGGATTTGTGGCTGTTGTTCTTAGATGAGAAATACTATTCTGTTCAGGGAAATGATGTGAATGGAATCCAGTTTCTAATTTTGTACTGGATACCCACTTACACTTCTAAAAGAAACAGCAAAAAATATCCCACCCAAGCCCAGGAAGGAACACAAATAAACAAAGAAGCAAATACTGTAATTTATCTGGGTTGCAGTCACTGTGAAATGACTACCAAATTCAACAGGATAAGTAAAACCTTACAGTTTGTTTCGTGTTTTGGAATGCTGACAACAGATATCGTCTTGCAAAGAAGAGTGATTTATCCAAGTACTTAGAGGATGGGAGCCATGTATAGGTTCTGAAGCTGCTGACCAACAACAAACAGGCTGTAAATTTTGCAGGTAATAGTGCAAGTCAGAGAAAAACAGGGAGAGAAAAGAAAGCATACGGTCATAGTCTGAAAAGTGCATGAAAGTTTGAATTGGGAAAACAAATCCAGTAATTTAAACAGGGAAATACTATGCTTCAGCATATACAATAAATCACATTGAGATCATGTATGACACTATTTGCAGGCCAACAGTTTGAGAGACTCAAATGGAAACCCAAGTTCTAGATACCTCTGAAAGTAATGTAATTTGCAATTCTGCACCTGTATTAAGTACCGAGTAGGCACTTGACTTGAACTCTGAAGAAGTTCAGTTGCAAATTTTGTTGCTCTGACTGCTCTCTAACAAAACACAACCTTTAGGCTGCTCTGAAGTTAGCTCCATTATCTGATGAAAGCTGACACAATTCAGTGATTACACCCAGATGTTAAAACGCTGTGAACTGAAGCTTTCTGTTCAAGAGCTTAACCAACACTGAAACATGAAAGCAGCTGTGTAGCATTGTAAAGACATGAGTGATGTTCCTCTTCAGCTGACAAAATGGCTGGTTCCATATGCAAGTGGTTTCATGTTAAAAAATTCCTGTCAGGTAGGCAGCATGTTATAGAAACCTTTTTATTTTTCGCATGTTACCTGGCAAGCTATGACTTCTCTGGATGGGAGTTTGCACCTCAACATCACTTATTTTTGGTCTTTACAACTACTAACTTTTGTGGTGAATGAGAGCATTTGTCCGAAAACAATCAGATGTAAGCAGCTTTGCAAGCCCCCGAGCAAGATACCGCTCTGAATGGCAGAACGTATCCAGTACTGATAATTAATCACAGGTATCTTTGAGACCTTATAGCAAAAATATTTATCTGGGAGCTTGTATGATTGCCATAGACCACAGTAACACAGGGGAAGACATATGCAGTGACAGTTTTCTCTGCGTAAAACGGTATGGTAAAAGTTAGCAGGGAAATCGAAGTGGACTGATGTCGTGGAATATTGACAAATGCTTGTTGTCCTCTGCATAGCAAAGATATCTTCAGCATTATCACACCTCTAGTTTGTGTCCTTTGCCTTTCAGGAGAGTGATGTTTGAGATTCTCTCCACACTGCACTCCACCCAGGGCATGCCTGGTTCTGAATGCTCACTCTAAATTGTGAGGCATGGTGGCTATTGGGGCTACTCTGGCTAGAAGCAAGGGACGTGTTGCGATTCTTCAAGTACTGACCCAGCAGCACTGTGTTTCTCAGGCAGCACAATGGCAGCACCTGGTTATACTGAAAAGAAGGAACCAGTCTGGATCTGTTAAGCCCAGTCTAGGCTTGCAGTCTGCATGGAAAATAAGGGTTAAATGCACAACGGGGATTTACAAACAGTCAGCTAAATTTCCAGGTAGGCAGAGGGGCAGTTGCAGTCGGTATTTGGGACAGTTGATGCTGGGAGAAGATAAGAAGATATCAGAGTAAGGAATTCAGCTTGGAGTAAGCTTTTCTTGGGAAGAATTATCTGTGTTTGCAAGCAGGGTGCATGCTGATTGTCTACAGCTGTGGACAATGGTTGAAATGTACATCTACCTCCTGCTTGAGCAGAAATCATGGTCTTGGAAATAACTTGTTCTGGCAAGCAAGTATAGAAATCTTACATGGGTGTAGCTCAGTGGCACAGTCACAAATACAAACCAGAATTCATAGTTAATTGTTAGTGTAGCTTTACCCTTTGTCCTTATTACTTTGCCTCTAAACAGACATAATAAATGCTGTTCATTACTCAGATTGATTCTGAAGGAGTCTAAACTTCCCCAGATCACTCTTCAATCATTCTCTGACTTACATTTTTGTCTTTCCTTCCAAAATGCTAGTAATAAATAAAGCTGTTGAAACAGTCACAGCACTGCGGCAAGCCTGTAGCCCATATATCTTTTTGTCTTTGTCTCTATTGTTGGTTTGTTGTGGGTTTTTTTTTTTTAAGCTGCCTAATATATAGCCTTTGTATCTCTTGATTTCAGAGACCTGATAATTTCAGTATTTCTCAGCTTGCATTCTGCCTCAGAAGATGTCTTAGGAAATGCCTGCTAATAGCTTGTCTCTAATATTAGTAGCAATGACAGTCGAATAAGAAAAACAAGAGAGCAGCTGCTTGACGCTAGGGCCAAAGAACAGGGAGTCAGGCAAATGTGCTTCTAATTTGTCTTCATCTGGTCTTCCATAACTGAACATGAAGAGAAGGCATGTGCTTGTATCTGATGTGGATTTGGGGCACAAACTAAAATACGTTTAAACCTAATTAAAAACTTTTTTACTGTAAGGATGACCAAACACAAAAATTGCCATGAGAGGCTGTGGAGATACTTGGAGATACTCAAAACCTGCCTGGACATATTCCTGGGCAGCCTGCTCTAGCTGATCCTGCTTTCAGCCAGGGGGGTTGGACTAAATAGTCTCCAGGGGTTCCCCTCCAACCTCAACCATTCAGTGACTCTTTGATATGTCTTCAGTGGTGAAATATTAAAAAATGCTGCATGCTGCTGCTTTGATATGTTATTTTCTAATCTGTAAAATAGCCATTACTTACTTCTTTGCTCTGGCCATGATTGAGAGTCTTCACATACAAGCTCTTTTTTTGAAGTATGTTGTGGGTTTTGGATGGAAACTAGCGGAAAAGTTCAAATGACTTGGCTTCTACCTATCTGAACCATTAATGAATTTGTCCACCAGATGATGTCATCTGCATTTCCACAGAGAGATGCCAAACAAACTCAAGACTTTCCATCTCAGTGAAAATAAGTAGGACAGTGTGAGAACAATGTTGGGGACATGAGTCCACTACATGCTGACTTAGGACTCAAACAGATGTGAGATTTCTTCACAATTTTATATAACCAGCTACCTAGTATTAGTATCACAAACTATTATTATTAAGGGTATTTTGGGAGATGGAAGCTCACAGATACTTCAGGTGAAAAAGCAGAGTTTCTAGAAATCTGTGATTGGACTGTGAGTGGAACAAATCAAGACAGATGTTCATTGGCAAAGCTATAGAGAAATGTCACCAGCCTGGTTCCTGGACCAGCCTGTTATGCGCAGACCCTCAGTCACATGCATTGCAAGAATGCATTTCCAAACAAAGGTAAGGTGTAATTGCTTCCTTTCATATAAATCTGTGTTCATATTTTTTGATTGGTTTTGGAGGTATTTTAATAGTTACGTCTTTTAAAAAGTCAGGCATTTCAAAAAGTCAGGTGACTGTTTTAAAAAGTCAGATGACTAGCACATTGTACACACTTGCTGCAAGTGTTTTGTTAAGTTGTCAAAAACTAAACAGAAGGAGAAATAATAAAATCTTTTTTTGCAGAAATTTAAAGAAGCCCAGCAAGTCTTGCTCTGAGCATATGACCTAGAAGAGAAGAAAAATTAGTTCCACTGAGAACTCTGGCTATTGTTCAGGGGAGATTTACTGGTAAATAATGAACACTAGTACTTTCTTCTTATTTTAATTTTGTACTGTGCATTTCTATTGACGACCTCCACCTGGCTCATGTGCAACTAGAGGAATCTGCTTTTACATGAGATGCAAACATGATATTATAGAGCTTCCATTGCTAGATAATTCTGAAATTATTCATATTCTTAACAGATGTTCAATCATATACCCAAACTTACAATTTTGAAAGTAGAATACCATGATTATTAGTGGGTATTGAAGCTCTTTGTGCATGCCTACAGACACTTTGTTACCCCTGCAGTTCTCAGACATCAGCTGGCCATATGATGATGTTCTCTTCCCTTTTCTTCAGGTAAATCTGTCATATTTTTAGGCCAAAGCACACAAAGCAAAGGGGATTGCACATAATTCCAAAATAGTAACTGAGTCATCTACAACTAAGAAACAGTGATCATATCAGAGAGCAGCCAGTATATAAATAAGAAAGGAAAAAAGGCCATAATATAAAAATAAATCATCACTATTGTATCTTCTTGTCTCTGCTGCAAAGCAAGAAAACAATGGTGGTATCAAAAAATATCTGAATGTCTGAGTGAAACAGGAGCTAATGTCTTAGCAGCAACAAGGGATAAAAACACTCATTTGTCAATCAGACTCCAAGATTTTTGTCAATTAGGAAAACTGAAGGCTGGGAAGGCTGCCAAAATCACCTAAGATTATCCCAAGCAAAACACACAACAAAGAGACTAAATCAATAATCTCCTCCTTGAACCTCTGGAATGATAGATCCATGACTAATTCACTCTAATTCACTCCTGTGGTGAGTTCCCCTGGACTGATTTTGTCAGCTATACTGCTTTCCATGGATGGAGTTCAATCATGTGCATGAGAAAATGCTGGTTGAGAAATTCTATGGTGAAAGGGAATTTGAGCTTTGAAGTTTAGATTACTGGGAAAGAGTTATTCTGTATAGCATTGCTTCATCCAACTTGTACTTTTAAGTTAATGAAATCTGTTACTCAGTTTTAATCTATCCTTTTTTCTGGATTGCAAGCATTAATCAAAAAATAGCACTGACTGCAGAAGTACTGATGGCAAACTGCTCCCTTGGAGAGCATCTAGATACTCACTGGAGCCTGCAGAGAACTCCAACTGCCTAAATAAATGTCAGACCTTACACATTGCCAAATCATCAGCTTGGAACTGTTCTAGATATCCATGAAGAATGGAAAAAACATTATCTCTTTGGCAGACATCTGTCAAGCACTGAAGAGAAGAGAATTCCTTTGGATTTTTCTGGCCAAGATCTCAAAGGTAACGGCATGACTTCTTTTGATGCTGCTCACTAAGTATTGGGCAAGTCTTCACATGAATTGCAAAACAAAATGCCAAGGAATTGCAAGGTCTTAGCATACCCTCTAATTATTTTCCAAGCCCACACCAGAGTTTAAGCTTTTAATCCAGTTCCTCCACAGTTTCAGGGATAATATTTACTTAGTGACTCCTAAACATGCAAAGAAAAGCGTCATAATTATTCCATGTGATTGCAGTTCTTAAAGTACTGGGCCTTGAGCTGATTCCCAATCATTTATTTCTACCTGACAGTATGTTTTCATAAGCACTCAAAGCTGCACTCAGAGAATCCAGTCAAGCCAGAAAAGATTCTGATTTTTAAAAGAAAACAACCACCATCAGCACCACCCAAGGTATTGTAGGAGAGCTTACTGAAATTCCTTAGAGGATGTAAAGAAGACTAGACAACTAACCTTTGCCGATTTCTTCTTGAGACTTGGAAAAGAAAACATTAAAAGGAGGAGAATGTTACTTTGTCTGAAAGCAAAAGCAAAACTTGTTCTAAAGCCAGAACTGAGTTGGCATTTCTTTCCAATATATGCAAAGGATAATAAAATGAAACACCAGGAAAATATCACTTCTCACAATCATGGATGTAATTACCTCAAACTTTCTAAATGAAGCTTCATGAATATGTTCAATAAAAACAGAGGGAAAAAAATCAAAAGTCATGTGAGTTTAGACAGTACAAATGTGAAAACAATTAGGAACAGCATCAACACTTACACAGAGATCTTCCAACAAGAATGGCAAAGTACTTCACAAACATGAACTAGCTGAACACCCTTTGAATAATTTGAGGAAATACATAATTTTGAATGGGAGATAATTGAGACAGGGAAAGCCTGGGCACAACAACAGAGGTGAAGGAATGATTCAGTGGCAAAGGTAGGAAAAGCCTCCTTTCTTTCCCATTCATGTTATGTTCACATAAAACTGAAATAAAGTAGCTGTGAGTCAATGTTTTAATCTGCCACAGGCATTACCATTAGCAAACACTGACTATCCTGATAAACCATTTTTATTTTGTCATTAGTAAAATGCCTTATTCAGGACAGCACCACAATTTTGGAAAGATGTGTAAGCACAGATGTGAGAACCTATAAGCAAAAATTTCAGATGGTTCACTCACATATTTTAGAATGCTGTAAACCAAGAATATTTTAAAAAACAATGCTGCATTAATGCTATGCTGAAGCTGTCCTGCCTTTAGATATGTTAACATGGTCACAGAGCAACATGGTGAGACTGCAACACTGTACCTTCAGCAAAAGTGATACTGAAAACGGTAAAGGCTGAAAGCCTGAGTTCAGAAAGGAATGCTGAGGAGTAGCCCTGGTTTAACTCATCTGGCCTTCTGCAAATGAAAATATTTCTCAGTCTCAGGGAAGAATATCAAAAGAGCGTACATATTTAGAACTCCTGCTTAATTCACTCTGTCTTAACCTCTGTTGTGGACAAGGAAGCGCTTTCTAACTCATTTTCAAGAAGACTATGTTGTTACCAACTCATCATTTAATTCAGTTTTACTATGGTAATAACACACAAAACAATGACAGAAAGCCTCCCAATACTTCTCATGGCTGAGTTCCTTCCCATATGATCTCCAATTTTCCATCTACATCAGTCAAAAATAATATTGCATTGATGTAGTCCATTGCTCTTGACTTTAATACCTGTCTCAGACTACTTAGTTTCTACTGCTTTTGGCTCTGTCTTCGTTTCCCCATTGTTCTTTGCAGCTGCTATGGAGCATTTTTATTTATTAAGAGATGGTGCAAGTTCCAAGATCAAAAAGCAAATAAACCATTAATGATGCCTGTACCAAATTAAAATCTCTCTAATCTTTCTACTTCTATCTTTATTTATTCTACTAATTTAATGGCTGGAACAAGACTAAATATAAACCAAACTTCCTCTGCTGTCCATCCACACAGACTAGACCCAAGACTTCAAGAAAATGTGCTGATATTGTTAAAGAAAACAGACAGTATGAAAATGCAGCAGTTTTCAACCTTTCCTAAATAACCACTCAACTGCTGTCAAAACTGAATTATCTGGCAGCTCTTCAGAGCAATGTGTTTTTAAGACAGTGGAAATATCTCTTCTTGAAAGTGGTTGAAAAATCCATCCCACAACCTTTCAGGAGCTAACATCACAGTGTTGTCTATGGACAGACGGATGAATGGATGATTTCATGACTTCCTTGTATTTCCAAACTCTGTAATTCTGCTTCTTTCTCTGCCTAGGTGCAACATTAGCGAGCTCACACTCTAAACATGACAAAGTAGGAAATATATCAAGGCAGGAGTTCTTAAAAGTCACTGAAAAATGGATTCTAAAAATGGATAAACATGATTGCAGTGATCTAGACAGTGAAATGGTGGGAAAGACTTTTGGTCTACTTGTATCAGACAGTTTTTGAGAATGACTAATATGCTATTTATACATGCAGGTACAAATTAATACACAAGATAAGGGGAACTTCTGTTCTTCCCCAGGCTATTAGCTTAAGACTGTGAGGTTTATAATCCCCAATTTCCATCTATATATTAATGACCTGTGTATGTGGTTGATTGACCAACCATGCCCGGCCACAAAAAGGAGAGGTTTTGTTGTGCAGTTTCTTTTCTTCTAACACAGCAAGAAAGAAATCTGAGTCACCTGGGTCATCATGGTCCTCTGAGACTCCTCAGAGAGTCACTATAGTCAATCTCCTTAGTAAACAGTTAAACATAAGGTAAATGTCATCAAATTGATGGAACCTTTACAAAAAAACCACTGTGAGAAGGAATATTTCAGTATCCAGCCATCATAATTTTCTAAGTACATGTCACTGTGAGTTGCTTCTACACTACATAATTTACATAGTCATTAATGCTCTTTTATAGGAATCAAAATCTCTTGTGAATATTTCATGGGGATATGTTAACTGGCTTTATTTATTCACACAGCTATACTAGCTATGGCAAGTCCATTATCATATTCCCTAATAATGTCCTATAATGGTGGTGAAAAATCTGCCTGTTGTAAGAGAACAGCCATTGCACAAAAAAGCAGACCTTTGCATTTTGCCTCTCCCATACCCCTCCTGTATTCTTCAAGGCTAAAGGAGGCTGCTGTATCTCCCTGGATCTCTGAAACACAAGCTGTAGCAATTTTGCCCAGTAACACCTGTAATGAAGTATATTAGGATAAAGTCTGCCTTGTTGTGCAAATAAACTCTCATCAAGCTCAGTAACTGCTCATGGAACTAGACATCTTTTATAAATTTTCCAATCCTGGTTTACTTATCTGAAGTGCTGAAAATTAACTTCTTTTGATAGCCTGTTCCACTAGCTGCCCACCCCACTATTAAAAATCCATGTCATGTTCCTGAATTGCAATTTCCTAACTTGAGTTCTCAGCCCTTGCATTTTTTTAAGCTTTCTACTAGGCATAATTAATTGTACAGGTTGTTCTTTCCAGGATTCTCTCTAGTGATATATCTCCGAGATATGAGTTTCATTTGCTTCAGGCAAAAACTATGATGAAAGCTTATTCTTTTCCAGCTCAGATTACTGTGCACTACCCTGCACTTGGTACGAAGATGTGAGCTGCAGGTTAGTATCAAACCATTCTTTAACACTTGCCTGTTACACAGAGACACTATGTGATTCCCACGGGTCCAGTGCTGTTGTACCCCAGTGTCCCACTCCTGGCATTATTGCACTCAAAGTTATTCTTTAACAGATGTGCTTGTGTCCCAGGGCTAATCCACCCAATTCCATCCACTTCCAGCTTTGACTACCCATGCACTATATCCACCAGCTTCTGTTCATTCTTGTGTGGGAAGCAATAACTGCCTGAAAAATGAACTGAAAACTTGACAAAAATATATGTATCTGGGGGATGGGATGAGGTGGTGTGAGAGGCAAGATGGACTTACCTTCTCTTTGCATTTGTCTCTTAAATGACTTGCATTGCACTTGCATGTCTCTGCCTTCTAGTCTTTGTCTTTGCTTTTATAATACTGTATGTGTGGGTACAAATCTGACAGGCATTGTGTTGCTGAACTTGCAGTTCCACTGTTTGCTTCTTTTGGATTAGATTATTTGGGCTTTGACCCTCTGACCTCATCAGGAATCAGCTGCTGGAGACAGCTTTCCCTGTTGTCAGCTAGCAAGCATCTCTTTTTCCCTCAGAATGGACTGTGTCTCTCACACACATACATAAACACACAACTCCACCTGCACAATATCTGTGTACCCATTTTTTTTCCCTCTGTTTGCTCTCCCAAAGATAAAAATGCATCATCTCACACCTAGGTATGAATACACTCAAAGATTAAAGCCAGAATGTCAGAGAACTCAGTTTCTTGACATTGTCATAGCTGTCTGAAAGCAAAACCCATTATTTTCCTCTCCACACTCCTCCACGTATTTCCTTCCCATGCACAGCTCTTGTCAGTGGCGAGATCCAACTATTTTATGACTTTTAAAAGTGGACAGTCCTTGTTTCAAGGCTTTCGCTTCCAGAACAGAAGCACAGACTGGTAGCACAAATTCCCAGGAACACAGGACACTAGAGATATCGCAAGTCATTAGGTAGAGTTCTTCATATTTTTTTGACACCGTATCATATGACTCCATTCAGAAATTCATCAAGCACAATCATAAAAAATAATTGGGTTAGTTTTCCTCCTCCTTTCTATTCGTCTGGAAGAGGAACAGGGCATATTTATGCACAGAGAGTTATATTTCTTTTAGTCCTTAAGGAATTTGAGTTTAAAGATAACTGCAATAGCTCAAGCCTGCACTTTGAGTATAACTCACGCGTCGGTACATAAGGCTCTTTGTTTCCCTGACATCCCAATATTCTTTCTCCACACCTGCTCTAGTTTGAACTTTAACTACTAAATCTACTTCTAAGATAAACATGTTGGAACAATGGCACAAGACAGAGTCATGACACCATTTAATTCCCTTTCTAATCTGACTTCTTATAGAAGTCATTATTGCTTAACACTGACTGGGAAATTCTCATAGGGGTCATATGAAAGGCAAACCTCAAAAAGATAAAAAAGAACCACTGGGGAAAAAAAACCCCAAAGCAAAACCCTGATATCCATCTACTTTTTCCTCCTCAACTTCTTGGGCTAAAGAATTATCAGTTCCCATCAGACCTCACACAAACATCTATCTGGCCTGTAGGTTGTAACATTGCTTTCTGCTGAGGACACGGTGACAAACAATAGCTTTGATCAACTAACCACTGCAAACTTGTATTTATTTATTTATTTACTTTTTACATAGTAGGCATAGTTTTGAGACCAAAGGTCATTCAAATAAAGCAATTTGGCCAGTGCCCAGTGCAGCAATGTTTACCACAGTACACTCTGTACAATTGTATTGGTGCTAGAAGTATCTGTCCTATGTCTATCACAGATTTTTATCATCATTATTATCATTTAGATTTTTGGCCATGTTATTTTTTACTTCAGCTTTTGGAATGGGATGGGATAAACCTCTGCCTTGGAAGTTTGGCAGATGCCTTTTACATGTTTATTTGTCTTTGCGCCTGTTTTCACTGACCATACAACTTCAGTGTCCATCCTGTTTGATTTCTTTAACTGATACATTTTCTCATTTCAAATCCATAAGAAAAAAAAGTGATGCAGATAACTAGGGACACTGAAAGGCAACCTGAGTACTGTAGTTGTACTTGGAGATAGGTCTGCCACAGGCATCTTTAAAAACTAGTACAATAGCACTAGAATTATCTCTGTGGCATGATGGGAGTACAGAGTGAGTTTCTTTTCCTCTTTTCATTTTTTCTAGCCCTACTTCCATGTTTAAAGCAGTGCTCTGTTACTATGTCCATTTGTATGCTACAGATCTGCTCCTGCTGTGGGCTCAGAGTCTCACTTGCTTCATTGAAGGGAAATAAGATAGCACTATCTTCTGTCCTGGTCAGCTTTGCAGGCAGCTCGGGAAGAGTCTGTTCCCTGAGGCACGTCTTCCATGGAGCTGTTGGTTTCATTTCAGCAAGGTGTGTATGTGCAAATCCATAGGGATTAGAGAGTTAGCTGAGGTGTCACCGTGTGTAAATTGCTCAGTATTGTAATCAGGTGACTGAGGCAGAGTTGGCAAAATTGACATCCCCCATTCTCCTAGACCCTGATCCCATCACTGATGAAAAAATTGATGCAATTTAAAGCCTAAAAAGAGAAATGTCACAGAGTAAAGCAAAATATTTTAGATCCATTATCATTCACAAAAGATGATACAAAGACAACAGAAGTTCCATGCTGTCCACTGATATTCCTTGGTCTCAACTGAGTCTTTTCCTCTATCTTGTACAGCTCTTATAGCATTGATATCTGAGCACCAAACAAATCTTAAAGCATTAATCTGTAGACCATCTCTTAAGAAATTTGCCGACTAATTCCTGAATTATTCTTCCTTTGGTTAATTAGTAAATCCTTTTATGTGGGAAAAGGGGTCTTTCCATGCTTTGCTGGGGTAAAAATTAACAGGTTGTTACCTGCCATGTAAATTGCTGCACCAGGGCCCGTCCTTTCTTTTGCATAAATGTCTTTATCATTCAAGGGTGAGAAAAGGGAAATACAGCAAAAAGCTGGCAAAAAAGCCAATATGGTTGCAACATGAATGCTTCCCAAAGATTGCCAAGAAACTGACAGATGTTCAGTAACTTTCTTAATTTATTAAACAACAAAAAGTGGCAGAAGTTTAATTCTTAATGTTACAAAACAGGGGAGATGCTCTTTAACCTGGCTAAAGCCACTAAGATGTGCAGGGTTTACAACAAAGATTAGTTTAGTCCCTTACGTTTTGCTTAAATGAGCAGCTGTAACTCAGTCATGTAGTAGTCACATAGTAGTGTTATGGAACAAAAGCAGTGTGGTATCCTTGTCTGCTAGAAGTTCGAGTCGTCACTCAGCACTGGACAGAAGTCCCAGTGAAGAACCATTAAATACTGAACAAACACCTGACAGCAATGCTGTGAGTACTCCAAGTTCTTCATACAGCTTGGCCAGAAGCAGAATTACATCTGTTGTCACCAAGGGAGTTTGAAAGGAGACTGGCTTTCCAGGTGTTTATATTCCGTTCATATGAAATTGATCCCCCTGCCTCGGGGCTTTCTTTTGGTTGACTATAGGTTCCTTGAAAGACCCCATGGGCCACTGTTCCCCTGCCAAACATGACTTAGCTTGTAGGTTTTTCCAGCTTTCTTCTGAAACTGATAGTTGGACTCAGCTACAGACAAGATGTTGGAAATGTGCACTTGCATTTCTAGTGGTATTGCAAGTGACTGGCTGGTAAGCCTTGTTGGCACGCTCATGGCAAGACAAATTGCTAGATCAAGGCCTATGACATAATTTCAGTTCCAAGTCCTAAGAAGAAATGCATAATAAACATTCCAAACTTTTCTGGTCAATCATACACTCCATAAATCTCCAGTGAAACACCAGACCCTTCTGTCAGCTTGCAAAATTTCAGCATGAGAGAACAGGAAGCTTACAGGAAAAACTTGCCAACACTGCTGCAAGGAGGGAGCCAGATTTAGGATGTGTCAGAATTTCAAAGGAGACATACAACCTGACAATCTAGAAAATTAATAATGACACTGCCCAGCAATTGTAGAGAAAGGGAAAAACATACATGATTTTGAGGTTTCACAGAAACACAGATCCCATTTCTGTTGTGTATTGAACATCTTATGCGTGAACTCAAGAGATCCTTGATAACTTAGTTGGAAACTCATTAGTCTCCATTCTTCATGACAGAGTTCGTAAACAATCACGGAATTTTCAGAGTTGGAAGGGACACACTTGGCAGCACTCACTACACCATGATGGTTCGAAGAATGAGTTCACACTCCTTACTAAGTCTCCTACAGCATGCCAAGACCACAGGAAAGAGTACTCCAATGATATCAGATAAACAATAGCATCACAGAAACCCAGAAGGGGCCCTAGAGACCAGACAATCCATCTTTTTACCACAAACCAAGTTTAATCAAAACCAACCACTCTTGACAGATGCATGTCCAACCTGTTCTTAAAGCCCTCCAGCAATGGACACTTCATCACCTCCCCAGGCAATCTATTCCAGTGATTTCATTGTCCTTTGCCAGTACTTCTTTTTCACTTTGTATCTCACTTTAATCACTCTTGCTGCAGTTTAAGTACATTATTTATTGTCTTACCCAGCATAAACCCAAAGAACAGATTATTCCTTTCTGTGCAACAGCATTTTACATATTTGCAGACAGTTATCTGTCTTTATAGGCTACAAAGACAGGTTATAGGACCTCTGATGATTTCTCGTTATTCTGTCTACAGGCTCTCCAGCCAGTTTGTATCTTCTTTGGAGAGTACCTCCAACTCTTTGAGGCTTTACCAAAACCTAGTTGAGCCACAAGATTACTTCAGCTGTTTCGCTGGCTGTATTCCTAATTAAACATCATATTATCAGCCTTTTATAAACCAGTAAGACTTTGTGTTCAGTTTGTGATTCACTATAACTCTACGTTCTTCTCCGGACAGCCATTCACTCCCCATCTTGGACCTCGGCACCTGGTAATTCCTTCCCAACTGCACTGATCTCTAGTTGTTCTCTCTGTACTACATCCTACAGTTTCCCAGTCTTTCTTCCTATATGCCAAGAGTATTAAGAATGCTAATGTTGTCTTTGAACATCTGTTGTGTTGTCCAATTTCTGCAAAAAGTCAGTTTCTGCAACTGTCATTTTAGTAAGCTTACTTCTCATTTCTTCATGCAGCACATTAGAGGAGACATTCATGTAGTCAAGCCTAGAACAGGTGACTTTGAATTCCTGTCTGAAACATTTCACCAATAATGGTTGATAAAGCCTTCCTGGGTACTGGTTCCAAACACTTTCTTGCACAACGTTTCCTAGTGATCATGGGTCCCTGGCTTGCTTATGATAATATCATACAATACATCTCAAACCTCAAATCACCTTAGTCATTCTCTCTACCCATAATGTCTATGGAGCATGTCATGACAAAAAGTCTAACAATTTTGACATGATTTATGTTTAACACCTTCACATTGGTCGTTATTCCTTTCTGTTATCTTCCAATGCTTCCACTCTTCTGGTACTTATATACAGCAAAAAGAGAATCATGTGGGCAATATTAAGAAATTCTCAAAAGTAAAGAATGGCCAAGAAGGAAAGGGTTTGGAGGGATGATGTTTTGGGGTTTTTTTTGTCATTGTTGTTGCCGTGCTTGTTTCAAAGAAAAAAGTACACTTTTTAAGAAGCATGGTGTCAGCTGACAAATCAAAACAGACACACTCCAACTAAACAGCAGTGTAGTCAGAAGTACACCAAAGAGCATGCAATGGTTGATTCATGCTCTGTTTAGTCATGGCATACACAACGTAGAAAACCTACGCTTGGTAAACTGATGCCTCGAGCAAGTCTTGTACCAATGTCAAGAGACTACTCTGAGTGACTGGTCATTAATCTCAAAAGTCACAATGTGCAAAGGCAAAACTACACTACAAGGCAAATGTTTTAATCAAAATTATATTTTTGAGTTCTCAGATTATTGCTTTGCCGTAAAATATTTAGGGGCAATGAATACAGAGAACTGTTAACTGTCCACAAACTGTGTTAATTTCCACAAAGAAATGCATACAATAGTGACTCCAAAAGCATTTTAATTTTTGTCCAAATAATACACATGCAAGGTATATGAGGACATTTTTTGCAATTATGACAAATCCATTATGGCAAATCTATTTGCTAGTAAATGGTTTCACCCTATGGACTTTTCTATCATGGAAAGAAGTCCTGATGAGCTAAAACCAGTTGTCATTTGTGATCCAAGTTGTAGAAAGTGAGAAAGGAGAACTACACTTTCCAGAACAGGTTTCCTTTGATTTTTTCATTCCTGAAGGAGTACTCTTGAGAACCTAGTCTGTGGTGTTCTACAGAAATCTCAGCCTCCCTCAAGAAAAAAGACCAGATTGCCAGAAAACATAAAACTCTTGAATAAGTCTTTTATTTGAGATATAATATGCAAGTATTAGGCACTTGCATGCCTAAAGGCTAGATTCAATCTGATTTTCAGATACTTAAAAATATATCTTTCAAGTGAGATCTAGAACTCCAGACCACATGTACAGCATGTAAGCAGAGCCAAGCAGCTCAAAATGGGACCCAAGGCAGCTTGTGCCAGAAACATTCAGCTTGCTCTTCACCAAGCTGCACAGACAGAACAACAACAAAGAGGTTCAAAACAGTTATTCATCTAAAACCCCATGTTTCTACGGAGCTTATGAAGCAGTGCCATGGCTGAAAAGTTGTTGTGACTCAGATCCAGCTGTGAACGACAATGCTTACAATCGTTCTAGCACTGAGAATAGTGTGCCCACATCTTTAACGTGCACAAGTGTTCTCATCAACAAGGTGGTGACGACGACAATATGTTTTTGCAGACTGGCTCAGCAAATAATGTCTTTGTCTGGGAATCCAAGACTTCCACAATCCAATGTGGTGGCCCCAAGCTATAGGCTACAGTTAGGAGTACACACTCTCCTTCAGGCTCAGTATAAGCTGAACTCTTTTCTATGCAATAGTAGCTCCATTGGCAGGGAGGGGAGCACACCTTTTTCTCTGAGGCTGGTGACCAGGGTACACCTAGATTTCAGCTATTTACATTTTCCAGAAATCCTGTGCTAGGCAGACCCAATCTCCTTCTTGGCTGTAGTTCTAGCAGAGGAAAGGCACCTATTTTTCACAAAGGACTATTTAAGTCAGAACATGCTGACAGCCCATTTTATCAATAAAATAAGTAAGCATTGTAAACCCATAAACAAGGAAGGTAGGTCACAGGTAGTATACAGACTGGGTACATGATTTGCCTAGCTACTGAACCAAGGTGATTAAGGTGGCTGTGAGGTGAAAAAGCAAGGAAGGTACTGAATGTCTAAGAAAGACTGGGTAAGGAGCCTGGATACCTGCTAAGCAACTTCCTCATCTGAATGCTAGTCAGAAATCCTTGAGCACCACACAGTATGCACCAAGCATGTCTGACCAGGCACCTGATCATGAGTTCCTTTGTCAGGTCACAAGGTAGAAAATGAAGACCCTGAAGTAGAAAAGGTTCTTTTTATCTTTTTATGCAATAGCCTAGAACGACTGTTCCCAAAGTACTTTCTAAGCTTTCTAGGATGTACCAACAGATCTAATGCTGCTGTGACTGAGTTTTAATTATGCTTCTCACTGAGGTATGCTGACCATTTAACTTACAGATTCTGTAGATAAGAAATTGTCTCTAAATAAAGTTATTCTTTTTCTTACTCCAATGCTATGAGTGAAGATAGATCACATTCTATGTTAGGAATAAGTTTATTGGTATTATGCTGAAGAGGCACAAAGCTGATAGAACAGTTAAGATTTTAGGAGTGTATTTTAGGATTCAAGATGTTTCTGCTAGATAATCTGGTAAATTTCTGGATCGCAATGGAATTTAAGTTTATCAGCATACAAAGTACAAATACAAACAGCTTGCTTTTTCAATTCATAGACATGGCACAGACTTCCTTCAAAGCTGAATATTATTGCTATGTTTTGTGTACGTGTTGCACTTTTTGATGCCCATAAGATCTATACAGTAAAGCACATCCTAGTGCCCATTACTATGAACAGTTCAGCTATATCTTACTGAAATAAACAGCACCATTAGGAACATCCTGCATAGTCTCCCATATGATAAGCCTATCAGGATGGACCTTCTAGACAAACAGTGCACTTTGTATCAGAAAGTGCTCTAGATTCTGCTTTTAAAGACTGTTTTGTTTCTGTAGTATTTGTACACAGTCTAGGAATGAAAGAAATGTTTATTTGTAAATGAGGACAGCAACCATTTATAGACATTCTCTTGACCTCGCTGCATTAGCTGAAGCTGGTTCATCATCCTCCACGACATGAAGGTCTCTGCTCTCCCAGTTTCACCACTGGTGCTCTACACTAGCCTAACATGTTGTGTCTAGAAGAGACTACTTGTGTGATCCCATCTGCCAACAAAGCTGTGAGGGTGGAAACTTCTAGCTTGTGAGTGGGGCTGAGCAGCTGTGACAGTGCTGGCTCCAGGCAGCACAGCTGTTTGCAAAATTAATGCCTTTTTTGTAGTCTTCCAGAACAGGTCACAGAACACAGCACTAGTCATTTAAACTAAAATAGCAGAAGAGACTGTGAGCAGGCATAATTTCAACTTATTGCTCCCTTAAAATATCTACAGACAGAAGGGATTACAAAAGCCCACTTCACTGCTACCAGCTGCACTGATGAATCTTGTCATCAGAAATGAGAAATGAAGCAGGGTGGAATGAAGTCCAGGTGTACAGTCCCACAAAACCCTTGAGGAGCGTTGCACAATTCAAGAGGCTACATCTCACTACAGAGAGCTGTATAGCTCCTTTGACCAAGGGCAGCATCTCCTGGGTTTTTGTGGGCCCACTAGTGAACCACAGTGTGGAAGGAAGAAGCTCAAAGTCTTCAAGCAATCCCTGAAGCAGTTCTTAGTGTTCCTCCATTTTATGCAAATGTTATAAATAAACAAAACTGTCACAAATTCAACATGTAACTGTATTTTTGAAGGGTTCTGACATTTTAAATAACCAGGAAGTGTCAATACCAGAAAACTACTGGTGAATGCTGCCAGATTAGCAGAGGAAAACTAATTCAGAAAAAAAAACAAGGCCTAAATGAAGGACAGGCCTTTTAGAAACCTTAGACTAATTATGCTGCAATAGGATTCATATCTTACAGTATTGTGACTTCATGGAACCCATAGATGAAGTAGTATAACAAAAAGAGAATGATAAAAAGCACCATGCTTGCCTGCTGCTGTGTTTTGCCAATTACTAGGCCCAGTACAAAGGACACAGCCAGCAGCAGAAAAACAATCCAGTAAGTAGATTCTATTGCACGTAGAGGAGTCAGTATATAGGGGATTGCTGGGGGTACAAACAAGTCAGACAGATCACAAATAATAGATATCAACCCCAGCAACGACATAGCATGACCCGTAATAGATGGAATAAACAGAGATACAAGGTATCCCATAGAAAAAATGGGAAACAACCAAGTCAATAGGGTGATCACATACAATAGAGGTAACCCCATGTTGCCTCCCCACAAAGCCTGGGTTTGTAAGTGCCAGACCTGACTGGGGTCCAGTTGCATGAGGAGGCAGAAGGTCCTTCCTCAACAGGGAAACTCTGCAAAGGACATCCACCTCACAGACAGACACTCCAACCCTTCCTGCAAGTGGTCCCAGCTTTTATGCCCAAAGCAGGACACCTGGCACTCATTTACCCAATGCAGGGCACCTGGGGCTTGTTTACCCAAGGGCTTTCCCTGCAAGGCCAGCGCACCTTGGAGGAAAGCCAAAAGGCAAACTCATCCCCTCCTCTTAAAGGACCATAGGGCCCACCCATATGTCAACCTTAATTCAGGGCTCGGGGTTCAGACCCCAGCACTTCATGCTGTCATATTTGCTCTAGTTTGGAGAACAGACAAAGAGACTTGCATCTTACTGTCATTAGCTCGAAGTTGATGGTCAGAAGGCAAGGTGTAAAAGCCACTCTCTGAACTATCATCAGTGTTCCTCAGCAGAAGCCAGACAATGTCCTAGTTACAGCAGTTCAGAGCAACACCTAGAAACTAGCCCATGTATGGTTAAGTCGTACTCTGTAAATTGCTGAACTGCCTCTGGTTGTGACCTGCAGGCTCCTTTGGCTAGACTTTTGATTTTAGTTCCCAAAATTCCTGATGCTGCTTGAGAAATATGAAAAAGTTTGTCTTCCAGAGTTTCTTTTTCTATAACTCACAGCTTCCATATTCTGTGTTCCTATCACTTTAACAACATTTGCCTTTAAAATAAAATTTCTGCCTGAGAATAGCTATTTTTCTATCCAAATAGAAGTCGGTGTTATGCAAACACTCAAAGCTCTTTCTGGATGTTGTCCCCATAAAGTTTTATACCAATCACCATATTAGTATGAAGAGAAGACATACCAAAATGGATTTACATACATAATGTTCCAGCCAGTTGCAAGTTCAAAAATCTTATTTAAATCATGATCATATAACTTTTAAGAAAGTTCTAAATATCTTGAAAATTTTTCCTTTTTTTTTACTAGATTTTTCCTTGAAAACTCTGACTGCTCTTTAAGAAGTAGTTTGCCAATTGTCACCTGTCTCCATCAAAAGGTTTTCAATAAATTCTATCAAATCTTAAGCTACAAGGTTCAAACCCAAACTGGATCCCTGAAAGATCTGATGTATATAACATTCAGAAACACACTAAATTATAGCCTTCTCTCTAAAACCTGAATTTACATTTTTTACACATAGGGAAAAGATGAACCCATGTCTACTATATTGACTCAGAAGACCAAAGGACTATGTGCTGAGCTATAAAGCTTCTACAGGGCTATGAGAAAGTGGCACAGGCAAAGGTCTGTGAAGAAATTATGGTGCCTTCAGGACTTGCCTGATTCTTGACATTTGAATGTCCTTAAGTGCCCTAAGCTTCTAGCTAAAGAACACCACATGTATAAAAGTGTCCACACCCTCAATGGCTAAACCTCTTCAGGTTAAAAGCAAATTAATGTAACAGGAAAAAAAAAAAAAATAGTCACAGAATCAATCTAGTTTTCCAATTCCCACTGCAGATCACTTCTCTTTTATCTGCTAAACTCCAGCAGACACCTTTAAGCATCTTCTGGAGAGATGAAAGAGATGGTAGCAGCCAGGAAAAAGATATCTTAAAAAAAAATCCTCAAAACCCAACAATTCCCACTGTTAGGAACAGTTTTATCAATCCTTTAGTAATCCTAACTTTAGACCATTTTTCTATTAACCTTTGAAAAGTCTATAGTTCAACAGTAAAGTTTTTTCATTCAGTTAGACAGCACATTATTTTTTGGTGATTTCCTCACTTTGGTTGTACACTGGAGCATCTTTCTGGAAATGCTGCACTTAATAGGAACATCTCACTGAGGGTGATAAGCACAAACTGTTGCAATAAGAAGAAAATCCACATCCAGCAGAGGAACATCAGCAGTGTATGTGCACCTTGTAAGTATGAATAAAACTAAAGATTAGAGAATTTGCAGATGGGCATTACAGCTACATGCTGTCACATTTTTTTCCTTTGGGGAACAATGAGGAAAGCACTTAGCTAAAGCATTTGCATAGCTAATGTTACCTTCTTACTTTTGTTCTGAATTGACAACTGAATGCATTTTATGCACGCAATATGGAGTACAAATACAGCTCCATCAAGGAGAAAACATATTATGGTAGTGGAGAGTTCAAATAGAAATGGGGATTAAAGAGCCATTAAGTCTCTTGCATTGGTTTTAATAGCACTAACTCACAAATATTCTCGCATACTGATGGACTGTCTTTCACCACAAATTCTAAGTGCAGACTCTAAGACTGCTGAAGAGGAACACAGCAGTATGCCAATATTTGGAGAGACCAGAGAAAATTATACAGACGAACTGAAAAAAAAAGAGAGTAAAATTTCAGGACTGTTTGTTCCACTTTCAGCAAATTGAGGAGCCTCAGAGGAGGGCATAGGCATAATTCCAACCTGCCATGAAAGATGTGAGAACATCTGGCATACAAGGAGCTCTTGGTTACTTTGTTCACTATTTCATCTTAAATCTGTGGACATTCACTGCAGATCACACAGGATTAATACAAAGCCTTTGGTGATCATCTTAACTTCCTTCATCTTCAATCTATGTTGCTTATTCTGATCTCTCACATTTACTCACACAGCTCTCCATGTCCCTACACTTGCTTTGCACAACAGACCTTACTGATCATCAAATGAGCTCAAGTGTGCCTGAACCTACTGCTGCTGCCACGCAGACCACAGCGAAGAGAAACACCCCATCACAAGGAGGTAGAGGAGGGGGTAAACTTCTGGTGCTTCAAACAGTTCAGCAGCAGGGAAGCTGTCTTGGCTGCTCCAGAAGAGCCCCAAAAATGCCTTATCTGAGTTATGTCAGCCACAGTCATGAAGGAAAACACCTGGAGTGCATTTCACAGAGCGGTCATTTGGCTCGCCAGCCATAACTTCCAGATATTGCAAACACAAACAAACAAAACTAATTCCTTTACTTCCTACAGACAAACATACTTCTGTTTCCCGATGATGGGAATCCATTTTATTCAATGTCAAACCTCGGCTGCAATTGTTTCAATAAAACTGCCCTCTGCCACAACATACAATCCAGCCCTCGTATGAGCAGCTACAACAGTGGTGCTGTAATTGTTCAAGCTCATTACATCCCCCCGGTATCTTCCTGGTGCTCCGTTCCTTCTGCATCCTCATCACACAGAGGCTGCCATGGCAGAACTCCTACGCATGAGAGCTTTAGCCAAATGAGTAACACTTCCCCATGTGCTTTAGATTCAACCTATTCCCCTTGGACAAGGAATGCTCTCCTCGCACACCAAAAAGCTGCAGGGGGATTTGTCACTATGGCCATAGATGAGGACACAGTCTGAGGAGTAAAGCATGCAGTAATGACACCTAGTGCTGCATATTTATGTGAGGATCTGGAACTCATTCCACAGGCAAAGGACAGGCCAGTGAGCTATGCAAAGCAGTTATTTAACATGCTGGTTTGGGTTTTTTTTTCTAGATGCCTGCCACACGTCCTGTGGATCGAAGGCTTCATCACAGCTTGGTCTAGATAGCTCTGAATAGAGCAGCAAATCCACACCTGAGAAAAACTGTCTAACAGCAGCATTTCACAGCCAGTTTAAACCAAAACATCCATTTTCTGTAGCTCAGCCAGAGCAAGCAAAATTCAGTGTGCTGCTGAACACTGGTGGAGGTGTTTATTGTGCTCGCTGAGTTCAGGCAGCACTGAACCATAGATTCAGTACCACACCAAAATGATTTTACCTTCACAAAGGAAAAAATCCCAGAAAGTGCTGTTGACCACCACCTCCTACTGAGGGTGGCTGAAGAAAATGGTGATGTGATACCTCACCGAACGGGGCCTGTTTGATTAAAAGCAGCACTGCGCAGCCAAATAGAAAGTATTTGCCTGTGGAGCGTGCTTCTGATTTAAAATTAGGCCCTGGAGTCCCCGTACGAGCAGTGTCTGTGCCATTATTTTCTCTCAGGAAACCACATGGTCTCACTAACGATGCCACATTCCCTGGAACAACAGCAAGGCTGGAGAGCTGCTGTGAAACTGCATGCAGTGCGCTGCCCACGATCGGAGACCTTTTAACTCTCTGCTCCTCCGGGGAGCATTTTAATTCCTTCTCCATTGCCCTCCCCTCCTCCGGCTGTCGCCTCAACCGCCACCACGGCAGCGGCTCGCCATCGCCTCCACCCTGAGCGGAGCCGCGCATGCGCAGCCGCGGCAGCCGTCGGCCGTGGAGCGGGAGGGCGCGAAGCGCCATCGTGTGTGCCCTGGTCGCCCTGCGGCCCGGGGAGCAGCGCTGCCTCAGGCGGGACAGCGAGCTCGGGCATGGTCCATGGCTTCCTGAAAGCCCACGGCAGCCTTCCCAGCTTGGCAGATGTGTGATGGCATTGCAGCGCCCAGTGCCGATAGCTGTCACTGCAGCGGGTCAGCCACCATGGGCTGCAGGCCCTGTCCCCACGCAATGCAGGGGGGAAGCACTGTGTTACCTCTCCTTCTCCCCAGGCTGCCCCTCACTACAAAAAGGACATCAAAATACTTGAGCGTGTCCAGAGAAGGGCAATGGAGCTGGGGAAGGGTCTGGAGCACAACTCCTGGGAGGAGCAGCTGAGGGAACTGGGGGGTTCAGTCTGGAGAAGAGGAGGCTGAGGGGAGACCTCATTGCTCTCTGCAGCTCCCTGAAAGGAAGGGGTAGTGAGGGGTGCTCAGTCTCTTCTCACACGTAACGAGCAAGAGGTAATGGCCTCAAGCTGTGCCAGGGAAGGTTTAGATTGGATATTAGGAAGAATTTCTTCACAGAACAGGTTGTCAGACATAGGAATGGGCTGCCTAGGGCAGTGGTGGAGTCTCCATCCCTGGCAGTGTTATAAGAGTCATGTCAACATAATGCTCAGGGATATGGTGTATGGTTGGACTCGATGATCTTCAAGGTCTTTTCCAACCTAGTTGATTCTGTGACTCCGGGGTTGCTCTGTGAGGTGTTTCTGTGTCATTTCCCCACACAGCAGCTTCACACCACAGTCATCCAAAGAGCCAGAGCTCTAGATTCCCGTTAACAATGCCTGTCTACAGCCCAGAGTGGTACTGTTAGCATCATCTGTGTGCTAGCATCATGTCTTTATCCCCACACAGCACCTTTGTCACCAAGTTCTTCCTGCCCATCCTGTTGCAGTGCTGGAACAATTCCTTACTCTCTGTTCAATTAGCACACCCTTGTTCTTCCAAGCTCCTCAGGCAGTCTCACATTCTCCCATCAGTTTCTCCCTACACAGATGTCTTTCTTCTTTCCAGAACAAAAATATGCCATCCAAAGAGGCTAAAATGCCCTTTTCATGATGCAGGCATCTGGCTGTCATTGTTCTCACACAGTTCCCTGGCTAGCCCACACTTCTGAACTTTCCCTCAGTGCTGATCAAGAATTCACATAATCTTCTGGTATTGCTTTAGTTTCTTTTGGTTTCCTTCTCAAAGGTTTAGCGTTCCTGCCCAACCCATAAACCTGTCACATTTGCCAGTCAGACAGTAATGCCTTTGCATGGTAAATATTACAGACAACAAGGCACTGCCTTCCTGACGAGTCTCATGTGTCTGCCTCTTTTGTCTAGTGTGCCTATATGTGTCCTGCCATGCCACTGAAGAAACAAAACTGAGTTTCAGTTTGGCCCATCTAGCACACCACCGCTGACTCTCAGCATGAGTCTTCCAGTTCTCAAAAAACTCCTCTCTTACCTTATGCAGGATTTCATTGATGACTTGTAGAATTCAGCACAGAATGCATTAATTAAGGAGGAGTGGCATAAAGCTTCGCACCTTCTTTTCAGAACTTTCTCTGCCGCCCATGGACCTGAACCTCTTACAGATCAGTCAGAGGGGGTCACTGCAGAGCAGCAGGCAGCGTTCACTCCAACTCCACACAAACCCAGCAAAGCTTTGTGCTTTTTCCAGCCCTGCTGCTAGTTCTGAAGTGAAGGAGTCAAGCCCTAGGCATAAATAAATATACAAAATAGTGTATTTATGTGCAGCGGTGCCTTTGGAAGGCAAAGCCAGCCTGGCAGCACAGGTGATTTGTTTCATCTTTAGAGGTTCTGGAGTATGAGATCAATCACAGAATTGTTTGGGTTGGAAAGGACCTCAAAGCTCATCTCGTTCCACCCCTCCTGCCATGGCAGGGACACCTCCCACCAGACCAGGTTGCTTAAAGCCCCATCCAACTTGGCCTTGAACGCTTCCAGGAAGGGGGCAGCCACAGCTTCTCTGGGAAACCTGGGCCAGTGTCTCACCACCCTCACAGTAAAGAATTTCTTCATATCTAATCTAAATCTACCCTGTTTCAGTTTAAAACCATTACCCCTCATCCTATCACTCCATGCCCCTGTAAAAAGACCCTCTCCAGCTTTCTTGCAGCCCCTTCAGGTGCTGAAAGTTGCTATAAGGTCTCCCCAGAGCCTTCTCTTCTCCAGGCTGAACAACCCCGACTCTCTCAGCCTGTCTGCATAGGAGAGGTGCTCCAGCTTTCTGATCATCTGGCCCTCCTCTGGACCCGCTCCAGCAGGTTCATGTCCTTCTTATGTTGGGGCCCCCAGAGCTGAATCAATATGAAGGCTACAAAAAAAGCGATTTTACATTCCATCTCCTTGATTGCCTTGTCATGTGTTGGCGTTTGCTTAGAAACTTGAGAATCAAATCAGTGAGCAAGTCGTCTTGCTTTCAGCTCTTCGGATCTGGTTCTTCTCTTCCCCCATAATTGTAACATGACCTTCTGTTACCTTCAGCTCTTCCATCACTAACACGTGCTTGTCCCCTTCTAGGTTAATCCCTACTGGTTTTACATTTCAGCTTTATTTTGTTGTAAACTATCATCTAAAGTCAGGATATCTGTTATCTATGACTTGTGTGCATGTTCCGACATATAATTCAGCTACAGAGCATGATAAGGATCCATTTTTGGAAAATAGGTTATTTTTTCTCCTTACCGTTTCTCCAGTCCTATAATAGTGTGACAGGTGTGGTCCACTAAACAAGAAATCCTCCTTCACACATCTCCTTAAGAATGGTGGCAATCACAATTTAAGTCTGCCTCCATATGGAAAAAGAGCTGTTACACCAAAAGATACTAATGATGGTTAACAAACATGCTTGGGGTGTTGGGAACCAAAGTTGTTGATAAAGCTAATGGAAGACAAATGGAAGACATCATTAGGCACCTTTCTGTAACAACAGTATAAACAGGAGAAACTGTTGCCCAAGATGAAATGTTGCTTTGCAAGTCCTAAACAACTGTGGCAAAACAAGATGTTTTCTTAGGAAACTGGCTTCCAGTGCTTGTGGGACATTGCAGCTTTGTCTGGCCTTGTGTTTGAGGCAGAAGGCAATTTAAAAAAAAAAAAAAAAAAAAAAAAAGAGGGCTTCAGGGCACAGAACTGGCTAGAAAAGTGTGCTTGGAAACTATTAGCGTGGAAATTTCTAGCTTTTCCTGACCTTTACCATGTTTACAGAAACAGAACTTTCAACACCTGTAAATAGGAAAGCATGAACTGAAAAAAGATCTGACTCACGTCATCATTTTCAGCTCTTAACAGAAATAATTCCATAAGGCTTCAAGTACTAGCCATGTGGACCAAGAGGCAACACTCTTTGAAAACAAGCTGTCTTTTGAGCACTGCCACCTGATTTCTTTACTGATGTTCATTCCACATCCCTTTTCATCGCTTCCAACAGCATCCTGACATCATCTGTTGCGCAGTCCACCCACACTGTCTAATCCATTTCTGCTACTCCATCCCCTTGACTCTGTCCCAGTCTTCTCACTGCCACCCTGGCAGCAGCACACAAATAGCAGGACAGATCACGCCTGAGCTCACACTGGAGCTTTTCCTTTCATGGGAGTATGACTTGGGATCTCTCTCATCTATGCCACCACCACTGATTGTGCAAAACTTGTAGTGATGGGGTTTCTGTGAGAGCTTTGCTTTTTATTTCAAAGTGTTATTGTCACTCACAAGTCACAGTTAAACCATTGCCTTTGATAGGATGAGATTTAATTATGAGACTCAGTTATTTCTATATTCAAGACCATCTGAAGAAAGGCATGATAGACAAGAGTGACACAGAAGAGTGATGCAGAACTAATCTCACTTATACACACATCCCCAGGCCAAGAAGCCAAGACATTCCTGGTTTATCATTCAAATAAAAAATCCCAGCAAGGTGAAAGTTACTTATTTTTTTCCTAGGTATTTAAATTATTTAAACAAAATTCAGCTCATTATCCAGCTCATCATTGTCCTCACATAGGGCTTAAAACCTGATCTATTTCGAGTGTCCAGGTTAGGTTCCCAGTTCCCTTAAGTAGCCCAGACAGTCAGTGTAGAGGGAGAGAGACAGACCTGAAGGCTGCAGAGGTGCCAAAGCTAGAAGAGGAATCTCTCTTTTTCTCTCTCAGCTTTACGGCATGCCCAGACAGGCTCTTTTGAGTTAAATGCATAAGCATAGGTGTGTGGAATCTCCCCCCTCCCCATTTTTTATGGTTTTCCTTCATTATGCTTGGATTAACCGTTAAGGTACGTAGCAATTGTCCTTAAGAAAAAGAATTTTTCTCAACAAGACCTTCTAGACAAGTAACTTCACAGACGATGATGTTTTGTGAAATCAGACTGAGGGAGTCTTGCTGAAGGTGGAGGAGAGGGCAATGAGGAGTCAGGCCTCCAGTCTGGCAGACACACTAACGCCATACACAATGCTGGTTTCCCCTGTCTCTGGAATGTGACCTCTCCCTCAAAACCTGCTCAGCACTGACTTTTAGACCAAGTTGTTTTTTTCTTTATGTCGACTGGAAGCTTTGAGTTCTCAGTGACAAGGCTGAAATCTCAGCTCCACAGGAATTGCTGGGTCAGAAGTAAAAGTACAACTTCAGTCTTTTTGATCAGTGAAACAGTTTGGCTGGCATGAGCCCTGGCACAGGGCGTGAAATGACATCCAGTGTTCAGCCTACTGTTAGCTTTGAATGTGGCATTCCCTGAACACCTACGAGTTACCCTCCGGCTTTGGCCACCTCTGTTTATTGAAAAACATGATGATCTGATATTGCTTTGCTGAACTTCTTAGAACCACTGATATCTAGCACTTCAGTGAAGGATTAGCAATATTAATGCACAAGGTTTGGTCAACAGAAAGTATCTTCTGTGGGATAATCTCCCATGTGTCTAATCTCTTACTGCACTCAAAGATACACACTTACTTTAGTGTGCTTTCTGCAAAGTACTAGAAGCATCTTGTCTCGTACTCCTCCTTTGACCTCCTCTGCTCTGGAATATTCTCACCGCTGTACGCTACAGCAAGCGGTGAAGTTTGCGATATGCTATGCTGCCTTTCGAGAATGTTCTACGAGGATGGACATGCACGCTGAAAAATGTGGAAATGATTTTGTAACTGAGACCTGATTTACTGCATGTATATTTAACTGGGTCAACTGCCAGGATGTACATCTAATGCTACAGGCTTTGGCACTGTTTGGTAATAAATAATGACAGTCACATGCCTAGTCTACTCCAGGAGTACCCCTGGTGATTTTGGAAGTACACTCGCAATAATTAACATGTTTGAACTGGTGCTGTCTGTAAAAGGCTTCATGCTGTGTGGAACTTTTGTTCGTGACAGACAGCTCTGTAGCAGTCTCAGCCTCTTAAATTAATTGTTCCTTCGCTGAGACAGTTATTAGGATGTTGTCTAACCCTTTGCACAGGAAAAAAAAAGTCAAGTCTTCTTGCTGCACTCATACAATACCGTTCTAAACATTCTTCCTGCCCCTCATATGTTGACAGCATATGCCCTAAAGCGTGTTGGCTAGGAGATCTATGCAATTTGTTTTACTATGTCAGTGCATATGCAGGGGCAAATGTGGAGAGGAAGTCAGTTCTTTTTTTTAATGTTTGGGTTTTTTTAATGGCAGCAAGTTGTTACCATTTTTGCTTAGCATTTTTTTACCATTCCCATATGGGTCTTTATCAGTGACTGCTATAAGAAGAATCAGTGTAGGTGTTAATTCATCCCATGATGAGATGAGTGAAAAACTCTGCTTCTTGTACCTTCGCTGGGTATCTTTCATTACACACACTTCTGTTTGTTAAGCTCATTTTGATGCATCTCCCTCTAACAGGGAAACTCCAGGAATCCCTTTGCTACCAGAGGAGGGGAGGAGGCCACTCACTACCAGCAGCATGACATGTCCTTGGCTTCAGTCGCACAACTAGCTGACTGGCTGCCAGAGGTTCCTCTGATTCAGAGGGAAACACAGCTCTGGATGCCTCTTCTTTGGCTTGCCCAGCTCGTGACCACTTGGAGACACACAATTTAAATCTTCGGAGTGTGAAATGAGAAGTTTGTGGAGGGTAATATCTATACTTCTCTGTCATCAGAGAATTCCCAAGACCTTTCTGCTCTTATCATATTGCTCTCAGTTGCCTCCACCTGTCCACAAGTTAACCTATCTGTTTCCAGTCCTTTCTTACAGGATGCCACATCATGTTCAATTGAAATGGTAGGAAAGTTTCTTAATGTCAAACATAACACAGTGTCCCAGTTTGGACTGTCTAGATGTACCATGTGTTGCATGCAGCTGGCCAGTGGGCAAGGCATGGCCAGCGCCCAGGAGAGCAAGACTACAGCAGGACCTGAAGCTCGGAGTACTGATAAAATGAAGAGAGACATGACCGACAAAGAGCTGCTCATGGCATTTCCTTATGTAAGGGATTGGTGGAGGAGCCCATCAGTGTGGATCATGACCTGTTTGCAGCTGGTCAAGCTTATCAGGCTCTATATTGTCATGGAGCCTGGCTGCAAACAGCTCAGAGTGACAGTTATCAGCTGGCTGCATGCAGGTCAGGACACGGTTCTGAGACATGTTCGCTGCTCTCCTGAAATGGATGGAACACATTAGGTTAGCTCCTACATACAGCACAGCAGTGCTTGCTTGCTGACTGAGCTGAGCTGAGGTGGTCCTACTAGTTCTCTTCCAAACCAGCAAAATTTTGAAGCCTACATTCTTAAGTTGGCCTTAAGTAAGCTACTTTAATTCCTCAAGTTTCTATGTATATGTTCAAAATCCTTAATTCACTGGAGATAAGAGGGCATGATGAAAGCTACTGGTAGATGACCTTCGCAAAAGTTGTTTTTTTGAGATGGTCATAGGCGTCTCCAAGTAATTTTGGTGTCACACAATGAATCTGCAAAATTGTGTGAAAATAATTTCTTGCTGTGTTTTAGCACTTCCTGCTTCCAGCTGGGTCACAGATACATGCAGACAGGCTTCCTTGCAATGGTTTGGCACTGATATTTCTCATTTGGGCCAGGCATACTGAGAAAAACAGTATTTCACTATTACAATTCGGCAAAATTCCAGATCAGCTTGACTTTAGGTGAAAAGTAAAACAGAAAGCAAGGGAATAGATTTTATTTTTGTATTGGTGACTCAAGTTCAAAGATTCCGCAAGAGGTATTGTCTCAAGTGCCAAAGTGATGGTGCTTTTTGAAGACATATGTCTCTCTTCCTAAAGGATCTAGTATCACATAAAAGATATTTTACAAGAAGCAGGGCTTTAAACATTTATTGATCAAAGAAGATGATCTTAGAGGTCTTTTCCAACCAAGGCTATTCTAGGATTCTATGATCTGTACATTTATGCAAAATGTAAAACACAATATTAACCCTCACTGTAAGCAGTTAAATATATGGTGCATTACTTGGAAGATATTAGAGAAGTCATTTCAAGCATCTTAATTTTATTCTGGCTCTTCTTAGCTTTTTATAATAAGAGGAAAAAGTGTGCAAGATCATTTCAGTCTTTTCTTCATACAAGACCACAGCTTGCACATTCTGAGCCTGTTACCAGTGCCCACACCTCGCCTGATTTCCCAGGGATATTCACAGTTCTTAAGAAACTTCAAGACCCATCTAAATTCTACTGCTCTCATCATCCACTCAACACCTGAATTAATGTGGACAGCAGTTTGCTGTGCATAGATTATTGGAGCCTGAACAGTGCATTCACACTGCTGGTTATGCCGCAGCTCCACGAGCGGGAAGTAAACAGCAGTTTCAGTCATGCTACAGCGTTCTTCTACAGCTACTTGCCTCCACAAGTCTGTCAACTTTCTTTCAAGCTAGGTTGGCATCTGTACTAGGAGGAATGGTAGCTGGCAACTGAGTGCTGTTTTGAAGAAGCTGATAGTGTTTTCTGGAAGCCAAGGGATCTATCAATTGCTTTAGTTACTGAGTAAGATACACAATAACCCAGCCTATTTAGAAATTCGAGTTTCACATCCCCTCTTAATGGGTTTTCAACAAAAGCTCAGAAGCATGCTTCAGTGCCTTGGCCAAGAGAGATGATTGTCATTTGCTTTACCCTGGATAATGAGTGCCTTTGTTCTATATGAAGAAGGCACATGACTGAAGCAGGTGACATTCATTTGATTCCCAGATGTGAGGAGTTTAAAACTTACTCACACTTTGTGATTCAGTGTCGTTGCCTATCAGGCAGTGGTACACTCCTAGGATACCCTGTTACATTTGATGGGGCTGTTTTCTAATTTTGTTATCATTATATTGTCTGTGGTGTTATCAGATCATCTTCATGCTCGGTAAGTTTCCCTTTGTTGTCATCCAGGTTGCACGGCGATCCCTCAGCTGTGGTCTGTACAGATGAGCTCCACTGAAGCCTGCATTTATTTGCTTCCGCATGGTTTTGCAGGTGCAGTCAGTCATGGAGTCCAGGCATGGTTTCCTCCTCTGAACCAATAAAAAGAATATTTCTCATGAACCTAGAGAGTGGTTACTGTGAAACATTTTCTGTTTTGAATAACTAAGAACCACGATCAGCCACCTCACAAACTTTTGCACTGCTGATGGTACATGAAATGCAAAAAGAAGAAAGATAGTCATTTTCATGATAATTCATTTCTGCAGCCACTTTCTCTCGTTTCATGAATTTATGTCCTGCAGTGGCACCAGACTTTGGATCTTCAGCAGCTGTGTAAATTGCATGTCTCTGTACTTCTGTGCAACATGGCCACTTGTGCCTTTGTTGACACTTCAGGCTTGCAATAAGAAAATGTGACCATCACAACTGTGTGCAGATTTGCTGCACCAGGTAGATGATAGTAGATGTGCTACCATAGCTGGGATTATGGCTTCCAGATTCCATGTTAGTGGCTGTTCTGAGTTTTCTGGAATGTTTAGCATATTAAAACTGTGACTAGGGACGAAGTACAGAACAAAAGTGAAGGAGAGCTACTCCTGTTTGGACTTTAAGTATGTCTAAATGCTGCACACAGCCTTATGGTTGTTTGATGTTTCAGTCTATTCTCATCTGTTCCAAAACAGACATGCTTTTAAAGACTTCTGTGATGAAGTTGTAGAAATGTGTTATTTTGAACTAAATGATATCAGATTAAACACTAACACTGGTATTTTCAATTGGAAACTATAAAAAGAAAAAAGTCAAGAGCAGTCATGATCATTAAATGGTATAAGGAGGAGAAGAGGAAGAAAAAGCGATAGAAACTTGTACAGAAGTATGACATTTCAGTCCAATGAGAGTGCATTCTGTGCCAGTCTCTCACACGAACATGCTGAGATCTTATTAGCTTTGACTTTTCTGATACTTATCTGCGTAATTTGTTCTATATTTTCACTTTCTCTTCCTTAATAAGGAAACATACCACTAACTGAATACTTGGGCCAAGTTCTATTTGTCAATTTAATTTATTTTGTCTGCAGCCTGAAGATTAAAACATGCAAGTGAAAGGATGGATAAAAGGAAGGTAGGCTGAATAAGAAAGAAAGTGATCTGGATACACAGTCAGAAATATTTTGCCAAATTTTCTTTGAAAATATTTTCTTTTCAGATTTCATAATTGCACTTATTGTTTTACTAATTTGCAATGAGAAAATTTATTACTCTAAACATTACTCTAGACATTATTTGGGTTTTTTTTAAGACAAAATACCTCATTAAAATTTGGATTCAAGAACATTTCTGAAAAAATAGAGTAAGCAGTTTTGTGAAAAACTGACGAATGGTCAGCTTTTGATGATAGTGTACCCTTAGAAGTGAAATGAATTCCAACACATATCATCCAACAAAAATATTTGCCTCGTTTCTCATCTAGTGAGCTAACTCTTCTGGTGCTATTTCTGTATGTAGAAAATAGCTGCAGTTCTCAGGCATGCTGAGAAGGTCCCACTGGGAGGGAAAATGTGCCCAGAACCACAAAAGGGAGGAGATACATCCACCAAAATATCCATGTAATATAACACAGTCCAAAGCACGAGTACTTTGGAGGTCCCCTGTTCAACAAGCCAAAAATCACAGTAAAAAATATTTAAGAGTCAGAATTGTTTCCTCACAATCTCTTACTTTCTTTTCCATTTCTTAAGGGTATTTATTCTGAGCCTGCTTCAGATCTTGTTCTTCAACAACTGACAAGGAGAAGGTGCTCACGCTGTTTCCGCTCTCTGCTGTGCGTGTTGCTCAGGCTGCTGTGAGCTCTCTCTGGGTGTAGCCTGGCCCTGGGCTCTCTTTGTTTTTCTCCTTGTAATACATGTAGAAAATGTACAAAGCTAAACCCCAGAATAAATGCAGCAAGGACAGCTGCTCTACAGGTGTTCTCTGAGCTACCTCATAATTGTGCTTTTCCTTGAATTGAAAGGCAGGCTCTTGAGACCCAGAGGTGCTTCTGGTTAGACAAGAGCACTAATCAGGCCTGCCTTTTCTTGCTGGGGATTTTTACACAGAGGGCATCCGTTGGGCAAAGAGGTGTATCCATCACCTGAGCAGATGTCACATAGTGACTCTCTGTCATGACTCATTTGTTGCCAAAGGTGAAATCAAGCTGGAAAACCTTGAGCTGAAACTGAGTCAGAATCAAGGGATGGTCACCAGCTGCCTGAGATGCTGCTGGCTCTTTGCTGGGGTCATGGACAGCTTGTGCCCCATACTATGAGTGATCTCTCCCTGGACCAGAAGGAAGAGTAACCTATCAGGAGAGCAAAGCTGTATTTGCTGCCTTTTTCTAGGTCCACTGTGGAGCCAAGAGTGTTGTATGTGAGCGAGCAGCTACAAAAGAAAAATTTAATTAAGAACTGAAGTCACAAATCCGTGGCAGTTTGTTTTCACCATGGCTTTATTTGATATTTGCCTTGAAAAGATCAACTGAGTCAAGGGCAAAACTGTCTGTAGTGAACGAAATGATAGATTCACCTATTGTTTTCTCTTGTTCCAGTGAGTCTCCAAGTCATGCGAGCAGAAACAAAGGTTCATCCCTCCATGCCACTGAAGACAAGCTGGGCACAAGGGTCTTGGGTCAGTCTCCTTTGCACACCTAATTAGAAGTGCCAGGCTCTCCTCACACTGGGCTCTTGACCAAGTCTTCCTGCTCTGGCGAGTCTTTGAGGTTGTGCTTATCCATGGACACGTTTCATCCTCTGGGGAAAACTGAGAATTTGGAAAAGCTGAAGTCTGCAGTTAGGTGGGGAAAATAAGAGCTGTATCAAAAGTGCTCAAATTAAAGTTAGCCAGAGAAGAGGCTGAAGGCAGGAGGAAAAGATCATTGGTTTGCTTCTATCTTCCAAAAGAAAATGAGCTTAGGAAGAAATAAATCAAACAGTGACATTGCCTGGCTTCCTAAGCAGCTTTCCTGGGAGCTCCAATAGCTTGGGCCAAGAAATATTTGAAGCTCTTAGTCCACTAGGTCCTGGTGCAAATGTCTCTACCCAATCTTCAGAGAAGGTTCACACCCTGACCACTTCCTCTGTGAAGTATATAGAGAGAAATTATGGCCCAGACCTATCTTTAAGCAGCTTTCTATTTTTGTAGACCCACATAACCAGCGTGTGTGGCAGCACTGGAGCTGCCGGCCCCACAGCAGGCCAGCAGAGAAGCCCTGGCAGGCGGCCTGACCAGTGTTTGTGACCACTGTACTGTGAAAATGACCTGGAATATGCTCATGAACACAGCTTCTCATTTATATTACAGCAGAAAAGTCATTGTCGCTGCCAAAAAAAAGAAAAAAAGCCACCAAACAATAACACAGATATAGATGAAGGCTATAAATACAGAGATGGCTAGTAGATAACTACAGCCTTTCTCTCGTTCGCATGGCATCTAGCTTGAAAAGTGTCCTCTAGGTCAAGTTGTTGCTTTTTCGATGGGACGTAGGAGTTGGCCCCAGTAAATAAGAGACTGCCCTTGCTTACAACTCTCTGGTGACTGCGGGTGTTTTGAAGTTCTTTGTCTCATTTCTAGAAACCTTGCTCCAGTCTTGCTCAGAGTCCAAAATGAAGCAAGGTCTGTCCACCTCTGTGGCTCCTAATGGCTGTTTATCTATATCAGCCATCTGGTGTGGTGCTGGCCACCAACCCTTCCTCAGGGTGACATCCTGGAGTGGCATGACCATCACTCACTTTTCCCAAGTCCTTTATTCAGCTGTAGCTCCCCAGCACTTCAGCTCCAGCAGAGCTACTGTGTGTCCCAGCATCTGGGGGTACAGGACAGCAGAGCAGAGCTGCTGTGGAGGCTGAAAACCCTCCTGGGTTTACGCATGTCGGTATAGCCGTACACAGATAACAGCAGAAAAAAGCTTCTTTCTTGCATTCCTGCTGGCCTTTAAGTGCTAAATCTAGTTCTACTGTAGTTTTGGTTGCCCTCCTGCAAGAAAATTGCCTGGTGTAAAGGGAATGGGCTGGAGTCAGGAGACTTGTGTACAAATCTTGGTTTTGCTGCTGTTACACCTTTTTTTCTGTAAGTTACGTCTGATTTTTCACTGACAGAGGATGAACACTCTTGGCGAGTGGGAGCTGAATAAACTTACCAGAGGGTGTTACTGAAACCTGTAATATGTGTAGGATACAACCAGAGACCCTTTTGTGAGTGACTGAAATTGCTTACCTCTTCAGCTAGCTTTTGTATTCAGAAGTTGTGATGCTTTCTGTGCATTTTCGCTTTCTTTGGGAAATGGAGACTTTGTAGGGCCCTTGCTTTGGTGCTTCCTGACTTAAATGTTGTATTGTAAAGAAAGCACAGCAAAACATCCCTGCCTTCAGAAAAAGGTGAAAAAAGGGATCTTTACTAAGAGCTGTGGGTGACTGGCAGCACCAACACTGATGCCTGACTCAAAGCTGACTTTGTAGAAACAAAGATTGTAGCTGGCTTTCTGTTTATTCACAGGGATTCAGTTTCTGGAGTGTCTCCTGTCCCTTCATGCCTTCAAAAGAGTGGCCCAGCTGTAGCCCTGCTTATTGCAGCACTTTGTCTATGTGCAAAATACTACAGATTAGTATAAATGGCATGATTTTTGCTGGGATGTGCCTTTTCAAATGAGAAGGAAGAGACATAAAGTAGATAGATATGATCTTTTGGAATGGTTTTACAGAGGTACACACTAGCATGGAACCTACCATGGGGGTTCAGGGGGGTTTGAGGAATGATTCTGCAGTTGTGTTATGTTACTGGAGTTGCAGCAGCCAAGATGTAATGCACTGAGTGACCAAACAAACCCCAAGTAGGTGTTTTACAACAGGGAAGGATGAATCTTCACTGCTTTATTCCATTACAAATGAATGCAAATTCATATTGTGCGTGATGTGGAAGATGTTGATCCCAAGCTTTGGAGTGGTGGCATAGGCCGCCTTCCAGGAAGCAGTAAGCCCATTCTGAATCCTAAACTAAAACCTCTCCAGTATTTCTGTGACATGATGTTGTGCTGCAATACCTCTTTTAGAAAGAACACCAAAAAGCCAGTGTTGTAATTTGAACCTGTCCTTCACTGAAAGAGAGCAGCACCTCAGAGAGCTGATAAAGACTCCTAAATCAGTATGATTCCCAGTAGTATTTTAATGTTAATACAACAATACTTTTCAACAAAAATATTACTTAATGCATGTTCTCAGCTTCCAGTGAATTTCAACTGAGTTGGCAGTGCTCAGTTCTGTCTAAAAGACAGCCCGCTCCTGCATTCAGCTGCTCTGGGGGTTCTGTCTGTGAGATAAAAATGAAAACTAAGTCTTCCTTCTAGTGAAAACAGCTGAATATTTAAGGAAGAGGGAAGCAGGATCTGCTTTTTAGTGTATGTAACAGACCTGTAACCCTGACATGTAGACAGCTACTGTCTTGTGCACAGACATTAATTCCCATTCTTCATGCTCCAGCTGCAGCAGCGCAGCTTCACAGCTGAGTGCAGCCCATGATTATGGGATGCTCAGTGACTTTATCTGCACTGTAATCCACTCTCCCGAAGTATGGGCAGCACCAGTTCACTGACATTTTATAAATAAGTCTGAATTTATCCTTAGAAGTAAGGTACATTAGCTAGCACTAATAACTAATTTTTTATTCGACAAAAATCTTGCCTTTTCTGACCAGAAAGTTTTTAGTGATTGAAAAAAAATATGCATCTGCTCTTCTTAGCTTCCACAGGTCAACATTAAGATGCAAGATCAGGGATCAAGTTTTAGTGGAAAACAGTAATAAATTATACCTGCAGCCCCTGAACACCACCTGGTCTCTTGTAGAGAGCATGTTCTCATGTAGTAAGTTTGAAAATTCAATTTAAAGAATGTAATCAGTTGATATAGAATGAGGCTGTGGGTACAAGCGAGAGCAAAAGGTTGCCCGAAGATCCTGGTACGTTAAAAAATTGCACTGATTTAAGCTGACTTCACGCTGTGACTACCCTTCTGAAACAGTTCTTTGCAATATTCATTTGTCAAAGGCTGAGACGTTATTTAGTTGTACAATAACACTGTAGCTGTGTAACAGCCATAGTTATTGCCGGGTGGTTAAGAACAGTCGATTTGCATTAATGCCTACAAACATGCTTTAGGCAGCAGGTTCCTACTGCCATTGCTGAGTTTCTGCTTATTATTTATTCTGGGCTGCCAGCTTTGGCACTTGATGTATAGATGCATTTAAGGTTGACTTCTGTTTAGCTGCAAATGAACTGTGTGCTATGGAAGTCAGAGGAGTTACATATGGCTGCAAAATCAGATGAACTCAGTGGCAACAAGTGAAATCATTCCTTGCAGAAAGCTTAAGCTCTACTCATTACCGTGAGCAGGCTGGAGGATAGAAAAAAGATAAAAAGCAGTGTTGTTTTTGCAGCTGCAATCTAGCAGCAGCAGTCATACAAGCAAGAGGAATAAATGGTAAACAAGCAGGGCTAGGGTGAAGTCTACCTGAAGAAGTAATCTCTTCTTTCCTGCTCCTTGGCTTGGTCAGGATGCCCAGGGATGGATTGCTCACTTTCCCCTGTAACGCAAAAACTGGAGGCTGTCAAACAAGCTCTGGGTTTCCAGTTCAGAACAAATAAAAGGAGGTGCTTCCTCACCCAACAGGTAGCTGAGCCATGAAACTCCTCACCAAAAGATTCTGTGGATGCCATATTTGTCCATGGGTTTGGAAGCAAACTAGAGAGTTCAAGGAAGAGAAGTCCATCAGGGTTTACTAAATGAATGTTTGTGCTCTGTTTTCATTCTCTTCTCCCTGTCCCCATGCCTGGCTACTGTCAGAATCGGGGTACCGGGCTGGAGGGTCTTTGGCATGGCCGTGGAAGCTCATTCCTCTATTCTTTGTTAATATCCTTTCTGGAGTCTTTCCCTCCATTAGATGGAGCCCTTGTCTCTACCTGCAAACCTTTACATAGTTCTGGTCATCTGCATATGGTCCTTTTTGTCATGTTCACGCCACCTTGTCCTTGTGCCAGTTGTCTGTGCCAAAGCTTTCAGCCTTATCTGACTGTTCATCAGGTTTTCACATCGACAGCTTTACACAATCCAGCTCCAGTACCTGTCTCTTTGTCATTTTTATTTTGCCATTGGAATTTGGCCTGAGAGATCTTCACGGCAGGGTCTGTCCTTGAGGTTTGGAAGAACATCTCTCCTGCTGGGTGCTGTGCAAAAGACTGACAATACAGAATAATCATTAATCAGGGTTAAGAGAGTGGTGAGAGTGTTTGTGTCGCCAGTGAAAGAGGCAGTACCACAAAGGAAGGGTTGAGCAGTGAGGAGGTGCCCAGTGATGGCTGACCCTGGGTTTGTGACAGCAGAAACAGGGAACAAAGGAACCCCTGTCTGACAAGCTCAAAGTGCTACGCGAGAGAGTTAGAATAGTGGTAGAAATGCACCGTTTGTTCAAAGTGGGTGTGTGAGTTTGTAGCTTTTATTATCTACTTGATTCTTCCTGTAAATCTGAGCCAGGATGAGGAGGAAATAGCAGCATTTCCGTGGTGTCTTTTTCCAGAAGGGAGAGGCACAGGAGCACTTGGCCCAGTCCTGTGAACACTGAAACATGCCCCAATGCGTGCAGCATCCTACAGCTACCCAGGCTGTGGCGTGAGGGCTGGTTCAGTGCTATTCAAGCACTTATGCCATCTTTACTCTTTCTGGGAGTGATGCCAGCTTGCCCTTAGCTAAGGTGGTGAGTCAGTAAAGATCAAACAGTACAATATCCAAATATCTTTGGGGTTTTTTTAAACTAGGGAGCAATAATCAATGAGTATTAAGTACATAATTCCTACTTTTCTCAAATATGCAATTATTAGGAGTATGTAACAAGAACATGCTCGCTCATTCTCTGAGAGCCAGATAGATTTTCAGTGGCTTTCTACCAGTCCTGCCAAAGAAAAACTCCTGAAATAACTGTAATGCCCTCTAAATGCTGCAGGGGAAAGATGCGTGCCAACAATTTCTATCTATCTATCTTCACTTCCAATCATGCTGAAAGAACAGGTTGCCAAAGATCGATGCTATGAAAAGCACTAGGGATTATGCAGAACTGTTTTCATTCTGCAATTAAAACTGCCTCTTTCCTGTTAAATGTTGCAGTTGGGGCAATTACTTCTGCCCTTCCACTTTCTGTATGCACTCCGGTCTGCAGTGTTATGATGTGGAGCATATATAGCCCGTTGATGACCTCCTCTTCAGCCTCCAATGGCAGGCCCCCTAAAACACAACTGCTCAGCAAGCTAGAGCTTCGAGAAGCTTCTCATAACTAAACATCATCCTGCTCTCATCTGGTGTATTTGAAATTTGCTACCAGCTCTCCCTCAGCAGTCGTGCTAGCATGTCTGGCAGGTTTTCATACATCTGGTGAGATCTCTCTTCCAGAAGTAATTGCCCCAACTGCAACTAACAAAAGCTCAAGGCTTAACACTCCTGATCCCTGTGGCAGGGTCCGTGACCCAGCTAGCTGGAGCTGTGACTCACTGGTGTGCAGTCTCTGTCTATTAGAGCTCTTCATCCTCCCAGTTGGGAGTGTGAAAAGGCTAAAATCATTTCTTGTCCGTTTTCTCTCAAATTAGAGTTTCTTTTTGTTCTCTTCCCTGCTGCCCCTCTGCAACTCAGCCAGTGCTCTGCAAAATAGTGTTACACCACACAGAGGCTGAGGAAGGCTGTGGGGAGCTCATTCCATAGCAGAGGCAGTGACAGAGAGAAAGAAATCTGATGGACAACTACCTCCTTGCTTGTCCAACCTGGCTGGTGCAGGGGAGCACAGAGCACACGGCTGTGCCAGGAAAGCAGCAGACTGCCGATGGCAAGGTGATAACTCTGGGATTCTAAGTCACCAGAGTAACTCCATCAAAAACAGTTCTGCTTTACTGCCCACATACATGTGATTGTTTCCCTTATGTACTTGAAAATACAGTTTTGCTAATGGCTTTAATTGTGTGAAACAAAGTGGATACTTCTATCCTTTTTCCTGTAAGAAAGACCACCTGAAGAGCATTGGAAAGAATCAAAATCAGGCACACTAAGCCCAGTAGGGTTTGGTACAGGAGTAGTGCTTTTCTCTCTGAGTTTTCAGTTGCATCTGACCACTCTTAGGCAAGCAGTGGGCTCCCTGTGTGTTGCCCTTGGACAGATATACTCAGTCCCCTAAGACAATCGAGTCTCTCTCATCGTTCTTGAGAGGTCAGATCCTGCTTCTCTGCTGTCACTTGGAATTGGGCCAGTTTGGGGCATTTGCCCTAGCTAAGAGACTCTGCAAAGATGCTGCTCAGAGAAGAGTAACCCATGCCAGCTGGTGACAGCAAGGCTGAGTGGGCAGCTCAGAGTCAGGAGCAGTCAGAGGGTCACTGCAAGACTGGCAGCATGACTGCTGCCTTGTGACCCCAGTGGGAGAAGAATCGATAGCCCCTTACTGACATTTCCACTAGAGGAGTGAGGTAAATAACTGATGGCTGGAAACCACTAGTGAGTTACTCCAGACAAGTAAGAGACAAAGCAGAGAAAGAGCAAAATGCCTCGGCATGGAAAAACAAAGCGAAGCAGGAAGCTGGAGGATGCTGAGGAAAGGGGGCAATAGCAGGATGACTGTGGGCAGCATGGTTGTAGCGTGGTGGCCCAGCCCAGGCCCCCTGGCTCTGTGTGTCTTCATGATAATCTTCTCCCCGCATTGCTGAAGTGGCCTTCTCTGTTCAAGCAGTGGAAAAGGGCTGGAGATGGTCTGTGTCTTCCAACACCATTTCTGGTCGTCATTCTCAGGAAGGGTGTCCAGTGTCCCACACTCATGGGATGGGGGGTGTAGCAGTACCAGAGAACATTATCCACTGCAGCTTCTCTGGCAGATTATTGTCCCCAAAGATGGATCCCTTCTCTTGGATCACTTGGAAAGCAGTCGAGGAGGAGCTGGGGAGAGATCCACAGCATCCGTGATTCACCCAGAGCCTCCAAAGCCTCCCTGGTCCCTTCTGCAGAAGATACAGCAGTCTCCTCACCACATCTGCTGTTTTGGAAAAGTTCTGTTGGTGGGCTCCGTCTCTGATATGATGATGCCCCAAGGCCATACTATACCACCTGCTTACAAGCAAAATGAAGCACAGATAGAATGGTTTGAGTCCCTTTTCTTGGCTCATCTGTTGATTTTAAGGATATTTTAGTTGTCTTTTAACTGTCTGAAGAGTACAAGTCCTCATGGGAAAAAAAGGGGCTTTTAGCAACAGTATGGAGAGGAGTGAACAATGGAGTGAGGCAAAGCACAATTCATTTGGGGCTTGCTGTTGAGAAGAGTAGTGTGAAAGCAGGGACCATTTTCCTGCACAATGTTGAGTTTGAACACATCATCTCTGTTGTAAGAGGTACTGCCTGCTTCTATTCTTACAGGTAAAACTGCAGGTTGTTGCACATAATTGCATGAAACAGAGAGGTCCAAGGCATCCTGTCACACATGAGGAAGATGTGCAGACTGAAAGGGGTGAAGAGCCCCCCTGAGATCGTGGGGAAGGGGTCTCAGTTCCTCAGAAGGCCTTTTGTTTCATGGCTGGGAAAGAATGCAGCAGAAGAGTGGTGAGGAAAAATGAGAAAATGAGTGAAACTGGGCGGAAGAATAGAAGGAAAGGAAAATCTAAGGCAAAGTAAAATGAAATCTGTGCTAGTGGTTGTGTGACCTTCGGAAACTAAGCTTGGGAACGAGAGGGTAATTTGCTGAGGTAACTTGGTTTGCACAGTCCTGGCTTTGGGGTCTGTCTGCTTCCAGTGAGCATCCAGTGCCCTCTGCTGACACAGGGCCCAGCAGCAGCTTCTGCAGGCAGCCGCAGACAGCTTCACAAACCCATGGCAAGTTTCTGAGCATTTAATTCCTCTGGCAACAAGAAAAACCAACAATTCCCCTCTGGGGAAATGCTGAAATCAACGCTGGCCTCGCCCTCCCCAGCACTCTTGTGGGTGATACCCTGTGTCCTGCCCATGCCTGCCTGCCAGTGTGCGTCCTCGCACCTTCCAGTGTGCATGGAAACACCCGTGATTCAGCCTCACAAGATGCTGTGGAAATACAGTCCTGTGAGAGTGGTACAAAGGCAAAGCTTCCAGTGAGAGAGAGGCTGCGATAGCTGGGGAAACCAAACAAATGAGCTTTCAGGCACAGGAATGATAGCCTTTATTTTGGAGGCTGTTTTGTTCAAATGTGAAGATGAACAGATCGGAAACATTTTTAACCATTAATGCCGTAGAAAGATTTGCAACAGGTACTATAGGTCCAAGTTAGATATATAGGTGCAGTAAATGCCATATGGCCAGGCACGAGAATAAGTTTCTCTGAACACCATCCCTATTATTTTGAGCACTGTAAGTGGAAAGGGTCCAGAACTGAAGAACAAATGAGTCAAATCACCTCAAAACTCTACTGCTCAGCCATATCTTAGGCAATCACAGGAAATCTCTCATAGGGAAAATTCAGTAGATCTCAGCCCAAAGCAGCTTCTCTCAAAATGTAAGCAACAAAGGTGGCTCTGAAGAGGTGGCCTTGACCATGAAGCAAGAACTAAAACTGGAGAAAAATCAGCCTGGCAGGGATGAGAGTTGAGCTGAACATCATGTCTGGCTGAGCACTGGGCACTTCCATGGAGCACCTCCAACAGGTCTCACCTGGAGGACACGTGCATCAGAGCATTTGCTGAGGGGAATTCTACACTGTTCCCATTGCCTCTTATAACCTCCATGCCAGGTTCAAATACCATTTTGTGATGCCTTAGGTCGGGATGGGCAGAGCGCTGATCTGAAATGGAGAGGAAGGTGGAAGGTGTCCAAGGTGACTGTAGGTGACTGTACAAGTGTGACTTCTTCACCACATCATTGTGTTAAGTGGATGATCTACCTGTGCCAGTGGAGGGTATTTGTGTGTGTCTGTAGGGTGGGGTGTTTACAGGCTGCTTTACCCCCACCATAGATTTGTGCCCTCTAGTGTTGCAAATACTCCAGTATGTAAGAAAAAATACTCCAGTATGTAAGAAAAAACTGTAGTGCAGATTCCCTGCTTCAGAATCCGTGGTTTCCCTAACTCATAATGCAGTAATTTTGTTAATTATGCTATGTAGTTACAACTTAATGGAGATAACATGACCTTGAGCATATTGGGTAATTACAGGCACAACACCAAATACCTCAGGACACGTTTCTGTAGGCTAAAGCTAACGTCTCAAAGGCCATTAGCCTGCAAAATACACTCAAATCTATTGGGTGGACAGCATTTTACCTGACCCAGCGATCCCTGCATCTGGAATATCAGATATCTAGCAAACATCACACAACCAGTCACGGCTTGGTGCAGTTCGACAAGCCACTAAAGCCCATCTAAGTGAGTGCCACTACCAAAAGGGCAGCCCTGCCACCTCCCCAGGTCACTGTAGGCTTTCACAGCCATCCTCAGGGCAGCACTGGTGCTCATGTGTGTGGCTGTGAGGTGCTGATCTAACTGGGGAAAAACCCCACCAGAATAACAGCATTTCCAGCTCTGTTGGCAGTTTCCTCTGTCTCCCATGAGGCCAAAAGGAGGGCAGCAGAACCCCACAGAAAGGAACTGGGGCGAAAGCGGGGCTGTCAGCTTCAGCCTTGGCCCCCAGTGCTGGTGGGCTCTGGCTGGATGCTGCAGTGCAGCTCCCAGTGCCTCAGCAGAGCTGTGCATCAGCCACCAGTGGGACCACTGCAATCCACACAGGCTCGGAGCAGCTCTGTGTGGCATGGTGTGCCGGATGCTCTACTGCACATCTTTCTCCTTGATTCAATACACTTTTGAGAGGAAAATAATCCTACAGATGACCTTTGCTGACATAATTTTGCTGAGTTAACTCTTACATGAGCCTTCCAAAGTGCAAAAGCTGATGTTTATGTCCTTGACTGTCCTGCCTGCCTTAGAGCCCTGACACGAGGCAGCCCCTCCCATCAGCGCTGGCTGCTTGCACGCTGCCGTGTGCATGATGCAAGAGGGGCCACAGCATTAGGGTGCAGGCCAGTTGCATCAGACATGGACCGCATGAGGCAAACTGCCCCATGTGAAAGATGAAGTCATCCTCATCCCTCTACAGAACAACTCCGGTTGAGTTGGGTTTTTTTTTGCCTGTGGAGATTACATCATTAACCTGGCTAAAGAACCAAGCTGTGAGAAAACTTAGTGAGGAAGTTGACTGATTAATTAAATTTCATTTAAAATCCTTCCAGTTATTCCTCTCTGACAGTCTAGCTTCTCTAGAAACTGTTACACAGTGATGGTGGGGAACTTCTGGGGCTTCTCGAAAGCATTTGCTGGAGAGAGATTGCTTGAAATCTGAAAAATGAGAGAGAAATGGAGACAATGTCCCAAAATAACAGGTTTAAAAACAAACACCATTCAGGTACGCATCCTCATGCAACAGCTGTTACTGAGAGCTACTGCCCATGCCACCAAAATTCAGCAGCACTAACTCTGCCTGCGCTCCCACCTCCCAAAGCTTGGGAAGACAGCAAGATTTTGCAGTGGGCCCAGCAGATGAAAACTTAGGAGCTAATTAGTTTGGAAGCACAATAAACTGAAGAGAGAGTGCTACGATCAGTACGACAGGGAACATACCCCCACTTCTGCACAAGAAAGTTAGTTTCCACACGTGATGGAGTAAGTCTTTTTGCACAATAATCCTGGGATACTTCCAGGATAACTCCCCTGAACCACCCCAAAGATTCAAGCCAAGAGTCACTCCAAGTGCGTGGTTAGATGTTTAATTCCGAGCGCGAGAAGCCCCCCGGCGATGGGGACGTTCCGCTGCCCCCCGTGTGCGCAGTGTGACAGAGCCGCAGTGGGCAGTGGTACACTGCTCCATTTATCGTGTGTGCTCGCTCTCACTGACAGCGAGTGGGGGACAGAGAGGGGCGCTTCCATCGTCCATAAGAAGACTGTAGCTGAGATGCCAGACAGCTCCCCTGCTCTGGAACACGGTCCTCGCCCGGGGCTCCCCGCTGCCTTCCCCGCCCCACGGCACGCGCTCCGTTGATGCCCACACGGACACGAGCGGCCCGGGGTTTCTCTTTGCACACATCCCAGCCGGTACCACCGGGACGCCTCGTCGTTGCTGTGCCCAGACGCCGTGTGGCGCTGCGCCGCTCCCGCGTCCTCCCGAGCCCCGGCGGGCCCCGCTCCCCGCTGCTCGGCGCCGGTCCCGGGCGCCCCCGCAAGGGCCGGTCCTTCGCGTAGCCCCGCCCAGGCGGCGGCGGCGGCCAATAGGGAGCGGCGTGGGCGGGGCGGCGGGTGCTCCCCGCGGCTCGGGGCGCGTTGTGCTCGGTTCCACGCGGGGTCCCACGGAGTTGTCCTGGTCTCGTGTGTCTCGGTCCGTGGTCCGTCCTGTCCTGCTTTCACAGCCTGTCCCGGTCCCCACTGTCCTGTCTGCGCTGCTTGTCCCGGTCCCCACTGTCCTGTCTGCGCTGCTTGTCCCGGTCCCCACTGTCCTGCCGGCACCGGGACACAGGTAAGCCGCGCGTTCCACGCACTTGCCTGCCCACCCGCGACAGCGATCCCGACCCTCCCTGGTGCCGCTGTCACCGCCGGGCGGGGGGCTGTTGCGAGGGTCGCGGGGACCGGCTGGGACTGCGGTGGGTCCCGCACCCCGGAGGGCAGCCGTACCGGTACACGTGGGTAGCCGGTTCCGACGGGCACCTCCGAGCTCCGGGAGGTACCGGGGGATGCGGGGACCGGGGGTGTCCCAGCGGGGCGTGCCGGGCCTGGGGATGCCGGGTGGGGTGATGCAGGGTGGTCGCACCGCCGCGGGCCGGAGAGCCCCTCTCCGAGACATGCCCGGGCATATCCCGGTGCGCTGCCCGCCTTCCCTTGGCTTCCAGCGGCCGGGCTCCACGCGTGGCGGGCCGGGGGAGGCAACGGGCGAGCCGGGGCTTGCCGGGCCACACAGCACGGCAGGTGGGCGGGAGCCCTTCAGCACGGCGGGGACCCGGCCCCGGGTCGCACCCCACGGGCGGCACCCACCCACGCATCGCACAGGCTGCACGCGTGGGACGTCGCGCACACCGCGTTGCAGACCCCCACCCGTGTCCCGCAGCACACCACCAGCCTCACCTGATTAAGTCAAAAATCATCTACCTTGAGCTGCAGATGCTCCATGGGGTGCTCGGTTCGTTCTTCACCTCCACGCGAGGATGTAGTGGTGGCACGTGTGTGCGCAAGTGCTTGCTGGGGTCGGCTGTTGGGGCACAGGCTGTGTGCTCACCCCACGAAAATGCTGTAAGTACTTTCATCCATCGAAAGGTGTCGAGCATTTTTAAGGGTGCATTTAAGTAGTTTAGAGTAAGTACTGCTTGCAAATTCTTTTGTTCAGAAGAGTCATTCAAATTCCTCTTCTCAGTGTAATCTGTGTGAGTTTATGGTGTTAAGAACTGAAGAAGAAAACCAAGCATTCCAAAAAGACTGAATTAGTAGGGCAGGCAAGACAGTGCCAGTTACTAAGAAGCAGGTGTGGGGCAAAAACCAGATAGAAATCCAAGGTTTTATGAAAATTGGTAAGAGTTTTAAAAGTCTTACTTGAGAGATCTAATAAGGCAGAGTGTGGATGCCCCAGGTGGACAGCCAGAACTTGACAAAAATCGGTAGTTATGGTCCCAGTCTATAATTACTTATCAAATCTCTATGCAGTGAATAGAGCCCTGTAGCCATAACCCCAGGGGCCCCCTAGAACTGAAGCTATCCATGTACCAGAGGGATGTTGTGGTCCCCCAGGACCATGGATTCTCCTTTTCTCAAGCCTTGGTTGTCCACCCCAGTTTGTAGTGTGACTTCTGCTCCCCACGGGCACATGGCAGCCCATCGTTCGGGCAGAGATAAACCTGTGTCTGGTGGGTACCTTGTGGGACTCTGCAAAGCTGAATGGGAACAGCAGCAAAACCAGGAGCCACTCTGGCCTATGTCAGGGGGTTTTTGGGTGGTGTTTCAGGGAGATGAGACCAGCCCAGAGTGCTCCCCATCTGAGCTTGGGGTGCTTTCAACTAAAGCAAACATAAGTTCTCAGCCACTCCAAATTAAATTATTCCCAAATATATTGAAAAACCTGCTGATTTCCAAGCCACATAGAAAGATTTAGCCTTCTGCCCCTCCTCCCCCCCCATTTTTGATTCTCTGAGCAGTCCTTTGTCTACAAGGCATCCTTCAGGGGTGGCAGAGTTTCTCCAGCATGGTTCATAGTGTAGGGAGGCACAGGGAGATGCTGTCTGGACAAAACAAGGGCAGGCTGCTGAGCAGGAGCAGAGGAATGACTGAGCAAGAGCCTGGGACTGAGACTGCCATACACAAGGCATGCGGTCATATTTTCCAGATAACATTTCATTTTTTCCTTCCTGCCTTTTCACTTGCAGTTCTTATTTAGGATTTCAGCTCTCTAGTTTTATGTTCCAATGTATACAAGTATCTCAGCTGGGCCGCAGTTACTGCCTGGCTGTGCAGCAGAGTAGAAACCTCCTGCGATGTCCCACCAGCTCATGCAGTGACATGGAGGAGCCACCACTGGTGTGTGGGCGTCAGAGCCCCTGAAGGAGGGTCTCAGCTCCCCTCTGTCCTGGGGAAGCACAGACCCACAGCTTGAGGGGACAGGGTCCAAGCCTGGGGCAGGGACCAGCCCAGCCCATCTCCTGTGCTACCCTTCCTGCCCCCCAGTACCCACTGGGCCGTGGTCAGACAGAGAAAACCAGAAGCACTAATGCTTTCATTGATGATTTTTTTGGTACCCTTTCACTTACTGATTTCCTTGCCCTTTATTTCCTACCAGAATCCATCAGCTGAACACAAAAGAAGTTCATAAATAGTTTAGATTCCCAGATAGTCTAATTTTTTTTTAAAAAAAATTACATCTTCACAAGCAAAAGAAAATTACAGAGCTCCAGAACTGTTGTGGAGGTGAATGAACTGCCACTTGCACTGTAACTTTGCAGAAATGCTTTCTATTTCATGCAGTAAAACTCATTCACCAACTCGTGGTTTGGCTGTCTTGAGTAGTACCACAGTGGGGAGCACGCTCTGCTTGCCTTGCTCAGGCAAGTTGTCCCGTTAAGACAATAAAAGAGTCCTTTAACAAATTACAATGTTTGTAAATTAGAAGATTTCATGCATCTTAAAACAGTGGTAGTACATTTTCCTTCCCTCCGACTTACGAGTGCATTGATACTGTATCGTGTTTATATTCATCGTTGGCAAATAAAATCTGTGGCGCTGGCAGTCGCTTGAGCTCCTGTGTGGTTTCCAAAGAAGTGGGAGGGTTTTGTTGTTTGTTTTTGTTTTTTTACTTTCAGCTAATTAGGACCAGTTGTTTTAGTAGTTTATTAGACTATCAGGAATTGCTGCTTTACCAGGGCAGTGCGATGTGGTTTGGATGTACACTCCACTTACAAATTAAACGTCTTGGTTCTGGTATTGTTAAAGTAAGAAGTACAAAAATCCCACAGCTTTGAATTTCGTGCCAGATATTCAACAAAGCGTTTGTTCCGTGTATCGTTATATTGTGGCTTGAGAAATAGCAGGCCTGCTCTACCCTTAATGGTTTTGTTGGCATGGCTGCGGTGCGCTGTTTCCCCCGCCATCCCGGAGTGATTCCGTCATGCTGGCAGTTGTCCTCGTGCGTGGAGTTGCACTGGCATGGGATGCCTTTTGCCTGTGTAACTTTCTGTATTTGGGAAACTGGTTTAAGCTGTCAGGGATATATCCCCAGTTGCAGACCCTTCTGAAGTGCAGAGGAGTCTGTAAATACTGGAGACAAAGAAATCCTATTGTGTTCACAGGAGAGTTTCACCAAAAGGACTGCTGATTTGGGTTTGGGTTTTTTTCACCAGTACTTCTGTCTTGTGTTACAATGACACTTTGGAGAGTGGTTGACAATCAGTCCCCTTATACTGCAGACTCCGGTATCTTGGCTCATTTTCAGTTGCCTGCAACTCTAGTTCACACATCTTTATGCTGTTGTTAGGAGTGAAAGCCTAAATCAGACTCCAGACTCTGGACCAGAGCATCAGCAGCGCAGACCCTCCTGCACTGTGAGGGTGATGGATGAGAGGGGTGTGGGCTCAAAGCTCACTGGGAGGTTGGATTTGGGCTGTTAGCATGCTCTGAAGCAGTTGTCACCCCTGTTAAGCCTGTTTCCCCCCTTTTCATTCATCATGTCCCCCCACTACTGCATTCAGCCTGTAACTGAACCCTAACACTAAACCCTGTGCTCCTCCCTGGGCATTGGCACCAAGATCCCTCTTCGCCACCTTCTGAGATGGTGACAAATCTCCTTTATTTATTTGATAGTGTCAGTAACCTTTATGCTATTTATAGGCTGTGATCATGCCCCTCCCGAGATGTTTGCAAGATAAATTTAGCTCCCTTCGCTTCTCATCCCCAGTCCTCACTGGCTTGTGCTGCCTTTCCTTGTAACAGCTAACGAGACATGGCCGTGTGCGGGAGCTGCAGCGAGGGGTGACTCACTTTCTATGCTCGTCCGGGGCAGACTTCATCTCGAATGAATCCTGGTCGTTCAGAGCCTGGGGAGCCTGTCCAAGTGTCCGCTTCCAAAAGGCAGCCGGCAAAGGGAGTGGTGGGGGATTAAGCAGAGGAGTGCAGAAAAAGCCTGTGGAGGAATGCTGCTGTATGATGTTGCGTTGGTGCTCGGGAACAGTGTAGATGGGAGGGGAAGGGCTCTGTGGCAGGAGTGACCGGGGGTGCTCAGGGACCCTGCAGCATGCTCCCCCCTCTGCTGCTAGAGTCTTGCAGGGGATGGGCATCCTGGCCGAGCCTTTCCTCCTCCTGAGGCTGTGGAGTATGACAGCTCTGGTTGAAACACCAGGTTTTCCCAGGTGGTTCAGTCTGTTCAGGGTGGTGGTCTTCACAAGAACATTGTCAGATTGTCACCTTCCTGGTGGGTGTTTAAAAGTTAATCGGTTTTGCTCCCAAGGCTGGTTAAACACTATTTCTCTCCTGATTTGCTGAACCAGGTTATGGGGAAAGCAAAATGAAGATTGTTCTAGTGGGGGTGGATTTTATTCTGTTTCTATCATCATGGTAAGAACCCACCTAGAATATGCAGAAATGAATAGACAGCCCCAAACCTCCAAATAAATTGCTCAGTTTTGTAGCTTCAGTCTGAGTTGCTTGTTTTCAGTGAGGTACTGGTACTGTGTTCCCCTGTTAGCTGCCCTCCCTGAAGGTGCAAACTGTGGCTCCACTGAGACTGGGGCAGTTCTGCTGTTAACTTGAGCTGAGCCAGTCACCTTGTGAAGGCTTTGGATGATTTTCAAGGGAGGTGGGTGCTTGTTCTGCTGGTCCTCTGATATGTCTGCAAGCGAGCCCACACTGAGCAGGAACGTATGCGGAGAAAGAGCCTGAACATCCCACATGGCTCCGGGCCAGCGCAGCAGCGCTGCAGGTGCATGTCCTGTTCTGCCAGGGACATGGCTGGCCACTCGTGTTTCGGTGTGCCAGACCAACACAGCCAGAGTTGGGCTGCCAGGTCCCAAAGCTGGGACTTTGCTGGGACTGAGCTCTCTACTGATAGTCTGGGATGCCCAGACCTACAGGCACACTGCTTATCTTAAAAGTGTTGGGGCTGGCTGTGACCTTCCTGCCTTCTTTTCCTCTCCTCCTCAGGCTCCCGGCCCTTCTCCCACCCCCATGGTCTGCCAAGAGAGCGAGTACTTGGATGAGCATAGGAAATGCATCCCCTGCAGAAACTGCATGCCTGGGCAGGAGCTTTCCAAGGTAAATCAGCTTCTCTGGAAGGACTGGGAATCATCTGGCACCAAGAGCTGGGACTCAGTGGGAAGAGATGGTGAACATTTGCCTCACCTTGGATAGGAGGGCAAATAATGGGTGGGAAGGGATTTCAAGTTGCTGCTCAGGGGGCCTTCTTTCCTTTTTTGCCAATGGAAATCTAAATTTCCTCCCAGTGTGTAGTGCTGGGTGAAGCTTTGCATGAGCCGTAACCCCTCCACTCTTTGCCCCCAAAGAAGGGATGCCGTTTCCCTTGACACTGCTTTGGGACCTGAAGTGGCTCCTCACTGCAGCCGTGTACCTGACCTCGTGTCTTGCAGGACTGTGGTGATGGCAGTGGAGGGGATGCGCAGTGCGTTGCCTGCCCTCCCAGGAAGTTTAAGGACAGCTGGGGGCATCACGGCTGCAAGCCCTGCCTGTCCTGCGCGCTCATCAACCGCATCCAGAAGTCCAACTGCACGGCAACAACCAACGCGGTCTGTGGGGAGTGCCTGCCGGGGTGAGTGGGGACGGATCCTGGCTTGAGTGGAGCCACAGTGGTCACACGTGGGAGTGTTCAGGGAGGGGATGGACAGAAGGGGCTTTATCTGAGGCCATTCAGAACATGGGACATAAGAAGGGCCCTCGTGACCCAGGGTTACCTCTTTGAGGATGCTGCTAATGACATGCAAATCGGACCCATCCAACAGCCCCCTTGTAGCTCCAAAGAAGGGAACCTGAAGGCTCCCATGAACAACCAGTGGAAAAAACTCCTGAGTTGTTCTTGTGGACACCAGGATGTCTAAGCCCTGAAAGATGAGTGGCTATAGACCACTACAATTGCTGGCCCCTGAAGAGGAGCACAGACTGAGCCTTGGGTGATGGGTTTAAGGAGTTGCTGAAATGAAGACTGCTGCATACAACCAGCCTGTGAAATGCCCGAGGGCTGCAGACCACGTGATGGCAAGCAGTGCGGCTTGAGAGAGGGGAACAAGTTGAGGCCCTGATTTATGACCCTCTTCCCAGACACAGTTGTAGGCTGGCATGTTTCTGTGGCTTTGTGGAGCTATTGATCACTATTGCCCATTTTAGCAGAGGTGGGGTGGGGTGTGGGGGAGGCAGTTCAAGTGATGTCACTCCTTGGCCAAAAGTAGTGACAGACATGAAGAAGTAGCTGCAGGTAAAGCTTCAGCCAGCGATGGAGAGACCTGTTGCCTTGGGGTGTCCCAGCCCGCTGCAGCAGGAGTGTTGGGGGGTCGGCTGTCCCTGTGCTGTGGTGGGGTGGACAAAGCACCTGTCTCTCTGGAGCCGGGCTGGTGGGGGCTCGCCATGGGGCCATGCACTGCTGAGACCCTCTGCTCTGTTGGCAGGTTTTACCGCAAGGCACGGATCAGCGGGCAGCTGGACTGGGAGTGCATCCCTTGCACAAAGCAGACGCCTTCCTCTGAGCCTCAGTGTATGTGCTGTCCCTTGCCAGTGGGGACCAAGATGCTCTGGGATGGGGGTTGGGAGGACATGGTGGAGCAGCTTCGTGGTGCTTGCTACATCATTGTGACCATGTCAAAGGCATGCACGCAGATGTGCACCATCCTTTCACCAGTCCTGCTCACTGGCCAGCCTCCTCTGCTGGCTGCGGCACAAGGCACTGTCCCACAGACCTGCTGGAGGAGGCGTTGTCATGGCACGTGAAGGGGGACGGGCAGGGAGTGGTGGTCCAAGCCTTGGGGTTAGGCTCCAATGTTTTGTGGCTGGTGTGTTTGCAGGTCGGTCCAGAACAAACCTGGTGAAGGTAGCTGTCCCGACTGTACCACCACAGGACACAGCCCTTCTTGCACTGACCAGCAGTGCCCTGGTCATCATCGTACTAGTGCTTCTAGCACTCTCCATCATCTACTGCAAGCGGTTTTGGAAGAGCCAGTGCCAACGAGGTGAGTCAATGCCTGCAGTGCTTCTCCTCCTTCTCCCTTTGCTGTTCCCGCATGCCTGTGGTCCCTTCCTCGCTGTGTAGAGCATCGCCCGTAGCGCTGCTCTGGCAGCATACAGTGGCTTCATACAGAATAAACACCTTATCCTGCTTTTTACATCTGCAGGAGCTCTCTTGTGCTTTGCCTGCTCAAAGACATGGAGGAGCCTCCCTCCTCCTTAGTTCCATAAGCAGCAGGAGGAGAATGCTGTTTCACAGCCAGAGCCGGGAATCCTCTCTTCCTAGGGTTTCTTGGGGCAGGGTGAGGTTGAGTGGCTCTTTGCAGAGTAGGATCATAAGACTGGTGAGGGATGAAGGCAATAGATTAGGTGGCTGGGGTTGGGTCATGTTGGCATCCAGCAGTGTGCCAGGGAGCTGCTGCCTCCCGGCTCCTCACTGGCAGACACTACCACGTGGCTGAGGACGTGCTGGGGAAGCAAGCCAAGCCTTTGCTCAGACTGGTTCTCCTCTATCCTCCAAGTCTTCCTGAGGACACAGAACTTCTCAGGCCAGCGAGCAATGTTCCCAACCACGGCAACGCCTGGCAGATTCCTGTGTGAGGAGCAGATGTCTGGTCCCTGCTGCCTGGGTGTGAAGAACCTGAGCCCCTGCTACAGGCAGGCAGAAGGTACCTTCTCCTGCTGCCCTCCTCTTCCTCTGGGGGAGGGAGGGTGGTGCTGGGCTCCAGCTCACATGTTCCTAGGACCTGCTGAGATGCCCTTAGGCAGGAAGGATGGAGCTGGATGGTGCCCATGAAACGGACATGAAATTTGGGGCCTCTCAACACTTTCAGACCTAGAAATGCTCACGTATAGCCCCTGCGGCTCCTGACCCCCCCAGCCTGCTCCTGCCCTCCCAGTGACTAGGGGAGGGATCGACCCCACTTAAAACTTTGTGGAAAGGCACAAAAATGCCTTAGTGGTGGTGCAGGGGACAGGGGTCTGGCCTCTGGCAGTGTGCTCCCAGGCTCTGCCCACAGGCCCTGGGTTTAACAGCAGAGCTGGCAGACACCTCCCACCAGAAGGGGCCAGGGCAGATCCCAGGCTTCACTGAGCTGTGCTGGTTTCTGGTTTTAGGCCCTGTGGAAGTGGTGCAGTTCATTTCGGACGGGGAAGCTGTGGGTCTCCAGCTCCCCTCTCTCCAGCCGGAGGTGGACTTGCCGCCGGCCATTGCAGTTGGCACTGCCTCCAAAGCCCAGCTGGGCAGGAGTCTCCTGGAAAGCCAGCCCCTCATCCGGGCTTCAGGCCGTGGTGACTGCCTGGCCGGGGTCTTGCCACCCTCCGACCCCAGGCAGGGCCAGCTGGGCACGGCAGAGGCCCTGGCCCCTCTCTCCTCCTGCGCCTCTGAGATGCAGCACAAGTGGCCACACGCCCCAGTGGAGTGCACAGAGCTGGATCTCCAGAAGTTTTCCACCCTGGCAGAGTTTGTGGGCAGCGAGCGGCCAGAGGACGCGGCGAGCCGGACGGTGCAGAGGATCCCAGCAGAGAGCAGTGGTGTGGGGCAGGAGGGGGTCCAGCACACACCCTCCACCTTCCCAAATCCCACCACCGAAAGTGGGGAGCAGCCGGTAAGTTCCTCCAGCCTCACTGCTTCTCCAAACCACCACCAGACCCCTGGGGCTCAGGCACAGGGTGCTGGGCTCGCTGGTCGGTTAGGGACATAGGCTATGGTTCATTAATACTGGGACTAACTGGTAATTAGTAAAAATGATTTGCCAGGTGTTTAATAGTGCGTCACTCAACAGGCCATCAGCCATGGAGACGTGAACTGTTGGGGGTTTTCAAACACCCGAAAGACCAGAGTCAGTTTATTGAATGTATAAGCATGTCTTTAACTGATGTGCTCTCCAGTGGTTCTTGTCCTCTTGCTCTCCAGAAAGCTGACCTGGCAGCGGGGGGATCCTCCTCGCTCTGGTGAGTTTGTAATGAACCCGGTGACTAACAGCATTGAGGCTCAGAAAATGCCTGGCAGGGAGATGCATTTAACAGCTTAGCTCCAGGTGACAGTTTATGGAAGCAGTTTGCTGGGAGGCCCTGGAGCATCCCGAGGAGGTTGTTGGCTCCATGGGATGGTAGTGCTGAAAGGTGAAGTGCTGTTCCTCTGCACGTCTGTGACAGCCCTGGGAGCCCTGACAGGCATTGCTGTTCTCACCAGACTGCCACCAATTTTGGCTTCTTTGTCTTGCCAGGTGGATGATGCCCAGAGCCTCGTGACTCAGATCAGCAGCACAGCCAAGGGTATGTGTCTTTCCAACCTCTTATTTGTTCTCTAAGTGCTGGGGTAGTGGAGAGAGGCAGATTCTTGGAAGAGAGCTCCTCCAGAAGCCCACCACAGCTACATGGAGGTACCAGTCATCACAGGGACTTATCTGACTTTCGTGGCCTTTGGTGCTAGTTCACAGGGTAGATTTTCTGTGATACTGGCTTGAAATTGTCTGTGGGTGGGTGGCAGATGGACACTCAATTGTCACCACTTACCAGCTTCCCTGGGACTGAGCCACCTCCACGTTGCTGAGCTCTGAAAGCAATGTTGGAGGAGATACCTGCCCTGGCAGAGTGGCATTTCACCTGCTCAGCAGGGACAAGGCCAGATAGGTTGGTTTCTAACCCTGCTTTGCTGTGTTGCTTCCCCCAGGTCTCCCGGTAGCAGAGCTGCCCCATTCCTTGGTGCAGTCACTTGCCTTCTTGTTGGACCCTTCCTTGAACGGTGTGAAGAACTTCAGCCATGTGGCGCTGGAGCTGGGGGTCGCGCCCCAGTTGCTGGGACGGATATCTGGATTTGAGCAGCTCGTCGCCCACTTCACCTACTCTGGAGACACGGTCACCATCCCACTCCTGGCCCAAGCTCTGCAGCGGCTCCAGCGGTTCGATGCCTTGCTCCTGCTCTGCGACCACTTTGCACTCAGCCAGGCTCAGAGCCGTCAGCGCTAGAGAGGACATGGAAGGGACGGAGGAAGCTCCAGGCACTGTGTGTACTGGTACGGGAAAGGATCCAGTAGCCCTGAGGTCATATAATCTCTCTGATGTGCACGTGGGGAGTACATGGAGGTGGTCTTTGCATCACGGAACAGAAGAACGCAATGGGGAGCATCCCTCTTGGGGGGGATTGCCAGGAGGCCGCAGCTGTGCCTCTTCCCAGCCTCTGCATGGGAAGGTTTGCTCAGGCCCCTCTGGAGGCTGTTTTTCCCTGGCTGTGTTGACACCCTTGTCCAGCAGTGGGATGCCATCAGTCACTGTGCCACAGTGCTCTCACTCCGCTGTGGGCATGGGGCTCAGTCTTGATGGGCAGCCACCCAGCCATTGCCTCCCTCCCCATTCCAGCTTTCCCATCCTTCATCTGCTCTGCTTTCCTGGATGCCAGTTCCCACTTTCCCAGTTAACTTTTCACTCACTTCTCTCCCTCTGTGCTACAGATGGTCCTCAGCAAAGGGACCTGGACACGGCTGCTGTGCCGGGCTCCAGCCTTTGGTCTCCCTGTGCCACCCTGGCACCTTCCCCTTTGTGTCCTTTTTATGAAGCGATTCAGTTTCCTTGCAGGAGTCTCAGACTGAGCCCGGGGATGGGCTGACATGTGTCCTTGTTACAGCGCAGTGCTGTGGCTGCCGGCCTGGGGAGGGTGCTGGCTCACTCCCCGGCCTCCCGCTGCGCGTCCCATCCCTGCGGGCATCTGCTGACCGCCGCCTCCGAGTACTGAGGTTTTGCAAACCGCCCTGCAGTGACACGGGGTGGCAGAGGCAGGGCTGCTTCACCACTGCGTCCCGGGGAGCTGCCGGCACCATGCCAGCGCCAGGCAGCAGCTGGAGGCTGAAGCTGTGACCATGGCTGCGTCACACTCAGTGGTGACGTCCCTGTGCCAGTCACAGCAGGGCCAGCTTGTTTTAAAAAAATATTTTTCTTTTTCTTTTCCTGCCTAAAAATGGCTTCATTTACTCATTTCTGGGAGTTGCTGCTACGGAGGGGAGCACCCTTCTCTTCTGCTTTTAATTTCTTCCTGGAGGATTTGTCAGAGCTTGCAACAGTCCCGCCTGCGCTCGGCATCCCTGATTTCGGGTGTTGTGCCCCGGGGCTGGTGGCTGCAGACATCGGGGCTGTTCTCCTCAATCTGCCCCCAGCCTCTGGGACGTTACACGGGATTTTGCCGGTGGCCCAACAGACGGGGCTTGGGGGCTATGGCAGGAGCCCATGCCAGAGCCGAGCCCTGCAGCCTGGCATGACTGCCGGGGGCGAGTGGCTGAGCGCAGGGCGAGGCGGTGCGGGGGTGGCCAGGCATGCGGGGAGCTGCCCCGGCGCAGACGCCAGCCGGCATGGGGCCAGCACAGCGGTGCCGGCGCCCGGCCGCGGATGCCGTTCCTGCTGAGGTCATGGGCAGAGCAGCCGGCGGCGGGGCTGTGGGGGTGCCGGTGACCCACAGATCCCTGTGGCCAGCGGTTTAGGTAGCATCCGATGTCACCCTGGGAGCACTGGTGTCACCCAGCGCCGAGCCAGTGGCACACACTCCGGTGCTTTGTTGCTTTGTTCCTCAATTCCGTGGCTGGGTCCAGTGAGTGCTTTCAGCTTTCTCCCCTGTCACCGGGGTCCTTGGTGACGCAGCGGTCGCCAGCAAGCGGCACTGTTACCCTGCTGCCCACCCAGGCACCCGCCGGGCATCCGCGGCTGAGCTTACACGTTGTGCCTTTTATCTGACCACAGTACTTGGAACAAGCGGGTGACCTTCTGGGAAGGCAGCTCTTTCCCCGGACCTGCCCCAACACGGGTATTAATAGCTGCTGTTCTTTTTTTCTTTTCCCCGGTAGTTGCTGTTAAGACTTGAATGCACTCAGGATGTGGTTAGATAAGGGGAGGCATGGGCAGTTTCAGCTGGATGTGACACTTTCTCTCCCCTCCTGTTTGTTTCTTCCAAAGTCAAGGTCATTTTATTGCTCCTTTGCTCCACAAGACCCAGAAGTATTAGAGCTTGTACCCGTTTTAGGCTGGGTTAGTCAGGCCCTTGTTACATGCTTGGCCTGTTACGGAGCAGACAGAAAAAGTATTGCTAAAGCAAACACAGCCTGGGGTGAGGTTTTTTTCGTTTGAGGTTTATGTGAGGCAGGGAGAGAATGTTTGGATTAATCACGTAACAAAATCAAATAAATATTTAATCCCTCTGTGGACACACTGAGTCACTTCCAGCAGGAATTAAGATAAATTCACCTACAGCCTCTGAGTAAGAGCATTCATGCAGCTCGACTCACTGGCTCTGACTTTGAAGTTGGAACCAGTCTGGGTGGCTTGTCCTGCATGTCCCTGTGCACATGTGTCACCAGTGCCACCGGTGGGTCCTCTCTCAGGGTGACAGAGCCAGCCTCCTCCTGGCCCACGGCAGCATCAGGAGCAAGGGATGGGCAGGAACAGCTGTTAAATTAAAAACAGTGAATAACAAGGACATTGTCACACGTGTGCTGCAGGTCCTCGTGTTCATCCCTCCTGCTGGTGTGCCAGTGGATGAGCTCTGGACCCACTGGATGGATTCTTTTTTAATTATTTTTTTTTATCCTTTCTTTAAAGAAATCAACCCCATTCCCTTCATAGCTTGTAAGGTCAGCTATTATTTTCCAGCTGTTTGATGTCTGAGCAATATTATTCTCAGTTGAAACTTAACCTCTGCCTCGAGGCTGAGGAGGTGGATGGGTTTGTGCTGTGCCATAGCTTCTGGCCCCCTGGATGCTGCCCCTCGAGCCCCAGCCGTGCCGCTGGGCACACTGTCTATGGCACTGGGCTGGCAGAAGCTGGTAGGGGTGGTTTTAAATGTGTCCAGAGCCTCATACGTCATCTCAATGTGAGTCACCATGGCTGGTGCTCCAAGGAGACTTGACCCACATGAGAGCATTGTGGGATGGGTCTTTTTAGCAGTGGAACCCTTTGAAGCTCCCATCCAAGGCCTGCTCCCCATTCTCACTGGTGTCTGTGCTGGGCACCCTCCTTCCAGCTGCCGTGACAAAGTCAGCTGTGTTTACATGGCCAAAATTTCTACAGGTGGCCTTTAACTCACCCCCCTCAGGACCCCTTTTGCCAGCCTGCCACAAGCCCAGCTGAAGCCCTCAGGAGATGGAGAACCATGAGAGCCTGAAAAACAGGGCACAACGCCGCGGTTTGGACATGGAAAACCAGCAGTCCCTGGGAAGTGAATTTCTTTAGCGGGGAACCAATGGACTTGATACTTGACTTTTGCTTTTTAATAGTATTTTCAGCACAATACATGGAATGTAAGGGAAGGAAATTCCCATAGCGCTGGATCTCACATTGCAGCATCAGGAAGCTGCTCGTGCCAAGCTGGCATGGCTCAAAAAGAGTGGAAAGAAATCAAATAACTCAATGTCTGTGCAAACTTTAGCTGGGGCTGAACAATGGAAATACTCTGGTGCAGCAGGATTGTGTTTTTTGTGAGCGATTGTCTTTTGACACCACTCTTGCCTCGAACCCTGATTTGCAGAGGAATTTATATGATAAGTTTAAATCCAGCCCTGTTCTGGAAAGCTCTTAAGCATAGGCTTAAAATAGGCACATACTTAAATCCTATTAAAGCATTCATTAAAATGAACAATTAGTACATCCTTGGTGCTTTTCTTGAACAGGGTGCTTGTAAGAATTGTACCTTTGACATGCTCTTACAGAAGCAGGCAATACTGAAGAAAACTTGGTTTTAGTGGTCTGGGCGCACTTCTCAAAAGTCTGCAAGTGTTAGGGGGAAATGCCCTATGTGTTTTTGATTACTTAATAATGCAGACTCTGGTGCTTTTTTTAAAAAAATTTAAATACATTTCTGTAGCCATGGTTTACCAAGGGGAATACATGGTATTTTTTATGGTGGATGTTATTTTTCATTAAGGTTACTAATAGGTTATTTATATTTTTGTAAATTTTGTGTCATTACTATTGTAATTCTGAAGTAGAGTTGTGGCTGTTGTTTTATGGGGGTGATGTCTGTGTTCAAATAAGGGCAGGAGCTTCAGCTACTGCTTTTTTGTTAAACAAGGGGTGTGTGCGTGCCCCACATTCCTCCCAGACCTGATGCTCTTGAATGCTGTGTGTTTGTAGTTAAATAAAATTTCAGAGCTGGAGGTGGTGATGCTCAGTGAGTTTTGATTCCTCTCCCCTCCTACCTAGGGGTCTGTCTGTGTGGGTGAACGCCGAGCAGTGCAGACCCAGCCAAGGGTGCTGGCTGCAGGGTCCAGTGGAGGGGTACGTCTGGCAGGGGCAGGCAGCACTCTTCAGAGAGAGATGTTGCAGCCGAGTCTGTCAGCCTTGTGACACTGGTGTGGGAATGGGGCAGGAATGGCATAAACGGGTGCTGCTGGAGAGGAGCAGCCACAGCCCCTAGCCCCTTCCCTGTGAGGTGGCTGTCCCGACTGACAGGACATAATGGGCTGCTATTTGTTGTGTAGGTTTAGTCTTTCTCAGAAGGGTCAAATCCCAGGCAGGGTTCATTGCATGGCCAGGGGATGGGGAGGAGGCAGAGACCCTGTAAATGATGCCCAAGGAGCTGCCATTCCTGAAGCTTCACTGAGGAACGGTTGTTCTTTAAGCTCAGTAATTGCACTACTTAAGTCTGTTCATGCCCTTACACTTGGTCTGTTCTTTAGGATAATTGTTAGAATGAAGGATATGATGATTTTTCTTTCTAATTAAAGCTATTATACTTGTCCAAGCTCTCACAGGCTTTATAGGTGCTTGTAGCTCATTCCTAGCAGGAAGAATACACGATGCTGTTGCGTGCAGTCCTGCATCACAAGCTGCACCTCTGCCATTAACACAATGCAATAGGTACGGATAAAGAAGCCTCTGAAATCAAGGCCCACAAGAACCAGTCAGTCATCACTGGATGCACAGTATCAGTACAAGTATTCAATATGCGTGTTTTCCAAAGAACCCTTTTCCATGGAGCTGCTTGGGTGTGTGGAGCCTCTATTTTCACAGATATTTGAAATAATACACCCTAAGTTAACAGTGAAATGAACTTGCTGCTGTACTGAGAGCAACCAGCCTCACTGCAGGCCTACAAGGAGTAAGTGATCCTGATGTCTCTGCCTGCACCGAGCCCTGAGTAAAACCAGTGGTGGATGGTGTGGGCACGCTGCAGGCTGGGGAGGATCCCAGCCCTCCCAAGGGATGAGGCAGGTCTGGGGACCTGGCTGAGAGCCCAGCCCATGCCGAGCAGCAAGCCTGAGGCTGCTGGCACGCTGCAGGAAGGCTGTGTTGGGAGAACAGCCTCTTGTGTGCTGTTGGGATGGGAATTCAGAGTATGCCTTGCCTTACCTTCGAGCGACTCCTGGTTTGGGGGCTGTAACCATCCAGGACTTTGGGTTCTCAGGTGTCTGAGGACTGGACACGCTGCAGTAGGTAAGGTGTAGGTGGGTTTGGCCCTGCCTCAAGGGTCTGCTCTTCTGGAGAAGTCCCTGGGGTGACCACTCCTATGCAAAGCAGAGACAGACCCAAACCAAGAGCTCCCTGTGAGCAAGAGGTTTACACCCTGCTCTGCTCCTTGCCTCAGAGCATTTGTGTTGTCTAGTCTCGTCTCATTTTTGGCTGATGTACAAGGAGCGATGATAAACCATGTTTCCCTCAAAGCACTTGGGATTCTTGTTCTCAGTGCTGTGATAAGAGGTAGACATCTGTGGACCAGAGCTGGCAGAAGGAACATACATACTCCATGCAAGCAGAGAAGTGTGGGGTTGAAAACCAGCTCCTAGGCAGTCAGCACAAGGCTGACTCCTACCTCCCCAATTCCTGGTGCCTCAGCACCCACAATTTGTGGAGAGACTGGCAGCATATCAGGGTGCTGGGGTACATGGTCCTCACCTCAGCTGCCTCCAGGAGAAACATCTCCAGCAGGGGTGCAAAGCTCTACAAAGGCATTCAAAGCACATGGGTCAACTGCTAGAGAACCCTCCAGTTCCAGAGAAGAATTCCAGTAAATGTCATTTGGCCCACACAAGGCACGTGCACTGGGTGTTCTCCTGAGCTGGTCTCTGGATGCAGATGTGTGTCCTGCAGCCACAGCTTGCAGCCAGTGTTTTGTCAAGCCAAATATTCCTGCCCAATGGGTTTTTGCTTCAAAGAACTTGGAAGAAACATGTGGGTTGTTGAGGTACATCAGCTGAATCCTCTGATGAAGTAAGTGCAGAGGTGGAGACCAGTAAACCCTGAGCAGACTTTATCTAAGACCTACTGAGGTGCTATTGCAAGTCAAGTGAGGTCTTTGCATCCTTCTCACAGGGGACTCCCATCTTGGGGCATGTTCCTCTGCCCAGTGGGCACTGAATTGCAAAGAGGAGCTGATAAAGAGGTCTGGCCAGGCTGAAGGAGATGTTCTCACTAATGAAATGCTCTGAGTGGGATCCTGCTTGGCAGCCTACAGCAAGAGCCAGGCTAATTAATGAGCCCTTTATTAACAGGGACTGCATGATCTGTGAATAGTTATGTCAGATCAGCTTTCAAAGGTTTCCCTCATTCAGGTTGTGGAGGCACAGAGCAAGTTCTTTCAGGTGAGGGGTGGAAGCAGCGATGCAGTGGCTGCCTGTGGTGGAGAGTTCAGCTCTGCTCTCCATCCTCCCTGTGCACATCCATTAGACAGAGGAAAGAGCAGAAACCCCAGGGGAATGATAGCAGGGAGGCAATGGCATTCACAGGGGAGAAGTCAAGGAGAAAGCCAGTAATTAGATTTCAGCTCATTTTCGTGTCAGGAGGGACAGGCCCGGGTGGTGCTCAGCTCCCCTGTGCTCTGCTGCTGCTCCTCACTTGGGAATTACTCATTCCCCCTTGGCGTCGGCCACACTTAGCTCTGTAATAAACCACTTCCCTGCTGGGCTTGTCTTGCTCAGCCCTACACATCCACGCTCTCCTTGACAGAGTAGTCGTGGCACTGAACCTTTTAAATCCGCTCTGCACCAATTTCTGTGTGCTCCTGTCCCCTCTGCACAGGGGCTAGAGGACAGTCAATTAAATTTCAGTTGCTAAAAATAAAGACTTAAATCCATTAGAGTGAACTGAATTTCCAGTCCCAAGTTCCTTTCCTTCTATACTTTCATCTCCTTCCCCACAGATGATTTTTTATTGTTTGTTCTCTGATTTTTCCCATGTTGTATTTTCCACAAGCTTTCCCCTGCGTGCATGATTCTTACATTACTGCTTCTCTGTGGGACACAAGGGCAATTACAAGTGAACGAAAACACGCATTTTACAGCACATTATTGAACTATGGAATGTATTTGCCAGGAGACAAAAGTTTATTTTCCTTCTGCCTTCTAAACTCACCTGTCAAACCTGTGGGCTGACTCACAAGGACTCTCCAGATACAGTTTTTAAAAAGCAGCTCCAAATCTTCACAGTGTATGTGTTTGGGGTGCCAGCATCTCCCCCTGCTTTGCTTCACCCGCGCAGTAAGTGCAAGTATCACCCCACAGTTTTTCTGGACTGATGAAACTGCCCCCAGGTTCAGGGACTGTCTCTGCTATTATATTCCCTCCAAATTTGAAGAAGGGGACCCCCCGCCTTGGATGGCACTGCCCCAGCTGGGCAGACAGAGGGCTGGGGAACTGGACGCAGTGGTTAGATTAGGGGAACATTAACGAGAGCAAACCCTCTCAACTGGAACCAAACTGGGAGTGACAACAACCACCACACAAAAAAAAAAGGAAAAAATAAATAAAATGGGAGTCTTATCCCTTTTATTGGCAGCAGAAATTCATTTTTAAGGGAAAACAGTGCCACTCCAATCATAAAGCCTTGCTGATGAAAAACAAACACTCTTTGTCTTCAGAGACAGTCTGATGCCAGTAATTATTACTATCCATCAAAAATACATTATTATCCCAGTGAAATTCCTGTTTTCGTTCCCTGAGTCCTGGTGGTAAATGAGGTTTTCTGAGACTGGCTAACCTATTTCTGTTTCTGTGTGACAATTATTATGTTAATGGGAGGCAACAGACTGGCTAATGGCTGATTTTGGATTCAAATGCAGCTGCACTGGGGAACAGAGCTTTAGCAAAAGAATAAAGTGGTTTTGCAACCCATTCAATACCTCTTCAAACTACCCCTCATGTCCTCCTCTGAGCTGTTTTGAAGAAATTATTGGATTACAAATAAATGCTCCAATCTAATACAATAACAATAGGGCCAATTTTCATAATTTCTTACCTCTTACAGTTAATTTAAAACAAGTAGGAGCAATGAGCACGGTGCCTATTTGTGATGGAAGCGTTCAAGGCCAGGCTGGATGGGGCTTGGAGCAAACCAGTCTAGTGGAAGGTGTTCCTGCCCATGGCAGGGGGGTTGGAATGAGATGATCTTTAAGGTATCTTCCAACCCAAACCCTTCCAAGATTCTGTTATTCTATTTGGGAGTGTCATCCCAAAGCATGTGCCCCTTACCCCAGGCACTGATGGAGACGTGCTCCTGTTCTGTGACAAGTATGGCACAGAAAGGTGTTTGAAATGGAGAATGGCATCCTAGCATCCAGTGTGTGTGCATGTGTATACGTATATATGTATAAAAATACATAGGAAATGTAACAGAGGAAAGGCTCATATCCTCCACTTGGTGTAGGGAGGGGAAGGAGAGAATTATATCAGCAATGCTTAAAACAACAAACAGAAAAATACTGTGGTTCCTCCCACCTCTGCCCTCAGTCTCTCCTTCCTTTGCAATGACCAGGGGAAATGCAAAGGCAAAGCAGCAAAAAAATTGACAATTTGGCTTCAGAAAGGATAAGTCGATTCAGGCTTGGCCACTGAGGCTGTTCCAAGCCTAGCACAAGGCAAGACCAGCTCAGGGGGACGGCAGTGACCGCCTGGCCGAGCTGAGCAGAGAGAGGCCGAGGGAGGTGGGATGCAGGAGAGGATGTGAGTGGAATGCTCAAGTTGCTGGGGGGCTACAAGGGGAGAAGGCAGGAGGCGTCTGTGGGAGAGCTGCGAGTGCTGAAGGTTGATGTCAGCACTTGGCCACTGCATACCATTGCTCCAGACAGAGCTAGGTGTGAGGTGCCAGGAGCACTTTTCAGCAAAGAGCACTGATTTTCATGGCCTTGCCGAGGTTTTTGCCATGCTCTGTCTGCCTCAAACTAATCATGTTTGTATTGGAAAACTCCAGATGAAAGAATGAAACTTTTCCCAAGGATGAGATTAGTGGAAAAAGTGTTTCATACACACATACACATATAAGATCTCATCAGTTTAGCTGAGAATGGCAGTACCTGTAGCATCATGCATAGGCACAAGAACACCAATTTTCATGGGAAATCTTAATTTCCTACTTTTTATTGTTTGATTCTCCAGCTCCCATGTTCTTTACAGCCATGTTTTAGAATGTTTTGCAGTAGAATATTGTGGTAAAACCCAATGTAACTTCCTCAAACACTTTTCTTTCTCTTGCAGACCAAGGCAGACACAGACTCCAGGTTGATTCCCTGGAAGTACTGGCAGCCTGTGCCAGTGAGCACGCAACCTGCAGTAATGTTTGCAGGCATTCCCCCTTCCTGCTCTGGTTTTGCTGGTACGAGACACTGTGTCCACACACATTCCCCCTCTCTCCCAACAGAGAGGAGCTCCAAGAAGATCTCAGCATCTTTTACACGGTGTGACCATTTTAATTTCCAGGCACTTGATGTCAAATGTGGAATCACCATGTGGGGGCCAGCAAAGAGATGATGAACAAAGCACTGTCAGTGCTACCTTAGCATCTTGGTGAAACCAGCCAGGCTCCTCAGCTGCCTGCACGGATGAACGGGTGTCTGTTCAGGTCCAGCTGCATGCACAATGCACTCCTGTGAGTGATACCTTAGTACAAAGCATCCCTTCCCTCTGCCTTTCCTCCTTTTAGTTTTCCAGCTTTGTCCTATAAACAGGCTATGTTTATTTCCTGTTCTATTAATTTGCTGCTATGCCAATGTTCGAAGATAATGGAAATATGGTCAGTGTTCTTTACTTCCCAAATATTATGTATTGCCATGATAAGTGCTCAAAGGAGCAAACAGATAAAAGTTTGCAAAACAGAACTCTTGAAGTTTCTAAAAGAGATTTTATTTCTCCAAGTTTATGGAGAATAAAAATCATGGAAAACTACATGGTATTTGGGCTTTCTGTGCTGTTTTAAGCACCCATAACAAGGGATATTAGCCAAGCTGATGCTGCCAGTGTCCTCCCTTTTTTTTTGTTGCCCCTCTTTACACCAGTCTGCAAGTCGTCAGATGTGCTGTGGGCCAGACTCTTCCTGGGCACATTTGTGACTCTCAAAGTCATGCCCTGGGTTCAGGGCTCCCCTGGGGACATTTGTGCCACAGCTGACTGGGCTGGGGTGTGGGCCCTGGAGTGGGGGGGTAGCACTGATTAGCGAAATCACCCATGGGGAAAGGGACAGAATCTTACTTTTAAGCCTGTTCAAGAGCTGAAGTGTCTGTCCTTTTCTTCAGCAAGCTCTTCTGTCATTCTCAGATAAGAACTAGGGGATGCAGTGAAAAACAACCTTTCATGTGGCAAGAATGTGTGAGCCAGCTGGATTTTATAATGCTTGAGTTTGGAGGAAAAGAGCACCAAATACAGCCAGTCCTTTCTCCTGAGGTCATCGGCCTCCCTTTACTGTCACTTTCAGGGTTTAGCAACCCCACTGCTTTAAAAAAAAGGATTGCTTTGCAGGGTTGCAGGGAGGACTAAAATGTGTGTATTAGCTGCTAATTCCCTGGCCAAAACCCCAGGAACCCATTGTTTCTGTGTAGCCCTCTGTGGTATCAAGTTAACAGCAGAAGACCAACTACTGGGCAGCTGGGGGGCTCAGGGTGAACACAGGGCTCTGACTGGCACATCAGCACCCAGGGAGATGCTTGGTTGGGGTGTGTAGACAGAGGTGATGGAACAAGAGTAGGAACTGCGACTGGAAGGTCTTGCACACCCAAGCTGGGTTTGTCACTAACCCTCAGAGTGATTTTTTTTTTCCTCTTTTTTTTCTGTCCCTCCATTTCTCCATCTGCACTGTGAATCACATTAAATACAAACCTACCCTTAAACTGGAATTGAAGCTCTCAGAGCTAACTAGAAACATAGGGCACTAAACTTTATATTTGCAATGTACAGTTTAAAAAGACAATCCTCCAGCTTCTCACCAGAAGTATTTCACAAGGACATCAGTGAGTCATTAAAAGTTGCTCATCCCAGAGACTGCTGGAAGGAGAGCCACAATGGTTCCTGCAGCATTTGAGTGCTGGGGATCAAGCAAGCTTAAGGTTCATTTTCAACCTGTTCCTATTTATAGCTGAGATGTCTGAATATACTGCTAAATATTCATGGTCTTTCTTAGCTATGTTCATCATTATAGTTCATTTAGAGGATGAGTATATTTCTACATTATGCCCTGCAAGCTGTGAAGGACAACAGCATACTTACATTCCACTAAAGAGAAGGCAAGGTAAAGCAATTTAATACAATTATTTTAAATAGAGCACAGAGTAACCTTATGTTCAAGTCAGCTTTAGCTTTAGGTTTCTTAAAATTAACCTTCAAGTTTAATAAAGGGAAGAAAATACGTAACCTGCAGTAGAAATGTGAACATAAAGAACAGATACTGTGTTAAAGTATTTGTTTGGAGCTGTAGCTATTGCCATGTCCATGGAGGGAACTGTTGGCATTATTCACTGTTTGTAAGCAAGAGCCACTGCTGCATTTAATTCAAGAACAGGGCAGAAAATGTAGATAGTCTTTTAAATGATTGACCTGTAAAGACAGATTCAGGAAGGACAACAAACTATGAGGGGAATCCTAGAAATACTGTAATGGTAAAGACTAAAACTTGATTCCTTTCCAGTCTTCAGGAGGGACTTGGTTTATTAACCTTAATACAACATATCACAGTTCAGAAGGAAACAAAATTTTCCGTATTAGCCCAGAGTCAGCCTGTCTATTGCAACTCTTCATTAACTGAGCTCAGTGGTTAAATCCACCATGGAAGCTTTGGTTGATCCAGAAACTCTTTAAAATTCTTAATTCTGCCTTGTTTGACATGTACCACCAGTAAAATATCAAAATGAGCAGTGGATGGAGAAAGAAGGTGCAAAAGGTTTAGGCCATTGATTAATTGATCACTTAATTCCTGTTGGAAATTGCCTGAGACAAGATGTGACAGAAAGCAAACATCATCTCTGTCTCAAAAAAAGGAACAAAATCTGTTGCTGTAGAACTTGCCTGCTGTCATTTTTATTGCGTATCATAAACTATCTCCTATCAACACCCAACGTCTGGCCACCTTGGAATCACACTGATTACGGTACTCAAGTTGGCTACAAGTGTGGATTTGAAATAGCAATGACGTCTGCAGACTTGGTTGAGGACTGTGCTGCAGTTCTGGTAGAACGGCATGAAACTGTCGAAAAATGATGTTTGGAAAATCACTGTTGCTGCTTTCACCTACAAAAAACAACTGAAGATCCTTGCAGAGGGATAATTCTTGGGGCAAGAGACCACTGAGGTTCAACAACCTGCCAGGACATAGTATGTATTAGATACTTATGTATACAACAAAAGTATATGGGTATGTTATATAGAGATGACACTTGGAGAGGATATAAACCTTTATGCTCTGAAACAGCATTAGTTACAAGGCAATAAACAGAAATTCTGTTAATGAGGACACTCCCTATAATTGTCCCTTACGGTGCCCCATAAAGCAATTGTGTTTGTATCCAGCAAACAAATTAGATGGCCCATCAATCTGATTTTATAAAGCAATTCGTCTGTTCTTATCTGCCAAGGAGATTTTTATGAGGCCTGTCATGGAAAACTCTTCAAGTGACAGACGATTGTGTTGTAAAATCAGACACATGGTTTCTGCAGGACTGCAGCCTGTTGGGTTTTTGATTACTACTTTTTTTCCTCTCACCTCTGATAAATGATGGCTGCTCTTCACTGACAGCTCATTGGAGAGGGAAATGTCCTCATGAGATTTGGCATTGCTGAACAAGGCGTTATTAGCCAGTATGGACTCATGGGAGAGAAAAAAAACTCATTACAAGGGCCAAATGCATTAATCCAACTCTTATTACTGGGTCAAAGGGAAAAACACTGGGAGGGGGGGCAGGGCAAGAAATGCTTTTGCTTTGATGTCTGAGGAGACTTCTAGTAACCTCCTAAGGAAGGGTTTGCTTCAGTGCAGCGCACCAGGTGCAGACGCTTGCAGACATCCTCCTCCAGCTGTGTCAGCTCACTTCCCTCCTAACCGCTGTTACCTGCCCTCTCCAGCACAACTCAGAGCATCGCTTGGGCACTCACCTGTGCTGCAGCAGCATTTGATAATATGCTTCTGCCTCGTGCCATCAGTCAGTGACCCCAAATTACTTCAGTCCCATTCCAACGGAGACACCCCAAATATGGCATTGCCAACACATCTTGGCAATGGGATTGCCTCTGACATACCTGCTCTGCACAGAAACCTCATTGGGATGAGATGGGTGATGTGGTCAACCTTGGAAAGGTGTGTATGCAGGGAGTACTTGGACATCAGGCTCAGGGGAGCAGTTTAGGAATATATACTGGAATTTGGGTAGGGGTTACTGCTGAGCACTGGTGGGACAGGGCAGCTCTGTGAAAAGCCTTGAATCTTTAAACTGAGAGCTGACTGCAGCACTGTGCTTGGTGTGATAGACCTGCCCTTGCCCTGTCAGTATTCCTGCTTGGGCTTCATCCAAAGTCTGGGGAGATCAGAAGCATTTTTCTCCCTACCGCAGTGCAGGAGGCGATAGCTCGAGGGAAACAGGCGTGTTTGCTCCTCAGTCGGTGAGAGGGTAGAGCCATCTGCCCTGACTTGAGGGAGAGACTCTCCTTTGCTGCCCGTGGCAGAGGGTGTCTGCTCATTATCTTTCAAGTGTTAATTCTGGGTGTGCCCTTTGCATCCAAGCCTCCTGGATGAGGTTTGGGTTCTTTCCTCACGCTTCTTCCTCTGGTCTGGGAGTGACCCAATCTGCTGAGTTATATCTCAGTGCACGAGGATTGTCCCTGACACTGACCCAGCTACATCCCCACTTCCCAGGGCTTGATCTGCATTTAGCTGAGGACACTTCCATTTATTCCTTCAGTATGCTTTGGACATCTCCTCAATACTGTTTTCCACTTGAAGAGCTAACTGATGATAATTTTATTCTGTTTCTCCTTCCTGAGCTAATTTTTCTGACTCATTGTGGGTTTTTTTCTGCTTGCTTTTTGTTAATCTAGTTGGCATGTTGTGGTTTCTTTGTTCATTATGTGATGGGGCTATATAAGGGGATTTGTCTCTGGAATTCAGGTATCCTTTGCACTGTGTTCTCTGTTATCGTCTTCATCAGCAACTATGCTGAAGGCAGTTAGATGCATTTGGCATGAGCTAACCTTAATAAATCTGGGTTGTTAATCACTCAGACATGTCTCTGTTGGATCTTTGCATACTGATTTTTGTGTGCTCAAATAGTTTCTCTGGAGTAGACTTCTGGTAACTCAGTGTTTTAGTAATCTGCCCTCCAAATTCACCCTCAGGGTCTTTCCTCCTGGGGCTTTAACTTCCAGGAAAAGGTTCAAGCCATCTGCCGAGGACAGCACACCACAGCTGCCAAAGACACGGGTGACAGCTTGGCCTGCAGCGTGTGAGTGGGATGAGGGCTCTCCATACTGCATGGGCTTTCTGAGGGACTCTCCTCCTACCCCATGCTCCCATCCAGCCCTATGGTCTCAGGGCTGCCACACTGTTGGGCTGCAGGGAGCAGACCACACTATATTTGCTGCCCACACGTCACCACAGGCTGCCCCAGCCAGGGCAGGTCTCTGTGCATGAAACCCACAGCAGCCCACTAGCAAAGCCCAGCTGTGAATGGGGAGGAAAACACTCAGTGGGAAGCAGCAGTCCTGTTTTTTGGAGCTCCCCATTGGTCCAATTGATCTCAGACACTGGGCTGCCTCCAGCACCACTCAGAAAGCCATTCCCACAGGCTAGTGGTGTGTCTGAAGACAAATTAATGAATGTTTAAGCATCTGTTTACCTGCTGAGCTGGCTCAGACCTTGACCCGTTTCAGCAAAAGCAGAATTTCTTAGATTCTCTTTTCCAGACCTTGGCTAGGTGAGTCCCTGGTTCAGCAGAGATGCAGTCTCATGCCCCTCAGTCACTGTGCCTTGCCCAAATCAAACAACACACCTCAGTTTATCTTTTTTTTTAAATGTTGTGCATCTTATCATTTACCTGAATGCTGCTGAGAGAGTGCTGCTGTGTTAGTCAGGGCATCTTCAAGTGATACAAAAGCCTTAAGGCAATGGGCAAAGCATGCAAGGCTTTGAGTCTCATTCAGGCATTGATAATTACCAGTCTAGATAGCTAAGCCATTACAAAGATGCAATACAGTCAGCTCTTACATCATGCCCATTTAGGGGAGAAAAATTCAGCAATGAAGAGATGCTACGATTGACAGATCCAAGGAAATCCAGCTAGGTTATTTTTCACAGCAAGAGATAGCTAACCACATGGATTAGCAGAAGATCAAGGGAGTATGGAGAGAGACCCACTGTTTTGGAATGAGGTCTTTGATTCCTCCAGAAAGATTATGAAGCCATGGAAAGAAAAGAACGAAAGAAAAGAAAGAAAAGAAAGAAAAGAAAGAAAGAAAAGAAAGAAAGAAAAGAAAGAAAGAAAAGAAAGAAAGAAGGAAAGAAAAGAAAGAAGGAAAGAAGGAAAGGAAAGAAAGAAGGAAAGAAAGAAGGAAAGAAAGAAGGAAAGAAAGAAGGAAAGAAAGAAGGAAAGAAAGAAGGAAAGAAAGAAGGAAAGAAAGAAGGAAAGAAAGAAAGAAAGAAAGAAAGAAAGAAAGAAAGAAAGAAAGAAAGAAAGAAAGAAAGAAAGAAAGAAAGAAAGAAAGAAAGAAAGAAAGAAAGAAAGAAAGAAAGAAAGAAAGAAAGAAAGAAAGAAAGAGAGAGAAAGAAAAAGCAACCTGAGAAATACTAAAGATGGACTCAGTACAAGGTTAAGAGATATCTACTTCACCCCTAATCACTAGACGTGACAGGGGCTCCCAGAACAGCTCTCCTATCGAAGGGATGATGGGCAGATATGACTCCAAGGTTTGCTTGCTGCTTCTCAGAAATTTGGCTGGTTCTGAGGAAACCAGCAGCCAGTCTGTGCCAGCATTCCTGGACAAACATCTCAAGAAACTACTGACAATTTCTATCTGTCTTGCACTGTAAAACAGCCCTGGGGATGGGATTTGATCCCTGGCTTGGCTCGTACCCCAGAATTTGCCAACAGCGAGGTAGATTTCATTTCAGAATCGCAGCAAGAACCATAGCTTAATGTTTCTCATGGAAGATACCAGTGTTAGTGTTGTTGCTATGGTTATTTCATAGAAGCCCAAGATATAATATGTACATTGAAAGAAAACATAGAAATGTCTCTTTAGAAACTGTGCACCCCTGTTCTAGACTCTGTGGAGGAAGGTGGCTTTTCCCAGTTAGTCCTTTTAAAGTATGACCTCCCCGGACTTTTTTTTCTTTCTGTGCCCATATGACATGGCACCTCCCAGCCTTCTTATGGCTATCTCCCAATTTGCCCCAAAGCTGCCATCACTCATGTTTCCACTCTCAAAGGAAACTTTCCAGTTGCTGGGAGAAGCCTGTCCACTCTATGTTATAACTATGTCTCATTTACATCCTCAGCTCATGCTCAAAATTTGTGCTACAGCAACCAAAGGATGAAGGCTACTGGTTTTTGCAATCTTTGGGGAAAAGTCTCTTAAACTTCCAAAGATATTTGAGTGAAAACTGGCTGCTACATTTCTGTAGTGGAAATGAGAAACTCCATACTGACATCCACCTTTCCACAAGGAAGAAATAATATTTTAATAAAGTGGAATACATGGTAGTTTGAGGGCCGTTCACTAAAAATTGATGAGGAGTGACGAACAGTAAAAAGGCAAATGACAAGTTCTCTTAATAATTAAATGAGGTGATGTTCATTAGTTAGAAATGCTTTTAACATTTTGAAAAATTCACAATGATGTTTTTCAACTGGAAATGGACCCTGCTTTACACAGGGCGAGGACAGTGCCTGCACCCAGCAGCAGGCTGCCTTAAATTCCCATATTCAAATTGTTTCCAAGTGAAGTGCCTCAGGGATGGTGTATTCATCCATTTCTGCTGCCACTCACGATGGTCTGTTCTCTTCTCCTTGTGCAGATGTTGCAATGTATACCTGAGATGCAGGGACATGGTCGAGTGGGGTCAAGTGGCCTGGAAGTGAGGACCTCTCCTTCTTTCTCTCCTGTTCCTTCTCACTGCACAAATGGGGGGGAAAAAAATCAGTCCTTAGTTTCCTTTCTTCAGTCTGTCTCATCCTCCTCCAGGAAGGCAGTGGGAACACATCCTCATCCGCATCAGTGACCTAGATCCCCCCCACCTGCTCCTCAGGCAGCTCAGTCTGAGCTATTGCCAGGGTAGACCAGGAGCATCCCTGACCCTGAGCAGCCATGACTGCCTTTAAACTACTGAAAACCATCACCTGCTTTTCACCAACTAGACAAACTCAAAGTCCTCAGCTCCTCCTCATAGGACATACCTTCCAGCCCTGTCACCAGCTTTGTTGTCCTCCTCTGGACACATTCAAGGACATTCACATCCTTCTTAAATGGTGGGGCCCAGCAGTGCACACAGTACTCATGGTGAGGCTGCGCCAACACCGAATACTTTTTATCCAAAGCGGTTTGTTTGGCTTTTCTTGCTATGAGTACCAAGTTTCCTTATGAATTTCAGGCCTGAGGACCAGAGAGTAACCACCCCCAGCTGGTCCATACCAGAGCCCCTCTGTCACCATTGCAGTGTGTACTGATCACCAGCACCAAGCTTTGAAGGCTTACCCAGGAACTGTTGAGGCTCAAAACACAAGTAGCTTTATTCCTGCAAAGGACTTATAACTACTCAACCCAAAGGTCCCTACACATATACCTGCTCCTTGGACCAACTGCAGCTGTGGGCTCACAGGGAGGGTGCTTGAGAGGCTCTGCTCCCACTGCACTGACTAAAGGGGGTGCTACTCTGGTACAAGTCGAAAGTCAGTAGTAAAACCCCATAGCAGCAGCCAGTAGTAAAACCCCATAGCAGCAACATTGATTCCTGAGGAGAAACAGGGAAACACCCTTTGATGCCCACCAAATCCATCTAACTCACCTCAGCCCTTCAGCTCACAGGTCTGTGTTGGCTGTCTGGATGTTTACGGTGGAGCAAATGGTCTGTGAGGCAGGTCCCTTCCTGTACCCGGTCTGCTCCATCCACGCCTCGCGGCAGGATGTGACCACAGGTGGCAGCACGTTGTCCTGAGTCTGAGGCACCTTCTGGCACATGCAGAGCAGAGATTTGAGCTCTGAGCGGAAGCTCTCGTTCAGCCAGCAGTAGATGAAGGGGTTGTAGCAGGTGCTGCTCATGGCAAACCAGTGCAGGGCGAAATAGAGGGAGTTCTTTGTCTTGATGCCCAGACTGGAGATAAGCACCACATAACAGTTGAGAGGGAACCAGCAGACAGCAAAGACCACCACCACCAGCATCAGCATCTTGATGCTCTTCTTCTTGTTCTTGTGGTGGGTGATGTACTGCTGCGTGGTGACGTCTCCAATGGCGTTGCGGAGCCACAGCTTCTTGGCCAGGCGCGTGTAGGTGACAGTGATGATTAGCAGAGGCAGGAGGTAAAGAAGAAGAAAGGTAGACAGGTCCAGATACTTCCAGACCAGCTCTGAAGGCTCAGGGAAATCAGGGAGGCACAGACTCCGGACAGTGGCTTCCCTTGGAAAACAAATACATACATATATAGCATGTGGCCATTGCTGTGCAAACAGATGCTGCTAATTTGGCAAACCACAATGGGGGTTCCACACCACCCACAACCACCCACAACCACCTCCTCAGATTTGTAGTATGGACAGAGGAAGGTCAGATATTGCTCATCTCAACAAAACAAAGCTCAGTCAAACTTCTATTTCCCAGGAAGTTTTCTCATGGTGTTTTCTGTGTCTGTCTCACCAAGGGTAAACTTGGCTACTGCCTGTTGTTATCTCCTTTCCCTTTAAATGGTTGTGTTGTCTGATAAAAAAGATTCTTAGAAAGACAAACTGAAGTTTCCTCTTAGAAGCTGCAGTTGATTTTAAATAAGTCCCTCGTGTCCCCTTAACATGGCAAAAGTCACCCCTGATGGCCCATTCTTATAAAAGGGGCTCCTGTGAAAGAAGCCCTGACCTGGCTGCAACTGCCCCTTCCCCATGTGCACATGCACAGAGACATGGCAGTGCCCATCTCCTCTTCCCCAAAAACCCAGTGTAGGAGGAAGGAGGGCAGTGGATGAGACCCACCTAACACCTGCTTTTCTGCCATCCCATAGGTGATTCCTACACACCTGGAAAAAGGACACATTATGCCATTCAGGTTTCCCTGAATGTGCCCACCCAGTTATCCAGCCCAGGATGGGTTACTCCTCTTGCACGTGGGCTGTGCAAACCATTGTCTGGCCAAGCACAGCTAACCTGATCTTCCCGGGACACATCAGAGTCACATCATGTGCTGGGGTCACCGCTGCAGCGTGCTTGCAATAGCTCTGACTTGTCTTTGCCAGGCTGGATCTGCAGTCTATGCCCTATGTGGGTACACCCACCTTTCCGTGTCCCTGAGCAGGTACAGACCCCCTTGACAAGAGCAGAAAACTGCTGCACCAGATGGGAAGTCAAAGCCCTTGCGTATGGAAGGGGAAGGAGCTGCTGGAGGCTGGGGGCCATGTGAAAGCCTCACAGGCATGACCCTACCTCTACGGACCCACCATCCCATTTCCATCAGCTTTTCAGCAGACCAGCTGGTGAAATCTTATTGCTGCATCTTAAAACAGGCATGATGATTCAAAAACCTGGTTGCTTAACTCAAGTTCAACTTAATCCTGATAGTTTAACTTCTTATGGTTGACTAACAAAAGACCTGAGTTTAACTATATGCTATAGCTTATTTTAACAGCACTTCAGCATCCTGTTCAGTTCAGCCCAATGGATCCAGGCTCTGTTCACATCTTCTGGCTCTCAGCACCCCAGCACCCTCCGCAGAGTACTTGTGCCCCCTTCACATCCTGCAGCAGATGACTGGAAGCGATGAAACATTAGGAGAAATGAGCACTCGCATATTTATTTCTGGTGGATGTTTTCTCCTTTCTTTTCCTTTTTCCCCCCTCTTTTACTTTCTCTTATTCCCTTCTTTCTTCAACCCTTGTCCTCAGGTCACTCGTATTCAGCACAGACTCCAGTCCCCATCGAGCTGCGTTATTTGTTGCAGTATTGATTAATATCTTTAATATCCTGTTTTCGACCTCTGGAGCTGGCTTTTGTGCCACAAATAGAAGATTGCTTGAAAACGGATGGCTGTGAGCAGGGCCTGCGAGCAGCTGCCGGAGGGATGACAAAGGGTGGAGGAGCACAGCTCTGCCGAGCGTGGCCATGGAGGACCCTGAAGATGTTTGTCAAGAGGGGAATTGACGCAGAAGGGAAAATCGCCCTTTGTGAACCACAGTTCCGAGCTTTTCCTCCCCAGGATCTGTCTTGCTGCTGACAAGGGCAAGGCCAGCCCCTGCCTGCCTGCCTGCCACAGGGGACTTGCCAAAGTAGCTGGAGATCTGGCAGAGGAAGCAAGTGCAGCAGTCAAGGTGACACCGTGGTGCAGGGTCAGACCCACCACAGCCAAGGAGCACAGGAAAAGAGCAGAACTGATAGGAGATGATGAGGGATGAGTGGGGCAGTCATCCGTCACCATCCCCTGGGTGTCTGGGAGCTCAGGACGGTGTCAGGACGGCGGCTGTTGGCACTGGAGCACAGCTGAAGGATGGTGAGGGTGATGCTTCAGTGCTTGCAGAGCCCAAAAATGCATTTGAACAGAGCAGGCAGCACAGTGAGCCTGCAGGTAATCATGAAACCCTCTGCTACCCTCCCTGTCCCCTTCCCTCTCACCCTTCAAAGCAGGGGTCAAGGCTGTGGAAGGCTCATGATTGTTTCAGGGAAAAGGCTGGTGGAGGGCAGAACCAGACAGGACACTGTGCTTTGGTAAGTTCTGGTATGAACATGGACTTGGCCACATTGCTGTGCAGTACAGCCAGAGAGGTTTGATGCTTGTGAAGCCCATGTTCTCCTGTCCCCGCAACCTCAACAGCTCCTGGTGAGACTTCTTGGGAGCCCCTGGCCCTGCAGGAGTTGTTACAAGCAATATTACAACTGTGATTTTTATTCAATGGAAAGCAGGGATAGGAATAACATGTCCTGGAAGTCCTTATGTCCTTATGTCGCTGAGCTGCCTCGTGCCGATGCGAGGCTGGGTTTCCTCTGACTGCGCTAAAGGATGAACAGGGACAGGTGCCATGAAACAGATAGCAGCGCTTGTTCATTCATAAGCAATTTGTTCAGTAACACCCTGACCACAGCTGCGAAGCAATGCGAGTACAGGAGCAACCCAGCACTTTGTTTACAAAGTCTGAGCCGTTGAAGATATTCTATCCCCCACGGAGAGATCTCTCAGTCAAATCAGCCACAAGCACAAGTAAGGAAGAGCTGCGAAGCCCCAGATTACACTCCCATTTCGTGTAACCTCTCATATACAAACAGCAATAAAAAGCCTGTGAAGGCAGTCAAACACTCTCCCTGCTATGCTAATGGGAGGGAAGTGGCTGTGCTGGTGGAAGAAAGATATTTATTCTTTATACAGAAGCTTAATATCTATGATAGAAATCTTTCTCCTGCTGCCTATTACTGCCCCCTTATCCTGCTCCCTGGGACTACTGGTCCCAGGTTGAAAATACTGTCCACTGTAAGATTATCCCCTCGGCCTCAAGTCTGGCATTCCTGCGAAACGCAGGGACCAGCAGTGTGACACACCACCACAAAAACGCCAGTCTGTGCAGTGTGATGGGCTGTTTTCTAGCCAGGAGGAGTCACAGCAATGCCACAAGCTGATGGGGACAAGAGGGCCAGAACAGGTTGGGTACCATGGAGGAACAAAAGACAGCATGGGCAAACCAACCCCAAATGTCTGGTTCTTTATTTCTCCCTGGTACAGAGGGTGAATCTCAGCTATGAATGCCATCACTAGACCAGCTGGAAGCAGGGGAAGATAAGCTTTTTTTTTTTTCTTTTCTTTATTTCCTCTCCAGATCAGAACCTTCACTTTCTTCTAATACTTCAGCAGTCCTCACGTGGATGTGAAATTCCACTTCATCTCCTTTTAATAGCTTCTGTTGTTGTGTTCAGCCAAGCACAGGGCTCCCTTCCCTGCTGGGCACGGTAAAGCATCATGCTGAGATGACTACGTTTCCCTGTCAAAGCACTGTTCCTCTCACCAGCCCTTCACTGCAGAAGGAGAGGTGGAGGTTTCTCTTCTGCTTTTCTTGTTTATGTAACATTGGGTAGAGGAGCCTCAAGCTTTAAGGAAGGCTCGTCCTGTTTCATAAATCCAGATGGATGAAATGTGAGGAAGCTAAAATGTGTGAATCAGCATATGAATTCTTGGAGATCTGGGGTCCTGACTCACAAAGGCAGTCCTCTCCTCCCTGTTCTTTCTCTATAGTCTTGCTAATGTCAGTACCAGATGTTTACACCATGAGTTTGATTTTCTTTCTTTTTCAAACTGCAGCTTCAGCTCACTCTTTTGTCCTTGCCTGAGCAAGTTGGCTAGACATGGTCTTCTAAGGTCTAAGGAGCTGAGCGAGTGTGAGGAGGGAAGAGGAAAGACCTTTGGGAGAAAATGGTCTTCTCAGGACAAAGCCCCTCCTGATGGTATCATGACACTGGAGAAGGTTTGTCTTACTGACCTGGCCACCCGACTGTGCCTGGAGCCTGCCACCAGCATGAGGTTGTGGAGGCAAGACTCATCCTCCCTCATCTGGGTGTTTGGACAATGGCAATAGCAAACTCAGGTGCTGAGGGCATGCGTGCCCTGCAGTGAGCCAGGTGACTCTTTCAGTGGGCCAAGCCTCTGCTGTGGGAAGTGAGATTTCATCCACATACAAACTCCTATGTCCTTCCTGCAGGAGCCCTTCCAGCAGCTCTCACCAGTGAGAGCCACAGCCGCAGGAGGTTATCGGACCTCTTCATGCTCGCTTGGCAGGGGAAATAACTCACCTGTAGTTATACTGGAAAAGCTTTTGATAGATGGCATGGGGCAGGGAGAAACAGGTTGCCATCAGCCAGATAACAGAGATGCTCAGCACTCCCTTTGTTAGTGACATCCTCTGCTTCAGCGGGTTCAGGATGACCTGCAACAGAGACTTCACCATGACTCTTATCACACAGCAAATCAAAGTCCCTTCACTGATGTGCACAGCAGAAGCATTTTTTGACATGATCTAATGCTGTTAAGAAAATGACAGCCGTGATTAGGAAAATGTCCTGCTGATTAGAATGACCTGGAAAGTGGGAAACATTGAACTTTTCAGTCTGCTCAGAAGTGCTTTCAAATAAATTTTTTCCTTTATTTTGTTCTATGAGGACCATTTTCCTTAAATTGTGAGTTACATTAGGTAGGAAAAAAGAAAGATATCTACACAAGTCTCTTCACTTATGGGTATGTTTGTTTATTCTTTGTTTATGTCTATATGAATGACAAAGAAATGTCTCCTTTCTAGCTGACCCTACGAAGCCGAGCCCTCCTCCCCTCTTTTGAGGCATTAACTCACCTTTTATGAAATTTTCTTTGTTAAATGAAAAGGCAAAGAGCTTGTAAAATCTGAGAGACTGGAAGATACTCTTTGACTGATAGCACAGGGAAGGAGAGTGATTGCTAGAGAGAAGTGCATGGCCTGGGCTGCCCTCTGTGCTGGCGATGCAGTGTTTCTCACCGTGGGCAACTGATGCAGCCTGGCTGGAGGCAGATGGTGGGTACAGCTTTCTCACGGCTCCAAAGTCTCCTCCCAGGATTTCCAACAGAAATTTCCCTCTCTGCCGCTCCCCTTTATACTGGTCCAACACTTGTCCCATAGTTACACCACAGAACATTAGTCTCAGAATTTCTTTTTTACTCCAACTGTCATGCAACTTGATGATGCAGCAAAATACTCAGTGCGAAAAGAAGAGCAAGAGAACAAACAGGCAACTAAATCAGAATTGAAGCTCGGGACGCTACAGACTGGGGTTTGGTTGGTAAACTAAAAAGCTTGGAAAATTTCCCTGTACAGCTGAAGTAACACTTTGCAGTCAGCGTTGGTTCTGCTGTCTTTCAAGGCCCCCCATGTAAAACAAAACCTCCTTAATCAACTTGCCCTGTCATACTTGGGGGCTAGGTTGGACCTGGCTCTTTTCAAATGTCTTGAAAAATGTGTCCTCGCCCTTTTCCAGTGGAAGTATGCGAGCATCCTGCAAAACCTGTGATGCTGCATTTTGGTTTTTCCCTCCTGCCCTGTACCTGGAAAGTACAGAAGTCCATGAAGCCTTCCTACCCCTGACACATGAGGGGCATCTTTGAATTTAGCTCTAGAGCCTTCTCACTAGGTATGAGTTTAATCCCCAAGATTCAGCCACCTTGAACCCATGGCTTGACCAAGACTGACAGGGGCAACTGCAAGGGAATGGCGGATGGGTGGTGTTTTACCTGGTGCCTGTCCAGGGCAATGGCAGTCAGGGTCAGTGTGGAGACATGGAGGGAGCAGTACTGCACAAAGCGGCTGATGTGGCACATGGCCTTTCCAAAAATCCATGTGCTATTCACAAACCGAACCTGAGGGGAAAACAACAGGTCATCAGCCAGCAAATATACTGAAAAACAAATCCACAGAGAAACCCTTTGGATTGCACCTGAGCTGGCACATGGGTTTTGGCTGGCTGGGCAGCTCCACCTGAAACCCAAAGATCAGCTACAATGGATTTTGAAACACCTTTACATAAGAGTTTATAAATTCAAACCTCACAGATTAAATCAGTGGTGCTGTTGCAGCCCTCCTGGCTTGTACATGTAAACACCACTTATGAACAGCAGTAATAACTTTTTGATTATAGTAACAAATATATTTGGAAAAAGTGGACCAAGTTTTGGTCACACAAACCCCCTTCAGGTCTGCAGAGCTTTCACTGAAGACTTTACCCTACTGGCAGATCTGAAAAGCTTGACTACTTTCTTCCAGTCACCTGAGTATGTCCAGGATTCGAGTTGTTTTGACCCACTAAGTTTTAAGTGTGACTCTCCAGTGCTCTCCTGCATGTATGTTAAAAGTACAAGTTCATCCAGGCACTTATTCTGCATCCCCTAATAAACTGTGGTTTGGTGGCATGCTTGGAGAAATTTTGAGGCTTTTAGGAAATACAGAGTCTAACAGAGCAAAGGGAGCCCACAGGTTGCTGTATTTTACTTGCCTGGCAGAGTTGTCTATTAGACTTGATTGTGTTGGGTTCACGCCTCAGCCCTAGAAGAGCATGCATAGAGAGGGTGTGACCACCAGGCAGAGCATTCTTGGGAGAGACTCCCCTCCTGGCTGCAGGGACAGCACAGTGGGCCACTTACCAGGGTAAAAGGTGTGTTGAGCAGCGTGATCATAATGTCAGACACCGCCAGGTTGACGATGAAAAGGCTGGTGGCTGAGTGCATCCTCTTGTTCTTCAGCACCACATGGCACACCAGCATGTTCCCAAAGAGAGACATGATGATAATGACCGAGTAAGCCACAATTAGGAGAGCTTTCACTGTTGGTTTCTGGGATTCCGGCTCATATTTAGCCAGCTCAGCAAATTTCTCCCACTCAACAATGCGGCTGTCTGTCCAGTTGAAGGTGGTCCTGTTGGTTGCTTGGTAGATTGACATGAGTTTGGCCAAGGAAGAGTAATGATCAAACTCCTCTAGAAACCCCATCATCTGTGACCTGTATGACTGAAGGAGCAAGTGAGGCATGGTGGGTTAACCTGTCTTCACTCAGCTCACGGCCACTGGGATCACAGCTCCAGCTGACATAGCAAGTGATCCATCAGTTTCAACTGCTTCGTTCTCTAAGAAGCTGGTGAAGATGCAGCTGCCATTTACAAACACCTTAAAACACAAAGCTGGAGAGAGCTTCTAAGGTGCGATGGGATCCCCAGGGGCAGAGGCAGCACTGGAGAGAAGTTCCAACGGGCACATTGGAAAGGAAGGGGTTGGTTTGGAACCTCATGCGCTCAACCCCCTCATGTATCAAGAAGAACAATAGCTCCACAGGTGGGCTGGAAAGAAAAACTAGTTATTACACGTAGCAAGTGTAGGAAAACCTCAGGTCTGGTATGAAGTTGTTTTAATCTCATGACAGTTTTTTCTTCTTTGTTCTCACCTGAGTCCATTTTTCCTCCAAGTTCATCAGCAGGCTGTGCTGTTGGTGTTTTCATCCTCTACTTCAAAACGCCCAGTCCTTTTCTGTTGAAATGTAAAGGCAGAGCCATATGGGGGATCATTTTTAAGAGCACGGGTAGCTTTTGCCAGCATCCAACCTTAGCACTTAATCCTAAAGTGATTCAGAACCCAGAAATCACATCAGAAGTTGACCTTACTCTCTCTCTTATTTTATCCTCCAAACAACTGAATTCTGCTTCAAGTGTTTCATTTCAGTGAGAAAACAATATTTCCTGCAAAAGGTGAGACTTAGGAGGAATCATTCCCTAGAGACAACAACCTCTGCTTCCCCACCTCTACAGATATTCATTTTGAGATATTTCTAAATAGATTTTTTAGATTGCATTGATCTATTGATGTCAGGTAGAACTATGCACACCGGTATTTACAGATATGCTGTATACAGGAGGAGACAGTCGTTCAGAAGCTCTGTAGGGTTTTCCGACAGGGTGGCTGGTTTGTTTGGTATGTGCCATTCCTGTCAAGCCCCATGACTGTGTGCACAAATCAATGGACCTCACACAGTGTGAGGGATTAATAAGCAGAGCTTTCAGAGTGCTAAAAGGCTCCCTGATACCTTCCCACATAGCAGACTGGCAGGCTATCCAGGGCAGCCAGCTCGCTGCCTGGCAGGTGGTGGCCTGGAGCAGACTTCCAGCAGACCCCAAACTAACACACCGCTCAGTCACGGCGGTGGCCTCGGCTGCAAACACCACCAGGCAAGAGCTGGAGATTGACTGTGTTCTCACAGAAATCAGGAGCAGGGGAATGAGTGTGTTTGTACCCGTGCTTTCCCATAATACAACTGGAGAGCGCTGGAGTACAGAAGGACCTACAAGAGGATGGGGTGGAACTCAGTGGGGTGGGAGGAGGGAGGAAGCATCCAGGAGACAGGGAAAAGAACAAATCTTGAAAATGGGCAAATTTCCTGGGCAAATTTATGAGTGAAAGAGGACTGGGTAGAACAGAAAGCATGACAAACACTCAAGGATTCTGCTAGAGCCAAGCAGATGTAATGCAGCAGGCAATTCAGCTCCTTAATGTTCTCCCAGTGCTGATGGTCCATCAGGACCAGCCCTAGACAAGATCCCAACCTGACTCTCTCACAAGACATGAACCTGGGGAGCTGCCATAAACCTGGGAGCAAAGCTGAAACCAGGGACAGGGATCATTCATCTTACTTGGAAAAGATGGGACTCATCTCAGTGAAACATCTCTGAGACCAGGAGCTTGGCATGAGTCCGAAAGGGCTTAATGCTTCCACAGGTAATGGAATAATCCAGAACTACATCCCTCTGAGCTTCTGGGGCAGGAGAGCAGACAGGCAGAGAGATCCTTAACAGATCTGCGGGGTTCATCCCACGCCTCAGCAAGGTGTGTGGGACTCCGTATCTCTTTATTGTCTGCTGTGGTGTGTACTGAGGATGTAATTCTTTATGGTGCATGGCAGCTCTCAGCGGGCAGTGAGAGAGAGCTGCACCGAGCTGTGAGGGTAATGCTGCACATGTGTAACAAAGAATTATGATTTTAGTCAGCTCCAGCTGAACCACTTTGATCTTTGACTAAGCACAGCTGATATTCGTGCTACACTGGAATGCCACCACTGAGCTTGAGAGAGGATGATGTGGTGTAACAGGTGAAACCACCTATTGCCTTCCCTGCACCAATTTACATCAGATTCTCACGTGGAAACTGGTCCTTGCTGCCATGAGATGAAGGCTAAGTTTCGAGAAACTGCTGCAACATGTGGGACAAATCAGATCTGTAGCCCATACACTTCAGAGTGGTGGATAGCAAGAAGAAACCTTGCACAGATTATTCAATTTAAAAAATACAAACAGGTTTTCTCAAGTGCCCATGCAATTGAGAAGCCCATTCCTCAAGGACTACCTGCAGTACTTGCATTCTCGAATAGCTCACAGTGATTGGTGAACCACGTCCTTAAATGTGGGTGATGAATTGGGGCGTCTCTTCTCTCATGCCTATGTCCAGGACCCTGTACAGTCAAATCACAAAGCTGAGCCATCTGAAAATTAAACAAACAGTGTTTTCAGCTCAATCAGTCTCCTGACCTGACCCATGGCATGGCTCAACCTTGTTCTTTCCAGGGAAGGCTCTAGGAACGAATGCTCAAGAATGGAAGAGATGAAGATGATGGAGTTATAACTTCATTTTCTAACATGGAATTTCTCCTCAGATCTCTCTGTATGCAGTAAAACACTGCTTTCAGTAATGGTCGAAGCTCTCGGCTGCCCTGGACAAGACCACAGGTGCAGCAGAGAGGACTCTCCTGTTTTCCTGAGAAAAGATCTGTTTAATGCAAGTTATCCCGATGAGTCAAAATAATACAGTTTCATGCAATAAGAGTCCACCTTTCCGTGTTTACAGCTCGATATAACCTGAAGGACCAGAGAGGAAGAGCCTACTGCAGCACAACTTCTCCTGCCTCTTCCAGCATCTGGTGCAAACAGGCTGAACGCTCCTAAACTGCTGCGGCGAGAATTTCTTCCCGAGCGCAGAAATGTTCACCTCCCACTCTGACACATTCAAAGACATCTTTCCAGCAACAGTCTTGCCCAGCGATTTGAATTAATTCAGAACAGAAGTCACCGTTTCACTCACCGACCCGGACAAACCTTTACATAAGAGGACATAGTACGAGTTACACAGAGTTTCCCAAGAGACCCCGCGGGGGATGAACCCCCAGCACTTACCCCCCCCGCCATCGGCCTTTCGCATCCCCCTGCTTCCGATCCCACGGGGCAGCGGCGGCTCCTCCGGACGCGGGGACCGAACCGCCGTGCCCCCCACAGCCACGGCAGTCCCGCGTCTCCCCCCGCCCCACGCGCACGTGCAGCCGGGCGGGTGCGGCTCAGCCAATCGGAGGGCGGGGCGGGGCTCGGGGGAGGGTCACTACTCCATTCATAAAAAGCCCCGAGCGCGCCCGCGGAGCCCTTCCCCAGCGCTGCGGTGCGGAGCCGCGCTCCGCCGAACGCGCCCCCCCACCTTATAAAAAAGCTTTGCTTTCCGAGGCAGCCCACCCCTCCGCTCTGTCCACGCAGTGCAAGGCTCTGCTATCGCTCTGAGCGCCAGGAAAACAATTTATCTCCGGGCATGTACATATTTAATTGGAAAGCAGCCCCATAGCGTAGTGATTTCTGGGGGTTTTTTTGATTTATTTCTGTGCCACAGGTTTGCGTATACTTTATAGGCATAGAAAAGAGAGGTCGAGAAGTTTGCACCGTAGAGAACTCAATAGGAATCATAACTCGTGCTGTTCTATGGCGTATCAGCAAAGAGCTGCTTACAAGTTTCACGTTATTCTTTAAGAGTGTAAGAGAGCAGATAGGACACTCGATAGGATACTCAGGGGGCCTACAAGAAAGCTGGAGAGGGACTTTTTACAAGGGCTTGTAGTGATAGGAGGAGGGGTGATGGCTTTAAACTAAAAGAGGGTAGATTTAGATTAGATATTAGGAAGAAATTCTTTACTGTGAGGGTAGTGAGGCACTGTCCCAGGTTGCCCAGGGAAGTTGTGGCTGCCCCCTCCCTGGCAGTGTTCAAGGCCAGGTTGGATGGGGCTTGAAGCAACCTGGTCTGGTGGGAGGTGTCCCTGCCAGAGCTTTATGGTCCCTTCCAACCCAAACCATTCTGAGATTCATGTAGTGAAAATCATCTCTGTTCCTTCTGTAGATGAGCTGTTTGTAAGTTCTTGTGCAAAAGGAACAAGGTTCTTTTCTTCTTCTAAGAGATTTGGCTGGTCTCAAAAGTCATTAGCAGACGCTAGAATAATATATGATTTTCTCCTGTGTGGGTTGCCAGAACACTTATACACTGATGCTGAGGATGAAAGTCTGATCTCCTCCCTGCTAATTCCCACACCAGCTGGTATGGAAACTTAGTGCCTGTGCCACCTTTCTGAAAGGGGATTGTTGAAAAGCCTGATTCAAAGCCCAGCGAGCTCAATGGAAATCTTTGTATGGACTTCTCTGGGCTCTGGATCAAGTCCATGGGCAGAGCTGTGGTGCCTGCAGCCGCCTGGCGAGGATGTGGCAACTGCCGAAGAGCAGAGTCCATCTCACCCTGCTGCAGGGTGGCGGGTGTGAAACTGGGCCAGGTGGGCTGTGAGCATGGGTCCTTCACCACCTTTTCTAGTGCAGAGTGTCTGTGTGGGCAGGGATGCTGGCAATGTAATTAATGGGGGAAAAAAAATTGCAAAACTCTCTAAGCCCAAATTTCTGAAATGAGGCTCTTAATGGATTTCAGCACTGATGGATTTTTCTTAGATAAGTGTTTTTCCCACATCTGGATTCCTCTTGACAGATGTTGACACAGAAATGTGAAAAAAAAAAAAAAAAGACAGTTTAGGTTTCAGACAAAGATTTATATGACATCTTTTTAAACTGGATATTTCTGTCTTTCTCATTTCTCATGCTGTGTGTGTCACACTCACTTTTTTTTTTTTAAAAAAAAAAAAAAAAAAAAAAGAAAGAATGTTTTGGTTTCTGCCCACTTCCAGTTGCCTCTGTGATCTCCTGGTCCTGCCCTTGGCTCCATTCCCACTGTCCATCTCCTGCCTGGCACCACCATGGCCATGTCACGCCAAGCTGCAGTCTGGCCCCCGGGCCCTGTGTCATTAGCAGAGGAGCAGCTATGGGATGGGGAATGCACAAAAGGGACATGGGACACAGAGAGCATGTCTCCTGCTGGATTCAGAATTTTGTTTATGGGTAAAAAGTTCACATACTGATGTGTGTGGCGAGACTAAGGTTTTAACAGCCCAGTCCAAGAAGCAGCTGTTGGCAGTCCTGTTTGTTACAATGATAATACAACTTATTTTCTGAATAATCCAATTATTGCTAATTCCAATTAATAATGCATTTTAAATTGTTATACGCAAGCTTCCTAACATCTGTCCTGTTCTCTGGCATTAAGTTCACCTTTTCTGTGTGCTGTCAGAGCAAGCAGTTGACGTTCTTCTCTGGGAAGATGGACTAGTCTACAGTAGCTGTTACCACCAAGAATTAAAAAACAATAATCCAGAAGCATCCTCAGGCTCAGTTTCCCAATCCTGGGAAGCAGAAGTGGTACTGGGAAGAGGTAACTCAGCATGTGCCCTCTCCTACGCTGCCCAAAGCCAGAGCTGCTGGTGGGCATGGAGCCACGTGTATTTATTGCTTCCCGGGGTCTCAAAGCTGATCCAGTTCAAGGCTGTGACAAAACTCCAGTTGCTTTCAGCAGAAGCAGAATGAAGTCTTGTATTTACTATATGGAGTTTCTTGCCTGAGGGCTGCAGAAAGGACATGCCGTACTTTTATTATCTTTACAACAAGATAATCTGGTAGGCTTCTGCTATTTTCCTTCTCCTGAAGTCATTCTCATCACGACTGTGAGATTCCCATGCATCTGAAGAGCCATTTCATTATACTGTTGTATCTTTCTTGCTTGGTACATATTATTACTGGCTTTATAACTGCAAATAGATTCAAAGAGGGAAGCTATGAGTTTAGTCTAATCAAATTTCCAGCAAAATCCTAGGCATGTTATCTTTCTCCACGTGCAATTTATTCAATTACAGGTATGTGCTAGAACCTCTTGAAACACTCTAGCACTCACTGGTTGAAGAATTAAGACTTGATTCATTACAGTTGCTGCATTTAGCCTTCCTTTGTATAACAGTAATCCTTATTAACCCTCCTGACTGGGGACAGAGACTTCCCTTTGTGGTTGGTCCTGCTGTTGCCCGCTTACACCTTACTGCTTGCTTGATTTCTGGATTGAGAATTGGCAAGAAGGTGGATTCCTGCTACTCCTCCTGGATTTTCCTTTTACCCTGGATTACTGTGCCTCTGCTCAGTGAAGGGGAAAGAGGAAGGGATTTGACCAGGAGCTGCTCATCTTCTCCACCCCGCTCTCTCTGTATGCTTCCTTGGTGGCTAACATTGACCTTCCATGCTCAACCAGCCTGCACACAGTCTCCAGCCAGTCCCTGCTGGGAGTCACTGCTCAAGGTCATTCAGCAGAGCATCATCCATGGGTCCCAGTGCTGTGCAGGTTGGGTATTCTGCTCCAGTCAATGTTCATGCATGTGCCTGAATGTCTCGATGAACTGAACTTCTCAGATAGTTTGCAACCTGAAATCCAAGCAGAGAATAAAATAATTGTCAGCCATGTTCCCAACAGCACAGTTCAAAGCATTCAATTGAAATCAAGCTACTTTATAAGAATTCATAGCAATGAATGAGTCTTCCTTTGCTTTAAGGTTCCCATGACATGAATGTTTTGACTGACGTTGACACTGCATACTCTTGCCTTTGCTCCACACCAGCCACCTCCTGTCCCACAGATGCTCGATGGAGCTGTCAGTCCTTTGTTTTCCATGTCATCAGACCAGTGTCTAATTGGCGCTTGCCTGCTTTTTTACGTATCGGAAAACATTTTAGGATCAGGAATGACTGTGTTGTAGAATGAAAGTCCTTTGAGTTTTCTGCTTGTTTTTCTTGGGCAAAATTCAAGTTACCTGCCTGTCTTTGCAGGCTGGACATATTAAAGACATTCAGCATCTTTTCTTCTCGTATCTTACTTTTAAATGTCAGAAGGTCTTTTTGTCTCCTGCAGGGCTAGGTGCCCTCTAGACAGATGAATTAATAATACCACAGATACACAGGCGCCAGAGGCAGTGTAACTTATGACCTGCAAGAACTCCTTTTGCTCTCAAATATTCATGTCTACTGTATTGTCACCATCAGATTTTAAGGCACAAAGAGTAGAGCTAAGTCCATGAAATATTTATTAACAAGCCTTATACCTGCAGGTGCTGTTTAACGTGCATAGCCAGGCAACATGTGGGTCACTCACCTCTTCTCACTCCTGAGACACATATATAAACAGCCAGCTCGCTTTACCTAAGGGGGCAGCAGCACAGCCAGGGGCTGAATTAATAACTCCTGAACTGCAGGGCAAGATCTTCTGTACCGAAGTGCTTGCCTTCATCTTACTGTTCCACCTGAGCTCCTGGACCATGGACCACAAGCCTCCCTCCAGATGGAGATACTCTGCACCAGCCATGTGGAGGCTTTCCTAACCTGGGATAAACATGTCAGATATCCAGACAACTGATATTTCGTATTTAAAACAGAAGCAACAACCAAATTTTCAATTCATTTGCTATCTTGAGTCAAATTAAAATTCAGGTAGCAGGAACTGGGAAGTGAGAACTAATCTTCCAGTGATATTCAGGCACAATTTCCCCAGGGTCACAGTATGATCTAGCAGTATCTGCCCATCTAAATGGGAACAAACACATTGTTTCAGACTGAAGTCTTCCATTAGCATATATTTCAAATAGCACTTATATTCATCACAAGCGAGTGGGTGGAGGGGTAAGTTTTACAAAGTGGGCTTCAATCGGAGAAATAAGAAAGGAGCAACAATGCAATAGCAATTGCATTTGATTTTCTGTGGATTGTTACAATTTAGACTTTATTATTCAAAATACGAATGGTGAGTACATAATAGCTACTAATAATGGAACTTCAGAGTGGCTGGAAAAGAAGGGCTGTAAAATGGACTTGATAGTCCTTGAATTTTCAGCTGAAAGGCTTGGATGACAGAACAAAGAAAACCAATATGACATTGTAAATCTGCCCTCTCCCTGAGCTGATGGGTATTGTCCAGTGGCTCCACTGGGGTCTGGATCTTCAGCCTTGATTTTTTTTATCTTTTATTTTTTTATTTTTCCTTTTTTTTTTCTCCTTGAAGTCATACAGAATGCCACTGACAGCATGTTCAGTCCCTGCCTGATAGCTGGCCACACCATTTCCATTGTAGTATGAAAAAACCAGCAGGTAACACTGGCAGGCAGTCAGTTCCTACCTGTGCCTCCCAGTGCTCCAGCCTGGCTCATTGCACAGGTAGGCAATCTTCTGTCTTACAGATCAGAACAGCTCGTATGTGTGGGAAGAACAACCCTTCCGACTTGCTCTGAAGAATTCATCTTCCTTTGCTGTGGTAGACTTTGGGCTCCAGAAGCCTCCAAGTCTTTAACACCCCTTAGTGTATATTTTCTTCTTAGGAGGTTCTTCTTTAGTTCTTCTTCACACTCTGTGTAGGAGTACAGGACAGAAAAACAAACAAACAAACAGAAAACTCATTGCAAGTGACTTAACAATGAAAATACAGAAACAATAAACAGGGACACTCCCAAGTTCAGATGAGAGTATGCAAAAACTGCATTTAAAACCACACTTCACTGAGTTCACAAGGAGCCCTGTTGCCTTTAATGTTGCCTGTCCAGCACTGGCACAGGCTGCCCAGGGCAGTGGTGGAGTCCCCATCCCTTGAGGTATTTAAGAGATGCAGATGTGGTGCTGAGGGACATGGGGTAGTGGTGACTTGGCAGTGCTGGGTTAATGGTTGGACTGGGTGATCTTAGAGGTCTTTTCCAACCAAGGCTACTCTATGATTCTATGAAAAGTCCAAAACTTGTTCACTTCTCACAGTCTTAAAACTAAACTCGTCTACAAGTGTGTTGTTTATGCGAGGCCAGAGAGCTGAAACTCTGCAGGTAAGACTTTGCAACAGAAATGCTGTCACTTTGAACCATTTTGAAGGTGTCTGAGACCAGGAGGCAAGACCACTGGCAGACAATGCAGAGACATTTCATTTGCACCTCACCTGTCATGAGCTAAGGAGGCAAAGCCTGAGATTTGGATGCATTTGACAAGGTGAGGAAAAATTATGTAGCACCTTAGGATTTGCTGTACATTTTCCTGGTTTTTAAATAATGGCATCCTGTAATGGCTCATCACCTCTGTCCCCTTTAAGGGCCTAATTAATTTAAAGGCATGATAGATTTGCTAGGATTACTCACATACCAAAGGGAGGAGTGAAGGAAGATAAAACTTAAAAAGGCTTCCAACTAAGGCTATTCTATGATTTTATGATTCTAAGTAGTAGTAAAATATACATTTACATAAAAATTCTGTCCCTTTGTGCAGCTCTGTCCAAAGGAAGAGAAGTGACAAAGCCAGGAGTTGCATAAGCCAGCAAAGGATGGTCATGTAGAGAAGCTGACAGCAACTGAAGCATCCTCCCAAGCTCTAACTGGGACAAGTGACCCACCAGGCCCTTGATTTGGGGACCTTGTTATGGTGGCAAATGTGTCTGTGGGCAGCTGTTAACAGCCATGTCAGGTCAGAAAAATTCAGAGCTGTGGAGCTCTGGTGAAAGCTCACCTGGTCAGCTGGGAAGGATCTCCATGCATTTTCCCCATCTTCTGGATGGAGGAGAAAAGGTGGAAGCAGTGATGGATATCCTCCTGCATCACCCTTTGGTCTGCCAGCATTTTGCCTTGACCCTTCTCCCATACCGCATGTGCAGCAGCTCTGCCCTGGGCATGTGTGCAGCTCTGCCTGTGCAGCCCGAGGTGGCCAGGGCTGGGGCACCAGCAGAGGCAGAGGACGAAGGGTGCTGAGGCTCTAGAGGGTTTCTGAACAGCAAAAAATCCACACATGTCAGCGGCACAGTTGCAGGGAGGCTGGGGGCAAAAGCCTTTGCAGGTTGAGTGGGTGACAGGAGGGGTGTGAGCAGTACATCACTCTGTATTTGCAAATAAATGGCACAGAAGCAAAAACAATCAGGGAGGGAGGGAGGTTTTGACAGTCGCTGACTCTGAAACATTTAATATTTAGTTTCCAGCTAATTCAGTCAACAGAGATTATGAAACTATAATAATGATATCTGAAGAGCACACTCCAAACAGCACTTCCCAGGAGGTCTAAAAAGCTCAACTACAAAATTACTGATTATCATGCTTTTAAATTTATAAGTTAAACCTACCTTACCACCAAGGGAACACAAAATGGCAAATGTGGCATGCTTTCTAAAATGGGCTCCAGGTTATTTTACATCCAACTTCCCTTCCAAGCAGCCTGAAAAACAGGATTAATACACATGTGGAGAAATGTGATTGACTGGAGGAAAAGTCCAAACACCTTCATTATAGAGAAAAGATCTCTTCGCTTGAAGGAGGCAACGTGGATATGGAGGAGGTTTAGATTGGATATTAGGAAGAATTTCTCCACTGAAAGGGTTCTCAAGCACTGGCACAGGCTGCCCAGGGCAGTGGTGGAGTCCCCATCCCTGGAGGGATTTGGGACCTGTAGATGAGGTGCTGAGGGACATGATGATCTTAGAGGTCTTTTCCAACCCAGGCTGTTCTATGGTTCTGTGACCACCCACGTACAGCCAGTTTGGGTTCCTCAGGAGATTTCAGCTGGATTTCTCAACAAAGACTTTTGAAGAAACCGAGCTGCTGCCAGGTCTGTGGGCAGGGGGCACCCAACCAGCCCTGGGAATGGGCAAAGGAGGTGGAGAGCAACCGCCTGCTTACTTTGCCTGTCCCAGGATGGCATCAGTCTGCCTGCATAGGACACGTGGACAACCGCGGCAGGGCTGTAGGCTCAGAGAAATTCTTCACAGGAAACACAGCATCAAAAGAGGAATGACTTAACTGATCTGAAATGAAAAGGGGCATTTTTCAATGTCATGAAAAGCCTCGGGTTTGCTGAGCAGTGCTGGGACTTTCCTAAGGGCTGGCCTTCAGGTGCCGGAAAAATACCGCAGTTTTAGGCGTGGAGTTATGCAGCACCACACTTGTACCTCTGCACCTTTGAGCAAACAAATAGTTCAAGGGCTTGTGTGTCTTATCAAAATGCAGTGCTTGAGAAAATTGGAGCCTCAAAATCTCAGGTCTAAGGAGCTAAATAAGAGCACTGGGGAATGATCTCTGGACCTGAGATCAAACAACACAGAAAGATTTCCAGAACTGTTTAGAGACTTAGATTTCTGTAATAACTGTGGACAAGGTAGTAATTTTCCATCTCTTTCCTTACTGGTACAGAATCCTAAACAATCCAGGCAAGAAACACACAAACCACCCAGCTAGCATATGGCTGTAGAACACAGCCAAACAGCATCCTCTGTGAAGGCTGCTCCTAGCTTCAGTTACCGAGCAAAACATATTACATGTGCAAGGTTTTGCTCTTTTATCCACAATATTTTGTACAAATTAGTCAAATGGAAACTGTTGCACAGTGCAAACTTAAGGCCCATCAATATGGATTTCACTGCTGGGTAAAGTTGGGGCACGTTTTTTACTCTTTGCTATGATATTAGTATACTGTTTTCTAGGAAAAAAAGCATAAATACAAGTTAAAAAAACCGACAACTTCTCCCTGAGGAGCCAGCTGGAACTCGGTGCTTGGAGTGGTACAGCCATGAGGCTCCTCTGCTATTTACCACCTTCCTCCAGCAGCATCCATGGGTGGGTTTCGCAGTCTTGCTGCTCTGGATTTTAAACTTAAATCTTCTGGAACAAGGATTGGGGAACAAGAGCAGTAGCCAGCAAAACTGAAAGGGAAATACATTACAGTGTAATGCCTCTTGTCAATTCACGGTCTTTTTGTCTTGGATGAACTGCCAAGGCTTGAAACAGCAGCTCTTTCTGGCCTCTAACTACCAGCCTCACTCTGCCTTCAGGTGCTGGAGCCTCCTCCTGCTGGGAAATCCAGACATGCAATGAGGAGCATGCATCCACAGGGAGCCAACCCACCTCCAGGTGCTCCTGCCCAGCTGGACCCCATGGGCATTTACCCACACGCAAACAAACTCTTTGGGTTTGTTATCTCCAGGAAAATACCATGCATTTGCCAGCTTCAGCTGAATTCCTTCTTAACTCAGCTTAAGGAAAAAGCATGCAGAAGATTAGGTTCTCACAAAAAAAGAGAGAAAATATATCTAATACTAACAAGCACAGCTAGCAAAGCTTCCCAAGCTGTGACACCGATGGTGGCGGTCACATCTCAGCTACCACGGCTGGCGTGAGGCAGGAGCAGCACGCTGCGTCCCAGCTATTGGCCTTCAGGTTGTGGGATTTCTGAAGAGGTTGGTCCCCTTCCCTGGCCAAGGTGGAAAATGTTCTTGCCATTGGGTTCAAATGAAATTTCAAAATGTTTTTGAAACTCTCAGGTTTCCCTCCAGATTTAGGGGAGTTTTGTTCAGCTGTTGGGTACCTGTCAGAACAGATGAGAGGCTGTTAGCCCTCTCTGAAGCTGACGTATCTCTGATACAAGGAGAGGTTTCAGGAATGCTGATTTCCTACTTCTGTTCAACTTTCTTGCTTGAGGGACTGATCTAAATCACAATCCTGTGGGGTTCCTCCCTTTCCAGATGTGAAAGCAAAAATTACGAAACCTTTCCTTGCTTTTGTAATGTTTAGCAAGCTGCTAACGAGAGGAGGCACTAACCATCCAACTGGTCTGCTGCTGCTTATGGCACCGCACAGCTTTTCCAAGAAACTGCCTGGGATGGGGGTGAAAGGAGCCGGGTTTGGGGAGAGGAGGCTCACAGGGGACACCTGCTCCCTCCCTGCCTGCCCTCCTCAATGCACTGCACCCAGCCCATGCCCAAAACCCTGAAACGCATAACGTGAGGCTGCAAAGCATTCAGCCTCAAAGAGAAGGAGACCTGCATGTGGTGGGCAAAAATACAGATGCTAAGCAAAACGCTGCTGCTGAAGGCTTCTCCCAGGAGGAAATGCCGAGCAGGATTTTGAAGCCTTTGGTCAACTTAGCACCATCCTCCTCAGTGCCAAGGCCAGTGCCAGGACCTCTGGAAGGCCTGCCTGAATTCTGTTCATCAGCCTCCCTGGCAACCCACTGCTCATGTCAGCAATGCTTAATTACACCGGGTGATGGATTAATTTGTATATTTGGGGCTTGTCCAACTTAGAACTCAGGTCCTACCCATTTTTTTTTTTTTTTTTTGCTGTCTAGCTGCTATCTCAGTCAGGAACTTCAAATTGAAAAAGTCCCCTCTGCTTCTCTCTCCCTAGATGAAGGCACTTACTGTCGAGTGGCCATGGGAATCAGGTGGATATATCTTTCAAACACTTCTATTTTTTTGTGACTATAGAGTCACAAAAGGATTTAAATGCACATTAATTTCTGTGTTTTCTGTTTCACTGATTAGCTTGGCAAGCAGGGAAGCCAAACCTTTCCCAGAGGGAAATGAATGGCTGCAGAGGAGGAATACCAGGAACCTCTCTTTGTTAGCTTAAGAATATGAACACTTGAAGCTGAAGAGACAGGCATTTCCTTTTTGTATAGAAAAGTTATTGCCAAGTGCTGAGCCTGGGGAGCAATTTTCTTCTTTCTATTCAGTTTGTTTGTGCTAATCAACAGGGTATAATCTAAGTGAAAAAAGACAGTGCAGGTCAGTGACCCTGGTCACTGATGTGGCTTGCTGGGATGGAGGGACAGCTGGCTTAGACCAACCTAAACTGATTCATGGACCCGAACCCTAAAATCTTTCTGTGATGAAAACAGTCATATATTGTCAACATTAGCAACCTCGTACAAGAGCAGAGATACAGCTCAGGGCTGGTGCTGTCTGCTTATTTTAGCAGCCCAGCCCTTCAGTTCTGATTCAGGGAACAATATTTATTTATCTCAGAAGAGAAGAAGGGACAGAAATGGGTGTTAGAGTTGCATGGGAGCTGTGAACAAAGACAGGCCGATATTCTGCTCTGCTTGCAGTTCAAGTGATAATAAATTGCAAGAAGCTCATTGTCAGAAAAGATTTGCTAAAGCTCGGGGTAGTTTTCAAGGCAGCTGTATCTCCATGTCTCCTAATCACGCCAGCCAGTGTTTTCTGCTCCAATCAATCAGGACTGCACTGAAGCGACAGAAGCAACTTAGAAAGCCACCTGAGTACCTTCATTGCCGCAGCGAGGAGGATGCAGATCTTAAGCAGTGACATTATTCTGCCAGGCCGCTCAGCAAGCAATTTTCTCTCTTCACTCCTTAGTAGCTGATTGGGCTCATACGTGCTGACAATGAAACTGAAAGGAAGATTTCAAAAAGAAAGTGTTATATGTATGAGGGGGGAAATAGACACAGCAAAATAATAGCATCCTATAACTTAAACCATGCCACAGATCTGGTGGCTTCTGCCCCACAGAACCAGATGTGCTCCAGCAGTGGCTGTTTGTCAGGACCTGGGTTAGCAGCAGTCAGCAGGTTCCTGCAGCAAATTGGCAAAGCACCACAGCTCCAGCATCCTCCTCGAGCTCAGAATTATTTCAGATTCATCTGCAACTACAGCCACAGGAAGGTGCTTTGTTAGAGCACTTGCTAAGGCTGCAAAGCCAAAGATATGGCAATCAGTAAACACCAGAGTGAAGACTTCTTGTGCAAGGTGAATCCTTGCTGCTTAAGTGTCTATTTTATGACAGTCTTCATTTATGCAGTCCAGTACTATTTCTCCATCAGGACTTCTGTTTCTTCTCCACTAGGACTTGACAATATTTATTTAGTGAGTGCTTTATCAACATGCAGTTGCTTTCTGGAGATGAGCTGCCAGGACATGACAGAGTCTTTCTGCTGGATGACATTCAAGTTTCTTACACAGGCATTTCTATTCAAAAGTATCTAGTTTTCTAATAAAAGCTTTGAATCAATCTGTGGCTCTCACTACTGGATGTCATCCTGGAGATGCTGGGTTGGTCTGGAGATAAACAATGAATATTCAAAACTTCAAATCTAGATTAAACAATGTTTTTTCCTCTGTGTTAGCTCATGCCTCCTTTCTAGAAGTCAACGTATTAAAATGAAAAGCTGTTAAGTGTAATAGTACTTCAAAGAACTTTAAAATCATTTCAAGAAAATGTCAACCCAAGCCCTCGGCAAGTATTCGCCAACCCACTCACCTTCCCTGAATAGGGTGCAGATGCTGGGCTGAGCCAGCTCACGCTGCCTGGACCAGTTGTGGTCCTTTCCTGGGGTGTGAAAAACATGGCGCTTGGTGCTCAGAAACTTCAACCAAGTGATTCTGCATTCTCCTCCAGAAACATGGCCCTCTTACGAAACCTGCTTACACCAGGAGAGTATAGTTGACTTTGATGCTGTTATCTGTGTTTGTTTGCCTGTTTCTCAAATGCTTTGAAATACATGAGATCTTCTTTTACAGACTGCATCAAAACACTCCCTTTTCTACAGGGCTCAGCAATTAATCCTAGTCTGAACTCTCTGACAAGTATCAAACATAAAAGAGAACCAGAAGATATGGGGCAGCTCTTTACAGGCTGTGAAAGTGCTTTTGGAGTTGCTGCAAGTAAAGTCTTCCTGGATGCTTAAGCAGCTTATCACTGGGATAGAAAAGAGATTTCCTGGAATGTCCCCGCATAGCCTGAGGATTTGTTTCACCAAGACGCCAGAAAAACACCAGCTCACTTCTTACACTCTTTCACCTTGAGCTGTATAGAAGGACTGTCCATTTCTTCCTAAACTGGGGAAGACAGAAACAAGTTTTCTTGAAAAATTTTTTAAAATGTATGAGAAGTTTGCAAGGTTGACCAGATGGACATTATCAGTGATGCTGACCTCCTGAGCAGGTAGGACTTAGGAAAGGAGGAAGACTCCCTGTTGATGGGGTGCTTCAGCCCTTTCCTTGAAGCTCAGCCTTGTTTGCTGTGCCCTTTAATGTAACCCAGTCCCTGTGGTTTTATTTTTCCAAGTCTGAGCACATGCATTGCTTTTAATGCTCTCTTATCATTAAAAACTTTGATAGGCATTGAGGACCATGACCTCAAAAATCAAAAGGGAAGGTACCTGCAGATGAGCTAATCTGTGTATTCATCAGGATGCCTTTTGAGATGGCAGACTGTATATCATTTTCTTTAAAGGGTGTTAGAAAGCAGGATATTTTCTGAGCATTTATTTGTCTTTTAGGGCTGTAGGCAATTGATTGCAAGAAATTGTTAAATTGGTACCTCTGCTTGCAGGCTATTTCACTACTGGAGTAAGACCATAACAGAAACAAGAAAAAAAATACCAACATACAATTATATATATATATATATATATTTTTTTTTTTTTACACAGATCAACATCTTTAATGCTGGATTACTCAATTAGACAGCAGATGTATTTCATTTTGCTCTTTTGGTTATGTCTAAATAATTTTTCTCCCTTCCAATAGTTCTCTGCTGCCCTGCCATGTGTTATCTCTGGTCATCTGACCAAGCCACTGTATTCTGCTATCCTCCACTCAAAATAATATGGTCCTGATGTGGGAGAAAACAGGAAACAGATGATCTAACTCACTGCGTCAGCATGCTCCTGGCCACACAGCAGCCCAGAGAAAAAGTAATGAGTACAGATAAAGGGGAAAAATATATTTTGGAGTTGTTAAGTGGAGAAGCTGTGTAGAGTCTACTTAATTCTCAGAGAAAGCAGAATCGCTCACTCTGTTTAGAGAATCTTTTGTCTTCTGAACAGAACAGGCTTATCGGAGCATCTGCTGCTCTTTAAATCCTGTGGCTCCAGACAGGAGTGGGTCCCAGAAGCCAGGGTGCTTCCTCCCCAGCACAGGGACCTGGGGGTAACACGTGAAGGGCTGAATTTTCATGAGCTCTGCATTGGCATTTCTAAGCATCACAAAATTTGTTTGTTTGTGGGCATTGCAGACCATTTATTGAGATAATTAGTGAGGCTACCAGAGGCAAAAAGGGCAGTTTCAGTTGCTGCAGGATAATCTGATGCCACTGAATTCTCACAGTGATACAGCTATGCTCAGGGAAGGGAGAGTTGTGAAACAGCCTTACCAACACCAGAGGAGAGGGGTGTTATGGAAAGATTCACAGAAGGGCGAAACCACTTCATGGCTTTGAAAAGCAGAGAAGAATAGACAATTATACTTCTGTGGGTAGCAAACAAGGCTTTTAGTTGCAAAGTGAAGTCTAAACTACTGAAACTCTTAAGTGGTTCAAGGTGTGGGAACTGAAACTTCTGACACCCACAGAGCAGAAATCATCCCTGCAGGGAAGGTTTATTAAATACCCAACAGCTCGTGCACAAACCCTGGCATAGCCCAAGCAGCAGGGAGCACCATGAGGATTTGCTTCCCTTCAGGTACTATTTTCCAATGATGTCAATCGGACTCCACTGAGCTCCAGGCTGATTTGTTTTAGCTTCTCCTGGTACTGAAGTCTACTAAAGACCAGGACGAATCTCGTTATTCTACACCATATTGTGCAGCATACACCTACCCACAGATTTTAAGGCTGTGAAGGAATGTCCAGACACCCAGGAAATGCTGGATAATCTGTACCTATTCTCATTTTCTATGCTCCTCTGCCAAATCACTCTGCAGTTTCCTGCTGGTATGGTGCTCAAATAGCAGGGAAATTGTTTCCTTATGAATCAGCACAACCAGTATCTTTTGCTTGTTTTATCTGGCTGAGTAGTTTGATCTTGGGAGGGAGAAAATTGTGCCCATAATCCCCTGAAACATCCACAAACACCCACAGACCCAGGGGAAGGTGAGTGACTCTGAACTTGGGAGCCAAATGCTGAAACAAATTTCTAATTACTCTTTCTACCTATTGGCTTTTGATTAGACCCTGCAGGCTCTGCTGAGGGGCACAGGCAGCATCTCCCACAGGCTTTGGGAGACAAAGCATGGAGGATCACTTGGATATCACTGTGTCATTTTGTCACATGCTGCTGTTCTGTATGGTCCTGTTGCTGGAATATGATGGGTGTGGCTGTCATAAAGCCGGGGTGGTGAGTAGAGTTAGTTTATTGCAAAGAGACCATTGCTGCTCTGCTCTGTTTGGAAGGCTAAGGGTTGCTGTGGAGGCATCAAGAGCAGGATATGATGTGACAACTCCTCTGCCTGTGACCTTAAAAAAAGAGTTATTTTTATTAACAGGGAATGAAAGCAAACAAATATTTCGTTCCTGCTGGCAGCTGTCTCTATGGTTTTGCAGGCAACACGTGCACAGGCCAGGGGACTCTCTGCCTGCCTCCCTGGGAAGTAGAAAGGCAAGGTGATGGACAAACATCTGTAGGGGTCACAGCTTCAGGCTCTGGATACAAGGCATGAAAGCTCTCACCCCCTTCACAAGCCAGGACTGCCCAGGGGCTGGCAGAGCCGCTGCAGGCAGGGAGCCCAGAGGGAGACCCCCCAATGGGATCTGGGTGCTGGTGCAGAATGCTGGGATCTTATTCCTGGTCTGTCACAGCCCCAGGAGCAGAGCTCACTGCATTTCTTTGAGCTGTGGGACCCACTTCCCACATGGTGCTCGTGGGAAAAGCACTGCAGAGCCCTAGCACACACTGCTCCCAGCTCCTGTGCTGCATCCCACGGCAGCTGAGCCCCTCAGGCTGCTTGTGCTGCTCCATGCATGGGGGTGTTGGGCCAGCACAGGACACCAGTGGCCCCTGAGCAGCACCCCAGTAGCCCAGGGACAGCCACCCCTGTCCCAGGGCGCAGAAGCAGCTTGGGTTTTTAAAACCTACCACACAGAGCCTTGTCCCCCAGCCCTATGGGACAGTCCCTCTGCAGTGCTGCTGCTGCAGAGCTGGCTTTTGAGTTTTATAGTGAACCTCACAACAGGCACTTTTTCTTTGAAATTCTGTCTCTTGCAGTTGTATCATTTCACAAAGAATTGAGGATTTCATCACTGAGTTTATAGTAGTCCTCTTTCCTTAGAAAATGTGACTTGATGCAAGCTTAAAGGGCTTTCTAAATGTTAATCAGAGGAGAACTGGAATTTATTACTGTTTATGATCACGTTAACCAGGGGATGCACACTCTTTACTAGGGGCTGATGAGGAGTACTGCCTTGTAAAACAGTGAAGCTCAGCAGCATGGGGCAATGCTTTCCTTTGGGAAGACTTTAGCAGACACAGACCCGTCTGAAGGGCAGCGCTGCTGCCCCCAGCCCCTCATCCCCTTTAGATACCAGTGTCCCTCTAGGACATTCCCTGTTTCTGCCCCCCTGTTAGAAGCCAGCCATGCTGAGCTGTCCTGTTACCCTCACCTGGATCACTGGGATCCCATCCACATGAGCTCAGTCTCAGTGGTGCTTATTTGAAAGGTCAGGATCTGACTCATGACTCTAGTATGGCGATATTTTTGGCTCTGTTTTAATCATTTTCTCCTGTATGTCTCATACGCTGCCTGCCAGAACTTCTTGTCCTCCCAATTATGGTGAAAATAGATTATTAGTAACTGACTAATTCAGGAACTACTTTGGAATTATTGACGAACACAGAATCTAGTCGAACAATATGAATTCCTCATTTATCTTCCTCACTCCAGTGCTGGTATGAGGATAAATGTTGGACCAGACTTCCCACATTAGCTGCAGGGTAGAAAGCAAGGGAGAAAATTTTTGTTTGCTGCTGTGAACATTTATCTTAAAAGCCTGATGTTTAATGTTAACTTGTCGATGCAAAAAGGAAGACAAAAAAGCTGTCACTAGAATCCTTGCCATTAACTTGGAGTCTCATTTCCATTCCCAGTGAAAGAATTAACACTTTTCTGTACTCTGCAGAAAACCAGTGCCCTGCTCTTCAAGCCCCTTGGTCTCACTGCATCAGCCACAGGCATTCCAGTCCAGATCACATGAACTCCCAAATCCTTATGACATTAATTCGTATTCCTCAGTCTAGACTCATCATGCCCAGGTATTTCTCTCCTGAGATCCCAGCAATTTTATAACTGCATTTCCTCTGCAGCAGTTTTATTACACATTAATATCATGCCTTTTATGTCTCATTATTTGGCAAATGTTAATTCATACCCAGCCCTCCTGTGAAAGAGAGAAATTGCTATCATTACCCTCATTTTATGGAAAGGAGAGAGTGGAGAAATTACATGATATGCTGAGGGCAAAGAGGGAGACTCAGTACTAACGTGGGAGTAAGAGCTCAAAGGTCCTGTCCCTGAACCATCCTTCTCCTCAGCATCCTGAGTGCCAGGCATCCTTTTTTGGGTAGCCAGCAGAGACCTACATCGCATGTTGCTGACATCTTCTCTTTTCTTTTATTCCACATAAGCTTTCTCATAAACACTGGGGTTGCTGAGGCATTTGGACAACAAGAAAACTCTGCCTTCCCTTCCTCTTCTATCCAGCAAACTGGCAGCAACGTGCCCTCAAACTTTCTGCATTCAGTGCCCCTTTTCTCCAGCCTGAAGATGACACCATGCCCCTTCGCAGCGAGAACATGCTCTGTCCACATCCTGGGGCCAGTTGCTGGTCTTTGCAGCGGGACAAGCCACGGCTGGGACAGCACCTCACTGCCCACACACGCCATGGGGTTTGCCGTGTCTGTGGGAGCACTCTGGTATGAACCCCATGCATCACACCAAGGTGAAACGATAATGTTGTTCCCTGACAGGGTCGCTGCTCTGACAGGCGGAGGCGGTATCTCTGGTTTCCCAGAAGGCAGGGCTTTCTCAGCTGTTTTTATTTTTGCCGAGTGACACGTCTGACACACAGGAGCAGTTAGCTGGCTCCCAGCTGTCACAGGGCTGAGCCACAGTGAACGTGCCGACGATACTTGACACTGGAACGAATCAAGCGCTCTCCTCAGCAATCACTGGGCATCCTTTTTTAATGCTACATGTACTGGAAACTCGTATCTCAGCTGGCAGAAGCCTGGATTGCCAAAAACTACATCTCAGCTTGAGGAAGTGTCAGGAAAGACGTTTTTGAAGTTCTGGACAAGCTCAGTCAGTGAAGTGCAATTACTATGAAAAATGTTTTGTACAGATTAATTTTGTTGCACACACAGGGAATGCTTCACTCCTTAAATACAGCCAAAAGACAAGGCACAGCAATTTAGGGGACACTCTTCTGTTACTAATGCCTCATAGATATTTATCCAGACTCAAGAGAGAGGGAAATTATCTCACTGCACAATCAAGACTCAACTTTCCTTTTCTGCATTCCTCATTTTATTTTGGAGGGAATTTTATTTATCTACTGTATTTTTTCCTGACCTTTTGGGTACATCTTTAGTTTTCCAAGAAATGTATCCATTAAAAGAGTTTTTCTGTAGACTGAAGCATAACTTTACCACCAAAAGAAACCTCTACCATAAAAATCACATTTGTTAATTGACTGACTGCTGAAGGCTGAGCACAATTAATGAGACTTCTCCGTTGCTTAGCATTCATGCATGACTAGGGCCTTGACTAGGGCAAGGGGAAGTATTTAAGAAGTGAAATGTGTTTTTCCACATGAAGAGGTCAAAGTTAAAACAGCATTAATAAAAGCAGAACTGAGTTGCAGCAGGCTTCCATTCTCAGGCTATGAAGAAACCCAAATATATAATTCATAGTAGCTTTAGTGCCATTTTCAAATGCTTTAATTTTTGTTAAGCAATTTTCAGAAAACTGAGTAAGACTCCAAGAAAAAAAAGGCTTTTCTGCTCCTTTGACTGCTTTAACATGATTCATTTGTGTTTGGACAGCAGCTCTCACTTGGGTCACCAGCGCAGCCTGTCCCCACTGCCAGCCCCTCAGCTGCGAGCAGTGCTGTGGCAGTCCCGGTGACACATGGCTGGTGTGCCAGCAGGGGGCTGTGCAGCTGACAAGGGTCCTGCCTGGAGACCCCATTCTTTCCATCCATCTTTCCTGTAGTTGGTTGTGCCTGAAGATGTAAAAGTCTGAAAGCTGGATGTGTGACAGAGTTCAGGGTCCCATTTAATCGAACAACAGGGATGCTTATCACAGCTGAATGTGCCAGATCTCCCTTCCTGGATAACTGCCCAGCCACCAAACTGGGACTCTGGAACTGGGTTTAGAAAAGCAAGCAAGTTTCTGAACAAGTTTTTGTCCTTGCCAAAGTCCCATGGATGCGGTGCCATGCACGCTCCTGTGTAAGATCCTGTATTTCTTATTGCTCCCCATGTCCCTCAGGGAGCAGAGGCAATGTACTGCCTCCAGTGAGGATGCTCACGGAGCCGTGAATGTCTGCTCAGCCCTACCAACTCACAGACGATGCATCTCTTCCAACTTCAGTGATTATGGTGAAAAATGAGTTCATTAGTTCTCTATTAGACTGCAGAAAAACTAATGATTTTTTTAGATGCTTTTTCATTTCCACATAGATATGAAGTAGAGCATCTTTCCCAAGGAAAGCTGTGTTTCAAACATAGCCTTTCCATGTGGGCGTCTGCTGAAGGCAAGGGCGTTCTTCGAAGAGGGAAGATGTGCAAGCCAAAGGCCCCTCCAGCTCAGGAGGAGATTTTCCCATTGAGGAGGAAGATTTCCCCCTTGCTGGGAAAGTTAATTGTGCAGTTTTGGTACAAGTGTAGCTGTGAGGATCACTCCAGTTCTTCCTGTATCTGGCATGCCTTGTGACAGCTTGCCTGACCAAGCCCCTCAAAAGACACTGGTGGGAAGAACCTCTTTTCTGTGCCCTATCCAAATTACCAGCTTCTTAAGCACACTCTTTTCCAAAGAGTGTGGCTTTCATGGGAAAGCAGAGGAAAATGGGGTTATTAGGAGCAACTGGAGAGGCACCTGCAATGGCTAGAGCTCTTCAAGGTTACTCCTGCTGCTGCAATACTCCCTCAAGATGGATGGTGACACATGCATAAGGGTGTCAGCCAGTTACGCCTTGATCCGAAATGTAATACTTCAGGAATATGATGGTTTAAACAATTTTAGTCAGTGAGTCAGTTCTGGATTATCAGCCTACAGCAGCAGGGTAGTGACTCTCTCTCATAAATTAGCGACCAACGAGTTCTTCTCTTTGATGAATGTTATTTTAAAGACTCATCTCACTTATTAGCTCCAAGTACACTGCCCATTAATCACTGCAAAAGGAACATTGCACTCTCCTCCCTCAATGGCTTTATTCCTGGCATGACTAGTTCAGCTTCACCAGGAGATAAAAGAAGAAAGAGGGAGAAGGAAACAGAAAAGTTGAGGTCCCACCAGACACATGGGGAAGTAGGTGCCATTATGAGAAAGTCACCTCAAGTCATGGGAAGTAGTTTGCAAGACTTCCAGACCTAAAAATATTAGAAAACAACTAAACCTATTCCTGTCAAAGTTTTGCCTGGCTTGGGAAAAAAGGAGTGGAAAATGTCCTGTGCCAAAACGTGAGGGGTTCAGAGCCTGGGCAGAGTAGGCTTCAGTTGCCTCATCTGACTGCATCTTACCAATTGCCACACACCCTCTGAGTTTTTATATCAACTATGCTTATTTCTATTGACTGTTGCTGTCTTCCACTGCTTAAATGAGGCCATGAGCCTCTACCTCTATTGTTCTCCACAAGCTGTGATTTACTGAGGAGGAAATATCACTTAAACAGATTGTGACAGTAGATGAAGCTGCTGAAAACCAAGTTCCTTGCACACGGCTTGGATTTCATATCTCAATTTCCAGAAACTGAGAGAATCTGAGATTATCCCCAAAGTAAACTCGGTGATACCAGTGAAGAGCCTCTGGGTATGACTAAGCAGAAAAAAACTCCCAGAAGTATCAATTCAGTGAATATTTATTCTAACTCGCAAGGCATTCTGGAAGGGTGGTGACTGCAACAACTGCCAAGACGTGATCCAGTCTCCTAAGATCTCAGGCCAAATTTATTATGGTCTAATTCCATTAGTTTCTGTGAAAAGGGAAGAGGTCTGCCCTTCACATTCGGTATCTATGAAGGGGATTACATTTCAACTGAGGCTTGTATATATATATATGTATATATCTACACATGCACATTTTCAAGGGTGAGGAAGAGGGAACCACACTCTGACACTGTAGAACTAGAGACTGATGTTGCTTTGTATTTGATTCAGAGCACGGGGAAGGATTCACCCCTGGTTTAAAAGGGCTCATGAAGCGATGGGTTTTGTCCGGTCTGGCAGATGCTGGGCCTTTTCAGCAACGATACTTCCCAGATGCTCTGCTCCCATTATGATGCAGTAGCAGAGGAATGCTGATGGCTTGTAGCTGATTGCGTGCTCACAGCATCATTTCTATTTATTCCTCCCAGGCTTCGTGCCACCCTAATGTTGGCTCAGCTCAGACAAGTTAAAGCATATGCTTATTTGGGACAGTGTTTTAAACTCTTAACTATTCCAGGTGAAATCCATCTTTCATAAGTTTCAGAAGGATTTTTGAAGCCCTGATCAGAGCTCATTGAAATTTGTTTCAATAGGCTTTAAAATCAAGTAATAAAAGACCATGGTGATCCTCCCATGAACTTCACTGGGCCCAGCAAAACACCATTAGTTTTACAATTCTTTCTTCCCATTGTTCCTCCATTTCAGCTTCCAGATCTTTCTTTTTTTTTTTTTGTCCTGTGATTTACATTGTGTTATCAAGCGCTCCCAGAAGTGAAAGGAGACTATCACACTGTTAGGTTGGCAGGCTCATTAGCAAAGACATTAAAATCAAGTTAGAATATTTTAAAACTAATAAAGCCAAATTGTGGTATATCCAACACATTTAAAATTGTACAGGCTACAGGAGGAAAATTGGGCAAGTGCCTGCCTGGTTGCACAGGCTGCCCCAGAGGAAGCAGCTTTCCAGGGGAAGAGAACTGCTGAACAGGAATAAGGTCCATCTGAAGAGGAGAAAAGAGTTTCTTTAACCACAGAGTTACTAACTTAATGGAGAAACCTTTAAACTTAGATTGATGAGGTTGGTGACATGAGCCTATAGGTGGGTCCAAACCACAGAGACCTGGAAGGATGCCTAAGCAGCAGGGACAAGAAGGAAAATAATGGCTCATTTTTGTTCACCCTCTTTGATGTCTGTGTCCTAATGAAAGAAATACACAATAAACTCTTTGCCAAGAACAGCAGAATATTCCTATAGAAAAAAATTTCAAGCAGAAAGTGATTTGTCTGTAATAGGAAAATATTACAAAACAGGATTGTATTTTTAAATTTGGTGCTGGAATATATTTTTCACATGCCATGTCCAGCACATTAGTGAAGTGGATCCCACATCAAGTGCCTGAGCTCTTTGCTGTTTGGAAAGCACTGGTGAAGCTCTGCAAGCCCAGCAGGACACAGCCAGGGACCCCCTAAGTGCCCCTCACCCTGACCACTCTCTGCTGTCCCCTGGCAGGTTGTTACACACCCAGTGGCCTCTAATCTCTGAGCCAAAAGATGAAAGTAATAGTCTGTGAAAGGGGATGCGTAAAAGGCTTTCCTTTAAAAAGCCTTTGTGGGCTTTTTTTCTGTTGTCGTGTGTATGCTTGGTTTTAAAGCAGGTAAATGCTTGATTTTAAGACAGGTAAAGAATTCACACAAAAAAAATTATAGTTAGAATTTTTCTTTACCCAGAGGCAGATGCTTATGTTTTTCGCCTAATATTTCTAGGAAGAGCAGAAACAATTGCTTGAGAAAACTGTGCATGTTTTTAGAAAAATAGAGGAAAACTTTCATGGTTCAGGTTTTAAATGATTTAGACTGTCTTTGAACATACATGCCAAAGTTTAACTTCTCTTTCTTTTCAACTTTTTTTTTAAAAAATACCTTTTTCATACAAGGAAAAAAAAATATATTTTTTGCATTTTACATGTTGTATTTTAAAGTATTTGACAGTCCAGGGTGAAACATAGAATCACAAAATAGCCTCGGTTGGAAGAGATCTCTAAGATCATCCAGTCCAGCCATTAACCCAGCACTGCCAAGTCACCACTACCCCATGTCCCTCAGTACCACATCTACACAGCTCTGAAATCCCTCCAGGGATGGGGACTCCACCACTGCCCTGGGCAGCCAGTTCCTCTGCTTTACCTTAGTGACAGCCCAGGTGGAAGAGCAAGGAGGAGGACAATGGCATCCACATCAGCAGAGGCACAGGGCAGGGGATCAGGAGAAGATCCTCCTGCTACCTGATGTAAGGCAAGGCTCCGAGGTCAGGATTGCGCCCCCAGACCTGCCCAGGGTAAATCTCTAAGGTTATTTAGTTGCACAACGTCAATAACAGCACCCCAAGAACCACAATAGTTGCAGGACTTCAGGTAAGCAATTGTGGAGAGCTGAACACAGAAGCAATGGGACTTTACAGGGGAACAGGAATCTCCTGCCATTCAGAACCTGAGTGGAAAGGCCAAAGAACACCAGGGGTGTTTGTCTCTTCAGGTAGACACAAAGATACCATGGTAATGAGGACAAAAAGTGTTTTAATAGACAGATATCTGTTATCATAATAAAGAACAAGATGATGCAGTTCATCTAAAAATCTGATACCACAAAGAAAATTGAACCAACATTTATACACGCACACACAAATTACCAAGGACATTAGCATGTCATATGACTCTCCTAGACTGAAAATATCACAAACTGCATGTTGCTAGGTACCTTGCTTTGGGAACTGCTGCCTGAAAGCCCAAGTCAGCTTCAACAAATTAAAGAAAAGTAAAATCATATTTAATCATAGTGTGATCAAGTTCACAGTCAGGATCCAAACTGGCAAAAGATAAAATAGACTGAGAAAATCTTCTGGGAGAGAAGAGACATTCTGGGGCAAGACTTAAGTGTTTTTTTCTGTTCAAAAGAAGAACCACAATCAAAGTAAAATTATCATGTCAACTTCCAGCCCCAGCAATGAGCCCCAGTGTGGAAGCCAGCTCTTCTCAGCAGAGAAACCAAGAAAGGAAAGCACACCTCTAATCCCAAGAAGAGGCCACCAGAGCAGTTTCTGATGCTTCCCCAAAACACATTTTGGTACATATGATGACAACAAGAGGCAGGAATCTGGCTTAATATCTATTAAGTTCCCTAAGGCAAGCTCGCCATTACCTGTCCTCTTGCAGGGCAGGAGACACTCAGGAAACTGGAGAAGAGGCATGAAAAAACCCCAGAGTAAGCGACTTGATGACAAGCTTATCCTTTTTTGGGAGCTGGATGGGATGGATACAGCTGTCTGCTGAGAGGAGAACAGGGTGTTGAGGAACCAGTGCTAGAGCAGCTGTGGGGAGAGGGCTCCTAGAAATAAACTCTGGGTGATAAGGTGATGAGCTGCAGCTTGCTCAGAGGACACACACACAGCTGACACCTGAAGGGGATCACCTCCACCTGGCAGCATCCACAATCTCCTGTGACATCCTGGTCAGATGCCAGCATTTTGTATCCTAAATGCACATTCATACTTTGAAAAAAAAAAGTACTGATTTTTTAAAGCAATGAGCCCTAATTAGCCCTCTCATCCACTGTCATCCATCCTACCAGTAATGATACTGTGCTTCCTCCAGGCTAAATGCACAGTTTTGCCTGCTAAACGCCAGGAAGGGTTTCTATACGTCTAGGCAACGTATAGGGCATTCTCATCAGTTTCATCTAACACACACCAAAAATCTTCGGGGGTGACCAGGAGTCCACTTTAACTCTGGAATGAATTGGAGAGAGGAGAAGAGGAACAATTCTGGGACAAGTTGTTCCTTCCTGCAAAGCCCTGGGTTTAGACCCTGAGCCCAGAAGCATCTCTCCAAACAAGGAATGCAGCCTGGGTAAGCAGCTGTGAGTAATCTCATTGGGTGATATTTTCCTGAATTTATCTACTTTTAACTTTTTATGACTTTCCTGAGTAAGTACAAACATTGTAAATTATATAACACTTGAAAGAAGGAGCTGAAAGTGTGTGATAAAGCAGCTGTCAGGAGTGTCATTCCAACTCGAGATGATGGCAGAGTCAAAGCATTTTTAATAATGTTTCTGATTGTAATTTCTATCTAAAAGAGAAAAAAGAGGAAAAAAAAAAAAAGAAATACGTAACGGTAATTGTGTTTTGCTTTTACAGCACACTTTAGTTGAAAGCTTTGTAGCTTTTCATACAAAATGAAATGATGAAATCTTTTTCCCACTTGTGTTCATGTAACGAGAAAGAAGCACTCTCCCAGGAGATTAACAGAAAGACCAGGACCCATATGCAGAGGCACATAAAATAGGGTAATATTCTGCAGGTATTAACACGGCCAATAACCCTTAGTCCAGGACCACTGGTATTCAATACATGGTGTTCTGTGAGATGGAGATAAAAGATTATCCCTGTGTAGATGTCTCATTCTCAGGCAGTGGAGGGGCAGGAGTGATGCCCCGTGAACGGGAGGTCACAGCAGCAGTGACAGGCAGGCTGGCTGGGTGCTTGGGTGCCTGGTCCCCTCAGGCTGGTTTGCTGCATGGCTGGCTTGGGTACATCTCCAGAAAACCTCACTGTGTCCTGTGTTTAGCTGTGGTACAACGGGGTACAGCAAAGGCTCGATTAACTCACCTACACAGCTAAGGAAATGGGGTTTTTCCCTTCCTGAAAGCTGTGGAAGCAGTGATTTATAGTAATTTATTTGTGGTCTGATTCTGCCACCTTCCTGTACACACTGAGCCATGCCTTCTTCCCCAAGCAGGGCTTGTGTGTTGAGGTACTAACTCCCTGGGAGTGAGTCGCTGAATCTGACCCTTGTTGCTAAACACAGCAGAAGCTTTAGGGAGAGGAAAGAGGAGAAAGAAAAGTTAAGGGCAAGTAATAGCAGTATTTTTGCTTAAAGCATTCACAGAACTTTTGCAAATATTAAGTAAGTGCTCTCAATATTGAAGGTGAGTAAGTGTTAGAGAAGTGCAGGTTTGAGCTCCTTCAGAAAAGCTTTTCCAAGACATTAATTTGAAAGAGCTGACTGAAGTATGTCTTTAGCTTTCAGGTGCTAAAACAGAAGTGAGAAAATGGGATTTTGATTGATGTGGTAAGGGAAAAAAATAAGTGAGGTGAGGAAGCAAGGAAGGTTTTAGCATGGGAGCTGGCACCACTTCCCTTGTGATGTGCCACAGGGCTGATGCATGGGGAGAGCTGAGCCCCACCTGGGAGTCCTTCATATCCTGCCAGTACCAGCCAGCACCAACCCAGGGGTCCAGACGAGCTGTCCTCTCCTGAAAGGCATCTGCCCACCTTCTGCTGCACAGCTGGGGCAAGGGAGAGAGGCAGGGCTTCTGCCACAGGTCCCAACAACCACAGCATGGTCTGATTCCCCTTGGGAGCATCATCAGCTTTTGCTTGAATTAGGGATGTTAAGAGGCAACAGCCAGCCTGGGCTGCACAGCAGCAATTTTCCTCCATTACCAACAGAAGCTGCTTACCTGGTGTCTCCCCTCCACAAAGCCCTGTGATGGCACTACCATCATTTCACACATAGGAAACGAGCTCCCCTGGGACAGAAACAATTTGCAGTGGGGTCATGGTTGTAAGGTGTCTGTGTTTCCCCTTCCGTGCCTGTCAGCGTGCTGGCGGGGGGTGGAAGAGCATCTTTACAGCCCTGATGCCCAGTGCATGGGATGGTGCTGTGCCCCTCATCCAGGCTGTGGCTGCAGGACTTGCTGCCACTCGGGTCCAGCTGGACCCCCAGAGGGACCCTCCTCAGCATCAGACCTGCAGCAAAGGCACTTATGGCTCCTGCAAGGACAGGGAGACAGATAATAAATCCAAGGCAGCTGGCACAGTCCAGGCTGTAGAAGCATAGGGAAGAAAGCATTTTCCGAAGAGATGGTGTGATATGAGCTGCAGCGTGGCAGGAGATTGCTGGACCGCAGCCCAGGACCTGCCACGACACAATGGGCAGAAAGGATCCATGACCACTTTTATTTCTCTTATGTCTCTTTTGAAGCTGACACTCTTTTAAAAATCTCCTCAGTGTCCTCAGTTTTAATTCAAACAGAGCTTTGCCTGGGGCTGTGCAGAACCCTGATACTGGTTTTGAGGTGCTCCCTCTTAGGGTCTCAAAGCTCAGGAGGACTCAGGAACTTGTCTTTTTTTCCAGCTGCCAGATTAGATGGCTGCACTAGTTGCACCTCACTGCTCACCCTGGGGTGGAACAGTTTACGGAAGCATGCAGGGCAGTGAGCTTTGGGAAGAGACATTTCAGGCTAGACATGTGAGGCTGTGTCCCCTACATGTTCAGGTTTAGCATCACTGAACCACATCCCTCCATTCTTGAGGCAGCATTAAAGTAAATGACACAACAAACCCTCATGCCAGGAGAATGCGGAACAGCAGAGACGTGCATTGAGTGCCTGTGAAAGTCACAGAAGAGCAAGTCTGTTTTTATTCCTTCATGGACTTTTTTAAGTTGTCACTTTTTAAATCATGCCCACAAGACTAAGCCAACACATCCTTCTCTGATACTTTCTGAACATCGCTGTGGTCTTAGCATCCTTCCTCCTGTCAGCTGATGGAAACAAACTTTACACACATTGCCCTTTCCATTAAAAAATACCAAGTTTTGTGACTTCGAGACTAATGTAGAGGGCTCAGGAGAAGAGTGGACAATAGTCAGGATGCCCAATCATGAGAAGAAAGGGAGACCAAAGAGGACACATTGTTCAAAACAGCCTTCAGAGCAGCAATGAAACTCTGGAAGACATGTTAATGACAGGGAAAAATATCTATGGGATTCATCGGTTTGTTTTAACTTCCCTAGGGCAAGTGTTTTCCAGTCATGGGCTTTTGTGTATATTGAGGTGCAATATTATTACTAACAAATCATAAGGTGGAAAGGAGAGATGTTGTAGCAGAGGACAAAAACTGCTACCGTCAACATTTGGTTCAACTTAGCAGAAATTTGTCACCTACCTTATCTTTTTTGAAAGAGTCCAAAGTTTTAAGTTCAGTGTATCAGTGGTATCTGGCTACTCTGTGCCTTGGCTGACCATTGCAATTTAGCCATCAAGACCTATTTTTAGCCGTATGAATTACGAAGAACTTTTGGAGTGGATCCTGAAATGTCCTAAGACTCAACAAGAATGTGATAGTGGCACTCAGCGGAGCTTACTTGCAAGTGCTTTATTTGTTCATTTGCACAGTGCCTTTTTATCTCAGTGTTTGTAGTGAGTCACATTTCCTCTGCCCACGGCTTCTTTGTAAAAAGTGGTATAATAATGAGGTAGTCTTTTGCTAACTTGGTATTCAGCACAGGTCCAGGAAGTTAAGCTTTTCTATTGATTGTTTTCTATGGTTTGGAGTACAGAAGCCTCTGCCAAAGTCCTCTCTGCCAGGCTGGCTGGTTAAGATCTGTCAGTGAAGTATTTTGAACATAATTGCTCCACTTCCTTTGCTGATCTGTGCTATCACTTCTGGGAACTCAGGACTAGTGTAGTTATCCAGCTGGGCTGCATTAAGAACTCGAGGTCAGGCTACCTTATCTTACTTATTTTAATGTGTTCTTTTAACTTAGATACAGAACTCCTCAGATGTATGTTATGTCTGAGGCCCAAGAGATCTCTGCCAAGTCAGTAGGCAAAGCTCCAGAATTACAGCACTGGCATTAGCAATGAGTGATTTAAACTGAGGCACATCCCTGAAAAAGGACGGATGTCTGGTTTATCAGGACCTTCCCTGGGTTTCTTGAATTGCAGGTGAACTTCCAGGGACACAGATGCAAATGAACATGCACAAATAATCTCTTTAAAGATTTCTTTTTAGTTGTTCATACTGTAGAGGACTAAAAGGTTCCAAGTAGGTTCTGAGTTCATATTGTATTTCTCAAGTCTTGAATTGTATTTTGATATGATTTTTTAAATTCTCTGAGGGATCCCGCTCATACTGTTATAGCACCACTGAAAACCAGCAGTTTAATAAAAGGGCTGCGTGTGTGATATCCTTCATCCTACTTCCTATTCCCAAAGCAGGCTGAAAATCAATAAACCTGCCCATCTCAGGTCACAATTTGGAGGACAAGCTTGTTTCCAGTGTCTGACATCTCTTCCTGGCTATTTCTGCTCTCATACCAGACACCTCGGAGGAAGGCAGCGGTGGGACCACTTCTCCTAGGTGAGAGTAGCACCAGGTCAACTACTTGAACATTTTGCTGGCCCCACAGTCTGCTGCCAGGTGAGAGATGTAACACTTAACATTTATTTTGACTTCTTCCAACTTTGCAATGTCGTATCAGTCTTGCCCATGTCTAACCTCAACCAGCAGCGCCTCCTCAAATGCCATTCCAATCAGACTCTAGGCCACTGGTGCCTGCTCTGTGGAAGCCGCTGCCACTCCCTTCCCGACCAAAACCATGAGCGCTTCCCACCAGCGGGGTTCCCTTCTGCAGGCTTTGCAGCTCTGGGCTTCAGGGGGGCTTCATCCTCCATGACGTTGGGGTGAATTTCTGGAGCTGATGGGAGGAACAGTTGGCCAAGGTCTGCTTTAAAGAGTCAGCAAGTAGGAGTCACAAACAACTGAAAAAGGCATTTCACAAGTCACCCCATCACAGGGAAATGCAAGAAGGTGGTGGGAAAAAGCCCTGATATTTGGGGAAATCAGTGGCTAACTCAGGAGAGAGTGACTAATCTCTGTTTGCTTTTCTCATTTTTGTGTGTTTGTTTTCTTTACTCTCCTCTTGCTCTTTCCTCTCTTGAAAAATAAGAGGAATGACAATCAATAATACCTGCTGATGAAAGAAAATGCAATCAGTTTAAGTGCAACTCTAGCAACCTTTCAAAGGAACACACTGGAACAGAGACCAGACAGTCCATAGTTTAATTTTATCCTGTGGTGGGATCAGAGCTAATTCTAAACTTCTTGATAAAATCACCAGAAATCTGCCCTTCATGCTGTGGAAATCCAGGCAAGCTATTTTCCCTGATGTATTTATTCTTTACCTGATGAAACTCTTCTCATCCAACCTCCTTGTTCCTACTTGGCAGCCACCCTAGTGCCCCCGGGTGCTGCCAGCCATGGGCTGCAGCTGCATGGCTCAGAGATTCCTCCTGCTGGTGAGGGTGGCAGGTGAGGCAGGAGTTGGAGCCTTCGTGTTATTGCAGTGCTTACAACACGTGCGTTATGAACCCCACCAGATGTTGGGAAATGCTAGAGCCAGTCACCCACCCTTTTGACAGCTGTGGGGTGGGAGCAGAGGATGGTTGGATCCTCACCTCCCTGTCACTGAGAGCACTTCCAGCAGCTGCAGCAAAGCTGGAGCTGTAAATGTTATTCAAGCCTTTCTCTTTTGTCTAAATAAAGCATCTTTCACCCTAGCCCGTAGTTGTGCCTCAGTGTCCACAGATGCTGGAAGGTGGGATAGATGCAGGTTGTGAAATCCCCCCACAGCCAGGGAAAGACCAGCCAAGACCTCCTCGATGCAGGGAGTGCAGTTGGGGGCAACACCCTGTCCTGCAGGCAGCCCCTCGCACTCACACTGTGAAGACTTCCAAGGCTGGAGACCAATTCCCTTTGCTTCTGGTGGAGCAGCAAATGGCATGTACTACAAAAGACTTAAACCCGAGCAGGACGCTGCAGGAATAACAAGAATCTTGGATGCTTTTTCATTAACAGACAGTTCTCAAAGCCACTTAGATTGATCCTCAGAGCATTTCCCCACCCCCACCCCCTGGCCCTTGGACTCTACGCACTTTAAGCACAAATACCATTTCACAGAACACCCCCTCCTTGCCTCTGACACTTTTTGTTTTCTCTCACTGCTCTGACACACTCAGCACAAGAGTGGGTGGGTGCCACGAGCAAAGCTGGACATCCGGAAGGGACCCGTGCTCTTCCCTGCTGAGTCATTCACAGCCCTGGGTCACTCTAGGGATTTTTTTCTCCACCCTGAAAACAAATAAAACTTTTAGACCAAGTTGAAAAGTTAAAATCTAACACAAACATTTGTCTGAAATTGGAATAAGGGAGAAAGAAGAAAACAGTTTTCTTGTAGCATGTTGAGAGAGAAAGAAGAAATCAGCTTATTTCTCTCTCAACATACTACAAGAAAAATTTATTAATATAGTTCTTCAGTAGGAGTACTCCAATAAATGTACAGAAGCAACATCCTGAAACTCATCCTGTTTAAAGATGATGGCTGTTGTGCTTCTCGGTGGCTCTGATTCAGAACTGGCCATTAATTATTAGTATCTCAGCTCTGGGTTTCTTGGAAGGTCTTATGTAGATAAGATCTGCTATGTTTTCATGCTTATTTAATGTAAAATGTTCTTTGGGAAATAAGGTGCTAAGTGAGCTTTGAATCAGCAAGGCAAAACCTACAGAAGTTACTTCCAAGTTACTGCAGGTGGGTCAGGAACGTTTGAATTGGCAGTGATCGGGGCAATCTGTTTTTCTCACCTAAAAAGTCTGTTCCATACCTCATTGACATATTCTGGAACACAGCAAAGCAAATCACAGGAGAATTAAACCACTGCAATTTAGCAAATGAACGGAGGTGTCAGCTGAAACAGCGGAGTGCAGTTAGAGAAGTAAAATAAACGAGCAGTGTTGGTAATGCTAATCTTATAAAGAATTACAAGACCTTCAGTAATGTCAGGACCTCTGTGGGACACATTCCAGCTGAAAAATAGACTCCAGTCTTCCAGACCTTTGGATTTTCAGTGGGTGAGAGATGAGACATAACGTAGCACATGTTGTGTGCCCCCCTCCAGGTCCTCAGACCTTTCATAAGCTTCCAGCAGCTCAGTCCCCTCCTAGCTCTCCATCCTGCCTCTTCTTGCAGCAGTACCTGCTGTCACATCTTTCTTTGTTGTGGCACACCCAGGAGCATCACCTTGCCAATAAACAGCTTGTGGGATTTTAAGCTGTCAAGGGGACAGCTTTACACCAGATTTGTATGAGATGAATGCCAATACAAATCCCTTTGACTCTTGTCCACTTCTTCTCAGGAGAATTTTAAAAATGAAAATGAATTAGGGAGAGTTTAAGGGTCAGTGTAGATGCCACAGATGAGGATTTTCCACGTGATAAAGCTGAAAATTTTCTTCTCCTAAGAAAAAAATAATGACTTCTCATTTTGTCATATATTTGGTCCACTCTCCCTCACCTTACCAGACACCAGCCTCTCTGCAAATAATGACATTGTGAGAGTTAATGCCTTTCTTGTAAAGAAAAAATCATTCAACAAGGAGCAATTTTTGAATCTGAGTCAGTGATCAAAAATTCAAAAAAGGACAAAGTCCACAGTAGAAGTAAAGTTAACAGTTTTACCAGCTTAATAATTACACAATTAGCTAATGCTTACTCCACTGGCAAGTTTATCTCCTGCACAATTAGCACTGGATTATTTAGTAATAGCAATAATCCTAAACTGAGTCTAAATTTAGGTTATCATTCTGATGTGTTTATAGTAATGTGTTTGGGAGGTAGAGAGCCTCACCGGTGAATCTTCAGATTTCTTCTTAGCACAGTTAAAGATGAAAGACCCTCTATAACAGATATTTCCCCATTCTTCTTGCTTACATATACCTCTGTCTTTATACATCTCCCTGTTTTTCAAAATAAAGGCATTTGGTCTTGATGAGGAGAGCACCACAATGCTTTGTGCTTTAATGGTACTGTGAAGTGAACCCAATTAACTGATGCAGTTCTAATAGCTCAGGAGGTGACTAACTCCCCCCGTAGCCTGTGGCATTGCATTCTGCACCAGAAGGTGGGGATACCCACTCCGCCTTTCCCTCCGATGCTGTGGACAAGTCACAGAGCAAACGTGTCTTCTGTGCCAGATGCTCAGTGCAGACCTGCCTGAAACCAGTGAGGGCTTTTCCATTGAATGTAAGGACCTTTAGGTCAGCTTATGGAGGAAGGAAAAGAAACATCTTTTTCTGCATTTAGCTTTTGCTACAGGAGGAAAAAACATCCATGTGAAGCAATGTCATTTTTAGACCTCTGATTTTTTTTTTCAAGGATTATATAGGAAAGAAATAAGGTTGTTCATTCAGCATTATGTGGTATGGCACAGACTATTTGCACATCAAAAAGACAGTTCTATATTAACTAAGTTATTTAGGTTCAAAGCTGCTTTACTGTATTACTCAGAATGATGGATGTTTTTCTTTCCTGCTGCATGACAATATCATTCTTCACTGAGCTATGCTCCTAAGTGCATATCTTTTATTTCCAAGTGAAAAAAAGGAAAAGAAAAAAAAAAAAAGGATCATTTTCATGGAACCTCTTTTACAGAGGTCTTGCTCTGGTTTCACAGCACATTTCACACCATCATATGTTATTCAGCTCTGACAGATGCTATAAACTATTGAACCACAACTCAGGCACATAGGTATCCAGGACGGCAGCTGTTCCTTTTATCATAAAGCAAAGACATTTACTTTTTCCTGTGCTGCACCAGCTTAGCTTGAGTGGAGCAGAGGGGAGGTGTTGGTAAACTGCTTTCCTTGTAGTCTACCCAGTCCTGGCTGAAGGTGTGGGCAACCTGGGCTGCAGGACACCAGGACTGGGTGCTCTGGCCACTCTCGTGCCCAGCACCTTGTATGTCTGGCATCCTCTGTGCTGGGAGGCATGGCGTGGAGGGGCGGCGAGCTGTGCTGCTCTGTGTCTCCTGGGGACCCTCTTGTGTTTGTACTGCAACAATTCTTTCTAAAAGAGTTTTGCAGCAAGGTCATACAGAAAGGGACTGATCTTTACCCATACCACCTTCTACTACAAACAACTGCACAAAATGCCTTGGCTGTGATATTGTGTGGTACTTAGCCCCATCATTTGGTGTCTATATTCATGTCACCATATTCAGGGACTTAAAATATTTACGTACATCAGACCTCTCTCAACAAGGGAGCGTTGTGACCCTGCTGGAGCTGTGTGAAGCTGAACAGAGCTGGTTAAATGATTCACAACTGCAAGTTCATTATTCTGCTTGCAAAGTTTCTTCAAAAGGAGAGGTATAAGAAACAGCTCTTCAGAGACAATAAAATATCCTTCTCTTTTGGTATAGTCACCTAATTTTAACACTTTGAAAACTAAGGGGTTATTTTAATGTAGATACAGGGCTCTCTGTATTTGGCAAATTGCTTGTTTTCAGTAGGTGTGGAGCTAGAAATTGAAGTAGCAACTTCAGTAACCAGGCTAAATGTCTGAGACTTTGCTATAGTATTTCCAGCTTTGTTCAAGAAGACCAAGTCTTGCACAATCACACTGCATGTGTTGTTACCAAGGAGTTCCTTTCAAATGAATATGACTTCATTAACCAGTTTCAAAGAAGTGGGACAGAGATGTAGTAGCCTCAGTGGTGCACATTTCCTACCACCCTATTTATTTGGTGGCAGGTGAAGGAGAGCACGAGGTCCCCAGCGAGGGGAAGGGGACCCATGAGATGGCTGAGGATCCTGGCAGGAGCACTTGGGAGAAATGTACAAGAAATGGGGCTGTGCTTCCACTCATGGAAGTGTTTATTGGAGAATAAAAATTAAATTCAAGTTAGATGTGACCATGTTCCTGTCTGGACTGAGGCACCCAGGTGAAGTGCTGTCAAGACCAACTATTTCCTGCATGGAGCTACGATGAAATGCATGGGGATGAAATGGCATTTATAGTCGACTCACGTTCACAGCTGGCTCCTCATCTGGATAATCATAGCTTTGCTTTTTACAAAGGGTTTTTCATGCTGAAAGATGTCAAAACACATGCAGACATAAGTTTTGGTTGTGGTTTGGAGACTGTCAGGAGCAGCAGTCTATGCTTCTTATTAATCTTCTTTTAACAGGGAACATCTCTCTTTCAAAAACTAAAAGTTACACAAAACCCACAGAAGAGAGAGGGTCCTAAGCCAGATATTTTATTTGACTGTTATCAGCCCCCAAAAATTACTGATGAATCAAATCTTGTTGTATTACAACCATACAGAAATTTTAACAGAGTTCATATTCAAGCAACAGCATCCAGCAGAAGGTTCCATGTAATTATGGTGAAGTTTGCCAGACTTTTACAAAACCATAAGCTTTTGACAATCACCTCAAGGAAATAATTATATTTTTAAGGCAGCTCAACATTACCAGACTGCAGATTCTTACTGAAGAAAGCACTGATTGTGTAAGCATTAGCATAGGATGTGCAGTTAGAAAATGAACATCAGTTTTCCATCTGGGAGCAAACTGTCCCTTAGAGAAACCTTGCCAGGTGAGGGACATCCCTGCACACCCACCACTGTCACACAGGCAGACTGTGGATTTGAACTTGGTCTACACTGTGCATCCCTCTGTGCAAAGGCTGAAGGAAGTTGGATGCAGTTTTCTGTCCTGCTAAAAAGACGAGCAACAAGAAAAGAGACTGTTTTATTTGTTCCAGAGTAATGAGCTCTAGCAGTTCTCTGGGAGTGTGTTGGGATATACAAGCAAACTGCATTCTTTAATTTCATTGAGTTTTTTCAATGTAAAAAGAAAAACATTTGAATGAGATGTTTCATTAAATTACTCACCTTAACAATGTTGTATTTGGGTTTGTGGTTTGCTTGTGTTTTTAACAAGACATATCTTGTTTATAGGCAGTTACATTATGGAAATGCCATTTGCAGTAGTATGAATTCCAAATTTCCCAGAGAGTAAAAAGCCCAACTTAGGAGTAATATCAGGTAGTAAAATCAGTATATTTACTTGTTACATAAAATGAAAGACTCAGGTGCCTGCCTCCACTGTGCCGGCTCCGTTCAGATCTCCACTTATGCTTCCTTTATTAGAGCAAACAAAATAAAGGCTCACATGGATGAAGTCCATTGAACACATTTCCGGTAGGTAAATCAAAGATATCTGAGTCTTGGGTGCTTATTCTCTGAAGAGATATTTCTAATTCGATTTCCTCCCCTAAGCACATCCTTCTGCAGAGTAATTCCTGCAGACACAGGGTAGGGATGAGTGGTCACCGTGTGTAAGAGGGGAGCATTCACCTGGAGCACTAGCATTGGAAATGTTGCTGTGTTTTGCAGTACCTCAGGCCATGTGAAGTCTCTGTTCCATGTCTGGTGTGCTTCTGTCCTCTCCCCTTCCCACAGTTATCTTAGGAAGAAGCAAGATTTATGCTACCCTTACTCTTTCCTCAGCTTCGTGGTTTCTTTTTTAGATGTAAATACATTCTCAGGTCACACGTCAACATTTTTGTACCTGTCAAAGCATCTTGATTTCCAAATTTAAATAGTCTATCACTCAGCTTTGCATCTACAGCAAACTGCTGGTCCTTGGTGGAAATGCCAAGCTGTAGGAGTGTATTTAGTATTATTTTGCATAGGAAGGATGAAACTCATTTTCCTTTCACTGTCTTTTGAGACTAAATCCTTTGCAATCATCAAGGTCGACCCAGCATTGAATGGATACAAATCAAGAAACTGATTATTCTTTCTGAGGAAGAGAAAAATGCAACTTTGGTGAATTTTCACAGCCATTGGTTTGAAGTTGGCCACATGCCTCCACTTTCTCACGGCTGACCCAAATCCAGCTCTGAAATGCCGGGGCTGGCTCCCGCCACGACCCGTCAGAGCAGCAGCTGCCCGCACCGGCTGTCCAGGCCCGCTTGCCCACGTGCCGGGGAATCTCAGCTATTTCCTTACATATGGTTTGCCACTTCTCAGAACAGGATAAACACTGCTGAAAGCACTCGATCACCACCCAGAGCAGCAGGAATGCAAGGATCAGGATTTGAGGCAATTGCTGTGGCAGATTATCAGATGCTGGGTTTTATCAAGCAGAGGAGTGTATAAACATTTAAAAATGAACTCTTTTATCTAGTGCCAACTTGTCCTGTCCCCCTGCCTTTGGGTTTTGAAAACTGCACATCTGTTCCCGACACTTAGAGTTACAACATGGGTTCCACCTCGGGCAAAGCCAGGTGCCCTGTTCAGCAGTTGACTCCAGGACAGACAGACAGACTGACACAGGGGGAAGGGCTGCCAGTCTGACAACAAAGCCATGAAGGACACAGTTCTTGAGGACTGGTAAAAAATAAATTATTACTGAAACTGAAAATAATTTAGACTTTAAACAAATGTCAATTAACAATGTTGAAACATGGCAATATCCAGTTCTCTTGGGAAATATTATGATGTAAGACATTCTTTAGGAAAAGCCTGGAGACTGTAATACAGCCCTACATATATCAGCAGAACAGGTACCTCCTGGCCAGCACCCCTCTTGCCTCCTCATACAGCCTGGCAAGGCGATTCAGACTTCACCTCCTCTGAGTGCTCACATACTGTTTTTATTCTTAACCATGAAGTTTTTCATGGAATAGTTAGAGCCCTGTTTGTGCAGCATATCTGTGCTGACCTTATAGCCCTTAAATGAGTCTGCCACTCACCCTCCCTCGCACATGGAGCAAAATCTCCATAAAATTATTTTAACTGTCAACATCTGATTTCCTATTTAATATCTCCTATGTAGATAATAGAAATGCATCAAAAATGAACCACAGTAGAAAGCACAAAGAGGAAAAATTCATCTGGAGCCATTTCTCTATATTGGGTGGCTGGTGGTGAGGAATGAAAGTGTTTCTATGTGCATAAACAGCCTTCTACTTTAACAGTGTGCATCGGTTGGTGTGTGTATAACCAATGTAGTTCCCTTATTTGCTTAGGCTATGAAAGATTTTATGTGCTGTTAAAGAATTATCTGAATTTTTGCTGACTGTTCCGATGAAAAATTCACTCAACACCCCTCATTCTGGAGCCTCATGAGGGCAGTGTATCCTCAGAGATTTTTGAAAACCTGACTGGACAAGGACCTTAGCAACCCAATCGAAATTAGCTTGCTTTTGGCAGAAGGTTGGGCTAGATGGTCTCCAGCAGTCCTTTCCAACTCAATTTTTCCCATGATTCTGCAAGTACAATGTGATGCTGCCTGGCCATCAGACAAAGGGTTTAGCTTTCTGCCACGATTGGCTGAACACTGGATATGTCTGTCTTTGCAGAGTTCCTCTGGGAGCATGCCCTTGCCTTCTGGCAGGCACTACCTCTTTTATAATGGCAGTTCTCAACCCAGGCGTGCCTGAAAGGGGGGGAGATGGACTGCAGATCATGGCTCTGGGCTGCACTCCTTCGCCGGCACACACACAGCAAGGACTTCAATTCAGATCTGAAGCTCTCATTCAGCCAACAGTAAATGAAGGGGTTGTAGCAAGTGCTGCTCATGGCAAACCAGTGAAAAGCAAAGTACAGTGCATTGCTACTGTGGATGGCCCTACAGGAGATCAACACCACATAGCAGTTCAGGGGGAACCAGCATACTGCAAACACAATCACCACCACCATCAGCATCTTCAGCGTCATCTTCTTTTTCCGTTGATGGGCATAGTATTGCTCCATGGTGAGGTCCCCAATGGCATTTCTCAGCCAGAGCTTTTTGGCCACCATGGTATATGTGATGGAGATCACAAGCAAGGGCAGGACATACAAGAGAACAAAAGTAGTCAAGTCCAAATATTTCCAGAAAAGATCAGCAGGAGGAGGGAAGCTGGGGAGGCAGACCATTCGTATTGTTCTGTTCCTGAAGATCAAAGGGAGAAACAACTGTCAAGTCCACTACCAGATGCACACAACACCTGGCGGACAAACATCTCAGATGTTCTTAGAAGTTTCAGTAAAGGTACAGATAGCAGTAGTCATTCAGAAACATGGGGAAGTGCCACTTTCAATGGAAAATTTTGCTTTAAGTTTGACCTTTGGCCCCAGCGAAGATATTTTAAACACATAGAATCATAGAATAGCCCTGTTTGGAAGAGACCTCTAAGGTCATCAAGTCCAACCATTAGCCTAACATCCCCAGGAAAAGAAAAAAGCAATCCATATTGACATCTATGCCCTCTAATGACAAAGGGTACCTCTCTTCTGTGCCTGCCTCAAATTGCAGGGCTGAATCCCTGAGCCAAAATCAGCTAACAAACAAGCCTGAAAGAAATTCTATTGATTTTCATAGTCCTTTCATGAGAATATACCACCTAGGCAAAGAGAAGGAGGACTTCTCTGTTTCACCATCCTTTCTTTTTTAGTAACACAGATGGAGAGATGTCTGCCTTAGAATCACTGAGACTTTGATTATGCCACGTATGTCTCATAAAAAAATACACTGTGTAAATGTCTTACCCGATATAAAATCTTGTCAAAGTCTGATAAATGGCATGAGGCAGTGAGAAGCAGCTGGCCATAACCCAGATGATAATGATGCAAATCCCTCCTTTTACCATGGACATGCGCGGCTTGAGAGGGTGCATGATAACCTGCAGAGAACAACCAGTCCTGAGGATTTACAATGTCTTCAATTGATAAAAATGAGCTGCAAGCTTTAGGAAAAAAAAAAAAAAAAAAAAAGAATGCATCCTTGGTTTATCCATGTCCAGGAATAAGCATTTCATGCTCATCACTGAATAAGAAGCAAACAGCGTGTGTGCTGTCCAAGACAGCAAGGAATGCTCAGCATGGACGTTAAGTGTGGCACAAGCTCAAAGCCAAGAGGCTGTTCTGGCTTGTACTATAGGGAGTGCAAAAAGTCTCCTAATTACTACAGACAAGATCTCCCACACAGATGGCAGCCACGGTGCTCACATTTGGCATTTGGTGGACTTGCAAGACAGAGTGACAAGACGTTTGAGAACCACAGCTGAATGTAATCTTTGGCTAAGGGCACTAACAGACTTGAAGGCTGCTCTCTTTTACATTTCCAGTTTACCCCATGCAGTATGGTTACAGCATGGTGTAGTCCAGGTCTCTGCTAAGGAGAGTTACTAAATCTGACAAAGCCTCGGTCACTCTTTGAGCCTCATGTTGCAGTTTGAAGAGCTGCAGCAGCTCTGGATCCCTCCAGTGTTAAAAGGCAGAAAGGAGAGACTCATTTTACAGGACTTAAGAGAGTATGAGGGCTGGAAAATGCAAAGAGTGGTGCAAATATTAAGTGCTACTGCTGGCACAGTGCCCTGAGCAGAGAAACACGCTCAGTGTCACCCATCAGTTTCACTTCAGAGATCATCATGGTTAGTCATCTGTTGAGCTGCATGCACTATGGATGATTATATTAGGCAATGAAACAATAATTAGAAATAGACCTATCATGTCATCCAGAGATCTCTTGGCTGATGAAGTCTTTGGGATTTTATGCATGCATATCTTTTCTAGTCTCATTATAAATACCTACTTAATCAAGCTTCTGTAACTCCCCTGGACCATCTGTCTGCTCTGGTACCTCTCAGGATTAGCAATATTTTTAGAGGTGAGTGTTGATTTCTCTTTGCTCAGTGACATCTCCTTATTTCTATTTTTATCTCCTTGGGCCATACTAGCTAATTCCAGTTCTGAGGAACCTACTCTGCTGAATTCAAAGGCAGGTATTGTGTTTGCCCTTAATTCAACAAACACTTCTTGATACATAGCCATGCTTTGCAATCAACCCAGCATCTACTGATTAAAAGGAATAATTTTCAAAACGCTTTGCTTTTAAGAGCTGCAATTTTGCACATAGAATGGGCAGACTACCAAACTTTTTGTGGCAAAAAAGATAGAAATAGATGATCTATACTCTGGCAGTCACTGTAATTTTCTGACACCAGATGGAGCACATCCCAGACAATCAGAGTGGAACCCATTATTGTTTGGAACTTCATTTAGCTGTGTCATTTATAATGTGAAATTGTTTTTCAGTAACAACCATCTCTATGACTCCAGCACTGCAAGAAAAATACACAGTCTGCCTGAGAGTGCACCTTGCAGGATCTGTTCTGCCAGTGCACAGCATCTATCAGCAAAATTACCAGCTGTAATATACTTCAAAGAAACCCTTTGGTTTGCACTCATTGCTTGACCTGCAAGGTTTTCCTGGTTGGTATTCACCAAAAAGGTAACAGGGCAGGGGGAAGGAGAGGAGAATTTCTCACCTTGAACTGAACATGCTAACATAGTTTTCACTGCTTCCAGTCTTAGGCATCCCAAAATAATCATAGAATCATATAATACCTTTGGTTGGAAAAGACCTCTAAGATCATCCAGTCCAACCATTAACCCAGCATGGCCAAGTCACCACTACCCCATGTCCTTCAGCACCTCATCTACACGGCTCTGAAATTCCCCCAGGGATGGGGACTCCACCACTGCCCTGGGCAGCCTGTGCCAGTGCTGGGGAACCCTTTCAGTGAAAACATTTTTCCTAATATCCAATCTACACCTCCCCTGGCACAACTTGAGGCCATTACCCCTCATCCTATCACTGTTACCTGGGAGAAGAGACTGACCCCCACCTCGCTACAAGCCCCAAAATTACAAGACTCTTAAAAAATAAATGCTGAGAAAATGCATTGGCTTGCTGGTGTTTGAACTTCAGAATATATTCCTGCCATGCTTTCAGGGCTGTACTCCCCAGTGGAGTGGCTGAGGTGGGCAGGGACCCCTGGAGATCATCCAGTCTGGCTCCCTGTGCAAAGCAGGGCCAGGTCGAGCAGGCTGCCCAGGACTACTCCTCTCTGGGCAGCCTGTTCCAGTGTTTGATCACCCTCACTGTAAAACAAAAAAAAAAAAGTGGGGGTTTTGTCCACTTTTATGAAAGTTAGAGTTCTCCCTTCCACTCCTTGATTCCCAAGACAATGCAGGTTTCCAGGCACTGGGATTTGAAGGGGGGAAAGTTATGTATTTCGCACCTTATTTCTAGCAAACATAGTGGAGATGTGTGTCACATACCTGATGCCGATCCAGAGCGATGGCAGCAAGGGTCAGCACAGACACATGAACAGAGCAGTACTGAACAAACCGGCTTACGTGACACATCAGCTTTCCAAAAACCCAGGTACTGCTTACAAACCGCACCTGAAGAACAGACAAACTTGGATTAAAAAGGTGTGCATTATCTAAGGGGCAGCAAATAGGCTTCCCCAGAGTATGGCAAGGAAGAAATGCTTTAATATAGTTTCCTTATGCTTTGTAGATGCATTATACTCAGTTTTTCTGGGGAAACAGTGACTATGCAAGAGAGTCTGAAACAGAGATGAGATTTATTATACTGAGCAAACAAATTCGCCTGAGTAGTGCTCTGTATGTGTATGTTTGCACATGTACATGTGTACATGTAACGTGGTCCTTCTGGAAAATGTAAAGAATTCTTAACTCAGCTCCTTGATGAGGCTCTGCAGGGTAAAACAGTATCTTGCCTCCTTTAAAAAGTTGCACATTTGAATTTGTGGATGCTGAAAAGTTGCATGGGTTCAAAACTTACTGAGATAAATTCACAGAAGCAAATTTCATTGAGGGCATTGAAATAGTGAGGTAACACCTCTGAGTTAGGGACTGTCTGTCTGTGGAGCACCCCTGCCCACTTGCCCCGTGTCTCTACTCTTCCTGGGGTCAGCAGCTACCAGCCACGCTCAGATGGATGGCAGGGTTTAGCTCACATGCTGATCTCTAAGCCTAACTCTCCTCTTGTCACGTTGTGTGAAATGCATCAACAGCAATTTCAGAGGTGCCAATTAAGTTACACAAACAGAGAGGAAAATTTTACCCTCCAGTTGAAAAAGCACCTGAGACTTGACAAGCTGGGCTGTCTTCCTCATTGATCTGACCTCTGCAGGTATGGGAGCCATCTCCACCTGGGCATGAAATCCAGCTGCTCTTGGGGATGGGAGAGGAGGGGAGAGGGGCAGGGGGGAGTTTAAGCCTCCCTGAGACCAGAGTGGCCAGGGCAGCATGGTGTTTCTTACTAGTTTGAAGAGAGGTGTTGCTTATTGTGGCTTTCCTGCAGAGGAGGTTATATTATTCCAAATAACATTTGTTGTCTCATTCCCTTGTTATTCCTGACTGTGCAATATTTATTCTAAATTAATGTAACTCATTAAGTAACTCTAGAAGCAGATTAAGCTAATTTGAAATAAAGCACATTTACTACAAAATATCTATCCATGCAGAGAATTAGTCAAGACTAGCTAATCTGTTTTCAATTAATTTAATAATTTCCCTGTAGAGACAGCTCCAGGAGTAATGACTCTGTCGCTGAAACTGTAGCAATTTGCTGTTTCTTTGAAGTTGGTGTAAAACTGTTTCCTAAGAGAGATTACAGTTATTTAATTACTTGTGCCTAATGTGTGACTGTTGTTGTGCGAATACACAAGAGGGCACTATCCTTTCCCTGAACAGATTAAGGGATGCAAAAGAGACAGAGAAATCCCATCAAAAAACCAGCATCAATTTGAGAAAAGGTGAATTCAAACTGATAATGCGGGAATTGCTTTTGAAAGGCAGAAGAACACTGTGGACAATGCACAACTGCAGCTCGGCCAGGAGGCAAAAGGAGAGGGGAGAGAACCAAAAAGAAACTCTGCGTATTAGCCTGCTACTGGCCCATTCAGTACACACGTACACAGTTCTGACAGGCACAGACACCAGCAAAACACAGACACCAGCGAAACACAGACAAGCCTGATGCTCACCAGCGTGAAGGGGGTGTTCAAAATGGTGATCATCACATCAGCGACAGCCAGGTTGACGATGAAGAGGCTGGTGGCAGAGTGCATCCTTTTGTTCTTGATCACCACGTGGCACACCAGGATGTTGCCAAAGAGCGAGATGCAGATGATCACGGAGTAGGCTACTATCAGCAGCGCCTTCACCGTCCGGCTCTGGGACTCACCCTCATACTTGGTCCCGCTGCCAAAGTCCCCCAGGTCCTCCAGGTCCAAGTCACTGTGGAAGAAGGATTGGTTTGGGAAGCCGTACAGTGCAGAGAAGAAGTTGGTTGTGTTGTGATTCTCCGCTCTCCAGAAGGGCTTGGAGATGTACTGCAAAGGGAACCACGTGTGCCTGCTCATGGCTCGGGAAGCAAAGCTCCAGCGCTGCCCGTGTCCCCGGGCAGGCTGTGTGTTCCTCTCTGCCCTCCTCCCTGGCAGCTCAGCTGCTTAAGTCAGTCGTTGCAGGAGGAAACACACAGGTTTGCATTTTCAAAATCTGGTGGTTGCAAACTACATCAAAAAGTTGATAAATGGGTCCTTCTTCGTGTGCAGATTACACATGAGATGTGGTCCAGGGAGTCTCCAGCTGCTGTTCTTTTCCAGTCCCGTATGTCCTATGTACAGAAGCTGATTCAGATGCTGAAATATCAGATCTTTCTCTCTGCAGCTAAGAAGTAATCCCAGTGAATATTTCCTTTTGGGCACTCTTCTGCTTCTCTCCCACAACTTCTCCTTGGAAACCTACTTTATTGGTTTTCCACATAGTCCTTCACCTGTCAGGTCTCTGTTTCCCAAGAGTTTTAAGAGCTTGTCAGAATCAAAAAAGCAAGGGCATCTTTTTCCTTTTCTTTCCATCCTCAAAGTATCTCTGAGCTACATACTAAAGCAGCTTTGCTCAGAGGCTGAGTGGTCCCTGCTTTCCCTGTGATATATACAGCCTGCCAGATGACACACTGCATGTGAAACAGCCAATAGTGTATCTCTTCCTAGTTTATCCTGAGGTGTATTGCAACCCCACACACAGACGATGAGCCTGACATGTGCAGATCTAGCAGAGCAGCAAAATACAGAGAGAGTGGATGTGCCCTGATCTTCCCTGTCTCCTCTCTCCTCCTTTCTGGATACCCAGTGCTACAGCTACATGGGGTGAAGCATCTTTACTAATTTGCAGCATCTTTCTTTCCTTCCATTCTGGAGTTTTAGCAGACAGAGAACATCCGACTATTGCTGCCTCCAGAGAGCTCCCAGCTTTGTGCCTGTCACTGTCCCCTTCTCACTCTCCTGTAGCACAGAGGACAGTGTAAAAAGAGAAAAGCTACCTGAAAACAAGAACAGAAGTTTCAGGGTGCTGCTGGGTGCTGCAGCTCATCCCTCTGTGCACTGAGCCAGGAGGTGGGGGAGAGCAGGAGCAAACAGCAGCATCCTGGGTGGAAATAGCCTCTTCTCCTTCCCTTCCTTTGCAGACACAGTGATTTGCAGAGCAGCCTCAGGCTCCAAGCTCAGAAACTCAGATGCGAGGAACCTTTCTGTGCCAGCCCTCCACCTCAGGCTGGGAGCAGCCTGGCAGCACCGGGCTGCTGGGCAGCAGGATGGGCTGAGCAGGGAGCAGGCAGGCTTTCATCAGGACTGGAGACACAAGTTAACTTCTTCACCTTTTTGACAGGCTCAGCATCCCAGCATTCATTTGACAACACAGAATATCTTTTGCCATAAGTGTTTTTGTCATACTTGTCTTCAGAGATGTCACTGGGCTTCTCCACCCTTCCTCAGCGTCCCCAGGCCCCTTTTTTTCTCCTGGCCCAGAGCCAGCCCATACCTGCACCCTGCCCAAGGGCTGAGCCAGGCACACAGCTGGTCAGGGCATGAACTGGCAGGTGGGACGTTTCATCTCTTTCTTCATAGTCCCTGTTGTGTAAGGATACTGATCAACTCAGTCAGGATTTTATTTGAAAGATGGTAAATCATGAATGCATCACTTGCAGCCATAAAGGTGGAAGGCTGTGGCACACTTGAGATCAGAAGCAAGGCTCTTGCTAGAAAAGGAGAAATGGCAATCATCTCCTGGCATGCATCTTCTGGAGATGCAGGTTGTCCATAATTACTGCTGCTGCTGGCTTGGTGGTGGATGTCACCACATGTATATATTGTATATATATACCCACACACGGCCGGTGCCGCAGATGCAGCCAGGGCCACCAGCCACACTCGCTGCAGCCCTGGCATGACTGGGAGCCTGCACTGACCAGCTCTGAGGTGGGCGAGCACCCGCCAGCATCTCCACAGTGGCATTACAGAGACTGTGGAAACATGCAGGGCTCCATCCTTGAACTCCTTCATGCTTACATGCTCATTTGCCAGTGTTCCCTTTCGTTTCTTTGTCATGCATTGGAAGGACAACTTGGCCAAATAGCATTTAGATGCACATGCATAAACCCAATGGTTGTGAAATGTCCCCTGTGCCAAAGACACATTATTCTCATACTACGCTCTCCTTTGCAGAACTGAATTATTCTGTCAAAGGTTCAAACACTTAAGCAATCACATGCTGGTTTGCTGCAGTTATTATGCACTTACAAACGTTCTGAACTGCTTCAGCAAACTTCAGTGTTTGTCATGTATCATAACGTAACGTTTGTGCTGGCTCCTCTAAGTCAAACAGGCAAAGCAAGGGAGAAATACACTTTTTCAAACACATCCATTTGAATTGCCCAGAGTCAGCCTTCATTTCTACAGAAGATTTTTGGCTTTCTTTGACACTACTTGTGTCAAAAATTTTTGTAACTTTTCATTTTTCTGAGATTATTTAGCATTTTCATTTTTGGTGCTTTTTTGGTGCCAAAAAGAAATGTCACAGAATCACAGAATGTTAGGGATTGGAAGGGACCTCAAAAGATCATCTAGTCCAATCCCCCTGCCAGAGCAGGAACACCTAGATCAGGTCACACAGGAACATGTCCAGGCGGGTTTTGGATGTCTCCAGAGAAGGAGACTCCACAACCTCTCTGGGCAGCCTGTGCCAGTGCTTTCTCACCCTCACTGTGAAGCAGTTTTTTCTCACATTTATGTGGAGCCTCCTATGTTCCAGCTTGCATCCGTTGCCCCTTGTCCTATCATTGGATGTCACTGAGAAGAGCCTGGCTCCATCCTCATGACACTCACCCTTTACATATTTATAAACATTAATGAGGTCACCCCTCAGTCTCCTCCAAGCTAAAGAGACCCAGCTCCCTCAGCCTTTCCTCATAAGGGAGATGTTCCACTCCATCATCTTTGTGGCTCTGCGCTGGACTCTCTCAAGTAGTTCCCTGTCCTTCTTGAACTGGGGGGCCCAGAACTGGACACAATACTCCAGGTGTGGCCTCACCAGGGCAAGTTGCTGAAATTTCAATTGAGGTTTTCTGAACAGATCTAACGTAGAGTAAGTGTTGACGGGGGCCAAAGAAATTGGAGCTGTACTCTAAAAAATTCAGATCCTTGTTTGGTCAGTCTAGTAAATCTAAATACCAAACAATCAAAGCACTTACTTACATTAAAAAAATAAAATACATACATTTTATTTGAGTTTGACAGGTAAAATAAAGGAAGGTCTAAACTTCTTCATTAAAATTTTCCAACACTATCACCAGATGCTAATCACATGACTCATTGTCAGCAAATGAAATCTGACTCAATTCTTGTCCCTAACTTCGTAAATCTATCTGGAAGCTGATTTTTTAAACATCAACTTGTATCTCATCAGTGCAACAAACTGCTTTGCTAGGGTTCTGGATCTGTAAACTCTTTGGAATTGCATCCCATTTGTGAACATTAAACCATCAGATTATGAACATTTTCACAGGTCATTGCTACGGTTCATTTTTAGATGATGTTTTGCTTGCTCTTCACCTTTCTTGCTCAGTGAAGTCTCTGATGATCAGTAGCACGGGACAGCACGATCTCTCAGACAAAAGCAGAGATTTCATTGTCTTTGCTTAGGGAGGCCAAGTTGGCTGTTAGGGATGAGTCACTGGACTTCATGGGTTCATGGTATCTCCCCAGTGCTTGCCTGCAGGGACTTTTTCCTGCCTGACAAAGACAAGTCAGATAATTCAGCAGTCATTTTCATTGTATAGTATGTAAAAATGTCCAGGGTCAAGGCTGCTCACTCTTGCACCTTAATTTAAGCTAATTTTAAAGAAATGGCTTCTAGAGGCATGATTCATCTTTATTACTGGACAGTACTTAACAATGAGCCAAATCAGGATTGTAAGGGAGCCTGTCTCCCCAGGCTGTGTTACCACAGTCTTGGTAGGTATATGTATTAAAATCCTTATCCATGTTTGCTCCCACGAAGATGTAAAGAAAATGTTTTCGCTACTGGACTATAGAGCTTGCAAAGCCAAATAAAACTGTCCCTTTTATTTATGAGGTATGTAAAGGCCTCATAAGAGGGCATAAGATAAATACTGAGACTACAAGGCCATTGCATTAAACATTTTCCTAATGCAAAAGTTCCCATCACACTCCAAAGGTGCATTGTTTGGCTTCTTGTCTGCATCTGTCCATCCTCTCTGAGCTCCATGGCTGATGCCAAGCACAGGCCTACCTTGCCAGTGGGGAAAGGTCATGAGAGCAGCTCGAGAAAAAGCTGCTCCTTAAAACTGCTCCCACTTTGGGGCCATTTCTGCTTCAGAACACGCAAAGGAAATCCACATAGCAACCCACAGAGAAACTGGCCATGCCTCCAAGAGCATCCTCTGTCCTCTCATGCCAAAGTCTGCAGGGGACCATGCCACAGAGAGGCAGAAGAACACAAATGATGAGAAAACCTAAAACAAGGTCTTCTGGTGCAATTTGTGGCTTGAAAAAAAAATGTCTCTGCTTTGCCATTCGGAGTTGAAAGTAGCTGGAGTATACAAGAAGTTTCAGTACTTCAGTTTGAGAAAATTCAACAGCTAAAATTCCCAAGTCTAAATGAGGAAAAATTCAGTCAATCTGTCTGCTGCATCAGGCAGATTTTGAAAGATTCCAGTCCCCTAGAGGAGCTAATAGTTTACACTTTTCTGTTTTAAATACAGATTTGATAAGTAACAGAAACAATGAGAGCTATATATCAGCCCCTAGATTTTTTCTTTCACTCAAAAGGTGAGTAATAAATAAGAGTTTGGATAGTCCTTGAAAACCATGACCTGGGAACTTTTTCTTTTTTATGTTTGCTTTAATGGACTGAGGACACTGTATTCCTCTTCATTTGCAATGACTGGTACTGCTTCTGTGACTCAGAAAATGTGGGATGAACAGGCACAGAAATATTGCAGGACATTTCATGGGCTTGATAAGACTTAATAAATAAATCATGTTTAGCGATAATGGAGTGAATACCCCAGTAATAAATTAAAACAGCTCTGTAATTCAGACAGATGCTAACAATTCAAAATCACAAATATATTTAACTTAGGGGTGTTAGGGGCAGAACAGCTTAAAGTCATGGCAACAGTAAAGCTCACAGTAGACTGCGTCTGAGGATAGGAAAACTCAAACCATTCTATGATTCTATGATCTGTGTGTTCCTTCTTCCCCACCAAAACATTATTCACCACAGGCTTTCTCTTGCATTCTCCCAGCTTTTACAAAATGTCTTAATTTATTGAGAGCAGACTTTTAGGCAAAATCATAAAATTTGCCACTCTGAAATAATAACAGCTGCTAACATTTGAATTAGAAAAATTCCCTGACATCTGTCTCAGCATCCAATTAATGCCATGTTTAATGATGTGGACACTGAACTAAAGCTCTTCAATCAAATAATACCAGCCAAGGGAGCTCCTGGCAATGTCTCTGGCTTTCAGGACTACAAACAGTCTGGAGCTGGGGGCTGTGGAGAAAATGGGCTCTGACCCACAGAGCCACATTCTCTCCAGGCAGAGGAATGCTGCTCCAGAGAAGGGCAGCCTAATAAACAATGTCAGAAAATCTGGTGGAGATGTGCTCTCAAGAAGGGAAAGGGGACTTACTAGAGAGAAGAATGGAGAGCACTGAGCTTCAGGGCTGCTGCTGCTGCCTGTGGTAACTGCCCACTGCCAGTGTTACCCCCAGCACCAGCAAGCACCTGCTAAGAATTCAAGTAAGTGCTGCAGGTGAACCAATTTGTTCTCTGACATCAGCAACCTGCAGTAAAGAATAGTGTGGTTTGGCCGGCAACCCCTTATGGTATTTCTTCTTCATTTCAGGTTCTTTCAGCCCCCACTCTCAGAGTGAAAGATATGTTTTAGCCATTGTTTTTACTAATTCTCCCTTCAAAACACTGAAATAAATGGCTACAGTTCTGTCCTCCCACCCCCCCTTTTCATGCTCCTGTGCTCAGAATCACTCTGCTGCCTTCAGAATGACACAGGAAGTTCATACGCAGGGATGGTCCTTTGGTCTTCACCTACAACTCAGAGTTTGGATGTCTGCAAAATCAAGATAGTTGAGCTCTTTGAGCCTTCACTTCCAAAGGAGCTAGTGGAAGGTAAAGCCCTGTATCTTCCCCCAGTAACCTACTCTTCCTACTATGGGATTCTTGAAATGAAGCCAAACCCTAGCTCAGCATGTGAGTGCACAAATTCCTTTCCCAAAATCCTTACACTCGTTTACTCTGCTCAGGAAAAGGACCCTCCAAGGTGGGGACCTATTGCAGAACACCCCAATCCAGGAGCTCGCACAGAGTCACTGCAAATCTGCTGCAAAACTTCTTCCCAGTTAAGAGGGCTGCCAGGGAGACAGATTAATTTCTCTGCACTACCTTTAAATGAATGTGAAATTTCTAGTTCCTTCTATTGACAGGCTTGTTGAGGGATTTAGATGGGGAAGAATCTATTATTAAGGGAACACATTACACGGAATGAGCTCCAATGGAATGGCAAACCTTATTCCACCCAATTATGTGGAATTGAAAAGGGATTCTGCTTCTGTGAACAATGAGTCGAGCGGGGTGTTTAGTCCCTGCTCGCACCCAGCTGAACAATGTGCTCAGACTGAGCTCCCAGAAACAAAGAAACACTCCTTTCATATGCGTTTGCATCTTCTCTCCCACCAGGTTTTGCCTCCACATTGCTGAGAATTACAACGTGTAACGCTCTGAACGCTCAGAACTGTGCTCAAGGGCCGATTTCAGCCCACAAATCCTGCATGTCACTTGGAAAGACCATCCTTTTCCCTTTGGTCCGAATCAGAGAGATGATGCAGGCTGCCAGCTCTGCTGGAACACAGATGGTGGGTTCAGCATAGGCGGTTTGCTCGGCATTTGGGGTGGGTGGAGGGCAGGCAGCTGCCCCCACTAAGCCCCACCTCAGTGATGCTGCCACTTCGAGTGCTCCAGTAAGGCTGAAAGGCTGGGCTTCCTAACAGCAGCTTATACCTGCTCACTGCTGGGGAGAAGCAGCATCAGTAAACAAAGAGATAAATGAATCATGTAATGAGAAGATGCTCAGCTGAAAAGGGAGTGGGTGGAGCACAGCTTATTTAGCCATGCCAAAGTAGACATCACTAATTACTTTGAGGTCCTCCTTGAAGTACTGTGATTTCTTTTCAGGGGAATGGATTGCCTTGAGGTAACTAGACACTGGAGTTTTAGTGTCTTTTTTTCACAGAGAAAAAAATTCCTCTTTGCGAGGAAAAACATGAAAGAAATGTGCTGGGTATGGACTCTTATCTGCTAAGGTACTTAATTAAATCTCCTGGAAGTAGTATTTGAGCTTTTATTCTCCATGGCTACCCTGGGAGATAGTGAAATATGATTCCCATTTTGCAGACACAGGATACAGACAGATGATAAGACAACCTGTGTGGGATTACCAGGACACTGATGCTTGACTTAGAAACTGAAAACAGCTTCTTTGGATATGCTGGACCAGCCTTTCCCTGGTGAAGACTGACATATAAGCATCCTGTAAAAATATCCACAGCGAACTGATGGTGTGCTGAGGAGCTACATGACCTTGTGATCCAAATCATGGACCAGATTTTGCTAGTGTAACTAAGAGTAGCACAGCACCCCATATGTTTATCCTGAAGCACCTAAAACACCCAGTTCTGCAGCCTGGAACCAGTGCAAATCTGTCTAGTATTTAGTGCTAAGAGACAATTGAGTATGTTTGCTACTTTCTTTTTGTAACAGCAGTGTAATTCAGCACAACCCTTTGTTGTTTAAAAGGAGTGTGACCCTTTGCCATCCAGAGCCTCCCTGTGAGCAGATTCCCTGAGGTCTGTGAGAGCTGGACCGTGGCTGCTCTCCATCCTCAGAGGGGCCAAGGGATGCTGAACCCACCAGCCACCATCCATCTCAGTTGCTTGCAGCCTTCCTCATCTCAGCAGGAGCATTTGTAAAAGCAAAAGTCTCTCCATTAAGTTTCTTCTCAGAGGAGTTTATGTTTGTTCGTACCAGCTCACTCATTCAGGGGTCTTTGGAGAAGGGGATGTGTATAATTTATCACATTTTATTGCCAATTAAACTAGATATGCAGAACCATTTTTGAGAGTGGACTCGGTTCCAAGGGACCCGTTTTGCTCCTTTCCTAGAGAGCAGTCTCAGTTAGATGTGTGACCCTTACTGGGAGAGAGAGAACTTCCCAAATCCAGAGTGGGAGTCAGCTCTGGCCAAACGCTTTTATAAAGCCCGGGACAAATGTACCTGACAGGTTTTCCGTGACTCCTCTAATGTATCTGCAATTATTTCTAATTCAGTGTGCCAGACACACAGCAGAGATCAGCTGCAGTACATAGAGGTCAGCAAAATGCTCAAGTGGATTATAGGCACATAATTTTAAGCAATGAGAAAGTACAGAGTTATATTCTAAAATTTCATGCTATTTCCTATTTCCTGTGACTGTCAAATGGCTGTAAAGTAAAACTAAAGTACAGTAAACAAGGGACATGCTATCAGTTCAGGACATGAAATGTGACATACGCTAATCCTGAAGACTTGCCCTTGACAAAGAAGACTTGATTGACACAGTGGAGACGAGGCAATTATTGGCAATGGAGCAGATCCTGATCATAGTCCATCAGGAGGTGGAAACAAGTAGCGCCACGTTCAGGTAATGTGTTTTTTTACTTTTGCAGAGGATTCAATACTAGGAGAAAAAGGCAGACAGGCTGTTCTGGAGCCAAGCCCCATGGGCAGAGGTAGGTGAGTTGCTGTAGAAGCTTCTGTCATGCATTTTTTACTCTCCTTAGTTTGAAGAAAACTACCCTGGGAGGATGAGAAGATGCCCCAGACTAAAAACTGCTCTGAAGTTTCTGAAAAATAACAAAAAAAAAAAACCCTAGTGTGATTTTACTATCAGCTACAAACATACAAATGGGAACAGAGAGCCCTGTTCCTTTAGTAAGGGATGCAGAAGATAAAAATATTATTTGAAAGGAAAAATAAAATAAGAAGCTTTGAAATGCTTCTGAAGTCTCCCTGGAGGCAGAGATGACATGAGCCTTGAAATACAGAGCTGCAAAACCACTCCTTGAACAACAGCTTTCTTTTTCAGAAAGGTGACCAGAGAATAGGTGGCATTCTGCAGGTTTTATTTCTGTTCTGAAAATGCTGCTTTTTCACTGAAGAACTGAATGAAAGCCAAGACATAAATGTAATCAACGCCAATCTGAAATTTTAGCTATGGACAATAAATTTTATCCCATTCAATTAAAAGAATAAAAATTTTTTAAAAATCTTTTTTTCCTTAGAAAGCTATTATTTCCCTACAAAACCAAAATTTTCAACTTCAGTCTCTGAAGCCACATTACGGTTACTGAGTGTGGCTGCTGCCAGCTCACAGAGCTGGAGGAGGCAAATGACTTTGGAGGACACAGCCCTGTGCAGGAAGCATTATTTTTTATTTCTTTTTCTTCTTCAAATATCTCAGTTTTTCAGTTTTTGAAACACTGATGACTATTGCAGCTTGGATTACTTTGCATTCATATTACAAAAATAAATTTCTTGCATTCAGTCCCTTCTCTCTTTTCAACTGCACTTCATTCAACTGCTCCAAGAAAAGCAGAATTGGCCAGTGCTTTATTTTATCTCCTTAATATTATTGCCACATCCCCAGCTGCACTCACTAAAATTCCTGGCTTTCAAGAAACAAAAAAAAATCTACAACTATTATTTCCTTTAAAGGATAGATGCTGCGTTCACATTCCTGAACGATCTATGAAGCTCCACATCTCTTTTCAACATCCAAAAATTCAGGGACAGAGACACCACGCACTCTGGAAGGCAAACCTCGCTCTTTTGCCAACTGACACAGGGAGAGGAGGGCACCACCAGCAGGAAGAGTCCTTCCAAACAACAAAACTGAGCAGCAAAAAAGGGCCTGTTAGTTGGAGAAAAAATTGGCAGACTGTTTTCATAAGTGCCCTTCTGCCTGCCCCTACAGTGGGGAGCATGGGGGCTGCTGGGGGGGAGGTTGCTTTTAAGGAGTTGCTGACCATCTCCCAGCTAAATTTAACCATCTCATGTCTTGATGGAGATGTGAAACAATTGCAGGAATCAAAGTTAGACCCACAGCTTCCCTTCTGCACCTGATCAAAGATTTATGGTTTTAAACCACCTGTTTCTCATGCTGATCCATTTCAGAGTGCAGCCCAATCGTAACTGCACACACACACAAAAGAAGATGTACAAGATAGTACAAGAATGAGCTGAAACCTCCCAACATTGCTTTGTTATGTAAAACAAAACTCTCTACAATACCCTGGCTTTCCTCCTCTTTGCCTCTGGGATTGTGCTGCCTCTTTTTCCTCATTCTGGGGGACAGCAGCTACCTCAGAAAAACTGAGAGTTAGGAAAAGCTAAAATGCAGAGCCTAAAACACATTTGGTTTTGGCAGTATGGCAGGATGTGTTTTCACAGCAGCTCTCCCTGGGTAAGAGCAGGGAGGAGGCGTTTGCCACACATCCCACGGCTCCCACCAGGCAGTTCCCATCCCAAACCATGTGGGCTCCCCTGGTGTGATACCCCTGCCTGGGAACTGCTGTGTGCTTCTTGTGCTGTGAAGCAAAGTGCGGACGGCAGCAAGTTTTTGTCTTTGGGGACTCCACGTGAAACTTGGATTTGAAAAAAAATTGGGGGGAAAAAAGCAGCAGAGTGTGCATGCAGGAAAAGATGAACGATTTAGCTTGTCCTAAAGATCAAAATATGTTATAAAACCCACAAAACCCTCTTAAAGTATAATGTTTCCTTTTCTTTTCTCAGTCTGTCTCCTGCCATAGAGGTCTGGTGCATGCCACCAGGACACAGGCACTGTCCCCTAACTTGGGACAGCCCTGGTGGCACCCCCTTAGCTCTGCCTGCAGGGAAAAGGAAGGCCAAGGCTGGAGTTCACTCAAAACTGATGGAGTGGATTTTAAAGGGTAGTGACTGATCTAAGGCAGTTCTTAAAACCAGGAATATTTTCAAAGCATGCAGAAAGCAGTGAAGTCTTTTGCCACCAAAGTGATTTGATGTGGTAACGAGGCACAGGCATGATTACAGGGTGAACACAGGGTGTGTTTGTAAGAATTACTGCCTAGAAGTATTTTCAAGAGAAGAGTGTGAGTGGTTGGGCCTGATCCAGCTCTCCATTGTGCCAGTTCCACACTGGTGAAAGCCCTCCCTCGGTTTCACTCTGTAGGGTATTCCTGCCAGCACACCACACACTTGGGAAATTATCCCTTTTCCAGAGAGCTAAGTGGGTGCTTTCTTCTACATAACAGACTAGTGTGTTGCCAACAGCTTTAAACTAGATAACACCTTCATGAAAACAAATTCTACCTGTTGTGCTCATCTTTTTTCCCACAGGTGAGCTCATTTTTCCCATCACAGTGGTGCTGGGTTTAACAGCATGGACCCCTAAGCAGTCGGACTCGCAGTTGCAATTTGCTGGACCCCACGGGATGCCTGCACTGCAGGAGGTAATCTATGCAGGGCTGCAGCAGCAGCCTCTTAAGCATGGGAGATGTCAGCATATGGATGAGCCCTCTCCCCCACAGCACAGCCCCTGCTCTGGTCTCCAGCCACGCCGCTCACAGAAAGCAGAAGCAGCGTTACCTTCGTGGCACAACTGAGCCACACCGGGGGGTCTCCATTTGGGGCCAGAAGCCTGCAGGGACACAAGGAGGAGCCCAAAGTGCGTGTAGGAGGAGGAAAAGGGACTCCGGAGCGAGCCAGCATGGGGGGGCTAGCTGGCACCCACTGTAACGCACCGAGCCGTGTGCCCACCACCTGCCCTGAGCCAGCTCTGAGCATCCAGGGGAGCTTGGGACACCCCAGGCTGAATTCTCCACCGATGATCCAGCGTGTTTAATGGGCTGTAGGCACCAAAATGCTTTCAAGGAATGGGATTTACCTGACCCATCCTGTAGCATGGGGGATGCCTGACCACAAAATCCATGCCCTGTCTCCATGCTGCTACTCTTGCTTTCCTTTAGCTCAACTGAGTTGAAGACCTTTTGGAAGCACAAGTCTAGTTTAAATGGTATCCCAGCAGCTCAAAAGGTGCTGACCAAAGACTAAGCCAAAATACAGAGACACACCTAATTTCACAAAAGTAGCTTAGAGGTGAAAACTGTTATTCCTGTCTTTAGCTCTAATCCTGATCCCTTTGAAATGAATGGCATTCTTATCGTGTGTGTTTTCCTAAAATTTCCCAGAATTTAACTCCATGAAAGATCAAAAATAACAATTTGGTTGGGAACAGGATGTCTCGTTTCATACGCTCAAAACAACAGCACTTCTAACACTGGCCAAAAAAGTTTTTATGTGGCTGGCCACCAGAGTGTATCTGATTTGCACATAAACCGTACCTCCAGAAGGTTTTATGAATTTTTAATTATACAGAATCTGAAGCAACGTAGCCTTGGGTTACAGCCAAACTTCTCCCAGGCTGGGCAGAGGGTTTTGTGCCTGGCAGTTTTTTAAACCCCTTCAGCCAACTTAACAGGATAATGTTCGAACAACCTTGAATGGAAGTGGCTGTTAGTGCAAAGTTGTTATTATCATCAACAGCATCTTAAGTTGCTGAACCTCAGATGCTGGTACAGAATGTCTCCATAATTAAAAATTGGCTCTTTCTGAGTCATATTGGAACATTTGCTGTGAGTCAACCTGAAGCAAAACAACAAGCCCTGCAAACAAAGGATGCCTTTTTATTCCATGATCCGTGGTTGTGCCTTGACATGTGTTGGGCAGTGCATTCCTGGAGCAGATGCTGAGCAGAACCTTTCAGAATTGCTGGAAGGTAAAGCAGTAATAACCATAAGCAGCTGGCCAAATTTTCAAGAACATTGACGAGATCCCTACAGAAGTGAAAAAAAAATAAAATAAAATCAAAGTAAGTACTTCTGCATAAACATTTGATTTAGGATTTTTATTTGGTTTAGTGCCTTTTTGTTATAGAAAAAAAACAGGCCAAGTGAAGATAAAAACAGCCCTGAATTTCTATTCTCCACTTTGGTCAGTCTGTTACTAATTAGCATCTTGGACAATAATGATTTTTTTCTCTGTTTTCTATGCAGCCAACTTCTCAGAGCTGAAACACGGGACTCTGAAGGTGTGCTGATGTCTGTGCTAAATGCTTTGATAGCAAGAAAAAACATGTCTCAGAGTGTTAGTGAAGAATATCAGTGCAAACCAAGTTGTTTAGATAGCGTATTGGAAAGGTCTGAAGAGGGGTTACCCTGAACTGGAACTCGTAGCACCAGACAGAGGTGATCTGCCACAAATTTCAGACAGAGAAGAGGTTTGTGCTTCCAGGCTGACAGATATTGGCTCTGAGTGCAGACATTCAGAAAGCCTTGGAAGAGCTTTTGTGGATGAGGCTGTGCTAGAGAATGGTGGCCTCTCCTGGTTGGGCTGGACTCTACCTGGCAAAGCTGTGACATGGATCAGAATCATCTATTACAGATGCCTTTGGATGACTTTCCCTAAGTGTTATTTGGAGGGTTAGTAATGACTTTATACTATCTGGCTGAATGTCTGGGGTGAACTGCAATCTGCTTTTTCCTTCTGGCTACTTGAGTAGGTCAAACACCAAGCCATGACAGTAGGTGAGGAACCTGGCTTTTCCAAGCCATTCACTGCTGTCTGTTCACTTTCTAGGAGCCTTTATGTTTTGAAGTGGGATCCTTGGCTTTCTACTCGCGTGGCTTGTTAGAAGTTTTGGGGACTTGCATCTGTTAGCTCACCACATCTTGCCAGCAGAAAATGAAGCAGGTCATCATGTGGGTCTCTCATGGAGTCATGAGATAGATAAATTAAAATCACTCCTTAAGAGAAGTCTACTTGGAAGCCCTGCAGACAAACTGCAATTCATATTTCTGACTAAGGTTCCTCCAGGATCCTCCTTCCCTTCCACAGCCCCAGCAGACTTTCCTTCAATTGATTCTCTACGTTCTGCCTCTCCATGCTCTGCAGACTTAGTTAATCATGTTTTGCCACCACCAATTGCTGTAATACATACCTAGGGAATGCCAGGGAGGAGCTTACTCAGCCGTAATGGAACAAATTATTTCTGTATCTTCATAGTGGGTTAGCATCAAATGCCAAATGCAACACATAGATGGCCAACTGAAAAGATTCTTTTTTATCACATTGTCCTGGTTTCCCAGCAAACAAGAATCTCACAGAAGCCCAGCTGAGTTCTGATGCTCACCCATTTGTGCCCTGTGGTAGGGAGCTCATCGTGCTGGACGGCCCAGTGCAACAAACCCAATTAATGTTCATTGCCTTTCCATTCCACAGAGTGACATTTATTTTCCATTACCTTAAAAAAAAAAAAAAAAAGAGGAATGCACTGTCTCTCCTTCCATCCAGTTTAGTAATGTATATATCTTTAGCCTAGAGAAAGCTGGGCAATCACATTCATCTTGCAGTCTAATCCTAGATCCCAGAAAGGTGCAGACTAACATATGTAAACCCTCAGGTTGGGTTCATCAGACTAAATTGCCTTATTTCCATCTCCCCTGAACTGATCACCCAGCCGTATCTCAAAGCATAACCTCCTGAGTGAGCTTTCAATCATTATTCAGGGTAGAGAATTCAGACCAGTCGCTGGTTTCCCAGGAGGTGTGTACAGGCTGCTTTGTACAAGTAGGATTTATCCGGGTTGGCTTTAGCATTAGGATTGTTTTTCATGTAATAGAACAGAAAATTCCAACTCCATGGTTACGTTTTTGGTATGCTTACGGTCTTACCATCAAGCAGCATGAAATCTCAGCTGCTGCCAGACCCTGGAAGTCTGTGTAGTGCTTGTTAGAACATGGGCTTTACAATCACAGCCCAATTACACAGCAACACCACAGCAGCACCCAGAAATCGCATGGGCTGAGCAGGCAGGAGAGAGCCTCAGAAGCCATTGCTTTTTTAACTTTTAAAAGACTTCTTAACAGTAAAGAAAGCTCGTAGCTTGTTGTGTAGCTCTCAGCAAAAAGAATTATTTTTGACATGCTCATTTGCAGAGTCACCCGTGGGCTGAAATGGCTGAGAACAAACTGCGGGTTCCCAGGGTTCTCTGAACATTTATAAGTGACACTGGTTTCTGCGTGAAGTGAAAGCAATCCAAAAGCAAGTTCCAGAAAAAATATGTATAGCTTCCAGGTAAGCCAACAAACTCATTGTGTTTGCAAAGCAGTGAGGAACATGTGAGAAAAATGCCTGATTATCCACACTGTACTGTGGGATAGAGATAAAAAATGGGTGTGTGAATGAACCTGGGGCTTCATCAATCCAATCGAGATTTAAAACTCTCGATTTAAATGACAGCTAGATAAGGTTGGAGAACTTAGCCATCAAGAGGTAACAAATTGTCTCCTTTTCAGACATGGGAGAGAGAATCTGTATCAGCAATTGTTTCAGAGCTCTTAGAGGAGTTAGTCTTGTAGACAGAAAGTGCTTCTTTTTTACAGAATTTAATTGGTTCCTCAAGAGCTGGGCAATATTCATGGCATAAATCACCCACCCTGGTTTCTCCAAACATGTGCTTTAATAACTTGCTGGACACCACAAGAGCACACGTGCCTGCCTTCTTCCATCAAAATCATCCTCCACTTTACTGACTCCAAACTCTCCCAGTTATATGAAGGTGTCCAGTTATAAATAGGCACCTAATGCATAATTGAGGTGAGTCTCATTTTCGCCTGATTAACAATATACACTTCCCAAATATTTACAAGAGCCAGATGTGGCATTATCATGGCAACACATTTTTAAAACAAATATGCTATTTTTCTAAGATTCACAATTTAGAGAGAAGAGGTAGTAAAGCTTGACATTACAAATGACCCAAAGAACCAGTTCAATGGGAGTGTGTAGAACATCAGGAGACCCTGGGAGAGGTAGTCAGTGAGGCAGACCCTGCTGGGTACACAGGGGTGGAACCCATAAAGCAGTTTCTGTCACGAAGCAGTAATGAGGCTGTGAGGTTATAGAGTTGGTTAAGTAATGCAGGAGAAAGCAGCGTAAGAGAAAAGGAATGTCAGAGAAGTCATAGTGGACCATGCTTGCGTAACTGAAGAGCTGACAGAGAGCACAGAGCAACTGCAGTGGCTGTACGGATCAGGACACGGGTATTTGACAATTAATGAATTATTGTTTGCAAGACTAACTGAATATAGGCAAAATCTGAGAAAGTGTTTGGTTTGATCATGTTTTATTTGAGCAAAATGGAATGAGAAGAATTTTAAATCTGGGTTCCGTTTCACGGAATGATGACACGGGTTTTGTATCAGTGATACTGATGTTCCCCTGGGTAGGAATGAAACTGCTGTCTGGAACACTGCATGAAATGCCACCACCACCTATTTCTATTTAAATTCTTAGAAAATAAAAAAGCTAGTAGCAATTTATCGCTGAAGCCTTGTCTAAGCTCTCAAGATGCCAGCTGCTTCCTTACAGTTCTTTAAGTTACAGCATGTAGGCATTAACTATTATTTTAACTAAACTGGTGCCCCTGGTCATTTCCACACGTTGCATTACCATAGCTGAGCTGAATCATCCAAGACTCCTTTCCCCACAACCTCTCCACTTCTGTTGTGAGCCTTGTAACTAGTCTTCAGGCTTTTAACACAATGACTTACCTTGACAGTGATTTATCTGAGTTTCTCAAAGAGGTAATATATGTGGCCTTGTCTCACACCCCAGATCATTGCTGACAGTGATTAGATGCTCTGATGTATGATAAGCCTTTTGGGAATCTGCTGGCTGATGAAACACCACAATCAGTTTTATCAAACCTTTGTACAGCTTCACCCGAGAGAACTCACATAACTCAGCTGTGACACTAGCAGCAGATTTCCCAGAAGGTTCCTTATAAAGCAACAGCAAAACCTGGTATTTATTACATCTACAATTTTCAATTTCACACCGAACCCTCTGGCCTGAGGGTCCCATTTATTCTAGGAAGAGAACAACACCCATGAGGAAGCCATTTCTGAGCTACGCATCTGGAATATTAACGAAGGCACAATGAGAGTCATGATTACAACACCCAGAGGTGGTTCATCAAAGACTGGGCTTCTCAGGTTGGTAATTAGTAATGCCAAGGGACCCTGGCTGGTTCTTCAGCCTAATTTATCAAACACATCCAAGCTGAGGATCTCTAAAGGCTGCAGAGAAAGAAACAAGAGCCACGAGCTATTCTGACACAAGACCTGCAGCCAAATCTCTAGACAGAGTGTGGATGGAGAGGGAGGTGGTGTGAGGAGCGTGGGTTCATGAGGAAGGGGCAGCCGTTGTGCTCAGACAGCAGCTTTGCTTCAGGATGTTCCTTGGCACTTCCCAGAAAGCTGCCGTGGTTCTGTGACAATGCCTGCAGAAGGGGACAAACTCAAAATCAAGTTGTTGTAGTAGGCTCTAGTCCTAGCCTAACCAGTTTAATTCCAGTTTGACATTGAGCATGTTAGGTATGTAATTTTCAGGCATGAAAACATACAACTGTGTTTCTCCTGCTTTATGGTTTATTTAGATGGCTAGCATTCTTAATAATGGATATGCTTACTCTCTAAATTTCAGATGACAGGAGGGATTGGGTAAACCTCCTGAAATACATAAAAAAAAAAAAAAAAAAAAAAAGACGGTGGGAAGAACTTATGTCATAAGTATTGAATTTTTATTTAACAGTTTCAGTTATATCTTGTAAAAATCAAATAAAACATTTCAGTAGCATCAAAACATCTTTGTAAACTGAAGGGATAATTTCCATTTTCCATTATGAATGTCTTTTGAAAGAGAGTTCATAGTTCTGACATAATTTCCCTTCAGGTTTTTAGAAATCTGAGCTGGAATGCCTGTTTCAGTTTTATTGAAGCAAAACCTTTCAGTCAAGAAATGTGTGGGGTTTTTTTGGTTTTTTTTTTGGGGGGGGAGGGGGGTGTTTGTTTTTGGGTTTTTTTTGTGAAACAAAGAGGTTACAACTTACAAGCATAACATGCCTTAAGAAATGGAAAACGATCACGCCTGCTCAGCTTTACACAGAGCTGCATGTGCAAGAGCACTGCAAGGCAGAAGTGGGGACCTTTCCACATGAAAGCTGCATGACCTTCATGCCAGATGGGAGATTCCCCACTGGCCCTGGGCTGGCAGAGACTCTGAGGACAATGAGGACCCTCCAGTGTGGCTATACAACCGTTTGAATAAGATGTTGTGCACTGGGCCAGTGCAAAAATGTGCGAGTGTGTCCATAAGCACCTGTACAGAGAATTATAGACATGATGTTGAACATCTAGGCCAAAGTACAGATTAAATGAAACAACAGCTATCTCCCCAAGAAGACTGATTCCTTTTGCATGGTAAAAAGGAAGCAGAAAGGAAGTTTTCTGAGGTCATATGCCACCTGTAAGCCACTGAATTGTATATTCACAAAGTATTGTGAAAGAAGGTTGAAGAATATTTCAGTTCAATGTACCACTAATGAGTTTCTCTTGATGAGCCGGAGCACTGCAGTGCTTTCAGTTAAACATATTCCAGCTAACAAGCCACCGGTTTGAAAACCCTCATTGCTGTTACACGTCAGGGTTTTTTGATGTTTAACAAATTGAGAGTCTGTAAATTGGACTAGTCACAGCCCTGAGGCTCACCCAGCCTTGTTCAACACATCGAGTTTGGAAAAGCCAACCCAAATCTAACTGTACATCACTCAGCCCATCATCAACCAACCATGGTGATAGGAGAGAGCTGTAAAATGACTGATGGGCAAACAACAAACCCGGAGTGACTGAAGCTGTGGGTGTGGAGGGGAGCACACTAGTGGCCTCTTCCATCTATTTCACTTAGGACCTTTCCCTATTTTGCATTGATGAGTGGAGAAGGAACCTTCTCACTGATGACCTGAATCTCCTTCCTGCAGCACAGCAACCGCTGTTTTGGACACAGCCTCCAGCAAACGGAGCCCATGGGCAGGCAGGGATGCACCATGCTCTCTTGGCATCCTGAGCTTTGTTTTCTGCTTGTTTGTTTCTCACATAGCAAGTCACCCTGGCCAAAAGCAGATGGCTGTTCTTTCTTTACCTCTAAAGTAAAAGTTTTAATTTGAAGAAAATAACCCCTAAATATGAAAAGTAAGGATCCAAGAGGAGGGTCCTACAGGCAGGATTTTCTATAAGCTCCTTATAATGACAGATTCCAAAACTTCCCACTACATCAACATCCTTCTGTACACAAAGACAAGACATAATTTCTTTGTTATTCTTGATGACACTGAATAACACAGAGAACTTTTCTCTCCTGCACCCATCAGACACGCTGCCAGCAATAGCATCACACCTATTTTACTGTCTTACACAACAGGATTTTTGCCCATAATTTCTCCCAATAGACTGAATTAGAATCATAGAATCATTTAGGTTGGAAAAGACTCTTAAGATCGAGTCTAACCATTAACCTAACACTACCAAGTCCACCACTAAACCATTCCCTTACTCTTTTCTCTAAGGCTCATTAGGGATAGGTGACTATTTCATCTCTCCCTTCCCGCTGTTTAAGAACGCAGAATGAAACCTGTCTCAAAAACACCAAAGGACACAAGGTTTATAAAGAATACCTGCTGAGTAATAGATTTGCTTTCCCCAAAATAGCAGCAAATTAACAAACACACTGATTTCCAAGACAGGCTGGCTTTGAATTTTAACACCATAAATGCTAATTTCCAGTAATAGCTGTTTCATCAATTGCATGCCCAGCCCTGCTGTTCTCACATTGCCACAATGGTTTGTGACTAAATTCATCAATTGTTTCTGAGACTAATGCTTTGGCAAGTTTGGTACCTTGTGTACGCATCCAGGACAGCTTTTACTTCTACTCAGATCCATCCTCTGTGATCTTGCAGATCACCTTGCTTTGGCAGTTAACTTGCTTGAATTCCTGTCCCCAGGCAGTATTTATGCCCATAGCTCTGGACTTACAATCACTTCTATAATTTGCTATGCCAAGAAAATTATAACCACTGTAAACAGTCCACATGGTGATTTTATATGACAAAGCGAGCTGCATGTTAAGACACACATTATTTAATTCAGAACCAAAGGCTGCATTACACATGAAAGACATTCAAATCCTTTTGCTGATAATTACCAGTGTTAAGTCTTTTCTATGGTATGCCTCAGGTTAATTTGACATTAACTTTTGTGCTTCCAGGGGAAAAAAAAAAAAAAAAATCAAGACAGCATTTTATATGTCCATGTGCACATCTAAAAGGCACTGTGCTTTTGAGCCACGCATCTTTCACATTCATAACATGAGTGGGAGCATAAAGGAATGTCAGCTGAACACTGGCCCAGCACCAACACAGAGTGAGGATGCAATTGTCTGCCTGCTGAAGTAACACAGTGGTGACTGTGCCCATTACTGAGCAAGATGACAGCACTAATAAAGGGATTTTCATCTCAGCCCTGCTGTGAACATCCAGCTGCTGCCCTGCAAATGACTAACTCCACTTTGCAGTCACCTAAGACAGCCAGGAAGAGTGTGGGGAACTTTAAATAGGTGAGTGATCATCTAGGTAAACTTCTGAGAAGTTTTTTTGTGGAGCTTTTCCAAGTTTCCAATAGCAAACTACTTGAAAGCATGTATATGTGTATTTCTATCCGTCTGTCCCTATGAGCTGAGCCTGGATTGGATCCTGGATGGATTACCTGAGTACTTCTAATCGTTTTCAGTGTGTATTATTGCAACCCATTTATCCTGAACCACTACAGAACAAAGTTTTACCTTGGCTAGTTGATTTTGCACTGGCAAAAGAAGTGGGAGCACTCACATGATCTACTGTCTCAGCTCAGCGTGGGAGCTATTGCCATCCCAGTGTCCCCGTGGAGCAGCAGTGCCTAGACCCCGATCCTGTCCATCACGCTGCCTTCTTGAGAAGGTAATTCCTTGGTAGCCATATGCACACCAGGCATAAACACAAACAAGACACTGTAGGATGCTCAGACAGAAGGCTTGCTGCCAAAGCAAACACATTTGTTCACAGGCTCCAGCTCAGAGTCACCAGAACTGTGAAACATCTCTCCTCCTCCCCCTGCTCGTATGCCCACTGGCTGGGAGAGCCAACTTCTGATAAGAGGCAGTTGTGAAGTTGCTGATAAACTGTTCTTTGTCACAGTTTGTTGCAACAGAAAGTTTTAGCAAAATGATCTGTTTTGGCCAAAGCTTTCCCATGAGTTTTCTCAGCCCGAGGTGGAATTGCTTGTCAGCAGACAGAGTCCTGGGTGAAGTTTAGAAGCTGTGTCATCAGAAACAAGAACCAAGAAGGAAAACCTCTGGTTTGCAACAGCAGCTGGACCAGGGCTGACAATGAGCAAAGACAACCCATATTCAGAGCACTCAACAGCCCTCCAGCTCCTCACCAGGCTTAATGAAGTGTAATGAAAAGAAATTAATGAGTTTTGTCCCCACTGCCAAAGGAAAGGGCAGCTGGAAATATGCAGGGGATCAATATGAATTGAGCATGATTAAGTATGTTATAACTACTGTTCTGAATAAAATGGTGCTGTTACACCTAAATAGCCTACAGCAGTCCCTTGTCATTACAGCCATTTAGCTGGCTCTGCTTTAATTGCCTCTGAAAGCACCTAGAAAGGATTTCTTTTACGCCCTTTCCAATTTAAAACCAGAGACAGAAATACGTAAGCGCTAACCTGCATCCAAGCACTAACCTGCATCCATTTCGATAATGGGGATTCGGTGGGTGAGCCAGGAAGCTATTTATTATATAGGGAACTGCTTGGTACTTGACATACAGGGTGATGCAACTATGATGTGTGTGGGCACAGCTGCTGCTGGAGGACGGCTACCACAGCCTGTGGGGTGGGCTACAGAGCTCAGTTTGGCTCCTGGCAGGCAGCTGTAGCAGAGAGAGCAGGCACCAGGAGGTGCCTGACCCCAACCCAAAGGCACCCCCACAGCTGGAGCAGAGGCACCATGCCCCCATCCCCTCCTGCCTCCAAATAGGCTCCCCCCAGCACCCAGCTCCTCTCCCCATGGGGACTGTCATTAGCCACAGAGAGTTCAGTAGACAGCAATGCTCCATGAGCATTTATTTATTAGGACAGGCTCCTCCATCCCTAACACTTCCGATTCTGTGCTATCTAGAAGGCAAGGGTCCCCTTAGCACAACACCTCATAGTGCAAGCATTCCCTTATCTCAGGCTGCACTACCTCATACTCCAGGGACTGCAGCTTATTTGCTCCACGCTGCTCAATTCCACCAACACTGTAGTTTTCTCCTTCTTCACTGTTGCCATATTTGCCTGGACAAAACTGTCATTGCACTATGATGGGGGAAGCACTCCCTGACTTTTTCTGTCCCCAGCATAAACTCCAACTCACACAGGATTGAGTCTTTGGCTTGGCTCACAAAGGGAACGCAGCAATAGCTCAACTCTGGAGATATCTTCAATAAAATGTATTTGAAAGAAAAAGAAAACCACATTACAGAACATCACAGCATCCTTGACTCTGTTGTACAAGCAGCTGTGCAGGTGCTGAGGTACAGCCCTTCACACACACAAACCAAAAGAACTGCAGTGCAGGGAAGTCACCAGGATGCTCTGCAGCACTTGGCAAAGCTTCTTCTGCCAGCACAAGACACAGGATGCCTGATATCAAAGCACATTGCCTGGGGTTTAGAGAGCAGAAGGATGCGTCACAGCAGGGCCGACAGTGAGGCACAGCTGTTGTCATGGTCCTTGATGGAGCTCTCTCACACAGTGATATGTACTGCCCTGACTTTGCATCTGTTCAATCACACATCAAAAAGCAGCAATCCAAATCTAAATTAACATTTTATCTTCTATATTCTTACTTGATTCACAAGAATGAAAATATCTTCCCCCTTCAAATTAATTACTTTGAAGGCTCACAGTTTCTTGGGAGACAATTCCCAATTCATTTCTGGCAATGGAGCAAGACCAGAATCTGGCCTAAACTGGTCTGGTGAGAAAGACCAAGTAGAGTTGTTCTGGAGAGAAGAGGGGAAATGTCTCCTCTTTCTTTGGAAAGAAGAGTATTTTAGAAGGGCCTTTTTACTCTTTTCACTTGTCTTCAGACAGTTCAAAGGGTCCTCAGATCTCTCCTGGACAGACTTTTTCTTTACAGAGTGCTGAGGAGGCTACATGAAGAGGTCAGGGCTCCAGCTTTCCCTCCTTAGCTCCTAGAAGTACAGTGTACGATTGAAATGATGCCCCAAAATCTTTGCTGTGGACAACAATCCAGCCTCTGCTCCAAGCACACAGCCCAAAGTTTGTACATGGGTTTTAGAGCCCAGAATTCTTTTTAGACATGAGTTTGAATCCGTCATCCAGGATGGACCTCCGATTGCGTCTTAACCTCTTTTGCTTCTCAAGATAGACAACCACTCCCACAAGGAAGCAGGCGACCAGGAAGAGCACTATTCCTGCAATGGCTAGAGCGAGGACTGTGGCCTCTATCTGCCCTTGAGCCAACTTAGCTCCAAAAAGCATGATCTTCTGGGACTCATCCTTATCCTCAAGTGGTAACTCTGAGAGACAAACAAATAGATAATTCCAATGAGAGCCAGAAATACCACCACTGAAAGGTTCCAAGAAATATAAAAAAGGAGCAAAAGAAAGACCCAACATAATTGAAGCAAGTCAAAGGAGACCCAGTCACAATCCATCTAACAGACCCTCATCCCTGAGCTCACACAGAAGTTTGAGAATGAATGGTTCTTTCCCTAATGCACTCCATCCCAGGACCTCACTGTGTCTCACCGCTATTCAGCCCAATCAGCTAACCATTGCTGTCCCCACTCACGAGGCAGGTGATCTGAGGTTGCGTGGGGAGCCAGTGGCTGGGCTAGGAACAGGAGAACTGAGGTAAGAATGTGTGTCCAGACTGGGGCTGCTGTGAGTTCCCCACTCCGCTCCAAGCTTCCCCGGCACATGGCTGTTGTCCTAATTAGAGTGCACTTAGTCATGCCAGTGGGGAGTCACCTGAGATCCTGAGCTCTCTTACACTTCTACACAGAGGCAGCAGCAAGTGTTTCACCTAGCATGGTCAAACAAGCCTAACAAGCCCAACTTATTTTTACCATCAGAGCCCAGACATTTGGAGGACAGATAAACAAACCAACCTGGAACACTCCCTGTTATCCACCAGCAGCCAGGCCTCAGATTAACATGCTGCCCAGCCAGCCAGAGAGGCTCTAAGTGGTGTTTGTGCTTCTCCCTTCTCCTCATACAGATCTAAACCTCTGTACAGATCAAAGGTCCCCTTCCTCCTCTGCCTCACACACAGACAGTACTTAGCAGTGCAACATACACCATACCTGCACTGTAGTTCACGACTTCAAGTGCTGGCTCTGAAAGGAAACAAAAAGAGGGTGAGAAAGTGTTGGGCTGAACAGGTAGAGAGTCCAGAACACAGCAGGTTTGGCAAGGATCAGATCCAGAGGCAGCATGGTTTTCCAGGGCTTGCAGATTTTCTTCTCTCCTGTCAGCATTCTCCCCCTCCACATCATACCAAGAGTATTGTTGTATTACCTGCTTCAAAAGTGGACCCACTCCTGCTGCACAGCCCTTTACAGACTTTGGAAGAAAAGCACAATCAAAGTCTCTGAGCATGTGGTTGGCTGAGCCCAGCTGACAGGGTCACTCGCTCACTCCCCAGTGGGATGGGAAAGGGAATTGGAAGGGCAAAAGCAAGAAAAAAAATGACTGAAGGGAAATTTAATGAGTGAAGGTTAAAAAAAAAAAAAAACAAACCAAAAAACCCCAAAGAACCTCCAAGTGACGCAAAAGTAATCACTTGCTGTCAGCAGACCAATGCCCAGCCAGTCCCTGAGAAACAGGTACTTTGGAAACAACCCCCCCCTCCCTCCATTTTTATTGCTGAGCATGATGTTATATGGCATGGAATACCCCCTGGTCAATTCAGATCAGCTGTCCTGGCTGTGTCCCTTCCCTACCTCTTGCCCACCCCAACCTACTGAGTGAGAAACACTGTGCAAGCACCGTTCACTGACAGCTAAAACACCAGTGTGTTATCAACACTGTTTTGGTAACAAGTCTAAAACATAGCATCATACAGGCTGCTATGAAGAAAATTAATTCCATTGCAGCCAAACCCAGTACAGGGTGTCACTCACCTTTGAGCACCTTCCAGAGTTTCCTGGTGAAATGAGACACCTTAGGTAATATTCTTAGTAAGAACAACTACTAGCTGATGGCTGAAAATTACTTCTCAGACACAAGCTAAAATAAAACTCATAATAATAATGCAGGCAATGTAAACCCAAGAAATCAATTTGTTACTAATTCCAGCTGCAGGTATTACCACATTCAAAGGGAACATCTTAAATTAATAGTGCTTAAGTAATTATCTGCTCAATTAACTGTCTTTTTGGTATGTAAAAGAGTTGTAAGTGTGATGCAAACACTCAGAATTTAGCAGTGGTAGTAGAAAGTGCTGTTAGATGTTTTATGGCAACAACCAACGACAGCTCCTTACCCGGTCCAGGCAAGACTGTGAAGACTATCTCCATACCAGCATGAATATGATCAGACACGTGACAGTGAAGCAGCCATGTCCCAGGGTTCCCAACCAACATCTCAACCATTTCAAAGGTCCCAGGGAACAGATCCACAACATCTGCTCTGTAGCTTTTGCCATTCTGTCAAAGGGAAGGGAGGCTGTTAGCATGCAGTGCTCTGGGCATCTTTTCAGAAAGAAAACTCTGTCAGCGTCACTGGACATCACTTCAGTGTAAAATCATGTCTCTTTCCTAGTTGGGTGATGCTGCTGTGAAGTCATTCAAGAAGTTCAAGTCTGTCAGAGTCAAGCAAAAGTGATGATATCAGTGGTGAGTCTCTGCTTTATCATCAGCAAGATATTCTTACCTTGTATATGAAGGTCTCAGCATGAAAATGGACTGTGTGGACATCAATCTCCTGACCCATTCCCAGCAGGTACCAGTTCACCCACTCACCCTGGAACATGGTCAGCCCAGGCAAGGTAGCAAAGAGCCTCCCATTGATGGCTGTGCAGTAAAATAACATACAGAGAGAGTACAAAAGGCTGTTACTGAAATGATAAAGATGCTGAACCATCTCAAGAGGAAGAACATGCAGGGCAAGTTAGATGCTACAAAGCTCATATAGCAATCGGTGCATCAGCAGTTAGTGTATTCCATATGACAGTCCCCCAAAAGTTTGGCAGTCTCTCTCCAGCTTAACTACTTATCCACAGATAGGAAAAATGACTTGCATCCAAAAGGCCATGCTGTAGCTCAGCTCAAGTAAATGTCAAAAACTACCTCTTGCTGAAAACCTGCAGTCAACCAGCAGACACGGTGGTTTCTAGAAGTCAAAATGTGTAAAAATGGCCTTCTTAGCCCAATGATAGAGAAATATATATATATCTATATAAATCTTTGAATAATTTACTTGCTGAACAACAAATCCTGCCAACAGGCAACCCTGTCATTGTGTGTCTCCTGCTGGCTGCACACATTACATGCTGATCACTTGTAAAAATCGCTACATGGCAGGACTTTATTTCACAATTAGCACAGCAAGAAGGAACACTGCTCTGACTGCAAACACAGGAAAGGGACTGAAACAGTGAGCCGAATGTGATGGCACACACATGGAAACGTTTATGCTCAGATGACAACAAAGGGAATAAAACAGAAGCTGAGACATCATCTGAGGGCAGGAACACCAGTGTTTTACTCCCAGATCTGCCATAGGCACTTTCTGTAGCTCAAAACAAGCATCCAACTTCAGTGTGTTAGTTTTGCTAGCTATAATATTGTGTTAACAATTACATCAATGGACATGTATATTTGGAGATTCTTTATATCACCTGTACAAAACCAGTAGTACTGACAGTTAATACACATAACACAACTCTTCACTATTCTTACCTCCATAAATGCCAAGGGACTTGTTTTGCTGAGAATACTTTAGATAGATTCAGATATAATATGGAGAAAAACGATCATAAATAACATGTTAATTTAGAAAAATGTGTCCATCCTACTATGGCAGAAAAAGATTCTTGGTAATCAGCTAAAACAACTGAGTCGTGTATTACAGCTACACAGCTTGGTCAATTAATTTGAATTCTAACATATTCTAATGGTCCTGAGATGAACAGAACGAAATTAGTCTGACAAGTTAATTTCACATTTGATTTTATTTCCTGTCCCAAGTCCTCAGACACATCAGAGATTAACCTCTCTGGCCCGTATCTTGCTATACTGCCTGACAGGGACAGCCATCACTATTAGCCTTTGTTGTAGATCAAAGACTTGTGCCATATATGTGCTGCAATATTGAGAACAACAGACAGCTTAATTTTGTTTGTGCCACTGACAACAGAAAAGGATGAGGGCATTCATTTGGAGTCAGGCTCTTGGGTTTTGGGTGGCTGACTACTTATAGAGGCCGCAGAGTCAACAGCAACTTTGCAAAGACAGTAATGGGTGCCCAGGTACCTAACAGGCATTACCATGCATTTTGTTGCTCTCCACAAATTTGTCATCCAGCAGGTCGATCTCCTTGTGATTTCCCTTACTGTAACGTTCCACATTCTCCTCCAAGTACCAGGACTGATTTTCATCAAAAACCAGGAAGAGTAGAGCAAACTCCCTCTTTACATCCTTCCTGATCCCATCAGACTGCAGTGTCCCTCTCCGACAGATCTTCAGGGGTCCAATCAGACCACTGTACATATCCTAATCAGAATGAAGGAAAAACAATGAAGCCAGGATCTTCTCACCCTCCCTTCTGTACACAGTTCTTTGCCTTTCAGTAACCATATCTTCTGTTCCCTGCATCACCCCACTGAAAATAAATGGTGCTACTGTGTAAGTAATCTCATTGGTGAACATCAACTACCAGAGCAGAAGGACAGAGACTACATATGCTCTTATGAATGCAAATCCAAAACTCATAAATATCAATGATATCAAAATATTCCCTCCTCTGTGACTGCAAAAGCATCTGCAACTTGAGATAAAGAGGCAATAATCCCTGGGTTGAATGTGACGGTTTATTGCAGGATCCTCCAGGTTGTTTCCCTGTGAAATCAGTGCTATGACAATTAATCCTAGCAACGCTCAAATCTTCCTGCTTTACCCACGGGCCCCAGTTTTGGGCAATTTCTGCCTTTCTAGATTAGCCTTGCCAATAGAAACCATGGCTGATGGGGAGATGTTCTCCTACCCTGCAAATAACTGAAGGAAGGTTAATGTCAAGGAGACAGTGTAATTGTTTTATGAAAGCCTGCGTTAGGAAAAAATAAGGACAAACATCAGGACAAATTTGGAGGATTTCCTCTCCCAGGAGAATGCTGGACATGTCACCAGGTGGTTCTTCTACTTCTCAGCTGGACCAATGTCCAAACTGTATTCTGTTCACACTGATTTATAGAGGGGGTGAAAAATTGGTCTAACTGGGCTTTTCTCGTTACAACTTCTATTTTACCTTTACAGGGTCCACCATGGAGTAGTAGATCCAAGGAACACAGGCTGAATCATTTGGCCCTGGACCAGATCTCTCAGGAATTTCCCATTGGTATGTCACGATGTCACCTGAGTGACAGAGAAGCACCATTAACACCAGTGTGACACACCCACTTGCCAGTTTGCTGAGCAGCATGCGGAGCAAAACAAAACAGAAGATCCCATCTCCAAGGTGCAAATTCAGTTCTGATTTCATCAGACATTGCATCTTCCTTCCCCAAACACTGAAAAGCAGGATGGAAGCTCCCCTCCCACAAGCAAAGCAGAGGGATCACAGGATGCACACGCTATCTGGTACCAGCACAACTGTTTTATTTGCCAGCTTTGAGACTGGACCAGACCAAAGAAATCCCACCTCTCTTCAGTACATATGGAGCTTGAGATCTTTCCTCTCTTTGAAGTATGTTTATGATGCTCATTCAAATTAATTTTTAAATTAAACTGAAAACCTGTTTGTTGCTTAGACAGCCTGTGCAAGTTGAAGGGGACTAAAAACTATACAAATTGGAATCTGGACCACAAAACAAACTGGTGATTTAATTCAGTATCCTGGCAAACAATTGTGCATTTCTCCTATTTCATATGATTTTCATACTACTGTGCACATCACAAAAAGTATAGGTCCCAAAAAAGAGAGGCAGGCTTCCCCCATCATGAGTGGTCAGCTCAGGGCTACCAAGGACTGACTGAGCTGTAAACTGCCATCACCTTTCTCCTTCCTACAGACAGACCACACTCAGTGAGAGTGGATAAAGCTGCACACAGAAAAGTTTGTGCTATGCTTATCCTAGAAGTCAGAGCAGACTGTGAGCTCCCAGGGCAGCCATTCCCACACAAATGACACCACTAAAACCATGGTGAACCTGAAAGACCAGTTATTGTTCAGTACCAGTTCTCTACCATAAGAAAACAAGCACTTCTAAGCCTACCCAAGGAAATCAGTCTAGCTATAGGCTAAAATTAGCTTCGTAAGCCCACAGAGGAATACAGCTGGAGACCACAGTGACTTACCAGGGTTTGCTACTTGTGGCTGTCCTGTCTCCCTTTCCAGCACCCCGTGTGCATGAATGGAGTAGGGTCGTGTGGCATTGTTCTTAAAGACGATGTTGAGAATATCTCCCACTTCCGCCCAAAGGAAAGGACCTTGAGATAGAAAGAATGTACTCTGAAACTAACAAAAACTGTCCACATATCTCCTGAGGATATTCCCACCTCTCTCATCATCTTCTTCCCAGACATATTCCCTTATAGTATTTATGATGTTCCCTCCCTCTTCTCTACCTTACCTCTACCTCCCAAAAAGAGAATTGGAGCTACAGATTTTCACCTACATCTCTCAGACTGGTCTCTAGAAGTCAGTAGTTATTTCTGTTCCACAGTCAGAGATATGTAGGTGTGAAAAATGCTCTGCCTGAGACATGAAAGAAAGTTGGTGCCAAAATAGGCATGAGAATCCAGTCTTCCCTACTACAAGGAACCTCTTTACTGTTGCCTCCAGAGCTGGCAGACCTAGATAGGAGACAGTCTGAATTTCTCCTCACTTGCACACACAGCAGATTCCTAAATACCTAGGAGGCCTTTAGGTTACAGTCCTTGGGCTCTAGAGCTTTAGCAGCTAAGTCCCATCGCTGTGTGAGTGGAAGATGTACCCTCTGCACATATCCTTACCTAGTATCCCTAGGTGTTCATCACCATTTATCCTGGCCTTGGGGGTCTGGAAAGTCCCGTCGGTGTACTCCCTGTAAACTGCTTTCTTGTACCTGGAGCCGAGCAGTCCATTCTCGTTGCTCAAAAATACATCGGCGTAGCTGAGAAATGCAGAATGAGTGCTGAGATACCCAAAAGCTCACAGGGAATAAACAGCTAACTTGTGGCAGGGGGTTCACTAGTTGAACAGGTTTCCCAGAGGCTGGCTTTAACTACAAAGGTGGGCACAGTGATATGGGGGGGCTGCAGCTCCCATCAGCAGCACCACCAGCAGTCACATATGCAACATGTTGCAAGATGGCCAAGATACCCAACAGGCTTCACCAAGGTCTACTGAGAAACTTTGCTAAAGGCTTCCCCAGAAGAATCACAGAATGGTAGGGGTTGGAAGGGACCTCTGAAGATCATCTAGTCCAACCCCCCTGCTAGAGCAGGATCCTAGAGTAGATCACACAGGAACACGTCCAGATGGGTTTTAAATGTCTCCAGAGACGGAGACTCCACCACCTCTCTGGGCAGCCTGTGCCAGTGCTCAGTCACCCTCACAGGAAAGAAGTGTTTTCTTATGCTAAGACTGAACCTCCTGTGTTCCAGTTTGTGCCCATTGCCCCTTTTCCTGTCACTGGACACCACCGAGAAGAGTCTGGCTCCGTCTTCCTGACACCCGCCCTTGAGATATTGATAAGCATTGATGAGATCCCCCCTCAGCCTCCTCTTCTCCAACCTAAACAGGTCCAGTTCCCTCAGCCTCTCCTCATATGGGAGATGCTCCAATCTCTTCATCATCTTAGTGGCCCTGCGCTGGACTCTTTCCAGTAGCTCCATGAAGAAGGGCTCTACCTCTCCGCAGAATGGTTGTGCCGTTCCCTCTCCCAGCTTCGGTCAGGGGCATAGTCCCACACCACCTCCTCTGCCACGATGTAGTATGTCCGCACCCTTCTGTACTGAAGGGCAGGAGCAGGATCCCTTTTTCCACACTTGGAAACGAAGTAGCGTTCCCTCATCCCAGCCTGGTAGTGATTGCTTGTCTGGCAGTATATCTCAAAAATCCCTGAGGGAGGCAGCACGAACAAGCAAATCAGCTACTTTCAAAGATCCCAGGAAACAGCTGATTCCCATGCAGAGCTTGTGGCTGACATCGGTATGTGCATTGTGTGTATCTGGGTGTTTGTTTAGGGAGTTTGGTTGCCACAGGCAGAGATTAAAAGGAGTTGTTAGAGAAACCAAGCAGGAATGGCACAACAAAGTCCTACCCAAAAACAATCTCAGGAGGCTTTCTTACACAATAACCAGCTTATTAGATGTGAAGAAACCAGTAAGGTGACATAACTGTGCTGCCACTGCTGAGACACTGGTTAAGTAAAAGATCTAGCCTGTGAATGCCAAAGGGAAGGAGATAACTGGCAGCTGAGGCCATCACATTGTGTCACTGAGACACAGCATTGTGCGTCTGTCCCGCAAACTGAGAAGACTGGGGGTCTGTCATAAATGTGACTCTCCACAAGCCATGGACAGGGGAGCTAAGTTCTGGCAACTCTCCACTACTTCATTCTGAATGACATGTTTGCGTGTTTCTGCAGGTCACAGGCAGCAATGTCCATCAGGGCTGTTACTACAAATATTTAATAGGAAGTGACAGCCTAGAGAATCAGTCTGGGACAAGACCCTGTATCTCCTGTTCTTCTCCAGAATCAGGTGCAAAGACAAGACCTGTGCCCTCATAAATGGGACCAAACAGGATATAAAGCACAGCTCACCCTGTACTAGTTTACACTGTGCGAAAGAATCAGCCACGGGAGCAAATACTACAACGGCAGACTTTTCCTGCTGCTAAGTTAGGTGTGCAGGCACTTACCCTTGTTATCAGGTTGCATGAAGGCTGTAGCAAATGTGTGGGGGAATAGACTGGTTGAATCTCTCCGCATCCCATTCATCTGCAGGGTGTTTCCCTGAAACACAGCTCCATGTACATCTGCTTCACTGCCCAAGCCCAGAAGGTGCCAGGACACATTGTCTCCTTCACACACATTCAGCCCAGGCAAGTTACCAAACATAAGTCCATTGATGGCTGCAAAGGAGAAAACAGTTAACCTTCTGCAGGTAGATATCAGCCAAAAGATTCTTTTCACATACACACTTTGACAGGGCAGGCCTGCCAGTGGAAATGCAGCTTGCTTGTGATTCACCCCTGAATATGCTCAGGACATGCTTCCCAAGACAGCTGTGCTTCTTGTCCCACACTTCATCCATTGCCTCTAGCCTCACTTGATTTAAGACCCACACAACACGCAGTCACTCCAGCTCCCTAGCTCAGACTCTAGGTGAACACCACCCCACGTTTTGCAGGTTCATTCCCACTGCATGCAGAAGAGCATCAGGCCATACCATGCATCCTGTTTGATTCCTCAAAGCCATCATCCTTTTTCACAGAAGTCTCTTCCATCCTCAAATAGTACTTTATGTTTGCATTCAAATACCAGCTGAGGTTCTCATCAAACACACTGAAGAGAAGGTAAAATTCCTTGTCGATCCCTTTCTAAGATAAAATCATAATGATAGCTGTTAATTTTTACAGTGTACCAATTAACTATTCTTACAGTTAAAGCTGGTTTGCCTGGCTCCCCACCATCCCTACATTTAGGTGTAGGTTTCACCATCTGTCCAAATCAGACCTCACATCACAGCTCAGCCCAAAAGGCAGGCTGATGACTATGTTCCACCCCTCCTTTCTCCTACCATAGGCTTGGATTGGCGATTTTTTTCTTACCCTAAATCCTTGAAAACATTAATTCTCCTAAGAAATGCATTCCAAAGCATGGGGTGTTTCCCCACTAAAAGAACAGCCCCAGTGTTGTCCAGATTCTCATTCTGGTATCAGCTTCCTCAGCTGTGCCCAGGAAGACACCCTGCAGAGAGGGATAAGTGATTCCATCTGCAGCACATGAGTGCATGAGGAGTGGCCATGCACTGTTCCCAATTAAGCATTCATTAAAGGCTTGCCTAAGATTGTGGAGCCACAGTTGCTGCCTCAGTTGATTTTTCCCTGTCCCACCTTTCCAAACAAGTCTGTCTCTATTTTGTTTACACCCTTTCAATACCTGCAAATGTTTTATCACTATCACAGCTCCTTCACGTAGTGGGCTGTATAAATTCACCATCCTCTCTGCTCAGAAGGTTCACATTTCCACCCTGTGTAACACACTGATCTCTTCTGCACTCCTAGTCTAGCCACATCGTGACACCACTGAAAGTAAACTCCTCCAGGGAGGCTCTCAGGGCAGCTGTTTTCAGCCTCACCAGCCACTCTCTGATCTACACCACAAGGCAGGTAGGATGGCACTAGGTTGTTTTTCTGCCACCTACTATTTTTCACAATAAGGTTCTGCTAATCCGTCTTGAACTTCCTCAGTATATTAATTTACTGCCATGAGTGGACTATCCCTGAGTGAAATTCCAAGAGGAAGTTCTGGTCACCTCTCAGATTTCACCTCTCTTTCATCAGAAGCATCAAAATTGACATGGTTTTTCACATACTTTTTTGTAGTCAGTTCTGCTTGAAAATGAACTTATCTTGCAGGAGAAAAGAGGCTCACCCAAACCTCAAAGCACTGTATCACTCAAGCAAACCACCTGTAAGTAAGTGAAAATGTCTCTTCGATGTTTCTGTGCCTGCAAATGATATTCCACACGCCTCTGAAAGTGGTAACAAAAGTTACCTTTAAAGTCATATCAAAGGTACAGTTATTCAGCCAAGTTTGTCTATGAGTTTTAAAGCAGAGCCTAGAAACTATTTCAAGGGCAGCCCTTGGGAGTCCAGAACATCAGCCATTCCCACCCGAGACCTGGGCACCAGCTGTCCCTATGTAAACCTGCCTCAGGGCTTTGATTTGACTCTCCTGGACTCACACAATTGTACATTTGTTTTCATTACGTTCCTTAATGTATTGCAGACCCTTCCTTTCTCTACAAGGAAACAACCTGGTAAGAGCATTGCAGGAAAATCCCTTTTACCTGTTTGTTGTTGTCATCCAAAGTGCCTGGCTTGCAGATGACCAGAGGCCCTACTAAGCCTGAACTGGGGTCTTTGATGGGATTTGCAGCCGAGCTGTACATCCAGGTCAGGCAGGGAGGGTCGCTGGATGTGGGCCCAACGTGCTTCGGCACAGTCCAGCGGTATGTAAAGTTGTGCAGCGGTGCAACAGAAACCCCATTCTGGGACAGACCTTTAAAATAGAGATTGGCATGGTTATTCCTAAGGTCCCTGTGCAAACCTGGTTACATCCCCTCACCATCTACACACATACTGGGCTTTACTTCATTTTATGTCACCAGTATACTCGGCATCTCTGAGGTTTCACGTATGCATGTTTATAAGGCACACAGGGAGCTGCTCTCAGTACCATATAAATTCCCCCCAGTGCCATGGCAGAGACTGGCATGGTGATGGAAAATAACGAAATGGATCCAGCTGCATCTGGGGACATGACTGTTGGAAGCACACTGTTCTCTAAGCTGGAGTGCACTGCGCACGTTCCTCTGCTCATGGGGTCTCAAACAGCTAGAAATGCTTTGAGCTTTGGTTTACAATTTTCATCTGAAAAATAGCACCTCTGGAACCATACACCCTCTGGAACCACACTCCCTCTGGCACCCTCCCTGGGCACCAATTCAGTGGAAGGGCTCCTTCGGCAAGGCCTCAGGCAGGCTCGGAGGACCTGGCTGGCTTCCACCCAGTAGGACATCCAGCCCTTCCTCCCTGCAGGAACTCCCCAACACAGAGGAGGTATGGGCTGTGGAACTCCACCACCAGCACTAGCATTCAATTACTAGAGAAGAGGGAGCCACAAACCATCATGGTACCGCATCCCTTCCCATGCCTTCCCATAGGACACTCCGTGAGGTTGGATGCTGAAAGGCCAGGAGGCTTTGTTAACAAACGTCACCAGGATGGTGTCTCCAACTTCAGCTTTGATCACTGGGCCTACAGAGATAGCAGAGAAAGAATGTCATCAACAGAGAGACTCCCTGGATGAGCCGGCAAACAGAAGCAGCCAGGGCCACCCTTCACCCAGGCTAAGGGGAGGAGAAGAAGGGTAGAGGCCCCCACACACTGGCACTGCCTAAGGCTGTTCAACCCTGACAGTGAGAGCAGGGGGCTGGCAAGACTATCTGAAAGCATTTTGGGTCTGCAGGAGAACTGAGAGAGACTTCAGGCCTTCAGGGAAGGAGTAACAAAATGGCCAGATGTGTTGAAATGCCCCCTAAAACACATGCCTTGGGCAGGCATGTAAAGAGGGGTGTGAGATGCTCTAAGCCCACCACTGTCTGGGTGGGCTGGTGAACAGCCCCAAGAAAAATAAACAGCACTGACAACCAACCACCCAGCCTTCCCCACAGTACAGCTTCATGTATTTTAGGGCAAGAACAGGTAGCATAAGCCACTGGCACACGCCTGTGCAGTATGGGTTGTCTGCACTGCACCACATCACATTCAGCAGCTCCCTGCTCCAGAGCTCAGTCTCTCATGGTCCCATATCTCTTCTAGACATCCCAACCACTTTATCAAGTACACTTTAATCAGCCAGTTCAAATGAGTTCATGTAACTTCCCCCCTCAGATGTCACTTGTTTATCTGACCAGGGATTTTAATAAATTATTCCTTCAGTGGGCTTAGTTTACCAGTAGAAAGTACCTATAATCTCTTCCCACAAAATTGTATCTGAGTTTTCCCTCAGTCACTTGTCTTTCCACAGGAATGTGGCTGTTGCTGGTAATGCTGACCTTTTTTTTGCCCCTGGTTCCCAAGGTCCCACAAGATGCTGTCAGCTCCTGACAGTTATGCTGCATCTCTCCTATGCATAACTCCACCTTTTAACTTTTATTCAGCTGCTTATACTTCTTTTTTTGCCCCTCTCCACTATTCTCTTTATATTACTTCATGTGCTCTCTCCTTCTGTGGCCTCTGCTGGAATTGATGTTGCTAATTTCTGGTGCCACTAGATTATTAGTCACTGCTGATGCAGGAAATTGGACCACACCTATGTGCTTCTATTCTCTCATTTTTCTCCACTACCCTCCCTGTTACCTGGCTGTAAAAGGAGAGGAAGCTTTTTGTGAAAAAGTAGGGTTTGTAGCATGCTTGAAGATGCTTAGTTAAAAACACATAACCAGGGGCTATTACTGTGACCTGTTTAGCTCTAGTTACAGGTACTATACTGTGTCCCTCAGCCCTTACTACTAACCTGTGAAGATTGCCCCAACAGAAAAGCAATTCTATTTATTCTACCACTCCAAATCCTCAGTCTATTGCCTTGGTTTTAAATGTAACTGCTGTGAAACACCTCCTCTGTGCCACTCACTGCACCACCAAACGAGAGGACAGTTATCAGCATCGTTCTCACTGACACTGAAAGAGGATCTGCCTTGCTGGATGATTCCTACCGAGTATCCCAAGGTGTTTCTCTTCTTCCGATTGCTGCTTTTCCTCACGGAAGCTCTCATCAGTATATTCCACATACTTTGCCTTCCAATAGACTCCCCCGATTCGGTAGGGGCTACGCTCAAAAAACTGCTCAGCAGGGCTAAATACAAAGAGCAAACGTCAGGTCATTTCCATGATCATCAGTCCTGTTCTTCTCCTGCTCCCTCCCCACATCCCTCTGGCAATGCCAGCAGCACCTCCAAATCAAGCAGCTTTTCAGACTAGAACTACATGTCTGGTTTGGAACAAGCACAACTTGTCTCTGCAAAGCTTTTTTTGTCCTACAGACTCGTCTGCCCACTGTGTTCAGGGACCACCTCTGGCACACAGCTCTCTTCCAGCTGAAATAGCCAGGTTCAAAGGCACAGATCTGAACAACACCTCTGCACAAGATGTGCAAAACAGGGCAGTGACCAAAACTGCAGTGCAGTAAATGGAAAGGCAGTGCTAAAACACCAGGTTCTTCAGAGACCAAGGGACAACCCAGGGACAACTGCAATCATAACTGTAAAAACCCAACACAACAGCTGTAAAGAGAGATTTATTTCCTCTGCCACCACCCTGTCCAAACACAGACACACGTACCAAGCCTCACAGGAGAGGCAGCTTAGTAACAAGGCCAGCTCACAGGTCTAAGGAGCTTTCAGTTCTAAGGTCTATGTGAGACCTACTGCATGGCTTTGGGTAAATCATTAACTGCTCTGCATTTCTACTTCTCCATCTGAAAGAGGTATACCCTCTCCAAGAGCTTCCCAGGGAAGGGAATGGAGGGGGAGGAATGCCTTTATTTGAGTTATGGGAAGACACTCACCAGCTGCTGTAACACCATCTAACATGTGGGATGGAAGGCTGTCATCGAGGTCACTGCATGTGATTTCCTAGAAATTGTTTGCTGCAGCAAGACAACACTGAAGCATATCTGCAGGCTAGCTCTGCCACCCTCTGTCTGCTGCAAGATGTGCTTTCCTAATAGTTCAAATATACAGGTCTGTTCCTAGGTCAGGCACAGCAAGCAGAAATGAAGCCCAGAGACTCATGTTCTACATAAGATGAGACTCCTGGCATCTGTGAGCAAGGCCATGAAACACAGCACACTTCCATATGTGGAGTGTAGTACCTATACTGCTCTCAGCACAGCCTAGCTACAGTAGCCTGCGTTTCCAGATGGGGTGACCTGCCTTCCCAGGAAATGTACTCCACATTAACTGCAGGCATGTAATTCAGTAAGAAAGAAATTCCATGTTTTCCTGAGCAGGGTCCCCCTCACAGACCACAGACCCCCAACAGTGCCCTAGCCCATCAGCCTCTTGCTTACCTGCCTGCTTCACTCAGCTGTTTCCCACTGATTTGGTCAAGCCCTGAAGGTCCATAGTCCCACTGCACTTCCTTTGCAGCTATGTAATATTTCCGAACTCTCCCTTCCAGGGTGGATGCTGGAGCTTGCCGAGAGCAGGGCCGGACTTCATAGAGCGCCCCCATCCCAGCTGTTCAAGACATGGTGGAGAACACGTGCTTAACCCTTCTCAGCCAGTCTGACCAGGCAATGAACACAGTCCCACCTTCCTACCATGATCTGGCCATTTTTCCTCTGTTGTCCCAAAAAGGCATACGGCTGGGAAAAGGTGGTTCCCACAGCAAGGAGTTTTTTGTGTTAGTGAGCAGAGCTTCTTACCTTAGATATCGGATGCAATGGAAGTATGAACGGAGAGCAAATAGATCTTCAGATGCACCATGCAAGTGCCTCTTACAGTGACTACAGCTCTTAAGACACTGCCTCATCTTAGCTTTCAGCTGTACCAAACTTACTGTCTTCACCACTGATCAACATGGAACATCATACAGTGGTACAAGTCATCCCCAGTTAAGTCTAGCCTGCGCAACCCACCCCAATTTATACAAGACAAGAAATCACCACATTCATCTAGGGAGGTTTTTAGTGGGAATGCTGCCCAAGGCACTGTCCCCTACCACACTGTATATCATGGGACCACACTGGGAGAAAAAAAGGGAAGCTGCAGAGTACAGGACATATCCCAACCTCTGCCTTACCTTGTATGTGATCATTGACCTGACAGCTTAGTAGCCATCTCCCAGGATTACTGGGGATCATGTCTGCTGTAACAAAAGTGGCTGGGAAGAGGCTGGCCACATCTGTCCTATGGCCTCGAATGTTGAGCGTTTCTCCATGGAAGTACGCTGTATGAATATCAATTTCATTGCCCATCCCGAAGAGGTGCCATGAAACGTAATCCCCAGCACACATCGTCACCTCAGGGAGGTTCCCAAACACATAACCATTAATAGCTGCAAAACCAAGTCAAAAATCAGAGATTAGAAAAGGGGCCTTCAGAGCTTCTGCCAGCAGGTCACAGTACAGACATGTTTGGACGATGGACCTAATCAGAAGTCATCCTCCTCTTCTTGTTCTGGGAAGCCCAGCTCCACAACTCATTCCTAATAAGAAGTATATTCGAAGTCTTCAAACAACTAACAAAGACTCACTCAAACCAAAGATTAAATCAAAATAACACTTTTTTTTCTGGAGTCATTGCACTGTCCCTGTCATATTGCTTGCTTAGCACATAATCTCAGAGCTTGCTGTCTCCCTTCTCCCCTTTACCAACACCCTAGCATACAAAAGTAGACAATGCATTTCAAGATACCACAGCACTGACACCTCTGCAGTGTCTGGGCAAACTCGGTGGCTTCACAAAGGTGACACTGACCATGCATTTTGTTGCTCTCTTGGAATTCCTCATCTTCTTTGTCTACAGAGCCTGGATCTGTGCAAAACAATGCTATGTTCTCATCCAGGTACCAGCTTAGGTTCTCATCTACCACACTGAACATCAGAAAGAAATCAATGTCCACATCCTGGCGTCTTTGAGAGTTGCCAGTCAGTATTCCTAGGGTGAAAAAAAAGATGAATGAATACCCATCCATGCAGAAAAGCAGACACCAGTCACAGGCTTAAAACACCAGTAGAACAGTAACTCTTATCACACACATTAGAGACATTTGCTTTCCCCACCATCCTAGCACAGATCATTGCAGAGTTCTAGCAGTCTCACACTTTCCTAATATATCCCTGCTAACGCTTTTCTCACTCCCAAGCAGCTCTGTCATTGCATGGCTGTACTGCAACATCTTCAAGTGTTCTTACTCCTGCTGAAAGCAAACAGGCTCCATTTTATTTTTAATACACAAACCAGGTCTCAGACAAGATTCCTGCTTTTGACATGGATTCAAACAGCTCTCAAATCGAGGTCTACAAGCTCAGCTGCCCAGCCACTAAGAGATAAAGACAACATAATGACCAGAACCCAGCTAGAACACAGACACTGTCTTCTCCAGTCATGCTGCATTTTCCCATGAAGCTGGGAGCTGCCCACTGGAGTATCTTCTCATCCTATCCTTGTTCAAGTCACAAAAAAAACTTCACGGGATGAAACTGCAGCCCTCGGCTGATTTCTCTTGGAGTTTTTACCTTTTTTGCATGTAAGTAATGGCCCGATTAATCCAGATACAATGTCCTTTGGTGCATCAATATGAGAATGGTAGATCCAGGTCAAGCAGTTTGGGTCATCAGCAGTTGGGCTGTGATCTTCAGGGACCGTCCATGTATAGGTGTAATTCCCTCCTGGGAAAACAGCATCATCCTTCTTCTGATCCTGGGGGGACATATCAGGATACAGGGATCCTAGAACAATTGAGCAATCACAATATCCATTCAAGAAGAGCAGAGATGTCCATACATGTAACCTTACACTGAGCTGCTCCCACTCAGTAGAGAGCTGCAAGTATATACTTAGGTAGCAGATTTTAAAGCAAGGCTCACCATCCCAAGGCTGAAATAGTGTCTAATGATCATTCTCTCAAAGAGAGATTGAGGCACAGAACCATTGTAAGACAACTTGCCCAGTAAACAGGTCAGTACAGAGTCAGAAAGATGATTATCATTCTGCCTATTGATACTTTGCCCTCAACTCTGCAATGTGCCAGATGCAGCCTCTCTACAATCTCTAGGGCTGCTTCAAATAGCAGTTCTTCGGTCTCATACTTCACCATTCTTGAACTCCCTGAAGCTCATCAGACTCATGACTCTTATAACTACAGCACTTCAAAAACTGAATATAACTCTTTTTCATCTGTGCAACTCTCCCAACTAGCAAGCTTTGGAGGTTCTTCTAAAATCAAGAAATCTGGGCTGTGTACTGTAATGCCCAGGTCAGGAAACTACTCCCAGACCCACAAACCTGCTAATCCAACATGAGATGACTTCACTAAACACCTAAGTGTAGTTGCTTTCCAGCAACGTACCTTTGGGCTAGTTAAGTCTATGGCTTTACAGACATCTCTCCTCAGTGTATACTCCTAAGTTACCAGTGAGAAAAATCTGTCTCCTTTACAGCAGTGGCTCATTTACCTTCAGAGTCCTTTTCGTAGAAAACACCATGAGGATGGATTGTATATGCTCGACTAGCAAAATTTTTTAGGTGTACTTTAATGGTATCCCCCACTTCTGCTCGGATGACAGGCCCAAGGAACCCCAGCCAGCCAGGTTTGGGAATCTCAGTGGTGTACGTGGAGTCTGTGTATTGCTTATAGACAGATTTCTTGTATGTGCTTCCCACTCTGTCTTTGCCAGGCTGGAGGAATGTTGAGGCCTTGCTGTTAAATTCAGAAAGGGGAAAGGCACCATGAGTCATGCATTATAGAAAACAGATGGTCGATAATACAGTAGAGTGACAATGACACACAGCTTTCCCGGGTAAGCTCCAAAGCTTTGGCACTAGAGGACTGCCTGTGATCTACCCCAGCGTGCTCTAAGCCATCCATGAACATCCCCCTCCCACACCTCTGACTGCTGTGACTTGGGTAACAGCCTGTTTGAGAAGCAGGCAACAGTGTTAGACTTGTCTGCTTTCTGAGCATGTGAAACAACTCATTTACAGCTTGGTGAGCCTGAGACCACAACCACAAGTACTGCCAGATGCCTGCCATCATACATGGCCATGGCCTTGTCCCCAGTTCTTCATGAATGAACAGAAAGTGCACCTCAAACAAGGAATGGGAAGGATGGTGCTTCTCTGACAATCACATGTGGGTGACGCAGGGAAGACCAAAGTCCTCCTCATGCCTCCTTCAGCCTTCACTGGATTCTTAAAAACTCACTTCAGTGACTTCATGGTATTTGTAGCTAGATCACAAGAGGGTGGTGGCAGTGAAATCCAAGCTCTCTGACCAAAATTCACAGTCTAAAAGATGATTTTCTACTTAACAGCTTCTGAATTACTTGTAGAATGGCAGATGAGTCAGGCAGGTACGTACCCAGCACGTAACCAGAGTTAAAACCTCATACAGGTACTAAAGTTCAACTCATGAGTATATTTGCTCTTTATAACTATTTCTTAGTAGATAAGAGATGATGAATCATGGTCCAGGTATTAGTGGGACCGACCTAAATGAGAGCTGAGGTTACTCCCCCTGCTTCTTCCCTAATATCAATCACCCTGCAGTAATAGAAGTAGCCTTGAAATACAGTCAGACTAATGCTTATCTCCAGATGAACAGTTGAGACCAAAACATTAAGCATTGCCCTTGTCATTCAAAACTGTGAGGGGCTGGGCTCTAGCTATACAATCTAGAGCTCATGCCTTTGCAAAGTCATCCCTGCAGCCACCATTAGCAAAGAGTTTACAGATAATTCTTATTTCACTTTGCAGATCTGCCTCTTTTCCTTACACATTTTACTACCTCTATCATTCCTACCGATATCACGTCCTTTTCTTATTGCTAGCAATTTGGTTTCTGCAATCACTGTACAAGTAAGTCCCATTGGCTAATTGTTTGCAGGGACAGAACATTTTTTAAATTGCTTTTAAGTTTAATGGCCTTGAATTTCATTTCCCTCTCTTCATGTATTTTGAGAGGAAGCAAACAAAACCCACTGCATTCGTTATCACTGCAGGAGTCAGTGATAACAGCTTATTAAACCTGAATTTTAAGGGGTTTCCTTTTAGGTGGACTAATTTAAGTGTATTCAGGACCTCCAGAGAACAGAGACTTTTCTACGCTAAACTGACAGACCTTGATGTTTTTCTGTGAACCCTCCTATTCCTGCTGTGCTGTTTCTGAAAGATATGTATAAACCCAAGTGTTATTTATTATGAATGGGTAAATGACCGAGCAGGTCAAGAAATACAGGTTATTTGCCACAGAAAATGTCTTTTAAAAGCTGAGGAAAGTTATGCCAAAAAAAAAACCAAACCAAACAAACAAAGACCCAAAGAAAAAGGTTTGGTGTTTTGAAAACTAAAACCGAAACCTGTTTTTGTAGTGACTCAAAGTAATTGCAGTTTCCAGATTTACTTTTGCAAGGAAAACAAAAACATTTTTCAACCCCCTAAAATTTCAGGCAGGAAGTTCCATTAAGTCTAAGGCTTGAAACACCATTTAAACAAAAACAAGCCAGCTCTGTGAAGCCATTTACATCAAGTCATCCTGCCTCAGGACACACAAGCTGATCATCAGCTGGAACTAAGGAAAATGAAACCCCAGGGTGGAGTATTGCACAATGTGTTCTATTATAGTGTCTGTTCTTCCCTCCAGCGTACTGGCATTGGTCACTGGATGCTCCATTAAACTGACCATTCATTTTCCCACTGATACAGTTTCTATGTTCCTACAATAAAACAAGTTAACCATTAAGCCTATAAAGATCAGACATCTATCAGATCGTGCCTCTTGTTTGCTTAGATGTCCCAGAATACTTGCATGAAATTACTCATAAAATTACTATTTTAAGCTAGTAGCAGACTAAATTCTTACAGAACTAAACGTACAGGTTATGTGCGATGCTTTGGTTAGCGAGCACGTTCTTTCCTGTTGGAGCATAGTTCCAGTTTACCTCGCGGATCCCCAGGTAATAGACTCGGGTGATACCTCCAGCAAACGTGGGTGATAGCACGTGGATGTAAAGCAGCAACAAGCAAAACAATCCCATCATAGCCTGAAGTGAAGGCTCTTTTAGAGGTTACACCTATTTGGGAGAAAAGAAAAACAAAGGTAATGGAACAGAAGCAGAATATGACCATATCATTTGAAGGTGCTAGACATTCTGAGAGGGTATGAAGAAATCAGGTAGAAGTCCTATGGGGATCATTATTCAAACATCTGTGTGTTCTGAGGTAAGAAGGAAATCCCACAACAAAATTAACATACAAGGTGGACGGAGGTTATGCCTTGCTAATCAGTCCCCAATACCAAATGAGCTTCTCTTCTAACAGTTTGATTAACCTTTTTTTTTTTTTTTGTCTGCAGTGCTCTTCCAAATGCTTTTTTCCACAGTGCTAAGAAAATAATGCTAATTTAGTAAGGTTTCACACAGCAGGAAACAAGGTGAAGAGATTTGCAGTGAGTACCATGTTTGCAGAAAAGGCTCCTGTAAATCCATATGCTGTGCAACTGTCTTCTTATGGTAGCGGGGTCCTGAGCAGCAAGTACCACTTGCACTGGAATACTACCTCTTATGTCTCAAATCATCTTACAGGACCACATACAAAGCTCAGGGAAATAATCCTGAGCAAGTACCTTTATATTTTAAACTGCTGCCAAGATCTCTCTATTCTACTAAGCCACCTGAGGAAGTAGGATTTAGTCACTATGAAGTAGCTCTAAATTTTAACTTCTTTAAAGATTGCACTTAAAGAGTGGTTCTCTGTAATCCAGGCAGTGCATCTCAAATGGGCTGCATGAGGCTTTTTGCTTAGTCTAGTTCCATTAAATATTCTCCCCATGATTTAGATCATGAAGTAAATAGCTTACTCATAAAACTTCCAACCAACACCAAGCTTGGTGTGAATAAGCACCAGAAATACTCTGAAGAGAGATCCAGGGCAAGTTGCAGAAATTGTCTGAAATCATCAAAATACAATTTTGTGAATACAAGGTAAAAGAAGTACCTGTATGAAGGAGAAACTGACACAATATGGGGCAGCAGAATTACACCAAAGGATAAGAAAATAACTTATGGAAAAAACTGATGACAAACTAAATACAAACCCACGAAAATGCTCATCCAGTGATATAATTAACAAAGCTGGCTGTAACCAATAATCAAATTGTCATCTAAAATAGATGTCCAGCTCTTGAAACACATAACAGCAACTTAGAAGTAGTTCAGCAGAGAGAAACAGAAAGCAAAAGAATTAGAAAAATGTGACCTAGCAGAAAGCTTAAAGGAATCAGTTTTCTTTCACTTCAAAAAGGGGATGCTGACATAACACCATGTGAAACACAGAACATTTTTTTTATAAAAAAGTTTGCATTATTTATTCTCCCCTGTCCTATCACTTCCACACCTGTATTTCTGATTTCCAAAGATGCTGTACTGTCCTCAGAGGCTAATGATAATCAAGTATCACAGATTCCGAAGAGTCATTACATTCAGCAGTTGAGAGAAAGCAACTTTTCCTCCTATCTCAAAAGGGGGCTGTAGGTATCTCTCAGAATCTGAGATTTTTTTGGTCCATCAACACAGTATAGCTCTGCTCCAGCAGCAATCCCTTCAGGTCAGTGTCACACTCCTGGTTCACACAGCTGAAGAAACTCGGGTACAGAACAGTCCCTTCTCTGCGGCCCCAGCAGAGGAAGGGTGATGACTACTTGCTCAATCCAGCTGCTACACACTGTCCATGAACCTCACTGACATTATTCCCTGCTACTACTGCTCCAGCAACCAGTGCTGTTCACAGGGAGGTGAAATACCTGCACTCACCCATTCATTCTGTGCCAATAAAGAGGTTTCAAAGCAAGGAGTTCGGAAAGCTATACCCGTGCTATTTCACACACACATGCCATAACAGCAAAAGGCAGTGGTGACAGCAATGGAGAAGGACAAAGCTGGAGACACCAGCCTTCAGCCCCAAACCTCTCATCCTGTCGGCACACACCCTGCTGGGAAGGGCAAGGGATGCTTTTGACTCAGCCGAAGAAGTGGCCTTCTTGTCAACGCGGGTCAAAGTACACAGGAACAGCTTTCCAGGCAAAGCATGCCCAAAGCACGGGGTGGCTGTCTGTGAGGACTGGGAGCAGCTGAGCCCCAGGCTAATCTTTATGTCCTCTTACATTAAAGGTTTTTGCAAGCAGTATCAAATCCTGGGAAAGGGCAAAGCTTAGACTTTATACCAAGGGTGAAGAGTGATTCTTAAAGCTGGTAGTGAAAACTGAGACAAATTCCTGCTGCGTCAGCCCACTATTTCTACACGGCAGAGTCCCTCCTTACCACATCAAAGCTCCACACTACAGCATCAGGATACTTATCAGACAAACCAGATGGGACCAGCAGTCACAGCAATCTAAATGCCTTGTGAATGCACTCTGGCATTGAAAAAAATCAAGGTTGAAGTCTTTGGGACAGCCTTACTGAGGCTTTACAGAAGTCCCAGCTGGATCTCAGGCTGTAGTTTGAACGCGACATCGCACATACCTCTGTGGCAATTTTAGGAGATAGCAAAACAACATCACTCAATGAAGATTCAGGAGGATAACTGATTCTGTTCTGACAATCTCTACAGCAACTAATCACCTTTAGTTACTCCACTAGTGCACAGCAAAGGAAACTGACAGCCTTACATTATTTTCAAAAAAAAAAAGTTACCTTTTATTTGAAATATATGTCTTAAGAAAAAAAAAAATCCAACCCAAACTTTGTATTACACTCATCCCTGAACTTTACAATACTTTACAGCAGAATCCTTACATCGAGGACTTCCCGTTGCCAACGCATTTATAGTACAGGAATTGCAAATGAACAGAAAATTAGATTTCAGTCTAAAACTTCCATTTTATCAAGGCATTTGGGCTGACCGCGGGGTTCTTCCCTGACACCTGAGTGCAGGGAACCCCTGCCCAAGAGAAACCCCTGCCCAAGAAAGAGGGGAAGGAAAAGCATTAAATGACTGAAGGAAATCACTTCACCCCTTACGTGCGGGAGCAGGACAGGACGCGGGCTCTGCTGGAAGGGCGAGAGCGTCAGCTGGGAGACATCCCCGGCGGCGGGAGCCTGCGGCGAAGATGCCCAAGGGCCCGAGGGGACAAAGTCCGGGCTGTAAAGAGGGGCGCTGCCCCCGGCCCGGCCCCAGCAGCACCGCCCGCTCCCGCAGGCACGCCCCGCAGGGCCCCAGCCGTCCAGGGCCGCGCCGCCGGACCCCGCTTCCCCCGCAGACACAACGGCGGCTTCCCCACCGCTCTCCCCGCACCCGCCCGGCCTCAGCCCCGTGGGTTCGGTTCCCCCGGTACTGCGAGCCTCGAGATGCAGGGGGGGGCGGGGCAGGGCCAGAGCTGCGGCACGTGAGCACCGGCACCTACCTGCTGCGCGGGGCGGGAGGCGACGGGACACAGCCCGGCCCCACCAGCGGGCTGTCCCGTGGGACGGCCGGGCGCGGCCCTTTAAGGACGCCCAGCGATGTCACGGGGCCGCGCGCCGCGCTCCCTCGGGAGCACAACAAGAGTCACGCTCGCAGTGATCGAGCGGGGCGGGCGAGGGGGCGTGGTCACATTGCGCGCACCAATGAGCGCGCTCCTCCGGGCCGGAGGCGACGCCCCGCGTAGCGTCACGGCCGCCGTTGGCCGCCCTGCCCTCCCCCGGCCCGCTGCACGACAGCGCGGCCCGGCCCGAGGATGAGGGAAGGGTCGGCGTTGCCCAGCGCCCCCGGCGCCGCCCCGGTGCCTGGCTTCCTGGCCAAGCTCTGGGCGCTGGTGGAGGACCCGCAGAGCGACAACGTCATCTGCTGGAGCAGGGTGAGGGCGGCCTGCGGGGCTCTGGCCCGGCCGGGCATTGCCGCCCGTGGGGTGGGGAGTCGGTGCTGGCCGCGGGGGGTGGCGCGGCTGGGGCAGCGAGGAGAGCGCTGGGAGGGCCGGGGGGTGGCGGGAGCACTGCGGGGCCCTGCCGGCAGAGCGGGGGGTGGGGAGCGGGACCTGGGGCGGGGGCGGCGGGGCCCGGCGGACCGCTGCGGCGGGCTCTGTGTCTGCCCTGGGGAGCCGCTGGGGCGGGGGCGCGGCCCAAGACTCCCGCCCGGTCCCGGCCAGCGGCCGCCCCCCTCTGGCGGGGCTCCGTGTGCGCGTAGGCGCGGGCGGTAGCGCGTGGCCTGCTGCCCGGGGCCTTCAGGGAGAGCCCCGCTGTGGGGAGGCCCCGGGGAAAAGGTGGGCGAAACGGGCACGCGTGGCCGTGGGTGTGCCCGGTGTGGCGGGCCGTGCCGGTACCCCTGCCACGGGGAACGGTGGTGGAGTCACCAGCAAACACGCAGTGCAGCGCCAAGTGATGTGGTATCGCACAGCGGAGCACGTCCGAGGATTAAAACCTCAAATTACATGTAATTTGCTCAAAGGGGTGACGATGGCTAGGAAAAAAAACACTCTAAGAAGTAATTAATTTTCAATTATTTCTTCATGAAGTGGGGAAGGTGGTCCTCGTGTGTCCCGTGTGCCTCCAGGCATAGGACATTGCAAATATACACAGGCCAGTAAAACATGTGGCACAAACACGGTGTTTGTTTTGTCCCATCATTTTTAAATCCGTAGGTTTCCTCCTCTTTTTTTTCAGAGGTTTGGCCTTTACAAAGGCAAAAAAAAAACCCGTATAATTTTTGTTTTCTTTGTGAACAGCATAAAAATGATACAAAAACCTGCCCGGTTTCAGGAAGTTTGAATTTGAAAATATGATAAATCAGAAACTGTTCGTGTCGCAGTTACCATTTTTCACTGCCGGGTTGTGTTTTCTGAACTTTCAGTAACTGCAGTTTTATTTGGTTATTTTTAGTGGTGACAGTGCGCACAATGGAAGAATCTCGTCAGGAGCTGGGCAGCTCGGAGCAGGGGAGATAAAAGCCCTCTAGTGGCATGAATTCCATTGTGCTTGAGCAGTAGTCATGTTTCCTGTGGCTGAAGAGAGCGGCAGATACATACGTGGGGTTTTAGAACGGTTTTTCTTTGGATTAAGATCAAAACTTAAGGGCTTTAAAAAATCCTCACTTAATAGGAGTGATTCATGTAGCTCTCTTTTGGATTCAGACTTTTTAGTGCAGCCCCAAGTACTCAGAAGTGCTCACACAGACAATTCCCTTTGCTAAGTGTTCCGCCCTTACCTGTTGTAGGAACTGTTTCTGTTGATTTATGGTCTTGAATTAGGAGCAACACCTTAAAGAAATTGTGCTTGTTCTCTAACTTTTACTTTTCCTGATTTCCTAGAATGGTGAGAACTTCTGCATTCTGGATGAGCAGAAGTTTGCCAAGGAACTACTCCCCAAGTACTTCAAACACAACAATATCTCCAGCTTCATACGACAGCTTAACATGTGTAAGCATCAGCTGTTCTTATATGTTCTTTTTGTCAGGTTCATTGCTACTTGGCATCAACTTTAATTTCTTTAAACAAACCAATTGGCTTGGCAGGTCTTCCACCCGTGAAAGCCTGAATTCTGGTCTTGAGTTGGCTTTGCAAAAGGAAAGAATAGCAGTAGAGCTTGGCTTAGTCTTTGTTTTCTGTGTTTCAGCTTTGAGTCCTTTTGAGTGACAATGGTAAAAATATTGTTTCATGTGCTGGTACCTAAAGCTTGAGTAGAGTTCACTTGGCTCCAGTGGTAGTGTTAGTGGTAATGGTAATAGCAAACTTATGCATACCTAGAGGAGCAAAGGCTGTATCTACACCCATGCTTCTAGTATATGAAAAAAAATGCCTAGGTTATGCCATTGCCTGCATAGCTTGCAGCCTCAGGCTTCAGCAAATTTAGCTACTCACGCTTAGCAAGTTAGCTACCTCATGCTAAGCAAAACTATTGGTTCCAACAATTCTTAACAGTGACCTTAGGGTTTTCTTTAGCTAGGTATTGTAACGGTCAGCTTTCCACTGGAAGAAATGACTTTGTCAATCCCTCTCCACAGATGGTTTCAGGAAGGTGATTGCTCTGGAGAATGGTATGATTACAGCAGAGAAAAGCTCAGTCATCGAGTTCCAGCACCCTTTCTTCAAGCAAGGGAAGGCACATTTACTGGAAAACATAAAGCGCAAGGTACAGTCTAAGCATGTATTTACTTCACTTTGTTATGAAAAGTACCTTATCAAGAGCATGTCTGGGGGTTTCAAACACTGTTCAGCCGACAAATTCTACATGAACCATGCTTGTGCATCAGCAAGCATTTGTAACTCCCTCCTGAATGCCAGATTAATGCTTGGCTTGGCCTCCTCATGCCAGCTCTTAGACAAGTACACCCTGCTGTTTTTTAGCAGTGCATTGGAGTAGGACCACAGTCTAGCTGTGAAGAGACCTTTTTCCGTAGGAGTTCATATACGCAATTACAGCTTAGCATGGTCTTCAATTTTGCCAGCGTAGCAGAGTTGAAAAGAGTCACAAAGTGAAAGAAGTAAACCAAAACACATTTTCATTTGGTGCTCATTGAAAATTAGCAAGGGTGTCAGTAATCAGTTCATTTGGTGAGTGTGCCTAAATTACATTGTTCCTCCAAAACTATATTGCTACTAAGCTACATCTTTATCAGCACTTTCCAGTTTTCTTTTGTACATTCAGGACTTGTCTGACTTGTTTCTGCACAGATATTTATCCTCTATTGGCACATTACAGGCCATAATATCCCAGCTGCCAGGGAAAGAGAGTATCATGATACATCATGGTGACATTTGAACTGCAGAATCTTTTCTGTAGAATGTTGTAATGTGGTAGCTACATTGCCCAAGTTAATAAAAGCACAGGGTAGGCTTGAGAGTCACAATTGTGTTTTGATTGATTCCTCACTGAGCTGTCTCTGCTCAGAATCAAAATTGATTAAATATAGTTGTACAGTTGCATCTCTGACTCAGGCCTGTGCTTTTCTCAAATGCTGTAATCACTAGCTTGTCTTGGCTTGCCCACCTCGCTTGCTGGTGTGTTGGCACAGTCAGCTGGTGTTATGTATGGCACCGTGCATCCCAGGGGTGTTGCACTGGGTGGAGTGTTCTAGATGGAAAGACAAAAGCTCCAGTTAGTGCCAAGGACATTTGTATGAAACTATTGAATAGTTGGTGAAACACATTTTGTTGCACAGGAAATGTTAGTCATTTTTTACAAAACATCTATTAGTTTTTCTTGCTCTTTTACTGCCTGGAATGGAGTTATATTTCAGTACTTGCTATACACTGGATTTCAAGCCTCTAATAGAAATGCAGGTTTGAATGCAGGACTCCCTGTATTTACTTGCCTTTACTGTTCTCTGCCAGTGTGCTTCAGTCTTGACACCCTTTTTATCTAGTTAGAGGCTGAAGAGGGCGATTCCTTGCAGTTGGGCAGAACTCTTTAGTTTGGCCCTTTATTTTAGAGACAGGCTGACAACATTTGGAATTTCCAGCTGCTGTCTGCATCTTTCGGGTGTCTTCACCGTGGAGAGGTGTTGTATCCCAAATGAAGCGCATCGGTATCTGATTTCTCTTCAGCACGACTCATGTACCTTAGCATAAGGTATTATCTGCAATAGATAGCAAAGCATCTAAAAAGGTAGACAGAAGCCATTCAGTCCATCCTTTGTAACAGTGGATTATGTTAAGAAAGTGGTTAGTTAATTGTTATGTAATCACTCCACAGAAATATGTTCTGTTTCATCATGAAGTGATGAGATGTTATTTTATAACACTGTAGGTCCATTTCTGACCATCCCATTCTTCTTTGAAAAAAAAGAGATCTGTGAGACAACCTGCATGGGAGTTACCTAGCACTTCAGCAGGCTCATCCCAGATGCTTTCACCTCCCTCTTGGAATTTAGTAGAATAATAAGAAAAATCATAGCATGCTGTAGGTTGGAAGGGACATCTGGTGGTTATCTGGTGCAACTCCATTTGGTTCAATTGCGTTCAGTATTTGGCCAAATGATTTCGGAAATTATGCCCACAAAACCTGGACGTGTCATTCAGACGTGTGATGCACCAGAACTATCTTTTTCAAAATCCTGAGTTGTATATTTAGCTGCCAGTGCCACCACCACAGAGGGAGTTCCTGAAGGAATTGGAAAATTTTGCATGTGGAAGTGTGAGGAGGAGAGAGTGAGCTTTTTGCTTTCTGATGACTCTACCACCATTGTTTGAAGAGGTGACGTTCATGGATTCTGCTGTGGCACACAAGCAGTTTGGACTCCAACTTTCTGGAGACAAGTCTGCATAATTTTGGAGTGTCACTGAGTGGAGAGGTAATAGAGAAAACACCAGTATAGGAATCTGCAATTCAGGTAGTGTGGGACAAGTTTTCAAATCGGGTAGGATGCATCTAATTAGATTCCTTCCCCGCGCCCCCCCTCCCCCCCCGGCAACTTAATGGAAAATTGTTATTCCTGTGCTGGCAGATTTACCCACACCTAAAAGGGATATAATCATCTCACTTCACTAGTGTGTTTTGGTTTTGGCTGGTGTCTTACTCTTTGACGCTAGAGGGCAAGCTGTCACCAGACCTGTCAGAGGGAACCCCCTAGGGAAGGCTGTTTTCAATCAGTGGTAGGTTTTTGTCATGAATTACAATAGTGAATCTAGTGTCTACATATACAAAATGCTAATCTCGTGTTTTCATCGATGTCTTGGGTTTTTTCATACAGTTGAGACTGTCATAAGGACTGTCATCTATAGCAATTGTGGTGTTTTGTGGTACATAAGAATTATAGTGTTAGCTAATCTTTTAATGAAGTTTGTACCTGTTCTTTTACAGACTAGCTACCCTGTTCCTGTAGAAAGGAGTATGCAGTGCACTGTTGGTAGTAAAACATGTATAACCTGGTCCTATTTTAGGTATCTGCAGTTAGAACTGAGGATCTCAAGGTCTGTACGGAGGATTTGCACAAAGTACTCTCCGAAGTCCAAGAAATGAGAGAGCAGCAGAACAACATGGATGTCAGACTGGCCAACATGAAGAGGTAGACTCCATCTGCTTGAGGCACTTACACATTGAATGTTGCGTATATCTAATGGAGTTTGACTCTAAATGCGGGTTTCATTTGAACTGGAAACAGGTGAAGCTATATTTTTATTTTTCTAACAATCCACATTCCACCCCACACAATGTTCTGAATCTTGTTTGTTTTCATAATTCGGTAACAGACCAGAGGTTAAGACTGGGAGTTTGTTGACTGTCTTGAGATTTCATTTTTGTTGCCATCACCTGTAATAGTTTTTTATGGGCAATCAAAGCATTTCCTTTTCTAAACACAAACCAGGGATAGATGCAGTGAGTGACAGAGAATTTGTGTTTGGTTTTCTTTCTAATTGGAAGCAGACTTTGCATGTCCTCATCTCTGTTCCCTCTGATCCTTTTTGAGTAGGCACTGGTAATTCGTTCAGATCATTGGTACGCAAGCAGGTATCAACCAAAGGTCAGGAGATATCTTCATGCCATTCTCTCTGTTTCTTTAAAAAAAAAACAACACAGAAAAAAACCCCAATCAAACAACACTTTCCCCCCCCCCAAAAAAAAAAAAAAACAAACAAAAAAAACACCCCAAAACAAACAAACAAAAACCCAAAAGGAAACACAAGCTTTGAAACTGTTCTGACGCAGTTTGTGTTACACTCAGCCTGTTTCCAAACACCAAATTTTTATTCTAAGGCTTTCAAGGAATACCTCAGGTCAACATGATTGGTGGAGCAGCAGAGGATAAGAATGTCCTTACTAGTGAGTGTTTGGTCTTGTCTGATGGAAAGTGGAGTTAATTTAACCCAGAGTTTATACTAGTGGATCAGATTAACTGATTGTTAATTATCCACAAAAGGAATGTTGCCATTAGGTACTGTGAAAGTTTGAAAGCTGTAAAACTAAAGTGTCTAAAGTAAACTCTGTTCATCCTCTGTCTTCTGATTTATTCTGCATTGCAGAGAAAATAAGGCCCTGTGGAAAGAAGTGGCAGTTCTAAGGCAGAAGCACAGTCAACAACAGAAGCTGCTGTCTAAGGTACCATTGCAGCATCTTCAGTGCTACCATCCTTATTCCTGCCTCTGTGATACCTGATGGCATTCTTTGCTTATGTAGAATGACAAATGACAAAGAGCTGAACAGGCTATATTAATACAGCATAAAGAAAATGTTCACAGTTCCTGAGTGTCCCAGAAATAGCACAGCAAAGAACCACGAGCAAAGTACTAAGGAAAAGTCATAATAAAAAGGATTTCAATGTGTTTGAAATCTCAATGAATCTTATTGGGAAAGAAATCAGTAAATCAAGCTGACCTGAAGTAAACATGGGGCTGGAGGCAGTGTATGGTAACAGGAGCCTAAAACAAGAGATTGCAGGCATGTGGAATGGAGTCTGTGAAAGATCTTGAACCAAGACAGACCACTCAAGAAGTCAACTTGTCAACCCCTGTCCAAGTAGCATAATTTTTCAATGCCATTTATAACTGTCATTTTGGTTTTTAAGACATGAGCACAAAAGGATTTTTAATTTACCTATTAATTTCAATCACATAACTACATAATTTTGTAGTAAAAACTGCATTAATAATGTTAGAATTGCTATACTGACCATTTGTTTTTGGCTTTTTCTTTTCACTTTCTAGATTCTTCAATTTATACTAAGTTTGATGCGAGGAAATTATATTGTTGGGGTCAAAAGAAAAAGGTAATTACTGGATAGGTAACAAATCAGTATCAGATGTGAATTATAGGGATAAATCAGCTTCTAGAAACAATATACTTTTCTTTGTCTGTAAAGAATCACACAGAATCACAGAATGTCAGGGATTGGAAGGGACCTCGAGATCATCCAGTCCAGTCCCCCTGCTGGAGCAGGAATACCCAGATCAGGTCACACAGGAACGCATCCAGGCGGGTTTGGAATGTCTCCAGAGAAGGAGACTCCACAGCCTCTCTGGGCAGCCTGTGCCAGTGCTCTGTTACCCTCACTGTGAAGAAATTCTTCCTCATATTTATGTGGAACCTCCTATGTTCCAGCTTGCACCCATTGCCCCTTGTCCTATCATTGGATGTCACTGAGAAGAGCCTGGCTCCATCCTATTTTATTATTTTGATCACTTGTATTTTTTTTGTTCAAACTTGAGAAAGCCGACAAATTGAATAAAGCATGAAATAAAGGTTTCATTTTCTTTATCACTAAAAAAACAGGTGAGTAGAGAATATACATTTTAAATTTCAAAGGGCACAGTTATCAGAAATGGTAACTCTCTTAAAATGTGTAAATGTGACTGACTCAAAACAAAAAGCATGTTTAGAATGCAACCTGTCTTCAGTACACTTAATAAAAAACACTTTCAAAAGCCGGTTTTCTTAGAAGTGGAAGAATGATAATTCTTACCATGACTGCACATAGTTGGCATTGCTACAGCTTTTTACTGCAGAACTATTTACTAAAGCCGTGTTTTGTCTCAGGTCTCTAACGGATGCTGCAGGTGCTTCACCTTCCAAATACAGTCGTCAGTATGTTCGCATACCTGTGGAGAGTGGCCAAGCAGTAAGTCTTCCCAGGGAAAGAGACAGTTGGTTGGACAGGATGATACAGTGATCTCGAAGCCTTCTTACAGCTGTTAATACTCTAATCTTATATACGAATGCACTCCATTTTAAAATGAGCAGCTTTAAAGCATTTCTCTGTCTGTGAAATCATGTAAATCAGTACAACTAGTCAGAGATTAAATCAGATCAGGAAACGGAAGCTGCAAGAGAATGAATCTACAGCATCAGAAAACGCCAGACCTCTTGGTGTACTCATTCTATTTGTTGTATCCTGCAGATGGCTTTTTCTGAACATAATGCAGATGATGAGGATGGAAATGGTACAGGTCTCATCATTCGAGATATCACTGATACCCCAGAAAATGCCACCAATTATCTCCTTGCTGTGGCACAGACAAGTGGCAGAGCCAGGTACGTTGAAAGCATGTGGAAGTATTTATGCTTAGGTTGTTAAGTAGGTAGTTGTGTTAGTGTGAGTGATACTGGGAAACAGCCTCTCTGAATTTTTACTCTATTTGTTCATGACAGGCCTGTTTGTAGGCTGACTTTTTACAGCATGTAGTATTGGTCATGGTCAGCAAAGCTTTTTAGGAGCTCATGTCTCTTCAGGAGTACCTGAAAGCCTCTCAGGCTGGTTGGCACTTGAAGTTTAATTTGCTGAGGCTTTTCTGTCTATTTAACAAATAGGCACATACTTAACTTTTTGACTGAACGGGGACCTGAATGCATATATAGTTTACTAATAAACAAGCCAAAATATATGTAGGTTACTAATAAACCCAGGATGTGTAGATTTATCTACAGTTTCAGTACTACTCTCCCAAAGTGTAACTGAAGGGAAGGTATTTTTTTGTGTGACTTCAGATTGTTGTGAAAAACCATTCGGTTGTTGACATCCAGAGTGAAATACAGAGCAGTTTGGAATCTTTTATTTCCTGAGACATTATGTTATGAGTTTCCCTCCTTCCTAATGTCCATGTACTGTTATGCTGCCTCTAGTCTGGCAAAATGGGGTGTTTTGTTCTGATAAATGCTATCTGTATAAGATGTAATAAGAGATTTTTCATCTGCCTTTAGGAAGGCACTTTTCTTCTTTTTCTTAAGATCAGTTGGTTATTTGAACCCTTGACAGGCTTGAGCTTATTAGGTGTTAAGATTTGAGGTATTAAACTTGCAATAAGTAGTAATACAGTTGATGAATTGTCCTGTGTTGCTTCTCTTTGGATCACATTTTAGAGAGACACAGGCAGCTCTGGATCCTGGCTTACCTATTTATCAAGTATCGCAGCCAAATGAGTTAAATTATGCAGAACCTATCCCACCAGTTCATATAAATGATGTCGTCAAATCCAGTGAAATGGGAAATGTTGCTGTGGAACTCCATTCTGCACAACCTACTACTCCAGAAGACCCAGTGTCAGTGATTGACTCCATCTTGAATGAGAACAACTCTGGAAACCAAAATGATCCTTTACTGGACAGGTATTAACTTGTTTCTGGAAACTGTTGTGCTGTTGTCATCTTGTGGGATATTGTCAAAACTTTAAGCAGCGCTGCTGCTTAAGCAGTTCCCAGCTCTGCACTGGCCCCTGAGCTTTATCAGTGCTGTCATTTGGGTGGGTGCAGAGTGAGCCTCATCAAGGAACAGTTCTTTCTCCTTACTGCTCTTCCACTGTGGTTAACTTCAGGTAGGAAGTACTGAGATGATGTGTCGCAGCACTTGGGGATCTGAATGCCCTGTAATACCTTACCTCATCATCACTGCAACACCTGGGGCAGTGCCTTGGAACTGTCTGTTGCTTTGTAGCTGAGTATTCCAGCGTAGGAGGTGTCTTGCAGCACAGCAAGAAGTGCAGCACTGGCTTCCTTTCCACTTCATTCACTGTTTCTTGTATCCTGCCCACTGTCCTTGGAAAAGTGTACAATTTGACAACAATCTGGTCTTTCAAAATAGGTAGCATTCCTTCAGATCCAGATTGTTTCCAGCCCTTTGATTATCATTTATTCTATAGTCTCCAAGTGAAAGCTGTCAGACCTTAGTTTAAACAGATATTGGCATATAGGCTGGGATCTGAGAACTTTCAAAAGATATTAAAATGAAGGAGGAAGTAGGCATGGAAGGAGAAACTGCTTTTTGATATGATAGCTGCTATTATATGTGCTGTTCAGATAGTCTTCCTTGTACCTGTCCTTCAAAGAGTTGGACCATGAAAAGTGATGCAGGAATGAGGTTTTGTTCATTTGTTGATTAGCTGTTCTGGATTGTGAGCAACCTGCCTTGTGGTGCACAAGAAGGCACTCACTGCCAGCTGTTTCTTACAGTACTGTGTAATTTTGTGTCTTTAGAGAAGAAATTCAGGACTTTCTTAACTGCATTGATGCCAGCCTTGAAGAGCTTCAAACAATATTATCTGGGAAGCAGTATAACTTCGGTTCTGAAGCTTTCAGCGATGTGAGTGTCTTTTCACTTTCTCTGATTTCTGAAAAATACTGATTAGGTTGCATCATGAAATGTTATTGTTTTATTCCATGTTGTAGTGGGCAAGAGGGAGGGAAAATCATGAAAAGCAATGTTATGGATAGAAGGATACATAGTCATTCTAGGAGTCTGAGAGTGTACGAGGTAACGTTGAGAGCCCTTTTCAGTTCATGTAGTATTTTTGTTGTACATAACTCAAGGGGGGCAAAAAAAAGGAAAAAATGGGAATCACTTCTTCTCAAGCCTTTGTCACATATCATCACGTCCTGATTATGTGTTTGATTATGCATTACGATATGGAATAAAACTTGGCCATGTACCCGGAATCACTGGGAAATATGGTGTCTTTTTTTTCTCCTGTTACCTCAGTTTACTGCTACAGGTTGAAAGTGTATATTGCTGTAGGCCTGTGGAGAAGCCACCTTCCCTGTGCTTCAGTGGATGGAGTGGTGTCCTGGATCCTGCTGTCCTTTCAGGAGCTCTCTGAAGTTTGTTTAAAGGACCTTATTATATGATGTGTGGTTTTTATTTGCAGACACTTAATCCTGAGCTGCCAGCCTTGGATATGAGCTTGATGGAAACTTCCCCTGGCATAGAAAATGTAAGAGTAAGATTTGTATCTATGATGGGGAGGGTTAATATGTTGAGAGCTAAATTGATTGATGCAGCTTGAGGGTAGGGACTGGACTGATAGCACAGGATGAAACTGCCATTTTGTCTAGTCCTGCTGACTTAATGTTTTCAGTTATCACTGTTGACATATATGAATTCAAGAGGTTTCTTAAGATCATTTCAAGTCATGTTCCTGGCTGCAGTAATACACTCAGTGGGCTGATTTAAACTGCCACTTGCTTTGAATAACATGTTCTTTGGTTTCTGACTACACCTGAGAACATTAGAAAGAGGAAGACAAACTAGTGTCTATTGAATCAACTGTCTATATTGAGGATTTTTTTTATTCCCATCTATTGCTTCTGTACCTTCTGTTTAGGATGAGGGGGCTAGAATATCTTGTCTTTTTTTGGTCTAAGTGTGTGAGAACAGTTTCTTGACTGGTTTCTCCTAGCCTAAGGGATTCCCACAATGTCTTTTAGTCAAGTAATAACTAGGTCTGGGGTTATAGTTCACATGAGATTGTGTGTCTTCAGACTGTCTGAAGACTGAAGTAAAAGTACTAAATGAAAGATATAATGCAATATACTGTATTTATTCTGAACATGGCTGTACGGAATTTCCTCAAAGGATGTACAAAAGTTCAGTGCTCATTTACTTCTCTTGGTCCAGTTCCTAAAATCAACTCATTAAAAAAAAAAAAAAAAAAAAAAAAAGAAACAAACCTTGCAAGTGTCATTTATTTTGTAGTCCTGAAATAATATTTAAGCTAGGACTTCCCAGTCATAAGAGCTTTAGACCACAACTGAGGTAAAATGCATCTGTGTTCAAGCAGTGCTTGCAAAATTTAATTATATTGATGAAATCAAGTTTAACAGTGTTATTCCAACAAGACAGACTGTAATAAAGCTTCTGGTTTGGAAGGTAAAATAAATTTTTCTTAGTCAGAAGCTTGTTTGGCTTTAAGTTGTTTGTGTGAATTTCACTGTGTCCTCTTCTGAGAGCTGTTTGCTGACCCTCATGTGCATCAATGGGCTCGTTGGGCAACTGGTTCATTTCTCTTCCCTCCTTTCACCTTTAGTCAGTGAAGGCTTGGATTTTGCTGCTGCTGTTAAGCATTCTGTCTTATCCTCTGTCCATTTTGCTTCAGATTGCAAACTTAGCAGAGAGCACTGAAGATCTGGGAGTGAGTGAGAGAGAAACAGCGGGAAGCAAAGGTGGGCAAGAAGGAACACCGAGAGCTGTGGCAGCTCTAAACTCTCCCAGATCTGTGTATTGAAATGAAATTTTTGTACCCTGTAATATGATGTATCTCCTTCTTTGATCTGGGCTTAAACTTTTTGTGAAGACTGATCATCTTGAAGCTGTGCCTTAATCTGAGGCCCCATACTATGCCCCATGTTGGTGTTAACTGTTTCCCTTTTCTTAGATGTGACAGAGTGCCACAATAGGGAGCAGAACTGCAAATGTCCTTGTGGAAGTATCTCCTATATGGGCTATGACCCACAGAAATGCGATGTTACTCATTTTACTACTTCAGTGCTGCCATTGCGTGCTGTATGTATTAGGGGCTTGAAGCTGAAGTGTGCTTCAGATACTGATCTTAACAGATGCAGGAGCTTTAGCTCTCCTCTTGCAGCTGTGGATGTAGTCTGTTAGAGCTCAGCTGTATGGTTTTTAGTGAACCAGGTTTTGAAGCAGCCTCTTGAGTTTTCGTTGTCTTGAATAAGAGCTTCACTTAGCCTGAAGTTTAAACTGTTTGTTTTCCCTTAGATATGCAGCTGATACAGTACAGGGCCAATCCTCTGCTTTCATTGTTTGAAGAACTACCTTCCAGTGAAGCTGCAGGGAAGACAGAGGATCCAAAAGACCTCCTGCTGCCCCACATGGAGGAGAAACCTGCTCTTCATCCTCTGTCAGGTAGTGAAACTGTCTTGCCACTAGCAGCTCCAGCAAGCCAGGGTGAGCCTCTGGATGCTCTGGGAATGGGTGATCCACCTCTCCTCCCAGAAGATGGAAGTGGAGAGTATAAACTATTTCCACTCTTGCTCCTCAGTCCTGTTGCTAACTTCATAGAAGAGGCCTCTGAGATAGAAACTTCCTGAACTCTAACATCTGTAGCTGGCTGAGGGATGTGAAATAGACAACAAAGAAATGGAGCAGCAAGAAATCCGACTTCTCTCCTCACCTGCTTCCTGGGTGTCATATTCTGTATAGGAAAAAAGAAAGTTCTCTTTCTACAAGCAAAGAGCACATCTGGAAAAAAATGAAAAGAAACTCAAAACAAGAGGTGGTGGGAGTGAAAGCACTGGGTGGAGGGGAAGAACAACCTCCCTGTAAACTTACTGCAATGTATTCCATAAATTTTTACCCGATACCCTTATTGCAAGAAGAAATATGTTTGTATCCTGTTTGTAAAGTTTGGTTGTTTTCTTGTTGTTGTTGGGTTTGGATTTTTGGTATATTTTTAGCTGGATAGTGATGTGATGTGTAATATTTTAAACATGCCTTTTACTCTTTGAGGGCCTGTTTCAATAGGTGGCTTGTCTACTGTTTAGAATTAAGATTTTTTTTTTTTAATTTTTTTTTATATTTTGTTTTTAATTTGAGAATTCTTTTTTGATAGTTTGTGGCTTCAATTGTTTGCATCTGCTTAGATCACTTTCGTACTCCTAGATTTGCTTCTAGGTACAGGGAACATTTTTCCTATGGAAAATTACATTTTAACTGTGGAATATTACTTTTTAACATGCTAACACACATCCATTGCCAAGGATTGTAGGTGTTGTGGTAGGAAGTGCTTGCCACCCTGCGTAATGCTGATTTCTCATGCACATTGCATGGCAGTTCTTCTAGGGTAACTTGCACCTAGCTCACAGATCGTTTGTCCTCAGAAATTTTGAGTAGAACTGAGTCGTGTTGAGCAAAGTTCAGCAGCTGCCCGTAAAATAAGAGGGGGGGAGGAAATAAAGTCATGGAGTAACTTGCATTGGCATAGAATATTACATTAAGATGCTCTTCTGCTTGCAGTAGCTACTTGTTTACCTGACCCTACATGAACCCTGGACTTCTTGCCGCGTTTTCTGCGTGTGAAATCTTAAAGCTAAATTAACAAGATACATTTGAGTCCTTTGACAGCAAATTACAATAACTAGTGCCTGCTTAATACAAAAATCTTTCCCCAAAATTGCTTTCTATGCTGTTTTCCTAACTTCTTTGAGCAGCTGTAATGTAGGCATCAACCCATGGTGTCAGTGGAATAGCGAGTTCTCCTTCACTAATACCAAGTTCGTAGCAGTCTAGCACTATCCCACACAAACCTGAAATTTGCTGTAGTGATACAAAACCTGTTGGGGCTAGAAGAGGCCTGGAGGCAGGGAGAAAACCAGTTGTATAGTATTGTGTGCTATTTCTTACCAGTGAAATTACTCAAAAATGTTTTCAGTTTTAAGAATTCAGGCTAATTGCAGGCTTTGTTTTCTCCAAAGTTTCTGAACTAGTAAGTTTTGTGTTCTTTTATATTCAAGAATCCGAAGTAATTTGATATTCTGAAGCCTACTGGATAATGCATGTTATCTGTGCTGGCCTTACTTTATTCTATTTGTGCTTCATTGTCAATCTTCTGAGTTGCAGAGGGGGATTTTGCTGCTGAGTGTGTGTATATGTGTAATGCCTTCACACTGTCATTTTATTCCCATACTTCTGTAACTGTTCTTTACCTTGTGGTTCTTCATGTTTGTATCTCTTGAATTGCTTTTTGTCAAGTACATCTTATTCTAGCCTTTTTTTTTTTTTTTTTTTCCCCCCCTCTTACTTCTTGAGACTATTCAGCCCTTTGTCTCAAGTTTTTGTGAGCTACAGGGAGAGGGGGAAATTGAGTGAATTGCATATCTGTCTTGGGGTCTGCTTTTTTTTTTGTTTGTTTATTCCCAAAGGCCTCAGTTTTGTCAAGAGTGAAAAAGTTAAAAACAAGACTTTTCTTGTGCTGTTTTGATAGCACAGTGCAGATAACCAAGTTCCTGGAGAGGCTGATGTTCTGTAACTCTGACTTCCTGAACAGGTTAGGCTGAAGTGTAGTTCCTGTTACGGATTACTATCATGTTCTTCCATCATGGAGTCTTCTGATTTCAGTGCATCTCACCATCAGAAATTTGATCTGATTGCATAGTAGTTTTTAAATACGCTTTCTCTTAAGAAGTTAAGAAACCAAGGCTTAAGAAAACTGCAAATAAAAACTTGTGCATCTGTATCTGGTTTATGTACTGGTCTAGGTAAAGTGTTTATGCAAGTTGCCTAAGAAAGATTGCAATGGAAAGGGGAAGGCTGAATAGCAAGAAAAACCCCACATGCTGAAGTTATTAAACTCAAGAATTGCAAAACCATTAGTGTGTTTCTTGTACGTTCTTTCTGTGTGTGTTCCTGTGTGTGCCAATACTTCCCGAAGCTGTTTACTGAATTTTCTAGAAAGGAGAGCTTTAATGCTCTCTGGGGGATCTCATTATGCAGCTGCTGCTGGTTCTAAAATAACTGAAATGCTAAGGTTAGCCTGGCACCTGTTTTTGGAGCTGTCAGCTGAGACAGAAGGAAGTTTAAGTTTATTATTAACTCATATTAACATACCATGGAATCAAAGCTTGTGGGAATGGAGTTGGGACACCCAGATAACTCTTTCCACATTTGCCAACTCACAAGGCAGTCACTCAGCACGAAGACTGCGCCAGTGCCCTGTGCCTGTGTGCGGGGCCAGCCGGGCACCCGCCCTGTGCTTGCCTCACTGTCCTTTCCCAAAGTGCCATTTCTCAATGGGGCCCTGGCAGCTGCATCAGATGTAGTGCACTACTGCAAGTGTTCTTCATCGAGTCCAGTAAGAATGGCCCTCACCTCCTTAAGGCATTGATTTAAAATACCATTTACTGGAAATAATACAAGAAGGAAATGGGAAATGTAGATATCTTGTCATCAGGCAGACCTCTGGTCTAGGCATGGTGCACTGCAGAGCCTGTGCTAAGGTTAATTGGCACTGTGGTCTTTACAACTTTTGTGGATTTTCCTGGAAGAACTCTCTTCATATTTCCACTGCCAAGAAAGAGGATGTTTATATGAAAATGTGCTGCTCCACTTCAAGATAAGGACAAGGACATGGCAGTGGTGTCACTGCTGGGAGCCACGGGGAAGGCTCCTCAGTTAGGATGAGATGTCACCAAGTGAAGAGGAACACCACTCTCCAACGAAGTTTAGATGAACCCTTTTCTGGAAGTTCAGGCAGAGAGGTAACACAGTTCATGATGGTCTTTGATGTTCCTAGTAACTTATTTTGATCCATCTCTCCTGGACTGTACGGTGCCACCTCATCCAGTCCAAATGTTTTGCTGTCTCCTAAAACAAGATTGCTGTTTTGAAAAGTGGTATCCATGTTATCATAGTTGCCCAAAGCAGAAGCAAGAGATTGCTACTGAGGGTCATCTTAGTGTACAAGTGCCTGTACTTGCATCATACAAAGGACAAGAGATTTCTCCTGCTGCTGTCCCCCCAACCAAAAAGGTAAATGTAAATAAAAATATATACACATCTTTTTTTTGTCAAACAGTTTGAGTTTTAGCTTCCTTATTGGTACATACCCTGCTAGTGGTAGGTTCCCTTATGACTTAGTCCGAGTTAATTTGGACTTCCACCTTCCTGTCCAGCCAGCCAGGTTCCCCAGGAAGGAGTCTCATTAAATTGAACTTAATATGTTTGTTTCTCTTCCCTTTTTTTTTTTTTTTTTAACCAAGAAGTATGTGAACACTGCAGCCCACACAAACTTTTCCTGCATCTCCCCATCCTAGTGACTGCAGATTAGAGTTGCACCTCATGGAAAATTTCTGACGGAGAAATACAGGGCTACAAGGCAGGAGTATGTGAAATCAGGTCCCAAAATCTCTTGAATCTCTGTTGAACCTTTTTCTCAGTATTATCACATAGGATATTTTTCAGAAGCATTTAGACCTTAAGCTGGTTAGATCTCCTCTCTAATTACAGGTATAACTGCAAATATAGTAGATTGTAAGAAATTAATTTAGCAGATGAGCCTCTAGGTTGTGACTGATAAACAGCCAAAAGGATATAAAGATTTTCTAACCAAATAAAGGCATGAAAATTGTGTGCAGTAAGATCACCAGCTTCAGGGAAATGGATGTAATTGTTATAACCTGAAAAGAACCAAACTCAAACTCATACCAATAACACTGTCATAATTAGATCAATGTTAATAGCAAGTAGCCAAAAAAAAAAAAAAAAAATCACACTTCTATATGCATATATGCTTTTATTTGTTTTGCAGAATGAACTGGCAATTACTCTAAGGCAAGAATATATGTAAAAGCAAGCAATCACAATGAAAGCAAAGACCTCGAAAGAAAAGGAACAAGACAGTATCAGAGCTCCCAGGGCTGTATACACAAATCTCCTGTTTTTAATATTAAATTACATACCTAATGAAGGTGCCTACAAATGACAACCTAGGTGGAGCTGTCCTTAAGCCATATATAAGACTATAAGAAACAATTTTTCCCCACATCATTGCCACTATTTCAGAATCAGGTGCGCAGCATTGATTGCTCTGGTATCCTGCACTGTGTTTCTACAGATGCAAACATTGTCTCACTATCATTAAAGGAGGGTTGTAATTTAGAACACGGTCTAGGGATTTTATTGAGTGAATTTAATTATTCTGGTTACTTGCACTTGAAGGCTGGATGTTGAATTTGGATTTAACAACAGTGAAGTGCTCATATCTATTTAGCTGAATACAATGAAGCAGAAGATTTCTGTCATTAGAGCATAAGAAAAATTAAGAGCTGCAGAAGACAGAAAAAGGCATGGAAAAATCTCTTGAAGGTAAAGTTTCAGCAGAGAACAAACACTTCTAGATGCATCTGGTGCTCAATTAAGCAGTAATACAGATTTACTATAACTAATATTACCTTTAATTAACAATATCACATCTCATTCCAGTTAAGAAGTCACAATTTCATAGCCTCAAAGATTTTCTGTTTTGAGAAATTCCTTGTTTTCTCTCTAGACATTTAATTGTTTACCTGTTTCCAAGTAGTCTACAGGGAAATGCAGGTGCATATGGCCCTAATCCATGTTTTTAATTGAATGCAATTAATCAATTCAACCAAGCAGCTAAATTGCTGTGTGAGAAAGGAGGCTCACATCTGTGATCAATCTGTGGATGGTAAAACCAGGTACTTGCAGGTCTTGGAAATTATTTGTTTTCAGATTTGTCTACCTAATTTCCCCACCTCTTAAATGGGATATAATGATATAGAATAGGATATTTCAGTTGGAAGGGACCTGCAATGATCGTCTGTCTCACACTGGTAATGTAAAGATTTAGGGCATTTCATGAATCTTAATACAGTGGTGAGCTTCACAGAAAAGCTGGTAAGAAAACGAACAGTAAGGACCTTGGTGGTTTAGTTCCTTAAGAGTACTCTCCCAAAGTATGTAACATGCATGTTAAAACTTATTATTTAGAAAGCAATGCAAGGAGGAAAAGAGAAAGAAATAGGTGGTTAGGAATAAAAAGAAACAAAGGAAACTTTTTTTTTAAAGTAGAATTAAAAAACAGAAGGGGAAAAAAGCATACTCAGCAGGAAATATGAAATAGAGTAGAAGTAATGCTTCAACTTTCCTCTTTTCATCCTCTCTTAGCACTTCTGTTCACACCTCTGACAGTCATCACTGAGACGCTTGTTTTCTGGGGAAAAGAAAAAAAAAAAAAAAAAAAAAAAGAGGAAGGAAAAACCACCAGCAGCTGTCCTGGGTTCTCAGTGACAAGTGTGTGATGAAAGGGAAGCGTTCCTGATTTACCCCCTGGCTTGGAGAGAGCAGGTCTGTTCTATTGAAGAGGGAGAAGCTGCAGCCATGGGAAGGATGGGAATGCTGGTGAGAGCAGCTGTGCTCATGAGTCCTCTTCTCTTCTGCAATGGTGAGTCCATGGAAAGGCTCCCTGCTGGAGGCAGGTCCTTCCCTGCCACTGGTGTGGCCATATGGGTTTGTACAGGGGTGGTTCTGTGTCGGGAACAGAAGTACAGCAAAAAGGCCAATGTCTTTGTGTGAGGTGGGCTCAGTGTTCAGCTGTTTCAAATCCAATGGCTGTGGAGTGTAGCGGTGCGTGAAGGCTGTGGAAATGCTGCCCACGTAAAGATCCTCTATACGTTGTGGTGGTTATTTCACAGAGCACAGCAAGCAGCCCAGCACAAAGGGACTGGTTAGTTCTTGTGTTCCCAGGAAAGGGGAGGTTTGGAAACCAAGAGAAAAGGGTATAGAATTGTCTATGGAAGCATAGGTTCAGCCCTAAGAATGACAAAAATGGACTGGGACAAAAGCAACAGATACCGCTTTTACAGGAAAATTTAAAGAGTTTTGGACTTCTGTGATCTATTTCTTAAGTGCTTAAATTCACCTTACTCCAAAAAAGCATTGTCTTTTAAAAGAACAAAGGGGCAGTGGAGGAGAGAAAACCACAAAAGCTGTGGTTCGCTGTTAACGTGCGGTGCTTCCTGGGAAAGCCACAAGAGCGACGTCGGGTGGCGGGGCCAGACACCAGCTGTGGCCGGGGAGATGTGCAACTCGGGCTTGAGGCAAACTCCTTCCCTCAGGTCTAAGTCACCCGCTGATTCTGCCCCTGTGCTCTGCCTGGTGCTCACTTCCTTGGAGGTACGCATCAGGCAGAGCATGAGAGCCAAACTGCCCACGTGGCACACATCGGTGCCCCTGGCAGTCAGCCGTCTCCCATCTTTCTTCCTCACAGCACATCGATGTTTTGTTAGCCCATCCCTGCCCAGACCATCCCTCCTCATCTCCACTGGCTGCCCGTGCTTTTAATTTGGTGGATTCCACTTGCTGATGTCCTCACCATTGTTTCATCACCCAGGAGCTGCCTTCACTGTGATTACACTTGTTTTGTTTTGTTTTGTTTTTTTTTCATTTTTGTTTCTCCATTCTTCCTGCAGCTTTTCTGGACCTGACTGGCACCCATGAGATTGAAGGCGTATGGAAAGGATCTACCACCTTGCCATGTGTCTATGTGCCTGTGAAGGACTTTGTGCAGCAAATGCTGAAGTGGACTGTGGTACATGACCAGAACTCTCAGACCGTCTTTCGGAGGGATGGCTCTGGTGACGACATTCCCCTGTCCACGTACAGGGACAGGGTCAGTGTCCTGAAGGATGCCCCAGGGAACGTATCTATCCACATCATGAACCTGGAGATCTCTGACAGGGGAACCTACACTTGTCAGGTCACCTGGAGAGCCAGCAACAACAGCCAAATAATAAAAGAGATCACCACCAAACTGGAGGTTGTTAAAGGTAAACCCAAGAAGGAAGCTGTGTAGGAGCAGAAGGCTTGGCTCAGGAAGGCTTTTAGGAATTGAGTAGGTCAGATATGCAGTGACCATCCACTTCTGATGCAGGACTGTTTTGCTGAGCGGTGTCACACTCCATCAAGAAGCAGCAAATAGGTCAGAGAAGAATTCTGCCCACAATACCGTGCCTTGTGGTTCAGGTGCTGGGGGAGAATTTGTGGCCTCTCACTTACCAATTTGTCCCTGGCTCTACGTGAATCTGATGGCTCAATGTTTCCACAGGAGATGCACCAGAGGGGAAGCCCCTGGGATATTGCATTGTTCTTCTTTGACCAAATTCATCAGCACGTGCCCAGTCTCCCTTTGCCTGGGCAGTGGTGATTTATAGAGCAATAGAGATGGCATCAACCCAGCAGAACAGGCCTTTGGGTAGCAGGTGCAGTGAGTGGCATAGCTGGTACAGACACAGCTAAGCCAAGCTTAACCTGTGCAGAGAGGTGACATGAGAGCAGTGCCTCTCTTCCTCCTGGGAAAGCACTGAAAGCCAGAGCAAGAGCTGCTGTGCAGGTGGGGGGACCTTCCCCACCACAACCAGAGCCAGCGTGACCTGGGTCCCATCTGCTTTGTCTTCCAGTTGCAGTGACCAAGCCCATCATCAGGGCTGGCGAGCTGGGGCTGACGGTCCCAGCTGGAGCCAGGACCAGCCTGACCTGTGTGGCCAGCGGGTCCCCCCCCATCAGCTACCGCTGGTTCCGGAGCGTCCCGGGAGGGGAAGCCCTGTCCCTGAGCAGCCAGGCTGAGCTGGCGTGGGACAACCTGCAGCCCTCCGACACTGGGAAGTACTACTGTGAGGCAGAAAACAGGGTTGGGGCCGGGGCTGTGCAGCGGAGCGACACCGTTGAGCTGCGAGTGAGAGGTGAGTCCCCAGCCACAGCTGGATGGAAAACATCTGGAGTCTGTCCATACTGGAATGCAACAACATTCCTACTTCCCTTCCCTGAAAGAAGAAAATGCAAAAAGCCTTGGCCTTCTGCACTCTGAAGCAATTCTCATCCCTGGCTCTGGCTTTCTATCCTTTTTTTATGTCCTGTACTCAATTTCCTTCCTCTTCTTTAGAGGAAGTGCTCTTTTCTTATGTAGAAGAGATTTTGTATTTAAAACACACATTTATTCCTCTCTGGCTTTTTTTAAATTCTTGCTGGCTGTGTAATGCTGCCTATTGCAGTTTAGCAAGTTTAGAAGAGGAATCAGGATGTCATTTTGAGTATGAGGAAGATACAAGTGGTAATTCAGTAGGTAAAAAAAAAAAATAAAATCAAACTGTCCTTTTTGTTCCTTATGATTGGCCATGAGTTTCAGGAAAACACACTGCACCCTATATATACTCTGTGCCCTGATGTATTCAGGCTCTGCAAGATGGTGCATGATGGATGTCTTGTGGAAGACTTGCTGGTAACTCAGCTGCTAACTCGGTCACCAGAGCTGTGAAGCCTGTACTCACAGTGCCAAGCACAGATACCACGTGGTGACCTTTGAGAGAGGCAAAGCCTGCTGAGCTCCCAGTGAAATGAAGGTTGTGGCTGAAACAGTGTGTTGGTTTTCATACCAGTTGCATGTAAGAGCGTACAGCAAGGGAACAGGAATTAATGATGGCCATGCTTGTGACCACTGCTAGCACGCAGTCCCCACCTGTCCTCTGGATGGTGGCTGGTCCTTGTGGTCTCATCCCACCAGTGGAGAAGTTCTGTATTGCAGCAGCATCGCAAACATGGGCAAACTCCTGTGTGAGTGTCTCTCTCATTCACCTTGCAGATCTATCCACAACAACAGTGGCCTCTTGGAGGGATGTGGGAACCTCGGTGAGGCACCACCCAACCACAGGTCAGTGTAACAGCAGTTACTGCTGACAGCAAGGGTGAGGGGTCGGGGAGGGTTTGACATCAGTGCTTTGCAGTAGATTTTATTGCTGGGGAACACAGTCTTGACTATATTCTATTTTAGTCCATATACCTGTTTTTAATCCAGATGATTCTGGATGGAGAATGTCATCCTTTCCTCAGCCTCCAGTCCATAGAGGGCTTTTAGCTTGCTCTTAGGGAGGCTGTGTCTCTGTATGAGAGACTCTGTATGTGTCTTAGGGCTGCAGGCAATTTAATTTCCTTACTTGCAGATGATATACAATGTTCTGGGTTCTGTTCTGCTGTTTGTTTTGCAGATCTATCTGTAACACCAGTGACCTCTGAGAACACTGTGGGATATCCAGAAAAGAATTATACAACTCAGAGTAAGTTGAGAGCAAAACAAAGCCAAGAATGAGATTAGGGATCCAAACTGGCTGCTCAGAGTCATCACCTTCAGCCTGGAAATCAGCATGCTGCTTTTTGGCTACAAATTGTGTTAATGGTTGGACTTGATGATCTTAGAGGTCTTTTCCAACCAAGGCTGTTCTATGATTCTATGATTGTTCTCAAGGGACCCAGATGATTCATGGTGACTCTTTTAAAGACTCTGGATGATTTTATGGGGGGGAAAAAAAAAATTTACATACTTGGAGCATACAGAGTTGTTGCTATGTTCCCAAACAGTAGTCCATTTTGATTTTTTCCTTTGTGAGACAAAGCTGGAACAGCAGAAAAGTCTCAGTATGCAACTCAAGCAGATCTTCTATACCTCCATTAACTTTGCAGTGCTGTGGTAGCTTTAAGCATGTTCCAAATACGACTGAACGGTACCCTTGAATGAAAAGCTGAGACCCTTTATTTCATGACATGTCGTGCAACTCTTCTGCCCAGCTCACAGCCGCAGTTAGCCTCAGCATCAAGAGATTGTTGGCTGTCTTTATGACCACAGTCTGTCAGTGAGATGTGTGCACAGTACATCTGGCTGGCTCCAGTAGAATTGCACCTATTCAGAGCCACATGAGCGAGGTGCTGTTAGGGTGGGGACAAGCAGGGACAGGAACATAAAGTACAGCCCTGCATGCCTATAAAAGGGCCGGCTGCTGTTGTCCTCAGGGAAGTGTTCAGCATCATGTAATTACTGCTTCTACTGTCACCCAGGAGGGATTCTCTGTCTGAAAGTCTTCTGCTGTATTGCTCTAGATTTCCAGAGGACTCACCTGTCCCTGTACCTGGTCATTCTGATTGCTGTGGTTTGCAGTGCTGTGATTTTCCTCATCATCTTTCTTATCATTTGCATTAGAAAACCCAAAGAGGGTGAGTAGGATGTTCTGGAAAACTCGAATATGTTGTGCATGCTCAGATTGGTTTTACCTTTGAGGGTTTTGGGGGCTGGGGCTGGTACTGTGCACACAGATACCGGTAGCTTCCCCAAGGCAGCCCCTGTAGCACCCATCACCGCGTTGGTTCTGGTGGGATCTGCCCCCCTGGGCCATCCCATGGTGCTCGGCTCCCCTGCCCCACCGTTCTCCACCCTGCCTCGGCTCCTTAGGGACTGCTGTTTCCCTCAGGTCCTCACAGATATCCCATGGCTCTCAAACTCACCTGTTTGACTGAGCTTGTTGCTCTTTTAAGGTGTCTGGTAGGAAGTTAATCTGTCCTGCCACTTTAAAGGTCCTGTTTGCACCAGCTGCTGTTTAATACTTACATTAATTTTTTTAATTTTATTTTTTTAAGGAATCCAGAATAACCTCTTTCTAAATTGTTCTGTTTTGAACTTCTAATGAATAGGAAAACTGTGGGAACTGCGAACTTCTAGTTTCTAAATTCAACTTAGCCTTTGACCTTGGGCCAGTTGTTTTGACCCAGTTGTGCAACAGCTGGGATATGGCTTATTTTCATTTTCTTGGACTGAATCCTGGGAATAGGAGTCATCACCCACCTAACATGATCTCTAAGGTCCCTATTTTTATTCTGTCTTCAGAGGTCATTTTCTTATATCAAGAAGACATAGAAATTATTTTTGAGAATATAAATGCAAATTATTGACACGTATTTCTGATTATTCTTTTCCAGCTCAAGTCTATGAAGTAAAATTGTGAGTATAACCTTTTATCTAACATATCGATGAATGTTTGGGGACTGTATCAGAGCAGAAAAAGTATAGTAGCCTAACAATCCAGTCAAAACATACAAGGAGAACCACCTATCTAGATATAAATTCTTCTTTCATATTATATTTTTATTTCAGCTATAACTCAAGAACAGCAGCTTCTTCAAGGTGTGAAAGTCCAGGTCATTATGAGGAACCCATCTGCTTCACTGAAAACAACTATGTGATGGACCCCATGGAAAACAAGACATCTGAAGAAATAAATACAAAAAAGAATGAATATGAGTGTTTTGGGAACACCCAGGAATCTGAATATGAAGTAAGGGACACTGTATGAGGACCAACTACAGGTAGCAGTCCTGAAGAGTACCTTCATCCAGGCAAAATTTGTCTCCCTATTCACCTTTGAAAAATAGGTTGGATAAGCAGTTTTTGCTCCTCCGTGATTTGTTGAGCCGTAACAATCTCCGCAGTGAAAATGCAAACCTCTTTAGGAACTTCAGTCACAGATTGCTGTATAGATCTTCTGATTTTGCTTTTCTCAGTTCCCTTTCACTACCTCTGTAGAAGAAAGCCCTTTGAAAGTGAGGGTATGCAGATCCCAGGCCAAGAGCACTGTACTAAACTTACTGCTTTGTACAACCAAAAGGATCTGCATTCACAGCCTTTGTATGCTGGTTGAGCAACCAAGGGCTGCTCAGCATCTCCATCATCTTCAGGTAAGTAGCACAGAAAGAGGCTGGCCTGGGAATTGGTGTTTCTCCTCCCATCCGCTTGAAGTGCTGCATAGGTGGTAGAATGTCCTTCAAAGTGTGAGATAGCCCTGAAAGAAACACTGGAAGACAGATTAAAGCCAGGATAAACCCAAGAACCTCGCCACACTAGGAGCAGCAGTATGAACTGAAGAAATGTCCTGTACACCCATTGTGGCTGTACTTGCTATGCCTTTCTGCAGCACTCACAAGAAGACACAGACATACTTTCTATAGTTTTGGCACTGGACAGCTTGGGAGATTCTGATGCCACAAGACACATTCAGAGTTTACCTTCTCTATTCTCTCTTTTAATGCATGTTTAATATTTGAAAGAAATTATCTAATTTTCCATACATTTGTGGAAAGGGTTGTTTGCACATGCCTGAATTATTTTGATATGAATATTTTTGCACAACTGGCTCATCTTTGAAATGCCAAACACCGCTTGCAATTACAGCTCCACTGGTAGATGACAATGCAATAGAAACCAGGATTGTGATACTATAAATACCTGTGGAATGCTTTTACCTTATGTACATATGCATGTAGGTCTCTCATCTTGAAAGGATTTAACAGAACTGGAAAACTTACTGAGAATGATAAAGGATGATCAGTGGCATGAAACCACTTATGGGCAAATGCATTACACTTTCTCAGCTTAGACAAAAAAAAAAAAGAATGGGGCAAAATGAGCCAAGTGTACTCACCATGATGAGTGGAGAAGATGAATAGTGGCTATTTGTTTACAGTTTCTTCACAGAGAAATGGAAGCAGACATTAGGTAAAATTCTCTGGTAGCACTTTTAAAGGGAGAGGAAAAGTATTTCTCTTATGCAATACAGAAATAAGAGTGGAATGCAATGCTACTCATCCAGTGCTATGAAAACCCAAAGTACACAGAGGTACAATGAGAAATTAGAGGAATGAATGATATAAAAGTTCATCAAAATTCACAAACTGCCAGGCACACTTTACAGGTACTTATCAGCGACCTTATACTTTCTCCCAGAATTTCCTATACCACAAGTTTTATTTCTCTTTGTTAAGAATGTACTTAAAAATCAAGGGCTGAGAAATTTTGATTTCAAAATGGAAAGGGAAAAAAACAGCAGCTTTTGCTGGTCATGATATCTTGAAAAAAATGTCAACGTACATGCAGCTTACTGCAAATGTGGGGAAGCAAATGAAAATCATTAAACTTCAGGACTGAAAAGTTAGTAGATTTTGTTATACTTCTCTTTATTTTGCTTGTAAAAGTGTGTGTGTGTGAATGTGTGTGTGTGCCCAGGAATTATGCTCCTAGGAGTGTAGAGTTCCTCCACTTGCAAGCAGAGGAATTACTGTGGATCTGCCAGAGGCTGGGATATGTTTTGGATTTGTGTCAGGTGATGTGTGTAGGCTGTAGTCAGCCACAGTTTAGGGAACAGAAGATGCAAGAGTTGCTGTGAGGGCGATTTGAGGTTCAGAGCTAATGAAGAGAGAGGGTCAGGATGTTAAAGAAAATGAGTTGTATTATGAGGAGTGTAAAAAGCCAGTGAAGTCTGACAGTCTTTCTTCCAAAGCAGGAAGGCGAGTAGAGGAGAAAAACTGTTGCAATATTATTGCAAGGCACACAATAAATGTGTTAATGTGATGACAAAGTGATAGTGTTGAAATTTTCTGGGAAACTGTCATGTTTTCTTAACCTTTCAATTCTAGATGAGGTTGCAGTTTTTGGAGCCTTGCAATAATGCTATCATTCTTTAAAAAGGGTTTTTTTAAAAAGTGTATGTATCTGTTTGGTATGGAGGGGGTGGGAAGGGAATGTCAGTGTTACTGGAAAGCAGCCCACCAGTCTGAGCTCCATCCCAGAAAAAAACTTAGTGCAATGGGAATATGAGGCTTCAGTGCTATATGGAGCAACTGCAAAGCAGAGGTACTCTGAAGTTAAGCCACGGGGTGAAGACCTGAGCAAAGAGGTGGATGTGACACGTGCTGCTTGGAGAATGAGGAGAAAGGAGCTTGTCCTTTCTGTAACTGGTGTGATGGGTACAGCCATCCAGACTGGTAGACCTGGCTCTTCAGGAGAGAGATGAGCTATATATGAACAAAAGAACAGCAAGACAGCCGGCACCACAAGCTCTTCCCTCCCTGCCTGTATTTCCACCCCTGCTGGTCTTGACCTAACTAGGGAAGACCCTCTGTGCTGTCCTTGGCTGAGGCAGTTATTTTAAGCAATGTCACCCCTACTATCAGCTCTCTTGGGAGTTGGCTTGCTTTGCCTTCTCCTTTCATCCTTTTCTTCAGAGAGAAATTGTGAATTTTGCACTAGATGATGAAACGCCCCTGAAGGTTCTGGGAAAGTCAGGGTGTCATGAGTTGAACAGAGTGCACAGTGAGTGCACTGGGTTTGCAAGGTGTGTTTTCTCAGGTGGGAATGCGGTAATGTTCGAGTACCTCAACATAACCACCACAGCTACCCGAAAGGGAGCTGGCTCTGGCTGCCCAGGATGTCTTGTGGTGCTGTTCAATTGAGGTGGTGTGATGTGGCCAGAGCTCCAGCCCGAGAGAAGAGAGCACTAAGGTAAGATAGAGGTATGGTGACAAAGGGCTTGCCAAGAAGGGGCAGGCTGGATATGCACTCTGAGCATATTGGGCACTCTCACTGTTGACACACACTGTATCCCACAGCTGTGCCACAAAATCAAAAAAACAATTCAATTCCAGTTACGTGGCAAAGCCACAGACAATGTAACTGTACAAACATGGATAAATAGCAGTTTTGTACTGGCTGGATAACCATGACCAGGAGCTGTTGACATTAAACAAAACCTTTTGAAGGCAAGCAGTGAAAGGCAAGCTCATGAAACTGAAATCCATGAACTAGGTGCTCTGTGTTTTTTGTGTCTGCATGCACTCTCAGACAACTAGACAACGCAAGACAGGAGTTGGATCCTAATTCAGTGTGGAATATCTCTGGGAAAAAGGGCAGTTGCTGTGCATCTTGTGCAGCACATTGATGGCACGTAATGACATGCCAGAAAGACAAGCTGCGGTTAAGGCAGATCTTCCTAGACCAGCACTTATGTTTACCAAAACTGGAGTGCAACCAGCCTTTGTGGAGCCACTGAAGGAGGAACAGGGAAGCTTGCAAAGAGCAAGAACTGTGATAGTAGTGAGGCTACCAAAAGCAGCAGTAGCTGCTGTAGTGTATGTGATAACTGCAGGTAAAGGTAAAATCTGTATTGCTCTAATAGCTGAATTTGTGAAGCCGATCTGTGGCACCAAGTAGAAAATGGGGTCTAAGGCCCCACCTGTACTAATTTTCAGGAAAGGGGGACTTTACTGAGCCACTTGCAATTGGCCTCAGATGTAGTAGCAGAAATTGCAGAACTGAGTCATACTGGTCACTTTGCCTGAGCTGTGATATTTGAAGAAATGATGCTTGAACGTGTGTCATGTCCAGTATGTGGCAGGGAGGTTGGTGACTGGTGGGAGGAGAGGTGGCACAGTGCCTTACCCACCTGGCATTGCAAGGGAGAAAGCAATGGATTCAATCAAAAGCAGAGACACTGAAATAAATATACTTCATTATAATAAACCAGGTAACTAGCCATAATATCTGAGGTGCTAAAAGCGTTTTCTTCATGTGTTCAGATGCAAAACTATGAGGAGTCACTCTGGTAAGCAAGAAATGGGCTGACTATGTGACTCAGGGAGGAGAAAAGCAGCAGCTACATCTCTGTCCCAAGGAGAAAGATGTCATGTACATCACATTTGAGGAACTACAGTTCTTTGAGTCTGTTTTAGCTAAATAGTCATTTTTTTATCCTGTATAATTACAGCTTCAGGAAGTCTTGCATGTCTGGTTCAGAAAATAGTCACATCAGCAGTTTTAGCTTGGGTTTTCAGCTTATTCCAGGGCATGTTCCCCAAAATCCAGCTTCTTTAAAATCTTTTGCATAGGAAATAGTTTGCTGGGACAAGCTTCTACTGCCAGTCATGAGCCAGGGTGTGCAAAAGGTTGGTTTTAAAACATCTCTCTGAAAAGTGTACCCAGAATGTCTCATGGATTAAAGACCCTCTGCCACCAGTTGTAAGTCACCTCCTTAGAAAATGCTGCGTCTGCTTGCAGAGCATGAAAAATAATGACTTTTGCCCATGAACTGGACTATTGCAGCAGAAGTGTATACTAAGATAGTCTGTGATGCTGTGAAAATGAGAGCACCAGGTCACTGGTAAAAGCTTGTATAGGGTTAAATGTGGATGGCTTTAGCTCATTAACTTTTTGTTTCCCTATGCACCTTCTCCATGGCCCTGGGGGGTACAACTGCATCTGTAGCTGTACTGCAGTAGGACACAGCTTCTGGGCAAGTGGTAGAAAATGGAGCTTTTGCAGGGAAATTCCTATCACAGTAAGGAGCAGGATGGTGGTTTTTTAATGCCTCTTCTCTGTACATTTTCTGTTAAAACAGGGGAAAAAAGCAGTAAAAGTGGCATCCTAAGTTTTCTGGTCTGAAAGGCTCAGACTATTTGGCAAAGCATGTAAGGCTGGTTGTCTTCCTCCCTCAGGTCACAGACTGATCTACTCAGAAGGTGAATGGGGTTGCCCTCAGAGACTTGGTTGCTGCAGAAATTGGTACATGCGTGTGGTGGAAGAGCTGAGTACTGTCAGCAGGAGAAGACACTAAGAAATGGAATTAAGCATCAACAAGTTGATCTCTGCCTCATGCTCCTGCATGGTGTTAGGTGAGTTGGAGCACTCAGTCCTGTGCTTTTCCATTTCTGGATGCTCAGTTTTGAGCCCTCATAGAATCATAGAATCATTATGGTTGGACAAGACCTTTAAGATCGTCAAGTCCAACCATTGGTACGATGGAGAGAGATGCTGAGCAATCTGCTGGGCAATATCATCACAAACGAGTCAGAGGGAACTGAATTCATGCTTCAGAAGCATCCTGAAGTTTGCTTTCCCTTGCTGCTGAGTGCTTGGCTATAGTCATCATAAAGCTGTTTCACTGTGAAGTGAATGCAAGTGTGGAAGAAAAGGGGAAAAAAAAGGAAAAAAGAAAGAGAAAAATAATAATGAAGAATAATGAAAAAGAGCTCTAGTCTGAAAAGTCAAGAAAATGGCAAGAGAAGTGGGTGGTGACAGGGGAATATGAAATGGAATTGGAAAGATTCTTCACCCAAGTCAGTGCTGAAATGGACTTGTGATATTTCAGAAAGAGGATCCTAGATGAAAAAGGACAGAGGAAAGGGAAGTGTTCTTCACTTGCATTTTGGTTCCAGGGGTGTGGGGGTCTCTCACAAAGTTCAGGAAAAAGAGGACGGACCTGCAGCTCTGGGAGAATGGGAGACGTTTTGAGGATAGTGGTGTTCGTGATGGCTTTCATCAGCTGCAATGGTGAGTAAACGCTTCAATGTGTAAGAACAATAATCAGAGTACTGAAGGTAGAGAAAATCTTTTGAATTACAGTGTCAATTTTTAAAATTTGTCATGTGTTGAAAGTCTTTAGTTTCTTCTATGAAAAACGGAGCCTGAGAATTCACAGGAGTCTCCTGATATCAGAGGTGCTTTTAAGAGGGGAGCAAACGGGGCAGTATTGGGCAAAAGGTCAGCTCCATGCTGCAAAGCAAGAACAAAACAGGATTGCTTGGGACACTTGGAAAGGACCTGCTCTGGTGTGTTAGCTTCCAAAGCTGGAATGTGCATTCTAGAATTTAATAATGCATCACCGTTGTCCTGCTAGCATTGTCCTGGCAAGAAGAGCTGTAACTCTGAGTCTAGGTGTGGGTGTGCACACGATTCCCCTTGGTGTCCCCTGGTCTGCTGACTCTCTAGGTGCATTAGAAAAGGTGATACGGGAATTTTTGCTTCAATTCATATGCCTGTGAAGCATATGTGTCACTCTCAGGGCATATATGACACTAACACTGGCAGAGAAAGGGTTTGGGAAACAGAAGAAAAGTGCTTTAACGAGTTGTACACAGAAGCACAGAATTGCTCCTCACATTTGGAAAAACGGGGTGAAGTATGTTCACCACCTCATAATGAAAAAACAGCTTTACAGATTTCTGGGATCTGCCTCTCAAGTGAGTTATTGTGAGGTAATGCAGCTGAACATAACCAGTGCCTTTCTGGGGAGGAGGAGGAAGGGGGAGTGGGGTAAAGGGGTGTGGGTAGAGGAGAGTCAAGTCTAGCTAAATTCAGGTAACTTGCTACTTATAAGAGGCACTTCCCAGAGGAGCTGTGGTCTCAGTGGGCAGACAGCTGGAGAGACTGGGAGAATGAGCTGAGTACCACAAAATCCACCTCCTGGACACAGAGTCACTGATGCTTGCCTTCCCCCGACTGGCACCTCCTCTTAGCTCTGGGACAGGCTGTGGCACAGAGAACTGCTTCTCCCTGAACAGTTATACTGCTGGGTCCTGTGAGCACCAGGGAAGCTGCATAAAAAATAGGGACATTAGTGAATGTGAGGAGGTTGCATTCATTGTTAATTGAATAATTGACTAACTTGCTCTGTTCATCCTTCCTCCCATACAGAAGGTAGAATTCAACACTGCAAGTGATGTGGTCAGAGCACGCCATGTCAGTGGGGAGAGGCTGTTGCCCTTTGACTCATCATGTGCAAGTATAAACAGAAAGCCAAGCAGCAGAAGTAGGGTGTAAAGGCTGGGGCTAGAGACCAAGAATAAGAGATGTTCCTTAAGGTCTTGTGAAGATTGTGGCTGTGATGTTGCCACCAGGAGCAGGATTTGTGCCTTGCTTTACAAAGAAAGAATTGAGAACTGGAAAGTGTCCAGAGAGAAACAATAAAAATAGCTATGAGGTCAAAGCAACTGTTCACTTCCCTGTGCTCAGTGCGATGGGGACAGGCCCTGGTTCAGCTGCCTGTGGTCTACAACACTTCTTAGATGTGGCCACATGCTGGCTTCCATCACCTAGTAATTTCCATTTATCCTAAGGATGTTCTCTTTTGCTGTGTTCTTATTTCTTCTCTTCAACTGTTGTTCTCTGCAGCCCTCCTGGATCTCTCTGGTGACCACCAGGTCAAGGGCACATGGATGGGATCCATCACTTTACCATGTACCTACATGCCCTCAGAAGGTTTCACACAGCAAACCCTCATCTGGAGCATGGAGCGAGACGACAGCACCTCTAGTATCTTTCGGAGGGACGATTCTGGTGACCACATCTTGTTGTCTCGGTTCCGAGACCGGGTCAGCATCCCAAAGCACAGCCCAGGGAATGTCTCACTGCTAATCGAGAACCTTGAAATCCCCGACACTGGACACTATACTTGTAAAGTCATCTGGAGATCTGAAAATAACAGCTTGATAACAAAGGAGTTTACCACTACGGTTAAAGTTGTCAAAGGTAAATGCAGCAATAAAAGCCCTGCTCTTGTGCAGCCAGTCTAGCAGGTAGGAGAAGAAGCAGCTGGTGAGAATAGTCTTTCACACCATGTCTGGCCACATCCAGGCTGCATGTTGAGGCACCCTTCTCCCTTGCTGCATTAGCCCTTTTTCTCCACTCGTGGAGGTGTAGGGATGGACTGGGGAAGGGGGATCAGTTAGGATACACCCCAATCTGGATCTACCAATGGACCACTTGAACTTGTGGTGCTTGAGATAACATCCAGGTCTGGTTTTGGTTTTGTGCAGGCAGGCAGCATTTCTGTGCTTCTTGTAGCAAGTGAGACAGCAACTGAGTGTTGTATTAGCCAAATCTGCCTTCTCCCCATCCTGAACATCCTTAGTGTGTGCTAGAAGAACTGCCTTTCTGCAAGAGGGGTACCCACTCAACAGAGCAGGACTTGTGTGATATGGCAGTAGCAATGGTGGCATTGCTGGTGTGAACCTGGCTTTAGGCACAGGCAAAGCTTTACCTGTGCAGACAGGTGACTGAAAGCCAAAGCAAGAGCTGCTGTGGAGGCAGGGGGGACCTTCCCCACCACAACCAGAGCCGGTGTGACCTGGGTCCCATCTGCTTTGTCTTCCAGTTGCAGTGACCAAGCCCATCATCAGGGCTGGCAAGCTGGGGCTGACGGTCCCAGCAGGAGCCAGGACCAGCCTGACCTGTGTGGCCAGCGGGTCCCCTCCCATCAGCTACCGCTGGTTCCGGAGCGTCCCGGGAGGGGAAGCCCTGCTCCTGAGCAGCCAGGCTGAGCTGGCGTGGGACAACCTGCAGCCCTCCGACACTGGGAAGTACTACTGTGAGGCAGAAAACAGGGTTGGGGCCGGGGCTGTGCAGCGGAGCGACACCGTTGAGCTGCGGGTGAGAGGTGAGTCCCCAGCCTGGAGCTCCTCATCTCTGCTGCACAAGACTGAGGCAGGCAGATTCCTCTTTCTTACTTCGATCAGACACATAACACTGACTATGAATTGTGTCTTGATTTGTCACCCAGAGAGGAAACCAGAGGTGCTGGCAACCTCCCTGTTTCAGAGTGTGTCTGGTCACAGAAGGGGTCAGAAAAATGTCCCCTGTGTCCCTCTGGGACCAGAACTGTGCAGGATGGGAGCCTGCCCTTGGGGTGTCTGCTCTTACCTGGCTTCCACCGCAAACAGGGAATCAGCCTGACAACCAGTCTCTCCTGCAGGGTCCCCAGTCACACAGCAGCCCAGCCCTGGCATCGACAGACACAGCAGACCCCCACTTACCCCCCGAGGCGATGCACACCAGCAAGTGCCCACAGGTTAGTGACCCTGGTGCTCTGTAAGTGATGGAGAAGGTGAGACAGAACGACTTTTGAGCTGCAGATTCTGTTTGCAGGTGGGATAGAGACCGTCTGCCCTGTCCCCTGGGCAGGGACACTCAGCTGTGCATAGCCAGGTCAGAGCCCTTGGGGAGAACAGCAGAGTGGTAGAGGGACCATGGCCTGGGAAACTAGGGGTGGCACAGCTTCAGCGGGAGGTCACTTGGGGCAAGAAACCTGGCTCCATGCACCACCAGGAGAGACCCCACCATGGGAGACCCCATCCCTGGAGGTGTTAAGAATTGTTGACATAGTGCTCAGGGACAGGGTGTAGCTGATGACTGTCAGTGTTGGTTTGATGGTTAAACTTGATGATCTTAAAGGTCTTTTCCAACCTAGGTGATTCTGTGATGATTCTTTCTGTCCACCGCTGACCCCTGCCCAGCCCTCGCGGTTTGCCCGGGCTTTGGCTGCAGTCGCAGGCTGCGTTGGGTTTAAAGCACTTTAAGAGCGTGTTTCCAGGCTCTCCGCAGCCCCGTGCTTCTGCCGACGGCGGGCGGGCGGTCACAGCACTCTCCCCTCCACCCTCAGGTGCTCCGCGGACCGCCACACCTCCGCACCTCTACGCGCTGGTGGCCGCGCTGGGCGCTGCGGTGTCCGGGGCGGTCCTGGCCGTGCTGCTGCTGCGGCGGCGGAGGCGGCGGAACAAGGCGGGTGAGTGGCCGCGGGAGGACGGACGGCGATGGGGAAGGGGCGGGCGGCGGCGAGAAACCCGACCCAGGGGCGGGACGGGAGGTAGAGGGCAGCCCTGGAGCGAGGGGACCACGGCTCCATCCCCATCATTCCCATCCCTCGGCCCCTGCTCCAAGCCCAGCCCCAGCTGGTCCCTTCTAGGCAGCGGCAGTGGTGGGAGGGTCATTCCTGAAGGTAGGAACAGCTGGGAGCAGCTGTTTGGGATTTTTTTGCTGTGTCACATTAATCATAAAATACACTGATGCACATCTTTGATTTTTATTTTATTTTTATTTTTATTTTTCCCCAGAACCTGTCTATGAAGTTGCTTTGTGAGTACAATTCTTCGTCTGGGATGTTAGGAAGACTTTGAGGGCACTGTACTGATGTCCATTTCCAAAAAGCCAAAGATTTCTCTGACTTGCAGGGGGAGGATCTGAATACCTTGACAGCCTGTTGCAGTCAGTAGCATGAGGACATTAACATTTTAAGGCAGGAAGTAGCAACAGAGAGTCTCTTCTTTAATATGTCAGAATGAGAGAAAGATACTCTGGGTCCTTTGCTCTGCCTTGCAGATGCCATGGGAAAACTGTAGTTAATTCCCATCATTACTTCACAACGCAAAGGACAGGAACTCTCAGCTCTTCCCTAGAGATAAGACCCTTCTATACATGTCTTTCTCTTTAAGAAATGCATCCCAGTGCTTATTTAGGTATTATTTTGTACAATTCCTATTTGCTTGTAATTATATGAACATATCTTCTGCCCTGTCCTAATCTTAACCTTTAATCCCTTCATACTACTTTCCTATTCACAGACATACCTTAGCCCTCTGTAGCCTCACACGTTGCCATTTTCCCCAGTTATTACTGGTAGTTACTTTTTAAAGGCTAGACAATCTGCTGGTAACTCTTTTGAGTATAATATGATAATGCCATGACAGGTTACTGTACCAATGTTAACTGTTTATTGCTTCTTTTCATGTGTGTAATTCTTCTAATGCTACTTTCTAGTGTCTTTCAGAGCCTCCCAGGCCCTCACTAGATTAATATAAACTTTGCTGTTCCACAGATAACATGCTAGATCTTGTCTTTGACTAAGATGTAAATCAAATAATTTTGATTTAGTCATTCTTCTCAATACTGTCTCTCTGTTGTTTCAGCCATAGCACTGCAGATATCACAAGATTGGAGACTGATGTGGAAGTTCCTGTTGAGTGCCTACACAAGGAGACAAATTCTAAGACTGAAATATCCAACCACACTTTCACCATGAAGGGCAACGGCCATGGCAGCATATGCATCAGGAAAAATCCTGAGTACGAGAACCTCATGACTGCAATGGAATCAGAATATTAAATAGGAAAAATTTAGCAGAGTACCAGCTTTCCCACACAGCAGCTGTGCAGGGCAGCTATTGAGTGGCAAACTTTACCAAAGGAAACTCTTCTTCCTGTCTGCCTTCTGCTCTGATAAATATACCAGTCCCACTGCTTTTTTTAGCTCAGGGGAACCTTCTTGGGCTTCGGCAAATGAGGCCCTGCCTGTTGTTGCAGAAACCTCCAGCCAAGTGGTTTTCTACCTACTTTTATAGACAGAATAATTTCTGAGCAGCCTGAAGGACCAAGGTGAGAAAGAGAGGACCTGAAGGGGTGGAAACACAAATGTCTGTAGCCTGCAAATCCAGGTGTGCAATGCTGCTAGTCAATAACACCAGCAAGGTGTACTCTCAAGTGCATGGTCCCCTGTTGGGATAGCCCAGACTGCATAGAGCCAGAGACTGTGCGATGTTCTTTGGCTTTTACAGCTCAACAAATACTGCTTGTAAGTCCTGCTTGTCCTCGAGTCTTTTTTGTTAGAGCACGGTAAAAGCACCACAGAGGGGGATGTTGATGCCTCAGGAACGTCATTTTTGCTATCAGACTGGTAACTCGTTGATAGAGGAAGAGGGAATATGCCTGTAGGTGATGAACCTCCAAACTGCCACCTTCTGGTTTTCTCCTGGTAAAGCAGAATTGGTGTTGAAAGAAATGCTAGCGTTTTTTTTACAGTGTGGGGCCCAGAGGCATGATAAAATAGAGAGAAATTTGAGGCATTTTTCATGATTGAGCAAGGGACCTCCCTACATGCAACAGACTGACACTGATTCACTCGGTGGGACATGAGTCACTCTGTTGGATTACAACAGATATTAATGCTGACGTGTTACAGGGATGCTCTGAGCACTCATGTTTGTAAAATGCCTTGAAAAGTGCTTGATTAGTGCAACGTATTTTCTTTCCCAGGACAAATACAAAAGGCTTCAAAGGATTTTGTTGCATATATTTCACCATCCAGTGCCATCATTTTTCTGTTGCTTGCAAATTTATGCTGTTTCTCGGTCTTCTGATTTGATTATGCAGAACAGACAGGGGTACAGTCCTGGCCAGGGTTTTACTTAGAAGTTTGATGTGAGTTTCCCTTTGAAAAAGAAGAGGACATGGCTGACCCAGCCCAGCTCCAGGCCAGCAGAAGGCTGTACCAAGTCCACATGCATTTCTGGAGGGAGAAAGGGGTGGACTGCCACGCTGCTCTGGGCATGCATTCACTGTACTCCCACTGCTGTCTTCTCCCTGGACCTTGTCTGAAGGACCACAGCTCCTGCCTGAGCCCAGGAAGGCAGGAGAGGGGGCTATAAGCTGCCTCAGGAGGAAGCAGCTGAGACTCAAGAAACCTTACAGAAGGGAGAGAGGAGGAGGCTAGTCCTCCAGGGCTAGTGACAGGGGTGCTTTGTGGATGGGGGAGCAAGAGATGGGGTGCAGCTCCATTAGTGGCACTGGAGTTCCTGTGGGGAAGAAATACCTCTGCTCAGCTGAAGCACATCAGGGTGCCTGAAGTTGAGGAAGCCCTCCATGAGGCTTAGAAATAAGCAGCCCACATGCCATCTATTAGTTTTAAGACTCTTCTTTGAATGTGTATTTTGGCTTCTCTTTTTTTTTGCCAGGTGGTTCCTCATCAACAAGGCCATACTTTGCATTTCCAAGGTCTTCATGTCAAGCAGGAGGGCTGAACCATACTGTCTGTAAAGCAAAACCTGACACTTTGCACAAAATTCAGGGTTAACGAGTCCTGATGAGAAGCCTCCAGATTGTGAGCCCAGTGCTAACGGGGTGCAGGCTTTGTTGTGGGGTACACAGTCTGTCACTGCTGCTTAAACCCACCCCAGGACATTCCTGGATCTCTGGCAGAAATAAAACAGAAGAAAAGTTTCTTTTTATAAAAGCAGCAGGGCTGTGTGCTTAGCTGGTCGTGTCTTCAGCTGAAGCGCATTTCCTGCAATACAATCTGTTACTCAACAGCCTGATTTGCTTCCTCATTGTTAATCATTTGCATCTTGCATGTGCTGGTGGTGGTGCTGCAGCGTGCTGCTGTGTCTGTCTGTCAGACACCTCCAGGCACCATCCCTCTGTCCTACAGGCTTGGCAGGCAGGCCAGGGGCAGGGAGGGGGGATGCCACCTGGCTTTAGCAAAGCAAATTTGTAGGGGGAGTGATTGGCTTTTATTAAATCAGTCGGTGCAGCTGGGGGAGTGTGGGGAAGCAGATGAGCTCTGGGTCACACAAGCTCTCCTTAGTAGTGACTTGGATCCATGTAGCTTTTGTCTCCACTGCCCTGGATCTCCCCTTCCCAGGTGAGCAGTCTCTAGCAAGTTCATGTAGGTTTTTTACGGCTTGAGCAATGGGGAAGAGCCTTACTTTTACCTTCAGTGCTCTGAATTCCAGAGACACTTCTTCAGGACATTAGCTGACTATGAGGCAAGAACAGAGAGAAAAGTCTCCTACCTGCATTATGAAGGATTCATAAACACAGCAATGAACATGCAGGGAGGGTTGTGCTGCAGTGTCAGGCTGCTGTGCTTCCCAGGGAGCAGTCAGCAGCACCTGCCTGTCTTCGCAGGGGCTGTGGCAGTGCCATGTCCCACTCCAAGCACCGATCTTACCTTGGATATTGGTGCTGCATTCCCAGACCTGGTCAGCTCCCCTGTCCCAGCTGGAGAGGAGGGGAGCTGTACCCTGACCAAAGGCAAGCAGTGTGGGGACCACCAGAAATGTGTGTGCTTTGCACCTGGGATGAGAATTCACCCCACACAGCAGCATGTTTGCCGTAGCCAGTGCATACATTCCCAGAAGCTGGCCCTGGAGGCACCAGGCTGGGGCAGCAGCTGCTGGTGCCAGCAGTCCTGAGGGTGGTGCAGAACAAAAGAAACAAGGGGAATGGGGAGCTGCAGCCATGCTCACACAGGGCAGGAATGTGTGATGCGAGGCTGATGCTGTGTGGGAAGGGAACTGAAAACTTTTCAGCTTCCCCATCCTCACCTCAGCAGATCCAGGCTCATAACAGAGGGCATGGCATTCTCTTCTTTTCCCCCCTCAAGTGCCATCCTCATTCATTTTTAATTAGGCTAGTGGTTTATGCAAAATTTCCTGCTATTATAAGCTCCCAGCTCCAAGTTTCCTCATTGCCTATGTAACACCGTGATTTTTTCCAACTTTTGATTCTTCCCAGCGCTGAGCTGCTCTAAGGAGGTTTGGGCAGCTTCCTCAGAAGACCTGAAGCCTGGGAGAAGCTGCAGAGGAAGAAGGCAACAGGAGTTAAGACAGGGGTAGCAGATGCCCCAGCTGGAGCAGACACTGTGTTATCACTGCCTCAGGTCTGGGCAGCAAAACAGCTTTGGTCATAAGCAGCAAAACAGTAGGAACACAAAAAGCCTCTCTCCCCAGTGCTGAGGCTGTTTTGCCCTGTGCAGCAAGTGTGTGATTATTTCTTTATTTACATGTTTGGCATGTTTAGTAGTAAAAGCTGTTGGAAACAGAACATTCTTCTGAAAGTCACAGAGGGCGTTGCTATGTTATATCACCATCAAGAGAACTTCTTTCCTTGCACTGGTCAGTCACCCAGTGACATGGGTCATCTGCTGAGCGCCAGCTCTGCTCCAGCACAGAAGGGAAACCTCAGCTTCCGCTCTGAAACTACACCACCTACAAAAAATGCACTATTTCTAGTGGCCAGCACAATGTCATGAGACTTGCTCTGAAGTAAGGGGGGACTGCAAATGAAGTGCACATACAACAGAGGGGAGTTGTTGGCTTTACAGGTATGGGGATTGCCCTGGCTTTCAGAGCCCTTCTGAATCTGCTGCTCCCAACAGGGAGAAAGGAGAGGAAGTCTCACAGAAATTCATCCTACTGTAATTTGGTATTTGTTCTTGTAAGAGAGGAAGGGGTTAAATGTCTTCCCCTTTCCCCTGCCATCTAGCAAGAACTGGGGGCTGGGGCAGAGGATGTTATTTTAAAAGCAGAGGGGGAAATTCTAGTGGAATTAAAAACTGGCAATGCATGAGAATATAAAGAGCATAAAAGAACACTTTGCTAGCTGTCGTGCAGGAGAGTTTAGGTCTGTTGAGCCCTTGAGGACTGTGATGGTAGAAAGAGTTGGGGTTGACACAGCTGCCTGCTACAGTAAGGATCCACTGGGGACAAAACAAACAATGAAATAATAGGCTTTGCTATCTTTTGAAGCTGGCTTCAATGATAAAGATCAGGGTGATGTCTGTGAGTCATGGGTAGGTGCTTGAGAGAGACCACGGGAGTGTGAGTCACAAGGAGCAGGACTATGTTTGTCCAGAAGTACACAATAAGCCCTACTGACAGAACCTATTCAAAAAAGCAGAACACAATTTGCTTAGGCAATGATATACATTCAGTGGTCCCAGCTTTGTACAAATGCCAACTTCTTCAAAATATTTTGCAAGAAATAGTTGCAACAAAAAGCCCAAAAGCTTAGTATTAAAGTTTATCAATATTCTCAAATATTGCAAAATTTGCTGGTGGTACTGTCTTAAAACAAGTCTGTAGAGTCTTGGGATTTTTTCTTAGTTTCTGAACTTTCAATGTTAAATACTTTCATAGAGTTTGCTTTGTCAAACTGGGCTGGGCACTGCCCCCTCTGTCATTCCCCTCACCCTGAGAGGTATCTCAAGCTGCAGATTTGGTATGCTGCAAGTCAGTTATTAAAAATGCTTACCAATCATTAGATCTTCAAGTAGGGTGATATAAAGGAAATTACTTTAAATAGCAGAAATGCAAGAAAAGCAATAGGCAACGTTGCTGCAAGTGCTGACAAGGAATAACCATCCAAAAACAAGGAGTCTTCAAACAAGGCTTCAAGGAGAAGCAATGGACTCCATTGCCTAACTTAAAAACAGATTGAGCAAACATGCATTTTTCACTGGCTAATGGGATAGACGGAAATTAATCAGCAGCCTCATTAGTTTGCACTCCAACTTCAAATAAGATTCCCACATATCCAAAGAAAAGATTCTGTATTATGGATAATGCTGCCTTTACCCATGATGTTGTGATTAGAGTTGCCAGAATCCTTGTTAATTGAGCAGAATTATTAATAAATAGCTGGCTAGTTAATGCTGTGGAAGAGAATAGCATTGGTTTTGGCTGTAAAAATTATGGAGCCAGAGCCAAATTCTCTGTTTTTACAATGCAGAGGAACTGTACCAGCACCACTTCTGTACAGATTTGCCATCAGGAGTACCCCAATAGGCACTTCCAAAACTGGGGTAGAAGGAAAACCTGACAGCACGGGATCAGAGTCAAACATTTAGCAATGATGGGATGGTTGTTCAATATCTTGCTGGGTTTTTCGAGAGGAGCAGAATACGAACAGGAAGGCTCCCGCCCAAGTGGGAGGAAGGAGCCCTTGGTGTGCCGCCGCGTTGCTCAGCAAATGCCTCACTTGGGGTATTTGACAAACTGACACTCTGCACACTGAGTGTCGAACTCAGCTTGTCAAATACACGCAGTGCTGCACTGCAGCTCTCGGTGGGTGTCACAGAGGTCTTCGCTGGACTGCCATCCTGGGCAAATGGAGAGAGACAAGAAAGGCTGAAGCTGCTGTTAACTTCAGAGGCTTTTTTCAGTTAGCAAAACACATCATTATCCCTCCCATATTTTTCCCTCCAAAGCTTTGAGTGAAAAAGAACCACAAAAGCAGACACTGCCTTCTGCTGAGGAAAATGTCCACTATGTTAATTTAAAGGCTGAAGCTCTGTGGAGCTGAAAATGATGCCGAGAGCTTCAGACTGCCTTAGCTATACAGCTACATTGGTAGCTTGAAATATTGACAAAGTGTCCATGCAAATACTCAACCATGCCATTTGGGTATAACATCATGAAGACCAATGTCTCCCTAGACACACAAAATCTAGACAAAGACCCAGAGAACATATTGCAGGGGAGCAATTTTGCATTGGACAGAGATAAGGGCATGATAATCTAACATACTTTTCACATCTTTCATTTTTAACCTCCTAAATTTAAACAACTTGTTCAGGCTTCTCACATTTAATTTCTTCTGTTTGTGCCCCTCTGATCATTTTGCATTCAAGTGGCTACACACACCTGAGTGTCCTTATATCACAGGGTTCTTCAGACAAGTGTCTAATTCTAGATGTGCAAATATTTCAGTTGTAACCAGTCTGACAGATCCCAAAGCACACGGGATGGGGCCTCTGTATTTACCACAGGCTGGTGGCTCCACGCATGCCAAAGAATCTTTCTATTGGCAGGAATAGGCTCAGGTTTTTACCTCTTGCTGTACCACTGATAGCTAAAAGTGATATTTTTAACCTAGACCTAAGATCTGAAGAAGCACTTCTTCAAGCCTCTCTGAAAAACTGATACATCTCTGCCCCTGGTCATACATATAGAAGTTAATTGTTGACTTTGCTGGAGGCAAGATCAGCTGCCAGCACTAGCTCAAAGTCCAGTGACATATGTGTTCACTTTTGCAAATATAAGCAGCCATAGCAGCCTCTTGTCCCTGCAAACTCCAGTCCTCGTCTCTGCCAGCCAGCAGGGAGCTGCACTGTTAGGCAAAATTGCTGTAAGGATCATGATGCTAAATGAAAACCAAACTGCCACATAGGGAAACAACAAACTTCTTCAGGAGTGAAGCGAAACTTTCTCTTCCGTTGTCAAACTAACCTCCTTCTGCTTCATTTCCAGCACACAGAAAAAGCCTCTCCTGCAATAAATCAAGCTTTTCACTCCCATACACTGACATAACTCAGTCTTAAAGGGTGAACACATCCCCATACACACACACACGCTATTCCTTTGCACACAGACCAAAATATGCCATTGGTTCCCCTATTCTTTTAACAAGAGTGTGCATTAAATGCAGAAATGCACTTAAAGAAAAGCAAATAACACATACACAAGATATTGCTATGTATCACTGTGCTCTGCATCCTTCTCTGATGTTGACCATTCAGAATTCTAGTCTAAAAACAGATTTAAAATTCTGATACTGTGCAACTGTCCCGTAAAAATTCACCATGTCTCCTAAACCACACCAATTCTGCGTAACACTATTTTAATATCATTCATATTCTCTGGAGGCCAGGCCCAGACATAGCCAAGTTTTAAGCACGGTGCTTTTAGCTTCCTTCCTAGTTCCCTCATTTTAATTTCACATGACCAACAACACCGGTTTGTAAGAAAACAGCTGCACTATTTTTAGCATCAAAGTGAAAAACTAAAATGAATATTTTCATTATATTTTGGAAAGTCGACCATTAAAGACATAAAAGTAGAATTCATCTTCAGTATATTAACAGCATCGCACAGCGTGCAACTTATTAGCCTTTTCCTATCTATCTCTAACTTCTGGGACTCTATTTAATAGAGATGATTAGAGAAACCAATTTAACACTACACACAGAAATATACCTAGAAAAGGCAAGGTTTTTTCATGTGCAAGCACAAAAAAAATAGTAGTGTCAAATACATATACCTCATTTCACTCTCTGCTGGTTTCAGAGCACGTATAAGATTTAACAGCAAGGGAACAGCTATGGCTTTAAAGATAAAATCAGTTCCTAGACTGAGTTACTACAAAGGCTTTGCAATTCTTATATTCCCCCTGCCCTCCACATTAGGCCTTTGGTGAGATGTAGATAGTGAGTTCTTTGTTCTCGCTCCTAATTCAGAATGAATTTCAACCATGGTAGATAAAAGTAGTATGTTGCAATGGCTAGAAGCATGTGTATTGCCTAAGCACTAGAAAATAATGTTAATAAGCTGATTTAAGATCAGTCTAGCAAAAGACATATTGGTTTAAGCACAATTAAAACTGATTTCTGTTATCCCTCTCAAGCTCTTGTACCACTGTAGCGATACTGTCTGCAGTATAGCCAGGCTGGGAGAGGGGTACCAAACTGTCTTCAGGGACCTGGGCCTTCCCAGCATTTTGTCACCCTTGTGCAAATGTTTTAACATAGCCAAGGCTCTGGGTTAACATTTCTTAATCCAAAATACTCTGATCTGTGGATTTTAGCAAGAGACCAATCATAGATACCTGGGTCCTTGTCTCAAGTCTGTCTGTCAGTGCAGTTGATCAAATTATTCTCCTTCCACATCAAACCCTGCTGTACCAGGAAAAGAAAAAGTTTTTTTAATAAGCTCTGAATGGTTTGTTACTGATGTTGATGAAACAGATGCATCTCTGCCTGGAAATTATTTTCAGGGAGAGTTAGACACCTCATACTGAGAGCAGAGGGGTAAAAGAAAAATGAACCTATCACCCCCAAAAGGCCTGCAAGCCATACCAAAGTGTGATGGGGAGAGACAAAGAAAGACAGGGGGCTCTTCTGCAGGTACCAGTGACCACACTTCCCTCAACTTCATTACTGATTTCTAACAGTGGAAGATGCAGCCTTTAGAGGGAAGGGGGTGGGGTGCAGGGAAAGAAAAAAAGGCAGCACTGCTTCTGCAACTGCAGTTTAAAATAATCCCCCATTGTGGATTTTTGAGGGGGAAAACAGCCACTTGAAATGTTGCTGTGAGCAGCAGATAAGAGGAGGGTACATAGTGGAGATAATTCTATCAGCAGATGGGAATGGACCTTGCTACCCCACCCCATAATGATAGTATCTGATCTGAATGGATTTGTCTTTGTCAGAGCTTCTGTTTCCAAGCTGAAGTGGGTATTTCCAAGTAAAAGATCAGTGTTATAAAACAGACTGAGCAATAAATTGCATACTCTGAGAGGAAAACAGAGAGTTCTTCCTGCATTCTTCAGTCAATCCCTTATCAAAGTCACAAAAAGTCCCCCTCCAAGCCACATGTCATCTCTCAGGTATTTTTACAGGGCTGTCAGACTGCTCTGCAACTTGTGATGAAAATAAATTAAAACTACGGGATAATTTACTCTAAACCTAATAACAGCACACCTAAAAGTATGGCTGCATGGTTTTCACATGCTGAGTGGCAGTGCCCCAGGATGCAGGCTGCAGCCATTTCCAGACATGTACTTATTATTCAGGATTTGAATTGGAATCAAAGCCATCTCTGTTTTCCATTTAGTAAAACCCAAATCACAGCCTGGACTGAAAGCAAGAATCCCCACAGATCTGTGGGCAACAGGGTCTGCTGCTGAAACCCTGGCCATCAGTAAGCTTGGGGCATGCTTCTCCTAGGAGCTGGAAGCTTTTGTTATAACAAAGTCAGACTCAAATGAGGCTTTACTCATGGCAAACTTCCACTGGATGCCGTCCTGCTCTGTATAGGATCTTCCTGTGCTCCCAGCCCTGCAGCTCATGTGGCTGGGAGCTTTGCCTGACAAACTTTGGAATATTTGGCTCAGTACGGTCGATCTCATCTATCAGGCAGGCTCCAGTGAAGCCTGGAGCTGCAGCCCAAAGGGTTTGCTTCATCACAGGCAAGCCAGGCCATACACCCAAGCATAGCTCTCTGTGGCACATCTGCTGACTTGGATGAGATGGTTAACAACACAAAAACAGAGCAAGAGGCCAAATGGTGAAGCCAGTTAATTAATAACTCCTGCTCCTCAGCTGGCAGGTGCCAAAGTAGCTCCATGGCTGCCTGCTCAGCTGCAGGGAGCAGCTCCAGGCTAAGAATGCCACGCTCTGCTTTCCAAGAGGGCTCACATGGGCAAAGAGGGAGCTTTCTCAGCAGCAAGAAATCACTTGTTCCCCAGCATGAGCTGTGCAACAGCAGCACAGGGCAACAGCTTTTGTGACACCATTGTCTCTGCCCTCATTAAAACCAGGAGGTGCCAGGCAGGAGGTGATGACCCCTCCCTCTAGCTCTAGTAAGACTGGAAGGTCCCTTGTCACTCACCTCAGGCTTCCAGCTGTCTTTGGGCAGCACTTTACCAGGCAGTGTGGTGAGCAGCTGCCCTGTCCTAAGGAAAGCTCCTGGAAACTGTGGTCCAGCAAGTACAGCAGTTGTCCCAACTTTGGAGAGGATCTAGGGGAGAGAGAACCCAAAGTGTTCCAGTGAGGACTGTCCCCAAGAAGCTGCAGGAAGCATAAAAACCAGCCACATGTTCCCAAAGCCACCATACCCTCTCACCCCAACAATGCAGCCCCGTGTACGCTGATTTTTAACTTGTTTTTGCCGTAAGATTAAAAGCCACCCCTCCTTGCTCAGCCCAAGCTGGATGTCCCCTCTGCCTAGCCCTGCTTCACAATAAACTTCTCCTCCATCTTGTCCTATGAGTCCCAACTTCCCCTTCGAATTTACTCTGCTTCTAACAAGAAACCATGCAGTTTCTTACCTTATACCTTAACATCCCCTCCTGCTGCTGGCACCCCAGCATCTCCCCCCACACCACTCACCTGCATAGCCCTATGCTCCGCTCCCACCTCCCCTCCGCCCTGCGAGGAAACACCGATGGTACCCTCGCTGCCCCATGGCTGGGGGCATGGAGCCCGTCACACACAACATGCCGGTCTGGCAGCCGGCAAACACTTCAGCAAGAAGGCTGTGGGTTTCAGCGACAGCTGCAGGAACAGCTTGCAAGGTTGGGAACCAGAAATAGTGCAACTAGCACCTCACAGCTCACCCAACAGCACCTGGGAAGGGCCTGATAAACCCTTCATTACCTGGAGGCCATCAGCCACAGGTCCTCCCACAGCCTCCACACTCACCTGAGCCCCCAGACTCTGTCCCTGCTCCTGCTTGTGTCCCCGACACCCAACGGGAGGGAAGAGGGGTGCACGGTAAACCTTTGTCCACTGTCCTGAAGCCATCAGGACAGTGAGAAAAGGAGCACACTTGTGCACGGCTGGGACACCATCTCTTCCTGATAAAACCCTCCTCCATCCCGCAACTTCCCCTGCTCTTTATGCGCTGTCTCATCTGTGACTAACAGATCAAAATCTCCCTGCTGCCAGCGACTCATCTGTAGCGTGCGTGCGAGCCGGGGGGAGCACACTCACATGCAACCCGGTACCAAGCAGGGCTACGTACACATCACTATTGTTATTAATTGTAATTCATCCTCATCGATGAATCACTGTCCCTGGCTGGGACCGGCAGCATTCGCATCCCCTAACCACCAAAGTACACCAAGAGGGACACCACCGCTTGTGTCCCCAAAGGGAGATACCAGAAAGTTCTTCTGGCTCAGGCAGTCATGCTCCCAATGCCAAGGGGATGCAGTCCGAACCCAAGATGGCGTTGGTTCCCCTGAAGCTCGAGGTGGAGTAGGAGGATAGCTTTCTGCACTGCCAGGAATGCAGACACCTCACAGGTTTCACTGTCCCAACCCCTGTGGTCCTCTGGGTCCTCCTGGAGGAGAAACAGGAGGTCACCCCCAGGGGACTAATCCATCCCCGTCCCCAGGCCACCCCTTCCACCAAGCAGGACACAGGGAGCTGACACCTACCGTGCTGAGCCAGCCTAGCCCGAGGTGGGCAGCCGGTGGCGTGAGACTGGCACCAGGGGCTGCGCCGGAGGAGCGTGGTAGGGACACAGCCCAGGCACACAGCTCGTTTTTGAAGGGGCCGCTCCTCCTTTGAGAGGAAGCTGCGAATGGGGAAGATAAGGCTGAGGTTAGATAACAGGAAATGTCTGGATGTGAGTGACAACACGTCCAGGTTGTGAAAGCAGCTCTCCCCATCCTGCTGCTGGGGTGCAAAGCTCACCAGTGGGGCGAGAGGTGGCTGGGGGAGGGCAAGCACCTCGTGCCTTCACCCATGCAACCATGCCACCTCAGTGGGTCCAGCTCTGTAAGGAGCATGGGAGCAGGGCTCTGCTCACAGGGGAGAGCTGACTATCCAGCCTGTGCAGGCAGTTTTGCTCCAAAAGGCTCCGCCTGCAGGGCTCATATCCCTTTTGACAGAATGGATGCAGGCAACAGTGCCTCTGTTGCTCTGCTCAGTCGCAGGGTCTGACCAGAGAGTCTGCACCAGGACCAGTGCCTCCACACACCCATCAGTGCCAGCAGAGCTCCCACTCTCTGGAGCAGCTCAACACACAACACCCACACAGAAAAGTAATCAGTGGGGTTTTTTAGAGATACAACTAAAGCAGGCTCCACTGTTTCTCACTTCCTTTCCTCTCCTGCAATATGAGGTGCTCTAAGGTACACACCTTATCCTCTCTTAGTGCTATTTTCACCTAATCTGGCTGGGAGTAAGACTAGTCAACACAGCTCTGAATACAGAGGCCAACGAGCTGCCTGTGCTCGAGCTAGCAGTACAACTAGTGATACAGAAGCCGAACTGATTCAAGAAAAAGCAGGAATTTTAGAGACTAGAAATGTCTCTCTAGGCCAGTATGGTGTATGGCATATTTTGTAAGGCCAGGACTCATTAAAAACATGTCACTCTGTGTCTACATTATCCCAAGCATGTTTGCCATCAACTAGCCATGCCAGTGGGATGGAGATTTCGGGATCCTTCTTGTAGGATGGGTTTTCTTGCTCCCAGCACTCAACTTCTGCCTTTCCTTTCCATTTTGTGCTTCTCAGGTTTTCCTTTCCTAGCCTCCCTACTGCTGTCCAGCTCTGCAGCCAAACCACATGGAGATCCTCTAGCTCTTGCTGCTGGAGCCTGCATTAATCCAGCAGCTTTCAGTTACATGCTTGGGCTGCAGCCACGTATTATGTTTCTGCAGCTCTATCCAAACCCCTGATCTGGAAAATACTTACGCTTCCAAGTAACCGTGCACACTGAGCTCCCTGGGATTGCTCACAAGATACTCCTGAGCCTGCACACAGGCACTAGCAAGGCCAACCTTCCTGCTAAAAGCAAAACGTGGCCCTTGTGCCTGAGAGATAGTTAGATAATGAGGAATACGGTTGTTGTCCAGTTCCTCTTTCATTTGCCTGTGTTTTAAAATATACAATAAAAGAGGAATGGAAAGGTCTGGGTGGTTTGGTTTTGTTTTTACTTTGGTTTTAATTGGGGGAAAGAAGTAGGTTTGTTCATGTAGTTTGTGTAGTTTTTTTCTAGGCTTTCTTTTTCACTCTTTCTTTCTCCTACTTGTACCCAAAAGGCTTTGAAATGGGCGAACTTTCAGATCAAGGTTTATGGAAGGAAGAAAGGTCAGATGTTTTGTTTCCATTCTCTGTGGGGACGGAGTGGAAAGGAGGTACTGAAAAACAGAATGCTTGGTCACTCTCATTGGAACATAAGTCAGTGCTGAATTAAAAAAAGAGTGACTGAGAACACTCAAAGAAAATTTTGTAATTCCTAAAAGCTCAGACCTAAATTCAGATCCAAAATCCTCAGTCCACATCCATCTCTAGCAGAGATCTTCCCAATTACCTTCTCAAACAGAAGCAGTTAACTATGCATCACCCTTCATTCCCTGCTATGTGAACCTAAGATTCAAACTAATCACTCCATTTTGCTAGCTTTTAACACCAAGTTTGCAATATGATTGATGAAATACTGAGCCTTATTTCTGATCTTGCTTACATGTCCTTTACAGCTATGGGATTCCCTGCACTTTACTGGGACTACTGCTCATGTAAAACAGTGTGGATCAGAATTGATTCAGGCCCCCAGGCAAAGAAACAAACTCAGGACTACATGTGTGTATATATATATATATACGTAAAATGTATAGACTGTTATAATGCTTTCATTAGGAGAACAAGAGCAGTGTCAACACATTCCTCTACAAATTAAATGGCTCTGAATGAACTACAATGCTCAGAACAAGATTGGCTTCATCTTCACAGTAAACATCCCCATACTGCTCTAAAGTTGACTGTGGAAATGCACTGCATTTGTTTTTCAGGAGGTCAGAGCAGTTAATCAAAATGGTCTTTTTTGGCCACTTCATCTCAAAAATTGTGAAAAGCATCAGACTTGGATGCCCAAACGTTGGGTATTAAATATGCAGATAGGCTGGTAGGTAAAAACAGCCCTCTGACAAAGGATGTGGATTCCTGGCCTCCAAACTGCCGACTCCTGCAGATCAGGTCCTTCGGATCTCAGGAGTTTAAGAGACTCTTTATGAGTCTGGTGATTTTGTTCTGCTCATTTTTGTGCATGTGGCTGCACTTAGCAGCAAGCCTTGCGAATCTGGGATCCAGGTCACGTAGAAAAATGCTGGATATTTCATGCTCCCCTTGGGTGGTCACACTAATTATTGACTTTACATATCCAGGGCAAGAAAGAGACTAATGAAAAACCAAAACAGTAATGAAACTGAAGCAGTGTGAACGGAAGCTCTTGCACACTCAACAACAAGCCCTAAGGGGATGTCTGCAAACCTCCCATTAGAAGGAGGTCAACCTACATTGAATTCTTTGCCTGCATCCCATGGCACTATCCAAACCTGGCTTAAAGCTTATTTATGTATGCCAGCATGAGCTTTGGTCAATGAAGACTTCCTAGCAAACATGCCACCATAAGCCTAAGCCTCATTAAATGGGACAGCAGGAAATCAAGCATCTCCTTCCAGCCAGGGCACCCTGCTTTGTACTGCACCTAATTGCAGCACAGTCCTATAGACCAATATTGATGACCAAAGTGGATGTTTCACAGCAAAGCCAATTTCCTCTATAGCCTCCAAATGTCACCACACTACCCCACTTTGTGCAATAGTCTTCATATTGCACCGAACATTTCCTAATCAAGCCAGGGTTTTTGGTACATTTGCAGCATGCAGCTCTGTGGCTTGCTCTGGGAAGAGGAAGAAAGGATGTAGAGAAGCTCAGAGGACTACAGGCAGCCAACAAATACTGTCTCAGAGGTTTCTGCATACTGTTCCCCAAACCACAAAATTTTCTTGGAACACAACTTGAAAAAAAGTGGCTAAAAATTGGTTACATAGTCCATTTGATTAGCATGCAGCAAGTTCTCTCGCATTATTTCAAGTTCTTGTACTTTTTACCTGTCATGGAGTAAGGCACGAAGGATTAGCAGGTTTGTACATGACAGACAAATTGGGGCTACATCAGTGCTACTCTGCACTCAATCCATACCAGCTTAGCCAAGGCCAGATGAACACAGTTTAGTCTGTTGGTCAGCATACTTTCAGAGGATGCCAGAAGATTTTTTTCCTTGGAACAGTTTGTTGAACAAGTATCTTCAAAGCCAATATACTCCTCTTGATGAAGGAATGAAAGCTACATGTCAGGCCTGACTCGTCATCGGTGACTGCCATTTCAGTTTGCTCAGTCAACCCAGTTCTGTCATCCAGCAGCATCCAGAATTGAGGCCATTTGTTTTGAAGCCACTGCATGAAGAGATGCAAATACAAATTATTCATAGATCAAACTCAAAAACACCAAACCGATCTTCCCCAGGCTCTCCTCCCAGGTGAAGAATACTATTTACTCCTACACTGGCCAACTGTTTTAAGTACCATTTTCAGATTGTTGTCCTCCATTCTTGGGTCTTTCAGAGCTTTCAGATTAAATCTCAAAGACCCAGTTGCTACCGGACTTTCCCCTGAGCTATCTCTGTGAACAGCAGTTGCTGACTTGCCCTATGGCACGGTGTCAGTGCCCCAGGCTCTAAAGAAGCCAGCAGCAAACCCTACAGCAGTCAGCTCTAAACACCACCCTTGGCAATTTTTCCAAATGTTGCAGAACTGTGACACTTCTAAGCATTGCAGGTGCTGTTTGGGCAAAGCTGAGGGGTTTGGCGTGAGCCTAGCGTGAATGGACACAGAGCAAAAACAGTACAAAGGGCCTTTCACATGAGTGACCATAGCAGAGTGACAGGAGGAGGAAATGAGAGACCAGGAGCAGAGTCTTACATCTGGAAACACTCATGGTGCTGGATTCTCCAGGGAGCAAAATGGGGTGAGCATTGTCACGGTTCCTTCTCTCCAGAAGATGGTTGATGAAGCCGCAGCTTAGCTCTAAGCACTAAAAAACCTACAATAATGCAGGAAAAAATGACAAGGATTCCTTGAAGGCTGAGCTGTGCATGATGGAGGAGCTCATTGAAGAGGTCCTCCCACAGCCCTGGCCTTTAACCTCTCCAGCTGGGCACTGGGGAGGAATCTCTTCAGTCCGCAGCCTAGGTCAGAGACATTGTATCCTCACCACCAGTCTGCCTGTGGACATAAGACTTCATTGCTAGTCTGCCTCCCTGCCAGTTCCTTCAGCAAAACACAGGCTCAGCTGAACCCTGCCTCACCAGCTAACCTGGGCTCTGAGTCCTGTGAACACCTTGTTTCCATTTCCATTCTCTACCTCATTCAGAAAAGAAAGAGAAAATCAACACACCACAAGGACCTTCCAGTTTTGCTGTGAGTGATATCTCCCTCCCTTCCTGCCCCATTTTCAGGCAGGCACACAGTGGTGAGTGTCAGAGGCAGGACTCCAGCAAACAGAGGATGTTTCTGTTCATGGTTGATTATGCATTTGCCACTTTTATTTTAAACTTCTGGTTAAGAGAAAAAGAGTGAGAAGACGACAGACACAAACCAGAAGGTTCAAAGCTGTTTTTCAGATGGACAGTGACAGATAAGAAAACCCCAATAACTGCCACAGCCATTGAATGACCCAAAAGACATCCTGTAGGGCACACACTAGTAACAATAATAGTATACAATAAATAATAGTAGTGTAAATACTGTAATTCTAAAGAAGCAGAAAAATAGAACCAGCCAGAGGTCAAGTGGGTTCAAGTAGCTTGGGTTCATTCTTATTCCATCTTAATTAGTACATCTACATTTTTATATAAGTAGGGGAAAAACAGACATCCTTTGTTTTCCCCAAGTCTGCCATCCCTGTTCAGTCAAGACCAGCTCTTGGTTCACAAGTGTTGAGTAAGAATCACAACCTTGCCTAGAGATTTTACCTCAAAATAAGCTCATATTGGAGCCATCTATCTCCTTAATTCCAGCACATCATTGAAAAATAAAGCCATATTTTCCCATATTTACTCCCTCCAAGGACTATCTTTTCTCTTGCAGTAATCCTGTTATGTCGCTAGGCAAAGAGTAAAGTCTGGCTCTGGGTGTGGAAGATTGATAGACTTTATCTCTTAAAGAAATTAGGAGCTATGCAGCTGCACTTTATTCACTGCTGATGTCAATACAGTTACTCCATACACATTATCCCTGAGAACAGAACCCAGCCCTGGAATACTAGAAAGACAGCCATTGATCCACTTCATTTTTTTAAATATCAAAAATTTTTAAAAAGCATTTAAGTTGTCAAAAAGACAGGATTGTGCTGATTCTTTTTTACGGACGAAGGCAGAGAACAATTGTCCTTCTGAAGCTAATCGTTGTCTTTTACTGAACATGCTAAATTACTTTTCTCTGCATATTACTTTCAGACACCACATATTAGCCAAGTTTTTCTGCTGCCAGTTTCTGCAGATCTTATCAAAAGAACATCCTGGCTACAAAGCACTGCTGATCACTACATGGCATAGCAAGCAAGGGCCTATGTTAAACTCCCACCGTTTTGCTCTGCAATTACAGTCTCTGAGCTATATCAGGCCTTATTCTGCATGGGATTGCATCAGGAAAAAGCAACTTTGCAGAGTGGCCTTCCAAGGTGGTCATTTCAGACTGTTCTCCTCCCATTGCTCAAGGGACCATTGTTGGCAAAAGCAACTGGGGAAGCCAGGGAAGAAAGACATTGGGTCTTTTAAGCCCAGAGATACCACTTCTGAAAGGCTCCCAAGTCACAGATAACTGGAATCAGGACTGCACTAAAGAGATACCAGTTGCCCTGCTCTTCCATTCTTCCCTTGGCATCTGCTGCTGGCGAGTCCCGAGCGATAGGGTGCTGGGTTGGCCAGCCCCTTGTCTGACCCTGGGCAGATGTTCTGCTCTTCAGTTAAGCCTCAGAAACAACTGCAGAAACAACATGGGACCAACAGTACCAGGAATGCCTTTAATACCAAAATGGTGTGTTTATCAGTCCTGTGCTCCCACAGGCAGCCACCACAGCATCACCAAGATCTTAGCATCTGCCGTTCTCTGACCCTTCGCTTTGGACTTCCGGGAGGAGGCAGATGTGCAGCTTATCACTCACCCCACTTTTAGAACACAGAGGACATTTCAACACTGCTGCCTTTGCTTGCAGAGTCATTGCCATAGGGAAGTATGTGACCACCAGGCTCCAGCTCGCAGCTAGTGTGCTGTGTTGCTCAACAGTGACAGTTGGGTTTACATCAGCCATCATCCTCTGTGGCAATGAAGTGCTTCCCCAAGACCAGAGCTGCTATTCAGCTGCAGAAACCATTGTAACAGAACAACAGGGGGTTTTGCTGTACAACATACAACTGTCTCTCAGTCCATGAGGTATCATGCTGCTGGGTCTCCCTGTAACCATTGCATCAAACCTCTCCTGTTTGGACACAGATCTTTGCAGCTGTTGTCCCCCAAAATCACCTCTCATAGCAAGATCACCCGCCTCAGACTCCTTCACGGTGGGACAAGAAAAGCCCAAACAAAATTGTGTGGGTTGGTACAATTTCTAACATGTTTTGTAGAAGTGGGAGACCCGTTTTTCATAAGCATTGTCTTGACTGCCTGCACTGTTTTTCACACTTCCCAAGAGGAAAACTATACTTTGAAAGATCACAGTCCTTATAACCTGGGCAGCTCTTTTCTTCTCCAACTCTTTAATAGAGTATTCATTAAATCATATGGCTCCACGCTATAACTGAACTGGGATGGACCCACCAAACAGACCAGGATACCTCCAACATCCAGTTATCTTCCCTCTTCTGATGGAGCTCTTGAGACACTCCAAAGCATTTTCCACCCCAGTGAAATTCCATCAGCACACCTCTTCCCACTGCAATGCTTCATGTAATATTGCCTAGAGCAGGGACACAGGCTGAAATGCCAGCATGTGGCAATTGGCGATTTCTCCCCCTTTCCCAGAGCAGCTGAGTTGCTTGACATTCTTCACTCAGTCAGGTATGAATCAGAGACTCCTTCAGGCAAGGGTGGGGAAAAATAAGAAAGGGAAGAGGTTTTATTGAACCTGATGGCTTAAACTTATCCCAGGATGTGAATGACAATTTGAAAACCTTCAGTCTGAAGAGTTCAAATAAACATCTCCTTTCAAAGCAGCTTATGGAACACTGCACAAATCCAACAAGGCACATAAACAGGTATTTTAAGCAGCACCCCAGCCTTACCCAGACAGTGAACTTACACTTGGCACCAAGAGAAACAAGAAATTGCCCATCAGAGCATGTTTCCTGAGCAAGGTATTAGTGTCAGAGCACTGATTACCCTGCTGAGCAGGTTAAAGTGCCAGTGGGCAGCCAGACCAGCCTCCATAGACTGCCTGCAGAGCAGATCGGAGGTCTTGATAGGGTCAGGCTTGTTCTCATAGCTTCCTGTCAAAGGTTGAGTAAATATGAATGTTGAGTTTTAACACTGGAGCAGACAGGGTAACTTTGAGAGGCAGGATAATTTTTCTCAGCAGGTAAATGTCTGCCTGATGGCTTTGGAGATGCAAGGACAAAGCTGCTCCTGCAGTGTTGTATAGAGAAAACCTCAGTGTAGAATTCAGGAGGGCCCAGAGATGGGCATGAATATTTTCAAAACTGTTCTGCTGTATATCACTGCTATATGTTATATTAAGGCTGTACCTAAGGAGGTTGTAGTGAGGCAGGGGTCAGTCTCTTCTCCCAGGTAACAGTGATAGGATGAGGGGTAATGGCCTCAAGTTGTGCCAGGGGAGGTGTAGATTGGATATTAGGAAACATTTCTTCACTGGAAGGGTTGTCAGGCACTGGCCCAGGCTGCCCAGGGCAGTGGGGGAGTCCCCATCCCTGGAGGGATTTCAGAGACATGTAGATGTGGTGCTGAGGGACATGGGGCAGTGGTGACTTGGCAGTGCTGGGTTAATGGTAGATCTTAGAGGTCTCTTCCAATCAAGGTTATTCTATGATTCTAGGATTTGCAACTTTTTAATTGATAGAAAGACAAATTTAGGGTGACTGAAGCAAGGAAGGGGAAAGAAACGTGGCAGGCAACACCCCCTGCACCAAAAGCCACTGCTCTGTGCTCATAGTGCTCTCACCTCCTCTAGGCTTGTGTTTGCACTGCCCTCCTTCCCTCTCCCCACCCAAACCAATCTGCTCACTGCACATCCAGATAAAACACACACGGTCCTCAACAGCCCATCTTTGGCCTTGACCTTGCTCTTGGAGGCAGTCAGTGGATGCCCCCAGGGAAAAGCACAGACACTTCAGCCCACACAAGAGGGCATGGAGAGGTGGCCAGATCTGACCAGGGCCCACAGAACAGCTAAGGGAGGGGAGGTCCAAGGCAGGCATATTCCTTGAAAACTGGAGGAAGGGTTTGAAATGAGAAGATCCTCCCCAGGGCTCAGCCACCGAGCTCAGCTCCAGGGCTGTCTGGCTCAAAGTGTTATTGCCGAGACAAACAGCGTCATTTGCAGACGAAGAGAGTCACACTGGGCACAGATTCCAGAGGGAACACGAGGGCTGCACCGCTCCTCCATCCCCCCCGCTCCCAAACGGGGTCCCAGCCCGCACTCCCCCGGCCCCGCACCCCCTCCCTCCGCCGGCGGGTGTCGCTGCCGCTCCGCTCCCCGCGCCCGGGGCGGCTGCACCATCACCACCGCGGCACCATCACCACTGCCGGTGCGGGTGTCCCGGTGCTCGGTGCGGGGAGCGGACCGGGCTGCCCCTCGCTGGGCTGAGAGTTGGCGGGTACCCGATTTCCGTCACGGGCGGTGCTGTGGAAGCTGCCTGGGAACATTCTTTGCGATCCTAGGCTTACAGTCTCTCCAGGGACAGAGCTGCTGGTCAGGGAAATACAAGGACTTTTTTTTTTTTTTTTAGTCTAGGGGCTGGATTTTTGTTTTTAAAGTCTGTATAAAAATAATGCAAATAAAGATTTGTGCCTCCTTGTGGGCCCAGCAGAAGAAGCAGTGGAGCAGGAACAGAGACGTTTTCCCTGGAAAAACTCCAACTGGAGTAAAAGCAGCATTGCTGAATTCCTTGCCCTGGGAATCGCCTTCCTACCAGCTCAAATGTGACCTTTGGTATCATTATGTCAGCTACAGCATTCTGCTAGGACCAGATTAAGAAAAGAAAACAAAGAAAGATCTGCTAATTACAGTCATCTTAAGGAACCTGGTTCTTGTCAACCTCCAAACCAAGCAATGATCAAAACTATCCCAGCTGCTGCCTGCCTCCTCCTCATCTCAGCACAATGTGCTTCCAGAGACCACCAGCAAGTGTTCCCTGGGAGCATCTGCAAGCAGAGGTGCTGGTAGACACCCATGGTGGATCTGATGCCTGGTAACAGGGCACATTGGGGTTTCCTTCTTGCTGGGTATCTGTCACCTCGCTGAGCCACCGCAGAGAGGCAAGTAGGGGGTGGCTTTCCCAGGCAAGCACGCAGCACCTGCCGCCCTCAGCAGAAAAGCAGGGACACCAAGAAAGCAAACTTGCAGAAGTGGACTGCCTGCTGGTTTTGTGCAAGCACAGTCTCTGGTTCACATTGGCAAGGGTAATGAATTACTTTTAGGGTCTAGAGACAGCAATCAGAAGGGAAACGGGAATAAACAGAAACATTTCTGCTTCTTCTAGAAAACAGGTACAAGCAGGCAGTGCATCCAGGGAAAGTAACTGGAGGTGGTCTTGCCTTTATCACCTCCTTGCTTAAACCCGTCCATGCTGCCGCCTTTGCTGTCCCTTATGGCATAAAGGCAGTGGGAGACCCTCGCAGACGTCCAATAGGGAGTATGCAAGGCAGAATATGGATACCAGGAAATCAGGGTTTTCCCTGACTCATTCTCCAGCCCTGTTTCCAGCCATGTCTGTTCTTAATGGTGATTATAAGTGAAAATCTTTCTCTGAAGCCTACAGTTGCCTGTCATACCCCAAACATATAGAATACCTGCCATGAACAGGACTGCAGTATCCTCTTCTGCACTTCCTTCCTCCAAAACCCCATCTGTTATGATGTCTGATTAGAGGCAGTTTTAATTGACTTTAATACTATCACTAGACAGACACACAGTGTGGAGTCATTATGCTATTAGACTTCATACCTTGAAAGCAATGCCTTCCTCTTGCTCTTAGCAGTTCATCTATCTTCCATTTCAAACTCTTCAAGGCAGGGGCAGTATTTATCACAATCATTCTGCTGAACTGTAATGCGATATGATCATATTTCTATGCATACTTGTATGAGAGGTTAGGGCCAGACTCTACCAGGACCTGTAAGAGGACTGGGGGGGGAGGCAATCCCTGCCCCAGAGGACTTGCAAACTATGAAGCACAGACAAAACTGAGAAGGTGGCAATCACCATGACTGAAGCAACCAGTGTAGAATCACATGAGTGATCCTCAGTCTCAACTGCTGAACTATTGATGGCCGCCCCAGGCCTCCATGGCAAAGCACATATTAAATCTAGTGATTTAAAATTGCTCAGCTCCTAATTAACACACCTAAAACTTCTTACTCCTACTGTTGCCACAATCTGATGCTAGGCACCTAATTTAACTTCCCAAGCTAAGAGCCTCACTCCCTCTCTAGGCACATCACAGATGCAGAAATATAGATCACACTGCCTAGAAGTGCCTCCAGAAGATGCACTATAACTACTGCCTGTCCCAAGCTAGCCTTTAGAAAGACCTTCTCTCCTGCGTGGGCCACAGAGAGCCAAGGCTTCCAGCTTTGGCTCCATTAGACATACCCAACATTACATAGCATAACCGCTCTCCTTTTTCGTCTTTAAGAGATTTCAAACTGCCTATATCGTATTTGGGTGGCTTCTTCTTGGAGTTCCTTTGGAAACTCATGCAAAACTTCTCTAGAATTATACTTTATGTGATGTCCAAAGGTGTTCTATACCCCCCATCATTGCCTTATTGGAAGACATGCCCAGGAATCCCTGTATGATTTTTGCACCCCAAAACTGGGAGATGCACACTCAACTCTCCCAATTTACACTGGAGGTCAGAAGCAAGTGCTGGCAATTAGACAGCTTTCACAAGGACAGGCACAGGATCCACGCTGCAGTGGCAAGGAAAACTTGCAGCACACAGAGGCAGGGCAGCTTTGACTGTCAAGGCACAGACATCAGCTCCACTATCCTTCCCCCACTGGCAGAGCTTTGCATCCTTCAGCCTGACTTTCACAAAAGCCCTTCTCACTATCTGGCAGCTATAGTCCTACAAGTTTTGCAGGTGTTTCCAGTTGGGATGAGAGCTGTAATGAGTTTTATGCTGCTAATGCCTTAAGACAGGGAAAACTTGAGGAACAAAAGAGATAGGTGAGCAAAAGACCACATCAGGAAGCCAGCACTGGGCAAGCGGCATCAGCTGCAGTACCAGTGAGTACTCACCACTGGAATGTCCCGCAGGAAAGGGGCCTGTGGCAGTTCTGAGGTCAAGAGGATGTGAAACAGAGGTGAGGAACTGAGCTGGCCCACAAGCTGCCTGCATCCTGAGAGAGGGGAGCCACCCCTAGGGGAGGGCAGTGACTAGCATTTGGCTCTATAAATAAGTGCAAACAGGTGGGTTTGGCTCAGCTGAGGAGAGTGACAGCAGCTGCAAATCACAGAGGAGTAGGGGCAAAAAAAGAGACATTATTATTCTGCAAGGACACCTGAGCTGAATCATCAAGAGTGTCTGCCACTTCACATAAGATCAGAGTTTCCCTGAGTGGGGGGGGGGAGAGAGAGCAAAGGATAATGCAGACAAAAGACAAAATCTTTTGGAGATTGATAAAAATATATGCATACTGAGTGGGGCATGGTCCTCCTCAAATTTCCTTTCATTTATTTGATAAAGTGAAAGGGTTTTCCAGTTTCTTTTCACATGTAACATTTTTCACTTGCAAAAACATGGGAATAAAATAAATGCATATTTCAGATACTTTTTCCTTTCAGCTATTGGTTCTTAGCTTTTTGCATCATGTTCCCATGAGAAAATTAAAAAACATTTCTTACTTCACGTGACCTAAGAGTTTGGAGTTTTTTGTCTTTTAAACTTTTTCTCACTTCATACAGACACACACTTCCACACACACACAATGTGACCATGGCTTGAAAGCAAATGTGTCTTCCCCTATTTTTTTGGTTCACATAGAAAAGATTGGAAGCATTTCACTTCTGACAAAATCCTGGCTTCAGCATCTTTCTTGAGCTTGCCACATGCTGAAAACTTTGGACCAGTTAGATCGTACCTCCCCTAGACCTGCCACTTTTGGCGGGTACCTGCTCTGCAGAACTAGCCATCAGCCTCGGTGCTAGAGCACAGCTCTCCTCTTCCTCCCTCTGTGCAGCACAGCAGAGATGGGCACCAGGGCTGAGGCAGTGCAGCCAGAGGCAGATGTCATATCTGAAGGGGGCTGCATCCCCTAAAGCCTTCAGCATTTCAGCTGGGGCCTGAATTAAATGTATTAGCAATAAAGTCTGACAAGGACCAGTAAAGGCTGAAGTGGCACTATGGGACTGCTTCCCTTTTTCTTTCATTCCTGGCTGACCCTTATCAGGCTTTAAAGGAGGGTTTTTCTTCCATAAGAAAAGTTTCCTCCCTCCTAACCCATAACCCATAGCGTGGCACAGTGCCCTGGGGGAACCCCAGATCACACGGAGTCAAGCAGACAGCCTGGGTGCCCACAGTCAGACATGGTCCGGCTGGCACAGCCTGGCACCAGCGGGCAGGAGGCGATGTGCCAGCCCAGAGGAGGGGAAGGCAGCAGCTCCTCACCCAGCAGTCACACGTGTTCCCAGCACAGGGCTGCTGTCACAGAGCAGGGCACAGCCCTTCCCCATCGCATCACTTTCACCTGGACCAACCCCAGTTTCTGTGAGGAGCACCCCGCTCTGCCAACAACATTGAATAGAATGGACCATTCACTGAGCCCTGGGCTCAAACAGTCTGGATGTGGTTGTGTCCACATTATGAAGTTCTTAGTCCTTGGTCTCCAGCATGCGGAGGCCTCGTGGTCCTAAGGCACGAGCCTTAATTTTTCGTGCGTTTTTTTTTTCAGTTCAAAGCACATGAAAGAACACACATCCTGTGCTGCAATCCGTCAGGGCAGTGTTTTCATAACATGAAAGCATACACTTGCCCATGCTGCCTATTGGCAACAATTTCTGATTTATGATATTGTCCAAACAATATTCAGGCATCATTTTGGAGAGTATTATTAGCAAAGGCTAAAAGAGTGCCAGGGTGTGAGCTAATGATTAAGCAGGACAGATGATCATTGGACCATTGCTTAAGCTCTCAAGCTAGCAATGTTTTGTTCAGCAGTGTAGACATAGCCTGGGAATCAACTGAAGCTGGAGGGATGTGATCAGGGAAGTATGTAGTTTACACACTGCTCTGCCAACTGGGGCATCCCAGAGCATCAGGAAACCTTGGAACTTCCTGCACTGCTCTTTGTTTCTTTTTTTTTCAGTAACCATCAGCTGCTATACCACAATTCAAACACTAATATTTATATCCTTGTCTAAGTCATCACAAAATCAGTTCTACTGTGGAGGTTGTTTTGATACAAAAGGGCAAGAACATAAGGGATGAAGTATTGCACGCTGTGTGAGAGCTTCAGGCAGGAATGGGACATGGTGGATGTGCTAGGTCTGTGCAGCAAGCAAAGGATTGCCACCTGGAGAGCAGGAGGAAGCTTTTCTCCATGGAGAGCCACTGCATTCAAGCATCAGAGGTAGCATTGGTGGTGCCATGCTCAGGTATTCTGGATACTAAATCAACTGGGATCAGGGCTGCATGAGATGATGAAATTGTTTTGAAGGGCTATTTTGGTTGTTCTTCAAATGTTCAGGAAGTCACTTTGCTCCCACTGTTAGCAGGGAACAGAAATACTACAGGAGCAGTATTAGGATTGGGAAGGAATCATTACCGATTATTCCTAAAATCCAGGGTGGTCCACACTTAGTGGAAATGTAGTTAAAAACATTTTTCAGAGTCATTAAGCTAAAACAAAAAGCATTGAAGAACAAAGACTTTCAATGTGTTTTGAAGGACATTAGAATTTTTTAATTAGAATCTTAAAGCTCATTTTCTCCTCTTGAGAACAGCAGGAATTACTCATAGTCAGTAATGTATTCAATACAGTTCCTCCCCTGCAAGTTTTCTGTTCCAACACCTTCCCCCCCTCCCCTTTATTTTCTCTGTTTGACTCACTATTTTAAACTATTTGCTTCTGCCAGTCTGTGAACGTATCCTCCATGTGCAGTCACTTTGCAGGCAGCTCCCAGGTCAAATGCACTAGTCTGAACCTGACCTTCCTGGTGAGTACACCTGGCTTATACAGGGTGAGTCCATTCCCAGTGAGATGGCCATCACCTTTTCTGTTGCCATTCCCTAATTTATTATTTGTTCTCAGCAAGCCTTGACATTAGTTCATGTTTTCTTAGATATTTCTACCAGTCAGTTCTTCCAGAGACTGTTCATCGAAAGTGAGGGCAGAAGAAAATCAAACTCTGTTTTATTTTCAAAAAAGGAAGACTGCAAAGAGATGTCTGCCCTCCATGGCATCTGTTTTAAGCCTCACATCTGGGATGAGAAGATTCATATGAGTGGAAAGGCACTTTGGCCCAGCATAAGTTGGTTCCCTGCAGCACATTCCTGAGCTGTTTACTGAGCCCAGATTAACATAATTTAAGTGGCAGGGCTTCCATCCCCTCACCTTGGGAAATGCTGCCAGGGTTTTACAGATCTTGCTGCTACAACAGTTTTCTAACTGGGTTTCAGTCTTAAATGTCCTTTTGCACAGTTTCATCCCATTGGTTTCAGATACAGGCTAAAATTAAAAAGAATGACATGAAATGAAGCCAAGAGAAATGCATTAAGTCATGTTTGCAGAGCACATTGAGAGAACAGGACAAAACGTCCTTGGGAGGACAAAGAAATTGATTGTTAATAATATACCTCGTGATGCAGACACCAAAGAAGTTTTACAACCTCTGTTAAGTCAGTGTATATTAACTTTATATTGCAGACCTGCAAAGTGAGCATAGGAACCAAGGTAGCTCAGGGTACAAGATTACAGGTTTCTAGATCTTGTGCAGCCCTGAGTCCTGCCACTGCACAGTCAGAAGGTCTCCAGAGCTGGGCACCCACATGGGAATCTTCTGGACCTCTTGTCCTGCTGGATGCACACAGCAAGCAGGTAACTTTTAGGAGTAGAGCTCAAACTCAAAAAAAAGGGCGTTAATCTGACTCTTAAGTATCTGACAAACCTTGTTTAATTGTATGAGAGTCAAACAGTATAGAGGGAATTGCAGTGGCCACTTCACTGAAAATGGATTACTATTGTAAACCCTGGGTAGAAGATCTGAGTCCAGTAACCTGTGACAGTAGCTGTGATCCTCCCACATACATTTGGCAAACAAAAGAGAGTTTTAAACTGATTTAAGTTTTCCTGCTTTTTGTAATAATCAATTTCAGATGGGAGTCATGCTGCAGACAGAAGGAACAGTTCAGGTCAGCAGACCCCAGTACCTGTCAGGAGGGAGAGGTAAGAAGACAGATAAAGAGGAAAGATTTGACCAGGGTGATGAAAGATACAAAAAAGTGAATGCCAAAACTCAACAAAGACAAATTAAGCAAAGTGGGGATTTCTCAGTGAGTGGAGCAGCAGCAAAGGAAAGTCAAAACATGCTGGGACATTGGGCCAGTCCTGAACCCTAAACCATCTGAATCACTGCCAGTGGTTTTCCTTTGACAGCTTCAGCTGCCAAGGAGGAAGAATTGGGCAGAAATTCCAGATGAGGAGAGCCAGATATCCTCACAGCAGGTACAGCACAGATGACTACAAGCTCAGTATCTTTTCGGTAACGCACTGGAGTCCTAATGGCAGCAACATGTATAACAAATGAGGTCACCAGAACTAATATTATTACAACAAATTCCACAAGAATTAATCACATTTGAGCCATAATGATAACAGAGTGTTGGTTAGTGAATTATCTCTCAAGCCTCCCATCCCTCTGGCAGTGGTTTGTGGGCCCGTTTCTTGGGATGGGGCATGGACTGTTTTCTTTCAAAAGAAAGTAAGTTTTTCTTTCAAAAGAAGCAGACTCATTTAGTCTGATTGAAGTTTATTTTCAGGTAAGCCAGGTTTTTGTAGTGTAAGCCATTCCAAAACTGCAGTATGATAGATTTTTGTAAGGTTTTGTGTTGGGATTTTTTCCTCCTTTCTATGCAAAATGTTGTCAGGACCCTGAGAAAGTTCCCTCGCCATCCTTCTGGCTTTGAGATAAATGTAATCTCTTTATAAAAACACACACTTACATAGCTTACACCAGCCTGGTGCTGGATGTAGTGTTCGCCATAAATCACACTACTTCACTGCCATGCCAAGTCTAAAACACAATGAAAGAAACATCTTGGTGAATGCCCATCTTAATTTTTGTTCTTCAGCAGCAGGAAACTCAAGTGAAAAGCTCGTATTGGTCCTCACATCAGAAAAAAAGGCTTATGAGATTTCCAGAGAAAGGTTTTCCTGAACTAATAGACCACAGAGATCAACATATATCAATAAACAGAAACTCTTATGACCACAAGAGGGAAAACCCACATAGGCAGAGCTGCCTGTGTGCATGTGTGTGAAATTGGTAGGTTTGGTAACTGTGCTGACTTCCAGGGTGCCCATTTTCTCTGATGCTTGATGGCTGACAAGCTTTTACCAAAGGAACAAGAGAAATAAATTAAAGAGAAAAAGAACTTTGACCAAACTCCTGGAAATCAGAGCACTCATTAGCTGAATCGTACATCACAATGATGGTTGATGTCAGGTTAGAGGCAGTGAGTTATCCATGGGCTATTTTTCTCAATCTGGTCATCCCAGAATAGCTGCTGTGCTTCAGTTTCCAATACAAAAGCTGTCTCTGTTGCTCACATGGAGTAAGCAGGAAACCAGCAGGAAAGAGTGAAGATTCCACAAAAATTCCGCCTTTTCCTGTATTACTGGCTGTGCTGATGCTTTCTCTGCTCAGCTCTTGTTTGACTCCTGGGCACCTATCCAGATTCACCCTCTGGCAGAAGACAGAAAGTGCCGTTCATGGACTGAAAACTGGAGATTCAGTCTTGAGAGACCATTTGGCTGACAGATGTTTCTGCTTGTCTGTCTCCATCGTTATTTTTTTCTCCTACTAATTTCTATCCTAGGAAGTGCGTGGCACTAGTGCAAAGAAAGGAGGGGGAAAAAACCACAAAAAATAAAAACATTTTAAAAGCCTTGGGAAATGAATCCTTAATCAAACACTCTATGTCCAGTTATGCCTGGGGGGTGCGTCTGTACCTCTGGGTCTGGGTGGGAGTCTGCCTGCAATGAATATTTCATGCAAATCAAAGGGCAGATGTTACACAATGTCTCTCAACTTCCATCTCACGGAACAAGGAGTGTCAGCATACAACGGTTCACAGAAATGTCGTCTTACAAAATTTGCAAAGTTGAGCCCCAGTCGTGCAATGAGGAGGGACACCTCTGTCTGTACAGAGCTTGTTGTCGGTGTCAAGGCCTTTGACTTAAGACCAGCAATCTCAATGAGGGATGTGTTAGAGCAGGAGGTCAGTAAAGTATTGGGTAAAGCTCAGGAGGAATTCTGCTTTCTTAATTCCTTGAGAGGATCAGATCTCATCTTACTTTTTCCCCCTTCAGTGAGTCCCCAGTGGACTAAACTAGCCCATAAGAAAGGAGCACAAAGCTCTGTACGTTGTGTCTTTTGAAACCACCTTCACACACAACCTTCACAAAACCACCTGACACCCTTACAGCTCTTTGGCTGTTTTTCTGCGCCCAGTGATGAATGTTAGCACCCATCCTCTTGCTGGTTGTTCCCCCTGTCCTCCACTGCTTCTCTTCCTCCCTGCCTCTAACTAAGTACACTCTTCGGGAGGAAAGACTAGACGTATCACTGCTGTGATAAAGGGAGCTACTCATGAGGGATGTGAAATAACTCCTGAAGCTGTGCTTATAAAGAAGCTAAGGAACGAAAGTAGTGTGTTGATAGCAAAGGTGTATCCCTTGCAATCCTGTGATATTTTACTTTCTCCAGAAGACTTTTGACTGCAGCTACAGCTTTGATGCAGTCCATCACCTGCTTAAGTCAAGCTGGAGTCAGCATAATCAGCCAATATCTGCTTGACTGATTGTATAGAATAGATGAGTGTTTATTAAGTCCTTCTCTGCTGCACAGGTATAAACATATACCTACACTGCAGCTAAGCAGAAACCGTCACCTTCCACGGTTTGTGGAGACCCTCTTTATCAGCACTAAATGCATCCACTGAAGCTCAACTGTGACCTGTTCAGCCTTCTCCACCAACATGAAAGAATAACTTTAGGACACAGCCATACTTCAAAACTTTCTGCTACCATTTACTGGGATGGGTAGTAAAGCAAGAGACAGTGGCTTAGGATACAGAGTCACCTTCCTCAAGGGACGCTAAAAGCTTGGAAGATAAACAGGTCCTCTGAGCCTTTGATATTGAGTAAATTCAGGAGCAGGTTAGGTAAGTGCAATTGTTCTTCACAGCAAACAGTGGAAACTATTTCATTGTTTAGAATAAAGATAACTCATGAAGAGCTGTATTATAGCTCTGCTTTCTGAGAGTGATGTCCTGTTTTACTCTTTTGTGTATGACTGGCTTCTCTACATGAGACATAAGACTAGAATCTTGACCAGGCCAGGATAAGGAGTTGAATGTGTTTAGATGGAACAGGGCATGAAAATGAAGGGTTGTAGTTTGCCAAGACATGTTTCTAGGCCCTGAGGACCTTCTCCAGATCTCATGATCCCCCCCATAGCTCTGACACACACCAATGCCTGAGGCTCTGCAAAAGGCACCGGGATACTTAGGGCTTCTCAAGAGAAAGTGAATACTTTGAGCTGTTGTTTTTCTTCTTTCCTCCCCAAACATCCAGTGGCACAGGATGGGGGTCCTCCAACTTCTGCGAGAATCAAAATAATTTTCAATGGCATTTCAAAACAATGCCTTGTAAGGAGAAAAAACCCATGCCAGCAAATGGTCTACATGCATCAGCCACCCAAGAGCCTGAAATGCTTTCCACCGTGTAGATCTACAAAGCCACTGTAGAGCTGTCCCAGAAGGTAAGGCTAGCAAGCCTGGGGCAACGAGAGCCAAACCTGGCAGGGCTCACTGACACCTGAGTTTTACCTTAACCCTACACATCCATGCCTTTGGATGTGTGAGTGGTGCCACTAGCCAGCTCCATGTAATGCACCCACTGCAAAAAACAGACAAGATGCAAGAGGGGCATCTTTACTCTTTTGCAAAGGTTTAGTGATCTAAATATAAGTATGAGGAAAGAGGGAAAAGAGATGTCTGCACCTGCAGTACAATGTCAGTGCTGCTCTATGCCTGTGACCCAGCGAGATACCCTCCGGGTCCCAACGAGCCTCCCCAGCAGGCTGTGACAGGCATGCACCGATGCAAACAGCACATTTTCTTTGAGGTGGTAAAACAGTAGCACCTCACACAAATAGCCAGAAATGTTGGTTTTTCTCCTGCAGTTCCCAAGGTGAGTGTGGCAATCCAAATGAATGGAGATGGTGACAGAGACAGAGGTCACCTCTTCCTCCTGCCGGGGTGCTGGGTGGCTGGCTTCCCCCAGCTCCCCTCTGCCCTTACAGCAAACCTCAGGGAGGGCCAGCAAGGACCTGGAGCAGGGAGGGGTTTGTCTCTTGAAGGCCCCCTGAGCACACACCTCTGCCGGGATGAAGAGGGGAAAGGGAAGAGGAAGGAGGTTGATGCTAGGACAGTGTATGGTCCCTGACCACTCTGCTACTGGGCTGTGCACAGGCTCCATGCTGGGATCCTGGGAGGGGGAAGGAGATGAGCAGTGGAAACAGGAATTCACAGCAGCGAATTCCCCTGGTCCTGGACAGGGAAATCACTCTATTTAGGACTTATCATTTATTTTTAATTTGGGCTCTGGGGCTCATACGCTGCTGTTACTGAGCTTACAAAAGAAGGGCGGAGGGGTTTCCTTGCAGCAAGGCGCCTGTGTCGCACTGGGCACAGGATGGGTTTGGGAGGTTTCTGATTCCAGGAATGTGACTTTTTATAGATCCTAATCCAGGAAATAAAATGACGTGAGTGACTTCTACATTGAGATACACACCATGCTGCCCTTGCACACTAGGCAAAGAGTAACCAGAGGAGCACAGAGACATCACAGGTACATACTTGGAGATATGAAGCCCGGGGAGAAATTACATATTTTGGCTAGAAGTCTACAGCTGAGAGGAATATGAAAATTGTGCAAAGGGGATGTTAAACTAACTAGTAACCTAATAAGTAAAACATCCTTACAGTGAGAGAAAAGCTCCCAAGATAAATGGCAAAAGCCTTTATATTATATCTGTGCATTTTTGCATCATTGCAACCCCTAATCAATTTTAAATCCATCTCTGAGGCCCTTCAACCCTATGCTAGATAAGTCCCTGGAGCATATTCTTAAAGGATTCTGTACTTGTACTAACAACTGATTAAAGCACCTACAGAGGCAAAAGGCTGAAAACGCTCGTGCAATGCACAATTTTTTTCAGGACTGAAAATTGTGGCCTTAAAGAGTGATATATGCTTGTGCTTACACACACACACACTCCCAGCATGAAGGGGAAACACATAAAACGACAAAAATGCTCCAAAAGGCTTTAGATTGGTCTGATATTGCCACACAGCTCCACTCCACATTCTCTTGAGCTTATATGTAAATTGTTGAAGCAGCTTATCAACTTTAATATGCTCAGGGAGCTTGACGAAATCAGACCGCTCTAATCATTGCCCTCTTTCAGCCCACTTTAATGATGAGTTAATTGCCCATTATGAGACTTTGATTTTCTTGGAATGCCTTGGCCCTTTGTAATTTTCAGGTTCTGGCTTATTCACAGGCATTTTCATGAATAACTGCAGTCCTTCTTGAGTAATAAAGGAAGACAGTCCCACAAGGGAAACTGAGCTACATATTTCCTATGTCTGCATGAGGTACCTGTCAATTTTCAGCCTTTAACCAGGTTTTACCTACCCCTGTGGAAGTCAACCCAACTAAGCCAACACCCATTTTCTCTCCAAACTGTACCTCTACATGAGCTTTTTTTACTCAAGCAATGATGCAGCTGAATGGAAAACAATCGTGGAGCCAACAGCTTTCAACACTGAACAAAGCCTATGCTGCTGCTGGAATCTAAATTGGATGGCTTGAGGCTTTGGGGCTTTGCAGCAAGGGCTCTTTAAAATAGGAATGTGTAAGGATTTTCTTGTGGTTTGGCACATGGGCAGCATTCCATAAATGCATCACAGAAATTAAACATAGAAAAGACCTGCTGATAGGTCTTTTGCTTGGATAGCACAGAATTGGTTCCTATGGGACAGTTTGCATTGTTTGCTTGAGAAAAGTTTTAAATTTCCTAGGTGGTGAAGCTTCCACCAGTTCTTTTCAGGAAACAATTAACAGCCTAACACATCTCAGTGTCAAGAAATTTTTTCTGAGCTTCTTTCAATTTTATTTGTTTTTCAACTTACAGCTCCTAGATATGTCCTACTGGACTGTTATAAATAATTCCCTTCCCACCTGAGTGCTTACACTTTCAAATTTTTCTGGTGTGCTGCATGAACTAGGCAGAGGACAGAATTATACATATTGTGATGTCCCAGTTCAATCCTTTTTGATTCCTTCACATAAACTTTTCCCTTAAAATCCCCAATCAGCAAATTTTTCTTTTCTGGATCCTCCCTGGTTAGATCACTGCTTTTTCAGCAAAATGGTGAAATGGATGGATGAAAGTCTCACAAGCACAGGACACAGCACACACTATTCAGTGTTTTGCCTTCCTTAGAATGAGTGTGCTGCAGGAGTTTTTCATGGGCTGTAATACCCTATATGTTCCAAATCTGTCAATCATTTTGGCATTTGTTTTATCTTCAACCACAAGTACAGTTTTTAGGTTCAGAAAGTATGCCAAGGCTTTAGCAAACAGAGCACAAGCTCCTCTTCAATACTTGTTTTGTTCAAGTTCAATGCATAGTGTAGGTCTCATCTTGGTGTTTGTGGAAAGCTTACTCACGGCATTTAGCCGCTCTTTAATTTGGCACAGTGGATAAAAGTTAGCACTGTAGCTCTGGAACGAGGTGCGTTGGCAGAAGTGCTGGGTCTGGATCTAGAAACCGAGCAGCAGGTAAGAGCCACAGTTGAAGGGAGCAGGTGAGTCAGGACCTGAGATAACAATAATACTGCTGACCAGGACCACGTTCATCGGTGGGGCTTACAGCTGAGATAGCACGGCACCGTTTAAACAGGGCTGTGTGAGCAGTCAGGACTGCAGCCAGAGCATGGATGAGCTAAGAATGGCTCTGGTGGAGAAAGGCTCTGGTGGAGAGGACTTGGAAATTTTTACCGTTCAGGGGAAGACTTTCTGAGACCTCAAAGACACTCTCATTCATCTTCTTTCTCAAGACAGGGCACTTATCCAGCTTCTCACTCGTCCAAGGCAAACTGAAATGTACTCCATTCTTTGTTAAGTGCTGTCATCTGCAAATGAAAAGTGTTATTTAATTTGGAAAATCCAATATTAATTGCATGTATGTAAATAAAATGAAAAACCACTATTTCTGAGAAAATCATTGTAAGATTAAAAACACCATTCAAGGAAGTCTGTTGCCTTTTGTCCCCTCACCAAACGTAAGTGGAACAGTGAAAGTGATTATTCAGTTCCACTCAGGTCTGCTGCTGCTGCCTCTGATGATGGGTGCTAAAATACTCAACAGTGAAATTAGATGAATTTGCCTGATGCAGGCAGTTTTTATATCTTCTGAGAATAAACTTTGTCCTCTCTCAAATTCTTCATGTCTGGCATCCCCTTCCATGGACAGTTTGCAGGAAGGAACAAATGGGAGTAAAACAGGACTCATGGGACTGCAGTTCAGTGCAGCCCTGACACCCAAATATTCAGGTGATAAACAAGACCAAGACTGACTGTGGCCAAGAACATGTACATTGAGTCAGTTTAACTTTTTCTGTACCCTCTTTACTGGTTTGTTTAGCCTAACATATCTTTATTACGTGTACAGGAGAATCTGAAGCTTCTCCAGTAGGATTCAAGTCACTAGAAGTTTATAAACATTTTGACAGTTCTCATACTATTAAGGTTAGTTTTATACAGTGAATCACACTTGTATTTACTTTCAAATGCTAAAGATTTATTCATTCTCCTTTGCACTTCCTAGAAATGCAGTAGCAATTCCTAATCCGGCCAGATTGCTTTGGGCTCTGGAACAAAGTTTTTCTCTTTCACAGAGATATTAAAATTGGATCAACTCTAAGCTGGAAACCCATATGCTCAACTTCTACCTTGATCTGTTAGCATAAGCCTCTCCATCAGGAAGGCAGTCCAAAATCATGGCTGCTATTGCATTCCCTCATTGCTGAGGGTTTTGTATTATCCTTTTCTGTTTATTTATGTTTTTGATGAATGGAATCGTAGTGGAAAGCGATTGATTAACTTGAGAAGAAACTGTAGCCTCTGCAGACTGTGTCTGTCACTCCTAGAGATGCTCCCATCATGCTCCAAGCTCAGGAAACCTTGCTGGAGTTTCATAGAAAAGATCAGCACTGGGTGCTTCCCAGTAGCAAAGTCTGCAGGGTAAAAGGTAGATAATGGATGTGCTGGCTGCCCACAGACTGGTGGTTGTAGTTCCTTCTTCCAGATGAAGCAGTGAATAACCTTCCATCTCAGCTGTTGAGACTGATGGTGATTTGAATCACCCTTCAAGCAGGCAGGTGAGGAAACAGGCAGGCAAGTGCATTCCCCAAGGTCATGTGCAAATCACAGGCAGGAGCTATCTCACAATCTTTCTGGAGGTTGAGACAGCAAAAGTGGGAGGCAGAAAGCTGGGTCCAGTAGTAGTGTGCAGTTTCTCACATCCACTCCCCCACAACATCCTGCTCACATCCGCTCACCACAACCCCCCCGTCTGTGTCATTCTCCATGTCTGTATTTCCTTCCATTGTTCCCCAGCAATTCCTTGGGCAATACTGTCCACCTTCCCAGCCTCATAGGCAGTGCTGGCCATCCACTGTGAAATGATGGATGGGCTTTAAACAACAGAACAGAATAAACATTTGCTTCTCAGAAGGTTCCCCTTCTCCAGTGCCCCCACACTCATGCACATGCTGCAGTTGGACATCTGTCATCTCACACCCATTGACTCAGGGATGGAGGGTGGGAGGGTTTCAGAGAAATTCTCATGTCGTCTTGTCCATTGAACAAATTGCATTCCTGTTAGAGCTGCCAGGACAGCCCAGCTCTGCACTGAGCTCCTGAGCTCTCCTTTCCTCGTCCTCACCATTTCTTTCCAAGCACTAGATGTGAGCTATATTTGCCAAGGTGCTGAGCATCTCCAGTCAAAGCCCTAAAGGCTAAATGGAAGACAAAGTCCTTGGAGCTTATTTCTCTTTTCTCCTCTGTTTTTCTCTTTTATCAGCAAACATCAGTTTGCCAGTGAAGACAGGCAGAAGGAATCAGCAGTCCTGAGCAAACTAGGAACACTTGTTCAAACCAAATGCCCTCAATATTTCCAGCAACCAAAGCCATCTGTATACAATTTATTTAATGAGAAAACCTGAAAAACTGTGAGAAGTCAAAAGATAATAGTTTTTTATTTTTTAATAGTTTAATTTCAACCTATCTAACGTTAATCTGAAAAAGAAATTAAAACATACAATTGGGGTTTTTTGTTTGTTTTTAATTGTAAACAAACTGGAAGAAAAAGAAATTTAGTTTAGTTTGGTTTAATTTCATTTTGTTTCATTTCTGAAATGATTTGGCCTTGGTGCAAAAAAGTAAGAAAACAGAAACAAATATGTTACTGTTTTTGTAAATTTGTCATGGAAGCCACAAAAATACATTGCTGAGATTGTTTTATTCCTAACTAATGTCTATTAACTCTACAGTGTCCCACAGTGATCCCATAAAATCCTTGGCAATATGGAAAGCAGAAGAGCCGCTCATTCCATCCAAATGCCAATGTGACGAGCAAGGGTGTCAACACAACTATCTTGCCACAAACTCAGTTACATTGCTCATTAGCCCTGATTCTTTTATCTGTCTGATGAGCACACTCTGTGCCTCATGGTGTCCCAAGACTTGCACAGGGATGGAATTTTATTTCCTAATATTACAATGGGCCTCACTGTTCAAGGAGGGACGATGGCAAACTTTTATACATGGCCATTAAACCTGAGCATCTTTGCAGAAATCTCCTGGGAATTTCTGGCTTCTTGGAGAGCACTCAAAGCTACTCCACCTTTGGAAGCCTGAAGGACAATGGAGTTATAAAATCTTGGGACTCTTCCATGCTCTGTTACAGAGTGAGTGAGGTCACAGGCAAATTAGCAGGTTGTTGGAAGAAGATCAGGACTGTTTCTAAGCATCTATCATTTTCCTACAAGTAGATTTTACCACCTCAATAAGTGACTGTCCAGGGCAGGAGCCAGTTGAGGGAAACACTTTGATCATGTTTTTGCCAATCCAGTCCCCATTGATGCTTCTAAGGGTCAGACAGATTTGCAAAACACCTCCACCCAATTCAAAGTACTGTGACTAACTCTCCTGCATACAGCCCATTTCCTCAAAACAGCAATCACAGGCTGCAGACAGCAGACAAAACCTTCTGACAGGAGACCAGTCATGCCTGAGTGATGTCCTCAATACAACCAGTTCAGTGCAGCATGGTGGAAGGAGTGTTAACATGGGTGTGATACCATGCCGAGGAATTCCAGTGTCACTAAGTAATTATTTGTAATAACTCAGAGTAACAATTTCCATATGTAAAACCCAAAAACAAGAACTACAAGTTGGGAGATGCCTTCTCCAACTTGTTAGATGACAGCAGGATTTCCATCTTCTCTAAAATAAGATTTATTCTGTTTTATATTCTGGTCTCCACCACCCCACCAAAATAAAACCAGCTGAAGACAGATATGTCAATGAGCAGAGATGGAATTTTTGCTAGAGGTTTGGGGTGGGGAGGGGTTGGCATGGACCGAACTCTCAATCATATTTTACTGATTAAGGAGCCTGCACAGATGCACCTTTCACTTCCAGTTTAGAACAAAACCTCAGCTGTCTCCTTGAGGATGGCAAGTTTCACTCAGTGAGCCTGGGACACCCCTGAGATGACAGACCCTGTATGGTCTTCATGCTTCTTCAGGACTGTCCAGAGTATGGAAATTCAGAAACAGAGTGAAACTTGGGGGCGGACACAAACTATGAGAGTAGGACTGCAGTCTTACTAAGAACTTCCATCCAAATAGTCCTGTGTGATTCCCTGCACAGAGGAGTGAGATTTTCCCTTGCCCATGCCTCAGAGAGCTCCTTTGTCCAGCTGGGCAGAGAAAGCCAGGAAGGTAAGGGTTAATGTCAACGAGGTTATTTAGCTGAATGGTGTCTTTTTTTTCTCCTCCAGCCCCTGTTCCCTCACACACACATACACACACTGAGTCTTGCACACATACACATCCTGAAGCAAGAGGAAAGGAATTCCCTGTGCAGACGGATGGCAGGACGTGGGCCAGGACCTGCGGTGACACCACAAGCTGGTGTGTCCTTCTCCTGCCATGCCCCCCACGCCAGCATCACCTTCAACCCTCCCCAGTCACACCGAGAGCCAGGTCACTGGGACCAGAGACACACGCACAAATGTTTTTCTGTTCCTCGGTCCACAGCGTCATCCTGGCTGTAGCTGGCGCAAATCCTCTGGCTCCCAGCCAGGCCACTGGGGTTTTTTTTTCCTCCCTCTCCCTGCCAAAGCAAATTGACTTCTGACACCTTCCCTGATGTTTTCATCCTTTAAAGGGTGGAAAGCTGAAAGCCTGGCTTCGCTGTATTAACTTCCATGCCTTCTCTGTTCTCTCCCCTCTGGATGTTAAATAAGCTCTTTCAGGGAGGACTGGGCACCTGGGTCACTGGGAGGTAGCTGCGTGCAAGCAGGGCAGCGTGCACGTGCACATGTGTGTGTCAGGATGCTGAGGACCACAGCTGAGCACATGTCAGGGGTGCCTTCCCTGCAGCCCAAGGAGAGCAGTGCTGGCCCAGGAGCATGTCTCTGAGTTCCTTTGCAAGCCCCCCCCCCAGCATTTCAGCTCCCTGGGCCTTAGCTACCCTGCTCTGTGAAGTGTGGGTAACCATTCTCCTTCTCGAACATTTGGTAAAAAGTACTGTTTGGGGCTTAGGTGTTACAAGTAGTGCCTAAAGCTGACAATAAGCAATGTTTTTATAACTGCTTAGCATTTATTCCTGCAAGAACCCATCCCCACCACTCCTGTAGCAAAACAGATCTTGGAAAACTGTTCTAGGAGAATGCATTAATCATATTGAACAGGCACAGGATCAAAATATTTTCCCATTCTGCCTTTAAATCTTCCTGATGCTTTTTTCATGTTGCTTTCTTGTCATCTCAAAAAAACCCTTGGAAATTCTTAGAAATATGAATCTATCTCAAGACTTAAACTGTCCAAAAATGCACAGTGCAGGAGTACTCAGGCCTCCCAGTTTGTTCCTGGCAAGTCTCTGCAGTGCCAATTCAGTGATTCTTCCAGCAGCACAGAAAATAACCTGTTCAGGACCCATTTTACCCAGCACTAAAAGGTGCTGAGCTGGGAGGAACAAACCAGTTCAGTGTGCAGTGACTGCACACCCCAGCTCAGGTCTGGGAGGAAAAGCCATTCTGTACTGGGGTGAAATCCCAGGCAAGAACTGTGGGGCTGTACCAACAAGCTGTCACTGAAGGCACTGATGGTGCTGCCCTTGGACTTTCAAAGGTATCGTGTGATCAGGGTGAACCAAAGGCTTGCGTCACAAATGTCATTCAAATTATTGCCTTCATTCTGATTTGCTACACTTCGGCTTTTTTGCTTCAACAGTGCTAATTTCCACTAGAATATTGTCACATTCCAGCTATTTGACATGCCCATAAAAATATCATTTTAGCCTTCTCAACTCATTAACCCTCTAGAACATAAGCTGCCTGAATACACAGAGTTAAGACATCTAAAGGATGCTTTTTATCCCAGCCACCACTTACCTCTCTCTCCTGGAAGAGGCTGCTGGACAGCTGTGAAATTACTTTTTCATGGGCTGCCATGCCAGCAGGTTTCCAGCTGGAATCTATGACAAAGCTTGGAAATAAATTGCTGACTGCTTAGAGCAAGAGGATCAGGAAACCCAGCCGAGCTCTGAGCTAGGAAAACAACAGAAACAACCAACAGCCACCACACCACATACCTCCCGCATCTGTGCTCTTCCCACCGCCTCCCTGACTGTTCACAGGTCACACATTTTGTTCTGCAGGTGCAGAACAGAAATTGCCCACCTCAGTTCCATCTCAGAAATTATCCAAGAGAGGATGGCATTGTTGGCTGTTGAGCACGGAATGATCAGGGCTTTTAGTATGTGGAAGGCCTGGGAGGTACAGGACAGTCCTTGCAATAAGGAATCACACAAGTCCTTTAGTGTTCCAGAGGGACCTGTAGGTCTCTTTCTGCCTTGCAGGCTACGCTTGATTAGAAAATTTGTTGTAGGCTTGTAGAAAGCTTGGAAACCAGCAGCCCTATTACCACTTTTCTGATGTTCCACAGTGGTGGTTGTTACTGATTGAAATTCAGGCGTGGTGAATTTGTAATGAGTGTGCTGGGTAGTGATGGCTCAGTCAACAGGGCCACGTGATGAATCTGCAGATGCAAGGGCTGAATATAGCTGGCCAGTTGACACTCCATTGGGTGGTAGACTTCAGAGACCATCCTTAGGTGATCATATGTGTGAGGTGTTACAGGCATCACAGCACACAAGTTGTGAGTCATTAGGCACTAGCTCTTAAAATGCTTCCTGGAAAAACTTCAGCAGTATCCCAATCACTACTAACAAAAGTCTGATGTTGCAAAACATCTGGACTATGTGAAAGACAGAGAGCATCAATGGTGTCACTCCAAGAGTGCACCGGACCATTGAAGCTGTATTCTGAGAATCATTCACCAGCAGCGTGAACTTTCCCAGCTGGAAAAAAAAACACTGGCTATTGGGAGATATGAAGGATGCCTATTAAGCAGTTATTGCTGCTAATACTAAACATGCTCATTTCCAGGACAATTTCAACAGCTTGAATGGCAAATGAGTAGCAAGAAAGGCTTTTGCCAAAACATTTAGACTTCAAACATTTTTAACAATTAATTTTTGGCAGCACTGTCTTCTTTTAATTTTGTTTCTCTAGCTTCTAAACCAATAGCATTGAATCTCACTGTGCCCTTTCACAGGGGACAAAAGAACTCAAAAGGAAAAAAATATATCCCAAGATCTTAGCCCTATGGTGGATATGGGCATCATCATTAATCTCTGTCAGATTTGTTCCATAGTCCACATTTTCAGTCTTCAACACATGAGAGGACATGTCCTGATATATCCTTCTGCTGTAATTGCTGCATGAGTCCCAGGAGGAACCTTAGCATCTTCAGAGCGTACATAGTAATACAAGTAACAAATTCACAATTGTAAAATTGAATGATAATCCAGATCATTACAAATAAATGTCATATAAACTGCATCATGGGTACAGGCCAAGTAGGACTCTCTAGAAAGTGCTGCCTTTATACCTCCTTGGTGAACAGAGCTTCATGATCTTTATCTGATCCTGAATTTGAATATGGAAAAGTGCCATTCACTGTATAAATAAGTTCAGTATCTGTCTGCCGTTTCAAAGCAGTTTGCTCATTTATGGTGGCGTGTCCACATCTGGTCCAGGTTTGAGGACCATATAGCTTTTTCTTAGGTAACTGATCACCAGTGTCAGCAGCAGCCTTCCCACCCAACTCCTCTACCACTTCAGTTTATGTAGACCTGTGTCTCATGGTAAGTACCAAGAACTAGATGCTAGGAGGAAGGTGACTTAAGTCTGCATATGCTAGCTTTCCATCAGGGTTGGAGTGGTTTCCAGTTCTTGTGCTTGGGCTTCTTGTGGCAACGCAGCTCTGATGAGCATGAATACAGACCCTGACTGACAAAGCCACATGAGCATTAACTGTGGAACCAATTGCACTTGCAAAGATCCATCAGTTTCACCATGCCAGTAATACACTGTAGTATAGCCTATATAGTATCTACTCTTGGAGCACTCAGGCAGTAAAGAAGAACAGGCTTCTTATGGAGATTAAATGCTCTGAAATAGTAGTACATCATAAAACATGGCCAAAAACTATAAATTGAATATTCTCTCTCTGTGAGTCTTACTCCTAGGGAAACTTCAATAAGAACCAGATGAAAGAAATCAGCAGAGAACCGTTTCATGCAGAGACACCTAGCAGACATCCCACAGTTTGTCTTTTTTGAGTGATAAAGAGGATCTAGTCCATTATTCCTTAGAGATCTCAAATGTATTCTTAGCTTTGTTTTGTAGTAAAACAAAGCTTTTACTATAAACCCAAATATGTTGATTTTTTCCTAAGCTTTGGAAAAGTTTCAGCCAGCCTTTTCTGGAGTTTTGCCATTTTCAGGTAATAAAGGTTTCAAAAAGATGAGGACCTGGGTTGAACAGGGAGATCTTAATGCTGTTTACGTTTCAGAAAAGGATCTCGTTCACCCCTCGTTTGTCATAATAGATAACATAGCAGATGATTGTGACTGAAAGAGAAACAAGAATTCTTTTGCCCTGTGGATCATGGATGTTATTATCCTCTTAAAAAAAAAAAAAAAAAGTATTTGTAACAATACTTTACAATCTCAGGCAAGAGCTTGTGCTGACAAGTGGATAACTTCTCCCACTTCCTTCACACTAGCAGAAACCTAATCCACTTTATATACTCCAGCCAAACTCATGTTCTTGATCATATACAGTTTGCAGCAACTTTTCCAAAAAGAATAAGAAAAGAAAAATATTGCCCATGAGTGGAATGAATTCTGCCTCTTCCACTGCTCCTCTTTGTCTTTCATGAGATTAAGAGGGACCATCTCTTGCTTTGTGCTTGTGTAAAATTTAGCACTGTGGTATTATAATAATCCTTAGTAACAAACTGATTAATAATAAAGGTGATGTCAAAACCAGATGAGATCATCTGACAATTTGTTTAGCTAACAAGGGCACAAAGGATGAAGTCCAATGTCTAGTGGAAGGCAGCTATGAATGTATATGCAGTCCAACGAACGTGACCTTAACCAATAAACCCAGTAGCTTTGCCATAACTGTAACCAAGATGCATATTACCAGATCTAGTGCACAAATGACTAGAAAAGCACTCTGTGACAGACTAGTGTGAGTAAAGTGCCTTGCCAGAATCTGTTCTTCCTTTGTTTCTGGTGCACCTTGTTCTATTACCAAAACAGTAACTAATAAGACATTACTTAACTGCACACTACTATGTCGAGGACATCTCATCCCAGTTTGTAACAAGTTCAGAACTTAGAGGTAAAAGTGTCACAAAACACCAGAATGTGCCATCTGGCCTTGAAAACTGGGAAATAAAGAGGTTATAAATATGCAGAGACCTCCATGTGTTCCTGGGACCACATAGCAAGAAGACAGAGAAGCTCAGACATGTATGGGGAGGAATGTCTTCCCTCCTCCCTTTGCATGTGCTTCAGTCAGGATGTTTGAACAAGAAGAAAGTCAGTTGAACAATAAAACCCATATGTCAGATGTTAAAGGGAAGTCTGGAGTCGAACACACCAAAAGAAAAGATTGAGACCAGTTCATTCTTACGATAAGAATACCCACTCAAATGTGCACATCACAACATCCTTGTTATGGGACCAAACTGGTAATAGTACCAGTGTGGTACTTGGTACTTCGAACTTTTCATCCAAGAATTGCAAAGCATTTTACAATAAAGCCTAAATATATCTTTATGTGATATGGGAGGGGCTGAAAAGAGATAGTTTTGCTTATTTTGAACATGAAAAACACACAATTCCATTACAACACAAAACAGAAAGCTCTAATTCACCTGGAAATGGTGTTTTTAATGAATTTTAATGAATTATACCCAGTCAGACTCCAAGGCCAGTGGACTTGCATGTCTTCACACTTAAAAAAGAGTTCCTGTGACCTTTTGTAGTTACATTTTTAATACTAAAGATGATATTAAAAAAAAAATGGACACAAGAGTGCCCACTTTAGTAAGTATTTCTTAATTTATTTGAAGTGGAACAGATCACAGCAAAGCTAAGTCCTCCTACATAAAGAGCAAACCAATAGACCCAGAGGGGACTTTTAGAGACTGAGTTGAATCCCAGGGCCAGCAGGAGCTTTATCTGAACATGGAGCTACTCCATGGCCAACTCCAGATCTTCACAAAGATGTGAGTGTGAAGAACTGGACAAAAAAGCTCATGAGACTCAAAAGCTCTGCCATGAGTTCTCGGTTTCCTGCTGCTACTATAGCCAGAAATGCTGCAAGATCAACTTTTCTTCACACTTTATTTGTTTAGAGCTACATTTATTCACTTCTCAAATAATGGTGAGGGAAGGAAAATGTTGTGGACCAAGTCTGGCATGCTATAAGTTGAAATGAGGACTAGGATCTGGGAGGTTTTACATCTGAGTACTTTCAAATTTTCATCAAATTTTCATCAGATTCATTAGTTTTGGCTGGACAAATGTTGGCCTCTCATCTGTCTGTGTGGGAAAAGTCCTTGCTAACAGGGTTTCTTTTAACATGTAACCCAAAAGTAATTAAGCTCCTAATTAATTAAACTTTGAACAAAGTTCTGGCAATGATATTCCCTGGCAAAGACAATCTGCAGTCCTCCCTGGACTGGGGTTGTGAGGCATTTCCAGAAAACAGCATCGAGCGTCTCTCAAAGTTCATGACCACTCCTCCTGCTCCTTCTGCCCTCCCCACCACCCACCAGCCCTTTTTCATCTTTCATTGCTGTAGGCAGCTCAAAGAGATGTTAATGTCCCAGAAGTGATCCTGACGCCAAGTTTCTGTATTAAAACCATCTCCAGGCAGCAATCCAGTTTGCCACATGCCTATTGTCCTCATCACTCTCAGGCAGTCAGAGCATATCAAGGATTGGGACTGGTTGCATTCCATGCCTTTTGCTCCTGCTGCTGCTGTCCCCAAGTTCAGAAAGGGCTGTAAAAAATGAAGGGAAGATGAAGGGGTGGGGGTTTTCTTTATCTCATCTGGCAGTTAATCCCTTGCAAAATGCATCAAGACAAATGAGGAGGGGAAGAGGCTGGTGAGACAGACATGTGGTGTCTTCAGATTCTGAGGCTTCCCTGCTGCATTTAATTTCCTTCTGTGCTTCTGTAACAAGCTTGAGTGAGTGACTATGGCCCCAGATGTGGAGTTAGCAGCAAGGGCTGTTACACTCCCAGCCTCAGAACTGACCACCAGAGGGTTTTGGCTCCCATCCTACCCTTTGCCTGTATTTTCATAGTCTTTTTAAACTAGCATAAACTGGCTTCACCTTCAAAAGAAGTGGTCCTTACACAGGGTTTGCATGGTACTCCCAGTGGGGGATCTTACCCCAACTCAACCCAGAAAAAAAGCATATATATTTTACCCTGAGATCAGGCCTGTAAGTGACTGCGTAAGCCAGGTCACATGACTGTGCTACCAGGGCATCTCTTGGTCTTACCATGCTAGAGTGCACCAAGGTACACCTTGTTAATAAAAATACACCAACACTAAAGGCTGAAAAAGCACTAGGACTTGAGTGCTTCGTAACACATTCACTTGGGCTCTGTATGGAGTTGGCAAGGTCTGGGGTCACTGGGGATGAGGAGTAAGGGAAAATGTGGATCTGTGATGAGAGGGCAAATTTGCTTTTCTAAGGACGAGATGGATTATAAGGGCAGTGTCCTGCTTATGATCTTATTTCTGGGATTTTTTTGTCATCTAGGCCCCCCAAAGATTTGCTTTTTAGGGTCAGTTCCTTGGCTTTCACAAGCTGGTGTTACTTCTTTGTCTGCACTGAAGCTGTACTGCCTGTGACCTGTGTAACATAAGCTGGTGGGCTCAGATGGACTCCCCCACCACCCACCACACATCCTCTCCAGTCTTTTGCCATCACCCTCAACATGGATATCAATCACTTCATCACCCATGAAGACACTCCCATGTGTTGTTCTGTTTTCCTCCACACTCACGCGTTTTTGCAGACAAGGTAGATATTACAGGAAAACGTGTGCTGGAAAACTCATTGTTGAAGCTGCCTTTGCCAGATTTGTCCTGGCAAAGAAGAGAGGGGCTTTGTGAGCGTTTTCACAGTCCTTGAGCATCAAAGGACACCTCGCCACCACATCTCCCAAGCCTGAGTGTGCCTCTTCCTCTGGGTGCACAGGCAGGAAGCAGTAGTCTACAAGTAGGAGCAATTTTGGGTGAAGACTTGGCTCTCTTGCGTTGTCTGTGTGGCTGCTCTCAGCAGGACTACTTCCACTCCAAATGTGTTATTGCAGTGAATAAACGGGAGATGGGTGGGGTTGCAAGGGCGGTATGGACAATAAAAGGAAATGCCTCTGCTCTGCATATGCTCTGGAGAGGGAGGGTGTCTGTGTGTCGGGCAAGAGGGGATGTTATGCGAGACAGGGTACAGAGGGGAGGCGTCTGCATGAAAACCAGAGGAGAACAAAGTATTTGAGAGAGAGTGGGTGGGTGGGTGGTGGCAAGGGAGTGGGAACAGGACGAAAGAGGCTGTGTATGGCTGTAAAGGGAGAGTCTGCTTGAAAAGGACTGGGAGCAGAGGGTGTGTGAGAGGTTTGCAAAGGGGAGATGTGAGGCAGAATGTCTGTGGGTGGCACAGAGATGGATGCAGTGCCTGCACTAAGCTGCCAAACAGGACACCCCATCCCGGATGCTCTGACCGCCTTTTCCAATCTCATGGACTACACCATTATTTTACCCTGTTAACACTCTATATCCAGTATCCTTTTCCAAGCAGAAAAATTGTGGTGTTACAGCCTGGGGAGACTGCCAAGGTTCAGCAAGAGCTGTCCATCCCTTCAAACAAATAAACATTGCATCTTTTCAAAGCTTCCTTGAGTGAACAGAGAGACTTCAGAGTCACAGTAGTGCTGGCGGTTTGAGGATCATTATGGAACAACTCCTCCAGAAATGTTTATCCTGATTCTTGAGTCAATGAGCCATCTTCTTCCTACCAAATGTATTCACATGTATCAGTGTTACCACAGGGAAAACAAAAGCTTCCTCCTTCATTGCAATAGCCATCCAACCACACTCTTCCATATGACTTTGGCACTTTGCAGTTCAAGGCCTTGTTTCTTCTGTTTTGTTTTTTTTTTTTAAAAAAAATAAAAGGCTTGGGCTGGAGATTGGCCCAGCCCACATGGCTTGGACCAAGGTGCATCTTACCCCTAACACCCTGGGGTGCTAACATCTGATGTTTAAGATTGGACCCCTCTCTAAACCAGATTCCTGAAAAACAACTGGCATGTACCAAGCAGATTGATAAATAAAATTAGCTCATTTGAAGTCAAAACAGAGAAAAAGGTCAAGCCTGCCCATCAATATTCTGCAGAGACTGAAAACATTAAAATAGTGACTTAGCAGAAGGCTCAAAATTCCAGGGGATCATGGTAATCTGATATTTACACTGACTTCATGAATCTGGAGACCTTCCGAAAAGTCAGACCAGAGCAACACACACTTTGTCTTAGCCTCTGCATGCTACCTCCATGCCTAGCTGTTATGGCTCTGGTTTGCAAAGGGTTTCTATTTGTTCCCTTGGTGGATTCAAATTGCCCTGGATCAGCTTCAAATAGGAGGGAAAATGTTTAAAAAAAAAAACACAAAGGGAGTCTTCAAAGGTCCTGAATATTATGCCTAGGTGGTGATCTCATGGCAGTAATGACCTCAGAGGTGTGTTTGGCTTGGTTCAAATTCACAGAACTGCCTCTTGCCAAAGATATTTTAAGTGGGCCAAAAACATCTATAAACACACCCATCCAAAAACACATGCTGCATACAGCCACAAACACACACTGTGTATCTCATGTACACTCACACATGCTCCTCATAGAAAATGTGGGGTCTGCAGTCATAGCCAACCTGTCATTGCTATTTATCACACTGCTCAAGTGCCCGAACACACAGCTCAAATGCAAATGAGCTCAGAGTGTACAAGCTCATCAGCTTGTAACTTGTGCTGTGCAGTACAGCTGTCTCTTGTGTAGGTCATGGTTCTGGATCGCAGATGGGGGACTATTCCCAGTTTTTATTTCTCTTATTTCAGGTTAAAATCAGTTCTGAGTGAGCCATCTGAACTTGCTGCGCTCCTTACAATTAATCCACTTCCAACAAGACGGAAGGTGTTTCTAGGAGTCCAGCTTCCCAGGCTGATTCTGAGGTCCACAGGCCTTGTCCAGCTCATCTGCTCCCACCTATCCTCAGACAGCATAGGAAAGAGAAATACAAGGTGAAAGCTAGGTGTCTGTACTTACAGGTGACTTCTGTTAGTTGAGCAGAAGAGAAACCAAACTTGAAATTGAAATCCTAGTCCTCTTCAGACCAAATGCTGCTCCAACAGCCAGTCTCAGTATTTCATATTCATGCTGCAGCAAAGATCGCTGACTCCATTCACTGTTTTGTCCCTCTTGTACCAAGCATGGCAGACACAGGGTCCAGTAACAACTATGTTCACCTGTTTCCAAAGTCACATTTATGTTCTTCTGAGCATGAACATGAACCAAAATGCTTCCTTTTGTGCATCCTCAAACTGTGAGTAATGCAGATATCCAGATCTGTATTCCCACCTGAATTCTGTGTTTGTAGCTCAGCAAGTTTGAAATGGCTGCACACTTAAGAGCAAACTATTCTACAGAATCCTCCCAACTGTACCAATGGGAGAAACAGGACAAATGGTGAGGCTTAGAAAATGCAGTACTCAACAGAAGCGAAATCTCTGGTTGAACTTTAGGAGTTGGTCCTGTAGATTCAATGTGAAATATTGGCATAGTGTCATAGAACCATAGAATAATTTCGGTTGTTAGGGACCTCTGGAGGCCATCTAGTCCAGTCTGCCCCTCAAAGTGGATACAGCTAGATCAGGTTGCTGAGGGCCTTGTTCAGTCAAGCTTTGAATATCTCCAAGAATGGAGACTCCAAAACCTCTTTGGGAAACCTTATCTGTGTTTGATTTAGTTTCACAGTGAAAAAAACCATATTCTTTATATCTAATCAGAGTTTTTGTGTTTGGCAGCTTGAATCTGCTGCCTGGAATCCTACCACTCTGCATCTCTGAGAACAGCCTGACTACCTTCTCTAAACCCTCTCCTTAGATATCATAATACTGAGGCAGTTCTGCCCTACAGGTGACAACATACGGAACTGAAATTGCAGCAGTATGCAAACAGAAACGAGAGGAGCTGGAAGGAAAGTAATCAGAGCCTCAGAAGAATTTGATCATAGAAGCTGACAAAGAGTGGAAGGAAAAGAATGGAAATCCTGTGTTTTTTTCTGAATGTTTTGCTCCTCACAGCCATGACTATTTGATGGTGGTGGCTCAGAACTGCTCCCAGCAATGACTGCAAGGAAAGCACAGGTTGATCCCACAGGGAGCCCTCAGTGCTGTGCCTGCCTGACATTCTTGGTGCTCAACACATGCAATAAATCATTTTCACAAGCTGCTGTGCATTCCTCTCCCAACACACACAGGATGCGTCGATTGCCTCTTCTTTTCCAAAGGCTAAATCATGTACGCAGGGCCAAGGCTGGAAGCTGGCAAGAAGAACAGCCCTGTCTGCGTGGGCAGAGTGCTACCATGGCAAAAGCTCTTATTCTCAAAAGCACATATTTTCCCATAAATGGCCAGTCACTAAGAACAAGTCGCCATGAACTGATACAGGCATAAGGAGGAGCTCTGATGTCCATTAATGATGAGGAAGCAGTTCTGTGACATATTTGGAAAGCAGGATGAAATTGTAGGTGACTTCACAGCCACTGAAGTGCACACAGACAGTGCTTGGGGCACTGCAGCCAGTACGCATGCTGGAGAGATGCTCCTTTCAGTTGGGAATCAAGCCCTGAGTTTTCATCTTTTATTCTACCTGAGATAAAGCAGTCACAATGTAAACAGACATATTCCTGTCCTTTCAAACCAGCTTTGTGCCAACCTATTTCTAGACAGGCAATGACAAGAACAGGCATGGGAAGAGAGCATTCCACACACCATCACTATTAAAGATCTAAAGACTTGTTCTCCAGTTCTTTCTGGTCTCTTCCTCATCTGTGCGAAACTGCTTAGAAAATACAGCTTCTCTAATCTGATGGCTTTATTCTCCGAGTCTGCAGGACTCTATGAAATAGAAGCAAGGCAAAACCTAATTGATCACATTGCTTAAAACCATGGCCCGAAGCTCACTGGGTTTACTGATGTGACTAATGTTTCATTGAACCATGAGGAACAGGCAGCAACTGATCAGTTATCCCACTGATTTCAGCAGATTGTGGATTTTTGCATGGGTATTTCCCACTGCTCTTACAGCTAAATGAAGGTTTCGCCACACTGGAACTGGCTAGCCTAGTGTGTATGGAAATGCAAAAGATGAAATTCCAAAAGCAACAAGCCTCAGCCAAATAATGCAAGTGAGGTGTTTTCTAATCCTGTTTGCTTGACTAACGGCATGGGAAGACACACTGCATGTTTGTATTGCAAACAGGAGCACAACTCCAACTTAGAGGTGGTTTTAAAAGATCTTTGTATTGTCTGACTGTGTTCACGCTAGGAAGGAGTAGGTGTGGGAGATCATTACAAGTGCTCTAGACACGTTTTTCTCCAGCCCTATCAACAAACTATGTGACACCCCACTCTGATGAATACTAGCCAAACAGTGAAGGAACCTGTTGCTAATCGGGCAAAAAAGCTTGCACAAAGCACCAAGTCAGTCATGAGAGGTAAGGCTCATCAGGCTGAGGGTAGGAAAGGGCAATGACTGGAAACTGCATGGGAAATGCATACCTGAAGTGGTGGCTAAGAGGACTGTGGCAAGAAGGGCTGTTATAAAACTGACTTTTTGCCCTGAGGAAGGAAAGAAAAAGGAGTATCTGCCATTTGGAAACATAGTCCTTTCAGTAGCCTTCATGCTCTTCAGACATGCCAAATCATTGTACAGACATCCTTATGGTATTTTCAGCCCTGAATGAAGCTACAGCAGACAAAGGAACCAGGCAAACAGGATGCCAGTGAGCCTTGCTAAAGGAAACACGATGTAAATCAGGGAGAGGAGTATACAATGCCTATAGGATGTATTCTTTCTATAGCAGGGGCCAGCTCAGCCTTTGGCTTGAGAACAAGATCCAGCCTGGGCAACCATGTTAAATGACATTGTGTAGGGAGGATGTGATGGGCTAGCCTTCACACACCAAAGGTTATCATCAAAATTCACGGCACAGGAACACAGACTTTTGTACAGATCTGATCCATGCTCCAGCTAACCCAATTTCCTGCTCTCAGCCACAGCCTATGACTTAATGCTTGAAGGGAAGGAGGAACTTCCCCAGGTTTCAGCTCACTGACAGTGCAGGGCTAGATACGGAAAAGTTTCTTAGCCGATACCCTGCATTTGTTCAGCAAACATCTAATTAGGACCACTACTGCATTACAAATGTAGGTAGCAATGTCAGCAGCATGGCAAATGCAGTTGTGAGCCGTGTAGGATTTCTGCAGCACTGTAGTATGGAAAGCAAACCCAGGAGCACAGAGAACTTATTTGTTGATCCTGTGTGTTGGCAGACTCTTTCAAAGAGTTTCTCTGTGCTATCAAATAACAACTCCAAAAAAAAAAATTAAAAAAAAAATATTCCTATCTGTTGAGAAATTTACAGCCCTAGCCTGTCTCTGCTTGAGATGCTCATGTCAGACAGACCTCATCACTGCTGCTCATGCAACAGGGTCAAGGAGATCTGACAGCAGCAGACCAAAGTTTTCAGCCACGTCCCATAAACAAGAGAAGTATTCCAAGCTCTTCCCTGCCTGCACAGAAGGATGAGGACTGGACTACAGTACATTTTGAAACAAAGCCACAACCAGCAAAGGAAACAACTGCATTGGAGCAGAATCCCTTGGCTGATTCTTTATTTTCTAATGTAGATGGGGCCAGAGGTGTGGAATTAGGTCCATCTGACATGCTTCCCATGTGATAATGCGCAGTTTGCATCTTTCCAAAACACATTTATTTGGAATAACATTTGCCAAGAAATTTATCTTGAATGTCCTTTTGAAAACAAATTCCCAACTCTTGGGGTTTTACTGTGGGGGGGAGTTGGGTTATTTTATTTTAAGGACTCTAAATACTTACTCTAAGGGCTACACTTGGAACAAGTTGGGTTTGATCTTTTTGCAAATGAGCTTCCCTGCAGGAAAAGGCTGTTTCAGTGGAGCACTGACATTCAGTGCCCCTTTGAAAGACACCAGGGATATAAAGAGCATTGATGCTGTCAGATATCCAAGACTGAATTCCTCCCTATAATATCCAGGCTTGCAGCCAATTTGGCTGGCTTTGGAGCAGTGGTATCTTTCAAAAATGCTGGATGTGTATTCACATTTCAAAAAGTAAAAAAAAAACACCAACACATTGCAGAATGATTCAGAAAGATAGACAGTTGATGGAGTGGAGTAACCAAGTCACAAGCAAAGACAATGCAAGCAGAGATGACCTTCTTAAATTCCATATCACTAATTCTGCTCCTTGGAGAGGGTGCCTCAGTATTTGTACCTCAGCATGATACAACTATTTCCTTTTTCCATATCTGATCCTGTACATGGCTGCTGTGATATGATACAACAAACTCATCTGAGAAAACAGCAGGCTGTTTCTAAGTCCTTTCTTATGAAGCTTAACTGCTCTTCAGAAAATGATCATTCATTAATGTTTCTTGGGCAGGAGGCAAAGTGAAGGGAAGAGGACCCACTTGTCTAAAAGTTTGCTAGAAAATTTAGGAGAAACATTGTCTTGGTTATTGATGCATTTTGCTGATCTATAAAACACGGCTCTCCTGAAATCCTATGCCCATGCAATGGAGATAAAGAAATGTAGCTGAAGTCCATCCAGCTACCAGCGGTAGTGTAATAAGCTTAGAGGCTCTAAAGCATTTTAAAATTAATATAATGAGTGTTATTAAACTCAGAATTCACAGGAACTTGCAACTGCGAAGGAAACTTTTTCTGCTTGCTAGATTAAGAAAGAGGTTGTAGCACTTTGTGAAGAAAAGATTAAGAAATTTTAACTGGAGAGCTCCTTTGGAAAAGGCTGTGCCATTTTACATACAGTATTGTTGCTATAACAAGACAGTGGGCAGAGCCCTACCAGGTTTACGGATCCTGACAGAGGAGATGTCATTACTGAAAAATTGCAACTTTTCAAATCTTGTATGCGTAGAGAAAACAATGATCAGACCACAGTGTACCAGGTGGCAAACAGAGCGTTCCTCATATTTCTTTATATTTTTAAAAAATCACTTGACATTCCAAGACAGAAGACAGTCTGTGTGACTGAGAAGTGGTGTGCTTTTTTTAAAAAAAAAAAATTCCATTCATTTGACGCTTGAAGTGCTTGTTTGCAGGACTGAACCTATAACGTGAAAGAGATCAAAATATCTTAGCATAGGTTAGAGTGCATTCTCCCCATGTAATGTATTCTTTTCAGCACATCTCCAGAGAGGATTTTATAGCACAGATATTTCTCAAAGTGACGGAACTCTGAAAGCATCCACCCCTGGTACGTGTTTACCTTGGAATAGTCTCTCAAGCAGCTTTTTTCTCAACACAAATAGACTTCCCCACAGAGACAAAATTTCCCTGCCGTGCAGCTAGAAAACTTTCTGAAGGAAACTTCCTACACAAGAAAGCAAGGGGGGGACAGAGAGGGAATACACTTGGCCACTATTGCCCCTGCTTAGGGGGATCTTTCAAAAAATGTCAGCCCTGATCATTATAGTAACATTAACAAATAACTTCACGACAAAATCTACTAGCACAACTGTCATTAACTGGCTTCCTTGCAGAAAGATCAAGGAAGAGGTCAAACAAATATAGCAAAGATGGTAAGCAAGCCTTTCCCAAAATGAGATGGTGCCTCACCTCCCAGGGTCAAGCATTGAAGGGGGTTGATACAGGAGAAGCCCACGTATTCGAGCTGCATTATGGGTGCACCATAAGTTCCCCGTGCAAGGTCATCTGTCTGCTGCCTTCCATGATACAGGAAGAGTTGCCTAAAATTTAAAAAAAAATAATATAGAAAGCGATTAAAGTAAAAAACCTAGAGTAAATAAGTGATAAAATGTTCAAAGCAGATATTTAATTAAAAAAAAGAGGGATACAAAGGGGAACAATACAGGCTTTGTTGGGGCACACAAAAAGAGCTGAAAGATCTAGCAAAACTGGTGATAAATGATGGCTTCCCACAAATATTCATCTCATACTAATTAGAAAGGAAAAAGCAATACGCTAATCTGGAAATCTTTCCAAAACAAGAATCTGCGTGACTAAATGTCTTTTCTCTTTTACTAATACTCCCTTTAAGACCCACTGTGCTTCTTTTCCATCAGCTCTATCACAGTGTTGTGAACATGGCAGACGCATTTCCATCATGCAGCAGGGAGGGCAATGGGTACCAAGTTCTCTATGGAAGGCACAGAAGAGTGGAGGGTCCAGTGACTGCCACAGTGGGTTACTTGTGATCCCATGAAATGTGCTGCAATCCTGGGTTTTGTCAATACAGGGGAGTAGTAGGAATAATTTCAGAGAGGAATGCACCTTGTCAGTGCATGCTTTAATTGCTTTCCATAGTAATTTCTGTCCAGCAATCGTGGTAGAATTATGGAATTAATATATGGAATTTCTACCTGGCCAAAAACCCACGGACGCTGAATAGCAGCAGCGCCCGGTTAATCTGGCAGGATTTATGTCTGTTTCTGTAAACCATCAGGACTTGGATGAGGTTTTTTGGAGCTCTCTATGGAAACAGATGTAAGGAACGACACAGATAGGCGCAGACAAAGTGGGAAGCTGATTGCTTTTAGCCAAAGCTGGAAAACTGGGTGGGCACGTATGTTGCTGATAGCTGGGGCAGGAGATCTGGAAGTGAAGGAAGTGGTGTGGGGACTGCATGTGATACCTTCTAAAGTTACTTTCATGCCCTCTTGCTCAGGCACCCTGACCTGCAGGAACAACTGCTTTCCAGAAAAAGAGCACGACTGCGCCACGTCCTGTCGGTTCTTCACTGAGTTTGCCCAGAAAAGCTATCTTTTCACGATTTTCTGAGTAGCTCTTTCCCCATACTTAGTCCCCAACTCTACTCTTGGGTAATGCCCACCACGGAAGGTGAGGACCTTGGAAAGTGAGTGACTCCCAGGTGAGCAAGCAGAGAGGTGTGTTCACCCCACGCAGGATGCGCCTGGACCGCACCATTCCCCCCTTTACCTCCCCACGAGGAGTGTCCCGAGGGCTGCCGCTGCCTGCTACACACCGGGCTGTGCCCGGGGGCACCCACGACGCCTCCCGCCTCCACCAGCGCCGGCGGGACGCGGGGCCCAGACCCCCCCTCCCCGCGCCGGGAGGGGGCGCCACCGCCTGGCCACGCCCACCCCCACGCCCAGCCAATGGCCGGCGAGATCCGCGCAGGGTGGAGCCGGCCCGCACGTAGCGCCCCGCCCCGCCCCGCCCCGCCCCGCCCGGTCCGGGCCGCCGGCTCGGAGCCCCGCACCGCTCGGAGCCCACTCACCGCCGCCGCCAGCCATGCACCGCACCGCGCCTCGGCTGCGGGCATGACAGCGCGGCCGCGCCCCGAGCTGCGCCGCGGGCGCCGCGGGGAGCCAGGCAAGTACCCCCGTCCTGCCGGGGCTGCATTGCGGGGAGGGGGGGTCTCCTGCGGGGGTTGCGGACCGGTGGCGGGGGTGGCGCTGCGGGGTCTGCGGAGCCGCGTGAGGAGGCGCTGGCTGAGTGCTGGAGGAAGCAGCTGCCAGGCTGGGAGGAGGAGGAGGAGGAGGTCTCCGGTTCCCCCAGTTGCAGAGGGGATGGGAGGTGTGGTGCGTGTGGAGCTGGGGACCCGCTTGGCTTTGGACTGGGTCGGAACGGTAATGACGTGGACACGTCTGTGGCACGGCGTTCCGAGAGCTGCTTCGCTCCAGGCGTGCTCACGGAGTTGCTTTTCTGGAAGTGGTGGCACAATCGCAGCGCTTTTGCGTCCCGGTGTTATTCCAGGAGACCTGTCAAGCGCGCGTTCGTGTCCGGACACACTGACACCCAAAGCAGTCCTTTTGTCGCTGCCACGTATTTTCTCCAGGAGAAAGTGGAGTGAAGCATGTGGTGCTCACTCCAGCTGAGCACAGAGGGAGAGAGATGCTCGGTCCGTCCTGAATGGCAGTTGCCCTCCGTGATTTTTTAAATGCAACAGAACAAACAATAGAATATTGTATTAGCATGGGGCTAGCCTGCAATAATGGAAAATAAGAGGGAAAACTGTAAACATTATTCAAAATGCCAGTTTGAAATGCTCAAACAAATCATCCAAAACAAACAGTAGCTGAGTGGAACTGTTTTCTTTGCTGGGAGTTTCCACTGGAATAAATAGCAAGTTCTGTTTTAAAAAAATAAATAAATAAAAAATCTGCAACTAGTTGTAATACTTGCAGTGCTTGCCAGGGGCTGGAGAGCGCCCACAACCAGAGATCCTTGTGATCCAGAGGGATGTGTTATTGCTGCCAGTTCTTTAGAGACACTTGCAGTTTTTGCTGACCTAAGACAAGCAGAGGTGTCTGGTTTTCCCTTTTCCTTCCTATCTTCTACATTTAGAACACGCCTTAATGTTCTTTTTCCTAACCAGACCTCTGTCTGCTGATGCCTTTGTGTAACCCAAGGTGTTGCTGTGATGTGCCAACTCCACATTACCTGCAGAGATGGAAAATGAGGGCCTTTAACAGTATGTTCTTTGCCATAACATCACAGCCAGTTGCACAGTGGGGGCATGGGCACCTGCTTCTACATGGATGCATAGAGCACCACCAGACACTGCACCTCAGCCTTCCCAGAGATTTCCTCAAGGACCTGGTTGTCAGTTTGTCCAGCGTGACCTTAAGCTACTTAAACCCCTGGTACTAGATGGGATATGTATAAATGTCAGTGTTCCTGGTCATGGGACAGCTGCCCAATGGCTGGCACAGCTCATGCCCAACTGCAGGGAAGTTCATGGGTGCATTTCCTGGGCCCCTGGGCTGGTGCTCTCCAGGGCACACCTAAAGAAAAGTAAAGCATTTAGTTTGTGAGCCAGAGAGAAAGTGGTCAGGAGACTGTTTTGATGCGCATAGATCTTTTAAACCTTCCCCCAAGGTTTCCAAGTGAGCAGTTTTCTCAAAGATCTCACTGCCTGTGCAGGCAGTTAGCTTGATTGGGAAGCCTATTTCTGTAACGCCCTCTAGTGATGTTTTAAAAATTAACTTCATTTTCAAGAAGGAAACAAATATTAAAGTGTATTGGTTTTAAAAATATTTACATTTTCTGAGAGTCAACTGCTTCAGGGAATCCCTATTAAACACAATACCACACTTTGCATGAGTGCATAACCTAATTTTGGATACACATCTCTAGCCATGGAGGCACATTGATGGTCTCTGCCTGCCCTGCAGACTCTTGGTGTGCTGTGAAGGTCTTTCCATCAACACCACTGGAGACAGTTCCTTTCTCTGGACCCATCTTTAACTGCTGCTGCACTTTAGGTTTTGGCTGAACCCACATGTAGATCACTGAAGGTGGCTCTGGTCTCGGTCAGCTTAGCATTTGCAGAGGGGATCATTTACGGTTCTTGGTGCTTCACCTTTGTTCGTTTTAATTCAGCTAGGCTAGCCCCAGAAATGGAAAGTGTGTGGCCTTTTCTTTGCAGAGGAGCTAGCTCCAGGGGCTAGAACTCTTTCAGATTGTAACCAAGGGATGTGACTCAAGAATCTGCATAGTCAGACTGTTTTTACTTCACAGGTATGGGAGATGTTGAGGAATGTACCATTGATATGGTTTCTCTTAATTAGCCTGAAGATGTAGTGGATGTTAGTTTATCATGATTGGCCATGAGAGATCTCAGATCCTCGACATGCCTTATGAAGACCAGCTGAGGGAACTGGGGTTGTTTAGTCTGGAGAAGAGGAGACTGAGAGGAGACCTCATTGCTCTCTACAACTACCTAAAAGGAGGTTGTGGTAAGGCTGGTGTTGGTCTCTTCTCCCAAATTACTAATTATAGGACAAGAGGAAAAGGCCTCAAGTTGCGTCCGGGGAAGTTTAGATTGGATATTAGGAAGAAGTTCTTTACTGAGAGGGTGGCTGGGCACTGGAACAGGCTGCCCAGGGAGGTGGTGGAGTCGCCGTCCCTGGAGGTGTTCAAAAAGCGAGTGGATGAAGCGCTTGAGGCCATGGTCTAATGGTCTAGTGGTTAGGGAGATGATGGGATAAAGGTTGGACTTGATGATCCTGGAGGTCCTTTCCAACCATGGTGATTCTATGATCCTCTCCTGCTTGTACTATGGAAGATTCTGATTTGCAACTCTGACACAGAGATCCTTCTTGTGGATCCTTTTCTAGTCCCTTGTGGACAACATTACACCAGCACACTGTACTCCACCTTCCTGCCTCCCACAGGTTCACCACCCCTCTGCTGTTTCACCCTCTGTCATGCCAGCACCCTCACAAGCACCCCCAGGCTCCTGTATTTGCTCTGTTCACCTTCATCCACGTATTACTCACTCCTCCATCCTTGCCACCCCACTTCTGTTCATCTTCCACTTCTCTGCACTTTCTCCTGAGGGATATTTAGAGCTGTGGGAAGAAGGACTGGCACAGGGATGGGTGCACAGGGGATCAACCCCTCTTTTTCTTGTCTCCACAGTGCTGCCCTCCTCATGTTCCCCTGGTAGCAAATGGCAAGACAGATAAGGACGTGAAAGTTTCCAAAACCTGGCGTCCATAGTTAGACCCTCTGAAAACAGGTAGGGTGGAGTCCAGCATGTGGCATGTGAGTGAGAAACTGAAGCAAAACAGGATGTTTTTGTGATTTAAAACTTATTTTTCATAATTACTATTGAAAGGCTTGTTTTGGTTTGGTTTTGAAGTTGCCTGCCGTGTTTGTTGGGAAATTTATCAGCCTAAGAGCTTTGTGCATGTATACATGTGTGTGCAGATGTTTATGTGCACATGAGCTTACATAGGGATAGGAAATGAAGTGGCTGCTATTCAGCCTCAGGATAGTTTTCTGCCTGAAAATTAATAAAACCAATAGGGACTAACAGCTAAATGATGACAAATAGAAATTCCATCTATGTAGCTCTTCTGTATATTTTGCTGGGCAATTGTTTTCTGCTCTGAACACCTCAAAATTGGAAAGATCCTATCAAATTGTGAAGTATTTATCAAAGACCCACAAAAATGCTCATGACATGGTGTGTTAAATCCAAGTAGTGGGAAATGAGGCGTAGGGGGCAGATTAGAAAGCCTTTGGGGTCATCTGTACCCCATAATATGTCCTATATTTGGTCTAGTTTCAGCTGATAGAGTTTTCACACTAGTTTCTGTAGAAGTTAAGGCATAAGTAAAAAAAAAAGAAATACTGGGAGAAATGATGGTGGAGAATATTACACGAATCAGAATGATTGTCTTTAAACAGAATCTTTCTCAGAGTTTTCCACTGCCTGGCCCTTCAGGCTGCACCAGAAACAGAGGCACAGAGAGTGACATCTCTGAAAAGCCCCACAGCCACTTGCTGTCCCCACTGCCAGCACAGGCTGAGTGATCCCAAGAGAAGGTGTGACCTCTGTGTTACAGTGCCTCCTTTCTGCCCCTCTGTCCTACAGAGCAGAAGCACCTCACTGGCCCCATCCTGTGCCCTTGTGTGGGATATGAAGGGCCATTATGCTATCTAGACTTTGTCTGATTCATTGGAGATGCTGTACCCAGTCTTTAAAATCTGAACCTCTGCAAAGCACTGGCATTTTATCATTGTCTTCAGTGGAACAAAACATTTTCTGTCTTAATCGTTTCTTCTCCTTGGCTCACCTATGAGTTTCTGCCATAGCTTGCAGCAGTTGCTCCCTTGGAATAAATATTACAGCCTCTTGTAAGGCACTTAGTGTGAATAGTTTGATTCCACTGCTTATCTTTTTTCACCTCTTGCCATCAAAGAACTGGAATGTGTTTTTTAAAGCCGCACAACTTGACTTGCATTGGTTCATAGCAAGAGCTTTTAACTGTAAGAATGTGCTTATTTCTTTGTTAGCCCACTTGCAAACTATCCTCTGGCCTCCAGGTTATTTGATCGTCGAGCTCTTCATCTTCCATGATTAGCTTCTCTACTTCCCTTTCTCAGTCCACTGGCAGCTCTTCAGGCTGCATTTTTTGGCCCCTCCTTCACATCTTGTTTTTCAGATGGGCTCAGCTCACATAATGCCTCTCCCGCCTGCCTTTCCATTCTTGACCTTTGCCCAGCTGCTCAGCAATGTCTCTCCCTGGGCCTCTGTCACTGTTCAACCCTTAATATTTTCCTGCAACTCTGAAACTGGCAAAAAAAGTGCAACTATTTAAGCCAAAATCTGCTTTTATTTGCCCAGCTCGTGTAATTTTAGACTTACGGCTCCACTGAAATTCATGATGAGGCTGGGATGCCTATTTTTCATTTCAATCAGCTGCAGAATTCTATGGGATTATATCCTACAATTCAGCACAAACCTATCATGAGTTTTGAGGGAGGAGTTCAACAGGGAATGTGATTAATAAGTGTGTTACCCATCCTGATGCTGACAGGCAGATGAGCAAGCAACAGAAAGAGGAAAATGCCTTTCATGGTGTGTGTGCTAGCAGAGGTGCTGTTGATTAACCCATTTTTCAGCCAGCCAGCTCTAAGAATGCCATTTAACAACCCCAAGTCTGTATAATGCTAACAGGATGCTTATAAGGCATAAAGGGATTAATGTTCAGCTCTAATGAAAGCCAGATGCACAGAGCTGCCTCTTTTCAAGGTCTTTTCCATGGCCAAGCTGCAAATAAAATGATTTAATCATTCTAAATAGATGAGAAACACCAGACTTGCAGCATATGCTAGGTATTTAAACTCACAGGCACCAAAGACTGCTGGCAGTTACATGGTGGAGCAGATGGGGTCACCCACTGACCCTCTGCCTGCAACAAGATCATTCGTAAGGTGGGAAGTTGGACTCTTTCTTGGGGAGCACAATTCATGCACGTTTGCATTAGGGCTGGGGGAAGCTGGCTTGGAAACAAACCTGCTTCTGTCCCTAAGAGAAAGCCAAGGCAGGTATAAAGGTGAAGAGTGTCTGGTCAGTCTCTGTCAGGGATGCACTGGTGGACTACTAGCGACTTGGCAGCTTGCACTGGGTGTGTGTCCAGGGAGAGACGAGGATTCGTGCCACAGCATTCAAGTGGAGATGCACCGTCTGCTCAATGGACCTGAAACGTTACTGCCTCGGATACTGTTTGTAGCTTACACTTTCTCTTCCTTGTGCAGTTCATATCACACACCGAGTGTGGGTACTGTGCATTTCATGCACTGGTAGTTAATCTGGGCCCTAGCAGGGGCTGGACCGGCATCCTCAAGCTCAGAGGCTTTGGAAAGGCTGAAGTAATTCTGTAGCTCGGCAGACCCTGCTGTCTATGAGTTTTTAATTTTTAATATGGCAGGAGGAGGAGTTTTGAACCAAGAAAGGGGAAGAGAAGGGGGTTATTTTAAAGACACGAGGGAATGTGTTACATTTTTCTGTTCCTCAGGTTTGGCTGCTCTGCAAGTTTTTCATTTTGCCAAAGCTCAATTCAGTGAACTATTTATTTGCATTTTTAAAGAAGGAGCATGATTCTTAATTTACTTTGGCCTCAGTGATGAATTTTTATAGTGTGAAACCCAGCGAGTTCCCTTCCAATGTTTTATATACATCCAACTGCTCAACAGAAACTTCTACCTCAAAGTACCAGCTTGAATTAAATGGCTTAAAGGGCTTTATAAAAGTGTACCCCCACTGATTTCCCACGAGTCTTATCAGTAGTCACTCCATAATTGTTTGCTCACAATCAGAGCATGCCTTAACTTGATGCTATAGACCATGTGTCTAGAGCTATGTAGAGGTTTTCTTTAGAGCTATAGAGACAAGAATTCCTCGTGAGAGGTTCCCAGGGTAGCTTTCAGCATTGGTTCAAAGGAAGGAAAGGGATGAGGGAAGAGTCTCACTATAAAGTTCTAACAAAACATATAGGGAGAACCTGTTGTGGTGGGTTTTACCATGGGGCTAAGCATTGCAGGAAAATCCTAACAGGCAGCAGCTGTTTAGTCTAATCCATTGTCAACAAATATTTCAAATTTACTCAGCTCTGGACATCAGAACTGTAACCAAACCATCGGGACATACAAGAAAAAGTGAAGAAATTCAACAAAACAAGGTTTTACTTTTCCCACCACTTTTGGCTGGCTCAGTGTCATTTAAGAACATGGACCATTAATCAGCTGTTCAGAAGAACCCACTTCAGTCTGGAAGACCTCTGGTGCTCCATGAGACAGCAGTCCCCTCCATGCTCTGCAGGACATCCTCTCCCATTGCCATCCACTGTCAGTGTGGTGTTGTTCCAGACCCCTGGTGCTGTTCTAGATTCCCAAGGAAGGCAGGCCCTGCAGGCACAAGTAATCCATGGGAGCAGGGAAAAAACCGTGGCATGGAACAGATTAGTGTGAGTGAAACTAATTCCCAGCCACCTCCAAGTGGAAAACCCACTCGGCCTTTGGCAGCAGAGAACTGTTTCTCCCAGTCCCGCTTATATGGGACATTTTAAAATAAACCAGCAGGGCTCCATTTCTTGGAAGGAAAAGGAAACTTTCAAAGTGTGTCCTTGCAAACTGATTTACTGCCATCAGGCTCTGCATATTTTAAAAAATGTTTGAGTTTGGTTGGAGCCGCATTTTAGCAGTAAGGGAGGGGGAGGCAATTAGTGAAACAACACAGGAAGATGAACTTGTGTAAAACGGCTCAGATAAATATTTACACCCAAGTTTCTTAGCTCCGAGTTCACATTAAAGCCTGCCCTGTCTCTCTGAAGGGACTCGCATCCACAAATAAAATACTGGGCTGTGGCCACCCAACATTATTTTACACTCCCTTCTCTGAATAATTAGGCTAATTATGGATCTTAAGGAATTCAAAGGGTTAAAGTTGGTGGCAGGAGAGTTAAAGATTCTCCCTAGCATTTGCAAGGAAATGTTAGTGCTTTACCATATGCCTGTGCTGGCAAAACTCACCCCAAAGAGCTCATAAAACAACTGCACTTTTTTCCCTCTCTTGTGAATTTTCAAAATTGCAAAGCGAAGTAGTGCAAACTATTAAAATATAAATGGACAGACACACATGTCCTTACCTAACATGAAGCAATATGGAAAACTGAGACTGGATGGATTGGAACAGGGTTGCATTAGCCAGAAAACAAAATGGACTGCCAGAGTCTCAGGGTGGCAAGGCATGGGGAAGTTAGTGTGGTGTTAATTGGGCTGGATGAGCAGTTAATACTGCTTGTTATTAGATGGGGTGAGTCACTCGTGTTGTGGAAAAGCTTCTTGTAGCCCCGATGGCAGCAAAAGGACCTGTTTCTCTGGATAGGTAGATGATGGCAATTATTCAGGTATCAGAAATTCCTGATAATATTCCACGAGATTTGATCTGCTCTGATGCTGTGTGCTCACAGATGGTGTTGGTCTGTGCTTTTGGATAAGCTCCTGGGGCAAGAACTGTGTCTGTCTTGTTTTCGCAATGAAAATGTTGCAATAATGACTCAGGGGGAATATACCTTATGGTTTGAGGAGAAGGGACACCTAGCTTAGACCTCTCCGAGAAGGAAGACCTAGCTTCCAAGCCTAGCTCTGCCACTACTTTTCTGCATTGCTCTGGGCATGTTATTTAAATCTTCATTCTGAGCCTCAGTTTCTCCATTTTCCAAGCAGTCACTTCGAAGCTGGAGTAGAGATATATGGGTTAAGAGTAAGGAAGGGCTTGGTTGAATAAAGACTATAATGTGTTTTAGAGCCCATCAGCTGGAAAATGTCTTGGTGAAGGACAGTGGTTATATAGAGGGAAAAGCAGAAAGTCACTTTGCTAAGATCTCCATTGTCTCAGAAACAGGCTGTGTCAGTCTTCTGGCAGCTAATCATGGTCCTGACAGAGCTCCTCAGCCATGTACTCGTGGGCACGTACAATGGTGGGCATTCCTCTAGACACGTAGGATTTGCTTCTCTTCCCTTATTCACCTGCCCTGAAGTGTCTCTAGAGCAGCTATGGGCCTGCTCCATTTTGGAGCCTTTTCCCCATCAGGTCATGCTGGCCTGTCTGCCTGGCAATGAGCTGGAAGGAAGCTGGTCAACAATGCCTAATCATGATCACCATCATGACAATAGATCTCTGCTATATATAGCATCTTCCCCTGGCTGGGAACTGGACAAAGATGGGGAAACCAGCACAGGAACCAAGTCACAGCCCAGGCTTTTGTCTTGGCCCTAGAACTCCAAGCACTCACCTTTTAAGAGACATTTGGAGGATAACTGGAGAGCTTTTTATCTTATCCTGGGTGGTCAGCTGGGCAGGCAACCAAGGCTGAGAAGAAAACAAGTCATCTTCCAAGAAGCTGGTGGCATGATGTAGGAAGGAGAGTAGCTTTTCAAGCCGGGATCACCTAAGATCCGGCTGGCAGAAAGTGGCACAGCACATCTGGATGAGATGCAGGGCAGGTACACACAGCTGAGGCTGCTTCCCAGTAAGGTGATACTGAGTGCCCTGCAATGGATTTCCCTGTTCAGGGCCAAAGAGGAATGACTGCAAGACAGGAGCTTTCGGAGCCCCTGCTAAAACTGGTCCTGGGGTCATGTTCAAGTTTGTACAGTTGCTCAAGTGGCAGATGAAGTTTGGAAATAACGGGAGAAGGAGACAGGAGCTGTGCAAGTGTACTTTTCCCTAAACTCACTTTAAGTGCAAATCAGCATAAAATGGCAAACCCAGTTGTTTTCAGTTCATATAACGTAACCCCTGATTTCTTTTTATGCAGTGAACAATTTCCCCTTCTCTTTCTTTGCTTCTCTCTATTGGGGTTTTCTGAGTAGAAATGCAACTGCAGTCTTATACAGGCACTTTGTAAGAGCATCCTGTGCTCACATAAACAAGAGACGTAACATAGCGGGAGGCAGAAGTGTCTCACATTATCTCATTAAGATACTTCAATAGGAATGCTGCTGCTAACATAAACTCATTATTGGATGGAAGAGCAGCAGTTGTTTTCACATGGATGGATCCAAGCCCAAGCGATCGGTTAATTGTTTCTGTATTCTTAACTGGATTCTTAAGTATTTTCTTTAACATTGCCTGAGAGCTAAATAGCCATGTGCTACTAACTTCCAGTAGACCACTGGAAAATGTGCCTTTACTGGGTTCAGCTGATTAACAGCAGTGATTAACTGTCTGCTCTGACACAACATACTAATTCTATGATAAGAGTATTCATAGGAAAAGAGTGTTTCACAAGAACCATCCAAGAATGTATCTGGCCTTGCAGGTGGCCAAGCCAACCAGCTCCTTGGCTGTGTCTGCCTCCCACATTTGGACTGAAAGCATCAGGTTCTCTGGTCCATGCCATCATAACCTACAGTCTTTCGTAGCATCAGCAGCTCGTGAGTGACAGATGTTTTCATTTCTGAATGTGAACTAAACCAAATAGCAGCATTCCAGGGCCACAGACATTTCAAGCTCTGACCAGCTATTGACAGAAGGAAAATCCATGCTGTACTAAGCAGGTGTCATTCTTTTCAGCTCCATCCCTTTTTAACTATCTGAAGAATAATACTCGAGCACAGAAGTCAGTGGTGTGGGGGGGTAAAAAACACTCATCCTGGCCAGCTGAGCTGATAGTGTAGGCCATACATGGGTTTGGAATGAGGGGCATTAGACTCTTAGCCTCCCCAGTGCCAAGACACACACAGCTAAAATTGGCAGCTCTGAGATGAGTAATGCACAAACATAGTCCAGACTGTTGCAAGTGTTCAAGTACTTTCAGAGTATGTTGGGTAAACGAGTCTCTGTTGCCACGGCATCAAAACAGCACAGAGATGACGCTGTGTCCCTTTGGCCGTTCTCTGATTCCAGTGCCTGGTTAATGTGAACAGAGCTGACTTCCAGAAAAGTACCCCTGATTTTAATGTGGAGGTGTGCAGCAAAGTGCCCCCATCAACCGAAAGCATTACACAGGGAAAGTCTGCATGATGCTGCCAGCATCCAGACAAGCCCCGGGCTGTGGACCACCAGCAGCCCCCTGCGAGCACTGCCAGCCCTGTTCACAGCCATTGGGCAGGAGAGTGAGGGAGCTGTGGCCGCTCCAGAGAGCTCGCTCCTGAGTGAGACAGAGTCCTTGTGGTGTTTCTTCTGTGTAGTGAAGTGGGAGGGTTTTTTTGCAACACAACCATAAAACTGTAGACCTTAGAAACATGCAGAATTCAGAGCATATTTTACATGGCACTGGAAGGATGCTCAAGGTGATAGGAGACTGTGTCCTTGTCAAGCAGCCTCAAGGAAACATCATTTGCATTAGCTAGCCCATACAAACCAAAATTGTTTAAAATGGGGTAGGCAGCTAGGTTCTCCCAAGCAGGGAAGGAGGACATGAGCAACTGTTCTACCTTGCATGGCTACTGAAACCAAAGGCAGAACAATTTATTATTCCTCTATTAAATACGCAAATCAAGTATATTAACTGTGAGATTATGCCAATTAGCTGTGTCCCATTCCCTCAGTAAGATGCCACTCGTGATCTTGTGGCCATCATCTCAGTGACGTCCTGCCAAGGATACTTGACTGGCTAGGGTCAAAGAGACTTTGGCTGAAGGCTTGGAAGACAATTTTCTGGTTTGCCTAGAGTCTGTTTGGGATTGGGCAACTGGACCTCTGGGCAACTGATGATCTCAGCGTTTTATTTGGAGATATTTTATTTGGATATGGGGAATACCTTGTGCCCTATAGTCACAGCATTTCACTGCAAACCCAAAGTTGTCTTTGTGAGACTTCCATTTGTAGTCCAGTGCCTGCTACAAGTGCTGTTAGTGAACAGGTCCTCAGAGTCCTCCGGAGAAGTGCAGTGAGTGGACAAAGACAAGGCTTCTTGAAAGGCATTGCTACCAGCATTCAGATACACTCTGAAACCATTCCTAATGGTCAGGAGAAGAAATCCACCTGTACTGACTCTCTGATATCTCCCCTGAAATTTATTCTGAGTAAAATATCCTCCTACACTACACACATCATGGATGTCGTTGGTACTCCTTGCCATGTTGCACCACAGAAGAGACTAATTTTTGGGTGGCCAAAGTAATTTGTTATGTGCTGTTGTGTTCTTTGGCACAGAAGATGCATGCAAGATTTTTATTACAATGCCACTCAAGATGTTACTCTGCACCTGGCTCAAAGATGGATCCAATTGCCGCACATGCCTGCTATATTCATCCAAGTGCTCTTTGCAGCTGACAGCCTGCCGGGGTTTTCCACCAGGCAACCACACCCATCCTTTCTTCCTACCCTAAGATATTGCATGACTGATGCTTTGCTGTACCATGTTTTGTAGGAACATTTTATCCTATTAAGGCACCTCTGAAGGCCAGATGTTCTGTTTTAGTAGGGACTTTCTTTTTTTAAAATAGACATTTTTGAGCCGATGTTATTTTTATTTAGTTCTCTGTGAAACTTCTGAAGACAGATGTTTGCTTGGCAAGGTCATACCAGGGAATGAGAGAGAATTTGCCATCCATCTATCACTATCTACATATATACACGTACACAAAGAATCCACATAGAGAGCACTACTGATGTTGCAAAGCTGAATATTCATAGATTAGGAAATTGCTTTATTAAATTGTATTTGCATTCCACTCTGACTTTGACTTAAATGATCATATGCTCTTTTTCATGAGATCATCTGTGCTTTGAAGGGCTTTGCTGGACATGGTCAGCCAATGACTCAAGAGCCTGTGTTATAGAAAGCTCTTGCCTTTAGAATCCACTGGTCTTTTGTTGCAGAAGTCAAAAGGTGTATTGCAAATGAAATGGGGCATGAGGAGGAGTGTGCCTTCCCTGGCAGCTGGACCCCACACCAACCTCTGCCACAGATTCCCTTTCTGAAGTGTGGTAAATCACTTCTACCAAATTTTGAAGTGGTCACTAATGCCATGGTCTTAATTTTGGGGTTTCCTCACATAAATCCCTGGAGAGAGACTTACAGCCATGCTGAGCCCCTATAGCTCCAGCACAAGTGAGCAGGAAGAGTGCTTCAAACCAGCCCCTCAGCCAACCTTTCTGTCTGCTCAGAAAAATCAGGCCCAATGTGTTGAACACCAGGCACTCAAATTCACTGTAATCACTTTGTTCTTGACCTTTCCATTAGTGCAATGAGGATCATATCTTCCCGTAACATCATAAGAATGTCACATTAATGTGGTTATAAGCTGTAGCAGTGTCATGTACTCAGAGATGGGACAAATGCAATGAACATTTCTGCATTCAGCAGAGTTTGAAAAGTATACAGTTAATAAAAGGAACACACTTTCTCTGTAGGACCTCTCCTCAGCCAGAAATCCTGGTTTCTTTTAGGATATTTCATATTTTGGTATGTTCAGAAGTCAAAAGACTAATAATTCTCTCCGTACTCTAAACTTCCTGGTACTTGAAGCTTTAATACAGGCAAATGCTGAAATTAGAAATGAGCCGTGGGACAGATTTTCCCATGCTTACTAAGCAAGACCTATTGATATAAGGATCTCTCTCCCAGGCTAAAATCTGTCATCTTTCTCCAGCACAAAATTCAGTTAGCAAGTAAAAGGAGACCCGTGACCTTTGTGTGTGTATGTTGACTTGGATGGTTATTATGTCTAACTCACAAGTCTCACCATTACAGTCACGTCATTTCTGTGTCGTGCAAGACTTGGTGGCTGTGGCTGTTAAGGAAGATACAAGTGTCTTGAGGTTACACTCCCTGGAGCCTGATAACAGTCCATTTGCTGAATCTGTAAATCACAGAAAATGAAGATAGAGAAAAACCTACTAATTAACCTCATCCATTCTTTCATCCCATGCAATATGGTTCCTTGCAGTATTATATGCTGATCATAGCGTTGTCCAATCCAGTTTTAAATTGGATTTCTATGTCTTTCCTTAACAAGCTATTCCATCACATGACTGTTAGGAAGTTTTTCCTAACCTTCAGCCCGTGGGTTTTTTTCTCTGCTTAATTTCATGTCATTACTTTGAATTTTGGCTGTAAAAACTGGAAGCATTTCAAGCAAGGAACTTTTAAGTGTCCCACATAAATGTGAGAGTTGATGAGTGTTTTAAAAATAAGGAAGAGGAGGGAGGTGTCTGAAAACACAGATCATGGCTCTCAGTGCTGAGGTTTCATGACTGTGAACAAGATAAAAAGACAATTTGTAGAGTGCAATGAGCAGATCTGCTTCCAAGTTGTGCAGGCTAACTGGGATGTCTTTTTGTCTTGCAGAAGATGAAGCCCATAGTCCAAAGAAGACGATCTACCCCTTCTGCCATTACTAAAGCTCTCGGCAAGTCAAAGTACCATTCCAGGTAGAGAAATATCTTTCTGACTCCTTTTTCCACCTTTCTGCCTATACAGACTGTAATCATTTATGTGTGTACATATGTATACATATATATATGTGTGCATGTCTTTTTTTTTAAAAAAAAAAAAAATAAATGTATATATATGTCCTCTATGCTTGCAAACAGCAGGAAAAGCTCTATCCTTCCCCCTCTTGCTGGAATGTGAGACAAGCTTCCTCATGTGGTTCTGGTGGAAAAGTCAGTGAGTGACAGATAATTAATGGGAAGGAGGCTGTAAGCTGTCCCCAACTGAGCAGGTCTGGACAGAGCTGTTGGAAGCAGGAGGGATGAGGTGCACTGGGAAGATGCAGCGGGATGCAGGACACAGGCTGGTGTGGCATTTGCTGCCTCTTATACTGGGACTGCAGTGGCATCATCCATGAGGAGAATCCTGGTGTTCTGCCCCAGCACGTCCCTGTCCTGCCACCCCCTGGGGACTCACCACCAGAGACCCCTCTGGCCTCTGCTCTGCCTGCTGGCCCACTGGCAGGAGGGCTAGCCCTGAGATTTGGCTGTGTCTCAGCCACAAATTCATCTGGGCATGTGAAGGGGCTGAGAGCTGTGTCTGGGGATGGAGGGCGTGCTGGGAAATCTGCCTGCACCCTGCCAGCACTGTGTAGGGTGGCATCAGCAGCTCGAGCCATTTGGTGGGAGAGCCACCAGATCCAGCCATGCTCTGGAGCAGTCATGTCCCTGTCAGATGACAGCAGCTTTCCTTTACTACCAGCTTGGGTGGATAGGTTAAGTTGTGAGCTTGGCATGAAAAGCTCCCTCTCTTTCCTGCAGTGCCAGAGCCATCCAGTGCTCTGCTTTGCTCCTGCAGGTGTAAAGCGCCACGAGTGTCAGAGTCAGGTACAAACACGCCAGACGTGCTAATCTGCCATGAGCTGAGCTCCTTGGTCCTTTAGTGGGAGCTGAGCCCTCTTCAATGTCATCCCCTCTGCCTCCTGCAGCACCATGTAACTACTAGACACAGATAAGCAGATGCCACACTCCTTTCTGCCTTGCTATGATAGCAATCTTATAAATAACATTTCCTGAGGCATTTGTTTAGTTTGATTTTTTTTTTTTCTTTGTAAGAAAGAGATGATAAAGCTGAACTGATTGACATTTTGATCTGGATCAGCACTCCTGAAGAATACCCCTTTTATATCACACCATGGATAATTAATGCATAGTACATCCTGTTTTTCTGAAACAAGTATGTGGGGTCAGTCTCGTAGGATCATTTAAAATAAAGGGCAGGACTGGTTTTCATTTGGTTGTCCCTGAGCAAGTTATGTGGTTTCTTTGTCATTTCCCCACCCACTTTGAAATTGCACTAAAAAAAAAAAAAAAAAAAAAAAAAAGAGAGAGAAACAAATTCTTTACTTTATTTGGCTGGAGAATATTCTTGTGAGGGAGGGAAGCTTTAAACGTTTCTTGTGATGGATTGCTACGGAGGGAGCTGGTACGATGCCATCTTTGCTTAGGCCATGAGAGTATTGATGAGATTTTTTTGCTATCCTGCTGTTGTGTTTACAAAGCTGTGTAACTCCTCCAGCTTTAGGAAATCCACTTCTGAGGTTGTGAGATGGTGTAGCTCCCACTGCTTAACTGATGCACATGGAAAGCTTTTAATATCAAGTTTAAAGGTGATTTAGCTTTTCACTTGTAGAGGCAACAGATGTATAAGCCAAGAATTCACTTGTTGGTGGCTGTGGAGTGGTGAGGAAGGAACAGGGAATTTCTGCTTGCAGGAATGTAAGTGTTACTTTGACTTGGGGATGATTTTTAAAAAGCAGCTACTGGCTAGCTTTAACTTCATTCCCATGAAATCAAAGGAGCCCAATAAAGAGGCCAGTGGAAACTGAGTTAAGACTAACAATATCAAAAATACTACCCTTAAAGCTCATGTGTTTTTTCATTTGTTTGTGTAAAGACTGCCCTCAGACTAGAGTAGGATTGCTGAGGGGTGGAGGGAAGGTAAGTATCTCTTCCATATGTGTCCTTGCCTGCAAGCAAAATACACAATTTTGTCCATGTGTAGAGACAGTAGGATTTCTGTTTTTTTTCTGTCTACATAAATCTAAGGCCACGTCTCAGAGGTAAGCTAATGCAGTCAGGGTCATGCACACAAACAGGGTCTCTGATCCCACCTGCCAGAGCAAGGGTAGACCCAAGAAATGACCGTGGGACCTGTTTTACTGCCAGCACTGTCAACCAGAGCCAGGAGCAGTGTGGAGGAGGTGCTCTGGGGGGCTGCTGAGAGGCAAATGGGGAGATTAGCACTCGGCAGAGCTCTTCCAGCTGAGGAGAGCATAAAGGACCTGGTTTGAATCCTGACAATGGCTTGTTGACTGCAATCAACATGCAAAAACCATCAGGGTTTTCTGGAAATGGTCGGCACCTATATCAATCTCAGTAGAAACAGGATGCTGGATTGCGGCCAGGCAAGCCAGAATCAGATGGCTGGGATTAGATGAGTACATGCAGTTCATTTTCTTTGTGCTGCAGCCCTTGCACTGACAAGCAGTTCAGTACAGATGGAAAACATGTGCAGAAATGGCAGTCCCTCCCCGTGCCAGGCTGAGCAGTGCCATGAGCCCTGGGTTGTCCATGTTCTTTTTGAATCATAGCTCACATGCATGCACAGAAAATAAGTGTTTTACCTGAGTGAGAAATTATTCAAAAAATAGTATTTCAGCAGCTTAACCTCCCCAGATTTGGTGTGGGCATTTAGGCAGTTTTCTGTCTGTCTGAGGCTGGTAAAATTAGTTGGGCAGAGGCAGGCAAATGCAGCTCATAACTGAGCACAATAGGGGCAGTGCTGGGAGAAGCATGGGGCAATCGGGCTCTTCCAAAACAGTTGTCTGTGTCCAATCTCAAACCCATGTGAGAAAAGCTTATGACAAAGCCTTATGATATTTCTTCCTCCTCCAGGGAAACTACCCTTTCCTCTTCCCATTCAGACAATGGGCTGCCCAGTGGAGTGTTCAGCAGCCCAGGCTCCACTTTCATCCTCGACGAGCGAGTACAGCTGACCGTGGGCCTGCAGACCCAGGAAAGATATTTGATCTTGTTCAGTGATGTGCTGGTCATCGCCAAGTCCAAGTAAGAGGAATTCATATTCACTCCTTCTCCCCAGTATGTGCTGTTGAAGCTATGCTATGAACTATTTGTGGAGCAGGCATCTGAACAACTCTTCTTTACAAATGTGGATCTAAAATCTGGCATCTCCCCCTTCCACCTGCAGAAATTCTTCTTGGTATTAATGTTTCACTCCATTTTCCTGAAGGAAAAGGTTGTATAATTGGTTTTGACCTTTCCTTTATGTGGCTTCCTGAAGAAATAACATAAGGGCAAGAGACATTAAGGACAGAAAACTGACTCCTGGTCTGGCTACTTCTGCCACACATAAATTAAGAGCCCAGGTGACTTCAGTTATTAGCATAGACAGCAATTAGCCTAAATCACCATCTACCTGCACGTGGCTCTAGTGAATCACATTGCCCTAAGCCACAGCTGTCCCGCTACAGCCACCAACCCCAAAATCCACTTGCAAAACTTCCTCGTAGTGCCTTCACATGCCCAGACGTTTAATTCTGGAGGACTTATTCTGTCACTGTATCTGCATGATTAGAAGGTGACATAGAGTTCTCTTCCAACCAAGGCTATTCTATGATTCTATGACCAGACTCTGCAGGTCTAGATGTTAGGATCTGGTCTAATAAATCCACAATTTAAATTGCAGATCCTCCTCCAGCCTGAAGCTGAAAAAGCAGGTGCATCTGAGTGAAGTGTGGACTGGCACCTGTCTCAGTGAAGTGACAGAGAAAAAGATGAGTCCCGAGAATTCATTTGTCATCGGCTGGCCTACCACCAACTATGTTGTCACCTTCAGGTATCCCATCAGACACCAGACCTTCCTCTGCAGCCTGGCAGCTGCCCAGGTCTCCCATGTGTCAAGCAAAAAAATGACTGAGGCTGTAGGGCCCTGAACTCTATTATTCTCCCCATTGAGTAGAGGACTTCCACTCACATTAGGCAGCATGGTAAAAACTTAGATGTTGGGAGAGAGTCATCTTAGAAAGATATCTGCAGATTGGTCCCTGACAGCCTTTTAGAGGACCAACCCTTGCAAGTGCTGTTATAGCAAGGGCTAACCCTGCTGCAGAGCATCCTGGAGCATCACAGCCAAATCTGCCATAGCAAACCACCTTATGCCATCACATAACCTACAAACGCATTGTTCCAGCACCTGCTAGCAGCCATTTCTGTAGGAGATTACCCCTAGTTTGAGAATTTTTCATTATGAAGGACAGGTTAGCTATGTCAATGAACAATGCCATATGGCCTTGTGCCAGGATTAAATCCTTCATCCACCCCTAGTGTGGCATGGGCAGCTCCTGGGCAAATCTTTCTCCTGCCAGGGTGTCCCCAGCCCACAGCAACAGACTGTAAAAAAGGAAATGTTCTTCAAGATTAGTCCACATAAGCAGCATGGTCCAGAGCTTGCTTAGCCCTTGCTAATCCCAAAAGTAGAAATGCAGAGGAGCATGGAGCAGACTAGAGAGTAGCCCATTCATGTCCAAATGCCATCTCAAAGGCTGTCCCAGTGTTGTGCCAGAAAGTGGGTGAGCTTTTTATTACCTGGAGCTCAGTCTAGCCTGGCTAAATTGAATCTAGAGCTGATATATCCACAGGGAGCTCAGGTCACTGCTGGTGACCTGTTCAGGCATCTCTGCTTCATACTCTTTTTGCAAAGCAAAAAGCAGTCTTCAAGGGTCGCTCTGTCCTCAGGGTTTCTGCTGGCACAGCTAGGAAGGGCTGATCTGGTCTGATGCTTTTCCTTCTGTAGGGCAGCTGCCGTGGTGGAAAAAGAAATGGGAACCATACCATGGTTTCATACCTACTGTTTCATCATTTCAAAGGGTCAGGATGGTCTCTCCCAGCTGCTGCATTCCTGATTAGAATTCATGCTCTGACATGCAGGCTGCCATTTGTGTCTTAGTCCAAACTCAACAGCAGCTCCATTTCCTTCATGTCACTGCGACCTAGGTAACCCGTGGCAGCAGAAGCTTCTAGGAGCAGCAGACATTGGAAGGAAATAATAAGATAAAGAAAATAGCAATTAAAGGTCACTGCAAAATAATAAGGGCCCACAAGATGAGTTAACTTCAACATCACAGAAAGGTATTTGTCCCTTATCTGAACACTCACTAGCCTGGGCAGGAAATGTAGTCCAGTTTGTTGCTGGGATTTTTTTTGTTATTATTATTTTTGTCATTTGTTAAAATAGGACAGAAGCAGGAAAGGACTGTGCTTTTGTTCCAGGGTTTTGCAGGAAGGAACTTTGACTTACAGCTATATATAAATGAAACTGGGTAGAGTTTCCAAAGGCCGTTACCCACTCAGCACTTGTTTGATGATCTGCCTCCCTTTTTATCTTCAGCTCAGCTGACGTGAAGGAACGATGGCTGTCAGCATTACTGTGGTAAGTGACCCCTCCTTTCATCCTCTGCCTGGGTGGTTCCTCTACAGTCCTCAGAGAAATTTGTCATGCTAGGTGACAGATCGCCCTCTGATTTTCACCACATTAAGTGTCTAGCTACTGTTTGAAGAATCCACCTTTGAAACCTGAATGGAGAAGCCCCTGGGTGAAAGCAAAATTGGTGTTAACAGTCCAGAAAAACAAAATCCACTAGAAGATAACACTGTTGGAGCACCTTTTTCCCTTTGGAACTGGAGGCTGACTTTGCTAATCACTATGGAAATGCCACAAGTGTTACTGATTCTTCAGGTGGTTTTTGATTCAAACTGAAGTTTGTATTTCATGGCATCTAGAGGCTGCAGTTGTTTCTTTTTCGCGTTATGTTTTTATATGTTGTTTCCACTAATGTCCAGGCAGAAGTGTTTATATAGGTACAGAGAGAGGAAGAAGTCTCTTGTGGAGAACAGTAATGATCCTAAGGATGCTGCAAGGTGTTATGCTAGACACATCTATCTGCATTAAAGTGCTGCCATGTGGGGTTTTGCTAGTCTAGGGCCTCAAGAAAGATAAAGGAGCCAGTAAGGGCATGTGACTACAGTATGAACATGGTGTGTTATTGTTACTGTTGTAATTAATCTGTATTTATTGTAGTGCCAAGGAGCAGGTCCCTTGGACCTCTTGGATCCGAATCGTGGGGTCCTTCTCAAGTTTGATTGGGAAATTATATTTCCTTCCCTTTTCTTTGACTTTCAGGCATATCAATGAGGTAAAACAGAATGAATATGTGAAGAATCTAACCCTTCAGATCTTTGTGCTGGATGCTGACAACTGTTCTTCTGTAAGTAAAGCTAAGAACCTGCTCATCAGACCAACACTACACGGAGGTCTGTGGGGTGGGGGTGGGAAGGCAGGGCTGTTGTGCTGCCACTGCTGTCCCTGTTTAAAATTCAAGTCCCACGTGGAAAAATTTTTAGAGGATGTGCATCTGGGCAGCTTCCCACTGGAATCCCACTCAGAGAGTTTTGGCTTGGGAAATCAAGAGGTAGCCAGACTCAGACTAACAAGCAGTTAATTCTTAAGATTATTCTTGGCCTCTGTCTTCTTTTCTCTTTTCCTTCTGCTTCACTTCATAACTGGTGATGGTTTGTGGTTGAATGCCCAGTCATTCCTATTTTCAGTGCAATATTTATCATGAAAGAGTCATTGGTGTATTCTCCTGAATTGATTTACTGGAATGTGTCCCAGTCTCTTCATATTACTAGCATACATTTCTAGGCTTCATGCCAAGCTTGGTGGGTTACATTTACCTCCTAGGAACTCTTCTCTTAGAGAGTGACCCCAGACACTTGTGGTTTACTAGCATTGTGCCGTGTTCACCCTTTGGAGTGACAGAGGCACTACTATCAGTCAAATACTGATGTGATCAAATACAGCATCTGAACACCACCCGCTTCCTGTGATTTCTACTGGATGAAATCTTTGGATGGTATAATAAACCCCTCATACAAGAAGTAGTGGAGAACAGTTTTCACAATGTATAGCCATCACCCTTAACAATTATTCCAGTGTAGCTTAAATTAGTACAACTCTTCTAACCATGAGCATTTAGTAAAGACAGTCAATAGACAGATGACTGACATTTTCCCCAGATTTTCAAGCTACAAGAAACTGCAACCAAACTTCATGCCTTCTTCCTACATTTTCTCTGTTTTCCTTTCTAGACTACCTCAGTCAACGTGTCCAATGTGGAAACTGCAGAGAGTGTGATGAAAAAGACCTTTCTACAGCTTGGACTTCCTGTAAGTGGCAGTTGCATAGCCTGCCAGACCTTAGCTAAGGAAGCTAGCAATGTCTGGTTTACAGGACAGTGCAGATGTGGAGAAGTCTATATTTGCTGTAGCTAACCAGCAAGGCATTAATACTCTGGACTACAAGATGAGGCAGTCTGTGTGGGTGCCAAGTATTAGAAAAACAGACATGCTTACATGCCTATGTTAAATTCAAACCTTGTATAATAAAAAGTATTTTGGATTTCAGAGGACTTCGGTTCTTGCAATCCAGCATTAGGATTGAGCCAAGCTTGTCAAAGGATTATTAACATAGCCATGAAATACTGAACGAATCAGTGATGTTATCAGATGAGCCTTGCCCACTGCAGTGGTCCAGCCTTTCCCATTACAGTGTTTAACAGGCAGCTTTGACAGTGTTCCATTCGTTTAATAACAAGGAAGGTTGTGGAACATATTGCTAAAATAGACTGGGAAACCATCACATGAGTTTACATCCTGCTGGCTCTCAGTCTTTTCTTCTCCTGAACCTTTCCCCTTCTACTCCATATCAGACAGACTGATCCAGAGCGCCATCCCTCCCAGCCACGTGGCTGTCCTGGAGATATCTGTGCACGTCTCGCTCCATGGCCTCTTCAACCATTTGTTGCTGTCCGTTGCTTTGAGTGGAGTGTAACCTCATGGACCCTCACCCTGGCCCCCTTCACCTAATATTTTTCTCTTCTCTGTTCCTCAACCACCAGGGCAGGACAAGTGAACACCATCTCTGGGTGATCACAGGAAAAGATGACCATGCTTACCCGCTCATTGGTAAGAGCTCTCCCATTTTCCTGCAATTCTAGCACCCCAGGAACAAGTGATAAATGATACTGGTGTGTGTGGCAGAGAAACATCTCAAACATTGCACTCCACTTAAAAAAGCAATGGTAGGGGAACTGTTGCTGATATGAGATGTAACATCAAGCTCATGTGAGATGTCACTTGGCTTTTATGGTCTCAGGATCCACATTTAATCTATGCGTGGTGACATCTTTGAAGATCTTCACACTTACCTCCCTTTTCCAAGCAAATCTGTGCATTTCTGGTTGGGAGCCCATGACACTTTTCAGCAGATGCTCCAAATAAACGGGGCTTCTCCCTCCTGCCTAGATTTGAAGCTGTTTTCACATAGCTCTGCATCTTTACTTTCTCTTTACACAACAATTTGCTCAACAGGGCATGAGTATCCTTTCAGCATCGCATTGAGCTGTCTCCGGGACTCTGCTGACCAGCAGCAAGGAACCAACAATAACACCCTCTTGGCTGATGGGACAGAGGCTTCCTTCCTTGACCAACTCCCAAAGGAAAAACAGTGTCAATTTGTCCTGAAACCTAGACTCCAAGCTCCAATGCAGCTGAGGAGAGGTAGGGGCTGCATGAGTGTGCTACGACCAGGCAGAGACTGCTGCTTTCCATGACAGTGCCACACTCTTCCTAGCATGATACACAGAGTTGCTTTCATACCTGGATGTATGCAAAGAGGAAGAGATTGCAGAGGGCCTAAATCTGTCTGTGCAAATGTTCAGAATTAGCTGTCAGTCCTTGATTAGCTTTCAATTGCAAGCCATTCTTACACTGCACAGACAGCAAGGTTCCTGGAAGAACAGGGACTGAATAAGAGCTTTGCTGATGGATGAGAGATGAACAAGTAGTTTCACTACTGTTTATTATTTGACCATCTCCATTAAGAGTATAGTTATTAAACACGCGATGGTAGAAAGTCCTTGCTTTGCTGGGAACTCTCCCTCCACTGTAGATCACTCGCTGGCCAGAAGGACGGACAGACAGACAGGTGTGTAACAAAGGTCTTTGTTTTCTTTCAGAGTCACTGCAGAAAAACACCAAGAGGAAGAAGTCTTTGATTGACTGGGCTCTGCGCCGCAGCACCAGCACCCCCACAGGCAGCCCTCCTTCACAGTCGCCTACGACCCCACGGAAGCTCTTTGGCCTGTCTCTGTCCTCTGTCTGTCCTGATGGGATCCTTCCCAAGCCAATTATGGTAAGGAGCAGCCTGGACTCTTTGTCCTAACATAAACTTGATGTGTTTAGCCCAGAATTTAAAACCACTTGTGGTATTTATGAGAACTGGATGGGGAAGAAGACCAGCATATGCCTATGATACAGATCTAGCTCAGTAACAAGGGTGGGAGCATCCCTCTCCTGTATCATTCATATCAGTTCATGCACAGATGTCCATCCTGTTTCAATGGGCATCTCCAACCAGATCGTCACAACCTGACAAGGGGCAGTGTCAGTGGACTATGCCATGCCACATAGCCTAGACTTTATTCACTGCAAGAGTCCACTGGACTCACACTTGCGACAGGATAAGCATACCGTGGGTCTAACTGTCCCGTGCCAGCCTGGTGCTGCCTGCAAGACCTCTGCGCTTGCTGGGTGGCATTGCCAAGGAGCTTTTGCCCCGCTTCTTGCCCCGCTTCTTGTCCTGCTTGTCCAACATGGTGGGCTGGGAGAGTGGCAGGTCCCAGCCCACATCCCCCCATGGCTCCTGGGGCTCCAGCCCCATGACGAATTCTTCCAGGCCCAGGATGGCGTCGGTGGGGACGCTGTAGTCGGGGGTGAGCAGCTCCTCGGGCAGCTTGAGCGAGGCGAAGTCGCAGGGTGGGATGGCTGTGCCAGTGTCGTGAGGCTCCCCCAGCGCAGGGCCGCTGCTGGGCCTGTCCTGGCTGACTTCCAGCGCCTCCAGGGCACAGCCAGAGAGCCTCAGGGCCCCTTCGAGAGGTGTCTCCTCGGGTAGGTCAAGGGTGCCCAGGGGATCTTGAAGGGCCTGATTGTGGGGGTCAGCACAGGGGCTGTGGGGGATGTCGCTGCCCAGTTGTGCCCCCGCGGGGGTGGCAGTGCTGGAGGTGGTGGTCTGTGCAGCCTGTCCCTCAATGTTCTTGTCACCATCGATGGACATGGGCAGCATCAGGGGTTCTGGGGCCACCGCTCTGCTCTGGTGTTTGTCAGGCTGGCCCTGAGGGGTCCCTGGAGCTGCCCAGGCCAGGGTGGTCCCGCAGCCCCCATAGCCCCACAGGGCAGCATGCGGCAGAGAACCGGTGCCATGGCCAAGCATGCAGGTGGCCGCTGGAGGCAAAGTGTTGGCTGTCCAGTTGCTGTGGAAGTTGCAGGGGTCAAAGCAGCAGCTGCATGGAGCCCTCTGCAGACCTGTGTGGGCGAGTGGGAGCCGTGCTGGGCTATGGGGACTCTGCAGGGCACCTGCTGAGCCATCGCCGATGGCTGACTTCTCACAGCTCTGCCCCAGGCAGGTGGGGTGGGGGGAGCTTGTGTCCCGCGCGCTGCCCAAAGGTGAGGTGCTGTGCTGCCACCAGCAGCACATGGGGTTGGGAATCAGGGAGGAGACTTGCTTCTAGGAGGGTAAATGGGAGAGATGTCCCCAAGTATTTGGGAAATTGTTTGGAAATGGGATTTCCTGGGCAAGCATCAGCTGGGCCAGGCTGGGGACCATGGGCTGGGCTTAATGAAGCCCTGTGCCATATCTGGTGGGGGCACAGGGGTGTGTGGGGCTGGTGGGAGCACCCAGGGGTTGGGGGTGCCAGAGCAGAGAGGGAGGCACACCTGGTGGTGGTGCCTGGGGTGCCACCCTGATTGGGGGTTCCCCTGCTGCAGGGAAGGGCTGGTGCTGCCCAGGCAGTTGGCAGAGGTTGGCTGAGGCTGAAAGAGAGAGGGGAGCAATGGCCGGTGGTCCCCTGGGCTCTTGCACCCAAAAGCATCCCTGGGCTGCAGGGGGCAGGGTTGGTCCATACCTTGGGGGTAGAAAGTTCCGGGGAGCACCAAAGGGTAAGGAACTGAGGTGTGTGGAGTGTCCCACCCAACTGGGGGTGTCCAGGCAGTGGAGAAAGGGCTGCCCCTGCCCAGGCATTTGGCAGAGGTTGGCTGAGCCTGAAAGAGAGAGAGGAGCAATGGCCGTTGGTGCCGTGGGCTCTTGTCCCCAAGAATGTCCCAGGGCTGCAGGAGACAGGGTCTGTCCCTACCTTGGAGATAGAAGGTTTGATTGACCACCAAAGGGTGAAGGAGCCGGGGTGCCAAGGGGGCCTGGAGGCCATTTGATGGGAGTCCCAGTGGTGGCTGCACCATGGTCCCTTCTGCGTGTCCCTTGCGCTAAGGACTCTTTGTCGTCTCCCAGGAGACAATGGGGGGCCTCTGCGTGTTCTGCCCCGCCCTAACAGCTTCCCCAGCTCCTCCTGGGAATGGAAAGAGTTTAGGGGGGCCGTACCTGCAACTTAGCTGGGCTAAGGGACAACAGGCTCTTGTCCCTGGTTAAATCATGATAAATCTCTTGTATGTCTGTCCTCTTCCCAGTACTGACTAGGTCCTATGCTAATTACGTTATAATACATGAGGTATAATATACACAAACAACAGGATAAAGTGTTAGGGTATTAAGTACAACTGGGCTTTCTCTTAGGATATGCTGCTCCTGCTGTACCATGAAGGTCCCTCTACTAGAGGCATTTTCAGACGTTCTGCCAATGCTAAGACTTGCAAGGAGCTGAAAGAGAAGCTGAACTCTGGAGATGATGTCCAGGTGGATGGAGAGTCAGTCTTTGTGGCTGCAGCTGTCATCACGGTATGTTTGGCCAAGTAACTCAGCTGTCTGTGTTAATGGTACCTTCCTTCTTTAAGAAAGCAACATGAGTCTTTATGGGTAGGGAAGATCTGGGAGAGAACACAAAGCATTTTCCAGCAAGGCACATTCTCACCTGATGGCTTGATCCATCTGTGTGCACAGAGGTATCTGCCTGACCCTATGGTGCCTGTTTTCACAAGCAGATATGTGCAGTGGCCCTCAGGCCAGTGTTTTATTTAGCACCTGCCTGTACAAAACAGCCTCCAGCAGGCAACACAGTAATGCCTACCTCCAAGATAACTATGGTATTCATGCAGAAGTTATCTCACAGGACTCAGCAGTTCAGGTGCTGCACTGACATAGGCATGAAGCCCTTTGGTGGCAGCAGCACAGATGCTCTTTGCCCTTTCTGGACACACAGAAGAGGCTGCAGGGAGGACTCATGCTTTTTAAGTACAAGTACTCTGCATACCCCCCATATAGAGAGGCCATGCCCAAAGGAGCTGGCCTGTACTGTCCAGACCCTAAGCCTTCACCATCTAACCAGCCAACAAGCAAGAGGGAAAACAGCTGCCAAATCCAAGCAGAGGGGTTGTGGTGGGTTGGGGATGACACTTGTGATAAGACCCAAGTTTTTGTAAAAAAAAAAAGCCTATCTTTTTGCACTGGCAGTTAAATCTGCTCAGAACAATTCAGGCATCTAAAGTATCAAAAACCATCCCCATCTGTTGCTCTTGTCGGCCTGATACAAAAAGTGGTTGACTAGGAGGATATTCAGGTGCTTTCCAATGCATGACAAGTTATTCAGTAGTCCCCTGAGAGAAAACAACAGCAACCATCCTAGCTGACAAGTGTTTCAAACAGAACCATGCACAGTCTTAGGTACAAGTCCTTTGCCTGCTGCAGTAGAGATCAGTCCTGTTCTGGAAAAGGGACAGGGCATGAGAGCTGGGTGTTCACCCCCTGCCACCAGCACCCACAACACAGCTCTGCAGCGCTGCAATGGCAGAGCCCCAAGGAGGACACCTTGGTGGAAGTGGGGAGGGGAGGAGAGATGTATTTGTGTCATGTCTTGTTTTATCTTGTGCTTAATATGAATAAACAATGACTATATGCATCATGAAACCAAAACCAGGAATTCAAAACTGACCAGACTGCTCTGCATATATATATTTAATTCAGGATTTTCTCCGAAATATACCTGACAGTGTTCTATCCTCAGACATGCACGGACTGTGGATGGAAGCTGTGGACACGGAAAATCGGGCACATAAGATTGAAGCTATCAAAAGGTTTGTAAAAGCCTTTGTAAAAGCTTCTTTTGGGTGGGAGAAGGGGAAGCATACGGCCCTAAGCATAGACTTCATCTTCTGGGAGACTCGTGGCACTGCTCCAGGCCACGGCAGAGCTATTGCTGATTGCCAGGGTCACTGGTCAGAACATTTTCCTTTCAGTGGTCTTTTATGAACATTGTTAACATTTCTGACCCCAAAAAATGTCATTAGAGAATTCTTTTCTGATGACCAGTTCAAATTACCCGAACTAGCAAGCTGAAAAAGCACGATAATTCAACCACCAGGAGTAGATCCTTAACAATGGTAACTTTTTTCGTACCTGCACAAAATAAAGCTGATCATTATATTGGCAGTTGGAAGAAATAGCCCTGCCAAGATGGTGACTGGGACCTTGAAAACAGCTTTACTGCCTTGAAACTGCTGCCCTGAGCAAAAATAGTCTATCAGCATCATGTGGGATGTGCAGTATATCAAACCTCTTCTTGTCTGTGGCTTTGGAGTTGTATGCATCTCCTTTGGGCAGCTGTTGTTTTGTTAAGGCATTGTGGACTTCTGCCCACATGTTCTGGATGTAAGTCCCTTGGTTCCTCAGGCTCTGTGACCAGAGCGGGTAGGCAAGATGGATGTAAAGTTGTGGCTCTCAAATAAGTCGGTGGAGGGGAGTGACACAGTCTTGCTTTATTATCAAATATGAATGTCTCAAACTGGTTGCAAAAGGCCAGAAGGGGGCAAAAGTTTTGGGAAGCAACTTTCTGATGTTTGAAGAGCAGATTTTTATGAACATCACTGTTTTCCTTTGTTCCCACTCCCTGAGTAGTCTAGTCAACCAGCTCCCAGAGGCCAACCTCATCTTACTCAGACACCTCTTCGGAGTTCTCCATCACATTGAGCAGAATTCTGGCGTGAATCAGATGAATGCTTTTAACCTGGCTCTTTGCATAGCACCCAATATGCTGTGGCTGCCAAGTCCCACTGGGCCTGAAGAGGAGAGCAGGTCTACAAAGAAGGTAATCTTTCATGGGTTTGACTGCATGTTTGTCTTCCCCTTTTACTGCTTTTTTATGGGCACTGTATTTTGTAGACCAAAGGAAGGCATAGGATCAGTGGCAGTGCTGGCTGAGAGGCATCTAGGCTTTGTCCTTTCCCCTGTGCAGCTGTGCCTATGTTAGTAGGGGAATTTAGTCAGTTTATCCAGGGTGGAAAGGGAAACTGTGGTTACTTTCCCAGATGAACTCCCTATATGGACAAGTGATCACAAGAAAGATGGAGCAGCTGAAGTTAGACACTACCACTTCCCCTGGGTCTAAAGCCATCTTGCACAGACAAAGGAAGCAATGAACATGACAGTGCATCAGGGGGGAGGAATGATTGCTTGTAGCTTATGAGATGTTGTTAATAGTAAGGAAAATTATAGAATGTGCTATACCTGGCTCACTATACCAGTTCATGTCACTCATATTCTTGCCCCACGTGTAGTTAATACAGACACATTGCCACATTCTTAACAGCTTCTTGAGCAAAAGTTTCTGTAGGAAATTACATATTTGTGACAGAAAAGGGAACATTCTGGGACTGATTTGACTTGCTTTGTATAGCTGGTTATATTTTCATGAAACTGACTCTTTAAATTCCTGTCTTTGCCAGGTGGCCTTGTTAGTGCAGTTTCTGATTGAAAACTCAGGAGAGATTTTTGGAGGTGACATTGCTTCCTTGTTTCAAAGACCTGACAAAAAGAAGTCCAAAAACTCAGAGGAATCTCTGGGTAAGTTGGTGGTACTGTATCCTCCAGGAATGTTTAAAATCTTTTAATAGGTAAACTCCTCATGCAAAAGAGTTTGCTTTCCCTTCATGTCTCTTCCAAGGAACAGCATCAAACCAGTTGGTTTTGATTTTCTCTTTACCTGTCAGGCATAGGCAGGAAGCGAGGGAAAGCAGAGGGCTGAGGTGCATCACTTCAAATGTCTCCCTGAGCATGGTTGTCTTTCTCTGTGGCTGCTGCTCAACCTATTCCAGCCATCACAAGAATTCTGTGTAGCCTTAGCAATGCCCCGTCCCAGCAGGCTTTTCTTCCAGATTAGTTCTGTAAAGCTAAACCAAATGGTTGAATAGAAAGAGATTGAGTTGTCTTTAACTGTCCTGTGAATACAGGCCAGTGGTGAAATCTCAGGTCACCATGCCAGAATTTTATATATCGTTCACAGTCCTGGTCTGATCCCTGTGAAAATAATGGATCATCTTTGCTTTTCCATGGACTTTATAATAGTTCCCTGCCTTGGTTGTAAGATACTATACAGTGTTAGGAGACATAGGCAACAAATTAATTTGCATTTTCTGCCCCAGGCTTGGCTCAGCATGATGATTCCTCTGATGAGCTGGAATTTTCTGCTTGTGACCCAGAAGGACCAAAGCACCCCCTGGTACCTGAAGCAGATGCCATTTTTGAACCATCCAGCAGCTTCTTGCTCGGTGAGGATCAGGAAGACTGGGACTTGTTCAGTGAGATCACAGCCTGCTACCAAAGCAAAGCCCAGAAGAACACCAGTGCAGACAGCTATGACCTCCTGGAAGAGGAGGGCTCCTTCTGCTCCATTGGCTCGATACGCTCACTCAGCCCAGCCAGGGACCGGTGCTCATCAGAGCCCAGTGTCTGCCTCAGCTCCCAGCTTCCTGCTCAGAGCCACGAGCCAGTGGCCCGCCAGTCCAGCTGTGATGCCACCATCATGCACAGCCATATAGACTACATCCACAGGCTCAAACAGCTGCAGGTAGAGAGCCAGAAGCTGATAAATGAAGGCCTAAACCCTGGGGTTAACAAGGCCAGGCAAAACTTTTGGCAGTCGCCTCAGACAAGCTCTAGGGTGAACAAGCTCAGCCTTCAGAAATCCAGCCTGTCCAATAGGTCCAGCTTCTCTAGCCTGTCCTCTACCACCACCTCCCCATCTGCCTCCTCACTCAGCTCCTTAGACAGTGCTTTCTCCTACTGCTCAGAGTCATCAGCCATTAGTCCCACAGACGTCTCATCCCTGCCATTCATGTTTGGCACATCTGCTAGACTTCATGCTGTGTCCCCCAGGATTACCAAGAGGTCCCCAAAAGAGTGGCACAAGTCCTTTACGTCTCCTGTGCCTTTACAACCATGTGACCCAGACAGTTTCCATGAGTATGGACCCAAGGCTGTGGAGAGCAGTCATTGCTTTGCAGAGAGAAGTGGAGCTGCCGTGGGAAGCCCGCTAGCTGACATTGACTGGGAAGAAGAGAAGAGACAGCTGAGCTGTGTAGGGGTCCCTGGCCCAGGGCTTAGGAGCCAGGATTATATCAAAGAGTTTGAACAAAACCCTGAGCTCCCAGCTGCCAGCCCAGCCAGCGAGAAATCCCCACAGCTCAGCCACCAGCAGCACAGGGAGAAGGCAGTGAAGAACATAGAAATCAAAAACGCTGATGCTTGCCCTTCAAGCCAGGAAAGCCTGAAGCGCACCAAGATAACTTTTTACGTGGCCTCAAATAAAGAAAGCTCTTGGGGGTCTCCAGTGGAAGAAGAAGAGGAGAGATCCGTGGCAAACACCAGCAGCAGTGACTTGCTCAGCAGCAGCAGTGAGCAAAGCCTGTCCAAGAGCTTGCAGACTGTGAGAGTCCATATCCCCCAGACAGTTTTCTATGGGCAGAATACCCCCCTTGTCCTGCAGTCCTTCTCCAGGTGCTACCACCATGAACCGATGATCCCATCCCCGCAGGCAGAGCACAAAGAAAGCCCCCAAAGTGCCTCCACTCCTGAGGAGCTGGAGAGCAAGCCAGTGGAAATGGCGCAGGCGCCAACCCAGAGCAAGGGCTTCAACACGTTCAGCCACACCATCCGCATCATCCTCCCCGCCTCCATTCGGAACACCGTCAGGGAGTATTTCAAGCACGATGAAACCAAGACCTGTCCCACAGCTGAGGCAGAAGCAGTGGAGAATGAACTCCTTCGGAGCAGGGTGGAGTGGCTCAGGAGCCAGCCGCCGGCAGAGGTGACCTCAGAGGAGCGTGATACCGTGGCATTTGCAGAAGAGACGTTTGTTTAGGGAAATGAATGTGAGAGAACTGAATATTTTTTTTTGTGTATGTGCAGCAGAAAATATTCTGTAAGATATGATCAGGGTGTGAAGAATCTAGCAGGCTGCATGGAGCAAAAAGTGTAAAGTAACACTAATGTGTATGTAATGTTGGGCTTTAACTTTCATTTTGGCTGGGGTGGGGCAGGCGGGGGGTTCTTATTTTTTCTTTACACCCTTTTTCTACAGAAGACACTTCACTGGCTGGGTGTCTAGTATGCTGAATGCCACCAGACTCTGTGAATTAGCTGACCTGTACAGAGTCTGACTCCTTTTCTTTTTAAAGAGGGAAAGGAAAAACACTGCTTTATTTTCTCTACTCCACTGCTGATGTGTGTGGATGACCAGAGAACTGGGACAGCTAATGCTCCGTCACAATTAGTTAAAAACCTTCATGCTTGCACAGAATCTCCCGTTATCCACTGTTCATCACCACCATTCCTCCAAAGGAAGATCCTTCACCTCCATCCCAGAAATCACTGCTGCTTCTCTCTGCTCATCTTTTGTCCCCAGTGGTCTAGCTCACAGTCTGCATTCCTTACTCTTTGAGGCTGGGTTCCAGACACACCAAATGGAGCCCAAAGCACAGCTTTCACTGACAGATGGCATATGTACCATTTTGTCCCCATGATTGCTTTTTTCCTAATTATTTGTGCATTGATTCTCTCTTCTCCTACTTTCCCCTAGTATTTGACAGAGCCACAGTTACGATAAAGGATTTTAGCACTGTCACTTTGGCAGGGCTACGAACATTTGTCTTCTTCAGTGTCCTCTGGGAGTAGCTGGTCCCTTTAGTCCTAGGAAAAGGTGACATTGTATTTCTGTAAATGATGGTGACGTTTCAGAAGGCCCTTTCCAGAGGCAGTGTGGATGGGGCAACTAATCAAATTCCTAGTCATGCTGAGAAGGACTTAAGGAGGATTTGGCTTTAGCAGGAGGTCAAGGAGTTGTGGAAGTTTTCAAGAATGTTGTCGAGTGGATACTGAAGCAAAGCCCCAGCTGGCCAGAAAGTTGTCAGACAGTCCATAAACTGAGACTATCCAGGCTTCAACAGCACTGATGCTGTCTCAGAAAGCAGTGAGTTCCCACTCAGCAAAGTACATGGCCCAGTGTACTCCAGCAGAATTAAGTTTGGAGAAGTGCCAGGCAGGGGTGTGGTGAGCAGGCTGCTTGTGTCACACCACTAAAGCAATGCAGGCAGTGGACTGTTGGCACATCCCTGTGATTCCACTCAAGGCAATGCTCAGAAGCACGATAGCCATAATGGGACTTGCTTAGAGGGTTGTGATGCTGCCAGCTGAGCCGAGAGCACCACGTTGGTTTGACAGGTGTTAAGAAAATGATGGGGAAAGTCTCAAAGGGTGCAGTGTGTTTCATTTGAAAGTTATGTGAGAGTTTTCTGAGGTGGTTTCTCTCAGAGAGACACTCCTTTTACTCAACAGTGAATGGATGAAGGACAAGAGAAATACATGAAGTAAGTGCCCCCTGCAAGTTGCTGAATGTCTGCAAATAGCCATACCTGGAGCTGCTTGACACTTGCCATGGTTCAGTCCTTGTACAGAGGGGGAAGCCACCTCTATAAAGTGATTGAGTCGGTATTGGATGCCTCCACTCATCTGCCAGGTGCCTGTGACAGTTGGTGCCTGGAAGCTGGGCCAGCATCCCAAATTCACACCATCAAATACAGGGGCAGGGGAGGGGAGCTCAGAGCCCACTTTCCAAGATGTATAGAGTTTGATTTGTAATATACAGTGTGTTTAACTCTCAGATGTGGCACTCTCTGTCCCAGATCACCTTGGTGGCCCTTGTATGATGAAAGGTGTATATAATCATAATACAAACCACCCCACCATCATTTCCCTCACACACAAACACTGACAAGGCATTCACAGTCTTTTTTTCAAGAGCTACAGTTGTAACTACTTCAATAAAATACACACAAGTTTGTTTGTCATTGTGGTACAGTGATCGCCTTTCATTCCCTCGCTCTGACTTCCCTCTTTTCTGCACTTGGGTGGTGGCATTTGCAAAACACTGAACCGTGGGTGTAACACCTGTGCTTCCTACCCTGGATCTGTGAGGCCAGCTACGTTGATGAGGGAAAACCAGCAAACCAGCTCAGGCATCACTGTGTGTCTTTTCAGGAAGCTGAAACAGCACTAAATATTATGAGAAAAGTCTGTCTACACTTGGAAGAGAGGCTATTCTGTATTCCAAACATGCTAATGGATTGTAAACTGCCTCCGTGGATGGGCTGGTCTCAGTTCAAACAAGGGAGACCTGGACCAAATTCAGAGTAAGAGCTCATGATTTGCATCACCTAAAAGAATTATGAGCAAGTTAGATTGTTTTATAGAGACATTGGGAGGGGCAGGGCAAAACATGTTTCTCTTCTCATCTGAAGCTGCCTAATATGGGTGCATTTCCCTGGATAGTTGCTCTACCCCAGCTCTCTATTAAGAATTTTTCTTCATTTAAAACAAAAACCTCCAAAATGTATCAGAAAAGACAGCACAAACCACTGGTCCCTTTGGGACTGTGTAGCTGCACAGCAGAGGTGGGCAGGGGGAGAAGCTACACAAGGCAGAGGGAGACTGCCTCCCCAAGGGCACAAAGTCCTTGCTTACCTGCTACCTGGAGGCCTGGGTGTGGAGTCTGCAGCACTCCTTTTCCATTTGCCCAGGCAATAATGCAATTCTGAGAGCCCAGTTTGCCCTGTAGAAGGTTTAGCCTTGAGCTAGCTTATATGAAATGCCAGTCAAGAGCCCCTGAAGCCCCAGTACTACACCATATCCATGGTCCCAAAGCAAGGCTGGGACCCTGCAAAAAATCCACCCTGCTGCATTTACCTCCCACAGCAAGTGTTTCTGGCCCACACCAGATAATTCCCCCAGCAGACTTGCCCTGGGTAAAATCTTGTACTGATTTGTGCATCATGGACCAGAGAGGAAGCCAAAGCCCATTGTGGGGGATTTACAGGGTGTCATTCTTCACCCCTGCCCAGGAGCCCCACACTGATGCTGGACCACCCTGAGAGGTAGGGCTCGTCTCAGCTAAACATAGCCTGGGTTTTCACTGAATCCATAGGAACTGTTTCTATGCAGAATTCTGTTTGGAAAACTCAGTTACAGATCATGGGTTCTCTACAACATTTAGATGGCAAGTTTGACATATTCACCCAAACACGAGGGGAAAATTTAATCAAGTAAACTGGGGCAACAGGATATTACACCTAAATTTCCATCAAACTCATTCTATTCCAGACAGGTTCATGTTACCAGAAAAGTGCATCTCATAGGTCTAAAATCCTGATTATTAGAATTTTATTTGACATATGCAATAGTACAGCAATGGGAAAATTTAATATTTGGAAAAAGTAGCAGATCATGGCACATAGCAATTCAGTGACATCTAACATCTCAAATTCATAGAAAGTGGTTCCTTCTTACAGGAAATGTCAGCATTCACATGGCTATCAGTATGCTCTTGCTAACCAAACTCAGCCTATATAATCAAGCCAATCAGCACACCATCTTGTATTTGGAACAGCTATCTCTTCTTAAGCTTCCCAAATTGGGAAAAATCTGCTCTACGGTTAAAGAGCCAAGCCTTGCAAAATTCCCAGCAGTTACTTAGAATAGCAGAATTCCTTACATTTCAAAGGAAAGAGAGTCACATAGAGCACAGATGTTTGCTGTCACCCACCCAGGGAAATGTGAAGCCATATGCTTTAGTCCAGTTGTGTTCAGTAGAGCACTTAAGCACCTAACTTAAAACCTGGACCAAAGACCCTAGCAATAAGCTTTGTTTAAATTTTGCTGAGATTTGCTGAACAGGCATTTACACTGAATCAGACCTCTATGGGCTCCTGCAAGCCAGCCCCAAAAAGCAATCGTCTTAACCTAAAGCAAAGTACCCTGCCACACCTAAACTGAGGACGCGAGTTGTGCAGGAGTCATTTCTAGTTACTGCTTGCTTTGTTTTCCAACCTCCAGCTGCCTTCTGATGTCTGATACATCCATGGGGACCCGCACTGTCAGCCCATCCATCGATTTCTTAATACACACCTGGCAGCCAAGGCGAGATCTAAGAAGAAAACATGAAGTGAGGCTCATCTGTTCCCACAGTAAAGGAAGAAATTCCCCACCCGTATTGGGACATCTGGTCCAGGATGGGTTTTCACTACAGTTCCTGTTAAAGGTTTCCTGTGCCCCAAGAGAAAGCACCTCTAGAGGCACAACCATAATAGGGAACAAGTTCTGTCCCCTTGGAAACAGGTGCCAGGTGCTGAGAATCTGCCTTCAAGGCTTGAGAATCTATGGTGGTCAGCAGGGAGGCTTACGTCTCAGTGAGTCCATACGCCAAGTCCAGCATGTCCAGCTCTTCGTCAGAAATGGCATCCAGCTTTTGGAAGGTGTCCTTCTCAAAGATGAGGTGACAGGTGGAGCAGGCTAATGTCCCTTCACATGCACCTGGTGGAGAAATGAGGGAGTGACAGCAAATCAAAGGAAAAAAGAGCATGAGAGAGATCATCTTTGGGAACAGTGAGAGAAAATGTCCTTTAACAGAGCTGGAGAATGTTAGAAGAGATGCCAGAAAATACAACAGGTGGATGCAGATTTCAGCCTGCCTCTTCTCTGGGATGGTCACAGTCAGTTTTCAAATTTGTACACCAGCTCTCACCAGCCAAACACATTGACACAGGCCACTGCAATCCCAGCAGTGACCATGTGGAAGTCACACTGCCGTCTCAGCGTGGTAAGCCAGCCCAGCAGGCAGCTGTTGAGGAAGAGAAGCTTGCTTCACGGCCTCACCAGAACACAGCTGCACTATTCCCAGGTACCCACGGGTCACAGCACAGACACATAAATCCTAAGAGCACACACCCTCATGCAACACCTACCAAATCCATCAATGGCCAAGTTTTGATTGACTACCACTTCCAGTAAACTCTCCCCTTCTTTGGCTGTGGCTGTAAGTCGCTCTCCATCCCGATTTATAAAATGCACCGTCACTTGGTCTGCAGAGCTGTAAGACAAGTTTGCAAAAATCAGAGAGGCCCACCCTTTCCTGCACATCCACTGTGGGGGTCTCTAGAGACATGGCACTCAGAGGGAAATGTGCATACAAACACTATCTAGAAGGATTACACCATGCATGTCAGAACAGATGCAGATTATCAGTTCTCAGTGGCAGGCAAATCTGAGCTGACCCAAAATATTTCCCACTTTGTCAAACGTCCCTCAGAATCAATGTTTAGCTGCACATGAACAAGTGCAGATGCTCTGCACCCACTGCCTCTGCTTGGGCTGGCTGGCGGAGGGAGCCTTTGTAGGCAGGCAAAGGGTTTGCAAGTCCTGGGCCTGAGCTGTTAGTCCTGGATGGAGTGATGTAATAACAAGAAAAGTGCTCAGGATCAGATATTAATCATGCAATGTAAATGACAACAGCCCTTATTTTGTTTCCCTTTCCCAAGGGAATTACTTGATGACTCTTCCTTTTCTGCTGCATGAAGTGCCCACTCCTTCCCTGAACTCAGTCGCAGGGAGCCTTGTGGTGAGACATGCTCAGCCCTAGTTTACAGAGCAGCCTCCTCTGAGCTGATGTGATCCTTCCTCAGGAGATCTTGTTAGTTATTTTGACAGCCTCTTCTGGTAGAGAGCTGAGAACAAGGCCATCAGCATCTCTCAGTGCTGCCTGCATAAACTGCATCTACAAATAAGAGGGAAAGAGCATCCACTCCATCTCCTCCAGACCAGGCTCTCCCACCACTGTGGAGAAGGCTGCCACCCTGAACAGCGGTGTCCAGGATTTTTCACCAAGACAGTATATTCTGAGACCATCTACTACATTTACCAGGGGAAGCACATGAGCAAACAGTGTTTTTTCTTAGTGTACATACCCAAATGGTCACCTAGAAGCAGGAGGTTCCAGTTACCCAAGGGTCCCACAGCAGCACCCTGGAGGCAGTGGGTCTGCCTCTCAACGCGGCACTGCCCAAGTGCCCATCATCTCAAAGCTCAGGACATTCTCCAGTGGCAGAAGGTGAGGCCACTCTCTTCTCTCAGACTAACACCATGCACCACTCTCCCAGATCTCTGGAGAGATCCACCTCCGTCTCCCCCAGCTCTGATAAACTGCCGAACACCAGCAGTGTCAGCGCTGCACCGTGGCCTCGCTCCTGACATTTCTGGCATAGGAAGAAAGAACCACAGCCTTGAAGATAGAGTGAATTTTGCAGTGAGAACTGGCCAAGCTCACAATTCCCTGATTTTTCCCACTTACATAAGGCTGAAGCAGCCTTGTGAAGCAGCATCCAGCTTCTTCCAATAAAAGTGTTCTTTGGTACAAAGCTTGGTAACACTTCTCCTGGAAGCCCCGGGGCCAGTGAAACAAACAGCAAGTACAGCTCAGAGCTCTGTGAATTTCTAACATTATCCCCTGATTCCTTGGAACGTGTTTGCAATATATACTGAATACAAACTGTCACAGAGTCACACGGCACGGCAAACCCGCCAGCCGGGGAAGCACTGTAGCACCTACACTCCTCTGTGCCAGGCATCCTCTTGGAAAGTCACAGAGGTTGTGGGGGAGGAATTGGTTAAATGGGAATCGTCCCTGGAATACCAACACCAGCAGCTGAAAGGGTATACCCTGTCTGCTCATCCCTCTCTGCTCTGTGGCAGATGAAAATGAAGCATGTGGAGATCTCTGCTGATTTCCTTTAAACGTTAAGCACAGAAACATAAAAGGATCAAGTTTCAACAATTTCCTTTGCTCTTTCTTAACTCACAAGGGGCAGAGGTGGAGTATGGGGGATGTATCCAGCTAAATAGGAGACAGGAAAGAATTTCTGTAAAAATGTAATGGAAAAGGGGGAAGAAATGTCCTCCTCTTTCAAGTTGGCAGGTCTTGTTCATTCCACTTCACATAAGTCACAATCACCACCTAGATCTAATCCCATTTCACAGAATCACAGAGCAGTAGGGGTTGGAAGGGACCTCCAAAGATCATCCAGTCCAATCCCCCTGCTAGAGCAGGATCCTAGAGTAGATCACACAGGAACACATCATTGTAGCACATCTCTAAGTGATTAGGGATGCTGTTTCTTAAAATATTGTCATATGGACTTCATCAGCACAGAAAATTCCAAACAATTATCTCTTTGGAAAGCCAATCCCCCAATTCCATCAAAATTTGGAAGTGGAGAAAAAGTGATGAAACATCATTTTTTGCCTTCTCTGCTCTTTTGTTTTCAGTTGCATCTCAATTCAGCTGCAGGAGCAGAACACAGGGGCCGCTGTACCTTCATCTGAGGCTGCCAGCTTCCTGTTTTTCAGAAAGCTTCAGCAGAAAACAATGCCTGGGCCATTAGTCTACAACAGGGTCCCCTGGTTATGAAAACAGCTGTGAAGTTAGCACTGAGACCACGTCACAGAGGGGAGAGTTTCCCACGTGCAGAATGGAAAGATCATGCTGCAGTCATGCACACCCAAGCAGGACCACCCAAAGCAAACAGCCAAAGAACATCTTTAGGACATTTTAGTCTCCTTCATAGGGAGCAACTCAGTGGTCATCCCAGCTTCCCCACAGCAGGAATACAGCAAGCTCATGGCCCAGCTGTCTGACACACCTTGCCCACCATCCCTAGTCCTCAAAGGCTGGCAACTGGGCCCCAGTGGTCAATGGACTCTTGAGCCACATCATCACCTTCATGCTCTGTATCCAGGTCACTAGCTGTGGCCTCCACAGCTCCAGAAACAGGGAGCAGCACCTCTCACAGACCACCTTCCTGCACCACCTTCCTCCCATCAGCATCTGCTTAGCCTACACATCCCTGTCCACCATCTCCTGCAGGCCATGTTTTGCACTGGCCTCTCTCTTCTCCCTTCTGTGGAACAAGGCAGAAGCAAGCACTTGTCCCTCCTGAATGCATCAGGGTAGGGGTTCAGCATTTCACTCACCTCGATTCCCCAGGGGCATCCTGGAGCTTGTGCGTGGAGCTGAAGCCTCTTTCTGCCCCCTGCTTAGCTGGCATGTGGTGCTTCTCAGTCATCCCACAGAGATAAATAAAGCGAATTTTGCTCACATTCAGTCCACTTAGCAAGGGTCGCATGAGCCCCGCGATGCCTTGAGCTATCATGCTCCTTAGGGTCCTGCTCCGTGTCTCCTGGGCTGTCGTTCGTTGCAAGGCCAGCTAGATTATAAATACAGCTGCGGGGAGGGAGGGGGAAAGAAAGGAAGGGGAAAAAAACAACCTAGGACAGCCTCCCTGAGGGTGGAGGGAGGGGAAGAGGGGGGGAAGGATGAGGGATTGTGCCTGGATCTTGCTGCAGCCCAGCCCATCAGGGCATGGGAATTGGGTGAAGCATGGTAACATGGGCATCATCTCCACATACCAGTCCCCAAGCAATGCTCATCCTGTTTTGCCTTACAGACTTCCCTTTTAGGAACCAGACCGAAATCCAGTTTCAAGAGCAACATTCATGGCAGTGTGTAATCATACAAGGAGTTGCAAGCTTAGACCTGGAAGAACAGATGGTCAGGAGCACTGATGGCTGCAGGAAGAGAGGGGCATGCCAGTTCTTACAGCAATGGGGAGAGAGTACGACTTACAGACTCTCTTGACCTGCACGTCATCCAGCCACATCATTGCCTTCCCCAGCACTTCAGGCTCCCAGCCCTAAAATATGAATAACCACTTACTTCACAGGACAGCAGTGAGAAGCAGCCACATCTTGCGTATTTGCTAAATTCTCTGCTGAAAAGTGCCATAAAGGCACAGATAAGCATCATTCATTTCATCCTGATACTCCAATGCCAGTGAGGCTTCTATGGAAGAAAACTCGTTAATTTATTACCAGAAACACCATCACTAATTTAGTCTACTCTCCTCTCCAGGGTAAGTCAATGTGCCCCTGAGGACTAAAATGCAACAGCAGAGACACTTTCAGTTCCTGGTTTTTGTGGAGTTTGAGAACAGCTCTCATCCCAGGAGCCTGAATTGTCTCTAATACCAAATTGACAGTTCACCATTCTGTAGGATGTTTGCTTTAATCAAGTTTTTTAATGCTGTGACATATTAGTAGCTGGTATAGCCAAAAACTTTTGAAACTGGACTCTCTAATTGATCCATACAGGGAGAAAATCACGGCATAAGAATAAGAACTGGCTAGAAAATGTTACCTTCAACACACACGCACAATGGATTCATAGTTTTGAAGATAACTGGAAAGTTTTGGCTTTTCACTCCAAAATGAAAATTTTCCACCAAAAGGTTTCAAGTTGGAAGGGGATGCTTAAGATTTCTGAGAAAAGCATTGAAGACATTAGGGAGTGCAAGCATTTTCCATAAGGGGGGAGAGGAATCCTATTCTCCAGACCAATAAAGTTTGAAAGGCAAGTGTCCAAGCATTCAAACACACCACAGAGAGCTTCAGTGGAGAGAAACACAGAGGCAATGCATAAAGGATAAGAAAGAAAAAGGTTTTTCTCTTTTAAGGGGGAAATCCAGATTATAAAATAACCTGTTTGCTTCCCTCTGTTCACTTTGCACCTGGTAGAGCAGCACAGAGGAGTATTTCACTACACCTCACTCCTATTTGTCAAGAGCAGGCTCAGCATTACTGCTCCCATGACAGGACACATGCAAGAGGATCATCTGGTTCATGATCTGTGATAACCTGGAGTCGCATTTGCAGGGCATCACTGACCAAAGTCTCCTCGCTCCTTTTGCTGAACATGGGTGATGCTTCCCAGCTCAGTAACCAGCAATCACAGCCTTGCAGCACCCTCATGCCAGCCCCTGCCTGTCCCACAAATGCCAACATCTCTGGGAGGGTGGGACAAACCACTGAGCATCACTAGGATTTTAACCCAGAGTCAGTGAGAGTGCTGTCTGCCAACAGGCACCCATGGCACGTCCCTGGGAGCAGCAGGGCAGAGGTACAATGCCAAAGCAGGGATGCCACGTGGCAGGCATGAGTGCACATCAGACTGTCCAGCCATGCCCAGGATCACTAGGACTTCTCTGTAATTCCACCCCTGACCCCAGTTAATGTAAAAATTCCTCATTTTGAATTATTTGTAGAATATCCTTCAAAGGCTGCCCTCCCCACCGTCGCTTGTATCACAGAGGAGAGCTGGCAGTGAGACAAGCAGTTTGTTTTAGCTGAACGCAGCTCTGGCCACTGTCCCTGCTCTGCAGCCCCTCACTCTCAGGTCAGCTTTTCCAAGTAGTTTGCTCTCTCCTGTGAGCTGCCCCAAATGCTTCAGCCTTCAAATCCAAACTCTTGGGCTGCAGCTCACCTCTGAATTTAAGTGTGCTCTCTGTGCAGCCTCTGCCACTGACAGACTCTGCCCAGTCCTGCCTTCACTTTTCAGGCACTACAGAGATGCAGTGGGCAGCCCAGTTCTGTCTCACAGTCACTTCCATAGACAGAAAGCAAGGCTTGCCATGAGTGATGCAAGGAAAGGGTCCACAGCACAGCAAACAAACCACAAAGCATCTTATCTCTCCAGCAAACCTTGAATCGAGAGATACACTAGATTTATGCATAGCAGTTCTCATAGCAAGGACATCTGTGTGTTTGCCTGGCACTGACCTCTCTCCTTGCCAGGAACCCAGAGCACAGCAAATGACAGGTCAATGTCACCCGATGGGAGAGAGGCCAAAGGAGAGAGAGAAGTCAGGTCTGAGAGCATCATGCCCTCACACAGTGAGGTGAGAAGCAGTGAAGGGGACAACTGTCCTCTGGTGACAGCAGGAACAATGCTGCTGAGGGTAGGGGATAATCATGCCATATACTGAGTTTTGGTAGCCTGTTTTATGGTCTTTAAAACAGGGAGAAAAGGGCAGAAGTAAGATATCCTTTTCCCTCCTCTCCCCCACTCCATCTAACAGCAAGTCTAGAAGCAAACACAGCCTTTCCAGAGTAAACCAGTGTTCATTTAGTTCAGGACACAAAAATAGAAAGCTTCACAAACAAGCATCCCTCCCACAAAAAAACCCAACCAACAAAAAAGAAAAACAACTATGTAAAAATAACCTTGCTTGGAAAAAAACCCTCAAAATGTTGCTTTGGAAGTCAGCACACGCTTTATGAGCAGGACAGACAGAGCTGAAGTGAACCTTTAGCTGTTTCACAGAAGTCTGGCAGAAGCTAGTTTCCACAGCGTGCACACACACACACACACACACACGCACAGAGCCCCCCATCTTGCTCCCCAGCAGGTCACTCTGCTGTCAGTGCAGCAACTGTGCCTGCACATCTAGTGCTGTGTTAGCACATGCTGGGAAGGAAGTGGTTTTCTAGCTTGAAATACATTGTCCAATTTCTTCTGCACCACACAAAAGACAATTTGCCCTCCCTCCCTCCCCCCAATCTAAGGACTCTCAGGCAGATGTCCAAACCAGCTAGGAGGTGCTATTAACTCCACCTCATCTCTGATTTCTGCACAAGAAGTAAACAGATTGAAATCAGCACTGCACTGATCCAACAAGAAGTGACACGATACTGTTGCTGCCCTCCACAGCCAGAGGCACACTCAGACTTCTCAGATGCCAGACCCAGCTCCTCTGCCCACCTTTAAGAGTTTCAATCCCTCCGAGGGCCGGTTCAGCAAACACGTAGGCACAGTCAGCACAAGGCAGGCTTGCGTCGGTTCCCTTGGGCAGAAGACACTCTGCAAACAGCTCTGACCAGAAGAGCTCTTCTGTAAACTTCGTGGCTTCCAAGAGACCCTAGATGGAAGGTTTAAAATTACCATATTAGTCTGCTGCCTCTCTGAAAGCAGATGAAAATCATTGTGTAATCCTGTAGTTATTAATATACAAATTAATATAGTTCTAGTGATGATGCAGTTCTGGGGTTGTGGGACTAACTCCACTACATTTGAATCAAGATTTAATACATTTGATAAATTAAGGGAGGAAGCCTGGGGACCCAAAGGGCACAGAGCTGGCAGTCTGAGCTGAGTTCTGTGAAATGGGCCACCAGGTTCCACCACAACTCTTCTGCCTTCAAAGAAACACGTCATCCTCTGTGCCTTGTTTTACCTCCCAAAGAAATGGGGGAAAGGATTCTTAGTTGGCCTCTGAGGAGTGTGAATGAGGGGTGATGGATAAAAAACACACCTGAGACAGAGAAGGGCTCTTGGCAGAGCTGCACCGCCTCAGTCGCTGCCAAGAGGCAGCCAGAGGTAAGCCCATGCTGCTCCCATGGGTGAAGTCTCAGGGACTGTAGTCAGAGCAGTAGGCACTCAGACCTAGGAATAATGAAGGTTTCCAGAATGCAGCCTTTGTTCTTAACTTGAACAGCACAAACAGCTGCCCCTCACCTCACAAATACTCCTGTAAGGGAGCAGATACAGGCTGCTTACACAGAACTAAAGCCACTGCACAGAACTAAAATCCCCCTTCCCATTGTCACTATGAAAACCCATTCACCACCTTTCCTGTTCCATAACATGCTGCTAGTAAGAGCAAACAGGGCAACTTGTGCTTGTTCTGCTTTCTCCAAGCCCACAGAACCAGGCAGAGTGCTGCCCCAAAACAGATGCACTGAACACAAACCTGCAGACAAAGTGCTCACATGAAGCATGCTCAAGTCTCAGATACTGACTTGTAGAGGCTGGAGGCTCGGGGGAAGCCTGTAAATGTGCCTCAGCTTCTGCATCTCTTAAACAAGGCTACTGCTTGCCCACCCCAACCTTTCTCTAAATGTTCAGCCCCTGAGAACTGCTACAGACAAGAGGAACCAAGGCCAAATTTTCACCACTGGAAGCAAGAGGGCAGTAATGCAATCACCAGATAGGCTAACGCTGCGACAAGGAAACAAAATGAATTCACAACAGGGCTTCTCCGCAGCAGCCACCTCTGGCAATGCAGCTGCTGCCTGGCTGGGTAAAGGCCACTAAGAAGTTACAGTGCCTCAGCCAAGGCCTTCACTTGGAGATGCTTCTCCTTCAGTCAGTCAAGGATGCTTCAGAGATGGATGGGAGAGCAGTACTGCTGCACGTGGGGTATAGACAGCCTTCACTGTAACCTCCCAGCTCAAGAGCAGTATATAACACATATCCCCTTGACCCTTCAGTCAATCTTGACAACTGAAGATCAACCCTGGCTTATATTTCTTTAAAAGATGATGCACAAGGTAACAGCAATCATAGGTGTTTGCAATTTTGCTCTGCTCACCAGAAAGCTGTATCAATTGTACTAACACCTGCTCAAAGCAAGTGCATTCTCAACAGAAGCTGGAGGGACAGTCCCATCCAGGATCTCTCAGTATTAATTTTTGCAGTCTCAGCACTACTCTTTCCTTAATGTCTCCTCCTAATTATTTCCTCTACTTTTTCCTATATCCACTTCAACCTGCCATTTATTCCTGAGAAAGACCATCTTAAAATTACTGCTGACTTTCAGAGACCCATCACTTGGCACTAGATGTCCATTTAGGCATTGTTCAGTCATAAGGACCTGCACCCTTGTTGAGAAACTGCACTTAAATTAGAGCTGCAGACCTGCAAGAGAAAAGCCAGCCTCAGCCTAACGTTCAATGCACTGAGGCCCAGATCCTTTTTCTTTACAGGTAAGTTAATTTTTCTGCATGGGAGACATTAACATCACATGTGGAGCCAGCCTGTGTAAGGGTATGCAGCAGTTACGTGTTGACATCAGTCACAGATGAATGACACTGTTCTCAGCCAGTTGCCACGTGCTCTGATTTATACACTGGTATAAGATAATTAGACTGTATGCCCAAGACTGAGTTAAGTACAGCTGTGAAGGTGGCACTCACAGTCACAGCGAGCGCACAGGGCAAACAAGTCGTACCTCAGTTACTCTCTGCTTTCTCATTGGGAGATAGTCTGCCTCCGTTCAAGCAGCTGCCATACAACTGTCTATAATTATCATCCCTTACCCTGTACATTGCATTATCAAGCTTTACAAGATGTTGGAAAACAACTATTAGATGCAGCTACTTAATGGAGAGCTACTGCAGCACAATGCATCACATCTGAAGCCAGGTTACAGAAAGAACAGCTTCCAGGACCAGCTAACATGGAAAAATGGGGAGAACAAATCTTGTTTGGTATCATGGAGACTATCCACTTGTTCCACACCTAAAACAGATTTCAAGAGGACAGTGCTGTCAAAAGGCAGTGCCCTACCATGAAAAGTAGAGAGCAGAATCTAATCTAATTCCTTAAGTTGCCACAGTTACTAACAGTATCCTACACAAATTGACCTAAACTGGTAAGTGAGGCATCAGGGGGTGTTCATGTGCTTATTGTTCATCACAGAAAAAAAAAAAAAAAAAAGGAATTGGATGGAAGACTACGGAGCCTGCTCATCAGTTCACCAAGAATCCCTCACCAGGTCACTTAAAAAATAAAAAAGCCCATGCTTCCCTCCAAATGTGTTACCCTGTGCAAGCAGCCGATGAGCGTGTCATCTACCCAGGGAAGTCCCTACAGGACTCGTCTACATCAAAACACATCAGAATCTGGAGACCAAACCCTTGCAATTCCCTGCCTTAGAAAGTGAAAACAACAGAAGGAAAAAGCAATCACAGCCTTATTTGTACAGCTGCACTGGTTCCAAGTAGGAGAACAAAGTATCCTAGGCCACTGCACAGAAGCAGCTCTCAGCCTTTAGTGCTTTGCACTTCCATTTCTTCCAATACAAACTGAAGACAGGCACACCTAACTGGAGAATTACTAGAGCCTCTTAAGTCTCCACATACACCAGCAAGGGCATGCCATGAAAGCTAGGCCACTCGTGCAGAAGAGTAACCTGGCTGCAAGCACCTCCGACTCTGGAAATTTAAGCACAAGCTGAAAGGTTTTGTTCCTCGAGAAGCAAGGGCAATAAAAGCAGCCAGAACCCCATCTGTGAGAGCAATCTTCCCAGACCAGTGCAATCTTCACTTGAAGGCTACAGTAGTGTTGAAGCAGACATGCAATTCCTCCAGTGGTGTTCAGGCTTTTTGAATCCTAGAAGGAAGGGAGACCCACCTATGGAAATTGGATCCGTGCCACACCTGGTAGGGATTGTAGAAGTCCCCATTGCTCCACACTTCACCTTTCATTTATAGACAAGTTCAGGTTTCTCCCCTAGCACCAGATCTCTGAGCATTAACGTGTTCTGATGAAATCTCTGCCTTTTTTTTGCAGTGCAGCAACCGAGAAGCAGAGGTTCTGCAAAGCCCCTCTTTGCCATCACCTGGAAAGCAGCTACAAAGATCACACAGTTCATTAGCAGAAAGGTGGCAGTAGCCATGCTCTTCCATCATTGGACTCAGTCCCAAGACCTCAGGAAACACAGGTGGAGATAGGCACAGCAAGGGAACTGCAAAACAAATTGAGATGAAATTCCCAGTACAGGGTCAGGGCGGAACAGACCCAGCAGGACATCAGGGACAAGCAGCAGCATCAAGGCCTAGCCACCCTCTGCACACAAACCTGGCTGTGGATGCACATGGGCCCAGGCATGGCACAGCAGGCACTCACCAGTGGCACATTCCAACCTCCTCCTCCATTTGACCCGTCCATGTGCAAGTTAAACAACATAAATTTATACTCAGTGTGTCCACAAAGAAATGCGAATTCCAGTACTGGCTCCAGTCAGCCAGCTTGGAGGGCTGGGGAAGGGGAAAGGGATGTTATGCCAAGCAGTTGCTTTTCAGGATGCAAGTAAGATCCTATTTGTGAGCGTGCTACAAGGCTGACCTCTCAGGAAGCACATGCAGACCTGTTTAGCTTGGAGACACAGCACCAGAGTCAAAGCAAGCCTCAAGTAACCAGCCAGACACCATCTGCTGAATTTCTCTGAACTTTATTGGCACTTAAGGAAGAACAGGGTATGGATTTTAACAACTCCTCCAAACAGGAAAAAAAAAACAAAAAAACAACAACCTTAATATCAAGGTTCTCTCTGCAGATAAGCACATGGACCCATGAATTACTCCACAACCTTAAGGAATTGATGTTTTATTATAATCCAGTAAAAAGACTGGTCAATAAAACTCAAGATAATTTACAGCAACAAAAAAATAAAACAAGAAAAAACAAGCCAGGAAAACATTTGCTGAAGTACTTCCCTCCCCCCACCCCCAAAAGGAGCAGTTATCCAATTAAACTGGAACATAGAGAGGAAGAACAATATTCTAACAAATAAAAAACATGTCTACAAATCTCAATGTAATACTGAAAGCTTCTTACATTAGTTTTCTTGCAAAATATCATTTCTTTACAATACAGTATACATTTTCAAGGCAAGGAGGACCACAAACATATCCTCCATCCCATAACTAATATTTTCTAATTGTGCATAGCGAGAAGTATTGAAATCAAATATTGTTAGATGCAACTGGAATATAATACTGGTTAAGAAGGCAGCAGGGCTGAAACAACTACAAAGAGTTAGGTGGACTCACTGGCACAAGCCGTTCTATTCCTACATTGGACCATTCGGAATTAGAACGATTTTTAAAAAACCCTATAAACAGAAGTCATGCCAGCATCATAATACATGAGCTCAGCAGTGTGACCCATCAAAGCAGAAAAGGTTTACTAGTTTATTATTTGAACACATATTCCAGGCACCATACATCAGCTTGTTAGAAAATTGTTAAAATGTCATAAAGGCTTTTCTCCCCCCAAATGCATTAACATAGTTGCCATGGACAGAGCAGAAGTGCCGAGAACAAGCTTTAAAGCACCAAAACAGAAGTGTAAAGGTTGTCTGTTCCCCCAGTAATGAGACTCACGTAGAGCCAGTGCCAATAACCCTTCAGTATAGAAACACCCAAATCAGTTCTGCCAAATTTAACTGCAATCTTTTATTTCTGACTTTCAAAGTACTGCGGCATGTGGTTTTGGCCACCCAGGTCGTGTCCCCACAAATGCATGCTGTGTCCAGGGGAGAGGAGGGGGCTCACATGTAACATATCTGGATGTTCAGAAGCAACACGCTAAGCTACACTCCTAGCAGAGGTTGGTTGGTTGATATTTGTGTGGATCTCCAGACAGAATTGTATTGCTTCCAAAAAACCAAAATAATACAGCACTGGTAAGGTTGTTTCCAGCAGCCCATGGGATTCCTGGGGAAATACTGCAGTTTATTAATACTACCATGAACATTTGTTTTTGGCACAGTCCCCCTTTACCTTTCCCATAGAGCAGGGAGCTGAAAATGCTCAAAGCATTCAGATGTTTTCCTTCTATCACCACCAGCAGTGATACCATACAAAGGGAGAATCCACAAAACTGAGAAAAAGTCACAAGATTTAGGATCATGCTAGGCAAGAAAACAAATCACAAGCTAGCCTGATGACTTCCTGTAGGGACAGGCTAATCCAAGGAGGGCAAAGCAAAAGGAGGACTCCATTGTAGGTGGAATCCATTTTTAAGGGGCCTCTTCTGAAGGTTAACATTTCCTTCTATGAAGGATGAAGGCAAAATCCAATTCAACCCTGAGCACACATGGCTGTTTCCTCCCCAGAAATTTCAGGAAGGATTCTAGGTAGCTACAGCATGGATAGCCTGGAAGACAGGAGGTGATGGGTATTACAATAACTGGTACAAATGGTTCTCAGGACCAGTCTCACAACCACTAGTGTCCCAATCCTAAGAGATGTAGCTTTGAGAACAGAAGGCTCTAAAAGGGCAAATCATCTTTCTGGGGAAGGAAAAGCACTTGAGCCAGGGATCTGGCAGAAAGCGAGTGAGGATTAAGGCAGCAATTGGACAAACACCTCAGGATCCACTCCCCTCAAAGGCTGCTTGAAGCCAGGGAGACCAATGCAGGCTTGTATGTGACCCAGATCCAAAAGCAGATTTTGGTCCTCAGCTCCTGATCATTTTTTATGATTGCATCTAGTTTAAACTAAAGATATCTGAGCTACAGTAGATCTATACACAGTCATAAGGCACCAAGGACTATGTGATAAAAAGGCCTCTTGTGGAAATACCCGAAATCCTGTTCACATGATTAGGAATGTACTGGTTCAGCAAGGGAAACATACAGCTACCGCAATTTTTAGTCTTTTACATGTCTACCCACCCCTCCAGGTTTCCACTGGCAAACCCAAGAAGGCAGGCAGCATTCGTTACCTATCTCTGCCTCACTGGTTACACTGAAGTCAGACAAGTGACACTGAACAAAGCCATTTACCAGAGACAAAACTTCTGGCAAGCAGGGAAGTTGAGGCTCCAAAGCACACTGCATCAGTGGAAATATTCCAAAGGCCTCCTCGTGATTAGAACATTCAAAGTTCCATCACTAAACAACAAAAGGTAACACTAGCAGGAACACCACTGAATCTGTTTGGTCTGCTTACGTTTGAAGGACAAAAGCTTTGGTCTTTTAGAAAGAAAGTCCATGTTCTACCCCCAACCCTTCTTCCCAAGCTCCAGCCTCCTCTTCTGAAATACATGATACAGACCCTGCATTAAGTCAGAGATTCAGACCCTGGCTACTAACCTTAATACTGAAGCTTACATGAGTTAACAGGAAGGCACAGTGTCAAACTGTTAGCACTTTACTGTACACAAATCAGTAAAAGTACCTGCTGCCCTCCCCACCCAACAGGAGAGGATGGCAACACACCAACTTCAGTAAACAACACAGAACTAAACGCAGTGAGACTTTACCCAAAGCCAAACAATTTCAGATTTGCCCCAATACATGTTTGCTTTCCCAAGGCACCCCAGGAAGATGTAAATACTATTCTTTCTTCTGTTGCTTAACTCCAGCATTTGCCCAAAACTCGATAAATAAGACCGTGGTCACTCTTCTGTAGTGGTTCCAGCGTAGCACGATTACGAGTGAATGACGGGAGAGGATGGGAAAGAGGGGAGAAGAGAGTGCAGGGCAGCAGGTGCGGGGGAGAGTTTACATGGACTCAAACTCATCAATGCGCTGCTTGGTGTTGCCCTGCCGGATCTGACGGAGGGTCTTGTACTTGTCTCGGCCCAGACGCATGTTCTCAGCGTGGATCATGTCATTGGCTGTCTTCTTGGTCTCATCCCGAGCATTCGCCAGCTCTGAGGAAAGAGCCTTTGGAGAAGGGGAAACAGACAGCAGTGGGTTAGCACATGCCAGAGACTCAAAGCTGGACAGAGAGGTCCCTTGCTGATCCTCCTGAAGATTCAACACTCACGGGGACAATACACAGATAAGCCCACATGTTCACAGTCCTGGACAACCAGCGCCAGCGGACCCTGCTTGAGCAAGGAAGCGGGACTAGGTGATCTCAAGAGGCACCGTCCAATCCAAACAGCCTCGCGATTCTGTGGAAGCTGTTAGCATTCCTCCCTAACATTTGAAGGGAGAAAACATCGCGACCTCCTCTATCATCGCGACCTCCTCTATCATCGCGACCTCCTCTATCATCGCGACCTCCTCTATCATCGCGACCTCCTCTATCATCGCGACCTCCTCTATCATCGCGACCTCCTCTATCATCGCGACCTCCTCTATCATCGCGACCTCCTCTATCATCGCGACCTCCTCTATCATCGCGACCTCCTCTATCATCGCGACCTCCTCTATCATCGCGACCTCCTCTATCATCGCGACCTCCTCTATCATCGCGACCTCCTCTATCATCGCGACCTCCTCTATCATCGCGACCTCCTCTATCATCGCGACCTCCTCTATCATCGCGACCTCCTCTATCATCGCGACCTCCTCTATCATCGCGACCTCCTCTATCATCGCGACCTCCTCTATCATCGCGACCTCCTCTATCATCGCGACCTCCTCTATCATCGCGACCTCCTCTATCATCGCGACCTCCTCTATCATCGCGACCTCCTCTATCATCGCGACCTCCTCTATCATCGCGACCTCCTCTATCATCGCGACCTCCTCTATCATCGCGACCTCCTCTATCATCGCGACCTCCTCTATCATCGCGACCTCCTCTATCATCGCGACCTCCTCTATCATCGCGACCTCCTCTATCATCGCGACCTCCTCTATCATCGCGACCTCCTCTATCATCGCGACCTCCTCTATCATCGCGACCTCCTCTATCATCGCGACGCCAATTACTAGGACGCAGCCAGCAGAAAAACGCTCCAGCAACCAGATTCTATTGGCATTTGACACTGTCTCCCACAGCATTCTGCTGCAGAAGCTGGCAGCTCATGATCTAGACAGGTGGACTCTTTGCTGGGTAAAAACTGGCTGGATGGCCAAGCCCAAAGAGTTGTGGTGAATGGAGTTAAATCCAGATGGAGACCGGTCACAAGCGGTGTCCCTCAGGGCTCGGTCTTGGGGCCAGTCTTGTTTAATGTCTTTATCAATGACCTGGATGAGGGGATCGAATGCACCCTCAGTAAATTTGCAGATGACACGAAGCTGAGTGGGAGTGTCAATCTGCCTGAGGGTAGGGAGGCTCTGCAGCAGGATTTGGACAGGCTGGAGCGATGGGCTGAGGCCAACTGCATGAGGTTTAACAAGGGTAAGTGCCGGGTCATGCACTTCAGCCACAACAACCCCATGCGGCGCTACAGGCTTGGGGAAGAGTGGCTGGAAAGCTGCCTGGCGGAAAAGGACCTGGGGTTGTTGGTTGACAGCCGGCTGAACATGAGCCAGCAGTGTGCCCAGGTGGCCAAGAAGGCCAACGGCATCCTGGCCTGTATCAGAAATGGTGTGACCAGCAGGAGTAGGGAGGTGATCGTGCCCCTGTACTCGGCACTCATGAGACCGCACCTTGAGTACTGCATCCAGTTCTGGGCACCGCAGTATGGGAAGGACATTGAGGTGCTGAAGTGAGTCCAGAGAAGGGCAATGAGGCTGGTGAGAGGTCTGGAGAACATGCCTTATGAAGACTGGCTCAGGGAACTGGGGTTGTTCAGTCTGAAGAAGAGGAGACTAAGAGGAGACCTCATTGCCCTCTACAGCTACCTAAAAGGAGGTTGTAGTGAGGCTGGTGTTGGTCTCTTCTCCCAAATTGTTAATGACAGGACGAGAGGAAATGGCCTCAAGTTACGCCAGAGGAAGTTTAGGTTGGATATTAGGAAGAAGTTCTTTACTGAGGGGGTGGTTAGGCACTGGAACAGGCTGCCCAGGGAGGTGGTGGAGTCACTGTCCCTGGAGGTGTTCAAAAAACAGGTTGATGAGGCACTGGAGGCCATGGTCTAATGGTCAGGAATATGATGGGATAAAGGTTGGACTTGATGACCCTGGAGGTCCCTTCCAACCATGATTCTATCGCCACCTCTATCGCCACCTCTATCGCCACCTCTATCGCCACCTCTATCGCCACCTCTATCGCCACCTCTATCGCCACCTCTATCGCCACCTCTATCGCCACCTCTATCGCCACCTCTATCGCCACCTCTATCGCCACCTCTATCGCCACCTCTATCGCCACCTCTATCGCCACCTCTATCGCCACCTCTATCGCCACCTCTATCGCCACCTCTATCGCCACCTCTATCGCCACCTCTATCGCCACCTCTATCGCCACCTCTATCGCCACCTCTATCGCCACCTCTATCGCCACCTCTATCGCCACCTCTATCGCCACCTCTATCGCCACCTCTATCGCCACCTCTATCGCCACCTCTATCGCCACCTCTATCGCCACCTCTATCGCCACCTCTATCGCCACCTCTATCGCCACCTCTATCGCCACCTCTATCGCCACCTCTATCGCCACCTCTATCGCCACCTCTATCGCCACCTCTATCGCCACCTCTATCGCCACCTCTATCGCCACCTCTATCGCCACCTCTATCGCCACCTCTATCGCCACCTCTATCGCCACCTCTATCGCCACCTCTATCGCCACCTCTATCGCCACCTCTATCGCCACCTCTATCGCCACCTCGCATAGCAGGAAAGACTGTCTCCAGTGTACTTCAGAAGAGTCAAGTGGAGGGATCCCTAAAGACCATAGGAGCATCATGCAGAATTTGAGCAATTACTAGCCTTGTACCACAGAACAAAACTTGCTGCAGAAGATAAAGTGCACCTCTGTCACTCTGCCTGCGCATAACCACCAGAGCATGACACAGAAGAAGCAAAGACTGAGGCACACCAGGCACCAAGCAGGCAGTGTAACAGAATGCTTGCAAAGATTCAACACCAGAACTCTGGAGCTCTTTACAAGGTGTGCAGCACTGCTCCCTCCATGCTGAGCCCAGTGGGCTGCTGTCAGGGTTCTGCAATGCAGCCCAGTCAGACAAGACAGTTACAGACAGCTGCTTGATAGGAATTGGACCAAGTTCTCCAATTTGTTGCAGCCAGGGCTATGAACAGCTGTCAGATGGCTGGCAAGACTCACACAAGCACACTACATCTGACAGATGCTGCTTTTTGGCACTGCTTGAAAGTACTTCACTACTTCAGTGAAATGGAAGTCAAGTGCCAGGAGACCAGAACTGCCTCTCTGCTCACTGGTTAAGCAGCTATCTGGCAAGATCATGATCACCCCTCTTTTCCCCCTCTTTTTTTAAATACCAGTAATACCTCTGAGCTGCAATTAATGGCGAGAATAGAAGCAGCACCTGAACACACACCCTCTCTTGCTGCCAGTTTCTTACCTTCAAGTGTTTCTGGACCCGTTCGTTCTTCTCTGCTTCAGTGGTGCGCTGCTCCTCACTGCGGTCCTTGATGGTGGCCTCTGATCGTAGCTCAGCGCTGGCTTCTGCCGCATTCTCATCCTGCTCATCATCATGCTCATTCTCAGAGTGCATGGGCTCAGTGACATGAGGGGTGCTCATGGCAGTCTTCAACTCCTCTTTGGTCTTTTCTAGGTCTTCCTGCACCATCTGTGCCTGCAGTAGGGCATGCCAGAGTGAGTTAAGTCACTATATTCCTGAGTGCCTGAGACTTCTCACAGAAGCACTACTTGGTGCTTGTAAGAAACCTTGCACCTCTTGCACGCTGCAGTGGTACATTGCAAAGCTACCCAGCCACAATAATTTGAAAACTTTCTGCTGGCTAACACTGCGGAGATTTAAAGAATGGTTATAATTCATGGAAAATGGGCTATAAGCCAAATTTATGAAAATATTTCTACATGGAGTTATAACAAGGCACTCATTCCTACCAAGAAAAGCAAAGCTGGGCATTTACAACAGCTGTAAGCTTGCAGACGCTCAGTCTAGCGTGGCACCTAGTGCAGCAGTTTAGGTCACAACCCAGAATGAAGAGCAACTCCACAAAAATGTACTGCTATTCGCTCAAATTTGACTTTACCTTCTGTTGCCACTCCTGGGCCTCGCTCTCTTTCTTCTGCCTGGCCAGCTCCAGCTGCGTGATCCTAGCTGTGAGTTCTGCCATCTCAGCAGCCTGCAAAAGAAAGGCTTTTAGTGTGAACAAAGCCAAGGTACTTGCTAAATGAAGCATTTAGTTCAAGTCCTGAATAAAAACAGTATCTCTAACATCTTTTTGATAAGGAGAAAGCCTTCCTGTAAACTTCAGTACCACTGACACCTCCATGATGCAAGGGAAAAAGGAAGCCAAAAATGTTTGGGGTTTTTTTGTTGGGTTTTTTTTTTTCCTCCTCCAGAGCTACAGAACTCATTTATTTGAGTCCAAACCAGACTACGCATCCTCACTATATTCATAGCCTGGTTTGCTTCAAGAGCTTAGAGACCTACCCTGTCACTATTTTCCCTCTACCTGATTTTCAGCTCACCACTTACCAGCTGTTCCTGGGTCTTTTGTTGATCATGGGATGCTTTCAATAGGGCCTCCTTTGCCTCTTCTGCTTCTCTACGTTCTCTAGCCAGTTTCTCTGCTTCTTCCTGAGCTCGTTTTCTCTCCTGTTCCAGCTCCATAGCTCTGCGGGTCTGCTCTTCCAGTTCTGAAAGAATAAGGGAGCACATTTGAAGAGAGATCAAGAAAAGAATGGCAGAAGAAGAGGAAGTGCCCTTACACCTACGTTCTGGATCAGGGCTTTCCTTCAGAGGGATGGGTAAAGGAGAGATGCGAGCAACTGTCCTCTTTCCTTCACATAGTAACTGGACCTGGAAGACTATGACCCAGTCCTGTTCCAAGCCAACATATTACTCGCCCAATTGATTTGTGAGGAAGTATCCATCCCAAAAGACAGAAGAGCACACAGCATTTTGCTTGGGCAGTGCCACACTAACACTGGCCAAGCAATTAGATACTAATCACACCTGAGTATGGGCTGGTGTGACTCCTGCTATGTTTTCTGACTCTTTCCTCTACAGATGTGCTGGGATAAAGCTTCCAACCAGCACATGAACAACTACAAGGTACTCTCACTGCCAGAGAGGCATCTTGGCTACCATCCATCTCTTTAATGCAAGTCCTATTTCAGCAGCTGCATATGAAGGGCTTACATTCAGCTTCAGAAAGCTAATCCAGGGCCCTAAGACCAGTTAACATACAATACTGGAGAGCCAAATGGCTCAGATGCTCATAGCTTTACTACTTGAACCCTTCTCACTCAGACTATGCATCTAAGGAAATACTGGAACATTTCATTACCTTGCTGAGCTTTCTTGGTTTGCTCCTCAATTTGCTTGAGTCTCTCCATCAACTCCTCCTTCTCACGTTCAATCTTTTCCTTCTCCTTTTCTGCCAACTCCCTCTTCTTCTTCTCATTCTCTAGCAGGGCTCTAATGAGGGGGAAATCATAATGCAATTTCAAATTAACAACTAGTCAGATTAGAGCACTCCCTAGTGAAGCCATGAGCACACAGGAGATGTACACAACAGCACTCGGCTGATGAGTTTTACTCCAGACACACCCCTTTATACAAGTGCAGAAAGAAAAAGCTCCGCTGGCATTCATCTCAATGGCAAGTTCATAATAGCAGTGTTATAAGGGAAACCTCCTTTTATCAAGATCCATATTAGTCCCGTCAAATACATGGACAAATCTTTAAGGAAATGATGGTGGGTGACACTTGTGACGAGTGCCATTTCCATCATCCCATTAGATCTACTGAAGCAGAAAGCAATCTCCTCTATTTTTGGTTCAAGTAGATTAAGGTTCTGCCAGCAATTTATCTAGCACACAATGCTATTATGCAGTGATTGACCAAGTCCAGGTTACTGAGAGCCCTACCAACCTCTCCATCTGCTTCTGATGCTTCTCCTCTCGAGCCTGTGCTTTCATCTGCTGCACCTCAATGGTGTCTGGTTTACGTCTGCGCATGTAGAGCTCATGGTTCCCCATGCAAAGTGCCAAGATTCGTTTGTTAATCCGTAACCGAGGGGCATAGAATACAAAGTCCTTGGGACAAGAAAAAGGCAGCATTAGACCTGTTCTTTCAGCATAAGAAGCCCACTGTGTATGCAATACGCTCCAAGACCCTAAGCTTCCTAGATTTGCTAGCCAGCTTTTCTTAACTGTGTCTAATTCATCAGTGGTGGCAGTCAGGCACGTATCTTTCAGGAATGAATTTCAACCTGACAAACGCACACAGGGCAAAAGTGCCCAACTTGTTACAGTGTGTTGAGTTTCACTGTAAAGCATCCCTAGCACAGAGCACACAGCGACTTAGCTTCTCTGTTTCATTACGAACACCATCAGGGGCTGGCTTACTGGGCACACCGAGACTATGACTTCTCCCACTTTTCTTCCCACTTAGTTATTTAATGCAATATCTTGCCAGCCACATCAAGTGTAATGGTTTGTCTTATGCCAGAAAGGGTGCTAAACATTATGTCCAATGGATAAATAATGTTCTGTTAAAAAGGAGCAACGGCAGCAGGGAAACGCTTCCCAGCAGCAATGCAACAAGAATGACCAGAAGAATAGAAGGTATCAGCTGACACAGGAAATTAGTAAGCCTTAGAGATGAAACCAATTATGTTCATTATAAACTTACAAGAAAAACACCCTCCCAGCATACCCTACAAAATGACCTGAAGCTTCACTTCAAATAAGGTGAAAAACTGCAGAAAAAACCCTGTCCCATACACTACTAAAGCAAACAGGCTGCAAAGGAAGCATTCAGTTAACACAGGCACCTCAGATCTCCAATTGTATCATAAGAGAATCTGAATGGTTTTAGGAGAATCAGAAATCCTAAGCAAAGAGCTTCTCCCTGGAACAGCTTATGGTTATACTGAACAAATTTCTACCCTCCTAGCCAGAAACAAATCCCAACTATCACCTTACTGCCATTAGACCCATTCTGTGCATCCTGCCCTGAACAGATCAGGTAGTCGAACACTGCTTAAGTCAGCACTGACATTACTGATGAAAACATTGTGTGCAATTAAAAAAAAAAAAAAAGATAATTTAGCTAAGAAGCCAAAAGCTTAATTTTAATGTTGCTTCTTACTGGTGCTTTCTTGTCAATGGGCTTGATAACAAATTTCTTGTCATTGAATGAGATATTTCTGATCTCACTCCAAGGGAATCCAATTTTCGGTGTTAGCCTGCAGAAATGGAAAGCAAAAGGAAATAAGAGCCCCAAGTCATTCCAAGTTCTTGACTTACAATATAAAGCTCAAAATTCTACCATATCTGCCCTCATGTTTCAGTACTCCTATGCTGACTGGAATCAAACAAACAAAATTAGTCATGCAAATGAACTATAAACATAAGAAGCAGTTTTCCAATCCTGCCTTTTTTTTTTTTTTTTTTTTAAATGGAAAACAGACTGGAAAATGCCTGTGTGGCAGGAAGATGAGGGATACAAGTAAAACTAGCTTGATAAGATTTGCCAATTTCTTGTAATTTTTGGTTCAAAGCAGCATATTTTAGGAATCATTCTGGCAGTGTCAAAAATACAGCCAAGAATGATATTGAAATTGTAGAGTTTAGTTAAAGACGTGAATTCCAGGAAAGATTAATTTTCAATGCCTTTATATTGGAAAGGATCAGGCAATGATGAGAAGAGGGGGTGTATTACCTGTCATTCTGCTCATAAATGTTGAGTCCAAGAGCATCTACACCTAGCCAGAGTTCAGAACCCTTCTTGTTCTTAATGCTGAAGTAGTTCACACCATACATTTCCAGATCCTGCGCAATTTTCAGGTACTCCAAGACAGCATCTTCTCTGCAGCGTACAAAAAGAAAGCAGGTATTTCTTTTTGAGTCTATAAGCCATTACAGCAAGAAGGTGCTGATGACTTCCTACATGGGCAGAGCAGCAACAAGCTGGCAAAGGTTCCAAGCATCACCCTAGCAGGTAATGAGAAACAAACTCGGCAATCTCAGCTTTGTTTTACTAAGAACAGCCAGCTGATGTGGACTAGCAAGGGCAGAGGCATGCAAACCTAGTTAGTGGGAGCAGAATTACCTGAAGAATGCTAACTCATCCTGAAGCAAGGCACAGATTTTTGTATGCGTTCATACATTACACACTAGCATATATCACACTACTTTAAATACAGCAGTTTCACACTGTATCACTTACCTAATCATTCCTCGATGTTCCTCATGCCACACCTGGATCCTCTCCTCCCACTGGTCTTTGTTAAGCTTGTGCTGCTCCAGAACTCTAAAAAGAGTACATTGGATGTTTGAGATCAGCCACTGCATTTATTAAGACACAGTCACATCACTCTCGAACAACACTTCATTAAATACTTCATTGGCATCACAGTTCCTCCATAAAGACATTCCAGGAACTAAGAGTAGTATTATAAGGCCAGCAAGAGACACAGTGGTCAGCATTCAGACTTCTGACAAGTGACAAGTTGTATTCAGCTGTGCTTTTCCTTGTAGCATTAAGGGGGTTTTATTTGAAACCTTCTCTCATTATTTCTCACTGTTTCTTCAACAGCAATCAGATATTTAAGATTAAAGCTGTTAATTAAATGAATACTAATGCCAACCCTCAGAGAGGTACTAGGCTATATTTTATTCTGAGCATTCTAATCAAGACAACCTCCCCCCAGAAAAAAAAACAAAAAACCAAAAAACCCAAACCCTTTAGGGCAAGCAAGGTCTAGGACTACCCAGGTTCGTTTACCTCTGCGGGAGCAGTTTGTCACTAGCAAGGTAACCAGACTTGTGCACCTCTTTGTTGAAGTCCCCGTATTTTGACTGGACGGCATAAGAAGCCAGAAGGACGGCTGTTTCTGGAGGGCAATAAATGTCATCGTTCAGAATTGCCTCCTTCACTTGAAGGAAGAAAAGGCGTTGTGTGATGTCCTGGATCAGCTCTTCTGCCACATCCTCTGGGTAGAACTTGGCACGGAATTTGAAAAGCAGGGGGCTTTCTTTGCGTACATCTTGTGCTGTTACCTGGAACAGAGTTATTGGATTTTATAGCCAACATAGCAAGTGACAGGAGCAGGTTTACAAACAGGAAGACAAGCATGAATTAGACAAAAATTCTCCTTTCCAATGCAGGAGTGGGGAGAAAAGCAAGGATTTTCAGTGCCTCAGCACCTCTCCCCATAGAATTTATAAGCCAATAGTTACAATCAGTGGTAAGTAAGTTACTTTCCAGGTTTCTCTCCAACCAAGATGCTCCACACAAGCACCACATTAGCATGTTACTGGGAAGGGTAACAGATCTGCCTGGATAACAGAGAGGACTAGACAGAGGAGGACCAGGTCAGACATCATGACTCCCCGTACCTTGGGAAGGGGGTGTGTGGTCTGCAGGAAGGCAACAGCAACTCACTAACCTTGTAGTACTTCAGGTGTGTGGAGAGGCAAGAACAGACAAAAGTACTGAGACTGACTTTGTCCCTGCCCTCCAAGAGCAGGGAACCCAGGACAAGTGAAAGCTTAGAGCAAACATACCTTTTTGTTCAACTTCAGCCATGTTGAGAAGCCCTTGGTATCTTGATACTGAAGTCCAAAAAACCAGACCTCTCTTAGACCAATTGTCTTGACGACCTGGAAGAAAGATGATTAGCAAGAGCCTCAGTCAGATGGGTCAATCTCACTGGTTATAGGCAATGTGTTAGAGGTGAGTTCAGATGAACACAAAGACAACCAGTGCCCTAGTCTTCTATCTCCCCTGCTACAGTGCACATACATGGGTGACAGGGCATCTGAGGGGTCTTAAGTGAGAGATGTATAGGATTCATCCCTCTCCCTCACCTCTTTAAGGCATGTTGCTAATTATAAACAACAGCTGGAACACTTATTTTCTTCAGCTACTTATAAGCCAATACCGATGCAAAGGTCTGACAGTTGTAATAGCTGCCAGGAATCAACAACACAACTCCATTTTCAGGTACACCCCTCATTTATCATGCAAATGTACTACTCCTGGGCAAGGCATGAATCACCCTGCTGGGTTCTGTCCTACTAGGCTCTGCTCTTTTAAGACTTGTATTCTACTCCACCAGTAGCTGTGGACAGGCCTTTCATGCAGCTCTGTAATGAGCAGCACCATTAAGAGGTACTGCAGTGGGTAAACCGATATGCTGTCCCTTGTGCCAGGACAAAGAGACACCACAGAAATTAACTACACTGCTGTGTAAGCCCTCTCCTTAGTCACTTCCCTAGCACACCATGAGTGCTATGTAAATAACAGTTACAAAGGCTTTAGAGACATGCTGTAACAAGAGACAAGAGCCTCATGGGGGGGCAAGACTACTGCAGTATAATGCCACTGCTGGTAAAAAGGAGGGGGAAGTTTCTTAGTAAAGCCCATTCACTAATTTGAGGCCACAGCTTTGAGTCCTGGCAAGTCTAGGATATGCCACATGGTGCAGCAAGTCTAGAAACTGAAGCTCCCCTGCATCTCTCCTGACCCCCCAGGATATGTTCTCACATCAGCAAACAAGCTCTTACCTGTCACCTCCATTACTAGACAAACAACAGGGAGGGAGGAGACACTTAGCTTTAGGGTGACACTATAAGCTGCTTTTACACACAGCCCACCCTTCGGGCTTTACAGCCTCCCTCCTTCAGACGGACCCAATAACTGGACAGCAGGGCATAAGCCTGGCCCTAGGAAAACCAGCTGCCTGATCATGGTGTCCCCCCTGCCAGGTAAGCTGAGGTAATTTTGTACTGCCTTGTCCCATGTTTTATGGTTTCTTCCTAAATGCCTAATTTTAAATGACTTCTTGTTGAATCCTAAGGATGCACTCTGTTCCCTTCTGATGTGCTCTCTAGCTTTGGCAAGATACACCAAGGATGTAGGTTCCTGGCAAAAACATTACTAGTTAGATTCTTTAGGGCTTAGATGAGACATTTCTTCTGGCTTTACAAAAGCAGCATTAGGGCCCTCGTTCCTTTCAGGCCCAAAAGCCAAAGGCAGCTTTCAGCAGAGACACACTGAGTTGTACACACAGAGACTAAACCTAGAAAAGGTCATGTTATCTACATACATTGGCCCCCTGGAGTCCATGAAATTATTCAGCCTGTCCTTGCTTGAACACAAACTGAAGAACTGGCCTAAAGCCTGCAGTAAACACAGCGGAACGCGGGGCAGATCAACCTTCATTTGTGTGTACCACCTAGTAGGACACACAGGCGAGGAGACTTTCAGAGGAGCAGAGTTCGCTGTATACGTGGAAAGCACATGGTACAAGGAGGGGAAGATGGGCTGTCCCAGAGCCAAAGGAGAGCTCTGTTCTCAGCAGCCTTAACATCTCAACAGGATGGAAGCTCCCTCCCCTGCTGCATGTGTCTGCTTGCCTCACTTCCATTTGTCAGCAGCTTATGCCTGGGAATTCAACAAGCTGGACTGCCAGCAAGGAACTGAAAGGCACCACACTGAGGCCCTGCACAAAAGGACTTTTATTCCACAGCAGAAGTCTGCACAGCAATAGCAGTGACAACAACAGACTGGACAGAGGAGAGGAGGAGATAGCACAGCACACAACATCACATTCCCAAACTGCTAACTGAATCAAACTAAAATGCAGCACAATTCCTGCTGTAGGAATTACACGAGCTGTAAAGCAAGGCATGTTGTGGCTTGTTAGCCTGAGCATAGATGCAGCCCATTCAGCCTTCATCATGAAGCTGCTTTCCAAGTAAATGCACATGGCAGCTGCCTCTCTCAAATGGAGGGGGGGCAGCAGGGAAGATCGTCCTCCTCCCTCCTTCCCACCTCAGCTTTAGCAGGTTTAGTTCCATTTAGCAAGGGGGAAAAAAGCATGAAGAAGAAAATGCTTACTACAGCTGTAAGGAGTCTGGGCTGGCACTTAGCAGCTCAATTATGTTTGGGGGTGTACAGCATTCAGAGCCCTGATGAACTGTGAGATGTTCCAAAAGCAGTTACTGGCAGCAGCTAGACAGAGAAGGGCTGGCACGTACTGTTTAACACACATCACTATACTTAAATACCTAGTTTACACTCTTGGCTGGAGAGTGACATCTTTCCTCGTGCCAGGGAGAACATTAAGTCAGTCCCCGGGTATTGTTTAGCCTCCAGTACAATGCTCAGTCTACAACTGGCAACAGGTTACAGGCAGCCTTAAAATCCAGCTGTCCCACAGTACCTTAACATTTCTGGTGACTCTCACTTCACGTTCTGGCAACAGTTGAAGCACACAATAGTACAATTTTTTAGAATTATATTTGAAGAAGAAACACAAAGTCTTCCAGGTAACTGTTTCACTTCTCCTTACTCCACATTTTCCAGGTCAGCATGACTCCTCCTGTCCTTCCCCTGTGCACCCACCCATCTCCCTCTGAACTATGTTCTTGCCCCTGAGTGCTGCCCCACAGCAGGAGAGCCATAAGCAGCCTCTTAAATGTAGATTTTAGTGTACATTTACAGTTACTAAAATCTAGTACACTAGATTTTAGTAACTGACAATCACTATCATTCTCAGCCCAGGAAACACACCACCACACTGCAAACAAGTACAGATCCTGCATAAAAGCTCTATCTACACATGGGCAAGACTGAAGCATGCAAGCAGAGAAGACATTCCACTCAGACCAAGTTCCTGCACCAAAAGCCAAAGCATCCCAGGCTATACTGCAGCACAAATCTGTCTTGAGTCTCACCTGTTGTCCTAGTTAAAGATGAAGTGGGCCTCTCTCCCTTTCTATGACAGGCATGCCAAGTACTTCTGAGAGAAAACTGCTAGCAAACCTTATTGCTGGAGGAGCTCTGAACTGATACTACACCTGCAGTTTCATATGCCAGAGGCAAAACCAACTTAGAACACAGTCTTCCAGGTACTCTAACTTAACACCCAAGATCGGCTCCATCTACAGCCATAAATATTCAACTGCTCCCTTTCCATGTGGCTGATTCCTCCAGAATATGGAAGTGCTGAAATGCCAAAGTGACAAATGACAGGATCTTCTTTAAGTTAAGCTTATTACAGTTTGCCATTGACCACCTTAGCAACAAGCAGTCCATTTTTGGTAGGACTATGTTCCTGTGAAATTTGAGTCACATTTCCATAGCACTCAACCACAAGCCTTCATTACACAAACAAGACTTCTGGGGTTTGCTGGAGGAACCAGCCACTGCCTCAAGACTTGCTGCTTGCTACCATGAAATTGCCATAGTAAGTTTTTGATTCAGTGCTTTCACCTGCTGGATCAAGTGCTGCAGACCAGTTTCCTATGTATTTAAAAGCTACTAGGTAGGACCTTGCCAAGGCCAAAGGCTTCTCTATAGCCTCCCTCCTTGCAAAGCTTAATTTACAGGCCATGGAGACCAGCCACATTTATTCCAAACTCACCTGGAGATACTCAAAAGTCGAGGGGGATTTGGTCAGCCCATAAGCTTTAGCAACCATGAAAGAAGAGACTGACAAAACTGGTACTCTACAAAAACATTAAACTCATTGCAGCAGATAAGCAAGCCAGGACAGGGCACATGAACTCAGAATCTTAGGTGCTCTGGCTCTTAATGAAATCTGTAGGAGCCTTAAAAATTTAAAAAAAAAAAAACAAAACCAAAAACAAAACCACAAACAAAACAAAAAAAAACCCCGCGCTCCATATTAGACTCACTGCTGAACATAAAACACAGCATCAGTGACTAAGTTCAGAGTGAGCAGAGATGCTTATTGTTACAATTTTAGCTCATAGCTGAGTGTACTTTTCTATCACAAGCTTAGTTTTGAACCCAAAAGCTCACAAAACTGAGGAAAAGCCTCCTAGGAAGATTAACCACATGCCTTCAAAGTCTGAAGCGACAGATATTAAAGTTTTTCTAATGTCACATTTCTCCTTAACCTGTGACTTGGCTTCATGGCTCTTAATTGGACAGAGATCATCTTTAAGGAGGGTGGGTGCTTTTGGTTACTCTAAAGGCTTTTTCTGGAGTGGCACACTGAAATCACCATCTCCTGGACTTTACAATGTCCAAAAGCTAGCATTGGAAGGACTGAAGTTTACATGGTCAACTATAGGCTCAGAGAGCACCAAGCACATCCCTGAGAAGCAAACCTGTTCTGAAGTTGGAAAAACAAGAGTTCATTTTAGGTCAGGGAAGGAAGTACTGACTGAAGGGTTTAGTAACCACAACTCATTGTTAAAAAGTACCCATTTGATAGGCCTTACATCAGGAAGAGATCCCCACCCATCGATTGCATTCACCACCCAACATACAGCAATAAGTAGCTAAGCAGTTTTAGCAGAGAAACAGTTAATCTTTCATGTGTAGGAGACACAAAGCAAAGCAATGCTTTGTTTTACACAGTAGTGTCCAGGCCAACTGCACTTCAGGCTGATATAGAAAAGGGTCAAAGATTGAAAACAAGCAGCTATCACTGTCTCAGTGTCTGTGTCCTGCATCCCCAGGTACCTGTGAAGTATCAGGCCAGTGGGATAAGCAGCTGCAGAGGACAGACAGTACAATCCTGCCTCAATCCAGGTTTTGTCTGTGCAAAGCTAAAACTGTACAGTTATAAGCCTAGGCAACAGAGTGTTATAGGAAGATCTCTAGTATAAATCATGATGTTACTGCACTGCATATCAGCTCAATGGTATTTCTACTTCAGGGCAGAAGACAACTTCCAACAAAGCAGCGAAGCATCTGCATTGTTCTATCACTACACAAATTCACTTTGGAATTTAACTAAGCATCATGCACAGAGGTAGCTGTGCAGCTTGAAACCTTGGTAATACTTAGCAGCTTCCTTTTTGTTTAACTCAGAACAGACAGCTCAAAGTGAAAGGGCACTTTAGGGCAAGAACATGCAGGATATTTTGAAATTTTTCTGTGAAAGTCAAAAATCAGGTTTCACATCAGAAGGTCAATGTGCTGCCACAGCAAACCCATTAAGTTTGCTTTGTAGAGAAACTCTCCCTTCCTTCAATCATTTATGAATTCAGTTCCTTTTTCAGAACCAGCATCAGGCAGAAAATACTGGATTAGCAGTTCCAGGAGTACAACATAATTTAAGGAAGCTAGAAAATGAACAGCCATAACTTTGTTCTTACACACCCCATCATGGGACCCAAGACTATCTATCTCAGGGCAGAAACTGAGAGTGAACAGATTATTAGTCAGACAGGAGTCACTGCTCAGTCCCTGTCAGCAGGGAGGAGAGCTCTGGACTAGCCCTTTACAGGAACTAATCTACACAAAGAGCTCAGCCATCTGAAACATACTGGATATATGCCAGCTGAAAATATATTCAAAGCCCCATCCCCACACTAAAGGGAGCAAGTTTAGTATTTACTGTCAGCTCACTAGAGGCTCTCATGATTTGGTTTGATATTCAGTTAGCTCTTTATGCAGTTATTAATCATCTGTTTGAGCATGTCCCTACACAAGTAGTACTTGCTTTCCTTTATGTGCAAGTCTGACTTCAAGGCTCTTTTCTGTAGTGGAAGAGACTTTATATTTTCCATTTAAAAAAAAAAAACAACAAAAAGAGATGGACAGACAACAGTCTGTTGTGTATCTGCATTCACAGACCAAGATGAAACATTTCCCATCATGGCACAAGCTGAATAGCTACTCCTTTGCAATTAGTTTCCTTAATTTTAAAGGGCCAGTGATTAGATTGCAGGGTAGTAGCAGGATCTGGGATTAGGCTCCTCAACCACTCACAAAGCAGTAACCACCCAAACTCCTTATTCATGCTACGGGTGGAAAAGGTTCTCCCCTCTCTCTACTCTGCCCTGGTGAGGTCTCAACTGGAGTACTGTGTCCTGTTCTGGGCTTCCCAGTTCAAGAGGGACATGGAGCTACTGGAAAGAGTCCAGTGCAGGGCCACTAAAATGATGAAGAGATTGGAGCATGTACCATATGAGGAGAGGCTGAGGGAACTGGACCTGTTTAGCTTGGAGAAGAGGAGGCTGAGGGGGGATCTCATCAATGCTTATCAGTATCTCAAGGGCGGGTGTCAGGAAGACGGAGCCAGACTCTTCTCAGTGGTGTCCAGTGACAGGACAAGGGGCAATGGGCACAAACTGGAACACAGGAGGTTCAATCTTAACATAAGAAAACACTTATTTCCTGTGACTGAGCACTGGAACAGGCTGCCCAGAGAGGTTGTGGAGTCTCCATCTCTGGAGACATTTAAAACCCGTCTGGACATGCTCCTGTGTGATCTACTCTAGGATCCTGCTCTAGCAGGGGGGCTGGACTAGATGATCTTCAGAGGCCCCTTTCCAACCCCTACCATTCTATGATTCTGTGACTTTTGACACCTTCACATCTACAGCCAACTCCCTACCTTACTGTGCTCACAACATTCTCAAGCTCTGGCAGAGGGTTAGTCTTTCTACCACCATCACTGTGGTAGTACCACACTAGCACCACCTAGCACTGTTGTGCTACGTCTTTGACTAAGCATTTAGTCAAAGCCTGGACATCTGCCACTGATGAGGCTCTAGTACATTCATTTCAGTATCAGCCCTATGATGAACCAGCATCAGTACCTCCACAGGGAAATCTTGTGTCCTAGGCAGTAGAAAAACAGCTTAGTTCTTATTCCAGTGAATGTGATATATGGACAGCATAAAGAGATGGTTCTCACCAGACCTTTTAGAAATAGCAAATGTTTAACAGCTAGCTTCAGACACTTCCCACCCCACCTTGTACTTCCTCTTCCAGTTCTACCTACAGTCCAATTTAGCTGAAGTAACACTCCCTCATTTACATTAGCAACTTAGAAACTTAGTTCTGCAACAGTATTTTCTCCCTTTGCAAAATGTTTACTATGGGGGGGGAAAAACAAAACAAAACAACAAAACTTCTGTTTAGACAGGTGCTGTCTGAAATGTACTGCAGGGAGGAGAATGTACAGCTGTTGGAGAATATGACACAAAGGAGTGAAATCAATTACTAAACATGAAGAGTTCCTATACTAGAAATATGATCAGATGCTTCTCAAACAGAGACAAGTTGCTGAAGTTCAAGTCTGCCACCACACTGTCAGTTTACATAGGGGTTACTATGTAGTAACACACAGATGAAAACTACACTGCAACTCAGAACTTTCCTGGAAACCTTTCTGCTTTTCCCATTATGAAAGGATGTTCTTTTAGTAAAACCTAAGATCTCACTCTATTCCCTCCATTTCAGGGCTGGGCTGCAAAGAGCAATAGAATATCTAGAGTTGAATCACCCAGCTGAGTATAAGAGAACATAGTAATTCATGGTTAAGCATCTAAAAAAAAGATTTTCAGTGGGTTTTCTGGCCCCAAAATGAAATGGCTGACTTCTGTGGGTGGGTCATCCCTTAAGTTTCTCTTCATTAAGATAGGTACTATGTAGAGCTGGCCCCAGAACACTTAGGGCTACTGAACTGCACCCATATTTGACATATTTGATCCTGCAGTTCCTTCATGTCATTAATCCAAGATTCATTTTACTTTTCTTTAAGAATTTACTGTGCAGATTTTCCTCCAAGTGGCAAATCCACAGCTTTCAGGATTACAACAGAGAAACATAGTGGAGCCTGTCAAAGTTTCAGCCACTGCAATTGATCATGTTTGTCTTCAGCTGCTCCAACTTTGTGCTGCACATGCCTCCCTGCTTCTACTTGGACCAAAGCAGGAGGAAATTTGCCACGGCAGTGAATGCAGAGGAAGGCTGAAGCACCTAGATGAAGACAACACAAAACAGTACATCACTTCTCTTAAGATTTCCCGCAGGGCCTGACAGGAGTATAGAATAGCTCTTCACCTGCACTTAAAGGTTGCAGCAACATTTTAAATACAGCTAAGCCTCTCCTGTTTAGAGACCTTTTAGAGACCTCAACTACTCTTTGAAATCAATTACACAATGCTTGCAAGTAAGCCAAAGATAGCTTACTAGCTCCCTCAAAAAGACTTATCTTATGAATTATGACTGCAGACATCTACTGCTTTCCAATTATTATTCTTTTTATGAGCTATAGCACCAATTCAGCTCATTAGAGGCAAGAATAGCTTTTAACACATTCTTGGAGATTAAAAAATGCAGTAGTTTTGGGAAAAAAGTATAACTTCTTACTATGCTGAGTTCTCTTGAAGTTATTTTACACACTGTCACTTAATCTTTGAGGTCCTTTAGAAATTGTGTGCTGTTGCCTTAATAGAATCACAACATCTGTATCAACTTTAGATCTTCTGCAGCTCCATCACTTACCTGATCAAAGAGTTGCTTTCCTGTCGTGTTGGGCTGGATGGCAAACTCCAGCTCAGCATCCATGGTGGTAACACGCACACTGATCTGGAAGACAGAAAAAAATATGCATAATTACAACAAATGCTTTAAGTGACATTACCCATTAATGAAAACCAACATCTGCCTATAGCCAGGGACCAGCTCCCAAGCCTCCAGGAATATCACTGCCAGCAGTTAGAGTCACCTGCCCCACCAGCACCGTGTGTTCTCTGTAGAATATAACTTTCTTGTTTTGAAATGGAAGAGTTTATCCTACCTATTCCTACTAATATCCCCATCTATATATTGACACATGCAACAGCCATTTACAGCTTATGCAGTTGAGTTTCTATTGTAGAACATTCTGGTGTCTTTCACAAAAGCAGAGATGTTCCAAACCTTGGTACACACAACCAGACATCCAACCCTTCCATTTGAAGGACAAATGTCAAGGAAGTCCCTGGAAGCATTAACAACACAGCCTGCTACAGAAGACTAGTTAACACTAACAACACTGTTCCATTCTCCATGGGTATTTGGCTGGTAAGCCACACTTGCCCAGCACACCCACCAGTAAGAGCAAAGATGTCCATAAGCCACATCCAAGTATAAGAGGGGTTACATTACATAAACCATTAAGGAACAGGTTGCTTTTTTTTTTGTTTTAAAGTCTTTCTTGTTCACCTAAACCACTAATGTACTAGCTACCCTGAAAGAGAAACAGTCTTTTTGCTTGGTGTTTATGGATAAAACACAGTAGCTACTCTTATCTAGTATCTGCTTAGGTGATTGAACACTGAAGTATCTGAGCCCAGAGGAAGCACCAGAAAACAGAACTGAAATATCTGTGGCAGCTCTTTGCAACCTGTGCCAGAACAGCTTTTAAGATACTCAGAGCAAATCAGACCTTAAAATTTAAAATAGAGTTGCTTCAGCAAGTATCCTCATAATTAATGCAGAATACTTATTTGTAAGCTCACACCTTTGTTAGCACAGTAAAGTAAGGTCCCACGCTGGAACCAGCAAAATTCCTTCATTGTCACCCATTTAAATCCAATTAAGCTGTCTGACCAGTTATCTTCCTATTGAATATCCTAATTGACAGATAAGATATACTTCCCCCTGCAGTAGAAGCCCCCTGTGCTTACGATAAGTAGCAATCTAAGGTTTAGGAGCAAAGTCTTGAATGAGGTCTGCGCTTGCAACTTCAGCCTATGCTATTTTAGAAGAGAGCATGAGCTAAGATACCACAGGAAACAGGCTCGTGCTTTCGAGAACCACACCCCAGCAACACAGCTTCCCCCATCTCAACAAGGTTTTAACACATCCAAGAGCACACTGCTGTTAACCATCAGCAGACCGAGCTGGGGAAAACATGTCCTGGGCTGTACTGGTGACATTTTAACCACTAGTTTCATAGTAATCTAATACTTGGCTAAGAAATTAGCTTGCTGTAAAAACTGAGCTTCGTTAAACCTCATGGGTATGGAAACAACATACAAAGAATTTTCTCCCATGTGGGACCAAACCAGGTGTTTGAGCCACTTGTTATCAACTGGACTAACAAAGCAAGGTTTCTACCATTTCAGGTGGTGGGAGGCACTGCTCTCCATTCCCAGTGAGCAGATAAGAGGTCTGACAATACTTCAGAGCAGATGCAGCTTTACTGAGTGTTTTGATTCAGTTTCAAAAGCCTGGGACAGAAATTGCACAGAAAAAGGCTGAAAAACCATGCACCAAGGTACCTAGGGGCCACCTCACTGTTGGCAAGTGATTTTCACTGATCTTAGTGTGCTCTGCCTGCAGCTCAGACTACAAGAAGAGATCTACAGACTCCCATCATCTCTCCCTGACAATTAAATGCCAGGCACTGCATGTTTAACTTCATCTTCCTCATTCATTTGAAGTCTTAATTTTAGTACAATCACTTTACTGAGGCATTCACAGCCAAGTACTGCCCAACACAGATTACACAACAAAAGTGCTATACCAGAAGAAAACCAGCATGATCCAGTCCTGTCATCATTTAGACTCTTCTGTTTGCCTCGTCCCTTGAGAATTACCCTGCCAAAGCACTTTTAAGCCATTTATCTAGTTTACCATCAATGCTTATTCTAAGAAAAGCCTCAAGATTCATCAGCATTACACTTTTATACTAATGAGGCTTTCCTAGGTTTGAGGGCTGGCATAGCCACCAGCATGCTTACCATTGGGTTGCAAACAGAACAAAACACTCCTCAATAAGATAACCAACTCACTGCTGAGCAGATACAAATCTAGCTGTGTAAGTCCCAACAGGCAAAGTGCACACTGCTGAGATGTAAGGAATAGGGGCAAACACAGTGAGATGACATTGCCCACCAACAACCAAATCACAAGGTCCACAGTGGCAGCACTCATCTCCAAAAACACTACACCCCTCTTACAAGATTTGTTAGTAAACTTTTGTTGTAAACTTTCAACACTCAGCAGGTGTTTATAGAGGACTTACTGCTTCTTCATCAATAGATTTACCAAAAATAGTATCCTAATACAGTAATTTATACTCAAATTCTATTCAAACTAATTCATTGGGTTTTTTTCCCATCATAGCATTTATAATACACTCACTGCTGCATGCAAATGTCTGCAGTCCTCTAAATTCTGTTTAGATCTTAAACTAGCAGAAGATTTACCCTAGTTAGTGGCCTCTAAATAGCCTTTTTTTGTCTTTGCATCAACATTTAATATATTCTGCAAACAGCCAGCAACATTGTCCTCCTCTGGAAGTTTTTCCACACATCTTGCACATTACAAGAAAATTCAAGTATCACATTTCAACAGGCAAATTTACACTCACCAAGATAAAAAACCACCCAAAAATATCTCATATTTAACTGATTCATTTCATAACAGCTACAGGAAAGAGCTAGAAACCTAGCAACTCTTCCTCTATTTGAGGAATTACCATTGTTCTACCAGTCTGAGCACAGCTAAAGATTGCCACTACCAGAGCATATTAAAGAGCTTCCTGCTGCCAAGGACAGTGTTGTGGTGAGGGCGAGACCTCCTGCACAGACAAAACCTCTTGCATGGAAGAGACGCTGTTCCAGCCCCTAGAGCAGCTGCAGCCGAAGAAAGCTCCTTTTGATAACCAAAAGCTTTCACAAGCTCCAGGACACCACCACCCTCCTCCCATAGTGTTTAGCAGATTACAGAGGACAGACTTAATAGACCATGGTACTAGGCACCTATCTGCAATGTCTTTTCAGACATTTTAACGTTGCCCGTGCATGTTCAAGTCTCACTTTCTTCCCCACTGAGATTCCCAGTGAGTTTTACTAGTAGCAATAACTATCAGTTATCATCCAGGTCTCCAAGTAAATCCTACTAATAACCTGCTATAACTACTTCCCAAGATGAAAATTTGTAGCTGCATATGGCAGGACAAACAGGAAAGACTGACACCATCACACTAAGTAACAGATGTGCTACTTGTACTAATGCCCCAGCACACTGAGCAGTGCAAGAGGTAGAACAGAATTCTGTTTGTTGTAAATTGAGACAGGAACAGACTATTAGGAAATTCATGTCAGAATAATAGGTAGAGTCAGCACAAGAGTATCAACCTCTACAAAACTGTGACCCTGAGCTAAAGCTTCTTTCCTCCCTGGATTTCCTGAACGCAAGGAAATTGTTGTACACTGCTGGTCTGTAGGCTTCAAGCTTCAGGTATTCATGATTCCCAGGTTCAAGTCAACAAGTGGACTGTTTCTACAGAAAATGGTATAGGGAAAAGTCCTAATTTATTACTCATTTGACTGTTACAGAAGTTCAGTTAAAAAAGATTCTAGGCCATCCTTTACAGACCCTCTATGCACCAGATCACCCAGCAGTTACTGCAGGTAAAGATACTAGACTAACAGCATGCATTGGTTCTGACAGCTCCAGCCAGAGAATCACATCAAGTCCAGCTGGAGCTGTGTGAACTCTGAACTCAAGATCTCGTAAAGTACCCTAATAACGTGAAAACCTTCTCAGTTTGGCTTTTAACAAGATTAGCAACAGTATATTAAGTATAGTGAGAGTTGTTCCCCTGTCCCTCAAAACACAGGAGTGTCTTCCGGAGGACAAATGCTCTCCAGGGCTGTACTTCACTGCCCACCGCACACACCAGCCAACACAGGCCCTGCTGCGAGGACAGGAGTCGCATGCCAGCCCACAGAACAAATCAGGGCACCGTGCTTTGCATCAGAGGTGATGCCCCCCACCTGCAGCACCAACAATACTCACAGACATCTGGCTCCTTCCCCAGTGCCAGCACCCCGCCAAAACAGCACTGGGTCCTCTGCGTCAGGGTGAGGCTGGACTCAGGTCATGTGAAAGCGCTTGCAATTTCTAAAGGGATTACACTTTATTAAACCAAGCCCCCTTCCAGCAGTCTTAAAGAACCTTTTCATACTCCTAAGCTCATCAGGGAGCAGAAAGCAGCAGTCACATCCCGGGCACCAGCCCTGGCCCTGCCACACCACAGCCCCCAGAGAGCATTAACCTCCCGATGACTCCCTGGAGCTTCCCAGTCCTCTCCACCACCCACTTCTCTGCTCAACTGGGGACACAGTGCTCCTCACTTGACTGGAGCCACAGGAGAGCCAATAATGCCAAGGAAGGTGTTCCATTCCACCCCTCTATGACAATTTCAATAAATTCACCATAATATATTGGAGGAGGAAGCTTGCCCACCTTCAATGCCCTCAGTACCAGTGAGCCAGAAGTACCGGTTATGTGCTATAGTGTACATGTTATAACATCACCCTAGGAGTCACTGACCGTGTCTTGGTTTTGTTTTGGTACCAACTACAGCCTTTAGCAGGAACTCACCCTTTAAAGAATCCCTAATGATTTTAGTGCAGAGCCTGAATACAAAGAGCCGATGTTACAGAAACATTGAGCTTCTTTGCACATGTATCTTTTAGTCATCTTCACCTAAAACTAAAAACGGACACAAAGATCATTATCTGAAAGTGTTTTACCAGTTATAAGACACTCCCTTGACTACTGTAAGAGAAGAAAAATAAATTGCGCTTTCCCCACCGACCCCATGTTGTCCTTGCACATCTGACAGCACAGCGCCTGAGCTCATTTTGCAGAAGTTGGTGTCAGTTATTCAGTTGGGGCTATTTTTCATGTCATTTCCGACAAAGCCAGGCAGCTACAGAGTTGACTGTACCTTTCAGCAATACACTAGTTATAAACACACCCCAACTGCCTGCACCTGCTCTGTGTTAAGACATAACACTGGACAGTCATCTATGGATTGTGGACCAAATCCTAGATGCTTAAGGATCTTGTAGCTTACTGCCTTTCCTATATGTTAAGTTACCTTATGCACCCAACCACCATTTAGAACTAGCTCAGTATTACAAGCTTCAGACTACTTTACATGAACAAGACATGCATGGTTGTCATTAAAGCACAAAGAATGCCAAAGGTAACAGGCAGACTCAGCAAGAAATGGCAGGTTTACACAAAGCTTACAGTAAAATTTCATCCACTCTTCTGCTGAATTCCACAGCTCAGTCTCATGTACCAAGGGAAATTTCAGTTCATACCTTTAATTTAGTTTTATTATAAGCCACCTGCAGAGGGAGGACAGGCTTCTCTACAAGCAGCCAGTAACAAAAGAAACAAGTGACTGGATACTCCAAACTCAATTCATAGGTTTAAACCACTGGTTTGAGTTCAGCTTGGCAAAGACATCAAGAACTGTAGTCTGGAAGCACAGAAAGAAGCTCCACTTACTAGCTTCAGCAACAAATACTTCTTCTGGTCAGCTGCCTTACTCACACCACCACCACCCCTTGTAGAAGGATGGAGGAGATCATACACCAAGTGTGCTATGGAACATAGGTTGCTGGGCTCTTGACCAAAAACATGAGGAACTGGTGGCATCCTCAGGATTTCACTGGAAAGTGCATATTGCTGATCATAAATGTGATTTGAGTCTCAAGGAGAGTCCATAACCACTGGATTTACACGCAGAGCGCTGTAGCTACACATGCAATATACTGCTTTCAGTATACCACATATATTAAAAACATAGCAAACTTCCTTAGTTCCTAAAATCAAGTGGCATATAGGGCTGAGCAGGACCTCATCAATAAAAGCTCATATTTCAGTCAGCATTCGAACTAAAAATGACAAGGGCATAAAACACTCGAATTGCAGCATAATTATCATATATGAGCAAGTTGGCTGAATGATAAACTGAAGAAAAGCCAAGAGAAGGTACCACCAGCTGATATCCCAGAGAGCTCTGTTGGCTCTGGTGCCCTCTGAAGCCATGGAAGGTATTGAGCTGTGCCCTGCTCCACTGCAGGGCTGGTCTGCAGGCAGAGAAGAGGCAGCCACTGCAGCACAGCTTCACCGTGCAGCCCTGTTCTCACCTGAGCACCACCAAGCCCAGTCAGGGAAGCAACCGGGCAAAATCTAACTAAAAGTGTGCTCATGTGGTCTGATTCCTTCCCTGTGAAGAAGTACAGCAGCAAGTCAGCTTCAATTCAGAAGCACTGTGAAGCCACACCTTAACCAAGTCACATTATAGTCATGTCCCCCCCCCCCACCTCCACCGGTTGCTCTTCATCCCCAGCAAGGCAAGATGGCCTACGTGGGCAGCAAGATGTGCTTTCACACAGCTTCAGCAGCCAAGCTGCTGAGGACAGCAAGAGGAAAGAGCTACCACAGGAAGTGAGCCACAGCACAAGTAGGCAAGACTGAGAAAGTTCACGGCTTTGAAGAGTCTGCTTGCAGAAACTGAACTGAGAAAGGGTGGAGGAGGGAGAGAAAGAGCAGCAGGAAGCCAGACATGTCCTGTGACATCTGACAGTTACCTCAGCAGAGACACCAAAGGGGTATTGCCAGTGCAGAAAGCACTCTGCCCATAACTTCCAGCAAAACTCACCTTTATAGCACTGATTTACTAACCCAGAGCAGGAGGGGCAACCACACATTGGCCACTGAAAAGCTGCGCTGCAGGTCACCCACTCTTCCAGCACTTGGTGACTAACATGGAAGTTTTCAGAAGTACCTCTGTCCCATGCAGACCTTGGAAGAGCAGAGAATTTCTGCTTTATCTAACAAAGGGGTTCAAAATAAGCCACTCCAACAGCATTTTCTGAGAGTTTCTAGCAGGCATTGTATCCAGTGGTTGAAAGTCAATCCCTATTCTTGAAAAGGGTAAGAAGAGATTGAAGTGGCTCTAAAAATCTGGTACAAAATATAATGCTAAAGCAGTCAGAGTCAAAAAGGAAACTAAGTGATTTAGCCTAAAATAAACTACACAAGCATACAGTAGAACACAGAGCCACACAAAGCTGGGGCTACGCCAACGCTTCTTAATAGGTTGGAGAACTCTGCATTTCACAACTCCAGAGGCATCATTTACCTAATTTAATCAGTGATCTGATTTGGGCAGGTGACGTTTTCAGGAATAGGAGTTCCACTTTATAAGCAGACTACTACTAAAAAAGACAGGGAATTCCCCTACCCCCTACACAGCACGGCTTCCGAAATCATTAGTGACATGTTTCCAAGTTAAAGATACTTGAATATAATTCCTTCCTTTTGAACCAAGCAGACAGTAAGTACTCACATCCTACCAGAGATGTTTTAACACCAGGGCTGCTAGCAGCCTGCCATCCCTTCCAGAGGGCAAACAAGTTTCAGTTTGACAGAGTTGCAAGATGAGAGTACTAAGCTGGTAAGGACAGCCAGGGGTGGATCCCCACATTTAGTCAATGCCAGATACTTGTATGCCACTTACTACAAAACTTACTCACAGCCTTGTGCAATGGATCAATTCCTCTATTTTTGCCATTTCCTTTCTCATAAATAGATTCCCCATGCACCTCCCTCTGCTTTCCTGTAGCTGTTCCAAGCCATTAACATTGCCACTTGCCATTTCTTTAGAGCCAGTCTGAAGAGGCCCTTAGAAAAACTATTTTTGTATCTGTTGTTTGAGCTACTTAGAACATCCTTTACTAGTCAAAACCCAGAATCAGACTAAAAAATCATGGGGAAAAACAAACCCTGACTCCTTTTTCACAACAGCTGTATCAGGAGGCAAAACTCAAAGCAAAACCTAGCCATATGCAGTTGTCATCATTCAGCTTGTACACTCCGAGTGTCTTTGGGTTTTGTTTGGGGGTTTTTTGTTTTGTAAACATCCAGTTGTTTTGTGCCTGTTAGAAGGTGCTGTTCTCTGGAGAAATAGTATATGCCTATTATGGCCTCTACACACTAATAGTAGGGTTGGCAGTTGTACTTCACATGTCTGAGCTTAACCACATCCCTAGCTAAAGCTCTTCAACTTAAAGGCAGTCAGCAGGGCTGTGGGCATGTTTGAAATGCCAACAGTGACATTCCTCACAGCAATTGTGTGCCCCCCCAGGCAATCCTACTCACAGGTTACAAACAAATATCTTGTGCCTCCCTCCCACCTCTTAAGTTGTACCTCACAGACTAGTGTTAGGATCCTGGCTGCTACTGCATAACTTAACCAGCAGAACAGTTCCAGCACTCCCCACAGCCACCGGAAGCATTTCGGATTTTCTGAGAAGACTGGTAGAGGGCAGCTTCCTCCTCACCCCTAAACTTGCTTCAAGTCTAGTTCTTACCTCCCAAGCTTCATTCCAAAAGCAGGGGATTTCCCAGTACCGTTTGACAGCTGCAAAGACCCAGTTCAAGGGGTTAAGCAGACAAGCCTGGTAGCCAAAACACATTTCCAGACAGTCAATAAGCTTTCCAAACCTAGCATCCAGTGGATGCCTGCCAAAATTACAAGCAGCTATTTTGCTGGAAGGGGCTCAAAACAAGATCAAGACAGGATGCTAACAAGACAAGTGCGAGCTGCATAGAGGCACCACATGTCAGTGAGCACTTCAGGTTCACGAGCTAAATGACTAAATACTCATTCCCTATGGAGAGGTTTCTAAACGCACCTCCAGTTAAGGACTGCTTTAGAGCTAACTTGGAATTGTGGGCAAATAAAAAAAAAAAAAAAAAAACACAAAAAACCACAAACCACAAAACTATGCTCACGCACTCTGCTTATCATTCAAGAGACTTTCCACAGGGAAGACAGCGTGAAGATCACTGCTGTGACTGAGCTCTTCCTTCCAACAGATTCTCATGTTTGGATGAACAAGTCAGAAGTGTGCTTATCTGCCTCACGTGTCTCTGTGCTTCAAGCAAGAGACCCCTGGCATTGCAGCTGGCAAAGGGCAGCTGAACATAGGGCTGCCTGTTCCAGACATCCACAGCACTCCCTGGGTGTGGCACGTCAAGTTCTTGGCCAGCTCACAGCGCTCACTGACTATCTGAACAATAGCCAGACTTCTAGGAGCTAGAACACAGCCTTACTGTGGGATCTGACTGCCCAGACTATGAGCCATTCCTCCAAATTTAACTGCAGGCACAGTCAAGTGTGAGGTAAAGCTGTTTCATCATCCTGTGATTTTCAGTTTTATCATTTCCAGTGAGCAAGACAAGTCCTGCAACTTCCTTTTGGTACAGGGTCTCAATTTAGGCTGGCTGCCTTTTCACATCTATTTAGGTCATGGTTCACTAAAACGCAGGATTTCCCCAAAATGGCCCAGTTCTACACTTCTTTCTAATATCCAGTTTCCCCACCCACATTTGCTTCCCTCACCACCAACCTATTTTAGGTTTTAAAATAGCTTTGTTGGGACTGTGCATAGTTTATAAAAGACCAGCTTGTGATTGCTGAAGTACCTTTTGTTATTTTAAGCTCCATCTAGTTCAAGCACTTGAGCTTTCCTAATATAGAGCAGAGTAGCTACAACACCAGGATATAGAGAACCCCGTGTCCCAAAAGGCTCCCAAAGAGGCGGGGAGCTGCCTGAGGAGCCAAAGAGCAATGCCAGCACACACAGGGTGCGGTCCCACCACCACAGCAAACCATCCCAAACCGCCTGCACCCTCCCTCTGCCTTCTTTGGACTGGTATTAGCACTCCATGACTATGCCACAAGCAGGACCAGAAAATTAATCAGGCTGAGAATAACTCAGCTGTTATTTTTTCCAGCAGAACCATTTCATTGGTCCCATTCAGTACATTTACACAGGAGCAGATGCTGGCACAGATTACAGCAAGAGGGAAGGGCAAGATGGCTTTTTGGGTACAACGGGTGAAAATTGGCCAAGCTATTGAACCACTTACTCCTTGCTCCCAGGCACTCCTGCTTTATCCTTTGCAGTAGCTCTAATGCAGAACCCCATGGTGAGATTTATCCCTCATCAAGCCACACATGCACAAGCCATTAACCCAGTTTCCTGCTGAGCTAGCAGAACGGAACTGATACACTACTGAGCTGGACCATCTGAGGCAGTGCAAGGCATGAACACATAGATGGGAGCAAAACTTTACTGTGGCAGCAAACCAACAAAGCGCTCAAACGTACACCCAAATTCATTAAAGGCCGCAATTAAATGCACAGTCTTGAGTTCACCCTCATATACCTCCTGAAATATATTGTTTGAAACTGGGCTATTTTAAAAGAATGCCTGAAAAACTTCAATTATCACTTGAGACCTAGATGCGTGCATGAAGACGTTGCTGAATGCCCAGGAATCCTAGTGGTCAAGGAAGATCTAGTAACGTGTCTTCCTTTTAAATACAGGTCAATCACATACCACCCTTTTAATGCACAGAATTAAGAGTAGATGATAACTGGGACATTCTATCAATCAGACAGACACTACAAGACCAAGCAGTCAAAAAACAGCCATAGAAGAGGGTATCACTTAGAGCATTTTAGATGCAAAAATACATACATTCTGCATCATGTAGCCTTCCACAGAAGGCCTGACTAAAGTGAAAAAAAAAAAAATTTTTTTTAATATAAAAAACCCCACATAATTACGCCTTCCACTCCAGAGTATTTCTTCTTTAATCTTTCAGAGTGTTCTCAAGAAGTCTATTTAAAAAGTTACAGCTATCTGAATGTAATTTGTATCTGGCAGACATGAGTTAAAGGCCGTAGCTGTCTATCTACAGTTTTAGAGAGAGACAGAGAGACAATTTCAAGAACAGAATAAAACCTTAGACTTCCAGTGACTGCTACAAAGACAAGCTATTCCCAGTTTGCTACAGGGCTGCATGTTCTCAAACAGTGCTATAAGCATTGCGAAGAAGCAATTACCAAATGCATCAGTAACATACTGCCTCAGGACTCTCATAGCTTAACATCATCTTCTGGCCTATGCTAGCTTCATGTGAGAAGGCGTTATAAGAACACTGCCTGGACACAACCAGAGGCACCCTGCAGAAATCAACTGTACCAGCAAACACAACAACAGATAAGACAGCTGTACTCATGAGTAACTAGGCTTCAAGGGTTTGCTTTTCATAGTTTTTAATCATTCTACTCAACTCTTTTTTTCATGCCTCTGCACTCCAAAAGATGAGGTTAAGAATTTCCAGGCACCTACAGAATATTTGCAAAGTTCCAGTATTTTCCAAGTTATCTTTGTCAAAAACTATTGTCCCACTGTAACAAAACCAAGACCCCAAACAATCCAATCTAACTCAGAAAATGAACCAACTTTGAAACTGGCCTTGCTCTGGGCATAGGGTTTGACCAGATGACTTCTGGGGTTCTCTCTCAGCTTAACTTTTTCAATAATTGGACAAGACCACAGAGGATGTTGGGGACCTGCCCTGTATTAGTTTAAACATTTATAATGCTCATGGCAGAAACTGACTTCTTGTATCAAGTGGGCAAGAGCAATTTCCTTACATGATTTGCAGTTTCAAAACTGAGAGCCTTTAAACCTCTACAAACAGAGACGTTATGGACTATCTTATGCAGCCAAACATACAGATAAGCCGAACTATTACTGGACTTCCTGAAGCTGGAGGTCAAAACTGAGAAACACAACTGGGCAGTAGGAAGAGAAATAGCCAGATGCTGAGAACATCTTCTGTGAAGTCAACATACGTGCAAATATAACTCACAAAAGGAAACTGTAAAACTTACTAGACTAACCAGAGGCAGGAAGTATGCAAAGCAACCTTCTGCAAGGAGCATTCATAAGTCAACTTGAGAGCTTAGCTGTTATTCAGACCTGCTGTGTAGGGCTGCTTTCTGTTATGTTTTCAGGGGGTTTTCTCCATATATTAAGGAACAGCAGCATAGGATTTGCAGGTATTAGTTCAACTTTGATCAAAGTCTGGGGCTCCTTCAATGTTCCTGCATGCAAATACCTCACCCCCAACTGTCACTTACTCTGACTAAGCTACATTTGGTGCTTCGTACCAGAAGAGAGTTTGTACAGATGTGAACCAAGTACAGAGCAAGTAATAAAGTCTATATATTAAATTTGTGAGAACCGAAGCAGCGGAGAAGCAGGACAGCCTCCTGTCAGATTTCTACGTGATTATTTAGCATTTGTCAGAACAAACATTAAGATAGCATCAAATTTCCTGTGTGTGATGCTGAAGCAGGGCATCTCATCTTCAGTTGATTGATCTTTTGGTGATCTGGAAGTTACTCAGTCCTTCTATTTGTTCTATCTTTTGGTAAATTCAAGCCACACTACAGCAACATGTTCTTATGCTAAAGATGCTGACATGTATCCTCATTCTAAAAAGATCTCTACCCTGTTCTGTTGGGTAAACAAAGGATATTCGAACTGAGCATAATGCAGTGCATTGCAGCTTGCAGTCAACCTTCAACTTGAGATGTTAGTAACAAACCACAGAGCAAGATAAAGAAAAAAAAAAAACCAAACAAAACAGACTTGGGGGTTTTTGAGCTTTTACTCACTTCCACACGTATGGCTATCACCACAACACCCAACATATATCACTGTGCCCATCAGCACAGAAGACATTGGTGTCGATAGATTTCATGAAGCCTAACACACTTGCAAGTCATTAAAAGAAGAGTAAGAAAATTCTGAGTCTTCGTGAACTTACTGCTTCCCTGTCTGTCGTGGCTGGGTACCATCAGATACCATCAGTGTGAGGTACAGTTTAGTGTTTTAAGCCAAAAAAATGACTACATCAGCAGGCAGTAAACACTTTTGGATTTTTTGAACATCAAGTTCAGGTAACAGAGGCTCCTTGCTTGCTTTTTGGAGCAAAGGACTAATGTTATAGCATCAAAGAAAACCTGTCACCTCAGTATTCCAGGAAAGAATAAGTTACAGCTCATCTCCCATAAAAAAAGGCAGCACAATAGAGCAGCAGGCTGGAGGACTAAGACACATTGCTTATGTTCTTGGTTTAGCAATAAAGTGGTTTATGGTGCTGAATAAGAACGCACTCAAAGCCTACCACCTTCCCAGCCACGGACTCAGAGCTTCCAGGTATTCTAAGTAATACTAGCCTTTTCTGACCCCATTATTCAAGCTACCAGTAACCTCACAGTTTCTGAGGCAGCTCACAAAATGAGCAGTCATGTGTAACAGTTCATTCATACGGCAGCCTCTGGTTCTCTAGGAGATTGTGGATATTGCCTATAACAATCATTTTACTACTCCCCGCTTCCTGCATTTCACCAATGCAAGGTGTTGGGTGCTCCTTGGAGAAAAATACAGGTACTGCAACAAAAACCCAGATGCACACCACCACATTTTCAGAAATAGAAGAAAGGTTTCTCAGCTTGAGGTAAGCTCAGATCTTGATTTTTCACTGAGGATAATTATAGCCAGAGAGCACTGAATACAGCCAGACTCTGGATTCATTACATCTCAGCTAAAGGTCTCATTATCTACCCAATAAAACAAATGAAGTGAACCAGTCCACTTTGTCAAAAGTAACTTTAAGTTTCCTTAATATAGAGATAAATGGAAGGGCAAATTAAATAACCAGATGTTGGCAAAATAGTTATTGATGCTTAAGCTTTTGATCTCGTCTCACAGAGTACACAGTTGTCTTAACATTAGGTATGTAACATAGTAGCTACAAACCATAAACTAGAAACCTAACACCCTTCTTATGCATGCTGTGCAGTGTCCCCATTAATGAATGCTGTCAAACAAAACTGGGTGGAACATCTAAATATAATAACAATCTAGTATCATACCTAAAAAAACCCCACAAATTTGTCCTTTAAGTAAAAAATAATTTAAAAAAACCAAAAACAAACACACACCCCCACACACCGAACTGTGTCATGATTTTGCATGCTGTTATTGCTTAGACACCGAGTATTCTATTGTCTCAGCTGCATGTTAAGCTACAATACAAGCAAGCTGCTTTCAACCCATCCAGCTTTCCAGGCAATTCTGCTTTCTTGACACATAGTCACTAGAACATCTGCTTTAGTGGTCAGATATTAACTAGATTAACCAAGTAATTGGGCATTATTGAAAGGCATTTAAATGACAATGCAATCATCAGGCACAGTCAACATGGGTTCACAAAGGGAAAGTTCTAACTAATTTGATATCCTTCTATGATAAAATCACCCACCTAATGTATGAAAGGAAGGTTATTTTTCTGGATTTTAGCAAGGCTTTTGATACTGTTCCTCACAGCATCCTTCTGGACTAGTCCAACTGTGAGATGAGGAGGTTCACGATGCGCTGGGTGAAGATGTGGCTGGACAGCAGGGCTCAGAGGGCTGCAAGTGAATGGGGCTACGTCTGGCTGGCACCCGGTCGCCTCAGGGCACAATCCTAAAGTCAGCTCCGTTCAATATTTTCATTAATGATCTGGATGCAGGAGTTAAATGCACCATTAGTAAGTTCCCTGATGATACCAAACCAGGAGGTACTGCTGACTTTCCTGAAGGACATGACGCCTTGCAGAGAGATCTAGACTGAAGCACTGGGCAATCATCAACAGCCCAAAATTTAACAAGCATAAATGCCAGATTCTGCACTGAGGATCAAGTAACACTGGGTACAAATCTAAACCGGGAGAGGAACCGCTGGAAAGAAGCCCTGCAGAAAGGGATCTGGTGGTGCTGGGTGGGCAGCAGGCTGGAGCTGGAACTGCTGGAACTAGCAGTGTGCCCTGGTAGACAAGGAGGCAAACCACAGCCTGGGGGCATCAAATACAGAGTGACCAGCTGGTCCAGAGAGGGGACTGTTCCACCTCTCCTGGAGTACTGCATGCAGTGCTGGGCCCCACCATTTCAGCAGGATGTGACGATCCCCAAATGCCTCCAGAGGAGAGCAGCCCAGCTGGTGACAGGTCTGGAAGGCATTTCCTATGAGGAGGACTCCGGGTTTGTCTAGTTTGGAGAAAAGGAGGCCAAGGGGCGACCTCATTGCTCTCTGCAGCTTCCTGAGGAGGGGACATAGAGAGGGTTCCAGACTGCCTTCAGAACCATTCTTGCCATTCTAGAAGTCCTGTGGATTATGATCTTTTTAGGATGACATTAAGTTCTGGATTTTAATAGAGGAAAAAACCCACACATCCAGAACCCTCTTGTTAATCCAGCAGCCAGTCTGAAAAGACATCTAGTGTATTGAGGAAATTATTTTTAATTCACTATTCCAGAATAGCATATTCAGACGGTGAAAAAATATATACCTTATTATTCTTAGAAACTTTATAAACAAAAAGCCACACCTCTGGGGGATGGGGAATGTTGAGAGCTCTAACACTTCACCCTAATAATTTGTCTGACAGCTCATTTTTTGCACTATAACCAAGCACAGAATTAATACTGGAGAGTCAAGTTCAGTACAGTTTAAAAGCTATGGCAAGGAAAGATACAGCCCAGAATACCATGCTTTATTAGCCTATGTTACATAAAACCATATACATTTATTAAATGGTGTGACTAAATGATTGATAAGACTGCGATGGCAGACTTTCTGTATTTAGTCACTTCCCCACCATAAGTAGGTCTCCCAATGGAGAGAAAAAAGGTTAAGAGTCATAAGGGCTTACTAAGAAAAAGAGGACAAATCAGTGATATAGACAGACAAGAATGGCTCATGGCTGCAGGAAGTCATCAGTTCTGCTTTAAAAAGAAAATACCTGAAGAACACAGGAAGGCACATGATTGCAGAACAGCCGTTCTCCAGTATGCTGCATGCAAGATTCTCTGACATCAACTTAACCCTCTCCCCCATAAAAGAAAATAAAAGGGGGGTGTTTAAAGTATTCACACTTATCTCTTCCCCCTCCTAGTCAGTCATCTCATTCTTGCCTAATTGCACATTTCTCTACAGCATCAGATTCGAGCTTTTTCATTCATTCCTCCTTCAGGGGCATTCCTGTGTCTTTGTCTGTAGTTATTTGTCAACCAGCAATGGCCAAAGGGAAAGAAATCTAGCAGGGCCAAATGCTCCTGTTTCTGAGCCTGGGAATAGGATGAGAACCAAACAAACATCATTCCTTCATCCAAAGTCTGTATCTTTGCATAGGTCACTCAGAACAACTACAGCTTCAGAGTTGCTGGAACAACTAGGAAAAAGTATTTTGCAGGTGTTACACCATTAAAAAACCTCTTTGAAGAGTGTGTTCTCCCCATTTAATACAGGCTGCTATACAAATGCCAGGAATTTCTGACTGCCCCAGCACTCCATAGGAGGATCATGCATTCATACAATTGAAGACATCCTTTCATAGCTGCACAGGAAGGAAGCAGCACCAGATCACCAACCTATGTACCCACAGTTGCTGCAGCCATAATTGTCCCCTGTCAATATAAGGCCCAAACCACTGCAATTTCAGGTTTTAAACTTCCAAACAGTTGCAGCTGATCCTGTGGTTTTATAACCACCGAGCTTGCCAGTGACTCTCTCTTCCTACATCCCTGCCACGTATTTGCTGCACAATATTTTAAACATGACAGTAAGAGTCAGCATTAGCTACTGGAGTCAGAAGGGTGAGGTTCATGCCCACAACTTCCAAAACATGTTAATGCTCCACCTAGAAACAACCACAGGAGTGTTACAAAGAAGTTTGCCCAAAAGAGTAGCCTTCCATAAATCTGGAGACTTCAGCCAGCTTTAGAAGTTTCAGATGGGAGAAAAACCAAACTCCTTTGATGCAGTATTATTGGTTGCACTATGCAAATTCCTGCTATTCCCAAACACCCCTAGGGAAAAGCAAGCAATTAACTGGCTGCTTACTAGTGCTCTTCATTTACATCAGTTAATTGCCCTGGATTATTCCTGGGCAGGGAGGGATTTCCTCTTTTCCAATAGCGTGTCTGCAACAGCAGAGACTCCTCGCAGGGTGATGTTGATTCCTAGTATAATCATTTAGCAGACAGACAAACAAGACACTGGGGGGGGCAGAATCTGAGGGGTCAGTGTTGAGATCTTGGAACTCTTTTTCAAGCAGACCCTATTGTAGTCCTCAGAACAGCGATTAAGCACAGATAACAGCTTTATTGTGCAAATTCAGGGAGGCCCTCTCGCTGCACAGAAGGGGAAAAGAAAAAAAAAAAAGAAAAAAAAGAGAAGTCAGCCAAATAAGGCTGTTTGAACTGCACCAAGCCAGGAAAGAGTCCAGGAGATGACGTCGCTAGAGGAAGCTTTTAGTCAGTTTCCTTTAGAAACTGGAGCAGAGCCAGAGCTACCTCTTCCAGAGGGGTTTCTCTGTGAAAAGTGTCAGTTGATCAGCAAGGACAGGCAGAGCCCAGGACCTTGGGAAGGGTCCTGTCCCGCCCTGAGCACCCAGCTTCACAACCAGAAAACACAGAAAGTATTTGAATCACTCGGTTTCAGTTCAGCAGCTGTCTTTCATGTAGCTACCTAGGGACTTCGGCAAGCGGTGGGCAGGAGGATTTCACTTCAGACCAGACACGATACATAAAACAACCAAAACGAGTTTCCTCTAGAGGCAGTGATGCCATTTCCCGTCAAAAAAAGGAGTCCATATTAAGACATCTTCCGAACTATCCTCACGAGAAGAGCAAGAATTGTAATTAACTTTCAGGAGTGATTAATCATACGAGGCAGAGTCACCCCAAGGAAAGTGCTGCAACCCCTTGCAGGTCCAAAAAAGGTACTGCCTGTAAATGTTAAGGGGACAGGACATTTGCAAGAAGCGAGCGATGACCAACCCGTGACACTAGGGACTCTTTCCCCCATCGGACTCTTACAGCTGAAGAAGATGTAAATCTTTCCTCAGGCTCCTTTTATTACGTGCATCTCACCAACCTGCTTCTTGCTCATCCGCCTCAAGCGACAAATCAAGAGGTCAAAAATGAAAGAAAAGACTCTACTAACATGTTTAATCCTCTAGAACCTCTGGTACAATAAGCACTCTTAGGCCTAACATGGTCACATTACAGTATTAAAAACTGGATCATAACTACCAGTTCAGATCAGGCACCCGGAATAGTTCTTGCTCACAACAGTCTGAAGCCAGTGTAACTGATGTCTCCAACTGGGAATTACGACCACCAATTTAAGCCACCAACTGGGTCCCTGAAGGCTCTAAAATGGCTGTTGCTACACTGAGGTTTAAAAAGTATTAAGGGAAAAGGCAACAGTAGAAAAGGCTTCTTAAAAAAAACCCTCAAATAGCATCACAGAGCCGAGACCTATGAATCTCTCTGTTCTTTTGTGCTGAAGACTTCATGCCTGTCCAAGATGATTTTCTCTGCAGTAACACTTTGCCCTAGAAACCTGGAGACTTCTGTTCTGAGCAGACACAAACACTTAGTTCTGCTCATACAGAAAGAAGTCCAAACCTTATACTTCAGTTTGAAGCTTTCTGTATTCATGAGATTAGCTCCAATTGAATCAGTTTTTCTACTACGTTACCTATAATAGAACTCATCAAGTTCTAGCGATAGGACAGTTGAATATACACCTCATACATGACAGATGCTCACAGTTCAAGTTCAGTGGCCTATCTATTCATATAGCCACAAAGTAAGTACATTCATAAGCAAAACAGTTAATGTTTCTGTATCAGGATTCATTAATTTTTCTAATAGCTAAAAATAAAGTATCAGCCCATTAAATGGACATGACTGGTACAAAAAGGCCGCCCTCCCTCCCACTCCTCCAAGAACTGTAGTATGGCAAAAAATATGTTACAAGTGATTAACAAAAGGTCTTAAACTAGCCATCAACATGACAGCTCATTCACTTCTATCAGGATTTGGAACTAAGTGTGACTTCCCACTCTGCCCGGCCTGAAATGACTCAGTGACAGACCAGAGCACCAGTCAGTAGCATGAGATCAGAGCCTTTTCATGGCCAACAAACAGACTTCTCACAACTGGGGGAGAGACTTCAGAGCTTGACAATGGCTTGCAAGAGGTATTTTAGCACTCACTTACTTCCAGCCCTCCGCAGTTCAAAGTGTTGGGGGGAACTAACATGCCCTCTTTGGTGTGTGCTTTATCTGTTTACATCTTGAAAACTTTTCAGAACAAAAAAATTATAAGCCGAGTTGGTTGCTTAACTGTAAGATCACTCTAGATAAAACAGTGAAGCTTTCCTGTGGAGAGCACATCAGGATCAGCAGGCCGATCCGTGATAGAGTTTCTACGTAGCCTACAAGGCCTCCAGCAACCAAACCCCCAGTTATGAAGACATTACACTTCACAGCAGCAAATCATGTGCTACTAGTTCAAAGGTTAGCAGAGTTAATCCTGGATTCCTATTAATAGTGCACCATAGTGCCACTTGTAGCAAACCTCATGTAACCAAACGGCAATCTCTAGCTAGATGTGTTAACATTTAGCCTAGCTTAACGAGGAGTAGGGACTTGGAACTCAACAGGTTTTGCTGCTCAGGCCACACAGCAGCATGTTCTTGGGAAGATGAATGATAAGAGCTACCAAACACTTTAGACACAAATGTTTTTCCTGCCCAGCCAGAACTGTTCCCTGGAACATTTCCTCCATCTGTCTTCTTCACAATGGATTTATTTTTGTGATGAAGCCCACATATAGTTACACATCTAACTGCTCAAGTTTCACCCACATTTGACCTTGATTGAGGAAAGTCACTTGCATTTTACTGTTTTGTTAATTAAGTAGCTATTAAGAAATCTTAACCCAGCACACTAGCAGTCATGCATCTTTCACATGAAGAACTGATGACACAGTTATGCCAGCATATTCTGTTCCTGCAAACCATAGCTCAAGCAATAATGTTTAAAATATTATTTCGGTTGGGTCTGCAACTAGGGCAGATGGGGCAGGAAACCAAAGGCTGATACAGCAGGAGGCCTGCAGCTCCTCACCTCAACAGGAACAAACACACGAACCACTTTCTGCGGGACCTGTGGTGTGCAACACACAGTGTCAGCCAAGCGCTTGCATTTCTTTATCTGTTCCAGTTTTTTTAAAAGCTCCGAAAGCAGAACTGCTCTGTCAGAACCTGAAAGCAGCAGACCAAGATGGTGAATCCAGCCTAGGGCGTGTCTGCAGATAGAGAGCCTGCAACCAGCACCTTGTAGAGAGCGCGGTGTCATGAGGTTGGGATTCAGCCTGTAAGTGGGGACGCTGCCTCATCTCTGTAACATGTTCAGGAATTCTGGGCTGATTCACACTACAAGAAGTCACTCATTATAACTGTGAACTCTCCAGCTAAAAGGTCTCAACTGCATTTTGCAGAGAAGTCCCCAAACCTGGGCTACTTCTGTTAATCTTACTGAAGTTGTCGCCTGTATTTTTTTGAATTATTTTTTTCTTAGCAAGTAACTTTTCACTAATCGTCGCTGATGTTTGAAGAAAGGCCTTTCTAAAGCTTTAGAAAATACCATGTTAACCTTTGAGTGGTTCCAGTTTGACATCCTTTAAGAAGTTGATGTGTAAAAAAAAAATAATAATCCAGCTATTGTCTTTGAGAGATGGCATTTAAGATAGCAGGAAAAGCAGAAGTCAGTCAAACAAGCATTTAATATATACTTTAAAGTAACAAAATTAAACTATCTGTAAAAAAAGATCTATCAGGGTGTATTCCATTTCAGCTTCCACTTGCGTGGGGTGGGGCTTTTTCCTCCTTTATGTAAACCACCAGCTGAAACATCAGATGTTCTTCGGCCCTTTCAAATCACTCCCAGCGAGGAAACATCCAGAGCCTTCCAGCCTGCTCCTTCCTGTTTTATCAATGAAGGGCTCGGACCAATTCTTTTACTCCAACCAGGAGAAATTAAATGGAAAAAACCCATGTTCCTCATTAGTCACTGAACTCCTGCTGCGAGGAGTCAAGTACAGACTTGACCAGACTTTCTGAAGTACCCAGGTCTCCCCAGCCAAGAAATACTTCCAGTCAAGCTGGGACATGGCTCCCTAGCAACTCAAGCTGAGTAATTACAAGTTGTGAAAACCCCAACTTCTCCTCTTCGCGGAGCACGCGAGAGGAGGCCACAGAATTAATTACACCCCCCCACCATCAGGCTGCAGAGAGCCGCCCCCAGCGCGGCTGCCCCCGTGTCCGCACCCCGAGCGCCGGGGCGGAGGGGAGGGAGGCCAGCAGCACTGCACCGGACATTTTGGAGCGGAGGGGCGGCCCCACCGTGCCGTTACCAGCCGCGGCCCAGCTGGGGCCCCGGCCCGGCAGCCGCCCCACGCCCGGCCCGGCGGCAGGGAGCGGAGCACAAGATGGAGGGGCGGGCGGCTCCACTCCCCTCACGGCCGCCGCCCGACCCGCGCCGCACTCCCCAGGACTCCTTCCCCCTCTCCTCAGTCCCTCCGGGGCTGCCTCCCGGGCCCCACCGCCGGCCTCAGGCGGGCAGAGCCCCCGCGGGTGAGGCGGGCACCCGGGGCGCCGCCGCCCGCTCCCGCCGCGAGGCCCCAGGGCCGCCACACCCGCCCAGCCCCGCGCACCCGCCGACCGAGAGCCGCGCCCACGGCTTCGCTCCGCGCCAGCGGCACTGACCGTTTTGGGCATCTTCCCGGCGGACTGGGCACGGCAGGTCGCTCCTCCTGCGCCGGTGGGGCTCTCCGCGGGCTTCGCGCTCCTTCTAACGGGACTCCGCGCCGCGCCTCACCGCCCGCCCGCCCCGGCGCAAGCCACGCCCCCCGCCTGGCCACGCCCCCCGGCCCGGCCCGGCCGCCCTCGCTCTCCCCAGCGGGGCGCGGCCCGGCCCGTCGCACCGGGCCCGAGTTGTGAGAGGTCTCGCTGCGGCGAGGGGGCGAAGCGTTTGTGGCCCCCAGCCGTCGGAGCGGCCCCCTGCGAGGCGGCCTGGGAAGGGAGCGGCCTTCCCTGAAGTCCCACCAAGGCAAAAGGCGGGGGGCTTAGGGCACCTCAGAACTGGGTGCTGGGGAAGCACTCGGCGCTGGAGTGCATTTGTGTATCGGGTGTCACTGGGGCTTCTGGTCCTTGCTAAAACCATAATTTTAAAATATAATTCTATTTTATGAGCGGTGGCAGTGTGTAGCGAGGGGAGGTCAGTCTCTTCTCCCAGGTAACAGTGACAGGACAAGGTGTGGTGACCTCAAGTTGTGCCAGGGGAGGTTTAGATTGGATATCGGGAAACATTTCTTCACTGAAAGGGTTCCCCAGCACTGGCCCAGGCTGCCCAGGGCAGTGGGGGAGCCCCCATCCCTGGAGGGATTTCAGAGCCGTGTAGATGTGGTGCTGAGGGACGTGGGGTAGTGGTGACGGCCGTGCTGGGTTAATGGTTGGACTGGGTGATCTTAGAGGTCCTTCAACAGGACAAGGGGTTGTGGATCCCTGGAGCGTGGCAGGCACCTCTAGTCCTCAAGTCTTCTCAGAGGCCACCACCATAATCATATCGTATAAATGAGCAGTCGAATTCATGGATGAAAATAGTTCAAGGACCACTTGCTAAAGCTTCCCGTGCCGTCTGTGTTTTGGAACTATTGATGGAGGGGAACTGAGGTCCAGCATCTTCATGGGGGTTTAAAGAAGCCATCTCATCTCATTTGTGACTTTGAACATCAGTGTCAAACAGCGACCCAAGGCCTATTTCCTCCCAGGAAAAAAAAAAAAAAGTCATTCTTTTTAAAGCTAACAACTTGTGTCTAGAAGAAGGAAATGGAGTGTTGTCAATAAATTTAGCGTCTTATTTTTTAAGCAAAGTAGAAACCTATCTTCCTATTTTTCCTGAATTTATGTCTTCTTATCAAATCTGCTAAACATTTTCAATCTTTAAGCCATTTTGGTTGATGGGAAGACCACGCAGACTAGCTGTACTCCATACCTACTCTTTCCTCAGCATGCTGAATAAATAAAGATCATGCTTAGATGAGAACACATAAATTCAGATAGAAAATAGGAAGAGAGCAAGCCAAGCTCTACTAGGCAGTTCATCACAGACTCCTACTGAGTAAACTGTTTTCTTTAATTTGATTACAGGATTCTGCTGGGATTAATATTAAACTGAGTTATGTTGGGAACTGACATCAGATTCATAATAACGTTTTGTACATCTTTAAAAATTGCAGTTCATTCAAAATATCTCAAAGTACTTTGTAAATAACCATAATTAAATCCTCAGGGTCTGCAGAAAGGAAGTTTCTCATTTTTATCCCAAGGAATAATATTGTTGTAAATGTATATGTAATATAGCACGAATAATTTTTAAACTAGAGGCTTATAAAATGTGTTGATTTGCTTTTCAATGTGATGTTTCCTCACCATACAGTATTACGAGAGAAAGAGAAAATCCAGATTAGTTCTCACCCTATAAAAAAGAAAAATGAAGTTTGTAAGACACAAGGCCTTGCCTCACCTCAGAGTAAACTGAGAGTAATACTACAGAGAGCAATAAAACTATTCCTGTGCCCACCTGGCAGGAGGTGGAAATGGGGTCCAGAAGCTCTGTTTACTGCATCTGAATATGCAGGTTTCACCTAAACTAGAATTTCTGTGCTGTGTCTACATAGGAAAAAACATCAGTATAATTGGATTGATGTAAATTGGTGGAACTTTACTACACAAAAGGTCACAGGGTCCCTAAGAGCCTATTTTACAAAGTTTTCTTTCTTTTCTGACTTGTTTTTACACTGAGACTTTCTTAGACTAGGTCAAACAAGACTGTTCCATGGAAGGGTTCCACTTGTTTCTTACAGAGATTGATAGTGGCAGAAGAGATCCAGAATAATAAAGGCACTTGCTCATGATTTTTGCCAGGTTTGGATCTGGGAATGTTACATGTGAGCTTTCTCACTGAATCCAAGTGGCTCCATGGAGACTTCTTCACTACCACACTAACAACATCATATATGATGGGAAGAGCCTGATTCTGCTTCTATTGGGACTTCTCTTCCAACATTCCTTCATAAGACTGATGTAACTGTTTGGAGGATGTAATCATTCTTTTCAACAAAGATGATAAAACTTCAGATGATAAAAGTTTAGCTACTTCCTTGCTGAATTTAAGGAACCATAGTTTAGCACGCAGGGAACCAACGTTTTCCTTATAGTGCTAATGACAGGAGCCGTGATGCAAACGAAGCCCTACTCCAGTGAAACAACCACATCCAAAGCAACTGCGCTCCCACTCGGTGTGCCAGGCACTGGCAGTGTGCACAGAAGGTCATAAACCATGTGTCTGGTCTGAAGGGGCGAGACAAAGCAAAGTGAATTCTGCAGCATGACAGACACTTCTTTCTCATGACAGACACTTCTCTTGTCCTTCTTCTCTATTACTCATAGCAATAGCCAAACAAAATACCATTCATACCACTTTGAATGACAAGGGTTCCCTGTGACAGGCACAGGAGTCTCTACGCTTTACTTCCTCTCCTGCTTCTTCCTTTCCTCTTCCCCTTCCCCGCTGAGGGGGAGGACAAGATATCTGAAACATTCAAACTGCATGGTGCTCTGGCTACAGTGTCGTGAGGAATTCCTGTTGCGGAGGTGCTGCACTAAGATCTCGCCTCCCCCACGGACATCTCCTTTGCCAGCTGCTGAGGAGGGATGGTGGTATCAAGCAGCCACTTTGCTGAGCCCTCCCTGCCTGGCCGTGTGTGAGAACAAGCACATCAGTGGATTCCTTGAGAGCCACAGGCAGGGGTTATCTCTCCTCCAAGTGCAGGATGAGATTCCAAGGGGTAAAAGTGTCAGCTGACTAAAGATCCTCCCTGCAAGAGGCTGTAGAGATGTGTAACATTACCCAGGGCCTCAAAAATGCTGTTATTTCCAGACTGCTCAGAGCCCAAATAATATTAAAGTTTTTCAGAATTAGATTAGACCAGGATGACATTAAGCATTCTCTGGGGAGCAGGTCTGGTATTTCACTGGGGATTTATTATCTTGGTTTCATTTACATCAAACCTTTTGTAGTACCTTCTTTTAAGCAGAAAAAGCACATAAATTATTTGGTCTGAAATACCAGAATAATTTAGCCTGAGCACTTAAATGAGGGGCCACTTCATCAGCATACAGGTTTTTCTGGACTAATGCTGGGTAAGCCGAACGGCCCTTCATGTAGCTTTGACAGAAGATAGAGCCCTCATTCCATCCCTTGTCTAGGGAAGGCAGGATCTGAAAAGGCCGAGAATAATTCCAATCCCACTCAGCTGCTGGGACAGGGCAGAAGCTGATGGGGCCATTGGATATGTGACCCCATTTATCTGACCCTCTTTCCATCTCAAGGAATGGAGCTTATTACAGTGTATGGTCCCAGCTCCTGGCTTGTCCATTCCCTAGGGCAGAAATAGCTGGAACTGCCTGGAAATCCCAGGGATCTGAGTGTGCCAGATGCTCTGTAAGGCCCTAGTTCCTAGTTCCCTTCAGCATATAAATCCCCCACTGCCGATGAGGCCCCTGCAAGGAACAAGGGAGAAGGCAGAACTGGTGACAATGACTCACTGTATGGCCCAGACCACTCACCTCACCCTGTATGTCTGGGGATATCCTGTGTTTGTGCAAGAGGAGACTAAAGAGGAGACTTTCAAACCAGACAAAAGGTGTGATGTACACAATGACCATATGAGAAAAATATAAGAACCACCCATCTGCTAGAATTATCTCTCCTTCAGTCATTCTTTCTATGTGCCATACAGGAGCAAATGCTCATATGTTTCTTGCTTTCTACAACTTGTACTGCTTGCAGCAATGTGGGGAACAAAGCAAAATCTAATGGATATTCTGGAACCTCACTCCAAATATTTACAGCCCAAATAACAGATAACATAACTAGCAAGGACAAAACAATGGATGGAAATTTATTTGGCCGGTTTGGGTGAAAGGTACTAATGCAGAAATGCTCCAAAATCTATGCAGAATTGGAACAACATGAGCTTTGGAGACTGGCAGTGGCGCCTTCTCCTCAGAGCAAGGAGGTGGGGTAAGTCCTGCTGGTCTGGCTCATCTCAAACTAGAGAAGAGAAATTATTCCTGTGGGTGTCCACAGGAAGTCCTGAGAGTGCCATCATCACAGGACCTGCCTACACTGTTCAAACATCACAGCTTTCTTTTTCTTATAAAAAAAAATGCCTGATCCATTTGCCTCCCTACGAGCAAAATAAAAGTAGCTGAAGCACTGAAAGCTCACAACCCCCAGCCTAAAAATAATTAGGCTGTTACTGTCCTATAATTATGGACAGAGACAAGAAGGTAGCTCTCCTTAGTCCTGTAAGCTGTACCAGTGGGTGACTGGATGGTTTTATATTCTTTTTGATTAGCCCAGATATAAAAGTAATATAATAATATCGGCTATCTTAGAGGGGGCTGACAAAGTCGTTATCTTAAGATTTCAGGCAACAGTGCAAATTCTACACTTGATGTTAATTATTTATAAATAAATGTTTCTACATATGATCTAAATTCTTAATTTCAAATAATTGCTTCCTGGATATTGTTTGAAGCTGTCAGTGCAAAGAGTTTATTTTTAAAGTCTTTTGAGGTTTTATAGCTCAAGTACTTCAGTGCACTGCTAACACCAAGAACCAGAGGGGCAGATGGCAGGATAAGAACAACAGCTGTTTCTCTTGTCCAGGCTCTGTCATACATAAAAACAGAAAAAAAACTGCACAAGAGTCTGATCCAAATCCCACCAGCTGCAAATTTGCACAACAGGTGCATATGATGATGGAGTCTCACTCTCCACATCTTAGTACTTGGTATTGTCATGCACAGCAATGGTGTAAAATATGCCCTTTTACTTCAAAAGCGTCTATGTGCTCATGTTGCATAGATGTCGAGAACAGTTGGAAAGTCAGGGTCATATATCTGACCCATTCACTCTGCACGGGTAGAAATACACCTCTACCACTGTACAATAGGATCCGAACACCTCAGCATTACAGCACAGCCACTTCTGCATCTTCATCATCCTAGAAAGTGGGTGGTGCAGCCTCAAAACTTCCTTGCTTATTGGTGAGATTCAAAACTAAATAAGAGTGAGAGAGTAACACATCCTGGCATTGCTCCTGAGTGTGTCAGTGGCCCCAAGGGCAGCAGATACAGCCCCTGTGCTGTGTGTGTCCGTGCGTGGGTCAGAGAATCAGCAGGCAAGTGGTGGAGGAGGAGCTTGCTGCAGCCAGAGCGACAGTTTCTACAGACCGTTAAATAACGTGCTGCCATACCATCACCAGCCAGACCGTTAAATAACGTGCTGCCATACCATCACCAGCCAGACCGTTAAATAACGTGCTGCCATACCATCACCAGCCAGACCGTTAAATAACGTGCCATACCGTCACCAGCTTTCAGCACAGCACAAAGCTGCAGTTTGATAAAGTCTGGGTTTATGTTAAACTCAGCAAAAAACAGCCCTTCTTAATTTCTTTTATTAAGTATTTCAAATTGCATGCACAATCTGCTCCGTGACCCCATTTCATGTCTGCAGAATGCTGCTCACTGCCTTCTCACACATACAGGAAGGCCCATGCAAATGTCCCACCCCTTCGATATTCCCAGCCTAAGCCTGTCTCCCCTTTGCATTCATCAGCAGCATAGCTGGGCCAGTGTGGGAGAGGGAACAGGATTATTCCTCTGAGAATCGTCTATCATACATAGCAGTTATCTGTCCGGAAGCAGTGGCCAGTGAGCGGGCTGTGTGCTAACCCCTAGACAGCCCTGCCTCGGGTGTGTTGATGGTTTGGGCTGTAGTGCATTCAGCTGCAGACCAATGTGATGTTCAGGCTGGAAATGGGCTGGGTTAAGAAGTTATCACACACCCACATCATCACCATTTTAACTCTCCTGGAGATTACCAGCTCCATAACCACAAAACTATGTAAGTAAGCTGCATCTACATTAGTTTTTTTAGTTCAGATCAGAAGTTTGGTTTTGAAGTTCATTTCCTATTCACTGCATTTTGTTTCCCATCATGGTGCAGCCTCATACCTGGTGAACTGAACTCCTTTTGGATGAAAATAAACCAGAATATGTGCTTCCAGGGGTGCATCTATCTTACTCCAGCTATTGGCAAGCATTCAGATAATTGGACCAGAACAGAGCAAGTCCAAAATAAGCTCCCTCTGAAACACATTTAGTGTGAATGTTAAATATTCAGCAGCAGCTCTTTTGTTTTCCAGATATGCTCCTATTACACCACACTACTTGCTAATGTAGACCTGCTTACCTGTCAAAATGATCCAGGCTTGCTTGTGTGTCTGTTGAACCTGTTCAAGCATTTTTAGCAGGATGGATTTTAACCTGGATCAGGGTGGCAGAACTGAGTTAGGGAGCAAGGAGACATGCAGATTTACTGGCACCTCTGTGGGGACAGTAACCGCCAAGGAAGACAGTCTTAAATGCAGCCAGAATAGCACCCTCAGCCTCAGGCCAGCTGAGCCATCCCTAGGAGCCAAGCTAGTCCATGGGTACAGTGAGCACCAAACTGCAGTTCTGAAGCTGGCTCCTTAAATTCTCCTTCTCCCCTCTGCAAAATGCCATAGACTCACCCATGGACTCAGACTTCACTGATTGACACCAGATTCTTCCTGGCTCATAAGTGTGCATCTCCCCAGAGGTTTTACCCTCCAGTTAGCCCCTACTCCCACGCATGTCTCCCTGACCTTCGCTCTCACCTGCCATTGTGATTCAAAAACCTCCTCTCCCTCACACACAGAGCAGCTGCTTATAATCTAACTTCCCTCTGCTTCTCCAGGGCTCCAAGGCTGACTCCGTGCTCCAAGCATTCCAGCTCCTACAGAGCAGAAGCAGAGCAGGGAGGGAGCTCTCAGTCTTGCCACTGACATTAAGTCAGTTCTCTCCACTGTACTGCAACTTGGTCAAGTGAATCAATGTGCTGGAACATAGGGCTCAGGCAGCCATAAAGAGGGAAAACTGGCCCGTGTTTCCATGCAGTGGCGTATAATGTGGAAGATGATCTCAGCACTAACGGTTTCAGACAAACGACCCTTTACCAGTTCTTTCCATCTAAGTCTTGCTCCATTCATTTTGCCTGAAACTTAGATCTATTTTTGGAAACCTTAAAAATATACAGGCAGTTGCCAGCCTTCCAATGCAGGGACATTATATACTGAAGACATTACTCTTGGCTCCTGCTCAGATGGCAGGTTTTTTCCAGATGAACACAAACCCTGACCCATGACAATGTTGTCTAGGTAAGTATTGCAGCTGTTTCTGGGCTAGAACATGAAGCAGATGCAAAAAAAACCCCGGAACGTTATTGTGCGGGAGGTGCCTAGAGCAGGAGTCTAATCTGGGAATGTTCATGCTACCTCTCCCACCCAGCTGATTCACTCATAAGTGATGGGAATTCCCTCCCACCCTGTTAACACTACACGGTGTGATCTGCAGTCAGGGTTACATGACTGTGAGAGACACGCACCCCTGAGCAACCCCAACTCCCCCCCACACTCTGCACTCAGTTCTTTTCCCCACAGCAAAACACAATGATGCACCACACCACACAGCACAGCCCACCCCACCCAGTTAGACACAGGCATGACGGATGGCATAATTTATTTTTCTTAGGTTTTTACTAAGCACATGGCATCTCTGATCCTAAAAGGCAGAGAACTAAGGCATTTGGGATAATTGTACCAGCAGAGTGAGTGGGTTATAAAATGGATAGGTGTGTGGCTAGGTAGATAACAGATAAACAGGTAGGTAGATATATAGATATATACATGCATACTGTGTTCCCAGCTGCTCTGTGTCCCAGAAGTGGCTGTTACCAGCAACACAGAGAAGCAGACATTCAATCCCACTTATGCCTGCTCTGTTTCAGGAGAATTCTATCTTCACAGGGAACCACTTTTAAAACACAGCCATAACCTTTTTTCTCTGTCTTACAATTTTTTTTTCTCCCACTTAACCCATTTCTGTTTGTTTGTTTGTTTGTTTTTAAGAAGAAGAAAAAAAAAATCCCCTAAGTTAAAATGACAAGGAGAAAAGCCCCCAATGTCAAAACTAGTTTTTCAAGCCCAAACACATATTTTGAGAAGATCCTCAAGCATAGAAGCATTCCCCCTTCCCCACCAGACACCTCCATCCCCAGCAGTCCTGGGGGAAGGGAGGATTAGCTTACTGATGTTTGTACAGTGCTTTGAGAACACAAAAGCTCTCAGGGTAATTCTCTTTTAGAAACCACACAGCCATCAAGATACCAAAGTCCCTCTCAGTGAACAGCTAGTGTACAGCTAAAAGTAATCATTAAGGGAAAAGGATGGCTCCTCAAGAGCACAGAGGAGATATCAGAAGTCATATTGATCTTATGTTGGCTCGCTGCTGGAATTTTGCTACCCGCTTGCATTCACATACCTAGATCCAGTGTGCCCTGGGGGCTCAGTAATCACAATTACATGAACATGCATACACTCCATACAGACAGTGTCCAAAGGGTCTCTTCTTACACAGGGAAGAGTGACTCTTTTCACTGTCTCTGATACAATTCAGTGGCATTCACTAGAATAAAATACAGAGAAGGTTTCCTGGTTCCTGCTAAAGAATGTAAAAAACAGAGACTCAAGAACTCAGCATAGTGGACTCTTCTAGTGAATATAGAATAGAGAGGTATAAAATTATAGAACAGGCTTAGGCAGGATGCTCCTTTGGCCATTTTCTTCTCCTTCTAAGTTAGCAGATAGATGATGAAACGGCTTGGGAATGTTTTGTAGTTCCCTATTGCAGCTTTTAATAAGGTCAAACCAGCATTAATGATGTTATTCTGGAGAAGTTCAACCCAAGCAATCTTGGCTAGCTCCTTCAACACAGTCTAAGTCCTCTGATTTGTGTGACATTCAGTCATATGGATTTTTAGGCATCATTTTCAGAGCAACATACCCTTTCTTCATTGTTAGCTACATGGCCCTCCCTCAATGGTAGAATATTCCACGGGCTGAGCATCACTCTGGGTATTGATCCAAGCTCTGTCCCAATCTGAAGAAACCATTTGACCTTTCCATGCCTCAGTCACTACATCTGCAACACTGGGGCAATGTCTTTCACCAGGAGCCTTAAACCTTCGGGAAAAAAAAGTACATTAAATACTATCTAGTACTTTCTGGTTTGCCGAAACACATATGTAAAGCGTGTGAGTTTCCCTCCAGTTGCATTTTCTTGCAGATTTCATTTTACAGTATTTAGAGGAAGTAGACCAACAAAACACAAATGATGTATTTAGTTCTTTTTAGAAGATTGTTTCTGCAAACACTAATACTGGATCCATGCAGTTCTGGATCGCTGAAGTAAACTTTTCATCTGGAGCAGACAAGGACATTGCTGTATGATTAGCTAGGTCATTTTGAGTTTTGCTGACTTCGTGCTTTAATGCTAGCACACTTCAGCAGAGATGAGATTTGATCTGGCATAATTCTATAGGGGCACGGACAGGTGATGTTTGATCCATCTTACTGGGACAAATAAGTTAGCAATGTTTTTTTGATAAATTTGATCCTGAAGACAGAGCAATCTCTGGACTGGCTTCTTCTGTCACCAGACCAATGGGTTTCTGGTCTGATACTTAGAGTCTTAAACCTAGATTTACTGCCCTGATGAATGACTGCCCTTTCAGATTCTCTTCCAGTCTGTTTTTGCCCAGCTTTCAACAATAAATGGAGTCAAGCTTTCCAGGATGATTCACCCTGGCTATAAGCACAGATAATCCTGTACAAATCAGTGGGAATCAAGCACACTTTGATGCTCTCCCAAACTTGTCATCATAACCTAAATTGCTATCATTTCTACTTTGTCATCTTTACTCATCTTCTCTCTACACCACTTCATGTTTGTCATAAGGGATGAAGTATTCTCATAAATCCCAATCATACTACATCATAGTACTGTGCCATTTTTATCTTTGTTGTACCCAGGAAACATGGTGTCACATCATGCCATAAAACCAAAATGGGAAATATTTAGCATCAAAGGCTATGTCAAAAATCATGTGACACCGCCCTGCCCTGCAGAGAACTAAAGCTGCCTGCAGTGCGTAAGCGTAAAGTGAAGAGCAGCCTTGTGTAAGCAAGTCATTCCTGGGTTGAGGGAATGAAATGGGAGACTCAGCACATGATGCAAACTTTCTCCTGTACAAACGAGAATCAGTATCTTAGAAACACACAGACACACCACACAAAACTCCACAACTACCCCCGTCCCCCCAGAACAGTAATCATCCATCCATCACCAGGTACTCAGACCAGCTGCTGGCTCCCCCATCATTTCACAGGCCATGTGTTTTCGTTGAGTCAGCAAAAATCCCAGAGACAGAATAAGTGTACACTAGATCTGGCAAATTCTGTACTTAGAAGAAGGAACTCCTCTCCTCCCCTCCATTGCCAAGCCCACCTGATAACCTCAGCACTCTGATGAGATACAGAATAATAGAAGTTAATTCATGGCCTCGACACCCCACAGCTATCACAGTGGTACCTGAGCAATTTGCTTTCCTGGTGCCTTGCTCACAGCAGAGCTGGGCATAAATATGCAGGTTCCTGATGCTGTCATCAGAACCGAGCCCTTGGTTTCTTTGGATGCAGGGTCCTAACATAGTTGTGCATGAATTTAAGTTCACCTCAGTTCCCAGTGCTGTACCCTGCAGCACTGGGAATGAGGAGCAAATTACTTAACGAGTGATAATCATCTTGTATATATAGCTTTAAAAAGCGCACAGCATGGTGAAGAATGGCTTGGTTTTCCTATCCAAAAATAGCTCCTGGGGAACAACCCACTTTTGTATTCCAGTAAGTCCAAGTAAAAGTAATAACAGCAAAATTTATACATGGTTGCTATTTTTTGTCCAGAAAACTCCAAGACCATTCTGTTTCTTTTTAATGTCAATCCCAAGTGTGCTTTACTTACTAGACTTGCTTTTATCATTCTTCTCTAGGCTGACTTCCTTCAGACTTGTCAAATCTACTTTATGGTGAGATAAATCTAATTTTCTGATACTTTTTGGAGGTATAGGATTGGTTTAAGCCCACATTTAAGAGAATACATTCCACTCCATAAGGCAGTGGCTCATTTAATCTCAGTGCCTCAGTTTCCTTACACATAACATGAAAATACTAATTTATCCTGTTTCAAGAACAAAAAGTTACACTATAATTACCAATGTATGCCAGCAGTTGGGGGGGCATGCAAGGGAGAGTATGAGTTCCAATGTTTACAAATACACCACTGTATTTATGAAGTTTGTTACTTTGCTTAGGAAAAAACAAATTTTGCATATATCCTACTGTGGTCTATGTGAAAGGCTGCCCACAGAGACAGTAGCTGAAGGGTGTGGTGTGGAATCAACCGAGTTATTATCCCTCTCAGAAATGTTATGACAACCCATCTCTGTGAGCCCAATTCTGTTCTTCCTTACAGTGGTGCAGACTGAGTGCAGTGATTCAGGATTAACTGTAACTGAGACACAAATCTGACCCGTTGGGTCAAATTCCAGGATAGTTCGTGTATCCAGGCTCAGAAGAACTTGGCTCCTCACTTGCCGGATAAATGTCTCTATTGATTTAATGCTCAGGAAAAGGAGGAAGAACATATCACTGGCAATCTCTGCTATATTGAGGGCTAGTTTCGCCTTTCAAAATTATCAAATTAATTCCATATTGGGCTGTTTTATATAACACACAGCTTTTGGCTTAACTACCTTGTTCATAGAGTGATTTGGAATAAAAGTGGGTTTTGAATATAAAAGTGGATGTCTGGGAACGATGAACTAATGTGATTTTGGTGAGGGGCTCCCCTGTGCTTGTCCTCAGCTAGGATCATTTCTTATATTTCAGCTCCACTTCTAAAGTAACCATGGTTCAAGGCATCAATATTTCATGAGGCATAAATGGTTCCCCTTTAGGAAAAGTAAAAGCAGTTTTTCCTGTTTGTGAAATTTCCACGTTGCCAAGAACAAGAAAGCTTTCGAAACACTATCTTTTCTGCTTGCAGAGCTTCACTGCCTTATAGGGTCTGAATCCCCTGGATTCCCACTGGGGGCGGGCTGGGAATGCTGGCTTTTCCTCCTTCTGGGTGATTCTGGGAGGCCCACAAATGATGTCATGGTACATTTTAGGCTACAATAACAGGAAATCATCAAGTGTTTACACTGGCAGACTGGGCTGTGATGTGATTTTCCTCCTCTTCCTCTCCGCCCCCCCCGCCCACCTCGCCCCTGCCATTGACTTCCTTGATATATCTGCTTCCTCCGATTAAAATACTACAAGGTGGCAACACTGCAGGAGGAAAAAGGAAAGTGGGGGAGGGAGACGGAAAGGCATATTTTCAAAGGATGATTCCCCTCGTATCGCTCACACAGAGCACAGTCCTCCCCACCGGCCCCACACACATGGTGTTAATACAGCAGCCTAGACACAAGTCAGAAACTTGGCCTGCTGAGGCACTCGAAGGTGTACCTCTCCAAGCTGCAGAAATGAAAAAGAAACTCTCCCCTCACTAGTACACATGAGTCACAGAAGAGATCTCCCTGGCAAAGTTGTGCTTCTGAATTTCCCTGTGGCTGGGGAAACTGCCACACGGACATATCTGAAAATACATGGCATGGGGTGATGGACTTTCAGGGCTTGGGTCAGAGGAAGAACACAAGTGAATTTTACCCACAGACTGTGCCACAATTTGAGGCCAATGTCGGGGTTCAGTCAGAGGTGAGTGAAGGCGCTGGGGCTGGGCTGGGTTTCAAGCACTGCTTGGACCAGGGATGCACAACATGAATGTTAGATATTCTGTACTTTCCAGCTTGCTAATGTGGAGGAAAGAAGGAGAAAGATGTAAGGAAGTATCTAGAAGACAAGGGATTCCAATGAGGTATAAAACAGGAGCACTGCTAGACTAATTGGCATTGGGGCAGTCCTTCCAGGTCATTGCTACTGCACTGCGCCAGCAGAGCTCGCACAAGCAGCTTAGAGTTGGGGGACACTAAGGAGTAGCTAGGGGTAGCTAACTCTAGAGCAGTTATCAGGATTGCTGGAGCTGAAGGAGGATGTATGAAGAGACAGGTCATTTACAGCAATGTGGAAGAAAATCTGAGATGAGAAATACGGCAAATATTAGATAAATTTCCTGTAAACAAAGATGTGTAAAAGAAGCATACCTCAAGATAAGCTGGGGTCTCCTTTCCACGCTCTGTCACAGGACGAGGTATCCAGTGAAACTGAAAAGGCAATTCACTTTAAAGATTCTCTTTTTTTATCACAGTATGCACTTCACCTGATATAGGATATCACTGAGACCACTGAATTTCTGCCTGTTCAGGAGAGAATTGGACTTTTTATAGGTAAAAAGGTCCATGGTGTATAACATGCAGAAACAAAGACTGGAGCAACAGGGTGTATAGTCAGGCTAATTTCTAACCCATCTCTTGCTAGACTGTATGCAAACTTATCCTGCTGAAAGGAAATGGTAGAGATCCACAGGAGCCCTGTCTCTACTCCTTGAGCTCTTCTGTCCCTTGATTTTCCATGACACGGGAATTTCATGACTTGCAATCATGTGAAGATCCTGGTGTGTGTCTTACATTTAGCCATCCTTGTGGAGAAAGGTCTTTTCTGATACCTTCAGCAACTCTGGGTTTCCTGCTCTAAAATCTTCATTTTCTGTGTAGGCTTTTTTAGCATGTATTAGCCATGAGCTCCTCTGCCTACAGCCACAAAATAGTGGAAAGCACACCCCCTGAAACCATGTGAGTGTCCTCTCCCTGAAACCCTTTGGTAGAGCATAATTGTGTGCTTTCCAGAAACAGACCCTAGTAAGCTCACTCAGTGGGACATTGACTTTCTTTTGCAGATCGGAAGGACACTGCATCCTGATTGAGGAACACATGACTCCAATATCGGAGACGTCCATCTCCCTGTTCAGTCTCACCCATGTCCCTGTCTCATCCATCTGTCCAGTGAGAGCATTCACCAATTTGACCTTGGCATGAATCATCCTCAGCCCAAATGATACTTCTTTGGAGCTGAAAAAAGCTGGATAATAAAGTGGTGTGGTTTTTTATCCTTGCTGAGACTCTAAAGTTGTCAACCAAGCCTCAGGCACAGCTGATAGAAACAGAGACAGAGACTGAGGCCACACTTGTCCCAGCTGATGGAGGTAATGGAGGCTTGGCTGATGCAACTGTGTTCTTCCCTTTCTGCTGTATCTCCCTGCTCCTTTCTTGCCTCATCCTGCTAAGTCTACACCTGAACACGGTAGGAAATAATTTTATTTCTATTGTCTCTCCTTTCATGCAAGATCAGCAACAATGACAGCTTTAAATCATGACCAAGAAACCTCCTAAATAGAAAGGGAAGAAGCCTGAAACAGTCACTCTGCAAAACCACTAGGATGCAGGAAGTCTTTCTCAGAGCACCATGGCTCTGTTCAGCACATTTAGAAATTGCAGATCTCCAGTTCATAAAGCTCAAGAGCAGAAAGGCAGGAAAACTTTTTAGAAAAAAATACAGGCAGAGGCACTTACACCCTGCATCTACGCTGCAAGTGTAAAGCACAATTTGCAGCAGTTAGCAGAAGGAACAGGAACCATGAAGATGTGACTTCACCACTTAAAGTTACTCAAATACTTAACTGTGGTCAGTGACAAGCTGACACAAACTGCATTAAAGCTGCTGGTGCTGCATCCTCAACATTATTACCAATGAAGTTATTACCTGAGGCAGCTAATCAGGGCTGTGCAGGAAAGACCATCCCAGCCATGCTCACACATTCATTATCCTCCAGCATGGGTCTATCCTGGTCCAGAATAAATAGGAAGTCTTTGCCCTGAGCAGGCAGCTGGGATCTTAAGGCCACTTAAACATGTGCTTCGCTCCCAGATGTGCTTAAAATGAAACACAATCTCAAATGCTTTGCTAAATGAAGGGTTGAGGCTTTCCTCTCTTTAATAACCCCACAGCCAAATTGTAAGGGTTTACCCACTGGTAGGCTGTGTGGACTAATTAGCTCATCTTTAGGGAGCACTTCAAAGATGAAGAGTCCTGTGCACACTAATTATTATTATTAAATATACCTCTGAGGCAGCAATGTGAACAGAGAGAATAGTGCACTCTGTCACAAGCTTTTTAACAGACAAAAAGCAATAGCCTAAAATTACAACCTGATCTACACTCTGAAACCATACTGGCTGCCAAGAACCTTGTGAATAGGTATGGAGATGATTCTTAATGCTGCTAATACAGAGGGCACAGAGGGTCTTTGTGCAAGGCACAGGTGAGGGAAGGCTATTCACTTCATATTTTGCTCCCAAATAAATGGTGGGATGGAGATTTGCTTCAAAGAAACCCAAGCAAGCAGTAGATTAAAGCCAAGCTCACTACATCATCCATGCCTCCTCCTTAAATAGTGACAAAGGTGGCCTTACTGGAGAATGGCTTCTGTAGTCTGGCAGCCAGGAGGGAGGGTGGCTGCAATTAAGGCCTTTGGTGGGGAATTACGAGAGAGAGTCACTCCTCACCAGTTTTTCTCCAGTGCTCCTCTGCAGGCAGGGGTGAACTGAAAGGATACTCAGAGTGTTAAATAGGAAGGACTTTTTACACACACACACAGAGGGATCTGAATAAAATTTTTTTTGGACAGCAACATCAAATCTAAATATGATGTCCAGGAGAGCAGTGCTCTCAGAAACACAGAAAGGGAGAAATATCTGGAAGGGCCACTACTTGCACTTCAGCGAGCAAAAGTTTAATAGCATGACCACCTGAGAGTCAGTGTATCTCTTGAGGGTGCTTGTTCTTGAGTGCTGATAAACATCCAGATTTGGGAACTTTCATTCACTTCCCGCATATGTCAAATGCATTTGCTTTCTGTGAGTCAGAGCCTGGGGCTTCACCAGGCTGACTTCACCATCCGCAACTGAATTTCCCTTTACTGCTGAGTCACTCTGCCCACAGACAGGCCTTGCAGATGCCCTGTGCAGGCTGAATGATTGTGGGAGTGTGCTGCACCAGACCCTAACTTCTCCATACCCCGAGGGCCCAGGAAAGTCACTGCCCTCACTGGAAGAACAAGCTCTCACCAGTCATGGTGCTGGCAGTATTCAGGGTAGCTGAGAACACAGCTGAACTCTCTGAAAGTGTCTTGAGCTGCATCAGTGGCCCCTTTCATCCATTTCATGGGTACAGTAAGTCTGACATCCTATCCCTTCTGTGAGCAGTATCCATCTCTGTAACAGGCTTTGTAGGAGAAGAAAGAAGCGGTGGATGGGGTTTGGCTCTTCCCATAATGAAACACTTGACCAAGAGATTTCTTGCAAGGGGCTTATGGCTTCTTTGTGCCAGCCTTGGGCAGGTTGGGTTCAATAACTGCACCATGTTCAAAGCACAGGGAGCACAGAGTTGTCACAAGCCCAAGAAGCACAGCAGCAAACACATGCTTTGGAGTATATGGGGATGCTATGGAGTTAACATGACTAAAATCAGTGGAAATTCAGCCTATCAGGTGTGGACAATATTAAGAAAACAGACTCAGAAGAGAGGGACAGGAGCACTGAACTTTTAGCTGCTTTCAGGCTGTCACCAGCTGGGAAGCAAGTAAGAGTTAATATTATCTAACAATGATTAATGGCCACTGTGAGCAGTCCTCTACCTCAGCCTGAATCCTGCTTACCTCACAAGCTCTGCAGCTGCATCAGAAGACACAAGACCAAATTGCATCACCTAATTTGCTGCCACTGCGGCAAAAGGGGTAGGGAGATGGAGCATGAAACTGGCTGTAAATCAGTGCAAGAAAAGGGTGTGGGACACAGCACACTTGGCTACCTTTTTCAGGCCCCTACTTGCAGCAGCAGCAAAGTACCTTACTTTGTGCAGTTATGCCTCAAAATCTCATTTGAGCAGAAAACTGATAACCAGGATGGCTCATTTTGACTTGCTGCAGAAGGCTTATCACTCACTAAAGAACACCTCCTCACAGTGCTTCTCTTGCTTGGAAAATCTGCAGCTAAGATGCTCCACAGGAGAGATAGAAGTGGAGTCTAGAGAGGAGAAGGAACTCTTATCTGCTTTGGCAAAGCCATATTGCCAAGAACAGGCCCCTTTTCCCCATCACTTTCCCACTATGTGAAGCCGTGTCGGTGTTTCCCAGTGACAAGCAACTCCTCATCCTTCCACGCTGGGGAGCACTGGGAACACAAAAGAAGGGGGAGCTGTATCCGTTCCACACTGATTCAGCACAAGTGAGCAGCACCAGTCAGCATGCCAAGGGAATTTTCTGCTGGGAAATCCTAAGCTGTTTTGCAGGAATGTGTTCTTTTTACTGATATTTTCATGAAAGAAGTCAAAAGTGCTCTTTGTCATGTCGTTTAGTTTTAGGAAGTCCTACAAGGAGCATGGAGTTGGACTCAGTGATCCTTATAGGTCCCTTCCAACCTGAGATATTCTATGATTCTTTGAAAAGTGATAGTCTGCTGTCAAAGCTTGTATTCTCTCCCCCTTTTTCAGGAGGAGCCTGCCAGGCCCTCTGTAAGGGTTGTGTGTCCATGGCCAGCTTCTTCCTTCACCCACTGTCTTCATCCAGCTGCTCCAGCATGGGAGGGCTCAGAGACTGTCTGCACGGTGCAGCTCAGCAGTCTGGGGAAGGGGGTGCGCAGTGACACAAGTGCACTGGGTGCAGGCAAAGAGGTGCCGGTAGCGAGGGGCTGCAAGGGGTCCTCTGTGAGAGGAGAAAAATGTTGCCCTGTGCCTGAGACAGGTGGTTCCAGACAGTTCCAGCGGACCCACCGCAGAGCATGACTAAGCCTGTCAGCCAAGATGGTGGTGGGAGGGGTAGAAGAGTCAGGAGAGTAGAAGTGAAGTTGAGTCCAGAAAAAAATGGGGTGGCGAAGGTGTTGGTTGAATTTTTGGTTTTGTTTCTCACTACCCAAATCTATTTTAATTGGCAGTCATTTAATTTTCCCTAAGTTGAGTCTTTGTTGCCTGTGACTGTAATTGGTAAAGGATCTCCCTGTCTTTATCTCAGCCAACAAGCTTTGCCATCTTATTTTCTCTCCCCATCCTGTTGAGGAGAGGAGTGAGAAAGAGACTGCATGGTTGACTGTTTGGCCAGTGTTAACCCAGCACCATAACACATCATTGACCAGTCCCAGACAGGCTATATAGCTTGTGATCAAATTGTCTGCAGTGCGCTTAGCTGTGGTATTAACAATTAGCAACGTGGCAAAAGCGTGTCCTGTCTGCCTGCGCTACACAAGCAGAAGAGCTTGGCTGGGATGCTGTGACTGCCCAGGCTGTCCCTGTTTATTCCACTCCAGGGCACGGGCTGAGGTGACTTTTCAGGCACAAATCCACAAGATGGTCTGGAGAGCAAGCTAAATCCATGGTTTACTGACCACATCGACTCAGATACCTTCAGAGGCCCAGACTGAGGATGCCTGAAGGCCCAGAGAAGCCTGGATTGAAGAGCAGATGCCCTAGTTGTGACTGCCAGGGGAGTTCCATAGATGTCAGTGAAACCAGAGTAGTACAGCCACTCCTCACTGCTGGTGCTGAATGTGTCCTGCATCCATACATAAGCTCATGAATGCTACGGCTTGGGCAAGTATTTAATTTGGGGTGAAGGCAGACGACGAGAGCTATTAACTTTGAAAACAGTACTCTAAGAAACCACTTTCTGTTCATATTCAAGTGATCCAGCTGATGTTGTGGCAATGGGCTGGGCAAATATCAGGACCATCTATTGTGGCAACACTTCTGTCTCAGAGCAGCTTCTCTTTGCTTTGAGGTGTATGTGAAAGATACAGCCAAAGGATTAGGGAAGTTCCAAGTACTTCAGAGTCTCCTGCAGGACAGTCTATGATATATGTCCTTCCATTTCAACACAGGTGCCTTTGGGTGTTTTCACAAATGACAGCTACACTTTAAATGGGTTTTTGAAAGCCACTAATCTTATTTTCAGCCCCAAGATACCTGTTCTGCAAGCCTTCAAATCCCTAATCCTAGCATGGAGATAGTTTTATGTTTTCTTTATTATTAATACACAGAAAGCTATTTTTCCACAGTATCTTCTGGTGACTGGACAAACCTCAAAAGAGGCAATTCCATCATGTAGCAAAGATAATAATTCATATTTTTGGCACTTTGAAACTTGCCTGCATTATTATTCTCTGGAGTGAATTATATCATTCATTGCACTGTTCTCTAAGTTAAGTGTATTTTTTAAGTCATTGTTTTCCTTATATATATATGTCACTGATTCACAGAAAATGAGACACTTTTCCCAAGGATACCATAACATCTACGTTATGAAGATCATGAGCAAGGAATTGAAATCTGAGTAAGGCTTGGCAACACTTCATAGATTATGATTTTCCATATACTGCTCTTAAACTGGACAACAACTATTGATCTAACCAGTTTCACTAGCCACCAATTCCCTGCAGGTTTTTTGAGCTTAGAGTACATGTTCTTCCTCTGATAAACCCTGTGCTGAGTTCTCAGCCAGGTTAGATCCTTTGATCCAAAGGAACTATAGTTCCTGCCTCACATCAACGTTGACTTAATGTTGGTGCTGTAACTGCTGTTTCTGAGACAAACAGGAATGGACACTGATGTGATTGGAACGTACATTTGGATCTAAGTGGAGTTGTGTTACAGAGAGCAGTGTAATACCCTGTTCTGACGTTCATACCATGCGTCCTGTGCAGAATCGGGGCTGCCATGTGCATTTAGAGAGCACCCTCTTCTGGGGACAGCAGTGAAGGCCGCTCTTCTCAACTGCACAAAATCTTTCCTGTGAAGCATCTGCTGAAAAATGAATGTACACCAGCAGAGCTGGCTAAACACAGAAATAACCACTGCAGCATTCTGAACCACCTAACTTTGCAGCTGGTAAGACGTAGCTGTTCCACTGGATTTGACTTGGATTCTTAAAATGGGGTCATGGCCTATGATTATATCGTGGACCCTTTCCCAGACTGGGGAAAACTCAAGAACAGGCCTGGTAAATCTCTGTTAAACTGTTGCAATTAATATGATTTTCCAAGAAGACTATATATGTCCACAGAAAGCATGGCACCACTTTGATCTAATTAAGAAAAATTCCTATGCACCAGACTGTGTGGCTTTACCCTGCCCACCCCCTCCACTCTATGTACAGCAAAGGTGAGTGCAGAACATCTAAACCTTCCTTCCACTGCCAGGGTGTCTCCAACTTCTCATGTGCTTTGTGCCTAAAATGTTTGCAGTATTTTTTCTTTCTCTTTAGACAAAAATGAATTCATTGTAATTGCATTGGAATAGAAGGAAGTTACCTGGTGCTTCAATAAAAATAAAGCAGCCTTAAAATGCTATCCTGAACAGAAAAATCATAGTGACAGACAAAACTTAATCAAAATTCTAATTAAAATGCCGCCTTACTGAAATTTATATACATAAATGTTACTGTATACAGAAATTTTTACTTACTAAACAAAATAATCTTAGCACATCATCCTGCTATATAAACAATGGGATTGGTTTTTTTTCATAACTCAACAATATTTTTTATTTCAAAATTAAACACAGGTAACAATTAAGACTATCCAGTTAAGAGATAAATATTCCTAGTTTATATCTATGCCTTAAGAAAGTAAATGACAATAAAGTTATATTGAGTACTGTAGATTACGTTCTTCCTTTTGAATACCAAAACTCATATAGATATTTTGGCTAATAGCTCAGTGACTTTGTTACATAAAAATCAAGAATTGTTGAAATGTTTTGATCCACTGGAAGAGTCCAATGAAATTTTGATCTCACCAAGGTCAAGGAAAGGTTGCCATTGACTTCAGAGAGCCAAAAAAAGATTTGCTGGAGGGCTCCCTTGCTGCTACCTGAATGGCACAGCAATTCCTGTGAGCCCACAAAGCAGGTTATCAAACAGTGCTGGCTCTTAGGACCACAGATACTCAGTTCAGCCCAATCCCTTCTTTACATCAGTGTGTGAGTGCAGGCAAATCAGATGTACTGGCTTGTTTAGGCAAAAGGAGGAAACAGAACATTGTTAAAAAAACCAAACACCCATGCTTCCTCCTTGCTGTCAGAGTGAGACCGTGCAGAAATCTTCCTTCCCAGCATGCAAAATGGGATTATGGTCTGTCAGGCAATGGAGGGCATAGCATCATGGGTTGTTTGCCAGCTGAGGGAATATGCTGTGTCCCCGGGTCATGGAACTAGGCTGTGTGATGCACATTCAGGCTATAGTGCAGCATCACAGCCTGTCTCTGAACAGCTCAATGTGAGAGAGAAACTATGGCATGTAAAAGAGCATGGGATGAAGCACACTATGGGAAATACCCATGGGATTCAACAGGTCTGATCAGTTGTGTATCAAGTACTGCAACCTGAGGCCTCACCAATGGTTTGAAATATGCTAAGGCAGCAATTAAATGCAGTAAGAACTACGTGCACTCCCTTCCCACCCAAGGGAATAAACCATGCTGAAGGTTTATTGCCAAAGGCAAAGGCGAACAGATCTAAAGTGTTAATGTTTCTTGCTCCTTTTCAGCTTCTGTTTGAAGGTAGCAATGTCATAATAGCTTTTAAATTTCACCAGGAAAATGGGTATTGGGACGATAATAGTTAACATGCCAAATACTGCAGCTAAGGCTGCGCTCACTTGGCCAACTGTGGTGAGAGGGATAATATCTCCGTAGCCCACTGTAGTGAGTGTGATCAAAGCCCACCAGAAGCAAACAAGAATGTCACTGATGTGCAGCTCCCCTCTGTACGAGGGATGGCTACCCAGCAACTCCCCATAGAAAAAGAGAGAGCCAAAGAAGAGGGTCTCAAAGGCCAAAATCATCAGCAGGATGCAAATCTCTCTAAGGATAGACTTGAGAGTGTAGCACAGAACCCTGAGGATCAGTGGCGTTTCTATCAGCTTGGATATCTTCAGGAGTTTGAGAAGATAGATAATGCGAACAAAGCCCAACCAAAGCCCCAGGCTTGGCATTCTCTGAATCTGCCCAGCCACAAAGAGTTCAATATAAACTGGGAAGAGGGAGAGGAAGTCGACCACGTTCAATGGATTTTGGAAGAACAACTTCTTGTCTGGGCAGAAACAAAATCGCACAGAAAACTCAAAAGTAAACCAGAGGACACAGAAAAGCTCCAGATGAAGCAAGTAGGCAGGTTGGTGGTAATAGGGTTCATGGTGGTCGTGGGAGACCTCAGAATTGCCCAAAGAGGTGAAGTTAGCAGTAAAGAACTCAAATTGTGCCTTGGTCTCCTCACAGAATATGATGACAATTCCAACGATGAACAGCAGAGAAACAAAGGCCAAGCACTGCAGAGGGAGGAAAGGGCACACATGCAATTAGTCCAACAAACAAGTATCGCATAACCTTGCTGCCCCACCGCAACCCCAGGATCCCCTCCACAGGCACAGTACAACCCCAGACTGATCTTTCTCAGATCACCATTGTTCTGCTCACAGACTGCATTTTCTCCTTCCAGATTTGAAAAATAATAGAGAAGATTGGAGTCAAAGAAAAAACCATCTGAACTCCTCCGTCAGAGTTTGTAAGGAAGGGGAAATGTCTGACAGCTGGAGGAATGCGGACAGACTCACACTGAGGGCCTCTTCAGCACTAAACATTGGCTAGAAATACTAGCAGCACAGAAAACATCCTCGCGTTTGTTGTTCTGCATGCCTGACATTTTAAAGAGACATGGGGCACACATTTTGTACAGAGAACAGGGACAAGAGGAAGAGAGAAGAAGGAGGTGTCTGTTAATGAGAAATTTTTTTTTTTTCTTTTTTTAATCTGGGACTCAAAGCATACTTATCAAAGCTATGAACCCATTAGCATTTTTCACGGACTCATTCCAGCAATCCCAAAGGACACAGGCTGTGTCCATCTCCACATATAGTATTACCTTAGCACTGAAAGAGGAAAAGGGTTTTTCAAATACAGCCCAAATCTTTGGTTGCCACCTGGTTCGCCAGCTGAAATCCCTTCTTTCTGTCTGGACTATGAGGCACTGGTCATCAGTCTGTTCATTTTCATCCCAAATGTTAAACTCCTCTGGCTGCACCTCTTTGCTATTCAGCTTCAGCCAGCAGCAGGATGCTAGCTGTGTCTCATTTATCTCCCAGAAAGCCAGCTCTTCTTCTAAGACTGACCTACAGGTATCAATGGGGCAGTGAAAATGTTTGGTCCTATAATAGTTCAATACGTAACTGAAGATCTCAGCACTCCTATCAAAAAAGAACTCTTTGGTGGCGGGATCATAGTCATAGATGCTTGGGGCCTGGGGCTCTGTTAGGCTGCACAGCTTTGTCCCTGGGAAGGTCCGAAGGGTGCTGCTGTACGTCTCATATCTGACTCCTCCAATGTTCAGGATGATTTTTTCCTTGGAGCCTTCCATCTCTGAGGGAGGAGCAAGGTGCAAGTCCTCATAGGCTCTCGTTTATCTTGAGTCAAAAAGAGAAGAACACAAATTAAAAGAAGTAAAGTAAAGAAAGTTTTGGGGCAGGAAGGTTTTCCAGTGCTTTTAAAGCACATTTTGTACCTGAAACCTGCATCTCCTATAGGGAGGAGGCACTCCTGCCATTCCCCGTCACATTCAGTGCCTATTCCTAGACTCTGCTCCATGGCCATGTCATCTGAGCACTTTTCAGGAGATGCACCAAACAAACATCTGGTTTGCATTGCTCTCTCTCTCAGTTTTTCCCCATGGGGACAGAGCACACAGTCCAGACTCTCTTTCACTACATTTGTTCACATACTGTAGATAATCATTGCAATAAATTCATTTGAGGTAAAGTTCTCATTCCCAAGACATATCTCTCCCCTAGTCTACTTCTTCCATCTCTGCCCCCAATTTCTTTCTCCACAAGTATTTTCTTGCAGAGACTTCCATGTGCCAGAGAGGTAAAACAGTCATTAACACCTTATGCTCCAAACAAGCCGTTAAACATAATCTCCTGTGCTGAGCCTGGCATAACAAGTTGCAAAAGAGACCCTGCTGCCTGGTGGGAACATTTAGGTTGTCTGACTAACGCTTTTTCTTTGAGTCTTCCCTGTACAGAATCCCACTGAGCCAAATCACCTTTCCCTCTGCAGGAAGCTGCTCCTTACCTGGAATCTACATGAAGGATTCCTGGACTAGATAAAAATTCAGAATATACTGCCTTCTCCTTCAGGACTGGCTGACATCTCTGAATAGCATCAGAACCTGCTGCCAAGGCCTCTGGCATTGGAAAGCATGTTCCCTTGCTTATTTCCTGTAATACATCCATTGTTTTGCTCTTCAAAATCCAATATACCTGGGAGAAACTCAAGCCCTGCTTTCTGAATGTTATTCTAAGAGGGGAGGGAAACCAAGGATCTCTGTAGCCTCAGGCACATGTAGGAGAGGTGCAGAATAGAGGCAGGATGTTCTTGAGACAGTGACTAGGGCTGTCTTTGACCCACACACATCCACTTCTGACTGTACCCCTCCATTTCTCCTCCTCCTTTCTTACACATTTCCATCCAACCTTCTCTTATGTCCTGCATTTCTAGTTCTGGCCCTTCTCTCCTTGTAACAGAGCAAGCCTGTCTATCTTTCCTGATTGGATTCTCTTACCCAGAGATGGCTGCTCAGTGTGATGAGACCATGCACACAGAAATACCAGTTGTCCCTCCTCCCTTTTTTGCAGATAGTGCTGAGTATGTGAGTCACAAGTCAGTTCTGAAACAAAGCTTTCCATCCAGGATCAGCAGGGAAACAAGCCCTGCATTAAGGGAGACTCCCAGAAGTAAAGAACTACATACAGCACCTCATTTAGCTTTATCAGAAAAGGCTGGAAGCTGCAGCTTGGTCACATATTCATGGCACAAGATAATCACTGCTCATCTGCTGTCCTTGACAGTCCCAACGTGTGTGAGGCTTGATGCAGCTTCACCCTAAAACTTCCACCAACTTCAATGAGAGCAGGATTGAGCATAAGGACTAAAAGTGTGCAGGCATTGCTTAGTACTTGCTGCACAGGAATCCACACAGCACGATTCTAAGCAGGTTAGATTAATGCAGCACTCAGCAAATCTGGAGTTATGTTATTGGCCTCTGTTCCCTAGCTCTCTAAAGAGCACAGTGTGATTTTTGAGATCCCAGCTAAACTTGCCTTTATCTGCTAAGAATGCCAGATACCATTTGCTCAAACATAACAACCCCCATGTGAGAAATGAGCCAAGAAGTGCCATTTCATATTCTTACCTTGGTGCTATTGCAGCAACTTTGCAAGCAGAAGAATGGAGAAGAGACTGGGAAGAACAGAGACAAGTTCAGTGAAAACAGGATGTTCGATGGCTGATCTCCAAAGCTCAAGTCTCAGAGATGCCAGAAAACAAAACCAGCCAATAGCACTGAAAAGATGCAGAGGCCCCTCTCCCTTGTTCTCTGCCCTATCAGCAGTCGCTCTCCACACTCCAGGGAATAACTCTCAAACAAGAAGGCAACAACCTCCAGGCCAGATATGCTCTGACTACTCTGCCACCCACTGCTCTACTAACAATCTCAAAGGGCCATGGTGTTTGGGAAATACATGGAGCACAAATGGCTTAGGACCAATTAGAGATTAAACTATCGAGCCACAGAAAGGCAGACAGAGCATGGTTCTTTCTTGGCTGTGCCTCATTCAAGTTTGAGTTAAAAAACAATATAGAAAACAACAGGAGCCAGCAAGCAAACAAAAAAACCACCTGACCTCCCATCTTCTTGTCACACTCTCTCCTTTTTTGGTTTAAAGGGCTTTTTCTTCATTTCTGGATGAACCAAAGCTTAATCTTTTGCACCCACTGATTTCAAATGCATTTTTTTGTCATTGATTACTCCAAGAAGAAGGTTGGCACATAGTTGTTAATCCTAGTCAAGAAAGGCATGCTGCATGTGAAATTTCCTTTCAGCTGACATTCCAAGGCTGTTTCTAGGTATCACCTCTGCTTACTTCCAACTCTCTGGAAAGAAAGTACGAAAAGGAATTTGCCTTATTCCCAGCAAGACTATCCAGGAAGGCTCTTTTCAGTCATACAAATGAAAAGCAGATTCCTGTCTCTTTAGAGGAAGCATTATCACATATCACCTGCTGGATTTTTCATTGTAATCCACTACCTACATTACCCTGACACAGTGAAATTTCTTTTCTTTTAAAAAATAGGTTTTGCATTTAGGTCTTTTATCTAGATAGCCGTCTGGTTCTTCACTCCTCATTGGCACTTCCCTTGCAGGTGCAAGTAACCTCACCCTAACCATCCTGATTCTCAAAGTACTACAGGGACACCACAGACAATCCTGTCCTCTCCTCTCAGCCAACACCACAGCAAGGCTGCAGAAACTAGAATGGCATATTTCTGCCAACCTTGTGTGGGACATTCTGGGCAACAAGCCATCTTTGCCCATTACCTCCCAGTTCTGGGACAGACATCACAAGCATAGCAATAGCACAAGTGTAATTCCCCACAGATCCAGACTCTGAAAGCCCATGAAGCATGTGAAACCTATGCTGGTTCAGTCCTTGCTTCCTTCCATCTCTGAAACAGACACTGAATTCTTGACATCTTTCTCCCTCTCAGCAGAGAATAAGTACTGCTTTTAATTTAATTTCTGATATGTGCCTGAGGTTCTGGAAGGAGGTGATTTAATCAAGTTTGGTGTATCCTATCTGTTCCCCAGCACTGCAGTATTTGCCTTCTACAACCTTTGCACTGCGGTTGATTTCTAAAACCCAGAAATAATCTGGCAAGAAAAATGACACATGGTGTTCCTGTGCGCTGAATAAGACCCTTTGATTGCAGTAAACAGTTTGTCCTTTCAGAACATTTTTTAAGCAGATGAAAAGTGCAACTCCATTTCCAGAGAACAGGGCCTTATTCCAAGTTTTCTCCCTGCCTCATATCTTCTGAGAATTCACTCTCACTGCACAAAGCACTGCAGGAGTTTGGCAACGAATGTCAAATCTGTTCCTTCAGCCTCTTGAGTAATGAAACTCTTGTTTCAAATTTCGCTTACATTTATTCACACCAAAGAACAAGGTAGACCTTTTTGAGGGGGAGGCAGAGGGAAGGAGCTTGAAGCTGTAATGAACTGAGGCATTTTCCAAAGACTGTATTTTAACAGAACTTGTTCAGCATTTCTTTCCCATAATCTTTGATATTTAATAAACTAAATACTTTGTACAGGGCAGAAGTTTTCCTGTTCACTCATATTCAGATGTACAGGGTCTGAACTATGCACTCAGGCACACTCATGTTAGTCTAAATCAGGGGGCAGCTTCATTATCTGCGTTTGTGCTAGAATATAAGAGGAGTTTTAGCTTTCCAGTAAAAGCATTTTTTTCGGAGAACGTTCCTAAAAAGCTGGTGAGGATGATTAACAGTTTTGCAAACAAAATCTTGCTTCGGAATATGCAAAAAGCCTCAAAAAATGTGATTTATAGCCTACTGAAGCTGTAAAATGTTGCAACTGGGAAGAAAAGCAGTTAAGTCTTCAGCAAGTGCAGATACAGAGAGCCAAGGCTGGAAGGTCAGGGACAGTGGAAGCATCTGTGTTCCACGCTGCTTTGGTCAGGAGAACTGCCTTCTCCCTCTCCCATCGCAGGCCCCATCTTCCCAACAGCACCGAGTTCAGGGAGGTTGTGCAGATACAGCATGAAGCCCTGTACTCAGCTCTGGTGAGGCCACACCTCGAACACTGTGTTCAGTTTTGGGCCCCTCACTCCCAGAAGGACACTGAGGTGCTGGAGTGTGTCCAGAGAAGGGCAATGGAGCTGGGGAAGGGTCTGGAGCACAACTCCTGGGAGAAGCGGCTGAGGGAACTGGGGGTGTTCAGTCTGGAGAAGAGGAGGCTGAGGGGAGACCTCATTGCTCTCTCAACTGCCTGAAAGGAGGGGGTAGTGAGGGGTGCTCAGTCTCTTCTCCCAAGTAACAGTGATAGGACGAGGGACCTCAAGTTGAGGATGGCCTCAAGCTGTGCCAGGGGAGGCTTAGATTGGATATTAGGAAACATTTCTTCACGGAAAGGGTTGTCAGACATTGGAACAGGCTGCCCAGGGCAGTGGTGGAGTCTTGTCCTGGTTCCCCAGGCACAGCCCCATGGGCCAGCCATGCAGGCAGGCCATGAGCAGCCCTGGGTCAGCTGGGAGTTCCACTCAAGGCAGCTGACTCACAGGTGTGTCCCACACCTCAGCATGCTCATTGTAAAGGGAGGGAGCTCACTGAGGGTGAGGTTCTTCCTCCTCTCCCTGAGGTTCCTGGCTGGTGGTCTTCTCTTCTTGCTGTTGGCATTGAGAACCAGGCTGAGTAGAACCCTCTATGCTTTATGTTGATTGTTATTCCAGTTTTGTTATTCTATTAAGTCTGTTTATACTTCAACTCATGGGCCTTCTCCTTGTTTTCCCCGGTTCTCTTTCCCAGCTGGGGAGGGAGCCTTGGGAGAGATATTAACTGCTGTGGTTTAGCCCTGAGTACTGGCTAACTGTAGACAAGCCCCCACCCCTGGAGGGATTTCAGAGCCGTGCAGATGTGGTGCTGAGGGACATGGGGCAGTGGTGACTTGGCAGTGCTGGGTTAATGGCTGGACCTTCGAGGACCCACGCCCCTTTCGGCCGTGCACCACAGGCCCTGCAGCGAATCGCTAGAGCGGACCCCGCCACACTCGTGAGAGAACTCCGTCAGCCGCCGGGCATAGCCCCTGTACCCCATCACGCCCCCCAGCCGGCCGCCACCGACCGCCCCGCCTCAGGGCGGGGAGGAGAGGCTGCGCGCAGGCGCGGTGGCGGCGCTGTGGCGGGGCCCGCCATGGCGGGCCGGGCGGAGCGGGGCTGGGGCTGCGAGCAACGGTGTTTGTCCCCGGCCCGCAAGCGGCTGAAGCCGCTGCGGACTGTGGTGGCGTGGAGGGGCAGGGCGGAGTGGGACCAGGTGATGGTGGGACTGTACTGCGGGGACAGCCGGCTGCAGCAGGAAGCGCTGGACCGGGTCTCGGCCTGGAAGAGTCGGTACGGGCCGCACACGGCGGGCGGAGAGCGCGCTGCCGTCCGGCGGGGTCAGCGCTGCCTTCTAGGCTGCCTCCCCCGCTCCTGAAGCCGCCATGCCGCCCTCCGCCCCAGGCTGCTCCCCTGCTGTCGTGGGCCCGTAGGGCGCCCGGGACCCGGCGGCAGCAGCTCCCCGGTGCTGCTCCGCGGCGGGGCGGTGTGTGCCGGGCAGGCAGCTCCGGCCTGCAGGATGCCGTCACGCAACAGGCTTCGGGCGGGTAGCTTGTGGCAGAATCGGCTGGCCGGGGCACCAGGGGAGGCAGGGGCCCTCCATGCCCGCAGCTTCCCAGACTGGTTTCTCAAGGCAGAGTGAGCGAATCCAAGGCCCCCAAATGGGCTTATTCTGTTTGCGTTACCTCTTCTGCATCCGCATACAAGGCCAGTCTAGGTACAGCATCTTGTGTATGGGCTTAGTATGTCAGCAAGTACTCATTTAACGCGCTTGGGAGCAGCCATGTAATCTCTCGGTTCCAAATAGATGCCTTCTGGAAAGAGCCTTTGATGCTATCATGCTGCACACCAGTTTCTCAGGCTGTTGTGTACCACAGGGCACAAAAAAGCAGCTGGAAAGCCATGTTTTCTGCAGAGGGACTGTATTCTTGTGAGAGTGCTCACCTGTTTTTCCTTTCTCTCTAGGTATGGTCCCAAAATGCCTCTTGCAGTGGATTGCACTGCTGAACTGATTCGTTGCAAGGTCCTGGATTCATCTGGCAGAATGAAGTCACATGAACTCATCCTCTCTTATGGGTTGGCTCTTGTAAGGTAAGGCTTTGAAGGCCTCTGTTGTGAGAGAGACCTGGACAGATGGCATTATTCAGCTGTCGAATTTAGTTGCGTCTCTGGGACCACAGTGTTGTACAGCATGTGGGGGATTTGTCTCTGGGGTTACAGGTTTCTCTGCAGCTCTTGGTAGTCATTTGTCTTTTCTGTAACCTCCATGCAGGTTTGTCAACTTGATCACAGAAAGGAAACAGAAAATGGTCAGCATTCCTCTGAGACAATTAGCCAGAGAGGTAAATATTCAGTAAGAGTTGCTCGATAACATTGAACAACTTACTGTAAAATCCCAAGTCTGTATGGATCCTAGGCCACAGTAGAAGTGTGATCAGAGAGGAGGGGATCTCAGCCCACCTTTGAAGTGGGAAGCTGAGGAGGCTCTGGTGCAGGAGTGGTGCGGAAGAGGCTATTCCCACCCAAGCAGAAGTTGTCTGCAGCTTTCCAGGGGTGCATGCGGTTCTGGCATGATGCAGCGGGAACTGCAGGTAATGCCCATGGCTGTTCTTCCAGGTGGATATCCCCATCTGGATTGTGGATCTACGTCATGAGCTGACCCATGGGAAGCTGCCACGGCTGGCCCTGTGTCGCAAGGGTGAGTGCTGTCAGTGGGTGGCATTGGGGGTGTGCTTGGGGTGGCAATGCCAGTGTTGCAGGCCCTACAGGGAGCACCCCTCCCTCCATTTCAGGACACTGCAGGGCAGGCAGCAGGCTCATTCTGGCAGGGAGAGTTGTGATGTGAGTCACCAAGAGGGTTTGCCACTGCCCTGTGGAGGTAGCTGAACTGTGTCCAGTGACTCCAGACTGTGATGCATCACAGGATGTATGTTCAGAGGACGTATGTTCTTTCCCTGAAAGAAACACTGAAAAACAGTAGTTCAGCCCTCTTGCATCTTTACAGCACAGGAAGTTCATCTCAGGGAAAGGTAAATGCTTTTCCTGATGGTTTAGAGATACCTGAGACTCTTAAAAAATCCCATTTAGGGAGAAATGTAGTAGGTACTGCCAGCCTAAATGAATGACCAGCTCGTGGTGTTTGAAGGGATTCTTGGGAATTTTGGGTTAAGCATCAAGGAGCTGGTTAAATAAACCTTCAGCAGGGTCCTTAGATTGAATTGGGTAGTGAAATAGTGATGGGAGAAAAGGGGGTTTCTTTCTATTCTATCTAATGCATGCCTAGTGTAGTCTTTGCACAAAAGCCTAGTGTTATTGTCATAGACACTATGTTGATCATGGTGATACTAAAGAACTGACACATTTTCTCATCAGAAAGCCACTTCTTGGACTTAGTTTCTGCTTAAATTTGGCCTAGCTTGAGCAAGGTGCAGTGTTACAGCAGTGTCCAATTTTTTTGTTCCCAAAATGACAATGGATGGTTGGGGTTTTTTGTTGTGTTTTTGTCTTTTTTTTAAAAAAAAAATTGTTCACCTTTTTGTTAATGGAGTTATATGTGATTTCAGGGTTCATAATTTGTTAACAGCATTTCTTTTCACTATGCAAGTTAGCAATAAATATTATTTTTTTGAATAACAAAGAAAACATCACTGAGAAAAGAATGTTTCCTGTTTGCCTTTAGGTTGTGATGTTGTGCTGGACTGGTTACGAAAGACATACTGGAGCCGTCAGCTGGGCAATAACTTGTGTGAAGAAAGTGAGGACGAGGATGAGGAAGAGGACCAGGAAGAGGCTGAAGCAAATGCAGAGTTGGACAATGATGCATGGGAGATTCAAACCCCACAGCATGAGGCCTGTCAGAAGCACAAGGAGTTCCATGGTAGGTGTCCCTAGAACAATGGCAGATACAAGGATTAGATATGTCCCATTGCTACAGAAAGCAGTTTAAAAGTGTCATCTTCTAGCCCTGACAATGCATAAAGATAGAGCTTCACCTCAGGTTTTTGGGATTATTCTTTGGGCTGTGGTGAATTCTCAGAGTAACTGACTTTTTTGATATTAGCTCACTGAATTTGTAGAAAAAAATCTTTTCTTGAATATGCAGTATGCTAATCAGTAGCAACAGTTATACTGGGATGGCTTAAGACCAAGCTTTGTAAAATTAGTTGTAAGGTCTTAACAGCCACAGTTTTAGTATTGAGGCCACTACTGATGGCCATGGTCCCTTTATAGCCCTCAGAACTCTGTAGATTCATAACTTGAGCAAGAGCAGGATAAAGGCAGTTCAGGCAGTTTCAAAATACTTTGCATGTTGACAGAATAATCACTAGCTGCCAATAGTATTAAAAAACCCCTAAAAATTACAGGTAACTCAGCCTGGACATAATCTAAGATACAGAATGCAAAACAATGGGAAAACTTTGGTGAGCTGTTCCAGTGGTTGCTTTTCTGTCTCCAGAGGCATTTGAACCTGAATGAGGAGCTTTTCTTAAAGCAAATTTCTAGTTTGAATGATTTACTGGAGGAAGTGGGAGTTCAGATTAGATAGCTGGTCTGTGAGTTTGAGGCATGTGAGGTATCAAACAGCACCTCAAACAGCAAAACCAATTAGTCCAAATTTTTTCTGAAAAAACATCTCATGCTTATGGGGAGTAACTCACCCAACAGATTACAGCAGCCCAATCCAAAATCCAGAGAGCGCAGAAATGCTGATATGACCCTTATTGCTCCCTAGGAAGTCTCTCTCTCTATATATAGAGACGTTTTATATATATATATATATATAAAATATTCAATATATATGAAACTATATGTTTATTTCTAGAAAAAGTCAGAGATGTGCTGATATCCTACAAGAATGAGCAGTTTCGGGTAAGTGCAGTCTCATCAGCAGCACTTTCATTCTTCTGGTTTCCTGCTTGGGGCAATAAGTCTTCTCTTTGGTCTTGCCCAACCTGAAGGTCTGGTGCTCTTGGCTGGGCCTCCTTTGACATAAGAGTGCTTGCACAACTAAGTTGCTGTGCCAAGAGTTAATTTCCTGTAACTGCAGGGATCCCTTTTTTTCTCTCTGTAGTGTCCTAGTTAGAATCTGTCCAGAAGTGTGAGTGGTACAGAAGTGATATTTGTATCAGTGCTCTAGAGGTGGCGGTATGACTGTCTCTGGAAATTGAGACCTGTTATTCAGAAGCCGTTAGCCCACCTTTTCTATCATCCGTCATATATTTTTGCATATATAGAATTGCCACTTGGGTAGGCTGTGAGCATAAATAGAAGGCATGTCTTACCTTGCTGGACAGACTCCGATAAGGTATATATCAAACCAAGCAGTCACTAGTGTTCAGAGGAGTACTAACCTCCAATATTCCCTCTTTCATTCTTGGCAATCTGTTTTGTGTATTGCTCCTACTCGTCAGATGTTCTCAGCTGATTACAGGTTGCCTGCATGGCTGTGTTGATTTGACATTTTGATCTATTGTATGCGTAAGATGACTGGCAAAAACTTGTCCTGAGTAGGCAACCTCATCCCCACCCCAACTGTGGAGTTAATGGTTCAAAATGAGTCTGTCCTGGTTTGTGCTGAAGGCAGGGAGAGAAGGTTTAGGACTGGAATGAGGATGCCAGGACTGTGGCCTTGGTGTTGCTGTCTTTTTATTTCAGGCTTTTTCCAAGTATGACATGGCTTACATTAATTTTTAATATACCCCTAAGAAGGGGAACTTTTGTGAGTTTTTTGAATTGTGGTTGATGAAGTGTTTATGATGTGCATTTTCTCTTTATAGCAATGCCTTTCTGTTTGCCATTGGAGCATATTTTCTGTTAATGCTTGGATTTTCCCTTCACTCAGGTTATGCAGAGTGTGCAGTCTGTTTCGAAGTCTCGAGAGCTGTGGTCCGATTCCTCTTCAGACGTGGACTGGATTTTGGCTCAGATCAAAGATCTGATGCAAGAGAACAGGTACATCTCCGATAAGGAACTGAGGTGAAGGGGACGGTGCAGAGCTGGGCCTGTGGACCTGTTGCACTGCCTTTTCACTGTGTTGTTCAGCTGATCATGGAGAAGGCAATTGGTTTGATTGCCTCAACATCTTTGAGGAGTGAGTTGTTAATCTGTGTTAATGAGTTGTGTTTCCTGTGCCAGATGGTCTCCAAGGTGTTGTGCCTGTCTTAGCTGTGCTGGCCCCAAAGCATGTCAGCATCTTCAGCAAAAGCTCTCCCAACAACCTTCTGTAGACTTTGGTTTTACAGTAACTTTTAGAATTCTTCAAAATTCCAGGGCAATACTTGTGCTCTTCTAGACTGTCTTTCTATTCCTACAAGGCCTCTAGGACCCAGTGTGTTGAGACTTTACTATTACTGTTTAAATTTTCATGAAGGTCTTGTGCCGCTCTGAGAAACGTAATCAGTGTAACTCTGTAGAGGGGAGAGACTATCATGTTACAGATGAGCTGTAACTCCTGATGTTTTGCAGCTCAAGCAGAAATGTTTCTTTCAAAATTCTGGTTCTGTTCCAGTTTGCACAGCTGCACGTTCCCTCCAAGTCTAGTGGAATATATCCAGCCCAAAACTGGCATACAATTTTAGTGCCTTACAACAAACTACATCACCTCCTCATAGTTCCAGGTGTTTGGCGCTCAGACTTGTTTCAGAACTAGTCCAAGTGGTGTTTATAAAGAAGTAATTGGCATTAATAAGTCTCTCTGATTGCTCTAGGGAGACAGTGGCTGAAGCTCTTCTCAGTGATGGCTTTCTCATCCCAAAGATGGATTGTCTGAAGATGCTAAATATCAAGTATGAAGGTTAGTGTTTTGGACACCACAGAAGTAAAAAGTAGCTAGTGTTATATCCAAGTCTGTTCTTTTTTTTTCTCATTATATTGAAATCTGTAATCCTCTGCATATTTTTCATGTATCTGGGTCCTTAAACATCTTTTGGCCTGTTCTCCAGACCCCGTTCTGGCAGTGCTTAGCTATTGCGTTTGCATAAATCTCTTGCCATGGAAGGATAACTCTTCAACACTGAATGCTGCCTGGCCAAAATGTCTTTCAAAGCTTGCATCTCTGCCCTTGTCTGCAATAGCTGCTGATTTCATGAACTCCCACTAGTTTCTTTTCTACATTGCAGATTTGAAGCAAATCTAAATGGGTTTTTTTGAGCCTCATTCACCAGTTGCATCTTGGTTCCATGCTTCTGCCCATACAGTGGAGTTGCATGAATTTTCTGCAAGAGAATTAGGTACCTAGAGGCAATGAAAATGAATAATTTGTCTTTTGCCCTGCACCTCTTGGAACACCAGCCAAAGAATTTTCCAAGAAAGATCCTCAAATTTCTGTGACTATTTTACAGTTGTAAAAATTTAGTAGCTTTTTGATTCTGTGGTGTTTTGCTCAATGTGCCTTCTCTTTGCGGTCTATTTTTAGGCAGCATAGCTCTTGGTTAGGTGTGAAATAAGGTGAAACTGAAAGCAATTAGCAAAGAAGGTAGATTTTCCTGTGATTTACCATGTGATGAGATGAGGCGTTGTATTTTTTGCTTTCATTGAGTTGTGTTAATTATCAATTTGCTGCTTGTTTTACTTCCTTAGCATAAGAAAATGGTGTTTGCCGGTTCAGTGAGGATCCTGAGAAACAGCCTGGAACCAATGATCTCAGGACAGACTACTTCAGTTTGGAACAAGTGTCACACCCGTGGTTCACAAAAAATTAAAAAGTGATGATTTTTGGCTTTTTTTTTTTTTTCTTCTTATTGCAGCAAATAAAGAGGTGTGGCAGTTCAAAATTCCTCAGACATTTTACTGCTTTTGGCAGCCTTTGCTGACAGGCCTGCTTTCCCGAAGTTTTACACAGATCCTAATAGAGAAAATGTTCATGGAGTTGAAGGAATGTTCTGACTCTTCAGAACTCCGGCCTCAGTTCTTGATCAACTGGATTTCTGAGATGCTGACTGGCATTGCCAGAGTAAACACTGGTGAGTATGTCTGGAATTTCTGCATGTAAAGAACATGAGTCTTTTCTGTACTACTGTGAAAACTGGTGTGACCTTTAGATGGATAGCGCAATAACCTAATTATTGCATTTTGTCATGTGGATGTAGAGCTTTTGTTGTTTTGTTTCTTACACTTTTCAACCTGCAGTTTATATATGTCATGCATTTTGTAGCAAAACATTGATACTTTTATTGGCATCTTTGCTGCAGCCTCCTCAAGATACGAAAAGCCAGTCTCTCCCTTGAGAGATCAGGTGCTTAAGTCCTTTTTTTCCCTAGATATTAGTACTTGTAGGAAATAACGATAGCAAATAATAAATAAAGATGTTATATACAACCTATTATGAATTTCCTGTTCCCAGTTCTTTCCTCACTTGAGAAGCCTGCCTTTGCTGCCCTTTTTTAATCCTATCACAGGATTTTCATGCCTTCTAAACTTACAGAAAAGTAGTAAGTAATATTCTGTGTTCTGTTCTAACTCCTTAGAACTGTTTAAATTGGCAAACTGTTTCACTGCAGAGACAGGGGCACAGAAGAGCTTTAGTTATTCAAAGCATGTCACAGGAGTTCTATTAATGGGACTTTTATCCTGTGATACAGTGTATCCCTGAGGAGGTTTCTAGCTGGTTAATTTTGCTGCCTATCCCGGTCTGGCTCAGTCTGCACCAAGATTTTCCCTGTATCTGTGACAGGCAGGTTCAAGTTTGATGCTTTCAGTTGGTGCTGAGCATACCTACTATGTACAAAGATCCCTGAATGTTAGTAGTTCCCAGCTGTTAAGTCTACTTGTTGCAGTGCTGTCTGGGATGATCTTGGGTCCCAGGAGCAGCATATTGCATTTATTTGGGAGAATACTGTACAAACACATCTTGTGGCTTTCCTGTCTGGAACAGCACGCACAGAGCCAGCTTGGGAATGTCTGCACCTCACTGTGGTCACATCTGCTAACCTAGCTGTCACTGGATCTTGGATTGGAATGCCAGCCTAGTTAAGGATGAGTGTTCCAGTAAAAATACAAAGGGATGAAGGGTGTATTTTTAATAAATTTTGAGCACCTTGTTTTCATTATCTTCTTTGAAGGGAAGAGGAGACAACAGTGTAACAAACAAGTGTTGAAGGAGCTGTTCCTCCATAAAGTTCCTTTGCAGTGGATAAGACTGACTGAAAATTGCTTGGAAGCTCCCTGCTGGGCAACCCCACACCTTCTTCAGCTGTAAGTTTGATCCCGTGACCTAGCAAATGGGCAGCAAACAGTACTCGGTAACAGCTTTGGCCAGTCTCCTTGTGATACACTGAGTTACAGCTGCGTTCCCTTCCATTTGCATCTAATAGAAATTGTGGCAGGTGCCTATAAAGCCCAGCTTGCTGCTGGTCATCTCCACATTGATTCTACAAAGAGAAGGAGGAGAATTTAAAAAGATTGCACTGTCAAAATGAAAGTGGAGGTTATCTGGGGAGGTATTAAAGAAGCAACCTGTTGAGAAGAAAAGTGGCTTGGTAGCACAGATATGACTGCTTATACAGGTGATACGAGTTTAGCACAGGTGGTAAAAGCAGGAATTCAGATAGAAGTATCCCCAGTCCTTAATTTTAATCACAAAGAGGGAGTATTCCAGTGTCCACCCACCAGGGAATAATCAGATTTGCCTGTTGGAGGAGATACATGAGTGAGCTGTCCTGGGGTAAACTCACACTTGAAAGGCTGCTTAGCTTGATATACCTTCATCTGGAATCTTCTTTGCTTTTAAGACTTTTACATTGCCCTTTTCCTTTCTAGGATCCTCACAATCATGAAACCTCGCTTGCCACGTTCTTCGCAGAAGAACCTTCTCTATCTTGCTTCTGTTTACACTGAAGGAGGTGGCCCTTTGTCTAGTCCAGGCCTCTCTTCAGACTTCAGTGAACAGCCAATTTACACTATAGAGAGCTTACAATGGAGGGCCAGGCAAGAAAATCAGGTTAAAAGTCAAGGGCAGACTGTAGAGGAACAAGAAGATGTGCTGGAGAGAGATGATGGTGTAGAGGAGGTGGAGGAGGAGGAAGAAGAGATGGTAACTGAAACAAATCCTTTGGAAGGACTTGCTCATTCCGGGAACATGATGGCTATTGCTGAGAAAAGGGCAGCACTGCAAGGCTCTGCGTGGCAGATCTCTGCAGGTAAAAATGTCTTTGTAAGATTTAGACACTTAATCACTGGCAAATGTTACTTGAAATGCAAAGGCACTCTGGGCCTGGCCAGAATTGAAGAGTGCTTCAGAATCATCTAAATGCCAAATCACTGAAGTTTGTGTGCAGGAGTCATCTCTCTTAAACAAAATACTGTGAGTGCTTTTTCCAGGAGCATGTTGTTACTCTCTCATTCATTTATTTTTTTATCAAGCTTTTCCAAACTGTTTAAAATTTCAGTGTATCCAGTTGACAGGACAGCATATATGTCAGCTGTGAACGGCAAAGAAAATATGGATGTTTCTTGGACTTCTGTTTGTCAGACTTGGGGGTACTTGAAAACAGTTTGGCTGCATTGGAAAGCACCAGTCATCCGCTCATAAGTTCCATTCTTCAGGAAAATTGCTGTTATGACATTGTGGCAAGCAAAAGAAAAGGAGCAAGGCAAGTTTTTAGAGGGAGTAAACAGTATAGCCAGTGTTTTGTTAGTTTATTATGGCAGCTCTACTTTCTTGTTGGGGAGGAGGGTTCTGTAGCTAAGATGGTTTTGGATGAGTGATTTGTGGAGAGACTTGAAGACAGGAGGAGGACGTTGATGGAGAGTAGTTGGAGGCAAAGTAATACTGAAAGGAAGAAGAAAAGCAGCTATTAGAAGACAATGACCTCTTGTACCTCATAGGGAAATTTTCCAAGTGGAAAAAAAAAAAAAACAAACCCAAACAGATCTGTCTAAGCAGCTTGGCTTAGTTATGCTGATGTGAACAGCTTGTTTGAGCTGGATGTTTTGAGAACAGAAGCAAAATTGTCCTCTGCTTCAGTGACTTTGGTTCAGATCGAGCAAAGCTTTCACTGAAGGAACATGGATTGTGGTCTGAACCAACTGATTTTTGTGAAGATTCTGTTTATGTAGTTGTTTGTGGCTAAACTTAATTTCTGTTTGAGTAACATCTGTGTAGTAAACATCCTTAAGCAATTTGAAACTAGCCAGTTGGTATGTACAAACCGATTCCCCAGCCTTGTACTCTTCTACTTTTGTGGCTTCAGTTCTTTAGTCACTGTTGCACTGTTGCTGTGCAGCTGCTGCTCTCAGTGAGCTGTTAAGAAGCAGATGCTTAGTGTCACTGGAGAATGAGCTACTGGATGCAAAGGTGCTGTTTGGTATCTTCATATGTGTACAAATCCTCTTTCCATTTACAGAAGTGTGCAGAGTAATGTTTTCAAATTAACATGTGTAAATCAATGTGTACATTTCAAACAAGTATGCTTAAAAGAAGGTAAACATGAAGGATTGCTCTAAAGTACCATGGGGTTTCTTTTAATAGACATTGTCTCACAGTGGTTTGGACGAGCTGCACTATGTAGACTACCTCACGTTACCTGGCTCCAGATATGTCCCTGTTGTCTCACATCCTACAGTGACTTTCTTTGGAAGAGACAGTAAAGTTAGAAATAAAATCAGTTAAAACTGTAGTTCAAATTTATTTTTGGTGTGTACTGGAGATTGTTCATTTTTGCTGAAGGGCTGAGTTGTGTGTGACAGTATTTGTGGGCTTGGGGGGGATCTTGTTTTTTGAAAGTCTCTCTGGGGAGCTCACACTTCTCGTTTATGTACTGATTTTACCCAGATGAAGTGCGATGGAAAGACTTTCCTCTTGGGAGACTCCCAGGCCAGACAGATGACCCTGATGGTCTCATGGTGGATAATTATTCCATGATGTCCCTACTTGATCAGCCAGTGAGAGATGAGTGGAAGTCTTCCAATACACAGTGAGTAACGGTGTGGGCAGGGCTCTGCCCTTGAATCATGAAATGCATTTGTCTCTCTGTGCCTTGTACTATAGGATGTGGAAAATTAAGGGTGAGATTTCCTTTTTACTTCTGTTTGACTAGTTTGACCCAGATTCCTGCCACTGTCTCTAATATCTACTGACTGCACTTCTCATGGATTTTTCAAGTAATGTATGTGTTTGGAAGGACCTTTGCAGTGCTGGAGCATAACAGTCTGCTCCTTGGACTGTGCTGACAGCTTTTGGTGTTGTCTGATGCTGTTAGTGAGATACAATCTGCTGATTGATCCCTTAGTTACAAGTCTGGAAGTGCAGAATTTTTAAAACAAGCTCTGGAGAGCTGGTGTGGAATCTTCCTGGTGATAGACTGGGATGCACAACTTTAACGGGAAGAACTGTGGCCTTGCAATTAAAGCATACAGGACTGGAAGCCTTGAAAGTCATTTAGCCTCCCCCAGTGTCAGTTTTCCAGACTACCTCATCTGTGTAAGGAGGAGTCATCCTAAAATGTACAGTGGTTTGCTGAAGTGTATTGAGATGCATTACTGAGAAAGCCTGAAGATGAGGAGAGAAAGTGGCCACAGAAGGCAGTTGAGAGCAGATGATTTGTAAAACGTGAGGAAGGAATTGGCTGTACGTAACTGGGGTGGTGAATATGCAGCCAATGCAATCATGTCTCTTCTCTGTATGCTTGACATGGAGACTATAGTATGCTTCCTAAGCAAGGTCTGTGTCACTGCAGTCCCAGTTACTCATCCTATGGTTAACCCAGCATGAGACAAACTCTTCTCCCCACGCTTCTCCACCGCAGGAAACTTCCTGCTGTTTGCACTGTGTTAGTCTGACACTACGCTTGCATTGTTGATGGACACAGTCAGACAGAAGTTACTGCTACCTGTATTGCTGTGACAACCCCCCAGTATCATAGGAAGTGGCTTCATGAAGCCCTAACAGCTATCCTTCGAAGCTAAAAGAATGTACTTAGCACTCTCTGCGTTTGTCTCCATCTTTTTCTGTCATCAAGTCTGAGAGCTGCTGTTTGTAACTGCTGCTGTGCTCGTTCCCTTCAGGGAATGTGCTTTTGTTTTGCACTCCTTGGGTCTTTTGCACTATCTGAAAGTTAAATGCAGTGGCATAACTGGCAATCAAAAATGTGATTTCCATGGTATCCTTTGAGGAAGCCATCTTAGAATCTTCACTCCTCTTGCTCTTTCTAAGAGAAACAAACCATTGCAAGGATTATGAGATACTGCTGTTCAGCAGTTTGGAAGTTATTAGCACAGCCTCAGCAGGCTTGAAAACTCAGTTTGTATTAACTGGAGCTCTGATCCTCACCCACAATATGTTGGCATTGCCCAGTGACCTTTTCAGAGCTGCAGCTAGTAATTTAAGATGCAGATCTGACCTCAGTAAAGAAACACAGGTTGTCATGGAAATAATGGTAGCATTCTGTAAAGCTTTAGTTAGATCACCTCTGTTACTAAATGAAGCTTATCCAGTTAAACCATCCCACTGAAGACATTTTAATAGGGTCATTATTTCACCCTTTGAAGTCGAAGGAACTTGAATGCTGTAAGCTGTCAAATCAGTTTCATCACATACACAATAGGAGATGGGTTTATATGTATTTTAACCCAAGAAACACTTGGTAATACAAATGCATGGCAGTTATTTTCTTAAACACTTGATAGGATAACTTTCTAATCAGTGATTCTTTCCCTGTAGTTGATGGGTTTAATCTAGTACCTTCCAAAAAATGTGAATAGCAGTGACAGTCATGCAGCCTGGGGTGTTAGACTGGAAAGAGCTCTTGCACATACTTGTATTTTCACATACTCAGGGTTGTCTTCAGATTAGCATCCCCTTCCAGACCTTCTCCAAAGAGCAAGGTTCCTGGTATTCTCCATTGTCTTGATCATCCTCCCCTGGACTAGTTTGCTCTTTGTCAGTTCAGGTCTGCCGAGAGGGTCTTGTTTCTTCTTGACTCATCCCATCCAAAAGTAAAACTAGCATCTCAGAGGTTGCTAGGTAATCAAAAAGAAACTATCCTTTCCCACTGCTCCTCTTTCTCATGGTCCAAATACTTAATGAATTCCTTGATTCTAACACTTCCACAAGAGGTAGGACCAAACCTGCCTTTTTATAGTGAGAAGTTAAATGAGTTATCCTTTTTGAGTCCTCTTGAATGATGTTAATCACTGACAAGACCTATGCTTTGAGTGCTGCATTAATTTCCTCTCAGGCTGTGAAGAGAGCAGGTAACCATTTGTCTTCTGATAGCTTATCATCCCCAAAAAAGAGTAAATCGGTACTATATCCAAAAATCCCCTTTTGATTCAGCAGAAGAGCCCTTTGGTGTCAGCCAGCCATGAATCATATTTCTTGCAACATGTTCCATGTTGGGAATAAGGCAAATTCCTGGAATTTGTGTGTCTGTTTCTAGTCTGCAGAGCCCCGGCACTCTCACTGTAGTCACAAATGGTAGAATACTTGATCTCAGAGACCTGAAACATAAAGCTGTTTGACTTGATGCTTAGGTAGCTGAGATCACTGATAAGAGTAAGGAGCTGCAGCAGAATTCTAATTGCCTACAGTAATCAGTACCATTTGGCATCTAGCCAGCAGGCTCTGAGAAGAGATGGGTGGGGGTTTCTTAATCTGATCCTCATTGTCTCAGTTGTTTTTTTTCTGTGCGTGGTAGCTAGAATCATCACGGAGGCTGTAATGAAGCATGTGTGGAGTGGTGTGATTCACTGCTACAGCCTGTTTGGAAGCAGTTACTTGAAAACAGCTGTAGCGTGTGCCCTTTCTGGCTTCAGGTGTTCTGTAATCCCAGTGTATTTCTTGGAGTGGTTTCTAGAGAAACAGGAATCAAAAATCACCTAATGATTCCAGTTTCTGCTCTGCAAGCAAAGGATTTCCTCCAGATATAAATTTTGTAGGATACCACTGATGTAGACATTAGAGGATCTAGAACCTTGCAGCTTCTATTGCTTTGTCATCAGCAAGGTAATTACCTGTCTTATCGCTCTTACTTTGGTATTGGCTGCTTTCATTTAATACTCACTAAATGTTTCTTCCTACTACTGTTACAAGTTTTGCTTGCTAGCCCTTCATAAGAAAGGCTCAACTGTGGATGGTGGCAGCTGACCTGGAGATGTTTTCTAGGTGGTGTTTCCAGTGTATTTTGGTTATCTTCCAACAAGAAAAAGTCCTCTGTGTTTATAGTTCCATCATAGTTCCTAACAACTAGAAAGCCGAAGCATGAAGCAAGCAATTACTGGGTGCACCTAGTCCTGCTGCACATTCAATGTTTTGTTCTTTTCTTCTTATTACCAAACTTTGACACTTGTAGCTCTTTTTGTGATGCTCAGTTGTTGCAGTGAGTCATGTGAAGCAGTTCAAGGCTCTGTAGTTTTACAGCACTGCCAAGCAGTGTTTGAGTGTTATGATTAAATGGTGACTTGGAAAGCTTACAGTCTTTCCCTGACTTAATACCACCTCTTGTGACTTCAGCATAATCTAGTGTGACTTCAGAAGATGTAATTCTTTGGGTTTGTAGAGCATATAAAGGTAGTAGGAAAGAGTTATGGGAGGTAAAACTTGTTAGGATTTTTGCAAATCCATTAAATGTCCAAAGTGAGTAAGATTTGTGGTTTTCCAAAACTTGCTTTCCTTATCGTGCTTCAAGAGCAAAGCATCACAGTGTCATTAACGTGGAAGCTGACACTGTGGTTCTGGGAGTTATGATGTCTGTGAAGGTGCTTGAATAATCTGCAAGGATTCATATTTAAAGGATCTTAAGAAAAAAACCCAAACTCAAAACAAACACCCACACTTCAGCAAGCACATCTAAACACAAGGCTGACCTTTTGCTCAGCGAGTTTCTGATTCACAAACTGCTGGCAGGTGGGAGGGTAATTGGGAACACTGTTCTGTTCTGTGCTTACTTATGCATCTGCTTTTGAGCATAGCTGGAGACAGGCAACTCAGACCTTTCATCTCAGCTAGTGCAAGTGCTTTTGCTTGCTGGAACTGATAAATCTGGGCCCTGACAGCATGATGCACACCCTGGAAGATCTCCTAGGACGCATTCATCCTCCCTTCTTCCTGAATGTTAATAGTCTAGGAAATATGCATGGCTGTTGGTTTTGGTTTTGTTTTTTTAAAGGCCTCTTTCTCATAACAGGCTTGGGGTATTTTTCTCCCCTCCATGCTGTAAAAAGCGTTGGAAAATCAGATTTGTACTTGGACATAAACAACCTGCAACATGCAGGTTTAAAAAAGATGCATTGCTGTAGAGTTACTCTAGTTTTAAAACAAAAAGAAAAATATTTATAGTAATAATTAGACATTAAAATGGATTCTTATAGTTACAAATGAATTTCATTTGTAAGCTGTTCTTTGGAATGCATTGTTCAATGATTGTCCACAGGTGAGACGTTACTTATCTATACTTCAGGTAATGTTCTCCAGGTTTTACTTTCTAGGGCTTGTTTATGATCACATTGCTTGCAACAAATCAGAAATAAGTGATCCTTGCTTCTGGGTATATGAAAAGGAGCAGCAAGTCATACAGAACAGACACAGCTGTGGGGAAATGCTAGGTCAACCCCTCTGTACACCAAAGAAGAACAAATACGTTGCTATGGGACAGATTCTTGGGCTCAAGGCTTAGCTGAAGTATATAAATTTCCACAAATTTCTGCTCTGTACCATATTTGTGTAACTGTAATGGGAAACTTTGCTGAAGATAGCAGAGGCAAGGACCTCAGAGGGCAGTGGTGGAGTCCTCATCCCTGGAGGTATTTGAGAAACATGTAGGTGAGGTGCTAAGGGCCGTGGTTTAGTGGGGAATTGGCAATGCTGGGTTAATGGTTGGACTGGATGATCTGAGAGGTCTCTTCCAACCAAGGCTGTTCTGTGATTCTGTAAAAACACAGGCTGTCTTCGGGAAGCAGTGCCCTCTGTGCCATCATACTTCCCTGCCCACTTGACCATGGCCCTTGCCTTGGAGAATAAGCTGCCAGTAACCAGAGCATAAATGTTTGCCAAGGCACACAGCTCCTCTGTTCCTGGAAGAGACAAACCTAATTTGCATTATAAATTCTTGCTCACATGTGCTAAAACACTCCTCTTGAAATCTGCAAATGGACAGCTCAAAGGACCTGGTTTTTTTTCCAGTTTCTTTGGTGTTTTTCTTGTAGGTAACAGTTATTTGGTGCTTGCAAGGATATGAAAAAACATGTGGTGACATTAAGGGAATTAAGGACAGAGTGGTTGGTGTAGATTCATTGTTTGTAGTTGTATGCTTAGGAGGAAGCTGCTGGGGTTTTTTTACAGTGCAAAGTAGTAGATTGCCCTGGAGATAATTAGACCTTTTCTGCAATGCCTGTCCTGTGGGCGAGGGTGGAATTTCTGTGGGGTGGTGCTTTGCAGAGAGGCTTATACTGATGTTGCCATGGAACTGGTCCTCAGTAAAACCAGTTACACAGGCTGGTTTAGAAACCTTCCTTTAAAAATGGGAGGGGAAGCCTGAGCCACCAGTAAATACGTACTCACTTTTTAGCTACAGTTCTCTTCATACACCATGGAAATAAAAGAAGAGGGGAAGTGTTGTACATGATGTAGCTGACTTCCTGAAGAAATCCTGTTCAGAGCTGATTCCTGCTGCAATGCAGTGCCTCACGGTTATGTTCCAGAAGCGGAACGAGTCCCCACTAACTGCTGCATTGCAGACCTGCACCGAGCGTGTTGCCTCTTCTGTGTAACACAGAATTACTTGTACTTCTTGAACTCTTACTGCTGAGAAGACCAAAGCAATTTACAAAGCAGGTGCATAAGGAATCATCTTGCTGACCCCAAAGTTCAGCCACTTCTTGGGTGGAACGTGGTAGCAGCTAAGACAAGCACAGCAGAAGGCTGCTGGAAAAGTAGTATCCTGGAAACTTAAAGTAGCAAAAGTCACACTCGGCAATTTCTACTCACTGTAGGCTGTTTTTTCATATTGTCTGGAAAACAGTCCTCTGCATAGATTGCTGCATGCCTTTTCTTCATATTTTAATATGAAACAACTTCAGCATATATTCAATGGTGAAATTGCCATAGAGGTATATAATTAATTGCTTCTGGGAATTTATAAATTGACTTGAAACGTGCTTTAATGAGAATTTGCTGCTCTCATGTCTGAAGAGACCTCATTTTAAATAATGCCAGTGACAAGATTTGTAATTGCTTCTACGTTGTTGTCCAGAAGGTGCCTCAAAAGAACCTGAGGCTTTCCTTCAAGTCGCCCTGTTCGTACTGCTGTGGCTTCTACGCTGCATGTAGTTACGGCATAGAGGGTCTGAAGTGCCTTAAGCCGCTGGTGGTATCCTGACTATAAAGCTCTACAAGACAGTACTGGTTCAAAGAATTTTTCTAGCCTAAAAGACAGGAAAAAGAAGACCGCAAACCCACTAGCAAATCCAGAAGGTGAATTAATTTTAATTTATTCTTGTTAACTGCTTTTGATACTGGCTATTTTTCATGTATTCTTCTATGTAGAAACTTTGTCCACTGTCTTGCAGCTACATGAGTTTTCTGCTTCCCTCTCAAAAGGGTTCCAGAAGGGGTGTTTGCCATTTACTACTTCCTTGATACTGCCCCACAACGTCTCTGTCTGCAGAGAGCTGTTCTGCCAGGCTCACTGTAGGGGTACTTCCCAAACACCTCAGTCTTGTTTGCAGAACTTATTTTTTGTCTAGAGAGGTTTTTGGGTTTGGTTTAACATGAGACAAGTTCCTGTGATAAAAGCTCGCAGTTCCTTCCTCCCTGGTCCTAAAAGATTGTGTTCTTTAGTGGGTTTTCTGATGTATGCTCTGTGTATTGTCAAAGTTTGTGTTTAGTGTCGCTGTGGCAACCTCTGAGGCTTTGAATAGCTGCTGTCATCCTCAGGCAGACGTTCTGGGGTTTGTGGTAAGCATATGTGCTTTTTGTTTACTCTCAGCATCAGCTTTACCTGACAGCAGGGGCAAATCTGGCAAATAGTGACCACTTGGAGAGTTTTCTGAGGGTGGAGTTGCTGACATGCAATTGCTTTAGGGATTGCATCAAGCAGTTGCACTGACATTTCAGAAATGGGATTCATAGTCATGGATAATGAGACTTTTGTCCTAAGGATGAAATACATAAGCAGGTAGGTCAGAGGGATGGATAATGTGAGCAGAAGGGTAAAGACAGTGAGTAGGCAGGGAGTGTTTTCTTATCCTGGAGGGTGCTAGGTTGTAGCATGAGCTCTCCTTGGGTGTAAGGAATAGAGAAAGTAAAAAACATGCACAAGACAACCAGATTTTCCCTTTTTCTGCTTCACAATGTCAGATACCAGGTTTCATGTGGATTTTTTAAAAATTTTATTGTTAAAATTTAGCTTTCACTATTCTGATAAAATTAATAAAAATTATTTAAAAAAACCCCTTATCTGACCTACGTAACAACATGGTAGTGATTTAAGTTCCCTCACATAGTAAAACTTGGGGTAGGCAGACATTCATTCTCCAGCTGTTCTTTGAGCCTTGTGTTTGGTGGTGCCTGATGTCTGGGAACGCCATATAAAATCATATTTGTTCTTTTGTGTGCTGTGGTGGGAAGTCACGTGAATGGGTCATTGGGGGATCTCCTGGGACTTGGCCCTAACTGGGCAACTTCTGCAACGAAAAGGGGATTTTACGCCTGTTTGAGTGAGCCACCTTCTAAAATTAGCAATCACTTAGCATGCTGTGGGCATCACCAAACAACAGCTTCCCTTAAAGTCCCTGTAAATGCATTTGTTTCTGTGGCTTCTTTGTAAAGCCATAGGAATGGCTCATTTCCACCTGTTTGTATCTCCCCTGAGGAGCCTGTGTCCGGGCTGAAGGTTCAGATGAGAATTGTGGTGTTATTTCTCCCTCACAACTGTTAGTAACTGCTCATCTTGCCTTTGCTTTGTGCTTTGGCACTTTGGGACTGCTGCCTCTCTTGCACAAACTGATGAAGAGCTAAGGACATTCCAGCAGCTAAATGTTCGGAGCTAAAAATGAGAAATGACATTTTGTTTTGGAAATAAAACTTGTCAACACATTTAAAGTGCTATCAAAATTACTCTGGTGATGTGAGCTTCTAAATCATCTTGCTGCTTATCTGCTTTCTTTCTCTCCCTCACAGCTCTGCAGAACTGAATATTCCTGTGGCAGGAGGACTGTTATGGACCCAGAATGACTTCCATAAAATAAAAAGCGGCCTTCAACTTTTCTAAGACAGCAGAGCACTCTGCAGCTCTCAGTATTGCACAAGATAAGTGGTATGGAAGAACTAGGAATGGTGATGGGGAAATAGCCACTCCAGGATATTTTTTTTTTGGTTTTGTGAAGATTTACTGATTTTTACCATGTAAAATCAATATTTGATAAAGATGGTGTGCTTTAAGTTGTTGTCTTGCTTAACCATGACCATGAACGTTTAGCTCTAGCTGACGTTTGCCAAATACAGTTGGAGTACTTCAGAATCCATCAATGTTCCTTCATTTTTGTCATGGTTAATAATTACAATCAACTGAAGGCAAAACCTCCTTTCTGGATCCTGTTTCTCCTGTTTCACTCCAGAGAGTGTCCTCTGGTCCTTCTTAACTGGACTGTTGAGCCCTTCCAATTTCAGTGATGCTAATATTGTAGAATCATAGAATGGTTTGGGTTGGAAAGGGACCTCAAAGATCATCTGTATATATCTACATATAGATGTCCTGTATGCGTTATTGTCCTATATTGTCCTGTATCAGTTCGCCTGATTTTTGCCAGGATAAGATTGTGCTACTGTTTTCATCCAGGTAGGATTCCACGTGAAGCTTCAGGGATCAAGCCTAGTTGTAGCATGACCGAGTGTGTCAGAGCCCTGGCACAGGCTGCCCAGAGAGGTTGTGGAGTCTCCTTCTCTGGAGGTTTTCAAGACTCGCCTGGATGTAGTCCTGAGTGATGTGCTCTAGGGGAGTTGGACTGGATGATCTCTGGAGGTCCCTTCCAACTCTGACAATTCTGTGAATCTTCACAAATATTTTTTCTTACCATTTTTTTCAAGTGATAGTCTTGAGGCCACTATTGTTTCTTTTTAATTAAAGTTTCTTGCTCAAGTTGTTTCTGTTCATGATTTCGCTGAGGTTGATCACTAACAGTGTGGTCTTTGCAGAGAGCTAGTGTGATTGCTGCAGAAATGGAATCGAGTACCTTGTCGGAAACTTGTTGAGAAAAAGGACTTGCAGCTATTTTTTCCTAAATTCAGTTTTCTTTACCTTTATTAAAGGTTCTTGGAACTTGGAGGCTTCAGCAGTTACCTGTCAAAAAATAGGATGTTTAAGCATATATTTATTGCAGGACTTCTCAGTGAGAACTTGTTGGAGTGTATCTGCTAGAGGGTAAGACAGAGCCTTCCTCTGAGTCAGTCTGGTCATTTGCAGCATTTACAAACAAAACAGAGGAAAGTGTCAGTGCAGTGTTGTGAAATGGGATCTTTGTAGTTCTTTAGAGCTGCTGCAGACATCATGTGCTCATGTTCCATAGAAAGAGACACAAAAAGGTGGACACAGCTTCAGCAGTACAGTGGATAGGAGTGAGCTGCAGGTTTAGAACAGCAACTTCGTGGATGCTTTGGGCTGGCTGTCAAGTAACATTAAATGTCCGTAATCTATTATTTCTTTGTTCTGATTTTTTTGTCGTCCTCTTTTACTGCAGTTACTTGTTACCAGTCAGCCAAAAGTTGTTTAAAATGGAAGATACTTCGTACAGTTCCTTCTATAAAAACAAGCAGTGCTATTGCAAAAGAAAAACTTTGTTAGGAGGGATTTTTCCTGTAAACCGTTCCCCTTTCTAGCAGTTTTAGAAACTTCTCCTTTTACTCAGCAGTTCCTCAAGCTTATTTAGGAAATGGGAAGAGGATTTGTTCTTTTATTATTCTATTTGGTAGAGTATGAAATTACTTAAATTACAGTATTTGGTCCTCCTGAGGTCTGTCAATGCAAACAGGCGTAACAGTTCAAAAAGGAAAGTGTGATGCCCACAAATACTGGGCTGTATGTGCCCTTTTCCCCTCTGGTAAAGCCTTACTTGGTAAAACTGTGTGCTCCTGTAGTTACTGCCCCGTGTATCTGCTGTTACCCCACCTAGGGAATTAAGGAATAAAAATCCTGGTCTGTGATCTCATTGCAGAGTCAAAGGAAACAGTTAAATCCAGTGCTGTGGATGACTTGTAGAAAAGCATAAAACTGCCAGATGCTTTTTAAAAAAAAATAATACCAAGACTTGAGGAGAAGCCATAGTCATGGTGTGAATTTTAAACAAAGGGTTATGGGGGGCGGTGTGTGGCAGGGGGAGCAGGCTTGAAAGAAAGGGAGGAAAAAAAAAAAAGTTGGGAATGGCTGTTTTCATTCTTAAAAAGTGAAGGGGCTTCTACTAAAAACAATGGATAATATATAATAAATGCATAGATAACCTTAACATTTAATGCCAGCCAGTTGAAATGAATTACAAAGCAAGTCAGTAAACAGTTACTGTGTGTGGTACTTCGGAGTGTCAGTGCAAACCCAACAGTTCAAAAAGGAAAGGGTGGTGCTGGCAAATACTGTGCTACATATAATTTTTTTCCCCTTTGGTAAAAGTTTACTTGGTAAAATTTGGTTTCAACACACTAATGAGTTTCTTTGCTAGAAGCACATTCTGAGCAGGGATAGGAAAAGCAATGCTGATTTGTTCCTAAATTACTTCATTTTTCCTTTGCATCAGGCAGGACTGCTCAAGCTTGCTTTCCCTGTGAGTTAATCTCTCCAGGCAGATCTTTACTGTCTGAAAACACATCTCCAAAGGGGAGCTATAGAAGGGACTGGAGAGAGAAGCTGGGACTCTATGGAATAAATCCTGCAAGTAGGAATTGCTGAGGAAGTTCAGGCCGGGGTCCGGTGTGTCTGTGGCCTGTGACCATATTTGGCTTTTTCCACTTTTTGAATTTTTCTTTTCAATGCATCTAATTGGAGTAGTGGAACATTCTTAGGATAATTTGTTCCTGGTTATTCAAGTCTTTAATAATCTGTTTTCTCATCCCCAAAGGCAGCTGGTCTGATGAGGACTTCAGCTCTGCCCAGGGGTTACAGTTTTGGAGAGAAAAGAATATCCTGTGGAATCTAATTCACACTTGTTTTCAGGAGAGGTACACTGGAGGAGGGAAATTCCTCACAAACAGCCTGGGGTTAGGAAAAAACAATTTTGTAATCCAGGTATTTTAATGATTTTGCTGGGCTTTGTGCTGTCATCTGCATCACGTGCTTCCTGGCCACTGTGAGAGCAAACATGGTAATGGTGAGAAGTTCAGGCAGAGATGATCTTTGTGTATCATTTCCCTCCCCCCCAACAAGTCAGAGCAGTCTGAGTCAAAGCAATGATAATAAATGACAGTGCATCACCTCCCCCAGAGTAAGGGAAATGATGAAGTGTTTAAATAGCGAAAGAAGATTTGTGTAAAACAGTGACAAAGGATGTTACTCTGACAAGATGGTGGGACCGAAATACTTTTTCCTCTGCTTTTAAAAGAAAAGTAAAACTCTTGTCCTGTTCCTTCACAGATTTAAGCACAGACAGAAAACCTGAGCAGTATGATGATTTCAGAATCTGGGTGTTTAGCTGATTTATAGAAAAAAATACTGAGAAATAATTTGGACAGCCTGCAGCAGGGTTTTTTTTGACACAGCTTTTGGGGGCTCTCACCTAAAGAGGGTTACAAAATAAAAAGCTAGAAACAAATAATCCAATGGCTCTCAGTTTTATTAAATAAGCAAATCTTTTTTATATATATAAAGTATAACATGTTTCATATTATTAAATAATTGTGCAAACCTTTTACACAGAGCCGGGGTGGGGGAACAGGTAATAGCCAATATTTCTTTTAAATTCTTCTCTCAGTTCTTTTAATACATTTACAATCTTTAAATATCACAAACCAAAATCATTGATAATGTGTGAGGGCTCTTCAAAGGCTCACCAAACACCGGCAGGAGAAAGTATTTTAAGTGGTGGTGCACTTGTATTTTTCCAGTTGAAATATTGCAAGAAACAGTGAATAAGGGCTGTGTCACACAGACACGTGCTGGGTGCGTAAGAGGAGTGTTAAAGCCGAGCAGTGACACTAGTGACAGATCGAACGACCCGAGTCCTGCAGTACTAATGCTTCGGGTAAACTTTGGGCAAGTCAATGGTAAAGTAATATTTGAGTTCTGTGGAGCAAAGTCTCGTAGAAATGATGTGTGTTCCTTCCCTTTAGTGTGGATTACAGTCAAAATAAGTGCCTTGAAGTGCTGCTGGTCGTGGTTTGCTATACATCATGCCACCAGATGTTTTTTAACTGAATTACTTGGTCAGATTCTTTGCGTGTTCTGACTTTAAGAATCTTAAAATGCCAAAATTCACCATTTGAGGCAAACTGGCATTAAAAGGACGTAGGGGGGAACTCACCTAGACAGATGTTTTGGTTTTGTTTGGGTTTTTTTTTTCTAATGAGGATCTTTCTGCTTGTTCTAAGCAGCCCTACCCACACCTTCTATTTTTATGTTTACAGTTAAAGCATTTTTACAAAAGCCAAACAGACTCATGCTAGTGACTGAGTTACATGCAGCAGCAACTGCAGCAGTGCACGCCTATTACTACAGAGATTTACGAATACCACGTACCGGTTTAACATCCATTTTCACTCCTTTTTGTCATTAAGACTTACATTATATTTGGGTCAACCAAAAAAACCCAAAGAGATTTATAAAATTTTACAACAATTAAACAGTAATGTTTAATTCTACAAATAAATAAAGCCAACTACCGCAGCTGAATACGACGACAACAGGACTAACAGTAGTGAAATCATCTGTATGTACAATTTAATATATTACTGACATGAAATTCTTACACACACCCCCCCAAAAAATTAAATAACTTAGACTGACATCCTATAAAGCATTTGATTTGAGTTGTGAATTTGAGGTTATACACTTTTAAGTGACAAATTACGTGAAAGTAATATAGCTAAAGATGAAAGATCAGTAAACCAGAACTCCCAGAGAATGCTCTGGCCCCAGTAAAGCACTGAAGTCTACCACTGAACTCTCACTGGTTGCAGGAGGCCAGGATTTTACCCTCCTACTTTTATTTTTCCTCATCTAGAATTGTAATTTCATGGATTTTATTAAAATATAGTTTCTAGAACTGTTCTCTTACAGTTTTAAAAAACATTTAAATACCATGCTCTCAAAAAGAGCACTTATACAAAGTTATATTTACAATATAGACAGTTATGATCAGATGTTAATAAGATCAACTCTTCCATGTAAGAAGAAATCTAAGCTTATGCGCTGAAGATTAATGAATGCGTCAGTGTTCTGAGCTGGCTTGTAAACATACCTGAAAACAGAAGTGGACGACTGAATTATCACTTAAAAGTAGTTGGTTAGGAAAGACTACATCACATACAAAAGTTTCGTTACCTCTGAGGAGGACTTAAAGAAGCACAAAACTTGCAGATTATTTCCGCAAGGCACCGCTGCCCAGCGGGTAACTCCACGCTGACAGATGCCAACAGCTTCTCAAAGACAGACAATTTGCCTTCCAAGTGCCTTAGGGAAATAGTGTGCTGGGTCTGTATGGGCAGGGCGTTCCCCTTGTTTGGAAAGGAATTCTTCTATCAGTGAGACAAAAGTTAGTGAAAATTAAAACGACTATAGACAAATCCTACAAAAATGAGTATCTCCATAAACCACCCAACACTTCAAACAGAAATTTCTGCTCAAGTTTTCCACGTTAGAAAACATCAAACACACCTACTGAGCCTCTCTTAAAATAGCTTATCTTTGTAATTGGAGAAAAAGGGAACAAACATTTTTCTACGTACAAATATTTAATTCCATGCAAGATGGAAAACGTGAGTGCACAATAAACTTCATTTTATACCTAAATAATTTATAAATTAATCCTTTAAGAATAAAGCAGGGTCCTATAGCAATCATATTGTTACATTTTAAACACATGCAGATGAGTCAACAGCAACGTTTTTACATAAAGTTTAGTGCAAGAATGTATCTGCTTAATAAATAGACTAAAGATAGGTATGTAATGCTCGAGGTGTACACACAGTGTCTGTGCACATAATAAACTGGTTCTGAAAAGTTGTCCTTGTTTGTCTATAAACTACAAGTGCCCATTTTAAATAAAAAAGATCCATAATTACTCATGGGCTACTTCCCTGTGACACACGGTGTCACAAACATTGTGGTGAAAATGTAATACTGAAGTTAATCTAGAGATTATTTCTTCTTTTTTTTTTTATACACAGTTTTTATACAATCAAGAAAAAAGAGATACAATTTGTATCAACAAACAAAAGGTCATTTCTGGTTATTTGAGGCATTGCTCTCAGCTGCTTATACCATGCAAGAGAAGAAGAATTAATTGCAAATTAAAAATATAAAATGCTGGTCAGGAAGAAATGCTTTTGAAAACTGGTCAAGAGTTAAATCTGTTTTCCCCAACTATTACAAATGTCCGAAGAGTTATTTTTTTCCCACTAACAGAGACAATAACCAACTAATTAAAACTTACTTAAACACAAAGTATAAATTCAGAATCACCTTTAAATCAACTTATTTTAAATACATAATGTCATGGTCATTATATATGTTACCTGTACCAACACAAGAATATTCATCCTGTGGGAAATGATACGGTGAGCAAATAGCAGTAAATTAACTGTAGTTTTACCTGTAATTGTGGTTTGTTGTTGGTTTGGTTTTGGTTTTTATATGACAGGAACATATTTTGCACATGATAAAGAGCCCACAAGATTGAATCAAACCAACCATTACAGAAACACAAGAGGAGGAAATGATATAAGTTTGTTCCTCAGACAAACGGATAACTAGAAAGCAGCATGCAAGCCATTATCAAAACACCAGAAACAACCCTGACTGCAGCCTCACGTTCCGTGTGTTTCACAGTAAGAAACATTTAGGCAGTGTCACACCTTCTCATGAAGAAACAAAAGGCCAGAAACCAGGCCTTCTCAACTTTCATGAAAAAAACTACAGTAGAAGTCAACAAGTCCTAGCTCGAGACATATCGAGTTAGTAATGGTTCGCAATGTTGAAATATACAATGGAGTCAAAAAAGGGCGTCCAGTCAGTGCAGCTTAAAAAACAATAAACGCCTCTTTTGGAGACATTTAGCTACAAAGGTTCCCACCCTGAGCAAGATACCAGTTGCGCAAACAATGCCACACAAAATTATCTCACCTGTTGAAACAGGAACTCTAAAAGCCTTCATGAGGCAAATGCACACCTTTGCGTGGATCTGAAGAGCAAAAACCAGGCCAGCTTTGCCAGAAACCCACACTGTAGCATCTCTTTTCAAGAAGCAGCCTTTCCCCTCACCCCCTTCCCAAGCAGATCTTGTGCAGCCACCCAGAACACTGGGCTCCCTCAGACACCACCCGTGCCCCCGGAGGAAGGGCTGTGGTCACTGATGAACCTCTGTGTTAACATCCAGTTGCTGCTGCTTCAGGTGGAGTAAGTTTTTTTTACATAAAGCTGACAATTTGCTGCTTACTGCAGAGTTGAGGCAGTTCTGAAGAGAGAAGCTACAGTCAAACTTCTTTTAGGTTATTGAACGGCGCTCATGCCTTCACCCTCCTGAATGTTTTCGTCCCAATTTAAGAAAGTACTCGGTTTCTGTTGGATTGAGCCAAGGGATTGGGCAGCGTAATCGATACTCACTAGATACTTTTGGGGAACAGTTTTGAAATTTAAGTACCAACAGCAATATTGACATTCAAAAGCTGAAATCAGTTTTTTCCTTTTACAAATTGAGTATAGTATTTTTTGTCAAGTTTACTTTTTCTTCAATGTTTAATATGCCAGTAGGCAGTGTCAATGACAAAGCTGAAACCCTAAAGTCACCTGGGTGTGTCTAGAGCGTACTTTTAAAGGCCGATTAGGTATTTATAAGCAAATTGAAAGTGTACACTAATACATGCAATATAATTGCTAACAATAATTTTGTAGTAACAGCTTTGAGACACTGAACGTGACATCGTAGTTCTTAATGAGCTATCCATGCAGCAAGGTATGCATTTCCTATAAAATACTATTAAAAATCCCTATGTTTAAAATCTTAAAATTTACAATACGATCAACTCTATATCATATAGTGCCTCAGCATATACATGATTGCTACGGTGTACAGAGTTTTATACTGTCTGAGTAGAAAATATTTACAACAGGTTGGCCCCTTCCTTCTTCATGTACGTTCTCCTCCAGGTCCTGGATAGTTTCACTTATCCAAAAGAGGCTGTAATGCTTTAACGCCCTGTTCTTAATTTGGCAACAATCATCGCTGCCAGCTGTTGTGCATCTGTCATGTGGGGATTCTTTTCCATCACAGAAAGGACAATGCTTGGAGGGAAAATATTGCAGAGGTTCTTGTACGTTTGATACTGATGTTCTGGGATGATATGTGGTTCCCGTGGCTCACCACATATCCCAATCCAGGGATTCCTCCAGAGCTGCTCCATCTTCTCAGGCATGCTCCTTACCATTACAGGTTCGTAACATGGCTGCATGAGGTTGTTGCTCAGTGGATACGAGTGGTAGGCGTACGAGTCTGACGCACAGGGTAATGGATCCCAACTAGCATGCTGCTCTCGACAGAGAGGCGGTCGTCTCTGCCTCGTAGGGTTACTCTCATAAAGCCGTGAGTCAGAAATACTGTCCATTCTTGTCATGACCAAGGCACGGCTTGGTTGTGCAGTTGATGGATGAACATTTTGAGGCACGGGGTATTCTCCTGGACAACTGGACCGTGCTCCAACAACTGGATGCTGGGCATGTAGGCCTAAGTGGGAAACTGACTGTTTGCGAAGGGGTTGCTTAGGCTCTTCAGTTCCGTAACTCTGAACTCTATTTAAGGCTTCATGGTAACCATGGGAAAAAGGCTGAAGACGATTTTGCGATGGCAGTCTGTGGATCTTCACATTGTCCTCGGGACTGGCATCTGCTACACCCAGATACAAGTCATTGTAAGAGGAATAAGAATCATTACTCGTATGGCTTAAGCAACTGTCAGGACAGGGGCTTGAGTTTCTAGAATACATCCCCTGGTCCATATCAGCCCCGTAATAATCTGTGTTACGGATACTACTTATGCTCAAGTTGGAGAAATCACTGAGTAAGGAATAATAGCCATGGTCCCCCAACGATTCATATTTGGGATACTGGTCAGCATAGCTAACTGAGGTGCCATGGCTATTGGTGACTAGTATAGGAGGATATTGCACACTGGACATATGTTCCAGTGAGGATTTCTGATGCATGAACTGTGAGGAACCTGGCACCGGACTGCTTGCAGAACGAGTATTTAATGCACCAGCTGCATGGCTTTTTGGTGGAGGGAGCGTTGGTACACTTAATGCAGAAACCAGAGACGGGACAGAGCTGGCCTCGGACTTCCGGGCTACTGATAACTTTTCCTCAGGCTCCACAGCTACTGATCTAATGCTTGGATCTGACTGACGTTTTGGGGCAATGCGTTTCACTTCAGAACTGATTTCTCCTTTGGAGCTGGACGGCCCTGTGCCACATTTGGCCAAGGCTCCCTCACTCATAGTTTTCACAGCAGATAATTTGGCACTTATTCGAAGCTCATCCGCTACTGACCTTTGAGGCTGGTTTGCCCGTTCTGGGTGGTAATATTTACATTTGTGCCCATAGGTGCACTTTTTACCTGGAAGAAAAGCGTTTTCAGGTTAAATAAACCAAAAACTAATCAATACCACCAGTTGCTATGTTTTTTCTTTATATCTTTCACCACTTCTCAATAGCAGTATTTCTACATTAACCCTCTAAGGAATAATGATATATATGGTATATACAGGCAGTCACAGGCTCTCCTACTTGTATACACATCTATCACTGCATCAAGGGCAAGACACATCACTTTTCTCCCTACTGGCTCACAGTTTCAATACTGACAACATACTCAGTGCTTCATAAACCAAAACAGCTCTAACACATTTTGTATAGTTATCAATCTCCTTCCTTGAATACAAACCAGAAGAAAATAGCAAAAAGCTGTGTTATCCACAAGGTATATCTGGTAATCCTTAAATTTCTGCTACATTGTTTTTATTAATATGTGTATGAAGGGTATAAAATTGGATCTAGTGCTTGGATGGCAACATGAAAAATTGTGCTCTTTTTTTTTCCCCCCAGTAATGACAAGATGTTAATTAATTGCTTGCCTCACCTACCTTTGAATATAACAAATCAATCTGACTTAGGCACTTACCATAAGGACACGGTTGTTTCTTATGTTCAGGAATAACTGGCCTTTTCCTTAAGAAATTTTCAAGGCTTGGACCATGGCGTCCTAAAGGATCATCAGGAGGCATAAATCTAAGGGGAAAGAAATGAAATGTGAATTCCATCTTTTACTGAGGATTCTGAATTAGCAAATTTCCTTGCTTTTGAATTAAAAAAAACATACTTGTCATTCACAAAAGAATACATTAGCAGCCGCTCCTCTATGAACTTCTTCCATTCTGGTTTTTCATTTTGAAGATCCCGATAGTTGTCATTGGATACAATTATGCCATCCGAGTCAAAAGCAAGTTTTACTATGAATCGATCATCATAGCAAACTACTCTTCTTCCCTGAACTCTTCGAGATGGGGTGAAAACGAGAATTTTTTCTTTCTCCAATTTACGTAAGATTTCTTGATCTGTAAAATAATTTTAGTTGAGCAGCTTTTCAAAGAAAAGTTTTAAAAGAAAGAAATGCAGCCTTTGAAATATGAAACTCCTTGCCCTCTTTTCTGACAAACTACTTTGTAATTATGTTCATATACAGTCCCCATTATCATTAAAAAATGCCTAGATGCAGAGTACCATTTTATTTCTGAGGTTCCAAAGCACTGGGTAAATATTCAAAACTTGAGCTTCATCAACACTTTACTCCTCTGTAAACAACCATGTTCCTTTACTCAACCTTCCTGAACATATCAAGAACTCTGTGTTACTGTATTACCATAGCCTTCTTGTTAGCCTAGAGTAAAACATAAGTGCTTTCTATGGGTCAAAATACATGCTGCCTCTTCAGTGTTTGAGATAATCCTACTAAATGAGTCCCTGGCCTAATACTACTACTTTTATATTCACCCAGCAACTATGAATCAGTTCCTATATGCTTAACAAGGTTTGCTAATTGGAAAATTATGACTACTGCTTCTCAAAAGTGTTGAAATGATCCAGTAATGTTACAAAAAAACAGCATCATTTACCGGTGCAGATACTTTAATGCTTGTTTCCTCCCCACAGAGACTGTGTTTTCAAATAATGAGTTCATCATCACGCAACATCACATCCACAGCCCAGGACATAGTGCCCATCAGAATGATGATGTGGTTGTATCTCAATGCAATACTTGTTTTCATTTTTAACCAAGGGGTCAAAGAAAATCTTGATCTGTTACCTGTAATTGGTGCATCAGGTCGAGACTGTTCTTTTCTCCATGCAGGTACAAACACTGTGATATCTTTATGGCCTTTCTCCAGAAACCAATCAACAGCTAGTTGAATTCCCCGACAGGAAAATCCTTCTTTATTCCCATGGCTGAAAAAGATGCAAAAGTTTTAGAAACAGCAAGGACAAAAGTTACATTTGAGTTTGATTTTTGTTGTTGTGGTGGTTTTGGTTTTTTTGATTCTCAAGCTGCCACAGTCTAAGGATATAAGGGAAACAAAGTCTGTAAAGACAGGGAAAAATTTTTATTAGACAAGCTTAAATAACTGGGAAAAGATGATTGTCCAGAGCTATTCAGCCATCAGATTGCAGCAACATTGCTCCTTAAAACTCGAGAAATGGTGAAATTTCACCATCCCAAAAGCAGAAACAAAGTTTTTCTGCTTTTTCATTTGCTGAACTAATGAAAAATACACTTTCCTGAGCAAATTGAGCTTCCCTTAAATCACACTATAAAAAGATATCAATAACAAAAAAGAAATGAACTACCAATGCTGGCTGCCATGGGTGAAAGGTGCTTTTGAGCATCCTGATTAAAAAAAATGTTTCTTTAATACTAAATTTTCTGCATCTTTATTAGACTTTTTAAGGAAAAGAAATAACTCTTGCAAAAAGTTGTTTAAGCCCTGCCCCCATCAAAAATGTGTTTTCTGAAACACATAGGAGTCTCTAAAACAGCACACAATTCAGATAGAGGGGTTTATTTTTTTAAATGGCCTAAGAAGGAAAAAGTAAGTTCTTCAGAGGTTTCATCAAAACTAAATAGAATCTTAATTATGAATCTTATTTAGTCTACCTCATGAGTGCACCTCTCTTGATTTGCTGAACATAAGAGTGGACCAAAGAAACAGGTTTTAAATCCTCTCAGGAAATAGTTTAGGAATATCTGAGTAGTACACATATATAAAGAGAAGGTGACATTTAATTATAATATCCTTAGTAGTTCATCTAAACAGGTAAGAAAGAGACACAGATCTTTGCATTATGGCTGGATTCAAGCCAAGATTTTCTTTGTGTGAAAAACAGTGCATAAATTATGGCTACACCATATAATTGAATAATAAAAGCTAAGGGTTCTGGTTCTTTTCAATTAATATTGTACTCAATACACCTATAAGAATCTGATTTTTTTAACACTGAAAAAAAAAAAAATTCAGATCACAAATTCTTTTAGAAAGCTGATACTAAAGGAAATCTATTGTGCAAACACTACCTGAAGAAATCTTGGCATCACTGGTCCCTAAACAGCCTGTTTAAAGAACTCCCTCACAGAAAATTGTACCTTCTCAGTGATAAACAAATCATTGGCTGGATGAAATGTGTACTCTACAGACATGGGACAGGCATATCATGAGTTAGTGTTGACCCAAGCAGCCACGTGCACATGTGTACATGTCTGAAATCACAAGCACTGTAGCTGTGTGAGCCAGCACGTTTAGCTCATACATATCCCTGTACTGATGCAGCTAAATGGCTTTGAATTCTGAGCAGGCTTCAGCAGCAGGAGCTCATGTACCCTGAAGTCCACTGCATATCATCAGCGTATACTGAATGCCATTTAGAAAGAACCAAGTTTTCCTCCCCTATCTGGTTACTTCTGGACATTAAAGTAAAAGAACTTTCAACACTGTTCAAGGACTTAAAAAAATTAAACCCATCCACACAAAAATACACCACAGCTAGATTGCTAGAACAAAAGATTTGAGGGGAGAACTTGATAATTTAATGATTTATTCTTTTCAAACATTGTGACAGGGAGACCCACCTCATAGCCACATTGCTTCCATCAATGACAATTGGCCTCAAGTTATCACTGTTATCCACAACTTCATCTTCAAGTGACAATTCAGGGCTTGCTATTTCCTTTGGGCAAGGGCCTCGTGGCACCAGAGTACTGGTGGTACTGCTGGCACTGCTCTGTCCCTCTGATTCACTTTTGTTGCCAAGTCTCACAAGCTCTGCCAGAACATCATTGATGAGCGCATCTGCTCCCAATTTATTCAGTACAGCCTGGATCTGATCTCCTGCGTACCCAAGCTTTAAAGCAAAATCCATTTTAGCTTGGTACTCCTTGTCCAAATTTGTTTTGCATTCATCTAGCTTCACGTCTTGTGTGATACTGCTCTGTGAAAAACTTGGGCGATCCAAACACGGGGACCGGCAGAGCGGCCGATGTGGTTTAGTGGAAACCTCCTTTTCTCTCCACTGAGTATTGCTACAGCTGCTTCTGAAGTATGGTTGCTCAGGTTCACTTTCTGAGCTCGTCCATTCCTCAGATTCAGCACTGCATTCCCCAGCATCTTGTTCCACATTTCTGTCTTCTCTGGAGTGCCTCTTCTCCATTTTCAGCTTCCCTACCATAGACCACGCCGTCATCACGTTCAGCTTCCAGCCAGAGAGCTCAGTTCTCTTTCATTTCCAAAGCCACCTGGAATTCATACTCGATTGCATCATGTTGGCCAATTAAAAGGTTACATGAGGCTGGAGATAATTTGCCTTGCTTACTATGTTCTGCCATAAACACCACCAACATGAAGTTCCTTAAAAAAAAAAAAAGAAAAAAAAATATTAGCTTTTTACAAATTCTGCAAAATATTCAACTACAATGACTTTGTTTACAAGTCAGTAGAGGTCCGTAGTCATTCACATTACTGTGTAAAAATTGATCATAATAGAGCATGTAATTACGTTGTCTCTTTAATCACAAATTAAACTCTCTTTCCCTCCCCCAGTTACTCTACATAGAAAAAAAATTACACTTCCCACACAATAAACTTACAGCTGGAATTAATGGAGTATCTCAGTAATATTTAAAGATGATAAAACAGAAAAGGGTGACCCACCCCTTCCACTAGAAACCTGTCTTTACAGCCTTCTACTGCAGAAACAGCCTGTCTACATCAGGAACAATTGTGTGGCATTCCAGAATGTATAAAATTCAACACAAACCATTTCAGCTTCTTTCAGTCAAGGTTAACTATCAGAACTGACAAGTTAAGTTTACTGCAAAGTGGCTGCTAGACAAGTAAAGGTCAAGAACAAGATGCAAAAAGGTTCTACCCAACTATTTACTGTACCCACTGCACTGAAAATTCCAAAAATCAAGGATGGATATTACTGCATTTTGTCAGACAGTCAGGGATAGACACACATAATTCGTGTCTTACACCAGAAGAAAAATTGTTCAAGAAATTCTAGTGGGAGGTCTGACAAACTAGAAGATTCAAGTGACCTGTGAAGGGCTGAATTGACATCATGGAGCCTTTGAAAAATATTTTTTAAAAGGAACTGCACCTACAGCAGTGCATTTTTTAGATAAAATGGTAAACCAAGACCTAGATATAAAAGTGGGTAACTGGGAAGATTTGATTACCAAAGTAATTAGCTATAAGCCCATTTTCAGAAAGCTGCAAGTCCCACTTTCCTCTCCTCTGTAAAACAGCGGACTTGAGAATAGAGGATCCAGTGTGAGCAATGAAAAACAGTGATATAATAGTCTGGAAGAAAACTTTTCTTTTACATCTACTTTCCTGCTTTTGTTAAAGTCACCTCTTTTAGATGTAACTACAGACAAAGAGAAGAAAAACTGAAAGACAGAAAAATGATGAGGTACTAAACTTCTGAAAGAGCAGAATTTTAAAGCTACAACTACTGCAGAGACTCCTGTCAGCAAAGACGTAGTCCAAAGTGGTGTGGGAAACATGATCCTGGATTTAAACAGCAAACACAGAAGAAACACCTAGTATTGACACCAGTTTTCACTATACCTTTGATTTACCAGTATAGCCAGTTACCTTTATGTTTTGGCAAATGCTGTAGATATAAGCTGTGGATGCATGAAAAGGACTTTCCCAGGATGCCTTTAAGAATTTCTGTGACTCAAAACAGGCACAACTTTGGCACTGGAACAGAGACTGGTGCAAGGTTGTTTCCTAATAAGCTTCTCATGCACCCAAAAAGAAGTAAAAAAAAGGAAGTAAAACTCACAGGGTTTTGGGGGGTTGTTGGTTACTAGTGTAACTAAGAATAAATTTGTACCTCTTTCATGCACCTTTTTCATCTCCTCTCATGTCTCTTCCACTCCTTCAGATTATGAGCAACCATTAAAAGAATACAAAATTTTCCTCAAAAGAGCATAAGCACTCAACTAAGTACACAAATTATTTATACACAGGACATTATCAAATACACTTGTAGTCAAAAGCTTTTTAAAAATCTGATTCCTGACTCCCCACGAGACCACAGTGGCTCTTATTTAAAAATTAAAGACTGATTTTTTCAAATGTATGGCACTCTGCTGCTTTGCACTGGACAAAGAGCAGTGTGATTCTATTGGTCCAAGTTTCGAGATCTCCATTCTTTTTCCCAAGCTGTCACCATTTCATTAAGCATAATGTCACAAGAATGGTTTTGGCTTTTGTTAAACTTATCATGCAAGTTTTTCCACCTCTAGTAAATGATCCTAACCCCTTTGCCAGTGGAAATCACGTAAGAACGATCAGCCAAAGGTTCTTAAGACTGGAAATAGCCTTGAAACTAGGATGAAGAGAAAGGAGGTTGTTTAGGTTTTCAAACTTACCGTTAACTTCTCCATTAGTTTTATTTCAACAAATGATTTTCCAGACTTAATCTGTTTGAACCAATTTTTAGAGGACCAAATTTACATTTTCTTATAAACACCTTTCAAGCAAAATATGTTCCTTCCCAATTGGAAATCAAATCAATTGGACTCAAAGAGACTATGATGTTTTTATAGTAATAAAATAATCTGGGTAACACTATTAGTTCCACATTTAGATTTTGCAACCTCCTCCGTTGTTTTTTTGTTGTAAATGACAACTCTACAAGTATTGCTCTTATTTTTTCCCCCTCTTTCTTAGCTGGAAAATAATATATCTTATTTGCATATACACTGATTTCACCATTTTGTTGCATTGTCCCAATTCCACATGCATGTCTTTAGTTTTCTGTTATTTAACATCATATAAGCAATTTATCATAAATTTCATTTGTCCTTCCCTGAAAGTAAAACCTTATTTTAACAAGAACATAGTTTGATCGTAGTCAGATCTAAATAATCCTGAATTTAAAATATAAACATACTCACTTCTGTTGCACTTAGGAAGAAAACAGCTCAGACAGAGTCAGTGCTAGGAAGCAGTATTGTGTATCAGGGACTGCTCTCTGCCAGCCCTCTGCTGGGATTTACTATTCTTTGGTCGCTGCTGACAGATTGGTGGATCTGTTATGAAAGCTCACTCTATGGAAACACCCACTTCTGTGACTCATCTTGGAGTTTCTTGCGTTTTTTTTTTTTTCATTCATGTCATGCTTTGGTTGAAACCCACTAACTGGGGAAACTTTAGCTGTCTCATCCCCCTCTTGCATAGCAGTGGAAAATACTTGGTCTGTGATGTAATAATCACTGTTATCTTTCAAATATTTGAGACAGGAATTAAAAATCTACTAAAAAAGAAATAAATCTCTAGTTATCTTCAAATTATTTAAAAACTAAATCACAGTGTTTTCTAAAATCTCCTCTTCATAACCATCTAGGATCTTGTGAGGGAAGCACTGAAAGTCAAAAGGTCCTGTTGGTCCTGACCTTGTAAGATTTGTTCCCAAATGCATAAGGTAGAGATTCTCAAACAATGAGGGTCATCTCAGTGCTGGGTCAGGAGCACCAAAACAAACAAAAAATCCAACTACAACAAAAATGTTACAGCATAGGACCAAGTTTTCCCACTGACCATTGAGAGAGGACACCTAAGAAGGAAGAAGTGTGGTGCTGCTCCTAAGCCCGCAAACATAACAGAATGAAGAACTGAGTAAGAGAAAGCAGCAGCAACTACCACTACTTTAACACAGCACCCTTCTTCACACCCTCCAGATTACAAATCAGACTCTTAACACTATTCTTGAGCTACAAAAACAGCACTCTGGTCTCTCCCTCCTTTCTTCACAGCCCTGAACAGTCCAATCTATACCCTACTGCAAGCCCTGGAACTACCTATAGCCTCACAGCTATCACTATAGATTTACTATGTGCGTTCACAGACTACAGTCCAGACCCTTGTCCCGGAGCAAGCCAGCTCTCAACAGTGAGGAAAGGCACAGCTACAGAACCTGATTACTACTTGTCCTCAAACTGCAGTCATGCTTTTTCTTAAATAAATCTGAAATCCTGTTCTGGAGCCCAGGATCACTTCAGTACAGATAGTATCTCTTTGCAGTCAGTCAGTATTTTGATCTAACAAGCCCCAGCCACTGCCAGCGATGCAGACACAATCAGTACCACCACCCTGAGAAGGCTCAAATGCCCTGTTCCAGGAAAGCTGAGGACTCTGCTCTCTACCACTCTGTGTCCAAAATCATATTTGTTCTCAGTTTATTTCTGACTTCCAGTTAAGTACCTCTACTTCCTATCATTACCTCTCCACCTACAGTGTGGCAAGCAGTCAGTATATTATCTCTTCTTAGTGGACCATATGGTTCTCCTTCAAATAAAGGTGTCCTCTATTACATAGACACATCAAAGAAATGAGATTTCTGTACGTTCAAAGCATTTAAGCTCAGTGACTAATTCACCATCTATCTCAACTGTACAACCATTTCCTCTACAACAGTCAAACTAAAGAAAGTGCTGATTAAAAAGTGTATGTATTAAATTATTAAATTCCTTTAAAAGAAGCTTGATGCTGCCAGGAAATAAATAATGAATGAGATACAGACCAGATTCTGTCTTGCTACTTCGAACACAAGAAGAGAACAGGGAAGAGTTGTTTGTGGACATTGCCACAGGAAAGGTGAAATGGTGTTAAGCAGATACAATCTTAACATTTTATCTTGACACTAAGTCAAACCCAAGTCCCCCATCTTTTACTGCTCTTAAAATTTCTAACACATTTTTGAGCAAGCGTTGGAATTTTTAATTAAGCTTTTCATAAGTAGCTTGTCTTGCCTTCCTCCACTACCTCTTCAACTAAAATGAGGTCCTTTCTTCACTGTTTGTTGCCATTGAAGCCTAATGTAATAAAGAATTTTAAAACACATTTATAGTTGCTACTGTTGTTTCCTGCTTCCCATGCTGCTTATAGATTCTTAGGTATCACTTGTCAAACACATGCCATATACCATACCAAATAACCATGGTTTCTGTACAGGAAACCCTGAGCAGCTGCATACCCCCAGTTGAAGCCATTAGCCAGGCTGAGTGTGTAATCCCAGGTTAACACACAAACACACACGTATATACAGCACGCACACAGCTGAATCCATCAGTGATGCTGGTGATGCCTCTGTTTCCCTCAGTCTCCCGTTACATCCTCCACAGACACACACCCACCAAAACCAGCACTCTCAGTCAACCCCCAAGACCTTAGTCGCTCCAGCAGTTGGCCCGGGCCTTCTGGTCCCTCAGGTAGCCAATTCTTCCACTTGTCTCTCTCCAGACATATACACATATACATGGCTTCCTAACCACTTCAACTTCTTGCCAACTAGTTCAGCTTGATATTCACTAGCGATTGTGCACCAACGTGCATATCCTCCACTTGCCTGCACCACAAACACACAGGTCCCTAGAGAGCCCTTCACCCACAAAAACAGTTGGAAATGGGGAATAATGTGAAGACAGGACAGTGTGCTGACTAGGTTCATGACACGGCCAGACAAGATACTAATCAACAACCCCTTCACGTGCAACCTGTCCCTTTTATCCCCTCATCCCTCTCTCTTCCCATAGTGGTTCCTTCATATATTGTCTTGAAATCTCCAGTCTCTCCCCTGACCCCTACAATGCCTTTGGTTCCTCCCCCAGACTACCCAGGTCATATGCCATCACAAAATGCTCTTTCCTTGCATCCCACAACCATGTTCCATACCCCCTCAGTCTGTGAGATGCTCCAGACAGCCTCTACCATTAGTTGACTCATTGTGATGGGTGTCACCTCCAGGGCACAGGGCTGATGGCTCTCCTGTGACAGCCCCTGGAAAAGCCTGCGCTGGGCCACCATTTCTCTGATTGCATTACTGGGGTTCCCTTGTCTGCCATTGTGACCCCATGCTCCTTTGTGGTTGTGGACACACACTGTAACAGTTTATTTCAAACATTTCAGGCAAGATGCATTTTTTATTATTAAATGTATATAAATATCTATATTTTCGCTAGTTGAGCTTTCCAAGTAATTTGTTACAAGTATTTCTGTTAGAATGTTTTCCGTACAGCTGAACGAACTGTAACTGAGAGGACAACCAAATTATATTCTAGCATCATAATAAATGAAAGGTTAGAAAAGGTTCAAAAACCAAAAGCTAGATCTAGTAATAAACTCTTAATATACATAATAGCATTTACATTGCAGTTCTTATATTTAAGTTAAATATTACTTGACTATTACACACATTTCTCTCAAATACCATGTTTGGTCCAAACATTGTAATTTTGCCTTTAAATTCTTTTCAAAAAGGATTTAATAAAGTACAAAATGCAAAAATACAATGCAAATAAGTTTAGATCTGAATTAATGTACCTTTGTTACTGAGCTACAAGCCTGTCTTTGTTACCAGTAACTGTACAAAGCACACATCACGTGGTGCACTTAAACCTTCAAACTTCCATGTTTTATAAAGGAAATGGCTAAAACCATATATATACAAGTTCTTTTCTAACAATGGCATCAGGTCCCACATGATTAATTTTTTTAATTGGCCAAGTCACCATTAAATTTTTCTACAGTAAGAGAGATGGAAAGTTCATCATTTCTTTGATACATGTAAAAACAACCACAATCAGTGCCACATGTCCGAGAGAAATTCCAGTCAGCAGCAACATGTGTATGCAATCAACTCACGTATTTCAACCAAAAAACCTCAAAGCTGCAATAGTATAGTTAGTTTGTTTTTCCACACTGCGCTTCTCAGAAATTCAAACACATCGTCTTTGAGAATACTGACAATAATGAAGAATTCCTTTTCTTTCTGATTTACATTATCTAGCAGCAATAGTACAGCTGTACACAGGGACCACAATCAGTTCCTATTCTATTCTAATGATATGATCCCTGCCCAAGAGAAAATACAACCTAGAATTATGATGACATGCTATGGACAAATTAAACAAGCAATAACTGGAATATCAGAAAGACTACATGAAACATTTTTGTATTGTTTCAGTTCACTGTTTGTCCAGACACCTTTAGAAAGTAATTCTTTGTGTGCACACTAATGGAGTTTGTGGAGAGGTTTTAAAGCAGTAAGTAGAAAGAATGTATGCATTTAATATGCACATGTGCAAACATACACATAGACATCAAAACAAGCAGCTTAGGAAAAGATCTCAATGTGAAGTGAGAACCTGGATAAATGTTTTGGTGAATTAACTGAAACAGAAGACTATCTCTCTCAGCCATCTCCCTGGCCATAACAGCAAGAAGTCTCAGAAGCAGTCTGGCTGCATGGGTCTAAGAAGACAGCCAAGCCTAAGAGGACTCCTAGATTTCAGGCCCACATTATCCAGGAGAAATGCAAGCAGTGTTTCAGCCATTTTCAGTTTAAATTAGAAGCTGAACATTCAGGAGGAACTGCAAAATTCAAGGACAAGTCTGAGCAAAAGGAGGGAAGATCTGCAGATGAGAAATTTACGAAGGTAATAAACAGTTCAAGCCTTTTGCATTAACTGCCCAATAACACAGTATAGAATACAGAGTGAAAGGGAACAGCTATGAGACTCAGGGACCCTTTACAGAAGGAAGGAGGATTGGAGAAGGATAAAGTGAAGAGACAAAGTGATAATCTCAACTCTGCATACAAAGGTAGCCTTCAAACATGGTCTGTCTTTATCAGGGTAGTATCAGACTGAATAGTACAAGACTGAACTATGGATTGCATTTAATCAAGTGCAATTCATACATTATGTAGAATAAAATGACAGCTTTCGGGCAAAGTTGATACAGGGACAAGTTTCCGTGCGTCAAAGTCTTTGGACAGGGATATCTTAGTTGAGGTCTATTTCTGGAAGCAATAGGTGATCCACTAAGAATTCTCTATTATTGCCTTTATGCTCACTTTGCCCTTACATGCACATTAAAAAGTTACTGGAAAAAAAGCACTAATAATCAGTTTACAGAACTATCCTTGCCGATAATTTTCCACTTTTTTGTTTTGTTATTGCTTATACTGTACACCATTTAAAGTTAGTATAGATGCATTAAGGAGTTATCACTCAGGGGTACATTAAAAAAAAATACACTCACAGGCAAAAACAGAACAGATTTAAAAACATAAATAATCTGAGTTACACTTGATTTTGCTGATAACTACAAAATGGAGAAATGAGTCAGTGTGCCTCAAAATTTTCTCAAAGATGGAATAAAAGCTCATCTCACAGATCATAAACAAGAACACTGCATGGCTGAAATGTTGTTTGTTTAGTATGAGTTATATTCTCTTCAAAGACAGACAAATATAAACACTTACAGAGAGAAAAGAAAGCTATTACCAATTTCTTATTTGAAGATATTATAACTCAGAAATACATATACTGCAGCTTTAAAATTTTAATTCTCATGACATTCATTGCTAAGCAACCAAGTTTTCTTACTAAACACCTCTTTCAGCACAGTCACGACTGACTAGTAGAATTGATGATGTGATTTAGAGAAAAGAGAAAGGCAAAATCATCTATATTTTGCTCATGAAGGACCAAACTCAAAGTATCTATTTAATTCTGCTGGTACTAAAACAGAAGGAAAATGTCTGCTCAGTAATAAAGTACTGTAATATTTATGAAAAAAAATTTGGGAATTACTTAATTACTATTCAAATGACAATGACTATTAAAGACCTGGTGCTAGAAATACTCTGTCCAAAGCCTGTTCATTTCAGCAGGACCAACAGAATCAGAAAAGACAGGGTGAAAGAACGGAGTGAACAACTTATTTTGGTCCCTTAAGACACTCACTGTCCACCATCTCAGTGTGCTCTGAGCCATGCCCGTCAAAGGGGCAATTATACGATGCACACATGTTCATCTATTATGAGGAACAATCTTTAAATTAAAAAAACAATTTTATTAATGCCTTTTATCAACTTTTCATCAACCTTTAAGCAGCTTTACTTGTTTTCTGTCATTGCTGATACTAAAACGCAAAATTAAAAACCTCAACCCAAGTATTTTCTCAAATGTCTTCCTCACCTGGATAATAAATACATATGACAATGATCCTATAGTATTTATTTTAAGGAGAAGAGACCATTTGTATTCCCTTGTATATTTTTGAAATACATGTAGTTATTAATAAGTTATTATTTTTTAATAACACTCCAAGAAATAAAAACACAACTAATTGAATCCTGACAGATGAAATGGTAACATCCAAGGGAGCTCCATATGCACAGTGAGGAATAAATATTGCACACTTCTCCTTTCGTATTTCTTAAACTGTCAAATAAACATCTTCACAAGAATATAAAAACCTGGCATGTTTTTTATTAAGAAAATTAAGTTATTTCCTCCATGGCTTCAGTATGAATTTTAATGTCTTAGTATCTGTCTTTACTCTTCATTCCATTAACTCCTCATTAGTACGCTCCTCAGTATAGATTATTCCCTGTAAGACAGGCACACAAGAAGAGGGATCTTTCTGGAAGAAGGCTGCTCTAGTCAACAGCCAAGTCTTTGATTACTGTGGCTACTTCTACATCATCAGAAGCTGACTGAAGTACACAAAGACATTTATCCAAACTAATTTTCATGTAGCTAGCTCAGGCACTATGAGGAACCTAGGTGATCCTTTGAGGTCCCTTCCAGTCCCTAACATTCTGTGATTCTGTGATAACAGACTCCAACACAAACTTAGCATGATCCCAGGTTCCCTGTTACAACACGTCTGAAACCCATTCTATCGTCTTCAAAGCTCAACAACAGGTACATAGTAACTGCTATACTACATATCTACTACAACTACACCTCGTGATTACAATGTAGACAGTGTATTACCCTACTAACACAAAAGCTGACAACTTCCTGGTTACACACATACCAATTACACTAAATTAAGAGTCTAAAACCATGGAAACAATATGATCAAAGACAAAAAGAAAGAGAAGTCTTTAAAAAAAATGATTCAGTGTTCCAAAAGGACATCCAATAGGATCTTCACACCACAGTGTGCTATAGCACAGACTAGTGGTTACTCTGAAGACACGTTCCTGGAGTACGTTTTTGTGATCTTTAAAAACTTCCTCAATATATGGCTAATTGCCATTTTAAAGACATTATAATTTGGGCCTGCAACACACACACACAAAAATAAATTGCAGAAGTCTTCAGGCATGTAACAAAACAGTATTTATTAGGCAGAAGTTACTGTCAGAGGACACAGACAAAGATCAGCTCAAGCTGCATAGATGGACTGGACTTCGGATTGCATTTCTACAGTGCTCACAAAAAAAGTAACACAACTCAACATCGATGTTTTCATGGCGTTGAAGACACAACCTTCTTGTTGTATTCTTATTTCAGGAGCAGTACAGATATTACACATTACTGCTTGCTGCTTTGAATATTTTCTGAGGTAGTGAACTACTTTACCTACTGAGAAAGAAGCGCTTAAAGCTGACAAATTATATGAGTCACAAATAAAAATGGTAGCTTTTTCTCATTCTAATTATACACTGAGGTGGTACACATCTGCTGGGACAGATTCACAACTGAAGAAAAGTAGAAAATATTCTAAAATTAACATTTGGGTATTTCAGAATGGATTAAAAAAAATGGAAGAGTTGCACTGCATGACATGGGCAATTCTTAGCTCTTAATAAAAATGGTTGGTGATTTGTAGTGTTTTGCCTGTGTTTATACACCTTGAACCACTAGATTTCCATACTTACTGTTTTAAACAGAGATAATAAGAATACATTACAGTTTACACATGCATACCATAATAATACATATGTCATAATTCAACAGGAATTCATCACTTTCACCTTTATTTTTTGAACCTGAAAAATGTAACATGTAACAAATGCAGTAGCTTAGCATATTTAATTTTTATTTACTGTGTCAAGTGTTGCAAGACTGTAGGAAAACAGGATAAAATAAGACTTTGTAGAAATTGTTTCTATTTAAGTTGGCCATTTTGAAATTAAAGTGACTCCAAAATGTGACACTTTTGCAAAAAAATAATATTCATAATTTGTAGTTACAGTTTCAAGTACACCTCTCAGTAATGCCAACAAGATCATACGACCAAGCACTCTGAATTTATCTAGCAGGACCTGGAATAAAGAATTCTGCCCTTTTATTCCTTTTAAAACTGTATTTTACATAGTTTTATGAAGACCATCCTAAGAGCTTTTGTACTTAGCAAACAACACTCATATAAGCATCAACCACCGTGAGACATATAGCATATATATTCTGATATAGCTTCCATTAAAAGTCCAAAATACATAGGAGTCACTCAGTGAAGGAAAACAAGTATATCAGGCTTTAACCAAGATAAAAGCAGATGGCTTTTGATGCAAATATCTGGCATGAATATCACTTATAGTACTTTGCTCACTGAGGAGTGAGGAATCTTCCTTATTTGAAAGGAATACTCTTATTTACTTAAGATGAACACATGTTCAAATACTTTTTGTACTTTTTAATCTAATAAATTAAACCAACTTGTTTCTCTGTTCTAGTCGAGATGGTCTAAATAAAGGACCTGAGCACAGATCTGCAACTCATTTATACATTGAGACATGTATAATCAGTATTCCCAGAGTACACACTAAGTCAAACAGCATTTTTAACAGAAGTGTTAAAATGGCAGATCAGTTTTTAGTCCCTGGATAATTAGAGCCATATAAATGACAGCATTTTGATTCAGTTTAATGGATTTTTTCTTACCTTACTATGCAATGTCAGCCTCAACATGTTAATGGGAAGTTTCAACACTGTCATTCTGATGAACAGAGAAACCTTAAATTTACACAAATCAAAGGCCTAACACTGTATATTCTTTTATCAAGCCAAACTCAGAACAACAAAAAAAAAACTTTACTTTCTCTACTCCTTATGACTTCTGTGAAATAAAACACTGATATACATTAAGTCTAAAGTAAAGTACTAGCAGGTAACACAAGTAGTGAACACTTTCTCCTTGAAATTAACATTGGAACCGCAATTGAAAAATAGCCTGCTGGCTATGGTTAGGAATAGTTTTTATTTGAAGGCTTCCTCCTTTCTGAGTCAATTCAGATGTAGCATTTCAAAACAAAAGCAAATTTGCCATTTCTGTTTCTGCACCTGTCTGTCTCCCTCCCTTAACCACCTTTGGAGTAGAACAATAAGGAACGTGACTTAGCACACTTCTGTTACAGAGGCAAAGAGCACAGGAAGATCTTCAGCGTTGACTCACCAGTTAGGATGAATGTAATCATCATCACCACCCAACCTTGAAGAGGATATTCTTCCTTAACGAATGCCGAGGGAACACTTGTAATGGTAGAGGAGGTTCACTTGTGCAGAGGACTGAATTTGAAGAATCCACACACCAGAATATATAGAACTAGCAATGATCAGAAATACCACTAAGCTTTACCTTTCTGATCTTCTGTATCTTTTTGTTCCGTCTACACAGAACAGTGATTGATGGAAAAAACCCACCACATACACACACACAAAAACATAGATACATCTATTTACACACATAAGATCTGAAACTGTCAACGTGTAACTTGATACATTTCACAGACCAATTTAGCAAAGTGAAATAGAGTTCCTCCTTCCCAAATGCAGCAAAAACTTAACTCACACAATTGTTTGTCTTCCTGACCAACTTCTAGCCCACTGTCCCTGAAATGCCTTTACTACAGTTGGATCAGTTTAAAACGAATGATGAATGCTGTGCGAGAACTATGGAAATTGAGGCTCACTGCCCATGATGTAAGGTAAGCCACTGAGCTAGCAGATCAGTTAATTTTCAAATGTGGCGAGAATACCTGTGGGTATGAAAACCTAGATTCATGCGATCTTGTCATAAACTCTTAACCAAAACACCTAAGCTAGGAACCTAATTGTCCACAGCTCTCTCTATAGGATGAAGATGGGCTCATGAATACCAGCTGGAAAAGGGATTGCATGGGGCTTCTTTGAGGGGGGAGTTAGGGTTTACAGTGCCTCTCAAAAAAATAATTGCACCTCTGCAAAGGGGAACAGTGACCTGCAACACAAAGGCAAGAAAGAACCATCAAGGTAGACAAAAGTATCTTATACAAGCATTGTCATGCAAGAAAGTAACTGTGCAACTACCACCTAAGGAGCTCAGTTTCTCACCTTCCATTTCAGCATCAGAGTGTGACAGTGTCACTCAGCAATGACAAGACATTCAACTGAATTACATCCAATACCCACTACTTACTTCTCAGACTGTGAAAGTTAATGGGCACAACTATGCCCTTTTATGGTCTTTTTATTTGAGCAAAATTAGATTAAATACTACAATAATTCTAGTGATCAAGACTTTTTTTTATTTTTAAGAGAAAAAACAAAACAACAAAACCAAAAACTTCCCATAAATGCTACTGGGTTCCAGCAGGTTACAAACTCACAGATCTTTTTTTGGCTGACCTTGATGAAAACTTACTTGTTGAGCTTAGCAGAAATGGTACAGAGTTACCATGCTATTATGCTCAACCTCCCCATGACAAGCAAGGCACTGAATAGAAAAGCACAACACTGTGCTGCATATTGTGGAGTTGTGTTAAACTGAAAAATCGTGCTAAGAAACTAGAATATCACCTCAATGTTTGAGGGACTCCAAATTTAAATTCTTCAAATGATCACTGATATCAACATTAGACTATATATAAAAACAAGCTGTATCTAGCATGTCATAAATAGAGGACTTGAAATCGCTTGTGAAGGAGTCAACTACAAATCAAGTGTGAACTGAAGAGAAACACAAAGGCAGTACAGAATTTAAGCATCTTACCTCAAACTGCATTCATTTTGTCACACTTATAAGTATGAATTCAAAGAGACAGGATGGACATAGCTGGAATTATAAACAGACGAAGTGGTGTTTTAGCTGTTTCTTATGAGAAATGATTTGCATATGGAGATAACCCATTTCTTGACCTAGAAAGAACAGGTAGTGCTAAGCACAAGTATAAAGTACAGGCCAGACTTCTAAAGGGAAGGAAATAGTATATTTCTATTGCATTAGGTATTCAACCATTCTGCCCAAGAGAGAAAAAGAAAGAAGTAGACAGTAAAAGCACATTCAAAAAAAGGTTCTAACCATAATATAGTGCCTCTTACCACAAATCTTCTCTAATAATCTTAAGCAGTTAATAGCTAGCATTACTGCTACTCAAAAAGTCTGTTGTCCCTACCAAGGTAACATTTACACTTCAGTTGACAACATTACATAAAACAGGAGCAGAAGCGTAACCCCTTAAAAGATTACTTGTTAGCAGCTCCTTATAAACTGAGATCACATACTCAGATCTAAAACTAACGCAATACACTGGTTCTCCTAATCCACGTTCTGACAGGAGGCTGTTTGGTGCTACCTACTCTGCAGATCTAAATGACTCATTAATGATCTGGGAAGAAAAAAAAAAAAAGTTGTGACTGCAGCTAAGTCAAAGACACATCAAGGGTGTGATGCATCTTAACTTATACTAATTCTAATTTCCTAATTGAATATTTAGAACACTACTTTCATAGACTAAACCAAATGCTCCTTTAACCAAACACCTCATCCAGAAGAAATCTCTGAGAAACCTGAAAAACAAAGGGTATTCTCTTAATCTAAAGGTCTCAATATACTAGGTGAACCTTCAGGTGCTACATAAAGCAACAAGAGGCAGGATGTATTCAGCTGTTAGGACATAAGCTTTCTGATAAACTGAAACAACTGCTCTAGAAGGTACTAAAAAGATGCCAGCAGCAGAGAGAGACACCTCACTCAGTAAGCATCAAACACTACCTTTAAGGAAAGCAGCAAGAGGGGCTTAAAGGCATCTTGTGACTTTAGATTTTCAGACCTGTTACCTTTTTTGCAAGGTAACACAGTCCATTGATTATTAGGTCTGCTTTGAGCAAGGTGATGGATTAGATGACCTCCTTAAGTCCAATTCAAACTAATTATTCTTTTATTCTACGATCCCTTCATTTTTATCATGACAACACTGCTCATTTCCAAGCTGAGGAAGCTGGAAAGTCATCTTCAAGGAGACAAGAGAAAAAGCCCACTGCTTTGCTTTCAAAACTGAAAACAGCAAATCCCTGTGCTCCAGCAACTTCATGCCTCCCCTTCTAAAGGGAGATCTATATATGGACTAGGCATGAGAGGAAGGGGTTTTGGTGTGGTGGGTTATTTTGGTTGAGGGGGTGGGGTTTTGTTCAGTTTTTAAATCAGGACAACCTAGAAATCAGAAAAGGGAAAGACTCGACAAAGAGTCTGAAATTAGAGTTTGATCTTAAAAAAAAAAAAAAAAAAAAGTGCAGGGGGGGCAGAGGGGGCAATCCCATGTGGCTCTTAGTTTCAAACTCTCAGACTTAGTTTTGACTTCATGTGATCTAGCTGAGGAATCTGTGGGTTCATTAAAAGAGTGTAGATGTTAAATTTCTTGTGGATGTCCTTACTAAAAATAATTAAGAGTCTAAACTTTTGGATTCAGCCTAAGGTTGATTCTCTGTTCCTGTTAGAGCATTCCTCTCCAGACACTGAAATCGAAGTCGATTCAGATAATCAGAAGAGATATTAACCTTGACAAGGGGACTCTCTCTAGATGGACTGAATGTGGAAAAGGAGCTCTTACATTTCAACTATATAACCAACAAGCACCTTGGCCTACGCTAGGATTTGTAAAAGGCTTTAGTTATACTGTACCATGACATCCTAACAGAATTCCAGAAGAGGCCCACAGCAAACCATGTAAAGCCTAGTTTTATTTTGACATGGTGATTCAACCTGCTTTGCTAGCAAGCAATGTCAAATATAACTCATGTAAGAAAGTGAAACACAATAGCTACCTTTAAAACTCAAAGACACTTAGCTGAAGTACTTGTTTAAATATAGAAAGAGCATATACATTGGAATCAAAACTGCCAGCTCATGAAGAGTTTTTCTTATTATGGCCAACCTCATGAATAAATTGTTCACCTCAGAACAATAAAACTGCATCTTTGGAGAGGCTATACTGCTTAGCTCTGCACTTCCAAATACATTTTCTAAACCTGAAATGTATCAAACGCAATACTACATATCGTGACATCAGAAAGCCTAGATCTATAAAAGTGGTCACAGTATTCCTGCTTCCAGATCAATTATCTGTGTTACCACGAATATATTGCATCAAATACATTTTATCGTCAAAAAGGGACAATTCACAGGAAATTAAAAAAAACACATTAACAGATTTTAAAATACTAGTGTTATTACTGAAACATGCTTTTCATTTATAATGTCTATAAAAAAATAGCCTTTTGCTATAAACTTACAAAAAATGTAAGTTTATGTATATAAAAATATATGTTTGTCCAGCCATGTATACACATGGCTCTTCAAAACCCGTTATGCCTAGCAGATTCCATGATCTAGAGGACAGCATTTACAGGGATGTGTGTGAGGTCTGGGTACCATTACAGACATGTATTTTTTTTTAACATTATGAGATGCACAAATCAATATACCAAACTAATTTACAGTGTGGCAACACCTGGAAACTTCTTCTGAGATTATAAATGACATTTCTTCACCTTTCCAAGCCCTGTTTCCATAACTGAACTTACCTCCTGCATTCCTTATTCCCAAAAGCTCCAATGCTTCTGCTCGATGTAAACAGTAACAGAGTACAAGTGACAGAAGCAATTTGTTTTATTTCTGTTATTCATAGATCTATAGCAGAATTGGAAGTGTTTAACAAAATGACATTTTGGTTGCAAACTGTAAAGTGGCTAAGGAAGTCAAAACCTGTAGATGTCTACAATGGAATAATTTGCATTGGAAAAGGCACACAGAAAGATCAAAGAACAGAACCTACCTCACTCACAGCAGCTGACAGTAAGAATTTACTTTCTTACTAGTTCATCTGCATATAAAGTGTCATTGGTGTCCATTCACCCTCTTAACACCTCTTGTTTCCAGTCTTTCTGAATAGTAAGTTTGGATGTTGTTAGATTTTCTTTGTTTCTTTCAAATACACCTTAAAGAGGTCATTCAAATGAAATGGACTTAGGAAGCTTTACACAATGCTTGTATTAAGACTCGCTAAGCATTAGATCATTTTAGAAGAAAACAGATCACAAGCCCAAAAAATGTCAAGGATCAATATATGGAAAACACGTGACAGTGAAGAAGACATATTCCAACAGGAGTTAAGTTGCTCTAAATTTGAGAATGACCTTGACATTCCTAATAACCCATTTTTCCAGCACGGAGCAAAGATAATTTTATAAGTGACATTAGCTACGCTTGTGAAATACACCTTTCACTTCTACATACCATCATCCATTTATAACACCTGGCAAGAAAAAGATATATCTCACTAATAACGGACACCTCCTCTGCAGAAACAACTACCTGACAGACACATCCATTTCAATAAGCAAACACATCAAGCATAGGAAATCAGATGGATCTGGAATGCTGCACACTCACAGGCACTCAGAACTACTGACACACACAATGGAAGTTCATAAATCACCAGTATTTTATTTTTCTTTCTATTCCTGTTTCCCAGTAATGACACTGAAACACATTGCAAGATTTAAAAAGTATCGCGTGTATCTCAATAAACCCGAATTAATTTAGATCCACATTTATTCACTTACTAAGACACAATATAGCTTTTGATTCAATTCTGCTGTTTGGTTGCTTGTGGAGGAAATATACAACTCTTGTGAAATATCATCTCCAAAGGATTAAATTACAATAAGAAAATCAGATAGCTATGAAAAATAACATTTTTAAATGAACTTATTAGAAAAAGCATCTCAAACCTCACGTATACTGCAGTAAGTGACCAGTCCCTTACTCACATTTGCACTATAAAGCAAAATGGAAGGATGGGAGTAGTGAACATCAGGTACCCTATACAGAAGTAATTTGCTTATTCCCCCACCTTGCTGTCATTAATACAAGTTTCTTGCTGCCCTTCCTATACTCAACACACTGAACACCCCCTCCAGCAGCCTGCTCACGCAGCCTTCCCAACCCCTCCTTGGCACTTAGCATCACTCCAGGAAACAAGGCAATTCCCCCAGGCCTTTCCCACCGCCCTGCCACCGCAGCCCCCCGCACGCCCACCACCAGCTCCCCGGGAAGGCCCCGTGCCCCCTCACCCGGCAGTACCCGAGGTCGCAGCACGCCAAGGACAGCGGCCACGCTGCTGGGAGGGAGACGCCAAACCGAGCAGCACCCCCCACCCACCGTGCAGGGCAGCGGGGCACCCCCGGGGCAGCGCCGCCGGACCGGGACAGGCGGCGGGGGCTCACCGTCGGAGCCAGGCCCGGGGGGCGGCAGAAGGCCGCGCTTCGACTGCTGCCAGGCCCGGAGACCGCCCGGCGGGGCGGCAGGGGGCGTCCTGCGGCCTCTCCCAGCACGCAGCCCCCCTCCGCCGTGCTGCCGGGGAGGAAGGGGCTCCGCCACCGGCAGAGCGCTGCGCCCCACCCCGGGCCGCCCCTCATCCTCCCTCGCCACCCAGCCTTCCCCCAGCCGGGGCCTCACCCGCTGCTGTCGCTGCAGACACCGCCCGCGGCTCCCTGCGGGATGCGGCGGCGGAGAGGCGGGGGGCGGCGGGGCTCGGCGCGGCCGCGGCACGGGCCCCACTCCGGCCGCTCCCGCCGCATGGAGGGGGAAGGGCAGGCCGGAGCGAGGGGAGAGGAGGAGAAGGGGGGTGGGGGAGCAAAGCCAGGGCGGGACGGGATGGGGAAGGGAAGGGGGAAGGTGTGGGAGTGGGGCTCAGCGCCGGCGGGAGCCCGGGGGCCGCTGCCTCCACCTCATCCCTGCCTGCGCCTCAGCCGGGCCAACGCCGCTGCCCGGCCGCCGTCGCTTAGCAACCGCGCCCGGCCCCCGCTGCCGCAGGCAACCGGATCCTTCCCGGCGCCCCGCGCGCTCCCGCGGGCGGCGCACGCGCAGCCTGCACGCGGCGGCGCGCGCCAGCCTCCCCCCCCCGCCCCGCTCCCCCTCCCGCCCAGCGCGGGGGCGGTGCACCCAGGGGGGCGGAGCCGCGCCCGCTGTGCCCGACGGTCCGCGGGGACGCGCTCGGGAGCGCGGGTGGATCGGCGGAGGGGTTCCGGAGTGGATTCTGCAGGCGAGGCCGCCGGTGTGCCCAGGGAGCAGAAACCACGGGAGGCAGCTCCCCTTTGTGCCGCCCCCTACCCGCACCTCGCCCCCCGCTGGAACGGGGAGGGGGATCAGGGAGGGCAGGGGGGTGGCGGGCAGGACTGGTGGAAATACTGGGGTTCCCCAGGTTTGCAGATGAGGGAAGTGGAGGAGGAAATAAAGGACATGACTGAATTCAGATATATTTGGAATGGGCCGAGCTAACATACAGAGGTGCTTAGACCTTTAGCTCGCTAGGATGCTAATGGAAGCCTTTATATATTGAAGGATCAACCAAAAAATTTGCAAATACATGAGGCATTTGACAACTTGACATTTAAAGACGTCAGGGCTAGCATGAGGCTGCCTCCGATCAGTTTCAGTGGTGCTCGTGACTGCCTTCAGCTTCCCAAAGCTTCCCGAAACCAGTATCGGCTTTCCCTTAAAATATGAATCACAGAATCACAGAACAGGCTGGGTTGGAAGAGACCTCTAAGATCATCCAGTCCAGCCATTAACCCAGCACTGCTGTCACCACTACACCATGTCCCTTGGGGCGGCCCAGTTGTAGGAAAAAAATCTTGCAAATGTGACTTGAGTACATTTTGAAGGCTCAAAAATCCAACAGGGAGATGAGATGACATTATCTAGCACCCTGTTCACTTGCATCTTGAGAACCTCAGTGATGGGGACTCTACCACGTTCCTGGGGAGGTTGGTACAGTGAATGACTGTCCTCGCTGTAAAAAATGTCTTTCTTACATCGAGATGAAAACTCTACTGATGCAACTTGTACCTGTTGCCCCTTGTCTTCTCCATGTGCAGAGAGAGTCTCCATCCTCTCTATTATAAACAAGAACAGCCCCAAACAGATCTGTATTTTAGCAATGCAGGAGTGGACTGGAAGATTATATTCCAGAGGTAAGGAAGAAAGGTGACAGGATGTGTTCTTCAGCTATTATTTATATCATATTAAAAGCATCCCTACATCTGTATTGCATCATTAATAGTATTTCTAAATCCATATAACACAGCGTAGGTATCAAACTTTGTGATCACTTTGAAACATGTTGATGTAGTATTTCCCTTTTTTAAACGTGGAGAGAAAAATAATTGCTAATTCTTGTGGGTAGGCTCACTTCCTCTCTAAGGACTTCCAAATATTTTATAACTCTTTGTCAAGTGGTTTCCCTTGTGTCATTCAAAGCAGAGTAAAGGAACAAGTTGAACATCTGCATTTTCGTTTTCTGTCCTTAATCTTTTAGCTCAGCCTGTAAAATCAGAAATGAAAAATAGGATAAACATTGCAAGTGTTGGGTGGGATTCTCACCCCTTCTGTAAGAGGGGATTTCCCTTCTCTTCCTCTCCTGTCCTCACCGTTTTCCTTCATCTTTTTTCTTTAATTAAAGAACACAACATCATAGGGGAAAGGCCTTAAATAAGTCAGAAAATAACAAAAACATCTCCCCATTCACAACTGCTGCTTATTCATTATCATCTTCTGCAGGGCCAGCAAGAGTGCATTTGCAAAAATTGGATTTGTATAATACAGCTAAATCCTCAAAATCATTACTTGGGAGGTTCATAAGAGACTCTGAAATAATTTTTATAATGCTTGAAACCTTCAGTTTATTTCTTAATTTATTGTCCAGTGGAACTGACAGAAAAAAGAAGGTAGATGTTTTGTGCAACCAGTCTGAGTTTTTAGCTCTACTGATTATTGATTAAAATTAGCAATAAATTATTTACAACACTATCAACACTAATAATCTTTTGTCTGAGAGGGAATGTTTGATCACTACTGCCACTTACTCAGGCTCTAGGTGAACCTCAGCCACTGCTTCTCATAATGTCCAGGGCGCTCATCATTTTTTCTTCATTCTCTCTCCTTATTTCTTGCCTTATATTTAGGTAAATTATTTTGAAGAGGAACCACCAGCTTTTGTCCTTGGATTTCTACAGAGCTAATTATGAAGGGATCCTGCCCCATATCTGAAGACTGTAGATGCTGACATGATGAAATTCATGATGGGGAGGACCTCACTGTTCAGAGATACCAACTACCTACAACTCACACAGTCTCAGAGCTGACACCTCTACTCTCACAAAAATCATTTACCAAAAAGCAAATACTAACGAAGTGTAAAAAAGTAATCAAGCTATCCACTGTAAATCCTTGAGACAAAGTGGATTGCTTCACATCCTGAACCAACCCAGGTGCTTCAGTGGCTGGTCAAAAGCAATCCATCAAGGGATTTATCTTTATTATGGTTAAGACAAACCTCAGTCACAGCAGCTCAGCTCTGAAGCCTGTTTTCTGGCTTCTTATTTCTTCCAACTCCAGCACCCTCATCCAAGCCTCTCCAGAGCTTCAGTTTGCAACTTCCCTGGGGGAGGGAAAAACAAAAGGTAGAAAATTGGTAAGGGTGATTCCCAACACCTGGAGTCCATTATACTGCCCAAATCTTCCACGTGAAATGCTGGGGACTGTGGCATGTGAAGCGTTTCCAAGATTAATTTTTAGCTCAGAACCAGCTATTTTACCCAGATTTATGTGAGTTCAGTTACCAACTATTGCAGTAATACATGGCATTTGTTTCTGAGATTTATGTTGGCTTCACAACTTCATGCAAATTTATATTACTTTACAGGTGTACACAAAAATGGGGTCCCTGCTCCAAAGCAGCACGAGGGACAACAGTGGTAAATAGAAGCAGCAGTAAAAGCACTTAGAGAAAACAGACTGCCACAGAGAACAAGAGAACAGTAAAGAGCAGGTTGGAGAACAAGGTAAACCAAAGGAGAACCCCCCACACACCCCCTGCTTTTCTGTGCTTAATGAAAACTAATCATTTGTGCTATTAAAACATACAATTTTTGAAATAAATGGGGGTCTGATACTGGAGTCTGCATTCACTCCAAATTCCCATTTACTTCACAAGGAATTCAAAGCATTTAAAAAGATGACTAAAGCTATTATTATCAGGGAAAAATGAGCAGAAAGCTGCAGTGCACTGGTTCTGATGTCACTCTTGAGTGCTGAAGAGTTTTTATGACTGACCTGATTTCCTGGATCATTCGTTTCCACTGAGCAGTGAAAGCATTAAAAAAAAAAAATGGGGGCCAAACTGCATCTCTGGGGAGTTTCAGCTTCTCACAGTGCCTGGGACAGGGTCTGATTCTGTGATTCTATGATCCACATTACATTATATTGATCACTCAGTGTAATTTGTGTAGGAAAAAGAAAATCCCACTCATAAATATTTGCTGCCTCAGTTACAAAAGTCTTGCTTAAACATCATCATTAGGCAAGAAGCACAGGGCAGGGGAGGTACATACTAGCAGAAGTTCTTTGGAGACTGGCCTGGTATCAGAATTCAGGAATTGAAGCCTTTTCATCCTTCTTGACAAGAACTGAAGAGAAGGCAGAGGAAATGTTAGGCGGTCACATTCCCTTCTACAGGCCTAAATCTCATTACACAGAATATTTTGTGCTTTGCATTTTTACTTTCATTTTTGTGCCTGGTTTCTCAGTAGGTTTTCTGTATTTTTTTCAGGCTATGCATGTCATTTCCAAAGGTAGCAAGTGATATTTTTGTTGTAGTTTGCACTCCATTTTTCTTTTCCATAGTTACATGAGATATATATATTACCAGAAATAAAAAAGAAGAGCCTAAAGAACAACATATGTGTTTTCTGATCTCCAGACCCAGTCATATCACTCAGACCATTGCAGAAAACAGCACAGTAGCAACAACAGCTACAGCGTGCCTTTGTGTCCAAAAAGTTTTTAATCAAAATCATGAACTCAGCGATCTCTTTGTGAGTATTCAATAATTTAAAAGGAATTTTAACACTGCACAGTCCTCAGGAGGAAGCCGCCTGCTCTTTTTTTTTTTGCACTCCTAACAACCTTTGACATAATGAGGTGTGACAAATGGATTTAAAATGTAGTTGCAGGAAGAAGGGCAGGAAAGCTCTGCTCTGCCTTGTGGGTGTTGTAGTCCTTCTGCTCCCTACCCGGACAGCACAGAATAGGACGCTGGACTCCAAGTCCCACAGCTCCCACTAGAGCCTACCGCACAGGCTCAGAGACCGTATGCCAGGAGGGGGGGGACTACATTGTGTCTATTGTATGTTTTTTTTCTTTTTTTCTTTTTTTTTTACCCCCCCCTCTGGCATTTTGTACATTTTCACGGGAGGTTTAAATCCGGAGTGAAAAGCATGGCAGATGAGCAAGAAATTATGTGCAAACTGGAGAGCATCAAGGAGATCAGGTATGTTTGCTTTGTGCCGCATCAGTTAACGTGAAGGAGGGGGTTTTTTGCCTCGGGGGAGCCGAGGAGTTGCATGGGTCTGCAAGTCTCTATTGTGCTGCCGAGGGGAAGAGAACCAGCGCTGGGCTTTGTGAGCTGAGCTGAAAATACAGGGGAAAGGAAGGGGGTGGCTCCCAAAGCAGAGTATGACACCGAAAGGATGGACGTGCCACCGAGCAGGGCACGGATATCCGATGGCCACCAGCCCCGGTGGCAAGTGGCGGCATGCCGGGGGTGTCACCGAGAGTGATGGATGGATGGGGACACAGCGGGCTCTGCTGCTCTGTGCAGTGCCATACACTGGGAATGTGGGTACGGAATCCCCAGAATGTGGGCACAGAACCCTGGCAGTGTGGGCACAGAACCTCGGGAATCTGGGTACGGAAACCCGGGAATGTGGGTACAGAACCCTGGGAATGTGGGCACAGAACCCCAGGAACGTGGGTGCAGAACCCTGGGAATGTGGGTACGGAACCCCCATTGGGGACAAGCCTTTCCTTAGCTTTCAGTAGGGCATTTTCACTCTTTGGCTTCAGGCGATGATTGGCAGGGTAAGGCCTGAGGTGCCTCTATTTCATAGGAATTTGTGCATCCAAAAGCCAAACCACAAAGGAAGCGAGGGCAGTGATTTTGGATGTGGGTGGGAGATGCGAGGCACGCTGACAGCGGGTATCCCCAGGGTAATGAGAAGTGTTTTGGGACATGACAGCTGGAGAGGGACTATGGGGGGAGACGGCAGGGGATAGTGCAGGTGGTCACAGAGACTTCTGGCAGGTAAGAACCACATTTCACCCATGGAAGAGGTGAATTAGGCAGCAGCATATTGACCTCAGCCCTTAGAATCATAGAATCATAGAATAGCCTTGGTTGGAAAAGACCTCTAAGATCATCAAGTCCAACCATTAACCCAGCACTGCCAAGTCACCACTAAACCACATCCCTCACTGATCCGTTTCCATTGTCTTAGGTGAACACATGATACACAAGAGGAAACAGGGACAAAATTGGGGACTAATACTCCCAGTTTCAGTAATCAAAGCTGCCATGACTAAATAAATGTTTTAAGTAAATAGGAACAATGAGACTTGACGAAAACAGGGTTAGATGGTTGGATGGTACTTATTCATATATAGAACTTTACTGTTCAGATTATTTCTGAAGTACCAGTGCAAGGCACAATTTTGCCTTATTTTGTTCTAAGGAAACAAGCAGCAGTCCCTCTGACCTTCATTTTTTTAATTGTTCCATTTTAAATCTCCTTCATTCATATTATCCCTAGCAGGCAGTCCGTTTCCGAATACATACTGGAAAAGTTATTTATGATACCACTTTGATCTCTTGCAGCTTTATAAACTCCTTAAGTGAGAGAGGGAGGAACCTTGGTCACATTACAAGCTATAATCCTTGGAATAGATAGTTACTTGTCCCAGGGACTGACTCTGCTTTCTGCCATGATCTTCAGCAAATGGTGGAAGCCCATTGTGCCAGCGACGTCTCACACACTCAGGAAAAGATTACCAAAACTACATGCATAAGCAGATACTGAACTCAGAAAGACCAACCTGGAAACAGAATCAAGGGGACTGAAAGGAGGCACAGCCTGTTCACAGGCACAACATCAGAGCGTCCCCAAGAGGGATGGTGACAGTGGGTGAGCTTCCGTCAAATGAAAGCAAGAATAAAATCTATACAGACACCTGCCATATACTTTAGAATCCTCAGGGTAGCTTTAAAATGTCTTTGGGAATTTTCATTGAAGTGAGAGAAAATGGTAACTGTTAAAGCCCAGGATATATATATTCTCCTGTTCTTACAAGTATGATATAGAATAAATAAAGAGATAAACCATCCATTCCTCAGTGATGTGGGAGCAGTTTCAGAAAAAGGCCTTGGGGACCAGGTATGGGCACAGTTTGCAAAGGGAACAAATGCCCCACAAAGGTTTAGGAATCCCCTTTCCTAGAAATAGGTGACAGACCAGCTCCCTCCAAGGGCTCAGTGCCTTCTGCTTCCATTAAAAGCATCAGTGGGAGCAAATCTGGGCCTGGTGGGAAGGGAAGTCACACACCTTGTTCTAGGATTGGGGTGAAATCCCTGTTCTGAGATTTCATTGCTAATCTGATAGGCAGCTTCCTATAATCTACAGACTGCATTCTGTAGGCAGCTTTGCTGCTTATGGTGAATTTGAATCATAGAATCACCTTGGTTGGAAAAGACCTCTAAGATCATCGTCTAACCATTAACCCAGCACTGCCAATTCACCACTACACCATGTTCCTCAGCACCACATCTACATGTCTCTTAAATACCTGCATGGATGGAGACTCCACTAAATCAAACTTACCCCACTTTGCATTGGGATAGCAATAGGGTATTTAAATATGAATGCAAACCTCTCCTTCCCCAGCTCCCTCTTACATCATGCCTGTAGGAAGTCCTCTGTGTTACTCAGTAGTGCACTTGGAAACCAATATGGATCTATTTGTACTGGGTGTAAGGTGACTATGCAATGCTACAATTTTATTTGTTTCACACAAGGTAAAGCAAGGGCTCCCGGAGCCCTCCATACCTGAAATGGGACATGGCAGCCTCTTCTTAGAACCATTTCAGTGTTGTTGAGACATTGGTTACCCAGCATCATATTATAACTTGCAGTAAAGGAAAAATAACTAAGGCCTCTTCATTAACTAAATCACAGGAAGAACAGTTTGTTTGTTCTGTTCAACAGCTTGGCCAAGTGTTGAATCACAACATCAGTAGGCTGTTCTGATGCTTAAAACTGCCTGATGACTGAAACTCACACAAAAATATGTGACTTACTGTTGTCTCTCTGTATTTTCAATTACCACTGGGATGCAGGAATAAGACTTTGCAGATGGAAAAAATAAAGGCGCGGCTGAAAGCAGAATTTGAAGCCCTGGAGTCTGAGGAGAGGCACTTGAAAGAATACAAACAGGAGATGGACCTGCTGCTGCAAGAGAAGATGGCCCATGTGGAGGAGCTGCGACTGATCCACGCTGATATTAATGTGGTACGCAACAGTCTAGCTGTGGACAGCCTGACCAAGACAGTTGTATATGCATCGCTCCATGGGTTGTGGAATTGTGCACATCAGGGAACTATCACTGGTTCAATAATCTGGACTTTACACCAGCATTGTAGGATCCTACAAAGAACGCAAAATTTACCTCAGGAAAATTGTTTTTTCCTGTCTGTGTTGGGCAGGATATTTTGTAATGTTGGTATATTTGGCATTTACACCAAGAGGACAGATGACCAAGTCCATTGTAGCTACAGCTTTACCAATGGCACAGGAACATCACTGGCGGTCCCATAGAAAACTCTCCTTCCTGTTAAGTCTTTTCTCATTTAGCCCCTGGAAACACAGAAACTGTGGCAGCTAGGTGGGACTTTTGATTGGAGGTTCTTAGAAGAAAGGAAATTTTAGAATATATGATATTTGTTAAGTTCTTAGTAAGAGCTGACCTTCAGCATTGAGTGGAACCACCAAACATTAAGAATTACCAGCCTGAAGGGAATTAATACAAATAAGAGAAAAACAGTTTATAAGCAAGGAAGATTAGCCAATTAGAGGGGCTAAATGGGGAATATATTTTTAAACCTGCAGTTTTTATGTCACATTAGGGCACTTATGTGACTCTACAGTGTTTTCTAGCTCTGAAGGTATCTCTGCTTTGCACCAGAAGAAAAAAGCTCCCATGTTGTAAGCAAGTACTAGCTATGTACTGGATGTGCAGGCTGCATTTTTTTATCACTTGAAATGTCTGTTCCCATACCCAGCTGCGTAACCTCAATCTTGGTTTCATCCTCCCTGCTTTTTCCTGTCAGATTGTCTTTTTCTCTGCTGCTTTTCCCATTTACTGCAGTAAGAGAAGATTAAGCTTTCCTTAGCTTGTTCCTTAACTTCTAACCATCGGTGTTCAGGTCTCTTAGAAACACAGAAAATTAGTTCATTCTACGTTAATTTCTTTTTCAATGTCCCTTGAGAGTTTTCCATAGCTCCTCACTTGCTGACTTATCTGGAGCCTGTCTACCTGCTTTTTCTGTTGTTCAGAAGGTCATATAGGTTGAATGCACCTTTTTTAAATGAAAACGCATCTCCTGCATCACTTTCAGTTGCTTCTCCCTTACCCAGTTTTCATCCTCCCAGTATCTTAACTCTTTACTATTGCACTATCTCCAGTCTCTTCTAACTTGAGTGAGAAAAATCTCTTCTTCCTGATGTATTCTCTTGCTCAATCAGGGAGCTATGAAAGGAACAGTTCTTTAAAAGCATGCCCGTCCTCCTGTTTCAGATGGAGAATACCATCAAGCAGTCTGAGAACGATCTCAACAAGCTCTTGGAATCTACTCGTCGCCTGCATGAGGAGTACAAACCCCTGAAGGAGCATGTCGATGCTTTGCGGATGACTCTGGGATTGCAGAGGCTGCCAGATCTATGTGAGGAGGAGGAGAAACTCTCCCTGGAGTAAGTCTCCAAAGCAAACATGATCTGGGTTTATACCTTCTCTCGATTTTACTGGTTATTTTGTCATTTAACTTTTGTTGGTAGGTGGAAAAAATAACTTAAGAGGTAGGCATGAAAAACAAAAGGGATGTGGGACCACATGTATTTGACGGCATTCAGTCTGAATTGGTTGGAAATTAAATTTAGATTATTCCAAGCTGCAAACTCTACATAAGAGATACAAAAATTCAAGGGTGGTTGGTTCTCTAGATTTTTATACCTATGCTGCTTTTTCTCACAAGACTTTTTTCCCTGAAAATATATAATTTTTTTTTGCTTGTTTAGCAAGCAGAGGTAGGAGGCAATACGCAAAAGGGATACAAACCAAGTATTCTTCAGTTGGTTAGTGCTACTGCTAGTCAGTCTTACTTTTTGCTGCATTGACATGGTAGTGGCATTTAGCCATATACCTATGACTGTCAACAAGTAAGTTTATCCTAGACATGGAACAGATTTGGATAATAAATTTACAGTTTCATTTTTAGGTATAACCAAGGTGGGGGAAGGTGACAGAATTAGCTACTATTGAAAGAACAGTATCCTTTTTTTAACAGATCAGTTTTAAATGCAAGTAATGTTTTAAGAAACTTACATTTCTCTTAATGCCCAGCACGTTTGGCATCACTTTCACAGACACACAGTTTTCAATATTTCTTTTGCATTTCTTCAGAAATGCTGTTTTCCATTCCAAGCACCTTGCCACTGCAAACAATGTATTAATCTATTGCATACAGAAGTTACTCATTTTAACAGAAAAAATAAAAATTAAGTTTGACAGAGGTGCATCTAAAGGTGTTTAAGATTAAATATATATGTTGTCTATTTTCCATCCTATTAGATTTATCTCCAGTTGTACATCAAGATACTTTAGAAGATAACAATCTGGAAGCTGGCTGAAGTGTACAAATGCAGAGGAAAATGCCACCAGTTGTATTTAGGAACTATCCAAGTGTAGGCAATTTGACTCTAGTGGAGGAACTTGATAAGGAAACATGATCTGTTATATTTTAACACAAAATATCTTTTTACAAACTAATGGAATACTCCAGAAGGTGGTTATGTTTTTTTATTTGTTTTTCTTTTGCCTAGCTACTTTGAAAAGCAGAAAGCAGAGTGGCAGACAGAACCACAAGAGCCTCCCATCCCAGAGTCTCTGGCTGCAGCTGCAGCAGCTGCCCAACAGCTGCAAGTGGCTAGAAAACAAGATACCAGACAGACAGCGACTTTCAGACAACAGCCACCTCCAATGAAGGTCAGGAGATGGAACACACTGGGTTTTCTCTTTTCTCATGGGAATGTATTATGTTTGTAAAGTTGATCAATATTTACAAAAAGGAAGAACAATGCGTCCTGATTCTGATTTTTCCTGCAGTGGTTCAAATCAAGAGCAACCTCAGTAGACTTAAAGTAGTAGCACCAGTCATCAAGGGTTGAGAAAAACGAATAAAATCATAGAATAGCCTTGGTTGGAAGAGACCTCTAAGACCATCCAGTCCAACCATTAACCCAGCACTGCCCAGTCCCCACTACCCCATGTCCCTCAGCACCACATCTACACGGCTCTGAAATCCCTCCAGGGATGGGGACTCCCCCACTGCCCTGGGCAGCCTGTGCCAGTGCTTGAGAACCCTTTCAGTGAAGAAATTTTTTTGATTCATATTAAAATCAATGCATGTATTTTATGAGGGAGAGTCATTACTGATGGTACAAATTACCAGGAAAGGTCATTGTTTCTGCACTTCTTGGCATCTTCAAGTCAAGACTAATATATGGATTAATTTAACCAAACCACAGGCACTTAAGTGACAGTTTTACTCAGCTCCTTCTGTAGTCAGTAAAACGAGCTAAGTAATTCCACAGGGGTATTCATCCCACCTGAGTTGCAAAGACTCACTGACTAAGGAGGCCAACTGACTAGGTACGCTCCGTAGTTAAGCACTTACTATCTGGATTAGGCCATCAAAAAGCCTTTCTGAAAGTAATATGCTTCAGTCAAATGGAAGTTACAGGGCTTAGTATGGAGCAAAAGGGCAGAGTTCTGTCTCTTGTGTTAAGATATATGGAATTCATCTAAGCACTCGCTCCTGCCTTGAATCCTCTGACACCACAGCTGTAACTTCTCTGACTCAGTGAGCTATTGTGCATGTAAACATCTTTAAAAGATGTAGAACGTTTAACACAAAATAGAATGTAATGTTAAAGCTCTCGATGCCTGCCTGAACCATGTGTCTACTGAACTGCAGTTTCAATTCAATGAGATACTCTAGTTTTTTGAAGTTACTGTACAATCCAGAGACCTGGACTGTAAAGAATGTAGCACTGGTTTGCCTTTGAAGGCAAGAAGCCATAGGTATTTGTTTCTGTACTGTAACTTAGAATATGATCCTCAACAACCCACGTAACAACGCCGCTTACATGTTTGTAACAAGAGGCTGCAATGTTGCATTTCAGGCATGCTTATCGTGTCACCAACAAATCCATCGGAACGCGCCCATATGTCCACTCTGCAAAGCAAAGAGCCGATCTCGGAATCCCAAAAAGCCCAAGAGGAAACAGGACGAATGAAACCCAGAAGACTGACAAGCAAACACATGACCTGTTCCAGTACTCTTCCAGTAGAACTGCAAACGTGGCCAGACTCCCACTGAAGTGCAACCTCAAGTATGACCAACCCATTGTTTTCTATTTAATGCAATGTAAGCACAATGTTCCTGTTCTGTCTTAATTTCCTTCCAGTCCTTAGGATTTGGTTTTAGGAAAGTATTACTGGTGCTACGGTTTAACATTTCAATCATTCCATCTTTTGGACTCCTAAACAAAGTAGAATTCTTATGCAAGTATCCTAAATGCCAGGCTATTCCTATTGGCCAAATGTCATTACCACAAATGCTTTTATGTTTTCTTTTTAAAAACAGATGTTACTAAAAGATTATTCTGTTTTCTCCCGATAACAGGAGACCATTTGAAGTGCTGAAATAACAGACTGTTTGTTTCACTGAAGAACAATTTGTTTTCCAAGCTAGTAAGACTGCATAGGTTTGGGTATCCAGTAGAGCTCTTTTTACACAGGGAATGTTCAGGGAAAAAAAGAAATTGGTTAATGCAGGAAATCAATGCATTAAGGGCACATGTGAGTTTTGATTTACTGGAGTTAGATTGTACCGTTCCCTCAAACTTGATTTAAAATTTGGAAGGGGGATCAAATTGCTGGCTGTGTATGAACTTCTAAAAGTGACATTATTTGTGATGCTTTAACATATTAATATGGTATTATTTTCAGCAGTCAGCAGACTGATTGACTTAAGTACAAGGCTCGAACTGTATTAGTGGTCCTCCTAGGCTCTATGGCCAACCAACTCACTGTGGTTCTCTAGGAAACATGCATGAAATATCCCAAACCTCTATGCACACAGACTGCAACATCAGCCCTTCTGCAGGTCTTCTATTCCTGGTTTCTACAGACAAAATCTTCCTTGGCAAACATATCCTCCATGGAGCACAGGGAAGTTCAGTAACATGCATCAAGAACAGTGTTAACTAAAAATGATGTATCTCACCAGAACTGCCTGGCTTTGGTGTCATCATCCTCCCTCAACCAAAACTTCCTATTTTTGTATCTTTTAATAGGTCATTTTCAAGTAAGCTTTATTTCAGCCCAGGTGTTTTCTTGCTCTGTATGTGTGCCAAAAGAAACTCGACTAAGGGATCCTTTAGACCACTCCCACATCTGTGTCTTCCCTTTGTTTCACCCAGTTCCCCCCATGCAAAGGATGGCAGTGACCCAACTACAGAACCAGGGCTTGAAACTTACTCATTTCTAATCCCAGTTTTGTCACTGCTTTTGTTGTCTAAATTGATCTCAAGTATTAAATATTCTTTTCAGGAGGTGGGGACTGTCTATTTGCATTCTTCTCTCTTTAGCCCAGGTTCTTCCTCTACTATTATGCTGGAGGAGTTATATTGAGAACTTTGTTAAATGGGAAGAACAAGGAAGCCCCAAGTCTCTGGTCAGAATTTTGCCAAATGCTGGGGACTGTACAAATCCACAGAAACCAGTTTTGCTCGCTAATTCACATATGTTGCCATTAATTTCCCAACTCTACCATAAAATACATGAGTATTTTATAGAATATAGTCCTGTAATTCATGCAAAGTTCAGTTGGTATTCTCCCATTTTAATGTTTCATAGCAAATAATCATCTGTCAACAGCAGAGAGAGAGTGCAGACCACATGCCCCTGAAAATACATGAAGAATGGATTCTGCCAACTGAATTACTGGGATTCAGTCCCTGTGAGATAGCAGTAATGGAGGGTAGTCTGATCCCATCCTGCATGCCCTGTTCAGAGCAATTCCTACTGAGTTTAAAATGCACCCAGAGTTAAAGGACAGTATACGGACTCCCCCAAAGTGCATGCATGAGAGCAGCATACTTTGATGACAGATGTACATAAATTTAAGAAGTAGTGACAATGCAGAATAGACAAATGGTCTGCAGTGAAGTAGTGTGAATAGAAGGATAGATTTGTAGAAACTTTGACTTACAGTTCTGAAATAGATAGGGTTAGGTGTAGCTGCTCTCACTTCACTGTTCCTTTGCCAGGTTCTTTCTTTCTTGGGAGATCTCTAATCCGAAGTATGCTTAAGGATGCACCATTTACTAATTTAGTACGGCAGTTTTGTATTCTTACCTTTTTAAACTAGTCTCTTGTGCCCTTGTGTTTAACAAGATTGTTTTTTAAAAAAAAAAAAAAGAAGAAGAAAAAAAAAAGAATCTGACATACTGTGTTTGTATCAATCACGTACTAGCATTTACAAATCTGTCTTTGCATCCTTTCCAAACTTCTGCCATATGAATAGCGTGCGTTGCTGAGAACGAGTCTAACTGAATACGAGTCAACCATGTGCCCTAGCTTTTGGCTAACAGTGCCCTGGGGTGCATCGAGCACAGTGTCACTAGCTGGGTGAGGGAGGTGACTGTCCCACTCTACAAGCACTGGGTGCAGTTTTGGGTGCCTCAGTGTAAGAAGGACATCCAACTATTAGAGTGTGTCCAGAGAAAGGCGACCAAGATGGTGAAAGGTCTTGAGGGTAAAAGTTCTGAGGAGCAGCTGGGGTCACTTGGCTTGTTCAGCTTGGAGAAGAGAAGGTTGAGGGGGAGACGTCATCACAGTCTACAGTTTCCTCAAGGGGGGCTGTGGATGGGGAGGTGACCAGTGATAGGACACGAGGAAATGGAATGAAGTTGCATCAGGGAAAGTTCAGATTGGGCATTAGGGAAAGGTTCTTCACTGAGAGAGTGGTCGGTCCCTGGAAAAGGCTCCCCAGGGAAGTGGTCACGGCACCAAGCCTGTCAGAGTTCAAGGAGTGTCTGAACGATGCTCTTCATCACACGGTTCAGTGTTAGGTAGTCCTGTGAAGAGCAGCGAGTTGCACTCGATAGTCCTTATGGGTCCCTTCCAACTCGAGATATTCTACAATTCTAATTCAAAAAAGAGAGACAAAAAGACAAAATCTGTATTATGTATTAAGGGCTTCTGGGGTGAGAGGGGGGAGGGAAGCAGCATCTTTCATAGGGAACCAGTATTCTCCTTTTCTCTCACAGATTAATTAAGGAAGTTTAACTGAAGAGTTCTTCTCATGACAGCCCCGGGCCCTTTTTTCCCAGGCACCTTTCTCAAGAGACTAGAGGGGTAGTTATGAAATACTGATTTCTTGTTTTCAGTCAGAGGAGGAAGCTGTCTGAAGCACAGTTCTTACCACAAGTCTACCGCATTTTTGCTCTGTGGAACAATGGCCTCTTCCTTTGTACCTAAGGTTCTTTGAGGATACTTCTTCACTTGGCTTACATTCATTCTTATTTGGGTTAAATTCTCTTAATAGCCACAAAGAGACCTTTCTCAAAGCTTACAAGACTTTTATATTACTAAAGTCTGGTATAACCCTGGCTTTGTCACTCCCTTTTCAATGGGTATTCAAGCAACAACAAAATCACTGGATTCTTTTGTTATAGATGGCTTCAAGGGTCTTTTCCTGGTTCCTCACTTGCCCCAAAGGATACTCCTGCTGTTCTGCAACCAAAAGGCAAAAAAATCACAAGGCTCTCCCATTGCCCCCCACCTTAAGCTCATACTAAAAAGATGTGAACACTCCACTGTGTCTAAAGGCTTTGCTACAGAAATTTTTGTACCCATCAGTTGTTCGAACTTCATTGCCAAGGAACCCATTAACCATAGAGAAAATTTAAGCCACATTTTAATACTTGCACTTCCTGAATTCAACTTTAGCTTTCTAAACAGGACACTGACTGTCTGAACCTGCCAATGGCTTCAAGCTATGGAATCTAATTTTGAAAGAATAGCCATTGATGGGTTACTACATAGCAGACTATTCGAGAAATTAAGCCTTTACTAGCACTTTAGATAAATAAAAGTGCTTTCCTTTGTTTTACAGTTTTCTAATTCCTCTGACATAGGTTTTCATTTTAGCATTTAGGTATTTTAGCAATAGCTGGCGTTTTCACTGGCTTCTGTGTTTGAAATATTTTACTCCTGTGCCCAGTAGGAGTAATAGTGTGTGCTACCTGTTTAATTTGTCTGTACAGTCCTTTTTAATAAATGTTGGTTTCATGTCATGCTTTCTTCCTGCAGAGTATTTTCACATCTGTTATTTCTTTATGCTACTGAGAACCAGCCATATCCCAAAAGGTAAAACCCAGCTCTCTAATTTTACAGGATGCAATTAGCCACAATTCTGTTGTAGCTTTATAGAAATAAGATAAATATGGGGGAGTATCTGTTCTAATGAGCTTTAGAAAACAGGAAGGAAAAGGAAAAGGAGACAAGAAGAGGGGTTTTAACCTAGCCAAACTTCTCAGTCACGTTTCTGGAACACAAACCTCTCTGTGCTTAAGCTCCAAGATTTCTGCATCTGCGTAAGAGTCAGAGAAAGTGTCTAATTCCCCAGGCCAGGTACTTCGGAAACAAACCTACCCTCTGCTCCCACTGGCTACTAACGCTGGAACTGGATAGTTTGCCTGCATAAAAACGCCTAATTTGCACTTGCCAGTGTCCAGTTATGAAACTCAAACAGACCTAGAAAAATAACAAGGAACTTGTGTCCCTCTGCTACAGTTCAACCACTGAAAGCGCTCCCTCGGGCATTTATTTCAGTTTATGACCAATTCACAGAGCTTCAGCTTGAACTAGTTCCCAGTCAATTTAAACTAATTCAAAACAAACCACTCTTAGGTGGGAACAAGTCTCGCTCAGACAGGTTTCAGTTTAAAGAGTCGTATCCAACACCTTCTGTCGGGTGCTAGATTGCCAAGAAGCCAAAACCCAGATGTATTCTTGACAGTTCTTTACTACTGAGGAACCTTCCAGTTTGTTTTGTTTTCTAAAGTTAAACTGAAAGCAGAAGGAGACACGATTCCCACAAAACATAACAACTTTGTACCATGACAGCCATTCCAAGATAAATTATTCTGACTTCTGTTCGTTTGGTTTACTGCCATGTCTTCAAACTTTGAAACATCCTGCACTCATCTCTGTTCATCCACGCGCTCTTTCCAGTTCCTTACTCCTGACCCCAGCTGTAACGTTACTAACAGTTGCAAAGCTCGTGGGCTGATTCACACCTTCCCAACAACTAACCCTGAAATATTCCCTAGAACTGACAGCAGCTTCCATCATATTTTCCTGAGCTTAGCAAGATCTGGCAGTAAAATGAGCTCCCAAACCTCTCATCTTCCTGGAATATTTAAGTGTAGCCTTAAAAACCAGCTAATATATTGCAAGGGGAAAAAAAAATAAAATAGGCATTGAAGCATGTCCCAGCCTTAAATCTACTCCTTAAAAATTACTACTATTGTGTTCTTCAGCATTTACTCTTGTTAACCTTCCTCTAACGTCCCTCGCTTGCTAGAAACCAGTAAAAACCGAATTATCAGTGATATCTACTTATTTGTGACCCACTAGAGATCTTCAGTGTCTTGCAGGGGCTGTCCTGTGCGCACTGCACTCGCTGATTCAGGCCCGGTTCAGGTCGTGCCCATAGCTCACCAGCTCTAGGAGAAAAAACAACGACGGACAAGCCGCACTGGGCCCAGCCACCTCAGAGAAAGTCCCCAGTACCCTCGCTGGGGCTCCCCGGCCTCACGCCGAGGGTAATGAACGGGGTATCGCGGCGAGTGGGCAACGCCATCAGCAGAGAACGGGCGGGTTCGGTACATGAGTGAACCGGCGCGCGCGCCCTCACGTGCTCATAGCGCGGTACTGCCGCCGGGAAGGCGCATGCGCAATGGTGGCTTATTAGGACACGTACTGCGCACACAGTGTTGCGCATGCACAATGCAGCCCGCCATGCAGTACGCATGCGCACTGACTGCGGTACTCTGCTGCCCCGAGCGCTTACAGCGGGGCACTGCAGCCGGCGGCCTGGCGCATGCGCAGTAGAAAGCGTCCCGCACTACTACACCGGTGGGATTACAAAGGCGTTACAACTCATCGCTGGTGCTCTGGCGTTTCAGCGGTGGGTGAAGTAACCGGCCGTTTTCCCCACTCCTTCCCGCTGCTTACAAATCGGTATCACAACAACTCCTAGCTCTTGTAGTCCCTGTGGGGAAGCAGACGGCCCCTGGAGCAGTGTTTTGGCACAGCATCCGTGGAAGGAGGACTGCTGGGTGCAGCAAGCGTGCCCAAGAACGCTGGTGAGCAACACTGAAGTTTAAAACAGCCCCAAGCAGAGCTCAGCCCTCCTTGCAGGCTGCATCCCAGGGTTTCAGCCTTGTCCTGGAGCTCACAGTGACAGGAGCCCATCAAGTATTGGGAGTCTGAAAGAACAACACTGATAGCATGGGGAGTGGATAGGGGGTGGTCATGCTCAAAACCAAACTAGTTTCCACTGTGGGCTGGCTGTAACTTCAAGAGGCAATGGCCCCAAGCCACACTAGACAGGGGTGGCAATCCAGAGATCCTGCTTGGGATCTCAAGAGAAGCAAACAACAAGAAACAGAACTGCAGGCCTGGGCTGCAGAGAGCTAGCTTTGGCTTTATCCGGGATGCGCTTGGCAGGATGCCCTGGGAGACTGCGCTGGTGGGCCATGAGGCCCATGGCTGCGGGGTGATCTCCAAGGAGCTCTCATCAAGCCTGGGGGCACTGATGCACTCCCTACCCCCAGCAAAGATCAAGGTAAGGAGCACTTGAACTAGAAAACAACAAAAACAGAACAAAGACATTGACCGTTTAAAAACTAATTACAGAAAATTACTATTCACAGCACTTTTTTTTTTTTTTTTTTAAAAAGTGAGCATTTTACTTCAAAGAAGTTCTACTGTTTGGGCTTTTGTTAATATCAGTGCAGAAAGATTGAAGAGTTAAGTCTGACAAAACCAAGCTGGACAAGGGGCTTCCAGGTCTGACAGTGATTACAGTCACTAATCAACATTGGCTATTCACTGGAAAGGGAGTGCCTCTTCCTCACCTATATTACTTCCATTCTCCCAAAGCAACAACCAAGCTAAGGAGTTGTCAGGAATGTAACGATCTCCTTTGCAGTAATGCAGGCAGCTCATTTTCATCTACTTGAGCGTGTAAGGATTTAGGTTAGAATCAAGGAGGTGAAACAGAAGTTTTAACTGTGCTGTTGGTTCCGTCACTCACACTTCACATAACAGAATGCAGATGTGCGTGATGGGAGATACTCTCAAATGCATCAGCAAGAACATTTAAAGGATTAATTCAACATCAGGTATTCTGTTCCATTTCAATCTAATAAAATTTCTGCCATAAAATTCAGCATGTAATGACAGGCTTGCATATCCATCAGTTCTCAGTATCTTAACCTTTTTCCTTCTGGGAAGGAACCACGCTCCACCCACCGAGCCAGCAGAAACAGTTCATTTGGTAGAGAGAACCTCAGTGCTGGGCATGCAACGGCATTACATGAAGTAAGAGAATAGACTGCGTCCAAAAAAATGCAGGCACTGGCACTTTGTAGCATCCATTCCATTTCTACTCCAAACAGCTCTGGCTTTGGAATTCTTTATTTGGTTTGAAGGATGCTATGTAAAAGTTCTTCCAGGTCTCTTCCCTCCCACCTTTTACTTGCCTGGGTGGTTAACCAGTAATCCAAAATATTACTAGATACAAAATCACGGTCAACTGAAGCTACCTACTAAAAGAAGGCAGAAGTTGGCAGCATCAGATATGACTGCAGGGACACACTTTTCTCCTCTAACCCTCCTGTTCTAGGCTCCTGGAATACATATAAAGCAGTAAGACTTCTGTTAAAATATAGGGGAGGGAGAAACAACACATTCCCTTGGTGTGTGCCCTCCAGAACTGAAGTCTCTTCAGGTGCTGCCCAACCCCACCACTGAGCGAGAACTGCACTGCATCATGCAGCACCTAGAGAGATCCCACTGCTTTCCATCAAGCTGGGGCAGATAAAGCCCTTCTCCTGTAGAAGTGTTCTTTGCTGCATGGGGCAAGAGAAGAGGCACAGCGCGTATCTTCACCGTAAGGCAATGTAGGGCCACCCTTCAGCCAGGAGTAGGTCTTGTAGAGTCTTTTTCATGTCTCTCTTCTGAAGGGTCTGCATTTCCTCCTTCACTCCAAAGCAGCTAGTTCCTCTAGGAGCTGCTCTTTCTCCTGCTGCAGCTCCTGCACCCGCTGTTTGTTCTGCTCTAGTCTGTCCTCCAGCCACTGAAGGAGCGGCCCACTGATGGCAGACATCTGGCTGCAGAGGTTCTTTGTGAACACTGGAAAGAGCAAGAACGTATCACGCCAGTGCGAACACACAAAAGATTCAGTGTGCTACAACAACCCTAAAGCCAAAAGTATTTGAGACAGCCAAGGAAACCCTCCCACATGCTGGCCAAAGCAACCAGACATCCCCACAGGAAAGTCAGAATCAGCAGCTTGCTAGACAAGGACACAAGCTATTTCAGTCTGATCTTTAGACACCCAGGGGAGGGATGACAGACAATCATCAAACAGCAATCTGGAAATCTGCATACAAGGCATCATCGGTGCTAATTAATTTCTAAACTCAGAAGCAGAGAATGCTTCATTTATTGAGCAGGTGAGAATGGACAATGAGGAATTTATGTTGGAACAAGCAGGATTAGGATTCACCCGATCTCACTGGCAAAAGCAAAGATGTCAGCTAAATGTAACATACAGGAAGTGCCAGGGGATGCAAACACGTATAGATCAGCAAGACATGACTTTAAGACTCACCAAATCCAAAATCTCCTTGCTGTTCTAACAGCAAAAAAAAAACCCCAAACCAAACAAAAAACAAAACCAAACCAAACATCCCAAACAAACCCAAAGTCTATCATAATTTTAACCAATTGTACAAAGGTCGAAGGATACAACAGCATTCATAAACCCCAGGATGAGGTTATTTCACAGCCCTTGATGTTTTGCTTTAAAGTGTTTAGTTAAAATTCTGTTCCTCCACTAGACTTTATGTAACAAGATAACAGTCTCAGAGATTCTGTTTGTGATTGGAAATAAACTGTATGGCAAAGAAAAAGACAAAAGTTTGTGCTTTTATAATTATTTACAATTGCCTTTTATGGCATAGGGAGGACTGTTACACAGCTGTGGTCTACTGTTCCCCAAAGTGAAAGCCAAATCAACCCCTGCTCAAGACTCTGCTCAAGTTTTGACTCTGGGAGCAGCATTCTGGATTCTTATATACAAAAAAGGACCCCTTACCTGAGCCGTTATGAATCTTGGTTACGGAGTCTAGATGGGTGAGGCTAAGAGAATGAACAGAATGCAGGTTAGTGACAAGAGAGCAGCGAACTGCATATTAGGCAAATCCAGGCTGTAGAACCAGCTACCTACAAGTCACTGACATCCCAGATAGATCTAAACCTCTTCACTGGTTGAAGTCCTGTACATTCACAAGAAAGAGCTTACAGCACAGAAACATCAGTGTTGAGCACCACAGGCAGGTAAAAAAAAAAAAAAAAAGCTGATATATAATCTCATTTTTCAGACTTCTCAGCACTCTTACCCTGGTTAACCACTAATTACTGCCACAGACACATCACTGAAGTGCCATGATTAGCTCACACACACTTTAGTTGTTTTTTTCTTGCAGCAAAAGAGCAGTTATGCTTAGCTCTTGTATGCAAGGCTGAGAGAACTTGAACGCCTTAGTGTGAAGGTACTGAATGAGTTCTCTAACAAAGGCACGTGAGCTGCTAATGCTTCTTGTTCTCTGTACCCCTGCTAAGGTTATGGTACTTTAAGTACAGCAACAGTAGAACATGTTAGCAAAGACAGTCTTGGAGAGGGGTGAAGCCACAGTGTTGTTACCTGTGAATTCTCCTGTAGGCATCTTGCTCTTCTTGGCAAAGGATCTTGGGCAGCTCTACAGCTGATTCCAGACACACTTTCCCAATGGTTTCATGGGGGACAACATGAATAGGAATTTCAATCCTTTCATATCTGAAAGGGTATCGGATACAATTAACTTAAAAGTGACCAAGGGAAAAAGAAAAGGACTTCTACAAACCTGCAACAGTCTGCCCAATGCACAGCATTGCTGCAGGTTTACTTTTGACAACACATGCCTGAGCTGACAGGCAAATGGAAGCCATTTAGAGCCACACACTTGTCATGAAAATTTAAGACAAAATGCTAAAGCAACTAAATGGCCAGTACTGACAATATGATGCACAGCATGAGTGCAGTTGGTGGGGAATCTAGGCCACTCAAGCTTGAAGCCTCAACCTCTAGAGCCAAAAGCAAAAGGGTGGGCCTTCTACACAACAGATTGCAGTACAAATTCATACCTAGACTGCAGTGTCCGACACCAAGTCTTAAGCTACTAAATTATCTAGGCTAAATTAATCAGTCCTAATATTTAGATTCTCTGCAAGCAGCCTGCATTAGCAGAAGTAAGGAGACCTCGTTCAGGCATCTTGACACAATATTTGCTCCTCATGATAAGCCTACAAGCCACTTACTTGAGACAACTCAGAAAGGAGAAACAAGATGAAATACAACCTGACACTGGACATAGTATGCTGCTGCTGTACTCACTCTGAGCTCTTCTGGGCCTGAATGGACTGGAAACAGGTGTAGAGAATCCTGCCTGTCTAAGAGAGACAGCAGAAAGTCAGATTCCAAGAGGAAAAAATCATCTAAAACTACACATTCCTTTAGGAAGCAGAATATGAAATAGCATTTCAACACATTGCAAAGGTACATGCTTTTCACTTTGATAGGTATGCTGGAGCTGTTTACAAGCAGATACTGACATACCCATTAACTAGGAAAAAAACCTTAAACAACAGCTACCTGAAAAACCTAGACAAGACATACCACTGTCAGCTTATCTCACCCTATAGCAGCATCTCCTAAAGATGCCAGAGGTGCAATTAGCTGTGTCTGCTGGACTGAACAGCTAAAGGGCACTCACACATCTCAGTGCATATACATGCTGCAGCCATCTGATGCAGTCCCAGAACCCTCACACAAGCCCAGCACTGCTGGCTGGAGCCAGGTTGTGCATCAGCACAGAGTAATTAATAACTCATTCTTCTGTCATTGGGATTACAATCCAAATATCACCATATTAGCCGTGCTTTGATTGTGCTCCAAGCAGAGCTCAGCCCTTCTTGCAGGCTGCATCCAAGTCTTTGAGCTTTGCCCTGGGGCTGATGTTTCTCATGAGTACCTGGAAGGGTTTACTGCCATTTTTAAGTCGCCTACCTTTGTGTTTTTGTCCTCAATAAAGCAGGAAAAGATAAGCCCTACAAAACCTTGGTCCATCATCTGATACATAGCTTGTGTACGGACATCTGCAGACAAAGAAATAAGAGAATGAGAACTGCACTGGTCACCTGAAGGAGTGGAAAAAGATTTTCCACCTTTTGAAGGGTGACCTGGAATCTGGTAACAAATGTCACAAGCTTTAAAATAAAGTACTTACTCCAGGTGACTAAATTAAAAATGTTATTAAATAGCAAATCTTAAAAATACAAGATGAGTTAACAATGCAAGAAATGATCTTAGCATCAGCCTGGTGCCACAGATCACTATACAGCCATAATGTCCAACACATATAAGATAAGCACTTCTTTCCAAAAAGTCTTTGTTTTTGCATTAACACTCGCATATATCAAAAATCATCACAGCAAGCCTAGGATCCCTACAGGTTTTTTTGCTATTCCCCACACTCCAGGTCTAGTTTTCCTGTCTGGAAGAACAGTAGTTCTAGCAGTAGCAGATCTGTGACTACTGAGTCACATTCAGTTTGAGCACCGGGAGCACACAGACAGGAATGGGGCTACACTGGCAGAGGTTCCTGAAACCCACCCAGACAATCTCAGACACCCACAGGACGTTTGAGAAAAACAAACTTTGACAGTTGGGATGTGCAGCTCTGAAAACTCAGTAAATTGAGTAATACAATTATCCAGCTGTGAGTTTTCATATAGAACCAAGACCTCTTACCGACATGCGATGGCCAGACAGTAATATGAGGATGAGAGTGATACCAGCCCACAACTCTCATGGGACGTCCCGTCATTTCAGCCAACCTGTGTGTGAGTCAAGGTGCTTTTGAAACCAAAACAGCAAATGGAAGAAGTTTTTTGTACAAGGAAAACCAGCAAAGTTTTAGAAGACTTTCTCATCAGTCAACGGAACTCCAGATCCCTTTAGAGGGGTGACAAGATACACGGTAGGAAGTTGATAGAAGCCTCTTCCCCAGCATCGGCAGAATGAAAGCAAATTGGATTTTGTTTGCACGTGGCAGTAAGCAACATGGCAGCAAGCTGTCCAAAACAGCTTCCTTGACTGTATGTAGGGAAAAGGCTCTCCAGTGTACCATGCTTGGAAACAGACACTTGTCAACCTTTCATCTACTAAGTCTCCCTGCTGAACTGCTGCCCTCCCAAAAAACATATTTCAGTGTTGTGACCAAATACAAAGAAATTATAAAACCCAGAACACAATTCCACTGCAAACGCTGGAACCAATAAACACTCCACAGAATGGCAACTGCCAGCACAGCCCTCCAACCCGAACAGCTGTAGGAGGGATGCAGCAGACAATTTCAAACCAACTAGAACAAGTCTAAAACACAGCACATGAAAAGAGGTCTAATGGGAAACCATTTCACTGGTGAGTTTCCTGCTGTCTCTACTAAAGGATATCTCTGCTTCAGTAGAAGCAGCTGAAAGCTGCTCTGGCGAAATTTCCACACGGTCTTTCCTCTTATCGGAGCGGCGGAGGATGATCACGGAATGGATATGAACAATTCGGCTGGTGTCAACCTAATCACACAGATGGAAAAATCAGTCATTCCTCTGCTAAAGGAATAATCACCCTCAAGAAAAGGCCGGCTCCTCTGTCTTCAGTAGGGAAAAGGTATGCGCCAGAGCACAGCCAGGCGTGCAGGAAGCTTTCCTGAGACTACACTTTGACTTCCACAGCAGCTGGAACTAGGACTAAGAACTCGCCAGGAGCGGAGAGGGAAGACCGGAGGTGCACCGGGACGGCCCTGCCGGGGAATCGCCCCCATACAGGCGTGTTCAGTGCTCCCTGCTGCGATGCCCAAGCCCCGCTCGGAAGGTAAGAGCCTGCAGACCGCTATCCCCGGTGTAGGCCCTGAGCCCCACCCGGGCAGCACCTCCTCCCGCGGTGTCCCCCGCACGTCGCCCATCTCTCCCTGGGGCAGCCCTGGCCAGCCCCGCCCGGCCCCAGCACCTCGCCGATGCAGAGCCCCATGACCTCCTCCTTCTCGGTGCTCAGTGCGTGATTCAGGCACACCAGAAAGGCATCGGCCTCTAGGTGCACGGCCTGCACCGCCATGTTGCTGCCCCCCGCCCGTCTTTCCCCACAACACCGGAAGTAGGCGGGGACAAGCCCCACTTCTCCCGCCCACACTCTCGAGCAGGACCAATCCCAGCGGGGTTCGCGGGCCCTTCCAGCCAATCGGCGCGGCCAAGGCGCAGCCTGGCTTCCGGAGAGGCGAGCGGTGCTGCGCGGCGGAAGCGCCGTGTCGCCCACGCGAACGGCGGCCTCGGGGTTCCGCGCTGCAGCCGCTGCCCGCGGCGGGGCGGGGCGGCACGGGGCGGGGCGGGTGGCGGAGCAGAGGGGGACGGGATGGGACGGGGCGGTACGGCCCGACCCGGCTCGGGGCGGGGCTCCGCTGCGTGCCGGCCAATGGGGCCTGCGAGCGGCCGGGGGGGAGGCTGCGGGGTCAGAGGGGCGGGCGGGGGAAGGCTTTGCGCGGTGCACACGGCGCTGGCTGTCACCTGGCGCAGGGCTGCAGGTAGGTCATGGGTGGGCGGCCCGAGGGGCCCGGCCCGCCGCCTCCCGCCCCCCCTGCCGCCGTCTCAGGCCGAGGGGCGGCCCGGGTGGGCGGCGGTTGCTATGGAGACGTGCTGCGCCCTCTTCCCGCCGCGGCGGCCGGGCCTCCCCGGCCCTTCCCACCTCCTCCGGCCCTCTGTCCGCACCCGTCCTACGTCCCGTCCCCGTCCGGCCCTCCCTGCTCCGCTTCTCCGCACCACACCTCCTCCTCGGCCGGCCCTTCACCAGGCCCGGCTCCCCCACCCCTTCCCTCCTCCTCCCGTCCCTTCTCCGGGGTTCCCCCCACACTATGTCCATTTCTTTTTTGTCTTCTTTAGATCCTACCAAAGCTAGACCTTCCCTGCCCGAACTGCTGGACAGCCCCGGCTGGTCGGTGAGCATCTGCTACCCCTCAGTAGGTCGGGCAGAGCGGAGAGCGGAGTCACGGAGGTGTTTGCATGGGGCGAGTGCTCCAGGCAGAGAGTATAGAGTCCAAACCCCCAAGAAGAAGCTTTAGAGTGAGTCAACAATGCTCTTACATCAGCAGACAGCTCATCTGATCCCTGACTTGTTGCAAGACGCAGGCTGGGTTTGTCAGGAAAGCTCAGCTCCCTTTTAGCTCCTCAAAGGCTGCGTGCACAAACTGGCCCGCCTCGCTCCCGAAGCTGTGTAGCCATATTAGCACAACGCTGTGCCCAATTCACTGTGCCTCAGCATCACTTGTTTTTTTTCCCTTGGTGCCTAAATGGCAGCTGAACTCTTCTAACAATTCGACCCAGTCCCCTTTTTAAAATAGAAGGTGGAATTTGTTCAGCGTGCTGAGCTCCAGCTCTGGGGATGGTCCACGCAGGAACTGGAGCAATTTATTTCACTGTTTTCATAAAATATTTTAATGTACCCAATTTAAAAGCAAATAAATTGTCTTCTCCACAAGATGCAATCCTCCTCCTGGCCATTTTGACATTTATTCATATATTGTATAGAAACCCACCCTGGCATTAAATTTTTAAGGTCTGATGCTGAGATAGACAGAATACCTACAAGTCTGTGGGGATTGGGCTTTAAATCTCCCCAGATCAATACCCTAAACAGCTCAGGCTTCTGCAATTATGTTGATGGGAACATTAAAATCTGTGTCAAAGGATGACGCTGCAATCCTGCAAATTTAAACTGATTGTGGCTGGGTTTTTTGTTGGATATGGTGATTTTTTTTAATAGCTTAGGCGAGCAATATAAGAAACAGGTTTTACAACTTATTTTAAGTATAAGTAAGCTTACTTCTCCTTTCACCCATGTCTTCCTTCAGGCTTTTTATTGCTTTCTGATAAAATCTGCAAAAATAGGAATTGTATATGTTTTTTTCTGTCTTAAAGTTTCAGGTGCAAATGTCTAAGCGCATGCTTTTTCAAGTCTCCCGTTTCTTTTGTATGTTTGAGTACTAAAGACAGACCTGTCTCACTTCAAACCCAATTGACGGTTTTGCCTGACCTCGAGATTTTATTTGTGGTACTAACTGGGCACTTTCATAACAGTCTTAGAGACTGTTGAAAAGAGAGGCCAGACTAGGCCTTTGAACTTTGGCAACTGAACTCAGAGCTATGGAGTTCAGAGGAAGTTTGGGACAAATTAGTGGGGCAAAGGGTGAAAATACATGTTAACCGCTGCCCATTCTGCACAGTGTCCTCTGCATGAGACCTTGTTCTGTCGATCCTGTACCTATCATTACTACCATGTTCATACACAATAAACACAAACATACATGTTGTGCTTTAGTTTTCCTACCTGTAGTTCATCAAGCCTGAACCAGGTTAGTATTTGGATAGGAGACCTTCCAGGAGAGTTTACTTGCTGTAGAAAATAGTGTTCACTCCCTGAGTAATGTTTACAATACTGAAGTCAGTCTTGAGTCTTCTGCTTCTGGGGATGATGAGCTGTACAAATTCCAGCTTTGAATGGGGTATAAAAGAAAGTTCTTGAGCATTTTTGGTCATGATGGAGCTTTTGGCAGTTTACTGCAGAGTAGGAGAGTATCCTGGCCGAATTCCAACCTGGGTGATTACATTCAGCTGACTGGAAATGAGCAGTGGCGATTGCTGCATTACGCTGTTGGACAAAGTGATTTCCACACATGGGCTTAAATTTGCAAAGTGACTTAGGGTAAAGCAGAATGAAAAGAACTTACAGAAATGTCCCTTTAACCCTCGTAGCTTATTTTTGAAGGCCTTGTGTCAGTCTGCTGTCACATTTCTCTAAATGCCAGTGATCCAGCTGCTGGGGCATTGCTTGGAATGGCTGTACCACATCACAGGATGGTCTTCAGAACAGTGGTGCTTTTTGTAATGCATATACACATTCCCACACATCAAGCAAGGAAACAAACAGAATGGGAGAAAAAAAAAATAAATAATAAAAGAGCATTCAAAGTTTTCTTTGTTAGAAATTAAAATACTGTGACAGTGCTGTTCAGGCTGATCCGTGGTTGGTGTTTTGTTTTCAAAAAGGCTGAGTGATCCTTTGATTGAAAAAGGTAGAGAAGCACTGATGTAAGATATAGAAGGCAACGTGGAAATGTATTTCCTGTTATATATGTACCCCAATGTATAACAATTTTTTTCTCTCCCTGACTTTCCCTACTTTATTTTGTACCCAGATTTTCTTGCTCCTGTCTGAAACATGCCTTATAACCTTACGAGTTTTCAGAAGACCACTGTGTTTCACTGGGATAGGAATATTGCATCTGCTTCATAGCAGGAGGATGTTATATGTATTACAGCTTAATTCTGTTCTACTTTAAACCTAGATAAAAATGAAGACTGTCTGTACCATTTTGATTACCTCTTCTAGGGTTCAAAGAGAGAATCATTTCCCCTGACCTTCATTTGCTCATGGCTCAGCTTGATCTAACTGGTATACAGATAAACTTGCTGTTAAACAAAAATTCCGGTAGGAAGAACCACCTCAGTGTCCAAAATTCCTTTGCCCCTGCTGGTATCCGTGGCTCTCTCTAACCATCTAAAAGCCGAACTACGCAAAGTCACGAGAGCTATTCACGAGAAGCTTGTATATGAATGGAGGATGCTGCCATGAGAGGAGACGAAGGACCCATCACAATGACAGCTCTGCAAGTTCCAAACATGAGAGTCGTGCGTACGAAGTTTCATGCTTTGTCTCCAGAGTGATCTTCGTTCTTGTTAAGCTAATTTCACCTCTTGTCACAAGTTTTGCTTTTGGGATTTAGACCATCCTTAGCCACGGAACTCCTATGTAAACCACTTTTTTCTTCTTTTTCTTCCCCCCCCCCCTATTTTACACAAAGACTGTTAATAGGACTGTTAGTGGAATAAGCAAAGCCAATATTCACAGGGTTTAACTTTGTACCAATAGCACCTTTTGCCCCAGAATGCCTTACAAACGCCATACAGCACGCATGTCCCGATGTACAACTTGTCATGAAATTTCTGTTCACTTAGGCACCACCTTAGCTTCCAAAGCTGACTTTTAGGGACATTTCAGCACATAGCATCCCATACAGTAAGTCACACGCCACACCCAGAGGTGCCTTTCAGGTCTGAGAGCTTTCTCCGTGAATGTATTCCGAGCTAAAGAGACCATGCGTGCATCCTGCGGGTTGATGCCATCCAGCTAACGGGAGCATCCTGAAGTGACTGAGGGAATGGCAGAAGGAGGGCACGCTGGCGCGCCTCCTGTCCGGCTGTGGGTGCGACGCGTAGGTGTTTACTGCGATGAGCACCGCAAAACGTGGCTTGTGGCTGCGGAAGAGGCAAGTGTCCTTTGAGCTTCCCAGTGATTGTAGCTTTGCTATTGCAGGTGCCTCTACTGCATTGCCAGTAACTGCCTGCTCTTTTTGTTACTTTCCCCCAGGAGGAAGGTATGCTGAGGGCTCGGATCCAAAGAGTTCAGGTTCCCCTGGGTGAGGCGCTGCGACCCAGCCAGCTCCCCCCATCCCGGCTGCCTCATATGTGGCAGCTGTCCCAGGGTGAGCAGTACAGGGATAGTAACTCTCGCGTTTGGGAGATAGAGCACCATCTCATGGTAAGGATGGTGGCAACAATAGACCATAGTCATGCCTGTTTGTGAAGTCATTTGAGATCCTTGAGGGACGGCAAAGGACTGTTATTTTGTTGAAGTCCATTAGCTCAGCCACAGTAACTGTAGACGTATTGAACTTTTCCTTGTCACTTACAGCTTGGTGGTGTTGAAGAACTGCTGCTTAAACTCGTGCCTGGTGATTAATCTGGTACGTGTAGACATTACCCCTGCTTTGTACTTTGTTCTGTTTATTCCCAGTCATTCTTTAATATGAATTTTTGTCTTTCAGGAGCAGTGGCTCTAGGAAGATGTCGTTGTATATTTTGTACAATAAATGATTCTCTCTCCACTGAAATGCAGCCACCTCTGAGGTGGAAGCAGTTAAACAACACACAGCAACATCACACAAGAGTTTAGGACAGGCAATGGAGTATTGTGTCCAAGTGAAACATCAGGGGGAGTTCTAGGTAGGCAGAATGTAATTGCCCCAAGTGGAGTTTGGCCAGGATGCTGGAAATAATGCCCTAGGGACGCTGAAAAGTGCCGTGGGCTGGTGAATTATCAGGAATGTGAAAGGCAGCACCTCCCTAGCTCTGGGCAGGGGCAGGAGCTGAACTGTGGCGCAGAGGGAGCTGGCGTCCCACCGCCGCTGTCAGTAACAGCGGTGCTTTCCTGTAGAGGTCTCCCATCCAACTACTAGTACCACCAGTTTTTGCTCATCTTTTTGAATCTGTCATGGAAGATCACAGTTACAGGTGTCAGAGCTGCAGAAAGTCAAATTGAGTGTCTGAAATCCTGCTTTCTAGGGATTTGAATGAGATGGAGCTGTCCTCCAACCTGGATTTTTTTTGCGGGGGGGCAATTTCCAAGAGACTTTCTCCTGGAACAGCAACAACAAAAAGCCCTCCTTGTTGTCTTTATGGGACATACACGACTCAGTTGTTTGGTTGGGTTGCTTTTTTTAATGCCTCTTCCAGCTACAGTGACATGACTAACACCAAATCCTTGGTTGTCTAGAGCTCACAGAGAGGGCTTTTACACAAATACATGTTTTAGTATAAGGTCTAGAGGCACAGAACTGTTAAAAATTAGTCAGCCGTGTTAATTTGAATCTTTGCATCTTTGTGCATACAAGTGGAAAAGGACACGTTTTGACCAGAGGAAAGAAAAAGGCTTCCAAGCCTAGCAACATAAAACTTCCTGTATTCATTGTCCACGTTAATCATCCTTTAGACATGGAGAATTCTCGTGTCTGTTGGCAGGCATCTTGTCCAAGACACATCTGCAAGCAGCAATAGATGTTTTCTGAACTGTCTGTGACAGAGAGGGAAATTGGGAGCTCTTTAAAGCCTTGGCTTTAAGATAGTGTCTTGCCCCCTCCCCGCCCCCTGAAAAAGCACCTTGTTTCTACAGTAACGTTTTCCTATCATTTTAGTTCCCTGAACATGTCCCAGAAGGATCCCTGCCAGAAACAAGCCTGTGAAATACAGAAATGCTTGCAAGGTACCAAGTGTCATTTTGTCTTTTTGGTGTCTTGATATTTGGTGGAACTTGACTCTTTTAACTTAACCCTGTTCTCCTTTCGCCTTGAGAAGGAAGCAAGCAAGCACATTAGCATCACCTGGCCACAAAGCAAACAAAATCATAATGTCTGGCTTTAATGGAATTCCCCTGTGCTTGACTGTAAATAACGAGACACCATTAGTACAAAACAGAGCGTTTGTCACAGTAATGTTGTGCTTATTTCACAGTGTTCTCCGTGCTGGTAGTGAGATCCCATGTGTAGTCTTGGGACTCGGCTGTAGGCGGGGAGAGCTAGACGGCATAATGAGCTCTCTCAGAGAGTGGGTAGTGAGGTAGTGGGTGGATTGTATGAGAAGACTGCAGAGCTTCTAGCTGCAGGGGTATTTTAAGAGCAAGTCAGACAGATGTCTGTCAGGAAATGGATTAGGTATATGTGATCTGGCCTCAAGGTGTGAGTCAGTCTCCTTTTGGAGACCTTTAATTGCTGTTTTGTATTAGCTTAGATAAATATTTGTAGGGGTGAGGGGGATTATGTGAGAATGTGTTTTGGGAGCCAGAATTGGGGAGAGCAGGCTTGTTACTTGCAGAGGACAATGTTTTTTAAAAATTTTGGATGCTCCTCGGAAAAGGATTTGCCTTATGGAATGAATAAGAGAAAACATTCCTCTGTGCCAAGGCACCTCAGCCATATGGGAAGGAGTTCTTCCTAACTCACCTGGTGGAGCTCTTCACCAGCATGCTCTGAGCCTCACATGAGAATAACTCATGGTGTTAGCCCAGGGACGATGCGGCAGGAAGCTAGTGATGCCACAGCTAAAGTTGGCCAGGCCAGTTCCACAGCAACTCATTTCTGCCTTTAATTTAATTTGAAGACTACAAGCAGGTTAGCTAAAATATGGGAGGGAGGGAGGAGGGAGTCCTGCTGGGGAAGCAGAGGGGTGGCTTTGCAGGCTGCAGCAAACATAGTGATTGCAATCTGTAACATAACCACCCCAGTGGCTGGGGAGGAGCATGGGAGGAAAAGCATCAGGGGGAAAAGTGGGGAAAAGCAATAGTCAGTTAGTGGTAGATGTTTGTCTTTCCCAGGATTGTTTTGTGGAAGCTGTGTTCAGCTCAAAGCAGGGGCTCAGACAACCCCCTCTACATGTCCCCAACATTTTCCTAGATACTGCCTTTTGCTGTCTTCATGGTTTGGAGCGTTCTTCCCTGAAGGGCTGCCTTCCCTCACCATAATAACTGCACTTAAAAGCTAATGTTTGACCCTGTTTTGGTCCCATCCGTGACAATGCTCTTTTTATAACATTAATGGAGGTTATTCCAAGTGTTTTACCTGTGTAGGTTTGCATACAGATTTGATTTGAATGGTTAAGTGTTAGCAAAGAAGCCCTTTGGCTCTGCTACATCCACACTCCACTGTCCACCACTTCTCTGGCTATCATTTTGGAATGCTGATGTTCACGTGTTATCCTGCTGTGGAGTTGTCTGAGTTGCACAGATGAAGCAGCTGAGTTGACAGACAGTGAAGCAATTTTCCCCTGCATTAATTAATGCGACAGAGGATGTCTACAGAGCCTTAACTGACCAACAGGCAGAGACTGTGTACGCAGTGTGGAGGATGGAGGGCGGAAGCAGGGCCTTTGGGAGATGCTGGCTTTTCAAAGGCTGGTTTTGCAGTGGGCCATTGTTCCAAAAGATCTCGTCTGCTTCCTCTGTGAGACTGAATGCACACTGCCCATTTTTTTTTTGTGTTTTGCTATCCATGGTATGACTAACCCTTGTCCTTTTCAGGAATGTGTCCCTGACAGATAGCAGGGTGTGCCTGTATGTAGCCATAGTTTTAGAGATAAACCTGCACAGGCCAAGGAACAGTTAGGAGAGCTTTGGAGCACTCATCATCGGCAGGTCATGGCAGAGAGAGATCAGCTCTCCTCTCCAAGGGCCTGCTGTGCCTCCTAGACTGCCAAAGCAGTTACGCCATAACCTTTATTTCACGAGTGACCTCTGTGCTTGTGTTACAGGTCACTCACCAGCCCAGTTAGGGAATTCATAGCCCGGTGATGAGAGCAGGCTGGTTTGCTCGTTAACCGGAAGGCATTCACTGCTGCTTTCCGGGCTCTCCAGCGAGTGCTATGTTTGTCTCACATTGAGTTGCTGTTGCTTCTTTTAGCCTGCTAAAAATCAATGGCAGGTGGGGAGGTGAGTGCAGCTGTGTAGCAGTTGCAGAGCTCATCCAAGGCAGAGCGGGCAGCCCTGCACACGCTGTGCTCCTCTGCAGACAGGCAGGTAGTTATTAATTCAAGCCACAGACTCAGTCTGCTCACGTACCCACAGGGCTTCTCTCCGGGAGCCTGGTGACCAGCTTTGCAGAGCACTGTGGGCTTTGCCATCTCAGCTGACAGTGGCAGCCAGCAAAGCACTAGGGAGGAAAGGATGCTGGACAAACCACCCATGTCCTGCAGTGAAATCTCCCTGCGCCTGAAACAAAGGCAATGTGGAGAAAGTTCAGAGGTGGGCATAGCTGTGCCATGCACAAAGACGTGAGCCCAGTCATCTCAGGTCAGACTAGGAGCTCGTTTAGCCCCATGTCCCAGCTCTGGCAGTGCATGAGGAGAAGCCTAGGAAGGCAAGTGAGAGGAGGCCAAGTAAGAGTTCTGTGGCTGAGCGACCTCCTGAGCTAGAGGTGGGACCTTTGTCTGGAAGGTGGTTGTGTCACTGGCTCTGTGCATTCGGATTCAGCTGCTGGTGTCTGGCGAAGCGTTCCTGCTAGCGTGCTGCCTGCTTTGGTTACGCTGCAGAGCTACAGCCGGTAGGACATCGGACGTCATGCTCCCCACCCCTTCCTTTACAAACTCCTCAGTGCTGAAGGGCGTGTATGTCCCTGCTTATTCCAAGTCCTCAGCTGTAAACCTTATAGTGATGTGGCACCTGGGTTGAAGACCATGGATGTAGGGATTGAAGGGCAGCAGTAAGGGAAACCTCATTCTTACTGTAATGAGATGTAATGGCTACAAAACTGGAGGGCTGAAAATGCTCCCACCCACAACAGCAAGGCTGCCTTTGCATGGCTTTAGATAGCCGAAACTGCAGAGAGCTTTTTGTAGGGCAGAGAAAGTGATGAAATGCTTGTAAGCAGCTCTGGCTTTTTTTTTTTGTGCTGCCCAGCAGCTGAAGGGCTGGGCTAGATGTGTCCCCTCCGGGGACAAAACCCCATTCCCTTCTGCAGACTGTCTTCTTCTTATTTTCCAGTGAACAACTACATGGAGTCTAAGTGTGAAACTGTGCTTCAGGAAATGCGGAAGTGCTGCGCCCGGTACCGCAAGGGCAGATCCGTCTGTTGTTCAGGGTTTGAGAAAGAAGAAAGGGAGAGAGAGAAGTTTAAGGTGGCTTCAGAAGGAATTCCCCCACCACCTCAGTAACACAATGCAGCTCCAGCAGGTGCTGGAGCATGGACTCACCTGCAGAGCTTGTGTGTGTTTTTTCAAGCCTTCTTTAGACTTTCAGGAAAGCCAGATGGCTCCTAGAACACACCATCCGGCACACCAAAAAGTATAACCTAGTACCAACAGATGGCCTGGTTAACAGACTTTATTATCTGTACCAAAACTTCATCTACATTGTCTTTGCATTGCATCTGTGTCTGTGAAAAGTCAACTTGATGTTTTTAGAATGCTTACCTTACTCTAATCCATCCTTGCTCTCAAAATGGAGAACTGGAACCCAGTTGTTCTGGCTTCTGGAGCAGGAGGTACAGGAAACGAGCTCAGAAGAGTGAGTGAGTTTAAGTGTGACACATGAAACCAGCCCATCTTGACACTGCAAAGGTATTGCTGCCATCATGCAGTAGCTCCAAACATTTGCCTGTCCAGTGGTTCAAGCTCAAGAATGGGAATCGGGTCTGGGGATTGTTCCTAGGTCTTGCATAGATCACGAGTGACTACAAGTCACTTTGCCTAAGTGCCTCACTTTCCCACTGGACAGACTTTTGGATACTCTATATTTGAATTGCCTACACGCTGCTATTTGCATGATAAAGATGTTACAGGAACATTATTTCAGGGATTGCTACAGGAAAAGGTTTTTTTTTTTTAAAAAAAAGCAATATTCATTTGAAAGATCTGACTGTTGATACAAAATTTATAAATGTATGTATAATTGAGCACTTTTAAGCAATATGTTACGAACCCAGCACAGTTAAACCTGCTGGTACCCGGAGGCCTGTCACAAAGCCCTGGGCTAGATCCAAGAACTGATTTAGGTGCTGCTACTGAACAAACAGTTGCAGACACTAGGTTTCAACACAGCTTTACAGACTCACTCATAAGCCGGCTGTGTCTGGACCCCAGGGAGAGATGGCTTTTCAGAAGCTCACCTGTGCAGCAGAATTTCCTGTGACCTGTAGAAAGAGCTTGGTAGACAGGTTCCTGCATCACCTTTCAGAGCTGCCTCAGTCTCTCGTCCCCTGTAGCAGGAGTCCAGGCACCTCAGTGGGTGCCAAGTCCATAACAGGGCCTCGGCACCTAAACACCAGACTTTGAACCCACTAGGCCCCTAACTCTGTCGTTAGATCTAGCTGTAAAGGACTTTTGTGCTGTGATCAACTTCCTTATAAAATACAGCTTCTATAAACAGACCACTGTAGTCTAGGCACAATAGCTGAGTGTATTGAAGCCTAGAAGAGCAAACCATCTGTACTCACTGCTCTGAAATACCATGATACAAAATAAATGACTGGAACAAATTGTAGTCTCAGTTTGGTTGTTTATTGAGAATACAACATAGCTGTAAGCCAGGCAGCTTGGCTTGCCATTCACAGACCAGAGCTACGTGTGATATCATCATGTTTAAATAGAAGCTGCTTGGTATTTTTATAACCGGGGCTCAAGATCAGAATAATTCAGGGCTAGTCTTCCCCCGCACAAAAAAAATCAACCCTTAAGACAAAATAGGGGGTTTAATATTCCTGAAAAGCAGGGGAAAGTGATGATGGTGTTGTGAAACACCTCAAACACTTGACAAGTAGCTCATTTTTGCCCTATCTGAGCAGGAGCAGTGGAAAGTCACTAACAGATAATAAAAAATAAATATTTAGGCTTCTGTTGAGCACATGAAAAAGAAAAGCCGCATCTCCATGCCCATTCCTACTTGGGTGGAGCAAACTTGCTCAGCAGGGAGGCTCTGAAGCCAGGCTGGCAGCAGAATCGCCTACTGCCCCAGAAGCATCCCACCTTTTGGGAACGTGGGTGTCAGGATCATGAAGGAGAGGGATTTATTAAGGCAGCCCACAGTTACCTGCAGAGAAGAGGGAAGGCTGGTGGCCTCGTGCTACCAGACTGGCTGGAACTGCTCCCATGAGTTAAAGCCAACACGCAGGGCAAGACAAAACCACCCTGGTTCCCAACAAGTTAACAGACCTCACATACAGAAGCTATTAGAGCAAAACCGTTTAATAAAATATCACTTCAACAAGCATTTACATACAATATATAAAAACACTTTAAAAGCCTAGTGTGTTTTAAACCTTCTCATACTGGAACAGATGCCAGAAGTTGTTCAAACAAGACCAAAAGGAGCAGGGGTGGGGAGGGGGACACACACGCCTCATCTTGGCACCTGCAAAATGAAAATGCATCCCCACAGAGGTTGATTCAGCATCAAAGCTTCCAGTGTGGGCCCACAGCATCAAACAGTGCCAGCCACAAGCCCAACACTGGCACAGCAGAAAGATTTGCCAGATCTTAATGTTCCTGGCCATTCCCTGCCTGCATTCACATCAAACTCAACATGAATTTGTAACTTGTTTCCCCTTCCAGCAGCAATTGAGGCGTTGCAGCTCCCTCTCTGGGCCATTTCTCTCCATAGCAGCATGCCAGAACACTGTGGAGCAGAACCCAGTACAGCCTTCCCTGGGGCTGGGCAGAAAGAGTGATTTATTTGAACCTTAAAAACATCTCTAAGGTCTGTTAATGATTTACTTTGAGCTGTGTCGTTGGAGAAAGCTTTGTGTAAATTAGTCCATCTCAAAAAAAAAAGTTGTGTTATGCAGCACACCAAGCAGAGGGGCAGCAACGCTGTTTTCTTATGGAAACAAGAGATATCCTGCAATATTAATGTATCAATTCATGCCCTGCAGGGTTCCTACAAAAAAACCCAAACCTAAAACCACCACCATCATCTGTCACTCCACTCACAAACACCAATTTACTGAAGACCTATTTGCTGCATCACATCACTCCTGCAGTCCTGGATGGCTTTTAGGAAAACCAGCACTAAAAGGACGGTAGCCCAGTTGCTCTTTCATTCTCCTAGGACATGTGTGGCAGGATAGGAGAAAAGATACCAAGTTCTGTCTCCCAGTTACTTGCAGCCCCTTTTCAGATTCTGAAGGTGAACAAACCCCAGCTAAATCGATGTGTTGCTACACTGACACTCCAATCAACAGAGCTGAAACAAAATTAATAACCACAAGTGCTCACCCCAAAACCTCTGGTGGAAGAACCCACCGTTCCAGCTCTTGGGGAGGCAGGGGGTGGGAAAGATCCCCATTTTTAGCTATCCTGAGAGCAGCAGCAGATGATCAGAAAGGCCTCACACAGCACTGGAGGTGGGGTGAAGCCACTGAGCCAGGTGCTGCATTCCCATCACCCACGCGTGTCACCATTCCCTAGCATGGTTCCCATTGAAGGATGGGCTGGCTTTGCAGGAAAAAAGAACATTCTTGGCAAGAACTCCTACATGTTCCTGCTGGAGGACATCACCCCGCCACCGTGCAAGTCCTTGCACTCTGAAAAGCGATAATGCCGGCCCAGCACGGGCAATGCATAACACCTCTAAGGGATTTTTTAATTTTTTTTTTGTAATTTTCTCTTGTAGGCTCAAGTTCTGCTCTGCACACAGCTGCACTGGGACAGACTGTCCAAAACCAGCTGAGCTCCACATCTGGGCTGCCTCATCACCTGCAGAAGGGCTCCAGCTGACGCAATTAAGCAAGCAGCTTTTCTTTTTTTTTTTTGTAGAAATGGTAAATGCAAAGAAGGAAGGAACATAACCAAGGCAGAAAGGATGAAAATGAGTCACTCCCATAAGAACACAACTTGGTTTTCTCTAGTTTTGTCCTTTCAGTTGCTTGCAGAGACCAGGGAGATGGAGATGGAGATTGTGCTCTGCAGTGGCAGTCCTTTGACTGCACTCCAGATCACTGAATCACAGAATCACTATGGTTGGAAAGGACCTCCAGGATCATTTCACATCCTTCCCCCCCCATTCTAGCAGAGCTGGCAACAGGGACCTTGGACCAGTACAAGGTACCCTAAACAGGGACGCATTTCCTGTCTACAATCCTGTCCCATGTGGTTACAGCTCCAAGAGCATCACCAACTCCAAAGCGGCCAGAGAAGGTCATGGTAGACCCAGAAACACCAGTCTGAGGCCCAAGGTGATTTACAGTAAGTGGCACAGCTGAAAGGCACACCGCCTGCGCCAGTTAGCCTGACACGGACAGGTCAGGCACGCTGGAAGCCTGTCCACCACAAGAGAGCGCCTCAGCACATCGCAAAGGCTGAGCAGCCAGCTAGCCAGCCTGAAAGGCACTCTACTGTGCCAGAAGCTTGGTGACAGAACACATGATGAGAAAAGGGCCTGGAAAGTCACCCACGGTGCTCAGTTTCCATCAGCAGTGCCAGTGCTGCAATTCCAGTAAGGGGTATAAATAACAGCAGAGAAGCCAAACGGCCATTTACGTGCAGTGCAATGGCTGGGGGAGGGCAGGAGAATCCCCAGCACCACATAGAGCGTGAACTTGCTCCTTATCCACCTGCCCTGGACACAGCCCAAGCTGTCCCCCGACACTTCTGCGTCCATCCTAGGACAACCAAGCACATTTTGGATTGCACACACCACCTCTGTGCAGAAAGCAGCACAGGCTTTCCAGGTACCGAGGCAGAAAAAAATGCAAGCTAAATAGCAGTGAACAGCTGACAGCTGTTGTACACATATACTGGCAGGTAAATGTACATGTAACAGCCCTGAGCACCAGAGAAGAAGCGCATTTAAGAGATTTCTCTGCCACTACATGTTTATGAGGCTGCAACTCATCAGCAAATTTGGGGCTGGGCATATTTGGTGGTGAAAGGAACCACAATGATACACCAGGAGTCATACTCTTTCAGACTGATCGCAGCACCCTAACAGCCCATACAGAGCAAAAAGTTGGAAATCAGAAGCAGTGCTGTAAGAAATAAGGGCTGGAACCTGTGAGCAGAAGGGACTGAGCCTGTTGGCAACATCCTTTGACTTCCAAGTGAGAGACAGAATGGCAGCAGATGAGGGCAGGGGAGGTTGGGCATGAAGGGAGTCGAGCGAAGTTTCTAGGACGCCATTCCAAGCAGGAATCCTCCAGCAAACCCTCCAGTCAGGATAACATTCTTCTTCAGAAATATGATCACCTAAGCAGCGGAGAGAAGAGTCAACAGCGTTCAACAACAGCAGGTCACCCACACACCCACCCTCCCTATAAGAAGACATCCCTCAGGCTGTTCTCTAAGGTGAGTGATGCTCAGAGAGAGGCCACTGCTCGGGTATGGGAAAGTGTCCTACCCTAATGGCCTCCCCTCCCTAATCTCCCCATGGCATGCACAGCTCCGGAACTGATCCAGTCCTTGTGCAGCCCAGATCCTCCGAGAGCTGCAGGCTGAGCTCTCTCACAACCAGGGCTCTCTCACAACCAGTACAGTCTGACAGAAGGGGCTGCTGACTGCATGCCAGACCAGGGTACAGCAGAGTCCACGGTAAATAGGCCACTCTGCTGCCAGATCTGCTTAGCTCTCCTTGTCAGACTAAAGAGACACTTCTCCCCACAGCCCCAGCATGTTTTCTCCCAACCCCAAGCAATCTGCAGCAACACATGGTGAGCTGGTGTCATGCCTAGAAGCCACTCTGGCTGTCTCCAAATGCATAGATAGCTTTGCCATCTCTCCAGTTTGCTGTCATGCAAGCATCCCGTCGTATTTGCATAACGGAAGATCCATAAGAGCCCAAGAGTCAATCCCATTTTCTGCTATCCCCTCCAGCTAAACACCTGCACATGCCCTGGGAGAGTTTTCTCACCTCATCCACTCTGCTTTTCACTTCTGGAGACGTTTTGTTACCACTGCCGTGAAATTTCAGCTGCTGCTTGGCTTTTTTCACGTCCCGCTCTACTAGCTTCCAGTCCACTTTGATGTATCCCGTGTGGTTTGCAATCTAGAGTTTTGAGGGGTGGAAAGAAAGTTCCTGGAGTAAAGTCCTATGTAACCATGGCTAAACAGACCTCCTTGCCCACCCACCTTTCCTGACCACAGCTACCTTCTGCACACTAGCTTAAAAAGTGGACAAAGGACCGCCCCTGTAGCTGTATTAACTGTCCTGCAACATCTGTCTCCCACAGTGAACCCCTAACAGCTGGGCACACATCGCAGCTCGGCCCATTTCAGCCTCTATTCCCTAACGTAAAGCTGGCATCACCTCCCCCTCACAACTGCCACGTCTATCACTGGGACTCTGCAGCTCTCCTGCTGCTGTGGGTGGACACAGCTATTAATAGCCCATTCCTCTCTAAATATTTTATCTGGTCAGGATGATTCACCAGTGAAACTCTCCCTGCTCAGAGCAAGCTTTTGGCTTCCAGTAGAACAAGCAGAGCCAGGAGAACGAGTCACACATGAGACAGCGCCTGAGAAGCAAACAAGTAAAGAGTGCTGAGCGAGCCCCGAGAGCTGTTCTGCAGGATGTACAAGCTGGATGTCCACATCCGAGGAGCTCCCCTCAGTGCCAGAGTAGCCAGCTCTGACCAGACAGTCCTGCAGCAGTGGCAGTGTTTGCCACAGGCAAAGGCTGCCTCCTGCTTCACCCATGTGCCCCTGCAGTAATGGCCCCCACGTGCCTTTGGCAATCCCTTAAGTTTATGTACACTGATGCTGCTTTGCTGCCACATTTATGTACCCCAAGGAACACACACCCTTGACATCCACAGCCACACAGAGCTCCTGGCAGAGCAGGGAACTGGCCCCACATGTCCCAAAAGGTAGTGATCACTAGACAGCACTTCTTCCCCACCAGCACAGTTCTGGGAAAGCCTGGCCCACTGTTCATACACACCTGAAGGAGGAAAAAGCCACCTCCGACTGCTGTCGCTGCCAGCTTTCCAACTTTCTGGAAGATTAATCCAGTGCACCTACAAATCAACCAGGATCCAGTCAGGAGAATGATACACCACACATACACTCCTCAGTGTACTTCCCACAGGCAAGGCTGCCTTTGGCAGGAATTACCCAAGACTCGGAGACAGCCTGGCAAACAGCACCAGAAACCCATACACAGCCAGAGAGAAAGGGAAAGGATCTGTACCCAGCCAAAATGTGATGCTTTGTAGCTTTTTACTTCTCACTATCACATCTCAGCCTTTTGCAGTTTTGATTCTTATCTCTTCAATATCAATCTCCTCCCAAAAGAGTAATCAGAAACGTGATTTCACCAAAATCAATGAGTGATGTTTTTTTTTTAAACTGGTATCACCTCTGAAAGGAAATTAGGCAGCCCCTCTGCTGCTGCTCCATGATAGAGCATGATCACAAGGGAAGCTTCTTGGTTGCCCAAATAACTGCTTACTTTTCCTTTCAATTTCTCCGAAGAGAAAAACTCTGAAACAAGCAGACAGCAGCAGTCTAAAACTATACTGGTCTGCAAACTGGGTTACACGCTCTCAACATGAAAGACATCCCTGCAGCCACCAGAACTCAAGCAAGCACCACCCCATTGCTCAGTCATGCAGTAAAGGGCTAGTGCATTGTATTACCCAAACCAGACTTTACTTTAACCACAGTTTCCTTAACAACACTGCAAAACAATGCAGCAACCTACTCTTACCCATTTCTTTGTGAAGATACAACTGAGAGGTGGCCAGCTCATATTTTTATCAGAAAATGAAGATGTCATACACTTTTAAACAGTTACCCCTGTGCCACATGAAGGCAACAGGCACGGCAAGAAGCAAAGCAATGTGATTACACCAACAATGCTGCTGTGGGAACAAAGGTGCAAATGTCACAAGTCACCAGCTCCAGTACTTGCTACAGGGTCAGGAAACCCCAGAACCATGACCCACAGGTGCCACCTCCACAGGAGGTTTCTGTGCAGATGCCCAAAGCACACTGCCTCCAGGGAAGAAGGCATCATTGTTCCAACAGGCGCATATTTGCCCATCCTAAATTCAACACCACTTTATGCCAGAAATTAACGAGAATTATCTCACCTCAAAAATTACAAGCCTGATGCCATTTTCTTCCCTAGGAGACAGTCTCAATTCTTCAGCTCCACATTACAGACAGCTTTTAAGACCTCCCACTGTTCATCAGAGCATGCCAGGGCACAGCAGGCTGAGCAAGCTGGACACCTGCCTTCTCTGAGGCTGCCAGGTGACCACCCTGCACCTGCCAGCGTGTTCCCGAATGCCTGGCAGTGCCCACGGGCATCCTTCCTGCCACGAACAGCAACCCCAGCACATCTTACCATCCCGTGACCCCTCCGATCACCAGCTGCGTGGCCACGTTGTATTTCTCAGCGCTCGAACCCGAGCTGGGGGCGAAGACCTTGCGCCACCACGGCCGGTTCTTGGTGTACTCCGCCAGGTCCAGCACGTTGAACGAGTCCTCCTTCACACCTGCGGGCACCCCGAGAGGCTCAGTGCTACTGTCCCACAGCCTCCGACCCAGGGACACGGGACGCCCCCCCAGTCACACAGCCTGGCACTCCCCCCGCGCCTTTGGGACCCCCCAAGCCCTCCCCCGAGGGGCTCAGACCCCTCAGACCCTGTCCGCTGGACCCCTCACCCTCCTCGGTGCTCCCGCAGGTCATGCCCCTGAGGAAGGGGCGCGGGCTGAGGGGCCCTGTCCCGGGAGCCGCCTCCAGACCCTTCTCAGGCGGTGCAGGCCCTCAGGCGGCGCCAGGCCCCGTTACCGACCGCCGCCCGTTGCCAATGGCAACGGCGCCGCATAGCGGTGGGGGGTAACTGGGGGAGAGGAGTGGGTGGGCCCGCCGCCACCCTGCCCTGCCCTGCCCTGCCCCGGCCCGGCCCGGCCCGGCCCGGCCCACCTCCGCCCGGCACCGCCATGGCGCCGCTGCTCTCCGCTCGCCGCCGCCACCGGGCCGCTGCCGCCACGTGACCACCGCCTCGCGTGGCCCCGCCCCCGGCGCGTCACTGGCGGCAGGAGCGCGCGGCGACGGGGGCGCGCGCGGAGCGGCGGCGGCGCGGGGATGGGAGCTCTGGAGAGCACCCGGTCCCACCCCCGCCAGAGCGGGGGCACCAGAGCAGTCGCACAGGATGGCGTCCAGGCGGGTTTGGAATGTCACCAGAGACGGAGACTCCACCACCTCTCTGGGCAGCCTGTGCCAGTGCTCTGCCACCCTCACAGGAAAGTTCCTCCTCATGTTCAGGTGGAACTTCCCATGTTCCAGTTTGTGCCCATTGCCCCTTGTCCTGTCACTGGGCACCACTAAGAAAAGGCTGGCCTCATCCCCTGACACCCACCCTTTAGATACTTACAAGCACCGATGAGATCCCCCCTCCATCTTCTCCACGCTAAAATGCCCCAAATCCCTCAGCCTCTCCCCATCAGAGAGATGCTCCAGTCCCCTCATCATCTTCACAGCCCTTTCCTGTACCCCCTCCAGCAGTTCCCTGTCCTTTTTGAACTGGACACAGTACAAGCACAGTCTTCCTGGGCTCAGCTCAGGACTTCTCCCGTGGTTTGGGTCACACAGAGGAGCGGGGCAGGTGTGTGGCACAGCCGGGGACTCGGGTGTGTTGGAGGCGGGGTGGGGGGGTCTGCTGTGCTGTGTCCAACATGCACCCCCAGCTCTGCCCTGGTGTGCCCCTGCCCGCCCCTGAGCCGCTTTGGGCAGCCCATGCATGCTGCCTGGCAGGAATACATTTTATTGTCTCCCCTGAAACAATTGTCCTTCCAATTTCTGAGCCATTCCTCACTTGAACTCCTGCAGAGCAAAAGCCACCTACTCTCTCCACCTGGGGACACAGCTGCCTGGGGAATAGCAAAGCCAGAAAACCTGAGACACAACAGACAAAAACTAAAAAGATAAATCCTTCTGGAGTGCTTGTAAGTGAAGGAGAAGCAGGCTTGACCCTCCTGTGGGGTTAACGGAAACCAGTGCGTGAGTGGGAGCAGGCGGCGCAGGCCAGTATAGGGAACAGATAATGTTCTGGGAACCGATGGCAGCACTGCCACGGTGCCTGGGACATCCTGCTCGCAAACAGCCCAGCGCCTGCTGCCCCCTCGCAGGCAGATGGGGACGTGTTGGGAGCTGCAGCAGCATCGCACGTGTTTCCTGCGCTGCCCTGATTAGGGAGGACCAGCTGGAGCAGTTTGTGTGCACCCAAACCAAAGTGTTGGGACAGCACTTCCCCAGGGACCGAAGCGTGATGTCTCGCACACTGTCATCCTGTGCGGGCTGGTGGGTGCTGCCCACAGCAGATCTGGGCCTTGGGACTTGGCTGTCTGAGGTGCTGAGGGCCAGGCAAGGCACAGCTGGAGGGATGGGTGCCGTGAGGGTGCAGAAGAAGAGAACTGGGTGTCCAGCCCAGTGCCCAGCCCTTGAGCCCCTGGACCCTGTAGATGGGATGCCCCAAAGGGCTTTTGTTCCAGTAACCACCTGGAGAAGGAGACTGCACTCCACAAGGGTTTATTTACTGTCTGGCAACTGGAAAGCTCCTGCATTTGCTCTCCTGTGCAGCTGAAGCCCCATGGCATTGCTCAGGATCAGGGCTCCTCTCTGCCCCTGCCACAGTCCCAGAGAACCCCGGTCGTCCCATCCGCAGCAGATCAGAGGCAGCTCCTGCGGGTGCGCTGTGGTCAGCCTTTGGTGACCCAGTAATCAGATGTAGCTGTTAGCGAGACTGTCGGACAGATCCTACACCGACTACTGAGCAGCCAAGAGCACCAAGTCGTTGCTGGATCTCTGCCTCGGCGCTATGCGGGGCTGGCAGTGAGCAGAGCAGCTTCCCCTGGGAAAAGAAGATGCAGTGGCCAAGCAGGTGGTCACCGATGGGGAGGCATGGCTGGGGGCAAGGAGGCACCTGGCAGCAGTGTTTGTCTTGGAAACCCCACATAAACACCAGTGTCAGGTGGCACTGGGGTCTCCTGCGTGTCAGTACATGGTGGGCTCCCATCCCCATGTAACACGTGTTCCTGGTTTTGTCTCCCTGCCCTGGGCAAAGGGCTGCCCCCGTGCTGTGGGGCCAGGGAGGGTTCCTCCTGTGCCTTCTCCCCAGTGCCAGCTGCGAGTCCACCTCACACGTGGTCCCAGGGGCACCCGCTGGGCTGAGCATCTGCAGCATAGCCGCATCTTTCCTGGCACATGTGCACCATCGCCTGGGGTGGGCGCTCAGATTCCTCCCACAGCGGGGATGCAGCTGGGCTGACAGAGGGGCTGGAGGGGCTGCAGGGCTGGGGGCTCCTGTGCAGCAGGGTCAGTCCCAGCTTGGTATGGAGGGTGGCACAGAGGTCAGCAGGAGCAGTGGCAGAGCCCAGCACTAGCACCTCAGCACCCCACAGCCATCGGGGCTTCCTGCAAGGTGCCCTCCTGGCGAGCAGCCCAGTTCAGCTCCGGAGACACAGGCACAAAAAGCTGTTCCCCACCTCAAACGTTTCCCCTCCCTCCCAGCACCACCATTGCTTCCCAGCCTGCGTGGCTGGGTCGAGCTGCAGGTTGCCAGCCCACGTGGGCTTCCAGTGGCCGTGCATGATCAAGGGAAGTGGTACTGGGCATTAATACAGTCAGAAAAGCCATGTCCCCCCAGTGAGTGCCCACTTGCAGAGCCCCCAAAAATGCTCTGTAAATGGACCCAGGATCCCCCTCCAGGCACCTCAGGGAGGCACCATACCTGGCCATCTCCGCCAGATGCCAGGGTCCCCCGTCGATAAGAAACGTGTCCCCGGTGTGCAGGGACCTGGAAGGCTGCAGTGTCCTGGGGCTCCCAAGCTGCTGCTTTCAGTGGCTCAGCGTAATGTGGTCCCGATGCTGCTGGCCTCGTGGCCCCGACCGCGCAGCGCTCTGCCGAGGCCACCACCGTGTCGCTGCTTTTAGTACGGCGAGAAGAAATGTCTGAATTCCCCTTCCCCCAGCTGGGACATCCGCACTGGTGTCACGCAGCCGCGCAGGGACAGCCCCGGCGCAGTGGCTGGCTGGGGACACGATGCAGCTTGCAGAGAGGAAATTTGCAGCTCAGCCCCGTCAAAGCAAGAGCATGGGGATTTTCAGCGGGGTTTCTCTCTCTGTCGCTGTCTCTCTCTCTTTTCTCATTTTCTGGAAATGAAACAAACTCGGGCTCCAGCCCTTCATGCCACTTGGTGTCTATGGGTGGGGGCAACAGCCCTTCTCCTTCACCCCCTCCCCAGCTGCCATGGGGACTTTTCAGCACAGGCCGGCTCTCCCTCAGCCTCCCCCACTTCCACACCACAAAGGAAGGGGCTTTCTGCTCCCTCCTGCCAGCAGCTGGGATTTCTGCCAGCCAGGTTTAGGGAACAGGAGGGCAGGCTGAGCCAGGCACAGCACTGTGCTGAGAGCGGCCGTGAGCCCCTGGCTGCCCCTCAAGCCATCCCCCCTGCCAAGAAGTGCTGATTTTGGACAGTGAATAGACACAGCCAGCCTGGAGCACAGCAAACAGTGCGAGCGGCTGCTCAGGTGATACAGGCACTCTCTTTCTGACCTGCTGCCTTGCAGGTGACCATGGGCAAGATCTGCTGCTCCCTGAGCAGTTTCCCCAGTTGTAAAAGGTGAATAATGATTCCTGGATGTGCCATAATCTCCTAATTTGCAATTCTCCTCCTTAGCTGTTTGCTGCCGCTTTGGCCAGGATCTTGTTAAATTCCTGTTGTTAAATTTAGCCCCTTTTCTGGCTCACCAGGAGCTCTGTCAGTGTGGGGATGCCAGGGTCGAGCAGCACTGAGCACCGGGGGGACGGGTAAGGCAGGGCACCACCGTGCCCCTTCCCTGCAGCCCCAAGCCCGGTGTCTGTGGAGAAGAGCTACTTCTTGGGGGCTGTAAGGGGAAGCTTTTCTGAATGTGAGCAGTCTTGGTGGCTTGGGGCTTATTCCAGGAGTTTTTGCAGCAACCAGGGTGTCTCAGGAGATGAGCTAAACACAGCGCACGACAGACACCAAAAACCGGACACCCCTCGGGAACGTGAACCCATCTCCAGGCTGACCCAGCAGCAGAAACCCTCAAAGCAAACCTGGGGAAGAGCAATTGCTCTGAGCTTTGTTTAATCAGCCAGGATAACTAGGTGACTTGTGAAGGACCTGTGTGCCTGGAGGCTGCTCTGGTTTTCCCTGAGTTACTCTGACATTTGAGAAGCAAAGATCCTTAACAATAGCCATGCAAAGCCAGTGGCCGAAGGGAGCATCCTCTGGCTGGTGAGACCCCCCTGAATGCTTGTTCTCCCTAGCTCCTGCAGGCACCCTGTGCCAGGAGCACGGCCGTTGTGTTCCCACTGCCTGAATCATTCAGAGACACCTCTGATGTGAGAAACGAGACAGAAAGGAGAAATGCTCCACTGACCCACTTACTGCAGGGAAAGCCCAGGGAGGAGAGCAGGTTTATTTTTGGGACCTCCTCTATGTTGCCATTTGCTGCTCCCGGGCTTGGGAACCTCAGGGCTGGGTTTGATGGATACTCAGGGGTGTTGGTGCCATTGGCCCTGCTGTGCTGCTCCCTCGGGGTCCCGCTGTCTGCGGGTTGGCTGTTCTGTGAGCTGCACGGGGCTGCAGCCCCTCTTTGCTCCATCATTGCTGGGGTGCAGTGGCTGAGCAAGGTCTGCCAAGCATTTCTTCTCCAGCTCAGAGCTTTGGTTCCAAAGGAAGGAGTTTTTTCCCTCAAGGACAGGTGTGGGCTTTGTTTCTGCTGTGATTTATCTGCACTAGGGTCAGGGTTTGTCTCTCCATCTGGGCTGGTTTTGCTGTAACCTGGATAGAGACAAAAGCACCAGGAGAGAGATGCTTTTTTTGGCTGGTGGGTTCATGGTTTTTTTAATACTTTTTCTTCCTAAGTGACACAGTGGGTTATGAAAAAAATGGCTCCCCTAAAGCACCTCTGCCCTTGCAGATCATGGTGGGGCTGGTTACATACGATAAACACATCTCCTGTGACTAAACCCCAGTGCTGACTCTGGAGAGGAGACTGGAAACCCCAGCAGCCTCCTTCACTCCAGCTGGGCAAAGAGCCACTGGAAAGGTGACAGGGATTTCCTGTGGTGTTTGGTGAAATGAGTCAGTGTGGCACGCATCCAGGTGGGCACGGCTGACTGGCTGGGCAGAAGCCAGCTGGCAGTGTGTGTCCAGCAGCACGGGGAGGATGTGTGGCAAGCCCGTGTGGCAAGCCCATGTGGCAGGGATTTGCCTGGGGCACGTCCGTGGAAGAGCAGGGATGTGTCCTGCCAACCCTCAGGCTGCCATTCCTCTTTCTGGAGCAGCCGTGCACCAAAACCAAGCCCCTCCAGGGCAGGCAAGGTCCAGATGCAGGATGCGGGCAGCAGTGGGAGATGCTCCAGCCCAGAAGCACTGGTACAAGGGGCCATGCTTTGACCTTCTGCCAGATTGCCAGTGACATATGGCACAGCCAGTGTCTTGGTGCCCGCTGCCCATGTGAGTGCTGGGAAGGGTGAGTGCCCCGTGGGTGGCTGCTGCTTCTGAGATACTCTGCATTCCAAAGAAGCTGCCATGAGTCACTTGCTTGCTCTCTCACAAACACACAAAAAAAGTCCCAGGAGAGATTAAACATGGTTGACTTTGTTCTGAGTCATTTTTATCTGCCCCAGCCCTGTATTGAGCTGAGAACTGCACAATTCGGGGAAACAATCAGCGCTTTCTGCATACACATGGGTCCTTGGCTCTGGCCAAGCAGGTTTCTCTGGGACTGTCAGTGGCAGGAGCCTGTCCTGGTCTCCCCATCACATTTTCACAGGACAGTGCCCTGGTGCTGTCTCACAGGGAGGTTTGGGGATGGCCAGATGTGCTCACACTGTTCCTCGCTCCAGGAAGGACCAGGATGCCAGTGCCTCTCTGCAGCTCTCTCAAAGGCACAGCTGTCTGCTACTGCCTGGCCCGGCCCAGCCCAGCCCAGCCATGCATGGATGATGCTCACGCTTTGCCGTGGCACCCGCACGGGTTTGCAGAGCATTTGGAAGCACCAGGGCTGCTAATGCCACCCCACTTGCTGGGGCCACACATACTCTTGCTGGGGCCATGCATGCTCTTGCTGGGGCATGTGGGCTCTGGCTTAGCAGGCTGTGCCAGGGGGGAGCCAGGCTCCCTGTGGATACCCAGCTGTCCTCGGCATGCTTCGCTCTGCACTGGTTCTCATGTGCCTGCACAAAGCTACCTGCTGCGTGCAGTGAGCACCAGAATCTGGCTTCCATCCCCACGTTATTTTCAAGTGTCCACCAGTTTCATACCTGTATTTCCCTTCCCACAGCCTTGAGTATAATTTTCTTTCTGCTCCCTCAGGTTAGACCCCATCACTCCAGTTTACTCTTATGTCTCTGGGTCAGGAACCTGGAGCTGCCTCCTGGTAGCTGAAAATGGTTAAACCCAGCAATTCAGCACCTGCCAGTGTGACAACCACTAATTCCTGACTGTGTCCAGGCTCCTGCCACTGCAGCCTCCACGGGAAGCTTTGCCTGACTCTGCTCTGTGATCCCTGGATGTTGTCATCTCATGGTGCCTGGAGCATCCCTGCCAGGGTTAGAGGTAAGAAGCCGCTGTGCCACCCCATGCAGATCTCCAGCACCCAGAGCTGGAGCACCCCTCCTGACAGCCAACTGCAATCCCCCCCCCCCCACTGCCCTCTTCATGGTCATGTCATCTGATGGTGACCTTTTCCCCATCTGCTTGTTTCTGGACAAAACACCTTTTCCAGCCTTTCCTGGTGAGCACAGTCTCACAGCACCGAGAAATTCCCAGACAGGATGACTGGAATAAAGTCACGTCCATACTGCAGGGAGCACCAGTGCCAGAAGCACAGCCCGGATCTCACATGTCTCTCCCGGACCTCCGGATAACCCTTTCCCCTCTGGCACTGAACAATATCCTACTATTTCACCGCACCAGGGCAGGTGGTGCAAAGCACCCGGGGCATCCCCGAATGCTGGAAAATGTGGGATGGGTTGTTGCTCATCTTCCTCGCAAAGAAAAGGAGCCCCTGTCCGGGCGCGGAGCCAGCTGCCAGCGCATGAGTTGGAGGAAATGTGTTTCTTGCTGGCTTTTTGCTTCTACAGGAGCAGGCTGGGGTGCGGGGGGAGCACTTTCTGCCCCAGCTCCTGCTGCATCAGCCAGCCCCTGGGTGAGTGCAGGATGGAGTGGGCAGCTCCTCAGCAGGTTGGGGTTTTACACGGGCTGATGGGGAGTTCCCCCGGGTGCTCCTTGCTGCTGCTGCGGGAGCCCCAGCCAGACACAGCTGTCTGGGATGGTTTTCCCCCTCACTGCCATAAGGAGAGGGGTGAGAAGAGAGGGGGTGTCCTCAGTGAGGTGGCAAGAACTGGCCCCTCTCTGAGGGAGGGGGACAGAGAGCTATCACTGACCCCACAGACTTTGGGTGCTCCTGCACGATGAGCCTGTGAGGCTGTGATGCTCAAGGTCATTCCCAGGCTATGCTGGGCTATGTGGGGCAGTGGGACATTGGGGAATGTGTTCCCACATCCGCTGGGATTGCTCCTACCCAGGGGGCTCAGCTCCTATCTTCCATCCCATTCCCTACCAGTCCCACCTGCCTCATGCTAAGAACTCACATCTGGGACTCAAAACCACCCATCCCTTCACCATCCTCACCGCCTCCCTCTGTTTGCCAGGCACCAAGACCTGTCACATGGATGCTTCTGCACACACTGGGACTGTCACCAAAGGGGTCACCGCTCCCATTGCACTCCTGCTGCCCTACAGTGTGATTTATGGGACATTTCCCCACCTCACTCGCCCAGCAGACGCTGGGACCATGCAGGGCGTTCCTCCTCATCTTCCTGCCTTCGTGAGCCGAGGGAGAACCACGTGCTGGGATGTGTGTGTGAGCACGTGTGCACATTTTTGAGGTGGGGGGCATGGATTTCCTGCCTGGATTTCCTGGGCTTTTAAAAAGAGATACTGAAAATTTGTGAGTATAAAACAGAAGAAATTTGCAAAAACATTTCAGTGCATCTTCTCTGATGCATTGACCCTGGGAGGAGAGAAGGGTGAGGAGCAGCTGGTGGGTGGGGGACTCCCAGGGATCACCCCAGCCCTCTCCTTTCCACATGGCTCATTGCATGGCTGAAATCATCACTGCTTGGGGTGCAGGCACCTGGGGGACAGGGATACACCCCACATATGTATGTACCTATGTGCATCCCTCGTTATTTCCTCACCTCCAGCCCTGCCCCTGCAGATGCAAAGTGCCCTGCAGGCTCCCAGTGCTGGGGACATGGGGCAGCATCTCCTGCTTTGTAGCAGTAAGCCATCTGCATCCTGAAGGCAAATTTTCCCCTAACCTGCCATTTCCTCAGGCTATGTGGACTAGCGGGTAGGAAGGCAGTGACTGGCTCCCTGGGGGCTCCAGCCACAGGTACAAGCCCAGACTGACCGGTGGGGGAAATAAAGGCTGCTGTAGCCTGGGCAGAAGCAGGGTGCTGGCCTGCAACCCGCTCGCCTCCTTCCCCTCTGCAGTGAGAGGGAAGGTGGGACCAGGCAGAGACCGCACCTAAATTCCCCTTCCTCTGCAACCCTCCCTTTCCTCACCTCGCTCCCAAACACGGGCCAGGACACCGAGCCAGCTGGGTCTCGCAGCAGAGCTTGCCGCTGCTCTTGCCCTCCCTTTCCTTTTGTTTTTTCCTCTCCTCCTGTCACTGCCACCCCAGAGGAAGAGAGGGTGAGTCCATCGCTCACACGCTCCTCTTCGCACTAACACGCTCGAGTGATTCCTCTCCTGATGTCTTTGAGAAACTCTCCAGCGCTCTGACTGAGCCTGTGGGTGCTGGCTTTAAATCATCATCTCCTGTGGATTACAACAGCTGGATGAGAAGATAAAGGTTATCCTCTCCTCTTTCCTTTCTCATTCCTTCCTTTTCAATTTTTCTCCTGAAGCCAGAGTGGTTCCCAGCTGGCAGGCACGATGCTGGTGGGAGCACTGCATGCCCTCCTGCTCCTCTGCCTGGTTGAGGAGGGCATCAGCAAAGTCAGAAGATACTACATTGGTGCAGTGGAAACCGCCTGGGACTACATGCACAGCGACCTGCTCTCCGTGCTGCAAGCGCCTGCAGGGTAAACCTCTTTCTATTGCAATTCCAGCAGCCTGCTATGGGTGTTCTCCCACCCTGCCATGCACAGCACTGTGAGCTTGGGGCCAGGAAGGCAGGTCCGTGGGGGCAGCCTGGCGGGGTGGGTGCACTGAGCTGCTGGTACAGCTGGGAATAGGTGTTTGTGTGCAATGGGAAGTCACTAAGTGCAATCCCTAAGAACGCACAGGCAGAATAAATCTGCAGAGAGAGATGCAGACCTGCTCTGCGCTACTGCTCTGCACTGCTTTATCTTAATGCCATTTGCCTGTGATCCTTTAAAGTCTGTGCCTGAAGCCAAGAGCTGGTTCTCCAGCCTGTGCTTTCCCTTCTGCTCTGCATCCTGGGAGCTTTGGGGAGTTGTGAGGGGAGTTGGAGTCCTGTGCCTGGGGGCTGCAGAGGGAGGTTGGCTGTGCCCCCCTGACATAACTCAGAGCAGCAAAGGCTTTCCACCGTGACTGCCTCTGGTGAAACCCAGCTTTAGTTATTTATATCTTTGTGTACATTACCTTGCTGGGGTTGAAATTTTTTCTTTAGGGCATGAAAATCATCTTTAGTGCTTAGGCAAAGCATGGTGTTTGTACACAGTGACAAGAAGGAGGAAGGCATGGTGGTTTTGCCCAAATACTTTGGAGTAGGAAGGAAAAGTGGCAGTTGCATTGCTCAGGCATCAGGACAGTGTTGTCTGGAGACACAGGCTTGGACATACACAGCTGTGAAGGGGCTGTTCTGAGCTCAGCATGAGGAGCAGAGCTGGACGGCTGCATCCCCTGTGCCTCAAGCTGTGCCCCTTCCCTCTGCCCCGCTGCCACATCCCCTTTCCCCAGGCTCTGTGCTGGGGTGTTGTCAGCCCACAGCCCCATTTCAGACCCACACTGGCTTTAGCAGTGAGGAGCTGTGGTCAGGCACTGGAAACCAGGCTCCAGTGAAGAGTCAGGTCAGCCTGACTAGCTGCCATCATCACTGTATCAGAGTTATGTGGCTTTCCCCCCTTTTGGTTACTTCAGTAAGAAAACTGCATCCAGCACCCCCTGTTTTACTAATGAACCCCCGCCCTGCTTTTACTAACATTGCACTCAGGTCCATTAGGCTACAGTGGAGGTGAGGTCATTTGTGCTGTTTATTCAACTCTGTGGCTTTCCATTTTGGCTGTAATGACACGCTCATGCACCTTTTTGGACCTGGGAGTGACTCACGGACCTGGCTCTGCCCTGGGGACAAGCGAGGCATCAGCGGGCAGTCTGAGGTCACTTGTCCTCTAAAACAGGGAAAGGCAGGACCTCCCAAAGCCCTGTATGTATCCAGTGGTTTCTCTGGCACATTTGTGGAAACCTCTGCCCAATGAATGGGCTGTGGCACACCAGTCCAGAGCTGCATATGCCTTCTCCATGATTTCAGTTTCTCTTCCTCCCAAACACAACCCTATTGGCAGGGTTGGAGCCAGGACCAGCGTGTCCTGCAAACGCCCCAGGGATCTCAGCTCCGGTTTGGAGCTGGTGGCCACATAGCAGCAGTCAGTGTTTGAGTGCTTCGGCAGCACAGGGTGTTTACCTTGGCCATCTCCCGGCTCTGAGAGATGAACAGATAGTGCAGCTAACAATGCTGTCGAAGGCGCCAGGAACTTATGTCCCTGCCTTGGCTTCAGCCGCCCTTGGGATAGGAAGTCCACAGGGACCCCAAGTGCAGCCGACTGGCCAAAAGCACTTGGATTAGACGTCCCGGTGCTGAACACTGACTCCTCATCCCCTGCAAAGGCTGTCAGACTCTGCCGTGCCAGCTGGGACCCGGCGCTGAGCCCTAGTGTCACCAAGTCTCATCCTAGTCATGCCCCCACATGCCAGCAAAATTCCCCTGGCTCCAGAGGATTTCTGCCTTATTTACTGCAGAATTAGCAGTACCAGACCCTCATATCTCAGGGATGTATTTTCAAAGCTGGGTTTTCTGTGAGTTAGAGATTAAGGCAGAGCTTCCTGACAGCAGACAGCCCAGTGCCAGCAACCCTTCAGCACTGCCAATGCCCAGTGTGGGGTAACCCTGGAGAGCAAAGCTTGGTCCAGATCCTACTACCATTGAGCCCAGGCTTGTGGGCAAAGTCAGCTGAATGCAGTGGCTCTGCTCACTGGGACCATGGCTGCTGGGGGCTTTCTGAGAGCCTGAACATGGGCTATAGCTGTAGTGGGAAAGGCAGGAGCTGGGTGTGTGGGGTTTTCATGGGCGCCCATCCTGCTCTGCCTCCAGGTAAGGAGAACCCTCATCTCCCCAAAGCATCCTCCAGCTGCAGGTGGCTTCCAGCCGGCAGTGTGGGGGCGTGTGTGCGTCGCCTTTTCCTAATTTTTAGTCATCCTGGCTCCTTCCTCTTCCTCTTGAGGAAGAGTTGCAAAGAGGACTGCTGCTTGAATAAAGGCTTAGTCAGAGGGGGAGAGCAATCCCCTGTGCTTCTTCAGAGGGAAGAAAATACCACCTGACTTTTGCTCCAAACAAAACAAGGCTGGAAGCAGTCTGTCTGGTTACTGGAAATGGTCTCAGTCCTGGGCCTGATAAGCCAGTCTCTAAAATCCCTCGAGAAATTAATGGCTTTGTTATCCTGATAAACGTGCTGGATTCCTTCTGGGAAATGAATTTGTTAAGCCACTTACAGATAGAAACTGGCCAGTGGAGATAAGTGGGGTGTGAAATATATTCAAGGCTCATTTATCCTCCTGCTGCAAGAAGTAGTTTTTTAGGGGCTGGCTGTAAATCCCAGTTTGGTCAGAAAAGAAATGAATGTGGAGATGTTGCTCAGACCACAGAGCAAACTGCCATGACCTGCCATGCAGCCCAACACTGTCTCTTTCCCAGGGGCAACTGGGGAGGATGCTCAAGGTTATAGGTGATGTGATGTGTCTGAAGGTGCTGGGGATGGGGTGTGGGGTGGCTGTGGGGCAGAGGCCACCGTGGCACTGCTATCACAGCACTCATAGTGGCCCAGGTTTCTGCTGGTGAGGAAGCACAAAGCTGGGCAACACATGACACAGGAGGCTGGCAGCGATGCCTGCAGCTGTGCCCACTCCCAGCTGCAGCTGGGTATGGCTCTGTGCCTCCTGCCCTTGTGTCTTCTTTCATCATGACTAACACTGTGACATTAATCACTGCCACGTTGTTATCCATGAGCTGAGCCAAATGTTTCCAAACACACCTGGGGTTTGTCAGGAAACCCAAAGGACACAACTGGGTGAGCAATCCCTGGGGCTGGTACAGCACAGGCGAGCTGGTGGGAAGGGGAGGAAGAGGACAGCTGCTGCCTGTCCGTGAACGGGGCTGCACAATCAGCCTTGGCTTTTCCTTCCTCCTGCAGCCTGTCGGGGCACCCGGGTCCACAGCCCCCCACGCCTGGTGTCCCTTCCTGGTACAGGAAGGCTGTTTTTGTGGAGTACCATGATGCCTCATTCACGCAGCCCAAGTCCAAACCAGCATGGATGGGTAAGAAGCACCTGCAGCACAGTCAGCCTTAGCTCTCCTTGGCAGTGGCCAGCTCATCCTGGGTTGGGTGCTGGCAGCTCCTTGGCCAGGAATGGGAAAGCACCTGGGTAGAATCCCAGTATGGCAGAGCTGCTGGGGATGCTGGGAGCCTTGCTGGTGCCAGAGCAGTTGATGCTGCCACACTACATAGGGACAACCACTAATTGTGTAGGTGGAAAGCCCAGACCCTTTGGGGCCCATGGCTGGGTGTGAGCTGCCTGACCCTATTGTCTTCCCCACTTCAGGTCTCCTGGGTCCCACCATCCGAGCAGAAGTCTATGACACTGTGGTCATCACATTTAAGAACATGGCCTCCCGCCCGTACAACCTCCATGCCGTCGGGGTGTCCTACTGGAAGGCATCGGAGGGTGAGTTGGGCAATAGCCAGGTGCTGCAAGCTCTTGTGCTCTCCTGCTGCTCCTCCTGCTCTGCTGCCTGCCTGCCAGGAGGGGTCATGTCCCTCCCTGACCTTGCTAGTCACATCCCTCTACGAGGACAGTCGGTCACAGAGATGGCGTAGCCTGGGGGAACAACAAGGCAATGCCAAGCCCAGGAATAAACTGAGATGAGCAAACAGCCCAGAGCAAACCCATATCAGTTATAGAGGTAACACAGGTTAAACCTGAGGTTGGATGCTTAGGGCCAGGAAGACTGTGCCCTCCAGTGTCCGGGCATGTGGTGGGTTCATGACCCAACAAACAAGTCTCTGGCACAGCTCTGTGCACTGCCCTGAGACCAGCCATTGCTCATGGGAGCTGGGATGGCCCTAGGGGCTGGGGTGGGGAAAGGCTGTTCTCTGAGTTGAAGGAAGAGGCATTTCTGTAGCCATAGTGTGTTGGCAATGAACCTTCAGTGACATCTGGCTGTTACTTTGGCTTTAGGTGCAGGGTATGAGGATGAGACCAGCCAGGCAGAGAAGGAGGGTGACAGGGTGGATCCGGGGAAGACACACACATACATCTGGGAAATCCAGCAAAACCAGGGTCCGACAGATGGCGACTCACCATGCCTGACCCACTCCTACTCCTCCAACACCGACAGCGTGAAGGACATCAACTCTGGTTTGATCGGAGCTCTGCTTGTGTGCCGACCTGGTAAGGACAGTACAGGATGGAGACAGGTCACATGCAATCATGAACTGAAAAATCAAAGGTGCCTTCCAGAGGCTGAACATGGCAGTGGAGTCAGTAAGCTGTGGTCAACAACAGCACCCTTGGGGTTTGGCCTTTTCCTCATAGAGTCCCTTCCCAGTGCAGGAGCCAAACAGACTTTGTATTTCACCACTGGAGAGAAACCAGTTGCTTCTTTCCTTTGCAAGATTTCAGATCACAGATGAAATCTTTTAACTTGTATCTGAACCTTATCTATCCATAAGGTGAATCACTATGGAGGCGTAAATGTTTGTCTTTCCTTCAGAGCTTCACCAAGCTGTGATAATTCAGTGTCAGCCAGGGTTTTTTCAGAAGAACTAGAGTGAAGTTTATATCAGGAACGGTTAAGGATCAGGCAGGAGAGAGGGAGGACTCCTGGGGCACTGCCTGGTCCACTGTACCTGTGGCTGCCTGCTCTCCTTCCTTCAGTAAACATGGAGGTGATGAAATCCTGACTGTTAATACTTGCTGCATGCAAGGCACCAAGAAGTGTACCTGGGGTGAGATTGGTCACCCCTGGTTGAGCCATCTCCTGGAGGTGGTTGTCCAGACTCTCTGTAGTCACTGAAGAGGCATGGGCACAAGTCACGTCCTCCCAGGGCTCTGTCTGCAGGCTCCAGTGACTCACCAGGAGCAGTTCTCCACTGACAGAGTGAAGTCTAGACTAGTGCAGACAATGGTGCTGATGAGGGAGCTACATAAAATGGGCTCTCGCAGGTGACTAAGTGGATCCTGAGAGCCTGTGATCGGAAGGCAGCACAAACTGACCTTTCAATGCCTTCTGGGGGCATCTGAGCTGACTCTCAACCACAGGCTTTTGTAGACTGCAAGGCTAAAACCAGGTCTGTACCAGTTGTGAGATGTGATAAAAGTAATCCACAGCCTGGCCTTGATTTACCAGTTCTTGGAGGGCATGAAGGGAATTCCCTGGGGAGATAGGCATGGTGTTTTCTGACCTTTAAAGAGATCCATCCCATGGCATTTTGCAGGGACCCTGGCAAGCGATGGGAACCAGCATGCGCAGCAAGAGTTCGTAATGCTCTTCGCAGTGTTTGATGAAGGTAACTACCCTCGACTGGTGTCAGACCCTGAATTCAGCCTGGTCTGGGGCCCAGTGGGAAGGTTTCCTTTTTCTTCTAAATGCTCTCAAGTGAAAGCTGACTGCATTCTCCTCTCTCCACAGAGAAAAGCTGGTACTCTGAGCCCAGCTCCTCAGCAGCATCTCAGGCCTTGCCGCACAACAGGACAGAGCTGCACACCATCAATGGCTACATCAATGGCTCACTGCCTGGTGAGTACCCATGTGCCAGGAACAGGGATGCAGGGCAAGGGAGGTGCTAGTGGTGCAGCCAGGTCTGTAAACTCAAGGTAGCTTGTGAAAGGATGTGAGAAAGGACATCAAGGGGAGTTTCCAGGTGATGGATCTGTTAGGCTGTGTTCATCCCAGAGGGACTATCACACCTCAGCTCCTTGATCTGCCTTGCCCAATTACATTGGGGCAGGACCAGTTTCTGGCTGTCTGTGTTGCCAAGTGCAGCTGACCTCAGAGGTCTCCAGCAATAGTGCTGGCAGCAAAGAGTTTCATCTCTTGTAGCTCTGTGAACAAGGCTGGAGGTAGTGTTGAGGAGAAAATTCATCTCTCACTAGCTTGACTCTGACAACACACCTCTTCTGGATATGGAGAATAGAATCATAGAATCATTTAGGTTGGAAAAGACCTTTAAGATCATTGAGTCCAACTGTAAACCCAGCACTGCCAATTCACCACTAAACCATGTCCCTAGGTGTCACATCTACACGTCTTTTAAATACGTGCAGGGATGGGGACTCCACCACTGCCCTGGGCAGCCTGTGCCAGTGCTTGACAACTCTTTCAGTGAAGAATTTTTTCCTAATGTCCAATCTAAACCTCCCCTGGCACAACTTAAGGTCATTTCCCCTTGACCTATCACTCTTACCTGGGAGAAGAGACCGACCATCACCTTGAAACAACCTCCTTTCAGGTAGTTGTAGAGAATGATAAGGTCTCACTCAGCCTCCTTTTATCCAGAAGAGGAGGAGAAAAGGTCACTTGTGGTCTTGGTGAAGACAAAAGTTAACATTTTCTGATGCTCTGGTAGAAGGTCCAGAGCTGCCTAAGAGTGAAGAATCTCCAGAGCAAACTGGGAAACACTGTCAGGAGAGTCATCACCATCAGCAGCCTTGGTGAACCAAACCCTGAAACCTCCCACCTGGGCCTGGCTGTTCTCCAATAAAAGGCAAAAGCAGAACTCCCCTGAATTCCCTGTACTGGTGGATCCATGGATCTTAAGAGCTGAGCAGACTTTATGGTCAGCTGCTGTGTGTGCACGGTGGATTTCCCCTCAAGAAGGTATCCACCTCTGCCCAGAAACCCCTGTCTGGCTGCAGGACCTGGTCTGAGAGGTGTCTGATGCAGAGGTGGCAATGGAGAGCTGAGGGTCTGAGGATGAAGCCTCCACCCTGTCTCCTCCCGGGCTCTTGGGATCTATTCCAGTCACCTATCACACTCAGTGCTGAAAAGAAGTGCTTGACTCTGTGTTTGACTTTGTTTGGCTTCAGCTTCCAGGAACTTGTTCTTGTTATTCACTTCCCTACTAGATTACGGAGCTCTTCAGCACACACCAATTTCTCCCCAGGAAAATATTTTTACAATGCAGCCAAGTCCTCTCCCATTTCCTAAGCACAATGAGCTCTTTGAGTGTCTCCAAGGAAGGAATTTTCTCCAGCCTTCAAGTAATCCTGGTGACCTCTCTCTGCCCTTTTTGGGGTATTTCAGCTACTGCTGAGGACATGCTGGAGCCTTGCCCCAAATGCAGTGTTTTAGTATCAGGCTTGCCAGTGTTGTAATCAGACAAATGATTCCCCTTTCCAGTTCCTGATACCCCCATTTATAGAGTCAAGGAGCACCTCTACCACTCTTACCACTGTGTCCTACTGTGAGCTCCCATCATGCCTCCCAAGCCCTCGCCAAAGTCTCCCACTCTGTAAATCTAGTCTTATCTCAGTGGGATGATGTGGCCTGCGCCTCTGTTTTGCTTAGACAGTCCACGTTCACATGCTAATTCTCCATCTTGAAGCCACCACCTTGCGGGGCAGGGGACTATACGCAGCACGTGTCAGGCTCTGAGCCTATGACACCAAGAGTGGGGACAAGGGACAGACACAGCACTGACTCGTGGGTGCTTTTCTTCTTTCCTGGCAGGTCTCACACTGTGCCTCAAGAAGCAGGTCCACTGGCACGTGATTGGGTTGGGCACTGGGCCAGAAGTCCACTCCATTTTCTTTGAAGCCCACACATTCCTGGTGAAAAGCCACCGTCTCAGCAGCTTAGAAATCTCCCCTGCCACATATCTCACAGCCCAGACCATGCCAGGAACAGCTGGCTCCTTTCGGATGTTCTGCCAGATACCGTCCCATCAACAAGGTAACCTTATTCTGCAAGAGGTCAGGGGAAAAGAAGTTAAGAGGCTGGCCCGGGCTCAGGGTCCTATGCAGTGCTGCAGCTCCAAGGTCCCTCCTGCTCCATAGCATAACATCCACATGCCATCTGGCCAATGACCAGGATGGCATAGGTTGACCCATGTGATGGCCCATTTGATGGGGATGGTAGTGGAGAGTCTGGGGAGTGCACGTCTGTGCTAGCATATGAATGTGACACTTTCTGCCTGGCTTGTCTGAACCCAGCTGGCATGGAGGCCATTGTGAAGGTGGAGGAGTGTGTGGAGGAGCGCCTGATGAAGATGGGGAAGGTGACAGATGAGCCAGAGGACATGGATTACTCTGAAGAAGATGAGGAAACTTATCATGTGATCCAAGTGCGCTCTTTTGCCAAAGAGAAGCCTGTGACCTGGACTCACTACATCGCGGCTGAGGAAATGGACTGGGACTATGCCCCTGTGAAGCCAGTATCTCTGGACAGGTGAGAGTGGGCATATGTGCCCATGAGGCCGCTCCTCAAGCTCTTCCCATTTTTCACAGAAATTTATTTTCTTTCTGCCCAACGAAGACAGTTTTGTTCTTCCTTATTAACGCTAACAACATGGACGCAGGACAAGGATGGTCCCGAGGAGGTCGTGGGAAGGCAGGACCTGGCTTTGCTCCATTTTATCAAATGCCCCACAGAGGCATTTGTCTACAGGGCATTTGTCTCTCTATTGCCCAGGTCTCCAGGGTCAGCCCCTTCTGAGCAGGCAGCAATGCCTGGTGACCCTTCTCACCCTCCAGCCAGGAGGCCCTGCACAGCCAGGACATATGCCCACAGCCCCTGAGTGTGGGTCTCCTTGCTCCATCTGGAAGGACCTGCTCTAGATGGCAGAGGCAATTAGCCCCTGCTGCTGCCCCACTTATTGGAAGGAGAGGTGATGCAAGTGTGGTATCTCAGCAGAAGTACCTTAGTCAGCGATGCATGGCGATGACACTTGTCACCAGCCCCGATGTCACTCTGCTGACGCATGCTGTGTAGGGTGGGGCTGGCTTGGTAGTGGGGTCACTGGATTCTGCCCTAGATGGGGATCCCAGCCACTGTACAACCTAGTTGAAGCTTTCTGCATTAAAGCAGCACTGAATTGCTTGAAACATTATTCCCAAGGATGCATATTGTGATTGCAGGGATGGGTGTCACCACTGTGCACTGATAGTCCCTGGGCAGCTGTGTAGGTCCTTGGATGATGGAGGGTCTTGCTCTGGTTCTGACAGTGTCCTTCATGTGGCCATTTGCTCTTTCTCTGCCTTGCCTGCAGAAACATCACAAGCCTGTTCCTGGAGTCTGGCCCCCAGCGGATCGGTTCAAAGTATAAGAAAGTGATGTTTGTGGAGTATGAGGATGCAACCTTCAAGAAGCGCAAGGTGTCAGAACAACTGGACAAGGGAATTCTGGGGCCTGTCATTAAGGGGGAGGTTGGAGATCAGTTTAAGGTAAGAGAGAGATTGATTTCCACAAAGAGACACTAGTAAGAGAAACTTCAAAGCTTGATGCTGTTCCTCCTAATAGCTCTTGGTTTGTGGCTAAGGTCTGACAGAAGTCCTTGAGGTGCTCTGTCATGTTTGGTAATGACCAAAGTTCACCAGAAAGGCAGATGTTACTGAAACCTAAAGCTAAATGCTCTTGGTGAGATCAGCAGAGATACACAGCATATGGCCCAGTCCCCTTGATTTGACTTCACTGCAGGTGTCTCCATGTGAATTAATCCATGACACACAGTATCCAGCACCTTCCTCTGAGTCAGGAGTGTCCTCTCATCCTCCACTCTTCTCCGTCTGTCTGCCCTTACCATACAGTATTGGGGACTGTGTCTCCCCAAGTGCCTCTACTGACCACTTGACTTGTTTGCTGCTACAAGGAATGGGACGGTTTCCAGGAGCTTCACGTTTCAGCTCCCTGCCTGGGGCTCCCTGTGTGGTTATGGGGGTGGAGCTGAAGGTAACACCTGTGGCAAAGCCCCGACAGAGCTATTTAGAGAAATAAATGAAGGGTTTCATGCAGTGAAGTGAGAAACACTTTGAAGCTGATGACTGCTGTGCAGTACTTAGTGTTTTGGTCCTCTGAGGTCTCCTGGATTGACAGACCTCTTCTGTCTCATATGCAAAGTGAGACTAAAGACTGCAACTTTCCCTTAAATAAATCTGATATTTTCATGCCCTCCATAAAATGAGCACTTCCCAGAAGACGGACAGTGTAGACTGGTAGAGAAATAAACAGTTGTTTCTTCTATTCCAACTCCTACTTTGTGGTCCCAGATGTGTCTGGGTTTCTCCCCACTGGACACTGGCAGGTATCTGATCCCAGATTGCTGCTGCCCAGCATTTCCCTCCCTGGGAGGACACTGAGGGCAGCCTTGAGGGCTCACAACATTCAGAAAGCATTAAAAATTCCTGCTGGCTGTCCTCATTTCAGATCGTGTTCCGGAACCTGGCAAGCCGACCGTACAACATCTACCCTCATGGTCTCACCAGCGTAAAGCCATACCACGCCATGAAGCCCTCTCAAGGTAAGGCAGACCAAAAGAATTTGGGACATGACTTGGTCACTGCCATTCTTGTGGGCCAGGAGAGGTTCCTGCAGCCCATGGTAAGAGCAATTGCAGAGGCTGGAGAAAAGCTCCTCTACTGCAGCAGAGGTGGCAGAACCAGGATAGCAGCCGCTAAGGAGTCCAGCAAACTAGGTCAGCTTTGTGACCTGCTACTATCTAAATTAAGGTTTGCCTTCAGGAGAGCCAAAAGGGCAAAGCAGCCCATTGGCTGGCAGGTCTACAGGAGCCAAGCCACACAAGGGAGCTGTCCCTGTCCCTGCCCCTCTGTCAACATCCCCCAGCCAGACATGGCTCACCAGCTTTGCCAGCAATTCAGCTCTGTGAAAGCTGCCGAGTCACAGTCCTGGAGCCACAGGGATAATGCTCTTTAGGGGAGTATGAATAAAAAGAGCTATTCCTACCTTGACTGACACGAGCTTTGCAAACCATGCTCTTACAGCAGCTCAGCTGGGCACCTGGAGCAGAGAAAGATCGTTTCCTAAGGGCATATCAGTGCAAGATCCTGCTGAATGCTCAGAGGATTTATTTGTGTTTGACTTTTCCTTCTGTTCCTTCCAGATCTCCTCCTTGCTTTTCTCATGATCTGTATTTGCTTAAAAATCTATCTATCTATCTATCTTTCCTTGCTTTGTTTTTCACCCATTTCAGCCCTGCCCAGCTCTGTACCTTCATCTGCAAACTCCTCTAGGCAGCCTAGAGCCCAGACACAGCTAAGGCAGGGCAAATTTTCCAGTTTGCAGGAGTTTCAAGGGCTTTCAGAATTAGGCACATGCCTCTTCATCCTCATCTGGTCCCAGGGGCTCCTTTTGGCCAGATAACTCTCCACACACACACATGCTGGCAGCCAATGTACCATCCTAGGGTGGTGTTCTGCCAGCTACTAGGCCCAGTACAAAGGACACAGCCAGCAGCAGAAAAACAATCCAGTAAGTGGATTCTATTGCGTGTAAAGGGGTCGGTATATAGGGGATCGCTGGGGGTACAAACAAGTCAGACAGATCACAAATAATAGATATCGACCCCGGCGACCCCAGGAATGACATAGCATAACCCGTAATAGATGGAACAAACAGAGACACAAGGTAACCCACGGAGAAAATGGGAGACAACCAAGTCAATAGGGTGATCACATGCGATAGAGGTAACCCCATGTTGCCTCCCCACAAAGCCCACGTTTGTAAGTGCCAGACCTGACTGGGGCCCAGTTGCATGAGGAGCCAGGAGGTCCTTCCCCAACAGGGAAACTCTGCAAAGTGCATCCACCTCACAGACAGACACTCCACCCTTCCTGCAAGTGGTCCCAGCTTTTATGCCCAAAGCAGGACACCTGGCACTCATTTACCCAATGCAGGGCACCTGGGGCTTGGTTACCCAAGGGCTTTCCTTGCAAGGCTGGCTGCACCTTGGAGGAAAGCCAAAAGGCAAACTCATCCCCTCATTTTGAAGGGCTGTGGGAACCACCCATATGTCAACCTTAATTCAGGGCTTGGGGTTCAGACCCCAGCACTTCAGGTGGGCGTGGGTTTGGATAGTTTTCTATGCAACTTGTGTGGTCAGGAAACCTCCTTTCTGAGCTCTTTTTAAAAGTGGGATCACCGCTTGCGGGAGCAGCCCAGAGCTAACTGATCTTTCCTTGGGCTGTGTGTTGCCAGATAAGGATGTGAAGGACATTCCTATCCCACCTGGCCAGTCATTCACCTACAGCTGGAGGGTCACCACTGAGGATGGGCCAACGCAGGCAGATCCTCGCTGCCTCACCCGTTTCTACTACAGCTCCATTGACCCGGTCCGAGACATGGCCTCAGGCCTGATCGGGCCCCTCCTCATCTGCTTTAAGAAGACCATGGATCAGAGGGGAAATCAGGTGAATCTTTCCTTTGTCACCCCAACTACCAGGCTGAAAGGGTGGAATAACTACAGTGGGTGAAATATTTGGGTAAAACCAAATTTGTCTGTCCTGTTCTCTTCAACCCTACCATCAGTCCCAATGCCTTTGCCTTCCCTGTCCTCCCTTGCACGCTCCCTTCTCTCCAAACGTGGACCCTAACTCTTGTGAAATAGCAGTGAACTGTTCCCCATGCACCCAGCAGCTACACTGGGCCTGGGGGGCACTCTGATCAGACCAGGAATAACTGCTTCTCTCTCTGCCTTCCAGATAATGTCAGACAACACGAGGTTGGTGCTGTTTTCGGTCTTCGATGAGAACCGCAGCTGGTACCTGGAGGAGAACATCAGGCGGTTCTGCACTGATGCAGCCCATGTGGACACCCAGGACCCCCAGTTTTATGCCTCCAATGTGATGCACAGTAAGTGCTCGGCCAGGGGCTGCCTTCAAAGCCCTGGTAGACACAGGCTCATCCCTGCCCCAGGGAACAAGCAGGGAATATGCAGCAGCTCAGCAGCCATGAGGGAATCAGGTTCTGATTATCTGAATCTGTTCTGAAATGTTTCACCCCTGTTCTCTTCCAGCTATTAACGGTTTTGTGTTTGACAACCTCCAACCAAAACTCTGCCTGCATGAAGTTGTGTACTGGTATGTCCTCAGTGTTGGGGCCCAAACAGATTTCCTCTCCATCTTCTTCTCTGGAAACACATTCAAGCGCAACATGGTCTTTGAGGATGTGCTTACCCTTTTCCCGTTTTCTGGAGAAACGGTCTTCATGAGTTTGGAAAAGCCAGGTTGGTAACATAGGCTATTCTATAAACCCTGGGGTCAGCATCACAATAGAGATAAGTGAGCACCTCCAGCCAGGTCTCTCGTACCTGATTGCATTTCAGCAGTCCTGAGAGTAAAGGGATGCACAACCTGCTGGAACAGCAAAGGGAGAGACAATGATTAAATCCTTCCACAGCTTAAATCAAAGAAATTAAGTTACTGTATTTTACTTCATTAATAGGGTGTGTTAAGGTCACACATGCTGTCAAGAGTCAGCTGGTGGCAGTAACGTCAGCCCCATGGACCTTGCATCTGCACCCTTGGCTCCAAGCTCGGAGGCCAAGGGGAGCAGCAGCACTGTCCCTGCTGTGGGTTCAGCTGCTGGTCATGGCATCCCATTTATCTCCACACCTTCGCAAGGGCAGAAATCGCAGCCATGGAGAAGTCCTAGGAAGGACTTGCTTCAGAGTTCGGTTTTATTTTCCCCCACTCAGCATTTTTCCCTTAGCATTTGCAAAAGCGGTGCCGTTAATCATTTCCTCACTCACAGAGGAAACACAGAATTTACCCTGTGATTGCAAACACTGATAGGATGGTCACGAGTGCTGCACCCTGAGCCAAGCTGACAGGGTTTCTAGGTACTCGATACCCCAGGATGCTTTCTGAAACCCAGCCAAATGTTGCATCCGTTTGAGCTCTGATTTTGCCTGCTGCTCTGAAGGAGGCAAGCAGCTCGGCCAGCAGCAGTTGACAGCTCTCTCCAGTGTCAGAGCCCGGTTATTACACACCTCCTCACCCACTTGTGGTGCCTGGAGAAGAGACGTTCACTGCGGGGAGCAAATGCGTGGGCCGGGGATGTGAGCAAGAGGCTGCCTTTTCATTTTCTGCTTGAGTGGGAGAGATGTGATGGCCGTGTCTGGGAGAGAGGTGTATTTGACAGCACCAGCATGTCTTCGGGGGTGGATTACAGTGATTACTCTGCTGCTGGCAATAATCCTGGAGACTCTGTGGGTTCTCAGTGCATTAACTGTGCTCACCCAGCTATTGTTGGGGCCTCGCGGGTGTGTGTAGTTTGCTAAGCTCTGGCAGGAAACACCAGCCCTGCTGATGGTGCTTGTCAGGACTGGCTCTGATGTTGCCAGCCACGCTAATATCTTGGGAGCCCAGCTGTAAGATACTCTAGGGATTATGAAAACATGAAATCACTACCATGAACCAGAGGCTGCCTGAAAATATAGGTTGCACTAGCAAGGCAGCAGCATGGGGATGGCAGCTCTTCTGATTTCCCACTGTGGTGGGCTGATGGTGTCCTCTTGTCTTCTGTTGAGACAGGCGTCTGGATGCTGGGGTGCCTGAATCCTGATTTCAGAGACCGAGGGATGCATGCCAAGTTTACAGTCTTGCAATGCCAGCAGGAGCAGTACCCTGATGGGGAAGATTATGTGGATTTTGACGAGGAGGATGATGCCTTTGACTTCCAACCCAGGGGCTTCTCTAAAAGAAAGAGATGGCGCAGGCCATGTGTGAATGAGCAACTGAACAATGTCACCTCTTCCAGAAATGAGATAGAGGAGCCAAGACTGTGCTTGACAGAACCCAGCCATGGGGCCCTCCTGAGCAATGGCAAGATTTCTGATTCCCCTCCCAGTGGCACATCAACATTTTCAGGAACAATCCCACATCCACCTGATGTTTCCACGTCTTCTCTGCCAGAGACAAACTATGAGCCAGTGTCCTATGAATCCTTCCTGGAAGATGAAGAATTATCAAAAATCATCAGCCAGGATGAAGGGTTTGGGGCTCTCCCACCTGGAGAACACTTGGCAAGTGTCAGTGGAAGGGTCCATGGTACTGTGAGCTCAGAGGAAGGTCAGCAATGGCTGCACCAAGCCATGCCAACTCCAGAAGATACTCTGGCAGGAAAGAAGGTGACAAAAGTCTCAGAGGTGCAGGAGCCAGTAAAAAGGACAATGGTCCAATCTGATGTTACATTAGAGATCCTGGACACAGAGCCTCAAAAGACAACTACTCATGCAACAAGCTTGTGGGACTCAATTACTTATGCTGCTAGCAAAGCTCCTCTTCAAGAGAACAGGAGCTCATTTCACCAGAATGACCTGGAGCGCAATCTGGGACTTCAAGACACATCTTCTCAGGGTGCTGAGAACAAGTTGCTAAGAGGGGCTGATAAAATATCCTTAAATCTACCTGAGTCAAAGGAGACAATCAGTAGAGAACTGTCTTTAAGTTCTCATCATAACTCTTCCTCCACACTGGACAATCCTTCTGCATCTTCAGACAAGACAGAAGACAACAGGACTTCTCACGCTGTGGTTCACAATCGCACCAGAGAAAGCAATTATTCATCAAATGAGCTAGATGCTAGGCTGGGAAAAAAACCTCAGGAAGTGGTTTCACAAGGCTTTTATGAATCTTTTGAAAGGGAAAATGTTTCTTTCTCAGACGTGGGACCCAGCAAACCTGTACAAGAACAAAGTCTCACAGATGAGAGTAACTCCTTGCCTGTAAAACGTGGCACAGAACAAGAAGCCAGTGAACTTGCCAAAGGCACAAGCCTTCTAGAAACCACCTTTGCACACACCAATGACCTTGAGCCTTCCAGCTATATAACGACAGAAGAGGAGGATGAATTAATCTTGGGGGCAGTGTTTCAGGATGCTACAGCCACAAAGGAAGTGCCAGAGATTGACAGTCTCGCCTTTCCTGAATCAAATGTTGTGGCCAATGACACAAGGCAGTTCCCAAATGCTTTCTTGAACAGCCCTGAGCAGTTTCTGAGACATGGAGCTCCAGCCCCAAGCGTGAGTGGCCATGACTGGAGGTCTCGACAAGCCAGGTCACTGGAGAGCAGAGGCTTGATGCATGGTCTGGGTCTCCCTGACACCAGTTGGTCTGGCAGCAGGGAGACCCTCTCTGAGGGTAACACAGCAGAGCAGGATCTGGTGAGCCAGACCCCTCAGACAGCAGTGAAAAAGAAAGCCCCAACAGTGTGTGGACCTCATTCCCCTTTTTGCAGCACTCGCTTCAAAAAGAGATCCCTAATACCAAGTGACACTTTGCCTGAGGTGATGGTGGCCCAGCAAAGCCTGGAAGAAAAATCAAACATGGTTGAGGGGAGACTACCTCCAGGCAGGGATGCTCCAGGGATGCTTGGAGACAGTACTGATGAAATGCATCCTCAGGGGAGGCCAAGCACAGATGGGGGTGTACGGAGCAGCAGTGAGGGGTCCCAGCTTTCCTTCCCCATGCAGGGAGCACTGGAAAATGAGGCGGTGGTGGTGGCAGCAAGCATCTCAACAACACAGGCTGCTGCTATGGCTGGAGACCTGGCCTCAAACTGGGACCCAGTCTCCCTGGGGGCAGCAGGACATACTGGGGGCTTGCAGAGCCCAGTTTTGGCTGAGCTGCAGCTGGACAGAGGTGCTGTCTGGGGGGCTCCTGGGAGTGAGCAAGCTCAGGGGAAAAGCAAGATGGAGGAGGAGACAAACTCTGTGGAGCAGCTGAGTCAGTTCAGTCCTCAGCCTCAGCAGCTCAAGGCCAATGCCACGGAGGACTACATGCCTGAGAACACATCTGGGAAAAGCCCAGAAGAAATCTCTATGAAACCATCCTCCAATGAGAACTATTCCCTGTCTCCAAGCAGCCCTGCTCACAACCACAACGCTACCAAAAACCCAGCCAAATATGTGCAAGCCAGTCCGGATGGATGGCAGCTGCTCAGTGGGGAAGACGTCCTCAGAGAAACTGGGAAGAGAGAGGGTCAAGGCCAAGGAGAGCCCCAGGAGGATGGGAAAAGCAACAGCACATCTGGGAACCACACCCCAGAACACAGAGAGAGACCAGCTCTGAACAACAGGACTCATTCCAGCCCCTCAAGGCCAAGGGCTGACAAGCAGGACTATGATGAGTATGGTGACACAGAGCAGACCATGGAGGATTTTGACATCTATGGGGAAGAGGAGCATGACCCACGCTCCTTCCAGGGGGAGGTACGGCAATACTTCATTGCAGCGGTGGAGGTGATGTGGGAATACTGGAACCAGAGACCCCAGCACTTCCTAAAAGCCACGTAAGTGTGACTATCCCTCATGTATTCCTCCTGCATTGCATGGCATGGCTTGATGCATGAGTTGGCATGTCCTGGCAGGCAGGATCACAGGTCTGTGACTGTACAACCCAGCCAAGCAGCCCAGGGGGAGGATGCTCCCAGTACCTCCCCTCCACCCAGGGAGTTTTGTAACTCCAGCAACCTTGAGCTTCCTTGCAAGTGGGTCAGGGATGCTCAAGGCTCTGCAAGCCCTGCCATGGCTGCCCTCCTTATGGGACAATATCACCTAAATTGCTTAACTGCCCTCACCCCGGCAGGGACCCCCGGAGCGGCAGGAGAAAGCCTTTCCGGCAGTACCGCAAGGTGGTTTTCCGAGAGTACATGGATGCTTCCTTCACGCAGCCGCTGCAGCGGGGAGAGCTGGATGAGCACTTGGGCATCCTCGGGCCATACATCAGGGCAGAAGTTGAAGATGTCATCATGGTGATTTGAAAGTTCCCATTTCCTACAAAACCTGAAATCCCCTGGTTGCTGGCTGTGCTTAGCCAGAGGGAGGGCTGAGGTGGGCCTGCAGGTGGCCTCTGTGATGCCCATGGGTTCACATTCAGGGATCAGAGGCAGGAGCTGCCCTGTTGGGACCCTGCGTGGCACATGGATGGCACCAGGTTAGGAGGCAGAGCCACCATTCAGAGGGACCTCAGTGGCTGGAGGCATGGGCCAGCAGGAACCTCAGAGTGTTCAGCTGCAAAGCCCTAGACCTGAGACAGACCCAACCCCTGTAACAGCACAGCCCAAACAGCTCCTGGGCTCCATGGGGAGCCTTTTCAGTGAAAGGATTGTAAAAAGGGTAATGCTTTGCTTTCCCTCTGGTGCAGGTTACATTCAAGAACCTGGCCTCACGGCCCTTTTCCTTCCACTCCACGCTGCAAGCCTACGAGGAGACACAGGGCGCAGTGCAGGGTGGAGAGGCAGTGCAGCCTGGCGAGGTCCGGAAGTATTCCTGGAAAGTCTTGCCCCAAATGGCACCCACCACGCAGGAGTTCGACTGCAAGGCCTGGGCTTACTTCTCCAACATGGACCTGGTAGGTGGGAGCCTACTCCATGGGGAATCCCAGGAAGGAGAGATGGGCAGCCCACCTCGGTCCTGGCCGTGAGGTCAAGCCTTTGCCTATGGTGCTGTGCTGAAAGCAGGCTGTGACTGTGTAGATTCTCAGGTGTCTAATACAGTGATGAATGCATGCTGCTGCTTTCACTTCTCTTCCTTTCTCTTAATTTTTTTTTCCCCCTTTCCCCAGTTGTACCAGCTTGTGATACTTGTAGGGAACTGACATCCTACCCTTCTGCCAAATCTGGCTGAATTTGGCTCATGGGTTCCAATGTTAGTGGGGTAGGGACTGTTAGACAGTGGGACAGACAGACACCACTTCTCTTGAAAGCACATGCAAACACTTGCTGCGCAGCCTTTCTCAGCTAGGGGCTGAGTGGGGATCCCCCAGTGAACCCAACATGTCCTTCCCACCCTGCACATGTCAAGCCCTGTGCATGAGTGGGAGCCAGGCCAGGCATGCAGGCAGTACCACTGCTTTTCTCACTGCTGTGCCTCTCACAGGCATCAGTGCTGCCTCCCCCTCCAAGACAAACCCTTCTTTCCCGGCTCCCTGGCAGGAGAAGGATCTGCACTCGGGCCTCATTGGGCCACTGATCATCTGCCGCCGTGGGGTGCTGAGCTTCGTTTTCAGGCGGCAGCTGGCTGTGCAGGAGTTCTCTCTGCTCTTCACCATCTTTGACGAGACCAAAAGCTGGTACTTCCTGGAGAACATGGAGAGGAACTGCCGCCCTCCCTGCCGCATCCAGCAGGACAACCCTGACTTTAAGAGAAACCATTCCTTCCATGGTGAGGACCCTTGACCTTGCCCTTTCCATCCCACAATCTATATTGGGATGGAAAAACTCTGGAGCCTTGAGCTGCTCCTGACTGCTGCCTTCCCCAGCCATCAACGGCTATGTGAGTGACACACTACCTGGGCTGGTGATGGCTCAGCAGCAACGGGTCCGATGGCACCTCCTGAACATGGGCAGCACTGAGGATATCCACTCCGTCCACTTCCACGGGCAGCTGTTCAGCGTCAGGACTAGCCAGGAGTATCGCATGGGAGTCTACAACCTTTATCCTGGTGAGATGCAGCATGGGCTCTGTGCATACCTCAGCTGCCAGGGCTTCATGTCCCTGCCTGCTAGGAAGTGCCAAGCCTGTAGCAAGGAGGGGGAATGAACCTGGAAGAGTCTGTGTGCACGCAGTGTTTGGCACTGTGACATCCCCTTACAGCCTGTAACTCCCCTCTGCTCTGCTCTCCATTCCTGGCCAGGTGTCTTTGGGACAGTGGAGATGTGGCCCTCACATGCTGGGATCTGGCGGGTAGAGTGCAAAGTGGGAGAGCATCAGCAAGCTGGGATGAGTGCTCTCTTCCTCGTATACAACCTGAGTGAGTGATCCTCTTTGCTCCCTTGCCTGCTTGCTGTCATGGCCACAGCCAGCATGTTTTTGAGCTCCTTGTCCTCCAGGAGCTCCCAGTGTTTCCTTTGCGGTGACCTAAATGGGGTCTTCTGGGTTTTCACTCTGAAAGTCACAACTTCAGCCCTTGCCACTCTACACAGCCCAGCAGAGAGCACAGAGTCAGAGACACAGTTGGGGTGAAGGCTGGAAGACCAGCTCATTTGCCTGCAGATATTTGCTCCCAGAGCTCTTGTTTTCCAAAACTGAGGGTCTCTGGACCTCCTGTCCTGCAACTGCATGCACATGCTGGTGCCTGCCTGCGCTCTCAGGAAGGTACAGTGCCCAGCTGAGGGTCAAGAGGTAAACTGAGGCACCGAGTGATGGCAGGAAGCAGCAAGCAACACTGCCTGACCACAGGTAGATAGAAACAGCCCCAAGAGCAACAGCAAAATCCACAGGAAACCTCTGACTCCATTCACCCCAGAACAACATGTTTTTTTACCTCATAAGCAAGCACTGGAGGAAGGTGTTTGTGAGAGTAGTATTTTATCACACAGTGACACTCTCTCTCCTCTTCCTAAAGAAGCATTAAATGTCAGCCAGAAAATGTTTCCATAAGTTAAAAATCTGTTTAAGATTTCAAATTTGCATTTTCCCCAGAAGCATTTGCCAGGCAGCAGAGCTGCCAAGATGTGACAAGTCACTAATAATAATGGTATTATGAGAGACAAACAGCCCTGTGCTCAGCAGACCAGAACAGAGACACAGAGAGACAGGAGTGTCAGGCAGACTTTCCTTTAGCAACGTGATATTTGTTTTTAAAAGATGCTGCCTAGCAACAAAAAGGCCCAGGAGCAAGACATGGGTATAAGGACGAGACACTTGTCAGCACTGCTGGGAGATCAGGACATGGGAATGAGAAAGGTCGAGGACTCGGGGACAGGAGTTTGGCAAGAGGCTGCTGTGGCTGATGCTGGGAACTCTCTGCTGCTGATATTGGGGATGGGAGCAAGAACTTCCAGCACCCCTAAAATTCAGGGATGGATGTGGAGGCACCTGAAACCCACCACCTAGTGTGAGACAAACAAGCGTGCGGTCTCCTGGAGGCTTGAAACAATGTCCCTGAGTTTGGAGGCTGCTACCCTGCCTAGGCTTTTCCTTCAAAAGCTTTATCTAATCAGCTCTCCCTGGTTTTCACCCTCCTTCTCCCTGTCTGGCTGCAGACTGCCGAAACGCCCTTGGCCTGGCCTCAGGACACATTGCTGACTCTCAGATCACAGCGTCAGGGCAGTATGGTGAGTAGGGGTTGTTGCTGCAAGGAAGGCAGCTGACGTTGGGGCAGCTTCAGCCAACACAACTCACAAGCTTGCCTGCCCAAGGCTCTGCTACACTGGGTTCCTGACTTCTCACCACCTTGGGCTGGGCAGTGCCCGGGGTCACCAGCACCTTCATATCTGTGTGCTCTCCTCGTAGGGCAATGGGCTCCTTACCTGGCCAGGCTGGATAACACTGGCTCCATCAATGCGTGGAGCACCGACCGCAGCAGAGCCTGGATCCAGGTAAGAAAGGCCCTATGGCTGGAGGCATCACTAGGGGCATCGCAAGGGCATGCTCGTGGCTCATGCACTGTGCAGCAGGACCCACATGGATGGCCAGTGTCTCCCCAGCTATGTCCTGCTATTTCCCCTGCTTCCCCTCTGGAAGAGGAGCTCTGAGATCCTAATGGCAGTTGGTCTGGCCATGGTTGCTGCTGGCCTGACCCTCAGATCCATTCTCAGCACAGCAGAGGAACCATTTGGTGGTCTGGTTACAGCATTGAATTGTGCAAAAATCCCCCAAAGACCAAGTGAGCATAGCTCACCTCTCCAAACAGCTCTCCCCTGCCCTCTCCCAGATGCTGGCTGACTTGTGCCCTTACGAAAGACTGTTCTAACTAGTTTCACAACCTGTGCTCAGTTACATCACAAGGAAGTGAGATCCACGGGTTTACAGTGCATTGCCTGAACATGGCTTGGGTTTTCCATCAGAAATGAATCCCTGACTTTCATTCTCAGGTGGACCTTTTGCATCTCATGATTATTCACGGCATAAAAACCCAAGGGGCCCGACAAAAGTTCTCCAGCCTTTACATCTCCCAGTTTGTTGTCTTCTACAGCCTTGATGGGCAAAGGTGGAAGACATACAAGGGGAATGCCACCAGCACCGAGATGGTAAGGTGAACAGGTCTTAAGGACAGTGTCTTCCCAGAGTGGTGTATCCTGGGGTGATGAGGGCTAGGGAGCTCTGTGCACGATGCAGAGATCTCCTGAGCACCTGAGATATTTGATTAGGGCGGGAACAGTGAGCATTCACTGCCAGGATGACTGAATCACAGATCTGCAAGGGACTTGCTTTCTGTGTCCATCTGCCTCATTTTCAATGGACTGAGCTATTTCTTTCCACAATCCCACATGGCTGTGAGATCCGCCGCTTAATGTTAGGTTGCATGTTACTTACAGCTAGGCATAGGGTTTTGCCTGAATCTTTTTTGACCCCAAAGGCAAATTTGGCTTTCTAAAAACATTGTGCAGATGCAGGTGATTCAGGGGATCTCTACTCATTAGAAAAAAAACACAACCTAAATATGCATAAACTGATCATTCCATTGGGAGAAGAAAAGTATCCAGAAAAGCCTCCATCATGTACACCAGCTGTGACCAAAATGTTTCCCAGGACTGACTTGGTTTTTCTTCTTTTTCTCCCCCTTCTGTTTGGTGAAAATATAAACACATGTTCATTTGCATGGACCCTCAGTTTCTCCTCCTCCTGTTTCTCAGTGGTTCACCCTGATTTTGGTCTGAGTCACATCTCAAATCATTTCCCTGAGCTGCCATTCTCTTGTAAGGATGATGATAAGATACAGAAGTGTCAGATAGAAATGTTCTCCCCACTACTCCTTCTCCTGTCCAGCTCTCTTTCCACTGGTACAACAACCCTTTTTCTCCCTTTCCCTGCAGCTGTTCTTTGCAAATGTGGATGCAACCGGAGTGAGAGAAAATCTCTTTAACCCTCCGATCATAGCCCGGTACATCCGCATTAAACCCACTCACTACAACATCCGCACCACGCTGCGCATGGAGCTCATCGGCTGCGATCTGAACAGTACGTCCCACTTCGGGATACCAAGCACCAAAGCCAGGGCCTCATCCAGTGGGTTGCTGAGCACCAGCTCCATGTGTTTCAGGACTCCCCAGGCAGTTGTGGAGGGGGAAGGAGCAGGCTGGAGATGGCATTGAGACGCTGGGGGAACAAAGCTGGAAAATCTCATTATGGTCTTAGAGACAGTGATACCAGAGGCAGAGCATGGGGCCAGCTCTCACCAGCAATTTTTCCTGAACCACCATAAACCTCCAGCAGCAGCTAGGTGGATAGCTGGGGAGCTGCTGCCGCCTTAGTCTGGGGGAGCAGGGAACAAGCAGAGACACACATTATTGGCTTTTCCTCTGGTTTTGCCACTCCAAAGTGAGACTGCTCTGGCCCACAGTGGGACCTGGGACAGTGGTGCTCTGGGATCCTTTCTTTAGCTTCGCACACCAGCAGGGCAGCTATGAGCAGCAGCGGTTGCACTGTCACCCCACACCACAAGCCTGCCAGCTGGCTCTGAGGCAGCTGTGCACAGGCACACCTGGTCACACCGTGTGCAGGGTGTCTCCCTGCCAGGTATTCTGGTCCTTCCCCTGGAGACAGGTTCTCCTTCTGTCCTGGCAGATGCACAAATTCTTCACATTCCTCCTAGATAAAAATCTCCAGAGAGAAAAGAAGGTGGGAGTAGTGGTAGGTATAGTTTGGCATTCCCCAGCCAGAGCCACGCTGCACAGAGGCCCTGAGCATGACACTACAGTAAGGCACAGCAAAAGCTGTAACCAGGCAAAGTGCATGGAGGGCAGCTGGAGCAGTGAGCAGCCAGAAGGCACCTCCATGACTCTGTTCCTTCCTCTAACAAGCATTGCTCTTCTCTTCCAGGCTGCTCCATGCCCCTAGGAATGGAGAACAGAGGGATCCCTGACCAGCGCATCTCCGCGTCCTCCTACAGCACCAGTGTCTTCTCCAGCTGGTCACCCTCCCATGCCCGCCTGAACCTGCAGGGAAGGACCAACGCGTGGAGGCCAAAGGTAGCCCATGCAAGGAGATCCCCAGGCAGGCAGCTGGGGCGTGGGCAGACAGGTGGGATCCCAGCAGGCAGGCTGGGTGCTTGTGACCTCTCCTAGCCTGGGCTGCATGGGGAATGTGTACAGCCATGTGCACCATGCAAGCTGCCTGCACACAGGCAGGAGAGTTGTGGCACTGATTTAGCACCCAGCAGCTCCAAACAGTTGCCTGGTAGGGCAGGTGAAGTGAACTGTGTCCAGGGCTAGCTTGACTTCAGCTGCAACAAACATGTCTTTCTTAATGCTGCTGAAGGGTTGAAGGCAGTCTGTCCTTCCCCAGAGTAACAGTCCCAGCGAGTGGTTGCAAGTGGACTTTGAAGTAACCAAGAAGGTGACTGCAATCATAACCCAAGGTGCCAAAGCTGTCTTCACCCACATGTTTGTGAAGGAGTTTGCTGTATCCAGCAGCCAGGACGGTGTGCACTGGAGCCCGGTCCAGCAGGACAGCAAGGAGAAGGTAGGCAGAGCTGCTCCATGGCCAAAGGCAGCCCATGGCTACGTCTGGGGCAGTAATCACAGCCCTTGGCTGTAAACACGTTCACGGGATTTTTGTAAGAGCCATGAGCCAGTCTGTGCTTTTTCTTCCCTAAAGCATTCCCAAGTGGTGCTTCTCTGGATTATCGTGTCCCCAAGTTATGGGCTCACTATACCAGCAGAGGAGATCGCACCCCTGATTTCTCTCTCTTCTCCAGATTTTCAAGGCAAACAAAGACCACACCAGCACAGTGATGAATACCCTGGAGCCCCCACTCTTTGCCCGCTATGTGAGGATACACCCCCGCCAGTGGCACAACCACATTGCCCTGCGGATCGAGTTCCTGGGCTGCAACACTCAGCAGGAGTACTGATGGCTGTGGGGCCAGGCACGGGCAACACCATCCCTGGGACCCACATCCAACTGGACACTGAACTCTCAGCAGGGCTGGAGCCAGCCCTCCAGGGCCCTGGCTGCCCCTGCTGCCGGGGAGGAGAAGGCCAGCTGTCGCCATGGCTGGCTCGTTATCAGCCCCTTCCTGTCCCTCACCTACCAGATTCCATATAGTCAGATGTAATGCTGAAGAATTAAACAGTAATTTTCCAGTATCTCTCTGCACTTTCTCCCCTGCTCCAGCCTTGGAGTCCGTGTGGGCTCAGTCAGCATTACCAGCAGCTAGTAATTAATTAGCCCCAGAGCTTCTCACCGTCGTTTTGCACAAGCTGCCGCTGCTGGGGCACAGTCCTGGAGGAGGAGGAAGCAGCAAAGATAAGGGCTGGGGGAGGAGGCACTGCTCCAGGCCCCAGCATCCATTTCACAATCGGTGGCTGAAGGGAGGCAGCGCTTGCTCAACCTGACACAGCACTGGGCTTTGGCCCTCCGCTTCCCTTCATCTCCTTCCCATAACACTCCTGCTGGGTGTCACCATCCTGCTTTCCATGGCTCTCCTGAGCAAACCCTCCTTGCTCGCTCACTGGAGTTCTGTAGGTGCCTGTGGCTCCCAGGGCCTCTGGTGGGACGTTGACTGCTGGATGAGCCGCTGCCTTGCCATGATCCCCAGTAAAGTGTGTCATGGGCTGCAGCCATCTTCCCACCATCGGTTGCTGTCGCCCTCCCTGGCACTCACCCCACACAGTAGCAGATGTTTCTCCTCTCAGGAATGGCAACAAGCAGGGTGACACAGAATCACAGACTGGTGAGGGTTAGAAGGAACCTCTGGAGATCATCCAGTCCAACTCCCCTGCCAGAGCAGTCGCACAGGATGGCATCCAGGTGGGTTTGCAATGTCTCCAGAAATTGAGACTCCACCACCTCTCTGGGCAGCCTGTGCCAGTGCTCTGCCACCCTCACAGGAAAGAAGTTCCTCTTCATGTTCAGGTGGAACTTCCCATGTTCCAGTTTGTGCCCATTGCCCCTTGTCCTGTCACTGGGCACCACTGAGAAAAGACTGGCCTCATCCCCCTGACACTTGTCCTTCAGATATTGATAAGCATTGATGAGATCCCCTCTCAGTCTTCTCTAGGCTGAACAGCCCCAGGTCTCCCAGCCTTTCCTCATCAGAGAGATGCTCCAGTCCCCTCATCATCTTCATAACCCTCCGCTGGGCTCTCTCCAGTAGTTCCCTATCTCTCTTGAACTGGGGAGCCCAGAACTAGACAGAGGACTCCAGATGTTGCCTCACCAGGGCAGAGTAGAGGGGGAGGATCACACTCAACATCCTCAACAGAAACCGACTGGCTTGTGAATTCCCATGGCACCTCATCAGTCAGGTAGTCTGTGCTCACACCTCTAAGAGATGTGACCTGGGGCAGCGCTGAGAGCTCCGCCAGCAGTACCAGGGGAGGGCCGTGGTAGGGACCCCTGGGCCCTGCCATGAGGCAGGGTGGTTGTGCGAGGAACAGCTGCTCTGAGCTGCCCAGCTCCTTCGCACCCTTGGGTGCTCTGGGCTGGCTGTGGTGCACAGAGGTGTTCCCCTCTGTGGCCTGTGTCCGCAGGAAGCAGTGACATGTACTGCAGATCAGCCCAGTGGTGTGACCTGTCTGGGAACCTACACCCAGAGGAGATCAGAAGCTGATGCCTCAAATGAAACAGGGCTGAAAAAGACTCATTGAAAGTGCTGGGCTCCACATTGCTGTACAAGGAGCCTTTGCTGTGGCCCTGGCAGTGATTGCATTACAGCCCCAAGCAGGAGATGCAATCACCCTTGGGCTTAATTGCATTCTGACAATAATCAGGCACAGATGTGAGGAGAGGCTGCCTGGCAAGCACTGGCCTGAGGAAAGGAATTGGAGCCATAAGCTTCTCAAAGGGGAACACCCCTGCCTGAGGCAGGGTAGTCTTCAGCCTGGGAGGACAAAACCTGCCACCTTGGGCCTTTCTCAAGGCAACCTTCCTCAGCACCAAGGCACCGACATCTCTCCTGAGCACAGTGACCAACGCTGCACAAGGACAGCTGGCTGCAGTCTCTGCACCACCAGTGCAGAGGAGAGTCCCAGGCATGGTGAAGGGCCTGATGGCAGAGAGAACAAAGCAAAAACATCAGCTCAGCCTCAAACAGCAGCTGAACTGTAGACAGAGACCCACACACATTCGCTGAGGAACAGGCCCAGTCACCCATGTTGATGCCCTTGCACAAGGGCAGACATCTGCACCCTCTGCCCATGGCTACCACTGCAGGCCAGGCTGGGCCAGACCAGCTGAAGCTTTATACCCATCAGGGTGAGGGACTGATGGGGACTGGTCAAGAGCAGGGGGTTTTTTGGCAACACAAAATTGGTGAGGACCACAAGCCCACCCAGGAGCTGGCTCAGATGCAGGTGTAGTCAGTCACACAGGACGGGTGGCTCTGCATGGTCCTGGCTGCCTTGTCTCTCAGGGCTGGTACCCAGCTCTGCTCAGTGAAGCAGGGACACAGTCCCTGCCTGTACCAGTGGATGCTCAGGCTCATCCTGCCTGCAGAAACAGGCTGCTGTGTTGTAGCACATTTGTCCAGTGACACAGGGTTAGATCAGAGAAAAAGCTGTGTGCACCAGAGCCCTGTGAGTCATTTTCAAAGAGCAAACAGGGCTCAAATCTCTGCAGGCAATGGAGCATCCTTCACCAACCAGCCCTGAGCAGCTCCAGGATGTTCTCCAGCCACCCAGGAAGCAGAGAAGGGGCTGTGCTGAGTGAGAGCACTGGGAAGGGGCTGTGGGCAGGCAGGCAGATGTGTCAGAGCCTGCCAGGCTCTGGCATCCATTACTGGAAACATCTCTTGACATTTATCTTGTGGGGAATGGAGACCAGACGCTGTTTCCTTGCAGTGCGACGCAGATCTGAGATGCATCACAGCCTCCCCCAAGACACAGACGTTTCTATGCAGGGGAAGGACTGGACCAGCACAAAGCTCTCTGCCTCTTGGTCAGAGGATGCTCTGTCTAGTCACCACCCCACAAGAACCCTGCTGTGCCTGGCCAAGTCCTCCTGGACACTGGGGATCTTATTCTCTTTCATGGCTGAGCTGCTAGGATCGCCAGGGCTGGGTGATCCAGTGATTACGCAGCTATCTGGTGTCCCTTTCTGGTATAGCCCAGCAGAAATTATTTTGCAATCCAAAGTGCGCAAGGTGGTTCAGCGCTGAGCCCCAGACAGACAAGCTGTGGGCTAGGGCTGCTCCTGAATCTGGCTTCCCCTGTGCTGGATGGAGAGCCCCTGGTGTGCAGCCCCTGCCTGAGCCAGACGTGGGGGATGTATGCAGGTATTGCAGCTGAGTAGATGGGCACCGTTCTCAGAAAAATTTGCCAGCACATAACAGAAACAGGCAGCAGGATGCTGAAGAGAGCACTTGAGCAGGGACCGTGGCCAATAGGGAGTGAAGCAAACTTGGGAAAGCATAGCTGAATTCCCAGTTCAGCCATGGAGCTAGAGCCAAGCTGCTCACCACCTCCTCTGCCTCGGTTTCCCTGTATGTAACCAAGAGGGAACGAATAGACTTAGATTTCCCTTTTCTGTCTCTCAGATGTCTCTTGTCACATTTCTCCCTCCTACTATGTATTCCACAATTAACTGCAGGGCTTCTCTCTGCTCTCCATATCTCGCCTCCCACCCCACATTGTTACCAGCCTGTTTCTAGCCCATGAGTGCAAGAGGAGCCTGGAGCCAAGGCATCCTGCCTCCAGGATGTGCTCAAGGCAGCACATTTCAAAGCCATGCTTCATGATCCCCCCCCAACCTGCTCTCTCCAGGAGAGGCAAGGCTTGCTCTTGATGAGTATTTCTCCTCCTGGGCTGCCTCAGCTGCTGGGTAAGGATGCTCCAAAGTGCGCTGCAGATCCTTCTTGGTCAGCCTAGCTGGGCTAGGGAAAACAACGGTGCAAGCAGCATCCTCCAGCCTAGTGGGCACATCTGTTGGTGCTGAATGCAGTCAGGCACCCCGGGACTTTTCCAGGTCCCTGACCTAGTCCATTATTTTCTCATCCTAATCTGATTTTACAGGCTTTCCCACAAATGAAGTCTGGGCCACAGGTCCCACTGTGCCCAGCTGTAAAACATAACCCTCATAGTTGTTTTTCTTCTGCTTCTGGTGCTGACTGCCATGATCTTCTACCACCACTGCAAACCTGCTGTGTGATTTGGTATACTACTTGTACAGAACTTGCTTAGCATTAGTAGCTAAATTTGCTGAAGCCTTAGGCTGCAAGCTGTGAACTTTCACCCAGATGTGCTATACTTTTACCCAGTTAAGTAAAAGAAGGCCCCAGAGCTGGTTCAAGATGGAAGATAAGGAGGCAAGAAAGGCTGCTACCATTGTCAGCTGACACAGCAACCGTACAGATAAGAAATGGCCCCTCTAGAGACAATGAAGGGACTCAGTGAAGAATGGGAAGACCCCAGACCCTAATATTACTGCTGGTCAGAAGTGTTGTGTGAGGTGTGGGGAACTTAGACTGTAAGGGTATAATTCTTTGTTTGCAGGCACCCAGCTCAAGCCGCTCTGCATGTCGGATAAACAAACCACGTATTGACTCAGTGGATTGGCGACTCATCTTCTTCAAGCAGGAACCTAGGGCTGTGCCCTGTTGACAATGGCATAATTCTTGGCAGGAGGCGCAATTCCCTCAGGAAACCTGAGGACAGGGCAGAAAGTGCATCTGGAGCTACATGTGGACGGTACAGAAAACTCCAGCCAGCTGATCCCAATAAGGAACTTCAGCCCAGGAGGCTGGAGTTTTCCAGGAAGATTCTTGGGAAGGATGAAGTTTTTCAATGCTGGAGGGGTGGGCACACTGCCCCTTATGATCTAGGGGTTCCTTGTCCACCCTGTTGGCCTCAGCCTGCAGCAGACAAGGCACCCAGCAGCCCCAACTGGGGAACGCTTTGTGCTGACCCTCTCGTCCTCTGTGTACGTGGGTGCACAAACCAGTTTGCACAGAGGGCACTGGCTTTGTCCTGGGGCCGAAGCTCTTTATGGTGGCCCCAGAGCAATCTGGGGGTCTCCTCACCTCGGAGGCACCCCACATCCTGCACACCCCGCTCTGCACATCAGCAGGGCCTGGGGATGACCACCATTTTGTGAGGGCTCCCCCAGCTGTGTCGCTGCTGGGGCTTGGCCCTGGCAGTCAGGGGACAGAGCCCTTCTCACACCCAGCCTCCTGCCCTGGTTTTGGCAGCCACACGATCTGGTGTGAGGGGTGCAGCCACCCCCCTCAGCAGGGTCCCATGGGCGCCCAGCCTGGCCCACACCCCCACGCCAGGCTGAGGGCTCTGCTGGTGCTCGGGGGCTGCCAGGGGCCCGGGGCCGCTCCCCGCACGGGCAGGAGGGGGACACTATTCTACGGGGGAGAAGTCCCCACGCAGGCAGCGAGGGGAGGCTCCGAGTGCCGGCGGGCGGTGACAATGTGCCCGCGGGACACGGCCAGGCCGCGGCAGCCGTGAGGCCCTGGGGCCCGGCCCCTGGCTCCGCCCGCCCGCCCTCAGGCCTCTCCCTGCCGCCAGCCGGGCGGAGCGTGCGGGCAGCCGGCGGCACTGCTGGAGCCGGGGCCGAGACGCTCTGCTGGAGCCAGCGGAACCGGCTGCGGCTGCTGGCGGCTGAGTGGCAACAGCAACGGCGAAGCGGTGGCGGAGCGGCCATGACCCTGAAGTCGGGGCGCAGCGCTAGCGCCGGCAGCATGCGGACGGCGCTCTCCGACCTCTACCTGGAGCACCTCCTGCAGAACCGGGCCAAGCCCGAGGTGAGCGACGGAGGGAGGGCAGCACCGGCCTCCAGCCCCGATCCGCCCCCGCCACCCCCCGGGAGAGAGCTCTGCCCCCCCCACCCCCCTTCCCCGCCGAGGTGCCCCCCTCCATCCCACCTCCCTTGTACTCCCTTCCTCACAGACCCTTCCCCAGCACCCTGTGTCCAGCTCAGGCCCGGCACAGGGCCCCCGGGGGTCCCCCTCCATCCTTCCCGCACACCCAGCAGGGAGCAGGGTCCCTAAGGCAGGGACCCCCACCTGGATGTGCCCTGTGTGTGGCACTGCTGCTCCCCAGCACCCCAGGAGCCGGGGCTCCTGGCTGGGGGATGCGGGGTACCCCGGGGGAATGGTCAGGCAGCATGGCCAGGCAGGGAAGAAGGAGCTGGGTGGAGGAAGCCTTCAGCATCCTGCCACGGAGGAGCTTGTGCTTGTTTTGCTGCAAAGTTGTAGCTGGTCTGAACTGGAACTGCCTGTCACATGAGCTGATTCAGCTTGCTGAGCAACCTCCAGGTCCACAGCATGGGCTGGAGGTGAGGGTCTGGGCCACAGAAGGAGGATGCAACCAGCCCCTCTCACCCCTACCCCAGGGCAGGGAATGGGCTGGGGGGTGCACACACCCCATCTCCACTGAGGGGAGAGCAGGTGGCACCAGCTGTCTTGGTTGTGCTGGGAGGGTGCCTTCCCCAGCTGGTGTCATTTGGGGTAGCGGGGATGCAATTGGGAGAAGGTCAGCAGTTCCCAGTGCTAAGCAGCTGGTGCTTTTCTCCCAGCAGAGATTTTTGATTTTGGACAGGAGTCCCTGACAGAGCCATGGCATAATGTGCCTAGGCTGAGGTTTCCTTGCAGCCATGGGGAGCCTCTGAGAGCAGGGAGGAAATTTCCTTGAAGTGCTGTCCTTGGCCCATCCTGTTGGACACTTATGGCATCCCAAGGAGGCTTGTCAGATGTGTCCCACACCAGTGGTTCATGTGATTTTTATGGCTCAACCCTGGCAGAATGCTTTAAAAATAAAAAGAGAAAAGCTTTTAAAGCAAAGTGCCTGGATCAGGCAGCTGCTGAGAGAGGAGCTCCCATCCCTCTGCCTGCAGGATCCAGCAGGGATAGAGAAGGGATAAATCACCAATGGTAGCGAGGCACGGAAAATGTGCCCCACAGCTCCCTGGCATTACGGTATATTTATTCTGGTAGGGATACAGAGAGATGGTGAACGGGGATCTGCCTGGGCCGTTTAAGAAGAGCTCTGTTGAGCTGGCAGCCATCTGGGGCTACCTGTCCTGAGCTTGCCAGTCGTTCATGCGCTCGTCCCCGTGTCACGTGCATGCAGAGATGGTGCTGGCCCATGGTGGCTGCAGGCTCCTCTGTGGGACAGTAGGGACATCACCACACAGCAGCTTTGGGAGGGGTGCTAGGTCTGGCTGGCTGCTTCTTGGCTGGAGTCAAACAGGGCAGCTGGGAGGTTTCTCTTCCCCATTTCCTCTGGCAGAGCGGTGCCCTGGGAAGTGCCGTGCTGCGTTCCTCCAGTGGTGACAGGGCACGCAAACACTTAGCGAGTGGAAGCCATGTCATAGCTGGAAAACAGGCCAAAGTGTAGGAAGCCGCTTGCCCTCTTCCCTCGAGCCCTACTGTATCTTTTCCTTATCTCTCAATACATATGCAGATTTACCAAGGAGGTGTGGGCTTTATTCCCATCTGTGCACCTGGTTGGCAGGGTGACCTTGGGCATGTCCCCTTATTGGCCATGACTCAGTTCCCCAGCTGTAAAATGGGCAGCAAATGTGACCTTTGGGAGTCCAGTGGAGAAAAGGAGGGTTATTCTGGAGAGAGCTGAGCCTGAGGGTGCAAAGGGGACACTGCAATTCCCTGTGGGAGCCATTCCTGGCATCCAAACGGAGCAGACTGAGACCACAGTCCCCAGGGACCAACTTCTGGGCAAAGCTAGTGCTTGAAAGCCAAGCAAAACTTCTAGGCTTGACCAAAATGAAGGGGGGAGGGCTGGTTCCAACTTTTTCATCTCAAATGCATTTTGCCACGTTCCAGTCTGTAACAGCTGCCGGAGAAAAAGTCGTTTTGCAGGGCTTGTTCTGGAGGGTGGGGATGGAGCAGCTGGGCAGCTCCTCAAGATTTCTTCTCTCGCTGTTGTGGTTTTACTGACTTTCCTTTGGAGGTGACTGGTTTCACAAACACATCTGGAAGGCTGCATCAGCCTTTCATGGTGGGAAGGTGGTGCCTCAGCAAAACTGACTGTGCTCCTTTGAAAACCTTGTCCTTCTCCATTGCAGCACTCCGTGATCTGGAGTCAGTGCGAGGGCACGCAGAGCCAGCAGCATCTTCTGGCTCCCCAATTGCTCGCATCCCTCCGATTTCTCTGTTTCCCCTTCCCACTGTGACCAGGTGGTTTTACCAGGCCTTTTCCCAGTGTCAGTGATGTAATCCTATTTGATTTAAATCCTTTTTAAAAAAAAAAAAAATCAAACAAACTGTATCCTATTGCTGATATGGGTCTTGGGTGAGGTTGCTCCTGTGCTTGTGCTGGCAGACCAGAAAAAGTAGAGGCCCCCAGCAGAAAGCAGGGATGAATTATTTCTAAATGTCCACGTGGCTGCTGCTCCCCAGCTGGCTGGAGCAGCCCAAAAGCAACTCCCAAACTCAATTTCTTTTGCTAGTTTGCTCTTTTTACACATTGCTGTGATTTTTAAGCTGTACTGAGACTGTGATGCATGCATCTGCTGGGCAGGGGCGAGGCAAGGCTGGAGCACTAGAGGGTGGGAGGAGAGATTGCTGGGCCAGGACATCTCTGCACCAAACAGTGCCCCAGCCTCCCTGTGCGTGCCTGCGGTGATTATAATGTGAGGGGTCATGATTCCTGGAGCGAGCTGGGATTTTGTTGCTCACTGTGGGCAGTGGAGTGTGTCTCCCTGCCAGCCAAGAGGGCAGTCCTGGAGGATCGCGACTCCAGTGTTCCCTCCTGCATCCTGTACTTTGAGGGCTCGCTTGGCAAAGCTAGCAGTGTCTGTCCTTTATCGAGGTGCATGTCAGGGAGCCCTGCTCATTCAAGGCCACCTGATACCGAAGTCTGTTGGCTAGAGCAGCAAGGAGAGCCCAGGAACTGAACCATTGAACGTGCCCTTTGTGCTACAGTTCTGCTTTCCCCAAGTGCTGCTTCAGCCTCCTGCAAACGAGCTGCCCAGTTAATCTTTGATTTTCCCAGTGGCGTACAGTCCATCTGAGCCAGTGCAACAGCAGGAGCAACCATGGCAGACAACACTGACCCCTCGAGGGGACAGGATACTAAGCCCTGGGGTCCTCACCAAGGATTGCTCCTCACTCGCCAAATTCCCAGTTGGCAAACACTGCCCAGGGAGCTGGTGCCTCTCCGTCCACCCTGGAATATGAGGCAGAAATCTGGGGTCTTGAGGAAAATGCAGGCAGGGATCTGGGGTGCAACTCTGGAGCTGATGGCTCCTCTGTGCATTGCTACCTGGAGCAGAATTTGTGTGTGAGGATTTGTACCCTCACCAGCCAGCTGTGAGGCACCCTGCCCAGCACCCAGCAGCCCTACAGCTCAGACCCCCAACCTCCTCACCCCATGTCTGTTCCAAGGCTGTCCCCAGCCTGGGGCTGTGCAGAACCGGCAGTCGCTGGTGACCATGGAGCCGGCTCTTAGCAGCACTCACAGATGTTTCCTGTGGAGCAGCGCATAAGTAGTAGGGTCTGGCCTGCTGCCAGCGTGACTTGAAAGGCTCTTGAGGTCACGGGCTACGCCAGGCCAAGCTGGCTGAGAGCGTGGTGGCTGCCAGGGCAGAGCAGGGTATGTGATCTGGCTGGCCAGCTCACGTGCATGGAGCGTGAGAGCCACACGTCTCCTGGCTCTGGTTTCATGATGCCCAGCATCAGGGCTGGAATCTGCCACCCTGTGGGTCCTGGTCCTCCTTGTGAGCTGGGCGTTTTCCCATCCCTATCCATCGTCTGCCCAGTGCAGTCAGCAAAAGCCCACAGCATCCCAGCGTGGCTCTGTTTGGGGCAGAGGGAGTTGCCAAAGGACCCATCTGGGTTTAGAGCTGCCATCAAATGACTGGTGGCAGTCCCCAGGCACAGCAGCGAGTCTCTGGTGACAAGGCTTGCTCTCTGGGAGTCACTAGGGTGACACTGGTGCTGAGTCAGCGTTGAGGGCTGGATGTTTTCTCCAGCTCTCAGCAAAAAGCAAAGGTCAGGGCCAGGAGGCTCAGCTGGTGGGGACGGTGAGTACGGTGGGGACGGGAACTCCCAGCCCCTGGAGCAGACTGTGCTGTGTCCTGGGTCATCGGGCTCTGCTGAGCCTAGAGGTCTGAAGCTGGAGATCGCACGGTGTAATGCTTTTTCCAAGTTATGACCAAGATAACTGTGATCTATGCTGACTCAAACCACCTCACGGGCACTTTGGCCTTGGGCAGGGCTGGAGAAGTTCCTTGTTGTTGTCTTCCTCCTCCTACTCATTGGCTCAGCAGAGCCAGGACAGCCAGCAGAGAGCTGAGGGCTGGCTCTAGACACCTGCACTGCTAGATCTGTCGGTAGCAGCATGCCCTGCTGCAGCTGGAAAGCCAGGCTGAGGGGCTGAGAGTCACTCTTCCTTCCACCCCACAAGTCCTTTGGTCTGGGTGCTGCTCTGGGCTGGGATTCAGCCTCCTCCTCCATGTTTAAGTTATTGACAGCTGGAGCCCACACGATCACCCTTCTCCTCTGAGAGGAGGTTGGTTAGCTCTTTTATATGTAGTTGGCTTAAAAATAAATCACTAATCTTCCCTGTCGCTGCAGCATAGGCACACGGCTCTGTGCGCCCTTCCTGGCCCCGCCAGCAGCCTTTCATCAAGGCTGTGACAGTGCCTGTGCCTTGATGCTGATCTGTCCCTCTCTGCCAGCCTCTCTCCTGCTGGCTCAGCTAGACCTGGCTCTGCCACCCCTGCCTTTGGCTCCTTCCCTGCTTTTGGCCATTGCACAGGGCTGGGCCACTGTCACAGCCCGGCAGCGCTCTGGCACATCCCTACCAAAGCTGATTTTTTTGTGGTTTAGTGCTGTGGCTGCACCCCACCAACAAATGCTCTTCATGGGGTTGCAGCCTCTGCTCCAGGCCTGGTGCCTGTGGTGGGTGAGAGCGAGCCGGGGCAGCAGGGCCAGGCTGCTGCTTCCCCAGCCGCTGGCACAGAGCCCCGTGGCCTGGTGCTTGGTCAGGTCTTGGCAAGTCGGCGTGTGGCGGGGAGAGGTGTTGGCTCTGCCTGGCTGGGCACGGTGTGCCGCGTCACTGATGCGGGACTAAAGCCGGTGAGGACCTTGCTGGGTTTCCCCGCAGGTTTGCTGGCTGTGGCTCCCAGCTGGGCACTGCTGGGAGGGAGGGTGTGAGCTGCAAACTGGGCAGCAGAACTGGCAGTGTGGCGTGGAGTGGGGCAGCCGGGAGGGTTGGCTTTGCCTTGTAGGCTGGTGTGGGAATTTGAGCATGCCAAAAAGGCGGGCAGAGGCTGTAGATGAAAGCTGGCAGGGGTTTTGCTGGGCCAGCACTGATTTGGGAGAGGCTCGAGGGAAGTCCACTGCACTTGGGGACAAACCAGTGCATCTGGAGCTGTGCAGAGACGTGGCCGAAGGGTTTAACAGGACTGTGCCAGGCTTTCTGAGACCGGGAGGTGGCAGCTCACTTTGCAGTGTCCCTGCTGTATGGCAGGGTGGGTTTGGAGGTCTCTGCCCAGGACCCTAAGCACCCTCCACCTGCCCTAGTGCCAGCACGTACTGGAGACGAAGAACAGAGGGTTCCCCATGGCTGAAAGCCCCTGCTTGGCTTCCCAGTGCTGGCCAGCACCAAATGGCCTGTATCTGGGAGCTAGGGAGGGGACTGGGGAGTTTCTGGCTGGCTTGGGAGCATCTTGCCTTCAGTGCCTGGATGTGGGCATGGCTCTGCATCATGTCAGCTGCCCATTGACATAGATGAGGAAAGGTTGAACTTGCAAACTGAGCAAGGGTATAGCGTGGCCCCAGTTCCCAGGGGTGAGTCCCAAGCTGCTCCGTTGACTTGGTGAAGCTGCCCTGGGCTTTATGCTCTGCAGCAATCCAGCTGTGGGCCAAGTGCTGCTGTGACACACAAGTAGTGTTTGGGACTCATTGCTGCAGAAGATGATCGGCTGTGGACTCTTTCAACTTTTGCTACCTGTAGCTTTTCCAGAGTTTTCTTAGCTCCTGTATTTCCCAGGCTGCAAAACTGCAGATCAAACCCACATCTACATATTCATCCACATCATCAGCTGGTCAGGATGATGGGCCATCTTGTCTTGACCAGCTTTTGCCAAGAAAGGTTGGACCAGATGGTACTTGAGGTCCTTTCTGCTATTCTATGGTTTCTGTGATCTTCAAGGGTGAAGCTCTTTTCCTCTTTTTCTTTCCTCACTCTCAATGTCCTCTCCCCCAGCACATGCGTCTCTCCCCCCGTGCCCCAGGCAGTCTAACACAGTGGGGTAGCTCAACCCCACAGTGGGGAGCTGGCACTCCCAGGCCCTGTTCAGGTGGAGCCCCTAAACCCCGGTCTTTGTTTTGCCCTGACAGGCCATCACTCAGTCCCTGAACGCCATGACTGAGGACATTTATACCAACGGCTCAGCAACTCTGGGTAGCCCCTCCCACAGCAACAGCCGTGAGGTGCGGAAGGTCCGCCTCGTCCAGTTCGAGAAGGTCACGGAGGAGCCCATGGTGAGAGCTGGCAAGATCCCACAGCCTGGTGGCACCCAGGGGGGCGGAGGGGCAGGTAGAGCTGTGCCAATGGGCTGGCCTCGGGGGAAGCAGGAGATCGGTGGAGACCTCAGCCATGGGAAGAGGGTGCTGGATCTTGCCTGGGGACCTGGAGCGAGCCCCATCAAAGGGTGGTGATGCTTGTACCAAGAGGAGCTGCAGCAGGCTGGGCTGGCCAAGCAGAGGGCTTCCCCCCAGCCACTGCGCTGCCCACCCTGGACATGGGCCTGGAGAGGACTTTGCTGAGAGCACGAGAGCTCTCCCCTCCAGTGAGCAGTCATGGATTTTCCTGTCTTCCAGGGAATCACGCTGAAGCTCAACGACAAGCAGAGCTGCATGGTGGCCAGGATCTTCCACGGGGGCATGATTCACAGACAAGGTAACAAGGCCCTTGCAGAGGCAGTGTATGGGGTGCACGTCTGCAGCTGGTTTCTTTCCATGCAGAGATATGGCAGCCCCCCAGCACTGCTGGCTTTCCTCTGTGCTGTGGACATCTGTGTCCATTCCTCCACTAGGGATATGTCAGGAACTCGGGACTCACTGCTCTCTCTGCATGGTTGTCATGTTAATACACTGGAGGCTTTTGGGAGAAATAAAGGGTAGGGGGAAGGGCTCTGTCAAAAAGGAACAGAAGACTGTCTGTCTCCATCTCGTCATGGGGTCATTGTGATGAGAGATGGATCATACCCTGGAGACGGTGGGGGAAGCTCTTCCCGTTCCTAAAGTGCACAGGTGGCACAGGCTTTCTATGGATTGGCTCTGCAGACTAAAAGAAGGTGCCAAAAGAAATAAATAGGTGCTGTTTTCTGGTTTTGGGTCTTGCCAAGGGTGCATGGAAAAGAGATTGTTCTGTACATAGAAGAAGAGGCCCCTTTTCCAGCCTTGGATCCAAGTGGGAAGTCTGAGCTTACCCCTGCCAAAATAACCCAGGAGCCATTCCAATAACGCTCCTGGAGCCTGATTTATAGCCATGTATCTGAGGCTGTAATCTGGCTGGGTGTACAAACTGAAAACACATAGAGTCAAGAGTGCTTGTGTTAAGGGCCCTGTACGGGGCTGTCCTTTGGCTTCTGGTGAGGTGCTTGGGGTTGGCTTTGACCAGCCTGAAGCATTGAAGGACACACAGTGGAAAGCAACCTGATGACTTTCAGACTGGATGAAGTGTGTGTATTGGGTGGAGGGGAAAGAATTAATTCCCCTTGTCCTTCAGTCCCATGTGCTTAGGTGACTGTGGCTCCACAAGCGTTACTCAGGCAAACACCACGGTGTCCTGGCCCAGGGGATCAGGAGGCTGGTGGAGCTCTATAGGTTGGGTTTGGTGAGCGGTTTTTGTCTGGTCCTGCATTTTCATGTTTCTCCTGTTGCTGGCAGGATCCCTTCACGTGGGTGATGAAATCATAGAAATCAATGGGCAGAGTGTGAGCAACCACTCAGTTGACCAGCTGCAGAAGATGCTGGTAGGTATTTGTGTTTGGCAGGGCTGTTCCCCAGAAAGGGTCCCTTTGGCCTGCATGCTGGCTGAGCATTCACGCCCTCCTGCATACCAGAGCCAACACACAGCTGCCTGCAGCAGTGTGATGCGGCAGTGTGATGCGGCAGGAGCCAGGTCTGCTGTGCTGGGGTGCTGTCATACAGCCAAGTGTTGAGTCCCTGTACACAATCTTGGTGGTCTGTGCTTGCTGCTTGTTTCTGGCCTCCTGAGAGCAGCAGTGAAGGCTGTTGGCTGGGTCCCTGATGTGTGCTGATGTGTATGGGGCTTGGAAACCACCTCTGCTTGCCAAGACTGATATGCAACTCCAGCCTAGCGGATAGGTGCTCTTGCAGACCTCAGCTGCTCTTGCAGGTCACCTTGGTGCCATTTTCATGCTGCTGAGGTAATGGTGATCCTGGCAGGCCCTTGCTAGAGACAGCTTTGGGCAGGATCTCAGCACTGCCTTGGGTTCACATACTGAGGCCATCTTGATCCATGCCCAACATATGGGACCTGGCCGGAGGGAGGTGATGGTGATGCTGAGCACAACCACCAGCAGCCTGCTGCAGTGCCATGGTCCTCTCCTGCCTGGTGGCAGGACATCCCTGCTCCAGATAGCAGGACCAAGTTGGAATTTGTCTTTGTCTGCCTCCCAAGAAGGATGGCTGGTCCAGGAGGCCAATCCAAGCCTCCTAATGTGGTTGTCCCCATGGACCATGTAGGTCTTACGAAGCACATGGGGGCAACACTGCATCTGGCCTGTGGCAGGCAAGGGAACACTGTGCTTCTAATGCCACCAGGAGGGCAGGAGCGAGAGGCCAGCATGGAGGGCACCTGGCAGAACCAGGCTCCTCACTGGGGCAGCCAGGCTGGAGATGATACAGATCTCCAGGTTTATTTGGTGATGCTTAGCAGTGCCCACAGCCAGCCCCTTGTGAGGGTGTTGCTGTGTCCCCGTGGGGAAGGGAGAAGCATGGCAAAGCTGTGCTACCAACCACAGCTTTTAGCCCAGACCCGGCAGAGCTGTTTCTGGCCAGGCTGTGGTGACCCATCACAGCACAGCTGGTACCACCCAGGAGTCTTGCCTTTGTGGGTCCTGGCACTCAGCAGCTCCCTGCTTGGGTTGCTGCTGTTGGGCTGCCTCCAGGCACCACCTCCTCCAACTTTTCTTTCTCCCCTTTCTTTATTCACTAGAAAGAAACCAAGGGGATGGTCTCAATAAAAGTCATTCCCAACCAACAAAGCCGCCTCCCTGCTCTCCAGGTAAGTGCAGCCTCCAGACCCTCGGGCTGTGCTGGGATGTGACTGGGGGGCTGGGTGAGACCAGAGCAAACCATGGGGGACCAGCGCTGGGGAAAGGACAAGGGGATGGCTGCACAGTCACCTTGCCTGAGCTGCTGGAGGATGAAGGGACCGGACCTGTCCTGTGCTTACATCGCTGCAAACAAGCAGATTTTTGCCCTGTGTGGATTTATTTACCCAATGTGTACATAGGAATGTGGGCCTGGGATGCCTGAGTCACGGTGGTACGTGTGCAGTATTTGGTGATGGGAGAGCAGCAGCGTGTGCACACCAGGAAGCATGAGAGAGTTTCCTGCCACCCTCAGAGCTGCAGCCATTAGAGCCACATCCCCGTTACGGGGCCACAGCAGCACCCCCAGGTGCAGCACCGGGCTCTCGCTGCTCCCCACTGTCTCTGATGCCCGGTGCATCAGCTGCAAGGAGAGTGACGTAGGTCTGGATGCCTCCAGCACGCTTGTGAGCAGTGTGTGGGAGGAAGGAAGCAGTGGGGGAGAGGAAGGCAGCTTGTTCTGCCTGCTGCCACTGCCAGGGTGGGGGTGACGTGCTGTGGCAGGGGGTGACACCTGCCTGGCTTTGCCTTTGAAGTCATGCTGCAGCTGAAATATTCAGGGTGGTGGGGAGGGCTGGCTCATCTGCCAAGGCTTCCATGAGTGGTGGCTGGGATGCTGTCCTGTCTCCAGGTGCGGGAGCCAACCCCAGCACAGCACCCCCTCATCATGGACAGGCAGCAGTGGGGGAGGAGCTGGGGGAGCTCATGTCACCCTCCTTCCTTATCCGGAGCAGCTGAAGTCTCTGAACATGGTGGCATGTGAAAACTGTCTGTTTCTCACTCAGCTCATGCTGTCCCCATTCCAGCTGAATCAGCCTTGCACATGTTTGTTTATTAAACTGTGGCCCATGTCTGCCCTTCCCTGCCGTCCGTCTGCCCTCCTTGGCCTGACCCAGCCAGCTCCAATCAGCCAGGCCAGCTCAGTGCCAGGGAAAAAGTTACCTCTGAGAAAAAGAACACAGCTGTTGGCTCATCCGAGGCTGCCTGCGGGCTCGGGGAAGGACATGGGGACACACTCCTTCCCAGCAACAGTTGTCTTCCCTCTTGCTGTGTCCAGGGCCGTGGTGCTGTCTGCTCTCCAGAACCACAGCTCACAGACTGCCCGTGTCTCTGCTTGTTGCAGCCCGCCACTGAGAGTGGGCTTTTGATTTTGTTTCAACTCCTGGATCCTCGTGATCACCTTTGTTTAAGGGCCTGGCAGGCAGGACGTTGCAGATCCTGGCATCATGATGCCCCCCTGCCCTGGCTCACCCCACACTCTGGCAGCCAGCCAGTTTCAGGCCAATTGACTGTCTCTTGGGGCAGATCTTCTTGAGAGGATCTTAATGAGAAGAAGCACTGAGCACTCAGGGCTCTTGAGGTCACCTCCCAGGTGCAAACTGCAGCCTTTTGACTTTAAAAACCAGGGTTTCTCATGCTGTAGCCTGTTCAGTACCTTGGCTTCCAGTCCCAGAGAGGGGGCTGGCAGCAGACTGGCTTGCATTTGCAATATAGCTTGCATTTGAAGCTGGCCCTTTGCAGTCCGTGGGTAATGCCTGAAGCTGTCTGATGCTGGCTCCTAACGAGTGTAGTGGAGGGTCTTTCCAAAAGTAACCTGGCTATGTCTGGCTTGGGGTGGCAGGGCTGTGGGAGGAAAGGGTTCCAGGCAGGTGCCTGGGCAGTGCTTGCTGTGTGTCCCTTGTGTTTGTGTTGATGATCAGCTTCTTGGTGCCAGAGAGTGCTTTCAAAGCAAGTGTCAGTCCTGATCCTGAAAGGAGATTCCACTTTTGTTGTCTTCCATTGTGAGAGACCTCATGTCACAGCTTGATCCATATGCTCTGCTTTTCTGGCAGTGAAAGGGAACCATGTTCGTGTCCTGCTGGCCCTGTGCCTCCAGCAGCACTGCTGAAGGAGGACATACTGTGGGAAAGTGTTTTAATGTGGAACAAGGACAGCGTGGTCCTACCCTGCCCAGGGAGGATGACTTTCCAGGCCCTGTCTGTCATATCGGATGACAGGACATAGGCATCACCCCATGTGAATCTTTTTGCTCACTTGCTATGTGCTGCATTTCTGGGATAAATAACTCAATAGGGGTGTGCTCAGGGGAAGCCTGCATTAACATGTGCATGAGGCTGGATCTGATAGTGCTGCTTCCCCTGTAGAAGGATCTCCTGCTGGTGGCATGACTGCAGGGCAGCCCCAGCACCCTCCTGAGTGATCACGGAAAAACAGGCAGCACCCATGACTTGAGGGAGAGCCTGCAGGACTTTGCACCATGACTGGGGGCTCCCAGAGCAAAAAAACCCAGGAGGGGAGCAAGGCAATGTGAGGTCTGTGCTTAGCCACAGCCTTACTTTGTTCCCTAAACCATGCCTTTCACTCCTCATCCTCCATACCCTGCCTTGGTGTTGCCCCCACCCTAGTCCTGACCAGGTCCTGATCTTGCTGAGTGCACTGGCCAGAGAAAAATTGCAGCTGCAACAGCATTTCAGAGAAGCCATTTATCCAGGCACTGAGAGCAAGCGGCAGTGTAGAAAACACTGGGTGCACATGTGTGGTCTGCACTCCCCCGGGGACAGGTGACTCTCATCTGTCCTGTTGTTCTCTGATGGTCTGTTCTTCCTGGAAAACAAGGTCCATATGTGAAAGCCACATGCTGTTTCTCTCCTGACCTTGCAAAGATGCTTGGGGGCAGCGAGAGCTTGGGGGTGCCCAGCTGTGTGCTGGCTTCAGGAGGGCTTAGGGCCAGAGGGGAGCAGTGGGGTGGAGTGCCCCGGTGGGAGCAGGCACTGTAGACTCCCTCCTAAAGAGCTGAGCAAGCAGAAGGGACAGGAAAATGCCACTTTCTCACGTCTTCCTGGTCTGCAGGGCTTCCCCAGCCCCAGGAGGGTGGCACAGGGGCCTGGGAAACAGCAGCAACACGTTTCCGGTTGCAGCTGTGATGAATGTAATGGTGCAAGAGTAGCTGATGCTGAAGAGGCCAGGACAGTCCCAGGCAGGGATGGACACAGCACCACAGCCTTGGCTTCCCCAAAGGTGCTGTGCCATGCAGGGGAGTGCCCAGTGCCAGGGCACAGCAGCTGGGGATTGAGGCATGGCCTTGGCTGGGGTCCCCAGGACATGGGATTACAGGGCGTATTGTTGCGATGGCTCCTCTCTGCTCGCCCCATTGCAAACCCCAGTTGCTGTGCACCGTGTTGGTCTGGGTAGTGGGACTCATCTCCAGCTGGCGTGGCTCACCAGCACCATGCAGCACCCAAGGGACTGCAGGGGGGCACACATCAGGGTTTGAGCACCAGCTGTGGGGCATGCGGGCCTGCCTAGAGGCAGCAGCCATTTTGCGGGCTCCTAGTAGGGCCAAGATGCTGTCTTCCTCCCCTCCTTACCCACCAGCACATCTCGCTGTAGCTCCATGCCCAAGAGCCTCCCCCAAGGCACTGTGCACCCCCTTTCTCTCTACTCAACCTCATGGGGCCTGGAAAGCAGCAGGGACTGGGATCCCTCCTGGAGCAGGGACCTCACGCCTGGAGCCAGCTCTGCAGTCACTGCCAGGGAATGCAATGTGGGGCTGGGAGCTGGATGCCACCAAGTTCAGCCACCCTGCGTGGCCATGCTGACTCCAGCCCGTTCTCTCTTTTGCAGATGTTCATGAGGGCACAGTTTGACTATGACCCCAAAAAAGACAACCTGATCCCCTGCAAGGAAGCTGGGCTGAAATTTCAGACCGGTGATGTGATTCAAATCATAAACAAGGACGACAGCAACTGGTGGCAGGGCCGGGTGGAGGGCTCCTGCACTGAGTCAGCAGGACTCATCCCTTCTCCAGAGCTGCAGGAGTGGTAGGTCTCTGGATTTGGCCAGAAGGGCTGGATCTGGGAGTGGAGGTGGGAACATGTGCTACCAGGAGCGTGACTGCATTGGGTAACACCAGCATCACTGCTGGGAAAAGGAGGCAAATGTCCCCTTCATCTGTTACAGGGTGAGCCTTTACCTGTCCCAGCAGCCACCCTGCTCCTCTTGTCCTTGCATGTCTGAGGGACAATCTCACTGCTCCCCCAGGGCTTGGGGTGACAGCTGAACCATGGTGGTGTCCTCTCTTGGCAGGCGTGTGGCGAGTGTCACCCAGTCCAGTCAGAGCGAATCCCCGAGCTGTAGTCCCTTTGGGAAGAAGAAGAAGTGCAAAGATAAATACCTGGCCAAGCACAGCTCAAGTAAGTGTGAGCAGGGCAGTGGGCTCCATCCCCAGCCCTGGCCATCACTCCTGCCTCTGGGCAGGGGCAGGTCTGTCCTCCATGGGAGTCAGACCAAACGGCCCAGCTGTGTTGGCAGTGGGACCTCAGGAGGATAGCCACAGCTGCCAGCTTTCTTGAGTCCCTTCCCCAAAGTCCTCATACCCCTCAGCTGTGTCCCCATGCAGCTCTGCAGTGCATGAGGCCAGGGCTGGCTCATGCAGAAGCCAAGCACTGAACTCATTGGGAGATTGGGCTCTCAGGCCCTCAAACCCTGCAGGCAGCTGAACACAGGGCAGGCAGTGGCCTGGCTGCTGCTCAGCAATTAGGGGGCAGCCCCAACTGCTCCCCACAGCTGCCGAGCCATGTCCCTGGCAGGGCAGGGAGCCTGTCCCTCAGCCACCCGTGCAAATGTCCTGTGCTAAGCATGCCCTGGGCCGGCAAAGGCGGGTGCCTGAGGACGTGCTGGCTCCTAGCCTGGCCTGCAGTTCCAACCAGCAACAAACAAGACCATAAATCAGCAAGATAAATAAAGCTCCTCCAATGACAGGCTCCCTGCAGCCAGTGTCCTGCCACCTCCCTGCCCAGCTCCCAGATCCTGCTCTCCTGAGCAGAATTACGGAGCAAGAGCAGCCCTGGCTTCTCCTTTGGCAGATGCTGGTCCAGCTCCCCAGAACCCCCTCCGCACCTCACGTGCCACTTGCTGCTGAGGCTGGGACCCTTTTCCCCGTCTGAGCTCCCAGCACAGTCCTGATTGCTCCCTCCACTTTGCCAAGGACTTGGCTTTGGTCTGACGCACACGCGGTCCTGCTGCTGTGGCCAAGCCAGCTCTGACCACTCGCCGTCTTGTTTCTCCTTCACCAGTTTTTGACCAGCTGGATGTGGTTTCCTACGAGGAGGTGGTGAGGCTCCCTGCCTTCAAGAGGAAGACTCTGGTGCTCATTGGTAGGTCCTGCCCCAGGCATCGTCTGCAGCGCAGGGGCTGCATGTGGTGGATCCCGGGGGGAAGCAGGACTGGGCAGGGGCTGGGGCAGCACTGCCTTTCAAAACCTATTAAGCTCTGGGGAGCATTTCTTCTGCCTGCAGCGGTCACCAAGCAGGCTGACCTCCATTGTGCATGGTCTGGCACCTGCACTGTGATGCTGAGGTAGAGTTAATTCAGGAGTTTCCAGCTCCTAAGTATCTTTACAGATAATTTTTATTAAAAGCAGTTCTGGTCTGCACAGCTGCACCAAAGTCAGGACTACTACGCTGTGGGTGCCGAGCACTTGTCAGTGGATCTCACGGGCATAGGCAGCCCACACAGCCCAGCTGTGCTGGCCACTCAGTGGGCACCGGTTCAGTCTCCAGCTGGGGCAGGAATAACCTCCTCCAGGGCTGGAAAACTCCACAGACCAGGCCAGAAAGCAGATCCTGGGCAAGGCCCCAGGAGCTCTGCACCTTTCCTCAGACCCAGAGCTGTGGAGGGGCCCCAGCATCTTCTGCCAGGATTCTCTGAGCCTGGCTCCAGTGTTGATCCCTCCCTTTCTCTGCAGGGGCCAGTGGCGTGGGCCGTAGCCACATCAAGAACGCTCTGCTCAGCAGCAATCCCGAGAAGTTCATGTACCCACCCCCATGTAAGTACACAGCCAGGGTGGAGGGCACAGCACAGGGCACGTTTCCTCTCACCTCCTTGAGCCAGGACCTTCTGACAGCATATGGGAAGTGGGGAGATGGCTCCTCCAGTGCCATCGAGCCCCCAGTGTCAGAGGCCACAACACAGGGCACTGTAAAGCCTCCGTGCCTGCTGTCCTATGGGTGAACAGATAGCTGCAGGGCTGCTACCGCCTGCATTGCAGAGACACCTCCCTGTTCACATCCCAGTGGATCTCCTTGGGCTGGCTGAGTTCCCTACAACAGGAAGGAGTTGAAAGGCAATTAGTACAGCCTAGTTTCGAGGTACACAGGTCTTCCATGACCTAGCCCCATGCTCAGAAAGGGGAGGCAAGATGCCCAGATCACCCAGAGCAGAGGCTGCCCACTCTGCTCTGTTCCCCAGTCCTTCTGGGGGCCAGTACTCACCATCTCCCTCCCTCACCAGACACCACACGCCCCCAGAAGAAGAATGAGGTGGACGGGAAGGACTACTACTTTGTCTCCACCGAGGAGATGACACGGGACATCTCAGCTAACGAGTTCCTGGAGTTTGGAAGCTACCAGGGAAACATGTTTGGCACCAAGTTTGAAACAGTCCACAAGATCCACCAGCAAGACAAAGTCGCTATTTTGGACATTGAGCCCCAGGTAGGGCACAGGGGAAGGGGTGGGCAGGACAGGGGCTGCCACAGACTGAACTGTGGCTGTCCTTGCTGTGCTGCCCCCCCACCCTTCCCAGAGGAAAAAGCCAGGGAGTGCTGGGGTGACATTTCCATTCCCAAGACACGGGTGCAATGAGGGTGTTCCCTGTCACAGCATGTGCCTGGCTATGATAGCAAGGCCAGGGCCAGGCTGCTGTGGGAGTGGTGGTGCAGGGCCAGCACAGGCCCCACGCAGGGACCCTTTCCTCTCTCTGACACCAAGCATGTGGGTGCTGCTTTGCAAAGTGGCGGTGTTGTCTAGTAGCCAGCCCAGAGCAGTGCTGGGGATGCCCTTATGACCTCCCCTGTGAGGTGCAGGGAAAGCCATGCTGGGACCCTTGTTCCAGCTTCACCCAACTGTCCCATCACCTGACTACCCCCAGGCTCACGAGTCCACCAGAGGGCCCATGGCCTCAAACTAGGGGTGGGCCCTTTAAGCCCACCACTGCATCACAGGCACCACTGCACCCTGGGGTGGGGGAAGAAGCATGGGGTATCAGGGGACAGTGAGGGACAACAGCCAGCTGGCTGCGCTTGCTGCTACACTCTGATAACTACACCACTCTCTCCACAGACCCTGAAGATCGTCCGCACAGCCGAGCTCTCCCCGTTCATAGTCTTCATTGCCCCAACAGACAAGGCAGAGCAGGTGGGTGGTGGGGTGCTGAGCAAGTCCCCCTCCAGACAGGCTTGCCTGCCCACAGCAGGGGGATGCAGAGCCCGCTGCAGCAGCCCAGGGCTCTCTCCCTGCTCCACATCAACTTCTTCCTGTCTGCATTGATTGTTGTGGTCCCGGAGAACAGAGCAACCTCCTCAGCTCAGACCTGAGAAACAGGAATTGGTGATTCCTGCAGCTGTAGACTCTCTCCCAGATTGACACTCACAGCAGCCATCATCTCTGTAGCGTAATCAGCCACTAAAATGTAGTGGGGCACAGAGCCCAGCACCCAAGGCCATCTCCAGCTGCAGGAACATTTATCCTGCCATCAGCTATGCAAATGGGACACACAAACAGCAGCTCCTTTCATTCTTTGCCTCATTAAGATGCTCATCCCTCCAAAATTAGGATGAAAGCAGCACTGATGCTGCAGTTAACTCACGCAGCACCAAGCACTGTAAGACTGGCAGCCACAGGCTGCCGTTTCACAGGAAGCCCCGATGCAGGGAACAGTGCTGCCTGCCCTGCCACAGCCTGGACCAGCTCCCCTGAGGGCTAACCTCCCCAGGGAGCTGGGAAGGGAGAACAGGGAGACCCACAGAGCCAGCCAAGGCCACCTCCCAGCCTATTAATTTGGGGTTAAGCTTAAGATACAGATGGTTTGCAGGGAGGATGTTTATGCAGCTTTCAGAGCAAGCACTGCACAGGCATTTAGAGGCATGTAAGCTGCAGAGGATTGTAAAGCCAGATGCAGCAAGCTTGGGGGGGAACAACAAATATGAGGGCAGAAAGGGTAGTTCAGCAGCCTGCTGCCCCCACCTCCATGCCCCATCACCCACTGCTGCCTCTAGACAGAGGAACTAACTCCTGCCGCAGTGGGCAGGGCCAGCCCTGCTGGTGCAGGCACTACATGTGTATATATATATAGCTGCTGCAGCTCAGGTAACTGCTTACTAGAAGGGATGCAGCAGAGCCAAAACATGAGGCAGCAGAGCTCACATGACCCAGGCAAGCTGCTTATTGCTCTCCCCTCTCCAACCCCAAGAGCTGCCAAGCAAGACACAGCAGAGCTGCAGTGAGCGCAGCACCCCAGGCTCATCTCTCCCCCAGGCACAGAAGCAGGGAGCCACCTCCATTTCAAGCTCCATTAGGGAGATATGTGGCAATCAGTCAGGACTTTACTACTGAGGACACTGCTGCCCACAGGGACACTCCAGGGATGCCCCTGCTAGCTGGGGAGCTGTGCCAGACCGGCAGCTTCAATTTTACTATGAAGAAATTTAATTCTATCCCAGTCAAAACCAGTAGAGGGAGGGCTGGTACAGCTCTGTTCTACTCAAAAGCCAGTGGGGAGGGACCATCCTGCAGGGATCCTACCTTGAAACCAGCCTTAGGCCTTCCTTGAGCTGGTGTGGTGCATGCTGTAGTAATGAGCAGCCTGCTGCTCAGTGAACCTTCTCCTCCCAGGGAGCTGCCACAAAGCATTTTAAAGATAAATACGAGACCAAGCAAGTCTGGCCTCACTAGCAGGTAACCTAATGCTCCCAGCATTGCATACAAGTCCAGCAAACCCCCCCCAGACACACTCCCAGGGATCACACAGCAGCTCCTAGCTTTTCAGACAAGCTGCAGGGATGCTCTGTGCTCTGATACTTGGCAACCACTGGAGTGATTTTAGTGGTGGGAGGGAGTTTGTGTGTTGAGGTGAGCTGTGAAATTCCCCTCCTGAGCACTCTCTACCTTTTCTTGCAGTCAGAGGCTTTGGAGCAGCTCCGGAAGGAATCGGAGAGCATCCGGAGCCGATACGCACACTACTTTGACCTCTCGTTGGTCAACAACGGAGTGGAAGAAAGCCTCCAGCTGCTGCAGGAAGCCTTTGAGCAGGCCTGCAGTTCTCCACAGTGGGTGCCTGTCTCCTGGGTCTACTGAAGGGCATCCAGCCCCAGCCGCTTCCCATCAACCATCCTGCAGCTGTGGGGAGAAACCTCCTCAGCTTCCCCTGATCCACACACAGCCCAGCACAACTCCCTTCCTCTGCTGCTCCACAGACATGGTCTCAATTGGTTGAAACACACACACAGGGTCTCCAGCTCTCCTCTCCTAGGGGAATGCAGGGCAGGGTCTGCTCAGGGGACATCTGCCTTCCACAGTGCTGCAATGTAGTGCTAAGTTAGTGGCTACTACGGAGTCCAGGGCACCCTGTTAGCTCACCTCACCAGGCAAGGGAAAGCACAATCCTGCTGTAGCAACCAGCTGCCCACCTCCTCTGCATCAGTCCCAAGGGACGTGTTAGAGCAGGGGCTTTCCAGGCAGATGTCCCCTGCCGTCACAGGAGTGCACACTGCGCCACAAACAGCTCCTACGTCCAAGGGTTTCCCTTCAGACATGGGGAAGGAAAAAGGAAGCGTGGATTTGACGAAGGTGGTGTGGAGTGCGCCACCCACAGGCAGGTCTTACCCTGTGTTCTGAGGTTGGAGTTCTCCGATTTAACCCTGTGCAACTGTAGCTGGAAAAAACCTCACTGTAATTAAATTCTCACCGTGCAGCTTGGATTGTGACCGCCTGGCCAGAGAAACTCAGCAGCAGCTGAAGAAGTCCCAGGGACCGAACCCCAGAGGGACAGCTCAATGGGTAAATGAGATCCAGCCACAAGTATCTGTTGCATGCAGTCGAAAATGTCTCTACAAAGCTCATCCAGGCATGTTTTCCAGAGTCCAGGGTGGCTCACACACTGTATGCAGACGCAAAAGCCACCCACACGAAGGGGCTCCTCCTGCAGGAGTGTACTGATGCACAAGCCCCACCATGACCATGTCCGGGAAACGTCACCATGGCTCCTGGGCAAACCATAGCCATCATTTAGGTGAAAATCTCATTTGTGTGTTCAGCAGTCAGCTAAGGGAAAGGGGAAGGGGGTTAAGAAGTCTTGTGCAATTTATTTTTTTTTAAAGGATGCCAAAAATAAAATCTGTTGATGTGCAATAGGGACCTTCGTTCTGATCCACTGCAGGGAAACAATGAGCAGCAATAAACGTGTGCTGAAACATTGATGTGACTGGTGGTTTACCTTGTAGGCTGCACTTGTTCACAGCTGGAAGTTGTTCCCAGCTCCCAGACCCTAACACACCCAAGGTTAGGCAGGCTAGGACCAAACAGTCCCTCCAGCCACCCACACACCTCTCCAGCACAGGTGAAGGGGGGAAGAGAACACCCAGCTTCCAGACACATCCCAGTGGGTTTTACCGAACTGGAGGGTGGCTCCTAAGTACCTGTGAAGTCCTGACCAGCAACAAAGGCCCCTCTAGTGATGGTCCACATCATCATGACCACTTCTCTGCACCAGCAGCTTCAGGAGAGCAGCACAAAGGCCGGGCAGAAGGGGCAGCCATTTACCTGCCTGGCTGCAGCATGCACAGGCGTTAAGCTGCTTCCCCTCCCCATGAACAGACCACTGACCTCTCAGAGCAGCCAGATGAGCAAGAAAATCACCCGTTCAAAAATAGGGCTTTTATTTTTATGTAAAAAAAGAGTAAATAAAAACGGACTTCCTTTTTTTCTGCTCAGGTTCTGACCGCCACCAGCTGCTGGCCCCACTGCCTCTAGCTAACATTGGAGGGGAGAAAAGTCAGTTAAGACAAAAGCAATGCAGCAGGCTAAGACAAATGTTACAGAATCTGCAGGGATGAAGCTCAGAAAGCAGCCTGGATCCTTCCCTATTAAAACAAGCTAAAATCCTGACCTGGCACTGCCCCGTGAGCGAAGAGAGACCTCCCACCCCCAGCCAGCCACCCCAGATAAGGAAATCAGGAGAAGCATTTCTGAAACCACTCAATCCCCACACCCAGTGCTCCTTGCAGAGCTGGCCCTGGCCAAGCTTTTATGTACAAGGACTCTGGTCCCAAGAGCCCTTTAGAACACAGACTGGCCAGCCAACCGCCTTCTGGTCGCTTCTGTCCCCCAGCAGCAGCCCCATTTTGTGCCTTCAGAGCACATCAGACATCAAAACCAGGGAAGGCAACTGAAAGGACTGCAGTCCCGTGCCATCTACTGGGGGGAGAAGAGCAATGAGCCAGCAAGAGGTACATACTGACAAGGTCTCTGGGTCTGGGGATCAGCTGACAACTGACAAGCAGGTCCCCACACTATGAAGCAAAAAGCAGGAATTTAATGGTCTAATCCTTTTATGACAAAGTTTAAAAAAAGTACTCTGGGTGGAGTATTTGATCTCATCTAGCTGAGGGCCAAGCCAAGCACACAGCCAGGTTAAAACACACCAGAGCCCTTCAAATAACCGATTTGACTGTTCCCATCCAAACTCATTCAGATGGGCTGTGACAAAGCCAGTCCTCCAGACACCGACTCATGCTGTGACTGTCAGATAACAGCTCCAACCTCGGAAGAAAAGGAATAAAGAGGCAGGACAAGAGAAGGGAAACATTATTCCTCCCTCTCAAGGTAAAAAGAGACACCAAGTAAGAGCTACAGCATCCCTGAAGATACCACTTCTATTGGCATCACGGCGTTCATCTTTAGAGAGCGATCCAGTGCAGGGGCAGTCAGGCATCCCGCTCCTCTGGCAACCCTTAAAACAGGATGAGGAGGGGTACCCAAGCAGGGCATATCCTGGGCAAACACACCCACTCACTCGTTTGCACAGCAGAAAAGGAACATGGAACTTGCTGGCCTCTCTGTCACAGAGCCAGTCCTCTTTTTCTCAAGGCCGATGCCTCCCTTCCTACTGACGAGGTCGCCTGCTTTGGACAGATCCAGTCGCTTACTCCGAGCTCTCTTCTACCTCCTTTTGTTTCTTTTTCTTCTTCTTCTTGGTGCTGGTCTCACTGATCTGTGAAGAGGTTAGAGAGGTCAGGAAGGAATCAAAAAGGAATCTTCCACCACTCATTTCATGAGGAACAGCCCCACTCCAGATGCAGTGCAGACTCCCCATGCCCGCAATCCTCCCTCACCACCACACAAGCACTCAAGCACACTGACAGAGTGCCAGCACCATGCCAGGCACTATCCTCCCACCCAGGCCTGTTACAGGACACCAGAGCACAGAGGTGGCCTGGCAGGAACATGTACCCTAAACTGCCCCGGGGCACAGATGGCTGCTCACCCTACCCCTGCCCCACACTACAGATCCACCTCCACAAGCCTCACCTGCCCAATCTCCCACCACCCTCGAACAGTTCAGTTTAAAAATGCACCTAGACAGACATCCTTCTCAGCCTGTGGGGAGCATAGCACCTTGGGGACATGCACAGCAGGATGCTGATGCATTTATCTTGGAGGTGTTAGGGAGAGACAGCAACCTGTCCCATGCTTGGACCATACCACAGCAGCACCCGGTTACATACCACTTCTATTTGCTCTCCCCCACTCTCAGCTGCCTCTTTGGCCTTCTTCTCTTTCTTCTTCTTTTTCTTTTCCTTTTTGCTCAGCTCCTCTGGTGGTGGGGTGGCAGGGGATGGTGGGGTCATAGCCTCCTCACTTTCACTCTCTGACTCTCGCTTTCTCTGTTAGGAGAACAGGTTGTCACCTTCCAAAGCAGCTCAAGTGATGGGAAAACTGTTTGCAAACTATTTTGGATGATTCAGTCAAACTTCACAGTTAATGCATCAGTGCCCAAACAACCTTACAGCCAGAGAGCACTAACGATACTCACTTTTGGAGCCCTCTCCACCTCTGAAGCAGCTCGGGGAACAGCAGGTGCCTCTTTCTTGGAAGCATCCCTGAAAGAGAAGATCCCCAGGCTGAGCAGGACAGCCACTGCCTCATGCTGCTCTGTACAAGTACAAAGCCCTGTCCCCCTCACAAGGGCTCCACAACCTACGGCATGCTGGGTGGGGAGGGTGGTGTGGGGAAGACCTGCAGCCTGCACCAGGGCCAGCTGGGCTGGGCAACAGCAAGGCCTCCCCCATTTAATTTAGCAGACTGACTCCCTCTAAAACCACAAGCACAGGCTAGAAAGGGATAACTGTCTGCTCAGGGCCTTTTCCCTCCAGTGCTGCCCACTAGTGGCACTTTCCCTGGGACTGCAAGAAACGTCACCACACCCCGTAGGTCTGGACAGCAGACAGCCTTGGCCAGGCCTAACATGTTCCAAGTATAAATGGCAACAGCCAGCCCAGCCCTCCCCTCTGCCCACCGTGTGGGAGCCACACACCCTGTACCCACCTGTAATCCACATACTCCTTCTTCCAGGAATCTGGTGTGCTTTCATTGGGCTTTCCGTGCTTGTCCAGCAGACCCTTCTGGATCATCATCTTCTTTTGACTGGCCTGAGAGCAACATGCAACAAGTCAGACCGCAGCTCCAGGGAGGAGAAATCCTCCCCAGGGCTTCATCCACTCAGCCTAAGAGGAGGTAATCCAGGAACAAGCCAAGCCAACTATAGCGTTACTGATTTAATACTTTTCCAAGGACCTTCTAACAAATCACAGAAAACATCCCCTGCACAACAGCCCTCAAATATCACAGGAGACATCTTCATCAGTAAATAAGGGGTAATTTGTGGGGGAAGTAACAGCAGCAGAATAAGATGACTGCACATAACGGAGCTCAGAACTTTGTGTTTCTCCAGCTTAATCACCTGCTGCATTTCAGCTGGACCACTCCAGCTACAAACGTAAGGCTTTGCTAAAACCCCAAGACACTTGAACTGGCCTGCATTACCTCACATTTGCCACGAGACAGATGCGCGTGCACCTCCACAGCTTTCTACATTTCACCTCAACCACAGGAATGGAACATGCCACAGCAACTTGACACTGAGTTTTAAGTCTGAGCTGCATCACTTGCCACAGTGAGATGCCAGTCTGGCTGCAGCTGAGCTAGCACTGCTGACTGCCATGACTACCACATGCTTGAGACAGAAGAGGAACCCAATGATGAGTGTTCCCACTCCTCCTGTCCTTGAGGCAAAATTTAGTGCCTCAAACACAGTTTGCGTTTTGGCACTGTTGCAGCTGCACCAGAAAGAAAAGCATCTCCTTGCCCAGCCCCTCCAGAGCCATCAGCATGGGGTGATAGATGAAGGTCATCTTTGCACAGAGCGCTAATGCCATCCACTTCACATCATTTGGCTCTTTACTAGAGGAGGACTGGTGCTGTACAGACCCGAGGAGCCCATGCCTAAGCACCAGCAGCAGCCCCAGCTGGGAACTGGGTAGAGTTGCACAGGCTCCATTGGGAGGGAAAGCCTCACTCCCACCGGCACTGGGTTGCACAGCCCTGGCACTGGGAAGCGTCACCGTCATGGCTCCGGAAGAACACCACAGAATTACATCGAGGCCCTGGAGAAGACATGGCCACAGCTCTGCCCAAGGGGCCCAGAGTCCCACATCCCAACAGCTGGGCTCCCACTGCCACCCCACGACTGACCACACTCCCAGGCCACTCACCTTCGGACCGAGCCCCCATTTGCGGGGATACGTGTCTCTCTCCATGATCACTCTCTTGATCTTCGCCACAATGCCATGGTCGCAGGTAGAAATGACTGCTGTGGTCATCAAGGCAATGGCTGCAGAAGCAGGCAGAGAGTTCATTAACTCTTTCACAGGAGAACCATGACAGTGACACCAGAACCTGCTGTGTTCAGCCTGTTCTTCCTCTGTCAGCATAAAGAGGAACAACACCCCCCACCAGTGCCATTTCACCCCAAAATCTCACTGGAGGTTAAGTTCTCGACTAACGCTTCAGAGCGGCCCTGCTCAAAGGCAGCAAGAGTGTCAGTCATGGATTAACCACACTATAAGCACAGGCCTCTCAGGCTTAAACCAGAAAACCAGCTCCGGATCAGCGAACACAGTAAGACCAACCATTTCAGAGAGGCACCAACACCACCACTGGATGGGGAAAAGCTCTGTGAGCAGCTGCTGAAGCACTTCTAGACAGCTCAAGGAACCACGCCACAACAGAAAGGAGCAGCTGCTCCTTCATCAGTTCCCAAAACCTTGCAGAGCTAAACTAGAGCAGACTAATCTTACCAATAAATTATGTTTTTGTGGCCAGAAATGGCCAGAGTGCAGGCAGTACCAACTAGGTGGAATGGCTTGACTGTTACACCTCCAAGGCCCCTCAAGTGCCATGGCTCTGGACAGAGCATGAGGCTGTGCAGCACTAAGTGCCATGACAGACCATCTGCACAGCATGTCAGTGCATGCCACCTACACAGCTTCTTTGAAGACACTGATTAGAACAAAGCACCCTCACAGAAGCTGGTAGTTGCTCAAGTCCTTTTATACTGATCTGCTCAGGAAATGAGATGTGCCAGGAGGCAGTATGTGATCAGACATCATCCCTCATCTCAGTGGGGATGGAGTCCCCCAGCGAGGGGCTCCAACCCTGCCGGCACCACGTCATTCCTGCAGGCAGCCAGCCACACACCACAGCAGCCCCCAGTAGGACACTGGGAGACTGGAGGGTCTCTGGAGGCTGCGCAGCACCCAGACCCTAGAACAGGAATCGGGGCGCTGCAGGAGGGCAGCACCACTGCACTCAGAGAATGGATAAACTTCGTCATCACCTCACACACAGTGCACACCTGAGCATGACACAGCTGAAACCAGACTGAGGAACAATTCACACCTTGCCAAGGACAGATACAGCTGCTGTTTCTTAACATCCTGCCCAACATCAGCTGCCTTAGGCCATACTAACCCACAGTCCCCATCAGAAAGCACAATTTAAACCTTCTGTTCACTGGGACTCATTGGTTGAGCATTCACTGGAATGTGGTCTGTTATTTCTCCAGTTAGTTGGGTACAAGACAATCCAGGAGTTTCATACCTAGGCAGATAGCTTCTCCTTTTGTGGTGATGACAACAATCTCCTGATTAAGCTCAATACCATCTTCGTACCTCAGGACACCAGGCAGCATAATCTTGGCTCCATAGCAAATGGCATTAACCTGAAAATGTAGGGAACAGGAGGGCTTAGTGGCTATTAGAGAATAAAAGCAAGATAAGAAGTGCCTCTAATATTTTAGCTTCCCACTGCCATTACTGTCCCTGCAATAACATCCCCACGCATCTATATAGAACTTGGGGGCTTTAGAAAAAAGCAAGCACAGCACCTATTGCTGCAAATAACACGTGAGGCAGATCTCTTATAACCATCAGCATCCTCCTGGAGTGAGGAGAGCAGCTTCTCTGCCACTCAATTATTGGCTCTTGCGTCTTACTGCTGCTCTGGAAGTGGCCCATACTAGGTCCGACACAGCTCACAATCAGGACAGAGCTGTACACCATGTGGGTCCCGATCCCCTATTTATTATATCAGCTGTAAGAGTTAGGAGGACACTTTGCAGTCTCTGGCTGTCAACTGGCACTATCTCAGGAACTCACCGCACTGTCTTTCATGACTAGCCGCTTGTGTGAAGTCAGCAGTTTCTCCAAGGGCAGGATAACTCTTCGCAGGTAGCTGTCATCCTTGTTGTTGTCGTACTGCCACTGTGCATCCAGTACATCGTGCATAGTCACCATGTTGTCCTGCAAAGACACAACCCCTCTGAACTCTCCTATCAGCCACCAACTCGAAACACACACACAAGGAAACAGTAACTAAGTCCAACAGCAAAAGGTGTGCTGAAAGGGAGTGAAAAAGCAGATGCCCAACTCAGAAGCATCAAAAAAGCAACCCAGAAGTGGCAAGAATACTTACTATCAACAGCTTGAGGTCAGCCTGACTTCAGCCTTCCTAATCTGAGACAGCACTTTGATCTAGTGTATAACGTCTATACACTTGAAACTTTGAAATATGACCAAACTTAAACAAATACCTGGGACTTCTAGACACAGATTAGTGAGTAGAAGTCTAAATTAATTAACTCTTCAACCTGTGACATGGACAAAATTCTTGAAGCAGCTGTAAGCACCCAGCACCTGGAATTCAGAAATGAGTGCCAGTGATTACAGCTGTGGTAAGAGCACAGCTGGGTAGGGAAGCACTTGCACTCAGATACTCCTGCTTTGCAAGGAAAGAGATTAGTTCTGGAGTCTGGACCTGCAGCAGGATCCAGCTACGACCAGAATGAAAAGACAGTACAAGTGTTCAGGACCAGAGGAGACTGCAGCTCCCAGGCTCATTTCGATGAGGCACGTTCCCTGCATTGTGCCCTGACACCAAGTGTTGCAGATCACTGAGCAGACAGTTCTCACACCTGAACTCCTGGCACATGCATGGTTTGTAGGCTGAGAAACACAGGTGGCATAAAACAAACTTTCAGTCACCATGGTGCACTTCCCAGTCGCTCACTGTCCCAAAGCTTAATTACCAGAACAGGGGTAACACCCTGAACTGAACTCAACACTTTGGTTACAGATCACCTATGGCAAGAGCTCCCATATTTTCAGGCCTGTTCACAAAACTCCTCCCAGCCACGCTGCACCTATACCTCAACACTGTAAAACTAATGCAGTTCCAAGGAACTCTTGCAATTCTGACCATTTCAAATTTGCTGGTTACAGTTAGAGCTACCACTCTACCTTCTCTCCCAGGATGCCTGAGCGCACTCTGCGGAGCTCCTGCATCTGGCCCCCCACACCAAGCAGCAAACCAAGGTGAACACAGAGTGTTCGGATATACGTGCCCGCTTCACAGCTCACCCAGAAGATACCTGAAATGCAGGACAGGACAGAAGAGTATTTAAATACTTATCTAGAAATGAACCATATCTAGAAGCTTGCTCTGAGAGCAGCTGTATGTCCAACCCTTCACAGAGCCATCAGCCTGGGGTGATAGATGAAGGTCATCTTTGCACTGAGTGCTAATGCCATCTAATTGACATCATTTGGCTCTTCAATGAAGGATGCAGCAGCACAAAAAATAGATGTGATTTCCTTCTCAGCACACCAAAGTAATGCATGAAGCAGTTACTGCTTGATGGTGGTGAGGATTTATGTTTTAAGACATCTGCCATCAGTCAGCAGGAGCCCATTTCACAGCAATTTTTATCAGCGGTCAGCTTAATAGGAAGAAGGCAGGAAAACCCCGTTTTACCTAATCTTCTCTCAGGATCATACTCCACAAGCTTGCTCTCATAGATGGTTCTGACTCTCAATTGTCGTTTGACAGCAGCAATGAGGGGTGGTCGCTGAAACAGCGCGCCTGTCAGAGTTTCTATTGCCTGAGGGTAGAAGAAGAAATAACAGTTCAGACGTATGCCCTAATGTAGGAGTGCCTTGTGGTTTTCCAGCAACTATGACCACTTCCCCGAGTGAGAAACCTCAAGGTTCTCTGTAATTTGGTGATGTCATGTTTAATAAAGGTGATCTGAACCAGTGATATGGTCAAAATGCTACCCCAGCTGCCAGTGAGCACAGCTGGGTTTTTTCATCAGGCGGCAGTATGTGATCAGACATCATCCCTCATCTCAGTGGGGATGGAGCCCCGCAACGAGGGGCTCCAACCCTGCTGGCACCACGTCACTCCTGCAGGCAGCCAGCCACACACCACAGCAGCCCCCAGTAGGACACTGGGAGACTGGAGGGTCTCTGGAGGCTGCACAGCACCCAGACCCTAGAACAGGAATCGGGGCGCTGCAGGAGGGCAGCACCACTGCACTCAGAGAATGGATAAACTTCATCATCACCTCACACACAGTGCACACCTGAGCACTCCTACCCTCTCATCTCCCACCGACGCTCAACACTTTGCATGTAAAGTGCCAGCACAGCTAAGAGCGTGCCGAGACTTACCCTGGCAAGCTGAGCCTCACTTTCAATTGCATTGTGCAGCCGAACAATTCCCACATACTCTTTGCCTGAAAGAACGACAAGAGCAGTCAGGAGTGGCCACTTGCATTTAATGTTGACCTCAAGGTCCACACTGCTTCACAGCCACACATCCACAGAGCCCTGAAATTTTAACAACCACCTCTCCTAGTTGGTGTGCAGAGTTTATTATGGAGTTGGTTATTCTTCCATAACAATAGATTAAGCTACATTTATGTCTTCACCAAGTTTTATTTCACCAGACTGGTAGAGGCTGGGGCTGTAAGTTCACTTAATACGTGAAATCAGTCTGTCAGAAGTGTTTTCACTGACTTAAAAGAGCACAAGCCCCAGAGAAGCAATCAAAAAAAACCCAGCTTGCGATGGGATTGTCCCCAGTCACTTAGACTGTAAATGGTCCCAGGCAATACACATACCTGCGCTCTGCTGAGATTTGACCAGTCGCGTTGCCCTCTCAATGCACACAATGAGGCACCCTGTCACCTTAGGATCCAGAGTGCCACTGTGCCCAGTCTTCTCTACTCGAAGGATTCGTCGGATCCATGCAACCACCTCATGGGAAGATGGATTGGAAGGTTTGTCGAGGTTAATAAAGCCAGACCTACAGTGCAGGATGACAGAAAGTAGGAGCTAAGAAACAGGGTGAGAACAGCAGGAGACCAAAAACTTTCACAATATTCATAATGGCTGCAAAGAAATGTATTTCTATACAGCCAAACATTTCTATACAGCCAAATAAGTGATGAGCCTCACAGCTGCTCTCGGTGAGCATACATCGAGCTGCTCTGCACACAGCACGTGATATATTCCACGGTCAAAGAATTCTCCCCTCCCCACTTAAATCAACACTAAAAACAAACTCCAAGCAGTCTCAAAGTGTAGCAGACCAAAGGACTTTCCATAAGACCCCAGAGAATCCGTCAGGTGTTTGCATGTCAGTCCACAGACCAGTCACAATCCCAGAATAAAGGAAATTTTATAGGAATCAACCAGTGGGTCCTATTTAGACATTTACTGGTTAGTAGCAAGGCACTGAGTCAAACAAAAAGGTACAAGGGGAATCCAGAACAGAAAATATTCTGAAATTATTAACTGCTAAAGAAAAATAAACCACTCTGGCCCTTACTGCACTCACCGAACATAGTCAGAAATCTCTCTCTTCAGGGGATTAGCACCGGAGGGAAGAGGTGTGTAGTGTGCTGTCATCACATTTAACTTGTCAAAGTTCTACAAAATCCAAACAAAAGCTGTAAGTGTTCTTGTTCTACCCGGGTTTCAGTGTAGCTTTGCCCCTCATCTCCCCAGTTATGGAATGTCTGATTCGTACATTAAGTGAAAGAGCCTCTTCCCAAATGAAAGTGACCCAACAACGAAACCACATCAGTGTTTTACAGAAAGAAGAATACCAAACTCTATAATGCAGGGTAAATCCAGTGTGCCCCAGAAACTCAGGACAAACAACTCAGAAGTCTACACAGACCACAGGCCACTGTCAGACCAAAAGAAATCGTGGGGACTTTACAGGAGATGGCAAAATGAGAAAGCAGGTATGCAAATAATGCTGCTGGACAAACTTATGACGTGATTTCTGCATGAAGAGGGTCTGCCTCTGCTTTGAGAGTCGCACGTGCTGTTTCTCAGCAGCAGGGTGACACACAGAAGGAGCAGTGCATCCGCAGGGGCCTGCGCTGAGAGGACAAAAGGAGCAGGGACGGGCCACGAGGCTGTCCGTAACCCGCTTTACCTTCAGCAGCAGCGGCCACTGAGACGTGTCCAGCTGGGCGACCCGCGACTCGGGCTTGATGAGAAACTCCTCCGTGTGCTGGATGTCCTGGGGGCAGATGACATTCCCGAGATCAGAGGAGGGACACTCGCAGGCCCGCGCTCCCACCCGCTGCCATGTGCCACCCCACGCGGCCCGTGAGCCGCCCGCCGAGCGGCAATGCTCCCCCCGGTGACAGTGGGGGCGAAGTTTGGCCACGCTGCCTGGCACCGCCACTGCCAGCCCTACCCCCGGGGCGCCCGGGCCATCCCACTGCACCGCCACGGATCGCTGCCCAAGGACCGATGATCCGGCCCCGGGCAGACCCACGCTCACCGCTACATCCTCATCGGGAAGCGCCCGTTTATCCTTCTTCCGCCGCTTCTTTACACTGGAACCTGCGGGAGCGACACACTGAGCGACACACCGCCGGCCCCACCGCCCAGCCTCCCCCACGTGGCGCCATGGCGGCCCCCAGCCCGGCGCGGACACAGCCCCGCTGGGTCTGCCCTGACCCCCTCCCGCCGGCGCACAGAGCGCCCCGCGGGGCGAGGCGCCACCCCGGCCGTGCCCGCCGTTACGCACCGTCCCCGTCCGCCATGGCCGCGCCGCGTGGTGCCGCCGCGCGCAGAGACCGGAAAGACAGCCCCTTCCCGACAGGCACCGCGCGCCACGTGACCACCCCTGCCCGCACGTGACGAACCCCGCCCGGGCACGGGCCGCCCGACGCCTGGACCCTGTCAGGCTGCGGCCCTCCCTGGCCTTCAGCGTCTCCTTCCTCGCTGCCGTCCCCACCGGGCAGGCTGCTCAGCAGAGCACTCGAAGGGTGAAGGTGCCGCCGCTGTAGCCTCAATGCGCAGGACAGAGCCATGGTGGGAAGGAGGGCGCCTGCACCCCTGCAAGCAGCACAGCGAGCCACCGTCAGCCTCGCAGAAAGCAGCACCTCAGATACACACCTGCACACAGACTGAGAAAAACACCACGCTCGTGGCCAGCTCCGCTCCGGGAAGCAAACCACCGAGTTTAAAAATACCTACAGCCGGTCTGACCCAGCGGCTGCATTTTCACTTTGCTCAGAGCCGCCGGACGGGGCTGGCAGAGCAGCGCGTGCCCTCGCCCTGGGCCGGATGGAAGCACGGAGGAAACAGGCAGCTAAAAGCAGCGTTTCCTTCCCCGGCCGCAGTCATCGGCCTCCGGCAGCCGGTGCGCTGGGGGGTCAGTCAGCAGCACCCACTGCCCGTCCTGCTTCCCTGGGCCCTGCCGCCGCTTTCACACTCGGCTCTTCTCTCACGTGATGCAAAGCTCGCTCCTTCCGTTCACGGCCCATCGCTTCCCCGGGCCTCTGCCTCTCACATGGCGGGATGCGGTGAGCAGCGCTTCCGCCACCCCGTGGGGCATTTACAGCCAAGAAACCTCCTCACTGTGCTGCAAGGTGACCGAGACCCTGCCAGGGAGCCAGGGCCACCCCGTCCCACCCCACAGGCACTTCTGCTCGGTGACAAATCCCACCACGCTCCAGGGGCCCACACCTCACCTCCCGGCACAGCACACCAGCTGCAGCCCCTGTGCGTGCACAGCTGCACAGCACCCAGGAGCGCCCCTCCTCGGGGAACACTGCTCAGGGTGCCAGGGGCCACGCAGGGCCGAGACCACCCTGCAGAGCAGGGCAAGGGGGCTCCTGCTCACACCTGCCTGGCAGCTGTTAGTGTCACTGCAACTCATCCCAAATGGTGTACTAGAACTGCTGTTTATTTACATGACATGCACAATTATTGAGGGTTCATCAGGGTGTCTCTGGCATCCAGAATAAAGCATCCCCTTCTTCAGATTGCATCTAAACACCGAGATTTGCCATCTCAGTTCTCCAGGTGACCGTCTGTTTTACAGAAAAAGCAGTCAGGCCACCAGCTCCAGAACCCAGTCAGCCACTGGCAGGTCAGTGACCAACTCCTTCTGTCCACCACGAGAGCCACACACAGAGCCTCACGTCGGCTGCAGGGTCTTTTGTTTTCACGAGGGGGGAAAAAGAATAAAATCTCATTTCGATGGGGATTTTCTCAAAAACAACTCCAGCAACGTTTGCTTCCTAGGTGTGCGAGCCCTCCCGACACACGTACCCGGGGCAATGTCCTCCTAGCAAGAGTTTTTCGGGGACCAGCCCGGCTGTTCCCCGCATTGCCCCGTCTGCTGGGGGATGACACGTCTTCAGCTGTGACATCTTTTAGCACACACGGCGAGCAGTTTACCAGGACACAGGAGAAATGAGCAGACGGACACACGCGCTCACCAGTTCTCGCTCTTTTCTCTTACAGAACTCATCTCGCACACAGACACCGGGGGAGCGGACGCGCCGACACCGGCCGTGGCTCCAGGAACGAGTCCCAGCCTGTCCCCGCTGCCCGGCGGGAGCCTGGTCGCGCTCAGAGCCCCTGTCCCGCGGGGCTGAGCATCTCCTGCAGCACCAGGTGCAGCAGGTGGTTCTGCTCGGCGCTGAGCAGCGGCCAGAGCTCGGCCTGCAGGGCCTTCAGCGCCTCCGCGTCCTTCTCCTGGCACGCCAGCACGGCCGACTGCAGCAGCAGGAAGAGCTCGGCCGGCAGGTAGCTCGCCGCCGGCGGCAGCCCGCCGCCCGCCCCGGGGCCGCCCCCGGGCCCCGGCCCCGCGCCGCTCTCCGGCGCCTCCCAGCAGTACTGCTCCAGCGTCCGGGCGTGCTCGGGCAGCAGCTTGGCGGGCGGCGGCTGCAGCAGGAGAAGCAGCAGCACCCGCGACACCTCGCAGCGCGCCAGCACGTCCAGGAAGGCGCCGCCGGGCGCGCCCCCGGCGCCCAGCCCGGCCCCGGCCAGCGCCTGCGCCCGCGTCAGCGCCGCCAGCGCGCCCGCGTAGTCGCGGCCCAGCAGCAGGCAGGAGGCGCGCTCGGCCAGGCAGCGCAGCGCCTCCAGCGGCAGCCGCGCCGCCGCCAGCAGCTCGGCCGCCCGCTGCAGGTGCGCGGCGGCGCGGGCGGGCCGGCCCGTGTCGCGCAGCGCCGCCGCCAGCTCCAGGCACAGCCCGGCCGCCAGCGCCGGCTGCCCCCGCTCCAGGTGCAGGCGGGCGGCGAAGGCGCCGCAGCTCTGCGCCGCCGCCACGTGCTCGCCGAAGCCGCCGCGCAGCCCCAGCCGCTGCCGCAGGTCCCGCTCCTGCCGCAGGAACAGCCGCGCCGCCTCGGCCAGGGCGGCCGCCTCGGCGGGCCCGTGGAAGAGGCTCTGGGCGCAGCGCGCCACGGCCAGCTGGCACCAGGCCGCGTAGGGCAGGCTCTCCTGGGCGCGCAGCTCCCGCGCCAGCGCCGCGAACTGCTCCGCCGCCTCCGCCACGTTCGGCTTCCGCAGGAACCGCCGCCGCAGCTTGGCCGACACCAGCCGGTACCGCGACAGGAAGTCCCCGTCCCCGCCGAGGCCCGGCCCGGGGCCGGACCCGCCCGCCCCGCCGGGGCCCGAGCCGGAGCTGCCCGCCGCCGACAGCATCGCGCGCCGCCCGGAACTGCCGCGCTCCGCCTTGCGCGCCGCCGGCCAATCGGCGCCCGCCCCGGGGTCACGCGCACGGCGGGGCAGCGAGGAGGCGGCCCCGGGGGCGTGGCCAGGGCAGGCAGAGGCGTGGGGAAGCAAACGTTGCTGGAGTTGTTTTTGAGAAAATCCCCATCGAAATGAGATTTTATTCTTTTTTCCCCCCTCGTGAAAACAAAAGACCCTGCAGCTGACGTGAGGCTCTGTGTGTGGCTCTCGTGGTGGACAGAAGGAGTTGGTCACTGACCTGCCAGTGGCTGACTGGGTTCTGGAGCTGGTGGCCTGACTGCTTTTAAATCTGTAAAACAGACGGTCACCTGGAGAACTGAGATGGCAAATCTCGGTGTTTAGATGCAATCTGAAGAAGGGGATGCTTTATTCTGGATGCCAGAGACACCCTGATGAACCCTCAATAATTGCGCATGTCATGTAAATAGCAGTTCTAGTACACCATTTGGGATGAGTTGCAGTGACACTAACAGCTGCCAGGCAGGTGTGAGCAGGAGCCCCCTTGCCCTGCTCTGCAGGGTGGTCTCGTGCCCTGCGTGGCCCCTGGCACCCTGAGCAGCGTTCCCCGAGGAGGGGCGCTCCTGGGTGCTGTGCAGCTGTGCACGCACAGGGGCCGCAGCTGGTGTGCTGTGCCGGGAGGTGAGGTGTGGGCCCCTGGAGCGTGGTGGGACTTGTCACCGAGCAGAAGTGCCTGTGGGGTGGGAGAGGGTGGCTCTGGCTCCCTGGCAGGGTCTCGGTCACCTTGCAGCACAGTGAGGAGGTTTCTTGGCTGTAAATGCCCCACGGGGTGGCGGAAGCGCTGCTCACCGCATCCCGCCATGTGAGAGGCAGAGGCCCGGGGAAGCGATGGGCCGTGAGCGGAAGGAGCGAGCTTTGCATCACGTGAGAGAAGAGCCGCGTGTGAAAGCGGCGGCAGGGCCCAGGGAAGCAGGACGGGCAGTGGGTGCTGCTGACTGACCCCCCAGCGCACCGGCTGCCGGAGGCCGATGACTGCGGCCGGGGAAGGAAACGCTGCTTTTAGCTGCCTGTTTCCTCCGTGCTTCCATCCGGCCCAGGGCGAGGGCACGCGCTGCTCTGCCAGCCCCGTCCGGCGGCTCTGAGCAAAGTGAAAATGCAGCCGCTGGGTCAGACCGGCTGTAGGTATTTTTAAACTCGGTGGTTTGCTTCCCGGAGTGGAGCTGGCCACGAGCGTGGTGTTTTTCTCAGTCTGTGTGCAGGTGCGTATCTGAGGTGCTGCTTTCTGCGAGGCTGACGGTGGCTCGCTGTGCTGCTTGCAGGGGTGCAGGCGCCCTCCTTCCCACCATGGCTCTGTCCTGCGCATTGAGGCTACAGCGGCGGCACCTTCACCCTTCGAGTGCTCTGCTGAGCAGCCTGCCCGGTGGGGACAGTAGCCCACTGTCGGAAAAGAAGACAGCAGCAAAATGGAAGAAGAAGCAAAAGGCCAGGGAGGGACACAACCTGCCAGGATCCTCCTGGGAGGAGAGGTATGGCTCTTCCAAAATGACCAAGCACCTAAAGCAGTTGGAGCAGTGGATTGGGATTTTTGCCTCTACCCAGCTCTCCACAGCTCTCCCAGCTGGCTTCCCTGCAGCTTGGCCTGGGCATAGCAATAATGGAAAAGAAAGATACCTGTGACACCCAGGCATCACTGGTCATTCTTCTGCCAAAGGCTCAGCCTGTCCTCTGGAGAGCTGGTGGCTGTTCCTGGTCCCTCTTCCAGCTACAAGTATTCTGCACCAGGAAGGTGCCATGAAATGGGAGTTTGGATGTTCACAGCCAGCTCTGTTGCAGAGCCCATACCAGAACAGTCCTGCCCATGAAGCAGCTGGCGAGGATGCTATGCTGTAAGTATCAGGAGGCTCTGGGCACTACCAGGATGTTGTGCTTTCCAGGTTAGCAAACGTGGTAACTCCACTGTGGAGACTTCCCTATAAAGAGCAGCTGCAGGTAAGGCGTGCTTATGTGGACTTTTCTGTGTTGTGTTGCCCCAACTGTCCCTTCTGTCCCTCTTGAGCAGTAGCCCCTAGCATTGTAGTTGTTTAATGCTACAAACTCTTCAGACCCCACTTACTGCTGCTTTAATTCCTCAGTTATTGTGTAGGATAGAACGGTGAGGTTCCCCATGGGTGATGTGTGTGATCACCAACAGCACAGAGGACGGGCACTCGTGCTGTGAACCTCTCCAGTGCAGAACAGCTGGTTAACTGGGTTGGTCCAAGTGCTCCAGGCCAGTGCTTGGGGACCACAGATGCAAGATTTCTCTCTCTTCCTACTGCTCCAAGCAGCTGCAGTGATGAGAAAGAGTTCCTGTAGGGCTGTGTCCCACTTGCAGTATTCCCTCCTGTTGGCCTTCCCAGAGGTGGGCCATGAGGAGCTACCCACTGTCGTGTGGTCCTGGTGAGAGTGTTTCTGGCTTAGGACTCCTCTGCAGGTGAAGTATGAAAGCCAGAAAAAGATTTTGTGGACACTGGCATCTCGTCTGGAGGAGCTGGGCATAGATGTACAGAAACCTGGTGGACTCTGCTGTCCTCTCCGGCCTGTCGTCCCTTCGGTGAGTATCCTGTGGGAACACTGTCCTCTCTGAGCCACTAACAGTCTCTCATTTGATTCCCGAAGAGTCTTGTGGTGGGGTTTACTTGGTTGCAGAGAATGTCTGTGGCAGTCTTTCCTAGCTTCTGCTTTGCAGCCTGTGACTGCTGGACAATGATACAAGTCTAGTGATTAGGACCCCTTTTTTGTCCCCGAGCCTTCCCTGATAAACCTGTCACCATTCTGTCACAGAGAGCCATTTCTTCTCCCCTAGAGGAAGTACTGGAGGTCTTGTGCACAAGCTCTGTTTCTGCATTTTTGCGTATTCGTATGTATCTTCCCGTGTTGCCAACAGAACAATCAGGCTGGGTTTTGGCTTTCTTCCATTACTTTTTCTTTTAATCCAAGGCTTTACTTTTCCTTCTTTTCTCCCTCAGCCCATCATTAATGGCTACCGAAACAAATCTACTTTCTCTGTGAACAGAGGACCAGATGGGAACCCCAAAACCGTGGGGTTGTATGTGGGAACTGGCAGAGGTCAGTGCAGGGGAAGGAGCTGGGTGGAGAACTGCTGGTGTGGGCTAGGTTGGGGCAAGGCTCTGCTGTGACAGCTTCCCCCTGAGTTAGAAGCCCAAATCCTGGGAGATGCCAACAGAAACACCACCAAGTGCAGGGCAGCAATTTTAAAACCTCAGTTCATTAGCTGCTTAAGACACAGCAGTTTCTAATTTGCTAAATACAGCAGTGAGCTGTGTGCTCCTTGCACACTCGTTCACACCATTGCTACTCAGTTTTGCTTCTCAACATCCACAGCGAGGCGCTGGGGTGGTTGCTGTGTACTTTTCTCACTGAAAAAATAATTGCATGGATGCCATTTTACCTCTGACAACATAAGTGTAGCATTGAAACTGAAGTGGGAATGCTGTCTTCCAGGCATCCTGAACTGCTTTGCTGTTGTAAGCCCACACCATTATTCTCCAGTTAGAAAACCAGCTTACTCTGTCCTTAGTTTAAGAACAGTGTGGTGGCTCCTTTGGGAGTTGCAAGAGGGCATTTAAAAAGCTCCCAAAGCTCCAACCTCCTCATGGAAGTTAGTGACAGTAATCACTGGCACAGGGAATTCTGGTGGGTCCTACAGACTGTGGGTACCCAGAACATCACAGGATTTAGTGGGGCACTTATATACCACTTTTTTCTTCTTATTTTTTCTTTTTTTTTTTTTTTTCTTTGGTACAATGGCACAATTCAGGGGAAAGGCATCTCCACAGTTTGTCAGATGCTGCACTGGTTTACCTGCCCTGAAACAAAACTATTAAATACCTGTCTGTCTCTCTGCAGCAAGAAACATTGTCTGTGTGAAAGCCAACCACATGAAGAACATACCCCTAAAACACAAACAAGTAGCCCAGGTAAATAAATGTCATGTCTGCCTCTAGACTGTGGAATAGAGGGACTGCCATAACTGTTATGTGGGAGAACACTGTGACTGTAGTTACAATGGGTTTTCAAGTCCGTTTTCATGTTCTGAAAAGTTTCAGGCCTGACTCTGGTTGATGAATAATTTTTTTTTTAAACTTGCATGTTAATGTTGCAGCCTCTAAACTGTCCCACAGAATGAAGTTAATCAAGTGCCAGTGAATGTCTGCCAATATTAAAATACATGAGAATCACAAATTGAAATTATTAAAATGCCTTGTCTTCAAAGAACTTGGAAAGAGTTTCCACTCACTGTACTGAAATCAAACAAAAACCAGATGATACTGGTGGAAGGGTCACCCATTTGGGGTGCACAGAGTTATGCTAAGACCATTGCAGTTGTCTTCACTGTCCTAAAAGTGCCATTTCTCCTCTGCTCAGTGCTATGAGGAATTCATCCGTTGCTCCCCACTGGACCCCTGCATCCTCTTCCACGAAGGCGGACACTGGCGAGAGCTCGTGGTACGCACCACCAGCTGTGGCCACACCATGGCTATCGTCACTTTCCACCCCCAGGAGCTGGGCCAGGTGAGTATGCAGAGGACAGGGCCCCTGGCAAGAGGCACATCTGGTCTCTGGTTGACCTGAGCTTGCTGGGTGCATTGCTGGGGAGAGGTGTCTCATCACATTACCCAAACAGCCTGGTTTTACTTTCTCACTCTTGACAGGAACCACTGGCTACTCAGAAGGCATTGCTGAAGGAGTTCTTCACGTGTGGACCTGGAACAGTCTGTGCCTTGACTTCACTTTATTTCCAAGAGAGGTATACGTCTTGACACAGGGAAAGAGTAGAAACAAAGTCACGTTCTTTTTCTCCCTCCTCTCTGATCAAATTCAAATTGTACCAGTTCTTGGAGTGCTTGAAGAGAATGACAGATGTTTGGATGCCTCTTGCAGACGTGGTTTTAAGATGGCTGCATCTTTTGTTTTTCCAGACCTGGTATACTTGAATACACTATGGCTCTACTGCATGGGAGTTACGAGCCTAAAGAAACTAAAGAAAAATACCTATAGTGACGTTCCCAAGACAGTAATTAGCAGCACAACTGGGGAACAGATCCTAGGACTGCTGCTTTCTGCAAAATCATTTTGATCCTTTTAATGAATTCTAGGCCGTGCAAGTTACAGATCCCTGACAAAGAATCAAAATTCTTTGATCCTGTTGAAAGGCTCACATGAAATAAAAGTTGGTGGGAGGAAAACCATCCTCCCCTGCACGCGAGCATCCCGGGAATGGAAATTTGTTGCCTCTCTGCTGCCTTTTGACAGCTGTTTTTTGTGTGCCCTGCTAGCACCATGACACGCTGCTCCCATGAGCAGTCCCCCTTCCAGCTCCTTTACGGACAATCACACATCTTTGAAGAACTGCTCAGCCTGAAGTTTCGCATCTCTCCAGATGCCTTTTTCCAAGTAAACACAGGTGGAGCAGAAGTTCTGTACCAAGCGGTTGGGGAGCTGAGTCAGGCTGGTGGGGACACCGTCCTCCTCGACGTCTGCTGTGGAACGGGTGAGCAGTGGCTGTGTGAGCCTGGCTCCCAGGGCTGGTGCTTTGTGTGCCAAAAATGATCCTCAGTGCCTAAAGCCTTGTTTCTTCAGGATGGATGTACAGAGTATTTTTGTATCCCTATTTCCAGGCACAATTGGTCTCTCTCTGGCTCACCAAGTGTCCAAGATTATTGGTATTGAGGTGGTGGAGAAGGCAATAGAGGATGCCAGGTGGAATGCAGCATTCAATGGTGAGTTCAAACCACAACAGAATGTTTCAAACTAACTGCTGAAAAATCAGAAGCAGAAGTGAGCAGAGGGATCCTAACAAGTTCCCTCTGTGCAGCTAAGGGCAGTACTTTATGTTGTACCTGATGTCTGGTAAGACTGATTCTGCTCAGTTCATGGGATTGCTTTTTGCTTCACAGGAATTTCAAACTGTGAGTTTCACAGTGGAAAGGCAGAGGCCGTCTTACCACAACTCCTGTCATCGTGGGAGGATGGCCGGCCCCTTGTTGTTGTGGTGAACCCATCTCGGGCTGGACTCCGTGAGAGAATAAACTATTTATTTTCATCTTGAAAACAGGGAGTTCTTAACAAATTCTGTGAGACCTGTTACACTGGCTCCAAACCCTCTGCTTATGTAGTCTCTAGTTTCTTACCTTGTTGCTGACAGCACCTAAAATCCCATAGTTTGTTGTTTTCAGTGCCTTTATCATGGTTTCTATTTAAAGCAGACAGCTCTAATCTTTTTTTCCATTGTTCATGGACTCACAGAATTACTTAGGAGAGGAGGAGCCTCTGGAGGTCTGTGGTGCAATCTCCCAACTAAAGCAATGCCAACTTCAGAGTTGTAGAAGGTTGCACAGGGCTATAAAGCCCAGCTGAGGTTCGAATGTGTCCATGGGTGGATACTCTCTCCTGAAAATGTTTTCCCTAATATATTTAATCAGAATTTCCCCTTGCAGCAGTGCACCTGTTGTCTCTTGTCCTCTCATGACCCTCTGAGAAGATTCTGGCTCCATCTTCTCTGTAATTCCCCATGAGGCCCCGAATATAGCAGATGGATCCCTGCTCACCTTTTCTTCCCCCAGCTGAATAACCCCAGCCCTCACACACTCCCGTGCATGCTGTGCCCCAGCTCTCTATCTTAGTGGTCTCTGCTGGACTTATTCCAGTGTGTACTGAGAAGTCTCAAACTGGTCCTGGTGCCCAGATGCTGTCTCACAAGTGTGTGTGGAAAGTTTTATGTGCCTCTGCTTAAATAAGTAACAATTCTTCACTCACCCTGCATCCTCCTGGGAAGCAGAGGGATTTCTCCTGCTGCTCTACCTTGCTAAACTGGCTGAGCTGTCAGCAGTATGGGTCGCATCCCTGGCCTCCTAAGAGCCTGCATCTGAGACAGGACATGGCAAACTGTATATTTTTTTCTGTGTATTTTTGACAGTCCAGTGTAGCGATGCTTGCTGTGCAATCATTCCTTCTGGAGAGCTCGTGGTGGTGGGTCACTGGGAAAGCACGGTATCTGTTTTTGCAGATTACAGAGTTGTGCAAGCCATCCGAAACTGCAAGTCCATCCGAAGGCTGCTCTACATCTGCTGCAAGCCAGAGGGTGAAGCCACGAGGAACTTTCTTGAGTGAGCACCCTCCTCTCTTCCTTTCCACTGACCTTAGTGACAGACCCTGTTATGTCCAGACAAGGACATAAATACCTGACCTTGGCTTAGGAAGGTTTTTGTTGTGACTGGATTTCACTGGGTGAGTTCTGTGGGTGTGATCCAGGACTCGTCAGTGCATGGTCAGAAGTCGTTTATGCTTCTACATTACTTTGGGTTTCCCTGCAAGCTGCACTCACTGCTTTAAGGTAGTGAGTATTCTTTGGGTTTTATGTTCCAGCAGAATGCGTTAGTGCATCAGTAAGGAATAGAAAATAATGCAAATGTGCCGTAATGTCATTGCACATCTTTCTCCAACAAAACAGCGTATCTGGATGTGAGTTGTGGAGTCCACTGGGTTCACTGCAGGAAGGCTGGCCGCTAGCCAACAAAGTGAAGCCAAGGGGATTAGTCACCTGCTTAGGGTTAACTGTATAGCTCAGCAGGTGATAAATCTGTCTGCAGGTAACCAATGAAGGGAGTGCAAAACTGAGGATTATTTTCTAAGGGTATTAAGTGTCTTTCAGCTGGGATGGCTTGTGAGAAAGGGAGCTTTAAACCTGCAACTGACTCTTCAGCTTGTCCGTGAGGTTTTCAGAGCTGGTTTGGGATTCAGTATTGATGGTTCCAGACCTCAGCTGGCATTAGCTGCAGACTCTGAGTGATGTTAGCCAAACATGATACCTCCTTACTGCATCCTCTGCGCTACTGATAATAGTGGGAAGGCTTCTGCTGCTGGCCTAAAGGATGCTCTCTGCTTTCCACAGGCTGTGCTGCCCACCTGACCCAGGGAAGAAGCTGGCAGGAGAGCCGTTTTCCCCCACGTTGGCTATACCTTTTGACATGTTTCCTCATACTAATCACTGTGAGCTGGTGCTGCTGTTCACCCGCTGACAAGGAGGCAGGTATGCCAGCTCTGGGAGCATGGGAAGCAACCTCCTACTGCCCTGAAGACTGGAGTCCAATGTAGTTAGGATTTTAACTTATTTTCTTGAAAGCCATATAAAAATAAATAATTTTGCTTTTGCTCTTACTTTGGGTTGCTGAACTCTCCTGTAAGGAAACACTTGGATTTCTGGGGTGAAAAGGTTCTCTAGCATTTTATCACCCTTTTCTCCCCTGCAAACCTCTTCTTGGGCTGCTGGTTAAAGCGGCTTAAAAAATACCCTCTCCCTGGTATTGTGGGTTTTCACCATCAACATGTGAATACAAAGTACTAAAATCCACTGTATTTTCTAATACTGCCATGCCATTAGTTCTCTGCTTGCTTCGAGGGTATTTCAGGTGGTTTTCAAGTTGATAGTGAACTTGCTACGAAGAAACCATAGGAACTAGAAATGCTCATGCTTCACTGAGAAAATGTTGACTTTTGAGGTTAGGGAAATATTTCCTGTATAAACTTCCAAAACCAATAATGAATTGCTGTCAGTCACATGGGTAAGTTGGAGGCAATGAGAAAGATTTTCCATAAAACAAATGGAGAAGAGATTTCAGTGTCTTTCCTTCCACACCTGCCTCCCCCTTCTCCAATACTGCTTGCTGATACCTAAATAGGAAGTGCCCTGCAAAAACGTCAGCAGCAACAAGTTATTTCCTCATCAGGTTACTCTGCAATAGCTAATTCAAAAATTTGGTGTGTTTTGGATCTGTCCTGCCATGCTCACTGGCAAGCTGTGAACCTCAATGTTATATGAAGTTCTCTCCAGTTCTTTGAAAGATGGAGCTGCCATAACCTGGAGGTATGTCTGTGTGAGCAGAGTTCCCTTGTGTTTTGGAAACTTAACATTGTTCACAATTTTTTGTTGATTGAAGTTACCTTTTTGGTTTATCCTGGTCATATAGGCCAGACCAGTAGCAGAACACATTTGTATAGTCAGGCTGTTAAATTTTACTCTTTCCTCTGAAAAAGGAGTTCCCTATCTGATTTGGGTGAATCAAGGCTGATAAACTCCCAAGAAAATATGGAGAGTATTTTTCAGACTTAAATCCAGTCCTAAGAAACCTTGATCTTAGAATCACTGGTCCCTGGAGAGCTGAACATACAGGACAGTTGTTTCTCTGCACTGGGGGAGAGTGGCACAGTGGCCTCACTGTCCCTTTTGGGCATCGGGTTTCAGGAGAGCCACAGGGGCAAGCCATCTTTTTTTGCTTTTCTGGAGCAAATATATAAAGCAGTATGTTATTTGCTGTGTATTAGTGTCTGAGCATCTGACACTGAAAGCTGCTTGTGTACAAGAGACCTCTGACTGCTTTTCCTCTATAGCAGGTTATTCCCGTGCCCTCTGCTAACAGGTCCTTGTTTTCCCACTGGTGAGGAACTGTGCTGTGCGTTTGGCTGCCATCCCGCATCCCCAGAACTGGCTCAGTTTTGGCTTCCTGTGGGTAATTTATGGAACGTGCAAGAAAACAGAGGATGAGTTAAGGGTAGGAGCGGTGGGAATGCTCGTGCCTCAGCAGATGCTCGAGCTGCCTGGCTCTGGCTGTGGGCATTAGGACCCAGAGGCTCTGAGTGGAGGAGGCTGAATCCCCCTCCCGCTGTCATCCTCGCTGCCTCTGCAGCTTTATTCCTCATCTCCTTCAATGGTGACGGACTACCTCCTGCCAGGGCTGGCAGCCAGAGCGAGGAGGCCTCGCTAGGACCAGTTCCCAGGTCCAGTTCCTGGCGGCGCCATGGCATCTCCCAGGACTATCACCATCATCGCCCTCTCTGTGGCCCTGGGGCTCTTCTTTGTCTTTATGGGGACCATCAAACTGACCCCTCGACTCAGCAGAGATGCCTACAATGAGATGGTGAGTACGGCAGTGGCGGCACAGAGGGAGATGCATTAGAGCTCTCTCCCCTCAACTTTGCGGCAGAAGCAGTGTTTGCAGTGGGATAAACGGAGGGTGACCGCTCTGTAGCCCTGAGCAATCGGACGGAGAGGGAAGCTTATCCATCTCCTTATTTGATGCACACAGAGAGAAACAATATGCACTGCCAAGGATATCCTGGCAGCCCTTGCCTGGGTTCCGTCTGAGCCTGTCCATGGAGAAACCTCTTGTGAATAAGGACAGGGAGGAGGCTGAGGAGGACAGGGTAGCACAGCACACTGATGCCTGCAAAAAGATGGGGACACCAGGGTCTCTGAAAAGTAAGGGCTGAAGAAGCGCTAGACACAAACGAGGCAGGTACAGCGGATCCGTGGGAGAACACCTACCCCCTGGACTGGGGGCTGGAAAAGCGGATGCCTGCTTTGACAGCCTGATGATCATTCTCAAATTTCTGTGCTTTAAAGCAAGGATAATGACACTCACTGTCCCTACCTCACCAGGCTTGTGCAGGGATTAATTCATGACTGTGAAATGCTTTGAGATTCTTAACTGGCAGAAGCTGTTATTCTTAATAGTCACCTTATTATTCTCTTTAGCCTGGGAAATGAGCCTCTCCTGCTCTTGCCTAATGGGAATGGGGTGAGGAGAGGAAGGAGAAGTCACTGTGTGCATTTCTCAGCTGGTGAGCTAGTTTGTGCTCCTCTCTGCTCAGGGTCAACCCTGCTGCAAAGCTTTGCTGGCTGTGAGCTGCAGGCAGGCGAGGGACTGGCTGCCACGTTTTGCTTCATTGTCTGTTTGTTTATTCTCCTGCCGCCCACCCTCCTCTCCATTATATTTATTGCATTGGCTGAAAAGCATTGCTATAATTTTTGTGCCCCTAAAAAAATAGTGCTGGAAGTTTCCAGCACATTCTATTCTCTCCCTTTGCTCCACCTGCCCAGCTGCTTTTCCTTAGCTCTCAAATAACAACTGAATGGGAGTGCCTTGTGTGCAGCCCAGCACAGGGATCCCGCAGAAAAGAATCACCAAGAACTAACTCAGGAACAAGGGACTGAGATAAAATGCCCAGAAAACAAAGCTCTTAAGCTTCTGCTACATAAGGGACAGAAAAAAGCACTGAGACTGTAGAAGCATTGCAAAATCCTTGCTCTCTAAAATATTTTGCTTCTCTGTCTCTTTCTGCTTTACCGAGAGTCAGGCCTACAGGTAGGAACAATCTCTCTTTTTGTAAAGAGAAAGCAGAGGCACTTGGATATTCCACAGCACCATCATTCTTAACAGCCCATACTGTAACATGTTTGTGGCTCATTAGGCTTTCATGCTTTTGCTGTGCTGCATACCGAGGTGGTCTGTCATGTAATGGAGACAGTGAAAACCTGATCTTGCCAATCAATAAGCATGGCTGCTTGCCCTGAGCAAAGAGAGAACCTCTGTTACCTACCTACAGCACCAAACTTGCAGTTTTTCATTCAACAAAAAGCAGACACACTAGTTAGTCTATTAAAAAAATACCAGAGTACTCTAGGACATTTCTTTATCAAGCTGTATTTTTCACAACTGTTTAAATATACTCTGCTCTGAGTAGAGGTTTTACTCACTGAAGGTTTAAAATGCATGCTTATAACACATACATTTAGAGTAAATGTGTCATGAGGTCTTCACTTATTTAGTAGCAAAAATGACAAGGCTGTATATTTTTTTTAACCACATGTGAAGTGTGAGCTCCTCTTAGAAAGAAGCAGAGAAATGGGGAAGTTCTGTGTGCCTGTAGTGCAGGTTTCCAAAATCACATGGAAGTAAATCTACAATCTGATCAGTGCCAGCGAGAGCTTAACAACTCTGTACCTGAGATTTGGCTTCCCTTTCCCTCTCTCTAATTAGAAAGCAGAGAACACAATGACAAGAATATCTGCAGGGATAGTATACTCAAGTGTAATTGGAAATAATTTCAGTGTCTCCAATAGTTAAGAGCTTTATTAAAATATACTAAAAAAGGAAATACTTTATTGCAAAAAACCCGAAACAAACCAAACAAAACCAGTAAGCCCATGTGCATCTAATGTTCAAACACAAGAACTTGAATGTCTGTAAGGACAGAGGTTGTTTTTTCAATGAAACAATAAGGCAGCCATATAAGAAGGCCCACACTTACCTAGTATAAACCAGGGAGCAAAGTATGTCATATGTCAGCTTGCTTTATTCTGAGGAAAGAAAGGATCATGAAGGTATGTAAGCATAGGACAGGGTTGGTGAATCTCAGCTTTGATGCATAGTCCCATGCTGAGATTGCACTGCCCATAAACACTGGCATATTGTAAGTTGCTCTGAGGGAGAAAGAGACTTCTGTTTTTATCTGCTGTGCCTTGGCTTTGCAGTGACTAGTGTGTTATTTAACTATAAAGGACGAGCTACTCTTAGAGAGAGCTATTTTTTTTTTTCAACAACGTAGTTCTGCATTGCTAATTCTAGCGATTGTGACTTCAGATTTCAGGAGAGGGTACACCTGGCCAGGTCCTTGCTCCAAAGATGAGTGCTAGGTTGCCGAGCTGTTTTCCAGCGAAGAGACAACAGCTTATAAAGGGGGAATTGCAAGCTGATGGTGTTAATATCCCTCCAACAGAAGCTGTAGGGGTACAGACTGGATATTTTGCCAGAGGGGTCTGTGATGCCTGAAGTGATCTTTAGATCATTTTGCACATCAATCTGTTTCAATGGAAGTCACCTTTGCCTTTACTTTCTCATGTTACGGTGTTATACCCTATTACTGCTTGATTTCAGAAACGAGCATACAAAAGCTACGTGCGGGCCCTCCCCATGCTGAAGAAGATGGGAGTCAGCTCCATCCTTCTCCGCAAGAGCATTGGTGCCCTAGAAGTGACGTGTGGCATTGTCATGACACTGGTGCCTGGTCGCCCCAAAGATGTGGCTAACTTTCTCCTCCTCCTCCTTGTGCTGGCTGTGCTCTTTTTCCACCAGCTAGTGGGGGATCCACTCAAGCGTTACGCCCATGCCCTAGTCTTTGGGATCCTGCTTACCTGTCGTCTGCTGATTGCCCGCCAGCCTGAGGAGCAGCTGCCAGAAAAGAGGATCCTCTCAGTGAATGGAGAGGAGCAGCCACTCATCCATGAAGCAGCTCCTGAGAAAGGCAAAATGAAGGTATCCTAGTTGAGTGCGTGTGAGAAATACAGACCCTCGAGGCAGCTCTCTCCAAAGCCACCCAGAAAATGTGTTTTTTTTTTATTTACCTATTTATATTTTTTTGTCTGTCTAAATAAAGTTGTGCTTGGGGTCTGAGAGACAGGTGGTGTGTCTACACTGTAGTCTTGCTTTTGCTGCTGCCCTGTAATGTAGAAAAATACAAGCTAGCTTTCACCAGGACAACTTGGAGGCAGTTAGCAGCCTGGCTGGAGTAGCAGGAGCTGCAAAACCAGTCTGAGAGCATGGGCAGCGATTCAGGCAGGTAGTCACGCTAAGTTGGCACTGCCAAGCTGAAACCGAGCCTGGATGCACTTCTGCTATGTGGCAGTCTCAGCAACAGCAGCTGGGTAGAACATATCCAGAGTGTCCCTGTGGTGGCTTGTGCAGCCCCATCCACATATCTACGTTTCCTTTTCCATAGTCAAGCGGGGGAAGGACCCTACTGAGCATAAAAGTGCTGTCTGTTGTGTTTGAGAGGGATCCCTCAGCCTTTGCTGCTTCTGTGCCAAGTCCTTTCTTGCACAGGAAAATGCAGGGAAAACACGGGATGTGCTATTGGCATCTTCCTCTATTTTCACACTTTGCAGAAGCTCGAAAACTGGGACAATGGCCCGATGACAGTAAATTTTTTGCCTGCTTCACATGAGGCAATGGCATCTCTTTACTCCTCTTGGCAGAGAGTAAGGATCCCTGTTGAGGGGATGAGGAGCAGAGCTGCCCAAAGAACAACAAAATATCTGTCTGCTCTTGGCAAATAGCATCATGCTCCCTATTTCCTAGCAAGAACAAAATCCCTTTTTCCACAACTACTGCAACTTTATACAGTTGTTGGTTATTGCTCATAGATGAGGGTCTGAATGTGTCCAGGTACCTCACTGTTCATCCCACACAGCTTCAGTGAGCTGGGGGAGGTCCTGTCACCAGAGCCTGAATCTCTGTGTGTTGTATCTGAAATCTTACAGGGTGTTTTAAGAAGCGTGTGTTACCTCTGAGTTTGTTTGTTTGTCGTGATGTTTGTCTGTTTTCAGTTTTCCCTTATTTTCTTAATTATTCATGAAAATAAACTTTTTTGAAATTTGGAGAAAAACGTCTTCACAGAAACAAATTTATTTTTTTGAGAGACACATCTGAAAATATTTTTTCCTGTGCCCAAACCTGACACCTAAAATGGGCAGAACATCAGGGGCATTTCAGAGAAAGACAAGGTGATGCAGGATGGAAACCATCTGAACACTTCTGGGCTATATAACCATGGGCATTTAAAAGAGATGTTTGAACATTTTCATGAAGTAGTTTCAGATACATTTCTGCTTCAGTATAAGCAGCGAGCCAAGACAGTAAAACCCCAGTAAAACGTCAGTATTGTATCTCTATAAAAATTGATGATGGACGTTCATATGCAGTATATCCAGTTTTCTGCTTATGCTAAGTTTGCTGCTCAAGCAGATGTAGTCCCAAAGATACAAATGCTGAAAAATCCTCCTCCTGGACCCCCAAAGAGTGATTAATTCTCTTATCAGATGTGGACTCTGAACAAAGGAGACTACCACAGGCCACCTCTGTTAGATAATCTCTCATCTTTACCTTAAGGTCAGCCCAAATGTACACAAAATTTGCTTTACTTCTCAAAAGACACTTTATCTGCCGTGCCCTGACTGGAGTTATCACTTTTTAATTGAAAAATAAATTAAAAAACCAACTCATCACTGTGATGCATATTCCTAAAAGAGCTCACAACTGAATTGCTGCCACCTTTTGGTGTATCTCGGTGAACGTTTGGAAACAAGTGTTTTGTCTTTTGTAACGTTCTTCAGTGAAACATGTATAGATGTTTATAATAATACAATATCCCGCGTAGCAAAGCTTATATCTGCAAGAAGACTCTGACCCCGGGCCCTGCCTGAACACCCCCTCCCTGTTCCCACACGGAGGAAGCACCCTCCTCCATTTCTCCCTCACAAGCCCCGCCCCCTGCCCTGCTGCGAGCCCACTGCGCATGCGCAGACCCGCACAGGGCGGGGCGGAAGCGCCGCCATTGTCATCCGCAGCGCCTATCGGCCGCGGCGGGCAGTGCGCATGCGCAGCGTGTGGCGCGGAGGTTTGAACCGAGGGGCGGTTGGAGCTGGCGCAGCTGTCAGGGAGCTGCGGCGGGGGTTGCGGCTTCTCCTCCGGGGTGAGCGGACTTTGATGCTGCTGTTGGGCTCCGGAGCCAGCGTTCCTGAGGGCGGCGGTGGGGATGAGATGGGCTGGGCTGGGCCGGGCCGGGCCGGGCCGGGAGCGCCTCGGCTCCTTCTCTTCCTTCCCCTAAGGGCGGCCATATCATCCCAGAGGGCTCTGCGGGGGCGTCCGGGGAGAGCCGCTGGTGGGGAGCTGGAGGGAGAAGGGGAAGAGATACTCATGCCCAATATCCGTGTGGAAGTGTCTCGTACTGAAGAACTGTGCAATGGTGGGCTCGCTGTTATAAGAACTGGTGTTCCAGCCTGTCTGTCCGTTCTCCATTAAGGTCTGGCGGCCCTCGCTTCCCACCAAACCTTTCTGGTAGAACTCATGCACGACAAAGGAAAACAAACCCAAACAAACAGGTAAGGCAGATGCTAAGGAATCTGTGAGAAAGATGTTGTGCTCTAGAGTGTGGTAACTGTTTGCTCCATCTGCTTCCTGAGCTCACTTGCGACATGCTCAGGTGATTCAGGATGCAACAAGCAAGATGCCAGAGTGCTTGGGCTGTTCTGCAGCTCATGTCAATCTAACCGCAGGAATTTTCGCTGCTTTGAAGCATCTTGGAACAGGCTGCCCAGGGCAGTGGTGGAGTTCTCATCCCTGGAGGGATTTAAGTGTAGATGTGGTGCTGAGGGACATGGTTTAGTGGTGATTTGGCAGTGTTAGGTTAATGGTTGGACTGGATGATCTTAGAGGTCTTTTCCAACCAAGACTGTTCTATGTTCTCAGTTGTTAAGTCACTGTCACGAAAAGCATCTTTGTGCGAGTTCTGATGTATTTGGTGCTGTCCTTTAATACTGAGGGGGTACATTTCACCTGAAATCAGTAGATTTTATTGGTAAATGTGAATGCTCTGTGTGTGTGTATCAGTGTGTGCTTCAGAGGTGGTCTTGACATAGCCAGCCAGAGATTTGTTCTTCAAATGCTGCACAAGGAAGTTAGTGACGTCCAGACCTGTAGGGAGTAGGGATGATTCTAACATCTTAAGGCAGTGAGAGCTGAAGAGGGAGTATGAATTGAAAATCGTTCTGTTTTATCATGTTAGGAAAGCTGGGAAGCAAAAGAGAGGCTCCAGCAATCCAGGGACGTGCATGCATACTCATCAAATCCAGGAAATTGTAGCAAAATTTCACATTTTGTGGGTAAAAGGTCGATCTCTCCAGCATATTGAGGAGAAAATGCCCCTTTTCTTGGTTGTATTTTGCCCAGAGCTAGGTAATTCTGTAGTGCTGGTAGCTCTTATGCTTCACTTGGAAGTTTACTAAAATTTCATATAGAAAGGCTGCAGAAGCTTTTTTTTTTTTTTTTTTTTTTTTTTGTAAAATAGGAAGATAAGTGTTCTAAAATCTGTACCTTGCAAAGAATTGTGACATGTTGACTGATTACATTGGAGTACACAATACAAGTAACGAAACTGATAATGCACAAAATAAACTCAGAAGAAAACTGTTGATTGTGTTCTGCTAACTTTCTGGTTACGTTAATTTTTGGATCAAAATATTATGTAAAATTTTCTGAGATAGTTTTAAAATTGTGTTATTTTTTTGAGTTAATTTTCACTTGTGAATGTTATCTTCCCTTTTTAAAGAAAGAATGGAGTTTTGATACACTGTTGTCCATGCATCTTCTGAGTATATTGTCTGATTTTTGGGGGCAGGTGGCTCTAAATGATTTCCTCTGACGTTACTCCGTTATGTTATGCAGGATCCCTCTAAAATCTGTTTGTCAGGAAAATATTTTTTTTCTTGCAGGGAACTCTCTCTCTGATGTTCTTCAACTGCTGGAGCTTGATCTATTATCTTGCCTCTTTGTAATGAAGGATTGAAACCCACACAACAAATGAGTAAAGTTCTCCAGTCTCAGCTGGGAGTCTGAAAACATGCAACGAAGACAGAGTTCTAAGACCCCAAGGCAGCCTCTGCAAGCTCACGATAAAAATCAAACTGATCTCTCTGCATGGCGAAAAGGAGGGAGAACTGACCCTGAAAAAAGTGTCCAGAATCATCAGTCTCTTCAGGATCAGAAAAATGACAGCAAGCAAGACTCCCTTGAGCAAGCTTTGGGCTACTTTGAGAAACGTAAGAGCAGTTTTCAGGCTAGCTACCTAGGATTGAAAAGATAATAACTAAATTCTTCATAACAATAATAAAAAATATCTACGTTTACGTGCTGTTTTCCATCTTTAATGTCTGATCTTTGTAATATTTCCTTAATGTCTTAAAAGGTTTTCCCCTTTCTGTTACTTTGTAAAGAACCCAACAAAAATGAATATATTTAGAGACAGCTCAGAGAAGTTTAGAATAGTTCATTTTCAGTTCAGAAGTGGTTTCACCCTTGTGTTTGTCTTTTTTTTTTTTTCCCAGTTGAACACCGTGTTTCACTGAAAAAGAACAGTGTTTTGCAGGAACACTTGACTACTGTGGAAAGCATTGCCCTGCAAACAGGGTTACCCCCTGAAGGATTTGATGTGTTGCTAAAAGTGGCACTGAGTGGCAAACTTGGTAAAATATTTATGTACTGCTGTCGTGTCTTCTGTGAATGTCTCTTTTCCCCTCTAATCAAACCTGCTTGAGATAATGTGTTTATGGTAACTTTATTGTTAGGTACTTCAGTGTAAAATTAATCTTTCTAGTGTGCTTCAGTGTAATTTCTGAGTTCAAATGAGAATAACCTGAGCTCTTGCTACAGGGGAGTGATACCCACAAAAATCTTACGCCTTGTTACAAATATTTTTTGAAAAGTTTATTTCCTTTGTTCGTAATTGCGGGTCTCTGGAAGGCTTAAAGTGTGTCCTTAGCAACCATTGTGTCTTTTCCTTGTTGTAACTGTTTGTGTAGGTTTCTTTTCCCCAATATCAAAATAATTGAACAAGTTTGTCCTAAGCTGCAAAACCCTATCAAAGAACATGGTATGTGAACACCATCTTATTTTAAATTGTTTGTTTTCCAGCGGATGCAGTGAATACTCGTTTACTGAAGAGCCTGGTTCCCGCCTCAGTAATACCAGAAGATGCTGTGGTTTATTCTGTATCTTTGCTCTGTGTCGGCAAATGCTCAGACAACATCCAGGTAACTTAGTAAATGTTTACAGTAGTTATTACTTCTGCACAGGAATGATGAGGACAGATTATTTTCAGGAAGCACTTTTTTCATCCTTTTTGAAGTATAAGGTTCTTACATAAGATACTGACATATAGAAAGATTGGCAGAGACACCCATTGCTGGAATGGCAGTGGGAACCAAGGAATACTTTTTAAGTATGAGTGAAAATTTGCACAGTTCCTGCTTGTCTTGTGTCTCTGAATTCTTCGGAATGGTTTCTCCACCAAGATTTGTGTGAAATACTTCACCTCTGTGAGACATTCTTCACCAACTTCAGCAGGGTATCCCTTAGGTTCTGCGTACCTTGGCTGCAGCAACTTGTCTTAACATTAACAGAACGGCCTTTTTTGTCTTCATGTAGTCTGCTCAAAGGTTTACATGATAGAATCTTTAGGTTGGAAGAGACCTTTAAGATCATTGAGTCCAACCATAAACCTGACATTGCCAAGTCCACCACTAAACTATGTCTTTTAAATCCCTCCAGGGATGGTGACTCTATCCCTTCCCTGGGCAGCCTGTTCCAATGCTTGATAACCCTTTTGGTGAAGAAATGTTTCCTAATATCCAATCTAAACCTCCCCTGGCACAACCATTTCCTCTTGCCCTATTGCCTGTTACTTGGGAGAAGAGACTGACCCCTGCCTTGCTACACCCTGCTTTCAGGCAGTTGTAGAGTGATAAGGTCTCCCCTCAGCCTCCTTTTCTCTAGATTAAACAATCCCAGTTCCCTCAGCCGTTCCTCGTAAGGTTCTCCTCACCAGCTTTGTTGCCATTCTCTGAACATGCTCCAGCACCTCAGTGTTGTTCTTGTAGTGAGGGTCCCTCAGATTGTATCTGAGGGTTAGCACGTATTCAGAACTGAGCTGGTTTTTTCCATTCTGATATGGCAGTTGGTACTCCTGGCAGGCTTTCTTCCACAGATGAATCCCTGTACCATTCATCTGAGTCTATCTGGGCGTCCTTGAGAGTGGTCAGTCTTGCTTTTACAGATTACTTAATGTAATATGGCTTTTTTCCTATCTGCAGCTGCTTTTTTTAAGATGGCTGATCACAATGTTTGACTTCATTGATCACAAGGAACAACTTCATGCCCTCTATGGTTTCTTCTTTTCCTTCCTGCAAGATGACAAGATGGTAAGGAGAGCTAAAAATATATGGCATTGACAAAATAAACCTAAATGTTCATACATTTTGATTGAAATATTTTGATTGAAAGGTGCCTTTCTTTTTGAAAATGTCCTCGTACTTTCACTGCTGACTCCTGAAATATTTAGACCGTGTTCCAAAAACCAAGATCTGAGCTCACTGAATAGCTTGATTACTATAGGGACTGCTCATAGTGCAAATAATGTTTCTAAATAAAATTGCCATATGCAACATGTAAAAAACATGTTACTTCCTAAGGGAAGTGTAAGGTATGCTCTGCTGCAATGGGGATGCTGTGACGACTTGAGGCAGCCAACTGAATGAAGCAATATTGGCTTGTGAAGCCTGTATGTTGCTTTTAGTGTATCCTTATTAGTCTGCATCAGCAACATAATTCATTGCTTTTTCTTTACAGTGCCCTTATGTCTGCCATCTGCTCTACCTGCTGACCAGGAAAGAAAGTGGTGAGTCTGTCCAGTTGTATGAGATAGAATACCATTTTGTTTCTTATTCTATTTGTTGGCACGGCTTCTTCTTCCAGTGGAGCTAGTATGACAACTAGCCAACATAATGCTTTTAAGGCAAGGAAGCATGAGTGGTAGATCAGCCTGATTTGTGTAATGCTTTCTGAATTGGAAACCTGCTTAGATGTGTGATACAGTGTTTTTTTTAAATCCATTATGTTCTTAAATTGTATTTTCAGTCAAGCCTTTTCGGATTAGGAGACTACTTGACCTCCAAGCAAAAATGGTGAGTTTATTTCAAATCATGTAGAGTTTGAACTGTGGTTAATAATGCAGTTTGTAAGACTAACGTCCTTGCAGGATGGAGAAGAGTGACTGGTGTCTCAGATTTGGAACTGTAGGTTGTAGTCTTTGTAGCATCAGGGCTTGTCTATCTTGTGTGCACATCCCTAATTTCCATTTCTGTTTAGTAAGCACATGCAATGACACACAAAACTGTTTTGTGGCTAGGTGTGCTAAAATCCTTGAAGCTAGGGGCAGCTTGATTTATCACCATTGTCAATTTTCTGTTCATGTTCTTTTTTCAAGTGGTATCAAAATGACTGAGAAATATAAGATTATAGAGGATCTAGCTACCTTTTTTTGTAAGAAAAAATGTAGCTATAATATGTTTTTGGAGCATTTAGACAGCAGAAAACTGTATTTTTAATAGTTTTGATTGTTAAATTCCTTTCTGTTAGCGTTATAGTTACGGAAAGTTCCTTCTTCAATCCCCTTCCTATGGTATTTCATTAACACAGTGTCTGTTCTTCCTTTAATTTTCAGTTGTTCATCTATGGTTACTTACTGACACGTAGCTTTAGAAAACGTTTAGTAATCACTGGAGTTTTGTTTCTAGAATACAGTATTCAGTTTCTATACTAAAAAGGTACAATGCATGTCTTTCCTCTTGTTCTGCTGTTTGACAGGGAATGCAGTCTCATCTGCAGGCTCTACTATCACTTTACAAACTCTTCTGTCCTGAGCTGGTGACCATAACCCTTTCTGGGAAAATGAAGGTAAGGAGTTAATCTATTTGGAACTAGTACTTACGACAGTATTTTTGCTGAGCTTTCCATTTAAGTTATAGCACAATTTAGTGGTGAAGATTAATTCTATTTTATGTTTTCACCTAATAAAATCAGACTTAGATGAGGATTCCTTGCCTTGCATTTTGTTTCCTCTTCAGCACAATGAGATGATTTGGAATGGAATGGCATGTACCTTTATCCTTATGAACATTACTTTAATCCTTTTGGTGTTCTTGCTGGTTTTGACTTGTTTCACACAATTGCAAGTTTTTCAGGAAACAAACTGTCTTATTTGTTCAAGACATTGTCCAAATTGATCAGTTTCTCAAGTACAAATAATGGAAGTCAATAATTTCCACTTGGAAATTCTATGTCATACGAAAAGAGAAAAAAGTAGGAAAAAATGTGGTAAGCTGATTTGTCAGAGTCTCCAGGTAACGGCAGAAAATATGACTTCACTTTCAGAGTGTATGTATACACCTATGTGTATGCTTAGCCCTTTGACCAAGTAGAATATATGTAGCAGAAACTGAATATGTAACAGAAAATAGCAGCAGGTGAAACCTAAATTCTGCAGCAAATTTTCTTTTGGCACTTCAGTGGAATAGACTTAAGGTTGGTTAGTTTGTTTTGTTTGTTTTTTCTTTTAGAAGAGACATATAATTTATATGTAGGCAAGTTGTGTTTCTATAAAATGAAATTTGTTTTATTTCAATCTGCTTGTGTACTTACATTGCTCTATAAATTTATACTTTGCATTGTGCTGCACAGTCATCTTGGAGAATTCACATTTTTTGGCATGCACGGAAGTGAAGTAAACTAGCAACTAAAACCCAAATACATCTTCAATTGTTTTTTTTCTTGAACACACTGTGTTAACTTGTGTAATAAAAGCTTGATTACAAAGGCCCAAAGCTGAATATTGTTGTGATGGTTTGGCACTTGATTAGGCTTTAAAGACTGATTGCAACTGAAGTGACAAAAAATAAGTTTTGTGCAGAAAAGGGGTTCACTTTTCCAGTTTTCTTTTTAGCTGCAGTATCTACTTTAATTTGAGAATTTGATTACTCATTGGATTGTTCTGTTTGGCGGATGTCACTGATGCTGAATTCAGGAAGCTTTCCCAGTAACTTGCATTAAGCATACCTTGGTCATGTTTTATTTTAATGTGTACTTGAGGTTTACTCTATGAATTGGTGGTTGATCTGAATGAGGATTATGAATCAGAAGTGCTGGAGATCTCTTCTGAAAAAGGAGGCATAATTCCAGAGGGAAATAAAAGCATAACTGCTGAACTATAGTCTAAAGGTACTGAAACTGAGGGATGATAAGAGTTGGGTGCTGTGAAAAGCTTGCCTCCTGGCCTGTCAGGCAGAGTCAAGTGTATATATATCACTGTGGTGATGTTTATCAGAATAGAAACTGATCTTTCTGTCACTTTGTCTTAGTTTGGCTTCTTGCACAGATGTCTGATTTATGTTTTCAGACTTACTTCAAGAATTCAGAGGGCCCATGGAAAGAAGCAATCAACACAGTAAGGCGAAGAAACAAGGGAAACTCTCCTGTGTCCCAGACACTGTTTTTACGCACAGCTCAACCTCAGTCACGAAAGAGGGTAGGTTATGAGCCTGAAGTAGACTCTAGAAGGTGACAGGCAGCTGTTTTCATTATGAATATTGGCAAATAATGGGAGTCAGGCTTTATTTCTGCCCTGGGAAGGGTGGAGTAGCTATATAGAAATGCTGCATTCCCATTATAATGAAAGCATGCATACCTTTTTTGTTAAACAGGGTCTTTGTGGGAACACTGGTCACAAGTGCACTTGATTGCATTGGGAACCAAGTCATTGCTATTCATTTGTGTTTTCTATAGAAATGGAATGCCCAGTTGTTTATACCTGCAAGCAGTACAAACAAAAACAGTTTAGAAGACGACAGGGGAAAGAACCATGTTAATTTGTGCAGGACGAGTGAATCTCTTCCAGTGGAGCAGCTGCAGACCTTTTCTCAGCTCCTACAAAATATCCACCATTTACAGGTGAGTTTCAGGAAGGTCGCAGTAAGATCACTGAGTGTTTTGAGAGATCAAAGTATATTCCTCTATGCCCTGTTTATATATGAATAGTGTATGGGCTACCTAGTTCTGACAGAGCATCAAGTCTTACCTGAGGCTGATGAATGAGTCCTGGAGATGGTCTTGTTGCCCGTCAAAGGATTAGACAACTCTGATAGAATGAGATTCTCTGTCAATTTGCTGGTGTAAATACTTAACTTTTTTGTTGTTGTTGATTTCTATTGCAGCTTCCTTCCCAGATGGGTTCAGTGCTAACAAACCCTTTATTGCTTCACTACATGAACTGCATCAAAGATGAATCTGTTTACCTGAGGCTCTACTATTGGATGGGACAGATTCTTCAGGAAGGTAGGAACTCAGTATTACCTTGCATGGTAGGGGAGGTAAAGGATGTCTCGGGCTTTTCATCTTTCCATAATGATAATTTGCTGTTCAGATTTATAGTGATAATTACATACCATTAAAACAACTACTGGAAGAGAGCTGAATTTTGTTTCCGATTGTGCTTATTCTTGCTGTGCTCCTATTCAAATACAGTATTCTCTTCTGTTTAGAATGCATCTGGTGTGTGGCCGATAACCGATATGAAGAAGAGTTCGAGGACTTTCTGGAAACTATCTACAAGTCAGAGTGTTTCTTGCAGGTAGGTGCCTGTTTTCTGGAAGCCAAGGATTTCATGAAGTCTTTCCTTGAACTTTTGGGACTTGCCTGTTTCCTGTAGTATCACTGAGAAGTGACAGGAATAAAAGTACTCACGTAATACATAAATAATAAAATAAATAATAATAATAAGTAATAAAAATACGTATTCCTGTAGTAAGTCAATATTCTGGAGATGGCCTTGTTTTCTGCAGGAAAGATGATTTGACAATATTGAGAATGATAATTTGAATGTCTCAGTGAATTGTATGGCAGGAAGCAAGTGTAAGACTTTCTCCAAGGTGAAGTGAGCTTGGCAAGATACAGGTATATGAGGCGAGTTTTTGAGTGTTGTTCTTCTGCTTTGTAGGAGGGATTTTCTGCCTGTGAAGAGTTCCTCTATAAGAGCCTTCCTCTCTGGGATGGCTCCTGCTGCCAATCCCAAATCCTCAGGCTCGTGAGTTGGATCCCCCTTAACACCTTCTCTGGTGTGTGTTGCAGAACCTTTGGGTGAGGCTGGACAGTGTCAGATCTTGGGGGATAGAATGGATGTGTGCACAGATATCACACTGCTTTCTCATTTGTTTCAGAAATGAAGTCACACCTCTATGATCCCCTGACACAGCTCTTTTTGACATCATCCCTTTACTTTAAGGTAATTTAACTGAGTACAGTGGCTGTTTACTTCTAGCTGATACTGCTATCTGCACTGGTGTCAGGTGTAGCAGTCTGAGGGATTGTATAGAGGGCATATTTTGAGGAAGTCTGTGCCCAAATGAGGGTAAAATATATACTTACAGTGTAACTTCTTTGGATATTTGAGCATCTTAAAGATATTTTCTTTTTTGACTGGAATTATAGTGGGGCACTGGAAATGAAAATAACTGGTAGTACACAAGGCGATAGTTGCAATTATTGCAACTGTTATTAATAGTTGCAAGTTATTGTAATTTTAACTTGGTATCTGCAACTCAAATTTTCCAGGAAAAGCTATGTAACTTGTACATTCAGTTCAAGGGGACATGCAGTTACCTCACTGCTCTTCGTGGTCCTGAGAAACTCTTGGTGTCTTTCTTTGTATATGTCAATTCTTATGGCATTTTTTGTTTAGTATTATTCACTTATGTGAATTGTCATCAAGGTATTTTGGCTTTGCCTCTTGCAGTGCAGTGTTCTTGAGAGCCTGAAAGAGTTGTTGCGGAACTGGTTAAATTGGCATCTGGATTCAGAGTCTGAGTCTCCAGTCCAGTCTTTGTAAGTTTGTCCGAAATAAATGCAATTCAGTGTTCTGTACATGTTTGCTAGTGTATTTAGATATACATTCTAACCCTATTATCTAGCATAAAGACCACCTAGAAGGGTAATAATGCTGTAATGTTTCTGCTACATTGTAAGCTACCGCTCCCTTGTCGGTCCTGTTCTTTTTCTTTCTTTAAAAGTATTTAAAGTCAAAATCCTTGTAACACTGACAGCTGGGTCATGTTTGTAATAGTGTTGGTAACAATATATGTCTGGGTATATTGGAGAGCAAATGCATGTTGCTGAATGCTTGATGGGGCAGAAGGATAAACTTCAATTTCTTTTTTGCCACTTTCCTTTTTCCCGTTTGCAAAGAGGTGTGTGTACTAATGTCACAACATGTCATTGCTGCAGGAATACCACCCTCTCTGGACTAGTGAATGTGGTGGCTGATTTGATCAACTTTGTTGGATTGATCTCTACTGCTGCATTGCGTTTGGAAAACAATAATGCTTTCTTGCTGTACTTCATCCTGGATTTCTATGAGACCGTACGCATCCCATTCATTTTGGCTTTCAAAATCCAATACTCTTGAGGCTGTTTGAATTTAAGCTAGAGCATGAAAACACCTTCCTCATTATAGTTTACAGAACTTTGTGATTAAATGCAAGAATGTTCCAGATACCTGATAGACACAGGTGATAGTTGTTGCATCCACAGGCAGAACCAAATACTCTGGTAGAAAGTAGTTGCTCTTAAGTCAGAGCTGAATGTGGAAGGGGAAATAACAATATGGCAGAACATGCTTTTTTTAATGCTAATTTGTAGAAAAGTGTTCAGTTCAATTTCAAACAACATTACTTGATTTTTTTTTTCCTTAAATATTCCTTTAAAAATTGAAATTTTCTCCCAGTTTGTCCTGTAGACAAACTAAGCAGCATCAAATAGGCTTAAGCGTATTCTCTAGCTTCTTCACATCCTCTCTGTAGATGTGCTTACTGCCACATGAACTCAAGCCATGCTGTTGTGGCTCCTACAATTTGGATAAAATTGTGAAGAGTTGGAGAAAACGATAGTTCTGGGATCTACTTGTAAGTAAAATGTCCATTAAAGATGCACAAAACTAATGGGCTACTACATTTGCATAAGACAGTGTGTTTAAAATAAGTAAATGTTCATTTTATGGGGATAAACAGAGAATTACCCACCCTTCAATGTATGATTATTGGTGCTCTAGCAGACAACTAGGATTTGAATTTTTCCTTGACTTTTTGCTTATGTATTTAGAACTCTAGAGATTTCTAAAATCATGCAGCTGAGATATTAAGAGTCTAGATTTCTGAAAATACCAGTAATTCAGTTACATACAAGTATCTGCATATACTTCACATGGTATAGCTGTACTGAGGGCAAGAGGAAAGGTGAGGGTCTGGCAAATGATCTTTAGTGAAAAGCCTGTATGAGATTAGGGGAAGGAGTCCTAAAACATTTGTTGTGCCTAATAAAAAGTATCCATCTGTGGGATGGTGGGCTGTCACAGCTTATTTATGATCTGAACTGTAGTAACTAGGAAGGAATATTCTTAGACTAGTAATCTTCTGAGAGTGATGCATACCTTCCTGAAGAGCATGCTTTGGGAAGAGTTACTGTGGCTAAACTATAGAGGACAGTAATGTGTTAAGTTACAGCAATATTGCTTTCCATTTTTTTCTGCATGCTAAGCCTGTCATTATAGGTGAAGATCTTGTTAAACCTACAGAAATTCTGGAAGTGCCTTTTTTTACTTGAAATTCAACCTTAAATTCTAAACATGAATCCGATAAACCCATGGTTTATGGCCATATCATCTTTTCTTAGAGCAAAGCTTTATCCTGTGTTCATGCAGTTCCAGCAAGGTCAAATAGAAAGATTTAATTTCCAGATTGGAAGAGATGTGTGGTCTGTTTAGCTTGCAGGTATCAGCAAACCATGCTAGGAACAAGGTCAGGTCTAGTGCAGTCCCAGCTATGTATGTCGAAACGATCTAAGATCAGAAAAGAATGGCTGCTGCTTTTTTGCAGGGATCTGGGTAGATTTGACTCAGCAAGTAACCATATCAAAACATATGGTATGCCTAAATGGTTGAATCGGAGATTAAGATATGAAGCGATGAGTATGTCTTGTACCGAGAAGGAAACAAATGGAATTGCTTCACCCTGGCCTTCCCTCCTAGGTGAAGTTGCTGGCTCTGTCTGGGATGCAGTGTCATGCTCTCTTTTGCTCTTAGATGCTTTGGGGTTTGTTAATGGCAATAACAATCTGCCTGGATTTGCTTCATTCCTGCAGGTGTGTGACATGTATCTGAAGTACAATCTGCCTTTGTTGATAATGCTTCCTGCTGGAGTTTTCTACCCAGCACTTCTCAGCATGGATTCTATCAACTTGAATCAGCTCTGCTACATTATGTACAGGTACTACAAATGGTATGGGCTGCAGGGACTCCTTGTCATCTCTTTCAGTCTTTTGGAAATGAAATTACTTTGGCATAAAATCTGAAATCTACACTTTTTCTTACTGTGCAAGGCAAAGGTGAAAGTTCCAGTTGTGCTCAGCTTTCATGAAACAGGATTTTATAGCTGTAGTCCCTACTCTCTTTTTTTTTTTCAGTCTATTATCCAAAACAGCAGGATTCTGACAACTTTCCTAGTATTATTTCCATATCTTTGATATGTGAAGGAAGGAGTTCCCATATTTTTTTGAGACAATGTAAGTCAGCCAGCTGGAATCACTATTAAACTGCTCACTCCTGTGCTTTGACCACTAGACTAGAGCTTTTCCTTACAAATTCTGTAACGTGCTGAGTAGGAAGCACTTCTACCACCTCCAAACTGGGTCAGAATTTGGGACTGCCTCGTGCTGCCTGCAGGTCCGAAGACAGCACTGTTTAGTGCTCTGCAGGATCCACCAACACAGCTGCTGTTTTCAGCCTTGTTAGTTCCAGTGGTTGCATCTGAGAAGAAGAGTAGCCAATTGCTGACAGCTGGCTCAGGGCTCTCCATGTGGCTTTTTCTCTAAGGAGTCTGCAGGGTAATTAACATGACAGGATGGTCTCTGGGAAATAATAGGAGCTAGTGCTTATTATATAGAACAACTGTCAAGTTGCATTACTTCCAGTGGCTTCTGTTTCTCTGCTTAGTGAATGAAAGTCTCCCTTCTTAAAAATACGCTGCAATTTTCTGCTGATTTTAAGACTGTATGTCAATTCTCATGTATTGCCTTTGTTAAGGTGACTGTCCCAGGCAAACTGGTCATCTCTTAATCAGTTAAGAGGAATATTATCCCTACTCTGCCTGGAAAGGATGGGCCTATGCCAAGTGATAAAGTCCCTTTGAATTCTTTTCCATGTCTCTCCTTTTTACCAGTAAAGTTTGATCTCTCTCATAGATGAAATAAGCTTTCTTAATACATTCCTCCAGCTTTTTTCAACACTGGGAGTAAAAATTTACAGGCACCTAACTTTCACTTGTTTTTTTTTTCCAGGTATCGATCCAACTTGGTGGCTGCAAAAGAAAATGAGCAGAGTAAAAAGGTATTGTGGACAAACTGCTATGTGCTAGAATGGACCTTAGCAAAGAGTTGGGTTGGAGGGGAGGTGTTCTGATGGTGTTCTTTTAAGCACAACTGCTTTGAGGATACTATTTACTGATTTGTTTCTTGTCCCTCAGAAAATACTGCAATTCAAGTTCAGTAGCCAGACATACCAAGAGTACAACCAGTACATAACAGCTATGGTGGGCTGTCTGTGGACATCCAGTGTATTCGAGAAGGATACTCATCCTCAAGGTCTTCGTATGGATGATGAACTGCTGAAGAAAACTGCAGTGCGGGAATTCAAAAGCAGCTTTAACATTGTCTACCACCCAGCCATGACAGCCTATGCTATCTTCTTCCTGCAGCAGGTAATGGTGTAGGCCAGTGTTTGGGCCTTTGGCAGCACCAGATGTTCTGCCTTGATGGTTTCTCTAGAGAAGTGTCTGTGTACTGGCTGACTTGTAAACTGAGCTTAAAAAAAAGCTGATATGGCATTCTATGTTTGTGTCAGATGAGTGGCACAATGTGGACAGTCTTTGAGTGGTATGAAAACATGAATGTAAGAGTTTTAAATGTAAATTTGTGCTTATGGTCAATTTGAGGATAGAACTAAAATAGCTAAATAAAGAAATAAATGACTAATTCAGTAAAAGCTTCCCAGTAATGCATCCTGCCCCACAAAATCTAGTATGACCTAAACATTTAAACTCCAGAAAGTCAAGAAATACGTACTTGAATTGTATACAGGTGTACACAGTAGAACTTTTAGCAGTGCTTTCTGGCTCTTGCAGTAGCTTTTGAGAATGGCTTGTTAAGAAAGAAATACAAGTAGCTACTTCAAGTACAGAAGTATAAGATATGATGCTCTCTTGTATTCTCTGATATTTCTGCTAGTAGGCATCTTGAATTCTGGGTGCCATCATATGATCAGTGCAGCTCCTGAATAGTGGAGGGAGCAGCTTACCAGAGTGGTTATTGTTCCAAGGGGTGCATGCTGCTCTGCACTTCACAAATTTGTCTTCATTTATATACTCAGTGTCCTAACTCTAGGTAGTGTTTATTTCTTACCACTCATTAAACCCAAATTTTGTCTTTGCCAGAGAAGGCTATTTTTTGTTATATGCAACTTCTTTTCCTTGGTCTTTCTCCTGTAGTAGCAGGATTGCCTTTTCCTATCTTTTGTCTGTATCCTTTCCATTTTGAGGCTTCCTGATTCTTCTTTGCAGCTTTAAGTAAAAGACCAACCAAACAAAAAACAACTCAGAACCTGCTGGTGGGGAATTTTTGCCTTATTCCTACTGCAGAAACAAGAATTTTGCTTAGCAGCTGTCACAGATGTGTCTAAAGAGAGGAAAAAGTTTAGCTGCAGTGCTGTCTTTTCTTAAAACACTTCAATGCTGAGCACCAGAGGGCACTGCTCTGCAACACACTTTGAGAACACAAGTCATAATCTAAATGTCAGTAGGTTCTCTCCTCTTGCTCTTTCTTATTGTTGAGAATTATCTATCCAATGTTTTCAAGGAGTAGCTTTTACACTGTAATACCTATGAATATTCTCTGTTGCTATCCCATAATGCAGCAGCACAGGGCAAGAGGGTCTCCACGTTACCTTGCCACTTGTGGACATGATATGATGCTGGAAGCTCATTCTGAAGCATGATTCAAAGTCTCTGAATTTCTTTGCACACCTGAAATTCCTGATTTAAGAGGGGGACTAAGCAGAGGCCCAGAAATTCTGGACATAGTTTTCTGACTTGATACTGTTTTTATTCCCTTTCCTTAAGGCTTGTCCAGAAGATACTACCTTAGACTTCAATATAATTAAGGTAAGATTTCTTGTTTTAGTGAAGTGAAAACAGGAAGCTTTCAGCAGCTCTGTAGAAGAGGATGAGGTAATAATATTCACCAATTCCACAATTGTTCTATAAAAATTTTGAAAAGGGAAAATTCCAGCTGTAGACTTTGGTTCAGTCTGTTAACAGGGCCAACACCTGAGAAGTTCTGTATCTAGCCATCTGTGGGTAGTGGTCTGAGATTTGTATAATTTCCTCCACGAGTCAGTGCAGTATCAGGACAAGGCTGTTTATTGTTCTCTGCAGGCTCCAGAAAAAAAGTTATATTTTTGATGTGCTTGAAGCACAATTTCTATTACCAATGAACTTAATATTAAATTTCTGAGATGGATGTGTAGCTTTGAACAGGGATCCACTGTACTTGCTCAGTGGAGGCAGTTTGTCCTGCACATCTGACTGTTCTTTCTGTTTCTACAGGGAAAGAGGTGGAACTGGTATCTGGAATATCTCTACACACAAGGTTTAAAGGGCCTGAAGGTCTTCATTGAAAGCAGCATCAGTCGTGTTTCTAAGGCCTCTCAGAGTAAAGCAGGGAATGTGCAGGGGTGACCCTGGGATTCACCGGAGCCTTTTTATCATTTGGAACAGGAAAGTGGAATATAATGGACTGCATCACTAATTCTTCCTTCCTTTGAGGAAAGAAATGGAGCAATTACCCTTGTCTGCATCTTTGCACTGGCATCTGTGTTAGGAAAGTGAAGACACAGAAGGAAAGCTTAGGCTGGCCTGGTTCACTAACACCAAACCCCTCTTGTCCCTGCTGAACTCCTCTGGTCTGAAGATGCTGAGCTCATATGTTATGTATCATCCTCATTTTTCTCTGTTGGAGTATCTGCTTTGATTGAGAAACAAACATTTTCCCTCTCAAAACTGCAATGAGCAGCACTTTTTCATTTATAAGTAATATTGATCCCTGACCTGCTTTGCCCTTCTCGACAGTAGGTAATGAGAAACAATTTAATCAGTGTTTTGGGGATACTGTATGCATACTGGATTGGAACACTGAGTTTCCCAGTTCCCTGTTGCACCGTGTATATACTGGCTTTTAACAGGCTGACCAAACTGACCTCCTTGAACTTCATTTTCAATTATGGAGATTCCAAAAGAGGCTTCTTGCCAGCATTGCTTATAATGTTCTTCTCATGCAGCTGGAAAAT